>OZ025300.1:42595899-45565899 GCA_964019185.1 Maratus speculifer
TGCTGCATTAATTGCAACACTTAAAAGATTTTTTGCTCGCAGAGGCAAAAGTAATAATATTTTTTGTGACAATGCATCCAACTTTGTTGAAGCATGTGCGGATCTAAAGAGATTATTAAATTCTATAAATAAAAACAATGATGATGTATCAAAATTTCTGTCATCCGAGCAAGTTCTCTGGAAATTTCTTCCCCCTCGTTCCCCAAATTTTGGAGGACTCTGGGAGAGAGGCGTCGGTCAGTTCAAATACCACTTAAAAAGAACTATTGGTGTTACGAAATTAACCATTGAAGAATTTTTAACTATTACTACTCAAATCGAAGGTATTCTAAATTCGCGCCCTCTTTCCCCATTATCTTCTGAATTAGAAGACTATGAAGTTTTGACCCCCAGGACATTTCTTGATTGGTAGGCCAATTAATGCTCTTCCTGAGCCAAATTTGATTAATGTAAGAGAAAACTTGCTCGACCGATGGCAGAGAACTCAAAAAATCGTGCAACTAATTTGGAAAAATTGGTCCAATTCTTATTTAAGCCATTTGCAGCAGAGATCCAAATGGCTCTTTAAAAAACAAAATGTTGCACCAGGTATGATGGTTCTGGTAAAGGATGGAGACCTACCAGTTTGTAAATGGATAGTAGGTCGTATTTCAGAAATCATCAAGGGAAATGATGACAATGTTAGGGTTGTAATAGTCCGGACTCCATCCGGAACTTACAAAAGAAGTATCTCTAATATTTGTGTTCTACCAATTGTAAATAACGAAAATATTAATTAAGCTTAACCTATTTCTATTTAATTTATTATTTCTTTTTATTGTATTTATATTAAGTGTTTTATGTGTAACCATTAATTTGTAAAAGTATCTGTATGTTATTGTATATTTAATTGTTGTGTATCATTGAACTATCAGAATACTTCAATGGGGGCCGATATGTGCGCTCTTGAAGTTTGATTAAGAGATCAGCGCCACCTAGCTGATAAATGGTGTAACGTTCAGTTGAGCTTCGTTGTCCTTCGAACAACACGTCTGTATCGAGCGCCCTCGCTCTCAAATCAAAGCTCATTGAAATGTTTGCCCCCTGGCAATAATCAATAAAAACCTATGGTGAAATAAAATCAGTCCACTTTTCTCTAACGCACCCGACAATGACATCCTTTCTAATCATTGCATGAGTATTCTAGTTTTGATTGAATTTACCCGAGAAGAATAAAATTATCAATTGAAAATCTGTTACTTTAGAGGTGTATTATTTTCATATTCTTATTCAATTTTTTGTTTTCTTATTCGAATAATTCGATTTACTTAAATAAATATACATATGTATTCAGGGTGTTCCAGAATTATTGGAAAAAACTTTAAGGGAAGGTAGAGGACATTAGGAGGATTTAGATTTGCGTAGTGACCCATGGTCAGAAATGTTTTCCTGGTGCGGTAGCGACGGCACAAAAAAAAGGGCACAAATAAGAAGAGAAAACATGTTTAATGTCCTTAGTACAGCAAAAAACGTAGGAAAAGGAACATCAAAGGGACAACGGTTGTCATCAAAGTAGGATTTCGAAATTATGACCATGGGAAGTGATGTAAGTTATCGCATCTCCGATGAATGGAAGACCTTACCTTCACGAAAATATTAGAAGTCTCCCGGACTTTTCCAGCAGCTGTCACGATGGGTGCAATAAATTACTCAGTTCTTTCCAACATTGTTCCGGCATTTTTTGCTGCACTAACAATAATAATCATGTATTTTCTCATTGTTCGTGTCCTTCCTTTCTTGTGTTTCATGTCTTCCCTAACATGCCAGGAAAACTTTTCCGATTATGAAAATAAGGATCCTTGTGATGTCTCCTAGCTCTCTTAAGGAAACGGTGGACTTTATTATTATCATCTTTTAAATTTCCATCATAGCAATATGGAACTTAGTACATCTATAGATTTCACCAAAAGCATATACAACACCTTCAAAAAAATTTCCAAACTTATTAAAATTTAAAAAATTTAATTTTTTTTTTAATTTTTAAACGAAATTTTAAATTACTCCTCGTGTTTTAATTTTTGAGATATTTTCTTGCTTTTGCATTTTTATCACTTAAAACTCTATTATAAACAAATTTGTGTAAGATTTTTTTTAATCTCTTGAATAGTTAATATTTTACAGATTTTTTTTTTTTCTAAATTCTATATCAATTTTCTTCAAAATTTTGCCTTTTAATAGGTAAAAAATCAAATTTGACTATCTTAATGAAGACGAATTTTAAAAAGCTTACACAATTTCTTTCTAAACAATATCAGGATACTTCATTATAAATTTCATAAATATTGATCAAAAATTACGTCGCAAAGAGCATTTCAAAATCTAAAAACGCTAAAACATTAGTTTTGAGAAAAACAGATTTAAAGTATATAAATACACTTACCTTTATTATTTACTTCTTAAGACATTCATAAATGATATTTTAATAAGAAAAAAACTGTTTTGGTACTATTATACCACAAAAATAGACCTTTTTGCGACGATTTTGTTACAGACGATTTTCCTCAAATAAATGTCCACTGTCCCCTTTAAAAAATTTCCCAATTATACTGGGGTTCATTGAATATGCATATTTGTTAGTAATATAAATTTCTCGTTTTAATATTTAATCTGTTACACTTTTTCACACCACAAATAATAATAAAAAAATCTTTCATATATATTTTGGCAGAAAATGCACTTTTCAGATACGTTTTGCAATTCTGCGTATGAAAAGCAGCATAACATAAAATACTGTTTCATGAAAGTTTATTTCAATGATTTTTCTTTTTTTATGTTCCGCGTTAACATAAATAATGACAGTAATAAAATCCCGGTGAAAATAAATTATAATTTATTGTTTTCATTGAAAGTAGAAATTCAAGTTATTAAGTCGGTACTCGCCGAATTGCAACTGAATATGCCATCTTCAAAAGTCAAATCTTAAAGTAAGCCGTTTGCTTTTAATTGGAAACATCTCAGAAGAATAGAATCTTATAAAACAAATATTTAAAAGAATAAAATCAATCTTGCCAGGAGTATTTAATATTCATATTTTAGCTGACTACATTAAATGCAATTCATATACGCTATTAGAAATATGTGTTCTTATTATATTAAGTTATTATTATTATTATTATTATCATTAAAGTTGCGGCATATTATCCTTTTTTTTTAAATGTGTCTTCCAATTTTAATTCAAAATAGAACAAAGGAGTAGAATTTTTCAGTGACAATCTGAGGAGTTATATCTCTTTAGGGGTTTCATCTTCATATTCTAATTTAATTCTTATGAAGAAATTCAAATGATTCAATATACTGATTTACCAGTGAAAAATGTCTTTTTGGTGGTAATATAAATTTGATGTCTTATTACTAAATGTGTTGTATGTTATAATTTTTCATCAACACAAATAATAGGGTAGTAAATATACACGTTAAATTTTATCGAGCATATTTTTAGAGATTTTTTTTCCCGAAAGCTTTCTAGTCAGTTTTATTGTTGCATCTGAAATTGATCGTCTGCACTGTTAAAAAATTAAAGCATTCTGTACTGTCATTTAACCGTGTTTTTTTTTTTTTTTTTTTTTTTTTTTTTTTGTAACGGTCACATAATCATAATTTAACGATCTTCTAACCGTATTAACAGCTATTTTATGGTAAGAATATAGTTAATTTATGGTTACGTATTCGTTTTTTGAAAACACAGTCAAATGTCTGGATAGAATGCTGAAAATTTTCAACAGTGTGAGCATTTTGTTTTATTTTATTAGAGAATACAGGAAAGCATACAGCATTTTATCTTTTAAAATGGATCGCAATGGATAAGTTGTCATAAAGGATTAATGCTGAAATATTTAATATGATAAAAAAATTTCAACTCGAAATTATATGTACATTTGCAGAAACTATGCATCAAAATTCTACAAAAGAAAGTACTTTAAAATATGTTTCTAAGCTGTGTGCTTTAACAAGTACTGCAAAAAGATGGGTGTTCCACAAGCATCCTAAAAAGTGCTCCAAATGTGAACTAGAAAGAGTACTGAAAATACTATGAGTGTTCCATAAACGTTCTAAAGATTGTTAAAATAGTGTTCTATAATGTATACTAGAAAACAGTTGAGTGTTCTAAAAGTGTTCTTTTTTTCTAAAAGTTAGGTACAAAATGCCCTAGAAAAGATGACCAAATGTGTTCCGAAAAGTGTTTTCAAACGCTTTCCCAAAAGATTTTAAAAAGTGCTCGAGAAAGTGTGTAGGAAAAATGCGTCTTCTCGAAAATATTACACAAATTGTTCCAAAGGGTGCGCTTCAAAAATTTTTAAAAAACGTGACAAAATAACTGTTCCAAAAATATTCTGAAAAGTGTATAAAGATTTGCAGTGTGCTTATGACGTTTTCCCTTGCATGTATGATAATTTTCAAAATGAGTATGTTGCATCTATTTAACTGATGTTTCAACATTTATTATGTTATAAGGATTTATAAAGACTTTAGATAGTATATTCTATCCGAAGTACTGTATATTATTGATAATGGCTGATGGATGGATGAAATGCATTTTTTATTATTATAAGAGCTTTTAAGTTTCAGTATTTATTTTATATGGTATGAATGAATGCCATAGTTTATATACTGGACTATACAAAAGAGCTCCTAAAGTTTACTGAATATAAGCGTAAATTACTTAAAAGTGGTTTTTAAATAAATTGGGCCTTATTACAATGAAAAGCATCCATTTTAAAAAGAAATGTTTGTAAAATATAGATAAAATTATATATTGGGACACACATAGAATCGGGCACATGGAAATGTCATTTCAGTTGTTTTAAGAATATTTAGTTTAAATTAAATTTTAGCTAAATACCCATAATAGAGGTATTAGGTAAATTACAGGGATGAAAAAAAGAATTTAAGTATGTATCCATCTATTAGTATAAATTGCTGAAAGAGAAATTTAAAACTATTTAGCCGTTTGCTTGTTAAATTAAATTTCCCCGTTTTATACCATATATATTTATCAACCGATATATCAAATAATTTGCAGTTCAGAAATATTGAAATACTTATTTGGGTATGGACAGGAGCACCTTATTTTCCTAAATAACGACAATTGGTTAAAGATTTTAGGAATTGTATGAAAGTGTTTCATAATCTATGTTTAAAACATGGTTTTTCTTACTTTTTTTATTTTTATATCAAATTTTTAATGACTAAAAGTAATAATGAACAATGGTCCTACTTAATTTTACATATTTTAGTACTGATGTATATATATATATATATATACTAGCGGCCTTCGCCCGCTACGCTGGTCGGTTTATCTAAAGAAATCTTGAAGAAGTAGTTAGATAAGGTTCAGACATACATTAAAAAAAAAAAGCAAGTCGATCATTCAAAAAACGTTGGGAAATATCAAATATTTACTGTAATTTTTTAAGAAAAACAAAGTTTCGAAAAAAAAAATTAAATCGAAAAAAAAATTACACTGACATATTAATGCAAGGAAATTTTCCCAGAGAGAAAATTCGCCTTGAATACAATATTTCAAATTCTTTTAATTGCTTATAGGCGTTAATGCCAACATAGTGAAAAAAAATTCCATGCTGGGAATCGAACCCGGGCCATCAGTATGGCGCACTGACGTTCTACCGACTAAACCACATGGAACGACAGCCAGCTTGAAACTTTCTCATACTTAAGTAGACTGGCGAAAACATAACGATAGCGCGTTTTAAAATCGCACAGTGACATCTATTGGATTTTATATGTACTAAAAAACGTTATGTACTAAAAAACGTTATGTACTAAAAAACGTTATGTACTAAAAAACGTGAGCAGCGCACCTAATAGTTTCTTTTGTTTCTTTTTGTTACTTTTTTGTCTGTTGTCCGATTTTGATGAAACAAAGCCTATACACTGCCCGGGAGTGTGCATTCTTCATTAGTGAAAACCGCATAAAAATCCATTCAGTAGTTACGAAGATAACCTCGAACAAACAGACAGACAGACAGACAGACAGACAAAAAATTCAAAAAATTTTTTTTTGTGTTTCATTGGTTTTCTTTTATCGCCCTGACTCCATTTTTGTCAATTATCTTCAATATACAGACACACCGGGTCCTACTGTTTTATTATATGTATAGATATATACAGGGTGTCCCAAAAGGTCGTTTACAAACTTAACATGCTGGTCTGTCACATCATAATGAACAATATTAAATGGGAAACTGAGGGTCCCAAACGTCTTCCAAAGGAGATATGCGCCATTAAAATTTAGGGTCCAAAAATTCAAATGATTATAAAAAACAGAAAAATTGGTCGATTCGTTTGCGGTTTTCACTGAAACTATTCTTTATGTCAGTATTTTCTTGAAAATAAATTATAAAGTTAAATTTCAAAAAATGTCGATAGAGGGCGCTTTAGACTTTGGAGTAACGATAAACTAGTTTTTATCATCATTTTTTGCATCTTATTAAAGTTTTTTAGAAGCTTAGACATAAACTTAAATTTTGAGCTCAAAATCTAAATCGTTGGAAGTGGTTAAGTAGCGCAAACTGAATTGCGGGGGGAGGTTCAAATTTCAAATGATTATAAAAAACGGAAAAATTTATAAATTGATTTGCGATTTTCACTAAAAGTATTCTTTATGTTAGTATTATCTTAAAAATAATTTACAAAGGTAAAATTCAAAAAATGCCGATAGAGGGCGCTTTAGACTTTGGAGTAACTTACAACTATTTTTTTTCCGTTATTTCTTACACCTCATAAATTTTTTTAGAAGCTTAGACATAAACTTAAATTTTGAGATAAAAATCTGAATCGTTGGGAGTGGTTAAGTAGCACAAACTGAAGGGTGTTCAATGGGGGTGGGGAGGTTCAAATTTAAAATGATTATAAGAAACGGAAAAATTGGTCGGTTTCCGCTAAAACTATTCTTTATATCAATATTTTCTTGAAAATAAATTTTACAAATATCTTTCAAAAAATTCCGTCAGAGGGCGCCTTAAACTTTATAGTTACCAACAACTATTTTTAACCGTTATTTTTTGTATCTAATAAAATGCTTGTAAAAGTTCAAACTTAAGTTTTGTGCTCAAAATCTGCATCGTTGTGAGTAATTAAGCGGCCAAAAATTGAACTGCGTTCGAGGGGTGGGGAAGGTAACATTTCAACTCCTGAACACAGTTCAGTTTGCGCTTCTTAACCCCTCCTATCGATTTAGATTTTGAGCACAAAATTTAAGTCTAAACTTTTGCAAGCATTTAATTAGATTTAAAAAAAAACGGTTAGAAATAATTGTTGGTTATTCTAAAGTTTAAGGCGCCCTCTAACGGATTTTTTAAAATTTATCTGTAAAATTTATTTTCAAGGAAATATTGACGTAAAGAATAATTTTAGCGAAAACCGACCAATTTTTCCGTTTTTTATAATCATTTTAAATTTGAACCTCCCCACCCCCATTGAACACAATTCAGTTTGCGCTACTTTACCACTCCCAACGATTAAGATTTTCATCTCAAAATTTAAGTTTATGTCTAAGCTTCTAAAAAAATGCTTCTAAAAGTTTGTGTTACTTAACTGTTTCCAACTATTCAGATTTTGAGCTCAAAATTTAAGTTTAAGTTTAAGCTTACGAAACCTTTAATGAGATGCAAGAAATAACGGAAAAAATAGTTGTACGTTACTCCAAAGTCTAAAGCGCCCTCTATCGGCATTTTTTGAATTTTATCTTTATAAATTATTTTCAAGATAATACTGACATAAAGAATAATTTTAGTGAAAATCACAAATCGATTGACCAATTTTTCCGTTTTTTATAATCATTTGAAATTTGAACCTCCCCCCGCAATTCAGTTTGCGCTACTTAACCACTTCCAACGATTTAGATTTTGAGCTCAAAATTTAAGTTTATATCTAAGCTTCTAAAAAATTTAATAAGATGCAAAAAATAATGGTAAAAACTAGTTTATCGTTACTCCAAAGTCTAAAGCGCCCTCTATCGACATTTTTTGAAATTTATCTTTATAATTTATTTTCAAGAAAATACATACATAAAGAATAATTTTAGTGAAAACCGCAAACGAATCGACCAGTTTTTCTGTTTTTTATAATCATTTGAATTTTTGGACCCTAAACTTTAATGGCGCATATCTCCTTTGGAAGACGTTTGGGACCCTTAGTTTCCTATTTAATATTGTTCCTCATGATATGACAAACCAGCATGTTAAGTTTGTAAACGACCTTTCAGGGACACCCTGTATATATATATAAACTTATTCACCGGATTGTGCTTTAAATATCACGGAGGTGAGTAACCTTCTATAAAAATAACTTTATTGGATACTTTTTTCAAGAAAAGAAATATAATTTTTGGAATTTGCAAATGTTAGACATATTTTAACAGGCGAAATTTTATTTTTATAATATTTTACCTACCTTAAAGTAATATTCACGGATTTCTCAATAACCACATATGATTTTAAAAATAAAATCTGTCTTCTTGTTTTGCAAAGAAAATCTTTTTTTTAGGTTAAGTTAACAAATTGGATCACTTTCATTACGGGCAATAAAATATGGTGTCATGTATCATTGACAAATAATATTTAATGTATGGGTAACACAGATGAGAATTTTCTCTGTAACACACATAATTCTTTTACTAAAAAAAATCTAAATCACAATGTAATTTTTTTAATATACTTAAATTCATAGAATTTGATATTTGGAATATGTGTGCCAAAAAACTAATATGGGGAATTGGGGCACATTGATACACACCCCGTACTGCTCACAGAGTCATTACAGGAACTATCACAACAGCTCCAAAAGGTGATGCTCGTGTACACAATTACATGTAGTAAATCTTGGCTTGATTCAGTAGTTTGATGAAACGGGATGGGTGATTTATTGTTTTTGTAGTTCAAAAGTAAATTTGAGTTGTACAATTGAAATGATGTTATACAAATGTTCTAGTATTTTCAATCGAAAAGAATACTCTTCCTGGCAAGTAAATCTACTCTTTATCAGTTCCTCATTCTTTATTGTTAGGTAAATTAGAAAGTGTAGGATTTGTATGGGGCACATTGATACAGTTTATGTTGGGGCACATTGATACAGCCTAAATCCTTTTCTAGTTCATTTTTTCATTACTTTTTATTATTTTTTTTACCGTACATTCCTTAATCCAACCATTTTTCGCCAAAAATTTCCAATATTAGTTTTTATTGAAGTGAAATAGCTCTAAGTTTTTATATTAGAACATTTTATACTATTTTTGTATACAGAAGACATACGAATTTATCTAACATCTAGTGCTAGTCGAACTAACAAACGAGAAGGACTACAGCCTTGCAAATCTCGAATTTATATCGATTTTCCAGAGATAAAAGTATTTTCGAGATGAGAATTGTTAAGTACGAGAAACAAACTGTAGAACAACAAAGAAAAATTATACTATAAACAGATTTTTTAATATAATTATCCTTTATTTTCTGTTTATAAATCGATTTATAAACAGAAAACCTGGTAATTTTTTTCATCTTTCCTAAGAAAAAAGATAATGCTGGGGTTGAAGTACCAGATATGACAAAGTTACCGCAGCCAACAATCAGACAAGGTACAGCCAGAACATCAAGTCATTATTCATTTAATTTTGATTGCTTTAATACTACTTACAAATACATTGTGGGTGATTTGAATTACTATAAATAAATATAGAATGTTTTGTTAACTATTTTTCTATGAAAAATATGCATTGGTGTTATTTTGTCTCCATTTTTTCCAGACGTATCAAAGTGCCCCATGAGGTGTATCAATCTGTTCCGAAGAAGAGGCACATTGATACAAATGACTTTTTATGATGTTTTTAAAATTACATGCAAAAATACTATATAAAACAACGATTGTACCTTTTTATAACACACAACACAAGTTTTGTTAACACCACATGGAAAAATAACTTGAAATTTCTGCTTTTAGATACCAAAAAATTTCTTAGAAGAAAGCTCTATCAATGTGCCTCAGTTCCCCCTAAATTTAAAATTATTATGAAAAAAATGATATTGATTTACATAGACTTAATTTTGTTGCAATTAAAAACATAATTAAAAGAATTATTGTTTAATATTATTTCTGTAAAATGCGAGTGGCAGAAATATTACACTTTTCGAATAATGACCCTTTTATAGTTAGAAATACATGTAATAAGGAACTAAATATGCATATAGAGTCATTTCAACAGTGTTATAACACAATGTACATTTCTGCAATACATTTTATGGTTGTGCGAGTGAAACGTTACATTGCATAGAAGCTTACTTCATTAGTGAATCTTGTAATTTAATTACAACTGTATAAAATTCAGCCAGCAATAATCCTTCGGCGGTAATAAATGATAATTTATTGCTTTTCACTGAAAGAATAAAATCGAATAATTAAATTTGGGCATTTCGTTAAGAAAGTGAATATGACATCCCTAAAAGTTTTAAAATGCGTTTCCTATCTTTAAATGGGAACATGTCAAAAGTATAGGTAAAAGATAGTATTTAATAAAAGGAAATTTATTTTGCCAGCAGTGTTTTTGTTTTATAGTTAAGCAGAAAAGTATTTCATTACACAATCATATAGAAGGAAATATAGTTTGGTTCATGTTTTAATTATATGAAATTATTTCACATTTTATGAAATTGATATACGCTGCTGAGGTTTATAGAAGTTACTTCCTGTATAATTGAAAGCAGATAGTATTTACAGAGAGACACAAAAGCTTTCAAACTTTATACTGTATCTGAATTACTGTATACTAATATACCAAGATCTGAATATTTTTAAAACTTCGTTGTAGTAAGAACGCACCTGATTTACTACTTTTGACTTGCAATTTTCAACTTGTTCTTGATTATTAATCTCATTTATTAAACACAAGTTATAAATGAACAAATCGTAATATACAATCTTACCATTTACATAAAAAAAATGTTATATTTTCCAAAAAATTTGCTTTTCTAGTACAATTAATTTATATTGCAATTAAAGATTGCATTCATAACAAATACAATATTACCGGTTCGAAATTGTCTTTACATTAAAATTATTCACAACGAAACAGTAAATTGCAAAACTATTGCCTGCATATTGAAACTTATGGTACGAAATCAGCGTAATATATTTTAACCTAAGTTTACACCAGTTATTATAAATAAAAAACACATAACAGATATGCAAAATAAGAGTAATGCAGATTAACCAGACTGTGTAACAAAGTGATTTCCGATATTGATTCTAAATGTATTTTAATAATTTTTACTTCAAGATTTTATTTTCCATTTATTTACACTAGAACTGCGGTGACGGGTGATTTTGACCCGTACCAAATGAGTGAACGTCGATTGAAACCGGAAAATTCATTATCAAATACATTAACCCTTTCAACTCTGGCAGATAAATTTCTTGAAAATTCCAAATATCACATTGGCACCAGTATTTTGCAAAGAAAAAAAAATCACTTAGCGATATACACAAAAAAAAAAAAAAAAAAAAAAAAAAAAAAATGCATTAAACATTTTTCAAATAAATTTGGTCGATTTTTCTGGTTCGGTTGTGACATTTCGGAATTAAAATTAAATGGTAGAAAATTCCACCATCAGAGCTCAAAGGGTTAAATATAGATTGCGCAAAAATAACTTTAATAAATAATATAAATTCTTCTAATAAATAATTTCTGATGTGAAATTCTTTTATAGAAAGTGAGTAAAATTTCCCGCGGTTCTAGTGTTAACCAAGAATAAAAATATTTGAGGTTTTTACACATCAAGAAGGTATGAAATGTTTCAGCCTTCTTGGAGTTAACTCACATTTGGAAAGAGATGCATAGCAAAATATAGAACGAAGCGTATGATATCGAATTTATTTATGATGTCGAGCTTGAATATTGCTAAGGGGGAAAAATTGGACTTGTTTTGATATATAGATGGTTCCTTAACCCGGGAGAACTCGCTTGGGAGAATTTCTCTCACGGTGCCCAATTGCTTTTCCTTTACTTTACATTCACTTAATATCAACTTTTCTGTTTGACTTAGTACTTTTATTCATAAAAAGGGTAAAGTAATCGAAATAACATCGATTGATATTCTATTAAAATGAAAAAAATAAGATTCATAAAAAAGGTACGAGGGAGAAAGAAAACTTTATGCAGCGAGTTCTAATGGGTTAAGCAAATACACATAATAAAAATACACATAATTTAAAAGTAGATGTTATTTTTAATTCTTTTGTACCTGTATTTTTTTCTGCAATAACTTGTTTTAGAGTTATCAAAGGGGGACGGGTCTTAATTTTTTTTCCTCGTGTACAAATGATTTTCTGAGATAATCCCTTGATGACAAAGAAATAATTTTTATAATGAATTGCATGGTATGTAATCTACTATATTATAGAGGCTAAACGTATCTGTGCATAACGCGTACGTCATTTTGTGAATGACAACACTTTCCCTTGCAAATTTCGCTACTGCGATTTTTACACTTATAATCATCGCACATTTCTACACCGTCGTATAGAGAAAAAAATTTACATTTAAGTTCAATTTGTTTCAAAGCTGTGTCTCCATTTATTTTTGACATATTTTTTTACAGTTTTTAGTACCAATTTTGTAATTGTGGCAACAGAAACACTCCATTTTCTCTTAAAATTGAAAAAAAAAAATAAATTAATTAATTAAAGGGCACAACACTTTCTCATGCAATTTCGGTTTTGCGATTTTCGGTACTGCAGATTTTACACTTCTAAACATCGTACAATTTTTACACCGTCGTATACAGAAAAAAATTTACTTTTAAATGCAATTTGTTTCAAAGCTGTATCTCAACTTATTTTTGATTTATTAATTTTTTATGATTTTTTAGTAACAATTTTGCAATTGTGGCAACAGAATCACTTAAAAAAATAAATAAAAATAAAATACGTCTGTAATAAAATCTGGTAAATTTCAGTTTTATTCCGTTGAATAATTGAGATTTATTGTATTTTGTTAATTTTAGCTTAAAATAATATTTGCTTGAGAGTTAGACTGACCAATATAAGATATACTTTTTACTGTAACTAATTTTGTATATTTATTATAAATAAATGAAGCAGATCTTTTTCAAAGATTTTCTTTCGTCGAATTTCGACGAGTTCCACCTCGTGATAATAAACGATAATTTAATTCTCATCACTAAAAGGAAAATTTCGATAACAAAGTCTGAACACATCCGGTGCCAAATGAATATGACAGACTGATATTTCATTATACATGCCTGCTGATTCTAATTGGAAGCATCTCAGAAGAACAGATTTTGTCGAAGAAATTCTTTTATTATATGAACTGTTTTATTTTCCTATTTTCATTTCATTCTTAAGATATAATTCAAACTATCAAGAGCGGGTTTTTTTTTGTTTTTAATAATAATTAAAACTTATCTTTCTTCATATTGTTATTAAAAGTTATATTTTATCTTTTTTAATACAGAAGTAAAAGGGGAAAATATGCGAAGTTTTATTACATGTATTTTAACAAAAAACAAATTAAAAAAAAATTAATTGCACGTTTCGGTGGGAAGCATTATTGAGGAAAATGACAAAATAGAATTAAATAGCGGTTTTGCAGTTTGAAAAAAGAATACTTTACTCATTTTATTAAAAAATATGTGGCAGAATTCGAAACATATCAAACAAAAGAAATATCCTATTGTTAAGAAATAATACTTTGATAGAAGAGACATACTCATGGTGCCGCATTTTGAGCAATCGAATAGGTGAATTCCAAGCGTAACAGAAGGGAAATTGTACAAGTATTTTACCATTAAATGCATACTAAATTTTCCAAAGTTAAAAATTTTACAAGACTATGTTAATTTATGGAACAGTGCTTAGTAAATTAATTATAAACGATGAAAAACTTTAATTATTTAGTGATAAATTAATTAAAATGGTATGTAACAGAGGGGACAAAAAAAAAAGCCAGCACATTTTTGAAATGCATTACAATTTATATAAAACTCTGTGATTTGGAAATTGCAAAAAAGAAATTAAAAGTATCTTTTAAGTAAAGACATATCAAGATAAAATAATTACCTGTCAGATTGTTTAAATTGAAAACACATTTTATTTAAATGAAATTAATAGAACGTAACAGAGGGGACATGGAATGTAACAGAGGGGACATCTTACAAATTCAGTGATCATATTTTCAATACAATATCATGATTGAAGGGGACGTTTCGATTATTTATTGTAGATTGGTAATACTTGTTTAATTTCAGACATGTGAGCCCATGCTATATCTTTATAATTATATTTAAATGTTTTCAGTCCACTAGACCAACTTAAAAATACAACATGAACATTGTCAGTTTCATTGGCAATTTCAGTTATTTGGGCAACAGATTCCACCATCCTATTCTTTCCTTGAACTCTAACAATTGCAAAATTGCCAACATTAACATCAGGAGTCAACAAATTGTTATTTTGTGTAGATTTACCCAAACAATCTTTGAAGCAAAACTGTACACCATTTTCAACAGACACAGATGAATAAGGAATGTGATACTTTTGTAGGACTCTCACACAATGAATTCGCCTCAAATTTGGTATAGCTTTTATGTATGAAACTCTTTCATTAAACGGTGCAATGTCCCTTTCTACATACTCTTTTGCACAATAAATAATTTCTACTCTGTTGCAAATGGTAATTTGCACATTCAGCAAATGATTTAGCATCAGATGACGGAAGAGTCCATTTTTCCGACATAATTCCTCGGTACACAGCCCTCTTCACAGTACCTCCCACTCCATCAACTGCACCCTTTCCATGATTAGTAGCAAAGTAATGCCAATTGACTTTAAAGGATGAGAAAGTTAACAGAGCAAAGAGTACTTCTCTTTGAATTGGGATGATCCCCCATCACTAAAAATGTCAATCTCTTTTAACACAGGGGATTCTTATTTAATTTATAAAAGAGGATTTCATTGAAAGTGTGGATTGCATATTTGTCATGCTGCATATAGTCACTGGCTATGACATAACTCCTAATTTCTTTTTCTTCCTAGAGATTGCCTTTTGGGAACCAAGAAACAGCAGTATACAAAGAACACTGTTTATGAGTCCAGTGTGCAGACTGTATCTCATTTTGTGTGACAAAAGTAAAGTTTTTGCTAAAATTTAATTGTAACACACACTTGGTTGGATTTTGTCTAAGCTATTTAAAATAATTAGATTATGTTTACTTTCTAATCTGGTTGGTTGTGAACAAACCAATCAGATTTTTTTACAACCATGTGTAACAGACGGGACATTTACCTCTTTCTCCGCTGTTACATCCCCCCTGTTACGCATGTATTAAAAAAATTTTAATATATTTTCAAAATTATTACATAATATGATTACACAAATGATAATTATTGTAAACACTTTTTATTAAATTTAAAACTTTTTTACATAATGAATAAAATAAACTTTTTTTTAATGTAACGGAGGGAACAAATAATAATTGTGAATAACTTTATTTTAAAGAAGTAAGAAAAAGTTTGTATATGAAGATTAGTACTGTAAAATTATGATTAGGAACCTTTTAACTTATTATACAGGTGTATCTAAACTACTGGGCAAAACTTTAAGGGGTGGTAGTACACATCAAGACAAATATTATTAAATGGGAAAATAAGGGTCCCAAGCGTCTTCCGAAGGAGATAGGCGCCATCAAAGTTTAGGGTCCAAAATTTGAAATGATTATAAAAAACGGAAAAACTGGTCGATTCGTTTGCGGTTTTCACAAAAACTATTCTTTATGTCAGTATTGTCTTGAAAATAAATTATAAAGATAAGTTTCAAAAAATGCCGATAGAGGGCGCTTTAGACTTTGGAGTAACGAACACCTATTTTTTACCGTTATTTTTTGCATCTCATTAATTTTTTTTAGAAGTTTATACATAAACTTAAATTTTGAGCTCAAAATCTGTGGTTAAGTAGCGCAAACTTAACCGTTTTCAATGGGAGTGGGTAGGTTTAAATTTCAAATGATTATAAAAAACAGAATAATTGGTCAATTTATTTGCGGTTTTCACTAAAACTATTCTTTATGTCAGTAGTGTCTTGAAAATAAATTTTAAACATAAATTTCAAAAAATGTCGATAGAGGGCGTTTTAGACGTCGGAGTAACGTACAACTATTTTTTACCGTTATTTTTAGCATCTTATTAAATTTTTTTGAAGCTTAGGCATAAACTTAAATTTTGTGCTGAAAATCTGAATCGTTGAGCGTGGTTAAATAGCGCTAACTGAACTGTATTCAATGGGGGTGGGAAGGTTCAAATTTCAAATGATTATAATGAAATTTCAAATGATGAAATTGATAGATTCGTTTGCGATTTTCTCTAAAACCATTCTTTATGTCAGTATTTCCTTAAAAATAAATTTTAACGATAAATTTCAAAAAATTCCGTTAGAGGGCGCCTTAAACTTTTGAGTAACCAACAACAATTTTTAACTGTTGTTTTTGTATCTAATTAAATGCTTGCAAAAGCTTGGACGTAAATTTTGAACTCAAATTCTGAATCGTTGGGAAGGGTTAAGAGGTGCAAATTGAACTGTGTTCAGGAGTTGAAATGTTACCTTGCCCACCCTACGAATACAGTTCAATTTTTCGCAACTTAATTACTCACAACGATTCAGATTTTGAGCTCAAAATTTAAGTCTAAACTTTAAAAAATTTATTTAGATAAAAAATAAATAACGGTTAAAAATAGTTGTTGGTTACCCTAAAGTTAAAGGCGCCCTCTAACGGAATTTTTTGAAATTAATATTTAAAATTTATTTTCAAGGAAATACTGTCATAAAGAATGGTTTTAGAGAAAACCGCAAACGAATCGACCAATTTTTCCGTTTTTTATAATCATTTGAAATTTGAACCTCCCCACCGCCATTGAACACAGTTCAGTTGGTGCTATTTAACCACTCTCAACGATTCAGATTTTCAGCTGAAATTTTAAGTTTATGTCTAATCTTCTAAAAAAATTTAATGAGATGCAAAAAATATCGGTAAAAAATAGTTGTACATTACTCCAAAGTCTAAAGCGCCCTCTATCGACATATTTTGAAATTTTATTTTTGTAATTTATTTTCAAGTCAGTACTGACATAAATAATCATTTTAGTGAAAACCGCAAATCAATTGACCAATTTTTCTGTTTTTTTATAATCATTTAAAATTTGAACCTACCCATTCGCATTGAACACAGTTCAATTTCCGCTACTTAACCACAGATTTTGAGCTCAAAATTTAAGTTTATGTCTAAACTTCTAAAAACATTTAATGAGATGCAAAAAATAACGGTAAAAAATAGTTGTTCGTTATTCCAAAGTCTAAAGCGCCCTCTATCGGCATTTTTTGAAATTTACTTTTATAATTTATTTTGAAGACAATCTTGATATAAAGAATAGTTTCAGTGAAAACCGCAAACGAATCGACCAAATTTCCGTTTTTTATAATCATTTCAAATTTTGCACTCTAAACTTTGATGGCGCCTATCTACTTCGGAAGACGTTTGGGACCCTTAGTTTCCCATTTAATATTATTTATCTTGATGTGTACTATCACCCCTTAAAGTTTTGCTCAGTAGTTTAGATACACCCTGTATAAATGAAAAAATACACATAATCACCATATTTTTAATGAATAAATGATCTTTTAAAAAGTCATATTTTTAACATTATAAATCTAAATCATTAAATACCTATTATTTATCATAAATTTTAAGTATTACCATTCATATTTTTAATAAATAACTATCAAATCCATTAACTGTAATAAATTGCCTTTAAAATGACACCAAATACTTGAAGATAACATAAAGTTGAAAAATTCACTACTGGTTTCAGTTGGCATGGAATTCACCAATATCGAGATTCAGTTTCGAAATAGATTTTTGTAGTATTTCAGAAGTCGAATAATGAACTTCAATGTGGATACAGTCACTAAAATATACTCATTTTTAAATATTTAATTCCTCGATACTAATCGTGCACATTTCATGAAAGTTTAGATTTAAGCCAAGCGGAGGGTGTAGAATTTATTTATGGTGTTAAATATTGCTATTGAAAAAAATCAATTGGTGTGTTTTAACACATAAATGGTACCTGAAGCAATTTTTTTATGAATCATTTAAAAGTAGATGTTATTTTCAATTCTTTGGTACCTGTAAATTTCTTCTGCGATAATTTGTTTTAGAGTTAGCAAGGTTTTTTTCGTTTTTTTCCACGATTATACATACGATTTTCAAAATAATCATTTAGCGGGAAGAGAAAATTTTTAATAAGTAATTGCATAGTAGGTGGTGATAATAAACGATAATTTAACACTCATCACCGAAAGGAAAATTTCAATAACTAAGTCTGAACACGTCCGGTGCCAAATGAATATGACAGCCTGACATTTCATTATACATGTCAGCTGACTCTAATTGGGAGCATCTCAAAAGAATAGATTTTGCCGAAGAAATATTTCTTATATGAAGTGTTTCATTTGGTTTCGTTCTTAATATTTAATTCAAATTATTAAATTACATTTTTTGTTTTTATTACTAATTAAGACTTATTTTTATTTAAATTTTTATTATATGTGCTATATTTTATCTTTTTCAACACAAAATTAAAAGGAAAATAACAAAATTATGTGGAATTTTATTACAGGCATTTTAACAGAAAGCTCACTTAAAAAAAAATATTTGCATGTTTCCGGTTTGAAAGATTTTGAACTAAATGGCAAAGTATAACTAAATCTTGAATTTGCATTACATTGAACCTACTTGTTTGAAGAGAAATATATTTGGCTAATTTACTGAAAATATTTGTTACTAAAATATACCATAATTATTTTGATAAGGTATCCTGGGGTAATAACGACACGTTAACGTTCTACCAATTTTCACAGCTTAGTTTTAGATTGCATTTTTCAAACAAATATAGGATTTGATACAGCAATTCATTGACTACCTATATTAAAAAAATAATTTAACAGATATGGATTCATAAAATGTAATGGTACGATTTCTTGACCAATACTATTTGGCGTTATCACCCACCTATATGGATAATAACGCCATGCAAATAAAACTATAAAATATGATGGAATAATGGCATGTAGATTGCCTAATTTTAAAAATACAAATTCTATAGCTCTAGAAGTTGACAAATTGCATTCTAAGATATTGAAAATGTTCATTTTTTTTTTTTTTTTTTTTTTTTTTTTTTTTTTTTTTTTTTGTGAAAATGTAAGAAAAAGATAAGTGTCGTGGGGGGGGGGGGGGAGGCAAAAGAATATAAGGTTCTAAGCTACTTTTTGCTTAAAAGGACAGTTTAAATAGAATTATTAGAAACATTGCGCGGTTTTAACTGTGTTCATTTGAATCATTATTCATATTCCCATGTATTCATTCTATGCGATAGAAAATATTCAAATTTTGTGAAAGTGAAAGAAAAAGGAGTGAGGGGGAGCTTCAACAGGTTATAACGCTCTGCGCTTCGCTTTGCTTAAAAAGTCCCACTTAAATATAATTATAAAAAACATTGCACGGCTTTAACCATTTATAATGTAATAATTTAATTATGTGTAATTTTATAATAACTAGAGTTATATGCAATAAATATTTTTGTTAATACTATTATAGTTATCTTGTAAATAGTTTTTAACCCGAACTCCACATTAATGCGGATTCTCCAAACCTAAAGTTGAATTGTCGGCGTTATATAAAACATGCTTTAATAAATTTTTAATTAATTAACTAAGATTTTTGATTAAAAAAAATACTATCCCAATGAGATCTCTTATTAAATTTTATAAGGTACCCTGGGGTAATAACGCCACGTTAAGGTTCTACCAATTTTCACGGCTTAGTTTTAGACTGTATTTTTCAAACAAATATAGGATCTGATACAGCAACTCATTGACTATCTATATAAAATAAAATAATTTAACAGATATGTATTCATAAAATGTAATGGCGTTTTTTCTTGACCAATGCTATTTGGCGTTAATACCCACCTATATGGGTAACAACGCCATGCAAACAAAACTATAAAATAAGATGGAATAATGGCATGTAGATTGCCCAATTTTAAAAATACTAACTCTAAAGCTCTAGAAATGGACAAATTGCAATCTAAGCTATTGAAAATGTACATTTTTTTGTGACTCTGAAAGAAAAAGAAAGCTGTGGTGGTGGCGGGGGGAGGAGGCAAAAGAATATCAGATTCTAAGCTACGTTTTGCTTAAAAATGACCATTTAAATAGAATTATTAGAAACATTGCACGGATTATTTGAATCAGCATTTATATTCCCATGTATGCATTCTATGCGATAGAAAATATTGTTTTTTTTTGTGAAAGTGAAAGAAAAAGAAGCGAGGGGGGAGTTTCAACAGAATATAACACCCTGTGTCTCTCTTTGCTTAAAAAGTCCCACTTAAATATGATTATAAGAAACATTGCATGGTTTTAACCATTCATAATGTAATATTTTAATCATGTGAAGTTTTATAATAACTAGAGTTATATGTAATAAATATTTTTGTTAAACCTTAACTGCTGTTAGCGTCTCACATACCGCTGAGTTTTTCAAGTTTCAGAGTTTAATTTGCAATTTTTAGTTTAACTATAGATACCGGAAAATTTTTGTTGCATTTGGAGTCCTATTACTATTGCTAGAAACTTTTGAATAGCTAAATTTTATTTATAATAGTCCTGTATATAAGGTTCAATGCAAAAATAATATTGTAAAAGTTATTTTAACATTTTATTCATCGTTAAATTTAGCGGTCTGACAGGCCGTTCACAGTAAGTTATGCGACAATTTTTGTCACAGCAGTTAAGGGTTAATACTATTATAGTAATCTAGTAAATAGTTTTTAACCCATAACTCCACACTAATGCGGATTCTCTAAACCTACAGTTAAATTGTCGACGTTTTAAAGAGCATGCATTAATAAATTTTTAATAAATTGAATAAAATTTTTGATTAAAAAATATTATCCCAAAGAGATCTCTTATTCAATTTTATACATAATTCATATGGTTATATATCATTATCTCTATATTAGCAACAAAATTAACCTTTAACTGCTGTTAGCAATCTGACTGAACACTGTACCCCTCCCCCCTCCAAAAAAAAAAATAGCGTTTAACTTGTATTTTCCAGTTTAACTATAGTTACAACTGAAATTCTCTTTCGTTTGGATTTCTCGTAATATTGTTAGAAATATTTGAATAGATTAAATTTAATTAGAATTAATTCTGTACAAAAAGTTTAGCGCAGGAACAGTATTCTATGATTTTTAATCATGGATCGCATTTTAACCTTTAACTAATGTTCCGGTCTCGTAGACCACTATTTTTCTTTTATTTTTTTAGTTTAACTTGTAATTTTCAGTTTAACTGCAAACACTACCGAAATTTTCTTTCATTTGGAATTTTAGTACTATCACCAGAGACTAAATAGGTGAATATTAAGTATAATACTCTTGTATAAAAAGTTTAGTACAAAAACACAATCCTATGAGTTATTCCCGCCTTTTATTCATCTTTCAATTTTGTGGTCTCATAAACCGCATCACATTCATATGTTAGAATTTCTGTCACATCAGTTAAAGGTTAAATTTATAAAGTTTTGAAAAACCGAACGCTGAGAAAGCGAAGGGTTAAAATTTCGAACTCAATTGAACAATACAGTGGAAATTTAATAGAAACCTGATTTTGAAGATGTTCGAATTTGAATCTCGAAAACATTTTGATATAGTTTTATTTACAAGAGTTAAAAAGTATTTTTTACATTAGTAAAAATAATAATAATAATAATAATAATAATATAATAAAAAATAACATAGAGATATTGTATTGGGAACCCCCCCCCCCCCTTAATCTTACCATTTCAACAATGATGATAATGCTGTCCCATATTAATATATAAACTCCCTTCGGATGTAGTTCGGCCACTGTTGGGAATCAACCGGGGTAATAACGCCAATCCCTGGCGTTATTACCCCGGGATACTTATTGCGCAGTAAATCCTAAACTACAAATTATCTCGAGAAGATATCCAAAATCTTCTACAACAATTTGAAAGTACATGAAATACACTACAAATTTATGTAATAAACAAAGTATTTCTGGATAAAAAATACAGTCTTTAGATCAAAAACCTTATCTCGCAAATTTTAGATCAAGCGTTAATTTTAGTTGCTTGTAAAAACAATAAAACCTAAAAATGAAACAAATTGACTTGAAGTTGTTTTTTGCGATTTATATGACTCAAAACCCTTCTGCGCAGAGCACATGGGTGTCATTTACCTGATTATTTCATAATTATGCAAAATATAAGCACTTGGCGTTATTACCCCGACTGGCGTTATTCCCCTAGGGTACCTTATATGATTCATGTCGTTATATGTCATTATCTCTATATTAGCAACAAAATTAACCTTTACCCGCTGTTAGCAATCTCACTGAACGCTGCCCCACCCCCCAAATTTTAGAGTTTAACTTGTATTTTCCAGTTTAACTATAGCTACAACTGAAATTCTCTTTCGTTTAGAGTCCTCGTACTATTGTTAGAAATATTTGAATAGATTAAATTTAATTAGAATTAATTCTCTACAAAAAGTTTAGTGCAGGAACAGTATTCTCTTGTTTTTAATCATTGATCGCCTTTTAACCTTTAACTAATGTTACCGGTCTCACAGACCAATTTTTTTTTTAATTTTTATAGTTTAATTTTTAATTTTCAGTTTAACTACAAACACTACCGAAATATTGTTTCATTTGGAACTTTAGTTCTATCACAAGAGACTTTTAAATAGGTGAATATTAAGTATAATAGTCTTGTATAAAAAGTTTAGTACAAAAAACTCACGCGTTTTATTCATCTTTCAATCTCACAAACCGCTTCACATTAAATACGTTACAATTTCTGTCACATCGATTAAAGTTTAAATTTGTAAAATTTTGAAAAACCGAATGCTGAGTAAGCAGACAGTTAAAATTTAGAATTCAATTGAACAATCTAGTGTAAATTTAATAGAAACCTGATTTTGAAGATGTTCCACTTAAAATATCGAAAACATTTTGATATAGTTTTATTTATAAGAGTTTAAAATTATTTTTTACATTAGAAAAGAGTTTAAAATTATTTTTGACATTTTTAAAAAAAGAGAGAGATTAGTTTTGTGTATTGGACCCCCCCCCCCCCCCCCCCCCGTTAATCTGACTATTTCAACAATGATAATAACGCTGTTCCATATTAATAAATAACCCCACTTCGGATGTAATTCGGCCACTGTCGGGAATCAATCGAGGTAATAACGCCAATCCTTGGCGTTATTACCCCTGTATACTTATTGCGCAGTACATTTTAAACTACAAATTATCTCGAGAAGATATCCAAAATCTTCTGCAACATTTTGAAAGTACATGAAATGCACTACAAATTTATGTAATAAACAAAGTATTTCCCGATAAAAAATATAGTCTTCACATCACAAAATTTTAGATCAAGCTTTAATTTTAGTTGCTTGTAAAAGCAATAATACTTACAAATGGAACAAATTAACTTTAAGCTGTTTTTTCCGATTTATATGACTCAAAACCCTTCTGCTTAGAGCACATGGGTGTCATTTATCGGATTATTTCATAATTATGCATAATACACTATATACCAAAAAGTATTTGTACACTTTCAGTTTTTGACATTTTGTCAAATATATAAAAATATACTGGTCGGATTCTTCTGGAACTTCAGAAATATAAAGATTATGTTTCACTTTATATTTATTTACATTCATTTGTTAAGCGGGTAATTAGGGGACCGGCAAAAAAACAAAGAATAATAGAAATATTTGGGATCGCCCTGTACATGAAAATGCACGAAACGACTTATCGCTTTAGAATACAAATATATGAATACAGTAGAATATGTACACTAATTTTTGTGAGAATAGCATGTATATTTATGGCGATAGAGCGATTTTTTTGAAAAATTCAAAAAATTCTGGTATGTTTTTTGTTTATATCATGCTGGGTTTTTGACCAAATTTAACGCAAATTTCAGAAAAATTGGCAAAATGCAGTAGAAAAAATGTAGCGCAATTGGAATATAAATATATTAAATATTTTATGAAATATGAGTAGTTGTATAAAATAATTTTTATCTGCGCATGCGCGAACTAGAAAAACATTTTTTTTACATCATTTAATAGTCAATTTTATGGAGTGACTTATAAAAAAAATCCAATCAAATATCGTGAAAATTCAAAAAGATATCATTATTTTAGTGAGATGTTTTTACTCTGCTCTCTAAAAACGGCTGAATCTTAAGGGATTCTCCACAAATTGACATTTTTTAATAACTGACTTTAAAAAAAAAAACTAGTATTGAATTAATACAATATCCCACACAACACATACGTTCAGATTACATCCAGTTTTCCTCTGTTAATTCCAAAATACGTCTATAGATGTATTTTGGACCTAGCCAGTGAGTTTAAATACGTCCAGAATTTGTTGAATGTTTGACATAGACGTATCTACCAAATATCTACAAAATAAGAACGTCAGTTCAAAAACGTTAATTGTATGAAAATTCGACTAATCCAATTTTGGCTAATTCCGAAACTAAATCTGAACTTATTTGTCCCATTTCTTGACATAAAGTAGATGAAAACGGAACCAATCCAATTTTTGTCATTTTTGGAACAAAATCTTAACGTCCTCGTCTCCATTTTCTATATTTGGAACGTAATTTGGAGGAAAACGGAACGTCATTTGTGTAAGTACCTTCACAAAATCTGGACGAAAATTGAACCTAACAACCGCCATTTTAAACTAGCGGTATTTGTAAAATTCTAAGTGCTTATTTATATTGCATCTCTATTTTGATTTAAAAAATATAATGCAACCAGAATGCGCCTTTATTTACATTTTTTAATTAATAAAATCACTTCGATCTGGATGTATATTAAGCTTGTGCTGTGAAGTTTTCTACAGCTAGGCCTAACAGACTTAAACCTAATTTTTACATAGTCGCTCGCAATTTTCAGGACCTGAAGGATTAATTTTTTTTTTATAAATTAATTATGTAAAATATTAATTATTTTCATCATCGATTAGAAGCGATGCAGCGGAGTACTATGCTCCACATCTGTTAATCCATCAACCGTGTGGAAGACGCGTATCTGGTGGTTTGTTTTGATCGAGGTTTTGATTGTTTTTATGATGGAAATTGGTGAAAATAGGTAAGTACATTTAAGATTTTGTTTTCTACATTTACTGTATTTTATGTATGCTTTACATAAAATATTTCTGTAATGATTTTTTATTTTGTTATTGATTTTATTTATCAATTTTTGGTAGGTTGACACTGCATTTGATTATGTAAATAAGAAAGTTTGCAATGATTTTTCTTGATCATATTTCAGTTTTATAGACAGCAAACAAACGATTATTAGGTGGAAATAAATTTTAAATTAATTTTGGTGCAAGTGCAAATAAAAATAAAACTATTTGTAAATTATTTTATTACTTGTTGCTAGTAACGCAATTTCTTTAAGAAACTTGATTGCAATTTTTTATTTTATCTGATTTATCTTTATACAATATCCACCTCTTATTTGGACCTCATATTTTTTCTACATTTTAAAAATTATTAATGTTTATTCTAATAAAAATTCTTTATCCGAATGTTATTCATCATACTAACTATTATGTAAACTAATTTACTTAACACTAATAATTTTAAAAGAAAATCTCAATTTTTTTGCTAAACAAACAAGAATTATTATATTATTGTGTGCATGTCCTGTTTTTTAAACTATAAATGCAATAATAATTCATACGATTTTTGCAAATTATATATACACAAACACAGATATATGTATGTATATATAATTAGTGTTTACTTTAGAATGAAGGGAACGCTGCTAGCTACTAATTAAGGCATTAAATAAAGCAGTAAACAGACGCTAGTTCAGTAAAATAGTCTTTATTTCGAGGGGTAAGGAGATGAGTTATTGTGCTAAGTTACCAAAAAATATATATATATATATACATCAATGTGATTACCTATGATTTTTGTTAAGAAAACAGGAAAGTATGTTTGTGTGCTAGTCAGGTCCAACAAAAATCATCAATGTTGTCAATCAGGTGCAGGAAAATCACAAATTCTGTTGATCAGGCATGGAGAATTTCATCGATCAGATACCAAAAAATCATAAATTTCTTTAATTTGTCACTTGAAAAAATTGCGAGTTTTGTTTATTTGGTTCTAAAAAATCACAATTTTCATTAGTAAGGACACAAAAAATTCATTAATTTTGTCGATTAATATTGAAAAAACTCAGTTTGTTGATTGATTATGAAAAACAGCATGTTTCATCGCAAATTTCATCAGTTTGCCTTAGCAAGAAATTGCGAATTTTGTTGTTCAGGCATGGAAAAATTGCAAACATTGATCGGATGTGAAGAAATCGCTAATTTATTTGATTGAGCATCAAAAAACATGGTTTTTGTTGATTGGGCAATGAAAAATTGTGATTTTTATCGATCAGGCTGAAAAAAAATCATGAATTTCATTGACTCAGCATGTAAAAATTGCAAATTTTATCAGTCGGCTGACGAAAAATCACAAACTTTATCAATCAGGTGCAGAAAAATTACAAATTACAGGCATGGAAAAATCGCAAACATTGATCAGACATAGAAAAATTGCAAATTTTGTTGATTGAGCAAGAAAAAAACATAAGTCTTGTTGATTGGACGCCGAAAAATCTCGATTTCTGTCAACCAAGCTAATAAAAATCATGAATTTCGTTGATTTGGCATGAAAAAATTGCAAATTTCATTACTCGGACACTAAAACATTATGAATTTTGTCAATCAACTGCAGAAAAATCACAAGTTTTATCAATCAGATGCAAAAGAATCACGATTTTCATGGATCAGGCAAAGAAAAATTGCAAATTTCGTTGATTGGCTTCAGGAAACTTGCAAATTTTTGTCCGTCATTTTCATGTAGTCTTTGAAAACTTGGACACTTTTATAAAAGGCCCTTCTTTTAATAAAGTTGGGCACACCTAACACAATACCATATTTAATGTCATATGTCAGTGCTTGAATTTCATGGCGAGATTTGTGCCCAAAATTTTGAAATCCCATCCAAAAGAGTAAATACAAGGAGTAAGTGTAAATTTTATATTTTCGTGCGGCTGATTGACACATTTTGAGAGTTTTTTACAGCGAAAGATTATTGAATTTCATGATTTTTTCCACAAATGATTGACAAATTTTGCAAATTGTTTTCCTGTACTCGATTGACAAGTTTCGTTCTATTCTTCCTGGCGAGAAAAAGGTGATTCTGTTCTAAATTTTCAAAAAAAAAAAAAGTACATTTAACTTAAAAAATTAAAAAAAATCAGTTATCATACCAGAAATTCGGACATAGAAGTATCACAAATTTTGAGAGATGGTGTCAAAAAAAGCATTTTCGCCAATCATTCCCAGAAAATGGCCAGTTTCATCAAAAATTCTGGGGGGGGGGGGGATTTTATCAAAGGAATGTGAAAAAGCACAAATTTGGTCGAAGGATCGAGAATAAAACACAAACTTCTTTAAGTTATCGTAGGAAAAACGCTTAATTTGTCAAAGGGTCGCTTTAGGACTGATTCTGAAGGAGAAAAAAAAAAAATCTAAAATTCACAGGTATTTTCTGAAAGGTTTCAGCATAGTGTGTGTGTGCAGGGAAATCCAGTTTAGACACTGTGTTTTTTCTGCGACCCTTCGGTGTAGACTTTAGAAAATCTTTTGTCAATTTGTAGATTTTTTAAAAAATTTTAAATTTTTTTTTTTTTTTTTGACAAAATTTTGCAATTTTTCATGATTTTTTACAAAATTTGCATTTTTTTGTGATTGTTTGCATTTTTTCATGATTAGTTAAAGATTTTTGCATTTTTTTCTCGATCCTTTACAAAATTTTTTATTTATATTTTTTTTTCACTATTCTTTGATGGAATTTGTGTATTTTCCTCGATTTTCTGGCGAATTTGCATTTTTTCAAGATCTTCTGACCACTATTTTATGACAAAATTTTTTCAAAGTTTTTCCAGTGATCCTCTGACGAAATTCGTGATTTACAAAAAAGATTTTTTTCAACAACTATTTGTGTGAAATTTGCATTTTTTTTTTTTTTTTTTTTTTTTTTTTTTTTGTCTAAATATTTAGATTAACAGATTCTTTGTTAAAACTTGTTAGCTTTCGTTTTTTCAAAAACTAAAACAAAATCATTTCACCTTTTTCATTCACGTATCACTTTTTCATTTACGTAACAGATTCTGTTTTTTTTTTTTTTTTTTTTCTGAAAATTTTAAATTTTGGGTTTTTTATAAAATTTGTTTTTTTTATGTACTATTTAAAGAAATACACAAATGACAAAATACCACTAAAGCATTTTTTATCAACAACTCAGAATAACCATGGAAAATGTGTTTTTTATTTTAAAAAACTCAAGATTTTATATAGTCTATTTTTCAAAGGGATAAATTCCCTTCCTGTGCTAATTACTTTTGTTTCAGGTCTAATAAACTCTGTTTTTGTTCAAGTAGATTTTAGGTTGAATATAGATTGCTGCAAGTTGGGTTCGGGTTAATCTAATTTTTTAAAAGTTAGTTGAGTATATATTATTTCCAGTTAAAAATTATACCTGATAACAATAAACAGATATGTTTGTGTGTGTGTTGTTTTCCAGATGGCTGCATTTTCTGATGAAATTGACATCTTTTTTTTTGTAATTCAGTGATGAAATTTGCATTTTTTAGCAGCCTTTTGACTAGATTTGCATTTATTCTGCAGCCTTCTGACAAAATTCACATCTTTTTTGCGATTCTTCAATGAAATTTGCATTTTTTAGCAGCTTTTTGACTAAATTATTGTTTATTAACGACACTTTGACGAAAATCATGTTTTTTTCTGCATTGCATTGTTGAAATTTGCATGCTTTACACGACTCTGTGACAATTTGTATTTATTATGCGTTCCTTTGACGAATTTTGCATCCATTAAGCGATCCAAAGGCAATTCGGTTCTATATTTTTCAATATCATAGGTTTTCGGCTAAAAAAAAAGTCATAAATCCAGAAATTTAGAAAAAAACATACCACGAATTTCGACAATTGTCGACCCCCCCCCCTCCCCCAAAAAAAAAAAAATCAATTTTGCAAATCGTTCACAGAAAAATTGTAAAAATCATAAGAGGTTTGAGGGGAAAACATGAATTTTGTTAGATAATTGTGAAAAATCTCAAATTTCGTCTGAAGATCATGAAAAAAAACCATGAAATTTGTGAAACAGTAGTGAAAGAAAAACACAAATTTTGGGTAGGGATCACAGAAAAAACAAAAATATCTTCAAAAAACCTGTGGGAAAAATTCACAAAAAACCCCGCAAATTTCAGCAAAAAATCCACGAATTTTGTGTAAAAAATCTACAGACATGCTACTTTTCCACGAAAATGTGGAATTCCACTTTTTCAGCGGCAAATTTTATTATCCCTGGGATCAATGCAAATATGCATTAAAATTTGATGACATTTATATGTAGGGGGGGGGGGGTAACGATGTGTTACAACAAAAACGCGAGTCAAAGGGTGCTAAATTAAGAAAATTTCTTCAAAGGATTGCAAAAAAAAAAAAAGGCAAATTTCTCCAAAGGATCGAAAAAAAACTATAAAATCTTCAAACAATTGCGGAAAAAATACTATTTTCTTCAAAGGATCGCAAGAAAAAACACGATTTTTGTTAAATGATCACGAACAAGACGCGATTTTCGTCAAAAAATTGCTCTGAAAACATGACTTTGGTGAACAGGTTGCGGAAAAATACTCTAATATTGTCAAATAATTGTGATAAATAATCGTATTTTATCGAAAGATCGCTGAAAATGCTGCAATTTTGTAGAAAGATCACAGAAAATACCCAAATTTTGACGAAAGATCACGGAAATTACGGAAATTTTAACGAAAGATCGTAGAAAATACACATATGTCGACAGAAGATCGTGGAAACCACACAAATTTTGACGAAAGATCACGAAAAATACGCAAATTTTGACGAAAGATCGCGGAAAATACGCACATTTTTACAAAAAATCGCAGAAAATACGCATATTTTGACGAAAAAACGCAGAAAATATGCAAATTTCGACGTAAGATCATGGAAAATACGCATATGTTGACGAAAGATTGCGGAAATGATCAAATTTTGACGAAAGATCACGGAAAATATGCAAATTTTGACATAAGATTGCAGAAAAAACGCAAATTTTGACGAAAGATCGCGGAAAATACACACATTTTTACGAAATGTTGCTGCCAGGCACTGTGCCTTACCAGTTTGGTGTAGGTCAACACTATTTGCTATAGATTTTATTAAATAGCTTATATATGTTTTTTTATATTGCAATCTACATGAAACATTGGTTGTAGAATGCCCATTTATTGAGTGCTAATTTGTTTTGTAAACGAGGCAATCAATCAATGCTTGTTTCTGAATCAGAGAAGAGAAAATAGTGAATAAAACAACTTAATTTAATATTATTTATTTATTTTGTAGATACATGAGTTAAAGTATTCCTAAGCATTTTAAAATTGCTTTAAAATTTGTTACTGGATCCACCATATATATAATTTTCCTTTTCTTTTTCAACTAATAGTTACAAGCTCCCTGGTAAATATACTGTCTTGTGGATGAAGATCTTAGATGAGTATAGATTTGTTGAAATGATCTGAAAAAATGATTACCACCCCTCCATAGAAAAATCGTGGTTTAAGAGCAGTATAAATCATGGATTCCAATTTTTCAAAAAGGATCTGACTTTGAATAAGGTAAACTTTTCATTAAAATCTATAAATGATACAAAATAAAATTTTGTCTTATATATGTCTGTTTGATTTTGCAATTATGAGTTTGAATAATAATAATATGACAGTGGATAATGTACTTTTATGTTATTCCGGTGCTAATTATATTAACAGTGTATTTTTTTGATGAATGTATTTTAAGTTATTCAAGTTTTACTCATTATTATCAAATTACTATGTATTGTTCTTTTATTTTCAGAAATATTTTTAACATTTAATAACTTTTTAGAAATGCTTGTTATAAAGTATAATTCTAATTTATTTATTATTATTAAATACTTTTTATTTAAAAGATATTTTATGATTAATCATATATTTAAGTATTATTTTTGAATTTTCAAAAATTGAAATAAAATTAAGCATTTTTTTAACTATTTTTCAAGTATGTCTGCATAATTAAGACTGAAAAATAGCATGCACAAGTTGTTTTGAAAGTTTTATTTGATTATTTTTATTTGTGAATCAATCAGCTTTTGTAAAAACCCTTATTTTGTTTAAAAATGTGTTAAAAATCATTTAGAAACAAACCTATTATTACTATTATTATTTTTTTTAACAAATTTATTCTTCACTTGAGTAAAATGTTTCATATGTTGCTATATCATAGCTGCCAACATCTTCCACTTTTTCGGAACGGAAAAATTTTATAGAAAATTTTTTATGATTAGAAATCGCCATAATCTGTCGATTAAATAAGACGAAAATTTCTATTACATTTTTCCGGGCCGAAAAATCAGAAGAGTTGGTAGCTATGCTATAGTAGAGGCACATAAGCGTTTTGTAATTATATTACAGTACGGAACCATTTATCCATAAACCAGTTATCCGGAATGATACTTCTAATAGACTGATGTTAGAATCTTTTTAGAAAAAAGTGACATACACAATCAGTTTGACATATACATTGCTTGAAACAATTGTATAGTTTGATAACAGCCTCTAGTATTTGAAATAGAAGCATATAACCATACTATAGATTAATAAATAATATTATAGTATTACAGATGTTTTCATGCTTATGCAGAGAAAACAGAAAAATTTTTGTTTCCAAGGAGTTCCCATAAGTTATCTTCTTTCAAACTTTAACAATTGATCTTACTTGCATCAGATTCTTGGTTCAAGTAATCTCATAATCAATTTAAAATTAGAAGTAATACGACAACTACATATGTTTCACAAAACTTATCAAATCGATGCTGCTTTGATGCCCAACCAGTTAACTGGAAAAACCAGTTATCCGGAATACATCTGACCCCAACCATTCCGTATAAATGGTTCTGTACTGTATGTAATCTTTTTAAACCTGAAAAGTGGCTACAATATACATTTTATATATTTAAAAAGTCATTTTTATGCTAAAATATCAGAGGAAATACTCCAATTCTTTGCATCAATATATGTAATAACAAGTTATTTCATGCATGTGTATTTCAAAAGGTTACATGGAAAAATGATTTTTTTAATAATTTTTTAAAGAGCACTTTGCAAAATCCTTCGGCCCAGAACATGAAATCAAATTTTCCCGCTCCGTCCTCAGATGCACGTTCTGTCGGGAACGGGTTAAAACACCATCAATTAGAAGATTTTAGCTTTAAAAGCATACATTTGGCTTGTTGATTCCTTTTAAGTTATGCCTTAGAAGTGCATTGCCATAATGGACCAAATGTTTTACAGAAAAACGACCCCTTTTTGAAAATCTATACTAATAAAATAACAAATCGCTCTGTGTGTGTGTGGCTGCGATAACTAGCAAAAATTACGGCACGTACGAGGCTCAATTTTTTTGTGAAGATTGTTCAAAGACTCTGCTAATGTACCTGACCATCAGAATTTTAAAATTCTAATAATTGAGAAATGAATTAAAATTCCTAAATTAGAAAAATGGAAAAGTACTCCTAATTTAATGGAAAAATAGATTTTTATCAAACCTCAGAATATTTCTTCGAAAGCTGGTAGAGAGGGAAAAGGGTTAATGTAAATGGAGGGCTAACATGACGATAAATGTACTCATTTTTTTTTTTTTTTTTTTTTTTTTTTTTTTTTTTTTTATAGAGGGTTGTGTTTTAAAATCTACCGAGCCTAAAAACTCAAAAATTAGACAGCTAGATCAGAAAAAATTCACCTTTCAGAAATTCTAAAAATTATTTTCCTACTCCTATAAATAGTTGAAAAATTCATTAAAAATCTATTTATAAAATCTCATTTTATTTCCGTTTAAAGAAACAGATTTTTAAGAAATCTAATATAACAAGAGCAGTTGTTCATCGATGACAACTGGGTGCTGGTGGGTACTCGCATTTATAGATGACTTGTAATTTTTTTCAAAAATTAAATTCATAAATTTAATATTTATATATCCAGATGACAAATTTTTTGCTGATTTCAAATATGTAAATTTTTCACAGTCACTCAGTTACAACCTTAGATATTAATTTTTAATCCGTTACTTAGAGGACTTGCTCCATTTAAAAGCGAGTTTTTTGAAACCATAAACAATTTTTATATAAGGATTCTTTGGCACCGTGTCAAATTTTTAAAAATACATTATTTGGATATTTTAAAGCTATGCATTGAGTAACATCTTTAAACGCTGTTTAATAATATCTAAATTTATAAAAATCCAATTTTTTTTTTTTTTTTTTTAATCAAAAAACTTTTTTTTAAAAAGGAAAAGAAATGTGGAAACGCTAATTAATTCTAAAAAAAAAAAAAAAAAAAGAAAAAAAAGAAAGAAAGAAAAAAAGATCAAATAAATTATAATTTATAACACATAGTACGTATTTTAAAGAGTAATGAGCATCAAATAAGGGGTGGGGGGATCTTTTAGGGGCAGCGATCAAATACTTAAAATTGTACTTTTTTCTACAATCTCAAATGTGGACTTTTCACTAAGCTCTGGGATAAATGTTACTTATTTAATATAAAATGTTCAGATAGTTTATAACATATAATATAGATTTTAAAGAGTAGGGGACTTGAAATTATGGGTAGGGACAGGCAATAATTATTTTAGGGAGGGCTTGATCAAATATTTAAATCTGTACCGTTTTAGATGCCGATTTTTCAGAACCCTGGGATAAATAATACTTATTTAATACAAAATTTTAAAAGTGTACCTACCCCTATTTTCAAATTATGATTTCATCAAATATCTTCAGAAACAATTTTGTTAAGAAAAAAGTTTGCACCATGGTGGTGGAATATGAAACTAAAAGTTTCTAGTCTCCCCACCCCTTTTTTTGTGTGTGTATGCAGAGCTTCTGCTAAACAGTACCATAGGCAGCGAGAATTCGGTTAGAGATTGGATCTTTTAATGCGATTTTGCAGTGTCAATTTCAGTTCATTTAAGAATATCATTACGGGCCCGGGCAATGTCAGGCGGCTCAGCTAGTATTTGAATAAACAATTTCATATTACTTGAGAGGTGTAAAAAAAAAAAAAAAAATTTAAACGTTGACATGAGTCCTATTCTAATAAAAACCATCATAATAAAAATAAAAGCACAAATCTTTTCACAGTCAATACAAACAGCATGCAACAATGAGATGTAAACAAAAAACCATGCACTTTTGAAGAAAGAAAAAAGGTGACTTAAATTATTACATAGGCATGAATAGGAGAAAACTTGGAATTAGAAAAGGTGAACATTAATCTGATTTTAAATTTGGTCATACTAACACTGCTTTATCTGCACTATATTTAGATGGGGAGATAAAAACTCTGTTTAATGTAAGCAAATTATGTTTTGTATCAAATTGTTGTTGTAAATCTATTATAAGGGAGTCCATTAAAATTTAACTGTGTAAAAATTTTGTTAGCAATGATAGTTTGATAGTTTTTCTTTTATTACTCCTAAATTATGGTTACAGTTTATAAATAAATTCCTCTTGAAAGCTTGAATAGTATGAACCAAGTTGGAAGTTAATTTTAGATCATGGTCTATTTTTAATTTATTGTTTTTATAATAGAGCATGTGGTTTTTGTTTACATCTCATTGTCACATGCCATTTGTATTGACCATGAAACAATTTGCATTTTTATTATGACTATGGTTTTTATTTGAATTTGGACCGAAACATGTCAATAATACTATTTGTTTTAATTTTTTGTTACACCTCTCTCAAGTAATATGAAATTGTTTTTTCAAATATTTATATTAAAGGTGAAGTTCTTAAAATCTTGTGAGTTAAAAATCTAATAGATTTAATAAACTTTTTATGATACTTTTTGAAAATATTAAATCCAAACTATGAAAAACACAAAGAATTTAATATATGAAAAAATAGGAAAATTTCTGCTCTTCTTTCGATGCTGCCAAGCAGAAATAATAAATTTCTTATATTAATACTTTTTTTGATATAAAGTCTTTTATTTAAATTTATATATTATTAATTATGTGTTTTATAGTTACTTTTATTTTTTTCTCCTAGCTACTGTTAAGAATCATGTTTTGCAGAGTGGAACATCAGATTGCCGATTGGAAAATTTATAGCAAATGTGTTGCGACATACACGATTATTATTGTAAATAAAAATTGTAATAAAAGTATTGTAATTGTAAATAAAAATAAATAAAACTTTTTTCCCCACATTTGTATTGTATGTTTCTCTTTAAAATTGAATGATCTTATACAGTAACTCTTTAAACATTCCTTGACATATATAATATTGATAATCATTATAAGAAATTTATGAAATATATTTTATAATAAATTAGGTTCATCCCCATTTTGTACATAATCTAGATTTCTAACTAATTATATTGCTCACAATTTGACCATGGCATTGTATTCTTTCAAAATTAATCTAAAATAATTTAAATAGTTTTTTTTTTTAATGTAATAATACCATTTTTACATTTTTTTTTATTTAACTGAAATGTGTGAATATAAATAAGAAACTTAATTTTATAATACCTAAATAATTCACAAGATTTTTTTTCATTCAGTTTTGTTGGAAAAAAAAAAAAAAAAAAAAAAAAAAAAAAGAACAGATGTTAATTAATATGTTGAGTGACACATCAGACACCTGTGTCTAACACTGAATTTTCCCATTTAGGCAGCTTCACTGTAAAATGAGATATAAAGCTACTGATTTTATTTAGAATTTAAAAGAAAAGTCTATTATTCACCAAATGTGAAACCTTTCAGTTGATGATAATGGATAATATAATAAATTTTCTAAATACAATTGCAAAATTATGCGAGTTTTAGTCATCTCTAATTTCTTTTTAAAATCTTCACCTTTTTTAATTGCAGATATCTTTTATTAACCCGTTAGAGACGAACGATCAGTATACATGCCCCTTAAATTGCTCAAAATCTTAGCTTATTCTCACCAGTTACTTTTTTATTATAAAATTTACCTTCTATAATTAGAGCATTTTCAAGATTCAATTATAGAAAATTTTCTGCATTGAAATACTGGTGGTAAAATATTAAAAATTAAAAGGCTCTTGTCGTGAAAGATTGCATAAAGTGAAAATTTCTATTAAAAATTAGTGCTAGCTAAAAATCATAGCTGTTGTCTGCTGTGTAAATTCGACCTTTTTAGATGAATTATCATCATCAATAATAATATAAATAAAAACTTTTTTTTTTTTTTTTTTTTTTTTTTTTTTTTTTTTTCCAGGAGAAATAGTACAGTTAATCAGAGTAACTTTGGCCAAGAGAAAAAGAAAAATGTTCTATATCACTTGAGTTAATGGCAAAGTTTTGGTCTCAAAATATAGCTACTTGCACTAGTTTGAATTTGGCATCTCATTGGAAATAATTTGTCAAGATTCCATCAATGCAGAATGATCAAAGTTTTGTAAAGGTGGAGCAATGTTACTTTGATTGACTGTATATAAAATAAAAATGTGAAGAAGAACAAAAATGCATAGATATCTAGAAATGCACAAAGCAAAAACTGGTACGCTGGTAGGTATCTTGCATTTTTTATTTCCTATTTTGTGTAGAGATGAAGGGCAGTAACTAAAGTAGTTTTTTTAAAGAGCTTTCAGAATTGAAAGTTTTAAAATGCTAAAAATAAGTTTTATTAGCAATATTATCTTTAAATATATAAACTTTTAAAAGTCACAAAGAAAATTTACTATCCTTTAAATAATTTGTTATTATTTAACAACAACAACAAATTTTTTTTATATATTATTGAATTAAAAAAATGTTTTATTTATCTAAAATTAATGGATGTGAATATATATGTACATTGGCATTGGCAAGAGAAAAATTTTAACATTTTAGTTAACTATTTTTTTTTTCTAATATGAAATGGTTTTTTTTTTTTTTTTTTTTTTTTTTTTTTTTTTTTTTTTTTAATTCTAGATATTTTAAATAGTTAAAATGTTCGACTTACTTTATTTGCTTTTCAATATAATATCTTGTATTTTTTATGTGTAGAGATGAAGGGCAGTAACTAAAGTAGTTTCTTTAAAGATCTTTCAGAATTGAAAGTTTATAAGTTTTATTAGCAATATTATCTTTAAATATATATACTTTTAAAAGTCACAAGAAAATTTACTATCCTTTAAATAATTTGTACTAAATTATTTAAAGTAATTAATAATTAGTTTGTAATAAAACTATTTTTTTTTCTAATATGAAATGGAAAAAATATTTTTTTTTAAAATTCTAGATATTTTAAATAGTTAAAATGTTTGACTTACTTTATTTGCTTTTCAATATAATGTCATCTTTTATATATATATATATATATATATATATATATATATTTTAAATCTATAAGCACTCATATTACGACTAAAAGGTGTCTATATTTCGTCTGGATGTCGAAGTTTTTGGGTGTAATATGAATAAATTTTGAACGTAATACGGACAAATTTTTTGGTATATTATATAGACAAATTTTGTACATAGTACGGACGTAATTTTCGACGTAATGAGAACAAATTTTGGACGTCCAATTTACGTAAATTTTATGTTCATTCTATGCTCATTTTGCGGCCCAAAAGACGTAGTTTTTACGTAAAGAGAGGTGACATTTGGACGTAATAAGAATAAATTCTAGATGTAATATGGACAAAGTTTGTACGTAGTATGAACGTAATTTTAGACGTAATAAGAACAAATTTTGGACGTCCAATTTACGTTAATTTTATGTTCATATTATGCTCAATTTGCGGCCCAAAAGACGTACTTTTTAAGTAAAGGGAGGTGACATTTGGACGTAATTTTGACTAAATATTGACGAAGTTCGGAGAACTTTTAAACTTAAATTGGACACGTCCATTGATCCAAATTACGTACTTTACACGTAAATTGGACGAATCTGTGTTGTGTGGGATCTAATACAATATTGCTGCTAATAAGTACTTGACAATTGTGATAGAAAAGAAAAAGAGCTTTATTCGCATTCAGGGCCAAAACTAAGAGAGGGGGGGTGGGGAGAAGGGCATGTGCTCCGGGCGCTAGGATGAAAGTGTTCCAAATGTATCTTTCGTTTGGCGATTTTTTTCATGGCTATGTTTAGCATAATATTGTTCAAATTATTATATCTGGGCTATGCTAAAGCATAAAAAAATCTAATGATGATGGCTTAAGGTCCCTGCCCCTACCCACGAAGATGCTCACGAGCTAATGCTATTCCTATGGGGATGCATTTTTCTAACTCTTTTGCATTCGGACATTTTTAAATAATATGTTTTGCATTGGATAGCGGAAGTCCTTTACAAGATCGCTCCGTGATTACTTTTTCAATTTTGGCGTAGATATTTTTATAATGTTTCTTTCACTTCCAAAAGCGGTTCTGAAAGTGAAACTAACTTTATAAAAAATATCTATGACTCAAATCGAAAAAGTAGTCAAGGAGCGATTTTGAGAGGAACTTCCGCTATCCAATGCAAAAAAAAAAAAAAAAAAAAAAAAAAAAAAAAACTGAAAATTTCAAAATGCGAAAGAGTTATTAGAAAAATGCCTCCCCACAGGAATAGCATTAGCTCAGCAGTGTCTTCGCGGGCAGGGACAAGGGCCTTAAAGATCCTGTTGAAAGTAGAATTTTTTTTATTCGGTTTAAAGTATCAAATTGGAGTATTTTAATAAAGCAGAATACGTTATTTTATATTACATATTTTAAGTTTTAAAATAAGTCGGCTATTAATAAATTGGAGAAATTTTCTTTGTAAATATGCTTTGCGAAGGAGGGGAAAAGGGGTACCTTCAAAATCCACGTTTGCCTCGGGAAAAAATACTGGTTTTGGCCCTGTTCACATTTAATAATTTGTAGATCCTCCTCGAGAGGCAATTACAGCTGCGACTCTCCTGGGCATGCTCTCAACTAGTCCTTGTATTACATTTAATGGTATTTTATTCCACTCTGTTTGCACAAGGCAGGTAAGCTCTTTTACTGATTTTGGGCGTGTGTCACCAGCCTTAATTCGACGATCCAACTCGTCCCAGAGGTTCTCTATTGGGTTCAGGTCTGGGCTCTGGGCAGGCCACTCGAGTCGATGCACTCCATTATCAGCATACCAATCCATGCTGGACCTCGCTACATGGCAGCTTGCGTTGTCATCCTGGAAATAACATGGGTCCAATCCATAGTATTGCCACAACGTAGGAAGTACACTGTTGTCCAGTATATTACAGTAGGCATCGGCATTGAGCTTACCATGAATTGGGACCAAGGGTCCTAGTCCGAACCAGGAAAAACAACCCCAGAACATAATTCCCCCTCCGCCAAATTTAACTGTGGGCACAATACATTCTGGTAGGAGGCGTTCTCCAGGCAGACGCCAGACCCAGACCCTACCATCAGAACGGTAGAGGGTGAACCTTGATTCATCACTCCAGAGAACCTGTTTCCATTGCTGTACAGTCCATTGCTGGAGTGTTTTGCACCAACTTAACCGAGCTGCGCGGTTGGACTTGGTGATTAAAGGCTTATGGGCGGCAGCACGGCCATAAAAATTAAGCAGATGAGCTTCCTTACGGATGGTATTCATGGAAACAACACATCCTGAAGCTTGTTGAAATTCTTGGCGTATGTGTAACATTGGTTGGTTGCGGTTCTTCCGAATTTCTCTAGACAGAACCCGTCGGTCTCTATCTTCCAGTTTCGTCGGTCTGCCTACTCTGGCCACATTCTGACAATCACCATTCAGCTTCCATTTTCTAATCACATAAGCCACAGTCGTTTTGGGGTAATTAAGCTCGCTAGATATGACGATTAAAGATCGGCCATTTCGGTGGTACCCGATGATCACACCTTTCTCAAAATCAGACAGCTCTGTTCTTCTTGGCATCATGCATGCGATTGATGTCAGTGTTGTTTTCGATACCACATTTAACAGTGGAGAACTTGACGTATTTCAGGATCGCAGATATCGGCATTTGCATAAGAGCCATTATCAATTATGTATCAATGGGTAGATTTGACACAAATGCTTCGATTTTTTATAATTATTTTTATACTGAAATAGGCTCGTTCTGGTAATTATCTAAGAAAAGAAGTAAATCACCAGTAAAAAACGTAAATGGGGATTTGGCAATTTGCTTAAAATCTGACGTCATTCAACTGCTTTCAGAGACCTATTGAAAATCAGTTCACTCCTATCCACAATAACTTTCTGAATTTCCATGAAATTCGATCGGATTTTTTTTATGGGTAGCTCCATAGAGTTGAATATTAAGTTATGTAAAATGATAAATTTTATCGTATACGCTGATTAAAAAATATTTCATACAAATACTCATATTTTAGAAAACTTTTAATATATTTATATTTCAATAGCACCTTATTCTTTCTACTACATTTTGCGAATTTTTCTGAATGTGGCTTTATATTTGGTTGAAAATATTGCATGACATAGAACATTTTAGAAAATATTTAATATATTTATATTTCAATGAATTTTGGTGAACTCCTCTCCCCCCCCCTCCCTTTTCTTCTTTGCAAAGCATCTGCAAAAGTATTTGCAAAGAAAAATTTTCTAATTTATTAATAGCCGACTTATTTTAAAACTTAAAATATGTAATATTGATTAAAGTAGTCTGCTTTGTTTAAAAAAAATGATACCTTAAAATCGTGAAACCGAATCAAAACGAAAAAAAAAATCTGCTTTATGCGGGATCTTTATGCCATCATCATTAGATTCTTCTATGCTTTGGTATAGGAGAAATGCTTTGAATGGGACGATTTTGACAATATCATGCTAAACATAGACATGGAAAAAATCGCCAAACAAAATGTACATTTGGGACACTTTCATCCTAGCGCCCGGGGCACATGCCCTTTTCCCCCAACCCTCTCTTAGTTTTGGCCCTGAATGTGAATAAAGCTCTTTTTCTTTTCTATCACAATTGTCAAGTACTTATTAGCAGCAATATTGTATTAGATATTGTTTTAATTCAATACTAGTTTTTTTTAAAGTCAGTTATTAAAAAATGTCAATTTGTGGAGAATCCTTTAAGATTCAGCCGTTTTTAGAGAGCAGAGTAAAAACATCTCACTAAAATAATGATATCTTTTTGAATTTTCACGATATTTGATTGGATTTTTTTTATAAGTCACTCCATAGAATTGACTATTAAATGATGTAAAAAAAAAAATGTTTTTCTAGTTCGCGCATGCGCAGATAAAAATTATTTTATACAACTACTCATATTTCATAAAATATTTAATATATTTATATTTCAATTGCGCTACATTTTTTCTACTGCATTTTGCCAATTTTTCTGAAATTTGCGTTAAATTTGGTCAAAAACCCAGCATAATATAAGCAAAAAACATACCAGTATTTTTTGAATTTTTCAAAAAAATCGCTCTATCGCCATAAATATACATGCTATTCTCACAAAAATTAGTGTACATTTTCTACTGTATTCATATATTTGTATTCTAAAGCGATAAGTCGTTTCGTGCATTTTCATGTACAGGGCGATCCCAAATATTTCTATTATTCTTTGTTTTTTTGCCGCCCCCCTAATTACCCGCTTAACAAATGAATGTAAATAAATATAAAGTGAAACATAATCTTTATATTTCTGAAGTTCCAGAAGAATCCGACCAGTATATTTTTTAAATATTTGACAAAATGTCAAAAACTGAAAGTGTACAAATACTTTTTGGTAGATAGTGTATTAGCACTTGGCGTTATTACCACACCTGGCGTTATTACACCTGAACACCTTATTAGCTTTACACAAATCATTTTTGGTGAAACTTCAAAATAGCAGTATTACTAATTTTACATTGTAGATAATAGAAATGAAATCTTATTTAAACTTTATTGGCAAGATATAAACGCATTAAATGTAATGATAACATTCGGCTTACATTTTATCCAAAGGTTACTACTATTTATGACGATATTGACAATTTATATTGGTCAATACAAATAATATTGTCCTGATAAATTTCTACTACAAGTTTCTACTTCGTAATATTACTACTACAAATATTACGATATCAGAGCCTCACCTGCCACAATAGAATTTTATACTTAATACTAGCCTTTTACTTACGCATTTAACTTATTTTTGTGTGATTTATATGTTTAAAACTGTTGTAAATGAATTTTTATTTAAATCTAATTATTTTAATTTGGTATCAGCCAAATTGATTGTTCTAAACGCTTCTACTGTTAATTGATTTGGATATATTTCTTGCGAAAAAATTGTATACTGAATCAATTGCGCAAAGAGTCCCTTTGATCACTGGATTTTCAAAATAGGAATTTTTTGCCAAATTAAATCGGGAGAATGTCCTAATAAAATAAGGCAAAGTTAACTGTTAAAAAAATCTGCTTGGAACAATCAAAGATTATAAGCACTTCATGTGAGATGTATATATAGTCCCCAAGGGGTTTGAAAATTCAAATAATATACTGGAATATAACAGAGTGCAATTGATATACACTATAATAGAATGTGAGACTTTTTACAATATTGAAATGTAACATCCAAATAAAAACTGTAGGTTTAATTCAATGCTATACCATTTATTATATTCCACATTAATGTGACATTATTATTGCAACTGTTGCATCAATAAATCACAATGTATTACTTATTATTTAGACTTACTTTCTACTTCTTATTGGGCATAATTCAATAATTAAATCCGGACACTTCCGATGCCACGTGTATATGACATACTGACAATAATTAAAGAGTTTCTAGCTTTCATAGAAAACGTCTAAGAATAATAGATTTTTTTTTCGAGGAAAATATCTTTCATTTGATGTGTTTTATCTTCACAATTTTCTGCGTTGTTTGCTATCCGGTGTATTAGAATTTGAGAATGGCCAAGTGCTATGATTATTTTCATGATATCTTAAAGAATTTAATGAGTATTTTCTAAACAATAAATACATTATATTTACTTTCTCCTATCTTTACAAGGAGAAAGTATTGGATTCGTAAAACATTTCGGATTAAGATTTTTGGCAATTTTACATGATTAAAGGTCAAATATCCCGAAAAATAAGTTTTTACGAAATATCCGTCTATAAGTCTGTGACTCTATCTGTCTGTATATGACACAAATTTTATAAGCGCTATATCTAAAAAAATAAAGAGCAGAATTTAATAAAACAATATAAATATATTTTCAATTTGTACCTAATATTAATTCGTTCTGATTACTTTTTGATTCAATTTCCCCAAAAGTAGGCGCTGCGATGCAACATTTTTTGCAATCTCCTGAAGAACTAATGCACGGATTTTCATAAAACTTTATATTCAGTTAGGCCTCGATGTAATTTGTTGCTGATTATGTTTTAAGGCAAATAGCCCAACAGGTGGCACTGCTATGCTGTATTATTCAAAGTTACAGTATTATCTATATCTTAAGAACTAATTCACTTTTAAATTATTTAAAAATAATGTGCAAAATTTAATATATACATTAATAAGCATCTTTTATGCCACCATAATTGAAATAAACTAATACAGGGTACAAAATTATTGTTTGTTTGGATTTGAAAACATCACAATTTTTCAAAATTGAGAAAGTAGTGTATTCCTTCTTGATCCAGACATGCTCAATCCGATACGTGTACATCGATTTACTTATTTTTGAGTAATTCATTTTTGTCAGTGTTCTAGAGGGAATGAATCTTAAAGTACATTCTAGAATTTAAAAAAGCAAAATTTATACTTTGTTATATATTAGGAAAACAGAAACAGAGATTTTAACACTTTCCAACAAAGTTGAAAAATATTTATGCATCCGGTTTGTCTGCCCGTCTGACTATGCTCTAAGTCCCATAAAAATACTCTGATTTTCATGCAATTGATCAAGCTTATTTTAGATTTATGAAAGCATGTTTGGTGTTAGGAGATCAATCAAAATAATTCCATGTCATTATGGTACATGGAGAAAAATCGTTTGAAGAGCATTTTAATGAGATTACGCTATTTTAAGTGTATTGAAACTTTTAAAAATCATTTTCAGTATGGTTAATTTATAACAGGGCATTCATGGCATTCTTATTCATTTACAGGGATAGACAAATGTGTTGGAACGTGTTTCAAAATCCACGCATAATTTTTCTTTATTTTTAATTTTTAACTGACTTCTAACACATTAAAATGTTGTCATCAGAAACACTCCTGTGTACATATATATTTTATACTATTATTATCATTATTTTACCGTACTAGAAAGTGTACGTGTGTTTTGGTGTAAATATTTGATTATAAAATTCCATTTCTGTATAACAAAATAATTTAAGAAAAATATTTAACAAAGTTAAATAAAATAACATAAATTAATTGGATGGCGTTTTACAATCTATGTTTAATGTAAGATTTCTGTATAACAATGTTGTTCAACAAAATTAAATAAAATAACATAAAAGTGTTGGAAAGCGTTTCACAATCAATGCTTCATGCTTGATTTTTTTTAAATTTATAATTAATTTCTAAAACTTTAAAATGTTGTCAGCAGAAAGACTTTTGCGTACATGTGTATTATTATTATTTATTACATTTATCCTACTGTATTAGGAAAACAGTGAAAATTCAGTTATAAAATTCATTTTTTACATAAAAAAGTTACTTCAGAAAGTTATTTAATAAAGTGAAAAAAAAAAAAAAAGAGAAAAATATTCCATTTTTTATATAAAGTAAATTAAATTAAAACTTATGCTTAAACGGACCATGAACCATTATTGAGCAGAAATCGAACTAAAAATTTAAAAGTAGTTTGGCGCATATTATTACTCACCATTTTGTCCTAAGGTATTTGTGAAAAGCCGAATACAGGTGCGATTACTTTTTGGAAAGTCCCAAGCTTTTGAATTTTGTACACAAGCAGTTTTTTAGCCCGTTTAATATACTTTAAATCTGTTTTCTCAAAACTGATTATTTCATAATTTAAATTTTTTTAAATGCTTCATGCATCATATTTTGTTTTTATTAAAAATCATGAAATTGGTTGAAAAGAATCTTGATATTGTTTAAAAAGAAAATATGTATGCTTTTAAAAATTATTTTTATAAAATAATATATATTATAAAATTTATTAAGATAGTTAAATTTAGATTTTTATCTTATTAAAAGGAAAAAATTTGATGGAAGTCACTGTCGAATTCAGAAAAGAATCTCCCAAATATTAACTTTTGAAAACAGCTAAAAATCGAAGCATATGCGTGTTTGTAATAAATTTTTAAATAATTAAAAAATTATGAGAAATATTTGAACAATAAAGACGCATGGAGCATTTTAAAATTTTATTTTAAAATTTTAGTTGCTTTTTCATTATCTTAAAAGTACAATAAGGATCGATACATATAAGTGTTTGTAATACAGTTTCAAATATGTCACAATTCAAAGTCGACGAAATCTGTAAAAGATGAGGGCGTATGGACCATTTTAAAATCTTAATTTTATTTTTAAATATTAAAATTATAATAAAGTTTGGAAGTTTATTTTAAGATGTTCTACATACTTATAATATAGTGCATATTTTTACAAAAATTCCATAATTCTATGATAAAAAAATAAAAATAATGATAATAATATCCTCCGTTTTTGTTAATACAGAAACGTGGATTAAAACCACGAAAATTATTCATTCCGAAAATACATAAATAACATATTGTAGTAACATATTCTAGAACTGATCAAAAAAATAGCCTCAGATTTTCAATTACTATGTAATAGTTTTTGTTATTTTTCTTTTTGTGTCACTTTTAGGGCTAAAAAAGTCTGCATTGTGCTATCAACACTCTTTTTAGCCGGAACGAGCCCATATAATTTAGATTCATGAAAACCAGTAAAAAATCCACGCCTTTATTTTATGTGAAATATTGAGAAGAAAAAAAAAGTTTTACATATCAACACTACATACTCATCAATAGTTAGTCTTTTACAACCATAATTAAACGCGCTTAACTGAGCGAATATTAAACTGCATTATTTTTATTTGGATATTAATTAAATGAAACTTTGTGAAAGTACACCAAGAGAAACGTATTTTCAATGATAATATATGGCCTATTTTGTCAATGGTTTTAGTTGATGTTTTTTTTTTTTTTTTTTTTTTTTTTTTGCAAAAATTTTTGACATTGATATTAAATGTGTCAAAATTGTACAGTTAAAACTACATGACTCTTTTTATATGAGTGAGAAAAGTGAAAGAATGCCGAAAAAAGTAAGATATATCCGCTGTTCCTATAAATGCTGAAACGTGGATTAAAAGCACGAAAAATATTCATATAGAGAATAAATAAATTAAATATCCTAGTAACATATTCTCGAAAAGATCAATAAACCAGCCTCGAATTTTCAATAACTAGGTAAAAGGTTTTCTCTTTCCCGTTTCGGGCTGCTATTAGGGTTATAAAAATCTGTATTGTGTAATGAACACTTTCTTTAGCTGGAACGAGTTCATTTAATTATTATACGTGAACACCAGTAAAAAATCCATGACTTTCTTTCATGTGAATTGGTGAGAAGGAAAAAAAGGTTCTATCTTTCACACCAATCATTAAACGTACTAAACTCAGTGGATATTAAACTGCATTATTTTTATTTGGATATTGATTAAATGAAACTTGAATAAACTATTTGTGTTAAATAGTGAAAGTACAACAAAAGAAATGGAATTATCTATACAAAATTTATTATAATAATATATGACATCATTTATTAAAAGTAATAATAATAATAATGCTGCCCACCGTTTCTTTAAATACTGAAACACGGATAAAAAGTACAATAATTATTCATACAGAAAATAGATAACTTACAAATTCTAGGAGAGATTGATAAATCAGCCTCTAATTTTTAGTTTCAGTTATTTTTATTTCTGAGTTTCATTAGGGCTATAAAAATCAGTATTGTGTAATCGACACTTTCTTTAGCCGAAACGAGTCCTTATAGTTTAGATACATGAACACCAGAAAGAACATACATCCCTTTATTTTATGTGAACTGGTAAAAAGAAAAAAAAAAGAGTTTTTTTAGACCAATCATTAAACGCGATTAAATGGGCGTATATTAAACTGAATTATTTTTATTTGGATATTGATTAAATGGAACCTGAATAAATTATTTTTGTTAAATAGTGAAACTACAACAAAATAAATGTAATTATCAATACATTTTTTTTAGAATAATATATGGCATCATTTATAAAAATAAAAAAAAAATAATAATAATAATGTCCACAGTTCCTTTAAATACTGAAACGTAGATAAAAAGTATAATAATTATTCATATAGAAGATAAAAAAATAACAAATTCTCGGAGAGATTTATAAACCAGCTTCTAATTTTCAATTAATTAGGTAATAGATTTCGTTATTTTTTTTCTGGGTTATTCTTAGGGCTAAAAAAAAAATATTGTGTATTAACACTTTCTTTAGCCAGAAAGAGTCCATATAGTTTAGACACATGAACATCAGTAAAAAAATTCATGGCCTTATTTTATGTTAATTGGTGAAGAAAAAAAAAAAGACTTCTATTTTACACCAATCATTAAACGCGTTTAACCGAGCGGATACTAAACTGCAATATTTTATTTGGATATTTATTAAATGAAACCAAAGTAAACTTTTGACTGTTAAACAGTGAATCTACGTAAAAAGAAATGTCAATAGCTTTTTTATGACAATATATGGCATTATTTATAAAAAAAATTAAAATAATATTGATAGTATCCACTTTTCATTTAAATACTGAAACGCGGATTAAAAGCGCGATAGTTATTCATACAGAAAATAAATAACACATTCCAGAAGAAATCAATAAACCAGCTTCAAATTTTCAATAACTAGGTAATAGCATTCAATATTTTTCTTTTTGTGTTGCTATTAGGGCTATAAATATCTGTATTGTATAATCAGCACTTTCTTCAGAAGGATCGAGTCTATATAATTTACATACACAAACACCAGTAAAAACTCCATGCTTTATTTTCTCTGGATTGGTGATAAGGAAAATTTTCTGTTTTATACTAATCATTAAAAACCCTAAACTGAACGGATATTAAACTACATTATTTCTATTTGAATATTGATTAAATGAATAGGGAAAAAACTTTTTTGTTAAACAATGAAACTACATCAAAAGAAATTTAATTATCAATAGATTTTTTTATTATAATATAAGGCATTATTTATTAAAAAAATTAAAAATAATAATTTTTATATCCACCGTTCCATTAAATACTGAAACGTGGATTAAAAGCGGAATAATTATTCATACAGAAATAAATGACATTATCCATAAGAAATCAATAAACTCAATTTTTCAAATAACGAGGTAATATCATCTTTTTGGTTGCTATTAGGGCTATAAATATATGTATTGTATAATCAACACTTTCTTTAGATTAGAAACGTGAACAGCAGTAAAAGTCCACGACTTTATTTTATGTAATTGGATGAAAACAAAAAAAGGAATTTTTTTAGACCAATCATTAAAGTCCCCTTAACTGAACGGATATTAAACTGCATAATTTTTATATGGATACTGTTTAAATGAAACGGGAAAAAACTTTTTTTGTTAAACAGTGAAACTAAATCAATGAAATGTAACTAGCAAAAGCCATGCTTTGTTTGGATTCGCGAAGTATTATTTTATTAGATAATTATTTGAAAGTAACAATAATTTTCTTATTTTATTTGGTACTACTTGATTATCCCGTCGTTTAAAAAGGAGAGATTAAATGCCAATGATAATGTTAAAAAATGTCACATTCGCGTAACATTAAACTCGTATCACGTATTCGTTACGCCATCAAATAATTTTTTAATATGAAGTTTTATTTGTATACTTATTAATGTTTTATTAATTTATGTGTTCTTTTGTTATTAAAAAAATTACGTCAATTTGTTTAATTAGGACAATAGCTTGGCGATTTGTATAATTTGGCGAAATTGTTTGACGAGATAACCAAGTTGTACCTATTATTTTTGCATCTTATTTAAAGTAAAAATACTATTTTATGTTTTGGCGCATTTTAATTTTAAAAATGTAAATTAAACCAAATAATTAAAAATTTTCTTGGAATTTTTTTATTTAGAGATTAAACTGGTATAAATACATATATTTATCAAAGCAAAATTTGACATTTTTTTTTCGACTAAAAGCTCCTTTTTAAAGATTTTTTACATTTTCCATCTTGTCTTCTAAAAAAAATGGTTACTACTTGGTTATTTCGTCGAACAATTTCGCCAGATAATACAAATCGCGGCACAGATGTCATATACGCACCACATTTGCCACGTGTTTCTTTTCCCCACCAATTTGGCGAATATTTTGTTTTTGAATATAACTTACACATTGCATGCACTAACTTTAGTGATTTTTTTATTGCAATATAAAAATAAAATAACGTGAAAAAATTAGATTCTTGTATTTTAAAAAGGGAAATAAAAATAAATAAATGATAGTTTGATATAAATAATTATTGATAAAGTATATAATAAAAATAATTTAAAGAACTAAAGTAAAAAAATAGCAGTAAATTAACATCAATTTAATAAAAAAGGAAACAATTATAAATAAACAAATATAAATAATGAACTTTATAAGTAATGAAACACTAAATATAATTTTGACAATAAATCATAAATATTAACAATTATAGCAATATTGAATGCATGCAGTTATTTAATCAGTACATTTCACTGAAATCTTTAAAATTTCCCATTTTATTTTACTACTATTTGTTATAAACTTATTAAAAGAAATAACATCATCTCCTTGGCATAGAAGTGCAACACCAAATTGGCCGGGAAAAGAAACGCGTGCAAATGTGGTGCGTGCATGACATCTGTAACGAACCACATTGACGCGTATGCAACAAAATGGCGATTTTATGCCTCATATGGTAACTCGATCATTGTTGTTTATTTATTAATAAACTGTTTATTTACTTTATATTTTCTTTTATATATAAATTGATTTTTTATAGTTATTAATTAAAATTTTGTAATTTATTATCATATCCTTTTGAAAATAATAGAAAATAATTTATATATATATATATATATATATATATATATATACTAGCGGACCCGACAGACGTTGTCCTGTCACCGACAGACGTCGTCCTTCTTGGCACCGACTCCAAAAAATCAAATAAATGTACGTAAATATGGTAATACGCACGATAAAACTACGCTCTTAATTTAATTTCTTATTACAACTATGTAAGGAAATTATTTTTCACTCGTAAGTATTTTTTGAAGTCTGTTATATTTTTGATAGAAAAGTTTATTTTTCCCTTTTTAGTTAAAAGTTAACGATTTTCTGAAGTCGGTTAATCAAAATTATAATACAGGAAGTTTTATTGTAAAGCATACGCGTTTGTCAGGGTTCGAACACGCGATCTCTTTCTTCAAGAAGCTGAGCTTAAAGCTGGAGCCTTAGACCGCTCGGACATTCCGCCCGCACTCTATTCATCGAACTTATTCAACACTTTTAATTAGCAAAAAATCACTAACTATTAGTTTTTGACTAATTACTAAAAAAATACTGAATCAAGTTCGACGAAATGTGAATCTAAACCATTCTCGAATCTACTGGAAAGCACACACAAAATTTCATCAAAATCGGTCCAGTCGTTTAGGAGGAGTTCAATTACATACACACGCACAGAAGATTTTTATATATAAAGATGAGCATGGAAAATTAGATTTAAACGAATTTGCTTAGTACCATTCGATTCAGAGTGAAAAAATGCACTAAAATATGTTATCAGTTGAAAAATAACTACAAAAGCCGATTTTTATGGAATTTTTTAAAAGTTCGTTCTTTTTTCTACTCATCGTAGGGGTGGAATTTTCGAAAATCCATTTTTAGCGGCACTCGATGTTATAAGAAGTATTTTTACCCAATTTTCAAGATTTTTGGTTAGGTAGATTTTTTTGTGCTATGATTAATACGAAATCCTGACTTTCTTTAATATATATAGCGCTTTTAATTAGCGAAAAGTCACTAACTATTAGTTTTTGCCTAATTACTAAAAAAGTACTGAATCAATTTCGACGAAATGTGAATCTAAACCATTCTCGAATCTACTGGAACGCACACACAAAATTTCATCAAAATCGGTCCAGTCGTTTAGGAGGAGTTCAATTACATACACACGCACAGAAGATTTTTATATATAAAGATGTATAATTTATATTTGATAACGACGTTTATGCCAAACTGGCGTCAGAAAAAAATCGCTCAATGTATATGACATATGCGTATATGACATCTGCGCCAAAAATAATACTACATGTACCAAAATAATAATACATATGTTTCATTTTTTTCCAACCTTCGAATTCAAATAACTCTTCATATAATGTAATTAACAATTAATTTTATTTGTTTACAATTTTTTTTGTTGCCACTTTACAAAATATAAATAAATAAATAAATAAAAATAAAACACAATATAATTCTTTCGATATTCGTAAGTGTAATTAGGGTAAATGATTTTGTCAGAATAAAGGAAATACATTTTGTTTCTTTAATTATGATTCTATCTATATTTGTTAACTCCATGAATAATTTTTTCTTCTGAAAATATGTATGTTCCATTTTTTATTTCTGAAAATGCGTCCGTAATGGAAAAACATGTAAAATAATAATTTTTAAAGGTTATTCTGTAAAAAAAATTACATTGTACAAATCTACATATCATAATTTATTTTTGTATTTAATTTCAAGTCAAAATATTGAATAGTTTTTTTTGTAAAGTGTACGACAAAATGTAATTTAAATGGCCTAGTAGAGGATTCCCTTCGCTCATCCTAATTATCAATAGATTTTTAATGATAATATAGATCATTATCTATTAAATATATATATATTAATAATATCCACCGTTTCTTTAAATACTGAAAAGGGGATAAAAATCATGATAATTATTCATACAGAAAAAATAACATATTCTAGAAGAGATTAATAAACAAATTTTCAATGACTAGGTAATAGCTTTTTTTTAAATCTTTTTCGGGGGGGGGGGGTGTTATTGTTAGGGCTGTAATAATCGCTATAATGTATGTTGCAACACACAATCCATATATTTTACATATGTGAACACCAGTAAATAATCCATGCCATTATTGTATGTAAATTGGTGAGAAGAAAAAAAACAGTTCGTATCTTTTACACCAATCATTAAACCCGCAATAATTCAGCAGATGTTAAACTACATTATTTTTATTTGGATATTGATAAAATAAAAGGGGAACAAACATTTTTTTTGTATTTTTTGCTGAACAGTGAATCTAGTTGAAAATAAATGTAATTATTAATGTATTTTTTTATTATAATATAGTGTATTATTAAAAATAATAATAGTAATAATAATAATAATAATCACCATTTCTTTAAATACTGAAAGGGGGACTAAAAGCACGATAATTATTCATATAGAAAATAAATAAATAACATATTCCAGAAGAGATCCAGCCTCAACCAGCCTCAAATTTTTAGTAACTAGGTAATAGAATTCGACATTTTTCTCTTTGGCTTGCTATTAGGAATACAAATATCTGTATTGTATTATCAACACTTTCTTTAACTGGTACAAGTCCATATAGATTAGATATGTGAGCACCAGTAAAAACGCATGGTTTATTTTATGTGATTTTGTGCATAGAAAAAAAGAATTCTCTTTTAGACCAATCATTAAATGCGCTTAGCTGAACGGATATTAAATTGCATTATTTTTATTTGGATACTAATTATATGAAATGGGATTTTTTTTTTTTATTATTAAACAGTGAAATTAGATAAAAAGAAATGTAATTATCAATAGATTTTTTTATGATAATATATTGCATTACTTATAAAAAATAAAATATAATAATAGTAATATCCATTGTTCCTTTAAATGCTAAAACGTGGATAAAAGTACGATAATTATTCCTACAGAAAATTAATCAATAACATCTTCTAGAAAAGGTCGATAAACCAGCCTCAAATTTTCGATAAAAGGGTAATAGCTTTCGTTATTTCTCTTTTGGGTTGCTATTAGGACTATAAAAATCTGTATTGTGTAATCGACACTTTCTATAATCGGAACGAGTCCATATAATTTAGATACGTGAGCACCAATAAAAAATGCATGCCTTTATTTTATGAGAATTGATGAAGAGAAAAAAAATGTTGTCTCTTTTGTACCAATCATTAAACGCGCTAAAGTGAATAGATATTAAACTGAATTATTTTTATTTGGATATTGATTAAATAAAACGGGAATAATCTTCTTCTTCTTCTTCCTTTTTTTTTTTTTTTTTTTTTTTGTTAAATTGCAGTGAAATTACACCAAAAGAGATGTACTTATAAAGAGATTTTTTTATGATGATATATGGCCTTATAGATAAAAGAAAATAAAAATAATAATGATAATATCCACCGTTTTTTTAAATACTGAAACGCGGATTAACAGCATGAATATTCAGAACAGATTCTTAAAGAAAATAAATAAATATCATAGTCTACAAGAGATTGATAAACCAGCCTCAAATTTTCGATAATTATAGGATAGCTTTCGTTATTTATATTTATGGGTCGCTATTAGGTCCTTAAGAGAAAATACATCAAAAGTAATGTAAATATCAATAGATTTTTTTATGATAATATAGTGCATTATTTATATGAAATTAAAATTAATAATATCTACCGTTCCTTTAAATACTGAAACGTGGATTAAAAGCACGGTAATTACTTATACAGAAAATAAATAATTAACATATTCTAGAAGAGATCAATAAACCAGCCTCAAATTTTCAATAACTAGGTAATAGCTTCCGTTATTTTTCTTATTGGTTCACTATTAGGGCTATAAAAATCTATATTGTATAATCAACACTTTTTTAGCCGATAAGAGTCCATATAATATTTAATATGTGACTATCTCATTCCTAACAAAGCGTAGAACCAACATAGTGAAAAATGTCCAAGCCGGGGATCGAACCTGGAGCCCTTAGAATACAGTGCTCAGCAAAAGTTTAGACACTGGTGTTTTTTAACCTTTAAATGAAAAATAGGAACACTTGAGTTTTACCAATGGCTATACTTATTTTTAAATATATTTTAAACATTGTAGGATAAAAATAATGGTTATAATATAAGATAATATTTAATTTAACTGAAAAAAGTAAAATTTGCATATTGGAAAAGTTTAGACACTTTTTTGATTTTTTGACAATTGTTCATGGAAAAATGCAAATTTCTAAATTATGATGTCACATGTCTGAAGTATTTAAGTATGCCTCGAAATAGCATCAGTTAGTGAAGATGTCGCGAGCTAAAAATATTCAGTTAGATGAGATAATTGAAGTAGGAAAGCTGAAGTGGAAAGAGAAGACTGTTGCAGAAATTTCAACAGCATTGAATCGTCCAAAGCGGTCTGTCTACGATATATAGTCTAAGGGTGACTCCTTCAAAACAAAATATAAATCTGAAAGACCTTGTGTGACCAGAAAATGAGATGACAAAAGGATCCATAAACTGACATTTACACAAATCATGATTGCTAATAACATTAAAAGAAAGCCAGGACTCTCTGTATCGACGGACATGTTTCGTAGATGAATTGAAGAAACAAGTAAATCAATTTACAGGAAAATGATAAAACAATAAGCTTTAAAATCTCGCTACAAATTGGCAAGAAAGCAATGAACTTGCAAACATACTTCATATGGACCCAAATGGTACGCTATGATATTCAGTAACGAAAAAAAAGTGGAATTTGAAAAGCCCAAACTGGTGGGCATACTATAGGTACGACTTGCATAAAGAGCCTGGGACTTTCTTAATCGACAACAAGGAGGTGACTTTTTAATGATTTGGTCCTCATTTTGCTTTAATGATCAAGTATCTCTGGAGTTATTCAAAGGTTGTCAAGCAACGCAAGAATACATACATACGATGGAGATCAATTTTTAGTCATTTGGGGAACTTTTAGCTGTCCCAAAGGTATGGTTTTAGCAACATAATGCGTCTATGCATGTTGCACACAAAACAAGAACTTCGTTTATCTCTGAAAATACTACTGATCTCAACTGGCTGGCGTGTAGTTCTGATCTGGACCCAATCGAAAACCTTTGTAACATCATATGTCGTAAGGTTTATGCAAATTTTTGCTATACTTTTCTGTTAATGAGCTTCGAGTTGCAGTTGAGCATGTTTAATACAAAATTGGCCCCCAAGTGACGCATCACTTGGGGGCCAATTTTGCACGTTAACGACGCACGTTATTTTCTTCGATGAAAAATCACATTCTTGCACTAATTTCAGACAATATAGGTGCAATTCGATTTTAATTTGTAGTTATTTTTCTGTAAATATACAAATTGTCTATACTTTTGCTACAATGTTTATTTCGTTTTTTTTTGTCATTATATATTATGTAAAAGGTAAAATTTAAAATTTATTGTTTGCGAATAAAGGTTAAATCACAAGTAACGTATGACAGATGAATTACTAAAATTAGGTACATACTTCTGAAAATAGAAGCATAATTGATTATTGTCTAAACTTTTGCTGAGCACTGTAGCGCTCCAAGTGCTCTACTATTTAAGCTACCAGGACGATGCCCAGCTTGTAATTTCTCATTCACATTTTGTTAGTAAGGCTTCAACTGCAACACAAGATGTTAACGTCTACATGAGCACACAAACTTGTGGTATAACATGAGACACAAATTAGCCCAGCATCGGTGAATGCATATTTAATTATAATTAATTTCTCAATTAATTACCAGCAGTGAATATATGTTTAGATTGAATTAGTACGCTTGAAATAGAATATTTAATATGCGACTATCACTTAATAAGTAAACGTAGAACCGACATAGTGAAAAATGTCCAAGCCGATAATTGAATCCGGAACCCTTGGAACAGCGCTCCAAGTGCTCTAACATTAAGCTACGAGGACGATGCCCAGCTTGTAACTTCTCAAGGCTTGGGCATTTTTCACTATTTTGGCTCTACGCTTTGTTAGTAATGTGATATTCACATATTAAATGTTCAATAATTTCAAGCGTATTTTCACTGCGGATAATTAAGTGAAAAATTAATTATAATTAAATATGAGTCCATCCAATTTAGATACTTGAACTCCAGTAATATATCCATGCCTTTATTTTGTAATAATTGGTGAGCAGGAAAAAAATGGCTTCTCTTTTATACCAATCATTAGACGAGCCTAAATGAGCGGATATTAAACTGCATATTTTAGTTGGATATTTATTAAATGAAACCAGAATATGTATATATTTATGTTAGACAATGAATCTAATCAAAAGAAATGTATTTATCAATATATTTTTCTATGATAATATAAAGCATTGCACTGTTTAAAATTTTGCTTTAGTTTGAACCAAATTTTGGTGCTCAGTAGCTGCCATTATAAGATGGTGAAATCTCGTACCAGCATTTGTATCTTCCTATTCCAACCTCGTTCCAACTATTGGAACTATGCTTCAACAGGAGCTCCATATATTGGTTCAAGATTTCACCATCTTGCAGTGGCAGCGATGGAACACCAAAATTTGGTACAAACAAGGACAAGATTTTTATTAGTGTATTGATACGGTAATTATTCATGCCGAAAATACATAAATAACATATTATAGTAGAAATTAATAAACCAGCCTCGTATTTTCAATAACTAGGTAGTATATTTTGTTATTTTTCTTTTTGTGTCGCTTTTAAAGCTATAAAAATATGTATTGTGTAATCAACACTTTAACCGGAACGAGTCCATGTAATTTAGATAGGTAAACACAAATAAAAAATAGATGGTTTTCTTTTATGTTAATTTGGGAGAATACAAAAAAATTCTCTTTTACACCAATCATTAAACGCGCTTAACCCCCTGCGGCGCAGTGGTACATCTAAGAAACCACTAAATTTGAATTCTTAAACGCCACATTGGTACTGGAATTTTCGTAAAAAAATTACGGTTTATTGAATGCGTGAAATATAGATTTTTCTTATTTTCAGATAAAGTTGATTCAAATTCCGTAGTCAGTCATTAATTTCAACACTTAAGCAATGAATTTGCCTGCGCCGAAAAGGCTTAACTTAACAAATATTTAACTGCATTATTTTTATAAATAAGCATTAGTGCATTGCTGCATTATTATTATTATTATTATATTGATTAAATGAAAGCAAAATAATTTTTTTTGTTAAACAGTAAAACTACATAAATAAAGGTCATTTTTTTTTTCGAATATTGATTAAAGAAACAGAGTACCTTTGTGACCCTTTCTTCAATTTTGAATAATATTGTAATATATGTGATGGCACAATACTTAATACTAAAAATTAAATAAAAATAATTAAAAAAAATCTTGTAAAACAGCTTATTTTAGTAAAATTAAGATTTTTCTCAAGGAATAAACTTTTTAAAAATCCCTATTTTTTTCCTTATTTTGGAGATTTTTGCTTCGATTTTTTTCCATATTCATTAGATTATGCTACGTAAAACTGTGCATGGATTTTTAGATGTATGGGATTTCACATTTAATGTGATATTTCTTTTATTGGTGACTTTTCACCCTAAAAATTAACCCAACATCAGAAGAAATACTCTAAATGATTTTCATGCATTGTTTTTTATACTTGCTTGAACACTTAATAAAATTAAATTTTTACCTTAAATTTAATATTATAGTTCGTTGGATTAAAATACATTTAAGTAAAAAGTTATAATATTTATATCTATTTTTTGCACTAATAATATTTTTAATTTCTTTTCAAAAAATGACCTAAATGCTAGTTTTGTAATTTAAGCTAATGCATACAAACAAAAAAAAAAGTTAGTTAGTACACCTTGTAAAATCTATCTTGGTAATTACAAAAAAAAAGTTTCTTATTTTTTGGTAAATGAGCTTCACGAAATAAAAATTGACTTTATTTCAATCAAGCGATCTGTTTGTGCTCATATTAAAAATTGTAATAAGTACGCTTTTACTTTGAATAATAGAACCTAAAACTGCAAAACTTACAATAAAAGATCATTTTAAAAACATTCATCAGATACATTTAGATTTTATCCTTTTTGATTAAAAACTTATTAAAACTTAATAATAAATTTTTTTTATATATTTTGTTAAAGAACTAATATAAAATTATGCAAAACATAAAGATTTGAATTTTTCAATCTGTTTCAGAAATTTTCATATTTCTTTAGAATATTCTTTTAAAATATTAAAATTAATAATGAAATTAGCTTTCGAATAAGTAGTAAATAGATTTTTTTGTTTTATTTATTAATTAATTTTGGATTTTTCTAAAATGTTGAAGTTTAATATATTTTTAAACATCTTTTAAAGTATTAAACTTTTATCTAATATTTTTTTTTTTCATATTATACTACTTATGTAATTTTCTTTACTACAAAATGTTCTAGATGCCAGTTATGTAATAAGATAGCAGAAATCGTAAAAAGACTAAATGCATCTTCTATAATATGCGTTTATTTTTTAAAAAATACTTAAAAATAGTTTCATTTACATACATAAGTTTCATAAAAGTAATGAAGTTTCATTTTTAAAGTTACTCATTCGAAATTATCACGTGGTAAAGAATGTAACAGAAACTTATTTTTCAATTTTAATAATGAAATTAAATTAAAGTTTTTAGAAAACATTAAATTTATATTTAATTGGATTCTCTCTTTTTTTTTAAATAATTAATTCAAAGATGTTGAAAGAAAATAATGAAATAATATCTGTGTTGCATTAAAAACCTAATGAGGTAATTAGAGAAAACTGTACAAAAATCTTTATTTCATAAAAAACATGTGAACATTAAATACATAAGTTTTCTTTCAAATGTTTTATTTATAAAAAAATAAATAAATAATCAAACAAGAAGTCAAAATAACTATCGTAAATGAATTTGAAACCGGTTATTCTGTCAATTATTACATTTTTAAAAAATGATAATTTTTTTAAAATAAAATGTTTAGCCAGTTATGTAATTTAAGGTATGACAAATCATAAAATGAGGGAATTCTTCTGATGTAACTTATATTTACAATTAAAAGAAAACAAAATTGGGTTTCATTTATATGAATACGATTCATAAAATAAATGATGTTTTATTTTTATAATTATGAATCCACGTTAATCACGTGGTAAAGTTTCTAATAAAAAAATTATCTTTCACTTTTATTAATGAAGTTTAAAACTGTAAAAAAAACGAGTAACATTCAAAGATTCTAGAAAAATTAAATTATATTTAATTGGATTTCCTATTTTTAAATGAGAATTCATTCAAAGTTGTTGAAAGAAAGATAACTGAGTAATATTTGTGTTAAGTTAATGAACTAATGATGGAATTAGACAATATTTGACAAAAATATATCTTATATGATTCAGCGGGGGGGGGGGGGAATTCTCTACATGTACCAAAAAGATGACTTTTCCCATTTTGTAAATTATTGTAACTTTAAAAAAATAGATAAATAAGCTAAATTTTCTTTTAAATATTTCTAATAAAGTTGCAAAATAATTTTATAACTGTGTATTTTGAATTATAAATTTTAACAAAGATAAAAATATCTTCAAATAAACACGAAATCCTTACCGGGAATTAGGTATAGTATAAGGGAAATGTTGGTAAAATGATGACCGAGAAACTCTATCGAATGCATTTAACCAAGAACTACACAGTAAAATAAAATCTGTAATGTTACTAAACTTTTTTTTTTTTTTTTTTTTTTTTTTTTTTTTTTTTTTTTTTTTTTTTTTTTGTAAACTGGGATTTTTAGAACTTTCCATATAACGGTAACTGCAAACATTCCTGTAGCCTATTCAGTACCACGAATTCTTGCTGTTACCGCAACATAAGAAATCCCCGGAATCCTAGTTTCTTAACCATCCAAGCGTCTTGCTAAAGGGTAAAATTGTAATGTGGTTTTCTCAACATTTTGTTTTAAATGTTAAGAAAATATGATTCTTTCAACATTATATAAAAAATTATAAAAAAGAATGTAATCCTCCAGAATACGACTCATTCTTCGATGTATTGAAAATTCATCAAATCTATGTAATTATAGTATTTTAAATATTGCTTATACTGTAGTGAAAACTGCAGCTCAGTATTCGGAATATTACGTTTCAGACGCTTAGAGGGAGAAAACGTTTAATAGCTTTACAGATTTTTTTTTTTTTTTTTTTTTTTTTTTTTTACAGTGTAGAATAAATGTACAAAGAGTCTCTCTTTTTTCTGTTTTTTTTTTTTTTTTTTTTTTTTTAGACAGTTTTAACCTAGCATCATAAGAAACGCAAAAATAAACGCAGCTTCATTAGAAACAATTTTGATACATTTAATACAGTCAATTTCTTATCTAAAATATAATATTATAGTTTGGTGGATTGTCATACATGTAAGTAAAAAGTGATATTTTTTATACCTAATTATTTCTTCTAATATTACATGAATAATTATATATATATATTTTTTTATAAAATATAAATATAAATTTCACTTTTGTAATATAAGATTATGCAAACAAACAAGCAAAAAATAGTTAGCACACCTTATGCAGTCTATCTTGCTAATTATAAAAACAAAAGTACGAAAGTTTCTTATGTTTAGCAAATGGGTTTCATAAAATAAAAATTGACTTTATTTCAATTATGCGTCCGCTTTGTACTCATAGTAAAAATTTTAATAAGTACGCTTTTTATTTTGATTAATGGAACTTAATACTGCAAAACTTACACCAAAAGATCAAAGAAATTATTTTAAAAACGGTTAAAAGATTTATCTAGATTTTGTTTCATTTTGATTAAAAATTTATTACAACTTAATAAAAAAAGATTTTTTTTTTTATTTTGTTAAAGAAGTAATATAAAATTATGCAAAACATAAAGTTTTGGATTTTTAAATCTATTTTAATAATTTTCAAAATTTGTTAGAATATTCTTTTAAAATATCAAAATTATTTGAGAAATTTGCTTTCAAGTAAATATGTTAAATAATATTTTGTTTTGTTTATTAATTAATTCTGTGTTTTTATGAAATATTAAAGTTTAATTTATTTTTAATCATCTTTTCAAGTTTTAGACTTTTTATCTAGTATTTATTTCTTTTAATGTTACATTATACAATTTTTTATTTACTACAAAATATTCTAGATGTCAATTTTAAATTTTAAAATTATACAAATGATAAAAAGACAAATTGCATCTTATATAATCTATATTTATACATTTAACCCTCTCACTGACAAGCCCGTCTATAGACGCCCCCTAAGCTCCAGGTTTCACTGCAATGCAAGCAATAATTAAAATGATACAACTCAGTTGATTTAATGGATTTTTAATACATTGTGCAATGATTAACACACTCAAGGATAACATTCATATTCGTAAATAAGATTTTTCTATAATTTTGAAAGAATCATATTTTTTTAGCAATTAAAACAAAATGCTGAGAAAACAACATTACAATTTTGCCCTTTTGCAAGACTGTCAGACGGTTTTTAAAAACTTAAAAGTAGTTTATTTTATATAAATAAATTTCATAAAACTAATGAGGCTTCATTTTTTTTTAAATTATGCATTCGTATTAATAATTTACTAACGATTTTAGAAAAAACTTAACTTTTAATTTTATTAATGAAGCTAAAACTGAAAAAAGGGACAAGAAAAATTTAAAGCTTCTAGAAAAAATATATTTATATTTAATTGGATTTTCTCTCTTAAAAAAATAACAATCCATTCAAAGATGTTGAAATAAAAATAATGAAATAATATCTGTTTTCGTTAAAAACTAAACAAGGGAATTAGAGAAAAGTTTACAAAAATATTTAATTCACTAACAATATGTGTACATTAAATTCACATGTTTTCTTCAAAATGTTATATTTATTAAAAAAAATATTAATCAAACAAGACCTCAAATTTAGTATGGTAAATGAAATTGAAATAAATTTTCAATTTCAATTATTGCGTTTAAAAAAATGTAATTTTTAAAAATAATATATTTATTTAAAAATTTAGTCAGTTATGTTATTTAAGGTATCACAAATAATAAAATGACAAAATTCTTCTTATCTAACCTATATTTATTATTGAAAGGGAAAATATGAGATTTTTTACACGAATAAGATTCATAAAATAAATGATGTTTCATTTTTTGAATTATCCAATCCCCTTAATTATGTGGTAAAGTTTATAACAAAAAAAACATCTTTCACTGTTATTAATGAAGTTTAAAACTGAAAAAGGGGACAAGAATAATTTAAAGATTCTAGAAAAATTAAATTATATTTAATTGGATTTTCTCTCTTTTAATGATAATTCATCCAAATATGTTGAAAAAAAGACAACTCAGTAATATTTGTGTTGCATTAAAGAACTAATTAGAAAAACTTTAAAAAATGTTTGATCAATTAAATACATAAATTTTTTCTTCAAAACATTTTCTTTAAAAAAAGATGTGAATAAACGCAATTTTCACCTTATTCTAAACACAAAATATGTAATATAAATCTGTTAAATGTTCAGTTTTACTTAAAAGCAAATAAAATAATCAAATAGAGATATTAACAGTTATTTTTATTTAAAATGTTTTAGTACTTTCAAGCCTTAATCATGCTTTCCCTCGGAGACTTCTTTTATTACTAATTTTTGTATATTTATTCACATACATTACTCTACAAATAAATTTCGTAATTTTATACATTATTGTAAATTTGTATAAATATACAAAAGTTAGAAACAAAAATGTTCTTTGAGGAAATTAAGGCTTATTAAGGCCTAAGTAAGGCTTCAAAGTACTAAGATATTTTAAATAAAATTAACTATTAACATCCCCATTTGATTACTTTAATCGCCTTTCAAGTAAAACTGACTGTTTTAAAGTTTATATTATACATTTTCTTTAATAAGGAAAATAATAATCAAACTAATTCTCGAATTAATTATGGTAAATGATTTTTAATGATTTATTTTATTTGTATTATTGCTTTTCACAAAATGTTAAAAATTTGTGAATAATATATCACTTAAATAAATTTTCGAATCTATCAATCATTTTACACACGACAGTGCAGATATCAAAGGAACAAAAATGGTACTAATAGAACTCTAATGAAATTCTTTTATTCGATACTTTCAATAATTCTTAAACTTATGTGTATTTTTTTTTTTTTTACTCTCATTTCGAACTTATTCTCTAAACTTATATGTTTACTTTCTTGTATCTTTAGAAGAAGAAATTATCGGATGCATGAAAATGAATCTGGTCTGAATATGGTCTTGAATGGAAATGAAATGGTCTTGAATACGATTTGTTGGTTTTTGGAAAAGTCTATCTGTGAGTCGTTTTGCCGTCTGTCATTGTATGAGTCTATATCTGACGAAAATGTTTTTCTTTATCTTAAGATCTAATTCACGGAATTCTACAAAATCTTGAATTCAGTTAGACCTTGATGTCAACTAGAGCTTATTAGTTTTTCTCTATATTGCTCTGCACGTGGCTCTGCTATGTTGCATTATTCCTAATCACCACACGTATATTTACATTACCCACGCACAAATATTTTCCTAACATTATTGGCAAACATTTTCTCCATTTTTTACATAAATTGACTAGTGCAAAACAATGAATGCGTTTCAGAAGAGAGGAAATTGAAACAAAGTAGGAATGATGATTGCATTTAAAAAAAATTTTAACATCGAATTTCGACGTGTTCCATCTCATTAAAGTTTAAAATACTTGATTTATTCTCAAATAGCTCCATTGACATGTTTGTCACACCTAGATTTTGTGATAAATGTCACTTCAAAAGTTATTTCTTTAATTGTATTTTAAACATGCAATCTGGCATAATAATAATAATAATAATAATAATAATAATAATAATAATAATAATAATAATAATAATAAACCGTGCTTGAAACTTTTTTTAGTGAAAAAACATACCCAGCTTCTCCCATACCTTTCGCATAACATACCTTTCGCTTTAAAAAACATACCCAGCTTCAGATTAAACACTTTAAGTGAATTTTATGCATTGGTTCTTTTATATTTGTTTCATACACTTAATATAGTTAAATTCTTACTTTATATATAACATTAGAATTTTTTGGATTAATATGCATCTAATTAAAATGTTATAATTTTGATAGACATTTTTTCCCTGTAATATTACACTAATAATTATTTAATTTCTTTGAAAAGAAAAGATCTAAATGCCAGTTTTGTAATTTGACCTAATGCAAACAAACAGAAAATATTAGCAAGAACACCTCATATAATCTATCTTGATAATTACAAACATAGAAGTACGAAATTTGCTTATTTTTGTTACGTGGATTTCATAAAAAAAATTGGAATTTATTTCAATTACGCGTCCGTTTTTTTCTCACAGTAAAAAAATAAATAAATAAGCCAGTATGCTTTTACTTTGATTTATGAAATTTAAAACTGCAAAACTTACAATAAAAGATAAAAGGAATCCTTCTAAAACATTTATCAGATTTTTTTAGTTTTTTTTTCCTTTTTGATTAAAATTGTAGAAAAACTTAAAAAAAATAAAAAGTTTTATTTTTATTTTGTTAAATGATTTAATATAAATTTATGCAAAACATAAATATATGAGTTCTTAAATCTATTTGAATAATTTTCATATTTCTTTTAAACCTTCTTTTAAAATATTAAAGCTAATAGTTAAGTTTTCTTTCGAATAAATACATTCAATGATTTGGCCTCATTTACTAATTAATTCTGGTTTTTCACAAAATGTCAAAGTTTAATTCATTTTTAAACATCTTTTAAATTTTTAAACTTTTTATCTGGAATTTATTTCTTTTAATTTCACATTATTAATATTTTTTATTTACTATAAAATATTCAAGATGCCAGTTATGTAATTTAAGATAGCACAAATCATAAAAAGATTAAATGCACCTTATATAATCTGTATTTATATTTAAAAATAATTTTGAGTAGTTTCTTTTGCATACATTAATTTCATAAAAGTAATGACGCTTCATTTCTAAAATTATGCATTCTCATTAATTACCTGGTAAAGATTTTAACAAAAACGTAACTTTAACTTTTATTAATGAAGTTAAAACTGAAAAAAAGGGCAAGAAAGATTTAAAGTTTCTAGAAAAATTAAATTTATATTTAATTGGATTTTCTCACTTTTTTTTCAACAAGAATTCATTTAAAGATGTTGAAAGATAGATAATGAAATAATATCTATATTGCATTAAAAGCCTAATGATGGAATTAGAGAAAACTTTACAAAAATCTTTATTTCATTAAATACATGTGTACAATAAATACATATGTTTTCTTCAAAATGTTTTATTTATTAAAAAAGAATAATTATCAGGCAAGATTTCAGATTTAGCATGGTAAATAAATTTGAAATAGTTTTTTGATTTCAATTATTGGGTTTTAAAAATTTAAAAATTTCTTACATAATGCATATATTCATTTAAAAATTTAGTCAGTTGTATAATTTAAAAAATCACAAATCATGAAATAGCAAAATTCTTCTTATGCGAGCTATGTTTATATTTAAAAGGAAAAAAATGAGTTTCTTTTATATGAATAAGATTCATAAAATAAATGAAGATTCATTTTTATAATTATGCATTCGCGTAAATCACGTGGCAAAATTTCTAACAAAAAAAAAATATTTCACTTTTATTAATGAAGTTTAAAATTGAAAAAAAGGACAAGAAAGATTTAAAGATTCTAAAAAAATAAAATTATATATAATTAAATTTCTCCTTCTTCAATAAGAATTCATTCAAAGATATTGAAAGAAAGATGATTGTGTAATATTTGTATTGCGTTAAAGAACTAATTAGACAAAACTTTACTAAAATCTTTAATTCTTTAAATGCATATTTTTTTCTTCAAAACAGTTTTTTTAATTAAAAACATACAAAGAAACACAATTTTCACCTTTTTTTAAACAAAAATATATAAGATGAACTTTAAAATATTTGGTTTTACTTAAAAAGCGACTAAAATAATAAAATAGAGATGTTAACAGTTAATTTTATATAAAATGCTTTAGTAGTTTCAAGCCTTAATCAGGTTCACTCTGAGATAGTGCTTTTTTAATTAATTTTGTTTATTGCAAAAAGTTTACTATACCAATACATTACAAAAATATTACTATATAAAACCATTACTTAAACATTACTATAGAAATTCAAAAACATTACTATACAAATACATTACATAATTTTATACATTATTGTTTATATATATGAATAAACAAAAATTAGATACCTAATATCTCTGAGGAAGAACCTGTTTAAGGTTTGAAAGTATAAGTTTGAAAGATATTTTAAATAAAATTGTTTGTTAACATCTCCATTTGACCATTTTAATCGCTTTTCAAGTAAAAAATAAAAATTTAAACTTCATATTATACATTTACTTTATTAAGAAAAATAATAGTCAAATTAGTTTTTAAATAAATTATGATAAATGGTTTAAAATTAGTTTTTTAATTTTAATTATTAAAAATTGCATTTACAAAACGTTAACTTTTTGTGACTAATATGTCCTTTTAAATATTATATTTCTCTATCTATCAATTATTTTACACAGGATGTTGCAGATATCAAAGGCAACACGTTATGAGTGGTACATAAAGGAAAGATAAAATCGAATTTGTATATATAAAATTCAAATGAAGAGGTTGAAATAAAGATAATGAAGTAATATTTATGCTGCGTTACAGAACTAATGATGGAATTAGACAAAACTTTGCAAAAACTTTTAATTCATTAAATACAAATAGAAGAAAAAAGTTTTTTCGAAACGTTTTCTTTATTAAGAAAAAATAATAATCAAACTAAATCTCTAATTAAATATGGTAAATCATTTTAATTCATTTTTTAAAATTTAAATTATTGCTTTTTGCAAAATGTTAATGTTTTGAGAATAAAATATCCATTTAAATATTGCATTTCTGTGTCCATCATTCATTTTTTTCCGGAGGTACAGATATCCAGGGCAAAACTTTAGAGGTGACAGATAAAGAAAGTACTATAAACAGAAATGGTACATATGAAATTCTAATTTATTATTAAGTTACCATTAGGCTTTTATAGTTTCATACTACTTAAATGATGTCTTATTTATATATGAAGGGCTACCAAACATACACTGCCAAAGACAATGAATCTATAAACTTTTGGTTCGTTTAGATGGATATTCATTATAAAATAAAAAGTTATATTAATATGAGATTGTTATCTGCTTAAGATAGTAAGTCTTTAAACATTAAGTTCGATTCGATTGATATTCATTTTAAAATACAAAATAATTCTAATCCAAGGATATACGCCACGGAAAGTATTGAATTTAAGCATTATCTTCGTTTAGAAAGATTTCTCTTTTAAAACTCGCTTTATGCAAAAATAAATTATAAGAAATCGAAAATCATTTGACTGTACTCATTGATTTTCATTGTAATCCAAAATTTTACTTTGTCAGAAATACATGATGGAACTAGTTGTTTAGCATAGTGTAGTGTTTTTTCTGTGCAGGCTCATCAACATTATAAAGAGTACTTAATTTTTAATTAGCCACGAACATAATATAGTTGTAAATCTTGCAATCGTTTAGAAAATCGAAAAAAAAAATTGTGATGGAACATATATTTTTAGAAAAAAGAAATTTGTTGTCCGTCTGTTAGTGTGTCTATTTGTCTGTATGTCTGTCCATCTGTCTATAAACGCTGTATCTGCCAAACAAAAAGAGACAGAGACTTGAAATTTGATCTTTTTTGCTCTTGTAAAAGGTGTATAAAAATTTCGAAGATTTTTATTTTAAGAAGTGATTGTAAAAGACAAATGAAACACATAAATTTTGCATAAAGAATGAAGCCAATAATTTGTTGTCGAAATATTTCTAATAATACTTTTATTACAAATAATGTGTAAAAATGTGTAATAATGTATTATAAATAATTTACGAGTGTTTTATTTTTACATTTTATATTATGCATATGCATGATGCGTAATTATTACAGTGGTCCTCAACCACTAATTTAAATTTTGGATAACAAGAGTTTTGAAATTCATGTCATCAAATATAAAATCTTTTAAAAACTATACTAAGCATATTTAAAGTCATTATCACGAACCCTGGAAAGAATAATAGACTAAAAAACAAGCATTTAAAAAGTAGCTATTTTGCACTCATCTAATAATTGGTGTTTAAACAAAATTTTTATTTAAAACAGCATCTATACAAAGTGACAAAGTAGCATAAAGTAGCAATTTCGATATAATAATTTCAATTTTGTCTAGACGGAAATGATGTTTTGACGAAAAACAACAAATGAGGAAGAAATTAAAAACAAGTGGCTAAGTGTGATCGCACATCGTACATAGGGTTAAGGTTAATATTTCTTTCAAAACAATTTATTGCATTTCTTCCTTTTTGCCCAAACTTTCCCTTTCCAAAACCATATTGCTCTACCAATTTTTTTTCTTTATGTGTATTTCATTTTCCCTTACACGTTTTTCTATGAATTTATAGACACCCTGTTCCTGTATACAGTGTATAATTTTCCAACAATATTTATTATGACAATATTCAGCACAGTTAAAAATTTCGTTTATTGGCAGGTTGTTTTAGTGAAATTTGATAAAAATTTGTCTGTTTTGTTAGAAAAATGAAATCTCTCCGCATATCTGTTGCCATTTTAAGATAATAGAGTTTTAAATACGGAATTATTACTATAAAAATCTATCATCCAATGAGATTTCTGAATTTTTTTATCCCCGAGCATGCTCTTCATGCTCTTCTGAATGCTGTTGAAAAAAAAGAGAGAGAGACGGAACTCTCCTCAAAAAACGGAAACATTCCGTCAACTCTAATGCAATGGCTTTTCCGTAAATTCATGATTTTTTTTTTTTTTTTTTTTTTTTTTTTTTTTTTTTTTTTACAGTGCAAGTAAACTTTCACTTAACAAAATCTCATCGTTAGGCTTAAACACTTCGTTATGAAGAAAATTCGTTAAATCGAGATCAACTTAAATTCATGAAATTCATAAAAAAAGAATATACATGCCTACAATGAAAACTACCAAAAAGTAGAAATATTAGAAAAAAATATTTTAATTTGGGTTTTAACTTCTTTTATAAAAAGTAGACATATCAAAAATTTAATTAGAATATACTGTCAAAAGATATATATATATAAAGAAAGGTAAACAAACTGAAGAATAACGTACCTTTTTTCTCAGTATTACAAATCCTAAACTTTAAAAAACTCGATAGTATTATTTTGTTACAGGTTTCTTATACAAAATACACTGTTCATAAAAATTTTTACTTTTTGTAAATATCCGTACAATTCATCTGTAACATTTTCGTGAAACTGGAATCTCCTTCTTACTGCATCGAAGCCATTTAACATTACTTATTTTAAATGGAATTGGTAAAATAAATAAATAATTTCATTTTCATACAATATACGCTGATATAAATACACGCACTCATCGACACAGCAACTCACCCGTTTAAATTTATACGCTCACGAATGTGGAATACACTTTGTTATATAGAATATATTTTTGTTATATGGAAATTAATTTAAACGTTAATTATGTTCAATGTCAAGGTTCAGAAAAAAATTTCGTTTAGTAGAAATTTCGTTAAAATGATCTTCGACTGTAACTGTATCTTCGCTTTCACCTATATAATATATTTATTTCTGTATATAATTCGACTATTTATATGTTTCTTAGTTGCATATATTTACAGATATAGAGAAAAACATTTATCTTATCAAGTATCTAACTACAAATAATAGAAAGGCATTTTCCTTAGCCATCCCGTTAAAACAAATAATCTCATGTTGCTACTCTTTAGTCGGAATTAGATAACCATATGAATTAGGTGGGTTCCTTTATTTCTTCAAGATAGAATTTAACTTTCTTACAACTTTTTTACTTTTGTCCTTCTAAAGAAGAAAGTGTTATAATCGGATTATTTTCGATCTCGAAATTCACGTTTACACAAAATAGCTGTGTGTCTGTTTATGTGCATGTCACTTATGTAATATCATCGAAAAGAACATGATGTTCTGCATAGATTTCAACCAAATATGATACACACTTTTTTGGCTATGGTCAGAAGAACTATATCGTCGCTTTCACCTAAATAATATCATCACTTCTGCTAAAAATTCGACTATTTATTTATATGTGTCTTGGATACATATATTGACAGATATAGTGACAAACATTTCTCTTTTCAAGTACCTAGCTACACAGAATATAAGAACATTTTCCTTTGCTATTCCATTAATACAAATAACCTCACGTTGCGATTGTTTAGTAGGCATTAGATAAATACATGGATTGGGTAGGCTCTTTTATTTTTTCTAGATATAATTTAATTTTATTAGAACATTATTATTTTTTTCTTCTAAAGAAGAAAGTATTATATTCGGATTATTTTGGAGCCGGAAAAACATGTTTATAAACTAATTGGGTGTGCCAATCCCAAAACTTTTTTCTATCTCATACGTATATTTTAATATTTCAAAATTTAGTTACACATGTTAATGCGTTAATATTATTAATTCGGTACTATACCAAATATGATTTGCATCTTAAATTTCTGCTTCTGTCAATTAATCAGAGTAAAATCGAGTTTCCGTATCTGCACGAGCCGATGTACAGTAGAACGATAACACTGGTCAACAGCTGTTTTTCTGCCTAGGTATTTTTAGCTGATTTTATATGAATTATGTCCTGAATTCAAATATAACATTAGTTTTTCTCTAGCAGCTCAATTTTTTAAGATAAACAACTTTTTGTGAAATATATGTTGCACTATTTTAAGGCAAATCCATGTATTAAAAATATATATATAAATAAAATAAACACAGAATTTTTATTTTTATAATATGTAAATATTAATATTACACATATTCAAATAATAATTTTTAAAATTTTATTATGCAAATAATTTTACTCGCAAAGATAGATGAAAACGTCACCTATGAAATCGATACTCACTGACCGATTCAATGCTTCGGAAGCTTCTTTTCCGTGACATTCTGGAATATATTTTAAAACAGGCCCTTTTTAAACTTTAAACTCAAACAGTAATCTGCCATCATATACATATCTCATCTTTTTGGGTACCTCCATAGTCTTAATATTGTGGTGAAGTCTTTCACCCTGTTTATCACTTGTGTCTTCTAAATTTTCAAGAAAATGCTCTGAGTGGCAATTTAAATAGTGCACTTTAATTCTTGTAGTACGTCCAAGAGGTTTAAAACTATTATGCTTTTCATTTACCAGTTCTACATAGATTTCTGCTTTGCATTTGCCAAGAAGTCCAGTCTGATTCGTTGAATTTACGAAGGCAGGATCCTTAATCAGTTGCCTTATTTGTTGTCCGTCAAATATTCCTGCTTTAATTTCTTCATAACTCGGGGCGTTTTACCTTATATATGCAAAACATGACCCGTTCTTATAAAGAACCTTTACAAATTGCTTCATAGGACAGAGCTTGATATGCAGTGCAGGAAGTATGATTTTCTTTAGCCCAACTAAAGTGTTATTAATGACATTCCTTTCTCCAATATCCAGGTTTTTTTTCTCTTAGACCTCTCTTTTCTAATCTAGTGATGTGTTTTATCCCTGCTATCCCAAAGACATAAAAACAAGGATATTTTGTGTAACTTCTTTGCTGCCCAAGGACAATCATCTGGAAAATATTCAGGAAGACCCATTTTTTCCATCCTTTAAATTCGTGACAAAATACAAGATTGTTTTCTTAAGAGAAGAAGGGTAGTAGACTGTTTTGTCTTGTGCGATAAAAGGTAACTTTGGCTCTTTTTTCTAATAAATTTTTCAACGTTGGTATCGGTAGTTCCTCTGAGTGAGGAACCGGGATCTTGAAGAGACTAAATCAGGATAAGTTTACTTATTAAAATTGTTTCGATTAATTCAAATAGTATTCCAGTGCTAGGTAGAAATAACAGTCATAGAAATGGTTTTGGAGTTCTGTCCAAACCATTGGTAAGCCGAATTTGAGACTTATTCTTTTCCGCCTGCTCCCTATCATAAAAGTTCTGTCCAAGTTTTACAGACCTGTTGCAGTGCCCAGATTTTATCCTGATCACCAAGTCTAACCCCAAAGTATCCAAGATAAGCTCTCTTTACAAAATCAGTAACATTTTTTTCCGTGCTCTTTTAATTTGTATTCTCCGCATATGTAGCAAAACTCATCTGGATGAGTTATATAACTTCTTCTTTTTAAACTCATTTAAATTCTATTCTACGACACAAACACAACAATTTACAACAGAACGCGTTTTACGTTAAATTTATACAACTTCTACCTTAAACACAAATATCATGGAATTTCAACAACTTTAGAAAGTCATAGAAAGCCAGTTTTCTTTCCATGGAGCGAACTCTGATACTAACCTTATCTCTTGGAAGCTTTTGCATTTGACTTTATGGATGAACGGTGCAAAATCATAAGCATGCGCAGATCCTCAGTTTTGCTTGCCCATTTGTTTTTTCAAGATCTTATGGTATTTCAGCATCCTTCAAATCGCCTTGAGCGTCGTTACATGACTATGTATCAGAAGGTCATTTTAAGTGTTAAAGGTCACTTTAGTTCTAAAAAATCTTTAGTTCTCTGTGCATATCTAAAAAAGTAGAGCTGATAGAGAAAAGATAGATGATTTCATATTTGGATTCAGCGTCCTAAAATATCCAAAATCAGTTGTAAAATCTCAGGCACCAAAAAAAATTTTTTTTTGTAGGCCTGTGTAATGTGATTTTTTTTTCAAATTTAGGAAGGATCTACTTGAAATACTCCAAACAATCATATAAAAAAATTTAGTTCGGTTCTATGGATAACTTCAAACACTTTTTAATAATAAAATAATAAAAAAGGCACAGACATCGCGATTATAGCACCTCCTCCTTCCGGCGGATTTTCTCAAATTCAGGGACGGTCTGCTGACAATAGTGAAATATTTATACAAAAAATTTCATTCAATTCTATGCATAACTTCATACACTTTCCTGTGGTAAAATATTGAAAAGGGCACAAAAATCGCTATTGCATCGCCCCATTCCGGCGGATTTTTTTTCAAATTCAGGGAGGACAAACTAGTTATAGCCATCCACTTACACAAAATATTTGGTTCAATTCGATGCATAACTTCATACACTTTTAGTGGTACAATATTGAAAAAGGCACAAAGATTGTTATTGCAGCTCCCCCTTCCGGTGGAACATTTCAAAACTGAAGGTGAACCTGTTTGCCGCAGCCAAAAACATTCACAAAAAATTTGGTTCAATTCTATGCATATCTTCATATACTTTTTGATGGTAGAATGGCGACATACGGACACACACACAGGCACACAGACAGACATACAGACACACGAACAGACATTTTGTATAAACATGTTTTTTGGAATCTCTGACCCCTAAAACATGTAAATTCATTGAAAACCAGAAGTTGAAAAAAAAATTGCAATTACAATATTTTCTTCCATTGAAGATAGAAGAAAGTAAAAATGTCTCTGTCTCTTTATGTGCGTATGCCTTATATATATTATAATTGAAAATTCAAAGATTCCTGCATAGAATTCAACAAATTTTCATACATATATTTTTAGCTATGGCCACAGGTACTATATCTTTGTTTTTACTTAAATGACATCTTTTTTTTCTGTATATAATTCGACTATTCATATATTTCTTGAATACATAGATTAACAGATACCGAGACAAACATTTCTCTTTTCGAGTACCTATCTACAGATAATGGAAGAGCATTTTCTTTTGCCATTCCGTTAATGCAAAGAACTGCACGTTGCGATTCTATAGTAAAAGTTAGATAAATAAATGAATTGGGTCGATTCCATAATTTCTTGTAGGTTGAAATTAATTTTCTTCAAACTTTGTAATTTTTTTCTTCTAAAGAAGAAAGTATTATATTCAGATTATTTTCGATTCCAAGAAACATGTTTACACAAAATGGTTGTGTGTCTATATAAGTGTATGTCATGTTTGTATTATAATCAAAAAGTACACGATGTTCTTCATAGAATTTAACAAATCTTCATATACATATTTTTGGCAACGGCTAGAAGAAGAGCTAGTGATTTCTTCGCTTTCACCTAAATAATATCATTTATTCTAAATATAATTTGACTATTTATATGTTTCTCGATTACATATATTGACAGATACAGAAACAAACATTTCTCTTTTCGAGTACCTTGCTATACACATAATGGAAGAACGTTTTTCTTTGCCATTCCATTAATACAAACAACCTCACGTTGCGATTCTTTAGTAGGCATTAGATAAATACATGAATTGGGTAGGCCGCTTTATTTCTTCTAGATAGAATGTAACTTTCTTAGAACATTTTTACTTCTTTTCTTCTAAAGAAGAAAGTATTATAATCAGATTATTTTCTATCCGAAAAACATGCTTATAAAAAATGGCTGTGTGTCTATGTGAGTATTTCCTCTTTGTATTGTATTCGAAAAGTCAATGATTCCTGCATACAATTGAATCAATTTTCATACGCATATTTTTAGCTAGGGCCACACAAACTGTGTCTTATTTTTTACCTAATCTTTATTTCTGTATATAATTCGACTATTCATATGTTTCTTGAATACATATATTATCAGTTATAGAGACAAACATCTCTCTTTTCAAGTACCTGCCTATAGATAATAGAAGAACATTTTTCTTTGTCATTCGGTTAATACAAAGAACCTCACGTTGCGTTTCTTTGGTAGGCATTAGATAAGTACATAAATTGAGTAGGCTCCTTTATTTTTTCTAGACAGACAATTTTATTTTTTCTAGACAGACAATTTTATTTTTTCTTCTAAAGAAGAAAGTATTATAATAGGATTATTTTCGATCCAGAAAAACATGTTTTTGAAAAATGGCTGTGGGTCTGTATGTGTGTATGTCCTCTTTGTATTATAATCGAAAAGGCAATGATTCCTGCATAGAATTCAATCAATTTTCATACACATATTTTGAGATATGGCCACATGAAACATATCTTTGTTTTTACCTAAATGATATCTTTATTTTTGTATATAATTCGACTATTCATATGTTTCTTGGATACATATATTAACAAATATAGAAACAAAAATTTTTCTTTTCAAGTACTTATCTACAGATAATGGAAACACATTTTCCTTTGCCATTCCGTTAATACAAAAACCTGTTGAAATAAACTAATCACTATTTCAGCTGAATAAAATCAAGTTAGATTTATTTACAATAAAAAGATTTCATTTTTTGTCGTCATAAAAAAAAAGCAAAAGAAATTATTTTTTCCCTATTTCGGAACAATTCAACAACGAAATAAACTGATCTTATTCAAGGACACTTATTACTTTTCTACTGCAGTGAAGTCACGTGACAACGACCAAAAACAAAATAAAAAAAGGAACATTTAGAACTCTTTTTTGACATTCTAATATTTTCAGTGTTCTCTGTGGATGTAAGTCATGTAAACGTCTTTTGTTTCACTGCTAAAAGCAGATATGTAATTTATGTGAATATAATATCATTATTCAATTCAAAACTTTCCTCGACCCCATTGTTTATTAAAAACAAACTATTAATCAAATGTTTACCATTTCAGCGAAGTTTAACTAATTAATAAGTTATAAAAGTCTGACGTTAAATCGAAGATTCCAAAAGAACGGAGGCCATGAAGAATGGAATATTTTGAAGAACCAGAAGAATGAAAGGTAAGAAAATCTTGCCTTCTTATTATTATTGAAAGATATAATATAATTTGATGAATTAAATTTGATAAAACGATATTAAACAAAAATCCTTATGTGGCGTAAAGGAGTAATGCGCTATAAGGCATAGTTTTTTTAATACATTTCCATTAAATCGATCAAGAGACTGAAATTAACACATAAGGTTATAATATAATATGATATAAATAAATAAAAATGGCCTTATAAAATTAAATCGTATTATCACTAATGCATATAATTATTGTGAAAAAATATATTTGTTCTTCTTTTCTCAACGTTATTGAAAATATATGATATATATGAGTTGAAATTGAATGAGTAAACATAACAAGTGATATGTTCGTTATATTTGAATGAATAAAAATAAATAGAGAAAATCTCTTATATAATATATAGAAAAATAAAAACAATTTTCTCATCGAATTACGATATTAAATATTTATAAGTTGATAAGTAAGATCCATTATGGCCGCATCGAAAGAATTTCAGTTAATAGAAAAATTAAATCAAAACAATTACTCAACATGGAAATTCAAAATAGAAATGTTATTAATAAGAGAAGAAATTTTCGAGATAATAACAGACACAATACCAAATCCGATTACCACAGATTGGCAAAAGAAGGATAATAAAGCAAGAGCAATTATAAACCTTGCAATTGAAGATTCGCAGATAGTGCATGTAAAAGGGCTAAATACTGCCCGACAGACCTGGGACGCGCTCAAAGCCATACATGAAAGGGGGAATTTGTCTAGTAAATTGCATTTATTAAGGAAATTATATGGGGCAAGGCTGCCAGAAAATGGTAACTTAATGAAACACATAACGTACATTTTAGAATTAAAAGATAAATTATTAGCGATTGGGGAAACTATTAACGATTCGCACCTTTCAGCATTATTGCTGTGCTCATTACCCCCAAGCTATAATACATTGATTGTAGCACTTGAGGCTCGCGATGAAACCGATTTAACACCAGAATTTATTATAAATAAACTAACTGATGAATATAACAGAAGGGTTGAAAACGCGGATCAGGGTGACAATTCTACCAAAGCGTTTAAAACACAAAAAAGTTTCCCAAATGATAATAGCAAAAGGGAAAAATATTGTACGTACTGTAAATTGAAAAGTCATTCTTACAGGGAATGTTGGCATCTGAAAAATAGACAAACTCACCCAAATACACAAAAACAACAAACATACAAAAACAAAAACAATACAACGTCTCTCTGTTATCAACAATCGTATAGCCAAAATGAATTTAATGATCGTAAACAAGAATATAAGCCAAATTATAAAACACAACTAAAAACAGATCGAAGCAGCGACGCAGCCTTTCTAATTGAGAAAACTGGAAAACAAACATGGATTATTGATTCTGGTTCTTCCACACATATTTTAAACGATAAAGACTTGTTTACTAAATTAAACGACACCGAAAAAACTACCGTTATTATTGCAAACGGAAAATCGTTAAATTCGCATGGTGTGGGAGAAACCACATTTATAACAAAAACATCCGACGGAGGCGTAAACAAAATTACATTAAAGGAAGTATTATACGTACCTGATTTAGAATCTAATTTAATTTCAGTAAGTAAGGCAACAAAGAACGGTTATAAACTAGTTTTTGATAAAGATAAATGCACGCTATCCCGAAATGGGAAAATATACTTGGAAGCAAAAATGAAAAACAATCTATATGAGGTTAAATTATTAGAGAATATAGAATCTAACACAGTAAACATTGCGCATGAATGCAAAAATAAAAATTGCATAGAATTGTGGCACAAACGCCTAGGTCACAGAAACTACGATTCCATAAAGGAAATGATTAAAGAAAATTTAACCTATGGAATAGAACTAAATAATTGTAGTCATGAAACAATATGCGAAACATGCATACAAACAAAAATAAGCGATGCACCTTATCCAAAAATAACATATAAAAACAAAACAGGTAGAGTACTCGATCTAGTGCACACAGACGTATGCACATCCATAGGATCCTCCACAATTGGCGGAAAAACAATGTTTGTAACCTTCATAGACCATTACTCTAGGTTTACAGTAATATACTTATTAAGTCATAAAGACGAAGTGCACGATAAATTAATCGACTATATAGCTATGGTACGAAACCAATTCGGTTCATATCCAAAAGCAATAAAATCCGATAATGGCGGAGAATACATGAGTAGAAAAACAAATGACTATCTAAGAAAAAGAGGTATAAAACACCAACTATCTGTGCTATATTGTCCGAGCCAGAAAGGCGTGGCTGAGAGGAAAAATAGATCACTATTAGACATGACTAGAAGTCTATTACGCGAAGCCAACTTACCGCAAAAATTTTGGGGAGAAGCAATTAATACCGCTAATCATTTACAAAATCGCTTACCAACAAGATCAACGAATGAAACCCCATACGAGCTTTGGTTTAAACGCAAACCAAATTTGCATTATTTACGTACATTCGGCTGCAAAGCATACGTATATGTAAACAAACAACATCGAGGAAAATTAGACGATAGAGCTCAGGAAGGGACATTCGTAGGGTATGACAACAATTCAAAAGGATACCGCGTATACACTAAAGATAACAAAATAGTAATAGCAAGAACCGTAAAATTCCTAGAGAATAGCAAAATTAACTTAAAAGAAAGTAAAGATGCAGAAAATTCATATGATAATAAAAATTACATCGAAGCAGAAATAAACAACACAATCGAGGAACCAACCTCGTCCAAACAACCCACCACTGAACTTAGAAGATCGCAAAGATCAAACAGGGGGGTACCACCAGACAGATACGTCTGTTATGTAAACAATAACCAAATGAATGAACCCACTAGCTGGAATGACATACAGGAAATTGATAATCCCTGTGAAAAAGAAAATTGGCTCAAAGCCACACAAGCGGAAATCAATTCGCTAAAAAAACATAACACATGGGAATTAGTGGATCCTCCACCAAAAAAAAAAATTATAGGATCAAAATGGACATTTAAAAAGAAACTAGATAGTTACGGAAATGTTCAAAAATATAAAGCACGCCTAGTAGCGAAGGGCTATAGTAAAAAATACGGTGAAAATTATGATGAGACATTTGCCCCTGTCGTCTCACAAACAACAGTTCGCGCATTTTTAGCAGCAGCCGCATACCACAAACAAAACGTTAGACACATAGATATTGACACCGCCTTTCTGTATGGTGAGCTCGAGGAAGAAGTGTATATAAAACAGCCGGAAGGCTACATAGAAAAGAATTCTGAAAACAAAGTCTGCAGACTGAAAAAATCAATATACGGCCTAAAACAGGCAGCCAGAACTTGGCACAAAAGAATCGAACAGTCCTTAAAAAAACTGAATTTTAATCAAAGTATAGCTGATCCCTGCTTGTTCACCAGAGAAGAAAATGAAAATTACGCTTACATAATTATATATGTTTACGACATATTACTATCCGGTAACAAAAAAATTGTTGATATTATAGTGAAACTACTTAAAGAAGAATACAAGCTTAAAGATCTCGGTCATATAGCATATTTCCTCGGTACGGAAATAAAGAAAACAGAAAATGGATATACACTAAGCCAAAAATCAAAAATTGAAGAATTGGCAAATAAACTAGGATTAAAAGAAGCTAAACCCGTAGGAACTCCGATGGACCCCGGCTTTTATAAAATAGAAGACGAACAAAATTTGCTGCCTAACAATACAAATTTTAGAAAAGTCATTGGATCTTTGTTATACATAGCCACTAACACACGTCCAGATATATCAGCCGCAGTTAATATCCTCAGCAGAAAATGCGAAACGCCCCGTGAGATGGACTGGAAAGCAGCAAAACGAGTGGTCAACTATCTTAACTGCACAAGAGAATTAAGGTTAACAATCAGCACAGACGACCAACCCGTATTGGTAGCTTATGCAGACTCTGATTGGGGAGGCGACACCAGAACAAGGAAGTCAACAACAGGAAATGTTTTCTTTCTAGGAAAAACACCTATTAATTGGTACATGAAGAAACAGAACTGTATTGCATATTCTTCGGCAGAAGCCGAATTTATCTCGGCAGCCGCAGCAGCCCAAGAGATTATTTGGCTGGAGAAGTTATTGAACGACTTAGACTTGAAACAAGACGAACCTATAACGATTTTCGAAGATAATCAGAGTGCGATAAAAATGGTAGAAAATGCGAAGTTTTCGAAATATACGAAGCATATTGATATAAAATTCCACGCCATTAAACAACTCAAAGAAGACAAAATAATAAATTTAGAATATTGCCCATCTGAAGATATGATAGCCGACGCGCTTACAAAACCCCTGCCAAAGACTCAACTGATGAAACATCGAGAATCTATGAACCTACAGTGTTATTCATCTGAAGTGATTAAGGAAGGGTGTTGAAATAAACTAATCACTATTTCAGCTGAATAAAATCAAGTTAGATTTATTTACAATAAAAAGATTTCATTTTTTGTTGTCATAAAAAAAAGCAAAAGAAATTATTTTTTCCCTATTTCGGAACAATTCAACAACGAAATAAACTGATCTTATTCAAGGACACTTATTCCTTTTCTACTGCAGTGAAGTCACGTGACAACGACCAAAAACAAAATAAAAAAGGAACATTTAGAACTCTTTTTTGACATTCTAATATTTTCAGTGTTCTCTGTGGATGTAAGTCATGTAAACGTCTTTTGTTTCGCTGCTAAAAGCAGCTATGTAATTTATGTGAATATAATATCATTATTCAATTCAAAACTTTCCTCGACCCCATTGTTTATTAAAAACAAACTATTAATCAAATGTTTACCATTTCAGCGAAGTTTAACTAATTAATAAGTTATAAAAGTCTGACGTTAAATCGAAGATTCCAAAAGAACGGAGGCCATGAAGAATGGAATATTTTGAAGAACCAGAAGAATGAAAGGTAAGATTATCTTGCCTTCTTATTATTATTGAAAGATATAATATAATATGATGAATTAAATTTGATAAAACGTTATTAAACAAAAATCCTTATGTGGCGTAAAGGAGTAATGCGCTATAAGGCATAGTTTTTTTAATACATTTCCAACAAAACCTGCACGTGCTTCTACAGTAGACATTAGAGAAATACATGAATAGTCTGTATTTCTTTATTTCTTGTAGGTAGAATTTAGTTTTCTTCGAACTTTGTGTTTTTTTCCTTCTAAAGAATAAAGTATATTATATTCGAATTATTTTCTATTTCGAAAAATATGTTTATACAAAATGGCTGTGTCTCTATATAAGTGTATGTCCTGTTTGTATTATAATAGGAAGCTACTCGATTTCCTGCATAGAATTCAACCAAATATTCATATACATACTTTTACCAATGACCAGAAGAACTATTTTTTCGCTTTCACCTAAATAATACCATTATTTCTGTATATAATTCCATTTCTCTTGATTCCATGTATTCACAGATACAGTGACAAACATTTCTATTTTCAAGAGCATTGCTATACACATAATGGAAAAATGCTTTTCTTGGCTATTGCGTTAATACAAAGAAGCTCACGTTGCGATTCTTTTGTAGGCATTAGATAAATACATGAATTATGTGGGTTCCTTTATTTCTTCTAGATATAACTAATTTTCTTAGAACTTATTTTGCTTTTCCGTCTTTTAAAGAAATTATAAAAGTATTAAATCGGATAACTTTCGATCTCGAAAAACATGCTTATATATAATAGTTGTATGTCTGTACGTGCATTAGAAAGTGTGCAAAAATTGCTATTCAATTCGTAATACCGCAGAAAAATTGCAAATTTGGGAGAGTAAAAATTGGGTTTTTAAAGGAAAGAAAATTTGTTTATATCTTTCGGTCGCACATGCGCTGTACATTTTGCCGAAATTCACATTACAAAATTTTTTAACCTCTTGACTGATCCCGATTTATAGTACGTTAAAAATGAATCAGTTAAGTTGTTAAACTAACCTTTTCACGAATATAATAGCTGAAATTATTTGCAGAGCTAAACTTTACAGAGCATGCGTGACCGCAAGATATAAATGTACTTTAGTTCTTTTTTATACGATTTTTAGTAAATAGAATTCGCAACTTCTCCGTGGTGTTACAAGCAACTGAAAAGCAATTTTTGCATTTTTTCGGCCCACCTAATGTGTATATGTTCTGTTTGTATTGTCATAAAAAATAAATGATGTCCTGCATAGAATTCAACCACACTTCATATATATTTTTTGCTATGGTCAGAAGCTCATATGTGAATATGGGAACATTCCGGCAGAATGGGCTGCTGTAATAGTGATTGTGTGCCGTTTTCAATATTGAGTGATATAAAATTGTATGATATAATACATATAATTGAACTAAATTGCATACATATATATATTGACTGTGAATATCAAGTTCTAATTGAATTTGTTGATAGTCTACAGGAAGAAGGCACTGTAATAGCAGGTTTTGCGCCATTTTGAATGTTGTGAAATCCAAAAGTGTACGAAGTTATGCACAGAATTAAACCAATCTTCATATGCATACTTTTGACTTCGGATGTCATATGGCAATAGAAAATAGGAATTTTCGCCCGAGATGAGAAGCTGCCATAATGATTTTTCTCTATAAGGAAAGGCATGTTTAAGTTTGTTTGTTTGTATTTATGTCGGCCAATTATCTATGCTATGGGATATAGGCCCTATGGGGTGGGGCGCCCTCCGTGGGGGTCTTTCTAAGGGAACCTAACCCGTATTTACGCAAGGTTCGAAGAAAACCCGGAAAACTCCGAACGGTTAGGCCGATGGTCGCGATTGGATTCAAACCCAGCACCTACCGTCTGCCAGTTTGTAGGTCAGAACCTCGTGGCCACTGGTAGGGCGGGGTATGTTTAAGAAACAAAGTTTTCAGTCGACCAATCTACTGCTACATTTTTGTCAAAGCGATCGTTACAGGAAACGATTTGCGGACGTAGGCCAATCAAATTCCCGTAGCTAGACTGTATAGTAGCGTTGATAAAGAACGGATAGGATTTCTTGCTGATCCAAAGTAATTCGACCAACATTGACGTTAGCTACTATTTTCTTATATTTGATAGTCTGCTGGACAGGGCTGTTCAAGGAGGGTGACTCGTATCTCACGAACCAGGCTTCTGTCAAGTAGTTTATCTACAACAGAATAAATAAAAAGTTTGCTTTTATCAAATACTACGATCATGATCAACTGCTTGTTACACCGATTTCTAAGATGATGCAGAAATTTAATATGTAAATACAAATTATGTTGAGTATTGAAATAATGACGTTGAAGTATTAACATGTGTAACTACAAGAAATCTTTTGTAATGTTTACATGAAAAAAAAATTAAAATTGGCATCCGACTAGTTCGTGCTTCCCATATTGAAATTTCGAACAAATATTTCCTTTACAAATTTTCGATCAGTCTAATAATAAACATGACATTTACAGAAAGTCTCCCATAAATAAAGAGACGAACTTTAAGGTGAGATAGGGGACATTACAAGGATTCAAATTTACATAGAAACAAATGATAAGGAACGTTTTCCAGTCGCAGTAGTGACGGCACAAAACACAAGAAAGAAAGGAAGCGAATAATAAGAAAAAAACATCTTTATTATCTTTAGTACAAAAAAAAAATAAGAAAATTAACAATAAAGAGACAACGATCGACATCAAACGTGTTCGAAATTACGACCCCGGGCTGTGATGCACGGACACCCATCATTTGCGCATGCACAATCTAATGTTCTCAAAAATAGTTGGAATTTCCTGAACTTCCCCCAACAACGGCCACGATCACTGCCCCCTCTACAATGCCTATTCACTGAGCAGACGACAAGCGTGAAACGTCATGAAGTGGAGGCGAAATCACTAACCCTAATGGTTCCACAATTGCACGAAGCTCAGAACACGATCGTTGTCAGGGAAACCGCCTACACTACGTCACAAGCGAGAAGGAGGCAGTGCCACGATGCGCGAAACAAATTCCACAGTAGTTCTCAACGTTATCCCGGCTTTTTTGTAGCACTAAAAATAATAAACATGTTTTCTATCTCTGTTCTTGTACTTTATTTCTTGCGTTTTGTGTCGTCACTTCAGCGCCATGAAAACGTTTCCGACCATGTGTTGCTATGCAAATCTGTATTCTTGTGATGTACTCTAGCTCCCTTTAAAGTTTGTCTCAATATTTCAAGAACACTGTTAATATAAATTCACATTGAGTGAAATTATTATAAAGGCTTATCCTTCATAAAAGCTGCTTCAACGAAATGCAACATGTACAAGGAAATACAATTCCATTTACACTTATATAACGATAGTCGCATGTCAAAAATATTTGTAATTTTTTTACATACATTTCATAGACATTTTTAGTCATGAGTATAATTATTTTTGTCTTAAATATAATTAATTATGTTTACAAAAATAATTCTTAAATTACATAACATAAATAATGATGCTACTTTTATATTATACTGTACTGCAGTATATGACATAAATATTCTTTTCATAATTTATAATAAACTAATAAATATGGGAAATGTAGATGTTAAAATATACTAATAAATAGGAGAAAATTAATGATTTTAATTTTTTTATTATCTTTTAATGAGAAATTTTTAAAATGAAAGCACATTAATACACCGTGAGATAAAACGTTTCAGTAATGATGTGGATATAGGACTTGGCAATTTTAATTGTATTTTAATCTATAATTTGTTTGCTGATCAAAATTAAATGGTTTTTAATTAATCTAATACCATGGTATTAATATATGAAAAATTAACAACTTGACAACAAATATTTCGGTTTAAATTATTAATCACTTAATTATTATATTTATATAATTTAGGTTTATATATATATAGATTATATTCATATATATAGAATTTAAATATACAACATTTATATTTTTTAACGAAATTAAAGTATATTCGTGATTTTACAAGACTTTTAACTGTAGTAGTTTTTCAGTTTGTTAATGGATTTTTACTAAATCAAAAAATCTTTACTAAACTACTATATGTTATCTATTATCCAAATCTATTATATAAATTATCCAAACTTAATATATTATCACGTTGAATGGCTTATTAGATTAATCTGCAAATAATTGATATTTTGAAAACAAAACCCCATTCAATACTATTAAACAATATAAAAAGAGTGTTGATGCAATGGAGCGATGCAACGCATCTGAGAATCTACATATCAACAACAAATAACTTTCTGCAGTTCAGAATTGGAACTATTTATTTAATTTATTGAATGCATATATCTGAGTTGCATGCTTAATATCGGGCACCCACTAGGGTAGTCATCATCATTATACTAGAACGAGATAGCATAAAAAAATTCACTGAAGAATTAAATCAGAGAGCTCTACAAAGAGTGCAATCGGGTCATCAGGAGTTTAACCCGCAATCCAACGATGATTTCAACCAATTAGCGGTGTGGTGTCTTAACCACTCAGCTACCAGGTTCTTCCGAATTGGAAAGTTCAAGTGTCGCATGCACTGACTAATAAGGTGTTCTGTGAATAAGTCGAAGCAGCACGTTGAGGCATTTAATGTAGTGGACGACCGTAAATGTGTTAAAGATCTCTATAGTAATAATTTTTCTTAGATTTATTAGCTTTATTTGGTTATGCAGCATCTCTAAAGTTGCTTGATAATTTAAACAGTTTATACATTATATCTATATTTTTAAACAGAATCGAAATTTGTTTATTGTTTTATACACAAATAAAATCTTGTGAGTTTAAGAAGTTATAAAAGAATATGTAATAATTTTAAGTTAATTTTAAAGATATTTTCTAAATTACAAAGATATTTACATTCAACCTTAAGTATGTACACTGCAAATCTTAAAACACTTTTCAGAACACTTTTTTAGAACACTTATTTTGTCTCCCTTTTTAGAACACTTCTTAGCGCACTTTTAGGAACAGTTTTTAGAATACTTCTCAGAACACATTTGGAACACATTTAAGAATACTTTTCGGAACACATATTTGTCTCCTTTTTTAGAACACTTTTAGCGCACTTTTTGGAACACATTTTAGAACACATATGGAACACTTATTTTTTTCCAGCACACTTTCTCGAACACATTTGAGAATACTTTTCGGAACACATTTTATCACCTTTTTTAGACTACTTTTCAGCGCGCTTTCTGGAAGACTTTTTAGAATGCTTATGGAACATTTTTCTTTATCTAGTACACATTCTAGTGCATTTTTGGAACACTTTTTAGAATGCTTGTGGAACACTGATCTTTTTCTAGTACACATTCTAGCACACTTTCTTGAGCATATTTAAAAAAAATTCTTTTATACATTTTTTTACAGTGCCTTCAGGTGCACAAATATTTTCAATGAAGTTTTTTATGATAAAAAATATTTACACATTAACTGTTTCAGGCAATTTGTTTATTGAGATGGGCATCACTTTTAAAAGGACAAAGTGTTGTATGCTTTTCTGTTATTCTCCAATAAAATAAAATATTTTAAATGCTCAGACAACTAATATGAGATTAAACAGAAAAAGCCTGATGTCAGTATGCAGTTAAAAAGAATAAATATATATTGTATTGTCCCTGTCAAATCGGCCAACAATGAGGCTGAAGGATTGGTGGATTATAGATTATGATTTTGTTTACAGTTTTTTTTGCTTCAATCAGATTATTATAAAAATTTAAACTGCAATGTGAAAACAATTTAAAAATTTACAGCAAAATTATACACAATATAATTATTATAAAGGTTTAAAATACCGCAGGAAAATATAGCATACAAATAAAACATTAAAATTAACAATATCTACTGTCGAAATTAATAATTTATAGAGAATTAATAATGTAAAAAATATAGTACAAAAAATGTTTACACAGATTAATTTTATTGATTGTTTAATTTCTTAAACACAGAATCTGCTATTCCATTTAGTACAATCTATAATTTGGCTTATGATCACGAGCTTCAATATAAAAACTGTTCTTTTAAATAGATGAACTGCGTTGGAATTCTTAAATAACTAATCATTTCTTGGAAAATACACTAAATATGGAATCGTTAATTTATTAATTTTTCCTTACAAACATCATAGAGCAATTTTCATTTGTTTAAATCTGGAAATAAAGTGCAGATGATAGAGAATTGCAAATAATGCAGATTTAACAAAACCGACTGTATAACATAGTTTTTAAGAGACAAATGTACACCCAAAATATTTGCATATACTGTTGTAACTTCTAGCTTTCCTGGTAACAATTCTAACACATGGTGGATATATGTCTCTAACACATAGCTGAATAATGCAAGCTTGTACATCAATACCAAGGTTTATTCTTTTAAAGAGAAAACTTAGATTACAAATATTTGAGTAATAAATAAATTATGATAAAGTATAAAATACACAGTAAACTAATAGACCAAAGTTCATGTAACAGAGGGAAAAAATTTTGCCCCTTCTCTTCCACAAAAACAGTAAAAATGTTCACAGTCATCATATATATTAAAACAGTAGGCTACTTCTTCAAGATCAACTCAAATTCAGGCATTTGTGTACGTGTGAAGTTGAACTTATTAGCCCTTCCAGTTAGAGGACTGTCAAAGCAAGTCTGGTTATAGCTCAGTGGTTTAACTCTTTCCGGCGCACTACTCTTTAAAGTTGGAATTTAAAGAAAAAAAAATAGGCAATCTATTTAGGCCTAGAGGAGTACACAGGTAGTGTTTTGTAAAGATTGCACTAACCATTTTAATTATACAGCTGTTTCCGAAGTAGTAACCTCCCATAAGTAAAGCATTCACAAGCGCAGTGAGAAGAGCATTGCCGTGAAGCGCGTATTACAGTAAAACATTTTACCTATTATTTAAAAACAGTAGAGTTTAATCTCTGTGGTACTGCCATCTAGAACTCATAAGAAAGATTTAAAGTAGCTATTAGAGTAGTTTTTGAAATATTCACGGAGTTTTTGTGTCTCTAAACAGGGGGAAGTTTAGGTGTTGCCGACTCGGCAACACTGCGCGTTAAGGGGTTAAGGCACGAATTTATAGCTCTGACCTTTTGTAGAGGACTAGGGTTGGATCTCTACGCACAGCAAAATATATATATTTTTAAAACATTCTACTACGAGGGGAAGTTATATGATTTTTATTCTTTTGTTATTATTATTATTTTGATGCTTTATAATCAAATAAAATTTAACACTCAATAATGTTTTTTAAGTAACAATTTTATTTTAAAAATATTTCAAGTAATTAAAACATAGTAATTATTATATATAAACAGCCAATTTCTAGATAAAAATTGTAAAAATGTTGTAAAATTTAATTTAACATCTAGTATATATGTAAAAAAAGTATTTTAATTTTCTAAAAAATGTAAATATTTAAACATTATATAATTTGGGAAAAAATATGAAAACAGCATGTTATGTTAAACAGATCTAAAGATATATTGTCGATGCTTAAAAAATCGACATTTTGAGATAAATTAGTTTAAAGTATTTTTTACATTGTTTACAAAGAATGCCTGAACATATTTTGGCATAACTGGAGTAATTAAATCAATTTATCTTTGAAAAGTGATTAATTTAAACAAATAATAACATACTTAAATGTCATATCATAATTAATGATTCTTATTATACATATCTATATGCTGTGCTTCGCAAAAACATTTTGTTCATTAATCTTCTATAATAAATTATTAACATATATTTTTTCAATGAAATTTTTTGATATCACATAGAAATATTAATGGTACCAGTAATCTAATTAACTTTTTCTTTAAAAAATATATGTTTACATAATAAAAGTATTACATAATATATGTTTACTAGATGAAAGTTTACATTAATGCTATAGAAAGTGATCTGAGAATTTTAATGATAACTTTACTTCCTAATTTGGAATATGAACTTAAAGAATTATTTTTTTTTTTTGTTTTATTTCGTTGCATTGTTGCTATTTTGTTGTTTTTAATGTTACGGTACCACCACTATATTTTAAGCTAATTATTATTAATCTCATGAGGACTTGTTTCACTGATTTATAAAAAATCTAAAATAAAAAAGGCTTTTTATATTTGTTAGTCTAGTTCTTAAACAAATATTATTATAACTGAACATAAAAAATATTATTTCTGTAAAACTCAGTCGTCTAAGTTACTAAAATGAAGCTTTAATCGTACATGTTATCAGTAAAATATAATAAAGATGTGTTATTATGATAAAGTTATCACTTGAGGTTCATGTGCCTGGTATTCCGAAATTAAAACAGCAAAATTTATTCCACATTGACTTGATCATAGAATTTTTTCCTCACGAAATTTAAATCTAACATAGTTTTAGGGATCTCAAAATTTCTATATACACCTTTCATTTTTTTCCAATATTTACTTTTGAAAATATGATTTTTTTAAAATAAAAATTATATTCTTTTTTCAAATTTTTAATTTATATATTTAATTTTTTACAAATTGATATCTTAAAAAATCCTGAAACAAAATTAAAAGTTTAATATTTATGTATATTATAACAAGAAAAATTTGAAATTCTACAAATACTATTTTGAGTTATAACGATTTTAAATTGTCCCACATTTTTAATAAATTTTAAATTATTATTTCTTTTTAATTATGAAAATTTTTACCATGTGATTTTTTTTTACAAATAATATGGTTAATTATCACAAAGAAGTAAACTTTAATCCAATCAAAAAAATTTTAAAATGTATTGTGGATCCTCTTAAAATTAGTTCTTCATTAATGCTTATGAAAGAATTTATGGGAAATAGTTTAAACAGAACAAGCCCAATACATAATGTTATTATCACGCAACACAGACTTTATTTTTTTATTCTGATTATTCACTTAAAAATGTTTCTAAAATTTATAACATAATTAATTACTTTAATTATATTACATTGTTATGTTGTGCACTTTATAAATATGTGTTGCTCAAAAATCTTTTAAGGGGTCTCAGGAGTCTTACATTTACCTTGTAGTGCAACTTAGCAACATGTCACATTTGATTTTTTTTCTCGGTTCCTATAAAACATAAATGCATAAAATTTTTAATATAGACAACTGAATATCTCTTCTATTAAAAATAATTTTTTAAATATTCTACATTGAAATTCTATTTTATTTTTTTAATGTTTAATTTTGATTAAAAAAAATTAGACTTGTATCCATTGCGCGCAGGATTCTAGCAAAACTATTAGTTCAAGAACCGCTAAAAAAGTTCATAATGGTGTAAAATTAATGTATCTTGAACTTATACCTCATTTTAAAGCAATTTATGCATTTATTTATTTAAAATTGAAATTGAAATTGAAAAAATTGAAAAAAAAATCATTTTTTATTTAAAAAATTGCCAATTATCAAAAATTAATGTAATTAAAATTCTAAATTTGAGGTATAAGTTGTTCTTAAACTTAAAATGAAGATATTTACCAAGTTTCATACAAATTGCTTTATTATTTTTTGAGAAATGTTGCGCGCAGTCAAAGAACAATCTAAATTTTAAATCAAAATTAAACATAAAAAATATATAATAAAAATTCAATATAGAATGTTAAAAAAATTAATTTAAATAGAAGAGATATTAAGTTGTCTATGTTAAAAATTTTATGCATTTAAGTTTAATAGGGACTGAGAAAAAAAATCAAATGTATATGTTGCTAAATCGCACTACCAGGTAAAAAGTAAGACTCCTGAGACCCCTTAAAATAAATTAGAAATACCTATTATGCATATGAAAATTTATTGATATCTTTTGGCAAAATTAATTATTGGAATATCCTAGATAACATTTTTATAGAAATTTCAAGATAAAATATGATTTAAATATTATAAAAGAAAATAAAAAGTTCAATAATGCAGTAGATAATGGATGTTGGAATATTAATGATTGTGTTAATGTATAATTTATTATCTAAAGTAGCTGATTTTTTATTTCATTCAACGACTGGGTATTACCTTAACTAGAATCAACAAATAATTAATTATTACTGTACTAGTGTAATCTCGCATTAATTATTCCTCCGTTTATTTCAGTTAAAAATTTCAGGTGGTTATCAGAGATATTTACAATTTTACGAAATGAAAAATAATAATATACAGGTTTTCAATAAATTATTGTGGGCGTTTACTCATATTATTTACATCATATAATTTAATGTAAAATAGTGAAGAAATAAATTATTACATTACGAGAAAATACAATTAGAAATGTTCTTAATATATGAACAAACGTCACATATGCATTAAGTTTGAACTCAAAATTTTATTAATAAAATAACAAAAAATATGTGTGGCACTCGGGGACTGCCGCGGTAAAGCTATTGCATAGCATTTTTCATCAACTTATGCAAAAATACCGCGTCAATGGAAGGTTAAGAAAGTCTATCGAAAAAGTCTATCGAAGGATACCGTGCCGAAGTCTGCCAAACTGAAACGTCGTTAGCCGGACTGTTAGGATTTTTTCTCGTCACGGAATTCCTAGATTCGGTCGCCGCGCTCAAAGCCCTTAACACTGTCTCATAATAAATTACCATACAAAATTTGGCCGGGGTACGAAAATTAGACCGCGAGTTATAAGCCTTTTAAATTTTCCGACCCTCACCGTGGGGGGTCTCCTGTCCCCAAAAATTAACAGTCTCATATTAAATTACCAAACAAAATTTGGCCGAGCTACGAAAATTAGATCGTGAGTTATAAGCATTTTAAATTTTTCAACCCTCACCGTGGGGGGTCTAATGGCCCCAAAAATTAACACTGTCTCATATTAAATTACCAAACAAAATTTTCCCGCGCTACGAAAATTAGATCGTGAGTTATAAGCATTTTAAATTTTTCGACTCTCACCGTGTGGGGTCTCCTGTCACCAAAAATTAACAGTCTCATATTAAATTTCCAAACAAAATTTGGCCACGCTACGAAAATTAGATCGTGACTTATAAGCATTTTAAATTTTTCGACCCTCACCGTGGGGATCTAATGTCCCCAAAAATTAACACTGCCTCATAATAAATTACCAAACAAAATTTGGCCGCGCTACGAAAATTAGATCGTGAGTTATAAACATTTTTAATTTTTCGACCTTCACCGTGGGGTGTCTTATGTCACCAACAATTAACACTGTCTCATAATAAATTACCAAACAAAATTTGGCCGCGCTACGAAAATTAGATCGCGAGTTTTAAGCATTTTAAATTTTTCGACCGTCACCGTGGGGGGGTCTATTGTCCCCAAAAATTATCACTGCCTCATAATAAATTACCAAAAAAAATTTGGCCGCGCTACGAAAATTAGATGGCGAGTTATAAGCATTTTAAATTTTTCGACCCTCACCATGGGGGCATCTCCTGTCATCAAAAATTAACACTGTCTTATAATAAATTACCAAACAATATTTTGCCAAGCTAACAAAATTAAATCGCGTGTTATGAGCATTTTAAATTTTTCGACCCTCACCGTGGGGGGCTCCTGTCACCAAAAATTAACAGTCTCATATTAAATTACCAGACAAAATTTGGCCGCGCTACGAAAATTAGATCGTGAGTTATAAGCATTTTAAATTTTTCAACCCTCACCGTGGGGGGTCTAATGGCCCCAAAAATTAACACTGTCTCATATTAAATTACCAAACAAAATTTTCCCGCGCTACGAAAATTAGATCGTGAGTTATAAGCATTTTAAATTTTTCGACTCTCACCGTGTGGGGTCTCCTGTCACCAAAAATTAACAGTCTCATATTAAATTACCAAACAAAATTTGGCCGCGCTACGAAAATTAGATCGTGAGTTATAAGCATTTTAAATTTTTCAACCCTCACCGTGGGGGGTCTAATGGCCCCAAAAATTAACACTGTCTCATATTAAATTACCAAACAAAATTTGGCCGCGCTACGAAAATTAGATCGTGAGTTATAAGCATTTTAAATTTTTCAACCCTCACCGTGGGGGGTCTAATGGCCCCAAAAATTAACACTGTCTCATATTAAATTACCAAACAAAATTTGGCCGCGCTACGAAAATTAGATCGCGAGTTATAAGCATTTTAAATTTTTCGACCCTCACCGTGGGGGGGGGGGGGTCTCCTGTCACCAAAAATTAACACTGACTCATAATAAATTACCAAACAAAATTTGGCCGCGCTACGAAAATTAGATCGCGAGTTATAAGCATTTTAAATTTTTCGACCCTCACCCCGGGGGGCTCCTGTCAGCAAAAATTAACAGTCTCATATTAAATTACCAGACAAAATTTGGCCGCGCTACGAAAATTAGATCGTGAGTTATAAGCATTTTAAATTTTTCGACCCTCACCGTGGGGGGTCTAATGTCCCCAAAAATTAACTCTGTCTCATAATAAATAACTAAACAAAATTTGGCCGCGGTACGAAAATTAGATCGCGAGTTATAAGCATTTTAAATTTTTCGACCCTCACCGTAGGGAGTCTAATGGCCCCAAAAATTAACACTGTCTCATATTAAATTACCAAACAAAATTTGCCCGCGCTACGAAAATTAGATCGTGAGTTATAAGCATTTTAAATTTTTCGACCCTCACCGTGGGGGTCTAATGTCCCCAAAAATTAACACTGCCTCATAATAAATTACCAAACAAAATTTGGCCGCACTACGAAAATTAGATCGCGAGTTATAAACATTTTTAATTTTTCGACCCTCACCGTGGGGTGTCTTCTGTCACCAACAATTAACACTGTCTCATAATAAATTACCAAACAAAATTTGGCCGCGCTACGAAAATTAGATCGCGAGTTTTAAGCATTTTAAATTTTTCGACCCTCACCGTAGGGGGTTTAATGTCCCCAAAAATTAACACTGCCTCATAATAAATTACTAAACAAAATTTGGCCGCGCTACGAAAATTAGATCGCGAGTTATAAGAATTTTAAATTTTTCGACCCTCACCATGGGGGCGTCTCCTGTCACCAAAAATTAACACTGTCTTATAATAAATTACCAAACAATATTTTGCCAAGCTACCAAAATTAGATCGCGAGTTATGAGCATTTTAAATTTTTCGATACTCACCGTGTGGGGTCTCCTGTCACCAAAAATTAACACTGTCTCATAATAAATTACCAAACAAAATTTGGCCGCACTACGAAAATTAGATCGCGAGTTATAAGCATTTTAAATTCTTCGACCCTCACCGTGGGGGGGGGGGGTCTCCTGTCACCAAAAATTAACACTGACTCATAATAAATTACCAAACAAAATTTGGCCACTCTATGAAAATTAGATCGCGAGTAATAAGCATTTAATTTTTTCTACCCTCACCGTGGGGGGTCTCCTGTCACCAAAAATTAACACTGTCTCATAATAAATTACCAAACAAAATTTGGCCGCACTACGAAAATTAGATCGCGAGTTATAAGCATTTTAAAATTTTCGACCCTCACCCCGGGGGGCTCCTGTCACCAAAAATTAACAATCTCATATTAAATTACCAGACAAAATTTGGCCGCGCTACGAAAATTAGATCGTGAGTTATAAGCATTTTAAAATTTTCGACCCTCACCGTGGGGGGGTCTAATGGCCCCAAAAATTAACTCTGTCTCATAATAAATTACTAAACAAATTTTGCCGCGCTACGAAAATTAGATCACGAGTTATAAGCATTTTAAATTTTTCGACCCTCACCGTAGAGGGTCTCCTGTCACCAAAAATGAACAGCCTCATATTAAATTACCAAACAAAATTTGGCCGCGCTGCGAAAATTAGATCGTGAGTTATAAGCATTTTAAATTTTTCGATCCTCACCGTGTGGGGTCTCCTGTCACCAAAAAGTAACACTGTCTCATAATAAATTACCAAACAAGTTTGGCCCCGCTACGAAAATTAGTATGCGAGTTATAAGCATTTTAAAATTTTCTACCCTCACCGTGGGGTGTCTCCTGTCACCAGAAATTAACTATGTCTCATAATAAATTACCAAACAAAGTTTGGCCGCGCTACGAAAGTTAGATCGCGAGTTATAAGCATTTTAAATTTTTCGACCCTCACGGTGGGGGGTCTCCTGACACCAAAATAAATAAGACCACCAAAATAAACACTGTCTCATAATAAATTACCAAACAAAATTTGGCCGCGCTATGAAAATTAGATCATAAGAAGCATAAGTTTGAGACTTGATATCCTAATATCTGAAAGATACCGCGTCAATGTCTGCCGGATTCTACCGAAGAATACCGTCCCGAAGTTTTCCGAACGGAAACGACGTTAGCCGAGTGTTAGGTTTTTTCGTTACCGATGTGTTAGGATTTTTCGCGTTACGGTATTTTTGGATTCGGTCACCGCGCTCAAAGCCCGCGATAAAAGCTATGCAATAGCTTAATAAACTCAAACAATAATTAATATTAATATTAACAAGTTCAGGAGATATGTTTCACGCGATTAGAAAGAGCACATTTTCATAAAAATCAATAGTTTTTTTTTCATTACTTATTAGTATCTTTGAATAGTTGCTTTGTCAGTTTTAACCAGAAGTAGCGTAGTATGTAATATTCTTATCAAACTTTATTGTTCGTTATAATTACGTACATTAAAAAAATCTTTCTAGTACTTCTTAGCATAATTTATGATGACAATTATGTTGCATTGTTACGCTGTGTATTATTTAAATATTGCAAGTTCTCTATCTTTTAAAAAATACATAAACACATTTTATGGATATAAAAATTTATTGTTATCTTGTGGCAAAATTAATTATTTGAATATCCAAGATAACATTATTATAGAAATTTCAAAACAAAAGAAGATTAAATATTATAAATGAAGATAAAATAGTTCAGTAACGCAGTATATAATGGATGTTGGAATTTTAATAATTGTGTTTATATATAATTTGTTTTACTATCTAAATTATCTGATTTTTTATATCATTTAATGTTTGGGTATTAGCTAAACGATAATCAATAAATAATTAGTTATTATTGTACTGGAGTAATCTCTCATTAATTATTCCTCCGTTTATTTCAGTTAAAATTTTTCAATAAAAAATTTCGGGTGGTTATCTTGGATATTTACAATTTTACGAAATGAAAAATCTACATATATACAATACGCTAACGTATGTGGCACAAAAATAGCGGCTATTTGTTAATTGTTTAATGGCAACGCTCAATTTAAAAATATTGTTATTTTTGTTTTGTTCTTTATTCTACTGGCTTAAAAAATAAATAAAAATAATGAATTTTAAAAGTTTCAGTTTCACAATAAAGTTGAAATTATTATATTATTAAATATATTTTAAATGAAATTAGTGAAATACAAAAAATAATACGGGTACAATATTTGGCGATGCGTCAAGTTAGCCTAAAAATATCGAGTGCTTGATTTATCGGCACATATGTCATACATGCAATACATTGGTACGATTTTTTTTTTTTTTTTTTTTTTGCCAGTTTGTCGAAAACTTTCAATACCAATTACACATATATTTTTAACGTTTTCTATTATTTAAGAAAAAGGAAATAATAATAAATAAATAAAAGTTTAATCAATAATTATATATAAAAAAAAACAATTTATATCATTTTAAAAAAGAAAATAAAAATTAGTAAACAGTTTATTAAAAAATAAATAGCAATTGCCGGGTTATCATGTGAAGCATATATTTGCTTTTTTGTTGCAATTGCGAAAATGTAGTGCGTATATGACATCTGCGCCTAATACTTTAACATAATCATCAAATTTGGAAAAACAATTGAGCATTTAGGATAAATTATGAATAAAAGCAATATGATTTAATGCTTAGTATAAATTTCAGAGAGACCAAACTGGTCATCAAGAGCGGCTAGTAATAATATAATGTGGTCTCAATAATAAATGATTGCGGATGTTTACTCATATTATTTACCTCATATAATTTGATGCAAAATAGTGAGGAAATATAGTATTACATTTCGAGAAAGTACAATTAGAAATGTTCTTAATAACACAATAAATGCCTTATATGCATTAAGTTTAAACTCAAAATTTTATTAATCAAATAATAATTAAAATTAATAACAAATTCAGGAGTTTAGTTGCTTCAAGCAATTAAAAAGAGCACATTATTATATAAATAAGTAGTTTTTTTACTTATTAGTACCTTCGAATAGTTACTTTATCAGTTTAAGTCAGAAGTAGTGCAGTATGTGATATTATTATTAAACTTTATTGTTCGTTATGATTATTTACATAAAAAATCTTTCTAGTATTTCTTAGCATCATTAATATTGTTAATTATCTTGCATTGTTATAAGGGTATTATTTAAATATTGCAAGATCTCTATCTTTTAAAAATAATACATAAACACGTATTATGGATATAAAAATTTATTGATATCTTGTGGCAAAAATAATTATTTGAATATTCTAGATAACATTTTTATAGAAATTCTAAAATTAATGAAAATCTAAATATTACAAATGCAGATAAAAGCAATCAAAAAATCCCTGTCGGCTGGGCTTATAGGCGGAGGTAGATTTCGAAAAGTGCTCATTTCAACATAAAAAAAAAAAAAAAAAAAAAAAAATGATTAGAGATAAACAAAGTTTAATAACTTCATTTGGCTGTTTATGAAAAATTTTTAATTTCATTTTTCTGCAAAAACTGGTTTTATCAGAATCATCTTAAGAAAAATAACTTCATTTGGCTGTTTATGAAAAATTTTTAATTTCATTTTTCTGCAAAAACTGGTTTTATCAGAATCATCTTAAGAAAAATTCAGCTCAAATGCCCATTTTGACAACATATTTTGAAATAAATTCTGAATTTATTAAAAAATCGACCAAAACAGTACATTATATAGTTCCTAAATAACAAAAAAACTGTCAGTTGAATGCATTTGAGAAAAAAAAATGAATTTAAAAATGAGCCATAAAATAACCGATTTGTTGTTTAAATACATCCTTAATTCTTTAATCATGATTGCTTCGGAAAATTTTGTGCGAAATACTCACTTTGACAGAATTTTTAAAAATATATTCTATCTTTAACAAAAAACTGGCCAATACGTCACAATATATAGTTCCTAAATAAGAGGATCTAAAAATTGGATGCGTTTGAGAGCGATAATGGATTTTAAAACGAGCCATAAAAAACGCAATTTGCTATGTGAATACTTCCTTAAATTTTCAAATCACAATGACTTCTGGAAATTCTGTTCAAAATACCCTTTTTGGTAGCCTTTTTCGAAATATATTCTGTCTTTATCAAAAAACCGATCAATGCATCACATTATATAGTTCCTAAATAAAAGGATCTGTAAATTGGATGCGTTTGAGAACAAAAATGGATTTAAAAACGAGTCAGAAAAAAACGCAATTTCTTATTTAAATACTTCCTTAAATTTTTAGTCCCGATGACTTGGGGGAAATTCTGTTCAAAATACCCTTTTTGGTAGCCTTTTTTGAGATATATTCTATCTTTATCAGAAAATTGACCAATGCGTCACTTTATACAGTTTCTAAATAAGAGGATCTACCATTTGGATGCGTTTAAAATCAAAAATGAATTTAAAAATGGAGTCAGAATATAAGCAGTTTGGATTTGAGGTTTATTCTCTAACTCCTTTTTTTTTTTTTTTTTGCTATACGAATTGGTCCCATGAAAAACTTGCCAATATAAAAGTTGTAGATATTTTTGAGAAGATGTAAAATAAATTTAATCATATTTGATAGCTTAAAAATTGACGGAGTTATGGATTTTTTTCTTTTTTCACCGCCCTTTTTCTTTTAGTTTTTAATTTTTTTCATCGGTAAAAGTTGGTCCTATCAAAAACTTGTAAATACAAAAGTTTTAGATAATTTTAAGAACATTTACAAAAAAATTAGTTAGACTTGATATCTTGAAAATTGACGAAGTTATGAATTTTTTTCTCTCAAAACCCCTGTTTTTGTCGCCTCTTGAGCCCACTTCTAAATTTATCAAAAATCTGTCATGCATAAACTTTTGGCCCATTTTTAAGAAGTAATGTAAACTTTAAACCGATTCGATATCTACTTTAATTAAGAAGTTATGGCGGTTTTTCGATTTTCACAAAAACGCCCCCTATTCCGACCACCTTGATCCGATTTTGTCCATTACCGAACTTAGCCGAGATTTTATCTCCTTTGATTTTATGTATCAGTTTGATGGAGATTGTTGAAGAATTATAGAAGTTATCGTGTCCATAAAAAAGTGATATATATATCTATACTAATAAAAGAACAAAACGCTCTGTCTGTGTGTGTGTGTGTGTGTGTGTGTGTCTGCGATGGCTAGCAAAATCTTCAGCCCGTACGAAGCTCAAAATTTTTTTGAGAGTAGCTACAAATCTCTCCTGATGCACCTGGGTTTCAGAATTTCGAAATTCCAATTATTAAATGAGTAATTAATTAAAATCGAGAGGTCACTCTCATAAAAAAATCATCGTTTTCCCATTTTTTTCTCTTTCATTTGTTTACGGTTGGTTGGTTGTGTAAAAATTTTCGCAAACGTAATAAGAAAGCTGAAACAGAATTAAAGAAATCCATGGATGAATGAGATAAGTGGAGGTGAAGTAAGCCTGAAAAATGGTTTGCAATATGAAACCATTTATCGCTCAAATTTTAATGTGCCAAATAAAAGGACGTGGAAGGGATTTTGTATTATAAGACGAATTGAAAGAAATGAGTTACAATTTTAAGCATATTTTAAGAGGAAATAGCAAATTTTTAAAATGGTCTTTGTTCTATAATTATTTATTAAAATAAATGTTCGTTTTTCAAATGAAGGAAATTGGAAAATTAGCAATAATTAAATATCAAATTAAAATTAAATAAGATATTGAAAACATTTGATACGAACTAAAAATTGTATTACTAAAAGTTTCCTTCATTAATGTAATTTTAAATACTTTATAACGTAGATGAAAAATGTTTATAACTTAATAATTGCATGTAAATAAATATTTAAAATATAATGATGAAAACATTCTTTTAAAATCGTGTATGAAAACTTAAGTAATAAATATTAATCTAAAATATAGATTTCTGACTGCAAACGATTTTTATGTACTAACAAAAGAATGTTATATTTTCAAGCAAAACGTTAAAATAACTTTCTATATTGATATTTAAAACACATATGATAAAATAATTCATTTATTTTTACCGGTGAAGCTATAGATTGGTTCTTTTTAAGAAACAAGAGAAAAAAAAATAGGGGTTTAAACCTGTTTTAATTAATAGGCGTGTCAAATCACGTGCCTTTGTTGATACTTAATTGGACTTAATGTAGGGTTACATTTTTAGCATCGCTTCCAGAGATAATTATTTCCATGGACGTGAATAAAAATAATTTCCAAAATAATTTCCATGGACGTGAATCCGACCAGAACCTTAAAAATCAATTTGGAAAAATCTGAAATCTGAATCGAACCAAATCTGAATCTGACGAAAATATTCCAAATAACTATAACCAGATACGAACAAGGCAATATAATTTCAATGACATAAACCCAATCCGAACCAAAATATTAAAAAAAAAATCCCGAAATTTGAACCAAACTTTATCTGAACCTAACAAAAATATTTCGGTAAAGTATAACCTCATTGGAACTAGGTAAAATAATTTCCATGCAAGTACAACCCGACCCGAACTTAAAAATCCCATTTGAAGGAAAAAACTCCACGAAATCTGAATTGAACCGAATCTAAACTGAACAAATATATTCCAAACAACCATAACCGTATCCGAAGAAGACAAAATAATTTCCATTAACATGAATCCAATCCGAACCTAAAATTCGGATGTTCTACAAAACATAATGCGTTTCGTAGCGGTGGCAAGTGAAACTAAGTACTTAGCGCGAGATGGATAAGATATTTCGTTTATAGTTAGAGTTAAATTATAACTTGGTTATGGTTAGGTAACTGTTAGGTTGTAGTTACATTTCGATGAGCCTTATGTTACATTTAATTTCCGGTTAGGTTACAGTTAGATCATGGTTAAGTTCCAGTTAGGTTAAGGTTAAGTTGCGGTTAGATTGTGATTAGATTATGGGTAGGTTATGATAAGGTGACGTGCAGGTTACATTTATGGTCTATTTAAGTTACATTTAGGTTACTGTCAAGATACAGCTAGGTTACAGACAAGTTATGATACAATACAATTAGGTTACGGTTAGGATTTTGTTCACAGAATGAACATTACGCATGTTTGATAAAAAATATACACCTATTTTTGTAAAATGGCTCTGAAATTATAATACTATATACTAACATTTTAGCTAATCATCGAGAATCGATTTCATTCACGGTATAGTAGGATTTAAGAGTGATATAATTAGTTTGAAATTCAAAATATTTCACTTGGGATATCTGTGTGAAAAAAGTATATTTAGTTAAGTCACTTAACAGTAATTTTAAGGATAAATATCAACACTTTAACACGAAATTCACGCAATCGTTTGACACATATTCCCTCCTGCGTTTCCCATTGCAGTCATTTTGTGTATTTTTGGAGCTAAATATTATTTTTTTTTAAAACCAATTTTTGACACAGTCAGGGGGTACGTATTTAATATAATGTACACTGTAAAAAATTTGACCCTTTTGCTGCATCATCACTCCCCCGCTTTTATAGAATATCTCTCTTTTGACCTATGAGAATGCTCCATAATAAGCTGAAGTAGTCATTTTCTATAAAAGCGGTGGAGTGACGATGCAGCAAAAGGGTCAAATTTTTAACAGTGTATTTACACATATTTCGAGTTAAAGATAAAATCATGAAAATTTCAAATTCGTTTAACATTATTATTACGGACCCGGGCAACGCCGGGCGGGTCAGCTAGTATATATATATATAAACTGGTGCGATTGCAATAGGTAGTATTTCATACGAAATCTACATAAAATGCAGTGTATAGAGATGTTAAAATTTTAAAGATATTTTTTATACTTTAATTTGTTTGTTAATTAATTAATGTAGCTAATTTTGTATCTCACTTTATGATTGCGTACTAGCTTCATGTGAATCAACAAATTAATATTAATTACTATACTAATGTAATCTCTCATTAATTATTCCTCCATTTCATTCAATTAAAAAAATTCCAGTACTTATCAGAGATATTTATATTTTTACGAAATGAAAAATGATAATATACAGGTTCTCAATAAATTACTATGGGTGTTTATTCTCATTATTTACCTCATATTATTTGATTTAAAATGGTAAAAAAATGTATTATTAAATTTTGGGAAAGTGCAATGAGAAATGATTTCAATAACACAAAGAATGTCACATATACATTACTTTTGAATGCAAGATTTTATTAATCATATCCTTACTAATATTATAAATCAGAAAGTGAGTTTGTTTGTTTGTTTGTTTCTTTGTTTGTTTGTTCCGCTTTCACGCCGTAACTACTGAACCGATTGCTTTGAAATTTTGCAGACGTAAAGTTAGAAGTCCGGATTAAATAATAGGGTAATTTTTATTTATTTTATTCAAATATTTTCCTTAATAATTCAAAATTTAATTATTTTTCATACAAAATCAATAGGCATTTTTTCAGATAAAATTTAACCATTTTCCTTTCCTGTTGCCAAGAAAATAAAAAATTGGAATAATAATTTTTCAGCGGCAATGAATTTTCAATAGAAAACTTCCACGCGAAAAACTATAATAAAATAATTTAAAAGAAAATAAATATGACGTCATGTTTGAAATAAAATTAAAAGGTGTATTTTTTATAATACATTTAACGAGGATATTTGTTTAGTTAATGGGAATTTTTGTGTAAAATATGGTGACATAAATTAAAAGTAAAAAGAATGGAAAAGAATTATATTTTTAATAAAATGGTTCACTCATGAAAATGAGACGTCATAGTTGAAATAAAACAGGTACTTTATAGCAGTCGTTAAAAATACAAGGGGTATGAATATCAGTAGCTAATGGAGCGAGATAAATAATGACGTCATATTTAAAATGAATCAGAAATATTTTTTACTTATACTAATTAATAAGTTATAAGTTACATACAAATGAATATTTTTATTCAAAACTCATAATTATCAATGGAAGAAATTTTTTGGGGGGAAAAGGTGAAAAATAAAATCACTGATTAATATATTTTTGGCTCGATTTTTTAACACTTTTGAACAAAGTTGAAAAGTTATTATGCTTTCGGTTTGTCTGTCTGTCTGGTCGCTTTCTAACTTTCGTAAATATACTCCGATTTCGATGAAATTTTTGGACGTTCTTAACGTTTACCTAGCACGAATACCTATTGAAAATAAAGTTTCTACCATGATTAGTTTATTTACAGGGATAGTCAAAAAATTTCCTTATATTACGGCATTATGGGGAAAAATCGTTTTAATTAAATTTAACGATGTTACAGCCTGTAGAACATATTCAAATTTATATGCATTTACAAAGTGCACTAAAATATGCATTTTGTAAAGTATGTAGTGAAAAGGGCACTTACTATTCATTTACAGGGTCAGACAGAAGAATTCCATTGCATAGGAATAAAGGGAGGAACAGTTTCCGACATATTTTAATTATGGTAAACGATTTCATGTATAATCAAATTGATATATGTTGCTGAGGCTTAATGTAAGTTATTTCATGCATAATACGAAGTGCATAGCATTTACAGGGACACACAAAAGATTTCAAATATTATATATTCTATCCGAAGTACTGTATATCATGGATGATGACTGTTGCATGGATGAAATGCATTTTGAATTATGATATGTGCTTTTAAGTTTCGCTAAATGTATGCATATTAAATGGAGAGTATAAATGGTAATAGTATAAATAGTTAAATTTAGATATACAGGGTTACACAAAAGATCTCGGAAAGGTTACTGAATATGAGCGTAATTTACTTAAAGGTGGTTTTTAAATAAAATATGCATTTTTATTTTGAACTGCATTTAGTAAACTAAGAAATGTTTGTAGTATATATATAAAATGATAAACAGGGTCCCGCAAAGAACTGGATACAAGGTTGTCTTCGGATGATAATTTCTGAAAATGTAATTTAGGTAGTAATAAGAAATATTTTTGTTTGAAATAAATTTTAGAAAGATACTTTCATGTATTAAAGGCACTTGGAAAACTACAGGGCTGAACAAAAGAATTCAAGAATGTTTCTATCTATTAGTATTAATCGCTGAAAGGAAAATTTTGACCAGCAAACAAATTAGCAAATAGGGATTATCAAAAGTTTTTTTTACCATAAATTTGCGATAAAAAGTTAATTACACATGCTTTTCATCATCGAAATTTTTTGCTTGATTGATCAATTATTTCTTCTTTAAATGTTATGTGAACGAAGTCACGGGTAACTGCTAGTAACAAATATAGTCAATTAGTAATTAATATTAATAAGTTTAAGATATATATTTTGCGGGAATAAAAAGAAACCATTTTCATACAAATTACTTTAAAATTTCTTTACTTATTACTATCATCGAATAGTTTACTTCATAAAATTTAATCGGAAGTAGTTCAGTATATAATATATTTATGAAACTTTATAGTTCATTATTATTATTTACTTTAAAAATATTTCTAATATTTCTTAATAAAATTAATGACGTTAAATTTCTTATATTGTTATGTTTTGCATTATTTAAATATTTGATGTTTTCTACTTAATATATATATATATATATATATATATATATATATATATATATATATATATATATATATATATATAACTTGCATTATGGATATGAAAATCTATTGATATATTTTGGCGAAAATAATTATTTAAATATTCAAGATAACATTTTTATAGAAATTTCAAAAACGAGAGAATATTTAAATATTATTAATGCAGATAAATCCCTTCAATAATGCAATAGATAATGGATGTTGCAACTTTAATGAATGTTTTAATATATAATTTGTTTGGTTAACTAAAGTAGATGAATATTTATTTCATTTAATGATTGGGTCTTAGCTTAATATGAATCAACAAATAATTAATTATTATTATACTGGTCTAGTCTTTCATCAAATGTTCTTCCGCTTCTTCCAGTTAAATAATTTCAATAAAATTTTCCAGGTGGTTATCTGAGATATTTATGGTTGTACGAGATAAAAAATAATTATACACAAAATCTGAATAAATTATATAGTCAAATTTTAATTAATATTACCAATTTCATGAGGTGTGTTTTGTCTATTAAACAGAGCACATTTTCACATATATTAATTAAAAACTTTCTTTACTTATTATTATCTTCGAATAGTTGACTTTATCTTGTTTAATCAGAAGTAGTCCAGTATATAATATTCTTATCAAACATAATTTTCATTATGGTTATTTACTTAAAATATCTTTCTAGATTTTATTAACACAATAATATATGTTAATTATCTTACATTTTATGTTGTCCATTATTTGTATATTTGATGTTCTCTATATCTTAAAATTTAATCTCTATATTTCAATTTCCCCGGATGCCCGCAGCTTCAGCCCCCTCCCCCCCCCCAAGGGCAGATATGAGTTTTTTGTTAAAGAAGTGTCAAATGATATAAAATGACCAGAAGGGACTGAAATTCTATTTTTAAGTTTTAAGGGGCTCTCTTCCCATACCCCTTTTTTTCCGTACCCCATGTCCTCTTAAGGCTTCAAATTTTTTCTTATATTCCTGTAACCGAAAAAAAATGAATTCTATAGTTTCTTAAAGTTTTCTGTCTTCTGTTATTGTGTATATATATATGTGAATAGTACTCGGCACGAAATTTATGTACAAATATAAGAGTTAAAAATTTTAATTTTAGTCACTTCATTATTATTTACAAAAAAATTTAAGCTAGAAGCGCCCGCCCTAATAATGTTTGCCCCACCCCCCCCCCTTTGTTTAAGTCGGGCCCTGAAGCTTAGCGAACGTGTTAACACGGTCTTGTCAGTGAGAGGATTGTGCACATCTGCATTTTTTGTCTGTTTCTTTTACAATTTGGAAAATGGTGATTGTTTTTGATCAAGAATAGACCTAGTGGTGACCGAAGTTTATTTTTTATTTTAATTATTTATTTATTCATTTTACGAAATTCTTTACATTCAGATTAATTTTTATTTGAATTGGAAATGTAAATGTTGTTTTTAATAAAGAAGAATGTAAAAAAGTTACAAAATGGATAGACGCAAATTATCAGATAGGGAAAAAAACCGAATCTAAAGATAGATATCGTATGAACCATAGTGTTTTAACACAAACAAACAAACAAAAAATATCTTATTCTTGAGCCCACCGATTGCAAAATGTGCGACGGTCATGAAAAAGGAAACAGTCTAATGTTAAACTGTTTATCTGAAAAAAAAAAGAATAAAAAAAAGGTTTTTTTTTTCTTTTTATAAAAAATTTATTTATAAATCTTAAATTTTAGTCTCTGTAGGAGTCATTTTTCAAATGGTTGCTGTAATTTGTTAAATCACATTTTTTTCTTTATTTTTGTGAGTTTTAATGAAAATATTTTTTTTAAATTACACATATATACATACATACATACATACATATATATATATATATATATATATATATATATATATATATATATATATATATATATATATATATATATATATATATATATATATATATATGTATGTATGTATGTATGTATATATGTATATATCAAGTGAAATATTTACGAGAAAAAATTTATTATGTATTTTGAACAATCCGTCAAATGTTTCATCTCGCATTTGCCCTGGCATTTTGCGAATGGGCTTAGTTTATGATTTGCTTCAGTGAAGTTGTGAATGGCAACTTCTTTCTATTTTTGACATTTCAAAATCCTTACTTTATTCCACGCGACTGTCGCAAAAATATTTTCTTTTAGAAAGAAAAAAATGCTTTAAACTTTTAAAGCCATTTTTCCGTACCTAGTTTCTTTGTAAGTCTTTTAAAATACTTTTCTAATCGTCTATGGGGAAAAATCTACGGAGTGCAGCAAATTTCAACTGGTTTTCGGTTTGCAGAGATGGCATTTTTTCGAAGTTAACTAGTTCTATACAATAAAAGATTTTCTAAAACAAAAATAAATGCAATTTTGTAAACTGTATTTTTTAAAAATTGGAATGATTTATTTATTTTATCATTAATATTAAAAGTTCTATTAAACACTAGTGATTCAAAATGATAAGCCATAACGTTAAGAAGTCATAAAGTAGATCTATTTGTATCACATTTTGCAGAAAATCGAACAAGTCTGTTGAGAATATCGTTCTAAATTTTTATGAATGTGTAGACAATTTATATGTATAAAAAAATCTCGTTTCCAGCTTAGAATGAGACACTCTTGAGTTTTAACAAATAAAATGTCTGTAAATTAGATTGTCGCTGAATTCGACCTCTTCTTCCATTCTACATTGGCCTGTAAAACTTTAGGTGCAATTTGTCTTTCACATCTAATTTGACGAAAGTTAAATGAAAAAATTATTAAAAGTAAACACTTGGTAGAAAAGTACATTCGTAATGAAAAGAGTACATCACAGTACTATGTGGTTAATAGTCATAAATATATTTTAAAAATGGATCCGAAGGAGGAATGCGTCTACTCCTGACCAAGCACATTGGTGGCATCAACTTTCCATTCTGACAATTAAGTTATCGTGCACCAAAAAATGGAAGAAAAATCGAGAATACGGTATAAGCATTGTTACAGCTCATTTAACAATCTTGGAAGAGGATTTAAAGCAGCAACTTACTTGCTAAAATTTTCCTAGGATGTTCTGTTGGATTTAGGTCTAAAAAGTGGACTAGTCATTCCATTCACGACAAACCAGGATCTTTAATACTCTTCAAGAACCACAGATTGGCTAGTTCGTGTATTATATCCCCCAATAGAAATTTTTGCCCATAATACCGACATATGAGAGGACATATGGATCAGGGATCTTACCCCGATATCTCACACCAGTCAGAGTTTCTCCATGGAACACTTGAAGGTTAGTGTAACCTAAGATAAATATCCTTGCCGGAACCATGACTCCATCACCTCTGTACCTGTTATTTTGTGCGTTTTTCCTTTCAGATCAGCAGACACAATGAATAGCACTTCAGTGTAAATCGGGACTTAGCTGGGAAGAGAACAGAAGACCACTGTTGTCTGGTCCTTAAAATGTGTTCTCTTGCTAGACATACGTGGGCCTTTCCCTGTGTCCATCGAGGGAGACGCACCACCGTTTTAGCGGAGATTCATCTCCCTAATGCCACAAAAGTGTCTGCAAAAATTTGCAGCGCAGTAATGCGTCTTCTCCTTCAAGCTGAAAGATATAGAAAAGGGTCTTCCTCAGGTGTTACAACTCATGATTGACCTGGTCTTCGGGACACAGAATTTTTGATTGATATTGATCTCAGAGTCATTGCCCCCCCCCCTGCGAGACACATTGAGACATCGAGTAGCGCGAACGTGTGACCTCCCTATTTACATCCATCTGATCACCACAAATTAACGAATATGGCAAACGACTTCTCCTAGACATTTTTCCAAACTCTACTACTATTGCCAACAACAGTTTAAAACAGTATTGTCAGATTGGGGATTTTGTCTCCAATTTAGGAAATTTTGAATTTGAGGGAGAAATTTTTGGACAAAAAGTTCATGGTGAAATTTTGGGTGAAAACTTGCTTTTCCTTTCATCTTTTCATTTAAAGTTTACTTTTAGTTACATGACAATGCTGGATCTAACTCAATTTTGATTTGGAAAATGAAAATAAATTATAAAAATCATAAGATGTTATTAATCATCATTGGCGCGTTCTGATCATCATTTACAATATTTTAGGTTATACGTATCACAGGTACTATCAGGTACACTACCTGTCCTGATACAGTCTGACCTGAATTTTCAGACCATTATATAAGTGCGGCAGATTTTCCTAGTACCAGGGCAGACACATAATCATATTTCTTTTATCAGTATACATCCATGTAACAGAAAGAGAAACAATTTTATATTTATATATTTACATACCTATTTTTTTGAAAGTTTTTTGTGCATTATGGAATGATAGTGGAGATTTTTACAAGATAAGCAGTTGCATACTACAAACACGTTGCTGTGTTTACAAGCAACAACTTATCATTGTGAAATGTATTTCTCAGCTTAAATGCTTTTTTTTTCGTAAATGGAGAATTTTTTTAAACAAATGCTTGATTAAAAAAATATGGAATTTAAATTAGTTAAAAAAATTTTATGGAGGTAAATTGAAAATTGAAAATCTACTTTTTTTAGTAAACACTGAGTTGGGACTTTTTTATCAAAAAATACTCATTTGGCGAAAATTTCAGAATTTGGAGGAAAATTGACTTTCAAATTTTTGGCAATATTGGTTAAAAATCAATAAAACGTATGCAAGAATTTAATTAAACTTTATATTTAAATATTTTTCGCCTATTCATATATACCTGATCTTTTATATGAAATAAAAGTAGTAGATATCGTTTTTCATACAATTTTGTATTTATTTTTATTTTTTTATCCGTTTATTATTTTTATTTATGTAAACAGTGAAGTTTATTGTTATGGCTATTTTTTTATGAAACATGTTACACAACAACTTTTGGAGGCTAGTATTGTTTAATTCTATACTTTATTTACAAAAAGCTTTGTTACGTTCTTTATGGAACATAAAAAATTGTTAGTGTGTATCATTGTTTGTTTATTTATAATTATTTTTTTAAGTGTAAAGATATATTTTGTACGCCCTGTATATTAAAGGTAAAGATTATACTGGCATTTTAACTTAAAGGAAACTTTGTTTTTATCTATGCTTTGTAACCCATGAAATCTTGGCCTTGATAAGAAGAAGGATTACAATACATTTAATCGCAGAATAATATTAGTAAAAGAAAAGCGCAATGTAGAGTACAATGTAAACCATAAGAAATAAAAAAAGAATATAAATTTCGAAATTATTCCTTTTGGCTATTGTAGGCTGAAAGCTACTAAAATTTTCAGCTCACTACAAATGTCGCTGTTCAGTCCTGACCAAAAAATAGGATTTTTTTCAACCTTGCAAATTCGGCAATTTTTGTTCATTTTAGGATAATTTTAGTAATTGCATGTCATTTCTCTGTTTATGTTATGGATGACGATGACTTGACTGCATGTCATTCTACTGTCTTTCGAAGAACACCGCCCCCGTATGGTAGGCAATGAGTGCCGATACAAACACTTGCAAGGTAAAGCCTGAGGTGGATTTTTTGAGCGTATATATGATCCCTTTAATTTTGGTACAAATTATTTGTAAGATTTTTTCATTTGGTTTCCTCTAAAATTAAACTAGTCAAAAGAATCTTTTATAAAATACAGGTATCTCAATTTAATGGGCCGTACTTACGTACAAAGATATCCGCCTTTGGCAGCTGCCATTTTTGTGTCCGCGCTAAGATGCGAACATAATAAAAATTTCTCTCTAATGTTCAGCTCACAGTTAGTCTGTCTGAGCAGTCCTGGTCAACAAAATAGGATTTTTTTTCAAACTTGCACATTCGGCAATTATTGTTAATTTAAAGGTAATTTTAGTAATTGCATGTCACTAAGTAATACGACTGATAAACGTAATAAACTTTCGTAGACATGTAAAATTTTTATGTAATATATACTTCATTTAAGACTATAACTTGATCGTATGTGTCACAAAATGTTATATTCCTGTTACATCACTTTAAAATCATATGAGTTACATAATTTAGCTATATATATTGATGACTGGCAATTAATTCTCGGTGAGCGTTATATAATGGAATAGTACTTTCTGCGTCTATCCGCAGAAAATATATTGGGTTAGTGTTTTTATTATTAGTAGTATAGCCAATGCCATCTAAAATCTTATCTTAAAATTACGGTTTTAAATTTTATCAATATTGTTGCAATATTTGCAAAACGTATTACGTTAATTTGCTGTCTTTATTTTCTTCTGTCTTTTGTAAAAATCATTTCGGAACTATTGATGTTTCGATGCAAACAATTTTAATACATAACTATTGGTGCTTTTTCCTTAAATATTTCTACTGTAAATACAATATTAAAACAGCGTCTGAGTATCTTATTATATAAACTAACTTGAATATTTGTGTAAAATATTAGCATCGAATATGATGATCGAAGTTTCCTACTAATGTTTTAATCATGTTTCAAACATGTGATCCTTAAAAATATTTTTAGAGCAATTTAGTTTCTTATAAATTTTTAATTATATTGATTTTATATAAGTTTCATAAAGTATATTTCTGAAAATTTTTATTTCATAAAATACTTCTGCACATAAAAACCTTTTTATTGTGTTAACCTAAGATAAAGGTTAAAAAAATCAATTATTACATGATTTCACAAATGAAAAGTATCGAAAAACTATTGGTTTTTCCATTACCATTTTTTCTCTTAAATTTATATATTCTAGCTTAAATAACACATGCCAAAATTAATCGTAAGTTAGTATAGTTCAGAATAACACCAAAAAACAGTAGTTGCTTATTGTTTCTCAAGTTTAAGAAATTTATGTGATACTTCTAATCCAAAATTCCTTCCATAAATTTTTGTCTTATCGACAACAACACCTTGCATGAGAACATATTTATTAAGTTGAAAAACTTTGAAGTAATTTATTCCTGTGATAATCAATAATAAAGAAAACTGTTTTACGGATTTTAAAATAAAAGTTTTTTTTTTTTTTTTTTTTTTTTTTTTTTTTTTACTTTGAAACTGTTTTAACATTGTGGTTGGAATAACGAGTTTCACAAATATACTTTAATAAATATAAGTATAATCATTATAGTAAAAAAATTATAATAAACGAAATTTTTCTAAAAGTACTGTGAGGGAGTGACCTTTGTCATAAAGGCACTTTAGTATTTCTGAGATCGTGACGTCAATAATTTAACATGTGTAAGCGTAAAAGCGTAAAATCTATCCTCTCTTTTACTTTAACTTTCTAGAGTGTATGTGTCTCTTTCGGATTCTGCAGTTAGGCTCGCGGTTAGTAGTATTATGTAAATTTGAGGTATCTCAGTTTGCAGCATATAAAAGCTTGGAGTTTGAGTGTGTGGAGTGTGTCTCTGGCGATAGCCAGCAGAGCATTAGCCAGCCAGGAGTGAGCGTGTCTAGCGATATTACTCAGCGAAGAGTCTCTCTAGCGGCGATTGCCGCTGGTGTCTAGCAGATTGATTGATCCAGCGTGAATATTACTAAGTAGCATCGAGCCTCCAGTGACTTTGGGAATTCGAATAGAGAAGTTGGCCGGTGGTAAGAAATTTAATAGTAATTGCATTTGATTATCTCAAGTGAATAAAGGATATCTACAGCCACGGGCTGTCTAATTATATTTTATCTAGCAGCTTAGCCTAGAGATAGTTGGGAAGTAATCAGAGTTGCCCCTATTGAGCTAGTTCCGGAGCTGTGAGTATGCGTTTAGTCTTTTCGTAGCATTCTCAGTTGTGAAAATTTAGACTTGCTCCACTTCCCTTGAGCCCTTATAGTTTTTAATAAACTGTGTTTTTATCTTAATTCCTGAGTATGTCTGCATTTAACTCCCAGCACGAGCACAAAACCGTTACAGTACTATTAATATTTTTGAAAAATATCAGCATCGAATATGATGGATCGGTTTTTGCTACTCGTGTTTCATTCATATTTTAGACATTTCATCTTTAAAAACATTTTTAAAACAATTTAGTTTATTATATTTTTTTAAGTATAATGATTTTATTTAAATTTAATAAAATATATTTGTGGGTCTCTTTATTCCATAAAATATTACTACACATAAACTTTATTATTGTGTTACCATAAGATAAAAATAATATAAAAAAACTGTTTCAATTATTACAAGATTTCACAAGTATAATGATTTTATTTAAATTTAATAAAATATATTTGAGAAACTCTTTTATTCCATAAAATATTACTACGCATAAAAACGTTTTTATTGTGTTACCGTACGATAATTTTTTTTAATGTTTCAATTATTATATGATTTAACAATCAAAAAGTGTCGAAGAGTTGTTGGTTTTCCATTACCATTTTTTATCCTAAAATTATCTGTTCTAGCTAAAGTATCTTATGTCAGTATTAATCTTAACTTAGTATGCTTCAAAATATCACCAAAAAATGGCTGTTGCTTATTGTATCCATAAGCTAAAAATAAAAAAATATGCAATCCTTCCACGCCGACATTCGTTCATAAATGTTTATGATATCTACAAAAACACCTTTGCACGGGAACATATTTATTAACCCTAGGGGACCCGCGCCGCTCCTTTTAGACCCGGAAAGAGTTTGGTTTTTGCAATTGAAACCACTAATTTTTTAAAAGTAATCTCCAACTTATTTTATAGCAGAATTTGTAAGGATCGTCTCTGTCTAAATAAAATAATGGTTATATTTTGATTTTATTGATGATTAAGTAAAAACCATTTATACCCTGAATAAGCGCGCGTTCTCTCCGGTTAAGTTGAAAAAACTTTGACGCAATTTATTCCTACTATCAATAATAAGGCAAACCCATTTATGAAGTTTAAAATAAAGGTAATTTATTTTAAATATGTTTTAACATATTTTTTTATTGCTTTTAAAATAGTTTTGTTTTTTAAGAATGCATAATTAATAAAGTTACATCTATCGGTCAAACTTCTTAATACAGGTATCTGTATTTATTCAAATCATAATGATTCAAACAAATGAAACACAGGAGATGAAAAAAGTTTTGCTTTTTTTAATCTATAAAACCTTACTATATACAAAAGTTTTTTTATCTTGTTAACATAAGATAAATATTTTTTTAAATGTTTGACTTATTGCATGATTTTTCAAACAAAAAAAGTCGAAAAACTATTGGTTTTTACATTAACATTTGTTCTCTGAAATGTATATGTTCCAGCTTAAGTAACTCATGTCAAGATTAATCATAAGTTAGTATGTTTCAGAATAACGCCAAAAGAAAGTAGTTGCTTATCGCATTTCAAGCTGAAGAAATTTATTCGATCTCAGATTTTTGTTCAAAATTTTATGTGTTACCGACAACAACATCGTGCATGAGAACATAATTATTCAGTTGAAAAAACTTTGACGTCATTTATTCCTATGACCAATAATAAAGTATACTGCTTTATGGGTTTTAAAAGAAAGGTAATATATTTTGAAAACATTTTAACATACGTATTTTTTATCCCTTTTAAAATAATTTTTTGAGAATGTATAATTAATAAATTTGTATCAATCTGTGATACTTCTTAATCGAGATTATCTGTATTTATTGAGTTATGTTGATTAGAATAAATAAAATAAAGAAAGAGTGAAGAAACTTTTTGCAAATTTATTCCATAGAATATTTTTACGCATAAAAGTCTTTTTATTGTGTTAATATAATAAGAAGATTTTTAAAAAAATGTTTCAATTATTACATGATGTCACAAACAAAAACAGTCAAAAAGCTATTGGTTTTTATATTCCATTTTTTTTCTGTTAAATTTATATGTATAAAAAAATATTAAGTCAATTAAAACTTTGAAGTAATATATTATTATGATCAATAATAAAGCAAACTGCTTAATGGGTTTTAAAAAAAGAAATTTTATTTTGAAAATATTTTTTCATGCCTATTTTCTTATCCTTTTTAAAATGATTTTCTAATTTGAGAATGGATAATTATTAAAAATGCATGAATCTGCCAAACTTCTTAATAGAGGGTCTTTGTATTTATTGAGTTGAAGTAAAATAAATAAAATACAGAAACAGTTGAGATATTTTTTGTATCGTTATTCCTTAAAATGTTACTACGCATAAAAGTATTTTTATTGTGTTAACATAAGATAAAGGTTTTAAAGAAAAAGTTTCAATTATTACATGATTTCACCAATAAAAAGTATAGAAGAATTATTAGTTTTCCATTACCATTTTTTCCCCTAAAATTATCTGTTCTAGGTGAAGTAACTCATGACAATATTAATCGTACCTTAGTATAGTTCAAAATAACACCAAAAAATAGCAGTTGCATATTATATCTCAAGCTGAAGAAATTTATGCGATGCTTCTACTTCGAAATTCGTTCATAAATTTTTATGTTATCGACAACAACACCTTGCATGAGAACATATTTATGAGTTGAAAAAACTTTAAAGCAATTTATTCCTATGATCAATAATAAAGCAACCTGTTTTATGGGTTTTAACAGAAAGATGATTTATTTAGAAAACGTTTTAACGTATGTATTTTTTCTCTCTTTTAAAATAATTTTTTGAAAATGTATAATGAAGAAAATTGTATTAATCTGTCATACTTCTTCATAGAGGGTATCTGTATTTTTTGAGTTGGGGCCGTCCATAAATGACGTCACTCTTGGTTGGGGGGATAGGATGGGAAATGTAGGGAGGATAGGGGGTTCATGATAGGGGGTGACAAGGGGTGGGAGGGTTTAGAAGAAATGTGACATCACACATTTTGGTTAAAATAAAAATATTAAAAACAGTAGATTAAATTTTGAAGTTATTTTGAAATTATAGTATTTTTTGTTCATAAAGTAAAGATAAAATATAAAGCGAAATCTATTATCAAATTCCATTTTAAATTCCTAAATACAATTGTTTTCAATTACTCTTTCATATTAATATTATATTACTATTGTATAGAAATTATATTTTTTGTTGTAAACTAAATCTTATTTAAGAACACAAACCATTTTTATTGTTATTCGCACAAAAGTTCTTAAAATATGCATTTAAAGTTTAAAAATAAAATTTGAAATATTGTGTATAACACAGTTCTTTGTTTCTGAACTGCAAATATATGCATTCTTAACATAGATGGGCGTGACAAGGGGTGGGAGAAAGGTAAGCTTAAGTGTGATACTTTGCAACAAAGGATAGAAGAGGGGGGTCAAAAATATTTAAAAAATGTATGTCATCATTTATGGACAGCCCCTTATGTTGAATAAAATAAATAAAATACAAAAAGAGTTGGGGAAGCTTTTAGTATCCACGTGCGAGATATTTTATATCAAAGTGATGTGTCATCTAAAAAACACATTACTTGGTTTGAAAGTAATGAATTATAATAGTTTGAAAATTAATTATTAGATTTTACAGAATAAACAACATCTATGTAGATATTACGCGGTAATGGTTATAGAAAAAACTATATTTATATGAGAAATTAATTAAAGCAAACCTGAAATTGCTTTGTCAGAGATGGAAAATGAGGTATGTTCATACATAACTAGTTTTATAAATTTTCAGATCTTGGTATAATTGCTGTTGTTCTCTAGGCAAAAATGAATGAATACAGAATTTATTACGAATATATGTATAATAAAATATTTAATACGAAAATAACATGATTCTATATTAAATAAAACGTCAGGGTAAGGGCAACTTAGAATCGTTACCAATCATGAAATAGGTTTGAATTAATTGCTTATAACAAGATTAATAGGAATGAAGAAAACTTTTATCAGCATATCTTTAAGTTTTGATTTGATTTTCACACAATTTGAAATTACTCAACAAAATTTTGGGGTTATTTATTATATTCAATTTCAAATCATTCGATAGGATATCGTTTTCGCTGTTGTATGTGGACAGAAATGTGGATAAGATGATAACTATAGATACTATGTGCTTATATAATAACGATAGCAAATAAAATATCAATAAACAATGAGATTAAATGTGATTTTTATTCTTGAATCTTGAATATATATTAATGTCTGGTTCATTCTAATTTTTGTTCAATAGAATACAAACTGAACTGCTATTATTTGAGTTTATTCCTATATTCAACAAATATTAAAGAGACGGAATCTACGTAAAACAAATCCTGTTTTTTACATAAAACATGCATGCTCCTTACGAAACAATGCCATACAATTATAATTGCTCAATCGTAAACTTAAATATTATTATTATTGTTGATATATATACTAAACGAAATGAGAGAAAGACGTATATTTTCAATGTATAAGTTTTCATTACATGCATTTTGAATACTTGTATTTTAAATAAAATGAGTTAGTGTTATAGTTTGTATAGTTGGTGTTATAGTTGGTGTGATAGTTTGGTGCAAATCGCCAAAAAGTAGTTCGGTTTTTCTGAATTTTTCATGATTTCCACAATAGTTCTATCTGAAGAATTAATGCATGGATTTTGATCAAATTTCAGATTAAGTAAGTATTTGATATGAATTAGTGCTGTTTACATTTTGGTGTAAATCGCTCAAGTCTGGCACTGCATTTTTCATGCATTTTTCATGATTTATGCAATACCTCTGTCTCAAAACTAATACATGAATTTTCATATATTTTTTATTGTAATGATGTACATAGCTTGCCGTTCAGTTTTTGTCATTATGATAGTAAATTTTGAAATATTAACATTAATGAGATATAAGAAAGTTTTCGAATTGCTACATCCGAACATTTTACAATGTGTATATATATATAAACATATATACAGACAACATCATACAAAGGCGAAAACCATGATCTTTAGGGACCTGAAAGTTTTATTTAAAAATTATTTTTATACACGTTTACGTGCACACTACATGTGGACTCTTTATAGATAAATAGCAATAGCGGATTCAGGAAACCCAAACTGAAAAGATACATCAGAATTTCCATAATTTGATTCTTTTATAATTATACAATGATTTTCTTATATTATCTGTGTTAGAAAAGTTAAGTTGAGCAGCATATAATTTCATACTTAATTAACCTTCATTCATATAAAATTATTTCTTTCGTGTTATATACGCAATTAATGGTAATCCCTTTTCAAAATAATTAAAATATGATCTTCCACAGCAGTTAAATGAACCGATTACGTAATTAGGAAAAACTTCCTTCATATAAAATAAATGAAAATATCGTGTTGTACCTCATAGACTTTTTTATCTTCTACAGAAATTTAAATTCTCTCTGGTTTGAGTGTATGCCGTGACAATAAATGTTCTTTTATGGAAGAAAGAGAAGAGATAATTGATTTCTATTTTAACCACAAACATGTTAACTCAGCGATTAGGTTAAAATCAGCTTAAATGCCTTACAAGAAAATTTATTTCTCATATTCTCAAATATAAATTTAAATTTGTCTCTGCCTTCAAGTTATCGAGCCGTTTTCATTTTATAATTTTTGCGGGATAAACAAGGGAATAGTATAATTGATTTCGGTTTTAACCACAAACTTGTTATCTGAGCATTTTTCTCCCTTGAAGCCAACTAAAATGACTATATTCAATCTTATCTACGCTATCTTATCATTTTTCAAAATAATTAAAAATTAATAATAATTAATAATTATCTTCTAAATTAATAATTATTAATAATTATCTTCTACTGCAGTTAACTGAACCGATTGCGTAGGTAGGAAAAACTCTCTTCATATAAAATAAATGAAAAATTAGTGTTGTACTTCAAAGACTTTTTTGCTTTTACATAAATATAAATTCTCTCTGGTATTCAGTGTATTTTTTTGCCTAAGAGGGACGGCTCAGACAAGGATACCAGGTCTGTAGAGCATAATATCCCTAACGGTCGTCTTTATTAAGGTCGTATTATTAAAAAAGTTACAGAATTCAGCCAAAAATGAAACCGCCAGAATCGCGACAGTGGGCGGTATTGAAACAAAAACTCGTAACAGGGGTTTTCAGTGTACGCGGCACAATGGTTTTTTTTTGTTTTCTTATTGTTTTTTTTTCTTTTAGAAATAAAGAAAAGAGATGATTGGTTTCTATTTTAACCGCGAATTTGTTAACTTAGGGATTAGTTTAAAATAAGCTTAAATGCCTTGCAAGAAAAATTATTTCTCATATTCTCTACATAAATTTTGCCGTGTCTTCTAAATATCGAGCCTTTCCTATTTTATAATTTTTGAAGGAAAAATAAAGAGAAGAGATAATTGATTTCTAATTTTATCACAAACTTGTTAACTGGGCATTTTTTTCTTTTTTAGCTAATTGAAATCATTTTTTAGTAAATCTCTAAAGTTTTTCGACAGGTAATGTGCCCTTTTATTTTAAGAAGGTAAATGATGCACTAATTTTTCATAATGTTAAATTTCTGAACCATTTAGAATGCTTTGAAATTTTCTTATAACTTCAGGTTATTTGGGATAACATGAACCGATAAAATAACTTGGCAAAAATGGTAACAATATCGTCCAAAACAACGCATTTTACGTCATTATTCTATAACTAATCTACATAGAAAGATGTACTATGTACGAAAACCTTCCCTGAAATAATATATATCTAACAGTGTAAGTTTCATCAAAATAATTTCAGTAGATTTCCAGTAGTAAGCGGTCGGAACGAAATTCCCATTTGTATTATACAGGGTGTCCACTCTCAACAGTAGCCAATGGCTAATTTCTAAACCGTTAGTCATAGACGTATAGTTCCAATTGCAAAAATGCTTTAAAAAAGGTAAATACTTGTTTTTCAAGCGATTTAAGTCAAAAAGGAATTTTATTAAAAAATTACGAAAATTAACTTTTTATACGGTCCCCCGGTCCTATTAGTGATATTTAGTAAAAATTTTCCATCACCCTATCAAGCAATGCAAAAAAGGTCCCATTCATCTAACATTAAAATTGACTGAGTTACTTTAAATTTACTTAAAACTTTAAATTTCGTGACTTAGACCACTTTTCTGTAGCTGAAAACGAATGAGTTGGACTAACTTTTCAGGGATCGTATAATAAGTGCTTAAATTTTTATAAAGGGCGTCCATTTCCAACGCTGTCCAATAGCTAATTCCTAAACCATTTGTCACAGATATGTGGTTCCAATTACAAAAATGCTTTAAATGAGATAAAGAAGCATTTTTAAAACAATTTAACTGAACGTGCTACCACCGTATAAGTTTTACGGTAGTGTTAATTTTTATTAATTAACTTCTAGATTGTGTAAAATAGTTGAAGACGTGAGTTTTAAAATTCTCTTTATCGAGAAAATAATATGTTGGTAAATCGCGATTTTATTTTTAAAAAGAGTGTTATTTTGATAAGCTTTTATTTTGCTTAAAACGTTCGTATATATATTTCTCTAGATCAAAATTTCTATTTAAATTTTAACTCACTTCCAAATATCCGATCGAGGTTCAATTTGCATACGTATTTATATCCAATGACAATGTAATATTAATACAATTCTAGGTGCGTACCATTTATTTATTTTATAGGACTACACTAAATTCTGTTAGGTTAAGTAATCTAATAGAATTTTAAATATACGTCCTTTTGTAACGAATTGTGACTGTTGCTTTTCATAATTTAAATTAACAAACTTTTTGTTATTTTTTTACTTTACAAATAACAAAGTACAAATTTCACCTTAATGTGTAACCATCAACATAAAATAAAAAATAATATTGTAAAAATGATTTTACTCTCAATGTTTAATGTTAAACCTTATATCTTGTGCTTATTTTTATTTCCAGTAAATTTGTGACTGACAACCAATTTGCAGAAAAAAAGATGCTTCAACTGTTAACAGCTGTTACTCGGTTAGTTTAAATCGCAGAGGAATGGGACTTTTTTTGCATTACTTTTTAGAATAGTGGTAAATTTTTTTTAAATATCACTTATGAGACCGGGGGCCGTATAAAAATTTAAGTTTTGTAATTTTTTAATAAAAGAAATTTTTAACCTAAATCGCTTGAAAAACAATTCTTTAACTTTTTTAAAGCATTTTTGCAATTGGAACTATATGTCTATGACTAACGGTTTAGAAATTAGCTATTGGCCACCGTTGAGAGTGGACATCCTGTATATATGTAAGTGGATGCCATCATACAAATGTACGTGTAAAAATACATATGGACTCATTGTAAAAAATAGGAAAGGCATATTCAGGAAACCCAAACTTAAAAGATACACCACAATTTCCATAATTTGATTCTTTTATAATTAAACAATACTTTTCTTACACTATATATGTCTGAAAAGTAATTAGCTTGAGGAGCATATAATTTCATACTTAATTAACTGTCATTGATATAAAATTATTTCTTTCAACTTATCTGCATATTTGATGGTAATCCCTTTTCAAAATAATTAAAATATTATCTTCCACTGCAATTAAATGAACATACTACGTAATTAGGAAAAACTCCCTTCATATAAAGTTACTGAAAATGTAGTATTGCATCCCATAGACTTTTATTTGCTTTTATAGAAATTTAAATTCTCTTTAACTCCAGTGTATGCTGACTCAATGAATTTTCTGTTCTATCATTTTTAAGAATGAAAGAAAAGAGATAATTGATTTTAATTTTAGCCGTAAACGTGTTAACTTAGTGATTAGGTTAAAATCAAATCAGCTTAAATGGCTTACAAGAAAATTTATTTCTCATATTCTCTTATTTAAATTTTAGTTTGCCGTGTCTTCTGAAAATCGTGCCTTTTTTAATTTTATAAGTTTTGCGGGAGAGAAAAAGAAAAGAGATAACTGATATGACTTTCTAGAAAATCTTTAAAGTTTTTAGTCTACGTAAAGTGCGCTTTTATTTTACGAAGGTAGTTGCCGTACTAAATTTTAATAATGTGAAATTTCTATATCAATTAAAGTGTTAACTTCAGGTTATTCGGTATCGAATAAAATATTTTTATTCGTTCTTCAATACACTGTGTGACGAGTTTGCTCCGTGCAACTAATGCACTGTTATCTGTAGGGCATTAGTGAATCGTTTATGTACTGTTAACATAACAAGAAACAAATGAAAAAATATTGACTTGAGTTTTAATCACAAGTTTATTAAACAATTTTTTCTTAATTCAACTGTGGTTTTTAAAAATATCTCTGAAGTCTTTAATTAAGATTAATGAACATTTTATTTTTACGAAGACGAATCCTGAACTAAATTTTAATATTGAGTTATTTCTAAATCGATGAAAGTGTTTTGAAAATTCTATTTTTTATGGTAAGTTGACGTTATTTGGGACCAAATAAAAATGTTTTAAATCACTTTTCATTGTACTGCATTACTAGCTAGCTCAGGATCACTAACATGTCCTGTTAGTCGTTGAGCCAGAAGCCAAAATTAAGGTTTTTGGTTCATCTCTGGGGGAATTGGTGATATATACATTTTTGGATTCACAATGATCAAAGGAGTTCATTTTAGGATGATACTATTAAAATTGTTGTAGCTTATAGACGCCATATTATAAAGATGAGCGCCATCTATCGCACATAGATGCAAATGTTGACCATTACCACATAACTGAATATTAATGAAAAATACAGAGAACAAATAATATTGAAAATATAACGTTATACAATTTATGCATTTGTTAAGATTTTATTTTCATATGATTATTAACATTTTCAATTGGATAAACTGATTAAAAGACATTTGCGATGAAAGGAAATCGGAATCTTGTTTTGCATTATAATGCTTATTATTTTGATGAGGATAAGACACAGCAATTCAAGGAAAAAGTAGTACTATTGAAACGATTGTACTTAGTCTGTTAAGAATTATAATTATCCATGATAATACCACGGGACCACGAGTACACATATACAACTTCAAAACGTAATTCCATTGCTTTTTTTATGCCATTAAAAAAGTAAAATTCGCCTGATTTAATTAAGACATTCTCTTGTTTGCTAAACTAAATTTAATTGTTTGACAAAAAGTGATGTCAATTGAATAAAATTCTTGTAAAAAAATATTAGTAATAAACATAAGAATAATAAATAAAAAAAATCTTAGTCTTCTAAACTTCTATCATGATTGGTTCACATTCCTGTATCTAAATGACTTCAATCGTCATAGAACAGTTAGTTCTATGTTCTGCATATGCTTGTACATGAGGTTATTAAATAAACACGCATATGATAGTGTGGCACATGTTCTTGGTCAAGAATATGACACCAGTTCCAAAGCAGCTTCAGGAGCAAGAGGACGGCCATTCCACTGGATCTCTGGATAGCCTTTTCCCTCACAACCTGTTCCAAAAATCCAACCATATGTATCTGGAGATGGAAGATTAGAACCGGCCAGTAGGCACTTCTTCCGAACAAGACAGTGGAAATTGGCTCGCATTACCTATAGGTAGAGTGTATTACTACATAGCTGAAAGCAATGCGACTCTACACACTCCTTATTTTGCAGAAAAGTATATAGAATGTAGCCCAATTCCTTGATGTCCGATATTTTTGCTTTCCATAATAGAGATGTCAAACTTACGGATCAAGTTGTTGCTTTATTTCCTCTGATAAATCAGCTTCAGTATCAAACACCTTAAGCACATCTCGAAATTTTGTGGTCTGATTCATCATTTTCCCTTGCCTGCAAAAGCACTTACTGTATCGCACCTGACAGTGAATCCTTTTCAAATGATGCATAACATATCTTTTTACGTAGAAGTTTATGCATTTCACTCAATTTGTAGTACTTTTCTTTACCTTGTTTTTGGATCAAAATTTCACAAATATAAATCCTTCCTATTTTTTCAAATCGTTTTCTGATGAAAACAGTGTAAAGATAACAATAATGTTTCTAAATTCACACACTAAAGCATGGTATGCGCGAAACAAAGGTTGCGAATCACGTCTTCTTGGGAGCAAGTCAATTTAATAACTTCTTCAATTAGTTACTTCGTGAATTTATAGCATTTTTCTCCGTAGATAACCTACAGTATTCGTGTATTCTACTATTTCTGAAATGTTCATTAGGCGATTCTAGAGAATTGAAATGCATAGGTTATTTATTGTTCTCTTCATCAGATAATATATGCTTCCATTTCTGTACTGTTTGTTCAGAAGTATATAACTTTTATAACATCCCCAACAGTTTATATTTTTCATTCATTTCTTTTTATTGAAAACTGCTTGCATGTATTAAATACAACATCGATCCGTAACTTGTATGTATAATCTTGTTGAGAGTATGTATAATCTTGTATTATTTTAGAAAACAGATTCTTTGAAAGTTGTCCAATTCTAGCTCCTATGGTGGCTTTAAATAAAGCACATTACGTCATTTATATTAACAACACCATTGCTTGACCATTCTTCGACAATTTCTAAATTTTTAATTGCTCTAGTTGATTCTACTACTCTGTCTTTATTTATTTATTCATTGAGAACCATGTTCTGTAAATATGAGATATCACGTTTGTCTTTCTGGATCTTGCTCAAAGACTGATCTGGATTAAGAACATATTTTTCTGAAAAACTCAGTTTGGTTCTTGCACGAATCATGTTGAGAAATTCTGCCCTGGTATCAAAAATATCGCTTAACTGCGGCAGATCTTTGAACGAATTTTGTTGTAGCTTTTGACCACTGCTTGTCTTTAGTTATTATCTGTTTAATCGCCCTTTTAATTTAGCAAATATAAAATCAAGAAAATCTTTCCTATAACCGTGCTTATCGGCAGAATTTTCTAATATGGCATCCATTGATTACTCTATTTTTGAAAATATCATGGATAATTGTCATGTGGTAAATCCAAAAGTTTATAGTTTAAGAAATCCACTGACATGAAAATGCACGAGTCCCTAAATCAACGACGGCAGTCATTTTCCAGAATCGCGCCCATAAACTACCTTGGTTTTGAAAATATGGATAAATATCATTTTGATATTGTGGTAAATTCATAAAATTATATGTATGATTTAACAAGTCCTCTGACACGAAACCACACGAGCTCCTGGCTCAACGGCAGCGGCCATTTTTCAATATGGCGTCCATTAGCTTTTTCTGATTTTGAAAATATTATCGAAAAATGTCATTATAATGTTGTCTTGAATCCAAAATAGTGTATGGTTTAACAAGTCCATTGAGCTGAAACCACAAGAGTACCTGCCTCAGCGGCGTTAGCCATTTTCTAATATGGCGTCCATAAACTACCTTAGTGTTGAATATATCATGGACAAATGCGATGCTGATGTTGTGATGAATCAAAAAATGTATTGTTTACCATGTCCGCTGACATAAAATAATACGAGCGCTTAACTCATATCAACTTCAACAACGGCGGCCATTTTCCAGTATGGCGCCCAAAAGCTACCCTCGTTTTGAAAGTATCATGGAAAAATTAGATACTATTGTTGAGATGAATCCCAAAAATATATAGTTAACTAAGTCCCCTGAGATGAAACCATACGAGCCCCTGGCTCAACGGCTATGTTCAGTGCCCGTTTGGCATCCATTTTCGTCCCGAAATTTCGTTTCGTCTTCACATCGAAATTTTTTGAAGAAGAATTTCAACTTTAAGTAATCAAGAAAAGTCTGAAATTGCTTTTTTTGTTTTCCAGTATGAATCATTTTTTTTAAATAAAAGTGGAGGCCAAACTGGCAAACTTGGTCTTGTTATATGTAGTGCTTTAGTCAATCACTTGTGTACTGTCAGCATAGTACAAAACAAAGAAAAACGATAATTGATTTGATTTTAAACCAAAAGTTTGTTAACTCAGGATTTTTCCTTAAAGTCAACTGCGGCTTTCAATAAAATTTCTGAATATTTTAATTAAGGTAAAGTGGGATTTTATTTTACGAAGATAAATGATGAAATAACTTTTAATAAATCAATATTGCGCCTGGCTAGAATAAAAAAAAACGAGTTTTTGATTTTTCAAGCAAAATCTTCTGATATGGCACAGAATTGAGCAAATAAATTCATTTATAAATAAAAGTATTATGATGCAATGCTTAACATATATTTAAGAGATACCAAACTGGTTGCCAAGGGCGGCTAGTTGGTTTATATTTTAGTCACAAAATTTTTAATATAGGGATAATTTTCAAATCATCTGAAACGACTTTCTATCAAATCTATAAAACGTTCAATTAAGTAAACTGCATTTTCATATTAGGACTGTAGATTTCAAACTAATTTTTCAAAATGTAAAAATTTATAAATCAATATTATTAATCTCAGAATTTTTATTCATCTGATACAGGGCATTATAATAATTACTTAATAAAGGGAAAAAATATTGTTGAGTCAATCCCATTTAATTATATCCGTCGAATTTCAATGAACCGAATTAAAAGAATTTTGAAAAAAAAATTGTATAATTTAATTATGACATTGGAAATTATGGGGTTAGTTTAATGTGAATTTAAATGCGCCGCGTTTTCAGCGAATACTGGAACAATGCCTTTTCTGTTTTATTATTTTTCGTGTGACGAGACAAAATTAAGAGATAGTTGGTTTCAATTTTAACCACAAAGTTTTTAACTTAGGGATTATCCTGAAACGGCTTTCAAAAAATCACCAAATCTTTCATTTAAAGCAAAGTACATTTTCATTTAATAAGGAGAGTTTTAATAGTCTTTAGTCTTTTGAATTTTTAAAAATGTAAAATTTCTGAAGCAATATTTCTTTTTCACAATTTTCATCCATTTGATACATGGCATTGTAATAATTACTTAAAAAAGGAATTTCTCCCGCGTTATTCAAACTTTATCACATACGCGAATTTAAATGGAGTGAGGAATTTTTGAAAAAAAAACTGTCATTCAATTAAAATACTTGAAATTATGGGGTAGTACATAATATTATTTTTCTAGTTTAGCATAAGTGTAAATTCTAAACTTGTTAACTTAGGGATTATCCTGAAATCATCTGAAACGACTTTCAAGCAAATCACAAAAGCTTTTAATTAAGTCAAATAACATTTTCATTTTAGATGGAAATTTTTAAACTAAATTTAAAATAGATAAAATTTCAAAATAGAAATAATACTTTTTGAGAATTTCATTCATCTAATACAGGGCATTATAAAAATTACCTAAATAACAAATTAATTTTTTCTCCCACTATGTTAAATGCGTCGTAATTAAATGGACAGAAATGGAAATTTTTGAAAAAAAATAATAATTCACATAAAATGTTTGAAAATGTGGGGCTTTTATTTTTTATTATATTTATTTATTTATTTACTTATTTAACTTTATAGACGAATCATGGGGAAGAGATGATTGGTTTCTTTGTAACCACAATCTTGTTATTTTAAGGATTATCATGAAATCATCTAAAATGGCTTTGAAGAAAATCACTAAAGATTTCAATTAAGTCAAAATACGTTTCCATTTAAGATGGAAAGAAAGAGCGTTTTAAACTAATTTTTCAAGATGTAAAATTTCTAAAGCAATTATTCTTTTTAAAAATTTTTATTCATCTGATATAAGCCATTATAATAATTATTTATAAAATAAATTAGATATTTTCTCTGTTTTATTTCCTCTTCATTAAATCCGACGTACTTAAATGATTAGAATTGGAAATTTTTAAAAAATATATAATAGTTATTATGTTATAATATTTGAAGCTGTGGCGTTGAACATCATATTCTTTTTCAATTTTTTTCTATTTGTTCACAACCTTCCTATATATATTTACATATCTTTCTAAATTTTCAATCGTATAAAAAATACTTTTTATTCATCCACACAAGTTCAAATACAATTTTAAGCTTGTAGTGGATGTCACTTGATGTTAAAATAGTTTTTTCAACCTAAATAGGAATGACCTACGTAGGAATTGACTTATATATATATATATATATATATATATATATATATATATATATATATATATATATATATATATATATATATATATTATTCATTTTAATTGCTTACTTTTTCCCTCCATGTTCAATGTGGTATAAGTTATTAAATTCAATGATTCGTATATTGTAATACAATTAATGGTTATATATATATATATGCATATACATATATTAACCTGTTCTAGTTTAACACGAATGTAAATGCGCTGCGTTTTCAGTGAATACTAGACAAATGTCTGTTTTTTTACCCTCTTTTTTTTGGACGAATTAATAGAGATAATTGAATTCTATTAGCAACAAACTTGTCAATTTAGTTGCAATCTTGAAATAATCTGAAACGGCTTTCAAGGAAATCCCTAAAGCTTTAAATTGAAGCAAAGTGGATTTTCATTTTAAAAAAAAAGAGTTTAAAACTGATTTTGAATAAAAGTAAAATCTAAAGATATAATTCTTCTTCAGAATTTTCATTCATCTGATACAAAATGTTATAATAATTATTTAAAAAAGAAATTAAGTGTTTTCTCCCGCGTTATTCAAACTTTCTTACATCTGTTGCACACAAATGGACAGAAAAGAAAATTTTTGAAAAAAAATAATAGTCACTCAATTGAAATATTAGAAATTATAAGGTTCTACATCACATTATATTTCTAGTTTAAAACGGAAGTAAATGCGCTGACGTCTTAGCGGATAACAGATCGATGCCTGTTCTGTTTATTATTATTATTATTATTATTATTATTATTATTATTTGTAGGTAAATCAAAGGAAGAAATGATTAGTTTCGATGTTAACCAAAAACTCATTAACTTAGGGATTATCCGGAAATCAACTGAAACGTCTTTCAAAAAAATCACAAAAGCTTTTAATTAAGGCAAAGAACATTTTCAGTCTAGAAGAAAGGTTTTAAACTAACTTTTCAAGATATAAAATTTCTAAAGTAATAATTCTTTTTCACAATTTTCATTCATCTGATACTAATAATTACCAAAAAACAAAAACAAATTAAATATTTTCTTCCTCTTTATTACATGCGTCGCAATTAAATGGATAGTATTGGAAAATTTTGAAAAAAAAAATAATATTCATTCAAATAAAATATTTGAAATCATGGAGTTGTACATCGTATTCCTTTTTCTAATTTAACATGGATGTAAATGCGCTGAGTTTTCAGCGTATGTTGGAAAAATGCCTGTTCTATTCTTTTAATTAATTATTTATTTCTTTTTATGAATGAATCAAGGGGAACAGATGAATGGTTTCTATTTAACAGCAAACTTGTTAATTTAGGGATTATCTTGAAATAATCTGAAACGGCTTTCAAAAAAATCTCCAAATCTTTCAATTAAAGCAAAATATATTCTCATTTAAGAAGGAGAGCTTTAAACCAGTTTTTCAAAATGTAAAATTTCTAAACCAATAATTCTTTTTCAGAATTTTCATTCATCTGATACATAGCATTATAATAATTACTTAAAAGAGAAATGAAATATTTTCTCCCACATTACTTCCACTTCATTATATTGGAAATAAAAAAAGGGGAGGAGCAATGGTGTTTCAGTTAATATATTTGGAATTATGGTGTTATACATATTCTTTTTCTAGTTTAAGTGTGTCCGGAATACAAAAATTTTCAAATTTCCTAAAAAAAATAGACTGTTTTTTATTCTTAAAATACACTTAAATCATGTTTCTATCTTAATTAGAACAGAAAATATTAATATTTTCGTCCTTTTGTATGGGTTTTGCTGTCATTTCTTCTATTTAAATTCTTATAAATCAAGAACCGTTTAAGATAAATGCTTCAAACGTCAAATATGCCTTTTTTGATTGCTTTACTTTAATTCTAATTCAAAAAATTTGAAAAAAAAAATCATTTAAAATTATTATTATTATTATTATTATTATTATTATTATTATTATTAATTAAGAAAATTTACATTTTTTATTTCGCATTTTTCCTTTGAATATTTTTAATTTTTTTAAATAATTTTTTAAATATTTTTTTAAATATTTTTTTTAATATAGACATATTTGTTTCTTTAAATGTAAAAAAAAAGAACATTGAAATTCTACAAATAATATTTTTAGTTAAAACGATTTTAAATTACCCCATTTTTTAATAAGTTTAAATAAAAATTTTAAAAAGAATTGTGAGAAGTATTATCACGTGATTTCCTTTACAAATGATATGGTTAACCATAATTAATAATAATAAAAAGAATCAAAATTTTAACTTAATAAATAAAAATTATTTTAAAATATGTCCCGGATCCAGGTAACACGAATGTAAATGCGAATGTTTGGGGGAAATTTCCTGCATTAATTCTTGTGATAGCGCTATTGCGATAATCATGAATAATGCATAATGGCAGCGCCACCTATTGAGCGATTTCCACCAAAACGTAATCAGTGTTATGTTATATTAAGTACTAACTGAATCTAAAGTTTTATGAATATCCATGCATTAGTGCTTGAGATAGGCTATTGTGGAAATTGTGAATAATGCAGCATATCAGAACCACCTTTTGAGCGATACATACCAAAAACTAATCACATTTAATCTAGCAGGACCTAATTTTTTATGAAATTCCACGCATCCGTTCTTGAGATGTTTGATAGATACAGATAGATGCACAGACCCGCAGGCAGACATTTTGTAAAAGCATGTTTTTCGGGTTCTCTGACCCCTAAAACGTGTAAAGAAATAGAAAACCGGATTCCGAAAATTTTCACGAATCCAATTACAATTTTACAATTCCTGTAAAGATAGAAGAAAGTAAAATAAAGAAATTGAAATTAAGAATTAAAAGTAAGAAGAAAAACTGAATATGAAATGTGAAATAGAATTATTCATTAATAAATGCAAAAATGATACCTCCGTGATATCTGAATATAAATGAATTGCCAGAAGCTTGTATAGCGAAAATTATGGAAAACTAATGAATACGTTTCTTAATGTTTTGAAGAAACTATATTAAAGTGTGCATACATTTCTAATCGTTCTGGAAAAATCCACTACAACAATTCCGGACATTAATTAAACATCATTTTCACATGTTCTGCTAAAGTTCTAAAAGTTTCTCCAATAATTCTCTAAGACTTTTATCGAGTGCGCTGCTTTTGTCGCCATAAATGTTTCTTGACTTATGAGTCTAATTAGCAGATACTTTTCTTATAATACAAAAGTGAGTCAATCGAATAGCAATAGGATCTATTTCTTAATAAATAACTTGTCACCAAGTAAAAGAAAGGGATAATATTTCAACTGATTTATTTACTGTATCGGTGTAATTATATAGCGAATCATATTTAGTTCATTCTACACTATTATTATCCTTTCTTTTTTTTTTGTTTCCTCATTTCTGTGATATTTAAGAAGCTAAATGTATCATTTGTGAAGAACATCCCCCCTCCCCCGCACAAAAAATAATGAAAAAAATCATGCGACAAGCATAGATTATGAAACGCTTTCCAACACATTCAGAATAGTATAACAAATGCACCATCTAATAAGTTAAAATATTATGTCGACTTTAACCACATGAAAACGCCTTTGTCACACATTTCATCATCCAAATTATGCTATTTCCATCTGCTTTCGGAAAATTATTCGACTTTTTTTTAGCATATAATACATAGATTTATATCTATTAACTACAGACATGAGAAAATTTAGTTCTGTTAAAAATACCCGTATCTCACATGAAAATTTCCATCAAAAATTTCCGCTTCTATGATTGATAGATACGTGAATTTTTTTGTTCAACTATGTATAAGAGATATAGAAGTCATAGATAGCATTCAACACACAGAAAATTAGTAAAACTCAAAAGCACATAGCGGAAACAGAAAGCACTTCCAGCAATTATTACCAAAACACAGTACTATAACTGGTTTCTTTTGTGTATACTTGTAAATGTACGAAAAATTGTAATGAATGCACTATTCTATGGTTATCATCTTGTATTGAAATTCAGTGGTTTATATCAGATTCAATACTTTTTAAACAGCTTAATCTCATTAAAATACACTTCAAACGACTTTTTTTCTCATGCACCAAATGTATTGTTTAAAACAGCGTAAAAAAGATACCTCTTGACATCTTAGGTTAAGTAAATTGCAAAAAGTTTGTATGGAGAAAATATGCAAAATTGATGAATACGTTTGTCAATAATTTGAAGAAACCACGTTAAAGAGTGCATAAAGTTCTAACCTTTCAAGGAAATCCAAAACAACAATTCCGGGCATTAATTAAACATCATTTTCACATGTTCTGATAAAGTTCTAAAAGTTTTCTCCAATAATTCTCCAAGACTTTTATCGAGCATACTACTTTTGTCGCCATAAAATTTTATTGACTTATGAGTCTAATTAGCAGATATTTTTCTTATAATACAAAACTGAGTCAATAAAATGGAAATTCGATCTATTTCTTAATAAATAACTTGTCACCTAATAAAGGAAAGGAATAATATTTCAACATACTTATTGACTGTATCGGCATAATTATCCAACAAATCGCATTTAGTTCATTCTACTATTATTATCCTGTCTTCTTTTGTTATTTTGTTTCCTTATCTTAGTGAAGTAACAAGCTAATATATAATTTATGAAGAAACCCCTTCCTCCCCCCCCTCAAAAAAAAACAGAAAAAAAATCACGCATTAAGCATAAATTATGCAGCACTTTCCAACTCATTCAGAATACTGTTATAAAACTGTACCATATTTAACAGATAATACATAATTCAACTTCATGTAAACGCGTTTGACCACTTATAGTATGATATATCCCGACACTACTGTGAAATATGTATTTGTAGCTATTGATTATTTTTATGCGAAAATTTAGTTTAAAAATATACGTACCTCAGATGAAAATTTCCATCTGGAATTTCTGCTTTTATGAAGAACGGTACGTGAATTCTTTTATGAAACTCTATACATGAAGTACATAATTTATATACAGCTTGTAACATACAGAAAATTAGTTAAAAATAAAAATACATAGAGAATTTTATAACGCATCTCCAGCAATTATTATTTAAAAACAATGCTTTAACCGATTTCTTTTGTGAGTCCTTGTAGATGAACGAAAAATGATAATGAATGCACTATTCTATTGTAATTAGTTTGTATTGAAATTCAGTGATTTATATCAGTTTCAATATATTTGAAATATCATAATCTCACTAAAATACACTTTGTATGTATGTACATATGTACTTATGTACATATTTGTATGTTATGTGTACACTTATGTACATATTTGTACACACACTCATGTACTAAATGTATTGTTTAAAAAGAGCAAAAAAGATACCTCATTATATCTCTATTTGAATAAACTGTCAAAAGTTTGTAAGGTGAAAGTAGTACAAAATTGATGAATACATTTATGAATAATTTGAAGAAACTACATTAAAGAATGCATAATGTTCTAACCGTTCAAGTAAAAAAAAACAAATCCAGACATTAATTAAACATCATTTTCACATGTTCTGATAAAGTCCTAAAAGTTTTCTCCAATAATTCTCTAAGACTTTTATCGAGTACACTGCTTTTGTTGCCATAAAAGTTTATTGACTTATGAGTCTAATTAGCAGATACTTTTCTTATAATACAAAAGTGAGTCAATCAAATGGCAAAAAGGTTCTATTTCTTAATAAATAACTTGTCACCAAATAAAGGAAAGGAATAATATTTCAACATATTTATTGACTGTATTGGTATAATTATCCAGCGAATCATATATTTAGTTCATTCTATTGTTATTATCCTTTCTTCATTTGTTATTTTGCTTCCTCATCCTAATGACATAAGAAGCTAATGTGTAATTTACGAAGAGTAACCCACTTCAACCCTAAAACAAGTAAGAAAAATCATGCGTTAAGCACAGATTATGAAGGACTTTCCAACACTTTACCTTTAACAGAACTTGGTTATTTAGGGAAATAAGAGTATATAACCAAATATAGCCAAATATGTATTCAAATACTTTTGATCAGCCCTATACTTGATCCATCAATTGATATACATACCATATAATGGGAAAATTTAGTTTAGCAAGAAAATGCCTAGTAGCTTCAAATTTCTTTTAATCTTGAAATTTACTTCTTGAAACTTATACTAATAGATGGAAACATACATCAATACTTTTTTACATTGTACCTTTATTATGCGTCAGTATTAAGTTAAAATTTATTTTAAACTAAAACACTCTTAAAACAACTGAAATCACATTCTCAGAAATTATCATTCATAGGCGTCCATGTATCCAATTCTTTGTGTGGCCCTGTACATCATTTATGTATATTCTGAAAACATATCTTAGTAAATTAAATGCAGTTCAGTGTAGAAATACATAACTTATTTAAGAACCACTTTTAAGTAATTTACGCCCATATTCAGTAATGTTGGCGAAATCTTTTGGGTAGCCCTGTATATCAAATATAGCGTTTATACACGCCATATAATGTGCATAAATTTAGTGAAATATAAACGCGCATATCATAAATAAAATGCATTTCCTCCAACCATAAGCCATCATCGGATACATATACAGTACTTCGGAAGGAATATACTATTTGAAATATTTTTTGTGTCCTTGTAAATGCTATGTACTTTATATTATGCAAAACAGTATCGTTTAATTTATATTAAGCCTCAGTGATATATATCAATTTTACTGCATATGAAACAGTTTAATACATTTAAAATATGTCGCACAGAATCCCCCCATTACCATTATCAAATGGAATTCTTTTGTGTGGCCTTGTAAGGGAATAATAGCTACATTTTCACGACATATTTTATACAATGCATATTTTAGTGCACCTCGTAAATGCATATAAATTTTAATATGTTTCATAAGGTGTAACACCTTTAAAATTCCTTTGAAACGATTTTTCTCCATAGGCCGTAACATAATGGAAAACTTTTGACTCTCCCTGTAAATAAACTAATCATGGTAGAAACTTCATTTTCAATCGGGTTTGTGCTAGAGTAAACGTCAATAACATCAAAAAATTTCAAGGCAATAAAAGTGTATTTATAGAAGTTACAGCGCGGACAGACGCACAGACAAACCGAATGCGTAAGCACTTTTCAACTTTATTGTAAACTCCTAAAAAGAAGGAAAAAAATTATGCGCCTAGCATAGATTATGAGACACTTCCCAACACATTCAGAATATACCAAAATATAACAATATAACATTATAACAAAACTCCACCGTTATGACATAAAATATTATGTCGAATGGAAATTCATCCGATCGCACAATTTGACACACATTTAAACACCTAATTTAAGCTGTTCCCATCTGCATTCAGAAAATTATCCGAATTATTTGAGCAGCTCTGTATATGATATATATTTTTGCATCTATTAACTACATACACGCCAAAATTTAATTTTGTTAAAAAACTAAATGAAATAAAATAAAAAATAACACATACCTCAGATGAAAATTTCCATCAGGAATTTCCGCTTTTATGAAGATGGTACGTGAATTCTTTTGTGCAACTCTGTATATGAGATACAGAATTAATATACAACAAGCAACATACAAAAAATTAGTTAAATTTAAAAGCAGATACCGAAAACAAAACTCACTTCCAACAATTATTTCTCAAAGACAGTACTGTAACTGGTTTCTTTTGTGTATTCTTGTAAATGAACGAAAAATGATAATGAATGCATTATTCTATAGTAATAATTTGTAGTTAAATTTCGTGGTTTATATAAATTTCAATGCATTCGAAATAGCTTAATCTCATTAAAATACATTTCAAAAGATTTTTTTCTGATATAACAAATGTAATTGAATAGTTTTGAGGCCCCCTGTAAATGAACTATATATCTCATATACTTTATATACAATACAAAACAGACCTTAATGACCTTAAATAACTTTTATTGGTTGTGTAAAATCCAAATGTATCAAAAGGAGTTAGATCTCGGACAGACGGACAGACAATTCGAATGCATAAACACTTTTCAATTCTGTTGGAAAGTGTTAAAAATGAGAAAGTTGATCGAATGGTTTTCATAAAAATGATCGCTCAGACTGAAAAGTATGTTTTCCTGAAAAATAAGTTAGCAAATAATAATAATAATAATAATAATAATAATAATAAAGAATTAAAATATCACAAAAACTCTTTAAGAGAACAATCTACACACATGAAAAAAGGAAATAATGGACAATTTATAAAAATCGATTCGAAGAAGTAGAATCTCAATTGCTTACCTCAAATACTTACTTCAAACAAATAAGATTTAGCTACTTAATTATTATTTTGTAGTTGATAAAAATTAGCAGTAAAGTAATAGCAGATACTGTTTTTAGTTCACAGGCTATCAAAGACTGAGAGCTAATGTGCCCGCAGGTTCTGTATGTATGTAAGTACTACGTATGTATGTACGCCTGTACGTATGCACGCAATGAGATATCTCATGATGAAAATATAGGATTTGCTTCAATTTTGGATATAGGTTTATTCTGATAAGGCACTTCCCTGATTGTTTTGGATCTTCATTGATTTAGTGTAAGGTGGGAAAGAGGAATATATATATATATATATATATATATTACAAGAATTATCAGTCTTCATTCAAATTTCTACGACGCCTCCATCATTACTTTTGGGTATTCTGATGTTAAGTATAAAGGGCTGGAGTGGGAGGTAACCTCCCTTAATTAAGTTAAATGCCTTTCGCGCAATTCTTACTGATTTGCTACAAATTTTAGATATAAGTTCATTTTGTTGTCAAGCTTACCTGATTTGTTTTGTGAATTCATTGGTTAAGTATAAAAGGGGGAGTGTAAATATGCTCCTGAGTTTTCATGCAGAGTTTTTATGCAGATTTTATGCAGAGTTTTCATGCAGATGCATGGAGTTTTCATGCAGAGTAATCAAATTTGCTTTAAATTTTAGATATAGGTTCATTTTCATCAGGCGCTTTCATGATTAGCTTTTGGAGTTCTTTTGTTAAATATAAAAGAAAGAACGGGTAATTACTATAAAGTAGATAATATATTCCCCATAAATTAGATAAATAGGTATTTATGTATTTATCCGATTCGTTTCAAATTTTGAATGTAAGTTCTTTTACATAAGATGAATACTTGAATAGCTTTGGAGATTTAATGCTTAAATATAAAGAGGGCAACAGTAGATTACTCCTCTTAAATTAGATAAATGAGTTTTTGTCTGGAATTATCTGATTTGCTTCGAATTTTGTACATGGCTCCTTTTCATAAGGCGATTTCCTGATTAATTTCGGTAGTTTAATGGTTAAATGTAAATGATAAAAACGAGGGAGCTGATTGCTAACGCCCATTATTTTGTTTTTATGGGCATTATTCTTTTTAAATATAAGGCTGTGATGTACAATTACAATGGATAGCCTATGAGCACAATGCGATCACTTTAATTGGGCAATATTTTATTGCAACCCCACTTCAGTCAACCGAAGTGTCAATTGACCCCTTTTCCTTGTTATATTGTTCAATCTATTATATAGAAATATCAGTTAATTGGAAATTTCGCTTAAGTACCATCATTATTGTTAAAATAAGTATTTGTATTTAAAAAGGTATGTTATATCGTTCATTTTTGTTAGAATAAGTAACTTGTAAGCCTCATTTTCAATACGGAAATTGCTACTTATAGTATGTTATTAACCACCTCACGAAATTTATTCGATGGTATTTTTTTTTTTCAATTATTCTTTCATGTATATTTTATTATCGGAATAATTAAGTATAATACACCTTATGCAAAATTGCAGTAACTTAAAATATATGGTTTACATTTTTCAGAAAATAACATACGTAAAAAATTGCATCAAAATTTAATTATCTGAAAAAAAAAAAAAATAGAATTTCTACAAGGCTTGATTAAATCATGAAACTTCTTTCCAATAATCCTCTGAAACTTACATAAAGGCCCTTTATATCGCCACAAAAGTTTATTGCTATATAAATCTAATTAGTAGATACTGCTCATGTAACCAAAATTCAGTCAATCTAATGCAGTAGGATCTTTTTCTTGATGAAGAACGTGTCATCAGATGACTGAAAAAATAATGTTTCAGCTTTTTTTATTACCGAGGGGATTAGGGATTATGTGCAGAAAAGTACCAAATTGATTCTTCTTTTATTATTGTTAATTCATTTGATAATTTTTACTCTAATTTCTGTGATAGATACGAAACTAAATGTAAAATTTATCTAAATTAAAATTTAATGGAAATAATGGGTTCAGAAGTCTTTTTGTATTCATTTTATTAAGAGAATAGTTAAATATAAAACCTTCAGTGAAAATTTCATATATCTTAAAATATATGCTTTAGAACCATTAGAAAAAAACGTGTAAAACTTTGCATCGAAACTTAATTATCTAGAAAAAGATTACCATACGAAACACAAGACATGGAATTTGCAAATACCGTGATTAAATCATTAAACTTCTTCCCAATAATCCTCTGAGAGTTACATAAAGTTCCCTTCTATGTCGCTATAAAAGTTTATCGACGTATGAGTCTAATCAGCAGACACTGATGTTGTAATCCCAGTTAAGTCAATTGAATGGCAACAAGATTTTTTCATGATGAAGAACGTGTCATTAGATGACGAAAATAATAATGTTTCAGCTCATATATTACCGAAGGGATTATTTACAGAACTGTATCAAATTGATTCTTCTTTTATTATTATTATTGTTAAGTCATTTTATACTCTTTATGCTAATTCTTGAAATACTTAAGAAGCTAAATGTAAAATTTAACTAAAAGAAAGATTAATGAAATACTGGTTAAATACTTTTCGTATAGAGATATAAGTCATTTCCCCTATTCCTCGTATATCTTTGCATTATCAAGAGAAAAATAAAGTTAATTGTAAATTTGTAATAAAAAAAATTTCAATTTTTTCCCCATACACATTTTATTATTGGGATAGTTATATATGAAATCTTAAGCAAAATATAGTATTCCATATAGTATCTTAAAATATATCGTTTAGATTCTTCAGAAAATGGAAGATAGAAATTGCACGTCAGACATAGAAAACGAGATGCGTTTGTACTATAACGAGGATTTAAAAAACATTCAGATCTTGTTATAATAGTATACATTACTTTCCGATGCAGTATAGCAGCCGAAATCTTTTGTGTGTCTCTTTAAATATTATCTGTTTTCTATTATGCAGGAAGTAGCTTGCCAAAAAGTTTAATAATGCATATTAATTTTATAAAATTTGAAATATTTCAATTTAATTTAAACGTGTCCCTAACAACTCTTTCCTCTATAGCATTATGCAATGGAATGCTACTTAGTGGCCTTGTAAATTAATAACAACTATTCTTTGCACCATAGATTGTATAGAATGTATACTTTAGTACATACTTCATAGATGCATATCAATTTTATTATGTTCGGAAGAGTGTGACATTAAAACACACTTCAAACTATTTTTTCCCATAGTTTGTAATCTAACAGAATATTTTGATTGACAGTATAATTAAACTATATTTTCATAAAATTTGAAATGACTCACAAAATTATGCAGCACAAATATATTTTTAATTTTACACAATTCGGTTAGGTAGGTTTTGCTCTGTTATGTGCGGACAGACTGACGGATTGAATAACAACTATACGTGCTACTACGTATTTATATAATTATGGACGCACCTAAAAATGAATAAAACCTTGCATCAAAATTAATTATCTAGAAAAAGAATATCACAGGAAATACAAAAAGTAGAATTTTCACTTGTTGTGATTAAATCATGAAACTTCTTCCCGATAATCTTCTGATACTTATATAAATGTCCCCTTTATGTCGCCATAAATGTTTATTGACGTTCGAGTCTAATTAGCAGATACATTTCATTTAACCCCAATTCAATCAATCGAATGGCAGTAGGATCTATTCCTTAATAAAAAACATGTCATCAGATGAATGAAAATAATAATGTTTCAGTTTTTTATAACCGAAGAGATTATGTACAAAATACTAGCGTGCAATGATCTACCACCAAACTGATTCTTCTTGGTACTACTTTGTTATCCCGTCGACCAAAGTATTATCGCCAAATTATAATATTAAATGCCAATAATGGATGATGGTGAATGTCAATTCAATGACATTAAATTCCATACATGTGTTTAAAACGTCCTTAAGTGATTTTTAGTTCGATTTTTTATTTTTATTTTTATTAATATTCTACTAATTATTTGTTTTTTTATTATTAAAAAAAAATACGTCAATATGTATAATCTGGCTATTAGTTTGGTGATTTGTATAATTTGGCGAAACATAGATAACAGAGTAGTAACTTCTTCTTTTATTGTTGTTTATTCATTTGATACTTTGTATTCTAATACTTGTGATACATAGGAAGTTATACGTAAAATTTATATGAATGAAAGGCTAATGGAATACTGGTTCAATGCATTTTATTAGAGTTAGAAGCCATTTCCCATATTCCTTTTATTATCTTTGCATCTATCACATAAGAAACAATGTTAGTTGTAAATATCGATAAAATGGGATTTTTCACAATTCTTTTTTCATGTACAATTTATTATCGGAATCATTGCATATAAATCCTTAAGCAAAATATTTATATAGTATCTTAAAATATATATTTTAGCTTCTTTAAAAAGTAAAACTCCAAAAACATTGTGTTGAAACTTAATTAACTAGGAAAAGAAACTCACACGGAGAAAAAAGAAAAAGAAGAGAGAAATATAATTTACACATGTCGTGATTAAATCATGGAACTTCTTCTCAGTTATTCTCTGAGACTTATATGATGGCCCCCTTTACTTGCTGTAAAAGTTTATTGACGCATGAGTCTAATTAGAAGATACTGTTCTTGTAATCCCGATTCAGTCAATCGAATGGCAATAGGATCTATTTCTTGATGAAGAACGTGTCATCGGATCAATGAAAATAATAATGTTTCAGCTTCTTTATTACCGAAGGAATTATGAACTCAACTGAATCAAATTGATTCTTCTGTTATTTTTGTTACTTCAGTTGATACTTTTCATCCTAATCCCTGTGATACATAAGATGATCTGTGAGCGGATGAATGATAATAATAATGTTTCAGTTTTTTTAATACCGGAGGGATTATGTTCAGAACTGTACTAAATTGATTCTTTTGTTATTATTGTTACTTCATTTAATTCTTTTTATCCAAAACCCTGTGATACATAAGAAGCTAAATGTAAAATTTATCTAAATGTAAGCTTAATGGAATACTGGTTCAGAGTTTTTTTTTTTTTTAAGATAGAAGTCCTTTCGTATACATATTATTTTTAAGAATAATTAAATATAAAATCTTCAGCAGAAGCTTCACATATCTTAAAATATATGCTTTGGATTCATCAGGAAATAAAATGCGCAAAACTTTGCCTCAAAACTTAATTACCATTAGCGTTGCAAAGGTTAGAAAAAACCCGGTTTAAACCCGGGAATAAACCGGGTTTTTAAGAATAAACCTGGAAAAAACCAGGGATTTTTTGGAATAATTCGGTTTCTTGGGAATAAACCTGGTCTATTGGAAATAAACCCGGGTATAAACCGACTTTTTGCTACTCTAATTACCATGATACAGAATATCACATAAAGCGCAAGATATAAAATTTTCACTTATCGTGATTAAATCATGAAGCCTCTTTCCAATAGTTCTCTGAGACTTATATAAAGACCACCTTTATGTCGCCATTCGAGTTTATACGTATGAGGCTAGTTAGCAGATACTTCACTTGTAACCCCAATTCGGACAATCGAATGGCAATAGGATCTATTTCTTGATGAAGAACGTGTCATCAGATGAATGAAAATAATAATCTTTCACCTTTTTTATTACCGAAGGGATTATGTAAGAACTATACAAAATTGATTATTCTTTTATTAATGTAACTTAATTTAATACTTTGTACCCTAATCCCTGTAAGACACAAGAAGCTAAATATAAAATTCATCTAAATGGCCCAGTGCTTTTTGTAAATAGAGAGATATCATTTCCTCTACACCTCTTATAATTTTGCATCTATCACATAAAAAAATGCATTTAAATGAACATTTCACTAAAATGTCGTCATTATTTTTTAAACAACGATTCGGATGTAGGAAGACATGATGTATTGATAAATAAATAAACAACTTTAAAGAGCACAAATATTATAAAGTAAAATATGTTAAAAGCATACAGCTGGTTTAGGACTTCTAAAGTCCCATCATCAGTGCTAAAAATGTGTAAAATGTAAAAGATAAGTCACATTGTTAAATAAAAATAGAACCGTGCATCACAGCTCGCCGCTAAGGCGATTACAGGCATTAAGGCTGTCATTGATTAAGGCATCACATCTCGCCTTAGCGGCTAGCTGTGATGCACGGTTTTATCTTTATTTAACAATGTGACTTATCTTTTACATTTTACACATTTTTGGCACTGATGATGGGACTTTAGAAGTCCCCAACCAGCTGTATGCTTTTAACATCTTGTACTTAATAATATTTGTGCTCTTTAACGTTGTTTATTTATTTATTTATACATAAGCACAAAGTACAATCCTCCCCCCTTCTTACATGATGTATTGTTTCCTTTTGTCTATATAAATTAATTGTAACACTCACTTAAAAAAAAAAAAAAAAAAAAAAAAAATGGAGTGTTTATAACTTCACGAAATTTATTCTATGACTTTTTTTTTCATTTATTCTTACATTTTAATTTTATTATCAAAATAATTATGTAAAATTAGATTTAGATAATTAACTATTATCTTAAGAACACGTGTTTACAGAGCCTGATGATGAGATGTTATACTTTAAAGATCAAAACGAGTCTTTTTTTTATGGTGATACACACAGTGCTCTTCTATTTTGATTCTAATTAGTCGCTATTTTTTAACTCAAGCTTGAGAAATAATGCTCATAGCACTGGTTCTGTATGTATGAGTAAGTAACGCAGCAACTTTTGAGGGAACTATCAGATTTGCTTCACTTTTTTTTTTTTTTTTTGGTTCCATCCTGATTACATTTGTGAGTCCATTGCATGTTAAAGAGGTATGACGGGGCTCATCCCACACTTTATTTTAAATAAATGATTTTTCCATTCAGAATTATTCGATTTTTTCAAAATTTTTATATGCTAGTTTACTTTGAAAATAAGCTTTCCTGATTAGATTTGAAGGCTCATTGGTTAAAAATGAAAGAGGGAAAGGGGCAGCACATCCCTTAGTTTAGTTAAATGGGTTTTTCCATGCAAAATTATTCGATTTGCTTCAAATTAGGAATACCGGTTTATCATGTTACGAAGCTTCCTTGATTAAATTTGAAAGTTTATTACTTAAGTATATAGGGGGGAAGGGGCGCAAGTACCCACTTAATATATATGTTACAGGCCAAACCCGATTTTAGGCCATACTAGATTGGCCTAGGCCAAACTAGTTTATCCTAACGCCCATAGGATAGACTAGTTTTTCCTAGGCCAAACCGGTCTATCCTAACGCCCATCGGATAAACTAGTTTTTCCTAGGCCAAACCGGTCTATCCTAACGCCCATCGTATAAACTAGTTTTTCCTAGGCAAAACTAGTCTATCCTAAAGTCCATAGGACAATCTAGTTTTTTCTAGGCCAAACTAGTTTGGCCTAAATTAATAGGATAAACGAGTTTAGCCTGCTGTTTATTGGTCTGAACTAGTTTCTCCTAGGCCGATCTAGTTTATCCTAGGCCAATTCAATTTGGCGTGATTTTATTGAATTCAATGGCACCACAGCACCAACATTCTAGTTTGTCCTAGGCTGATCTAGTTTATCCTAGGCCAATTTAATTTTACATGTTTTTAGCTCGCAAGCGTCAAAGCCTAAGAAAAAATGGGCTCGCAGGTTCTGTATGTATGAATGTACGTATGTAATGTACGAATGTACGTACGTATGTACGTGCGTAAGTACGTAACATGATGACTCGTATTACAAATATCCGATTTGCTTCAAATTTTGGATGTACGTTCATTGATATAAGGTACTTTTCTGATTCATTTTGGGAATTCATTGGATAAAAATTAAGGGAAGCGAAAGGGAGGCTAATCCCCCACCGTTAATTTAGAAAAATGGATTTTTTATGCAGAATTATCAGTTTTCATTTAAAATTTTAGATATAGGATCATTCTTACTAGGCGCCTCCATGATTAGTTGTGGATGTTTATTGTTTAAGTGTAAAAAAAGGGCAATATAGGTCCCCTCCCCATAATTTAGATAAATGGTTTTTGAAGCAGAATTTACGGATATGCTTCACATTTGTATATAGGTTCTTTCTGATAAGGCGATTCCCTGAATAGTTTTGGGGGTTTAATGGTTAAGTATGAAGGGAAAAATTACATCTCTTACACAGAAAAAAACTTGTTTATCCTATGGGCATTTAGATAAACAAGTTTGGTGTAGAAAAAACTAGTTTATCCAATTGGCATAAGGATAAAATAGTTTGGTCGAGGCTAATCTAATTTAGCTCGAAAACGGGTTTGGCCAGTAAAAAACATATCTTTCACTAGAAAAGGTATAAATGTGTGTCAAGAGTCATTGCTTATAACACCAATACAGAAATTTAACATGTTCACCTTAGAGACATGATGCATTGGACATGGTGTTTGCTTATTCAAGCAAATTATTATTATTTACTTTAATGTTATTTATTTTTGGACAGGCAGAGCTCTGTCTGTACAAAAATCAGTGAAAAAAGACTCAGTCCGGCTCGATCTGGCCCTACTCAATTTCGGAAAAAAAATTCAGGTTTTAATTCACATACAATTAAGATTCCTTTAAAAAAATACTGCTTATATACTTATTGGATAAATTTACAATGTACTTTTAAATTATGTTGTGTTCACAGAATGGAAAATACACAATGTATTAATGATTATCTAGGTTCTTAGAGTTTCAATATTCAAATACGGATTCATTAAATAATCAATGTAGTTTAGAACAAAAGAAAAAATATGAGAGTTATAAATATCATAACTTTTGAATCCGTTCAGTAAAAAGTAGATTTGTGAATATATTTCTCTGTCATTCCTTTAAGGCTTTTCTCAAATCCTAAAGAGCTACATCCTAACACATTTATGAACTACTTCCTTTTCGGAAATGCATAAGGTTAACAGATTCAGATAATATATAGTCGAATGGCGTAAACCATTTTTTCATAAAAGCGATGTATCTTTGAGAAAATAATAAAGCTACGTTTTGAATCAAATTTCCGGTTACGACTTCACGAAAAAAAAATGACGCCGTGACAAGAATAGTTTATATGTCGACAGGTAATTGATTTCTCAAAAATGGAAAACGCTGCTCGATTGCAAATTTTGTTCAGCTTCATTCTGGCTCGAATATGCAATAATAATAATAATAATAATAATAATAAATGCAAGTCAGATCTCATTTGGCACGAGTGTGCAGAAAAAAAGCAAACACCATGTCCAATGCATCATGTCTCTAAGGTGAATATGTTAAATTTCTGTATTGGTGTTTTAAGCAATGACTCTTGACACACATTTATACTTTTTCTAGAGAAAGATATGTTTTTTTACTGGCCAGACCCGCTTTCGAGCTAAATTAAATTAGCCTCGGCCAAACTATTTTATCCTTATGCCAATTGGATAAACTAGTTTTTTCTACACCAAACTTGTTTATCTAAATGCCCATAGGATAAACAAGTTTTTTCTGTGTAAGAGATGTAATTTTTCCCTTCATACTTAACTATTAATCTCCAAAACTATTCAGGGAATCGCCTTATCAGAAAGAACCTATATACAAATGTGAAGCAAATCCGTAAATACTGCGTCAAAAATCATTTATCTAAATTATGGGGAGGGGTTAACCTACATTGCCCTTTTTTTACACTTAAACAATAAACATCCACAACTAATAATGAGGGCGCCTTGGCAGAATGATCCTATATCTAAAATTTTAAATGAAAACTGACAATTTTCTGCATCAAAAATCCATTTCTCTAAATTAACGGTGGGGGACTAGTCTCCCGTACGCTCTCCTTTATTCTTATCCAATGAATTCCCAAAATTAATCAGAAAAGTACCTTATATCAATGAACGTACATCCAAAATTTGAAGCAAATCGGATATTTCTATCACGAGTTATCGCGTTACGTACATACGTACGTACATTCGTAAATACATACGTACATTCATACATACAAAACCTGCGAGCCCATTATTTCTCAGGCTTTGACGCCTGCTAGCTAAAAACACGTAAAATTAAATTGGCCTAGGATAAACTAGATCAGCCTAGGACAAACTAGAATGTTGGCGCTGTGGCGGTCATGGAATTCAATAAAATCACGCCAAATTGAATTGACCTAGGATAAACTAGATCGGCCTAGGAGAAACTAGTTCAGACCAATAAACAGCAGGCTAAACTAGTTTATCCTATAAGAGTTAGGCCAAACTAGTTTGGCCTAGGAAAAACTAGATTGTCCTATGGGCCTTAGGATTGACTAGTTTGGCATAGGAAAAACTAGTTTATACGATGGGCGTTAGGATAGACCGGTTTGGCCTAGGAAAAACTAGTCTATCCGATGGGCGTTAGGATATACTAGTTTGGCCTAGGCCAATCTAGTTTGGCCTAAAATCGGGTTTGGCCTGTAACATATATAAATATATTTTCATGCAGAATTATCCAATTTGCTTGAAATCTTTTTTTAGGCTCATTTTAATAAGGAACTTTTCAGCCTAGATTTGATAGTTCATTGGTTAAGTATAAAGGGGGAATGGGCTGGTATATGCCCTCCTTCATTTCGCGAAATGGTATTTTAATGCAGTATAATCTGATTTTCTTCAAATTCACAGGTTTATTCCGATAAGGTCGTCCAATTCAAATTTGGAGATTCATTGGTTAAGTACACTGCTCGACATTGAAAATGCAACACCAAGAAGGAGTGGTCAGAAATTTATGCAAATTTCAGAGTAGGCGCATGTCACTGAGTTATGCAAATGATGTGAAATGCGTAGGTCTCCGACGCACGTGATGTAAGATATAAGGGAAGAAACTTGTAGAATGGGCAATATTCGTGTCGCTATTTCTGCCAGACGAATTATCGAAGAAATTTTGTTTTTGTCTCGGAGGATACGTGTCTAGAAGAGAATGCCAGGCCGCCGTCAACGAAGGCACTTCCAGCAGATAGACGATTTTACGAGAGGTATGGTGATGGGACTGAGAAGGGGGTATTGGTCTGTAGGTCAAATCGCAGCTGATACCCACATGGATACGAGCACGGTGCATCTGCTATGGCGAACATGGTTGGAACAAGGAAATGTGGCAAGATTTAGGGGTGCAGGTGCAGCCAGAGTGACGTCAGCACGCGTGGATCGACGCATCCACCGACAAGCTGTGGCGGGCCCGCAAGTCACTTGTACCTCGATTCTGCAGCATGTACAAGATACCCTGGATGTTTCCGTGTTGACTAGAACCATTTTCCGTCGATTGGTTGAACATGGCCTGCACTCACGGCGTCCGTTAAGAAGACTGCCATTGACTCGACAGCATACATGCCAACGTTTGGAATGTTGCCGGACTAGAGCGACTTGGATGGCAGAATTTCGAAACGTTGCGTTCTCAGATGAGTCACGCTTCTGTTTATCCAGTGACAGTCGCCGCATACGTGTGTGGCATCTACGTGGAGACAGATCAAATCCGACAATAACTGTGGAACGCCCCACCGCGCGACAACGTGGCGCAATGGTTTGGGGCGCTATTGCGTATAACTGCATGTCACCTCTAGTTCGTATTTAGTGCACTATGACGGCCCAACGATTCTTGGATAATGTACTGCGGCCAGTGGCAATCCCCTACCTTCAGGGGCAGCCTAATGCAATTTTTCAGCAGGATAACGCCCAACCATACAGTGCTCGCATGTGCCAACATGCTCTGCAAGGTATACAGATGCTTCCCTGCCCACCGTAGTCTCCTGATCTGTCACCAATCGAACATGTGTGGGATGTGATTGGACGCCGTTTTGCGGACTCTGCCCCTGCCTCGTTCAGAAGATGAACTGTGGCAAATGGTTGAAAGGGAATGGAAAGCGATCCCTCAGGACACCATCCACGCTCTTATTGACTCGATGCCTAGACGTGTTTCTTCGTTCATCGCATTTCGCGGTGGTCCTACATCCTACTGAGCCGACGCCGTTCTCGTTCTGTATTCCGACTATCATTTTGAAATAAAGATCACTTAATGCTCCTTGCTGTCTCTGTCTTTTCCCCAAATTTCATCACTTTCTGACCACTCCTTCTTGGTGTTGCATTTTCAATGTCGAGCAGTGTATAAAGAGGGGTAACGAGAGTTAATCCCCTTTAATTTCTTTTTCGACTTTAATTTCTTTTTCATTATTCTTTGAAATAAGAGTATAATGTACAATTAAGATGAATGACCTGTAAACTGAATGTCGTCAGTTTAACTGGGCATTTTTATATGGTTCGATGCTTTTCCAACAGCATCATCATTATTGTTTGAAAAATGATTTGAATTCAGAAGGGGAGGACTCTAACTCTCACCGTTAGTACATATTTATTTTCTTCTATGTTTATAACATAAAAATATTGGATTAGTGCAAACTTATCGCATTTCGATTTTCCATGGATTTAAATGTTTTAGGAGTCAGAGAACCCCAAAAAAACATTTTTTACAAAATATCAGTGTCTGTGTCTGCCACTCTATCATTCTGTGAATCTGTATCTGACAAAGACTTTGTTGGCGCTCTTCTCAACAACTAATTTACAGAATTTTATTAAAACTTCAGATTCAGTTAGACCTTGATATAATATAATTCTGATTATGTTTTGGTGTATATCGCCAAACAGTTGGTACTGTTACGCGGCATTATTCATGATTATCACAATCGCTCTAAGAACAATCGCTCTTTCAAAAAAGAACTAATTTGCACGAATTTGCATGAATCTGAAGATTCGGTTAGTTTTTTTTTTTCAGTTTATGAACTAAATTGTTGAGCAGATGGCGCTTCCACCAAGATTTTTGTACGATTTCTTCAATGATTCTATCTCAAAAACTAATGCACGGATTTTCCTAAAATTTTAGATTCAGTTAGAAAGTAACTTAAGTTGTTACTGATTAGATTTTGATTTAAATAGCCATACCGTTAACGCTGCTATGCTTTTTTTTTCTGGAAGTATTAACATGCATGAGATACAAGAAAGTTTATGGATTAATCCATTCGCCTAGTTTTTCTTATATTGTATTTTTATTAACCAGCGGAGTTCATTCTAGTATTTTTCTCATTTTCCTTCCATGCAAGAATTATATACGAGTATAAAATCTTACTGAAAAACTTATATATGTTAAAATACAAGATTTAATATCTTGGAAAATAAAACGCGTAAAAACATTGTGTAGAAACTTAATTTTCTAGAAAAAGAAAATCACCCGAAAAAAAAAATATAATTTTCACATGCAGTGATTAAATCATGAAACATCTTTCCAATAATCCTCTGAGACTTACATAAAGGTCCCCTTTATGTCGCCATAAAAGTTTATTGACGTATGAGTCTAATTAGCAGATACTCCTGTTGTAACCCCAATTCGTCAATCGAATTGCAATAGGATCTATTTTTTATGAAGAACGTGTCATTGGATAAAGGAAAATAATAAAGTTTCAGCTTTTTTATTACCGAAGGGATTATAGTACATACAGAACTGTACCAAATTGATTCTGATTATATTATTTTTACTTCGTTTGCTATTTTGTATCCTAATCCCTGTGATGCATAAGAAACTACATGTAAAATTTATAAAAATGAAATAATATAAAATCTTTTAGAATATTGGTTCAGTATTTTTTGTATACAGAAAGTAGCCATTTCCTTTATTTCTCGTTGCACTATTGCATCTATCACGGAAGAGTCAGTTAAACAATTTTGCAAAAATCGTTTCATTATTGTTATAAAAATGATTCAGACTTAAATTGGTGTCATGTAGCATTCATTTTTGTCTGAATATTGTAACACTCACTTTCAATACTAAAAATGTTTTTTACTGTCTTTTTTACCTTTTCATAAGGATAATTCTCTAATTTTTTTCTCAATAATCCTTTTATATGAATTTTATACTTTGGATTTTTTATAAAATAAAATGCGTAAAACATTGCATACAAACTTAATTATCTAGGTAAAGAAAATTTTAAGATTCAAATAAATTTGAATCATTTCAAATTTCATTTGAATAAGTTCAAATGAATTTGCATCAAACCTTAATTATCTAGGTAAAGAAAATTTTCAAGATTCAAATAAATTTGAATTTTCACTTGCAATAATTAAATCTTCAACTTTTTAATAATCCCCCGCCTCAACCCCCCGCCCATGAAGGACTTTATATAAAGATCTCTTTTATGTCGCTATAAAAGTTTATTGACGTATGAGTCTGATTAACAGATACTGCACTTGTAATCTCAATTCAGTCAATCTTATGGCAAAACGATCTAATTCTTGATGAAGAACGTAGCATCGGATGAAAAAAGATAACAATACTTCAGTTTTTTTTTTTTTTTTTTTTTTTTTTTTTTATAACGAAGGGTTTATTTTACAAATAGATCTGTATCAAATAGATTCTATTTTTTATTTTTGTTACTTCATTTGTAACTTTTAAAATAATGATTCGAATTCATAATGGTGTGATATACCAATCATTTTTGTTTAAATAAATGGATTGTAACTTTCATTATTAATAAAAAATTGTTTCTTGTGGTGTGTTTTTGTCTACTCAAAACGTTTACTGTGATTGTATCATATATTCTCACATATACATTTTATTATCAGAATAATGGCATATAAAACCTTCAGGAAAAGCTTTATGTATCTTAAAATATATCCTTTAGATTCGTTAGAAAATAAATTGCGTGAAACAAAATGCGCGAAACTTAATTATTTACACGAAACAAAAAAAAATTGAATTCTCCTATACCGTGATTAAATCATACAATTTCTTTTCAATAATCCTCTGAGAATTATATAATGGCCCCCTTTATGTAATTAAATTTATGTTGACGTAATAGTGATCCATAACTTTTATTGACGTATAAGTCTAATCAGCAGATATTGTTCTTGTAACTCCATTTCTGGCAATAGAATGGCAATTGGATTTTTTTCTTGATGAAGAACGTGCCATAAAATGAACGATTATATTAATGTTTCGTTTTTTTTTAATTACCGAAGGGATTATACTACATACAGAGCAGGCCAAATTGATACAGATTGCATTTGCATTATTGTTACTTCATTTGTTACTTTGTTTCCTAATCCCTGTGATACGCAAGAAGCTAAATGTAAAATTTATCTAAATGAAATAGCTAATTGTTTTAGTACTTTTAATGTACGAATAGTAGTCATTTCTCATATTTTTTTCATCATGTCGTTGCATGCATTACATAGAATTTCGAAAGGCAACAGGATGCATTTCTTGATACGAACGTGCCATAGGCTGTAGGAAATCAATAATGTTTCCGCTCTTTTATCAACAAAGGGTCATTCCATGTCAATTCAACCAGACCTTGTAACCCGACCCACAGGGATTTTGATGAAACTTTGTGTACACACTAATTCTATCATGAAATGATTCCATCAGAAATTTTTCCTTCCTAGACCTCATACTTTGTGAGATATGGGGGGTCCAATTCTTGGGGGTTTCTCAAATCGCACATTTCTGAGTCTGTATTTTGAGATTGCAGTTCTATCTTCAAAATTTTTTTTCTCTGGATCTAAAACGTGAATCATCTAAAAAATATCAACGTAAGAATATAAAAAGATGCAGATTTTAATAAAAAAATATTTAAAAAATTTACTTGTAATATTTAGGATAAAAAAAAATTAGCCAAAGTTGAGAGTTATGATTATTTTTCCAAATTTTTGTGACTTCACCAAAAAGGCTGTACACAAAAAGGCAAATTAAATTTCCAATTTCTTTTTGTTTTAAATAAAAGTTAATACTTTGGGCTTTCTATCTATGAAATAAAAATTATGTGTTTTGCATGGCTTATGCAAAAAGTTTGGGTACTTTCCAATTAGCCGGACACATGTTTCATTTTTACATATTACATATGCAAACAAAAAGGCAAATGGAATTTCCAATTTCTTTTTGTTTTAAATAAAAGTTCACACTTTGGGATTTCTATTTGTGAAATAAAAATGATGTCTTTCGCATGGCTTATGCAAAAATTTTGGGTACTTTCCACTCAGCCGGATGCATGTTTTATTTTTACATATTACATATGCACACAAAACGGCAAATGAAATTTCCAATTTCTTTTTGTTTTAAATAAAAGTTTACACTTTGGGCTTTCTATCTGTGAAATAAAAATGATGTCTTTCGCATGGCTTATGCAAAAATTTTGGATGCTTTCCAATTAGCCGGATGCGTGTTTTATTTTTACATATGTATAGATCTATATAAATGCAGATGTATTATACATATACATATGTATGTATATATACAGTATATTGATATATATATGTATAACACTGGTGCCCGTCTAACCGAAAAGTACCAAATTTTGCCTTGTTTTGAGAATCTGCACCAATTAAGAGGAAAAAAAATCTGACTAAGTTTAGCTGTGGTACTTAAATAATTACTGGAATTTCTATGAGTTATTGAATTTAATGTTATTTGATGCATGTTTTTTTAATTTGCAAAGTAAAATTTAGGTTTTGTTTTTTCTGATTAAAAAAAAAATCTGACTGTAATATGTTTCCCCATTAAATTTAGTGAATGGTCCATACATTTCATTTAGTTATTTAATAATGGGCATTTTTTGCTAATCTAAAGACTCTCTTACTTTTATTTTCAATAATTAAACTCAAAACAGATTTTTTTTTCGTACAGTACAAAATAGATAATTTTTTCTCCTCACATTTCCATTCTTCCTTTCGAATGCTTATATATTAATTATTTGTGTTTAAAAAATGTTCAAAACTCTGTATTTCCTGTCCTTGGTTAGTTTTAATCAGTTTAAATATTTATATTGTCAAGTTTAAATACACAAATGTTTAACAGAACTTAAATTTGTTTCTATAGTCTGAAAGATTTAATTGCACCTGCCTTGCATAAAAACCTTCTGATAAAGGCAGGGTAATGTTCGTTAGTATGAAAGCAGATGTTTTGAAATGAATTTAATAAAATTATTGTCATTCTGTTGTTTCTTATCATAGAAGAATGATCTAACTTTTACTGTGCTACTAAAAATATAATCTGATTGTTACATACTTTATAGTTTATGATATGTATAAATATTTTTTTACTTTATTGTTTTAATATGGAGCCTGATATTAAACCTTCTACTAGTCTTCAGGCTTGCAGTACTGTAATATTAACTGGTTCAGAATGTCACAAAACTAGCTATAGAAATAACAGAGAAATAGACTACATTGATAATCTCTGTGATTCAGAAAAAAAACTTTTATTAGTTAGGACTATTGCATTTATAAAACAAAAAATTAAGTGAAAACCATTTGATTAATATATGTGAGCATCACAGAATTTCGCTCTTTATGAAATATGAATTATGTAAATCTGGAGATCCATTTAAGCGGCATAAAAAGCAAGTGAAAAAAGCAATTAGGGCAGTTAATAGAGATTTATATACGGCCGAAAAAGTAAACCAAAGTTGAAAGTTATGATTATTTTTCCGAAATTTTGTGACTTTATGAAAAAGGTCTCTACACAAAAAGGCAAATGAAATATCCAATTTCTTTTTGTATCAAATAACATTAAATTCAATATTTCATAGAAACTCCAGTAATTATTTAAATACCACAGCAGAACTAAGATTTTTTTTCCCCTTAATTAGTGCAGATTTTCAAAACAAGGTAAAATTTGGTACTTTTCGGTTAGACGGGAACCAGTGTTATATATATATATATATCAATATACTGTATATATACATGCATATGTACATGTATAATACATCTGTGTTTATATAGATCTATACATATGTACATATGTAAAAATAAAACACGCATCCGGCTAATTGGAAAGTACCCAAAATTTTTGCATAAGCCATGCAAAAGACATCATTTTTATTTCATAGATAGAAAGTCCAAAGTGTAAACTTTTATTTAAAATAAAAAGAAATGGGAAATTTCATTTGCTTTTTTGTGTGCATATGTAATATAGTATAAAAATAAAGCACTTATCCGGCTAATTGGAAAGTACCCAAAATTTTTCCATAAGGCATGCGAAACACATCATTTTTATTTCATAGATAGAAAGCCCAAAGTGTAAACTTTTATTTAAAACAAAAAGAAATTGGAAATTTAATTTGCCTTTTCGTGTACAGCCTTTTTCGTGAAGTCACAAAAATTTGGAAAAATAACCATAACTCTCAACTTTGGCTTACTTTTTTTATTCTAAATATTACAAATATATATTTTAAATATTTTTTATTAAAATCTGCATCTTTTTATCTTCTTACAGTGATATTTTTAGGATGATTCATGTTATAGATCCAGAGAAACAATTTTTTGAAGATGGAACTGCAATCTCAAAATACAGACTCAGAAATGTGAGATTTGAAAAACCCCCAAGAATTGGACCCCCCATATCTCACAAACCATGAGGTCTAGGAAGGAAAAATTTCTGATGGAATCATTTCATGATAGAATTAGTGTGTACACAAAGTTTCATCCAAATCCCTGTTGGTCGGGTTACAAATGGGGGAAAAATTGGTTGAATTGACATGGAATGACCCCAAAGGGATTATATTATATACAGCGCTATATCAAACTGATTCAGATTTCATTACTGTTGATTCATTTGCTTCATTTGATATGTTGTAGTCTTTTCTGTGATACATTTAAAAAACTAAATGTATTTATCTAAATTAAAGACCTAAGGGAATACAGGGATTATGAATCTAACTAGTTGATGCTGTCCTTATTACTCCAATTCAGTCAGTCTATGGCAGTATGATCGATTTCTTGATGAAGAACATGACATCTTATGATAGAAAATAATAATGCTTCAGCTCATTTATAACAGAAGTGATTATTTTATAAACAGAACTATTTTATAAACAAATTGTTTCTGATTTTATTTTTGTTACTTCATTTAAAACTGTTAAAATAATGGTTCGAATTCCTAATGGTGTGGTATATTATTCCCTTTCGTCGAAATAAATGGATCGCAATTTTCATTAATAATACAAAATTTTTTCTTAAAGTGTGTTTTTATCTCTTCAAGATGTATATTAAGATTGATTCAATTATCCCTTTGTATACATTTTATTTTCCAAAATAGTTGTATATAAAACTTTCAGCAAAAGCTTCATATATTTTAAAATAGATAGTTTTGATTCGTTAAAAAATAAAATGCATAAAACATCGCATCGAAACTTAATTAAAGAAAATATAGTTACAAGAAAAAAGAAATAGATTTGCCCATACCGGGATTAAATCTTGAAGCTTCTTCCGAATAATCCTCTGAGACTCATTTAAAGTGCCCCCTTTATTTCGCTATACCTTTATTGACGCGTGAATCTAATCAGCAGATACTGAAATACTCAGCAGATAACCCCAGTTCGTCAACTAATGACAGTAGGATCTATTTCTTGATGAAGAACGTGCTAACCGATGAAGGAAAATAATAGTGTTTTGGCTTTTTTATTGCCGAAGAGATTGCTTAATATACAGAACTGTATCTAATTGATTCAGATTTCATTATTGTTGCTTCATTTGATACTTTGTAACCTTTCCAATGATACAGATAAGAAATCAAATGTAAAGTTTATATAAATAAAAGACCTAAAGAAATTCAGGGAATATGAGTGTAACTAGTTGATTCTGGGTAATTCCATGAGCACGTGTCGTGTAAGTCACATACTACGGTTTTGGATACCAGTATTTTAGAACGGAAAAATGTGCCTTTCATTATCAAAAATATTTCGTTTATTGAATAAAGCCAAGCAAACCTTTCGAAAATAACTGTGGCCAACAATTTAGCAGTTACTAGAAATGTGACTTACACGACAAGTACTCATGGAAATACCCTTCTGTACTTGTAACCCTACTTCAATCAATCTATGATATTATGATTTATTTCGTGATAAAGAACATGACGCAGGATGAATTACATTAATAATACTTCACCTTTTTTATTGCCGAAGTAATTATTTTATATACCTTGCTGTACCAAATCGATGCATATTTATTATGGTTACTTTATTTCATACATTTTACCTTAATTCTTGTGATATACAAGAAGCTAAATGTAATATTTATCTAAATGAAATAGCTATTTTGTTCAATGCTTTTTTTATACAAATATTTGACATTTCTCATATTTCTCGCCATATCGTGGCAACTTTAATATAGAAAAGTCAGTTAGTTGCAAGTATCCCTAAAATATTTCCATTATTGTTAAAATAACGATTCGGATTCAGAATTCTGTGATACATCTTCATTTTTGTCTAAATAAATTTATTGAATTCATCACTGTAAATACAAAAATTGTTTGTTACAGTGTGTGTTTAAGACTAAGTTTATAATGATTTATTTCAATTATTTTCTCATATGGATGTCATTATTAAAACAATTAAATATATATTCTTAAGCAAAAGCTTTATATAATATCTTAACATGTATGCTTTAAATTCTTCAGAAACTAAGATGCGTAAAATATTGCGCCAAATTTAATTATTCATAAAAAGAAATTCACAAGAAACAAAAGAAATAGAATTATTACATGCCGTGGTTAAATCATGAAATTTCTTACCAATAATCCTCTGAGAATTATATAAATAGCTCCCTTTATGACGCCATAAAAGTTCATTAACGTATAAGTCTAATTAGTATATACTGTTCTTGTAACCCCAAACAAGCCAATCGAATGGCAACGGATGAAGGAAAATAATAATGTTTCGGCTTTTTTATTACTAAAGGAATAATATTACATATATTTGCATCCTTTCCAATGATACATAAAAGAAAGTAAATGTAAAGTTATTCTAAATTAAAGATCTAAAGGAATACAGGGAATATGAGTCTAATTAGTTGATACTTTACTTGTAACCCCAATTTAGTCAATCAATGGCAATACGATCTATTTTGTGATGAAAAACATGACATCGGACGACTGAAATTAATAATACTTCAATTTTTTAATTGACGAAGGGGTTATTTTATATATAGACTGTACCAAATTCATACATATTTCATTACGGTTATTTTATTTGGTACATTTTATCCGAATTCTTGTGATGCACAAGAAGCTAAATGTAAAATTTATCTAAATGAAATAGCTAATTTTCTTAGTGCTTTTTGTATACAAATAGTAGTCATTTCTCATATTTCATCCTATCCATTATATATGTTACAGGCCAAACCCGATTTTAGGCCAAACTAGATTGGCCTAGGCCAAACCGGTCTATCCTAATGCCCATCGGATAAACTAGTTTTTCCTAGGCCAAACCGGTCTATCCTAACGTTCATCGGATAAACTAGTTTTTCCTAGGCGAAACCGGTTTATCCTAACGCCCATCGGATAAACTAGTTTTTCCTAGGCCAAACTAGTCTATCCTATTGCCCATATGATAAACTAGACTTTCCTAGGCCAAACTAGTTTGGCCTAACTCTTATAGGATATACTAGTTTAGACTGCTGCTTATTGGTCTGAACTAGTTTATCCTAGGCCAATTCAATTTGGCGTGATTTCATTGAATTCAATGACCGCCTCAACGCCAACGTTCTTTTTTGTCCTAGGCTGATCTACTTTATCCTAGGCCAATGTAGTTTTACGTGTTTTTAGCTCACGGGTGTCAAAGCCAGAGAAATAATGGGCTCGCAGCTTATGTATGTACGCATGTATGTACGAATGTATGTAGGTATGTGCGTAACGCAATAACTCTTGATAGAAATAATGTAATTTGACGTGTTTTTATGTCATCAAGCTACCAAACCCGGAGAACTAATGTGCTTGTAGGTTCTGTATCTATGTATGTACGTAAATACGTAACGCAATAATTCTTGATAGAAACACTCGATTTGCATCAAACATTCAATGTAGGTTTATTCTTATGAGGAGCTTTTCTGATTAATTTGGGAGGTCATTGGAGAAGAATAAGGGGGGGGAGAGAACGAGAGGCTGATTCACCCCTTCCCTTAATTCAAATAAATGGGTTTCCATGCATTATTAGCATATTTTATTCAAATTTTAGATATAGGAGAATTCTCTTGAGGCTCCCATGATTAATTGTGGTTGTTCATTGTTTAAATTTAAAGGGAGGGAAGAATAGAGGTAACGCCCCATAATTTATGTAAATGCTTTTTTCAGGCAAAATTTACTGATTTGCTTCAAATTTTAGAAATAAGTTCATTCTGGTAAAGTTCATTCTGGTTAAGTTCATTCTGGTAACCTAATTAGTTTTGGCGTTTAATTGAATAAGAACAACGGGAAGAACGAGGGGGATCCCGCCTAATTTTGGCAAATGGGTTTTTCATGCAGAATTAACCGATATGCTGCAAATCTTGCATTTGTTCATTCTGATGAAGCGCTTCACTGATTAATTTTGGTGGTTTTTCGGTTAAATATAAAGGGGAAACTTACAATTTATTTCCTTCTTTAAATTAGATAAATTGGTTATAATACATAATTATCCAATTTGCTTAATATTTTGGACATGAATTCATTTGATCAGGCGCTTCTTTAATTAATTTGGGTTTTTTCTTTTGGTTAAGTATAATAGGGTGGTCGGTAGAGTTGCAAAAAGTCGGTTTATTCCCGGGTTTATTTCCAATAGACCAGGTTTATTCCCAGGTTTATTCCCAAAAAACCGAATTATTCCAAAAAATTTCGGGATTTTTCCAGGTTTATTCCTAAAAACCCGATTTATTCCCGGGTTTAAACCGGGTTTTTTCTAACCTTTGCAACGCTAGTGGTCGGTGGACGTTTATCGCCTTCCTTAAATTAGATAAATGGATTTTTATGCACATTTATCCGATTTACCGTAAACTATGAATATAGTTTTTTTTTCTTTTATAAGGCGAATCCCTGAATTGTTATAAGGGTTTAACGATTAAGTATAAAGGGAGGAATGGGGATTGCTCTCCTTAAATCAGATGAATGGTTTTTTGAGCAGAATTGTCTGATTTGCTTCAAAGTTTGGATAATTGTTTAATTTAGTGACTTTGGAACTTTTTCCAGGGGGGGGGGCTCAAAATATTTTAGGGGGGGGGCTCAGCCGCCCATAGCGCCCCCTTAGCTACGACCTTGCCTACGACAAACAAGAATGTTGGCGTTGACGCGGTTATTGAAATCAATAAAATCACACCAAATTGAATTGGCCAAGGAAAAACTAGTTCAGACCAATAAACAGCAGTCTAAACTAGTATATCCTTATAAGAGTTAGGCCAAACTAGTTTGGCTTAGGAAATTCTAGTTTGTCCTATGGGCCTTAGGATAGACTAGTTTGGCCTAGGAAAAACTAGTTTATCCGATGGGCGTTAGGATAGACCGATTTGGCCTAGGAAAAACTAGTTTATCCGATGGGCGTTAGGATAGACCGGTTTGGCCTAAAATCGGGTTTGGCCTGTAACATATATATTTCCCATATTATATCCTATCGTTACATCTATGATATAGAAAAGTCAGTTAGTTGGGAATGTCACTAAAATATCTTCATTATTTTTAAAGTAACGAATCAGACTGACAATTCTGTGATATATTATTCATTTTATCTAAATAAATGGATTGTTATCTTTACTATCAATGCAAAAATTGTTTGTTATAATGCGTTTTTTTAACTCCTGTCAAAGTTTATTATGATTACTTTTAATAACCCTTTCATATAAATTTTAATCAAAATAATTAAATATAAAATTTTAAGCAAAAGCTTCATATATTAACTTAAAATGGATGATTTAGTTTCTTTAGAAAAAAAGTGCATAAAACGTGCCAAAACTGAATTATCAAGAAAAAGACAATAACACAAAACAATAGTAATATAATTTACACATCTTGTGATTAAATCATGAAACTGTTTCTTAATAATCCTCTGAGACTTATATGATGGCCTATTTTAGTTGCCATAAAAGTTTATTGACGTATGAGTCTAATTAGCAGATTCTGCACTTGTAACCAGAGATGGGCAGTATCGAAAATACATGTATTTGAAATACATTTTGAAAATACATTTGCATTTTGTATTTTGTATTTTATCCCAACGAAACGAAAGTATTTTAGTAATGTATTTTGAAACACTTTTTCCAAGTATTTTGTATTTTGAAAATACATTTCATACTCAAAATACATTTCTGTAGATTTCAAGTTGCTTCGTTTAAACCACCGCAGATGCAACAGATGCAAGATTCACAAAAGCAAAACAGGTGCCTCTCTGTTTTGTTTTGTCTGTTAGGATTCGTTTCTAGAAGTTAATGTAAACATATATTTTCAACTATTGCTATGATAAGGATTAGAATGAATGCTTCTGTTTTACTTAACCGTTTTAGTGCTAAGCAATTTTTGCAAGAATGCACGAAAATTGCGGTACATATTTTGATTTCTTTAAAGGAAAAAATAATGTTGTCATATAAAACACTGTTATTTAGACAAATATCAATCAATTTTAATAATTCTTTTTGTATTATAAAGAACTCGCAGCGCAAAAGCGCTGCGCCGCGGTTTTCGAGATAAACTATCGCAGCGCTTTTGCGCCGCGTAGCAGTCAAACGGTTAAGCATTTTTGCTGAACTGTACATGTACAATTCTAACGTTCTAGTTTTTATGATTATAACGTTGCTGTGAGAACGACAAAAACTACTGTTTCATAAACAGGAAGAATCATTCAGAGTTTTGCTGTGTATAGATTTTTTTAAGAACCATAGAAAGGAAGCTAATGCAGTAGCAGAAAGAAATGTAATGTATGTTTAAATCTCGTGAAAGAATTGTTGATATTGCCCCAGCTCCGGATAACAATATATCAATGAATTACGATAGTGCACGTTGCGCTATATTAGATGGAATTTTTTTTTAAATAATTTCTGTTGATAGTAACGGCAAAGTTAAAGCAGCATACCAAATATGTACAACAAAGTCTACCATTATAAGTGGCACCTTCGATGCAACAACGCATTTTAAAACAAATTTAAAGGTAAAATTTTTAGTTTTATACCGTTATACCTTGATTGCAATATTTTTTCTAATTTCTTTGTATCCTTTTTATCAAAGTTCGGGCATATTTTAACCCACCTCTGATATTCATTTAATTAGGAAATAGTTTTATTATACAGATAGTTTTATTTATTGATATAGAGATCCTACTTTTAATAATTGTATTTACGATTGAATCTGTTAAATACCGGAGTTTTGGTTACAGACCTCCTGTCGTTAATGGAGATACATGTTTATATAGCGTGATTTCGCTTTTTTTTTTTTTTTTTTTTTTTTTTTTTTTTTGCTCATTTTATGTTTTATTTTATAATGCTTTTTTAGTGAAGATATAAAATATAAAATGGTGTCCGACCGAAACGAAAGTTGCTGTTTGAAACCGAAGTTTTATTCCTTTTTTAATTTATAAGTAATAAAACTTCTAAACGAAATTTTCAAACGAAAATTTTTCAGATGAAAATTTTATTATTGATAAAAATATTAATCAAGTTAATTAAAAAAATATTCTTTTACAGCAGATTTATTATATATTTATGATTTTGATATTTATTTTGATATATATTTATGGTTTTAAATGTGCGGATATGTGTAGGGGCATGTGAAGAGAAAACCACGGGGCAAAAACTCCATTTCGAGCCACCCCGCGCCATTTTTTTCTTGTGACAAGCTAAAAATGACATTGATTGTATAAATCTAACGCCCCCTAAATTTCCGCGTCCAGGGCTACCACCCCTTCATTCCCCCCTTTCGCACGGCTCTGGGTATGTGCATTATTTTTTTAGAATAAAATTTAAAAAATAATAATAATTAACATTATTTTATACCAATTTATAAGCACATAAAGGTATACATTATTAATTGTGCAATTATTTATGTATCCCGTGAATTCTGAGATTATTTTGTATCAAGCGAGATTGATGTTCATTGTACAGAGTTCCAAAATGTTTAACATTTGGTTTGCAAATTAATTAAAACAAATATCAATAAAAGATTCTTTAAGAGAATAGTAGTGTATCCATGCTTAAAGAAAATAAATAACAATTTTTAATTTGCAATCATTATAACAAATATAGTATGCATGAGTTTTAAATGCAGTTTTACAATATGAGTGATGGAAAAAACGTTATGAGTATTTAAAGTAATTTTAATGCTATGACCAGTTCAAGATTGTAGGGTCTTTAACTTCTTGAGGGGCAGTGAAATGTATTATATCCAGTGTTGAATTCAGGGGATGGCCCGGGGGGACATTCACCCCCGGAGCAATAAAATGTCCCCTTTCGGAAAAATTGAAATTTTGCGTTTTCAATAGTCAAAATGTACAACCCCCTCACCCCCCGGAACTCTATAATGTCCCACTCAGGAGCCACTGAATTCTCTCCTGGAGAAAAGTGTCTGAATTCAACACTGATTATATCCCACTTAATTTTAATCAAGATTCGCACTAAATTTTTTACTAATTTAATAATAAAAATTTAATAAAAATTTTTAATTATTTTACTAAATTTTATACACTTAACTTTGGTTCAGAAATCTTTCATTTTTTTTTTTTTTTAACTAAAATTTTTCGATTATTCCGGTGTGAATTTAACATTACAGAGACACAATTGCTTGTCCCTCAAAGTGTTGAAACAGACCATGAGGAATAGCGATGCACAAATGGAATCACTAATTATCTATTAAACACTAAACACCATCACTTAAAAAACAACAAAAAATTATTTGGTGTCATGATATTCCAAACGTCGTATTGTTATATTTTATGATATTAGCAGGATTTAAATGAAAATGCTTAACATGTCGTTTATTTAATATTTCTTATAAAATTTTATCTTATTTATTATTCATGGGAAATATACTTATATCTGCGAAGCTCTATCGAATTATATATAATTTTTTAAAAACTTCCAACGAAAGAGATTATACAATTCTTTTATATATGTGTGTTTATGTATGCGTCTAAGAATAACTACTGAACTGACACTTTGATTTTCAACCTCTCGCTCCTTTTACTCTCCTCTATCTTTACAATAAGAAAGTATTGGATTCGCGAAAAAATCTACTTCAGGTTTTTGATGGGTTTGTATGTTTTAGAAAGTCCTGAATATCATTTGATTGCTTTTAGAAAGTGTCCATGTTGTGAGTTTGTTTGTAAGTGACAAAAATTTTGTGGGCGCTCTATCTAGCGCCGTGCAAAAAAAGAGAGGCGTAGGGAGCGGTCGCCCCGGGCGCGGAAATTTAAGGAGCGGCAAATTTATACTACCAACGTCATTTTTTAGCCTGTCACAAGACTAAGTTGGGGCAGGGGGCGCCAAGTTGAAACGTTGCCCCGGGCGCAGTTTTTTTCGCACGCCCCTGTCTCTAAAAATCTAAAAGGAAAAAAAAAATCCTTTAACAGATTTCCTTTCAGCTGATACGCAGTTTTCTCTAAATTTATTAAATTCTTTTTGCTTCTTATTAAATCCATTTTGCATGAATTAACACATTTGCCATTTAAGGCTGTTCTCATCTACTCTGCTTAACAAGCGCAAAACATTTTGACACATTTACAAACTCATATTTTAACGGAAAGATATAAATTGAAAAACCCGACTATGGAAGCGATTTGAAATCGAATTGTTTTTTCGATTTTTTGATCAATGAATTACTTATTGATACATAAACGATTTTGTCATGCGACAAACACGTTTCTTGTTTCTGTTTGAGTAGTTAATCTTCTTACGCGCACAAATGCAGTTCAAAATGAACACTTTGACAATATTTTCTGAAACACTTTTTTTGTGTTTGTAAAAACACTTTAAAATGAATGCGATTCTATTACTTTTGAATAACAACATTTACTATTTTGATCCATTTTGAACAAAAAATAAATCAAAACTTATTTCAAAAAGTTAACCATTTGGATTTAAGAACAGCATTTAGACAGGGTTCCTTGACAGAGTCATTTTCAGAGTTCTTTTTATTGTGCTTTAATTTTATTATCCAGAAATATATTTACCATTCTTTAAAAATGATAAAATTAAAACTTTTAACTGTAAAATTATAGCAATTTAAAAATACATGCATTATTTGGAAAAAACTGTTGGGTCGGGCCAGATTGTACTGATTTTTGGATAGTTCAGGCCGGGACGGGATACCCAGCTTAGGGGGGTGGATTCGGAAAAAATATTACAATTTTTGACTAATTCAGACCTCTGGGAAGGATGAAGTCTAGTCCTGGTCTGGTCTGGACAGAATAAATCAGGCCCGTCCGGAAAATGAAAAGAAAAAAGTAAAGCCCGGGACCCGAAAGAGTAATGAACAGGTCCATTTGAGACTATCCTTCAGGAAAATATAAACTGGATATCTGGCCCGGACCAGCCCGGAATGACTGAAGAGCAATTCCGGGCCGGCCTGGCCAGAGTGTTGTGGATTAAAAAAAAATGTCCGAAACCGGACTGCGGACCGTGCCGGGCACGGCCTGTGAAAACCCCCAATGTTATACACAAACTTTTAAAATTTTCAAATGTATTTTGTATTTTAAATGTATTTTCAAAATACATGTATTTTGTATTTTGAATTTTTTTTGACTAGAAAAGTATTTTGTATTTTGTATTTTAGGTTCTAAAACTGATGTATTTTGTATTTTGTATCGAAAATGATTTTTTGATGTATTTTGCCCAACTCTGCTTGTAACCCAGATTCAGTCAATCGAATGACAATACGAGCCATTTTTTGATAAAGAACGTGTCATCGGTTAAAGGAAAATAATAATGCTCCAGCTGCTTTTTTTTCCTTACCGAAGGGATTATATATACAGAGCTGTATCAAACTGATTAATATTTTATTACTGTTACTTCATTTGATACTTTGTGTCCTAATCCCAGTGATACATAATAAGGCGAAAGTAAAATTTATCTGAATGAAAGATCTGAAAGAATACAGGTTTTGCAATTACAGTAGTAGAAAGTATAAGGTATGGTAATGTTTAGAGGCAATTTTTATGTAATAAAGCAAGCCTAAGAAAGATTTTCTTCAAATAGCCAACTCAGTTTCACTAATTTCCACTTAAAATCTTCCAAAGTAGAGTGCCTAGCTTAATAATATAAAGTAGGAGGTGCTTCCGTCGTAATAGTAGATATAGAATCAGCAGCAATTTATATATTTTCTTTGGCAATTGTGTAATTTTTTAATGTCTAGTAGATAGTTTGATAAAAGAAAATGAAAGAAAAAAAATCCTTAAATGAATGTTTAATTAAAGTTAAACAGCATTACGAACACCTTTCATGATATCAACACATTTCCCCCGAAAGATTTTTCATTATCTTCAAAGAAAGAAGTAGGTGATCAATTTAACGTGAATGTTTTTATGTTTACCTAATACTCCAGTTTTTATGGTCTTATCTATCTTTGTCCCGACAGCTAACGGCTGTTTTCTTTATTCTTTAAGTAAGATCAGTTACACATTTCAATATTAGTTTACAATAAAACTGTTAAGTAAAAAAAACACTGCACTTTTGACTTTCACAACATTAAGAAAAAAGTTTACTTTTATACAGCAAAAGTTTTTTTCTTTTGCTGAGAACAACGAGTAATTTTTAACGATAATAAGTATGAAACTTTCACCAACTGGAAGGTAAGAAAGGTATCAGTTTGAGAATTTTTGAGCAAATGGAGAAAAAAATTGACATTAAAATATCTAATTTTGTGTTTAAAATCCGGCTACAGTTTTTTCCATGATTTTTGTTAAAAACAACAGTACGAATATTCGGAGAAAAATTCAGACAGGGACGATCTTTTTATATTTAAATATTTGTCAATAATAAAAGGAGCATGAATATGAGTAAGTACAGAAAGCAGGGAAAATGACGTCAAAAAAAAGTTAAAAAGAAAAGAAATATGACGTCATACAGGAAGTATACCAATTTTTTCCGAATATTTGACTAAAGTAAGTTAAAAATGCAGATAAATATGATGTCAAACTGGAAAAAACGAACATATATTTAATCATTTTTATAAGAGAAAGGGATATCATGATTTTAATTTATAAAGTAAAAATTCATATTTCTCTTTTATTATTTTTTGAACCAAGACTAAGATCCTATTTAAAAAATACTGGCATAATAGCCAAATTTTATATCATTTTTAATAAATTAAAAGGACAGCATAAGTGCGCAAGATTCATGTACTGAAAGGAAAAATATTGTTGACAAGTATCAATTCGTAGAAACTGTAGTTTTGAAATTGACATTTATATACAATCATTCTTAAAATCCTAGAAGACGCCGAATTCTTGGGTTATTTGTAAATATATTGTTTAAAATATGACGAAATCTTCACATAAAGAACTTAAATTAAAATTTACTTTTTTTTTGAAGTATGAATATATTTTTCGGTTGAAAAGTATTTTGAAATATTATTATTTGATATTTTTTATAATCTCCGATAAATAGATTGCATGAAAAAAATCATGTGTCCACCATAGTTTATATAATCATTTCCAATACATTCTGAATACAGTAACAAAGCTTAGGGGAACTATGGCTAAATAATCAATTTAGAAAATTCATAACGCTTTTTAAAACATAATTTCTGCTATTATAAGCAAAAGCGTAAAAATATCCATTTTTTATTCGTCTTTATTGTGCAGATATATATATGATCTATGAATTTGTATGTATACTACGTAGTATGTTAAAAGTTGGTTTGTTGAAACGAACAGTGTTGAAAATTTACTTTTCAATTTTCGTGAATAAACAGAAATGTGTTTAATAAATATCATGCTGATCTATAAAATTTATCTACACCAAGTAATTTTTACATCCCTACCCTCTTTATATACTTCAGAAAAAATAAGTCCCCTCTTTCCAAAACTATGTTAATATTGCATCTGCGGTATTGTAATTGAACTTATAGACATCTAAGACATTAGACTTCGAAAAATCCACATCAACCATCACAGTACAAATATTTTATGAACCCTAGGGCAATAACTATCAAACCACCCACATATTTACAGAGAAAAAAGAGTGTGTATTTTATTTAACATTTGATAAAACGATTATTTAAAACTTTAACTAATTTGTTTAATGATAGGTACTTATGAACAGTATAAAAAATGGCCGAAAAATGTTAATTCTTTACTCGTTCTTAATATTTTGTTTTGTATTAAATCTACCATTAACCTTACAGTTTAGTGCTAGAAAAATATTTAACTAACAAACTAATCTGTATATAATGCGCAATACATTAGATTAAAGCATATCTTGTAAAAGAGGATTAAAGATCATTCGCTAGACAAAAAGAGGATTATTGGCGAAGAACTCCAAAAACTTCTTCTAATCTCCAACTTCACATGTTTCATATTTTCTTTTGCATGAAAAATAAAGACATATGTGCAGAATCTTTGATATTTTATTCTTGATATAATGTCAACGACATTATTTTCATATATTCTTACCATTATATTACCATATACCATTAGAATGGATTAAATTAAAAGAAAATTAAATGAACTTCCTAAAAAGGTGTATTTAATGCGTTAAAGATATCACAAAATTTAACAGATGTTCTTACATATAAAAACACAATTTTAAAAACCTAAAATCTTAAATTTTACATGGCTATAATTTCATTAGAGTTTGATTACCATTGGGTTGTTCATTTTTTTATATGATAAATCGCACAAATTTTAATTTCATAGTCAGTCCAATAGTATATGATTTAGTTTTTGTGTTTTGAAACAACAGAGTTCATTTAATAATTAATTATACAAAATACCATACATGAATTTGCTGAATGAAAGTAAATACATTCTAATAATCTAAAGTAATACTTATCACAAGTAAATATTGCATAATTGTTAAAAGTATCCATATTAACTAGCACCAAAGAATTTTTTGAACGTTTAAATCCACAAGTAAACTGCACACTAGAGCTGAAGTTATTTCAGATAATTATAAATTTTAATAATACATTTTTCATTGAATATTTAATATACTTCGTTCAATATCTGCATAAATTTCTATCAATAAAGAATGTAGCAGTGATTTATCTGGGCTTCAAATTCGAGCTATCTTTTAAAGTGTGTTTATTTCGTTAAAAAGGTTTTTTTTTTTTTTTTTTTAAATAAATTCGTTGTAATTAAATGGATAATTTTTAAATAAAATCGTGATTAAAAAAAAAACGCATAAATGCTGAAAAAATTTGAAGCATGTTGCATACATCTAAATCAAAGGAGTTTAAAAGAAATCAGCAATACAAATGAATCACTTCTTTTTGAAGATTTGAAGTATATGTAAGCTGCAATTTCTGTATTTTTGGATACAGTGGTTTTCATATATCAGGTAAGTGAAGAAACATACAATATTTGGTATTAAATGTATAATCTTTTTAATAGGAAAAGTTTTAGCGTTGGAACTCTCAATCGCTGCTGATCTATTTCACTCCATGAAAGAAAACAAATATATAAATTTTATAACATCTATTTTTTTTTTTTTTTTTTTTTTTTTTTTTTTTTTTAGAACATTATGTCATATAAAAATCAAGACTGTATTCGAGATCTAGGAGAAAAGGCTTTAGAACAGAAAGCACTTTTCATTGATATATTTTCAACCATACATTTTTTTTTTCTTAGAAATAGTAGTATAGATTTCACAGTGAAAAATAAATTTTTATAATTTTTTAATGCATTTTTTCAGATTTTGTAAATAAATAAATAAAATAATATTCTCAAATTCTGGTAGACTGATAGGTATTGTTAATACAAAACGGGGGTAATTTGTTAATACATCTATACACACCCTGCTACGAACACAGATACTGTTTGATAAGTAGAGTTAAAAATCCATAATAACAAAACTATATTGAACCAGCATTAGCTATATTGTTTACATCTTATAGCGGTATCACACGTAACATATTTGAAGTTAAAACTTTCCCCCCAACACAACGTTACAGTCAGCAAAAAGTTGCGTGACCTTGATATAGGGCAGAATCTGCTCGCTTTTCTTGCTTACAGAACGTTTCCCCCGTTACACGGAAAATGTTGGTCATTCATTCAGCGCTGATCAACTGATTAATAGGAGCGGAGCGAGAAATTAAATAACCCCGCGAGAAGTTTGAAAAACCTGTTTACCGAGCACGCAGCAAAATGAACGATCGTGTTTTGTAAAATGCTTGCCAAAAAATCTTTCTCCGTCTGATACATTTATTAGACAAAATCCCTATATCTTATCTGAACTTGTTTCAACACTATTTCTAATGACACAAACATTAAATCAACAAGGAATGCTTCCATTTTTTATGACGACGCAATTAAACGTAAAAAAAAAAAAAAAAAAAAAAAAAAAAAAAAAAAAATAGCGTTGATCTAAAATATTCAGTTACTATATTAATATTTTTACTAAATTAATATTTTTAAAACGTTGAATCAAAATTAAAACTTATATATTTCTGCTTATTTAAGTGAAAAAAATAAATTCCAAAAATATTATTTCGAGTTATAACGATTTTAAATCGCATCAATATAAATAAATTTTAATTTTTAATTTTTTTAATTATCATAAGTTTTATCATATGGTCTATTTTGCAAATAATTTGACAGTCAACCAAAAAAAAAATTAAATCAATAAAAAATAAAATATTTTGAAATGTGTCTCAGATCCTCTTAAAAAAATTAACTCCTCGTTGTCGTAGAAACTAAAGTAATATATACTTTTCGAAAAGAGAAAAAAAAAATCATAGTATTAAAAAAAGAAAAAAAACGAGTTTATTTTGCATTTTCCTACCATTACAAATATGATGTTACTTTCGAACTAACGATTTAAAAATACATAAATTTCTTCCTTCAATAAAAAAGAATTTGTTACCATTAAGTTCTTATCAAAAAGAAAATTTAAACAGATAAATGCATTGCTAACACATTGCGAAACTGACAGCTGCAGCTAATATTCTTTTAAAACATCTAATTTTTCTTGAAACACCGCAATCGATAAATAAACTAGTTGGATGTGTCAATCCCAAAACTTTCGTCTATCTCATAAGTACATTTTAATATTAAAAAAAAAAAAAAAAAAAAAAAAAAAAAAAAAAAAAAAAAAAAACGTGGTAACCCCCAAGTTACCCACTATCGAATTTCCTCGAACATTTGACCTAGTCTAATGAGATTCTGGTATCTGAAAAGCCAAAAACGCAAAATTTAATTAATATTCTGTGAAAATGAGCTTAGTAGTGCCTCATGTTGGATAATTTATACTAAAACCTAATAAGCATCTATTTATGTCAAGACCTAACAGAATCTGAAATATGATGGAATTTCGTCCACTAGTTCTTGAGATATAGTTATAACAAAAAATTTGCAAAACGTAGCACAGCAACACCATATCTTGGACAATTTATGCCAAAACGTAAAAAAGCATCTAATTATGTTATGGTGTAAAAGAATCTGAAGTTTGATGAAATTCTGTGCGGTAGTTCTTGAGATATAGCTAGTTTTAAAAAATCGTGTAAAATATAGCACAGCAGCACCATCAGTTGAAGGGTTTATAACAAAACGTAATCATCGTGTGTCATTATGTTATATGTCATTTTGTAACAAAATCTGAAGTTTGATGAAATTCTGTGAGTTGGTTGTTGAGATATAGCTATCGGAAGAATCGTGCAAAATGCAGCATAGCTGCACCACCTGTTGCACGGTTACTACCAAAATGTAATCAGCGTCTAATTATGTTATATATTCTAGTGTAACATAATCTAAAATTTGATGAATTTCTCTGCATTAGTTCTTGACATATATCTATCGCAAAAATCGTGCAAAATGTAGCATAGCAGCGCTACCTATAGGGCAGTTCACACCAAAACCTTATCAGCGGCTATGCATCTCAAGGTATCGCGAAATCTGAAGTTTGGTGAAATTCTGTGCATTAGTTCTTGAGATATAGCTATCATGAAAATCATGAAAAACGTGGCATAGCAGCGCCACCTGCTGGCCAATTTACACCAAAACTTAATCAGCGTCTATGTATATCAAGGGGTCACAGAATCTGAAGTTTGGTGAAATTCTATGAATTTGTTCTTGAGATATAGCAATCTTGAAAATCATGGAAAACATAGTATAGCAGCGCCACCTGCAGGCCAATTTTCAGCAAAAACCAATAGGCACTAATTCATATCAAGGTCTAACTGAATATAAAATGTTATTAAATTTCGAGCAGTAGTTCTTGAGATAGAGCGCCCACAAATTTTTTGTCACATACAGACAGACAGACATACAGACAGACAGACAGACAGACAGACAGACAGACAGACGGACAGACTCACAGACAGACATTTTCTAAAAATAGTCAAAACGTGTTCAGGACCTTCTAAAACGTATAAATCCGTCGAAAACCGGAAGTCAAAAATTTTCATGAATCCAATACTTTCTTCTTGTAAAGATAGAAGAAAGTAAAAATCCAAATCTTTGAGAAAGGAAAAAAATACACTCAATTTATTTCTTTTCGGCACAAAATTTAAATTTTATTCCTTTACAAAAAAGTAGTATATAGAATTGTAAGGCTAATAATAGTTTTATACTTTGACCGAGAAAATATCTTATTTTTTTATTTTAAGCAATTTTTACTCAATATAAAATTTATTTTAAAAGAATATACATTTCGAATATGGAAGAAAATTCATAAAAAAATCATAAAAAAGAAAAAATAATAAGACTTTACCTTCCATTTGCCTACCATTATACATAAGACACATACTTTCAAATTAACGATTTAAAAAATATAAATTTCTTCTTTCTATAAAAAAAATGTGATACCATTAAGCTATTATCAAAAAGACAATTTTAACAGAAAAATGTATTACTAACACATATCGAAACTGACAATTGCAGCTAATATTCTTTTAAAACATCTAAGTTTTCTTGAAACACTGCAATCCATAAAAAAATTCTTCATCTTTCACAAAGCAAAAGAATACACTCAATTTATTTCTATTCGGAACAAAATTTAAATTTTATTCCTTTACAAAAGAGTAGTAGATAAAATTGCAGGGACAATAGCAATTTTATTCTTTGACTGAGAAAGTATCGTATTTTATTATTTCGTGCAATTTTTATTCAATAAAAAGCTCATTTTAAAAATTTACTAAGAGCTGGAAACATTATTATTATTATTTAATTTAGTAAAAAAATGTATTATTATTTATTATATTCTTAGCATTACAATTTTCTATATATTTTCTCTAAATTGGATTTAGTTACGTAAATAAAGTGGGTCCAGGACCCATTTAAGATAATTTTTATTTATTGAGTTAAACTCTACATATATCAAAAACTATCCTCCAGCTACAGTTTTTTTTAATCAAAATAGTTTTAAAATTACGCATTTATCTTATCACATATTTTAAAAGTCACATATTTTAGAAACATCACACGGTGCTGGATAAAGAAATGATGATGATTGAAATGCTTAAAAAATTTTAACTCCTCGTTGTCATAGAAACAAAGAGAATATACATTTCAAAAGGGGAAATAAATTCATAAAAAAATACGAATTCATCTTCCATTTGCCTACCATTATATATAAGACAATACTTTCGAACTAACGATTTAAAAAATAAAAATTTTTCCTTCTATAAAAAGAATTTGATACCATTAAGCTCTTATCAAAAAGACGATATAAACAGATAAATGCATTACTAACACTTTGCGAAACTGACAGCTGCAGCTAATATTCTTTTAAAACATCTAGGCTTTCTTCAAACACTACAATCAATAAATAAAAATCCCAAATCTTTGAGAAAGGAAAAATATATACTCAATTTATTACTTTTCGGCACAAAATTAAAATTTTATTCCTTTATCAAAAAAAGTAGTCGATAAAATTGCAGGACTAATAATAGTTTTATACTTAGACTGAGAAAATATCTTATTTTTTTATTTTCAGCAACTTTTACTCAATAAAAAATTTATTTTAAAAGAATATACATTTTGAATATGGAAGAAAGTTCAGAAAAAAAGTCAGGACTTTACCTTCCATTTGCCTACCATTATACAAAATATGCATACTTTAAATTAACAATTTAAAAAATATAAATTTCTTCTTTCAATAAAAGAAATTTGATGCCATTAAGCTCTTATCAAAAAGACAATTTAAACAGAAAAACGCATTACTAACACATTACGAAACTGACAGCTGCAGTTAATATTCTTTAAAAACATGTAAGTTTTCTTCAAACACTGCAATCGATAACAAAAAAATTGTCCATTTTTCAGAAAGGAAAAGAATACACTCAATTTATTTCTATTCGGAGCAAAATTTAAATTTCATTCCTTTACAAAAAAAAGTAGAAGATAAAATTGCATGGACAGTAGTAATTTTATTCTTTGACTAAGAATTTTTTTATTTTTTTTTTTTTATTTTCTGCGATTTTTATTCACTATAAATTTTTTTATAAAAGTCTATAAATACTGAAAATATTAAAGTTTTTTTTATTATTTAGAAAAGATAGTTATTGTTGTTTATTAGAACCTTAGTATTACAAAGTAGTTAATTAAGGATGTTGTGTTAATAAAGTAAAAATAATTTAGTATGAAAAGATAATCTAAGTAAATTATTTTTAAGTATTTTTAACCATTTTTATTTTCATGAAACTAATTTATTAAATTAAAAAGTTAAAAATTAAATCAAAAAGTTAAAAATTAAACATTTCAAATGTCAATTTATGGAAATCCTTAATAGCCCAGTGGTTTGGGGCTGAATTCAGAATTAAATAGAGGAAAGCTTTATATTCCTTTAATCCCTTCAATTCAGGTCTATAATGAATTTACAAAGTCCCTCCCCGCTCCCTCATACCAGGCAGGCGTAAGAAATTGTGCACATATTTATAGCCGAAAGAAGTCTTAGCTTGTTTTGTAATTATCGTAACACTGTCTCAAAACAACTAATTCTATCAAAAACATTGTCTATGCGAATAAAAATTGTAGGGGCTAAAATTAATAGTGATTGGGTGGATTAAAATTCTGAATAAAATGAGTATCCACATTAATATTTTTGCTGAACATGATGGTCAAAATTCTATTTCAAAAATTTACCTTAATCGCTAATCAAGAGCTTGGAACCAGAAGAGACCAAATAATCAATCCGTACTGCTTCCAACTATATATACATGGATTTTTTTTTATTTCTTGAAGGTTTCACGGTGCTTTTATAATTATTCCAAGGATTTATTTTCTACGTTTTGAGAATTATATTTTATTACAATATGCAATATCGAAAAAAGTGTACATGAATAATAGTTGTTTTACATGTCATTTCACAGCTGGTACCGCCAATAATAAACCATAGTTTTAACAGAAAGATATTTTTAACACAAGTGTTAAAAAACTTTTCGATATTCCAAAGCTTTTAAACTTTTATGAATTTAACTTAAGGTACTCGTAACTGATCAAAAACCAGTTTTATTAAAACCATTTTAGTCATTTTTGTAAAATATCGCAATGGTTAACCTGGACTTCCTTTAAGGGAGACCCGTAAGAAAACACCCAAAATTTCTATTATTGATTTTAAAGTAATGAATTTTGGTGCACTATTTAAGAATCTTTTTGTAAGGAATAATTAACAAAAAAAAATTCACTTTTTATGAAAAAGTATATTTTTTATGGGGATTTTATGTTTTTTTTTTTTTTTTTTTTTTTTTTTTGTCGAAAAATACTTTTTTTAAAATTACTACTCCTCATTCAATTTTCAATATTTTGGTATTACTAAAATTTCTTAAATAGTGTTATAGTATATGGACAAGACCTAGGGAGAGATATTTTTAATTTTCTTTTTTAATCAGCTAAAAAAATGAAAGAAATTACGCATGGTAAATTTCCTTAAATTCTTTATAATTTTCAAGTTTACCAATTTATGTAAAATTTTCAGAAATAGTTAAAAAAATATCTCTCCTTACTTTTGTTGCGAATTTTTTTAAGATTCTAAAAACATAAACACTTTTTTTCTAAATCATTTTACCACTGAGCCTTAGTATTTTGAACTTAGGCAAAACATGAAAAAAGTCATTTTCAGGAAAACACATTTTAAAATGGGCGTTAGTCCTTTAAACTCTAATGACTACAATTAAAAAGGTTCATTTGCTACCTGTTCCAAGTGTCCCCGAGTTCTGAAATTTTGCATGGATATTCGCAAATATGTATTCTATCGTCTTCTGAGATAATTTTTTTTTTTTAACTTTTGGTGATTTTTGGCCGAAAATGGGGTTCGGGTCTCCCTTAACGAGAAGACTCCTGCATACTTATTTGCTCACTCCACTCCTCAATCCGAGTACTTTATTTTCAACCTCCTTAATTTTTAAGTGCACGCAATGTTATTCACTTCATATACGTCATATTAAATGCTCAATTATGTTATTTCAAATAAAACATTGAAAAAAAAAATATGCAATACTTTGTATCAATTAGAAATCATTTTTGAAATATGCTAAACACCATGAGACACTAGATAGATTTATTCGTAGCGGCAAAAGTTCACCTAGCAGGAGGAGGGAAACTTTATATTTTCATTTTGAATAATGTCGCAGAGATTAAATCAGTTTCCAACTTTCTCTTAATTAATTCCGAATTCGGTCTTTTTTTCATCTCTTAGCAGTGTGCTATAAGATGTAATCAAGCGATTAAGCCATAATTCTCAAAAAGTCCAAAATAAAGATCTGAAATAATTACAAAAACATTGTAAAATGACTCAGCAAATTAAAAAACATATATACATGTACACAGGGTTCTCATTGCCTTTTGACTGACATTAGCGGTTTGGCGAATAAGAAATAAAAAAACATTCGCCAAATGGAAAGAAATATTAGCAAAATAGATCCCTCGTGAAACACTGAAAAATCTATGTTTAACAGCCTTGTACTATCAGTTTTTTTTATTATGATCTAAAATAGGCTATTTTTTTTTTGTAATCTATATATATAAAAGAAAGTCTGGATTTCATATTAATCACGACACAAAAAAATCTACCGAACCAAAAATCTTTAAAATTGGAATAAAAATACTACTTATAATATCGAGTGCCGCTAAGAAGGGATTTTCGAAAATTCCATCCCTAAGGGGGGTAAAGAAAAAAACGAACTTTAAAAAAATTCCTTAAAAATCGGCTTCTGTAGTTTTTCTTACACTGATATCATATTTTTGTGTATATTTTCATGCAGAATCGAATGGTACTAAGCAAATTCTTTTAAATCCATTATTTCGTGAGGTGCTTCACATTTTCCAAATTTGGCGATTTCTTCGGCGCAAAAACATTAAATTTTCAATCCTTATCTATATATATAAAAGAAAGTCTGGATTTCATATTAATCACGACACAAAAAAATCTACCGAACCAAAAATCTTTAAAATTGGAATAAAAATACTACTTATAACATCGAGTGCCGCTAAGAAGGGATTTTCGAAAATTCCATCCCTAAGGGGGGTAAAGAAAAGAACGAACTTTAAAAAAATTCCTTAAAAATCGGCTTCTGTAGTTTTTCTTCAACTAATATCATATTTTTGTGTATATTTTCATGCAGATTCGAATGGTACTAAGCAAAATCTTTTAAATCCATTATTTCGTGAGGTACTTCACATTTTCCAAATTTGGCGATTTCTTCGGCGCAAAAACATTAAATTTTCAATCCTTATCTATATATATAAAAGAAAGTCTGGATTTCGTATTAATCACGACACAAAAAAATCTACCGAACCAAAAATCTTTAAAATTGGAATAAAAATACTACTTATAACATCGAGTGCCGCTAAGAAGGGATTTTCGAAAATTCCATCCCTAAGGGGGGTAAAGAAAAGAACGAACTTTAAACAAATTCCTTAAAAATCGGCTTCTGTAGTTTTTCTTCAACTGATATCATACTTTTGTGTATATTTTCATGCTGAATCGAATGGTACTAAGCAAATTCTTTTAAATCCATTAGTTCGTGAGGTACTTCACATTTCCCAAATTTGGCGATTTCTTCGGCGCAAAAACATGAAATTTTCAATCCTTATCTATATATATAAAAGAAAGTCTGGATTTCGTATTAATCACGACACAAAAAAATCTACCGAACCAAAAATCTTTAAAATTGGAATAAAAATACTACTTATAACATCGAGTGCCGCTAAGAAGGGATTTTCGAAAATTCCATCCCTAAGGGGGGTAAAAAAAAGAACGAACTTTAAAAAAATTCCTTAAAGATCGGCTTTTGTAGCTTTTCTTTAACTGATATCATATTTAAGTGTATTTTTTCATGCTGAATCGAATGGTACTAAGCAAATTCTTTTAAAACCATTAGTACGTGAGATACTTCACATTTTCCAAATTTGGCGATGTCTTCGTCGCTAAAACCTGAAAATTTCAATCTATATATATAAAAAAAAAAAGTCTGGATTTCGTACTAATCATCGTACAAAAAAATCTATTGAACCTACAATTTTGAAAAAGAGATCTATAATCAGGTTAACATGATTATATACGCTATATTTAATTATCTCAATATATATAAAACGCAAAGTGAAATTTCTTTCCGGCCGCTTATAATTTAAGTTCTACTAGATAGATTTTAATGGAACTTCCATTGTGTTGTATATTTTTTCAGAAATTTTGTAATAAATAAAATATAGCATTCTACGTTGTTTAATTGACTACTTATTAAGATGTTTTAAATCAGATGAACCCAATTACAAAAGGTTGGCTTTATTTGAAAGTTTCCACTGAAGGAATTTTTATTTATTAACTAATAAGAATGTATTTATTAAAATACAACACATTGCTCAGTGGTGCACAAAACAAAAAATTTAATATACATTTGTACAATTAAAATAAAATAAACTATCAACGTTTCGCGCCGTCTTCTGCGGGCGTCTTCGGGAAAATATGATAACGGAAGGACTAAGTTTGCATCTTGATCGAGAAATAATATTTCTAATAAATCTCTCGGCCAAGTCACAATCTCTCTGCCTTGAAACATTTAAAGATGAAATTAAAGTCCATAATTTAACCTAGCATTAGTATACTTCATAAATATATACAGGACAGTTGCACCATAAAATTTAACTAATAAGAATGTATTTATTTAGAGATAGTATAAGAATTAGTATAATGATTCAGGGATTAAAGATGATAGTATAAGAATTTTTGTTTGATTAAAACTGTTAACATATTGATCACTACGTCATTCATTGGTGACTAGCACTGAATTTTCCGTTTAGATGACTGACTTTTCACCGATGACAAACAGACTAAAATATGTTATAAAACTAAAAATTTCTATGGTATGAAAATGTCTTTTGATTCAAAGTTTCTTTAAAGAAAACTGACCAGCGTAGCGGGCGAAGGCTGCTAGTTGCTTATAAAACTATTTAAAATAAGTATATTTTAAAAGATTCCTAAATGGGTAACTGCTTCAGAAATTCTTGTAGCAGTTGAAATAAAAATTAAAAACAACTATCTTTGACTTAAAGTTGTAAAAATTGCACTAAAAATTGCTGTTTGATTTTGACTCTTAATAGACAGAAAAAAATTGGCGGCCAATACTAATTTGCATAAAACGGGAAAAAAAGTAAATGGCTAATTTCAACACAGCACTCTAAAATAAAAATTCTCTATTTGGCGCTTGATGCATGCAATATTGTTAATGTTTTTATCGGCACGACTTGGGCGCATAACTGACGTTAGAGAAAAACCTAACGAACAATCATATGTGTTTCTTTGTCTTTTGCTAAATTAGACTGATGTAGACACAGTATCTTTATAAATAAAACAATGTAAATGGCATAATGAGATTGAACGCACAAAGCGATATAAATCGTTCAGTAACTCGGAAGAGGATCTCAATTGTATTGGCACACCATACACAAAAACACACAAAAGAGCAGAAATTGAGCACTCGCATTTGGTGAATTTCACAGTTCGTTTACTCTCCAATGAAATATTTTGTCGCGATTTGGCGCAATGGCGGGGGACAGCGAGAAATGCGCATGTATATAAAATTTTGAAGCAGAATGAATTGATAATCTCGATATTCTGGCTTCCGGTGCATGATTATTGACTTAGACAAAATTTATAGAAGAATGGTGAGTTTTATATTGCACAAAAATTTTAAGAATAAAATAAATACCCAGAGTATTCATTTTATTCATAATTTTAAGCTCTAGAACATTTGCAGCGACAATGTTTTTGATAGGGTTAATTTTTGTGAGATTTTGTTACAGTAATTAATAAAAACGTGTTTTTGATTATCTGTATTTATTTTCTAACGCTCGTTAGTAAGATAGGGGGGGGGGTCTTAGTACATACATTCTAGATCTAAACCAAAGGGATTAAAACAATTTCCAGCTTTCCGTAATAAATTCCGATTTGGACCTTTTTAATCTTACCTACCACTGGGATTTAAATTCACCTTAATATAACAAGTTAAAAAAATTGTAAACAAAAAACACTGTTATTATTACTGGATAATTTTTATTTATAATGAAACAGATTTAAATCCTAGAACTTTTAATAATAAGGTGGTCTAGTGTAATAACGCCAGGCGGGGTAATAACGCCAAGTGCTAATATTATGCATAATTATGAAATAATCTGGTAAATGACACCCATGTGCTCTGCGCAGAACGGTTTTGAGTCATATAAATTGCAAAAAACAGCTTCAAGTTAATTTGTTCCATTTGTAGGTCTTATTGTTTTTACAAGAACTAAAATTAACGCTTGATCTAAAATTTGAGAGATAAGTTTTGTGATGTGAAGACTATTTTTTTTATAGGGAAATACTTTGTTAATTACATAAATTTGTAGTGCATTTCATGTACTTTCAAAATGTTGTTGAAGATTTTGGAAATCTTTCCTTGATAATTTGTAATTTAAAATGTACTGCGCAATAACTATACCGGGGTAATAACGCCAATCCTTGGCTTAATACCCCGGTTTGATTCCTAACAGTGGCCGAGTTACATCCTAAATACTGATTCAAATAAACACAGTTAAAACTGTGCAATGTTTCTAATAAATCTATTTAAGCGGTACTTTTTAAGCAAAAAGAAGCTCGCGGTCTGATATTCTTTTGCCTCCTCCCCCCCCCCCTTCCCACACCACAACTTTATTTTTCTTACACTTTCACAAAAAATTGAACATTTTCAATAGCTTAGAATGCAATTTGTCAATTTCTAAGTTTGCAGAGTTTGTATTTTTAGAATTGGGCAATCTACATGCAATTATTACATCTTATTTCATAGTTTTGTTTGCATGGCGTTATTACCCATATAGATGGGTAATAACGCCAAATAGCATTGGTCAAGAAATCATGCCATCACATTTTATGAATACATATCTGTTAAATTATTTTTTTATATAGATAGTCAATGAGTTGCTGTATCAAATCATATATTTGTTTGAAAAATGCAATCTAAAACTGAGCCGTGAAAAATGGTAGAACTTTAACGTGGCGTTATTACACCCAGGATACCTTATTTATGCTTTTCCTCAGGGTTAAAAAGATAAAAGCCAGACGCTGAATCCTTTATATCAGATGGGCCGATTCTAAAAGGTCGGTAATAAGTTGGAAAATGCATATAAATCATAGCAAATGAGGTGCATTCGCACTATAACGAAGTTTTAAAGATATTCAGATCTTGTTATATTTCGAAATCTTTTGTGTATCCTTGTAAATACAATTTGATTTCTGTTAAACAAGAAGTAACTTGAAGAAAATATCATCATCATATATCAAGTTTATAAAATGTCAAACAGTTTAATACAATTAAAACGTGCCCTATAATATTATGTAACGGAATATAATTTTATGACTTGTAAATTAATAGCAAATATTCCTTGCCCCACATATTATACAGAATGGATATTTTAGTACATACTTTTTAGATGCATATCAGTTTTAAAGAATGTAAGATCATGAAAATGCACTTTAAACCGTTTTCCCTTTGGCCGTAATGTAACGAAATATTTTTGATTGTCCCTTTAATTAAACCAGTACCAGGTAGATCGAGCTTCGTTTCATAGTTTATTAAACTCTTTTCTTTAACACAGCATCAATTTTGTATGTAAAGATGGATCGATTGTAATCGATTTTTTATCCCCATTCTCATATATCAGAATTATGAAACACATGTACAAAGGTACGTTTTAGATGACAGTACAGAAGTTTAGAATTTCCTGAACTTAATTAATAATTAATACATTATTTCTTTTCCGGCATTTTCAAATTAGCCCGTAAAAGGTAACAAATCACTGAAAATTCTCAGTAACTCGTACAACAAATAGCATAGGAATTGAAAAAAAGAATGGATTTATTCAAGCGCCAATAAATGCTCGCCAAAATATGCCAAAGCGCTCTAAAACTGTAAAAAATGACAGTGTTTTCGTCTGTAGACAACATGGTAAAACGGTGTCGTTTAGTTATGAGTACCCTGTATACTTAAAGATTTATGTAGTTAAAACAAACTATGTTAGTACAAACAATATAATATAGAGAAATTTAATTGAATATTTTTAAATCTCTCATCAATAATACTTCTTCAAATAGAAATTAATGATAGTACATGCGGAAAAAATTAATTACTATAAAAGAATATTAAAATATTTAAACCTATTATTTAACAGCAACAATGTAAGACAACCAATTTCCTTAGTGAAATAAAAAAGTATTATAAATTTTGAAAAAGAATAAAATGTAAAACAATTCCTTTAAAGAACTGCTCTAATTACAACTGCACTTATGTCCCGCTCTCAAAAGTAATTAATTTTGAATTCAAAATTTTTTGCATTTTTATATTTGTTTCAAATATTTTCTACTCAGTTTTATAAATTTATAACTTTTCGTGTTTTAGGAGAACAAAGGGAATAACAATGTTTTTTATCCTAAACGGAAATAGAATTAATTGAAATAAAGAACCATTGTTTGACTTCCGTTTCGTTTACTGGCAGAAACTAGTTTTTTTCGCTTGACAATATCTTTAAAATATACTTAAAATGCTTTTTTGGAATACATTTCTAATGTATCCACAATTTAAAATGAGATTTTTTAACAAAATGAACGTAATAAAATCTTTAATTTTTCTTATGTCTTTTGAAAACAAAAGGCTCTTGGAGGAATGTGCCACACTCTTTTTCGCCCTTTAGCATACGAAATTTGAAGAAGTCTGAAACATATGTTTACTAATTTCAATTATACCACAGACATCTATAGTTTTAAAGGTTTACTTTCATAGATTTATAGATTTATGGTAATTCTTCTGTCCCCGTTGTTCTTCTCCTAAGGAATCGTCTTTTAAAAATTCAAAGTCCAATTCACGTATTATCCTCATGCATACATATATATTTAAAATAGTCAAAGCTCTTCGTCACCAAGAAAACATTGAAAAACGAGCATCAAGGTTTGACTGCCACACTTTAAAAAAAGCATGCAATAAATCAAAAAGAACTTCTAACATACCATGATCTGAATTAGAAATTTCTGATTTAGTAAATAAAAAGTTTTGTTGAGCTTTCTTCGTGATAGCATTATGTACTCTACAAAATTTCATAACTTTCTGAACAGTGCTTTCGTCTGTAGACAACTTGTTAAAATGGGCTCGTTAACTGCTACCCTGTTTTGTAAGTACATCGTACGCACAACATGTATTTGCAAAACATAATTTGCCCATACAATGTACGGGCATTTATACTCCATTTTAATTTTTTTCTCACCAGTAAAATTTTATTGTAATTTTTCTGATTCTTTTAGGTAAAAATTTCTGTTTTGAAAAACCGGTGATAAAAGACTAAAAATTCATGACATGAAAAAAAAAATAGACATTATTTGAAAGTTTTTCTTTTTTCAAAAATATTGATCAGTTAAATAGTAAACTATTTATACACTGTATACTTAAGGATTTAAGTAGTTAACATACAATGCAAGTATAAAAATATAAAATAGAGAAAATTGTTTGAATATTTTTAAATCTGTCATTACTAATACTTCTTCAAATAGTAATTAATGATTGCACGAATAGAAAAAATTAATTAATATAAAAGAAAATTAAAATGTTTAAATCTATTATTTAACAATAGAAATGTAAGGCTATCAGTTCTCTTTGTAAAATAAAAAAGGATTCCAACATTTTCAGCATGTTAAGACGGGGTCGTTTAACTATGGATACCCTGTATACTTAAAAATTTAAGTAGTTAACAAACAATGTAAATATAAATAATATAACATAGAGAAAGTTAATTGAATATTTTTAAATCTCTCATCAATAACCCTTCTTCAAATAGCAAATAAAGATAGTACAGACAGAAAAAAAAAATAATTACTATAAAAGAATATTAAAATGTTTAAATCTATTATTTAACAACAGAAATGTAAGTGTAGCAATTCTCTTTGTAAAATAAAAAAGTATTCCAAATTTTAAAAATAAAAATAAAAATAAAATAATTCCACTAAAGAGTTACTGTAATTGTAACACCACTTATGTCCCGCTCTCAAAAGTAATTAATTTTGAATGCAAAGTTTATTGCCTTTTTATATTTGTTTCAAATATTTCAGGCTTAGGTTTATAAATTTATAACTTTTCATGTTTTACGAGAACAAAGGGAATAACAATGTTTTTATCCTAAACGGATATAGAAATAATTGAAATAAAGAACCATTGTCTGAGTTTCGCTTCGTTTACTGGAAGAAAATTATATGCTTATTTTTTTCGTTTAACAATATCTTAAAAATATGTTTAAAAGACTTGTTTGGACTATATTTTAAAAATATTCACAATTTAAAATGGGTTTTTCTGCAACAGATTAAACATAGTAAGAAGTTTTATTTATTTATTTATTTATTTATTTCGTGAAGCTAAAAATTCGCTCGTTTGAAGCATGTATAAATGCTTGGATTTAAATTTTAGCAATTGTATTTAATTATACAAAGAAAAATAGAAAATATTAATATTGCATTTAGTGATTAAGAAATTCGAAATATTATCAGAAGGAATTTACGTCATTTTCCAATGTAATTAAAGATCGGTTATTTGTAAGGTTAATTAGTAATGGTTATGATTAACACTGCTATTTTACTACAAATACACACACACACACACACACATATACAGTGGCGGTCATATCTTTCCGGACAGCAAAAATTTTTCAGTTAATTTGTAAATATACCCATATGAAGATTAATCTCAAAGCCTTATAGAAGAACGTGTAAATATCAATAAATTTAATTGACAAAATTAAATATAAAAGAAACCGCATGTTCTCGAAAGTTCCCGGCCACTTTCACAAGTTCGTACAAAAGTGGTATTGTAATAGAAAATTACAGTGATCAACAACATTTACAAGTACTATTTTATCGTGTTACTGTTTTACTAGCTTTAGTAATACGTACTGCGGCGCAGCAACGTGACATTCATACAATCAACGGTTAAAGATCGTCTATGGTACATTTTTTCCACATTTCTTGCAATTTTGGCGAAATTTCGACTGAGTTGGAATATGTATAGTTCCGCCGACTTTTGCCAACTTCTTTCCAAAGATTTTCTAATGGATTCATGTTGGGCGTTTGCGGTGACCATTTCAAAAACGAAATTGTATCATTCATCTGGCTGTGGAAGTGGATTTCAGATAACGGACAGACGCTTTTTTAAGAAAATACTCCCTACGCCATGTGTCCTCCGCCATGCTTCATTGTTGGAATAACATAGGTCGAATCATACCTTTTGTTGTTAGGTCATCGTATGTAGTGTCTGCCATCACTACCAAAAAAAATTCAAATTTGATTAATGGAAAAAATAGAACTTTTGTCCAGTTTTCACTTGACCAGACTTTGTGTTCCTTGGAAAATGAAAGTAGGGTACGTCGGTATTTTTTTAACCTCCGAAAGTTTTTTAACACCGACTCCTCCATAAAGTTTTCTATCACGTCACCATCATAACACGGTAGACAAACTTATTTCAGCAATATATACTATCAGACAACTATCTAAATTGTTTCAAAACTATACGTCAACTAGTTGGATGTGCCAGTCCCAAACTTTCTTCTATATCATACATATATTTTAATATTTTTTTTAAATAGTTACTCATTTTGATGTTTTAATAATTTTAATTCAATACCATACGAACTTTGGTTTTCATCTTAAATTTCTGCTTCAATCGATTAATCAGAGTAAAAACAAATTATCTCTACTCTATATATATATAGAGTAATATAAACAAATTATATTACTCTATACGAGCCGATGAACAATAGAATGATAGGCAGATTTTTTTTAATTCAAGGAGGACCTATTTGCCTTACCAAAAAATAATTATATACAAAAATTTTAGTTCAGTTCTAGGACTACATACACTTTTAGGTGGTGCAATATTGAAAATGGCATAAAATTAACTATTGCAGCGTCGCCTTCCGGCGGATTTTTTTCAAGTTCAGGGATGACCAGTAAGCCATAGCCATACACTTACACAAAAAATTGGGTTCAATTCATTGTATAACTTCATATACTTTTATTCGGTACAATATTGAAAATGGCACAAAAATCGCGATTGCAGCGCCCCCTTCCGGCGGAATATTTTAAAACTGAAGGAGGACCTGCTTGCCACAGCCTGAAACATTCACATAAAATTTGATTCATTTCTATGCATAACTTCATACACTTTTTGATGGTAGAATGGCGACATACACACAGACACACACAGACACACAGGCACACGGACAGACAGACATTCTGTAAAAACAGGTTTTTTGGAATCTCTTACCCCTAAAACGGGTAAATCCGTCGAAAAACGGAAGTCGAAAACAATTTCGATTACAATACTTCATTCTGTTTGAAGATAGAAGAAAGTAAAAATGCAAAGTCAAGTGGAGGGGAACTAAGTAAATCGATTTTACATCGGTATGTGGGTGCGAAAATGGAGCGTTGAGGCATCAGTGGGCTATGTTGAGTTAAGCGGAAGCAATCGATTCGATGATTTCAATCGTTTTTTTCTGCACAGATTTCAAGCCACATGCAGCATTACACTAATGCGAATCTTGCTGACATGCATTTTATGTGTTGGGCTGCGCAAAGAAATGGTTCACACACATTAGACATCTAATACACCTTGAGCTTGACGAAAGGCTCTACTGTGCGTAATAATGCTTTTTCCATTGTATGAATTTTGCGCTACCTTTTAGCGCTCGTATCACGCCTCGAAGCATAAAATATTTCACCCTGCACAATTTACGATGAAGACGCTCAAATTTTAGGATATCAAGCAGATTCCTTCACAGGATCATTCTATGTACATTTTTGAGCAGCCGCTCCATTTCCTTGTGCAGCCTCATAAATGTAATACATGTTGAGAAAATCCGCATTAGTGTAAAGACGAAATTTGCGTGAAATCGGATCAAAAAATGACGATTCAAGCCAGCAAAGTGCTTTTCTCCACCGAACTTAATAGTGCCCTGTACTGCCTCAACACTGCATTTTCACAACCACATTCCTATACGAATTCTGCTTACAAGGAGAGTCTCCATTCTGGGCATACTCAGAATTTTTTGAAAAAAAAAATACTTATTGAACTACTCATGTATGTAATAAAGGATCAGTCAAATTTAGTGGCAAAATTACAGAAGAAACTCGTTAAAAAAATAAAATACTTTCGAGCGTTTGGCGCGAAAAGACGAACGCGTCACTCGATTTGGCGAGCAGCATTTTCCCTCGCCAAAAGAAAACGATTTTGATGCACTTGAAAATTTCTTGTCAATTAAATTTTAGACTACGCGTAAATAGTATTTAATGAATTTAAATTTGAACAATGAAGAAATTTGACATATTGATGTATTTTATATTACATATTTCTGTTATTTTTGTTGCAGTTATTTAAATTTATTACTTTAAAAATAATTCCTCATATAAAAAATACTTTCACATAGAAAAGTAGTTTTTCATATATTTAAGCGTATGACAAAATAAAGGCCAGAAGAAGAATGCTGAAGAATGCTGTTTTTGTTTCCATAGCAGCAAACTTGAATCGACAGAGCTCAATTATATTGGAGTTAATTTTGAGATTAAAAATAATTTTGATCAATTTAAATTTTGTTTTAATTCATAAAATTTCACAGTTAATTTCCATTCTAAATACATTATGACAAAAATATAGTTAAAACAAACTAAATCTGACAAAACTAACGTTATATAAATAAAATATCTTTAAAAAAGTTCAAGATCAAATATTTTTATCTCAAAAGGGATTTGACAAAAAAAAAAGTATTTTTTCAAATTTTATTTTGTCGCTAACTGATGATAAATCGCCAAATAAAAGAAATGTTCGTTATTTTTTTACAAACGTTCTATCGGGGTTCCACCAAAAAAATTTTTACAAACATATATATCCACATGAGAAGAACATTCTGTAATTTTTCAGAATTTTCTAAGTATGCCCGTATGGAGACCTTCCTTGTTAGTTACGTCTTCTCTTCCTGCCTTTACTTTTTAGAAATATAATTTTGAAACACTCTCTATAATGAAACAATGAATTTTAATCTAAATTTCCTTTTACTTCTGTTTTGACGTTTTTACATGTTTTAGGATTGAGAAATCACGATAATCAAGATTTTACAAAATGTATATCTCTCCATGTACTTGTGCATTTGTGTGTCCTACTTGAATTAAAAAAAGGTTATGCATCAAACTGAACAAAATTTCTCGTTATGTTCTTCGTTGTGGCAGGCTGATAGTCTGTAGAAGTTGTAGTTCGAAGTGAATGCAGGTATCATACAAATTTTATCACTTAATAGTGCCAAAAATACTTTTCACCGCAGAAAATCAACATTGTTTTATTTGTTGATTAATCCAAATTATAAAATTAGTCTATAATATTGCCCAGCTCAATGCAAAATGTATTAAGTTGACCATAATGATACTCCTTTTTTATTTCATGTGTTTTAGGTAGCTTTCATTACAAAAAGTAAAAAGCTACCTATTGCAGCCGTCCGGAGGAAAGCACTTCCGGAAAATTTTGGTATATTTTCACCGATCATGACCCCCAGACCCCAAAACCACCCTCCGTTCAAATGTTGACATATATATATATATATATATATATATATAACCATATGTATATATATATATATATCTGATTTTTGTCATGCGATAACTAACGTATTTATGAAACGATTTGAATGAAACTTGGTATGTACAAAGTAAATACAAATGTCTCGACCGAGTTCGTTGGCCAGCATCATCCGCCATTTTGTTTCAAAATGGCGGCCATTTTAAATTTTTTAAAAAATTTAAAATTTAAAATTCTATGCGAAAAAATTAAAAGTTGGAAAATATTTTTCTTTTACGTGTTAGAACTTAAAAAAAAAGATTCCAGAACACTTTTTATTTTGTCTATATCTTAAAAAATGATTGAGTTATAGCACTTTTAATTTTTCTTATGACTGACATTTTGAAATGATCCGATTTTTGTCATGCGATAACTAACGTATTTATGAAACGATTTGAATGAAACTTGGTATGTACAAAGTAAATACAAATGTCTCGACCGAGTTCGTTGGCCAGCATCATCCGCCATTTTGTTTCAAAATGGCGGCCATTTTAAATTTTTTAAAAAATTTAAAATTTAAAATTCTATGCGAAAAAATTAAAAGTTGGAAAATATTTTTCTTTTACGTGTTAGAGCTTAAAACAACGATTCTAGAACACTTTTTATTTTGTCTATATCTTAAAAAATGATTGAGTTATAGCACTTTGAATTTTGCTTATGGCTGACATTTTGAAACGGTGTGATCTGAAGGATTCACAATGTTGCTTTAAAATGGCATACACTTTATGATATCGTGGAATTTGGTGACTCTCTAAATCGCTTAAAATAAAACCAGGTTGAATAAAATATGACTAATTTCTAAAAATTTCTATTAATATTCAGTCTTGACAAAAACTAGTATTCAATCTTATAAAGTCAGTAATTTTATAAGATTATTTCCACTAATTTGAGCTTAGTATTTTTGAACAATGTAACTTACTTTAAAATAAATAAATAAATATATAAGTATGTGAAAGCTACCTCTTCCTCCCGGCATTGCCGGAAGGACTTTTTTACACTTAAAGACAGAATAAAGTAATGAATTGTTTAATCACTTTGTCATATCCTAGAATTATTATATTTAATAGTGTGTACAGGCCAGTTTCTAATGATAATACAACATTTTAACATTTGTATAACTTAAATAGAAATAAATTAAATACTTTTAGGAAATGCTATAAAATCAAATGTATAGCTTTGAATACAGTTTTTTAAAGTGGCATTTTGAAACTAGGATGATTTTTAATAATACAGATTAAATCTTAATATTTATATTTCATTACTAATTGAGGCTACATAGATTTTTTTATCTAAATATAATTACAGTGGTTTTTGAGCAACCTCTGTATGTTTATCATAATGTGCACGAGATTAAAATTTATACTTTATAAATTCATAATCTAACTACAAACAAATTCTTTAAAAAGTATAAAATATAGTTTTTAAAGGATGATATTCCTCTGATTATATTACATCATTTTAATATTTCTATAACTTAAGTATAAATTAAGAAATTACTCTTAAGGAAGTTATAAAATGTAAATATATAGTCTTGAATCCAGTTTTTATTTTTCCTCGACATTTTGAAGCAAATATTTTTTTAATGATATAGATTAAGCCATAATAAGTGTACCTTATTCCAGCTACCACATAGATTTTTTCGAAAGTAAATATCGTTACAGAGGTTTTAGGAAAACGCCTATACATTTAATGTAAGTTGTAAGAGGCTAAAATTTAAACTCTACAAGTTCATAATCTAACTAAAGGTATATACAGTGCGTGTCGAAAGTTTAGGCACAATAGCAATTTTCAAATAAAACTTTAAATATTCACTTTATTTCAATATTTGTCTTGTATATGTTAATAATATCTATTTTAATACCATATTCATTGAAATTAACTTTTATTTCAAACAATGAAGTTTAAGAATAGAACAAAAATATCCGTGTCAAAAGTTTAAGCACAAAATCGTTTGTATGCAAATTTTACAATCTGACGTAAGCGGTTGCGCACGCATACAATTTCTGGGTGTACAAGAAGCTGTTAGTTGTTGTTTACGAGTTAGTACAAAATGCTTCGGTCGAAAGAATTTTCAGAGGAGGTGGTGATAAAAATATGGAGTATGAGAGCAAAATCAAAGTCTGTTGCAAGAACATTAAAAAGATCAAAACGAGGTATTCATCAAATTTTGGCTCGTGGCAATAATTTCAAACGAAAATTTCGTTCAGTAAGGCCGCGAGTGACTAGTTTACGCGAAGATAGTCGTATTAGAAATTTGGCTTCAACTGGTAATTACTCCCTTTCGCAAATAAAACATGCAGTTGGAGGACAAATATCGAAAAAAAAACTGTTCATAGAAGAGTTTTGGAATTCAAATAGTACATCAAATATCGTAAAATGGCTCGATTACCGTGTCTCAAGTGACACCACAAAGAAGCTAGATTACAATGGGCCAAAGAGCATATGCCATTTGGTTGAAAATGGCTGAATGTCACATTCAGTGATGAAAAATATATGGAACTTCAATGGCCCTGATGGGTTTAAGTACTATTGGCATGATCTCCGCAAAGATCCTAGAAGTGTATTTAGCCGACAACATAAAGGTGGTTCTGTAATGGTGTGGGGGACTATTTCTTTCAATGGTCAGACATCTCTAGCATTTATCAGTGGTCGTGAAAACTCTGAAAACTATCAAGAGACACTTACTAATCATTTGCTTCCTGTTGCCGGGGTTTTAGGGAGAGAAAAATGGCTATTTCAACATGACAATGCTTCGATCCATACCTCAAACTCAACTTCATCGTGGCTTAAGTAGAAAAAAGTGTCTGTTTTGAAATGGTCGGCAATTAGTCCTGATTTAAACCCTATAGAAAATATGTGGAGTATTCTCACTCATGCAGTTTATCCGAATGGAAAGCATTATTCTTCAGTTAAAGATTCGAAAGATGCCATTGAGAACGCTTGGTTTAAAATTGAACCAATAACAATACAGAATCTTATTTTATCGATGAAAGACCATATATTTAAAGTAATTCAGCATAAAGGAGCAATAATCAAGTATTAACTTTTTTTTATTATTGTTCTGCTAAAGACTAAAAACTACTGTGCTTAAACTTTTGACACACTCATTTTTGTTGTTTTGATAAATTTTATTAAAGATAAATTTTATAACATAAATATGTTAACTATCTTTTTAAAACTACAATTTGTAGATTATGTAAAAAGGAAATTAAATTTCATTCATTAATAAAATTTTATTTTGAAATTTTCTGTTGTGCTTAAACTTTTGACACTCACTGTAATTTAGTTTCAAAAGAGTATTATTCTTCTGAGAATATTACAGCATCTTAATATTTCTATAACTTAAATATAAATGAACAAATTACGTCTGGAATACAGTTTTTATTTTCCAACGACATTTTAAAACAAACATTATTTTTAATAATTCAAATTTGAGGCTATAGATTCTTCTGGGGTAAATATCGTTTCGGAGGTTTGTGAATAACTCCTGTACATTTAGCGTAAAATGTTCGAGACTAAAACTTAAACTTCATAATCTATTTTTAAGTAAAACACTTTAAGAAGTCCAAAATTTAGTTTCAAAAGAATTTTATTCTTTGAGAATAAAAATTTTGATTCGGCAAAAATCATGGAAGAATATTGAATGATTGGGCTGTAGAAGACCTTTTAAATTTTTGCTGAACTGTTTTACGTGTAATAAAAGAAAGTTTTCTAATAAAAAAAATAAAAAACCTTAATTTTTCCCAGTGAGTAAAATTAAAGCGAAAGGATATTTAAAGGAAAACGTATAACATTTAAAATTTAAAATCCACTTCTTTTGAATTTTAAAGATTAAATTTTAATGATATAGAAAATAATCTCATCTACTGAAAAAAGAGGGGTAAAACTTTTGATTTTTGAATTAGAATATTTAAGAGTAATATTTCAAATTTCAGATATACCTAAAAACTGAAGAAAAGTTTTCTGAATTTAAAACTCTTAACCTAGGTAAAAGTTTTTAGCACGACATAGTAGAAAAAGTTTTATAATGTAATAACCCGAATTGAAATTTCTTCACTGGATTTTCTAATATTTCAGAAATATTAGTGACATCACTTATTACAATCAAATACCGGTTACATTTTTCTCTGCAAAAAATAGAAAATCTTATAGAAAATGTTTTTTCCGGTTAAAAAATTTGATTTTTTTTCTTTGAATTTTTCTGCTCCCTATTGTCTGTATAGTACACTATATTGCCATTGATTATGGGACACTTGCGATTTTAGACATTTTACTAAATATCTAGAAAAATACATGAGGAATCATCTCAAAACTCTTAGTGTATAAATATAATAGTATACGTCATACATCTCCGTGAAGATTTTTTACCGAAACGCCATAGGGGACCGTCAACAAATTCAAAAAGAATGAATATCTTTTGAATAACCCTGTCAAAACTAATGTAGCAAAAGCGCTCAAACTCTAGATTATGATTGAATGCCTTGTTGTAATACACTGTGTTTATTTTTATGCAAATAGCATGCACACTCGCAGAGTAATAAGGGTTTTTATAAAAATGGTCCCAAATTTTTCCAAGTTTTTCCATTATAATTTTCAGAGTTCTCAATATAAAATAATATTTTTTTTCAGAAAATATGACAAACAACATTGCACACAGTACCCTGTAATCAGAATTTAAAAATAATAAAAATTGTATGAAAAATGAGTAGGTTTACTATATAATTTTTTACTGCGCATGCGTCAAAGATATCAAAATTTCATTTGCATATTATGTTAGCTAAATGTATAGAGCAACTTTTGTAAAAGTCTCAAAATCATAGCTGGAAAATTCTGAAAGTAATCGTCTATAGAAAAAGGACAAAACCCGTTGTTTCCAAAATGAAGCAAAAAAATGAGGGATTTTATCCAAATACAGTAGTACATCCCATATTGTGTATTCTATATTGACACTAATCAATGAATATATGGATACAACCCCTCTTGTTTTTGCTTCATTTTGAGAATAACGGATTTTCGACTTATTCAATTGACGATTATTGTCAGAATTTTCAAGTTATGATTTTGTGACTTTCACAAAAGTTGCTCTATAAATTTACTTAACATAATATGTAAATGAAATTTTGATATCGTTGACGCATGCGCAGTAAAAAATTATTTAGTAAACCAACTCATTTTTTATACAATTTTCATTATTTTTTAATTCTGATTACAGGGTACTGTGTGCAATGTTGTTTCTCATATTTTCTGAAAAAAATAATATTTTATATTAAGAACTCTGAAAATTATAAGGAAAAAACTTGGAAAATTTTGGGATCATTTTTATAAAAACCTTAATTACTCTGCGAGTATGCATGCTATTTGCATAAAAATGAACAAGGCTTATTACAATAAGGCATTCAATCACAATGTAGAGTTTGAGCGCTTTTGCTACATTAGTTTTGACAGGGTTATTCAAAAGATATTCATTCTTTTTTAATTTGTTGACGGTCCCCTTTGGGGTTTCGGGAAAAAATCTCCACGGAAATGTATGACTTATACTATTATATTTATACACTAAGAGTTTCGAGATGATTCCTCATGTATTTTTCTAGATATTTAGTAAAATGTCTAAAATCGCAAGTGTCCCATAATCAATGGCAATATAGTGTATATCTGTAAAATGATTTGGTCTAACTCGATGTCCTTTTAAAGTTATTTAATGCTTAAACGCTCAACTAAACAAATGTTGCTTGGATGAAGAATGAAATATCTTGATATAAAAAAATTCTTAAACATATACTTTACATTGTTTTCGTTATATTATGATTATGATACCTGAATAAACCTATATAAACAAAAATTATTACCCTAAGTGGAAAAAAATCAACTATCATACAAATTAAAAACATAATATATATTTTATAGATAAAGTCCTTTTTCGCTGACTTCACATTTTTCTGTAGCCAACAAAACAGGATTTTTATTTTGGCAGCTTGCAAACAACTTGCTATTTTTATATGTGTAGTGTATTATGTAAATATTTATAATCACATAAAAAACTGGTGGTACCAGAGAGACAAGTAGAGCTCGATCTAAGAAATGATACAGTTCCAAATTGCCAAATATTTTCCGCATAAAAAAGTGCGTAGAAAAGAGATGGAATCAGTTTATCAGTAAAGCTCATAAAGTTATCCAAATTTTCTTCGCTGAAAATGTGGACTGGGCTTAACTGATGCTTTAAACTCAGTCATGGAAAAAGAGGAATTTTTTACACACTCCATATCCCAATAATCATAACCAATTTAAAAATTTGGGTTCATAACTATAAGTTACAAGCTGATGTAATAAAGAACGAGAACTTAAACGGTCCATTCAATACAAAGTATGGATTAAATTCTATTTCAGGGATTTTTGATAAGTGGAAGATGAAAGCTCCAAGTAAACTCAAAATCTTAAACATGTACGATTCATCCATACACAAAATATTTCTGTTCAGAAATATTTTTCTACACCAATTCCTCAACATTCTGACTATATTAATGTTACACGTAAATTATTCATGGTATGCATCATGATTTATATTCTTTTTCCGTTGCGGATCTTTAGCTGATTTGTAACAATATAACTACATATGCTACTAAAATTTCTAAAGAATTTTGAATTGGCAACTTTATAGCAACTTTATAGCAACTGACTAATATTGGACTGAATATTGGGAACTTTATAGCAACTGAAAAAATTTTTTGTCTCGGGATACTTACAAATTTTAATTCGACGTGTGTCTGTACTCGTAAAAAAAAAAATAAAATAAAATAAAATAAAAATAAATAAAAAATAAATAAAAAATAAACTTGTTTAATTATTTATTAATAATTAAGTTATTTGACAGGTTTCTTATTTTTAGATAGACTATTGAGAAATATATTGTAATTATTTATAATACGATTATTCAATCGGCAAATCAATTAACACATGTGTTTTTTTTTTTTTTTTGTCCGGGATAGCTTATTTGGAAGATCATTGGCGGCTTCAGCCAATACATCCCTGGTTCGAATCCTGACCCGAATTTTTTTCAACCTCTTGGAAAATTTTCCTCTGTTACTGAGAAATGGTCTATAAACTTTATACTGATATTTTTCTCCCCTTTGAACTAACTTTGTTTTTAGCAGACTGGTGTAGCCGCTCTTAAAATGATGTTCTGGTTTTTATTACCATTAATTTACTTTAATTCATAATTTACTTAAGCATTTTGTTAGTTTTCAGTTTCTTAGCCGGCCAGTGTGGTGGCAAGCACAGTTTTCCGGTTGGTAAGATGAGTACTAGGTGTGAGGCAACAAATCACACAGTTAACCTACAGTGCAGTAAATCCACAAAGATTACCAATAAAGCACTGAATCCAAATAGCCGACCTGGATGCTTGTCTTAGTGGATCGTCGAAAATTCCCAACATGTACGCTAATGGCGTCTGGTGCATGTAAAATCTGTCGTGGGGGCAAAGTCCTCCAAGTTACCTGTGAATTATATCTCTGGTGATGCCTTCTCAGGTGAAGGTCTCGTCATCAGATCAAGGTTCTATATAAGACCAACTTGAGTAATCATTTGCAGTATAAACAACAGGATGTAATGTTAAGCAACCGACAAAACAAAGTATGTTCAAACGAGAAGCAAATACTGCAGATATGATGACGTGCGAAGCGAAGGAATCAAGTTTATTGCAGCTACGCAGCAATTAAGCGGTCGCCCGACCCGATACCAGGTATCCAACCCGTTAAGCAGGGATAACTCGGCAGGTAGGGACCTGGTCATCGGTTAAAAAGAAAGAAAGCACAGTTTTCCTTCTTGTGGAAGGTGTATATAATCTTGAATGTTAATAAAACGCCTTGGATGGCAGGTGGTGTTTCCCATCAGAGCGGAAAAACCATAAACCCCTTACGGTTGGTGCTCCGATAAGGTAATTCCTAGATTCCAATAAGATTTGGTCCTGATTAATTTTTTGGTGTAAATTGCTCAGTAGGTGACGCCGTTATGCAATTTTTTTACGAGTTCCACAATAATTCTATTTGAAAACAAATCAGCGGATTTTCGTCAAACTTCGAATTTACTTAGAAGTTGACATATGTTGTTGCTGATTAGATTTTTATATGAATCACCTAACCTATGGCGCTTCATTTTTAAGATAAACATGTATAAGATAGGAGAAATTTTGGTATTCCCATATTCGGCTAGCTTTTTTTTAAACTTTCTTATAAATTCTATATTTAAAGAACTTGCGGAAGGTATATGCAATCTTGAGTGTTAATAAAATATCTTGGATGGCAGGGTAATGTTTCCCGCCGGAGCAAAAAAGTCATAAACGTTACGGTTGGTGATCCGATAAGGTAATTCTTAGATCCCTAGTTATTGATATAAATTCGTCCTGATTAGTTTTTAGTGTAAATCGCTTAACTGTTTGCGCTGTTATGCAGTTTTTTTCTACAATTTCCAAAATAGCTCTGAAAAATAATGAACAGATTTTCGTCGGGTTCTAGTTCAGTTAAAAGTTGACATATGCTACTGCTGATTAGATTTTGTTGATAATCATCTAACCTATGACGCTTCTATGCTCCATTTTTCAGAAAGATTAAAATGTATGAGATAGGAAAACGTTTTGGAATTTTCACATCCGGCTAGCCTTTGTTTTTCTTTCTTAAGAGTACTTCTACATTTAAAGAGCTATATTTTTTATGACATCTATACTATTAACCGCAGTAAACGTCTGTCTGTTTGTCTGTACCGCTAAAAACTTTTCTCAGCGACCGAGTGGAGTGGCGCTCTGGGTGTCTATCGACTCGGGACGATTCGGATTTTGTGATAATGAATTTCAAGAAAATCGCCCGGTAATTACCCGAGATATTAATTAAAAACTACCCGGGAAACGTGACAAAAAATCCAAGTTCCGAGACGGTTGTCTGACGGAGCTCTCCGGTCGAAACTAGCTTTCCGCGGATGAAGAACCACGAAGGTGTCGAAAATACGAAAATTAAGGAGTTTTATATAACGTCGCATCCGCGCTGCTGATTCACGGATTTTAAAACAAATTACATATTCTTAAAGGAAATTTAAATACCTTTCTGACGGTCTATTCGGTTTCAAGAAATACGAACATTAACCTTTTGAAAAATACGTTTTCCCGAAAGCTTTCATTTTTCATTTTTCTCCGCAGAATTTTCGACCGAAAACTATCGAATTTTAAAACGATTCCATCCTTTTTAATTTTGGAGGCACGACAAAGAAAAAAAATACCCCCTTCTGTCTATTTCCAACGGTGTGTTTATTTTTGAAATATTCTAATATTAACCCTTTGAAAAAAAAAATCGAGAAAAGGAGTCTCCGATCGTACAATTTTGTTTGCTTTTTCGACACTTTTTCCGCTCATATTTATATGAATAAAATCCCTAATTTTTAATATTTCTTTTCCATCTTTATACACCTCTTAGTGAATACATCTTTTTGAGTTGTGTCAAAATTTCAAAAAGATTCAACGGTGAGAAGTATTTTTAAATCTGTAAAAACCGCGAAATTACGGCGTAAAACGGGCGATTTTTTTTCTGCTATATTTTTAGGTAAAAGTAGCCCTTAAATCCTGTATTCTTCAATGATCTTTATATGTGTGTTTGGGGTACTGGTTTTACAACTTGCATATAATTTTTGCAAAAATCGGGAGGCCGTAACTGTATTTTAAATAATATAATAGGCGAATTTTTTAATTTAAATTATTAAATGTGAAAAAAAAAACTAAAAATTAAAATTTTTGTACAAAATATGCATATTTTTACACGAAAATTATACTCGAGGTTTTTTTCAAAGTGTGTAATAGTAATACATTGTGACCTCACTAATCCGACACTCGGTAATCCGTATATTTTTAAAATATCGTTAGAGAACATTATTGCAAATAAATACATTTTAAAATTTGACATTTCTTTAAAATCTTCATAAAAGCAGTTAGAGCATACCGTGGTACAAGTTGCATCACTATTTTCAAACGATACAACAGTTAGAAGTATTTTTAAATAAATAAATAAAGAATACTGCCCAGTTAAACTGATGGCATTGAGCTCACAGGCTACAAATAATAATTGTACATTAAAGCCTTATATTTTCAAGGGTTAATTCCGTTAAAAAATTAAGAAAGGGAAACAGCTCTCTTCTTTCCTCTTTTTTTATACTTAATCATTGAACCTCCTATACTATCAAAGACATGCTTTATCATATAAAAAATCTATATCCAAAATTCAGAGCAAATTAGATAATTCTTAATAAAAACCCATTTAGCATTTATATAATTTAAAAGGAGTTATCCCCCTGTTTTATACTTAACCATTAAACTTCCAAAACTATTCAGAGATTTGAACGAAATCTGAAAATTCTGCTTGAAAAACCCATTTATATAAATTAAGGGGGGGGCATTAGAACCCCTGTTCCCCCTATTTATACTTATACAATGAACACCTAATAACAGTCACTGAATCGCCTCATCTGAATGATCCTAATCTAAATTTTGAACGAAAACTTAATTCTGCATGAAAATCCCATTTATATCAACTAACGGGGGGGGGGATTAGAACCCCTGTTCCCCCTATTTATACTTATTCAATGAACACCTAATAACAGTCACGGAATCGTCTCATCAGAATGATCCTAATCTAAATTTTGAACGAAAACTTAATTCTACATGAAAATCCCATTTATATCAACTAACGGGGGGGGGGGATTAGAGCCCCTGTTCCCCCTATTTATACTTATTCAATGAACACCTAATAACAGTCACGGAATCGCCTTATCAGAATGATCCTAATCTAAATTTTGAACGAAAACTTAATTCTGCATGAAAATCCCATTTATATCAACTAACGGGGGGGGGGGATTAGAACCCCCGGTCCCCCTATTTATACTTATTCAATGAACACCTAAAAACAGTCACAGAATCGTCTCATCAGAATGATCCTAATCTAAATTTTGAACGAAAACTTAATTCTGCATGAAAATCCCATTTATATCAACTAACGGGGGGGGGGATTAGAACCCCTGTTCCCCCTATTTATACTTATTCAATGAACACCTAATAACAGTCACGGAATCGTCTCATCAGAATGATCCTAATCTAAATTTTGAACGAAAACTTAATTCTGCATGAAAATCCCATTTATATCAACTAACGGGGGGGGGGCATTAGAGCCCCTGTTCCCCCTATTTATACTTATTCAATGAACACCTAATAACAGTCACGGAATCGTCTCATCAGAATGATCCTAATCTAAATTTTGAACGAAAACTTAATTCTACATGAAATTCCCATTTATATCAACTAACGGGGGGGGGGATTAGAACCCCTGTTCCCCCTATTTATACTTATTCAATGAACACCTAATAACAGTCACAGAATCGTCTCATCAGAATGATCCTAATCTAAATTTTGAACGAAAACTTAATTCTGCATGAAAATCCCATTTATATCAACTAACGGGGGGGGGGGGATTAGAACCCCTGTTCCCCCTATTTATACTTATTCAATGAACACCTAATAACAGTCACGGAATCGTCTCATCATAATGATCCTAATCTAAATTTTGAACGAAAACTTAATTCTGCATGAAAATCCCATTTATATCAACTAACGGGGGGGGGGCATTAGAGCCCCTGTTCCCCCTATTTATACTTATTCAATGAACACCTAATAACAGTCACGGAATCGTCTCATCAGAATGATCCTAATCTAAATTTTGAACGAAAACTTAATTCTACATGAAAATCCCATTTATATCAACTAACGGGGGGGGGATTAGAGCCCCTGTTCCCCCTATTTATACTTATTCAATGAACACCTAATAACAGTCACGGAATCGCCTTATCAGAATGATCCTAATCTAAATTTTAAACGAAAACTTAACTCTGCATGAAAATCCCATTTATATCAACTAACGGGGGGGGGGGGCATTAGAACCCCTGTTCCCCCTATTTATACTTATTCAATGAACACCTAATAACAGTCACGGAATCGCCTCATCTGAATGATCCTAATCTAAATTTTGAACGAAAACTTAATTCTGCATGAAAATCCCATTTATATCAACTAACGGGGGGCATGAGCCCCCCGTTCCCCCTCTTATACATATCGAATGAACTCCAAAAACTAATCAGGGAAGCGCCTTGTCGGGATATACCTACATACAAAATTTCAAGTGGATCCGATATTTTTATCATGAGTTATCGCGTTGCGCACATACGCACATACATACAGAACGGACGGGCACATAAGCTCTCAGGCTATGATAGCCTGTGAGCTAATAAAAACCGCGAAATTACGGGGAAAGAACGAACTTCTTTTTTTTTTTTTTTCATATTTTTAGGAACAACTTTTACTTAATTTCAATATTTCCTTAAAATCGGCTAATACCATTCTTGGTAATTCACTTTTAATGAGGTATGAAATTTTTGGAAAAATATGGCTATCAGAACTATCTTTTAAAAAAAATAATAGGTGTAACCATTTGCAGAACAACAAACATATTCTTATAAATATGAAATCTTCATCTTTTGTATAAACAGAAACAATGTTTATCGCATTGCGCATGCGTGCACTTAGCCAAGCTACGCCGATATGAAAAAATCAATGGTTTTTTTTTTATATCCACATAAAAGAACAATTAAGTAATGAAAAAACAATTATGAAAATTAATAAGAAAGTATTTTTTTTTAATGCACTTTGACGTAAGGGAGGAATATTTACGAGCACGAACAAAACTAAGATTTGTATTCGACATTTTCCTGCACGAAATTGATTATCATGTAGGGAGCATCGAAACAACACAACTCTTTCCAGTGTTTCAACTCGAAACTTTATACGAAGCGCCTGCTTTAAAAATTGTTCCTGTTGAAATATCATAGAAAACTTAATTAAATTTCTACTAATTATATTGTGAATATTTTTTAACATTCAGGTATATTAGTGAAGTATATGGACTAAAATGGATTAATAATGCAGGTTGTGTATGTAGATTTATTTGCATTTAGTGTTTCTACCATTTGTTCTATATGCATTGATTTTTATGACCAATATTATCTAACATATTTCTTCTTAATGTATTCAAGTTTTTCTTCTTTTTTAAGACTGATTTAATTAAACAAATCTTTCACAGTGCGGTTTTTTTTCTTAGCATAGTGCATATTTCAAAATTTTGGTAACGCATTAAATAAATGTTTTTAAATGCAGAGATTTTGGTTTCATTTCTTTTGCTAATCTTAAATTAACAATCGTAGAATTGTACTAAAAAGCATTAGGATGATCATATAATGTATCCATTTTATATACTGCCAAATTATGAATTTTATCATTAAAAAATTTGTTATTTAAAAGAAAGCAGGTTTGTGGTCAGCGGTTAGAAAACGCAAGTGTGCACCGGGCCTTAGAGAGATTATTTTTTTCAGAAAGGGGCCGCTAGCGGGCGAAGCTTGCTAGTGATTATTTTAATCTTTGTAAACACAACGTAGCTGGTTTTGGATTCATCCGCTCACGCGTCTAACCTTTTATATAAATGCATCAATTGTTAATTAAAAAAAATACGTAGCATTGAATTTTATGCACAAAGGGAATATTAAATAATTCCCTCAAATTTATATGATCGCGTAAAATCTGATTCATAATAAATTCATCATTTGCATACAGAAAGATTTTAAATAAAATTAGTCGTTGGGGGAGGGGGCACCGTAATACTTACACAACATGGATATGCATAACATAATATATATATATATATAAACACGTGTAAACTATTTATAAAATGCATCGCAATTCCAAAATAAAATTCAAGCATATATTAAAATATTTTAATATACATAGACATGCTCTGTTAATGAATTGCTAATGAATCAATTTCGGCAACTTATATAAAGCGCAAAACTACTCAAGCAGTACCGAATACCGTAAAAAAAATCTATATAACTCAAAAATATATATATCATATCAACTAACAGTTCAATGCGTAGGAAGAAGCGTGCCACTTTTAATTAAAATATATTTTTGAATTCAAATTTGAATGAAATACGGGGTCATGAAAAAGCGAAAAATGTAGAAAACAGGAATAAAAATATATCGGCAACTAATAATACGATCAACTTCATTCTTTTTGCAAAATCTGTGCTATTTTACTGTATTTTACATCCACATCTTAAAATAAAGAATTTTAAAAATTTTCTATATATCTTTCATCAGAACGAATGTTTCGATAGTCCGAAAAAAATAATTCCGGATAATCGAGTTTACTGATATTAAATAGGCTTCGTCCCATTGTTATACTATGTGCATAGAAAATTTCAAGTCTCTATCTGAATTTGTTCGGAATATAGAGCGTTTACAGACAAACAGATGGACGATTTTTTTTTTCTAAAAATATGTTTTTCGGAATCTGCAGTGTTTAAAACGTGTAAATCTGTCAAAAAAAATTCTATTTTCAAAACGATTGCAAAACCTACCCTATGCTATGTATGATGGGTAAATAAAATTGCAGAATAATGAAACATATTTTTATGAAATGAAATATTATTTCACTTTAGCAATGTCATTATCTAGAAGTTAGAATCTACTACACACAATAAGCATAAAAATGTCGAGAACTTTTCCAAAGAAAAAAGGGATTAACTTGTCGAATAAAGAGAAGTAATATCATTAAATACTAGAAACAGCAACGTGACATTTCGAATATCATTAAGTCTGAAAAAGAAAAAAAAATGTAATTTGATGTCAAATTCTTTTCTTTTTCTAAGTAATTACAGAAACATTTCTGCGAAAATTATTATTTTAGGTGTAGAATAATTGTTTGTCGTATTTCTTTTCAATTTTCTTCGTAGAGTTTAGAAAAAAGAAACAGTTACACTTTCACTAATTATTTTTTGTTTTCCTTAAGCATAACTGGTAGGCTTCTGTGTGATTTAATCATTTTAATGATTGCGATGAGTAAAAATGATTAGAAATACTTTCTGTATAATGATAAATGAAATAAATATGTATGTTTTGTTACAATGTTGCATTTTTTAAATATTTATTGTCTTCTAAAATTTAAAATTTCGGGTGTTTCTCTCTAATAAAAAAATAAAAAAAATAACTGACGCAATCACTGCCACTTTCGTTGTCGTAAACGAATGTTTTGTGACATAGGATATTTCTTTACCAATAGTACCAAAACTTCTGTATAAAGAAATATGTATAGTGGACTTTCTCTATTTGAAACAATTTCTAACATGAACACCCTGGTATTATGAACACATTCTGACGGCTCCGGTGGAACTTCATAGACTTGCAAAACATGAACTTCCTGTATTCTGAACACCCCTAATCTGAACATCCCAGTATTATGAACGCTATTTTTGCTCCATTATTTTAACTCCACCTCTTTGTAAACTGAACATGTGTTTGCAATCGGAAATTCGAATCCTCCCAACATGGAAATTAAGAGAAACAGCTATAGAAGATTAAAAAGGTTCAATGAACTCTATTTAAAAATAAACAGACGAAATAACAGCTAGGTGTTAAGCATGTACTAGAGGTTGCAATTGGTTTGATTAGTTCGGATGAAATCTTCAGTTAAAAGTTTGGAGCATTTGTTGTCACACAGTTGTCAGCAGCTTGCTGTAAGAGAAACCATTTTATGTTTTTGTTATGAAAAAGTCTAAACATATAGTTTTTGATTAATTGGAGACAATTACGGTTTAAATAGTTCACTTCCGTCTTGCTTATTGCAAGTAATAATTTTATATGAATATTGTTAGCCATGGCTTAAGTATGGCATTTAAAAAGTTAATTTTGGAACTGGATTAATTTCTTTGATTGTTCAACTACAGGGAAAATGGCAATTAAAGGAACTATTTGCTTATAATTTTGTTTCTTTGTAATTTCATCAGATTTCATTTTTGCCCATGATAGAATATTCATTAAGGATTAGTTTATTTCTGAAGCTTAAAGAGAAGAAAAGATAGTAAAACTGCCGTAGCATTAATCTTATTTGATTAACTGTTGGCTCGGTTACACTACATAGTAGCGGTAGTTATGCATTTCCAGTCTCTATCTACAATATCTATATAAAGAACAACTCCATAATCAGAACGTTTTTGGCCGGTCCCATGAGTGTTCAGAATAGAGAGAGAGTCCACTATATATATATATATATATATATATATATATATGTTTGTAAATTAGTGGTATACTAAGTAAATGTTTGAAAAACATGCTGAAGCAGACAGTTTTTAAATCGAAGAATTATTATGAGAGATATTTAATTTTATAGACGGTAAAAATCTTTTGATTAAATATTTTCATAGCACCAAAATCTCTACATAAGAATTAAAAAAAAAAAATCTTAAGAATATACTTGCACTCTCGAGTGTTCTAAAGATATGAAGTTTTGTATATATTCCGTATCGTATGTACACTGGTGTCCAAAAGTTAAGCATAATTGGTAATTAAGTAATTATTTTTAAGTAATGAAAGAAATATGAATCGGAATGTGCTGAAACTCCAGGTGTGTAAACAAAATAGTACGCGTCACATATTTTCGCGAAGATTTTCCCGCGAAATCGAACAGGGGACCGTCAACAAATTGAAAAAGAACGAAGATCTTTTGGATAACCCTGTCAAAACTAATGTAGCAAAAGCGTTCAAACTGCACATTATGATTAATTGGTTTATTTCAATGTACTGTGTTAATTTTTACAAGGATAGCATGTATACTCGTAGAGAAATTAGAGTTTTTATAAAAACAGTCCTAAATTTTTCCAAGTTTTTTGCTTATAATTTGCAGAGTTCTTATTATAAAATAATGTTCTTTTCTGAAAATATGACAAAAATCATTGTACACAATACCCTGCCATCAGAATTTAAAAATAATAAAAATTGTATGAAAAATGAGTATGTTTAGTAAATAATTTTTCATTGCGCATGCGTCAACGATATCAAAATGTCATTTGCATATTGTGTTAGCTAAATGTATAGAGCAACTTCTGTAAAAGTTTCAAAAACATAGCTTGAAAATTCTGAAAATGGGAGATTATAGAATCAACTCAAAATCCTTTATTCCCTAAATGAAGCAAAAAGATGAGGGGCTGTATCCATATTCCATTGTTTAGTGCCTACACAATATTGCACGTGCAACTATATTTAGGTAAAACCCCTGATTTTTTTTGCTTCCATTAGGAATAATGAATTTTGAGTTGATTCTAAAGGCTCCCATTTTCAGAATTTTCAAGCTATGTTTTTGAAACTTTTACAGAAGTTGCTCTATACATTTAGCTAACACAATATGCAAATGACATTTTGATATCGTTGACGCATGCGCAATGAAAAATTATTTACTAAACATACTCATTTTTCACACAATTTTTATTATTTTTAAATTCTGATGACAGGGTATTGTGTACAATGATGTTTGTCATATTTTCAGAAAAGAACATTATTTTATAATAAGAACTCTGCAAATTATAAGCAAAAAACTTGGAAAAATTTAGGACTGTTTTTATAAAAACCTTAATTTCTCTACGAGTATACATACTATCCTTGTAAAAATTATCACAGTACATTAAAATAGGCCGATTAATCATAATGTACAGTTTGAACGCTTTTGCTACATTTGTTTTGACAGGGTTATCCAAAAGATCTTCGTTCTTTTTCAATTTGTTGACGGTCCCCTGTTCGATTTCGGGGAAAACTCTTCGCGAAAATATGTGACGCGTACTATTTTGTTTACACACCTGGAGTTTCAGCACATTCCGATTCATATTTCTTTCATTACTTAAAAATAATTACTTAATTACCAATTATGCTTAACTTTTGGACACCAGTGTATATTAGAAGCTCGCGTGGTGCATTTATATTTTTAACTAGGCTAATTTTTTGAGTAAAATTTAAATTTTCAGCATTTCGAGAGATATTTTTATAGACATTTTTATAAATAATAATTTTTCTGTTAAATTTGTCTAGTTTCAATTGTATTTTTTTTCCTTTTCCATTTAGAGTCCAAGGTATTAGGGTCAAAAAGTAAAAAAAATTGCCGCTATCCGTGGTCGCCTAACGGTGACAGCCCTTAGCGCAAGAGACTGGGGCTGTTCGGGTCGTAGGTATGGAAAATCGCTAGTTTCAAAGCCCCATCCATCAGTTAACCGTCTTTCAATATCTTTAATTTGTGTAATTTTTCTGTTAAATTTGTTCGGTTTCAATTTTTCTTATTTTTTTCCATTTCTATTTAGAGTCGAGGGTATTCGGGTCGGAAGTAAAGGATGTTGGGGCTATCCGTGGTCGCCTGTCGATGACAGCGCTGTCGCGCAAGATAGTAGGTTTGTTCGGGTCGTAAGTAGAGGTTGTCGGCAAAGTTTGGCCGTTAACCACGGCGGTTGACCCATCCAACTTCAACCGCCGTTCGAAACAAATATGTTCAGGACGAAGGCAGGGAAAATCGCTATTGTTCGTGCGTAAAGCGATAACTCGTGATAAAAATATCCGATCCACTTGAAATTTTGTATGTAGGTATATCCTGACAAGGCGCTTCCCTGATTAGTTTTTGGAGTTCATTCGATATGTATAAGAGAGGGAACGGGGGCTCATGCCCCTCCCCTTAATGGATAGAAACGGGATTTTCATGCAGAATTAACAGTTTTCGTTCAAAATTTAGATTAGGATCATTCTGATGAGGCGATTCCGTGACTGTTATTAGGTGTTCATTGAATAAGTATAAATAGGGGGAACAGGGGTCCTAATGACCCCCTCTTTAATTTATATAAATGGGTTTTTCAAGCAGAATTTTCAGATTTCATTCAAATCTCTGAATAGTTTTGGAAGTTTAATGGTTAAGTATAAAAGAGGGGGATAACTCCTTTTAAATTATATAAATGCTAAATGGGTTTTTATTAAGAATTCTCATTTGCTCTGAATTTTGAATATAGATTTTTTATATGATAAAGCATGTCTTTGATAGTATAGGAGGTTCAATGATTAAGTATAAAAAAAGAGGAAAGGGGAGAGCTGTTTCCCCTTAATTTTTTTTCGAACGGAATTAACACTTGAAAATATAATAGCCTGTGAGCTCAATGCCATCAGTTTAACTGGGCAGTATTCTTTATTTCCCTTTTCTATTTAGAGTCCAAGGCTTTTCGGGTCGTAAGTAAAGGATTTTGGCGCTACCCGTGGTCGCCTACCGGCACAAGATCCGCCGTCGCCTACTCACTTCGCGCAAGAGACTGGGACTCTTCGGGACGTAGGTAGGGGTCGCCGACGAAAATTGGCCGCCCACCGTGGTGGTTTTTATAATAATTTTTATAAAAATTATAATTATTTATTATTGGATTTTTAAGAAAATTTATAATTTAAAATTTTTGCCAATTGTAAAATCAGCACAAAGGATAACATTTCCTTTTAATAATAATAATATTAAAACATATAAAACGTGATTATTATTAAAAAAATCTTTCAAATTAGATTTAAATGATTACGTGTTAAAATAAGGTAAATATTGTAAACAAAAAACAAAAAACAAAAATAATAATTGTGTAAAAATAACTGTGTAAAAAAAATTATATCTGTGTATGAATCTATATATTGTCAAAAAAAGTAATTAACACTGTCATTACCGCTGTAAAATTTTTTTTATGACCGGGTCTTTTTTCGTTAATGTACTACTGCAAACTGTTAAAACTACTGTATAGAAATACATAACAAGTTGAAAATTGCACATCAAACATGGCAAATGAGGTGCGTTCGTACTAAAATAATTTTATGAGCATTCAGATTTTGATGCAATCGCAAGTAAACCCTTATGCAAAAATGCATGAACACAAAATTTGATAAGATTGTATACCCTGAAATTCAGCAATTCGAAAATAATAGGGCTCCATCTTAAATAGAACGTAATCAATGTGGAAAATCTAGAACAATTAGCTAATCTTTGAATCTTATGTTACGCAGTTGTGATTCGATTAAAAAATAAAATTTTATGAATTATTCGATAAAATTCCCCAACGATTTTCTACTTATGTATATAGAACAGAAGCAGAAATTTCGTTCTGGCCTCTTGTTTCTCGAGATCTACTGAAGCGATTTTGATGGAATTTATACTGTTAGATTGATATTATTTTAGGGAAGGTTTTGCATATAGCACATGTAGATTAGTTATGGAGTTATAACGGAAAGATCTGTTATTTTGGACGATGAGATTACCATCTTAGCGAGGATATTTTTCGGCGTTCATTATAATTTATGAAATAATTGATAAAGCTGTATACCACAAAAAATAAGAAAACATCCTGTCACTAATTTTATTTAAAATAAAAAAAAGAAAGGAAAACGATTTTCAATGTGAAAAATAACACTAGTAAGTCTTGATTATTTCCATAATTAACTATATCGAAATATTAATAATATATATTCCACAACAAAAATAAGAATTTATATTATAATCAGATATTTTGCTTATAAGACGTTCTTTTATTAATAAAAAGATTTAAAATATATTAAAAATTTTATTTACATGTTTTAACTTTTATTAAGGGGGCTCAGGGGTTGAAAATGTTTCAAAAAAATCGATTTTTTTATAATCTAATTTGATTATTCATTTAATTCTTAACTCAATGCAAAAAACCGCATAAAAATATTTGCATTTTTAACGGAGTTATAAGCATTTATGTATCAACACTTGCATAGGAGCATCCATATAATTTCAACTTTAAGTCATGTTTTCTCAAAACTTGATTTTTGATGACTAACACCAAGATTAAAAAAAAAAAAACTATTTGATGGAATAGCTTAATTTTTTTTTTGCATGCATATAACATCATTATCTAGATTATGAATTAATATATTTTAGATAGTTTAATATTTTGAGTATTTTTAATGGAAAAAAAGATGGTTTTTTTGGGTTTTTTTTTATTTTCAACTTTGAGAGATTTTTTAATACTGCTTTTATTAAGTGATAGTTATATCCTTAATTCATAATCTAGATTGTGCTGTTATATGCATGCAAAAAAAATTAAGCCATTCCATCAAATAGAATTTTAAAAATCTTGGTGTTAGTCGTCAAAAATCAAGTTCTGAGAAAACACGACTTAAAGTTGAAATTATATAGATGCGGCTATGTAAGTATTGATTTTTCTAAACCATTTAATAATTTTTTCCGAAACACACACACACACACACACAAAAAAAAAAAAAAAAAAAAAAAGAATTAATTATAAAAATGGCTGTACCTGTGAGAAGCATGTTATTTTTTCATTTACGATTTTGATCTGCATTCGTCTCCAAATAATGCGATTTTAAGCCAAAAAGGGATAAGCGTGTTATCACCCGGAATGATGTTCGTAATAAGGGTGTTTTTTTTTTTTTTTTAAAGTACTAAAGCATTTTGGGGATGGATTGTTACATTCAAAGGTAAATTGTATAAATATATATTAATATTATGAGAATAGAGTAAAACATTTAAGCTTTAATGTAAATTTCTGCCATTCAAATGCATATTTTAAAATAATTTAATTTCAGATATTGAAAAAAATCCCATACTTTAGTAGAAAAACATGCCAATTGGCTTCCTCCAAACGTGTGATTTTTAGATTAAAAAGGACAAGGAAAGAACAAATACTAAAATAATAAAACATTAATATAAATACAAATAAAAAGTTGAATTTACGATCACTTGATGGTGTAAAAAATACGTGTATCGTGTTTAATGTCAAGTGAATGGGATATTTACAATCATCCATTATTTTGTTTAATCTTATAATTTGGCGATAGTTTTTTAGTCGCTGGGTTAATCCAGTTGTACCATCCTTTATTTTGATACGAAATTGATGGATCATTATTCTATTAACTTCATACTGATTTTATAAAAAATCCAGAGACAAAGTAATATGCGCGTATGAACAGTTGAACTTCAATTTTAAAATTTTGTGATTAATTCACTATCTTTATGTAAGAAAAACGTATATTTCTTGACAAATTATTTTTTTATAAATAATAGTACTTATTGGAAGATAAATACACGTGCAATTGACTTTATTTGAACAAGAATGATTATGCGCATCATTAATTGCATTATTTTGTAGCTCGTAAACGATCGTTAACGTGAAGAATACTTGTCAATTTATCAAATACATCCTGCAAAAGAAATGTATTAAAAATAATCTGTCAATTCAGAGATAAGCTCTAAAATTTCATTGGACAACACAGAATTTTGAGAATTCTAGCAGGTCAGGAAATAAATGAAAAATTAATTATAAAAACAAAATTAAATAACTTAATGATAACTACTTGATTATCTCGACGGACAATTTCGTTAAATTGTGTAAATTGCCACATCTACTTACCAATTTATACAGATTGACATATTTTTTACTGTAAAAAATAAAAAAAAACAAATTTAATTAGTACTCTGTGAGCAGAATGTGACTTTTACAATTAGTCATTATTGGCATTTAATCTTAAGTTTCCTGTAAGATTTTTTTGGCCGACGGAATAATAAAGTAGTACTAAATAATGCAATAAAACAATATTTATTTTTGTAAAGCAATAACTTTTATTATCATTGACACCATAATGTACCAGCAAAATGTCAATTATCATTTACAGTTTAACATGAAACAATTTAAAATTTCAAAATATAGCCACTTTACCAGAGCTGTTAAAACCAGATTTTTGAGATCCATTTTGCACAACGAAACGTTTCAGACTCGCAGAAACATGTTTATTTCCTACCTTGACTGAAAAATAATTATCAGGATAGCGTCCAATGAACATTTCTGCTGCATCGGTTTTGAGCGACACATACCCACAAGTTGGAGAAGTTTTGATGGCATATTTTCCGTTTCTAGTAACGCTAACATTTCCTCTCTCGTCTTGTTTAATACGGAATTCTCCAATTGTCCATACATCATCACCATTTCTAAAACTTCTATGTTGTGTTTCGCCCACCATTTTGTGACATTCTTCAAGATTCGTTTGATCCACACCGTTGCAGAAAAATACTTGCAGACTGAAATCATTATTCAAATTACGGAAATTCTCAGATGTAGTCTTAGTTCCTGAATCATCAACGAGGTATGAAAGGCAATGTTTAGAAGAAGAAAATATAACACCTCGCCTACAGATTTTTGCTTGGCGATCTAAAGTCTTCATATGGACATCTTGTCCAGCGTGGAAAACTCTCCCATTTGGATGAATAACACAGCTTTTATCCCCTGTTCCACTCACAGCAGCAATGCATTCAGCAGGTGGATTTGTCACGTACACAGCTTTGACTGGAGATATGTCGACTCTAATTAGGTGCCTAAGCAATATTGTAACAGTCCCATAATTGGAGATTTTGGGGAACATCTTTGGTTCTTCAAGAGATATTTCATTAAAATTTTCTACAATTGGCATATCAATATATGGAGGTAAATCCTCAGTAATAATTGTGTCTGTGTAAGGGAAATTACCACAGGCATCCACATTCGTAGTACAATATATGTTGTTAAAATCTTCATACTGTGGATAAGAATCAGGGAAAAAGTTACTGATTTCAGGAATCAAGCTGGGAAATTCCGGTACAAACGCCATCGGTTCAGCAGGAATTTGAAAGAGAGGATATTGATAGACATAGTATGGAAATAGAGGATCTGGCTCTGATGAAACAACTTGAGGCCAAATAGTTTCTGGATATGAATAAGGGGTAGATAAAATGCTTATATTGTCAGAATCAAGATAGAATGATGAGTCATCTTGGGAAGGCAAAGTGTAACCAAACCTTTGTCTTCTCATTTTTACTTGAAATTTTCTCACCAATTTTGGCTGTTTAAAAAGAAAACACAAATTTGAAAGTTTATTAAAACCTTAAAATTTTATTTCTGCAAATAATTTAACAATAAATATATTGATTTTAATATATATTATGATAAACTAAGATAGGAAACGTAGTACTGTTCCACTATAGAAGCTTTTTATTTTTTTAAATCTTGGTCCAATCCGGGCTTTAAAATGTAAAATTTGTTGCAAAATGATATAAACAGCTATAGAAACAAACCTGATGACCTTTCATGCTTGACAACATATGTACTTATATTATATATATATATATATATATATATATATATATATATATATATATATATATATATATATATATACACATATAAACAAGCAGGAAAAATTTATTAAAATATATTATTTCTTTCAAAAGAACTGGACATGGACATTGCCTGGAAATTTAAGACTGTTTGCTATGAAAAATCAATTTTAAAATTAATCATACGTTTTAAAAAATAAAAAGAATCCTTGCCGGCTTGGCCTACAGGCAGATGTAGATTTTGAAGTTATGCACAAATTCCACCAAGAAAAACTAAATCAATATTAGAGAATAAAACCAAGTTTCATTTCTAAAAGTAAGCTCTAGGGATCTAAACCTTTTGTGAAAATTCCAATATATGCAAATGAGTATATATAAGGAATATATTTTAAAGTGGCGTAAACAAACTAAGAGAACTTTAAAATGTTAAAATATGCTAATATTAATATAGTCTGGTTTTCATCATATTTCAATACGCATTTATAAATTAATATAACGGTATATATTCATCTGCTATCGTTCATTATATTTCCAATATGATGTAGTAGTGCTTTAAAAAAAATCCACCAAGCTGTAATTTATTTCGATTTCCTTTTAATGGGGAATTCTTGCTATAGAAAAAACATGACGTAATATTCTGATTTTCTTAAATTCATCAAACTATAATTTTTTTCACTTTTCACGAGCAAATCTTGCAATAGAAAAGTTATTGTTGCAATAAAAATGTTATTGATTTTTTTTTGGCAACTGCTATAACGAAAAATGTTTATTTTTCACTGTCACTGTTTTGTAAAAGCTGCTTTGTGCACATCTGCGAATATAAAAACATTTGAAAAACTTGTTTAAAAAAAAAAAAAAAAAAAAAAAACGAAAAAAACTGGATTGTAAATTTGGAGCTTTAGGGGTATAACGCCGCTAAATGAAGCGAAGCTACAAGCGTCTACATCGAGCCTAAGCTCCGATAATAAATAAATAAATAAGTTGCTTTGTCAAAGCTATGTTAAGGTGGTATTCAAATTTTTGAACCCTCCCCATGTCCACCACATTGGGCCTATTTTGCTCACTTGCAATCCCCGCCGAGATATTAACCACCTCAAAATATTCGGCGACTTTAAAGACGATTCGTACATAATTGCGACTTTTATCGTGCCGGCAAAATTTAGTACATACATACATATATACACACACATACAAATATATATATATATATATATATATATATATATAAACTTTTTAAATGGGGGTGGTTTGGGGATCCTGGGGTAATGTAATGAAAAGTTCTGAAGAAATTTTTCAAAAGTCGTGCCATGGTAACGACTGCAAAAGGTAGTATTTCTTACGAAATCTACCTGAAAACAGTAAAAGCATCTTTATTTCTATTTTTCCCTAATAGTGAGCTCTAGAGACTTAAACGTTTCTGAAATTGTAATATAGGAACAAACAGAGTGGTATATTTATGGAATAAATTTAAAAATGACGAAAACAAATTGAAATATCTTAACAAAAATCGAAATCTTAATAATATCGAAAACACAGATGTCACATACAAAACACACTGAAGCATTGTTTTCTGACGCCAGTTTGGCGAAAACTTGGATTTCGAATATCAGTTACCCGTGTACTTTTTAAATTATTTTCTATTATTTAAAAAATAATCATGGTAAATAAAAAAGTTTAATTAATGACTATAGCACAAAACAATTCCTATCATTAAAAAAAAGTAAAAAAACAATTTATTAATAAATAAACAGTAAGCGAGTTACCATGTGAGGTACAAAATCACTATTTTGTTGCAATCACGACAATGTTATGCATATATGACACCTGTGCCATATATAGCATCTGTTTAGATCCGTTATTTTTCCAGTATGACATAATGTTCACTTTTTAAAAAAAAATCGTCAAACTATTTATTTCATTTTTATTTTTTTACGTGGAAATCTGGCAAAGGAAAAATTATGTCGTAATGCTAAATTAGAAAAAAAGATTTATTAAATTATTTATGTTATTTTCCTTCTTCACATTGGAATTTTGCAATAGAAAGAAAGTGTTATGGTAACGAAATTTACTATGGATATTTAATTGCTGGCAACTGCTACATCGAAAAATGTTTAAATTTGATAGAAAAACGCTGTTATTTTCAGAAAGTATCGTCCCAGGGGCATGATTAGTAGCGGCAGCTACTGCCGGGTTTGAATCCAGAGTAAGACATGAATGGGGGTTGTCCCATTGCATAAAATTTTATAATTCTGGCTTTTAAACTGTGGATTTCTATAGGATTACAGACAGACAAGAAAACAAACTTTCATTTTTATGTATTAGCTTATTGATTTTTACATGCAATTTTCGTCTGTTTCTGCTACGTATCAATTAACCCGTTTACTACTTTGTATAAAAAAATCATCTTGCCAGACTTGTACACCAAATAAACAATTCCGACATTCCCTGAAATCGGTCAAAATGTCCCGCACGTAACACTTGATAAATACAAATATATATTAACGTATAGGCTGTTAGAATAGAAACTATACATTAAAAATGACAAAGCCCGATATAATTTGATTTTTCTGTCGACCAATTTTTTTAAAATTATACAAATCGTAAACTTTTTGCAAAATTATACAAATTTACATAATTTTTATTTTAAATAACAAAAACAAAAAAACTAGTAAAAAACATAAAAAAATGCAAATAAAAAGTTACGTTAAATATCATTCGATGACGTGACATACGCGTGTATCTTGTTTAATGTCAAGTGGGCGTGACATTTACGATCATTCGTTATTTGGTTATTTGGCATTTAATCTAGTTTGGCTATAGCTTTTTGGTCGAAATAATCAAGTAGTACCCAAAATCCCTATATTTCATATTAGCATTGTTGTTTTAACTTGAGGATAAGCATCTTTAAAACATCAGTAATATGTTGAAAAGCTGCTTAGGTTTAAAAATCTCCATATTAAACAAGTAATTTCAAAAAGCCTCACTCACGAAAGTGCCATCTATCAATAATTTTAAACAATAAATCTTGCAATACATTAATTAATTCATAAACAAAAGATTGTATATTTATTTACGTTATTTTTCTCGAATAGCCTTTTCATCGGGTATATGTTTGTGACGACGTTTGAAATCAGTTACACATAATATCAGTTATACTGATCAGTAATACATAAGTATGCATAGCAATATTTTTGGGTACGATATTATGTCAACCAGTTTTGCCAAATTTTTCAAATCGCTAAACTATTAGCTAAAGTCAACAAATTTCATACACTATATATTTTAAATGATTAAAGAACTAACAAATTAATAAACATTCATAAAAATACAAAAAATTTCGAATTAAATTGATGACATAACAACGTATAAACACGCATAATGTGTTAAATGACAAATGAATGTGACATTTACGACCATTTATTAGAGGCATTAAATCTTATAGTTTGGCGAAATATAGTCGCAATTTAGCATCGAAATTCAAAATATCAGGTCATAATAATTCAGTTAAGAATAATGGCGATTTTTTTTTACTTTTAATAGTTTGAAAAATACTTATGTTTACTATTATTCTGAATTGCCATAAAAACTATTAATCGCCAAGTATTTTCCAAGTTAAGTCAGCGGAATTTTAAGACATGTGTCCGATTACAAGATGTGTCATTATCGACTACGACTATTATATCGATCTATACTATATTATGCATAGTAAGTTATACTATAATCACCTATATCGCAAAATAAAACTATTTTTTCCTATAAAAACAAAGTTGTTTTAAACCATAGTAAGTTAAACGAAACTGAGTTTTATAAAAGGTATTAGGTACTTTTTAATGCAGAGATTTTAACGAGATAGTTCGTACTTTCTGAGTCCTGAACTATGCGAAACTTATTAGAAAACGCTACGACCCGTATTAAAAAAGTGCACCAAATATTGTCTTTTTTCTAAAAAACTGGATATACTTTTAAGACTAAGTTTTAAGTTGGAAAAATAATTTACAAATTTTCTTAAAGTCTGACAGGATTTGGTACTACTTGATTATCTCTTCGACCAATATTGACAAATTACACAAATCGCCAAGAATTTCAACAAACTATACAAATTGTCATTTTAACAATTGAAATTTTTATTTTCAATAATGAAAAAAAAACAATAAATTAGCAAAACATTAATAGAAATACTAATTAAAAGTTGATTAAAAATCAGTTGACGCAACAAGCACACATATCGTATTTAATATCAAGTGAGTGCGCCATTTGCGATCATCCATTATTAGCATTTAATTTTATTATAGTTTAGCAATAGTTTTTTGGTCGACGGGTTAATCAAGCTGTAGCAATAATTTTCTCGACTTATAAAAATATAAATACGTCATTCTTAGTTCAAATTGTGATAAATTTAGCTATAGCATTGGATTTTTAAATTGAAGATTAAAACACACTAGAACTTTACGATAAGTATATGTAATACCAAAATATTTTCTTCTTTATATGCTATGCTAAATGGACAAAATTTTATTATGGAAATACATTTTAGAGATATAAAAATAAAGCAGTTTTTACAACAATATAAGAGTTGAAAAAATAATCGCCAAAGCGATGTTTGAGTTAAGTTTATCTCAAGAAGACAGAAAAATTGTTTCTTTATTCAAATTCTTAAATATATTTTAAAGACTAATCCTGTAGCTGAAATATTTAATTTTAAAAAATACAATGAAAAACAAGAAATCACTTCATATTTCTGCACAAAAAGCTTACCAAAGGAATTAGCCTCCAAATTTTACCGTAGCTTATTTAAAAAACTTAAAATAATGATTCCAGAACTCATATTTAAAAGCAATAAAATTTTTCACGAGAAGAATATTTAAGTTTCACGTGAAAAAAAAAAAAAAAAAAAATGACGAAAATCAAGATTGTTATAAATTAAGGGAACATTTTAAAATTCATTTAAATGGAAAACAGGAGTTAAAGTTTTTCAGAATTTAGTGTTGCCCACGATGAAAATATACATATTCTTCTATAGTAAAAAAAAAAAAAAAAAAAAAAAAACTCCTGGAATGATGCTGATGTGTAAGGTTTCCGGAAATAACGATTCCGGGAGGATAACTCCTTGGATTGCAAAGCAATACTGATCGGAATCGCGAAGCGATTACGCGGGAGGTTGGAGAGCGTAGCGAGCAGGGGGGCAGAGCTCCCCTATAGCTTAAAAGAACTGTAACTGCTCATTCCCATTATGCATGTTCGGGGCGCCGCACCCCACTTTGCCCCCTCCCTGCTTCCAAAGGGGAATTTTTTAAATTTTTATCCACAGAACTCGTGTTGCATATCTTTAGAAAGGGCTGAAACTGCCTTTTCCTATTATGGATGTCTTGTGTGTCCCTCTCCGCTCTGCCCCCCCCAGGGGGGCACATTTTTAATTTCTTTACAACACCAGTCGTGTGACACATCATTTGAAAGGTCTTCAACTGCTTATTCATATTATGGATGTCTTGTGTGTCACCCCCACTTTGCCCCCCAGTGGGGCACATTTTTAATTTCTTTACAACACAAGTTGTGTGACACATCATTTGAAAGGTCTGCAACTGCTTATTCATATAATGGATGTCTTGTATGTCTTCCCCCATTTTGTCTCCTCAGGGGGCACATTTTTAATTTCTTTACAACACCAGTCTTGTGACACATCATTTGAAAGGCCTACAACTGCTTATTCATATTATGGATGTCTCGTGTGTCACCCCCCACTCTGCCCCCCAGGGGGGCACATTTTTAATTTCTTTACAACACCAGTCTTGTGACTCATCATTTGAAAGGCCTACAACTGCTTATTCATATTATGGATGTCTCGTGTGTTACCCCCCAATCTGCCCTCCCCAGGGGGGCACATTTTTGATTTCTTTACAACACCAGTTGTGTGACACATCATTTGAAAGGTCTGCAACTGCTCATTCATATTATGGATGTCTGGTGTGTCACTCCCCACTCTGCCCCCAGGGAGCGCACATTTTTAATTTCTTTACAACACCAGTCGTGTTACACATCATTTTAAAGGTCTGCAACTGCTTATTCATATTATGGATGCCTTGTGTGTCAACCCACTCTCTGCTCCCCTCGAGGAGGGTAAATTTTTAATCTCTTTACAACACCAGCTGTGTGACGCATCATTTGAAAGGTCTGCAACTGCTTATTCGTATTATGGATGTCTTGTATGTCATCCCCCACTTTGCCTCCCCAGGGGCACATTTTTAATTTCTTTACAACACCAGTCGTGTGACAATCGTTTGAAAGGTCTGCAATTGCTTATTCATACCATGTGGTATTGGCGATCGCAGCAAGCAGGGGTAGTCCACAACTTGGAATCGCGAAGCGATTACGTAGGAAGTTGGCGAGCGTAGTGAGCAGGGGGCGGAGCCCCCCTAGTATATATAAATCTAGATTGTGTAAAAGATATTTCAGTTTTAAGATTTAAAACAGCTGGTTTTATTTTATGTACAATGACATCATTTGCAGTCACTGAATAATTCCTCATTTACAATGTTGATTTAAATATATCCACAGAAAGTATGTATACGACGTAATTACTGAAGAATTATATGCAGCAAAAAGTTATGTCGTCTTTAAAAAATGGCTATTTTAAGATTTTGATTTTTTCATTCGTTTGTAATATTGCTATGGATACTCTAATTAAATATAGTTATAATAGCTTCATGATTTATCAAAAACAATTCATTTACTTTTTTTTTCAAAATAGCTCGTATTTTAATTACATTTGTTTTCAAATGTTATGAGAAAATGACAACATAAAGATAGAATAATTACTATTTTCCAAATATTTTTCCTTTACTTTCTATAGAAATGGAGACTTCAGTTGCCTCCATTACAGAAATGAAGTTTAAGACTACAAAAAGATTAATATCTCAAAAATAAATTGAGGTACAGTTTTTAAACAGTTGGCTTTCAAAAGTACTGTTCTTTCTCTTAGTAAAATTTTAAAATGTGCGATGCTTAAAGGTTTAAAAAAATTGCAATAGATAATATTAGTAGTGTTTAACTATACAATGATACATCTGCTCTGTTTTACAACTGAAATGATTAACAAAATGTTATTATCATTGATTTTTTTACGTATGACACTTTAACTTTTTCCCGAAGGAAATAGCATGGGGGTCTAATAGACATATTTTTATTGCAGTTTTATTTTAAAATATATGAATTTCAAAATATAGCAGTTAACAAAACAACTTTATTTCAAAACTTCGAAATGCATTATCCAATGGAAAATTGCATCATTAGCGTAATTTTACATTCATAAAATTGCCGAAAATTAATACATTTGAATCAAATTCCATAATTTATCACTTGTTTTCAATTTTATCGGTATTGACAGATTGATCTATAATTAGTAGATGTACACCTAGACTTAAAAATGGGGCCTGACGCAGACGGATTTCTTTTAAACATTTGAATGCTTCATTTGCTATACAGCTGTTAACAGCTTATTTTTCCAATTAAAACAATATTTTTAGCTCACAGGCTATCATAGCCTGAGAGCTTATGTGCCCGTCCGTTCTGTATGTATATGCGTTCGTGCATAACGCGATAACTCATGATAAAAATATCCGATCCACTTGAAATTTTGTATGTAGGTATATCCTGACAAGGCGCTTCCCTGATTAGTTTTTGGCGTTCATTCGATATGTATAAGAGGGGGTACGGGGGCTCATGCCCCTCCCCTTAATAGAAATAAGTGGGATTTTCATGCAGAATTAAGTTTTCGTTCAAAATTTAGATTAGGATCATTCAGATGAGGCGATTCCGTGACTGTTAATAGGTGTTCATTGAATAAGTATAAACAGGGGGAACGGGGGGCTCATGCCCCTCCCCTTAATTGATATAAACGGGATTTTCATACAGAATTAACAGTTTTCCTTCAAAATTTAGATATGTGATCATTCTGATGAGGCGATATCGTGGCTGTTATTAGATGTTCATTGAATAAGTATAAACAGGGGGAACGGGGGGCTCATGCCCCTCCCCTTAATTGATATAAACGGGATTTTCATACAGAATTAACAGTTTTCCTTCAAAATTTAGATATGGGATCATTCTGATGAGGCGATATCGTGGCTGTTATTAGGTGTTCATTGAATAAGTATAAACAGGGGGAACGGGGGGGCTCATGCCCCTCCCCTTAATTGATATAAACGGGATTTTTATGCAGAATTAACAGTTTTCGTTCAAAATTTAGATATAGGATCATTCTGATGAGGCGAGTCCGTGGCTGTTATTAGGTGTTCGTTGAATAAGTATAAACAGGGGGGACGAGGGTACTAATGCCCCTCCCCTTAACTTGTATAAATGGATTTTTCAAGCAGAATTGTCAGATTTCGTTCAAATCTCTGAATAGTTTTGGAAGTTTAATGGTTAAGTATAAAAGAGGGGAATAACTCCTCTTAAATTATATAAATGCTAAATGGGTTTTTATTAAGAATTATCCAATTTGCTCTGAATTTTGGATATAGATTTTTTATATGATAAATCATGTCCTTGATAGTTTAGGAGGTTAAGTGATTAAGTATAAAAAAGGAGAAAGGGAAGGCTGTTTCCCCTTCTTAATTTTTTTTCGAACGGAATTAACGAAAATACAAGGCTGTAATGTACAATTAGTATGCGTAGCCTGTGAGCTCAATGCCATCAATTTAACTAAGCAATATTCTTTTTATTAGCTTACAGGCTATCATAGCCTGAGAGCTTATGTGCCCGTATGTTCGTACGTGCGTAACGCGATAACTCATGATAAAAATATCCGATCCACTTGAAATTTTGTATGTAGGTATATTCTGACAAGGCGCTTCCCTGATTAGTTGTTGGAGTTCATTCGATATATATAAGAGGGGGAATGGGGGGCTCATACCCCCCCCCCTTTAGTTGATATAAATAGGTTTTTCATGCAGAATTAAGTTTTCGTTCAAAATGTAGGTATAGAACCATTCTGATGAGGCGATTCCGTGACTGTTATTAGGTTTTCATTGAATAAGTATAAATAGGGGGAACAGGGGTTCTAATGCCTCTCCCCTTAATTTATATAAATGGGTTTTTCAAGCAGAATTTTCAGATTTTGTTCAAATCTCTGAATAATTTTGGAAGTTTAATGGTAAGTATAAAAGATGGGGATAACTCCTTTTAAATTATACAAATGCTAAATGGGTTTTTATTAAGAATTATCTCATTTGCTCTGAATTTTGGATATAGATTTTTTATATGATAAAGCATGTCTTTGATAGTTTAAGAGGTTCAATGATTAAGTATAAAAAAGAGAAAAGGAGAGAGCTATTTCCCCTTCTCTTTTTTCGAACGGAATTAACCCTTGAAAACATAAGGCTGTAATGCACAATTAATATGCGTAGCCTGTGAGCTCAATGCCATCAGTTTAACTGGGCAATATTCTTTATTATTTATTTACTTTTAACCATTTGGAAAAAAAATAGTGCTCTCGGTAGGTAATTGGGAAGTCTAAAGTATATCTGAATATTTTTTTTTGGTTGAATTCCGCAATAAAGTTGGTTTATTTTATTCGTTTCCTCATTAGTCCAAGTTTAATGTTTAAAAATCGAATACTTCTGTTTTTTTAATTTTATTCGTTTTCTGATTGGTTCAAGTTTAATATTCAAAAACTGAATACTGTTCTTTCAATATCTTTAATTTGTCTACTTTTTCTTTTAAATTTGTCCGGTTTCAATTTGTGTGTTTTTTTTCTATTAAGAGTCTAGGTCGGTGTGGGTCGTAGGTAGGGGTCGTCGACGAAAATTGGTCGCTCACCGCGACGGTTGCTCACCGGGCCCATGAAGGGGTCTCTACAACAACAACTTAAAAATTAATACTTTAAAAACAAATTGTGATAGAGGTTTCAAACAAATGTCATTAAAGAGTGTATTTTTTCTCTACGCAACGGTATTAAAATTTAAAATGTGCGATGATAAAAAGTTGAAAAAATTGCAGTTCGAAAAATTGCAAAACTGAAATCTCATTTAAAATTTGTTTGTGAAGGGTCCAGGAATATTAATGTTTAATCCATGTCGTACTTTATATAACGCGTTCAAAAGTCAGTCTGACTAACTCCATCAAATAAAAAAGCATATTTTAAACAATTAAAATTGTGTACTATCTGTAACCTACTGTTTTTTTTATCGTTGGTTTAAGAATATTATTGTTTAATGCACGGCGGACGTAATATATGACTCGTTATAATCATCCTAAAAATGATGTTTATTATTTTTATTAAGTACCAGGTAGACCGACCTTCCTCGGCAGTTATTAATCTCTTTTATTTAACGCAGCATGGCTTTAGTATGTAAAGATATACCGATATCCTGATCCTGGTCTACCAGAATTTTAAAATTTAAATATAAATGTTTGTTTCGATAGCAGCACAAAATTTTAGAATTTTCAGAACTTAATTAATAATTAATACATTACTTTACAGACATTTTCGAATTAGCCCGCCACAGGTGATAAATCGTCAAAAGCACTCTGCAACTCTTATGAGAAAAAAAACGAATGGATTTAATTAAGCGCCAACAAATGCTCGCCAAAATATGTCAAAGCGCTGGGAAATTGCAAAAATGAAACATTTTTAAAACTTAAAAGTACGAACAAAAATATTATAAATGAAAAATGGGAACTGTAATATTAAAATATCGTTTTTATGAATAATTTACGGCTGTATGTACACGTTGAGATATCAATTTAGGAATCCTTAAAAGATTTAAAAAATTCATTATATATTTCTTGCTTTCTTTCTTAAAAATGAAACTGAACAAAAATTCAGATTCCAATTTCAAATTTTAGATAAATTAATTTTCTAGAACTTTCTATCAAGCTTTAAAGTATGGGTAAAAATAATTTTAAATGCAATTTGTTTGAAAACTGCATCTTAAAATATTGTTTATATAATAATTTATTTTTAACCAGGAGGCTATGCCCGATGCGCTCGTCAATTTTTCCAAACGAACCTTGATTCAAACAAACTGGTGATTTAAAATTTTTATTTTAAAGCAGTGTAGACCATCACCTGGAATGTTCTACCGCATTGCTGAAAACGAAACAGCGCCATTCCTATATTACACTATTGTATGTCTTAAACAACATTTGGGCAAATAAGAACCATCTCTTTCATTTAATAATTTATAGTAGAGTTTTATATGAAAATGAGACCGTTATGACAGCAGGAATCAAAATGTTCCTTAGTCATCACATTATTACGTTAGAGAGCATTGCAATGATCACTAAGATTGGTAATCAAGCTCTATTAAATTACGTTAGTACTTATTAAGTTATTATGTTAAATTCCCGGCACCTGAACTTGAGCTATGTGTAGCTCTGGTAGCCTAAATCCAATCTCATCACATGTTATATTACATTTTTAAATAAACACCCTCTTCTGGCAGGTCTACTACAGTTTCCTATATACCTTGTCTATTGCAGCAAAATACATAGAGTAAAAAAAGTAAAGAATTATTTACAGATAAAGAAGAGTGTTTAACTTATATATTTATTATAACAACGAAACATAAAAAGTGTATTTTAAAGCTGAATTATTAATAAAATTAAAATTACATCTGTTTCACCGTCTCTTCATTTTATAAACCAGTTTCAAACATGTAGTCATTGAATCAGGAATAACCTTGATGACTTAATTTTGTATAAAAATAAATCTTTAGCTTGCATCCAGTAAAATATTTCTACCTTCTGTAATCGATTCCATTATGATTTTTGGCTTCAAACACTAGAAGCGCTAGAAACGATTTGTTACAAATGTACCAGACTTATTTCACATTTATCATAGCAAACGCGGTAGCTTTTGGTATAATATGTTTAAGAAATAGAAAGTGCAAACAAATTTCTAAAATTTTTGGCGAACCAGTTGAGATACGGCAGTGAAATTTTTTTTAAAAGATAGAACTCGACGAGACGAATAAAATGATAGCATTCAAAAAATTACTGCAGCTTCCAATAGTTTTTATTTAATTTTAAATGAAAAAAATGAAGGCAAAAAATTCAACTAAGTCTAGCTAACGTTTCCTTGGATGGATTAACTTCGTTTCTGGTTTATTTTAATCCTCATGGTAAAACTTAAAACAGTTTTTTTTTCATCTTTGTATGTTTGACGGTCGCTGAGAAATTCGAATTTATGTCTGAAACCTTCAGCTGAACTTAGTCTTTTTCTTATATTTGTTTCTTCTTGTAATTGTTGCACGTAAGTTTAAATGAACATAAAAATTGCTATGTATGTAACATAAATAAATAGATTAAATAAATCACGTGAAAAAAATACTTATTTGTTGTTTTTTTTCATGTATCATATTCACTATCTATTTTGACAAGCGAAGCGAAATATTTTTTATTTATTAAATTCCTATTAATTTAAGCTACTATCCGCCTCTGGCAACCAAATTGGTCTCCTTAAATTTAAGCTAAGCATTGTATTATTTATTAACTCCCTATGTTTTTAAGTTACTAGCAGCCTCTGGCAACCAAATTGGTCTCCCTTAAATTTATGCTAAGCATTGTAATATGATACTTTATTCATAATTTTATTTGCTTGCGCATCTTACTAAATCTGAAGGTTCACATAACCAAATCAACAAATTTAAGCGATCAGGGCAACATTTAAGGGAAGAAAGATCCCATTATTCCTTTTCTGTTGGTGCGTTTGGCGAATAAATACAAATTGGCGCCGAAAGACTATTTAGCAGATTCTTTTAAGAAGCGTAAAAATATGGTTTAAAAATTTTATAAACATATATTTGAACCTTTGTGACGTAAGGAAAGGAAGTACCGGTAATATATCTGGTTTGGCGCGACACAAGAGCGGTGCACTCCCAGATGATTCGGACGTGAGAATATGTCAGCTTTTTTTGAAGGTACGTTAGATGATTCTAGATCAATTATTACTAATGTTATGAGGGTCAGGTTAAGACTCATCCATTTGCCAAAGCTTGGTGCTATTCTGACTTAAAAGAGGTAGGATATAATGCCAAAATATATAAATGGCTCTGAAAAAAACCTGATGAACTTTGTATTTTGTTTTCGAAAAAAAAAATTTTCTGTTTCTATAAAAAAAAGTGCGGCACAAATGTCATAAAAGAACCGCATTGGCGCGTTTTTTTTTTTTTTTTTCTGCTGCCATTTTGAAGAAAATATCGTTTTACAATATCAGTCACATATATTTTTTTAAAGAGGGAATAACAATAAATAAAAAAAAAGTTTATTTAATAACTATAGAATAAAACAATTTATATAATTTAAAAAAGAAATAAAAGTAAATAAACAATTTATGGTACTACTTGGTTATCCCGTCGACCAAAAAAACTATCGCCAAATGACAATATTAAATGCCAATAATGGTTGACCGTGAATGTCACATTCAATGATATTTGTCACGAAATGCATGTTAAAAACGTCATCAAGTGATATTCATTTCGACATTTTATTTGCATTTTTACTTTCTTCTATCTTTACAAGAAGAAAGTATTGGATTCATGAAAATTTTCGACTTACGGTTTTCGACGGATTTATACGTTTTAGAAGGTCCTGAAAACGTTTTGACTATTTTTAGAAAATGTCTGTCTGTGAGTCTGGCCGTCTGTCTGTCTGTCTGTCTGTATGTGACAAAAAATTTGTGGGCGCTCTATCTCAAGAACTAATACTCGAAATTTAATAAAATTTTATATTCAGTTAGACCTTGATATGAATTAGTGCCTATTGGTTTTTGGTGAAAATTGGCCAGCAGGTGGCGCTGCTATACTACGTTTTTCATGATTTTCAAGATTGCTATATCTCAAGAACTAATGCACAGAATTTCACCAAACTTCAGATTCTGTGACCTCTTGATATACATAGACGCTGATTAAGTTGTGGTGTAAATTGGCCAGCAGGTGGCGCTGCTATGCCACGTTTTTTATGATTTTCATGATAGCTATATCTCAAGAACTAATGCACAGAATTTCACCAAACTTCAGATTCCGCGATACCTTGAGATACATAGCCGCTGACAGGGTTTTGGTATGAACTGCCCTATAGGTGGCGCTGCTATGCTACATTTTGCACGATTTTTGCGATAGCTATATCTCAAGAACTAAAGCAGAGAACTTCATCAAATTTTAGATTCTGTTACACTAGAATATATAACATAATTAGACGCTGATTACATTTTGGTATTAACCTTGCAACATGTGGTGCAGCTATGCTTTATTTTGCACGATTTTTCCGACAGCTATATCTCAACAACCAACCCACAGAATTTCATCAAACTTCAGATTTTGTTATAAAATGACATATAACATAATTACACGATGATTACGTTTTGTTATAAATCCTTCAACTGATGGTGCTGCTGTGCTATATTTTACACGGTTTTTTTAAACTAGCTACATCTCAAGAACTAATGCAAAGAATTTCATTAAACTTCATATTCATTTACACCTTAACTAATGGACGAAATTCCATCAAATTTCAGATTCTGTTAGGTCTTGACATAAATAGATGCTAATTAGGTTTTAATATAAATTACCCAACATGAGGCACTACTAAGCTCATTTTCACAGAATATTAATTAAATTTTGCGCTTTAGGCTTTTCGATTACCAGAATCTCATTAGGCTAGGTCAAATGTTCGGGGAAATTCGATAGTGGGTAACTTTGGGGTCACCACGTTTTTTTTTAAATATTAAAATGTACTTATCAGATAGAAGAAAGTTTTGGGATTGACTCATCCAACTAGTTATTAATGTTTTACTAATTTATTTGTTCTTTCGTTATTTAAGATAAAAATTAGGAAAATATGCAAAATTTGGCTATTTGTTTAGGGATTTGTATAATTTGGCGAAATTGGTCAACGGGATACTAAGTAGTACCCAATTTATTAATAAATAATCAATAACATCCGCGTTACCATATCAAACAAAATAACGACACTCTGGCACCAGTTAAATACCTCGATGATACGTATAGCAGAAATCACGCCAACGTGGTGCGTATATGATATGTGTGCCAAAAATGCGTACTTGGTTTATTTACATTACATACGATGCTACTTGATTATCAGGGCCACCAATTTCATCAATCTATAGAAATCGCCAAACTATTTGCCAATTTACTCAAAAGGAAAAATGTTGCCATTCTAAAATTTTAAGTTCAGAAAATTAATGAATTTAGCTTAAAAAAAATCCCTAACAAAAGGGATTATTTTAATGATGACGTTTACTTATGGCATATAGATGTACCAAATATAAAATTTGATTTATTTAGATGATTTCAAATAAAATAATATTAATAAAAGTTTTCATAATTTAATCCAGAATTTATTAAATCAAACCATTAAGAGATATTTTAAAGATATCGCATATGTGAATAATATTAAAGTATTTTAAATGTATTAATAGAATTTATTAAGGTACATAAAACATATCAATGTTAGCGGAAGTTTGTAAGGAGTCAAAAAAACCGTTACTACTGTCACCGTTACTACTGAAAAAGTACATTAATTTATTTACTTATAGTATTTTTAATAAGATGAAAGAAAAACGAATAATTTAAATGTATCTGATATAAATATATTTTAAATTTATGTGTTTTTAAATGAAAGTTGTGTATTTTAAATAAAGTCAGCGACAGCTTTATATTTAAAATAAAATAATGGCGAATAAAACTTATTTGGCGATTGAACCATTTGAGCTAGCTAAAATAAAGGTAGCAAAATAGCCACCTGGCATATAAAAAATGAAACAGTCAGACGGGAGCTCTTCATGACAGTCACATAACTTATATAGGTATTTATATAGGTACTATATTAAAATTGTCAGCATCTCTGGTGGGATACTGGGAGTCTCGTGGTAACGTAATGTTGCAGCGTATATAGGGTTCTTTTTATCTTACGGTTAGACAACTTCAAACTCTTGCTTATAGAAAAGTAGAAAATAATTTATTTACAGAACTTCAGAACAACAGTCTTCGAAACTCACAAATATTTCTAGATATTCAAAAATAATTGTTCAAATCTATCGTATAAGAGCAGATATAGATTCCAGGGACTCTTTATACAACGTCTCAACACTAAATCACATTCAAATAACGTAAATAAGACTCAAGCAAACTCGCTTAACAAACGCCTTGTTCACTCAATGACTGACTGGTAAATAATAACCACAGCTCGCATCGTTTCTCTTATTATATAGGCTCGTAGCAGGTGCTGGAAATTTCTAGAACCAACTCGAAAAATCCACGGAACAACAAACAAGGTATCAGTATATCTAAAAGGGGGGTTACCATTGAGAGGGAAGGGTTACCATCGCCAACAATTGCCAAGTTTTTCGCCAACTTGGCGATATATCGCCAAAAGTGACGCCAACTTGGCGATATCGCTAATATTTCGCCAATCTGCCGTAGACATACACTGAAAATAATAGACGAGTTTGCTTGATAACAGAGACAATGTAACAAAAACTAATATTAGTAAAGAAATGGAGCTTAATAAGATTATTTACATTATTTTACAATACAAACACTAACTTTACAAAATTCGTAACACTACCCCCTCCTCAAAGACTGCACGTCCCGGGCAGAGCAATCCTTGAGTTAGAGGAAAACACTTAAAATAAATAAACAAATAAATAAATAAATAAATAATAACAATAATAATAAAATTTACATAAATAAGAACTAATTACTATTTACATATTTACAAAAAGTGACTTTCATGAACATGGTCTGAAATTCAAGTTTCAAATTTCTAATCACTTTGGCCAAAATAAGGGGCTAGCCGGTTATAGTGTACGACCTTGGGTTTGGCGTGTGGCGATTTTTGTATGCGTACAACGACGTCATTCAGCCTGTTAACGACTGTGTAAGGACCGTCCCAGTTTCTTTGTAATTTTGGCGACAGTCCCTTACGACGTATCGGATTCCACAACCAAACTTTGTCACCTTCGTTGAACTCATGTCCTGTTGCCTTTGTGTCGCACCGTGTCTTTATCTTTTCCGTTGCCAGTCCGATTCGGTTCCTCGCTAGACGATGAATCTCCTCAATCCGCGCCTGGAGTTCATAGACATATTCCTCAGGCGATGAAGGAGCATCAGGAGGACGGCCAAACAAAAGATCCGCAGGCAGACGAAGATCACGACCAAAGAGCATTTAAGAAGGGGAGTAACCAGTGGCCTCATGAGTGGCACTCCTGTAGGCAAAAAGGAAAAGAGGCAATTTCTTGTCCCAGTCCTGTTGGTCTCTAGACACCAGGAGAGAGAGGCCATTTAGGATGGTACGATTGAACCGCTCCACCATGCCATCCGATTGAGGGTGTAGAGGTGTTGTTCGAGTTTTGTCCATACCGAGTAGTTCACACATTTCCTTGAACACAGCCGAATCAAAATTTCTTCCTTGATCGGAATGGATTTGAAGAGGAACTCCGTATCTGGAAACCCGGTGTTGAACCAGTATGTCTGCTACGGTTACCGCCTCTTGATTAGGAATGGTGTAGGCTTCAGGCCACTTAGTGAAGTAGTCCATGACAACGAGGATGTACTTATTGCCATCAGATGTTCTAGGAAGTGGACCCAGGATGTCTAAAGCAATTCGTTCGAAAGGAGCTCCTACATTATAACGTTGCAATCGTCCACGTGTGCGCCTCTTTGGACCTTTACGTGCTACACAGGTGTCACAAGTTCGGCCCCAATTCTCCACGTCACTGCGAACATTATTCCAGTAGAAACGCTCTCGAACCTTTTGCAGGGTCTTCATTACACCAAAATGACCTCCTGTGGGACTACCATGCAGTTCTTGAAGGACCATAGAAATTCTAGACTTAGGGAGTAATAGTTGCCATCTACATGTCTTTCCATCGTCAGACTCCCATTTTCGGTACAAGATGCCGTTCTTCAAATGTAAGGAATCCCAGAGAGCCCAATAACGTTTAGTCGTAGGATGGTAATGGGCCATGTCTTGCCAGCTGGGTTTCCTGTTGGACTCCTCTTTCAGCTCTAGAATTGGCTTAATTTCAGGATCAGCAAGTTGATCTTTACGCAGGCTCTCGTCACTCCACGGATCTTGCCATGATGTAGACCCAGTTGTAACTTGTCTTACTATAGGACCTTTGATAATTAATTTCTTCTCAACCCGGTCGCAGTATCTACAATTCTCTGAGCAGGGTATTCTTGAAAGAGCATCTGCATTTCCATGTGATGAGCCTTTTCGATGGCGTATCTCCATATCGTACTCTTGAAGCTTTTGTATCCACCTGGCTATCTGGCCTTCAGGGTTCTGAAAATTCAATAGCCAAGTTAGAGAAGCATGATCAGTTCGGATCAGGAACTTTCGACCGTAAAGATAGTGATGAAAGTGGTCTATGGCTTTCACTACAGCAAGAAGCTCTTTTCTTGTTACGCAGTAGTTTCGCTCGGCCTTTGACAAACACTTGCTGAAATAGGCGATAACGCGCTCCTGGCCGTCGATTTCCTGGGACAGTACAGCGCCAATGCTTTCGTTGCTTGCATCCGTATCAAGTATAAACTGTTTATCGATTTGAGGATACGACAGAATTGGAGTGGATGTCAAGGCCTCCTTAAGCTTTTCGAAAGCAGCGTCACATTCCTGTGTCCACATAAATTTTTGATTGGCTTCTGTTAATTTATGAAGTGGTCTTGCAATCATCGAGAAGCCTTTGACGAATTTTCTGTAATAGGTGCATAATCCTAGAAAACTTCGAAGCTGGTGAACATCTGCTGGACGACTCCAATTTTTCACGGCCGATATCTTCTCCGGATCAGTCCTAACTCCTTCCGCCGAAATGATGTGTCCAAGGTAGGCGACTTCATTGCGAAACAAACTGCACTTCGAAGGGCTTAACTTCAAATTAGCTTCCTTTATCTTTTGTAGCACCCGCTTGAGGTTGTTCAGATGTTCATCAAAAGATTTTCCTATGATTATGATATCGTCTAAATAAACAAGACATGCCTCATATGACAGTCCCCGAAGAACCGTTTCCATAAGGCGTTCAAAAGTTGCAGGTGCGTTACATAGACCAAAAGGCATTACCTTGAACTGCCATAATCCTTGTCCCGTTGTAAAGGCAGTCTTCTCGCGGTCGTCGGGATGGATCTCTACCTGCCAGTAACCACTCTTCAGGTCTAAAGTCGAGACCCAAGTGTTGCCCGCAAGTGTGTCAAGAGTGTCGTCAATCCTTGGCAGAGGGTAACTATTCTTTTTGGTGACGTCATTCAGTCGGCGGTAGGCTACACAAAATCTTGTAGAACCATCCTTCTTTCTTACTAATACAATGGGAGACGCCCATGGACTTGTTGATGGTTCGATGACGTCATTTTCTTCCATATCCTTAATTAAATTCTGCACCTCTTCTTGCTTGGCAAAAGGTAATCCTCTAGGGTGCTGTTTAATAGGAGAGTGATCTCCCGTGTCAATTCGGTGTTGTGCCATTTTAGTTCGTCCAAAGTCTTCAGATGTTTGGGAGAATAAACTTTGGAATTCCCTAATTAAATTTTCCGCGGCGTCCATCTGTTTTGGATCTAAGTCTGTATTTTGTAACAAATCCTTGACTAAATTATCTGAAGATTTCTCAGAGTGATTGGAATTTTGACTTATGCACGTCACAGGAGCACACGATGCTATCACCTCTCCTTTCTTGATAGTCTTCGTCTTATCACTGATGTTAGCAATTCTGACTGGAATGGTCTTTTTCGAGAGGTCTACTACAGAAGAAGCCACCAATACTCCTGCTTGTGTACTATTGTCTTCTGGATAATCTATATGGCCAAATCGGTAATTAGTTTGATTTTTAATTTCAGCTGGAACTAAAAATTCTGTTCTTGGATCTAGATTGATGTCTTCTTTGGCTATTACTGTTTGTTTACATTCAATTTCATTATTTAATCCAAAAAGACTTATTTCTTCAAATTTTGAGAGCATTTTGTTATTTTTGAAATCAAGCTTGAAGCCAAACTTCTTCAGAAAATCTAGCCCGATTAAGCAAGGATCTGTTATGTCAGCCACATATGCCGTATGGCAATATTTCGTTCTTCCAAAGTGTATGATTAAATTGGCCTTTCCATATATGCCAATCTTGTCGCCCGTCACAGTTTGCAGGGTAACGCATGGTGGAGTCCAGATGAGTTTACATTTCAATTTTCGAGCCAAATCTTCTCTTATTATTGTAACATTGGCTCCTGTATCGACAAACATACGGCACTGAATTCCGTTAATAAAGCCTATCACATATAATTCATTATCACCGCCACTCATTTTTGATATCTGGAGGATCCTCAGGTGGGGCTTTTCATTCTCTGGCAACCTCCGTCCCGCGAGATGGCCAAAATTTAGTTTCCCTGCTGACTGTTTGAATTTATCTCACGTTTGTGGATTTTGGGGCAATTTCTTCGGAGATGTCCTGTATCACCGCATCCCCAGCACGTGAGATTCTGTCTTCTTGAACTTGTTCTTCCATATTTTAAAGCTTCAATCTCTTGATATATTTTCCTAATTTCTTTCAAGACGTCGCTCTCAGTGTCTGAGCTTTTGTTCACCGTTGCCCCTCGGACTGAATGACGATCTGTTCGTCTGGCTTGTGTAGCTGCTTCCAACTTTAAGGCATATAGTAATGCAGCCTTTAAATCCTGCACATCTGCCATTCGTACCGCTCTCTGCACTTCTGGATCTTTTATTCCGTCTACAAAATATTGCAGTGAGAGCATTTCCCGTACATTTGTAGGACAGTCAATGAATCCTAAATTTGCAAGCCGTTCAATTTCCGAGGCAAACTCTTGAAGGGTTTAACTCGATTTTTGATGGCGGCTCTTCATTTGTATTCTCGTATAATCCTTGAAGAATTTTTCGCCGAATCTCATTTCAAGTGCACAACTTAGAGTCTCAAATTTGAGTTGCGTCATATCGGGCAATGTTTGCAGCACGTCGGCGGCTTCTCCTCTTAAAGATGCTGCCAGTTGACAAGCTTTCACCTCGTCACTCCATTTGTTCGCTTCGGCTACAATGGTGAATTGGGTCTTGTAAACTTGCCAGGAACTCTTTCCGTCGTATGTCGACAGCTTAACTTGCACAGGAGAAGCAGGCGGATTCCTAAATTCTTCATGATTACCACTGGACGCTGAAAGTTTCTTCTCAAGATCTTGTACTTTTTTATTTAGCTTTTCATCTACTTCACCTAGTATGTTCTCTTCAACGTTACAAACTTCATTCTGAATTTTCTCTTCTACTTCCGCCATTTTCCTTTCCATTTTCTGTTCAACATTACTAACTTCATTCTGAATTTTCTCTTCTACTTCCTCTATTTTCTCTTCTACCGAGCCTATTCTTCTCTCTACCGATGAGAATTTTTCTTCCAAAGTTTTCTTCATTTCTTCTTGGCTTTTATTAACTTCCTCCTTTAATTCTTCCATTCTCTCTTGGCTTCTTTTCATTTCTTCAGTCACATCTCCTTGGACTTTGTCGATTTTATTCGATAACTCTTCTTGGCCTTTGTCAATTTTATTTGTCAACTCTTCCATTCTTTCTTCGTTTTTATTCATTTTTCCGTCAACTCTTCTTGGCCTTTAATCATCTTTTCAGTCACATCTTGGCATTTGTCAATTTTATTTGTCAACTGTTCCATTCTTTCTTCGTTTTTGTTCATTTTTTCCGCCAACTCTTCTTGGCCTTTATTCATCTTTTCCGCCAACTCCTCTTGGCCTTTATCCATTTTATTTGATAATCCATTAATAGCTTTCAACAACTCATTCAGTTGCTCTTCCGTTGCTCTCGTTTTCGCCATAAGATCCCACTTCTGACACCAAATGTTGCAGCGTATATAGGGTTCTTTTGATCTTACGGTTAGACAACTTCAAACTCTTGCTTTTAGAAAAGTAGAAAATAATTTATTTACAGAACTTCAGAACAACAGTCTTCGAAACTCACAAATATTTCTAGATATTCAAAAATAATTGTTCAAATCTATCGTATAAATGCAGATATAGATTCCAGAGACTCTTTATACAACGTCTCAACACTAAATCACATTCAAAATAACGTAAATAAGACTCAAGCAAACTCGCTTAACAAACGCCTTGTTCACTCAATGACTGACTGGTAAATAATAACCACAGCTCGCATCGCTTCTCTTTTTATATAGGCTCGTAGCAGGTGCTGGAAATTTCTAGAACCAACTCGAAAAATCCACGGAACAACAAACAAGGTATCAGTATATCTAAAAGGGGGGTTACCATTGAGAGGGAAGGGTTACCATCGCCAACAATCGCCAAGTTTGTCGCCAACTTGGCGATATATCGCCAAATTTGGCGACCAAAATTAGTCGCCAAAAGTGAAGCCAACTTGGCGATATCGCTAATATTTCGCCAATCTGCCGTAGACATACACTGAAAATAATAGACGAGTTTGCTTGATAACAGAGACAATGTAACAAAAACTAATATTAGTAAAGAAATGGAGCTTAATAAGATTATTTACATTATTTTACAGTACAAACATTAACTATTTACAAAATTCGTAACAGTATTTAGCGGATAATGGTACTTACATGCCATTGGATGCAAGTTGCGTAAATTCGTTTTTGCTTAGAAATGCTTTTGTGTTTAGTTCTTATTCCTTCGAGAATATTCTTATGTTAATTGTTATTCAATTTCTAGAATTATTCAATTTCTACAATTTTTTGTTCCATTCGAGAAAGTACCTTGAATATATTTAATTATTATAGTTTTCAATTCTTTCAATAAAATTGTGAACACATTATTTATTTTTCGTTCGACTCCATGGTTTATTTTTCATATCATGCATTTTATATGGCAATGCAATGACATGCATTGACTTTTCTAATTATTCTAATACATTAAAAGGGGCTTACGTGGCCGAGTGGTTAAGACACCATGCCGCTAGTTGCCTACGAGCGTAGGGGGTTGTGAGTTCAAATCCCGTTGGCTCCATTGCGCACAAATTTTGTGTTGAGCTTCCGGTTGTACTTCTCTTGTGAAGTAAACTTTCCTCGTGCTATCTCGTCCCTTCATATTGACGATGACTTTTAAGCAGGCTTTCATGTCGAGCACACAAATCAGATGTATGTTGTTCAATAATAACAGTACGTCAAAATTTTCTGCTGCTGTCATGATTTTATAAAATTTTTACAGCAGCATTTTTTTTTATTTTTAAGATATTAGAAAATTTTCAGTTTTTATCAAAAAAAAATAAATGACTAGTATTAAAAAATGCTCTGACGAGCACAAAAAAAAGGTTAATATGTTTTTAAGTATAAAAAAGGATTTGACAAGTGCTTCTGTTAACAATTGAGCATGAGGAAGGACTAGGGATCCCTTCTTGGCTACAACTCACTTCAATGCCAACTTTGAAAAAATCATATTTGCACTTTTTCCATATAAAAGAATGTTGCGGTACTTTAGTAGAGCTTCCCACCGAGTTTTACGTGTTAACTGCACTGTTCACTCTGCAGTATACTATAAATAAATTTTCTGTGCAATTGTACTTTGCGGACGTGGTTAGTGGCAGTGCATGAATGTGATACCTGCATAACTAGATTTTTGGCCTTATGCCGCCTTGCCTTACATTTATGTCTAATCAAGTCGCATCTTTACTTTTAACGTCTTTACACTGCACATTTTTTTAGTAACTGCGACTGATTTCTTTTATATGGAAAAAGTGCAAATATTATTTTTTCAAAGTTGGCATTGAAGTGAGTTGTAGCCAAGAAGGGATCCCTAGTCCTTCCTCATGCTCAATTGTTAACAGAAGCACTTCTCAAATCCTTTTTTATACTTAAAAACATATTAACCTTTTTTGTGCTCGTCTGAGCATTTTTTAATACTAGTTGTCAAATGAATGTGAAATTTGCGATCATCTATCATTGGCATTTAATCATATAACTTGGCGACAGTTTTTTGTTTGACGGAGTAATGAATAAGTATCTAATAGTTCATTTTTTACAAAATTCTATTGATAGGGCTCAACGTTAATTAAAATTGCTACATAATCAACAAAAACAAAAATTTTCTATTGTTGGGATTTCACATATATTTCTTTCTTAACCAATTTTAAAGTATATTTATTTTCCTAAAAAAACTTTTTGTTAATTAGAATGAATAATAAGTTAATTCCAAATATTTTTTTTCCACATCATTGTCATTATAAAGTTTATTTTTTGCAAATAGCTAATATTGCTTTTTTTAATAATAGCAAAATAACTGCAGATGAAAAATATATAATAGTAAGACTAAAACGCATAATTAACGACTGCTTGGCGTATGCCTTCGCGGAGACTTGATGAGTACGCCAGTTCTATCAACTTAAACACCCAGATAGAATGTAAACTGATAATGGGTACTACTTGATTATTCCATCAATAAATTTCGCCAAAATATACATATTGCTAAATATTCACTAAATGATACAAATATATTATTTTTTATTTTAAATAATCAAAGAATAAAAAATTATTAAAATATTAATAGAAATACAGATAAAATGTCAAATTAAAAAGTAATTAATGACGTAACAAACACGTGTAACATGTTTAATATCAAATGAATGTGACATTTGCGATCATCCATTATGGACATTTAATCTCATACTTTGGCAACAGTTTTTTTGTCTATTTGTTAATCAAGTAGTGCCAAATAATGTAAAAAAATAATATAAACAAAAATATTGATAATAATATTTAGGTACAGATGTCATGTACGGACCATGTTGGCGGGAGCTACGATGGATAAAATGTTTTGTTCTATAATTAGTAATTAAACTTCCTTTATTTATAAGTATTTTTCTAAATAATAGAAAATATTAAAAAATAATATGGTATGTAATTGGTATTTGAAAACGCAAAGTTCGCCAAATTGACGTCAGAAAAAAAAATCTCGACAATGTGATGCATATATAAAAATGGAAAAATTAAAAAAAAAGAAAAAAAAAGTAAAAAAATAATTAAAAAACCATTATTTCGATATTTTAAAAAATAACATCAAGCAGTAATTAATTCTCCAGTCGCAACAATAGTAAATTCTCGTTTCTTCGTTTGTTCTATAATGAATAATCATAAATTTAATAATCACAAATAATCGAACTAATTCTATAATGGGTTTGATGATCTAGATATCTCCTGAATACACAAACAAAATGGCACACATGTCATATACGCGCCGAGTTTAGCACAATAACTTTTTTGATCTAATTTGACGAAAACATCGTTTTCTAATACCAGTTACATATATATATTTAAATTATTTTCTGTTATTTAAAAAGTAATAAAAATTAATAAAAAAAATAATTAATAAAGATAGAAAAAACAACTTATAAAATTTCAAAGAAGAAAATGGAAGTAAATAAACATTTTATTTATAAATAAATACTAATATTCGGGTTAACATGTCAGGCAAAATAACGCCAATTTAGAGTCTATTAATTACCTCGGGGCACATATGATATCTATGCCATCAAAACATTCAATAATATAGTAAATATGACATTTGGCGGTGCTCAATTATCAAAGATTAGTCCAATATTTTTTTAATGTTACTTAACACAGGAAAAATATTAAGAAAATCGATTAAAAAAAATAGCTAATTTAAAGAGACGTAAAATTGTTTAGCACATGTGTCATAAGGTACCCTGGAGTAATAACGCCAAGTGCCAATATTTTGCATAATTATTAAATAATCTGGTAAATGACACCCATGTGCTCTGCGCAGAAGGGTTTTGAGTCATATAAATCGCAAAAAACAGCTTCAAGTTAATTTGTTTCATTTTTAGGTCTTATTGTTTTTACAAGAAACTAAAATTAACGCTTGATCTAAAATTTGCGAGATACGTTTTGTGATGTGAAGACTATTTTTTTTATCCGGAAATACTTTGTTAATTACAGAAATTTGTAGTACATTTCATGGACTTTCAAAATGTTGTTGAAGGTTTTGGATATCTTCTCGAGATAATTTGTAATTTAAAATGTTCAGCGCAATAACTATACCGGGGTAATAACGCCAGTCCTTGGAATTAATACCCCGGTTGATTCCCTACAAGTGGTCGAGCTACATTCTAAATACTGATTCAAATAAACACAGTTAAAACTGTGCAATGCTTCTAATAATTCTATTTCAGCGGTCCTTTTTAAGCAAAAAGAAGCTCACGGTCTGATATTCTTTTGCCTCATCCTCCCCCCCCTCACCACACATTTATTTTTGTTACACTTTCACAAAAAATTGAACATTTTCAATAGCTTAGAATGCAATTTCTCAATTTCTAAGTTTGTAGACTTTGTATTTTTAGAATTGGGCAATCTACATGAAATTATGCCATCTTATTTCATAGTTTTGTTTGCATGGCGTTATTACCCATATAGGTGGGTAATAACGCCAAAAAGCATTGGTCAAGAAATCACGCCATTACATTTTATGAATACATATCTGTTAAATTATTTTTTTTATACAGATAGTCAATGAGTTGCTGTATCATATCATATATTTGTTTGAAAAATACAAACTAAAACTGAGCTGTGAAAATTTGCAGAACCTTAACGTGTCGTTATTACCCCAGGGTACCTTATATGCACCACAATTGCGGGATTTTTTTACTGAGATTTTTGCGAAAACATCGTTTTCAAATGCCAATTACATATATATTTTTTAAATTGTTTTCTATAATTTTAAAAAGGAAATAACAATAAAGAAAAATGTTTAGTTAATAATTACAAAACAAAACAATTTATATCATTAAAAAAATAAATTAATAAAAGAAAGTAAACAGTTTTTTAGTAAATGAGCAATATCCGATCCGATGAGACAATTGCAATTGCGCCAATGTCGTGCATAATGACGTCTGTTTTTTTTTCTTTTTTTTTTAAGCAAGCAATTTTTATTTCAAAACGTTGAATTAATCCATAGTAATAACGCATAATTGCATAAATTTCCTTTGGATTGCATAGATTTTATCCTTCATTTCCTAAATTTTAAAATTGTAGCTTTTCCCGTAAGTGAATTTGACGAAAAGGCGCAAGAAGTATGAAATAACCAATAAAAAATATTTGATAAAAAAGGTTTTATATTCGTTGATCACATTCTTCAAAAATACGGTGAAAATCTTTTGAAAAAGAATGATATTATTAGCCTCCGATGCTATTTCTTTCAGACAAGCTAAAAATGTCGTGTCATCAGCCCTGAGTTTTCTTCTCAACACATTTTGATAATTATTTTTTTTTTAATGAAAGCTATTTATTTGTAGTTGTGCCCATTTTAGCTATTTTTAAATTTTTTTCCATTTTTATATTTTATTTTTAATTTTAAATGCAATTTTACGATATTTCTTCAAAATGGTGGCAACACAGTTTAGCTTTTCTCTCGATAATAAAATTACAATATCAATCAAATGCAATATTTTTACGTACGCCTTTTTCATGTTACTAAATAGTAACTTTTAAAAGACATTTCAAGAGAAAATGACGTCACTATTTAAAACATCGCATTTTTACTCATAATGATATTACACTTCAATATTTCTTTTCATTATGGATACTGAGACTGAGATTTTGTTTTCAAATGACTTCAGTCAGTGAAAATAATGTCATAGTAAAAATGAATTTTTTTTTGTTTTTTAATAAAACTATTTTTCTGTGTGTTCATATAAAATAAAATTTCTGGATTTAGCCGGCACTCAGATTACAATTTTAACTGAAGATGTGCGAGTATTTGCATACAAAATTGTAACAGACAAACTTGACATTAAGTTTGGAAATATATTTATTATATATTGATTCAATAATGTAATTACTTTTGCTTTTTTAAAAAAACAAATCGATCGGGTCTTTTAAACATTTCATTCGTCGAATTCGACGGGATTCCACTCGTTTTATTGTTAAAATGCATTTCCTTTTTCTCAGAGTCTATAAAAAAGCGTTTAAACTAAAGAAAAAATCCGTTTTTGATGAATCTAGTCAATGAAGAAGTAGCACGTTAAATTGTATCTCTTTATTATTCCGCAATTCCAATGTCTCAGAGAGAAATTGCTAATCAGTTGGGTATTTCACGCCGTTCTGTTTTCTATTATATTGATAGAAACAAAAAAAATGAAGTTAGTTCATTGCATTCTAAACGAGGTCGTCCTTCTAAAAAACCTCTATCGATATATATATATATATACATATATTAAATCGGAGGCGAAATTGAATTCTGCAATGGCAGAATCTACATTCAACTTGTAATAAATTGTTTTTTTAATTATTATTTTCTTTTTTTAAATGATATAAATTGTTTTTAGTACTACTTGGTTATCCCGTCGACCAATTTCGCAAAATTATACAAATCGTCAAACTAATAGCCAAATTATACCTATTGACATAATTTTTGGTTTAAATAACGAAACAACAAATAATTAGTAGAATATTATTAAAAATACAAACAAAAAGTCGAAATAAAAATCACCTAATTACGTTTTAAACACGCGTATCGTATTTAATGTCATTGAATGTGACATTCACGATCATTATTATTATCATTTAATCCTATAGTTTGGCGATAGCTTTTTGGTCGACGGGAAAACCAAGTAGTACTAACAGATAAATAATATCAAATAAATTAGTAAATGTTATTATTAAAATGTTATTATTATATTAATAGCAAAATTATCGCCAAACTATAAGATTAAATGCGAAAAATGGATGATCGTAAATGTCGCATTTGACATTAAATAGTTTAGAGTTTTCTATAATTTGGCGAAATTGGTCGACGGGATAATCAAGTAGGTCACTCATTTGGTATAACGACATTATTATTATTTGGTATAACTCATGCGACATTTACGGTCATCCATTTTTGATATTTAATCTTATAGTTTGGCGATAGTTTTGTTATTAATATAATAATAACATTTTAATAATAACATTTACTAATTTATTTATCTTTTTAATAATTTTCTGTATTAAGTAATGTTAAATTATTTTTTTTAACATAATCAGTAACTGTAAATAAAATTGGCAATTAAAAATTATTTTTGGCGATCTATCTCATAGCCCGGATAATACGTAAATACTTAACCATTTTTCTTTTTGAATTCATATTTTTGAGAATTTGAATAATTCTGGTTAAATATTCTTACAATTGTTTGAAACAAAAAACAAAAACTATTTTTGACTTCACGGATCTTGTGTGTTATCTGTCTGCAGATTAAAATTGAATTGGCATTTTTTTTTTTTTCAAAGAGCGCCAAAATGCCATTTTGTAAATAATTGGCAATCTTGAACTACGAAATAAACGAACCGGTATAGCGTTACTTTTAAAACTAAAGTGAATTTATGAGCATTAAAAAAAAGAAAATTAAAAAAATAATAAAAATTACAAAAATAAGCTTTGATTTTAATAAACTTAGCAACTAAATATAGAAAATTAGGTAATATTGTTCAGTTAAAAATAAACAATATAGGAAATTTTCAAGCAAATTGTGAGTAATAGATTTTCTTTTTGAAAGGAAAACTTCTGGATTTTAAAGAATCATATGTAAAAAAAAAAATCTATATAAATATCTAGAATATGTACAAAAACAACATGATACTGAAATATTTCATAATTATCCCGAAAAAATTACAATAAAAGTTCCATAGCGCGTTGTTTATTTTTTATCTCGTTTTTCACGCGGGTAAAAACTTTGAATTTGTTTGAGAAAATGGCATCGATTAAGTAAAAAAAAAAAAAAAAAAATCGATAATAATTATCTGGATCTCAGTTGCTGCAACGACCGTCCCCCCTGAATTTATTAAAGGAGTTATTTTTTCTTTCTTTTTTTCTGATATGACAATAGAAAAGGTAAATTAAAACTATTTCGAAGGAGTTATTTTTTCTTTCTTTTTTTCTGATATGACAATAGAAAAGGTAAATTAAAACTATTTCGAATATTTTGAGAATTCTATTGAGAATTTTTAAGCTATTTTTTCAAGTTTAACTATAATTTACTTAATGCTAAATTATTAATTGATAAAAACAGATACAAAAATTATTTCTTTATTTCTGTAAATAAAAATTATCTCATTATTTTTATTTATGTTTCATTTCTTGCCTTCAAATTATTAAAAATATTTTGTTGTTGCAGTTTCACTGCCAGTTGGCATATTTTAATGGCACGGTTTGATTCATAATTAACTCTGCTTGTTTTTTAATATTTATGTGTGACAGAAATTCACACTTAAGCTAAAATTTAAATATATGATTCCAATTTTTTAAATATTAACTCATATCTACATAATTTTTAATTTCATATTAAAATGTACTCCAAAAATTATCTTCACTTGAAAAAACAACATTATTGCGACTATCAACAACGTATTAGACATATGCATTTTTGGCTTAAAATCACATTCTTTGGTCACAAAAACAAAATAAAAATCGCAAACAAAGAAATATATAAACCACAACTTACAATAACTTTTACAATTAGATCTTCATTTTTCTGCTGTAAGTCATATGATACGGGAATGCGATAAAAAAGAGAAAAAATAATAAAAAGGAAAATAACTATCATATAAAATTTATTTAATGAAATTTTCAAGTTCATTTTTACTTTCTTCTATCTTTACAAGAAGAAAGTATTGGATTCATGAAAATTTTCGACTTCCGGTTTTCGACGGATTTATACGTTTTAGAAGGTCCTGAACACGTTTTGACTATTTTTAGAAAATGTCTGTCTGTGAGTCTGTCCGTCTGTCTGTCTGTCTGTCTGTCTGTCTGTCTGTCTGTCTGTCTGTGTGTCTGTCTGTATGTGACAAAAAATTTGTGGGCGCTCTATCTCAAGAACTAATGCTCGAAATTTAATAAAATTTTATATTCCGTTAGACCTTGATATGAATTAGTGCCTATTGGTTTTTGGTGAAAATTGGTCTGCAGGTGGCGCTGCTATACTACGTTTTTCATGATTTTCAGGATTGCTATATATCAAGAACTAATACACAGAATTTCACCAAACTTCAGATTCTGTGACCCCTTGATATACATAGATGCTGATTAAGTTTTGGTGTAAATTGGCCAGCAGGTGGCGCTGCTATGCCACGTTTCTCATGATTTTCATGATATCTATATTTCAAGAACTAATGCACAGAATTTCACCAAACTTCAGATTCCGCGATACCTTGAGATACATAGTCGCTGATAAGGTTTTGGTGTGAACTGCCCTATAGGTGGCGCTGCTATGCTACATTTTGCACGATTTTTGCGATAGCTATATCTCAAGAACTAATGTAGAGAACTTCATCAAATTTTAGATTCTGTTACACTAGAATATATAACATAATTAGACGCTGATTACATTTTGGTATTAACCTTGCAACAGGTGGTGCAGCTATGCTGCATTTTGCACGATTTTTCCGATAGCTATATCTCAACAACCAACGCACAGAATTTCATCAAACTTGTTACAAAATGACATATAACATAATTACACGATGATTACGTTTTGTTATAAATCCTTCAACTAATGGTTCTGCTGTGCTATATTTTACACGATTTTTTAAAACTAGCTATATCTCAAGAACTAAAGCACAGAATTTCATCAAACTTCAGATTCTTTTACACCATAACATAATTAGACGCTTTTCTACGTTTTGGCATAAATTGTCCAAGATATGGTGTTGCTGTGCTACGTTTTGCAATTTTTTTTGTTATAACTATATCTCAAGAACTAATGGACGAAATTCCATCAAATTTCAGATTCTGTTAGGTCTTGACATAAATAGATGCTTATTAGGTTTCAGTATAAATTACCCAACATGAGGCAGTACTAAACTCATTTTTTCAGAATATTAATTAAATTTTGCGTTTTAGGCTTTTCGGATACCAGAATCTCATTAGGCTAGGTCAAATGTTCGAGGAAATTCGATAGTGAATAACTTTGGGCTCACCACGTTTTTTTTTAATATTAAAATGTACTAATGAGATAGAAGAAAGTTTTGGGATTGACACATCCAACTAGTTTTTATTCTAACGCAAGGGATATATCGCCAAATGTGTATCAATTGTAATATTTCTAATTAAGTTATTTTTATAAGCATTGCAAATATTTATTTTATTTTTAAGATAAATATAATTTTTTAAATATTACGCCTCATTAAACGGGTTTTCTTTATTATTATTATTATTATTATCAGTAGTTATTTTCTGCTTTTATTTGCAAGATGTTTGTAAGATTTCTAACACATTATATTCTTTTTATTTTTTTTAGTAATGTGTAATGATAATTTTCGCCAAAAGTAACTACTGGCAACCCTTTCGTCAAAATTAACCGAAAAATATGAAATTTATTACCAAAAATCAGAGTTATCCCTGTATATTTTAATCACAAACCTCCGCAAAAATATTTCCTATCGACTAATGTAACCTCAAAAAAAAAAAAAAATAAATAAATAAAAAAAAAAAAAATCCATCGGGTAGTTTTTGAAAATATTCGAGCCGAAGTTTCAGAGCTTACTGCTTTATATATGATTTTTAATATATATATATATATATAGTGAAGTATTCCATTTCTGATGAACAGAAAAAGCAAAATAGTAAATTATTATTTATTTTTTATTCTATTTTCCCAGAAAAACTGAAAAATTGTCAGATGGTGCAATCTCAAAAATTTCGCCTATATCATACATGCTAATACTTCCCGAAAAATGCCGCATAGGGCGCCGTCGGTTAGCAGCAGGTCGGTAGGTGATTTATAGAAAAATCAAGTCAGCAACACCTTATGTCAACTTCTTTTGAAGTATTAACATGCATGAATAAAGTTATGCATGATAAAGCTTTGAGAATAGCCACATCCGGCTAATTTTGTTATCTAGAGATATGTACAATTTAAAATGAAATCAAATGTATAAACCCGTTGAAAATCGAAAGACGAAAAGTTCAGGAAACCAATACTTTCTCCTTGTATAGATAAAATAAATTATAATATGTATTTAAGAAAGTGTAACATTATATGCTTTTAAAGTATGCAATATAGAGAGCAATAGTATGTGAATGTGGATTACTACAAATGGAAGACAAAAAAATGAAATATAAATACAATTAAAAAGGAATTTACTGTACTTGCAATTTCACATGTAAATATCCTCACCTATTAAACCATTTTTATTTTCTTTTATATTTACAAGAAGATAGTATTAGATTTGTGAATTTTTTTAAATTCCGTTTTCGGTGGATTTACACATTTCACCATTTACAGATCTTGAAAAACATGCTTTCACAAATTGTCTGTACTGGATACAAATTTTGGTCACGCACTTTCTCAAGAACTAATTCCCGGAATTTATTACAGATTTGGTATTAGTTAATCTTTGATGTAGTTTAGTTCTGATAACTTTTTTTGTATAAATCATCCAACAGTTGGCATTGCTATGTTGCATTTTTTTTTACGTTTTCCGTAATAGTTCTACCTCAAGAACTAAAGCACGAATTTTCATCATATTTCAGATTCAGTTAGTCTCTGATATAATTTGATGCTGTTTAGTTTTTACTGTAAACCGACCATCAGGTGGCGCTCCTATGCTTTATATTTCATGATTTACGCAATTGCTACATCTCAAAGACTTATACATGATTTTTTATCAAATTGCAGATTCAATTGGAAATTACAGAATTTGTGGTTCATTAGATTTTGGTATAAATTTTAAAACCGATGGTGCTGTTATGGTACAGTTTTCAGGAAATAGTTATATTGTGAGATTGAAGAAAGCTTGGAGATTGCACGTCGAAATAGTTTAAATAATGTTATGTTTCTTTTCTCTAACATATTTTTCTAACATTTATTCTTTTCATATTGCTCTGACCGTCTTTTTACTTTTCAAATCTCGGAATACATCAGGTATAAAATACCTGATGTATTCCGAGATTTTGTAACTAACAAAGATTTAGTCTATTGTATCTGGTTTGGTTAGGTTTATTTTGTGTCGTCCGATTATCTACTCGAGGAATAGATACCCAAGGGAGGATTGCCCTTCGTCGGGGTCTCTCTAAGGGAATCTAACCGTATATAGACAAGGCTCGAAGAAAACTTTGAACGGTTAGGCGGACAGCCACGATTGAGTTCAAACCCAGTACCTGTTGTCGACCAGTTGAAAAGTCTGAACCTCTCGGCCACTGATGGGGCAATGTATTGTATCTAAATATGTAAAAAAATATGTCTTTAATATTAACATAAAAATTTGTAAAAAAAAAAAAAAAAAAAAAAAAAAAAAAAATCTTATTTTTCTGTTTTTATTAATATATATCTCTATATATCTATTATATTTTTTTCCATTCTTTATATGTATTGTTTATTAATTTAGTGTCACTTTTTTTTTCATCCGCACTTCGACTTTTAGTATCCGGAACTTATACGGCTGAAGTGCAATAAAGCAGCTGTATTTGACAGATGACGACAAATATTTGTGAGTCTTTATTTTTTACAGTTTCTTATAAGATTCTTTAGCATATATATTGAATTTCTTGCATCTAAAAAAAACATGATTTTATTTTTATCCGACTTTTAATATTGTGTGCATATAAATTGCTAAACAAATGTTTAGTGAAATATCAAACTTTTTCTTTATTTTTCCATTTATGAATGCAGAATCACTTTATTAAAAAAAAATTAAAGACAAAAACTAATGGCATCTATCGTAGAAAATAACATTTGTATCCGAAAATGACCTCATCTATATTGCGACCTTTGGACTAATCATTATCAAATAATCCGAAATAGTTTTTTGTTAACAATTTTGTATTTTTATTTAGTTTTATTTTTAAACATCTCTATCTTATATATTGAAACAGTAGCGTTCTTTTTTCAGCACAGCTAAAACTGGACTCTACGCATACACGCTTGCGCCGAAATCCGAGAACCAATCGGAGAAGACTGTACTTACTCTCTGTATACGCATTTGCAAAGCACGTTGGTAAATATAGGATAAGACTGCATTTTTGCTATCACTGATTAATGCAACGCTATGATAATTATATTTTTTTTTACTTATTTTATATTAATCGAAATACATTGGTTTTTTCACTTTACGTAAGTTATTTTATTTCCATTTGTATTCTGTTTTCATGTTAAACGCTATTCCCTCCTTCAAACCTTGTGATGTTATAGCCGGCAATCTTAGGCTTAATGTAGAGATGTTTCATATGAAATTGAAACATTCAATAATTAATGATTAAAGTGTTTATTTACGTTCTTGGCCGATAAAGCATTTTTTATATTGTAATTTTCAAATTTATAATAAGTATGTATAAAAAACCTGGCTGGAAATCTCATTGTTTTTGTTTTGTGTTTTGGAGGGGAAGGAGGGATTTTCGACCGATGCACAGTGGGGCAAAACCCCAAAAAGCTGGCCAAAAGTCGAAAAATAAAGTTACGATTTAGGGAATTTCGATTGTGCAGTTGGCTAGAATAATGTTTGGAGAGTCAGAATCTGTATTTAAAAAAAGATTTTTGCTTTGCTCTTACAAGGAGCATCATTTCAAAAATGATGCTTGAAGGAATATCATTTAGAGCGAACAAAAACAGCAAAACAACAGTTCCTCTAAACGCGTGCTATATTTTATAATATTATCCGATTTTAATGATTTGAAATGGATTCATACTATGATAGTATGTACTTTATTTGCATGTATTACAAAATGTATATTAAGCACGTAAAAATTAATAAAGTCATTGTCATTTTTGATAAAAAATTTTAGAATTTTTTTTATTTTTTTTTTGCTTTTAAACATCAAAAAGTTTAAATGTTCCACAGTGTTCCGCAACGAAATTTAATGGAAATAATAACTTGGGCTATTGTCTAGTGATTCATAAAAAACCAGCTGCCTAAAACTGCCTTTCTGCATTTCACGCATATTTCAGTAACCGCAAGTAAAAATGTCACTTTTTCGGCCGCCTCAAAACTTTTGAAATTGACTACTTTTCACATAATTTAGCTGATAAATATTTTTCAAATTTTTGAATTATTCAATTTTATAATAGTTTATTTCCTATTATATTGTAAATAAATACTATAATCATAAGATTACATTAATTTGATAAGTAAGCTTAGTAATGAAAAAATGAAAGTAATTCTCTATTACTGATCCGGTAGAATAACATTTTCTTATCTTTATAGGTAGTAATTTTGTTTGTTCTATTATAATTAGAAGAATTATTTTGTCAATGGCTATATTTGCTGATAAAAACTACTGAGCGTATTTCATTAATGCGAGTGAAAATCTTTATGAATATGACTTTCGCCTACATTAGCAATTTGGATCTGGTTTACAAGTGAGAATGTGATGACACATCTATTCTAAGTACATTTAAACAAATATTTAGCTATGAACATGGTAGGAGGTTCTAATATATTTTTCACTTCTCCCGTGCTACTAGAATACATAAATGTTGCGAATAATTCATCAATCGTTAATTTGAAAATTCCGAGATCTTCATTTCACTATCGGGCCAATCAAGATCCATTTTTTTTTTCAAGAAATACGGGAGCTACTGTCAATGAATGGTATTGTATTAAACACAGGAGAATTATTTTATTTCTTTTAATACAATCATTGATACAGAAGAAATAGTCGTTAATAACGAGTTAGTGTAATACTCGACTTTGCTACCTATGTCAGACAACATCAAAACAGCTTCTTACCGATATGACATTTTAATTAGAAAAGGATAGAGATAATTTAGAATTCAGAATATCTACGTTACATGCTAAGATGCTTAGAGAGGGCTTACACCTCGCAGACAAACTGGATAGAAAAAATGGAAAGCTCGTACTCTGCATGAAAAGAAGAATACTGAAATTGCAAAATAAAATATGCAAAAAATATTTCGTTTACAATTAAGACTTATTGTCAAGAAACCAAATCTCAGATTTGGAAGCACAAATGATGGCAATACAATTCAACTATTCTTTGAAAACACAACTATTTGTGCTTCTATAACGAGCGTGTACGAAGATTTGATAAAACGATTCTATGTCATAAGTAATTTCTTGTATCCATGTCATTTATTTGATCAATTTCGAAGATTTTTCCTAACAAACAGATCGTAGGTTTAAACTACATCCCATCCCTGGTTCTATATGCCTACTTCAGTGCACAAACTATTTATTAATGACAATGAAATAACAGTATCTTCATTACTGCCAATTTGCCAAATGCCATAACATACTCAAGATTCATGCAACAAACTGATCAAAAGGCATCGAGAAGATTTATCGCAAACATGCAGTAGCGTAAGAAAATGAAAGGTATTTTTATGTCTTTTAATGTCATCAGATTATTTCATTTCAAGTTTAGGTAAATTATTGTAGAAGAAATTAAAAATAATTGATCCTAAGAGTCACAGGATCTTCTAATACTGCGAACAAGCTCTGCTATTTCGACACCTCGACGTCTGAAGAATCTTTTTATTATACTACAATTGTTTTTAAAGGTGAATTTCTGGAATATATTTTCTTTTTATTTTAATAATATAAAAAATAAATAGTCTAGTATTTTACTTTCCTTTAATGTATTTAAATTTCGATTAAATGTCTCTTGGTTCCTTGAAAATTCCTTTTTAAGTTTAACCTCGAAATTTTAAATTTTATTTAAATCAAATTGTTTTTACTTTTAATCTGTCATTTTATTTATTTATTTATTTTTAAAGTTTAACTTTTGAATACTAATTAGCATCCTGAAAAGTTTACGAAATTTCATACAAATGGAATAACTTTCGAGACATTGTAGTTTTTGTTCCACCATATTGTATCCGCCATTTTTTTTAATTTTAATTTTGTATTCTTACTTAGCATCCTCAAAAACACCTGTATACGAATTTTCGTGCAATTCGAATAACATTTTCATATTTTGGCCAGCTTTTCCGGATTTTGCCCCACTGTGCGATGTTTTGACTTCATGGATGTAAACAGATTCGCAAATCACTATTTTTTTTTTGCTTCAATTTCTTATTATGCTCATGTCAAAAAACGGTGATTTTTCCCCCCTTATAATTTCATTTTTGAGCAAATTCATAACGTTTAAGAAGTATTTACATTACATTGTTTTCGCCGAAGAATGGAGAATTGCATATGAAATGAAAATATACCCAGTTATAGACAGCTTTGTAAATCATTAATATTTATTTAATGTTTCAATTTCTTTGTGTTGACTCGAAGTTCCCTTAAAAAAAATACCCTTTTTTAAAAAAAGTGTTCCCGTGACGAAATTTGCTGAGTTTTTTTGGGGAGAAGGAGGAGGGAATATTTTGATGAAATTTGCTATTTTTTCTTCAATTGCTCGATCTTGATCTCTCAACAATGTTTTTTCAAAAATACGAAGATCATTATAATCAACAAAGAAAACTAAAATTATCAGAAAGATCCCTCTTTTTGCATAGTATTCAATCATGATAATGCAGTCTTTATATACCATATTCATCACTTGCTCCTTTTTTTATGATTATTTGGCAACATTTGCATTTTTTGTGATACCCAGACAATATGAAAATTACAATATAGAAAATGCTTTATCGGCCAAGAACGTAAATAAACACTTTAATCATTAACTATTGAATGTTTCAATTTCATAGGAAACATCTCTACATTAAGCCTAAGATTACCGGCAATAACATCGCAAGGTTTGAAGGAGGGAATAGCGTTTAACACGAAAAAGGAATACAAATGAAAATAAAATAACTTACGTAAAGTGAAAAAACCAATGCATTCCGATCATTATAAAATAAGTAAAGAAAAAATATAATTATTATAGCATTGCATTAAACAGTGATAGCAAAAATGCAGTCTTATCCCATATTTACCAACGCGCTTTGCAAATGCATACACAGAGAGTAAGTACAGTCTTCTCCGATTGGTTCTCAGATTTCTGCGCAAGCCCGTATGCGTAGAGACCAGTTTTAGCTATGCCGAAAAAAGATCACTACTGTTTTAAGTATACATAAAAAACCTGGCTGGCAATCACAATGTTTTTTGTTTTGTGTTTTGGAGGGGAAGCAGGGATTTTCGACAGATGTTTTGACTTCATGGATGTAAACTGATTCGCAAATCACTATTTATTTTTTGCTTCAGTTTCTTATTATACTCATGTCAAAAAAAGGTGATTTTTCCCCCTTATAATTTCATTTTTGAGCAAATTCATAACGTTGTTTTCGACGAAGAGTGAAGAATGAAAATATGAAATGAAAATACGCCCAGTTATAAACAGATTTCTAAATCATTAATATTTATTTAATGTTTCACTTTCTTTGTGTTGACTCGAAGTTCCCTTTAAAAAAAAGTACCCTTTTTTTAAAAAAAGTGTTCCCGTGACGAAATTTGCTGAGTTTTTTTGGGAAGAAGGAGGAGGAAATTTTTTGATGAAATTTGCTATTTTTTTTTTCAAACGATTGATCTTAATCTCTCAACAATGTTTTTTCAAAAATATGAAGATCATTATAATCAACAAAGAAAAATAATTGTAATCGATATAATTTGCCGTTTTATCGAATTTATCCTTTTTTCGTGATTTTTTGTGAAATTTGTCATTTTTTTTTGTTATTTTCAGAAATTTGTCATTTTTTTCACTTATTTTTTTCAAAATTTACGTTTTTTGTGATCTTTTGATGAAATGTGCCTCTTTTTTTCATCTTTCGAACAAAATGTGTTCTTTTCTCACAATCTGTTTACCAATATTTGCGTTTTTTGAAATATCTAGACAAATTTTATGTATTTTCGCGATCTGTTGATGAAATTCACGTCTTTTATGATACCAGGACAAAATTATTTGTTTTCTCGGGGATTTTCGGTGAAATTTGTCGTTTTTCTCGAGATCTTTCGATGTAATTTGCCGTTTTACCGAATTTATACTTTTTTCGTGATTTTTTTGTGAAATTTGTCCTTTTTTTTCGTTATTTTCAGAAATTTGTCATATTTTCGATTTTTAGCACTTTCCAATGAAAATGAAGTTTCTACCATGATTAGTTTATTTACAGAGAGAATCAAAAGTTTCCCATTACATTACGGCCTATGGGGAAAAATCGTTAATATACTCGGATTGCCATGAAATTTTAGGACGTTATTGACGTTTACCCTAGCACAAGCCCTATCGAAAATGAAGTTTCTACCATGATTAGTTTATCTACAGGGCGAATCAAAAGTTTTCCATTACATTACGGCCTACGGGGAAAAATCGTTAATATACTCGGATTGCCATGAAATTTTAGGACGTTATTGACGTTTACCCTTGCACGAACGCTATTGAAAATGAAGTTTCTACCATGATTAGTTCATCTACAGGGCGAATCAAAAGTTTTCCATTGCATTACGGCCCATGGGGAAAAATCGTTTATATACTCGGATTGCTATGAAATTTTAGGACGTTATTGACGTTTACCCTAGCGCAAATCCTATCGAAAATGAAGTTCGTACCATAATTAGTTTATCTACAGGGCGAATCCAAAATTTCCCATTACATTATGGCGTATATGGAAAAATCGTTTCAAAGGAATTTTAAAGATGTCATACCCTGTCAATTTTAGTGTCTTCATATTATGCATATTAAAATATGCATTCTATAAAATATAAAATGAAAATGTAGCTATTATTTATTTACATGGCCACACAAAAGAATTCCATTAGATAATGGTAAAAGGGGGAATTGTGTGTGACAAATTTTAAATATATTAAGCTGTTTCATGTATAATAAAATTGATATATGTCACTGAAGCTTAATATAAATTATACGCTACTATCTTGCATAATATGAAGTACATAGCATTTACAGGACCATACAAAAGGTTTCAAATAGTATATTCTTTCCGAAGTACCGTATATGTGTCCAATGATGGCTGATGGAGGGATGAAATGCATTTTAATTATGATATGCGCGTTTATATTTCACTAAATATATGCACATTATATGGTGTTTATAAATGTTATAGTTGATATACAGGGCTACCCAAAAAAGCTCCCCAACATTACGGAATATGAGCGTAAATTATTTAAATGTGGTTCTTAAATAAGCTATACATTTTTACGCTGAGCTTCATTCAATTTACTGAGAAATATTTGCAGAATATAGATAAAAGAATATACAGGGCCACGCAAAGAATTCGGTACATAGACGCCTATGAATGATGATTTATGAGAATGTGATTTCAGTTGTTTTAAAAGTGTTTCAGTTTACAATAATTTTTAGCCTAATGCTGACATTTAATAAAGGTACAATGTAAACTACAGGGCTGAATAAAAGTATTCAAGTATGTTTCTATCTAATAGTATGAATTGCTGAAAAAGAAATGTCAAGCTACTGGGTATTTTCTTGCTAAACTAAATTTTCCCATATCAACTGACATATGAAATACAGGGATATTCAAAAGTACTGGAATACATATTTGGGTATATTCGCCTATACACTATTATTTCCCTAAATAACAAAGTTTTGTTAAACATTTCATTAAGTGTTGGAAAGTGCTTCATAATCTATGCTTAACGCATTATTTTTCTTACTCTTTTTTTTTTTTTTTTTTTTTTTTTGCAAAAATTACCTGTTTTGCAATCTTTTGATGAAATATGCTTCTTTTTTTCATCTTTTGACAAACTGTGTTGTTTTCTCACTATCTGTTTACCAATATTTGCGTTTTTTGAAATACCTAGACAAATTTTATGTACTTTCGCGAGCTGTTGATGAAATTCATGTCTTTTATGATACCAGGACAAAATTATTTGTTTTCTTGGGATTTTCGGTGAAATTTGTCATTTTTTTGCAATCTTTCGATGTAATTTGCCGTTTTATCGAATTTATCCTTTTTTCGTGATTTTTTTTTTGCAAAATTGCCGTTTTTTGTTATTTTTTTGGAGAAATTTGTCGTTTTTTCACTATTTTTTGCTAAATTTACCTTTTTTTGCTATTACCTAGACAAATTTTATGTGCTTTTGAGATCTTTGGACGAAATTCGCGTCTTTTATGATACTTGGACAAAATTCGTCATCTTGAGGTCTTTCGGTAAAGTTTATCATTTTACTCGAGTTCTTTCGATGAAATTTGTCGTTTTGTCACGATTCTTTGATGTAATTTGCCGTTTTATTGAAGATCTTTTTGCAAAATTTGTTGTTTTTTGCGAAATTTATCTTTTTTGTGATTATTTGATGAACTTTGCTTTTTTTTCAATCCTTTGACAAAATTTGTTGTTTAATCACAATCATTTGTCCAAATTTGTTGTTTTCTCACAATATTTTGAATTTTTTTTCACAATATGATTACAAATTTGACATTTTTTAGGGATTTTTTTGTCAAAATTTGCCTTTTTTTCGAAATTTTTTCATGGATATTGCCATTTTTTAGACGTTTTGTCAAAATTTTGATTTTTTGCAATAGTTTCACAAAATTTGTTTTATTTGGGTTACCTAGACAATTTTTTTGCAGTTTTTTGACAATTTTTTAGAGATGTTTTGAAGAAATTTGTTTTTTTTTTCAATCTCTTGATGAAATTTGCTGTTTTTTTTTTCACACATCTATTTACAAAATTTCCGGGTGATGTTTTTTAGGGGGGGGGTATTTTGACGGAATTTGCTATTTTTTGTGATTATTTGCCAAAATTTGCGCTTTTTACGGTACCTAGACAAATTTTGGTACATAGCAAATGATTTCTAGCATTTTTTTAAAAAAACTTTAACAGTTGAAAAATAGTCTTCAAACATTTTCAAGAGACTGTGACGTGTGTCTCAGCGTTGCACCGATTCTGTGCCCGGGATCATGTCATGTTGGTGTTACGTTGGCAAATGGAAAAGCATCAGATGAGAGAAATTCTGGAAGTGCATCTGTGAATATAATTTGCCTGGATATGAAATGCAAGGTTTTTTCTTCATTCATTGAAATTTTTAATAAATATTAATCTTTAAAAAAAAATTTTATAGCGGCAAAATACTTTTTTTTCTTTCGTTCTTTCATATTGTTGCAGTCAATTTTTGACGGGTTTCACCTAGCCAGAATAAATATTATCATTAATTTTTTAAATATGTGAAATTTACATGTATTTTTGATTTATGAAAAGGTAATAGAAAAGTTAATTGAAAATGCAAATGTTTATTTGTTGAATGGTGTGGGTATAATGTAACAATAAATTAACTACTGAGAGGATCATTGTTATAGTTGTTGCTAAATTGCAAACTATAAATTCAGTCTTATTTTGCTGCGAAGTAAGTGAAGTATGTATATTTTGTATGAAATGAATAATGGCAGTTTATGATTTATTCATGTCATGTACAAATTATTGGTGTTGTATTTGTAAATGGAAAATTATCATATGAGAAAGATTCTAATTCTATGACAGCATGTTTGAATGTAACTCGGCCAATAGCGGGTCATTTGCCTGGATGTAAAATGCAGGTTTTTCTTTTATTTATTGAAATTTTTGCTGAAGGTTAGTCGTTAAAAAATCCTTTAATAGCTGGAAAATACCTTTTTCTTTCTTTGGTGTCGTCAAGTTTTGACAGGTGCCATCTAGTACATATATAAAATAGTTTGTCCTGACTGACTGACAATCAACGCATAGGCCAAACTACTAATAGTAGAAACATGAAAATTGGGTAAAATAATCTTCTTTTGATGCAAGCGTACTCTAAAATGGGGTTTTTGAAAATTCCTCCTCTAAGGGGGCATACGGGGGATAAAAAGTTCTGGAACATCTAAATATGTTTCAGCAGATGTTTAAGGTATCAGCATGAAATTCCAGAAAAAAATGAACTAAAAAAAGGTTAAACACATATTTTAGCAATTTTAGAAATTGCCCTCCTGGGAGGGTTAAAAGGGGGGTCGAACAAATTAGATCATTTGGCCCATCTCAGCAGTTGTTTTAAATAGAAGCGTGAAACGGGAGTGAATAAATGAATTACAAAAATAATTAAGACGTATTTCAGCGATTTTAAAATTCCGTCTCTTCGAGGGGATTAAAGTGGGGGGTAAAAAAATTCTAACTTTTTTTGAATCCGTCATTCGACATATCATCGGAAATCCCTCTGATCGCTGTTTTATGTTATGAACTTTTCTTCACAAACTCTAATCCCCCCCCCGAGGGGGGCAGGTTTCGAAATTTTTTGAAATTGTAACGTTTAATCATTGCAGATTCATTTTTTCTTTACGAATCTGACAAATATTAGTTATAATATTTGAAAATTTCAAAGAGAGGGTAAGATTTTATACGGAGGAAGCGTGATAATTCAAACTTTGGGGAGGACAATTTTCGGTACTACTGTGTTATCCCGTTGACCAAAAAACTATCATCCAACTATAAGATTAAATGCCAATAATGATGATCGTGAATGTCACATTCAATAACATTAAATACGATTCACGTGTTTAAAATCACGTGATTTTTATTTCGACATTTTATTTGTATTTTCATTAATATTCTACTAATAATTTATTTTTTCGTTATTCAAAATAAAAATTATATCAGTATGTGTAATTTGGCTATTAGTTTGGCGATTTGTATAATTTGGCGAAATTGGTCGACGGGATAACAGAGTAGTACCCAATTTTCTAATTGTGGCCTACACCCAGTATTCTCGCTGACATTTGACCAACGTTAGTAATTTGGCTAATTAAAAATAAAAAACCTTCGCCAAACGAAAAAAGTATTAGCAAAATAGATTCGTCGTATAGCACACATACACACACACAAGAAGAAAAAAAATATCGTTAATCTTTTAAAATACCCTCTTTTTTCCAATATGTTCTGAAAGAACCTAAATTTTTTTTACCTGCGACGAGGATTGTTATTAATATAATTTCAACTATCCGCTACAAATATACTATATATATATATATGCATATGTATCAAAAAAGAAAAAGCAAAAATTGAGCACTAGCAATTTGGCAAATCTAATTGCTGGTTTACTCGCCATATGAAGAATTTTGTCGCAATTTGGCGCAATGGCGAGCGACAGCGAGAACCCTGTCTACACCCCTCATGCTATATATCATTAGACAGCTCTCTTACCAATATTTCAACTATGCACCTTCAGTGCCTCTGAGAAATTTTGACGTATTTCAGCAGAAGGTTAAGGTAGGAGTGGGAAATTCAAGATAACACACCTACTAAAAAATTATAAACTCAGGTACTTCAGTCATTTTAGAGCTATTTTGTCTATTATGTCGTCAATGTCAATTTTGAACAGGATACTGTGTAAGATTATATGAATAAGATAATAATTATGGATGTTTAATTAAATATTCAGTTTATTTATTTATTTTTACATATTTAATAGACATACTTCGTTTGATTTAAGATTGCTTTAGAGTAACCGACTAGCGTAGCGGGCGAAGACTGGTAATATATTTTAATTTATATGTTTTCCTAGCTTCTTTTTGAAAAATATTCTAAGTTTTTATTTCTAATCTTTAGACACATTGTTCATTATTTTTGTGTTAGATTATATTATTTATTAAGTACATTCTTTTCTCATTTACATTTAGCCACATTCTTTTGTTGCTACTTACTTTTGTTGCTGTGTTTTAGTGTTTGAACTTATGCAGCTGACGTGCTATATAGCAACTGTGTTTGCCAGATCACTACAAATAATTGCGATTATTTATTTTTTTTCGTTTCTTACCAAATTCTTTAGCATATATATTTTCCGAAATATTTTAAAAAGGCCTTTTTTCATTTATGGTTGAAGAAACACTAATTATTTCAACAAAAATCGATTGAATTGTAAACAAAAAAGTTAAGAATAGAAGTCTGATGTTTTCTTTCGCAAAAAATGACATTTATTTGAAAAAAATGAGTTCATGTATACTGCTGACGTTTAACTAATCACTATCAAAAAATCCGAATTAGTTCATCTTTAACAATTTCGTATTTTGTTTAATTTCATGGGTATAAAGTTACATTAAAACAAAACAAAACAAAAACATACAGATTTTATTTTGTTTTCTTTAGGCACAGGAATTCTAAAATTACTAAAAGCAATTATTTATTTAACTTAGTTATGAAAATTTTGCCTTTAAATATAATATTTTTTCTAACTTCACTGTTAAAACACGTAACAAATTTGAATAATATTAATAAATGATATATAGAATATCAAGAATATCAATAAGGGGGGGGGGCAACGATTCAATTTTTAGACTTTAATGTATGATTTTTGTAATGGTATTAAAATTCAGTCAAATCAATGTTTTATTAGAAGTATATGATTTCATACTTCACAAATATTCTTTGAAAAATTAAATGGAAATTTGGTTTATATTCATAAAAAGTAAGCATGTCATTTTGATAGAACTAAACTATGATAAATATAATTAATTTTTCATTTTGAAAATATTCCGAAATCATTTAATGCGCTAATTGACTTTTTTTACTGATATTCTGAGATTTTTTAACCAATAAGAGATATTTATTATCTGTCGTATCTAAATATGCAAAAAATATTTCCTTAATAATAAAATAATTTATTTGTAAAAAAAAAAAAAAAAAAAAAAAAAAAAAAAAAAAAAAAAAATTATTTTATTTTTATTTAAAGTAGGATTATAAACCTTTTTTTTTCATGTTTTACACATAATGTTCATTATTTTCGCTTTAGATTTTTTTTCATACACTAGTTACCTTTTTATAACTTTCCAACAAAGTTAAAAAAGGCTTATGCATTCGGTTTGTCGGTCCATCTGTCCGTCTGTCCGCGCTCTATCTCACGTAAATATACTCGGATCACCATGAAATTTTTTGATGTTATTTACACTGCTCGACATTGAAAATGCAACACCAAGAAGGAGTGGTCAGAAATTTATGCAAATTTCAGAGTATGCGCATGTCACTGAGTTATTCGAATGATGTGAAATGCGTAGGTCTCCGACGCACGTGATGTAAGATATAAGGGAAGAAACTTGTAGAATGGGCAATATTCGTGTCGCTATTTCTGCCAGACGAATTATCGAAGAAATTTTGTTTTTGTCTCGGAGGATACGTGTATAGAAGAGAATGCCCGGCCGCCGTCAACGAAATCACTTCCAGCAGATAGACGATTTTACGAGAGGTATGGTGATGGGACTGAGAAGGGGTGGTTGTTCTGTAGGTCAAATCGCAGCTGATACCACATGAATGCGAGCACGGTGCATCAGCTATGGCGAACATGGTTGGAACAAGGAAATGTGGCAAGATTGAGGGGTGCAGGTACAGCCAAAGTGACGTCAGCACGCGTGGATCGACGCATCCACCGGCAAGCTGTGGCGGGCCCGCAAGTCACTTGTACCTCGATTCTGCAGCATGTACAAGATACCCTGGATGTTTCCGTGTTGACCAGAACCATTTTCCGTCGAATGGTTGAACATGGCCTGCACTCACGGCGTCCGTTAAGAAGACTGCCATTGACTCGACAGCATAGACGCCAATGTTTGGAATGGTGCCGGACTAGAGCGACTTGGATGGCAGAATTTCGAAACGTTGCGTTCTCAGATGAGTCACGCTTCTGTTTATCCAGTGACAGTCGTCGCATACGCGTGTGGCATCTACGTGGAGATGGATAAAATCCGGCAATAACTGTGGAACGCCCCACCGCGCGACAACGTGGCACAATGGTTTGGGGCGCTATTGCGTATAATTGCATGCCACCTCTAGTTCGTATTTAGGGCACTATGACGGCCAAACGATTCTTGGATAATGTACTGCGGCCAGTGGCAATCCCCTACTTTCAGGGGCAGCCTAATGCAATTTTTCAGCAGGATAACGCCCGACCACACAGTGCTCGCATGTACCAACATGCTCTGCAAGGTATACAGATGCTTCCCTGCCCACCATACTCTCCTGATCTGTCACAAATCGAACATGTGTGGGATGTGATTGGACGCCGTTTTGCGGACTCTGCCCCTGCCTCGTTCAGAAGATGAACTGTGGCAAATGGTTAAAAGAGAATGGAAAGCGTTTCCTCAGGACACCATCCACGCTCTTATTGACTCGATGCCTAGACGTGTTTCTTCGTTCATCGCAGTTCGCGGTGGTCCTATATCCTACTGAGCCGACGCCGATCTCGTTCTGTCTTTTGACTATCATTTTGAAATAAAGATCACTTAATGCTCCTTGCTGTCTCTGTCTTTCCCCCAAATTTCTTTACTTTCTGACCACTCCCTCGTGGTGTTGCATTTTCAATGTCGAGCAGTGTATATTTACCCTAGTACGAACCCTATTAAAAATGAAGGTTCTACCATGATTATTTTATTTACAGGGGTAATCAAAATTTACCGTTACATTACGGCCTATGGGAAAAAGTTTTTTCAAATGAATTTTAAAGATGTTGTACCCTGTCAAACATATTAATATTTTTATGCATTTACAAGATGTACTAAAATATGCATTCTGTAAAAAATGCAATAAAAAGTACTATTTTTTATTTACAGGGCCACACAAAAGTATTACATTACATAACGGTCAAAGGGGAAATTGTGTGCGGCATTTTTTAATTATATTAAACCATTTCATGTATAATAAAATTGATATCTATATAGCTCAGGCTTAGTATAAATTATACGCTCTTCCATACAGTCTTCCATAATATGAAGTACATAGCATTCACAAGAACAAAAAATATTTCAAATAGTATATTCTTTTCGAAGTATTGTACATGTATCCGATGATGGCTAATGGATGAATGAAATGCATTTTATTTATGATATATGTGTTTAAGTTTTACCAAATCTATGATTAATATGGCGTGTATAAATAGAATACTTGATATACATTGCTACCCAAAAGAGGTCGAAAATGTTACTGAATATGAGCTTAAATTACTCAAAGCTGGTTTTTAAAAAGATATGCATTTAAATGCTGTACTGCGCTCAATTTACTGAGAAATGTTTGTAGAATATAGATAAAATGATATACAGGACCACCCAAGGAATTGAATACATGGACGCGTATGAATGATAATTTCTGAGAATGTGATTTTAGTAGTTTTCAGATTGTTTTCGTTTAAAATAAATTTTTGCTTAATAATGACGTGTAGTAAAGGTACAAGATAAACTCCAGGGATGAACAAAAGTATTCAAGTATGTTTCCATCGATTAATATAAATTGCTGAAAGTGAAATTTTAACATGCTAGACATTTTCTTACTAAACTAAATTTTCTCATTATATAGTATATAGTACATCAACCGGAAAAAAATACCGTAAATCAAATACAGGCTGTTCATAAATATCGAAATACAGATTTGGCTATATATAATAACCTTATTTTTCTAATAGACGAAGTTTTGTTAAAGATTTCATGAAGCGTTGGAAAGTGCTTCATAATCCATGTTTAATGCATGATTTTTCTTACTTGTTTTTTTTTTCTTTTTCATCTACGCATCGTTATCTTTGTTGTTGCTTTTTAGTATCCGGAACTCATGCACTTGAAGAGCAATAAATCAGCTGCGTTTGACAGATCACGATAAATAACTGCAATTATTTATTGTTTTCCTCATTTCTTACAAGATTCTTTAGCATAATATATTGAATACCTTTCACCTTAAAAGAACGCGATTTTATTTTTATGCGACTTTTAACAGTAGGTGCATATAAATTGCTATACGAATTTTCAGCGAGATGTGAAACTTTTTTTATTTATTTATTTATTTATTTATTTGTTTATTTATTTATGAATGTAGAAACAAACTATTTCAGCAAAAATCGATTGTATTAAAAAAATCGCAGAATATGACATTTATTTCCAAAAATGACGTCATCTATACTGCAATCATTAATTAATCCGAAATGGTTCATTTGTATAAATATATATTATTTGAAAAAAAAAAAAGAGATATAGATTTAATTTTGTTTCCTTTAAGCATGGGAATTCTAAAATTGCTCATCACAATTTTGTGGTTATTAAAATATTTCCTTTAAATATGATTTTTTTTCTAAAGTTCTCTTCTAAAATGTAACAAATGTGGATAAACATAACAATAAAGGGAATCAATTGAATTTTTAGACTTTAATGTATGGTTTTTGCATCGGTATAAAAATTTAGTCATATGAATGTAATTAAAAATATATGTTTTATGTTTCGTAAATATTACTTTTAAATATTAAATGAAAATCTCGTTTAACTGCTTAAAAAAATAAGTATGTCATTTAGATGGAATCTAACTTTTTTAAGTTCAATTAATTTTTTTATTTTGAAAATAATAAGTAAATTGGTTATTTATTCCACTGATCGAATTTGATCTTTATTTTATTTATATATATATTTTTTTTACTGATATCCTGAGATTTTTCAACTACTAAGAGATATTATGTATCATATTTAAATGTGTAAAAAATATTTCTTTAATAATAAAATAGTACATTTGTTTAGTACATTTTTTTTACTTTTATTTAAAATATGTACTTTTTTCCACAATTTATGCATATTGTTCATTGTTTTCGTGTTAAACTATTTTTATATACTAACAATCTTTTTTCCTATTCACGCATCGCCATATTTGCTACTGCTTTTTAGTATCCAGAACTTATACAGCTAAAGTCCTATAAAGCAGCTGTGTTTAAAATCACTATAAATAATTGTGATTCTTTAGTTTATTCCGGTTTTTACAAGATTCTTTAACATATATATTAAATTTCTGCATCTTAAAAGAAAACTTTTTTTATGCGACTTTTAACAGTGAATGCATATAAATTGCTAAGCTCTTCCCTTTATTTTTTCATTTAGAATGCGGAGACAAATTATTTCAAACAATTGTATTTTTAAAAAAAGTAAAAATCTGATGGCTTTTTTCGCAGTAAATGCGAACATTTACTTAAAAAAATGACGTCATCTATACTGTAGTCAAGGCTAACGAAAAAAAAAAAAAAAACAGTCTACTTCGGTGCATCTCAAGTATCTTTTATTACAGACCGCTAGAATGACGCAGGGCTCTATCCATGCACCTCCATTGGTGTATTGGAGTATCACGCGACTTCAACGGTCTATAAAAAAAAGATATGTGAAACCATGGCTAACTAGATCTATACGGCCCATTTATTTGAGATTCATGTATGAAGTCTCCCGCCAGAGGACTCTGATACCTTCCCCAAGTTATTCTGACCAATCGTGCAAACCCTGAACCAAAACGATGACCATGTGCTCAGAACAGAAATCAGCTCATACAATGCTAATTTGGGCAGGATTTGTGCCACGTGGTCCAATGAAATGTTTCAGGGTTTGAAGCTGAATCCAGCTTCACTTTTTCGGTGGTTTTCAGCGAAATGCGCAGGTCGTTATAATCTCGTTGGCAATGTGTGGAACAGACCGCGGTAGCCTGTCTTTCTCATTAGCCTCGTACTGCAATCGTAGAACGAATCATTAAATAATCCGAATTAGTTCCTTTTTAACAATTTTGTAATTTTGTATAATTTCATTTGCATAAAGGCTTATTATAACGAAAAAAAAAAAAAGAAAAAAGATATAAATTTAATTTTGTTCCCATTAAGCATGCAAATTCTAAAATTGCTCAACGCAAATTCGTAGTTGTTAAAATATTTCTTTTAATTATGATTTTTATTTAAATTCACTGTTAAAACATGAAATAAATTTGAATAGAAATAACAATACGGATGTAAAAATTTAATTTTTAGACTTTAATATATGGTTTTTGCATTGGTATAAAAATTAAGTCAAATCAATTTTTAATTACAAATATATGACTTAATGCTACGTAAATATTCTTTTAAATATTAAATGAAATCATGGTTTAAATACATAAAAAAATAAGGCTGCCATTTTCATGTAACCAATCTGCCGTAAAAACAACTAGTTTTTGATTTTGGAAATAATAAAAAATTTTGCTATATATTGCGTTTATTGATTTTTTTTAATTGAAACCTGAGCTTTTTTAATTAATAAAAGATATTTATTATCTGTCGTGTCTAAATCTGTAAAAAATATTCGTAGTAATAAAATAGTTTATTTGCAATAAAATTCCTCTTTTTAGGTGCGTTCGTAATTATGTAAATACGTAGCATCTACAGTTGTCGTTCAGTCCGTCCGTCAATCCGTCCACATATAACAACACAAAAACTACCCAGCCGAATCGTTTGAAATTTAAAATATATTATTATTGCATAATATTGTCGAGTCATTTCAAATTTTATGAAAATCGGTGCATAGACCAAATAAATGGACAATCAAAAGTATTCCGTTAGATTGCATTCAATGTGGAAAATTTTTCAAATGCATTTTATTTGTTTGAAATTTAAAATACATAGTTATTACATAATTTTGTTAAACCATTTCATTTATTAAGAAAATCGAATGCATAGATCAATTACAGGGACATTCAAAAGTATTCCGTTACATTACGGTCAATGGGGGAAAATGTTTCAAATGCATTTTAATGGTGTTACACTCATTCGAACATAAAATTATTATTCATCTATAAAGTACTATTATAATATACATTTTGCATAATATGTGGTGCAAAGAATATTTGTTATTAAATTACAAGACCACAAAAATGTTCCATTACATAATGGTACATCGAGAACATTGTTTGGTGGTCATTTTAATTGTAATTAACTATTTGCAATCTTATGAGATTGATAAATGAGAGTTATATTTTTAAAAACTTCGTTATCGTACGAACGCACCTTATTTGCTACGCTTCACGTGCAATTTCCAACATGTTTTACCTTCATTTAAAATAGGATTATAAGACTTTTTTCATGATTTACACATATTGTTCATTGTTTTTATGTACTAACTACATTTTTTCCCCATCTACGCATCGTAATTTCTGTGACTTATTTTTAGTATCCAAAACTTATACAGCTGTAGTGCAATAGAGCAGCTGTGTTTGACAGATCACGAGAAATAATTGCGATTCTTTATTATTATTATTTTTTCATTTCATAGCAGATTCTTTAGCATATATATTAAATTTCTCTCATCTCTGAAGAACACGATTTTATTTTTATGTGACTTTCAACATTGGGTGCTTATAAAGTTTTAAACAAGTATTTAAAGAGGTATATAAGTTTTCATTTATTTCGTCATTTATGAGTGCAGAAGTTAATTATGAACACAAAGATCGATGGTATTATAAACCAGTAAGAAAAATCATGCGTTAAGCATAAGCATACATTAGGAAACACTTTCCAACTTTTCGAGATATATTTTTAATTAATTTAAAGACACGAGAGACATATTGATAGTGTTCTATGTAGGCAGACGATACCGTGCTACCTAAATTAAAATCTCAGTTTTCAGAAAGTGAAAAGAAGTGATGTGTTTTTTCTGTTTTTATTCCAAAAGTTGTGTTTGAGATAAGTGCAGACGATATGCAGCAGTGAGCTGCTAGTGAATTTATTCTTTATAAATTATGAGTTTTTTAAAAGAACAAGTGCATATGGAATAATTTGTGTAGTGTGTGCATTAATAATTAACAGATAGATCCACTCAATGAAAACAAGTCATGAATCCCACAGTATTTCTGTGATTAATTCTAATAAAATAAGCAACGTTAAAAAGCACCAAATATATTATATAAGCAGAAGACCGGTTTCGGTAGCATTTAGCGCACAGTCGACAGTCAAAGTCAGTCAGATGACTGACGAAGATACGCTAAATGCTACCGAAACTGGTCTGCTGCTTATATAATATATTTGGCGCTTTCCAACGTTGCTCATTTTTGTATTCCATTGCATTGTGCCAAGCTCTATCTGAATATTATTTTTTATTATAAAATTAGTCTGTTATTTGATAATTTGACGTATATAATATTTGACGTAATTACTATAACTTGTAATTCTGAGGTAGTTGAATTAAACAAATTTTTGCACTACATTTCTCACATTATCTCTGAAAATATAATACCTAAAGTAATATATATATATATATATATATATATATATATATATATTATTGAGTTAAACATCATAGAAGCTTTCACGCGGTATACAAATTAAAGTTTTTTTCAAGTAACTTAATCAGACGGTCTGGATTTTTCATAAATATACTTTTAAATGTTTAATAACCTGTAAATACTTGAATTAATAGTATTTATTACTTCCCCCAATTTAAACCTTCGACGTTCCAATGTTTAGGACTAAAATGAATGAGCCAAACATACAGACACAAGAGGGATCTTATACTGAATATGTTTTTACTTTTTAAATACTGAACCCTAAAAATAGGTTGCCATAAACATCTACTTCGGCAGTAGCTTAGAATAGTTTTAAAAACTCCCCGTCAAGTTCTGTAATGGAAAAAATTGGGAATTTACTATAATTTACATTGTATATATTTTTTAAATTCGGAGTTTCATGAATTTTATCTTCATGTTTTTGAATTAAATTAGTTGAATTTTTGATAATAAAAAGGTAGAGAATCGTACTAAATTTAAACGCATATTACCTTAGAAATATTGTATTTCAAATCTTTAATTTTAGTAATTTATACAACATAATTTGAAACATAATATGAAATATTTTGATTGACACATAATATGAAATTTATTACTTATAAAATATTTTCTAAACAAAATTTTGGAATCTATCTGCTATCATATATGTCTTATAGATAAAACTTACATAAAAGAAAAATAAATCCTTTCTCTTTGGTTGAAGGAAAGAAAAAAACCCTCCCTTGTTCAAATAACATTTGATATGGAATCTATCTCAATGTCTTTCAGACAGGAAGGAGGAAGATTGTTTGTCACAAGACAAAAGCCAAAGTGAAAAGAATATCACAGATTCTAAGAACCATGAAGAATACTTAGAATAAAAATGATCGCATCACAGTTTTTTATATATATTGAGAACCATGAAGAATACTAAGGCTAAAAATATTCTAATCACTGTATATTTTTATATTTATAAAAAGGAATAATTTGTACTGGAAAAAAGAATTTTCACTAAACAAAGAGAAGGAAAAGTATTACAATAATATACTGGTTCCGTTTTTACTTTTAAGTGTGGAACCCTAATAATGGATTGTCGTATGTAACATATACTCGGCAATAGCTGAGAATAGTTTTCAAAATTCCCTTTCCTAAGCTTTATTTATTTTTTTTAATTGGGATCTTCTATAATTTATTATATTTACATTTCTATAATTTCGTGAGTTTTATATTCATGTTTTTAATTAAATTATTTGAACGTTTTAAAATAAAAAATAGAGAATCGTACTCCATTTAAATGTATATTACCTTAGAAATATTGTATTTTAAATCTTAAGTTTAGCAATTTCTACAACATAATTTGAAACATAGATTTATTACTTATAAAATATTTCCTAGACCAAATTTGGGAATCTATTTGCTATCATATATGCCTTATAGATCAAACTTGTATAAAAGAAGAATATTTCCTTTCTTTTTGGTAGAAGGAAAGAAAAAAAAACGCTCCCTTGTTTAAATAACACTTGATATGGAATCTATCTCAATGTCTTCCAGACAGGAAGGAAGAAGATTGTTTGTCATATGACAAAAGCCAAGGTGAAAAGAATATCACAGATTCTAAGAACCATGAAGATTACTAAAGATAAAAATATTCTTATCACTTTTTTTTCACATATTTATTAAAGAGAAATAACTTATACTGGAAAATATGTTTTTTGCTATAAAAAAAAGATATTAAAAAATATTACAAAACCTTTATAATGCAATATCGCATGTAAAATCAAGTAAATTTTGTACAGAAAATGTTTTAACTGTTTTTTATTATATTTTTCTTTATATCTTTTTTTTTCTTTTGTAATGCTTGTATGACTAAATTATTATAATATAAAAGAGAACTGCAAAATAATTTTTATTGTATTTCAGCATTTGCATTTTACTGTATCCGATGAAAATCTGCTTTCTTAGCAAATATACGGATACACTATGTAAACTCTGTAATACAAATGGTTAAGCTTGATTGCAGAACGCACAGATTATTTCGTTTAATGTATTTTCAAAACACCTTAACCTTTAATTAATAAATCCAAACGGTCCATTTATAATTATTAACATCTTTCATCGATGGTTGTACCAATAAATTTCCTTTTAAAATAATTATAAAAGGAAATTATTTATCTATCTATATTATATAGGCCAAACGTATCTGTGCGTAACGAATACCTTATGTTGCGAATGGGAACACTTTCCCCTGCAATTTCAGTTTTGCAAATTTCACTACTCAAATTTTACACTTTTAAGCATCGTATATTTTTAATTTTCACATTGTCGTATAGAGAAAAAAATGCACTTTTAAATGCAATTTGTTTCAAAGCTGTATCTCAATTTATTTTTAAGATATTATTTTTTTTTTACAGTTTTTAGTACCAATTTTGTATTTGTGGCAACATAATCACTCCATTTTTTCTAAAAATTGAAAAAAAAAATAAAATTAAAATTAAAATGCACAACACTTTGCCTAGCAATTTCGTTTTTGCAATTTTCGGTACTGTAAATTTTACACTTCTAAACATTGTACATTTTAAATTTTTACGCATCGTCGTATAGAGAAAAAATGTACTTTTAAATGCAAATTATTTCAAAGCTGTATCTCAATTTATTTTTGATATATTATTTTTTTTAATAATTTTTAGTACTAATTTTGTAATTGTGTCAACAGAACCACTCCATTTTCTCTCAAAATTGAAAAAAAAAAAAAAAAAAAAAATTGAAATTAAAATACGCCTGTTATAAAATCCGGTGAATTTCTGTTTTATTTCTTTTAATAATTTCAATAATTGAGTTTTGTAGAATTTTGTTAATTTTAGTTTCAAATAATAATTGCTTGAGAGTTAAACTGACCACTAAAACATATATTTTTCACTGTAGCTAATTTTAAAGCTTTATTATAAATAAATAAAACAGTTCTTTTTCAAAGATTTTCTTTCGTCGAATTTCAGTGGGTTCCACTTCGTTTTACTAAAATGGAAAATATTCAAATCAAATTATGTAAATGAAATCCAAAATTCCCAATTTTCTCAAAATCTGAAAAAAAAAAAAAAAGCGGAGATGTAAATATTTTTTTTTTACTTCTAAAAATGAAAAAACAAATGTTTTAATGAAATTTACAATGTTGTATCATTGATAAATCACAAGTTTTTAAAACGGGAAGAAAATTGAATTCCAAAAATACACTGGTGAAATAAATTAAGAGAATTTGCATATTTTATCAAATTGCATGAAAAGAACTGAACAGAAGGATAAAAACACTGCTTCTTGATATAATTGCAAATCTTGTACGTCAAATACGTAAGCGTATACGTGTGTGTAGGCGGAGCCAACAGAAAAATAGGCTTTATAAGCGCATGGAGGGTAAGACGAATTGCGTTCGCTTAGGCACCTCGGTGAATTTCTTGGTGTAATCTTGCAGAAATCTGCTAAATTCACATCCGAAAAGTACAAATGAGTAACCACCAATGTTTAGATGATAGAATTAGGTGGTAAATTGAGAGGAGAGTAGAGGACAGCCAAGCTCAAGTCCAAATATGCAGAGAATTTAATTTAACGCCCAGCATCGTGTGTAACCTATGGTAACAAATCCATGATACTGGATCCACCGAGAGAAAGCCTGGGAAAAGTCGTCCAATAGCCACATCGGTCAAAGAAGATCACCATTTGTCCTTTTTAGCCAGGCGTAACAGAGGAGCTACATATTCTCAGCTCGCTCAGAACCTGTATGCAGCCACAGAAACCCGTGTAACAAGAGTGCTGTTTCCAAAAGACTGAATGAGAGAAGGTTGTTTGCCGGAAGGCTGGTTTTTAGCGTCCCGCTTCAGTCTACGAACAGGAGTGTCGGATTAGCATAGTGCATGCAGTATAGTGACTGGAGTGTGGAGAAATAAACGTCCTTTCTATTCGCCTTTTCCGGGGTGCAGTGAGTCCCGAGTTCATTTTGCAGGAAGATAACGCGTGGCCACATAAATCTCTTCTGGACGACAAATTTATCGATAGTGAGGATATTCGCCGAATGGATTGGCCAGCTAGGTTTCCAGGCCTGTTATATCTTATTTATTTTTGGTATAGGGTGTCTTGAATCATGCAATTGTTTATTTACTGTAACTTTGTAATCGGCGCATAAGCGTACTGAGCCGTCAGACTTAGGAATAACTACAAGTGGTGTTCCCCATTCAGAATGATCAACCTTTTCAATTATTCCATCAGCCAGAAGTTTATCTAATTCAAGATCTACACTTTCTTTCAGTGCATATGGTACAGGTCGTGGTTTTAAATAGACTGGCTTAGCATCACTGCTTAATTTTAAAGATCATATGTAATCTGGAACCTTACCAACTTTCGGTTCAAAGACATCCGAATAATGCTTTAGAATGTTATCAATGGAGTTTTTAATGTTATTGACTGGAATTAGATTTACATTAACTGTATTAGAATCGTGTAAGTTAATTTTTAGGCTTCGAATCCAGTTTCTACCTAAGATAGCGTCTTTTCTTAAGTTTACTAGATATAATTCTTCCATACAGGAACATCCTTTATATTTTGCATTAATTTTGACAACTCCAACTGGTTTGAAAGTATCCCCCGTATAACTCCTAAATAGTTATGCTTGTCTTTAGTATAGGGGTGTTTATTTTAAGTCGTTTAAAATCTTCAATGTTCATAATGCTAACTCGACTTCCGGAATCGCATTCAAAACGAGCAGATTTCCCGTTTAATTGAATATTTACAAAAATTCTGTCATCATTTTCTAGCGTATTTAAATTAATGTCATATATTTGACTTATATGAAATGAAACTTGCTCGGTGTTATCTAAATATTGAACTGAATTTTCCATGTCCGATTTTCGCTTCATAAGATTTGATATACAGACTTTCTCAATATGGCCGCTTTTTGAACAAAATCTACACTTTAACTTATTTTTTATTCGACTCTGTGAAGTTAAATGATTTTTCCCGCAATGCAAACAAATGTTGTCTAAGCCTAACTCTTTCTAGTTTAAACTACCTTTATTTCGACTCGCTGAACGATCATTTCTTCGATGATCTTTAGATCTTGATCTCCTTCGAAACGTTTTGTTATTTTCTTTAGAATAAGCATTTGTAACTTTAAATACATTAGTTGATGGTAAGCTCTTATATATTTTTCTTTGTTTTCAAATTTCGAAGCTTCGATTGCTAAAGCAATTTCTAAGGTTTGTTCAAATGAAATATCTGATTGCTGCAAAATTTTTTCGCGAATGTCCGTATCATATAAACCACGAATAAACTGAGCTCTTAGTAACAAATTAATAATAGATTTTGAACATTCGTTACTTTCGCAATTAGATTTAAATTCAGCGTTTTTAGAAAGTTCTTTTAAAGCCGTTAGATAAGAATTTATTGACTCACCTGGATGTTGTTTTCTACAAAAGAACTTATGTTGCTCAGTCAAGATGTTTATTCTTTTACAAAGATGATCTTTTAATAGCTTCAGAATTTCATCATACGATTTTGAAGCTGGCAAATCAGGTGCCGTAACACTGGACAGTAGATGATAATATTTGGAACCTAAGCAATTGATAAGGATCATCTTCTTGGCTTCTGCAGTTTCTGGAGAAATGTCTATAAGTCCCTTTAATTGATAGTAATTTTCTAGGCGTTGAACATATTCATCAAAAGTTTCACAGGTCTCATCATAACATTCAAAATGAAGATTTTGACTTTGAAGGATACCTTTGATGCTTGAATGATTTTCATTTATTTCCGGCGACGGTGGCGGTGTTGTGTTTACTTTAAGTAGAAATGCATTCAAAGTTCTTATTAATTCATCGATTTCAGTCATTTTTTAACACTCGTCGCCAAAATTGATTGTGTATTTAATAAAACTGAAAAGCCACAGCTAAAACGAAACAACATACATTTTATTTTTAATTTAATTTATGGAATTGATCAGATTGTTGCCAAAAACCGGAATGCAAAAGATAATGTTATAATGATGCCAAAAATAAATAAGATATAACAAGGCCTCAAGTCTATACAGCATGTCTGGGAAGGGCAATTGCAACTTGAAACTACCCTCCGAGAACCATCCAGGAACTGAAAACAACTTTGCTGAATGAGTGGGACCGATTGCCAACAAGCACCAATAAACTGCTTTATTTCCAATATGACATCACGCTGCGAGGCTTGTATAGCTGTGAGAGGGGACCATACTCTTTAATAACACATTTTTTGTGTATTCTGCAACCGCTGTTTCAGACCTTTAGATTCCCATGAGTGTTACGCACAAACATGTATACTATTGTAACTGTTGAATGTTTATGATAAAAAGTTAATTAAATCCAATTGATTTTTAAATCATCAGATTTTAAAATATTCACCTTTTATATAAACATTTTAATAACAATTTTAATTTTTCTTAAGAAAGGTGTTATAGTAAAAATAAAATACATTGACATGTTTCGGAACCGTCAAATAAGTTCCATATTCATAATAAGGTACCCTGGGGTAACAACGCCAGGCGGGGTAATAACGCCAAGTGCTTATATTTTGCATAATTATGAAATAATCAGGTAAATGACACCCACGTGCTCTGCGCAGAAGGGTTTTGAGTCATATAAATCGCAAAAAACAGCTTCAAGTTAATTTGATTCATTTTTAGGTCTTATTGTTTTTACAAGCAACTAAAATTAACGCTTGATCTAAAATTTGCGAGATAAGGTTTTTGATCTGAAGACTATATTTTTTATCCAGAAATACTTTGTTTATTACATAAATTTGTAGTGTATTTCATGTACTTTCAAATTGCTGTAGAAGATTTTGGATATCTTCTCGAGATAATTTGTAGTTTAGGATTTACTACGGAATAAGTATCCCGGGGTAATAACGCCAGGGATTGGCGTTATTACCCCGGTTGATTTCCAACAGTGGCCGAACTATATCCGAAGGGGGTTTACATATTAATATGGGACAGCATTATCATCATTGTTGAAATGGTAAGATTAGGGGGGGGGGGTGCCCAATACTTAAAAATAATCTCTCTATTTTATTTTTATTATATTATTATTATTTTTTTTACTAATGTAAAAAAAAAAATTAACTCTTGTAAATAAAACTATATCAAAATGTTTCCGAGATTCAAATTCGAACATCTTCAAAATCAGGTTTCTATTAAATTTCCAATGGATTGTTCAATTGATTTCGAAATTTTAACTGTCCGCTTTCTCAGCGTTCGGTTTTCAAAACTTTATAAATTTAACTTTTAACTGATGTGACAGAAATTGTAACGTATGAATGTGATGTGGTTTGTGAGACCACAAAATTGAAAGATGAATAAAAGGCGGGAATAACTCATAGAATTGTGTTTTTGTACTAAACTTTTTATACAAGAGTATTATACTTAATATTCACCTATTTAAGTCTCTGGTGATAGTACTAAAATTCCAAATGAAACAAAATTTCGGTAGTGTTTGCAATTAAACTGAAAATTACAAGTTAATCTAAAACATTAAAAGAAAAATAGTGGTCTACGAGACCGGTAACATTAGTTAAAGGTTAAAATGCGATCCATGATTAAAAATCATAGAATACTGTTCCTGCGCTAAACTTTTTGTACAGAATTAATTCTAATTAAATTTAATCTATTCAAATATTTCTAATAATATTACGAGAACTCCAAACGAAAGAGAATTTCAGTTGTAACTATAGTTAAACCGGAAAATACGATTTAAACGCTATTTTTTTGGGGGGGGGAGGGGGTTTACAGTGTTCAGTCAGATTGCTAACAGCAGTTAAAGGTTAATTTTGTTGCTAATATAGCGATAATGATATATAACCATATGAATTATGTATAAAATTGAATAAGAGATCTCTTTGGCATAATATTTTTTAATCAAAAATTTTATTCAATTTATTAAAAATTTATTAAAGCATGCTCTTTAAAACGTCGACAATTTAACTGCAGGTTTGGAGAATCCGCATTAGTGTGGAGTTATGGGTTAAAAACCATTTACTAGATTACTATAATAGTATTAACCCTTAACTACTGTGACATAAATTGTCGCATAACTTACTGTGAGCGGCCTGTCAGACCCTTAATCTAACGATGAATAAAATGTTAAATTAACTTTTAGAATATTATTTGTGTATTTAACCTTATATACAGGACTATTATAAATAAAATTCAGCCATTCAAAAGTTTCTAGAGATAGTAATAGGACTCCAAATGAAACAAAATTTTCCCGGTATCTATAGTTAAACTAAAAATTGCAAGTTAAACTCTGAAACTTGAAAAACTCAGCGACATGTGAGACGCTAACAGCAGTTAAGGTTTAACAAAAATATTTATTACATATAACTCTAATTATTATAAAACTTCACATGATTAAAATATTACATTATGAATGGTTAAAACCATGCAATGTTTCTTATAATCATATTTAAGCGGGACTTTTTAAGCAAAGAGAGACACAGGGTGTTATATTCTGTTAAAGCTCCCTCTCACTCCTTTTTCTTTCACTTTCACAAAAAAATATTTTTTCTATCGCATAGAATGCATACATGGGAATATAAATACTGATTCAAATAATCCGTGCAATGTTTCTAATAATTCTATTTAAATGGTCATTTTTAAGCAAAACGTAGCTTAGAATCTGATATTCTTTTGCCTCCTCCCCCCGCCACCACCACAGCTTTCAGAGTCACAAAAAAATTGTACGTTTTCAATAGCTTAGATTGCAACTTGTCAATTTCTAGAGCTGTAGAGTTTGTATTTTTAGAATTGGGCAGTCTACATGCCATTATTCCATCTTATTTTATAGTTTTGTTTGCATGGCGTTATTACCCATATAGGTGGGTATTAACGCCAAATAGCATTGGTCAAGAAAAAACGCCATTACGTTTTATGAATACATATCTGTTAAATTATTTTATTTTATATAGATAGTCATTGAGTTGCTGTATCAGATCCTATATTTGTTTGAAAAATACAATCTAAAATTAAGCCGTGAAAATTGGTAGAACCTTAACGTGGCGTTATTACCCCAGGGTACCTTATAAATAAAACAAAATTTCAAAATATTTCTCGGACAATACAAATGACACGCGAAAATGAGATATAAATAACAAAAAACACGCGCTCTATTGCAAAAAATTAAATTAAAATATAGACCATGATCTAAAACATAACTCAAAATAAAAATTTCAAACTATTTCACGGTCAATATAAATGACACGCGATAAAGAGATATAAAAACACCAAAAAACACGCGCGCTATTGTAAAAAATTAAATTAAAATAAAAATAGACCATGATCAAAAGAAATTCCAACTTGGTTCATCCCATTCAAGCCCTCACGAGGAATTTATTCATTAATTCTAACCATAACTTAGGAATAATAAAAGAAACGGTATCATTGCAAACCAGATTATTACGTGTATAAATTTCAATGGACTCTCTTATAATAGATTTACGATTACAATTAGATATGAAACATGATTTACTTTGATTAAACAATATTTTTATCTCCTCATTTAAATATGTTCTTGATAAGGCAGTGTTAGTACGTCCAAATTTAATATCAGATTCGTGCTCCCCTTTTCTAATTCCAAACTTTCTCCCAGACATGCCTATGTAATAATTTAAGTTACCATTTTCAGTAATATAAGGTATTTCATAAACTCCAGCAAGATCATCATGTCCAATAACTTATGAAAAATGATTCCTATGTTTTGGAAAAGGTATGTTGATGATGTTTTTTTGGTTTGGGAATGGGGGGTAGATTCTTTCCTTAATTTTGTTGATAAAGTTAATAAATTAGATAAAAATATTCAGTTTACCTATGAATTAGAAGCGAATTGTAGTTTACCATTTTTAGACACTTTTTTAATTAGGGAGGGTGATTCTTTGAAAAGCTCAATTTATAGAAAGAAAATTAATAACCAACACATTATTCCAAATTCCGCTTGTTCACCTTTTTGTTATAATTTCTCTACTTTCCGTTTCATGGTTGATAGAGCGTTTAAAGTCTGTTCTGATGTATTTTTAAACGAAAAGTTGCGTAAGATCCGCGAGATTGCAGGTTCTAATGGGTATAAAATAAGTAGCATCAATAAATCAATTAATTATTATAGAAAAGGGAAGCCTAAACAACAATATCCAGGGTTAACTGAAAGATTCAATAAAGGGGGTGATTCTAAAAATTTTAAAAGAGTTTCTTTTCCATATCTGAAAGGCAGTTTTGAGAAATTAAAATTTAAATTAAAAAAGTTTAATATTGATTTGATTGCAACTCCTCCACAAAAATTAAAATGTTTACTTAATAAGCAAGTGGATCCTATTGGACATGATGATCTTGCTGGAGTTTATGAAATACCTTAGATTACTGAAAATGGTAACTTAAATTATTACATAGGCATGACTGGGAGAAAGTTTGGAATTAGAAAAGGGGAGCACAAATCTGATATTAAATTTGGACGTACTAACACTGCCTTATCAAGAGCATATTTAAATGAGGAGATAAAAATATTGTTTAATCAAAGTAAATTATGTTTCATATCTAATTGTAATCATAAATCTATTATAAGAGAGTCCATTGAAATTTATACACGTAATAATCTGGTTTGCAATGATACCGTTTCTTTTATTATTCCTAAGTTATGGTTAAATTTAATGAATAAATTCCTCGTGAGGGCTTGAATGGGATGAACCAAGTTGGAATTTCTTTTGATCATGGTCTATTTTTATTTTAATTTAATTTTTTACAATAGCGCGCGTGTTTTTTTTGGTGTTTTTATAGCTCTTTGTCGCGTGTCATTTATATTGACCGAGAAATAGTTTGAAATTTTTATTTTCAGTTATGTTTTAGATCATGGTTTATATTTAATTTAATTTTTTGCAATAGAGCGCGTGTTTTTTGGTTATTTATATCTCATTGTCGCGTGTCATTTGTATTGTCCGAGAAATATTTTGAAATTTTGTTTTATTTATATTATGACTATGGAACTTATTTGACGGTTCCGAAACATGTCAATGCATTTTATTTTTATTATAACACCTTTCTTAAGAAAAATTAAAATTGTTATTAAAATGTTGAATGTTTATTTTGTTTGTATTATATCAACCTATGCTCACACCAAATTCTAATAAAATTTGTCCTGTAATTCTGGAGATCGTAGATCAGATATGAAAATTCTCTTATTTACTTTCACCAGTGTATTATGAATGTCGGTAATAAAAAAAAAATAATACAACTATAATATAATTTGAAACTTAGATTTATTACTTATCACTTATTACTTATTACTATATTTATGTATCATACGTATTTGCCGTACAAGATTTGCATTTTTATCTAGAAGCACTGTTTTTTCCCTTCAGTTCAGTTCTTTTCATGCAATTCAATAAAACCTGCAAATTCTCCTAATTTATTTCACCAGTGTATTTTTTGAAATTCAATTTTCTTCCTATTTTTAAAATTTGTGATTTATTAATGATTCAACATTGTAAATTCCATTAAAAGATTTGTTTTCTTTTTTAGAAATTAAAAAAAAAAAATATACGGTTGCTATTTTTTTTTTTTTTTCAGATTTTCAAAAAATGAGGATTTCATTTGTATAATTTGACTTGAATATTTTTAATTTTATTAAAATAAATATCTTCCTTTTATAATTATTTTAAAATGAAATTTATTGGTGCAACCATCGATGTAAGATGTTAACATGTGGATTTAATACTTACTATTAATAAGTATTTTCTAGATAATATTTGTGAATTTATCTACTATCATATTTGTCTTATAGATCAAATTTACAAAGAAGAAGAATATTTCCTTTCTTTTTGGTAGAAGGAAAGATAAAAAACGCTCCCTTGTTCAAATAACATTTGATATGGAATCTATCTCAATGTCTTCTAGACAGGAAGGAGGAAGATTGTTTGTCATATGACAAAGGCCAAGGTGAAAAGAATATCACAGATTCTAAGAACCATGAAGAATACTTAGGATAAAAATTATCTTATCACAGTTTTTTATATATATTTATAAAAAGGAATAATTTATACTTGGAAATAGGACTTTCGCTAAATCATTATTATTTGAAAAAGAATAGCAAAATACTTTTTTATTATATTTCAGCATTTACATATCAGTGTATCCGATGGAAATCTGTTTCCCTAACAATTATACACTGTATAAAAACTGTAATAGAAGTAGTTAAGGGTGAATTCAGAAGCAATTTATCTTTTAATTGATATATATGTAGATAAATAATTTTTTTCGATGTTACTTTGCTGTTATTTGTATAGATTCTATTCAAAATGAATATTTTGTACAAGGAAATAGGATTTTCGCGTAACAGAGAGATAAAAAAAAACACAAAAAAAGAAAACATTAACTTTATGAGGCAATATCCCACATAAAACCAAATAATTTTTTCATAGATGTTGTTTTACCTGTGTTTTGTCATACTTTATTTTGAATCCATTTTTTATTTCACCATACTCTTATCTGTAAATTATTATACTGTAAAAGAGAACTAAAAAGACTTTTTAGCGTTTCTATATTACTAATGTATCCGATTAAATTTGGCTTTCTTTGCGATTAGGCACTGTATAAACATCGTAAAATAGTCGCATGTGGCTATTGCAAAAAAAATTTCTGCCTCATACATGTTAATACTTCCATAAAAATGAAGCATAGCAGCGTTATCGGTTAGGGGATTTAGATTAAATTTTAACAAGCAACAATTTATGTAAAATTCTAACTAATTGAATCTGAAGTTTGAGGAAATTTTCTGCGTTAATATTTGAGATAGAATCACCGCAGAAATCGTTAATAAATCTAAATAGAAACGCCATCTGTTGGGGGATTTATACATAAAACTAATCAGCTCTATGATAAAAAGTTTATTAAATCCAATTGATTTTTTAAATCACCAGATTTTAAAACATATTCACCTTTTATATAAACAATCTAATAAAATTTTTTAATTTTACTTAAGAAAGGTGTTATAATAAATATAAATGACATTGACATATTTCGGAACCGTCAGATAAGCTCCATAATCATAATATAAATAAAACTAAAATTTCAAAATATTTCACTGTCAATACAAATGACAGGCGACAATGAGATATAAATAGCAAAACACACAAAAAACACGCGCTCTATTATAAAAAATTAAAATAAAATATAGACCATGATCTAAAATATAAATAAAAATAAAATTTCAAAATATTTCACGGTCAATACAAATGACACGCGACAAAGAGATATAAATAACAAAAAACACGCGCTCTATTGTAAAAAATTAAATTAAAATATAGACCATGATCAAAAAGAATTTCCAACATGGTTCATCCCATTCAAGCTCTCACCAGGAATTTATTCATTAATTCTAATCTATTCATTAATTTCTAAGTTATGGTTAAAATTAATGAATAAATTCCTCGTGAGAGCTTGAATGGGATGAACCATGTTGGAAATTCTTTTTGATCATGGTCTATATTTTATTTATTTTTTTTATTTTATGTTTTTTTTACAATAGAGCGTGTGATTTTTGTTATTTATATCTCTTTATCGCGTGTAATTTGTATTGACTGGGAAATATTTGGAAATTTTTTTTTTTTTTTTTTTTTTAGATCATGGTCTATATTTTATTTTAATTTTTTACAATAGAGCGCGTGTTTTTGTGTGTTTTGTTATTTATATCTCATTGTGGCGTGTCATTTGTATTGACCGTGAAATATTTTGAAATTTTAGTTTTATTTATATTATGATTATGGAACTTATTTGACGGTTCCGAAACATGTCAATGTCATTTATTTTTAATCAACTCTATTTTATATTAAGGTCATATTGTATCTAAAGTTTTGTGAAATAATATGAATTAGTTCTTGAGATAGAGCACATAAAATTTTTTGTCACATAGAGACTCACTGAGTGACAGTGTGACAAACAGACTCACGAACATGTGTTTTGTAAAAACATGTTTCTTGGATTTTTTTATCATTAAAACGTGTAAATTCATCGAAAAATGAAATTCTAGATTTTGAACGAAACGAACACCCTTAACACTGTTTTATCTTACAATCTAGTAGTAAGCAACAACTAACTTTATTGCTTAAATAATAAGCATTTAAGATTCGAGAGATTTCTTAGTCTGATAAACATTTCTGAACACATTCTCAGACATGTTAGATCTACAGCTGTTAAAAGTGTGGTGCCGTGAAATTAAAATTTTATAAAAATTTGAAGGTTAAAGATTTTACTTTTTTATTTATTTTTGAGCTATGCTGTTTCATTATGTTTGATTTTTTTGATATCATTTATCTTTTTCTTTCCCGAAAAAAAAAGTTTTTGGAATAGAAACAATGTCGTATGCAGATATTTGAATCAATTCAAAGACACATCCGAAGATTTTTTGTTAATAATATCTTTAGTTTAAAAATATTTACTAATATATCTATCAAAATAATATTCTTTGACACAAAAATATAAATTAATAACCATGAACTGATTAAATATAAAATTGAATAAATATAAATAATGTAATTAGAATAACGGAAATGTAAATTTATTCTTCATTTTATCTTAGAGAACAGGTATGAAATATCAAGCTCTAGAAAGAAATTTAAATGATCTCCTATATATATAAACATAAGCAAATTGGGATCATCAGAAATATGTCTACTATAAAACACGATAAAAGGTTAATTACACATGCTTTTAATCATGGATATCTTTTGCTTGATTAATGAATTTATTCTTCTTTAAATGTTATATGAACGAAGTCACGGGTAACATATAGCTATAAAATATTGCAGTATTGAAGTATTTTTAGAAATTATTGTATAATTTTTATGTTTTTTATTTTGTTGTCGTTTATGTTTTAGAATATCACATTCGAAAAAAAAAAAGATTTACGTACAAGCTGACTCCTTCTACATTCGAGTATAGATAAAAAGATTTTATGCACCTTCTCTCAAACTGGATTTTGTCTATTACAGTTCTAAGCGCATCATATCGCTCGTGGGCTAAAATAGTGGCACAATTAAAAAAAATACGAATTTCAAGTTAATGCGGTCTCCAACATTGTAGATTGGTATTATTTCCAACAGCCCTTCTTATTTTCTTATTTCTTAGTGAAAAATCTTTGGCGCACAAAAAGATCAATGGGCCCTGGGCCAGGCCCTATTATTACCTAGGATGCCCCTTGGTCTTGTGTAATGTTAAATCTTGAAAATATCTAAATGGAACAGGTATCCCAAAAATGAAGATCAAATTAAATGGAAGCAATTTATTAACAATTTATTATCACAAAAACTTAAAGGGACCCTGAAACGAACCCCAAAGATCCAGGGTCTTAGCTGAAAAGTGAAAAGGCGAAGATAGCTAAATAAAGAAAGGTTCCTCAAAAGGAAAAAGATTTGATAAAAAGGGGTCAAGTTATTAACATTCAGGTGCATAGGGGCATTAGGGGCTCCGGCCCTTAAAGTACATTATTATTATTATTATTGAATCCTTACGGAGTTATTGAGTGCAACTTAACACTTATGACAACAATGAATCGTATAAATTTTGCATTTCACGCAAAACTTCAGATCCATTAATCTCAGAACGTGATTTTTTGAGTTGTGCCACTATTGCAGCCCACGAGCGATATATGATTGCATGTGATGCTAAAATTTGAAGCTAAAATATTTTGTTTAGATTTGCGAATTGTTGATTAGACAAAATTTGCGCATTAGAAAAAAAGGGCGAGTACGTGATCAGTAGTATTGCCCGTAAAGCATGGCGACGTCACTGCAACGTCGTTGTGAAGTCACATTGTGACTTTGTGACCACTGATTGTCGATGTGACGTCACGTGACGTCGATGTGAAGTCACAGTGACTAAAATGTGAAGTCGTTATGGCTTTAGAGCTCTTTTGTGACGTTTCACAAAGTGGTCACAATGTGACAAATTTGTGAAAAATGTGTCATTTTTGACTTATTTGACATTAACATTGTGACGAAATTGTGACAAAAGCGACGATGATTAAATTGCCAAAAACATGTTTTTTTAAAGTAAATAACATGTTTTGAAGGGTATTTATAAATTTCTAAAGATTTTTAAGAAAGTCACATCTCAGTCACAATGTGACGTCACTGAGTGGTGACATTTTAGTCACAGATGTGATGTGACCAAAGTGACTCACAGTGACGTCACTGTGACCATGCATGCTATTAGGGTGATATCATTCTCCATCTGAAGTAGAGTTTAAAGTAGTGTTGTTTCTCACTACAAACTACAGATTTATTTGTAACGAGATACTTTGTACTGTACATTTTTTTAAACAAAACACCCTACAATAATGATTATTGAGAAAATGACGACTATAGAAATTTTAATACATTTAGTACGCTACTTCGACCTCTAATACGAATGATTATTTTAAAAAAAAGTTAAAATTTATAGTTTTCATACTTATTAACTCAAGCGTCTAAAAACCCATATAATGAAAAAGTTTAAGTAAAAGCTAATCATAACTATATTTTATGATATGACTATATTTAAAGAACAAAAAATAAGTATTGTTTATGTAACATTTATATACTACAACTTTAAGTAATAAAAGTTAAAGTTTTGTAAATTTCTTTCATACGAAACAAATTCTTTTTAACTTGCATTATAAATGTGCCATTTTACCCGAGGATATCACATACGCCCTAAACAGCAAAGAACATTTTTATAACAATGTACAAAAAGAAAAACATTAATTTATTTTTCTTTGAAAAGCAACAAATTAAACACAAACCTGAGACTCCAAGAAAAAAAATCTAAGAAGAAAATATTTTTATTACTTACTCTAAAGTGAAATGGAAATAAATATTATGAAAATTTTTTGTCATAATAATAAAATATCGTTACAGTTTTTGTTTAAAAATTTAAAAAATAACTTATAGAATTATTTTTTAATTTCTAATATTTCTGAGTTAGTAGAAAGTGTGAATTTTTTTTTTCGCATCACCTATGACATGTAAGAACAAATTGGAAATTGCACGTGAAGCGTAGCAAACGAGGTGCGTTCTTACGATAACGAAGTTTTAAAAATATTACTCTCATATATCAATCTCATAAAATTGTAAATAGTAAATTACAATTAAAACGCTCATCAAACAATGTTCTCTCTATACCATTATGTTATGGAATACTTTTGTGTGGCCTTGTAAATCAATAACAAATGTTCTTTGCATCACAAATTATGTAAAATGTATATTATAATATGCACAATGTATATTATAATATGTGCAACTATAAATACTTTATAGTTGCATGTAAATTTTATTAAGTTCGAATGAGTGCAACACCATTAAAATGCATTTGAAACATTTTCCCCCATTTACCGTAATGTAACGGAATATTTTTGATTGTCCCTGTAATTGATCTATGCATCCGATTTTCATAAAATTTGAAATAACTCGATAAAATTATGTAATAACTACGTATTTTAAATTTCAAACGTATAAAATACATTTGAAACTTTTTCCCTATTGACTATAATGTAATTGAATACTTTTGATTGCCCCTGTAATTGATCTATGCATCCGATTTTCATAAAATTTGAAATAACTCGATAAAATTATGTAATAACTACGTATTTTAAATTTCAAACGTATAAAATACATTTGAAACTTTTTCCCTATTGACTATAATGTAATTGAATACTTTTGATTGCCCCTGTAATTGATCTATGCACCCGATTATCAAAAAATTTGAAATAACTCGACAAAATTATGTAATAACTATGTATTTTAAATTTCAAACGATTAAAATGCATTTGAAACTTTTTCCCCATTGACCGTAATGTAACGGAATACTTTTGATTGCCCCTTGTAATTGATCGATGCATCCGATTTTCATAAAATTTGAAATGACTCGACAAAATTATGTAATAATTATGTATTTTAAATTTCAAACGATTCGGTTGAGTAGTTTTTGCGTTGTTATATGCGGACGGACAGACGGACAGACAGACGGACAGACGGACGGACTGAGCGACAACAATAGGTGCTATTATAGGTTCGTATTTACATAATTACGAACGCACCTAAAAAACAACTTCTTTTTTTCTTCATGGAATGGCATTGTGACGGATTTTATGTCAAATGATACTTGAAACCTGGAGCGTTTTTTCAATTTATATAAAATTTCAAAAATAAAAAAAAAAACAAGTTGGAAATTGTACGTGAAGCGTAGCAATTGAGGTGCGTTTGTACGATAACGAAAATTTAAAAATATCCAGATCTTGCTGTTATAAGAGACAGTACTGCGGATGTAGTATTAGTGGTCGAAATCTTGTTTGTGTTCCTGTAAATATACAGGAAGAAACTGTTATTACACCTCAGCAACATATATCATATTCATAAAATGTGAAATAGTTTAGTATAATTAACACACGCCCCAAACAATGTTTTCCTGTATTGCATTATGTAGTGGAAAATTTTTGTGTGGCCCTGAAATTTAATAATAAATATTCTTTACATCACAGACTGTACAGAGTGTATATTTTAATATATTTATATATACTTCATAGGTTAATGTATTCTATTATATTCGAATTAGTATAACACCATAAAAGTACATTTTAAAATTTTTTCCCCATTGACTGTAATGTAACGGAATATGTTTGATTGTCCGTGTAATTGATCTATGCATCCGATTTCCATAAAATTTGAAATGCCTCAACAAAATTATGTAATAATTATATATTTTAAAATTCAAACGATTCGGTTGGGCAGTTTTTGCGTTGTGTATATGTGGAAGGACGGATAGACGTACAGACGTTACTCCATTATTGACTGTGATTTTGTAAAACCTATTTTTGCATCTAAACTTTCTAATTTATAAAATAAAAGGTGTAGTACGGATATAATAATTTATATACAAACAACATTTTACAAATATTACAAACTGTACACTATTAAAAATATTCCTTTAAAACTAGGTGCAGATGCCGGCCTGCAGAGAATATAGTCATACTTGATTAAAAAAAACGAAAAAAAAAACTTTGCCTATTATTTTGTACAGCCCGTAAAACAAGATATAATGTACTTTAAAACACTATAACACTTTACTTACTGTTCCTTATAAAGTGAGGAATCATCACGGAACACTTTTTTGGCGGGTTGAAAAAAATGTTACGGTTAACCGACATTATTTTTTGAAAAAGACTTAATTGAAGGATTACAAACTAGCATAGGAATATCTATGGGGTCGCACTGCAATTTTGCTCAAGTGTGGGCCAGTACTGTAATAATATGTGGATTGCCTTTAATTTTCTAAGTAGCTAAGGCAGCGATTCCAAAAGCATGAGTCGCGACCCACCAGTGGACCGCGTCGATTATTTTGGTGGGTTACGCAACAATAGAGGTTTAGCAAAAAAATATGACTTTTATTTCAACTGTTTAAAAAATATAACAATTTGAATGTATGAACACAATATCCAGAAGTATCTAAATCACCTGTGAAGTCCTTGATGGAGTTCATTCAACATGATATATTTATATGAACATCCTTTTTTCTACTTTGCTGCTATTAAAAAGCAAGTTCTGAAACTAACTGCGTGTGGAAATTGACTTAAGGTTAAAATTAGCCATTTTTAACGCTGTTATAGATGTACGCATTGATAACCAGAAAGCTTACTCATTATAAAGTTATGTTTTGATAATAATTAAACATATATTTAATTAATTTTGTAGATTGTAGGTTGTTTTAATTATTATTCTACTTCAACAAATTAGCATTGCAAATTGTTGATTTTGTTGATACTGTATCTTTCACACGAAGGTATAAGATTAGTGGTATCTAATAGAAGTCATACAATGATTTACATACTGATATATGTACACCCTTATATTAGGTGGGTCATTTTTTACTTTAAAACATTTTTACTCAAAGGTGGGTCGCTTACCTATAAGGATTGGGAACCGCTGAGCTAAGGGATATAAGACCGCTTATTTAGTGAATCAAAAAGGTTTTTCTTCAAAAAAGGTTTTTGCCTGGCGTCATCGGTGTCACTCACTCATCGGTGAATAGTAGCAGCAATCATAAATGAGATGCTCATAACTCAAAAATAGGAGTCAAAATATTAGAAGATATTTCTTTTTAATTACGCATATTATGACGGTACAGACATTGAATACAAACTTGTATATTTACAGGTTTTTGTTTTTGTTGAAAAATATTTTTCCATTTTGAAAACAATTGCAAGTCTTACCCTATACTACGTAATGATGCGTAAGTAAAATAATTAATCAAAAGTAAGTAAAAGCTATAATCAATGTTTAAGTGACATTATTTTTTGAAACACAAATAAAATGAAGGTTTATATCACAGCGTTGGTAAATGTATGGGTTCCTACTCTAATATTGCTAAAAGATGGGCCAGAACTGTAAGAATATGTGGATTACTTTTAATTATTTAAACATGTAAGGGATAATACCGCTTATTTAGGGAATCAGACCATTTTTCTTTAAATAAAAGTCTTGTCAGGGGCAACGGATATCTCACTCACCAATGGATTTTAGCAGCACTCTTGAATGAAAGGCTCTTAACTCAAAAATAAGAGTTAAAATATTGGAAGATAATTATTTTTAACACATTCGCTGCCGCTTACGCGAAAGCGCGGGATATGGCGTCAACGTTGAGGGGCCACTCACGCGCCAGTGCGTTATGTGGGGCGATGTCCAATAGCCAGTCACGCGCCTTAGATTTTTTTTCCTGGAGTATTGAGCCGGCCCTATCGTATTTTTCCATGCGAAGCCGAGAGTAATTTCATTGTTCCTAGTCCTCACGGACCAAAATAATCAGTTCCTGTTGAATCATCCCGTAGGAAAATCCTTTTCTCGATGTGAGCAAGTCTGTTCATAAATCATTAAAATTTGGCTTGGTCCAAAAAAGTTTGGAAAAAAAGGCATATACTTTTAAGTCGTCATTATTCCGCAATTAAACATTAGAGTTTATTCCTTTCTAAAGAATTGAAGATAGTGGGCTTATTAAAATGAAATTAAACACATGAAAAGAATCATGATTATGACAGATTTTTTTTAAAACTTAAAACTGCAAATTTCTTTTAAACTGTTTATCCATGCATAATGAATACAACAATACACGAGAAAAAAATATATTAAACATTTACATCTGCTAAGAAGAGGACATATTTTTTTCTTTCTAATGCAATTCCGTCTTTGAACATTTTACTTTTACCTTGAACCATTTTTTAGATTTTTATGTCTCCATTACATGGTATATGGATTTATAATACTAATGATAACTGAAATGTTTACTTACAACGAACAAAAGTTCATTAAAAGCATAAATATCGCAACCTACGACGCTTCTGGATAAATGGAGATTATAAATATGAAAACAAAGACCAAGATAATTTTTTTTGGTTTGAACTCTTCCGTAAGAGTAAAGATCAATGTTCTGTAGAAATTCACTCGGATCGGGCCAAATTTTTAACTTATTTCCCGCCGGGCCGAAATTTTAACTTTTGCACCGGGCCCAGGCCTGAAAATTTCGGCTCGTGCAGACCTCTAGGCCTATATGCAAATAAAGCTTATTTATAATGTTTTATTTTTGTTGGAAATATTTTATAACACAACATAGCATACGGCATCATGAGCTAACCTAAAGGAATGAAATACATTTATGCACTGTGCAAATGCACTTCCAGCGTGATATATAATAGTACCTTTGACGCCATTTTGTTTTATAAATAAACCTTGGAGCGTCATTTCAAATGTATTCAGGTAGCTAAATGTAAAGAAAAAAAGATTACTTTTCGTAGTATAATGCTCATAAAGTTTAATGCTAAATAACAAACATATGACAGATTATGTAAACATAAAAAATTTTAACCACCTTTTGAAAAATCACAACAGCTGATTTTCTAAAGTAAATTCCATTATTCTGTAAATGCAAGAAACGTTTCATATTCCAGTACATCATGAGTCCTGTTGCAGTTTGAGTGATGGTACCATTTATTGTATCATTTGAGGAATAAAGCAGTGTATGAAATTGCCCCTGTTACCAACCTGCCCCGGTCAACCCTACCTATAGTCTTCATAATTTTGATTAATCGTTAAAACCTCACAATATGTTAGGAAAAATAACTAGAAATTACTAAAGGGAAATATTATGTCCAATTTGAACAACCGGCCGCTCTCTATTTATAAAACATTTATATGGAGTGAATTCGGGTAATTGTGAATAAGTTTTTTTAATGTCAAATACTGGCAGTTTAAAGGAGCACATAATGTACATAAAACTTTATAAAACTGCTATAAAGCTATAGCTTAAATGTTTATTTCTTACACGAAGCTTTTTAATAAGTTTAAAATATGTAACAAATAATGTTTTTAAATGTTATGATAAAATATGCATAGAAACACATCTTTCAAATAATTGCAAAAAGGTAAGGAAAAAAAAAAAAAAAAAAAAAAAAAAAAAAAAAAAAAAACATTGTTAAATTTATTATTGCAACAAATAAACAAATAGAGAAAACAGTGTATATAAAGGAAAAATATGTATTTACTGTGTAAAAGTTTCGCCAATATTGATTTATCTATTCAAAATAAATGCAGACATTTATTGAACTCATAGGCAAATGGTTTGTAAGGTTTCAAGATATAAATATAAATTATAGAGGAAATAATTTTTTTTCCAAGGGATAACAGAAAAAATTATTCATTGAATATTTACGGTCACTGTATATAACGTATACTGAACTAAATGTATTTCCAGTTTAAATTAACTGCAAACTCAAAAGATGCAATAAAAGAATTTTCAGTTGCTTGTATCTAAAATAACATAAGATAAAAATAAGTTTTGGAATTTTATATAGATGATATTTCAGTCGCGAGAATAAAATATTTTGAATTAAAATAATAAATTATTTCACAATGAATAAAAACATGTAGCAAATAATATCCTTAAATGCTATAAAAAAAAAGCTACATAAAAATACAATAGACACAATAGAAAATAAACAAATACAGAAACAATGTAATAAAGAATATTTACTATGTAAAAGTTTTATAGGTATTGATTTAGCTGCTCAATAGAAATGCATGCATTAATTGAACCGCAGGCAATTTGTTTCTAATATTTCCAGATATAAATATAAATATGGAGAATTCGGTGAATTTTACGAATAATATAATTTTGTATAAAAAGATAAATTTTTTTCTCAAGAGAAAACAGAAAGTCTTTATGGTCACTGCGTATTTCTTATAGGGAACTAAATGTATTTCCAGTTTGAATTAGCTCAAATCTCAAAAGAACCTATAAAAGATTTTCCAGTTGCTTCTATAAAAAATAACATAAGAGAAAAATAACTCATAAAATTTTATACAGAAGATATTTTAGTCGCGACAATTTGATATTTCAAATTAAAATAATAAATTAATTACGAATGAAGGACTCCAAAAGAATATACCGAACTTTAAAATATTTAATGCAAATAAATATACAAAACATTTTCGCATATTATGGGCTCCGATGAAATTTTAAGCTTAATTGTTTTTTTTTTTTTTTTTTTACTATTTTTTATGCATTTTGTTTTATTACGCGCAGCCATTTGTTTTCAAATGTACCTTCATAAGATAGTAGCTTTAAAATACGATAAAGGATATTAACAAGTTTAATAACCTTTAAATAATAAAAGTTTAATAATACGAATTAATATTTCTTAGAAATATAAATAAGCAAATGGGGGTTTATGCCAGTGCTAAACATATCTGCTTAAACTCACACAAAGCGCTGTGATTCGTATATTCACATTCATTGAAATAATAGTTTTTAAATCTTCGTTGTAGTAAAAACGCACCTCATTTGATAAGTTTGGCGCACCATTTACGGCTTGTTTATTCCTGTATATATACTTGAGCAATTTCAAAACTTTCAATTGCTGTTTGTATAAAGTTACACACTAGGCAAAGTGTGGTATTATTTTAATATCTGACGTTGAGGCTCCTTATCTGCAGATTTAATAGTTAACTAGATGGTATCCGTCAAGATTTGACGATAAACATGTTAAAAGATTAATTAGAAAAATGTTTGATTTTCTTAATTAGTTACCTGTAAATAAAATTTTGAAAATTTGATTTATTTCTATGTTATCTCTGTGATTTCAACAGATTCAAAACGTTTCATAGTTCTGTCGGTCTAACCTACTCAAGTAATTAACTGAAAGAATTTTAAGCAGAATTTTAACAGCGTTTGCTTTTAGCAGAAGGATAACTAAAATTAATTGAACATGTATTTATTTTGGTGAATTTTCTCAATGTTTTGAAAAAAAAATTACCCGTGTTTAGTATTTTCTAATTTTTTAAAATTAGATTGAAAAGTTTCTACTAATTTTATTTTTATCAGTCTTATTTTAAATCCCTAAACTTAAAAATTCATGCTACCAAGTAGCTATTTATAATATATTTGAATAATTTGAATCTTTCATAACGTTTTCATACATTATTTAATTATTAAACCATGGGTATTACAAAGTAGTTCAATTATAATTCTTACATGACTATTTTTCTTTCCCCCTGTTTTCTTGTCTTTAATTTTTTCCCCAGGAAAATAATTAATACTTTTCCTTATATCCACACAAACATATATCTTCTTTGTAATGCTCATAAAAAACGTAATAAAAATTGTAGATTAGTTTAACATATTTAAAAAGTAATCAAATTAAAAATACTTTAGTTTAAATATTTTAAGTTAAAATTGTTAAAATATTTCTAAAATATTTTATCAGACCTCACAATTTTAAAGATTCAGACATTACTTCAAAACGGCACCCGGGGGGGGGGTAGTTAAAAATCATTTAATATATGGCTTAAATGATGTATAACATTTATTTATTTATATAATTCACGTATTTTACAGTTTACAAATGGATTACTTTTTCTAAGCTTTAACGCACATGACAGAAATCTGAAAAATTGCAGCTATTACCTACTGACATAATAATGTGTAAATATTTATATTTTTTAGAAAATTAGAATACATTTTTTAAATATTGCAAGGTGTTAAATTTTAGCAAGTCTAAGCATGAAACAAATAATATTTTTTAATGTTATAATAAAATATATCATAAAAACGCGTCCTAAAAATTGCAAAAAGATAAAAGAATAAAAATAATGATAATAAATTATAATAAACGAAGTTAAAATTATTATTGCAGTAAACAGAGAATACAATATACATAAATTTAAAAAAAAGAATTTAAAATGTAAAAGTTTCACAGGTATTGATTTAGATATTTAAAAAAAAATGTAAACTTTTATTAAACTCGTACGCAAATGGTTTGTAAAAATTCCAGATATAAATGTAAATGTAGTGAATGCGGTGAATTTTATGCATAAGATAATTTCATAGAAAAAAGAAATTTTGCAATAAAGCTATAGCTTAAAATGAATTTAATGTTTTTATTTTATGTTTATTTTGTATACGTAGCTTTTTAGTCAGACTAAACACGTAACTAATAATATTTAAAAATATTATAATGAAAGATATCAGAAAAACACATCCGGAAAAAAATGCAAAAAGGTGAAAAATATAAATATAATAAACTAACTAACTAACTAAATAAATAAATAAATAAACGCAGTTAAATTTATTATTGTAGTAAATAAACAAATGCGGAATACAGTGTTTGTAAAGTAAAACATATACAGGGTATTTATAAAGTCCCTAACCTCATAAAAATAATAACTCATAAAATAATGAAAATAGATTAAAATTAATAACATAAATGGTTAGATAGACTCAAAAAGTTTCATGACCCTTGTTAATGAACTTCCACATGTGCCCCCTTCGTTGCACGGAGTCGAGTCGATAGTCGATAGTCTGTGGATGCCGACTTGGTTGCCGCCACATGGCGTGAAATTGACCATCGACTTGATATTCTCCGTGCGACGAAGGGGGCCCACGTGGAAGTTCATTAACAAGGATCATGAAACTTTTTGAGTCTATCTAACCATTTATTTTATTATTTTTAATCTATCTCCATTATTTAATGAGTTATTAAACATCAAAATGGGTCCCGGACTTTATAAACAACATTTATATTTACAATGTAAAAGTTTCTCAGGTATTGATTTAGCTACTCATATAAAATGCAGACATTTATTGAACTCACAGGCAAATGGTTTGTAAGATTTCCGGATATAAATACAAATATCGAGAATACGGTGAATTTTACGGATAATATAATTTTGTAGAAGAAACAAAATATTTTCCCAAAGAGAAAACATAAAAAATATCCACTGAATGTTTACGGTCACTGCATATTACATATAGAGAACTAAATTTATTTCCAGTTTAAATTAATTCAAATCTCAAAAGAAGCAGTAAAGGAATTTTCAGTTATTTGTATCAAAAATAACATAAGGGAAACATAACTCTTGAAAATTTAATACAGAAGATATTTTAGTCGCGACAGAATAATATTTTAATTTAAAATAATAAATCAATTCCTAATGAATATCTCCAAAAGAATATTCCGAACTTAATAATATTTTACGCAAATAAATACATGTTACATTTTGGCGTATTATGGAATCCGACGACATTTTAAGACTGATTTATTATTATTATTATTATTTTATGCATAATCGCTTTATTACGCGTCACCTTTTGTTTGCAAAGGAACCTTCTTGAGATATGTAGTTTTAAAATACAATAAAGAGTATTAAGCAGTTTATAATAATTCTTATAAATACAGGATGTCTCCGACAAACTTAAAGTTTAGGTAGGGGACATCACAAGGATTTAGAACTGCATAGCAACCCATGGTCGGAAAAGTCTTCGTTCATCGCTAGGGTGTGTTGAATTGGTGTTTGGGCACCAATGGATTGGCCTTGGAGTATCGTTTCCATGGCCACCACTCTCTCCTGATTTAGTCACCAATGATCTCTTTCTTTTGGGTGCACTGAAAAACGCTGTGTACGCATAGTCTGTGGAATCTGAAATGGATCTAGTTGCAAGACTCATCTGGGCTACTGCGGATATCCAACAAAATCCGGGTGTATTTGAGCGAGTCTGCCAATCCATGGTTCGACAGTGCATGCATCGCTAGCAATGGCGGCAACTTTGAACATTTTTTGTAACATTTTCACATATTATCAACCACAGTAAATGTAATATCGTTGACCAATAAATTATTTCAGGCGATCTCAGTCTTGTGTCTCTTCGTCCCTTGTACCTGCCATACTACCTTCCCATGACGTTTCTGACCATGGGTTGCAATGCAGTTCTGAATCCTTATGATGTCCCCTACCAGCCCTTAAAGTTTGTCCCATTACTTCTGGGACACCCTGTATAAATGCGCAAATACAGATTTACATCTGTGCCAAGCCTATCATCTTTAACTCTCACATAGCGCTAGGACTCGTACTCTTGTTCATTGAACTAATCTTGTCTGTTTCAGGTTCGTTCAATTGACAAACCGATACTCGTTTTTTGATCATGCAACTCATTTTCAAAAATTGTACAAGTTAGAGACTTTAAAATTTGTATTCTTATAGCTCAATACCTCCGATCACACGATAAATTATAAAATATTGTAAAAGTCTTCCCTTAGAAAAAAATTCTATAAAATTACACAAAAATATTAAAGAAAATATATTACAGAATTCCATAGAATAATGGCCCATTCTTCTATAATCTAGTTGAACTAAACGCTAAAAAAATATCTGTAAAAGTTTAATAGAAATGTCATTAGATCTTCTATAAAAAATATCTATAGAAGTAGCATAGAGATTCTATTAAAAAGTATTCGAACAAATTCAATAAAAATACACGAATTTCGTCAAGGCGATCATCCCTTTCAAATACTAACCGCACTCGATGCTGATTAAACTTCAATTATCGATCTTGAATGGTAGTTTTTAGCTTGATATGTAAGTACAGAACTTTTTTATTCTTATTATACTATTTCGACTTTGTTTCTTTTGGTTTTTGCGTCCGCAATCGTTAAACTTTTACAGTATTTATGCCTCTTTCTCAAACTGTGTAGATCAGAAAATCAAAACTATTTGTAACTTAAAAAAAAAAAAAAAAAAAAAAAAAAAAAACAATGTAAGGATTTTTAAAAAAGTCTGTTAATAAAAAAAAAAAATGTGTATTTATTTATTTAGTGGTGTTTAAAAAAAAATCCAGGATCCTAGCCATTTGGAATTTCGAAATAATTGCAGTAAATTTAGTTTTATCGGTTGCATAAGTTTTATAGAAATGATCACTGAAGAAACCAGATTGCAATACAAATATTTTATCTGTGAAAACTGCATAAACAATTAAAGTTCAAAAATGAAAAACAAACATTTAAATCTGTTAAAATTATGTAAAAAAATAATAATTCAATTCAAGTGCTGTTCAAAACAAAAATCGATATATTCGAAATGTTTCGGCTGATGTTTATTGAAGGAGTTACTTGTCTATTATATATCTGTGGCTTTCGATAATAACCAAGTAAGGCACATTTTTGAAACAATTAGATAATTTGGGAAAATGTAACTTTAAGAGAGTACATTCATCTGCAATAGTACTGAAAAATGAAAATCGATTATTTCCCGTCGTAGGGCGACTATAAATTTTCATTTAAAAATTGAAAAAAAAAATTTAATTGGTTCTCAATTAATAAGAACCATTTTTATATTATTTTGGCAAAAAAGAGGTTCTTATATCCTAATTGAATGTAGAGAAAATTATTAAGCTCAAATTGATTTTATAAAAGTAATTATAAAAAGACATTTGAAAACTTTAAACGTTAATTACTCAAAATATTAAAAATGTGCCTTACCTGATTATTACCGGGAGCCACACATATGTACATTGGATAAAAGAATTTACGGCAATTTTTTTGAAACATCGAATGACCATATGCCTGAAGATATTATGTGATTTCGACAAACTGCACAGGCATATTACTACGTACCATGCGCAACTTTTTCACAAAGCGACAATTATATTTTTTCAATTTTATATTTATTTCCATTTATTAGATGTTCAAAAATTGTTGGCAAATTTTTCCAAAAGATTAAAATTTGGAAAATAAATTAGTTTCTGAGGTTCCGAAAGATAAAGGAACACTTTTCGGAATCTTGGGTGACTCGGAAAGATATTATTATACGTTTGCGTCCGTGATTATTGTACAGTTTTGTAAATTAAAAAACATCTGTTATTTTTTGGTGTGTTCTTAATTATGTAAAAAAGTAGCATTTATAGTCGTGACGTCGTTCAGTCTGTACAACCGGCTGTCTCTCTGTCTAGTCCATTCGTCTATCCGCAAAAAAACAACGCAAAAACTTCTACAAAGAATCATTTGAAATTAATAATATATAACTGTTGCATAATTTTGTCAAGGTATTTCAAAGTTTATGAAAATCGGAAATGTAGACCAATTACAGGGACAATCAAAAGTATTTCGTTTCATTACAGCCAATGAGAAAAATAATTTCAAGTGAATTTTAATGATGTTACACTATTTGAACAATATAAAAATGGCATGTACAGAGTATGTACTAAAATGTACATTCTGTGTTGCAAAGAATATTTTTTATTAACTTCCAGGGCAGCACAAAAGTATTCCACTACATAATGATATAGCGGAAACATTGTTTGGGACCCGTTTTAATTATATTAAATTGTTTGATATTTTATAAAATTGATATCCGTTGGTGAGGTTTACTAAAGGTTACTTCCTGTATATATGGAAATAGATATTTACAGGGACACATAAAAGATTTCGGATATTTATACAGTATCCGAAGAAATGCATAGTATTTCACGAAGATCTGAATATTTTTAAAACTTCGTCATAGGACGAACGCACTTCATTTGTTACATTTTACGTGTAATTTCCGACTTATTTACAGTATGTCATAATTTCTAAATTAAAATTAGCGGTCTTATTATCAATTTATGTTTTTATTAAAAAAATAATGATTTGTATTTATTAATTAGAATCTTGTTTATTAATATAAAAATTGCCGGTATTATATTTAATTTCTAAACTTTGCTTTATATATCCGATGTATAAAATTTCCAATCATAAAATTTGATCAATGTTAATAATATTTAATAAAGAATACTTATTATAAACACTATTATTATACTTTTGTGAACAATAGCTATAAATGTTAAGATAAAATATATGATACAAACCCTCCTAAAAATATAAAATAATTGAAACAGCGTATTCAAATTTATTACTTCGGTAAAAAGCAAATGGACGATAAAATTTAAACAAAGTAAGAAACAAATTTACTATGTAAAACTTCACGGGTATTGATTGAGAGAAATGCAGAATTTTATTGAACTCATAGACAAATGGTTTGTAATACTTCAAGATATAAACGTAAATATAGGAAATACATTGGATTTTACGCAACATATAATTCAATACAGAGAGGAAAAAAATCTTGATAACAGATAAAATCTACGGCCAGTGAACATTATGTTTGAATAAACAAGTACGAAATCTCGAGATTTAAATAAAACTAAACCTATAAAGAAGCATTTAAGTTATTTTCACTTTTTAGCTCACAGGCTATCAAAACCTGAGAGCTTATATGACAGTCCGTTCGATATGCATCTATATAGATACGCATGTATGAATGTGATACCTCCTGATAAAAACATCTGCTTTGCTTACAATTTTGGATAAAGGTTTATTGTGACATGGCGTTGTCCTAATGAGTTGGGAAGTTTATTGGATAAGCATAAAAGGGGGACGAGGGCTACCCTCCCCTCTTCATTTAAATAAATGGGTTTTTCATGCTGAATTATCAGATTTCATTCGAAATTTAGGTATTGGATCATACTGAGAAAGCACCATCTTAATTAGTTTTGGGTGTTTTAAATTGAGTATGAAGGAAGGAGTGGAATATGGGTACCCACTCTACCTTAATTTAGGTAAATTGATCTTACGCAGAACTGAGCAATTAGCTTCAAATTTTAGATGTAGGTTCATTCTAGAAGGAACTTCCCTGATTTGTTTTGAGTATTTATTGGTTAAGTATTAAGGAGTGGATCTGTAGGCTACCCTCTTAATTTAGTTGAATGGATTTTTCATGAAGAATTAATCGATTGGTTTCAATTTCAATTAATTTCAACTTGTTTATTATGCAATGAATGTCCGTGAATAACGCGTGAAAGCGTAGTTTAAAGGGTTATAGGCAGGATTTCATTACAGCTCTCCCCCAGATTTTTCATTGTTTCAAAAGGTTGAACGTGTCATTTCCAAGTATGTGCATATATTTCCAAATAAACTCACTGCGACGAAAAAAGCTCTTGAAGTTCCCTGTACAGCACTCAAACCTTCACTAACATTTTCTGTTTTTATGAAAAAAAAAATTCAAATCTATAAATCGGTGCAATAATGAGAAAAAGTGTTAAAAAAAGTTCCAAAATTTCAGCTAAAATTTGATATTGTATCGCGTTTACGCTATATACACCATTGGAGTTTTTAATATTGTACTGTTATATTTTGCAATTGAATGGGCTTAAATTAATCAATTTTATCTGCTTAACACTCTGCCACTTTCTTTATATTAATATTTTTTAATGGTACACAATGAGAATTATAGTATTTTTAAATATGTGCCAGATGTGGTATACTGTGAAATGAACAGATAAACTTTTAGCAGTTAATTTCAGATCAACATGTACATATAATGTGTTGTCGAATTAGACTGACGAATTAAAAAGGATGTGAAATTACCATGCAACATTTGGTCGCAAACCACCAATTTTGTCACAAATACAGTAATTTTATCTTAATTGAACATTTTTTGACAGTAATAATTTTTGAAAAAAAACAATAAAATTGCAAAGAAAATGCCACGTTATGTAATCTTATTTTGTAAGAAATGTTATAACATCACGAAGTGTTCTATAAAATCAAGGTACTCGCGCAATTGATGATAGGGACTGATTTACGCATGGGCACGTGGGGCAGCTGCCTCCGTATTTTTTAAGCCCCCCTCTCATCCAAGTAATTCAAGTAAGATTTTCATTAAAGAGTATCAAATGCTTAAAATTAACGAAAAGTTCCGAAAATTCATATGATTTGTAACGCAGAACTTAAAAATACATTTTTTTTTATTATTATTAAATTTTGAGAGATATCGTCAAAAATGTAGAGAAAAAAATATAATCTCCCCTATCTATTTACGAATCCACTGAACTTATAATTACGAAAAAAATAGCATGGTAGCCTTTAATTTATGCGTTTCAGAAACACTATACAGATTACCCTAGATCACAAATGTTTTGAGAAAATCGCATATTTCCGTTACACACAAGTTTCGATTTGCGGATGATGAGAAACAGTGAAATACCTATCGTCAAAGACGTATTTGAAGGTTGTTGAAAATTATTTTCGAAAAAAAATGTCGATAATTAGCCGAGATATTAACCCTTAAAAAGCGGATGGTTTCGACGTACTTAAAAAGACGTGCGCCGTACTCTATGTAATATCGGCTTTTAAAGCCTAGATAACAACTTTTAATGTTTTATTGGCATAACACAATGCCCAATAAAAGTATAAGAGCAATAAATGTCAAACTGATAAAACAAACCAAGTTAAAATATCTAAACATTGTTTGACATATGAATTAAAAATTTAAAAATTAAATAATATACTGCTATTCATCAAATATGCAAATATAGAATTACATAAATATTTACACAATTAAAAATGCAAACGTTTCGGGCTAAGTTTTAGCCCCCAATTTCACCTTGTTTTTAACACCAAATATGTAATATAAACTTCAAAATATCCAGGTTTACTTAAAATGTGATTAAAATAATTAAATGAAGATGTAAACAGTTAATTTTCTTTAAAACATCTTAGTACTTTTAAGCCTTAATCAGGCTTTTCCTCAGAGAATGTTTTTATTTTTCCAAGTTAATTTATTTTGTTTATTACAAGTTGTTTATTTTGTTTATTATAAATTTGTTTATTATAAATTTTTTTATTACAAGTTTTGTTTGTTTATTATCAGTTTAATGCTAGAACATTGAAATGACCAAGTTAATTTATTTTGTTTATTACAAGTTCTTTATTTTGTTTATTATAAATTTGTTTATTACAAGTTTTGTTTGTTTATTATCAGTTTAATGCTAGAACATTGAAATGACCAGAAAACTGCATATCATTAGTCTTTTCACACTTCAATACATAGCATTACTTTAATGTATTTCTTTATACTTTCTTTGATTTTAACAGATAGTAATTAATATCAAGATACTATGAGTATCACGTCAGCGCTACTCATAGAGATATTTTTACTTTGAAATATAGATTTAGAAAATAAAATTTCCTTACATACTTTTTTTCACTTAGTATAATAATTTTCTAATACCTTAATTTTGAAAATTTGACAATAATCAAAAATACTTTTAATGCTTTCAGGGGGAAAGGACTTCTATTGTTAAAATAATGAAATGAAGGATTGCCATCGAAATTTACGAACAATATTATATGTGGAAAGGTAAAGGATTTATTTTAGTCACATGATGAACGGAATATTTTTGTAACAAATTTCTAACACATTGTAAAAAAATCCATTAAATTTACGGCAAAAACTTCTGTAAACAATGTTGCCAGCAGTTATTGCCGTAAAAATTGCAGTAAAACTAGATTAATAAAAAAATTACGCCTAATGTTATTGCAATTTTTACAGAAAAAGCTGCTGACAACATTGCTGCCAGCAGTTTTTGTCGTAAATTTAACTTTTTTTTTTTTTTTTTTTTTTTTTTTTTACAGTGTGTTATTGTCGCATTTGATATTTAAAACTGTTTTATGAACGTACTACGGCCCTAAAAAGGACTGAACGGATTAATCGCAATTATTCATTGGAATTATTGTAATAAGTAAAATTAATTAACACAGAGAATTTAATATATATTTATATTACATATCAAAACTGATAATATAAATCTGATTAAAACCTGTTAAATTTATTTCAACTTTATACCATACAGAAAAAGAAAAAAAAAATGTATTCAATACAGTGTGTTATAAAATAAATGAAGTTCATTATCTAAGTTAGTTGAAATCGGCAAATATAATTTAAATGGAAATCGTATGAAGGGATTTCTTTCAGATTAAATTTCGAAAATATAAAAGTTATAATTTTAAACTGAATTCAAAAAGGAAAGGTATATGTGAAAAGAATCAATTACACGAATGGAATAAATAAAAGCCTTCATGGCAACATTTTACTTTAAATGAAAGCTTACATATTCGATTAATTTCAGTAAGAAATATATGTTTCTATAGATTTTCCTTTTAGTAAAATTAAGGAAATGATGTTCGTGCATTGATACGCTTTTGCTTATTCTTTTATTCAAACAAATTTAAACAAAAAAAAATTACTAATTTAAACAAATAAATATTACATATCAAAACAGATATTATGAGTATGAAGAGAAAATATTCAAATGATTTTAATTTGACACATTACACAATTAGAAAAAATTTATTCAATACAGTGATTTATAAAATAAATGGAACTGCAATGTAAAATAATTGAAACATAAAAATATTTATTAAATGAAATTATACTAATGTAAAAAGATTTCTTGCAGATTAAATTTACAAAATATAAAGGTAATATAATTTGAAATAATATTCAAAAAGGAAATATTATCTGAAAGCATCAATTACATGAATGAAATAAATAAAAATATTCTTAACAACATTTTACTTTAAATGAAAGCTTACATGTTCGATTAATTTCAGTATGAAATAGATATTTCTATAGATTTTTGTTTTAGTAATATTAAGGAAATAATATTCATGCATAGTAACGCTTTTGCTTATTTTTTTATTTAAACAAATTTAAACAAATAAAAATTGCTAATTTAACCAAGCAAATATTACATATCAAAACACATGATATGAGGCTGAAGAAAAAATATTCAAATGATTTTAATTTGACATCTTACACAATTAGAAAAAATTTATTCAATACAGTGATTTATAAAATAAATGGAACTGCAATGTAAAATAATTGAAGCATAAAAGTATTTGTTAAATGAAATTATACTATTGGAAAGGATTTCTTGTAGATTAAATTTACAAAAAAAGGTTATAATTTGAAATGAAATTAAAGAAGGAAATGTATATCTGAAAGCACTAAATTACATGAAAGGAATAAATAAAAACATTCTTAAGAACATTTTACATGAAATGAAAGCTTACATATTAGATTTGAAATATCAGTTTGAAATATAGACATTTCTATAGTATTTTCTTTTATTAATATTAAAAAAATGACTTTCGTGCAATGATATGATTTTTCTTATTTTTTTAAATTAAAGTCTCGGTTTAAATTAAAAAGTTCACAAAATGAAAGAGATACATCTAAAACACATTTATTTAAAAAATTTCGTCGGATAAAATTATTGGAATGAAGATTTTTTATAATTAAAATTGATTTAATCTTAAAGAATTGTTTAAAATCAATTTCAGTTAGCGCTTTTATACTCAATTCAACACAACATCTAAAGAAAAAGTTTTACGAAAAAAAAAAAAATAATAAAGAATACGAAATAAAATAAAGAGCAATGCCTATGTAATTAAAATCATGATTTGATTATGCAATTCATGTAATTCTGTAATTATTTTCATTGATTTTAATTTGACATCTTATAAAATTAGAAAAAATTTATTCAATACAGTGTTTTATAAAACAAATGGAACTGATTATGTAAGTTAGTTGAAATAAGAAATATGTTCTAAATGAAAATATGCTCACATAAAAGGATTTCATGCAGATTAAATTTAGAAAATATAAAGGTTATAATTTCAAATGAAGTTCAAAAAATAAATGTATGTCTGAAAGCACTAATTACATGAATGGGATAGATAAAAGCATTCTTAACAAAATTTTACATTAAATGAAAGCTTACATATTCGATTAATTTAAGTATGAAATGGATATTTCTATAGTATCTTGTTTTAGTAATATTATTGAAATAATATTCATGCAATGATACGCTTTTGCTTAATTTTTTTAAAGTATCGGTTTAAATAAAAAAGTTCAGAAAATAAAAGAGATGCATCTTAAATACATTCATTTAAAATAATTCGTTCGATAAAAATATTGGAATGTAAATTTTTCTAATTTAAAATTGATTTAATCTTAAAGAATTGTTTAAAATCAATTTCAGTTAGCGTTTTTATACTCAATTCAACACAACATTTAAAGAAAAGGTTTTACGGAACAAATAGAGAGTACGAAATAAAATATAGAGCAATGGCTATGTAATTAAAATCATGATTTAATTATTTGATTCATGTAATTATGTAACTATTTTCATTGATTTTAATTTAACATTTTATACAATTAGAAAAAATTATTCAAGACATTGTTTTATAAAATAAACAGAACTCATTATGTATGTTAGTTGAAATTAAAAAAATATGTTTTAAATGAAGAGATGCTCACATAAAAGGATTATTTGCAGATTAAAATTAGAAAATATAAAGGTTATAATTTCAAATGAAATTCAAAAATAAAATGAATATCTGAAAACACTAATTACATGAATGGGATAAATAAAAGCATTCTTAACAACATTTTACATTAAATGAAAGCTTACATATTCGATCTATTTCACCACAGATTTTCACCACAGATTGTACCGAATGTATAATTTAGAATATATTTCATAGATGCATATGAAGTGTATTATTTTCCAGAGTGTACCAACATTTAAATGCACTTGAAACTAAACCAAGATTTTACGATGTCAGAAATACACAATAAAACTCTTTTTTTATGCAAATTCACTAATAAAATATATTGATAAGGAAAATTCCGCATTTTAAAATTTTGAATAAGGTGAGTTTTGAAATTCGTAGCCTGATATATGGTTATTTCAATCAATAAAAGTACAAATATTTTAAAAAATAACTTAAAATTGTACCTTTTAATCATATATAGGAAATGTCTTCGAAATGTTGAATGTGAACGAGTGTAGAATAACAGAAAATGATATCAATATGTAATTTAATTGCAATACAGAAATATTTTAAATCAAATCATGCTCGCCTGCAAGAAAGTTTCGTGTAGATTGAATTTTTAAAGTAGAACACACGTAAATAAAAATAAAATTTATAAAATAATTGTATTCCTGAATTCGATATCCATTTTAACAAGGTGAATAAAAGATAATCTTTAAAATGAATAAAACTAATAAAATAAAAAAAAAACCTGTTCAATACATTTAGAAATGAAAGGAATTCTTCTATGCGCTTTGTTTTAAAGATATCTAGAAAATTATATTCGAGCATGGATATGACTATATTTAATTTTAAAAATATTAAAATATTAGTTTAAAAAAAGTTTTGAAATTCAAAGTAATATATAATTATTCAAAAAAAAATCTTTACACACACACACACACACACACACACACGCACACACACACACACACACACACACAGGTTGGTCTACCCTGTAAAGTGAGGAACCGTGTTTACACAATACGTTCTGAGTAACCTTATAAATTGTGGTCAAAACCCTAAAAATGCAATTTACTGATACGTATTCACATTAATAAAAGCTATAACTATATTAAAAATTATATTTTTCTTGTAACATTATTTTTTATTAAATAAAACAGCAGGAGATTTTTTGCATGTATATCGAGTAACTGGTTCAGCTTACACACATGGCGTTGTGAGTAACATAACCTCGAACTAAGATAATAAAAATTGGTACTCAGAAGAACGGTAATTTTTACCTGCTGTGTTTAGTGTTGATTGCTATAATGGACTAAGATAATTCTCTTCCTCGTCACTATAAAATTTAAGAAAAAAAAAAAAAAAAAACGTTATATATATATATTCGCACAAAATTGCAGTATCCGTCTTTGTTTGCATTCAGCGAGTGTTGAGGAAATATTCATTTTCTGTTGTTCTAGACCTTTGCTCAACAATGCGATTCATATATAATAAGATCGGTTTGATCTCAATTGTTATGAATTCCGAATCAGAGATTTTGTGTTTAATTTAGAGAAATATACAAATCATAACGAATCAACATTACATTCATAAACCGGTTGAAAAACAAATAAAATAAAACGTAACAAACATAATTATGTATAGAAAATATAATTTTTTTAAAACTAAGAATAGACATTTACTTCAATACTGATATATAGTGTCAAAATATTTCAGTTACTTCAAGAAATCACTTTTATAGAAAATTATATAAATATGATTTTATGTTGCAATGGAAACACAAATTTCATTTGAAATAGTATAGTGAATAATGAAGTTATATAATATCTAATCTGAAAATGGTGCACTAATCTAAATAATTAATATTTTTTAAAATATTTAAACACTTTAAATGCATCTTTTGTATTTTACAAGCACATATATACTCTATCAATAATTTGTACAAGCACAGGGGGTGGTAATGACGCCTTATTAAAGTCAAGTTGCCAAAAACTTTCGCAATCTATCCGAAGTTGTCATACTTGGTCAATGTAATTTGTATTAGTACTACTTTATATCAAAAATCCTGGGAATTATTATTATAGTTATTATTTTTCACAAAAGCGTACATATAAGTATATTTAAATGCATATAGAATGCACTAAATATTTTGTATCTATGCAGTATTTGGCCTTTACGACCAAGTTACGTAATATTCGGGAGTTTGAATGTTTTTAGAATGTTGTTAAGAGAATTAATATTGTACTATTTTAAGTTCAAATTAGATTCAGATATAGAAAAAAGAGCTTTTAGTTTAAATTTTTAAAGCGTACACTGAAAATATTGTAATTTATATCTTTGCAAATTAACAATACACGTAATTTTCAAGTAAAAATTAATAAAAATTTTGTCTGTTACATATTTTTCCTCTTATTGAAATAGGATAAAAATGACTTCTATATCATTTTTCATTGAGTCATATCTTTTTGAGCCCAGTACAATAACAATTTCCATAATGCATTTTTTTTTCACTTTATAATCTTACTGTTGTCAAAAAATTATTGACACTATTTAGAAAAAAAAAAAAAAAAAAAAAAAATGAAAAGACATCATTTACTTTTTGCCTATTTTAGAAAGCAAATTTATATAAATATACAGCATATCTGAACTCCTTTATACTTCATTTTTACTATTTCACTAATAAATCTATAAACAAATTCAAATTATTATTTGGTCATCGAAAATTTAAAAATGAATAATAAAGAGTACAATAATTTTCAGTAGACGTTCATACTGTGTCCCCCCCCCTCTTTTTTTTTTTTTTTTTTTTTTTTTTTTTTTTTTTTTTTTTTCGCGTGCCAAATTTATTTGTGTATTCTTCGTATGTTATAAAAAGTGGATTTAACTTTTCATTAGGTATAATTTGTGTTTTACCAATGTAATTCAAAGTATATTCAAAACTTTTAAACTGGTTATTTAATAACAACTCTGATTTATTTAAGAACTTTAAAGTTATTAAAATGATATGATCATGTTCTAGTTATTATAATAATGTATGTGAATATGTATTGATGTGCGATAATAAAGTGAAGATGTAAAGTAAACGAAAGTAAATAATTTTTTCCATAAAATGATTAACCATCAGTGGAAAATAAATTAAACTTTATGAACATGAATATATTGAAAAAACAATGATTTTTAAAAATATATATCAATACAGAAATATACAAAAACTAATTATTTCACATTATGTTATTATGTTTCTCTTTCTAATTAATTAAATAACTAATCACTATTTTCAATTGAATATTTCTTGCTTAGTATGCATTTGCATGAACTTTCTGTATAATGACTTAATGTATCCTTTATTTTCCATTAACAAAAACCAAATGAAAAAGAAACAATTTTTGAAATACACAGATATAGCAAAGAGAATTTAGTTGTAAAATTCCAGCAATTTGCCTTCTTATTGTGTTGTCCGGAAATGTTAACCCTATCCATCAAAGAACCACACCCCCTGTCTCCGAACCCCAACTTACGAGGGAACGGAAATCTTTCCAGCTATCTCGGCTATTACGGGACTCGGGGCATTGGGAGATTTCGGCTATTATGGGATTCAAAAGGTTAAAACTGATTTCTGAAATTGAAAGAAAAAAAAATCACCGTGAATGTAAAATGATTCGTGATGAGTGTTGAATTCAAACATTTTTCTCTCATGTAATTTTGGGATTCTAGGAAGAGAGAGAGGGGGGGAGGGGGGGGGATTGCACTTTTTAACACCGATCTAAAAAATTAAATTTAAGACCTTTATTTTAATATTTCGATGATCCAATGCTATGTGAGGGAGTCTCCACAAGTCGCTTTCTAAATTCATCCTTTTTCGTGACTGCAGTATGTGTATATTTGTTCACCCCGTTTTCTTCTTTATATGCAGTGCCTGATTTAGGGCAGGGCCTTCGGGGCACAGGCTCAGGGCCCCCAATTTTCAGGGGCCCCCAAATGCTGCTGAAAAGTTTTCAACTGTTGTCCAAAATCAATACAACTGCTTACAAAATCTAGTGGAATTTTACATTTCATTCTACATTCTACTGTGTTCATATTTTATTTTTACAACGTTGTGTATTTTGGTTGAAATATCCGTATTTAATCACTTTATTATAGTGAATATTTTCTTTTATCTTTATCACTTTAAAAATACATTATATTTTTAATTTTTATTTAATCATGTTCTTGTTCTTGTCAAATTATTTGGGGTTGGTGAGTGCAGTTCATAGGCGGCAGAGTCCCACAATATTTTAAATAACTATAGTTTGGTATTGCGGAATAATTATGATTAGTTGTTGCATACTTTATCATTCCAGACATATAAACTTGCGTAGCAAAAGATAATTATCAATACACAATTTATTGTACTACTTCTACTTATTTAGATTTCATATTTTGAAATAGTTATTTAAAATCCTAAATAAATGATTATCATATTTAATTTTTTAATTGGTATTTAAAAGTGATTCAACCGTGAAGTCTATCGTCGTTACCTTAATAAATAACGTTTTTTTTTTTTTTTGGGGGGGGGGGGAAGGGGAGGGAGCTCAATCTTTTTGTAAGCAACTTTCCAAGAGGGCCCCCTGTAAGCACCTGTGCCCAGGGCCCCCAAATTTGTAAATCGGTCCCTGTTTATATGTAATTTAGTATCATTATTAGTGTTATTGTAAATATCATAATACTATTTCAATTAATTCACTAGCTTCAGATATTGCTGGCGTGTTTAAATTTTTTTTCTACACTGTTAAAAATCACTGTTTTCTGAATCGAAGAAAAATATAATAACGAACAAAAATATACAATAACCTATTCCAAGTCGCCAATGGCTCCAAAAAATATTTCTTTATCTTTAGAATCCCCAGAAACCAATAGTTTCGTGATTTAAGGAAGAATTTATAAAAACAAAATTTCTTTTGCCGCCCGTAAGTTTCGTAATGTTTCCTAGTAGATTTTTTAGAGTATTAATCAATTTTCTGAAACCGACAAATCTCTTTTATAAATTCTATCGCTACTCAAGTAAACATTCTCACCCGCGAAACTGGATTTATACATGAAGGAGTAATAAAATAATATTAAATTTAATACTACTATTAATGCTGATAACTTTGAAAGTTTGTCTGTTAAATAAGTTTGTTGAACATGAAATTATTTATTTGCGATAGGATATTAGCCGAAAACCCACATTCCGGTTTGAAAAAATTGTGTAATACACTATGAAATCTATTCGGAAACTTTACAAAACTTATGAGGCAACTAAAGAAACTTTGTTTTTATAAATTATTCATATCGAAAATCTATTGGTTTTTGGGATTTCTAAAGATAAGGAAAAATTTTTTGGAGCCATGGGTGACATGGAACAGGTCATTGTATATTTTCATTCGTGGATATATTATATTTCCGTAGATTCAGAAAACTTCGGGATTTTTTGAATCACGGAAAAAATCGCCCCGGAAAAAATTGCCCCTGAAAAAATCACCCCGGTAAAAATCGCCCCGAAATAAAGATAACCGAAAAATAAGGCTCGTTTTAATCAAGATTGAAAAAGCCTACACATTTAAATAACAAAGATTTGATGACTTTGATTATGGCAATTATAATTTCAAGTAAAACACGTGCTAATCACCTGCATTTGTACTGGAAACAGACTTAAGAGAATAATAGGGTTTAAATATTATCTCTTCTTCTGTTAATACATTAATATCTGAAGATATTAATGTCACTGAGAATCGGAGAAATGAGAATACTACAGAAATAAATTTCCTTTTTTATAAGTACAAAAAGTGTTTTTTTAACCGATGCTTTCTTCCTCCCCCCCCCCCCAAGTTTATTTTTAACAAAGACATCACCGTATTTAGTCTACATTTTAGTTTTGTTCCTTTCTTTTTATATGCCTCATCAGTGGCTGAGAGGTTTTGCTCTCAAAACTGGCAGAAGAGAGATGTTATGTTCGAACAAAATCGTGCCCCTCAGCCTAACCGTTCGGAGTTTTCGTGGCTTTCTTTGAACCTTGCGTAAATATGGGACAAAACTGACATATTTTCTCTGATACAGAACCATGAAATTCCACGCTCTGTTTCTCTTTTGCAGAGTCAGGATTGATTGATTGATTTTTTTTTTTTTTTTTAAGATACTTATTATAACAAATTTAAACCCACCAAATTAACTTACAATATGTTGCTCAAACAACACCATCTTCAATTACTCTAATTCAAAATACACATTAATTTAGCTATAAATTGTTTTAAGTAAGTCTAATTCTTCATTTAAATCACAACAAGTATTTATAAAGCTTATAAATCTATTTTATGATTCCCAAAATCAACATAAAAATCATGAATCTATATCAATACATTTCAAAGTCATTAAATGACTAATAAATTATCAGTTAGATTCCAAAAAAACTCATAAAAATAAATAAAGCTATATTAAAGGACATTCAAAAAATTATTAGATCTTTTGTATTGATCAATCAATCAATCTTATAATATATGTTTCATAATATGAACAATAAAAAGACTGTTTTTTTCATTCAATAAGTTATTATTAGAATTAGTTTATAGTTAGTAAAATATTTGCGTATACATATTGAATTTTAATAAAAATAGAAAACTATTGAATATAAAGGTAACGTATGCGCAGAAATAAATATTTTTCTAAATTGGATATTCTTTTTTCCGTTATTCATTTTCTTTTAACCGTCAGAATTATCAGTGACTTTTAAACAAGCTTTGAATTAAAACTCTCATTAAATTAAAATTTATTCCCCGCTACTCAAACGTTATAATTTTCCCTGAAAAGTATAAATAAAAAATCCTTTAGCTGAATCTTTAGTGATAATCCAGGTTTTATGGGTTTTTCAACATTTACTGCATTCCTATGTGCAATAAGTTTCATTGATACAGATTACAAACCCCTTTTCTCACTTCAAATACAAAGGGATAAAAATGAAGCTCACATTTTTATTCTAAAGGTCTTGTCAAAATTACAATACAAGTTTACATTCTTGTAACTGAAACTAAATCCCTATTGCTATGCAAACATAATGATTTCTAGTTTGCTTCTGTTGTGCACATTCGACCACCCCTACAGACAATAGATAAGAATTCATCTGTTATATTACGCACAGAGACCTGAACCTTATCTAAAAAAGCAGAATAATGGAAAAATTCCTCTTCTCTTCCTCTTTATTTTATTACTGTAAAAGCTCTGTATCTAATCCCCCCTTTTTTTCCTACATCACCAAAGTCTTTTCTTGATTAATGTCAAATACATAAAACATCTTTACTTATACATAAATTAGCAATGAAACAAGTTGAAAGAATCTATAAATTGTATTTCTTTAATACCCCCCCCCCCCTCGTACAGAGCTCGACTTCTTTATTGTAGAGATAAAACTTCTTAAAATTCTGCAGCCCTTCCGCCCCCCTCTACGCTTTAAAAAACTGCACCCTTTCCACTTAAGTTAATATGAGCACTTTTTTCCGGGGCGGTTTGTTTCTGGGGCGCTTTTTACCGGAGCGATTTTTTTCCGGGGGCGATTTTTTCCGGGGTGATTTTTTCCGGGGCGATTTTTTCTGCCTACCGAATTTTTTACAGTGTAAAGATAACAAGTTGGATTAGAAGTTCGATCTACCTTCAATGATAGGGTAAGTAAAATGATGTACAGTAAAACCCCGATAATTCGGATTAATTGGGACCAGACCCAATCCGGATTGTCGAAAATCCAGATTATCCGGAGAATTAGTAAAAAATTCATTAAAATAAAACATACTTATAGAAAATCACCTTTATGTTAAACTTGTTAAAATATTTACAGACAGTAAAAATGTTTACTTTGTTTAATTCTGCCTAAAATATTTCAGAAAGAGTTTTTTTTAATTCAGAATACGACGTTGAAACAAGTTAATGTTATGGAAATTAGCCAATCGCTTCTCAAACTTGAAAAAAAAATGACCAAACTGATCCGGATTATCTGAAGATCCGGATTAACGGGGTCCGAATTAGCGGGGTTCTACTGTATTTCAAAACTCTGATTCTCGTCCGAAATTTCCGAGAATTTGAAATTGGGTTATCAGTTCCGCATAGTTGCCAACTTGTATGGTTTTGCGCGCGGAAAAAACAATTACGTAGAAATGAAAATTTCGTAAAAGGATCGCCTGAATAGCATATATTTCGTCAATATTTCGTAGAAAAACGACGATTTCGTCAATGATTTTGTAAACGAACTTTGTCAAAAGATCGATAAAAAACGCGAATTTCCTGTGCGAATCACGGAAAAAACAGCAATTTCACCAAATATTGCAAGATAAAACGCTGATTTCTTCTGAAGACCGCGGGAAAACGCCAATTTCGTCTAAAGATTGCGGATATAACGCCGATATCGTTAAAAGATCGCGGGAAAAAAAGCCGTTTTCGATAAAAGATCGCTTAAAAATATTTTGTCAAAAGAATATTTGAAAAAATACGCCGATTTCATCAAAAGATCACAGAAAAAACGCCGATTTCGTCAAAAGATCACGGGAATAAAACGCCGTTTTCGAGAAAAAATTGCGTAAAAATGCAAATTTTGTTTAAAGGTCGTCGAAAAAAACGATGATTTCAATTAAAAAACATGGGAAAACGCCGATTTCGTCAAAAGATCGCAGAAAAACCGCCGATTTCGACAAAAGATCGTAATAAATCGCCGATTTTGCAAAATAATTGCTGATTTCGTCTGAAGATAGCGGGAAAACGCCGATTTTGTCCGAAGATCGCTGGAGGGGGGGGGGACTCACGACCCCCTCCCCCTGTGTATAGTGTATTAATAACATATTTACATACTTATTAAATAAAATCCAAATAACATTTTGCTGATTAATTTTTTCCTTTTTTTCAGTGAGGGGTTATAAAAAAGTTTATATACAACGATGATATATATATAGCCTTACTGTCAAGAAAGTTTGAAGTATTATAGTCGCTACTAACTTTAAAAGCGGCTATTCTAATAAAATTGACTCTACTGCTCAGTTTCTTAGTTTTCACCTATAATATTAAGCAGCGTAAATTCGTAATTTGCCAAAAATGTAATAACCGAGACTGTAGATTTATCTAAGAAAATACAATTTGGAGTTTAAGTTGTTTGGAGAGCCAAATTTGGAGTTTTATGACTGTGCCATAAGTTATTTTGAAGCTAGATTTTTAAATGAATTTGCTTATAAAAGTTTTAAAGAATAATTGTGCATTTTTGAAAATTTTTCGTATTGATATATTTTATATATCAAAATTATTGAATAAAATTTTATTACTCATTCTTAAATTTGTATTCTTATTTTATTTTAATGTATTCTTGTATTATATGTGTGTGGGTGCTTCAATTCAAATAATGACAATCTATATTTAATGTACCTTTTTCACTTTGTTTAACTTTTTTAACATGCATCGGTTTAAATTATTTTGTTCTATTTTCACTTTGTGCCTTATATCAACTTTTTTTTTCTCAATTTTTACCTCACGCATTATATCAACGTTTTTGCTCAATTTCTACCTCACGCGTAATTTCCTCTTTTTTTTTTTCTCTCACTCTCATCCCTGATATACTTACTTTGAAGTTTGCACTCATGGATTTTGAATGCTGATTTTAATGCCACAATAGACAAACTTTTTTTTTTTTTTTTTTTTTTTTTTTTTTTTTTTTTTTTTTTTTTTTTAAGGGAAAGGGGTTAGGTTGGATTAGTTTTAATTATTTGTGTGCCAAATAATTTTTGTAAAGCTTTGTTATTATTTTTTATTAACCTCACTGTTTATGTTAAAAGTTTTGGACAAAAAATTCATAAAAATACACCGTTATTCATCTAGCATCTCTAGAATACGATTGTTTATAAATGCAATTTGCATCCCACACAAGCACCTAAGTATAAGTGTAATGTTTGTGTCATGGGAAGAGAGAAATGCACACATGGATGTTGTTAAGGTTATTCCGAAATCCAAACTCGCTCTCATAGGTTGCATTTTTTAAACATTTTTGTTCTATACGGATAAAAACGGCAGATCATTTTATTCGAAAACTTTCAAATCGAACTGTTTTTTTTTTCTTTTTGGGCTGAAAATATAAAATATCTTTCTGAAAATATCGCAAAAGTCACCGTTTTGAACAGAAGTTCCTGACTTGGCCACCCGAGAAAAGAAAAAAAACTGTCGTCATGGAAAAACAAGTGGTTATAACTCGACGTGTATTCAGTCGATCAATAATTCATAAAATATTTTTGATTTTAAATCACTTCGGTAATCCTTTCTTCCTGTATTACAATTTTACGTTGTTAAAGTGATTCAGTAAATTTGCCAGAATTCATATTGCTAAGTAACGTTTCTTCTTTTTCTTCTTTTTTCAGAACCATCTTAAACTCACCGTAAATTTAAAATGATTTGTGATCATTGTTGAATAAAAACATTTTTCTCTCGGATGTAACTTTGCAGGTCCGAGGGCGGGCAATATAGAATTCTGGATAGTGTGTGTTTGGGAGAGGGGGGGGGGGGTTGCAACTTATTAATTCTGATTACAAAACTAAATTTAAAATTTTTATTTTAACATATTGATGCTTCAGTTGTAAAGAGGGGAAATCTTCACAAAACTAGTCGTTGGGGGCCACCGTAATACTTACCCATCATGGATATGTATATGAAAATAAAACATGTGAAACTATTTATACAATGCATTGCAATCCATAAACAAAATTTAAATATTGTTAATATACATAGTAATGCTATATTAAAGAACTGCTGATGTACCAATTTCGACAAATTATATAAAACTCCAAACTACTCAAGTAATACTGAACTGCGTAAAAGAAACATCCTTATAACTCCAAAAATAATAATTCTATTAACTAACAATTAACTGCGTCGGATTAAGCGTCTCATTTCCAATTAAAATATACTTCTGAATTGAAATTTGAATGAAATACAGGGTCATGAAAAATCGAAGAATGTGGAAAATAAGATTACAGATATCTCGGCATCTAATAATCCGATCGACTTTGTTCTATATGCAAAATGTGTCTTATTTTATTGCCTTTTACGTCCATTCCTTAGAACAAAAACATTCGAAAATTTTTATATACCTTTCATCAGAACGAATTTTTCGAGAATCCGAAAAAAATAGTTCCGGATAATCGAGGTTGCTGATATTAAATAGGGTTCGTCCTATTCTTACATACTAACTACATACAAAATTTCAAGTCTCTATCTCAATTTGTTCGGGAGATAGAGCGTTTACAGACAGACAGACGGACGGCAAATTTTTTTTTCTAAAAATATGTTTTTCGGAATCTCCACTATCTAAAACGTGTAAATCCGTCAAAATTTTTTTTTCGATTTTCAAAACGATTGCAAGATTTACCCTATACTACGTATAATAGGTAAGTAAAATGGAAAAAAAAAAAAAGAAAAAAAAAGGAAATATGAAACTCTAAATATTAGCTCTAAAAATTATCCGCAAACAATATAGTTCTCTTGAAGAAAAGAACTAAGTAAAAAAAAAAAAGTAGCTTGTTTGAATAGAATCACTTCAGTTGACAAACCTGGAGGCTACTACAAACCATTCCATAACTGTCATCAAACAAAGCGATCGCGGACTATAACGACAAATCCCGCATGCAGGGTAGAAAAGTATCTCTTTCTTCTACCTTCCATTCTTATCACTACGTCAACAAGCCGCCTCAGAAGTTAAATGACAGAGCCGGAACGGGCCAGATTAGTTTTTAAAGGTTTAAATATATCGCTCAGAAATTAGATAAATATATAAACTACCCCACTGGTCAGGCACATGTGAACAATTTTTGAATTTATAACATGATTAAAAAATTTAAGAAGAACTATTCAGGTGTTTAAAAGAAGAATCTATCACGTGTAAAAAAAAAGTTCTGTTTACTATATTGAGTAGTTTTTGTTTAAAGAAATTAAATCAGTTAAGAAAAAGTATATTTATGTAAACTGTTTACATGTCCCCCAGTCTTTCCTGGGTTATGGACATAATCCCCTCGGACAAAATACCCACGGACAAAATCTCCTCGGACAAAATCCCCTCCGGACAAAATAATCTCTTTGCTGAATAAAGGCTCTATTTTGAGCAAGTTTCTTTTACAAAAAGGACCTCCAAACATTTAAAAAATATTAAGCTTAGTTGAAAAATGAAAGTGAAAATTGGAAGTTATAACATACGTGATAAATATTTTATATTTTTTTAAAGATACACGTACATTTTAAAGTCTGAAATAAAATACTATAGTCTTTTATACTAAATATGAAACATTAGGCAGACTTGAATACATTTAAAAAGCATTTAAGTTTTAAAATTGATTATTTTTTAATTGATATTTTTTAACTGATCATTTTATTTTTTTATTTATTTATTTTTTAATTTGGTTGCTTTTTAAATGCATTAAAGTCTGTCTAATGTTTCACATTTAGTTTAAAATTTAGACCTCGTTTCTACAAGTATTAAAATTTAAAAAATTATATGGGGTTTTCTTTTCAAAAATATAATGATTGTTTTAACTTGTCCTCCTTTCATTCACCGAGGAGAGGGAATATAAATCTATAATAGCCTTTCTGGCAAAATTTTAGAAAAAGCAGATTTTTAGTAAATAACATCACCTGAGAATGATTTTTAATTTATTTCGGCATTTTTGGTACTCTGTGAAGAGAAAGGGGGGGGGGGGAGCGGAAATATACTTCTGAGTTTGGGGAAGCGGTGGGAGGTGGGGGGCAAGGATTATTCGGGATGAATGATAGAATTTTTTGTAAATAATGTTGCTTCATTCCTATAATATGTATATGTATGAATAAATTGGTATGCGGAAAAAAGTGACAGGAAAAAGGTTACCGGAAAATAAGTGACGCGGAAAAGAAGTTACCGGAAAATAAGTGACAAGGAATTTGTTTTGGGATTCATTGGGTAAGTCGGGATTCAGTGATCGGGGGAGGCTCTTAATTTAGGTAAATGAGTTTTTCAAGCTGAATTAATCGTTTTAGTTCAATTTTTGGATATACGTTCATAATGAAAAGACGCTTGCCTGATTAGTTTTGCAAACGGACGATTATTTTCCATTGCCAAACCGCTCTTAATTAGATAAATGAGTTTTTATTCAGAATTATCAAGTGTGTCAAATTTTGGATATACGTTCTTTCTGATAAAACTTGTATAATGCCTTGCTTATATCAATCCTTATATATTGGTTTAAATAATGCTTTCTGAAATATCTGAAGAGTTTGGGGTGTTTAATGGTTAAGTATAGAGGGAAAAATTAAATCTTGTCTCTCTTAAATTAAATTAATAGCTTTTTACGCAGAATTATCCGATTTGCTTGGAATTTTGGACATATGTTCATTATGATAAGACGTATCTCTGATTAGTTATGGGGTCCCTTTGCTTGTTATTAAGGGGGGACGGGCAATTATCTCCCTCTTAAATTAAATAAATTGGTATTTTATGCAGAATTATCCGATGTATTTCAAACTTTAAATATAGATTCTTTCAGATAAGGTGAATCCCTGAATAGCTTTAAGGGTTTAATGACTAAGTATAAGGGGGGGGGGAGTGTAAAACCTCTCTTAAATTAAATAAATGTTTTTTACGAAGAATTAACCGATTTGCTTGGAAATCTGGTCATAGGTTCATTTTGATAAAGCGTATCCTGATAAGTTATGGGAATATTTTGCTAATTAAAAAGGGAGGGGGGAGTAGGCAATTATTCTCTCCTCTTAAATTAGATACTTTTTTAAGCACAATTACCCGATGTATTTCTAATTTTGGACGCAGGTTCTTTCTGATGAAGTTAATCCCTGAATAGTTTTAAGGGTTTAATGGCTAAATATAGAGGGGGGGGGGGGGGTTGGGGGATAATTCCTCCTTAAATTAAATAAGTAGTTTTTTACGCAGAATTATCCGATTTGCTTTTAATCTTAGTAATAGGTACATTATAATAAGACGAATCTATATTTTGAATATAAATTATTTTAATATTATTTATAATTTAATTTTTTTTATAATTTTAACTATATAAAAAATAAATGTTATATTATAAGCATTATTATTTTTAAGTTATATATTAATGTTTTATTTTATACTTTTACATTTTCACAATATATATATAATGTGATAAAAAGTAAAAATAGTAATAATAATAATAACTCATAATAGTAATTATAATTGATAACTAATAAAAATTAAATGTAAATAAATAAAAAATAAATATATAAATAAATAAAATTAAATGTTAAAAGTTATTAATAATAACTCATAATAACAATAACAATTAATATAAATTAAATATAAATTAAATTAAAAATAAATGTGTCAATAAATATAATTAGATATTAAAAATTATACTCATTACAAGGAACCTATTTAAAAAATGATAATAATTCTATTAATTCTAGCAAATCAATTAAAATGAATGCATAAATAAATATTAAAAATTAGTTTCATGAACAAGAATTCAATTAAAAATTGATAATATTTAATAACTCATAATAAATCAATTCTTATATGTGCATAAAGTGAAATTAAATAAATTCAAAATTAGTTTCAATAACATGAATTGAATATTTAATGAAATCAATAATTTATTAATTAATATTTTATTAAATGATAATATTTAATTAAATGATAGGAAATTAATAAAAATTATATAAATAAATAGAATTAAATATTAAAAATTATACTCATTTACAAAAAATTGTTAAAAAAAAATTTATTATTCACAATTATTGATACAATTCTCATGTAATGATACGTAGCGAGTCTGATGGAGGTACATGACAATAATGTCAGTAATGGAGTATAATAAAATATTATCATTTTTAAAATAAATACACTGCTCAAAACAATTAAAAGATATTGCAGTTTTAGGTGGATTTTGTATCTGGGAAACTTTTTAGCTGATTGATACATGGTCGACAGACATAGTAGGTTATATGAGAATAAATTACACATGTTTGGCAGAAAAAAAAATGCATTTTATTGCGCATTAGTGTACAAAAGGAAAAAAACACAATTTGTGCATATGAGAAAAAAAGAATAAGAAAAGGTGTTTTCTTCAAAGAAAATCAGTAGGGGGTATGATTTCCACGGGCGGCCAGCAACGTTGAACACCTTTGAGGCATGGTCTCAATGAGGCTATTAATGACGAGTTGGGGTATTCTGCCCCACTCTTCCAGAAGAGCTCTTTCCAGTTCTTGGAGAGTTTGTGGGGGTTGTTGGCGGCCAGAAACTCGTCTTCCTAGAGCGTCCCAAACGTGCTCGATTGGATTCATGTCTGGAGAACACGCTGGCCATTCCATTCGAACGATTCCTTCCTCGAAAAGGAAATCCTCCACCAGGTTTGCACGATGTGGCCTGCAGTTATCGTCCATTAAAACGAAGTTATCTCTGATTGCTGTAGCGTAAGGGACTACAATAGGTCTGAGGATCTCATCCCTATATCGGCGACCAGTCAGAGCTCCATCTCGAATGATGTAGAGGTCAGTGCGCCCGTCAATGGAGATGCCACCATACACCAACACTCCTCCACCGCCAAATCTGACACTTCCGTGCACGAACGCAGGATTATTCCTACTGCCACGGTCCCTCCAGATGAAAATACGCCTATTATCCGGATGCACAGAAAAACGGGACTAGTCAGAAAACAGAATATTGCTCCATTCATTTCTCCTCCAGTTGGCATGCTCGGTTGCCCACTCCCTGCGGTCGCGACGATGCCTTGATGTTAATCTAACACATACCATTGGTCGGCGAGTATACAGACCTACAGCATGGAGCCGGTTTCGGATAGTCTGAGTCGAAATCGTGGTGCCTGTAGCCGAGCGAAGGTGTTGTTGGTCCCGATACCCCTTTCATACTTAATCAATGAATACCCAAAATCAATAATAAATCCCCAAAATCAATTCCTTGTCACTTTTTTTCCGGTAACTTTTTTTTCCACGTCACTTTTTTCCGCGTCACTTTTTTTCAGTGTCACTTTTTTCCGCTTTTGTAGTTTATGTCACTTTTTTCCGATAACTTTTTTTCCGGTCACTTTTTTTCCGTTTACCGCGTAAAAGAGCCATGTATTTAATTTAAGGAGGTTATGTCCCGCTCCCCCCCCCTTTATGATTATCCGTTATACCCTTAAAACTTTTCTGAGATCCACTTTATGAAAAAGAACCTGCGTCCAAAATTGATCGTCCGTTTGCAAAATTAAAGGGTAATTGTCCGTTTGGAAAACTAATCAGACAAGCGTCTTTTCATTATGAACGTATACCCCAATATTGAACTAAAATGATTAATTCAGCATGAAAAACTCATTTACGGAAATTAAGAGCCTCCCCCGATCGCTGAATCCCGAAAATCAATTCCTTGTCACTTTTTTTAGGTAACTTTTTTTCCGTGTCACTGTTTTCTGGTAACTTTTTTCCGCTTTTGTAATTTAGGTCACTTTTTTCCGGTAACTTTTTTACGAGTCACTTTTTTTCGAAGATTCGCATAAATTATGCACCCAATACTAATCACATCTATATACAGAAAATAAATAAATAAATAAAAAATGGCCACAACTTCAAATGGCACTGGAATTGTAAAAGTTAATGGTATATTGAAAAAAATATTTTGTCCAACCTCAACAGCTTGAAGTTTTATTCTACATTTCCAGACTCATTTTTAAAAGTAAAAACATAAAACTTCCTGAAGGGTTTTTATAAGAGATGTATGAGAGACCGTGTAGTTTCATTTTTCGTTCTGTTCATTAGAATTTGATTTATAAATAAATGTTTTTCCAGTATGACATTTTTTTTCTCCAGCTTCGGAAAATTCTGTTCATAGCGCCAACTTTGACAGCATTTTTTTGCAATATTTTCCACATTTATGAAAAAATTGACAAGAATGCTACATTGTATAGTAGGGTGGGCCGAAAAAAACTTTTTTTCGATTTTCGATTATGGCGGGTGCGGAAAAGTGGCCACTGGTGGCACTCAGTCCGTACAAAAAATTTGAGATTTTTTGGACATTTCCTTACCCTGCCGCAAACGGCTTGAAGTTTTGCAAAAATGTTCATTTTTGAACTTTTTTCGAAAAAAATTAAAAAATGTCAGATTAAATTTATTTTGGTTGTATTTACTTGAAAAGGCATATTTAATGTACCAAATGTTTAAATAAGATCCGATCATGCATTATTTAATATCTATGTGTATTATAACTTAGGCTATTTTTATAGCTTTTTCGCGTATAATAGGCAAAAGTTGTATTTGTTTGAATTGATCGTTAGTTTCTGTATTATTTACATCCCTTGGTCTTCTTTATATATTTTCTATGTGTCAAACGTCATATATTTGAGGAAAAGACAGCAGTATACTTCAAAAACAAATCTGGAAGGTGAGAAAGTGGTGAAGCAGGACCCTAAGCGCGCGCAATGATTCGTCGTAATACTCAGGGAGTGAAGGACGAAATAGTTGAGAGCCAAAATGCGATAATGGATTCTTATTATTTATCCTTGCTAAATTACCTGCGACATTTGCTCAGTGTTTACGTGAAACCCTTTTGTGGTGATATACAGTGCTTTTTGGGTCGTTTAATGTGCCATTATAGTGTTTTGTGCGTTTTATTACAACGAGCTTAGAAATGGCTAGTATAAAGGGCCATGACAATGCAAAGACACGCGATAGCGTGAAAAGTAACTCTTTGGCGGCATCATGCATATTGAAAGAATTGCAATTGACAACTTATGCTGATAATCATGCGCCACTAATACTGGTTGCTTCACCATGTAGAAATTGTGACAGCAGAGAATACGAATCTGGTCATCAATAAAAACAAAGTCAGAAGAGAGAAATAGAAACTTGGAAAGAAGATACAGACAGAAGAAGTTATTGAAAGAAGGAAAATTAAAAGCATATTTTTTATGGTAGAAAGGATAAAAGTATATTCAGAGGAAAAAAAGAACAAGCGGCACTGTCGAAGGAAAGTCGAGGAACACATCACCGTGTTGTTTGAACCTGGTTAGGAATACTCGGGTCACTTGATACCTTGTTCCGGTCACGGAAAAGAAATAGCAAAATCATTATACAATCTTCCAAGTCACCACAAGTTAGACTTTTCTGAACTGACGAGATATCAAGGTAACGGAACGAGGTATCAAGTGACACAAGTATTCCTAACCAGGTTCAAACACGGTGATGTGTTCCACGCCTCTCTCGACGGTGCTGCTTGTTATTTTTCTTCCTCTGAATACACTTTTATCCTTTCTACCATCAAAAAATATGCTTTTAATTTTCCTTCTTTCAATAACTTCTTCTGTCTGTATCTTCTTTCCAAGATTCTATTTATCTCTTCTGACTTTGTTTTTATCGATGACGAGATTCCTATACTCTGCTGTCACAACTTCTACATGGTGAAGCAACCAGTAGTAGTGGCGCATGATTATCAGCATAGGTTGGCAATTGCAATCCTTTCAATATGCATGATGCTCCTAAAGATTTCCTTTTCACTCTATCGCGTGTCTTTGCATTGTCATGGCCCTTTGTACTAGCCATTTCTAAGCCCGTTGTAATAAAACGCACAAAACACTCTAATGGCACATTAAACGACCCAAAAAGCACTGCATATCAATACAAAAGGGTTTCAGGTTAATACTGAACAAATATAGCAGGTAACTGAGCAAGGATAAATAATAAGAATCCTTTATCGAATTTTGGTTCTCAACTATTTCGTCCTTCACACCCTGAGTATCACGATGAATCATTGCGTGCGCTTAGAGTCCTGCTTCACCACTTTCTCACCTTCCAGATTTGTTTTTAAAGCATACTGCTGTCTTTTCCTCAAATATATGACGTTTGACACATAGAAAATATATAAAGAAGACCAAGGGACGTAAATAATACAGAAACTAACGATCAATTCAAACAAATACAACTTTTGCCTATTATACGCGAAAAAGCTATAAAAATAGCCTAAGTTATAATACACATAGATATTAAATAATGCATGATCGGATCTTATTTAAACATTTGGTACATTAAATATGCCTTTTCAAGTAAATACAACCAAAATAAATTTAATTTAACATTTTTTAATTTTTTTCGAAGAAAGTTCAAAAATGAACATTTTTGCAAAACTTCAAGCCGTTTGCGGCAGGGTAAGGAAATGTCCAAAGAATCTCAAATTTTTTGTATGAACTGAGTGCCACCAGTGGCCACTTTTCCGCACCCGCCATAATCGAAAATCGAAAAAAAGTTTTTTTCGGCCCACCCTATTGTATAGTCTCTAAAGAAGGAAATTTGCCAATACCGACACTATTGTCATGTACTGGCACTATTGTAATGATATGTAGCGAGTTTGATGGAGGTACATGTCAATATTGCCAATCTATTATATTATTATTTATTTATAATTATATATATATATATATATATATATATATATATATATATAATATTATTGTTAGTCATTAAACCATTAAAACTATTCAGGGATTCAACTTATCAGAAAGAACCTATATTTAAAGTTTGAAATACATCAGAAAATTCTGCATAAAAACTGATTTATCTAATTTGAGGGGGGGGGGGGATAATCGCCCGTTCATAATTAGCAAAAAAAACCCTCATATCTAATCAGATATATGCTTTACCATAATGAATCTATATCCAAAATTTCAAGCAAATCGGATAATTTTGTGAAAAAAACCATTTATTTAATTTAAGAGAGGTTATTTCTCGTTCTATATTTAACCTCTAAACTCTCAAAAGTCATCAGGCATTATAGATTATATATAAGTCTTATCAAAAAGAACGTATATCCAAAATTTGACACATTTTGCATAATTCTGAATAAAAACTCATTTGTCTAATTTAGAGTGGATGAGGATGTGATGTAGAATCACATATAGTTTTCACATATAGTTATATTCACATATAGAAGAATTTCAGAAAAAAAAAAAAAACTGATAAAGTAGCCTTTGAAACCCGAAATCCCGGCGTGGCATCTCAAGAAAGGGGAAGCATAACCTGTCATATCATTACAGACTAACTTCTAACTTGATAAGAAATATATTTATCAAAAAATTGCTAATTTTATTAAATTCCAAATCAATTTAACAATCAGGCCTGCCAATTTTATGCCTTTATGTTTAAAAAGAAAGCTTCTAATTGTTGACCAGAGAATTTGAAAACCCGCCTTAATGCAATCAGTATTCAAACTTTACATTTCTTTAAGACGAACACTACTTTATAATGTAAAATTTTTAAAACTAAAATCCGATTTCAATTTTAGAAAATCAGTCAAGCGTGTATCCAAAAATTTGACAAAAACAGTTAATTTAGCATGAAAAATCTATTTATTTGAATAAAGAGCAAAATTAATTCCTTTAGCCCGAATCAAAAAATTAATTCCTTTGTCATTTTTATTCCTGTAACTTTTTTCGTGTCCCCTTTTTTCCGGTAACATATTTTTCGTGTCATAATTTCATATTATAAATTGAAATATCTCGATAAAATAACGGGAGTAAATTCTTATATTAAAAACCAAATTACTGCAAAATGCGAGCAAAATGTTTTGGCATTTTGGAAATTTTGATACTCGAAAGCGGGATAAGGGGGGGGGGAGGGCTAAGTTATCATTTACCCCTTTAATACAAATTGAAATATGTCGATAAAATAACGGAAACAATTTCTAATATTAGAGAGTAAATTAGAGCTGACTGAGAGGTAAATTTCAGCACCTTTGAAATTTCCACATTTGGAGAGGTGGGGCTGAATTAACGCTTGCCCCCTTAATATAAAATGAAATACCCCTATAAAAAAAATCGGAGAAATTGTATTTTTAGCAAGCAAATTAGAGTTAATCGAGAGCTTAATTTTGGCACATTTGAAATTTTGATACTAGAAAATGGTAATAATTGGTTTTAATAAGTAGAAAGTGGAGAAGAAGGGATGAATTAACGCTTTCTCCCTTAACGTAAATTGAAATATCTCGATGAAATACCGGGCGCAAATTCTAATATTAGAAATCAAATTAGTTCTCAATCAGAACTACATTTTGGCACCTTTGAAATATCTACACTTGAAAGTGTGTGTGTGTGTGGGGGGGGTGAGTTAATGCTTTCCCCCTTAATCTAAATCGAAATATCTTGATAAAAAAACCGGAGAAATTTCTAATATTACAGAGCAAATTAGAGTTAATAGAGAACTATATTTTGGCACCTTTTAAACTTTTATACCTGAAAATAGGGGAGGGGGGGCGCGGGAACTGAGTTAACGCTTGGCCACTCAATTTAAGCTATTAATACACGTTTTTGCTATTCTAATAACAATACCTATACTTTTAAAATATCATTATTTTACAGTCAACATATCAATTAAAGAATAATACACATTACATTTCGAAGGGGAGGGGAAGGATGCAGTATTATTAAAAATATCTTGTATTTTAAAAAAATCTAATATTTTATAGAAATCGAGTCGAGTCGGGTCGGGCTGTGCGTTTAAATTTTAGACTGAGCCCGACCTGAAAATTTCAGCTGGTACAGACCTTTATTGCTAATGCAGACTTCTAATCACTACTGCTGTAACTTAAAAGAACACACAAATAATTTTTTCTCCTCTTCAGTATATGTACTATTTATAGTTACCAGATTTTAGTGAATCACCATGTAAGTCAACAGACATTTGATGAGAACAGAGAAATTTAATAAATGTAAGCTTTATGAGATGAAAAACCTCTCTTCTTTGTATTCTTTCATTGTTGTGAGCGGTCAGGAAAAATCACAGTTAAAAACCAGTATTTTGTTAAAGAAAAATTCGCCTTCTTTAATCCCTTTATATTATTCAAAACATTTGCTCTATGAAAATACCAAAATATCTTTTTTTTTTTGACCGTTTTTTCTCTCACCCTCGCCACTTGCTCATTATTTTGGAAAGGCTGGCTGGTTGTTCCGGTTGGATCATTTACAACAAAGCACCACAACCTTTCTATATGTACTTTCCGGTAGGCGGAAAAAAGCGCACCGGAAAAAAGCGCACAGAAAAAAGCGTCCCGGAAAAAAGCGTCCCCGGAAAAATCGTCCCTTTTTACAAATCACATATTTAAATAAGTTTGATAATAATACACATGGTTAATCTTAGAATATAAACACTAGATTGAGACGGTTTTATGAAATTTGAGCGTCCTTGCTCTCTCGGGACTGAGACGGGCAAAGGTGAGGGGGGGGGGGGGGGTTAAAAGTTACCTCAAAACATATTACTCCCTCAATGAAAAAAAATTGTAGGATACGAAAAATAAGATAATAAACACTAGTTACTCCCTTGTTCTTCTGTGCTGTGGTGGTGGTTGGGAGGGGAGAGGGCGATTCTCTACAAACTCTGAATCTATCTCTTACATTATTTTTTTTTATATTATTTATAATTTAATTATTTATAATTTAAATTATACATAATTAATTTATATATTGTATAATTATTATTTTTATTATTATTATCAAATTACATATTAATATTTTATTACGTTTTATATTATATATTTATACTTATATAATACATATTAATTATTTATTAATATATTAATATAATATATTAATAGTAAATAATTAATAATATAATAAATTAATTAATAATAATAATAATAATTAATAATAATAAATGATAAATAATTTATAATAAATAAATAATAAATTAATAATACATAATTATAAATTAAATATAAAATTAAATTAAAAAAAGTAAAAAAAATGTACAAATAAATATTATTAAATATTAAAAATTATACTCATTAACAAAAATTTATTTAAAAATGATAATATTTTATTAACTCATAGTAATATCAACTCATATATATATTTTTCATTCAGCCACCCTTGTTCTTCTGAGGGGGGGGGGGAGGGGTGAGCCTACAAACTCCAAATCTATCACTGCTTTAGACGATGACATTTTTTCGGAATGTTTTCTGGAATTTAGGGAAAAAAGTGACTGGAAAAACAAGAGCGCGAAAAGTGATCAGAAAAAAGTGGCAAGGAATTGATAAATATTGAACTTGTGGATAAATAAATGATAAAAACTAAAGTGGCAACAAATGTCTCATTTATGATTCTCGTAGGACAGCGGCTCCCAACCTTTGATACGCGTACCCTTGGGGATGCGTAGCGAGATTGTTGGAGGTATATGACAATACTATCAGTAATGGCGGATGATAAAATATCATTTTTTAAATAAATTCTTGTTTATGTGTAGATTTTTTAATATTTAATTTCATATATTTATACACTTATTTTTATTATGTCCTATAAGTTAATAAAATATTATCTGTTTTAAAATTAATTCTTGTTGATGAAACTAGATTTTTAATATTTAATTTTATTTATTAATTCATTTATTTTTATTGATTTACTATGAGTTAATAAAATATTATCATTTTTAAATAAATTTTGTTAATAAGTAAAATTTTTAATATTTACTTACATTTATTTTTAATTTTATATTTAATTTATATTTATGTATTATTAATTTATTACTTATTTATTATAAATTATTTATTCTGTATTATTATTATATTATATTAATATAGTTAATATTATATATTATGTTATATATTATATAAATATAAATATATAAATGTAATATAAAATATAATAAAGTATTAATATGTAATTTTATAATAAAAATAATCAAATTATAAATAATATTAAAAAATAAATATAAGAGATATATTCAAAAGTTTGCAGACACCCTCCCCCCCCCCCCACTCCACAGGAGAACAAGGGAGACTGAATTTAAAAAAAAGCATTTAAGTACCTAGTGTTTATTATCTAATTCTTCATATCTTACATTTTTTTTTTCATTAAAGCAATGACAGGTTTTGAGATAACTTTTAAAGTCCCCCCCACCCCGCCCATCTGAGTCTCGATAGAGCAAAGACTTAAATTTCATAAAACCGTCTCAATCTAGTGTTTATATTCTAAGATTAACCATGTGTACTATTATCAGACTTATTTAAATATGTGATTTGTAAAAAGGGATGCTTTTTTCCGGGGACGCTTTTTTCCGGGGCGCTTTTTTCCAGTGCGCTTTTTTCCGTGATCGTACTTTCCTGCTGTCTGAATTCTTCGAATTTTATAATTGGAAGTTCCTTTTTTTTCTTTTCGCTTCAAGCCAGAAGACACTTTCTTTAGGTTTTATGAATGAAAACCTATCACATCTATGATATAATGTAATTTTATCGAACACCATTCGTCGTCCGTTCGAAACTTTTGCCGAATTATTTTTAAAGAAAATTTGTCGACCTGATAAAAAAACAAATTCACTAGAAACTGATAGTGGGTTTTCTAATTACATCCCGTTTGCAATTTTATTATTAAATATCTTGAGTGGTCTCATTTTTTTCCTTTTCTATTGTAGAGTAAGAAATACGATGGTGGACATTCGGGTTCCGCGACTTGGGAGGGGAAAGGTTTGAAAAGGGCAAGAAAAAAGTTCCATTTCACATTAAAACAGAAAAACGCTTTTTATCTATGAGTTAAAAAAATAACAATGGCGTGTGTTAATTAATCCATAGAATACCTTGAAATAATTAACAAAATTTGGGGCACCGGTTCCATTTAAAATGGAAATCCTCTGCAAAAATTGTAATCCACTACTTGAGAAATTATGATTCATTTTATTTATTTATTTATTTTGTATGTATATACTGAGTATCTTGTAAGATGTAGTACGAATGCAGACCAGATGTTTATAAGTACTGTGACTATTGTCGCCAAGAGTTACCATGCTTCTATTTGCACACAGAAGAATTTGTGGGTAAAAAATCATTAAGGTATTCCTCAATGTAATGATATATTACTACCCCTCGAGCACAGATCATAGAGATATGGTCGAAGGTATAAATGCAGTCTATGATCTCCTCCTAACGTAGGCGCACTTTTTGTACACCCGTACATCAAGTATCTATCGTTTACCCCATAATTTTTTCAAGAATGGGGTAGCTGCGACATGTATCAGGAGAATCTGAACCATCTAAAATCCAGTACTCCCAAAATTATAAATAATTTTTATGAGTTTCTCTTACTACGGAAATTAATTAATTTCTTTTTTTTTCTTCAAATTATGAAAATTATATAATGCCGTTAAAAATCACATAATTAAAAAAAAAAAAAAAAAAAAAAAAAAAAAAAAAACATGTTGGGGATAGCAAATCAAATTTCTGAACTCATATTGCGAAAGTTTGAAATTTTACGATACAGATGAAGAGACATACATAAAACAAAGTGATATTATTAGTAAATTATCGAAACCAGTGAAAAATAGTTCTGTTTGATATTAAAAAGCAGTAACATTTTTCAAAGATTTATTGAAAAAACGTGTTTTTTTTTTCTAAAGAATATCCATTTAACTTTTATACTTAGTACCTAAAGAAAAGTACATAAGTACTTATTTAATTATTAAGTTCATTGTATAAATAAATCTAATACTTTCATATCATGTGCGTACTGACATTTTTTGTATGAAAATATCATATGGTCTATCATTAATGCTCTCATTTTACATTTAAGAGAAATTAATGTTATTATTAATACAATTACTTTCTTAAAGTACCACCAAAAAATATTAATCCATAATACGATAACAGCTACAAATTTATTTACAATTGTTCCTTTAATTCACATTTATTCTTATAATTTTGATTTTAAAAAATATTCAAGTTATTGGCTGAAGACCACGCTGCGATTTTACACAATACTCAATTCTTGTAAGTGACCCCCCCCCCTTTCAGTTTTTACCATAATAGTTCTGTGTTTTTATTATTAGATAAAATATTGTATGATCTAGTAACTTCGCTTGTAGTGTCTACAGATGGACATAAGAACGCATTATCGAGTAACTGAGATAATTGTGTGTAGGAACTGGTGAAATACATTACCATTGAGTAATCTATATTGCTGTGCATTCAGGCTGTTGATTGCATTATCGAGTAACTTAGAAAACTTTGTAAAGAGTTTAAAAAATACAGTGAGTATTCGAGTAACTCTACTCAGTAATCAAAGAAAGAAAACATTTTTAATTGATATTAATGTATAGATGATCAAAGTGATATTTTTTAGAGTCTAGTATGTCATGCATTATTTTTTATGCTTTCATTTCACAGTAAAGGTGTTATGAAATGGTAATTTGAGTTTATTTCAAAATTAATCTAAAAGGCGATACTTTTAATATATTAAATGGCGGCTTCTTTTAATTGGAAATATTTTGACACCGAATTTTTACCCATACGGAATGCAATACATTATCGCGAGATATTGTATATTTTGTAAATACGCCCAGTGCAATTACCCATGTAAATTAAAGCTTTTATTGACTTTTTTCCATGGTAATACCTTCGTCACTTTACTGTTTTTGAAAATGCTAATTTTATTTTTTATTTATTTATTTTTGTGTTTGAGATAGAGATTTAAACACTTCTAATAAATCTGCGCATGGAATAAGCCCTCGGGCTTTTTATTAAGTATATAAAGATGCGTTAGATTTCATAGTTTTTCACTTTACAATTCAGTGAAAAATTTTATATGAAACGTAATATTATATGAATCTAAAAACCGACGAGCAGTCTCGTGTAATACATATTTTAAAAGTTCAAAGGAAAAAAAAAAACCAAAATAATAGTGTTTAAAAATGTAGTAGGAATTTTTTAAAAATGCAATTTTTTAAAACATTTTCACAATTTTAATTAATAATGTAGTTTGTTTGCTTATTTTATTAATTCACTGTTAACTGAACATTAAAAGTAGTCAGTTCACTGTTTAATCTATATTTTCAAAAATAAACAAAATTATCGAAAAGATACACTGTCCTCTGAAGAGATATTAATCTTATCGCTATTATTTTTATTTTCTTTATTACACTACCAATAAATATCAATATATATTTCATATTATCTCCAGCTTTTAAATTTTGATAAAATTATTCATCGTAAAAAGTAACAGACAATCCAACAATTTGATAAAATGCTTGTCGAAATTCTTGTAAATAAGCCAACCTTCCCGACATCTTTTTACGGTAATACCTTTGTATTTTTATAACTAGGTCAACTATTGTATTATCGAGTAATTAAACTTCTTGTGTGTGCTGAACATAGCTTTATCGAGTAACGGAGACATTTGTTTGTAGGAATTGACAAAATACCGCACCACCGAGTAACTTATATTTCCTTATACGGGTAGAATATTACACAATCGAGTAACCAATAATGCTGTGTATACATACGGGCTAAAATTCGCACGATCGAGTAACTTATATTGTTGTGTAATATATGGTAGAAGATTGCATGATCGAGTAACTGAAGTGGCTGTGTAGAATATGACAAAATACTGCATCTTCGAGTAACCTTAGCTTACTTGGTAGAAAACCATTGCATCTGTAAAAGTTTTGGGGTTCGAGGCTATTAAAATACACTCCATAAGATGGCGCTGAAACCAGTGGCAAATAAAATGTTACACACGGTGTGTATTCATGACGGCAATAAATCGCTTCTCCGAGTAACCTCAAAAAACGGCAGATTTAGCATCCTGGTTATTGAAAACGCGTAATTCAGGTCTCAGACACTCCGAGTAACCTCCAAAAGTTACTCGGAGCGTCTGAGGTTACTCACTCTGTTGGTATTTAAACCGACGAAGTTACTCATTTTACAGGGTAGACCAACGCACACACACACACACACACACATATATATATATATATATATATATATATATATATATATATATATATATATACAAGGTGTTTCACTACACTTTGACAAAAGGACGATTTTACGAAGATTATAATAAATAATTGGGACGCCTGTGCAATTGATTGTTTTTTAACGGAAAATTTTTCATAAATTTCAGGAAAAAGCAGAAAATTATCTGGAATTTGCGGGAATTTTACCATTAAAAAGAGTGAATAGTACTGGAGTCCAAATTATCAATACAATCTCCGTAAAATCATCCTTTTTTTAATACAGTGTACTATACCGATAAACTTGCAGGATGGATAGGGTGCACAGAGAAGACTCGAAATCACAAAGCAATAGTAATGCAGGCTCCAAAATCCGTAGTTGTGAGTTATGGTGAAAAGCAATCTTGTCACTGGGCTACGTTTTTATATTTAGATTTCTTAATTGGCGCCCCTTTTTAAAAATGATAAAATTCTTCTTATTAAATAACATTTCAATTAAGGTGACCAAAATACTGCCATTCAAGGAATCCGAATTACGAAAAAGTAGTCCCCTAGCAACTATGGTACAATGAACGAAGAAAAAAAAAAAAAACAGAAGCAGCAACAATTAATGAGACAGAAAAAAAATTTATTTAATCCCTTGGGGGATTCCGACACACTTTCGTGCTTCAAAAAGGCATACGAACTCCTTTTTATACCCACCATTAAAATTTTATTGTGAAATGTGCCTTATTTAATCGGAGCATTTTCTCGATTCAATAACGCACAAAATTCTGCTTTTAATAACCTATAACAAAACACTAAAAATTTCGTATAAGGCTCCGTCGCAAAGGGGTTAAAAGTTTAACTACAGAAAGGGATCGAAATTATCAACAGAAGTTTTCAGACTGACTCGACAGTGACTCGCTGTTCCTTCATTTAAATACCTGGTGGCTGGAATATCTGTAGCTGACGTGGTGATACTCTAGACTCTAAGAATTTGACAGGAATTTGTCAAGGCCACTATGAAGCCTGCTTGGCGACTTCTGACCGTCATTTCGACCATCTTCTGCAGTACAACTATTCAATAAAATGTTTATGCCTCATTACTGTGCTCCTATTTCTGTTCTTTTTTTCTACGTTTTTGAACCAGTATTGCGAGTGGTCAACTTTTTCTTAAAAATTCAAATTATTTAATTAACACCAAATTTTAAAAAAAAAAAAAAATTCCCCTTTTATTCGCTTTAATTAATATGTTATTTAATACTATTTTACCATTTTTAAAAAAAGTGTTGCCAATTAAAAAATCCAAATAAAAAAAAGAGGAAGAAAGAAAGAAAGTAACCTACTGGTAACATTGCTTTTTATCATGCTTTTAACTCACAACTATGACTTTTTGGACCCTGCATTGCTATGTGATTCCGAGTCGTCTTTGTGCCCATTACACTTCACATCCTGCAAGTTTGTTGTTTTGGCTTCAAAACACATTGTATATATATATATATATATGAAATAATATAAAGGGGATATTTGAGGGTAATATTAATTGGATATTGAAATTATTAAATGAATTCACGTTCTGAAGGGTTTCACCGTAGATTAAATTAATAAAACATAATTTACATAATTTAAGATTGAATGTTTTAGAAAAAAAAGAGCAGCTCAAAGCAATATTGGCATTAATAAAATAAAATAAAAGAGCCTTTTAAAAATGCTTTCATTCATTTAAAAGATAAATTATAGGCCTTAAGTGAAATATACATTTCTATACACTATTGTTTAAAGGCATTTGGTAAATAATAAACTAACAAAAGTAAAATTATATTTAATTTTAAAAAATGAGCTGTTTGTATAAAATTAATTTTTGAAATTAAAATGAATATCCTATTCAATCAAACATTTTCATTGAATTAAAACATTAGAATTTACATATATTAAAAAATAAAGAAATAAAAAATATAAGTAATTTTCTAATAAATTGTAAATAGTATAATTTTATTCAATCTTATATTAAAAAGGGAAATCGTATTCTTTTAAAATACAAATAAATTTGAAATATCGTAAAGGGCAATCATTATTATAGTATGAACATATATTAAACATAATCTTACTCGAAGGAAAGAATTTCGCGTAGATTAAATTTATAAAATATAATAGGCGTAATTTAAAATGTGATTTAAAAAATAAATGTATTTCTGAAGGCAATATTCACATGAATGGAATGAAAGAAATGAAATTTTAAAAAGGGTTACATTTAATTGAAAAAAATTCTATCAAGCTTATTTTGATGTGAAATGCATATTTCTCTATGTTTTTGTTTAAGATATTAGAAAATAATATTTATACACGCATTGTGAATGAGATTTATTTAATTTAAAAAAATAGTGTAAAATTAATTTTTAAAATTGCAAATAATATATATTTATGATATTTAATCAAAAGCTTCATTCCAAAAAAGAAAAAATAGTTTATATATAGATTTTTTAATTTAAACTTAAACAAGTTGGAAACTGCACATCAAGCTTAGCAAATGAAATGCGTTCACACAATAAGGGAGTTGCAAAGTTATTCAGATGTTGGTGTAATAGCATACAGTACTTAGGATACAGTAGAGTATACGAAATCTTTTCTGCATCTCTGTAAATAATATCTGCTGTTTATTGTATAGGAAACTACTTGTAGTAAAACCTCAGTAACGAATATCAATTTCATAAAATGTGAAATAGTTTTATATTATTAAAAAGCACCTCAAACAATATTTTCCCCTATATTATTATGGAATAGAATTCTTTTGTGTAACCCTGTAAATTAATAACTAATATTCTTTGCACCACGCATTCTACAGAATGTATGTTTTAATACATACTTCAGAGATGCATTACTAGGAAATGCCCTTCAAACTATTTTTTTCTTCAAATTGGCCGTCATGTAATGGAATAATGTTCATTGTCCCTGTAATTAAACTATTCATCCGATTTAAAAAAAATTAAATTGTTTGACAAAAATATGCAACGAATTTATATTTTAAATTTCAAATGATTCAGTTGGGTACTTTTTGCGCTGCTATGTGTGGACCGATAGACGGAATGAAAGCCGACTATATATGCTACGTATTTACATAATTACAAACTCATCTAAAAAATGAAGAGTTACGTTAAACAATTGAATCAGTACATTTTTAATCAACCTAAAATAGAAAAATCGAAAAAGATTTAACTGATACAACTTGAAGTTATTCTCTAATAGTTTTTTAGTATGAAAATATTTTATATAAAATTGCACTTGTCTAAGTAAATCTCGTTATAGATAAAATGCAGTGTAAGTGACATAGTTGAAAAAAATGTATATTTTTTCATTCTATTGCTGAAAAGAATATTCGCATAAATGGAATAAATAAAAGATTTTTTAAATGCTTACATTAAATTAACGAACAACTTATTTGACACATGCTCTTGTTTAACCTTTAAATGGCGTGTGTATCTTTTCGGTAACACACCTAAGTTAGTCTATAAAGTACGATTAGAATAACACTGAAGCTTTAATGCCTAAAGGTGCCAGTAAATTACACTGTTAAAAAAAATCTGAAATTCACAAATATAGTTTTCTTGAATTTCACAGAAAATGTCCTTTTCACGACAAAAGTGTATTTTCCTTTAAAATTTGGAATTTTTTACTGAAAATAACGAAAAAGCCGAAGATGGAAGGAAATAACGGATATACATTTTTATCTATAATTTTTTTTCAATGCTTTAAAAAATGACATGTTGTTGTACAAAAATTAAAAAAACTCAATGAATGAATACTTCTCTTTTTGTAAGATCTGTATCTTGGTACTGAATTCTAACTGTACTGATACCCACAACCAGACCATATTCTAATTATTCATTGAGCAAAAAAAAATTCTCTAATAAAATATTTAATTAAATCATATTATTAATTAACTATAAGAAAATCATAAAAATAAATTAGCTTTATTACTTAAATTTTGCAAGAACTATAACAACATCGATAAAATTTAATCTATTTTATAAAAATTTAAACACACTGTAAAACACTCTATGACTTTACAATCAAAATCATTCGAAGACCTGGTGGGGTCATAGTTAGAACAACGGACTTCCACACCAAAGGTCGCCAGTTCGAATCATCCCGATGGCGTTTTATTTTATTATTATTTTTTTTGGTTAATAAATACTTCTAAACTGTTCGATACATGGCACCACCAGCCAATTGCTATACCAACTTTATAATGGAAAATTACCGCTTCTTCAAATGAGATTTTCCCTTCTTTTGTTTCTCAAAACGGAAAATCTACTGAAAAAGCTAAAAAATTCCAATCACATGTTATGATCAGTTCGGATTCCATCGACGATTTTTTTCTTTTTTACTCGATCAATAAATATAAGTGCTTCTGAGCTGTTCGATTGATGGCACCATCAGACAATTGTTATAAAAATTTTATAATGAAATATTGCCGCTTTTTCAAATCGATTTTTTCGTTCTTTTATTTCCCAAAACGGAAAATCTCCTGATGGAACGAAAAAAATCTGGCAACTTTGCTGCCAGTAGATTTACCGAAAATTCACGGATATATTTTTAACGGTGTACATAATAAAAATGTCATTAAATCAGTTTTCAACATGTAGAGGGCAGCAATAGTGGTATTTTGTCAATTATTTATTTTTTCCAATTGTCGTTATACAGTGATTCCCCTGTTATCCGAAAAGCATGGCACTAAAGTACTTTCCTTTGATTGGAGCTCTTGTTTTGTACTAGCTATTTTCAAATTTTTAACTATTTTTTTTTATTAAAGAATCAAAGATGAAACAGATTTTGTATCTCCTAAAAGCGGCTAATTTGACCTTAAAAAATTCAATCAAAGGAATATGAATGGAAATCCATTAATAGGGAAATCGCCATTTTTAAAAATATATATATAATTCAAAATTCTTAAAGCCGGTGAAATTAGTGTGCTTTCAGAGTCCTGGGTACCTGAACGGTGGAAGAGCAACATGACAGAATATCTAGACGTTAAAGAAACAAAATATATAATAGCAGTCGGTATCACATAAACGGTACCACACGCACACACACAGGCACAAAAAAAACATAATTAATGACTTAAAAACAGAAAAAAATGAATGGTGACACAAAACTTATTTTCTTGGAAACACGTTTAGCCATCTTGCGGTAGAAAAGAAAGCGATATATAGAATGCTAGATTATTGAAAAAAAAGAAATATTCATAACATCCCCATATTCTAATGGTTTAAAAAAGAAATTAAATTAGTTTTTCTCTTAATTTTAAAAATTTGTGTCTGAGAAAAGGCTTTGTTAACATATCAGCAAACATTCGTTTTGAGCTACAGTAATCAACAGGCACTATATTTTGTTCTTGTAAATATCTAATACAATGATATTTGACATAGATGTTCTTGATTCTAGCGCTGCTTTCCATTTTGTGTCAATACTATACAAGCCTTTTTTGTCTTCATATAGAATAATAGGCAAAGACTGTTTGATACCTAAGTCTTCAAGTAAAGTCAGCAACTACTGTATTACTTGTGCTGCATTAGCAGCAGCTGTATATTGTGATTCGATAGAAAACAGAGCAATACAGTTTTGTCATTTTCAGATTCAAGATATTAGAAATCTCTTATAAGAAAGATGTTAACTCTTGTAGACTGTCTGGTTGCTATGTCATCATCCCAATATGCATCAGAGTAACAAATGCGCATGGTGTCATTTTGGCAATTTTCAACAAGATTCAGATACTTTATTGTACATGATAATCTTTTGAACTGATTTCTAGTTTTCTTCCTATGGTCTTTCAGTCTTTTAGTTTAGTATGTTGATTGGTAGGACAATGCCCGGTCGAGACACTGTTGCTATGTAAAAAAAGATCTCCAATGGTTCATCTTTTGTCAGTATTTTACTCGAGAAAATTACTGTCATCTTCATTTCTTGAGTATGATGCTTCCATTGGTATGCACGTAGGCTTCTTTCCTTCTACATTAAGCTTCTTATGTGATTCTTCAATTTTAAAATTCTGATTCAGTTAAAAACTTCTATCAACATTTCATTGGACTTTGATTCCAAGATAATGTTTCACTTCCACTAAATTTTCAACTTAGAAATTTTCTGAATACTAAACAATTACTTGATTTTTGTTTCTTCTTTACTAGAAAAAGGAAGATCATCAACGTGGGGAATAAGTATTATATTATAAAGCTAAAATGATATAACACATAAAATATCTTAAAATCCACTTAATTCACCCTAGAAATACACGATTAAAAGTAAAATATAGTTACTTAAAGGTGCTTTTAGTTACAAGATGCTTATTTAAAACCTAGTACTTTCAAGCATTTCATGGTCTTTTTGTTGATCTTAACCCTGATGAAGATCATGATATGCTTAAAAGCGCTAGTTTCTAAATAACCATACTGTTTATTAAAATACTTTTAAGTAACTTGTTTTTTTTTTAATCGCGTAATTAGTATATTTCCATTCTCATCGACTTCTGGAAACATACATATATCTACTATACTTTTCTTAAAATTATATTTCAGCAAAACTACTCCTAGCTTCTGATTCCACGAATATAGAGCTCGATTAATCCCATGTATGGATTTTCAGAATTTGCAATTTTTCTTCTCAATATTAACCCCAGGTTTATAAACACATCCCTCCAGCTATACCATATCGATATCTTTCTTGAGGTAACCATGCAAGAATGCTATAAGTTCCCGACTTGTTTCATACTACAAGAAATTGTCCAAACAAATTCTTTTTATCACAACCATACTTATACTTTCTTCTATCTTTACGAGAAGAAAGTAATGGATTCATAATTTTTTTTATTCCGGCTTTAGATGGGTTTACATGTTTTAGCGATCATAGGTTCAATAAAAAAGTACTTTTCAAAATGTCTGCTGTGAATCTGAGACTGTTTCTCTGTCTGTATGTGACATTTGCGGGAGCTCTATTTCAAGAACAAATGCATGGAATTTAATAAAAATTTATATACAAGCTGTGCCTAAAATAAGTAGATGCGGATTAATTTTTGTTGTAAATCTCTCAACAGGTGATGCTGTATGCTGCATTCTTTTATGATTTTCGCAACAGCTATATTTTATGAACTAATGCATGAATTTACAACAAACTTCAGATTCGGATAATCTTTAGTAAGATTCGATGCCGTTGACATTTTGATGTAAATTGCTCATTATGTGATGCAGCTATGCTGATTTTTGCACGATTTACGCAATGCTCTATCTCAAGAATTAATTCATGGATTTTCATCAAACTTCAGATTCAATTAATCCTTGATATGAAATGGTTATGTCTTTGTTTTGGTGTCAATCACATTACAGGTGGTGTTTCTAAGAGGGCTGTAAATTAAGTAATGGCAACATAGGTATAAATCTATTTTTAATGAAATTACAAGTACAACTGCATTAAATTCCTTCTATGTAATCACCAGCAACGTTTATAAACTTTTGTCAAATGTCGGGAAGTCGTTGTAGACCATTGGCAAGGTGTGGATTGTTGATGTGAACGACTGAGCTCCCTACTTCATGGAATACAGATAATTCTTGGACAATTTAAGTATAATTCTTGGACAGTCCATTGGCGGTCCATGGTAAGAAGACAGCTCAGGATGTCAATCTGATCTTGAGGAATGGAGTGCCGACCTGTGCGTTGCAAAACCGCAGTCTCATTCCGACCCGAACAAAATGCTTGAACCCATCGTGGTATTGTCGTATACTGTATAGCATTTGTGCCACAGGCTTCCACGGATTCTCGATAGCATTCTGTTGCATTTTTGCCACGGACAACCTCGATTTTAAGCCACGACTGCTGATCACCTTTTGAAAACATGCTTTAGGGAGATGGAAACAAAACTCATCACTTTAACACCAAGCAACAACTATCCTTCTAAGCAGATCGACTGTTTTTTGCACTCTACACATCGACAACAGTTTCACCTCATCGCTCCCATATCTTATTTGCGAATGCTCGCCCTTCCGCGAGTTTCAAGGTTAAGTTGCCACTATTTAATTTACAACCCTCATATGCTGAATTTTTTCCCAGTTTCCGCAAAAGCTCTATCTCTAGAACTAATCCACGAATTTTTATTAAACTTGATAAATAACATTGCTGGTTATGTTTTGATGTAAATCACCAATAGAGGTGGCACTATTATACTGAATTTTTCTCGATATTTCCAATAATCCTATTTCAAAAACTAATGCATGGTATTCCATACCTTTATAATCTTCACAATGGGCATAGATCGCCATTTATTTTTAGCACTTATGAGCGACTTTAGAGGTATTAACATGTATGAGAATGAAAAAAAGTTTTGGGATTGCCCCATCCGACTAGTTTATTCTATTATAATTTTCAATATTTTAATATGTTACACTGATTAATAAATAAATGAAATCAAAAATGTTACATACACTTATTTGAATAAGAAAATGATTTTAAACAAAGAATAATTTCAAAAAAGTATTTCATGTTGATTTAATTAAGGAATTATAGTTATCATAATTCAAATATATTTAAAAAATTTATAAAAAAGTACAATTTCATGAATGGTTTAAATATAATAGAAGGAGACTTTTATTTTAATTCTTTATTTTAAATGAATGGTTATTCATTCGATACAATTTGATATAGAATGCCCTAAGCAGTACATTCAAAATTTAATGACATTTTTAAAATAAAAGTCGCGTGTAGATATGTTTCTGTTTAATTAAATAAAAGTGTAAAGCTTTATTTAAAGTTTAAATAATGGAATTAAAAGAAAAATGTATTCCAACAAATATATTAAATTATTCATTAAATTGATATATTGGAATACAGCTTTAACAGGGAAATTAGTGAAAACATTTTTTCAAACATATTTATATAACAAAACATGCAACAAAAAGGATTTGAATTTGAATTATCTCTTCTACATTTGAAATTTCGTTATAAAATAATTTATTATTAGAAAATATAGTGAGTTAAGATTGAAATATCTAATATATACAGTGTGCTCCATTAAAATAAAGTCAACGTGATTTTGTATAAGAATTGGAAACGAAACAAATCCATGAGAACAAAACAATTATATTAATAACCTTCCTTTGGGCGCGCCGTTGTAAAAAGTACAACAATCACTGTTTTTAAAAGGAAAATTCAAGTAGTAGTGGGTTGTTAATAACCATTTGTATTCGTTTATTGGATCTATTTACTTAGTTCCTGAAAGTTATTTGTATGTCAGTTTGTGCAATTAGCTGCATCTGTCATTTTAATCGGTTAACAGTGCATGAAATGTGCAAGCTTTATCTGTAAAAAGCTTTCAAAAAAGCAAATCTTATGCTTGATATGGGAAGCGACTAATATGTATAAAATATAGGACTAATTCTCCTACTCCGAAATTAATTTATTATTGCTTAGTGTAATGCATTTTTAATTTTTATTCTTTGTGATTGTAGATGCAAATAGCTTTTTATAAATCTAAACTTCTGCTTTAGTTATGCTATAACAAAATAAGTGTATTGCGGAATACTTTCATAAATTGTGATCAGAGATAGTTTATGTGATATTTTCAAAATAAATTATTTGTAAAATTAAAATATAGCAGCTAAAATTGATTGTTTTTCGCCTGTTGTACAATTTACGACCGCTCATGTGATGAAAATTTGCGCGGCCGGATAAAGATTAAGAAAGTCGATATAGAAATGCACATTTACAGATAATAACTCACTCCCTGCCTAACTTGGTCAGAAAAAAATGACTGTAAAAAATGAGTAGGGGGGAAGTGTCCTGCCGATATAAAACCATTACTGTTAATACCCACTATATCCACGATGCTTACATATGATTTGGAATATACGATATGGCATATCATGTACCAATTCCTGGCAGATGGTAGCATCAATAATATCCCAGGACTCAATGGTGGAGATTTCAGTTCTGTTACAGACTTGAACTCTATTGTCCGACATTGGCAATTAAAGATTTATTGAGGACACCCTACATATTTTCTTGCGGATTGAAATGGAAGTACAGGGTAGGCCCTTCCATTAGATATCCTCAGTTACCAAAAATCAATTCTAGAAAAATTTTGCAAAGATTATTTGGGTGTTTTCCTGTTTGAAAATACAACTTAGGCTACCAATTCTCTCTGCAATTGGCAATAAATGGGTTTCTAGATATTCTTGGTATTTGGTAGCCTACATGCGGTCTAAGGTGAACGCCAAATTAAGCTTACCACCATTGCCGGAGCCTTCCGATACTAATAATAAACTTTCCCTATGTTGTCTTTAGGAAAAAATTTCCTCTCCTTTTCTCATGTAATGCCCATGGAAAGCAGGCTGTCTGAGCGATCCAAACTGATTTTTTTTTCTTATCTGAGAACATAGAATGTCTCTGATTTTCTTGTGGATAACCTTGTGGATAACCAACATAGGCTGGTAGGCATAGGCTTATTAACCCCCCTGACTACCGAGCAATAGGGCAAAAATGTAATGTTGTTTTCTTTTTAATTTATTTTAAATGTTAATAAAAGAGGGGTTTTCTAACGTAGTATAATTTTCTTGTAACGTATATGATTAAAAGCCTTGAAAGTTTCAATCATAACTTAATATCTTAAAACTGGATTATATTTGTAGAATTATATTAATTTAAATATAGCTTCAATTGCAGTGAAACCTGCAGCGTAGGGAACGGATATATCCGGTTGCGGCAGGTTAATAGTATTTGGAGGCTTTGCCTATGCTGATAAACTTAACCTGACTTTTTACTCAGAACGTAAGCAGGCTGCCGATTATCAAAAAATGCTAGAAACCCAGTTACTGACATTTAAAGAGAGATTTGATAGTTTAAGTTGGATTTTCCAGAAGAAGAAATCCTTCTAGGATCCTCCTTTGCAAAATGCAAATCTTCTTTTGCAAAACCTCCTTTTCGGATAAAAGGGTACTTTTCAAGGAATGACATGTGCTATATGCTCATCTCAACCCTTTTTTCAACCCAAATTTAATACTTCGGAAATGATTTACTTTATCCTTTTGAAGATTATCGGGTCTCAATACCAAAATGGTCACCTGACAAAAAAAAAAAAAAAAAAAATAAAAAAAAAATTAAATGATATTTATACGAATACATTCGCTAATGCTTTGTTTAATCGTCAACAGAAGAAAGTATTGCAATCGATTTTTTTACTTCCAGTTTTCGACAAATTTACATGTTTTAGGCATGAGAATTTCTCCAAAACATATCTATAGTAAATGTCTTTCAGTACCTGCGTCCGTGTGCTGCCATTGTGTCATTGAAAAATGCATGATGTTATGCATAAAGTTCAAACAATTTTTTTTGTGCATCTTTTCTGTTATGGTCAGCAGGTCTTTTGTCAATTTGAAAATCTTACACTGGCAGAGGGCTCTGTAATAGCGAATTTAGTGACATTTTTATTATTGTACAATCGAAAAGTGTATGAAGTTGTACACAGAATTAATTTTTGTGTGTGTGTGTGTATGTTTTCAGCTGTTGACAGCCTATGCGATTTTCATTATTGAATTAACGATAAGTTTATGAAGTTATTCATAGTATTGAATCGAAATTTGTGTGTGTGCTTTGGGCTACAGTAACATGTTTGCCTTCAATATGAAAATATTCTCTCTGAAAGCGGTAGAGCACCCCTTTCAGACAGAACATTTTCAAATACTGATTTTTGTGTTATTTCCAGTATTAAAATCTGCGAATTTAATCTGGTGATATATAAATGACAACGTACTCCTATATTTAGGATGCTAAGAAAGAGGTTTTCTTAAACTCTGCAGATTTAACCGGGTTTCAATGCACTTTAAAAAAATCGTTAAACTTGCAGCAAAAACTGCTGTCTTCAATGTTATCAGCAGTTTTCGCCGTAAAAATTGCAGTAAAATTAGATATTTAGATGTAATAAAAAAGTTACATCTAATTTTACTGCGTTTTTAAAGGCAAAAACTGCTGGCAACATTGCTGCAAGCAATTGTTGCCGTAAACTTAACGGATTTATGACTAGTTTCGTTAAATCCTAAGCATTTAAATTGGTGATACAGTCTCTCGTTAATTCGAACTCGTCGGAATCACGAAAAAGGTTCGAATTATCCAGAATTCAAATTATGGAAAGTATAAAAAAGAAAACATGTTTGAAGGAGTACTATTAAAAATGAATTAATGTTATAGTATTTTCTAAAATTTATTTCGGCCGTAATCATTAGAATATCACTTAATATTAAATTTAAAGATATAAATACATAAAATAATTAAGGGACTAGGAAAAATGGAAGAAATGTTGGAAGTGTCATTCATGGACATACGGGGCACTGCAAAAAAGAATATCAAATAAACGGGATTATACCCCAGTAGCCAAACTATATTGGGCAAATATTGGCTACATCTTGGAGCAATATTGGCACATTCGCGTAATATTGGTATGAAATATTGCTCCAATATTGGTGTGTTTACATTTTGCCCTTATTTATCCAATATTTCCAACCAATATTATGCCAATATTGGGGTTTCATTGGAAATATTGCTAATAAAACGCCAATATTGGTTAAATATTGGAACTTGATTGGAAATATTTCCGATGTAACGCCAACATTTGTACAATACTGGCTTTTTATTGGCAATATTTCCAATGAAACTCCAATATTGCCATAATATTAGCTGCAAATATTGGCTAAATAAGGGCAAAATGTAAACATCCCAATATTGGGGCAATATTGATGTTTTATTTGCAATATTTCCAATAAATGAAATATTGGCGCAACGTTGGGCCAATATTAGTTTGTTACCAGGGATGTGTACAGAAGTTTCAGAACATTTCTGAGAAAAATGAAAATGTTTTTTTAAGGATCTGAAGTCCGTTGGAAAGTAAGGAAAAATGAAAAATTGGAATTCTCTTTAGTTTGAATTAAACAAAATCAAGCAAAAATGTGTTCGAATAAATGAAAAGTTTTGACGTCATTCTACCCTTAAAAATTTCAGGACTTCATATTTATTTCGAGTTAAGCAAAGATTTAATTTATCCGATTCGAATTAACGAGAGTCGATTGTATATAAATAGCATATTTTGAACAAATTGTAGAATTTCAGCATTCACAATCAGATGACAGGAAAAAAAATTGAAAGTGAAACTATTACTAAAGACGATTATTCTAAATTTTTATGTTTCTTAGATTTCTACCTACATTAAATTGAGTTATAAGAATCATGTAAGTCAGACAAATGGTCGATTTGTAACATTACCCACGCTTTGGGAATCATCAGTTCATATAAAACTTCATATGAGATTTTATAATATACTACTCAGTAGTGTGTGAGTTTGAGCGTCCATAAAATTTTTGTCTCGTACTAAAATAAAGTCAGATAGGCATGCAATACAGGTAAGCATACTCAAAAACAGACATTTTCTAAAAGAGGTAAATATTGAAAATTTGTCGAAATCAAGAGTTGAAAGTTTTCATGATTCCAATAATTTTTTATGGTAAAAACAGAAAAAGGTAAGAAAAAAAGAAAAGAAATAGTTTTTAATTTAAAAAAATCAAATTCATCGGTTCAAAATATTTATCTGACGTTTAAAGCAAAATTCAATGTACTATAATATGAAAGCGAATATGAACATAAATCATTTTATAAAGTTTAAAAAAGCGAAAACGCATGGGTAATAAAATGGACTCCTTTAGAAAATTCTAACGTTGTATTGGACTAGAAACCAAATGATTTGTAAAATTTATATTTATGGAATATGTCGTAGGTAATGCATTGAAATTTACGCAAAATAAACTTCTATATGACGCAATCTTTTACGAAGGAAAATTGCTCAATAAAAATAAATGAATTGCAGGTAAAATTCATTTTTTTTTATATTTACGCATTATCTGTATTAAGAATGCATATTTCAAAATGCTTTGAAAATTGATAATATTGTTTATCAAGACCCATCGGTGAATATATTGTAAACATTAGTTTAATATTAATTATTTAAATGCATAACATAATTAAGTATGATTAATAAAATAAATCAAAATAAATAGGTACAAAGCAATTCTTTGGAATACATTTATTTAAAACCTACATCAATTTGGCGATTTCTAGTACAGGAAATATATTTAAAATGTTGTTTTTATTTTCAACGAGATTCTATATCCCCCTTAATAAATACAATATAAGCATTAAAATAAATTATAAGACATTGAACTGTTAAATCTAAAATGCAGTAATTATCAAGTAAATGTTATATTTTACTTGATAAAGATACCATTAAAGTTATCAGTTTTGCATTTTATTTTTTAAAGTTTTTCTCTATCTTAGTTGTATTATAATTTATTTTTTCGATATGTTGTTAAAAATAATTTGTTTTATGGATACTTTAATTTAGTTCAATTAAAATGGTAATTCAAATATGCTACGTAGGTCAAATACCGACAATATTTGATGAAATTACGCATCTTTACTGTAAATTAAGTTTGTGTCCATAAGCTATTCACAATTTCTCAACTTTGAATCTCTAATTTCCTGTGGTCACCTTTAGATTGCCTTTCCAATTTGGTTTTACATTTGTAATTTCATTTTAATTAAGATATATGTATACAAACACACAATAGGAAAGAAAACATATTAAGGAAATTATTCGTATTCCATCGGAGATAAATTCCGATTTTTTTAATGGTATTAGTTCACGAGCATCACAATACGCCACTCCATTCCTGTCAAGCCTAAAAATTGGAATAATATTTTATCTCAAAAAAGTAAAAAACTATTATTTAATGCTTTATGTGCTATTCTTTAAAACCTTAATACACTTTAAACGGCATTTAACAGGTGTAGAAATATTTTTTTGTCATTTTATCGAAAGAAGGGGTTATTTAAAAATCAAAATCTGTTTATCTTTATGAAATTTAATTATCGTTACAAATACACAATAAGAGAGAAAACATATGAAGGAAATTATTTTCATTCCCCAGGGAATAGATTCCGAAGAAGTAAATTCACTTACAATATACTACCAGAAGAAAACATATTTAGTATTTCCCATGAGACTAAATCATTTTTGGGAAAAAGTAAATACATTTGTGTCACAGTAAAAACATTTCTATAAGTAAGTAAGTAAGTAATAATAATAATAATAATAATTTGCCCAATTATCATTGCGCCATTTGTGACTCTTTTATTTTAAACAAACATTTAACTCTTTAAATTTAAAATAAAAGTTACTTTCTTGAAAGTATCATGCGTAATTTAGTGCAAAAAATCTTAGAAAGTTGTAAGATCAGTTAAATCTTATTGTAATACAACATTTTCTAAAAATCTCCAAAATTTTTTTCTTACGCTATTTTCAAATAAATATAAATTTAATAGTACGCAAAAGAGCAACATTCGTATCTTTCAGACGATGAAATTAGTGTCAAACGCTAATTAATATATTTGGATAGCTGTTTTTAATGTTATTAAAGTAAAATTAATTTTTTTCAAAAAATGTAAAAACAAGAAAAAATAGACCGTGCAAGGGTTAAATTGTTCAAAATTAAAAGTATCAGCAGTAATAGTACATTAGCAGTTTTAATTCGTTATCCGTATATCTCTTGCGAAATTATTAAGAAATGCTACCATAAATAGATGGGCCTCTTTGAATTGCATAGTCACTCATAATCAAATCATCGATTAATATATAAATGTATAGTAAATTAGTTATGCTAAATACTGATTTCTCGTTGTTATAAATTGCATGAGCAATTTGGTTAATCATCTTATTATATAAATATCATTAAATTAAAACAATTTGGAAATAGCAGATCAAACGTAGCAAATGAGGTGCGTTCGTACTATAATAAAGTTTTAAAAATATTCAGAACTTAGTTTAATGGTATACAGTACATTGGATACAGTAGAGTGGCCAAAATATTTTGTGTGTCCCTGTTAATACAATCTGATTTCTATTATATAGGAAGTGACGTGTAATTAACTTCAGCAATGTATATCAATTTTATAAAATGTAAAATAATTTAATAGCATTAAAACTCGCTCCAAATAGTGTTCTCCCTATACACTGTTTTAAATAAAGGTGACGAACCGGTTGCATTTGACGCCCAGGGGTGAGAAGGTTAAATCACTTGGCACCAGCGGGCTTGAAAATGCGTTTGGGGTGCCATTGGGTGTTTCACGCTAATTAGGGTGGCGCGCAATGCATATACCGTTGGAAGATTTTCACCCCTTAGTCATTTGCGCATGCTCTGTAACGTGTATCCTTGCGCTTCAACTCGCTGTCACTGGTGGACCAACACAGCATTTTTTTCCTACGGTGACTATCACTGCTATACTCTATCCTAATTTTGTTTAGAACTTCGGATGGCTAACTTTTGGCGAGCTTCTTTATATAAAGCAACCTTTGAATTTCAGGACATATGAACATTTCAGGGAGACTTCGAAGGTGAGCTTGATGGCCAAGTGGATATGGCGCTGAGCTTGCAATCAGACGTTCTGCGTTCGAATCCATCGAGGGCCGAAAGTCGGTTAGTATGTTTTTTAATTTTTTATCATTGGGCACTCTGGATTAAGGGTGCCATCTTTTCACCATAATTAAAGGTGCTATTTTGGCTCCTTTAGGGGTGTCACCAGTGAGACAAGCCTTTCAGCCTTAAAAGGTGCAATGTGTCACCATTAGTTTTAACAGTGCACCATGTGTTAAGGAATATTTATGTGTGACTCTGTAAATTAATAACAACTATTCTTTTTATCACAGATTGTGCAGAATTTATTTTGTCAATTGTATGTCAATTTTATTATGTTCGAAAGAGTATAATATTATTAAAATGAATTTGAAACTTTTTTTTTTCTTTGACCTCAATGTAACAGAATGCTTTTGATTATATTTATAATTAAATTATTCGTTCGATCTTCATACAATTTGAAATGACTCGACAAAATTACGCAACAATTATATATTTTAAATTTCTAACGATTCGGTTTGGTAGTTTTTACTCTATTATATGCGGACAGACGGACGGACTGAAAGACAACTATAGGTGCTCGTATTATATTAATTGTGAACGCATCTAATAAAAGAATGATTTAATGATATTAATCTATTAAGTTGTTTAATCATATGGCCTGTATGGTTTATTCAGTTTTTTCTAACTTCAGAAAAAAGTTTGCAATTTAAAAAATATACATGTATATGTATATGAAAAAGAGATGCGAAAAATTTAATTTAATTTTGCTTCTAAAACAAAATGAAATACTGGGATTACTTTGATTTTCAAATAAACCAATAAATAAATAATAATAAATTTAATAATATGTTAAAGTTTAAAATTAATTTTATATAATATAAAAATGAAAATTTTAAATTATGAAAAAAATAGCTTCGAGATTTACTTCAGCATGATAAGAAAATAGATTAAAATGTGTTCTTTCGAATTCCATAATCATAAATAAGTAATTTTCTTGCAAGATAAAACTAACTAATTGCAGACAGCCTTGGAGAAAAATAAACTAAATGAAATTTCTTTTACATTTCAACAGATAACATTATCATTAGATTGCCTATAATTTTTTTGTCAGATATTAAGATGAAATTTTTATTTCTTTCAATAAAATGTATTTAAAACATAAATACATTTATTGTATTACAAACATACAAATTGCGTGTTTATTTATCCCTAGGCATACAAAGTTTAATACAAAGTAATAACTATATTTTTTGTAGAAGAATATTATTCAAGTAACAGAATGTGTAAAATATGTACATTTAAGCCTATTTGTCTGCTAATTAGGCGCAACTGTTTTCTTTAATTGGTGGTTATCTTTTTTTCGATTGAAAAAAAAAGAGATTTTTTTATTTCACACAGTTTGTTGAATTTCAGTGCATTCAGGCTGAACTCAAAGACTATCAGGTTTTAGGTGCGTTCGTATTTATGTAAATAAGTAGCGTCTGTAGTCGTCTTTTAATCTGTCCGTCTGTATATAACAGAGCAAAAACTATTTAATACAATATTTAAAACAATCTAATAGAAACATTTAAAATTTAAAATATATTATTATTGCATAAGTTTGTCGTGTTATTTCAAATTTTATGAATATCGGATGTACAGTTTAATTACAGGGACAATCAAAAGCATTGATTACATAACGACAATGGGTAAAAATATTTTCAAAATTAATTTAATGACGTTATACTCTTTTAAACATAATAGAATTGATATGCACTTTAGAAATATATGCTAAAAATACATTCTGAACAATCTGTGATATATATAATATTTATTAATTTACAGGGCCACAAAAAAGAATTCCATTGCATTGGTAAAGCACACTGTTAAAAATAACGGTGACAAACCAGTTGCATTTGGCGCCCAGGATTGAAAAGGTGCTAACTTTTGACACCCTCGGGCTTGAAAATGTGTTTGGGATACCGTACTCGGTGATTCACGCTGATTAGGGTGCCGCGCAATGCATACTATTGGAGGATTTTCACCCCTTAGTCATTTGCTCATGCTCTGTGACGTATATCCTTTCACTTCAACTCGCCGTCACTGGTGGATCAAAACAGCCTTTGAATTTCAGGACATTTGAACGTTTCAGGGACATTTTCGAAGTGAGCTGATGGCCGAGCGGTAAGAGCTTGAGCTTGCAATCTAATATTGTGGGTTCGAATCCTTCGCGGGCCAAAAGTCTGTTTATATTTTTCCTTTTATTATTAGGCCCTCTGGATCAAGGGTGCTATCTTTTCATCCTAAGTAAGGGTGCAATTCTGACTCCTCTGGGGTTGTCACCATTGAGTCAAGCCTTTCACCCCTAAAAGGTGCAATGTGTCACCTGTAGTTTTAAAAGTGCAGGAAATACTGATTGGGGCGCTAAATAATTTTAATATAATTAATTTAAATTTAATAATTACGTTAAATTATTTCATATTTATAAAAATGATATTCGTTGCTGAAGTTTTGCTACAAATTATTTCTTGTATAATAGAAAGAAGTTAGTAATAATAGGGTCACACAAAAGATTTCGGCCACTATATTTTATCCGAATACTATTACTACGAGATCTGAATAGTTTTAAAACTTTGTAATAGTACGAATGCACCTCATTTGCCACGCTTGACATGTAATTTTCAACTTGTTATTTACGTCAGAGAAAACCTTTACAATACAAATTTAAAAATATGCATGTAAATGCACATGAAAAAGAAATGTGTAAAACCAAATTTAATTTTCCCGCTAAAAAAAGAACATAATACTGGGACTATTTAAATTTTTAAATAAATAAATGAAAAATACTGAATTTAATTTTTTTTTAGTTTAAAGTTAATTCTAAATAACTTTGAAATGAAAATTATATATTATTAAAAAATAACTTCAAGATTCACTCCAGTATGATTGGAAAATAGATTAAAATGTGTTCTTTCGAATTCCATAATCATAAATAATTAATTTTCTTGCAAGATAAAATTAACAAAATTAACAAATTGAAGACAGCATTGGAGAAAAATAAACTAAACAAAATTTCTTTTACATTTCATCAGATAACATTATCATTAGAATTCATATACATTTTTTATTAGATATTAAGATGAAATTTTTATTTCTTTCAATAAAATGTTTTTAAAGCATAAATACATTTATTATATTAGAAACATATAAATTGCGTATTTATTTTTTCCCTAGGCATACAATTTTTTATGTAAAGTAATAAGTATATCTTTTGTAGAAGAATATTTTTCAAGAAGTAGAGTGTGTAAAATATGTAGATTTCAGGCTACTAGTCTGCTAATTAGGTTCAGGACTGCTTTCTTTATTTGGTGATTACCTTTTTTTTCGGTTGAAAAAAAAAACAGATTTTTTATATTTCATACAGTTTGTTGAATTTCAGAGAAAAAAAATGGCTGAACTTAAAGACCATCCGGTTTTAGGTGCGTCCGTATTTATGTAAAAAAGTATCATCTATAGCCGTCTTTCAGTCTGTCCACATTTAACAGACCGAAAACTACACAATCGAAACATTTGAATTTTAAAATATGTTATTATTGTATAGTTTTGTCAGGTCATTTCAAATTTTACGAATATCGGATGTACAGTTTAATTACAGGGAGAATCAAAAGTATTGATTACATAACGGCAATGGGTAAAAATAGTTTGAAGATTATTTAATTGATGTTATACTCTTTTAAACATAATAGAATTGATATGCATCTTTGAAATATGTGAAAAAATACATTCTGTACAATCTGTGGTGTAAAGAATATTTATTAATTTACAGAACCAAAATAATAATAATAATAATTCCATTACATAATGGTATAGCAGGAAACACTGATTAGGGCGCGTTTTAATTATATTAAATTATTTCACATTCATGAAAAAGATATACGTTGCTGAGGTTTATTACAAGTTATTTCCTATACAATAGAAAGAAGTTAGTAATTACAGAGTCACACAAAGGATTTCGGCCACTATATTTTATCCGAAGTACTGTATACTATTACTATTACTACGAAATTTGAATATTTTTAAAACTTTGTTATGGTACGAACGCACCTCATTTGGCACAGTTGACATGCAATTTTCAACTTGTTACTTACGTTAGAGAAAAACTTTACAATACAATTTTAAAAATACGCATGTAAATGCACGTGAAAAAAAAAGTGTAAAACCAAATTTTATTTTTCTGTTAAAAGAAACATAATACTGGGACTACTTCAATTTTCAAATAAAAAAATAAATGAAAAATACTGAATTTAAAAAAGTGTTTTAGTTTAAAATTACTTCTAAATAATTTTGAAATTAAAACTATAAATTATTAAAAAGTAACTCCAAGATTCACTTCAGTTTAATTTGAAAATGGATTAAAATGTGTTTTTTCAAACTCTATATAACCATAAATATTTATTTTTATTGGAAAACAAAATTAACACTTTTAAGACAGCTTTGGAGAAAAATAAATGAAACGAAATTTCTTTTCTATTTCAAAAACTCACATTAGCATTAGAATGCACATAAATTTTTCATCAGATATTAAGATGAAATATTCATTTTTTCAACAAAATGTATTTAAAAGATAAATGCATATATTATATTAGAAGCATAAAAATTGTGTATTTATTTTCTATGTTTTAAGAAAAGTAATAAATATATTTTTTGTAGAAGAATACTTTTCAATAAGCAGAATGTGCAAAATATGCAGGTTTAATTATATTTAACCGCTCATTAGACCCAGGTCCATTTTCTTTAGTGTGCGATTACCTGTTTTTCGGTTAGTAAAATAGATTTTTATTTCCTACAGTTTGTTGAATTTCAGTGCAAAATTTTTTTGCAGAACTCAAAAACCATCCGGAAATATTTAATGCTTCAATCCAGTGTGCCCATCGCCTTAAACACATTCCTCTGGTTTATTGTAGCGAACTGTGTTATCTGGAGCTGGGGGAATTTAGATTCCCACTTCGAGCACGTTCAGCAGACCTAACTGAAGCGACCAAATTGACCAGTTACATGACGTGACAGGTTTCTAACCGGTTGACAGATTCACTGGGCTTCATTGGTACCGTGTACTTGTAGCGCCATCTGTATTACATTGCTGTAATTGTTCTTTTATTGATGTTGTCATAAATGTTCGTGTAACCGATCATATGACCCAACTAACCAAGATTTTTTTCTGGGTTAGGTTGTTCCCTTTGTTCTACACGACATTGGTAGTGTGTCGTTTGGTAGCACTAACGCTTTGGTAACTAACCGATCCTACCGGTACTTGAGCTTGCATTCTTTGATTAATACACAAAATTTTACCCGCCAGTGTCTATGAGGCAAAACTTAAATGAATGTTTGAACTCCTGCATTTGGAACTTGGCCCCGAAGCAGATTGTGGTACAAAAATGATTAAAATTGCAATTTGTTTGATCGTTAGCAACTTCAAAGATAGCTATATTTTAGTTTTAAAGATGATGACTTGAATGGCATTAACCATTCCACTGTTACTTCCTTGATTTATAAAAAGATGGACGACCGACGTGTACTCTGGGCTGAATGAAATAGACCCGACTGCAGTACGAGTTTCACTATTTGGAGCAGTGATCCAATTAGATTCGGTAAAATTTAAATTTGAAGACGAAGGGGTATCAATGTATCTGGAGTAGTAGATTAAATGTATGTTGTTTTAAATATATTTTCAACGCATTTAAGCATTTGTAAAAGTATAAACACTTTTAAAGCAAAATGTCTTTTTTCAAGCTGTTAGGAATCAAAATGCTGAATTTATTTATTAAACTATGCATTTTTTAACAATTAAAGCGAACGTAATTCATTGAGCTTGTACTACTTTGAGCCTTTTCTTTTAATAAACATTTTTAGAAACATGCTAATTTACCAAAAAAAAAAGAGTTTTTTTTCAAATGGTGGCAACTTTTTTGATTTTCAACATCCATGACTTTGCATTTTTCAAAATTATAGGGAGCGTAATTCATTGAAACCTGGACTACTTTCAGCCTTTTTTTTTAATAAACATTTTTAGAAACACGCTAATTTGCAAAAGAAAAAAAAGAGCTGTTTTCAAATGGTCGAAACTTTTTTTATTTTCAACAGCATACAATTATTTGTGAGCAATTTTGAGTGCCATTGGCTATCATTCAGTTTTGCTTACTCGAGATATGACTGAATTTCTTATAATGGTTATAATATAAAATTGTTAGAATAACATTATCATACTTTTATTAGAAAAATGTTTACCTTGTTTTCCATTGCTTTCACTGAGTAATCAGTGGAGTAATCATTATACACAGTGTATCTGTTATTTTTCATGACTGACGTAACTGTACAAGAAACGGCAACTATCAGAAATCGTCATACCTCTTATTTTGAAGGTCATTTATCTGCACATGTCCAAGGATTCGGTGCCCTTCAAAAACAAGCGATTGATCTTGAAACACACATTAAAACGCAGCTGTTAAATTTCTGTTATCCAAGTCTATATGGAAATGAGAATAAACATTAAATTCTGCTTCAGTTAGGACAAAATTGCTACAAAAGCCCATGAAATGTTAAAACAAGTGTACACTGTAAAAAAACAAAAGACACAAATTGGGTTGTAAAATTTTTGGGTAGTGTTCCAAATTGGAAAGTTTACTTTGTTGTCGAAAATGGTTTTAAAAAAACGGCAGATCCTTATAACAGAAAACAACAAAACATCTTAGATAATGTACACATTATATCTAAGAAATGTTCATTATTTTAATGCTATCAAGAATCTGCCATGTTTGAACCATTTTGGGTTAACTTCTCTGGTAATACTACTGTCCCAATTTGGGAACACTATTATACCTCAAAATCACAACCCAGTTTGGGTCTTTTATTTTTACAGTTGACAAAAACGAGTATTTTTCACTCCCTTTTGATTGGTTTAGTAGTTTTCGGGACGGCCATGAATACGGGGTAGATGAAGCACATGGTGGAATGTCGCATTCCATGCACCTGAAACAAGTGAGAGAGTTCTTAAGCATGTAATTTCGGATCAGCGATTGACTAATCCAGTACTCGCCAACTGACTGAATGTTTCCAAGGAGGTGATTAGAAAAATTTATATACAAAAAAAATACTACGAATAAAACATCGAAATATAAATCGCTTGATGATGTAACAAATGCATGTAATGGATTTAATGTCCAGTGAATGGGACATTTACAATAACCCATTATTGGAATTTAATCTTACAGTTTGGCAATCGTTTTTAGATCATCATAGTAATCAAGTAATACCGAATTGCATAAAATAAGCATCCTAATAACTCAAAAATGGTAATTAAATTAACTAAACATTCACTGGATTGGATTGAGTGTCTAATTTCCAATTATAATTTATCTTTGAATTAAAATTTTAATGAAATATACGGTCATAAAAATCGAAGAATGTGAAAAATATGATTACATATGTTTTGAAAACTAATTGTCAGATCGACTTCATTATTTACACAAAATTTATGTTATTTTTAACATTCAAACATTAAATTAAAAAAAAATTGTAAAATTTCCATACACCTTTCCGGAAAACAAATATTACGAGAATCTAAATAAATAAATAAATAAATAAAAATAAAAAAATAGTTCCTGATAATTGAAGTTACTGATATTAAAAAAGCTTATTATTTTTACATACTAAGTACATACCAAATTTCAAATCTCTATCTTAATTTGTTCGATAGATAGATCGTTTACAGACAGACAATATTTTTTTTTAATTATGTTTTTTGGAGACTCCAGTGTGAGAAATGTGAAAATCCGTAATTTTCTTTTCGATTTTCAAAATGTTGCAAGACTCATTGTATACTATGTATGATGGGTAAGTAATAAAAGTGCAGAACTTTATTATCTTTTATCTAACGCAGATCATTATATACGATTTACTGAAGAAAGTGCAGTTAAAATTTCATAACAAAGCTACATATTCGTTAATTTAATTAAAATAGAGTATCTCAGGTAATCTATACGGCGATAAATATTATATTGGCTAAAAAACAATTCTCTGAGATTATTAAAATTTCACTTCATGCATTATTTTTAATTTGAAGCGCTCATACATTATATGATGCAAATATAAATATTCATTTACTAGCAAAATGCTTTATAAAATAAATTTTAAGCAAAGTATATACACAGACTAATGTATTATATTACCTTCCATAAATTTTGAAATTTAATTTACGAAGGGATATTTATAGATTTAAGGAAAATTTAATGTTTGTTCATTATAATTTTATAATTATAACTAATGTGTAGGCGTATAAATAATTTCAAATTTTCCTTTTTCAATAAAATCTAAAAATGATGAGTGAATTAAAAATTCAATTTACAGTAACTCTATTAAACAGCAAAAATGGAAAATCATGCGGGAATCATAGAGTATGAAATACTTTCCATTAACTTCAGAATAAATGAAAATTCATTTTTATTACAATGATAGTCGATAAAATATCTGATTTTTTCGTGCAGTCCTGTGTATCATCTACAGATGTCTATGCGTACTACGTAGTATGGTAAAAGTTAGTTCCGTTAAACACATAGTCTTTTTTATAAATTTCCACCCAGAAATTTTCGCAGATGAACAGATGTTGTTGACATTTGTATAATATTCTGTATGTACTATGCGTACTACGTAGTATGATAAAAGTTAGTTCCGTTAAACACGTAGCTCTTTTTATAAATTTTCACCCAGAAATTTTCGCTGATGAACAGATGTTGTAGAAATTTGTATAATATCCTGTATACTAGCGGTTCCCAAATTTATTGGTACGCGACCACTTTTTTTTACGTAAAAAAAAAAAAAAAAAAAGTTGAATGTAGATTCTGCCATTGCAGAATTCAGTTTCGCCTCCGATTAGAAAAGAAAAAAAAATCGATAGTTTTTTTAGAAGGGCGACCCCGTTTAGATTTCAATGAACTAACTTCATTTTTCTTGTGTTTATTAAGATAATAGCAAACAGAACGACGTGAAATACCCAATTGAATAGCAATTTCTCTCTGAGACATTGGAATTGCGGAATAATAAAGAGATACAATTTGACGTGCTACTACTTCATTGATTAGATTAATCAAAAACGGATTTTTTCTTTAGTTTAAACACTTTTTTATAGACTCTGAGAAAAAGAAAATGCATTTTAACAATAAAACGAGTGGAATCCCGTCGAATTCGACGAATGAAATGTTTAAAACACCCGATCGATTTGGTTTAAAAAAAAAGCAAAAGTAATTACATTATTGAATCAATATATAATAAATATATTTGCAAACTAAATTTCAAGTTTGCCAGTTACAATTTTGCATGCAAATATTCGCACATCTTCAGTTAAAATTGTAATCTGAGTGCCGGCGAAATCCAGAAATTTTATTTTAAATGCACTCACAGAAAAATAGTTAAAAAAAAACTAATTTTATTTTTACTGTGACATTATTTTCACTAACTGAAGTCATCTGAAAGTAAAATCTCAATCTCAGTGTCCATAATGAAAAGAAATATTGAAATGTAACTACTACGTTATCTCATCGGCCAAAAAATTATCGCCAAACTATAAGATTAAATGCCAGTAATGGATGATTGTGAATGTCGCATTCAATGACATTAAATACGATTCTTTTGTTTAAAATGTCATTAAGTGATTTTTATTTCGACTTTTTATTAATATTTTTATTAATATTCTACTAATTATTTGTTTTTTCGTTATTTAAAATAAAAATTATGTCAATATGTATAATTTGGCTATTAGTTTGGCGATTTGTATAATTTGGCGAAATTGGTCGACGGGATAACAGAGTAGTACCTAATATCGTTATGAGTAAAAATGCGATGTTTTAAATAGCGATGTCATTTTCTCTTCAAATGTTTTTTTTTAAAGTTACTGTTATTAGTAATATGAAAAAGGCATCCGTAATAATATTGTAATTCCCCTTTATCTGGTTGCTGAATGACATCATTTTCCTCATTTGAAATTTTTCTTATTTTGCTTTAGACATTAATTTTTATCATAAATTATTTTCTGTTATTTTATTTACGTTATTAATATTATTTCTCAGTAAATATATTTTTTTAACCTCAATTAGTGCATAATTACACGCAATCATTTTGAAAAATAAATTTTTATTATCGAGAGAAAAGCTAAACTGGGTTGCCACCATTTTGAAGAAATATCGTAAAAAGCATTTAAAATTAAAAATAAAATATAAAAATGTAAATAAATTAAAAAATAACTAAAATGGGCACAACTACAAATAAATAGCTTTCATTTAAAAAAATAATTATCAAAATTGGTTGAGTAGAAAATTCAGGGCTGATGACACGACATTTTTTAGCTTGTCTGAAAAAAAATAGCATCGGAAGCTAAAAAAAAAAAAAAAAAAAAAAAAAAAAAAAAAATTGCGACCCATTTAATATACTGCTGTGGATCAGAATGGAAATTGCTATATGACATCAATAAGCTATCGGCTATCCTGTGCTACGAAAAAGTCAAAATTTCGTACGAAAGATGCACAAGCAGCGAAAAAAAAAAAAAAAAAAAAAAAAACAATTCGCAATTTCAATGTGCGTAAGAGGAATTTAATTATCACAATACAACACAATACACTAACTAGAAACATAATTAAAAATTTATTTAAATACTGTCAAAACATAACTTTATATCAATGCGTTTTTTGAGACTGGTTTTTACCGATGAAAGCATCTATATCAAGGTTAAAAATTGTTAATTTAAACCTAAATTCTTTTTCAATGCACAATTTTTCTTTGCTTGTTATTCAAAAACATCCAAGTACAAAACACATGTTCTCACGACTATGTTGTGTTGAAATCCAGAAAGAAATTTAAAGCTCATTTAGATGTTTCTGGATATTTTGCTCGTAATTCCTTCATCTGGAAACTAAGCAATTTTCCTTGAAATATTTGCTATTGTAATTGCTATAGTTTTTTTTTAACAGATGAAATTCAAAATATATTTTTGTGACAAATCTCGATTGTTTTCGCGACCCACTAAAATAGCCGTCGCGACTCACCGGTGGGTCGCAACCCGCAATTTAGGAACCGTTGCTGTATACTATAAACATAATTTATACACAGCTGGTAAATAATATTTAAAAATAAATAAATTTAAAAACACATACCACAACTGAAAACACACTTTTAGCAATTTTTTTTAGGCTTCGGTAGATAAAAATTTTCTTCTATAGCCAAAATTATTTTGCGTGTTCTTGTTATTGAACAATAAGTACTGTGCATAAAATATTCTATAATAACATTCTAGAAGTATTATGTAGCATACGATGATAGTAAGTTTTGAGATTGTCACATGCGACTATTTTTCCTGTACGTAACAGAACCCATCTAACTTTTTCTCTTAAGAGACAACAAGACAATATCGCTCTTTAAACAACAAATCCTTGTTTTAAAAATCTTCTTGTATGTAATATTCAATTACTTTAGAAAATAATAATAACAAATAAAAGTGCAGGAAATTGTTACTTTTTATCTAATGCAGATGTTATATACGATTTATTGAAGAAAATGCATTTAAAATTTCACAACAAAGCTACACATTCGTTAATTTAATTAAAATAGAGTGCCTGTGATAAGTTTTATGGAGATAAATTATATATTGGTAATAAAAAAATTCTCTGAGACCATTAAAACTTTACTTGCGGTATTATTTTTAATTTAAAGTGTTCAAATATTATACGGTACATATCTAAATTTTCATTTACTTAACAGCTTTATACTCAAAAGAAAATTCTTTATAAAATCAATTTTAAGCAAAGCATATACTTTGGCTAACTTATTATATTACCTTCCATAAATTTTAAAAATTAATTTGCGAAGAAATATTTATAAATGCTAAGGAAAATTTAATATTTATATATTACAATTTTAGAATAATAAATCTTGTGTAGGCGTGTAAGTAATTTCAAATTTTCTTTTTTAAGAAAAAAAATTATTGAGTGAATTACGAATTCAGTTTTGATTAACTACTTGATTAAATAACAAGAAATAAAAATCATGCGTCAAGCATAGATTATGAAAAACTTTCTATCATAATCTGAATATTATGAGGAAACTTCATTGTTATTACAATTAATAGTAGTTTAAATATATGATTTTTTTGCACTCGTGTATATTATCTGCAGGTATGTATGCATATTATATAGTACGGTAACAGTTAGTACCGTTAACAGCACAGCACAGCTAAAAATTTCCATTCAGCAGTTTCCATCAATAAACTTATGTTGTTGAGGATTTTTGTAATATCCTGTTTATGATCTACAGAATTAACATGCACCTGGTAAAATTTAAAATAAATATAGATAAATTTAAAAGGGCACAAATTAAGTATTTACATTTAAAAACTGAAAACACACTATCCGTAAATTTCCTTTTAAATAATTTCTGTGTGTAATATTCATTTGCTAAAAAAATAATAAAAGTACTGAACTTAATTACATTTTATCTAATGCAGATCATTATGTACGATTTATTGACGAAAATGCATTTAAAATTTCTTAACACACCTATACATTCGTTATATTAATTACAATACAGTATCCGAGATACGATTTACGGTAATAAATATTATATTGATTATAAAAGCAATTCTCTGATATTATTAAAATTTCACTTTCTGTATTATTTTTAGTTCGAAGCTTTTCAATATTATATGGTACAAATCTAAATTTTCATTTACTTGACAGCTTTATACTCAAAGTAAAATAATTTATAAATTCAATTTTAAGCAAAGTATATAGTCAGGCTAACGTATTATATTACCTTTCATAAATTTTGAAATTTAATTTGCGAAGGAATATTTATAAATTTTAAAGAAAATTTAATATTTGAACATTATAATTTTAGAATAATAAATCTTGTGTAGGCGTATAAGTAATTTCAAAATTTCTCTTTTCAGGAAAAAACTAAAAGTGACGAGTGAGTTACAAATTTAATTTGCAGTAACTCCATTAAACAACAACGACGGAAAATCATGCATAAAGCATAGATTATGAAACATTTTCCATCACATTCTGAATAATATATGAAAATTTCATTGTTAGTATGATAAATAATCGTCTAAATAATGACTTTTTGCTGCATCCCTGCATATCATTTACCAATAACGTATGCATACTACATCGTATATTAAAAGTTAGTTTCGCTAAACACATAATCTGTTTGTAAATTTTAACCCAAAAATTTCCACCAAAAAACAGATGTTGTTAAGATTTTTTGTAATATTTAGTATATGATAAACAGAATTTATACATACTTGGGAAATAATAGAAAAAATTATGATAAATTTAAATAAAAAGAATATTGCCCAGTTAAACTGATGGCATTGAGCTCACAGGCTACGCATACTAATTGTATATTACAGCCTTATATTTTCAAGGGTTAATTCCGTTCGAAAAAAATATTAAGGAGGGTAAACAGCTCCCCCCTTTCCTCTTTTTATACTTAATCATTGAACGCTCTAAACTGATCAGAGACATGCTTTATCATATAAAAAATCCATATCCAAAATTTAGAGCAAATTGGAAAATTCTTAATAAAAACCCATTTATATAATTTAAGAAGAGTTATTCTTCTCTTTCATATATTTAACCATTAAACTTCCAAAACTATTCAGAGATTTCAACGAAATCTGACAATTCTGCGTGAAAAACCTATTTATATAAATTAAGGGGAGGGGCTTCTTCTCTTTCATATATTTAACCATTAAACTTCCAAAACTATTCAGAGATTTCAACGAAATCTGACAATTCTGCGTGAAAAACCCATTTATATAAATTAAGGGGAGGGGCATTAGAACCCCCATTTCCCCTCTTTATATTTATCTAATGAACAGCTAATACCAATCCCGGAAGCGCTTCATCAGAATGATCCTATGTGTAAATTTTGAACAAAAACTAATATTTCTGCATGAAAAACCCATTCATATCAATTAAGGGGAGGAGCCAACCGTTCCCCCTCTTATACATATCGAAGGAACTCCAAAAACTAATCAGGGAAGCGCCTTATCAGGATATACCTATATATAAAATTTCAAGTGGATGGGATATTTTTATCATGAGTTATCGCGTTACGGACGTACAAACGTACGCACATACATACAGAACGGGAAGGCACATAAGCTCTCAGGCTATGATAGCCTGTGAGCTAAAAAGCATAGAAACCACAACTCAAAACAGACTTTCGGAAATTAATGTTTTGGTAGATCAAGATTCTTTTTTCTATAGCCAAATTATTTTCTGTATATCTGTAATCGAACAATAAGTTTTATGCACATCATATTCTATAGTAAGAACTTTCTAGGATACCTCACATTGTAAAAAAAAAAAAAAAAAAAAAAAAAAAAAAAAAAAAGCAGACGATTTTACAGAAAAACTACTGGTAATCTGGACGCCAGTAGAATTTACTATTTTTTAACGGAAAATTTCCCGTAAATTCCATGAAAATACACAAAATTATCTGGAATTTACGGAAATTTTCCCGTTAAAAACAGTAAATTCTATTCGCGTCCAGATTACCAGTCGTACTTCCGTAAAATCGTCCGTTTTTTTTTTACAGTGCAGTTTGTCAATTTTAATACGTTTAGTACTCTAATATGATTATAATACAATTAAAACGACTTTTCCCCATAGACTGTAATATAACGGAATTCTTTTGAGTGACCCTACAAATGAACCGAAAATGAAACAAACTTCATTTTCAATACCAAATATGCCATAGTAAAATCATAACTTAGATTGATCATCATAATAACGTATATCAATTTCATGAAAATCTGACTATATTTAAGTGAATAAGAGCACAGATAGACGATGTGTTAAAAAATGCATTGAGACTTAAGACGCATTTCAACAATATTAACTCACAATTGGCATTGTTGCGAAATCTCCTCCGATGAAAGTAACGTTTGTTTCTCGCCTGCGAGCGAGCGATGTATTTATATGATGCTAAGTGGCAACTAGTTTCGTTGCCTTGACGACCAGTTTTTTGAAATGTTTTAGTTAAGTTTATTATTAGAGTTGTTGAATTATGCGTCTTTGGAATGTTATATTTTTTTAATAATAGTGGAAATAGCAGATTGGCTGTATTGTAAATATGTGTATAGTAATATTTCAACATATAGAATAAACTTATTATGAAAATGAAAACCTTTTGATATTGGAGTAATTTTCTCTTCATGGTGCCCCAGGGCATGATCGTGTATGCTAGAAATATAGCTGTTTATGAAGACAATTTTCACGCTCTACGGAATATGAATATATATTTTTCTTCTGGAAATATAGACAGCAGATACATCTTTTAAAGAATTTATCTGGCGAATCCGACGGATTTAGAAATCGCGGCCACAACGATGAAATTTGAGGTAGGTTCCATTTGTTTATTAATTTATATATTTGCATGGAATATCGTTTGAAAATAAATAAATAGAATGTTTTGGTTTCGTTAGGAAATTTATTGTTTTAGTTCCGAAACTGATAAATTATTTTAATCTCGGATTTAAAGTAAATGATTATTGAAATTTAGTTTCGTTTGGAAATATTTAATGATATTATACTAGGAGATATTTTATTATATCGTTTTGAATAGGGATCTGCAAAAAATAAAAAAAGAAATGTATTCTTCGAAATGTATTGTGTTCGAGGGAGCACAACGAAACTAATTTCTAAAATTGAATCTATTTTGAAGAATAATGATATGGAAATTTCTTTGAAAATAGAAGAAATTAAAGATTGTCAGGAACAAATAAATGAAAAATTTTCGGAACTAAAAGAGCCAGATAAAGAAATTTTTGAGCTCACGGATATTAAAGAGGTTGAAAATGAAGTTTCGTGTTGTGAAGAGTATAATGAAAAGATTGTTAAATATCGAGGTAGAATGACGCGTTTTATAAAAGAAAATGACATTAAATCTAACGATACTGCCTCTAAGGATAAGCCAGTGATATATAACAATGACCTTTTACACGCGATCTTGCTTAACGAAACCAGAACACTTAAATTGCCAAAATTAAACATATTTAAGTTTTATGGGGACTGTAATCAGTGGCTAGATTTTTGGAACTCATTTGAGGTTGCTATTCATAACAACGACTCATTGAGTAAAATCGAAAAATTCACTTATTTAAAGACGTATTTAGGTGGATTAGCATTAAGTGCTGTTTCTGGCTTTTCGCTAACGAATGAGAATTATGATTCACCAATTCAATTATTGAAAAGTAGATTTGGGAGATCGGATTTAATAATTAGCTCCCATATGAACAAGCTTTTGCTTACGGAACCTGTAAGGAATTCTTCAAATGTAGTAGGGTTAAGAAAAATGTATGACGCGATTGAAGTACAGATCCGATCACTACAATCGCTTGATGTTGCAACTAAAACATACAGTAACTTGTAATGTCCGGTAATTTTACAGAAAATTCCCGAAGATTTAAGTTTGAGTTATAATAGGAATCGGGAAACGAGTGAATTATTTGATATTAAGAATTTAATGGAATTTTTGAGAAAGGAGGTAGAATGTCGGGAAACATCGTTATTGTTAGCTAATTCTAAGGGTGGGAATGCAAATGAATCAGCATTCCGTAATAAGGAAATAATTCAAAGCAGTAAAAATAAATATTATTTGAATCAGAAAAGAAATGATAGCACAAGGCTTTCTTCAGCCGCTGTCTTAACGACTGCTACGAATGAAATTTGCATTTTTTGTCTTGATAAGAATCACGGAATTATGAACTGTCCTTTGACAATAAATCGAAGAAAAAATTCTCTTAAAATTAACGGTCGTTGTTTCATTTGCCTTAAACGAAAATACATCGCTAAATTTTGTTTTAAAAGGAATCAGTTATGCAAAATTTGTAAATTGCGTCACAATGAATTAATTTGCGACAAATCGCTTACCTCCGTTAAAAATAATTCGAATGATCAAAACTCTGACTCAACGCAAGATATTGTGACGTCATTAGCTTCCACCAGATGTTTCAAAAATAAAAGGGAAAGAAAAGAATGTTCTCCTGTCTTGTTGCAAACACTCAGTGCAATAGTAAAGGGAAACAAAAAATCTAAAATTGTTCGTGTTTTGTTAGATGGGGAATCGAATCGGACTTTTGTTGAAAAACGGATTGTGGATTCGTTAGGTTTAAAGATCATAAAAAGAGAAACATTTCGAATTCATTCCTTTGCGGATAAACAAAATAAATCAATTCAGTGTTATTATATAGTGGAAATTGAAATGGAAAATATAACAAATTCTCATAAATGCATCAAAATACAAGCCGTGGTGATTGATAAGATTACGCATGGAAAAATTGAAATTTTTTCTCAATGGGTTAAGAATCTTGCACTAAGTCAAGGAATTGAATTATCTGATTATGCAACTAGTAAAGATATACACATTTTGATCGGTTCAGACTATGTATGGGAAGTTTTGTGTGATAAAATTGTTAGATTAAGTAAATGTTTAGCTGCAACAGAGAGTTTATTCGGATTTGTAGTTCAAGGTAGGGAAGGAAATTCGGAATCTAGAGATATTTTGGTAAATCATGCGATTGTTATGAGGGAAGAGTTAGAATATGAGAGAGTTAAAAATTTATGGGAATTGGAGGCAATAGGAATAAAACCAGATAAGGAAATGTCGCGATCAGATTTAGACATTATCAATAAATTTGAACAAAATACCTTATATAAAAATAACAGATATGAAACTAGACTGTTGTGGAAGGAAAATTTTAAGGAGCTTAAAAGTAATTATGAGATTGCAGAACGGCGTTTGATGAGCCTATGCAATAAATTTCGTCGCGATCCTGATTTGTACATTAAATATAAGGATATTATTGAGGAACAGCTAAAAGAGAGTATAATAGAACAAGTTGAATGTCAATCTGAAGTTGATAAAGATAAGGGCTATTTTATGCCTCACTATGCAGTAGTGCGCGATTCTAAAGAAAGTACTAAAGTTAGGCTTGTATACGATGCGTCTTCCAAGGATAAACATGAACAATCTCTTAACGATTGTTTAGATAGTGGTCCCAATCTTAATCCAGATTTACTTAAAATTATTTTTAAATTTCGCTATTATCGAATTGCTTTTTGCGCGGACATACAAAGAGCCTTTCTTGAGGTCGGTATTATAGAGGAAGATAGGAAGTTTTTACAATTTTTATGGTGTAAGGACAGATCTCGATTTCTATGGCCGTGATGTTAGAATTCTAAAATTCGCCAGAGCAGCCTTCGTTGTTAAATGCAGTCCATTCCTTTTGAGCGGTACTATTAGACTGCATTTGAAGAAATATAAAACTTCGAATCCAAAGGCATATAATATTCTGAAAAAACTATATGTCGACGACCTAATTAATGGAACGGACACTGTAGAAGAAGCCATTACGGTAACTAAAGATGCCTTATCTATTTTAAAGGCAGCCAACATGAATTTAAGGCGATGGACTTCTAATTCGCCAAATTTAACTGAACAATGGATGAATAATAACCTAGAATTTCTTGAAGATCATGTTGACTCTAATGTGTCCTTAAAGAGTTTGGGTTTAATTCGGAATAATAATTTTGACACTCTTAAAATTGAATTGAGTCCATTATTGAAAATAATGAATACGACAGCAACAAAACGTCAGGTATTGAGCGTATGTGGTATGCTATTTGACCCTATAGGTCTGATACATCGTTTCACAATACGAATTAAACTATTAATGCAAAAGTATATTAAATGGGACGAAAATATTTCATTAGATTTGGAAGTACAATTCAAGGAATACCAACATGAAATACCGGATTTGATGCCACTTGGAATACCTAGGCCATATTTCGATGAATTACAAATAGAAAAATCGAAATCCACATATTTTCGGACACAAATCCTAAAGCGTATGGTTCTGTTGCATGTTTTAAATGCCATTGTCAAGAGAAAACGCTGATTAGTTTTATCATTTCTAAATCTCGAATAGCACCGCTCAAGAAAATAACGTTGCCTAGACTCGAATTATTGGGAACTTTGATTTCGGCAAGACTATCATCATATCTACGATCTACCTTTCCGACAGTACCTGAAAATAACATCTTTTTTTTTTTTTAACTGATTCAGAAATATGTTTGTACTGGATCAAAGGTAAAGCCGATTACTACAAAGAATGCATATGCAACCGAATTTTAGAAATTCAAGAAAAAAAACAAATCCCTTGAATTGGAATTTTTGTGATGGAAAGTCAAATCCAGCGGATAAACTGACGCGTGGTATAAGTGCTCGGTCTTTAATTAATGACGAGATTTGGTGGAAAGGTCCTTCTTGGCTTCATGAAATTGATATGAATAGTTTTGATGGCAACTACATTGGTCACAAATACATTCCAGATTTTGAAAAGAAAAGGGGAAAAATTATCTTGTGCTGCAGGCATTCGTAGAATTGACTGAACCGTTATTGAATCTGAACAGATATAGTAACTTAAATAAGATTTTAAGAATTACAACATACATTTTTCGATTTGTCCATAATTCCAAAAGGAAAAATGAAAATTTCACAGGAGTTTTAACAACAACGGAACTGTTTAATGCTGAAGAATATTGGGTATGATATATTCAACAGACCGAGTTTAAACATGAATATTGTCTTCTTAAGGCAGGGAGATCCATCAAAACCAACTCAAGACTGTATTCTTTAAATCCTTTTTCGACTGAAAGTGGAATAATCTGCCTGGGTGGTAGACTGCAGCAATCAAATTTTCAATTTTACGAAAAACATCCTAAATTATTACCAGGAAAAGGAATATTTACCGAACTTTTAATTATAAGAGAACATGAAAATCTGTTGCACTCCGGAGTTTCAGACACACAGACTCAATTACGTGAAAATTATTGGATCCTTAGAGGTCGCCAAACGGTGAAATCTTGTCTAAATAAGTGTCTAATTTGTAAAAAATTTAAAGCTAAACCTGGCAGTCAAGTGATAGCTCCATTACCACTCAATAGAATCCATGAATCGAAACCGCTTGAAGGTACTGGTATCGACTTCGCAGGTCCTTTATATGTTAAAGACAAACAAAAAGTGTACATTGCACTTTTCACATGTGCTGTTACTCGCGCCATCCATTTGGAAATCGTTAGTAGCCTTCACACTGAACAATTCTTGATTGCGTTCAGAAGATTTGTCTCTCGAAGAGGGGTATGCAGAACTGTTAACTGCGATAATGCCAAAACATTCAAGGTAGCTGAAAATGAACTAAAAACACTCTACGTGAACGTTGCAGATCCAAATGTCCAAAATTAGTTTGGAAAAAAGGGCATAAAATTTATATATATTGTTGAAAGAGCAGCTTGGTGGGGTGGTTATTGGAAGAGGATGGTTAAGATGACTAAAATTATATCAAGAAAAATATTAGGGAGGGCTTCATTATTATTTGAAGAATTACAAACTATTCTGTCCGAAATTGAGGCAATTTTAAATTCTCGGCCCATTACGTATGTGTATAACGATGCTTCAGAACCATCACCTCTCACCCCATCACATTTTTTAATCGGGGAAAGGATCATCTTTACCTCATCACCAGGCTGGTCGTAACAAGGAGCAGATCTTCTCCAGCTCAAAAAGATTTTTATTGAAAAGATATTTGTATAGAGAAAAATTGTTAAACCAATTTTGGAAACGTTGGAAGGGAGAATATCTGCTCAAACTAGAAGGTATACATAATGTACACCCCATAAGTGAAAATTGTGAATTTAATGTAAATGATGTAGTTTTAGTAGGTGACGACAAAATTCCAAGACATTTATGGAAATTAGCTAAAATCACCGAACTTTTCAAGGGACGAGATGAAAAGGTTAGAAGTGTAATGTTGAAGACAGCATCAGGGTTTATAAAACGACCCATACAACTGATTTATAAATTGGAACTTTAATTAATATTTTATGATTTCTTTAAGTAAGTAAAATAATTGCATTTGTTAACTATATTTACATTATTATTGTTCATTATTGTTTGCATTTAATTTTGATGAATGTATTCTTTGGGGGGGGGGGGATGTTGCGAAATGTCCTCCGATGAAAGTGACGTTTGTTTCTCGCCTGCGAGCGAGCGATGTATTTATATGATGCTAAGTGGCATCTAGTTTCGTTGCCTTGACGACCAGTTTTTTGGAATGTTTTAGTTTAGTTTATTATTAGAGTTGTTGATTTATGCATCTTTGGGATGTTATATTTTTTGAATAATAGTGGAAATACCAGATTGTCTGGTATTGTAAAGATGTGTATAGTAATATTTCAACGTATAGAATAAACTTATTATGAAAATGAAAACCTTCTGATATTGGAGTAATTTTCTCTTCAGGCATCATTTCCTTTTAACGCATAGTTGTAGAGTGATTATGAATTTGAAATTCACGTAAGTATATTCGACTTGCCATGCATTTCAAATACATTATTCTGGTTAGCTAAAGTATGTTTTTTAATGAAAATAAAGCGTATAGCATTTAAAATTACTTTTACATAGATACTCAAGAGAATCCCGTTACATAATAGTTTGTAGGAAATATTATTAACAGTGGATTTTATTGTTGTTACACAGTCTAAAGCATAGACAATTTACCTGAAAATTTATGCATAATTATTGTTTTTAAGTATTAAATGAAAATAGCCAATTAACGATTTTTAATTTATATTTATCATTTATCGTTTTGAAATTTTTTACTTACAGCTAACTAATCTGACAAATTACCGCATTTTATTATTTCCTTAGAATTTAACTCTGTATAACTTAAATTTAATTCTAAACTTTGATATATTTCTTTTCTCTTGCTATTCAGTGACTTATTCCCAGAAATTCTGTGTCCATCTGCTTTATAAAAATTAGCTGTTTGTTATAGCGATTATTTAAAAACAGAAGAAAAATACTTTATTTAAGGTGTAGATTACCTCTAAATTTATGTAAAAACCCATTTTTGTTTTTGACTATTAAATAAAATCAGCCCACGAACCGATATTTAACTTATATTTATTATCTATTATTGTTAATTGTTTTAAATACAGCTAACTAAACTGACAAAATACCACATTTTATTACTTCCAAGGTAAATTTATGCAATGGTTTGTGCATTATTTCCATATAATTTATCTCTGTATATATATTTAAATTTAATTCTTAACTTTAAGATAGTTCTTTTCTGTTGCTATTCAATGAAAAAATCCCAGAGGTGTAGTTTTCTTTTAGCCACAAATAGTGATTCTGACTTATTTTAACTACAAACAATGCAGTTGTAGAACCTTAGGAGACTTATTTAGCTGAAAATTCTGTTTTCATCTGATTTATATAAATTAGCTATTTGTTATTTCGATTAAATATATACAAAGAAAAATAAAAATAATTTATTTAAGGGACAATTTACATCGAAATTTATGTAAAAAACATTTTTGCTTTTTAACTATTAAATAAAATCAGCTGACTAACCGATTTGTAATTTATATTTATTACTCATTATTTTGAATTGCTCTAAATACAGCTAATTACGCTTACGAATAGCCGCATTTTATCATTTGCAATGTATTGCAAAGCAGAATTTAACTCTCTAGAATTTCTAACTCATTTCTTAGAATTTAACTCTCTATATAAACTTAACTTTAATATTTAATTTTCTTTTATGTTGTTATTCAATGAGCTATTCCCAGATGTGTAGTTTTATTTTGGCCACAAATAGTGATTCTGACTTATTTTAATTACAAAAATGTAGTTGTAGCTTCTTGCGAGACTTACTTAGCTAAAGTTTATGTGTCCATAACCGCAATTAACAATTAACCGCAAAATTAACAATTAACCGGACAATTAACCGCAAAATGTATACAAAAAATCATTTTTGTTTTTAACTATTAACCTTTCATTGCACGATTTTTTTTTATTTCTATGAAAAAAAATCCTTTGAAAACTATATATCTATATATCAGTCAAATAATGAGGAATTTTTATGTAGCGTATATATTTTTATAGTGTGTACCTTATAAGCACAATTTCGGATTTTAAATATTTTAATGCCATATTTTGTAATTAAATGGACTTAAATTGATTAGATTTTATTTCTTAACACTTGGCATTTTCTTATATTTATATTTGTAAGTATTCAGTAAAAATAATAAAAGTAATTTTTGCCTTAATAAGTTGATCCATTTTTTGTCTGTTTTTGTCAATTTGTTTGTTTGTTTGTTTCCGAAGAACAAATTCTAATTTTTTTGTCAAATGCAAGCAATCTGGAAGGGACAAAATAAATGTTCTTTTATTCTTTGGACTGTTCTTGATCAGTTACAGTGATCATTTTCGCCAAATTCATGGCAAAAATGAGAATTATAATGTTTTTAGTTATGTCGCAGATCTAGTACAAGGTTCAGTGAAGAGCTAAATAAAATAAGCCAACTGCCAGATTTTTAATTTATATTTATTTTTTATAATTTTAAATTTCTTTAAATGCAACTAACTAAGCAGACAAATTACCGCATTTTATTATTTCCGATGCATTGGAATATTTAATTGGAATATTATTTCCTTAGAATTTAACATTGTATATATGCTTAACTGTAATTCTTAACTTTAACATATTAGCCACAAACAATGGTTTTGTTTTATTTTAATTGCAAACAATGTATAGTTGTAGAGCTTGGGAGACTTATTTAGTTGAAATTTCAGCATTCATCTGCTTTATAAAAACTAGCTGTTTGTTATTCCGATTATTTAAAAAATAAAACAAATACTTTATTTAAGGGACAATTTATCCCAAAATGAACGTAAAAAGCCAACTAATCGATTTTTGATTTATATTTATTATTTATTATTTTGAATTCCTTTAAGTATAGCTAACTACACTGACAAGCTACCGTATTTTATTATTTCCAAATAATTGAGTGTATTTTTTATTATTTCCTTAGAATTTAACTCTGTACATACACTTAACTTTATTTCTTAACTTTCATATGTTTATTTTCTGTTGTTATTCAGTGACCTGTTCCAAGAGGTGCAGTTTTCTTTTCGCCACAAACTGTGATTCTCACTTATTTTAATTATAAACAATAATAGTTGTAGAATCTTGGGAGACATATTTAGCTTTTTTATTTACAAATAAAATATGTATATATAATACATACTATATACTGAAATAATAGTGAGCGTGGAATAGGCTCTCAGATTATCATTATTATTTAAAAATAAACATATATGGAGATACTTTAGATTCCATCGTTTTACATTAAACATGTATGCGAGACGACCTTATTAAATGTAACATTAGATTATTTAAAAATCCATGCGCAAACTTGTAAAATATACATTTAAAAAAAATAATAAAAAATGTTTAGAAATATTAATATTTAAAAAAAATTGTAAAATGTTTAAAAAAAAAAAATTATGTTTAAATTAAATATGTAATTATTATACTTATTATTATATTTATTATTAAGTTCTTTCGTGAATAGCCACAAGTTTAAATATGAAAAAGAAAAATTGTGCGGCGTTGTATACAAGATTCCATGTAATGATTGCAATAGTGTTTACATAGGTGAAACCGGCAGATCCCTGGAAATACGGCTTAAAGAACATATCAGTGCTTTTAAAAAAGGTAGATTGAATACCAGATTAGTGCAACATGCACTTGACAAGGACAACACTCCATCCTTCACTGATTGTTCTATTTTGAAAAGTAACTGCATTGACTATCACTATAGAATTTTTATGGAGGCGTGGTTTACTAAATTACATCACTTAACCTTGAACGAATCAAGTCCTGTTCCGAAAGTATATTTTGTTTTCTTAAATCATTAACTTCAACTTCAACTTTGACTGAGTCCGGTATATGCACATTGTTTTTGTTGTGAGTTGATATGAATACTGATGAGGCTATACGGGTCATAGAGAAACGTTTGTTCTCATTTTAATTGTTTGTGTATATTTTTTTATAACTGTATTAAAGTCTGTCTAGTGTTTCTTAATTGAATATTTTAAATTCAGACGTTAAAATGTATGTATATCTTAGAAATAAATATGGTAAATCTGCTCTCGACGGACTTAGGGCGTGTACTGGATTTTCGTCAAAGATTGTTCGTGCTTCAACTAATATCGCCTTTTTGCTGAAATGCAAGAAATCTAAAATTATTCCGAACTCTTTTAAAGTAAAATCACTGGTGAAATCCTTCAAGGGTAAAGAAATAGCTATGGGTTCAAGTTTTAAATTCATATCGGCAGGTATTGCACTGAGTTATGGTATGTTATGTTCGTATCGACGTTTTCTACATTTCCACTTACAGAATTTATTTAACATTATTGAGAATAGGGATTGTTTACATGTTTTAGCTTTATTGAAGTCTAGTAGTATGAAACTTAAACAGCTCTTGGATAATAAATATTCTATCAAATTTAATGTTTTATTTAATAAACAAGCACCTAAACCTACATTGAACAGTATGAACTCAAACAAATGGCTGGTGAATTTATCTTCGAAAACTCTGTCTAATCGAGAAACTGAAATATTGAGTAAGGGCTTGAATTTCTCGTTTGGTGCTAATTTAAATATTCCTAATTTATTAGCTTTTGCAGAAAATGTAATCCCAAAAATTGATTCCTCGCTTCAGAATAAAGTGCGTTCTGATATTTCTAAATGTATATTAAGCTTGAGTTGTTCTGCACCTCAGACCATGGGTCATCATTTAAATATTTTGAAAAATCTGGGTTCGGATAACTCTTTAGTTATCACTAAAGCAGATAAAGGTAGAACTACATTAATTATGGATAAGTATATGTATGACTCAAAGGCTAAAGAACTTCTTAATGATCCGGATACCTATGCTATTTTAAAGAAGGATCCACAATCCATTCAACGTAATATGAATCTTATTATCTCGAAATATGAAAAGCTTAAAAAAATCCCAACAGATGTTGCTCAGAAATTGAAATGCTCTACCGGTTTAGTTTCAAGATTTTACGGTTTGCCAAAACTCCATAAACCAAATTAGTAGGGTTTGAAATGTCGTAAAATGTAGCTCCAGCTGGATTGACGTGCCAAGTTTGATATTTTTGTCTTATACTGGAGATTTTGACATGGAGATTCCAAATATCTTAGGTGCCATTTTTTTCTTGCACGTTTTTGGGGTTATTTTTACGGTGGCATCCAAGATGGCTGCCATTTACTGACTTCTTTAATATTTGTTGAATATTAATGACTAATATGTCAAACTATATGTTTTCGGGGTCAAGAAATACAAATTTTAAACAAAATTAGGAGTAGATTGAGTTTTTTAAGTATTTTAAGTGATAAGATGCAAATGAATTACAAACATATGAAAGACATCGGATATATTACAGTTTTATTAATCAGTTATACACAACCAAAATATTTAAATGAAAGAACATAAATAACTGAAAATTTTAAAAATAATTATTAAAAACTGCATTTATATGTATATACACTACTGGGATATCACGTATCCTCTTCTGAATCGCTATTATCACTGGGATGGTATTGATAATCCTTTGTATTATTGCAGTCACTGCATTTGCAAAGGGTAGTACAAATCCAAAGAGTTCTTTAAACAGGAACATTTTCCAACTGTACATGTTCTTTTACACTCGCATTTCACAAGTTCAATAACGCCTTTAGGCGCAGATAACTCCAGGGATTTGACTGGAGTAATTTCTCCTTCGCTATCTATTTCCCAACCATTTCCAATAAGTGGGGGTACAATAGGTCGGGGATTTTTGTAGCCCTTTCCAATGGTGCAAATTAAGTTGGATCGTAGAATATGTGGCTTCAGTGCTCCAATAGTTGGTGGTAATTTCTCTCCCTCAAAACTTTTAGTTCTGAAAAGGTGCCATCTTAGCTCTGAAATGCTTGAAAAATTACTATTTCTCAAATAAGTCAAGTTGGTGAATTTTTCAAATAACGACAGATTGGATAATGGATCAACGTTAAGTTCCCAAAGTTCTTGAAAAGCTGTTATAATATCATCATCACACGGAAGACTGATACATACTTTTATCCACTTTTGTTTTGGAATGCCCAGAAATTTTCCTCCCCAGTCTCCACCAGTGTATGAATGTAAACCTAGTAAACCTTTGCTTTTATGATCACCTATTGCTCTACATCTTTCATTAATATTAATTTTCCTATGTTTGTTGCCTCGACCAGTAACAAAATTGATTTCACTGTTTACTAGATGATTTGAAACCAAGTCAATCAGCAGTATGGAAATGTCTGTATCTTATGAAAATACATCTATCTCTCAATTATCGTGATATTTAACTATATCAAGTACATGAAGAGGTATAATGGTGTCTGCTTCTTCCTGTGTATGATCACATAATTTTGAATCATAAATATTTGCTTGATTACTGTATGTTTTATTGCCAAAAACGACAACAATTTTCTTGATGCTAACAGCAAAATCCTGTAGTAACTTATTTCCAAGATATTTGGTTAGCTGTGATTTTGTTTCATTGTGTGAAAGGAACGTCTTTAATGATACTAAAGATATATTGGTACTATTTGAAATAGTAAATTTTATAGCTTCTGTTGCCTCTAATCTTTTCTTACGAGTTTGTTCCTTGAATGAGTTTTCAAGGTATTGATCAAATATTATTCTCCCCTCAGTGTATTTGTCATTTTTATAATGATCACGATAAAAGCATTTGCAAAGTCTTCACAAGTTTTCACGGCAGGTATCTTTTTTATTGATAATACAATTGCAATTCCCTCTATAATACACAGTTTTTCTATTAGAGAAGCAATTGAATATTCTATTGTTTGAAGTATGGGAGAACAATTATATTGCTCTGTTTCTGCAATAAATGAATTTTAGTCAGATGGAATATGAAGATATCTATCAGAAGAAAATAATGATCTTGGTGTTACTAATAACTTGTAGTTTATGCATTTATGTTTGTGTACATTTGATGTCTGGATTCCATAACAATAAGAAAACCAGCAAGAAGTTGCCTATCTTCTTGAATTTAAACCAATTTATCACCAATCTTAAATGCAGTGTTCTTGTTACAAGGATTGAATGTTTTTAATTTTTTTCATTCGACGCTAAAGTTACAATTTAGCGTATTTACTCCGAAGTTTCTCTCTTGTAAATTCTTTCAATTCCAAATGGCTTTTTTGGTCACAATTCAGAATATCATCCTTCACAGATGCTAAAACTTTCATAGGTGACACAATATTCATTAATGTGGTATTATCTTGGAAAGGGTTTTCTCCAAAATGATTCCGAATACTGTCCTTGACGATGGCTGCATTATGAAATATCCTTAGTGACTTGGAGGTCTAAAGTTGATAGTGTTTCCTGAGCTGCTTAGGGATTTTATTTGGACAGTTCTTTTTAAAGAAGCTTGAAACAGTACGTAATACGTCTGGTGCTCACAAGAAATACTTTTCGAGGATACTTTCATTCTGAGTTAAACATATAAGTTCACCAATGCTCTTCCGTTTTTTGATTTTCTGTTCCAAGTTCTTGTCGGAAAATAGTTTCGAAAATGACACATTAGATTTGGATACTGCAAAACAACCAGATTTAAGAGAATTCTATACTTCTAAATATGTTGTTTTAAGGACCTTCATCTGTGCTATGTATACAGTAAAGTGTCTAGTATACTGAAAAATGTCATGAGCAAAATAATATTTGATTTTTTCCTATATAATGACGCGACATGAAATGCCCAGTCACCTTGACGAGTGGCACGGATGAAACGTTGCGAAGACCCGAATTGGTTCATATACTATAGTAGGAACTTTGCCATGTCATCACTGCTTTCTTTAATAGGTGGAAGACAATCTTTTACATCTACTGCTTTGATAACTTCAAACGACTTCAACTTCACAATTGTACAATTTTTCACGTAGTGAATTGCATTTTTCTTGCAGAGAAATTTTCTCTAGAGAATGCGACAGTACCTCAAAGAGAAGCTCGTAGCATATCAAGAACACTGTTATGTGAAACTCAAGCCTCTAGTGTATTTTTCACCTCCAAAAATCTGAAGAATTGTTGCAGGAAAGTACAGATAAATTTCAGTGCATTGATATTGCAGTATACATTGATGGTAGTGGCTTTGATCTCATAAGATCAAAGCCACTACCATCAATGTATTTTCTTACTGCATGGGGATATGGAACACAAACATGAATCTCTTCCACTCGGAGAAGCTAGTTTTGATTATCGGTAGATAATTGAATTTACAGCGTAAACAGAGTGGAGCTAACTGTGACAGCGAATTTTTCAGCATATTCCTTCAGTTTTTCGAGATTGTCTGTTCCAGGTTTTTGACATAATTATCCACCTTTCAAGCACACTAAACAATGCATTGTGTATTCACAACACTGTCACTCTTATTAGTATCTTCCAGGGAACATATAGTTTTCACATATGCAGCAAAAGAAAAAACAAGCAATATTAGTAATTTTGAAGTAAATTTATAAATAAATAATAAATAACGTGATTTAGGCTTATTTGGATTGTAGATTTGAATTTCTTGACCCCAAAAACATATAATTTGACATATTGAACAATAATATCACACAAATATTAAAGAAGTCAGTAAATGGCAGCCATCTTGGGCGCCATCTTGAAAATCACCTCAAAAATGTGTCAGAAAAAATGGCACCTAAGATATTTGAAATCTACATGTCAAAAGCTACAAAATAAACAAAAAATATCAAACTTGGCACAAAAATCCAGCTGGAAAACATTTCAGACCCTACTAAATATTCCATTGCGTCCTATCATTGATTTTTCAAAATCCCCCCTCTATCATCTTTCGAGTTACCTAGCTAAATTATTAAAACCTCTCACGCTCCATTCAGTTTATAGTTTGAATTCAACCTTCGTGTTCTTGGAAGATTTGAGAAATCTTGAATTCACAAATGACTGTGATATGGCGTCGTTAGATGTCGTGGCTTTATTTACATCAATACCTATTGTATTAATTTGTGATACCGTTCAGAAAATTTGCCCTGAGTCTGTTCAGGGTACAGAATTAAATGCTGTTGATATTGCTGATTTATTGAAATTTTGTTTAACTTCAACTTGTTTTGAATTTAATGATTCCTTTTATAAGCAGGTGTCGGGTACCGCTATGGGCTCACCTCTTTATTTGGTAGTTGCTGAAATAGTGTTGCAATCAATGGAAGTAAATGTTTTTAATGCACTCGGTCAACGTTTAATTTTCTGGCGTAGATACCTGGACGATGTTTACATAATAGCGAAAGAATGCGATTTAAACGACATCCTTTCAACTGTGAATTTGATTGCTGAACCTTTAAAGTTTACCATCGAACGTGAGTCTAATGGAGTGTTACCGTTTCTGGACATCCTCATTCAAAGAACAGATAATGATAATTCACAGTTAATTTCTACTTCTGTCTATAGAAAACCGACTTCAACAGGTCAGTACACCAATTTTAAGTCAGTTTGCCCACTTATTCATAAGATTTCTATTATTATAAGTTTAGCTTATAGAGCGATAAAATATTGCAATAGCATTGAAGCTTTCGAAATTGAAAGAAATAAAATTTATGAAGATTTAAAGAATAACGGTTTTCCTAAAAATCTCATTAGAAATGTTTTCAAGAATACTTTAGATTTGATTAATTCAACTCCCCCCCCCCCTTTTCAACAGATTAAACCAAAATTTTTTGTTTGCTTACCATATTATACTAATGTTTCGGAGAAAATTTCATCAGTTTTGAAATCATTTAACATTGGGATTTCTTTTAAACCACTAAATAAATTAAGTTTTTTCGTGAATAGCCACAAGTCTAAATATGAAAAAGAAAAATTGTGCGGCGTTGTATACAAGATTCCATGTAATGATTGCAATAGTGTTTACATAGGTGAAACCGGCAGATCCCTGGAAATACGGCTTAAAGAACATATCAGTGCTTTTAAAAAAGGTAGATTGAATTCCAGATTAGTGCAACATGCACTTGACAAGGACCACACTCCATCTTTCACTGATTGTTCTATTTTGAAAAGTAACTGCATTGACTATCACTACAGAATTTTTATGGAGGTGTGGTTTACTAAATTACATCACTTAACCTTGAACGAATCAAGTCCTGTTCCGAATCAATATTTTGTTTTCTTAAATCATTAACTTCAACTTCAACTTTGACTGAGTCCGGTATATGCACATTGTTTTTGTTGTGAGTTGATAAAAATACTGATGAGGCTACGCGGTGCATAGCAAAACGTTTATTCCCGTTTTAATTGTTTGTGTATATTTTTTAATAACTGTATTAAAGTCTGTCTAGTGTTTCCTAATTGAATATTTTAAATTCAGACGTTAAAATGTATGTATATCTTAGAGTTTAATTCTGTTTATATACTTAGCTTTAATTCTTAACTTTAACACATTTCTTTTTTGTTGTTATTCAATGAACAATTCCCAGAGGTGTAGTTTTCTTTTCGCCACAAGCAGTAAATCTGACTTATTTTAATTACAAACAATGAAGTTGTAGCGTTTTGGGAGACTTTCTTATCTGAAAATTTTAGTGCCCATGTACTTTATAAAAACTAGCTGTTTGTTAATACAGTTATTTAAAATAAGAAGAAAAATGCTTTATTTAAGGGACAGTGTAATCCAAAATTGATTTAAAAATCCATTTTTGTTAATTCTAGTTCGTTTTTAACTAATAGTTTAAGTCATGAGCAATTTTGAATATACATGTATGTATTCTATTTTTTATATAAAATATAAAAGTAATATATTACACATTAAAAGAAAAATTTAAAAACGGCCTTACTGATAGCAGCACAATATTTAAACATATCTATCTATATTATAAAAGCCAAGCGTAACTTATACGTCATTTAGCAAATGGCAACACTTTGAAATTTAATATGAAATTTCGGGATTGAAATTTTTACTACTGCTAATTTCTGCACTTCTGAACATTGCACATTTTCAATTTTTACACCGTCGAATGGGAAAAAAATGTAATTGTAAATTCAATTTTTAAACCTGTATCGTAATTTATTTTTTGTAATTTTTAATGATGTTTTTCTAATTATGGCAACTGAGGTGTATCCCGTTACTATGAAAAGCAAAGGGAAAAGGAAAAAATTTAATTACTGTATTTTTATGTTGCCATTTTCTCTTTAAAAGTGAAAATTTTTAAATTTAAATACGTGCTGTGTCAAGGATATCGTCTGTTATAAAACCCGATGAATTTTTTATTTCATTTACACTTAAAGCAATATAAATAGTTTATAATTTGTTTCGCCGAATAGCATTGAGACTTTAAGTTCTGTATATAAATTATCTAATTAAAATACCAAATTTTTTTTTTTTTAAAGATGAATACAGATGTGAAAGGTGCATGTGTAATGTTGCATATGGTGAAAATGATGTTGGGTTTTTTATTTTGGAATACTAGCATAAGAGCCTTAATCGATAACTTTATCATAATAGCAGATCTATAATATTTTTTACTGCTCACATGTACGATTGAAATTTAATTCTCAAATTTATTTCTCAATCTGAGTTTTATAGAAATAGTGTGTTTTAAATTTTATACTATCATTTGTTTGCGAATTAGACTAACCAATATAAGATGCATTTTTTATTGAAAATTAGTTTGTAGTTTTATTATAAATGGATGAAACAATTCGTTCTTAAACATTTTCTTTCGTCGAAATTCGACGTGTTGTACCATATATTTATAGTATTGAAATTTTAAAACAAAGTTTAATATTTCAAGGGAAATATCAAACCTTTTAATGTGAGAGAATGGCATGTGAAATGAAATTGCTTTCAAACGTAAATTTCATTTGAATTGAACTGTGGGAGTTAAAGAGAAGGGAACTTGATCAGTATACGAATGACGTTAAATGAACTCTGAAGAAGAAATGTTGATACAATTTTCAGATTTGAATTCATACAGTACACCTACCACTAAATTTTAGTGTAAAACTTGTGGGAAAGAAACCGTTTGTTAGAAATATCATTACTTTTCAAAATTTTATCATATCTTATTTACTTGTCAGAACATATAATGTTTAAACATGGAAAATATTTTCATCGTCTCATACATACCTGATACACAATTTTGATACGATTACATGGTGCAGCTGTAGTATTAAATGCGAAAATAACTATATGTTACCTTTATTGACTTTAAAGGATTTTTTTCACATTTTTTTTAAACCTTAAATTTATTTATCGTTTGTTTTTATGTTAAAAATGTTTATTTCATAATTAAACCATCCTTTCTATTTTTATCGACCACATAGGAAGGAAAATGTATACTCCAGAATTTCATGTAATTATTAATATTGTATTAATTCAATTCAAATCACAGACGTGGTAATAATCTTAACTCTCTAATGCATGATTTTTTTATCCATTCCAACAGAAATTTGCTGTTGAGAGGAAGCCAAAAATGTGAGAGTAAAGACACCTCCATTGCCCGTTGGAATAGATACCTCCTAAAGGGTCATTCCATGTCAATTCAACCAATTTTTCCCCCATTTGTAACCCGACCGACAGGGATTTGGATGAAATTTTGTGTACACACTAATTTTATCATGAAATGATTCCATCAGAAATTTTTCCTTCCTAGACCTCATGGTTTGTGAGATATGGGGGGTCCAATTCTTGGGGGTTTCTCAAATCTCACATTTCTTAGTCTGTATTCTGAGATTGCAGTTCCATCTTCAAAATTTTTTTTTCTCTGGATCTAAAACATGAATCCTCCTAAAAATATCACTGTAAGAAGATAAAAAGATGCAGATTTTAATAAAAAATATTTAAAAAATTTACTTGTAATATTTAGGATAAAAAAAGTCAGCCAAAGTTGAGAGTTATGGTTATTTTTCCAAATTTTTCTGACTTCACGAAAAAGGCTGTACACAAAAAGGCAAATTAAATTTCCAATTTCTTTTTGTTTTAAATAAAAGTTTACACTTTGGGCTTTCTATCTATGAAATAAAAATGATGTGTTTCGCATGGCTTATGCAAAATTTTTGGGTACTTTCCAATTAGCCGGATAAGTGCTTTATTTTTATATATTACATATGCACACAAAAAAGCAAATGAAATTTCCCATTTTTTTTTGTTTTAAATAAAAGTTTACACTTTGGGCTTTCTATCTATGAAATAAAAATGATGTGTTTCGCATGGCTTATGCAAAAATTTTGGGTACTTTCCAATTAGCCGGATAAGTGCTTTATTTTTACATATTACATATGCACACAAAAAAGAAAATGAAATTTCCAATTTCTTTTTGTTTTAAATAAAAGTTTACACTTTGGGCTTTCTATCTGTGAAATAAAAATGGTGTCTTTCACATGGTTTATACAAAAATTTTGGGTACTTTCCAATTAGCCGGTTGCGTGTCTTATTTTTACATATGTACATATGTATAGATCTATATAAATACAGATGTATTATACATGTACATATGTATGTAAATATACAGTATATTGATATATATATGTATAACACTGGTGCCCATCTAACAGAAAAGTACCAAATTTTACCTTGTTTTGAAAATCTGCACTAATTAAGGGGGAAAAAATCTGACTAAGTTTAGCTGTGTTACTTAAATAATTACTGGAGTTTCTATGAGTTACTGAATTTAATGTTATTTGATACAAAAACAAATTGGAAATTTCATTTGCCTTTTTGTGTAGAGACTTTTTCATAAAGTCACAAAATTTCGGAAAAATAATCATAACTTTCAACTTTGGTTTACTTTTTCGGCCGTATATAAATCTCTATAACTTTCAACTTTGGTTTACTTTTTCGGCCGTATATAAATCTCTATTAACTGCCCTAACTGCTTCTTTCACTTGCTTTTTATGCCGCTTAAATGGATCTCCACATTTATATAATTCATATTTCATTAAGAGCGAAATTCTGTGATGCTCACATATATTAATCAAATTATAATATTATATATATAAGATTATTATATTAATCGGTTTTCACTTAATTTTTGTTTTATAAATGCAATAGTCCTAACTAATAAAAGTTCTTTTTCTGAATCATAGAGATTTTTAATGTAGTCTATTTCTCTGTTATTTCTATAGCTAGTTTTGTGACATTCTAAACCAGTTAATATTACAATACTGCAAGCCTGAAGACTAGTAGAAGGTTTAATATCAGGCTCCAAATTAAAACAATAAAGCAAAAAATATTTATACATATCATAAACTAAAAAGTATGTAACAATCAGATTATACTTTTAGTAGCACAGTAAAAGTTAAATCATTTTTCTATGACAAGAAACAACAGAATAACAATAATTTTATTAAATTGATTTCAAAACATCTGCTTTCATACTAACGAACATTACCCTGCCTTTATCAGAAGGTGTTTATACAAGGCAGGTGCAATTAAATCTTTCAGATATACACTATATTGCCATTGATTATGGGACACTTGCGATTTTAGACATTTTACTAAATATCTAGAAAAATACATGAGGAATCATCTCGAAACTCTTAGTGTATAAATATAATAGTATAAGTCATACATCTCCGTGAAGATTTTTTCCCGAAACTCCAAAGGGGACCGTCAACAAATTAAAAAAGAATGAATATCTTTTGAATAACCCTGTCAAAACTAATGTAGCAAAAGCGCTCAAACTCTAGATTGTGATTGAATGCCTTATTGTAATAAGCCTTGTTCATTTTTATGCAAATAGCATGCATACTCGCAGAGTAATTAAGGTTTTTATAAAAATGATCCCAAAATTTTCCAAGTTTTTTCCTTATAATTTTCAGAGTTCTTAATATAAAATATTATTTTTTTCAGAAAATATGACAAACAACATTGCACACAGTACCCTGTAATCAGAATTAAAAAATAATGAAAATTGTATAAAAAATGAGTTGGTTTACTAAATAATTTTTTACTGCGCATGCGTCAACGATATCAAAATTTCATTTGTATATTATGTTAGCTAAATGTATAGAGCAACTTTTGTGAAAGTCACAAAATCATAACTTGAAAATTCCGACAATAATCGTCAATTGAATAAGTCGAAAATCCGTTATTCTCAAAATGAAGCAAAAACAAGAGGGGTTGTATCCATATATTCATTGATTAGTGTCAATATAGAATACACAATATGGGATGTACTACTGCATTTGGATAAAATCCCTCATTTTTTTGCTTCATTTTGGAAACAACGGATTTTGTCCTTTTTCTATAGACGATTACTTTCAGAATTTTCAAGCTATGATTTTGAGACTTTTACAAAAGTTGCTCTATACATTTAGCTAACATAATATGCAAATGAAATTTTGATATCTTTGACGCATGCGCAGTAAAAAATTATATAGTAAACCTACTCATTTTTCATACAATTTTTATTATTTTTTAATTCTGATTACAGGGTACTGTGTGCAATGTTGTTTGTCATATTTTTTGAAAAAAATATTATTTTATATTAAGAACTCTGAAAATTATAATGAAAAAACTTGGACAAATTTGGGACCATTTTTATAAAAACATTAATTACTCTGCGAGTGTGCATGCTATTTGCATAAAAATGAACACAGTGTATTACAATAAGGCATTCAATCATAATCTAGAGTTTGAGCGCTTTTGCTACATTAGTTTTGACAGGGTTATTCAAAAGATATTCATTCTTTTTTAATTTGTTGACGGTCCCCTATGGCGTTTCGGTAAAAAATCTTCACGGAGATGTATGACGTATACTATTATATTTATACACTAAGAGTTTCGAGATGATTCCTCATGTATTTTTCTAGATATTTAGTAAAATGTCTAAAATCGCAAGTGTCCCATAATCAATGGCAATATAGTGTAGAAACAATTTTAAGTTCTGTTAAACATTTGTGTATTTAAACTTGCCAAGTATAAATATTTAAACTGATTAAAATTAACCAAGGACAGGAAGTACAAGGTTTTGAACATTTTTTAAATACAAATAATTAATATATAAGCATTCGAAAGAAAGAATGGAAATGTGAGGAGAAAAAATTATCTATTTTATAGTGTACAAAAAATAATAATAATAATTGTTTTGAGTTTAATGATTGAAAATAAAAGTAAGAGATTCTTTAGATTAGCAAAAAATGCCCATTATTAAATAACTAAATGAAATATATGGACCATTCACTAAATTTAATGGGGAAACATATTACAGTCAGATTTTTTTTTTAATCAGAAAAAACAAAGCCTAAATTTTACTTTGCAAATTAAAAAAACATGCATCAAATAACATTAAATTCAATAACTCATAGAAATTCCAGCAATTATTTAAGTACCACAGCTAAACTTAGTCAGATTTTTTTCCTCTTAATTGGTGCAGATTCTCAAAACAAGGCAAAATTTGGTACTTTTCGGTTACACGGGCACCAGTGTTATACATATATATATATCAATATACTGTATATATACATACATATGTACATGTATAATACATCTGCATTTATATAGATTATATTATTATACATATGTACATATGTAAAAATAAAACACGCATCCGGTTAATTGGAAAGTACGCAAAATTTTTGCAAAAGCCATGCGAAAGACATCATTTTTATTTCAGAGAGAAAGCCCAAAGTGTAAACTTTTATTTAAAACAAAAAGAAATTGGAAATTGCATTTGCCTTTTTGTGTGCATATGTAATATGTAAAAATAAAACACGCATCCGGCTAAGTGGGAAGTACCCAAAATTTTTGCATAAGCCATGCGAAAGACATCATTTTTATTTCACAAATAGAAAGCCCAAAGTGTAAACTTTTATTTAAAACAAAAAGAAATTGGAAATTTCATTTGCCTTTTTGTTTGCATATGTAATATGTAAAAATAAAGCATGCATCCGTCTAATTGGAAAGTACCCAAAATTTTTGCATAAGCCATGCGAAACACATCATTTTTATTTCATAGATAGAAAGCCCAAAGTGTAAACTTTTATTTAAAACAAAAAGAAATGGGAAATTTCATTTGCTTTTTTGTGTGCGTATGTAATATATAAAAATAAAGCACTTATCCGGCTAATTGGAAAGTACCCAAAATTTTTGCATAAGCCATGCGAAACACATCATTTTTATTTCATAGATAGAAAGCCCAAAGTGTAAACTTTTATTTATAACAAAAAGAAATTGGAAATTTAATTTGCCTTTTTGTGTACAGCCTTTTTGGTGAACTCACAAAAATTTGGAAAAATAACCATAACTCTCAACTTTGGCTAATTTTTCTTATCCTAAATATTACAAGTAAATTTTTTAAATATTTTTTTATTAAAATCTGCATCTTTTTATATTCTTACAGTGATATTTTTAAGATGATTCACGTTTTAGTTCCAGAGAAACAATTTTTTGAAGATGGAACTGCAATCTCAAAATACAGACTGAGAAATGTGCGATTTGAGAAACCCTCAAGAATTGGACCCCCCCATATCTCACAAAGTATGAGGTCTAGGACATAAAAATCTCTGATAGAATCATTTCATGATAGAATTAGTGTGTACACAAAGTTTCATCAAAATCCCTGTGGGTCGGGTTACAAGGTCTGGTTGAATTGACATGGAATGACCCTAAAGGGAGTTGCTTGTGTAAGGGTCGAAATTTATATTTTTCAGCTCTGAAATGAAAGTCCGCCTTAAGGCAGTCATGTGCATTAGTGTTTTAAAACGTGTAACTCTGAATATTAATAATGTAAATTATTTATTTAGTTAGACAATTATTCATATGTTATAGAAGCTAATAAATGAACTCTCAGAGAAAGTTGTAACCCGTAATGTACTTAAATATAGCTCGTTAATTATGTGTACTGATAACATGTACAACAAATAACAGAAAAACGAACAGTGGATGATCCTGAAAAATAAAGTAAATTCAATTTTATTACCTTTTTTATACGAGTTGAATTTTACTATTTTTATATCACACAATCTATTTTTTATTTCTTTTTATCTTTTAAAACTTAAAATTTAACAGCAAGTACTTATTTATACAGAGAAATGGAACGATAAGTTTTTTTTAAAGTACATACAAATATTCTACCAACATACAGTCGACTCTCGTTAATTCGAAATCGGTTAATTCGAATCTTCGTTTAATTTGAACTAAACATATGAAGTCCCGAAATTTTCAATGGCAGAATAACGTTAAAAACTTTCACTAATTCAAACTCACTTTCTCTTGACATCGTTTAATTCGAACTAAAGAGAATTCCGATTTTTCATTTTTCTTTTCTTTTTCACGGATTTTTGATCATTTGAATAAATTTCTTTCTTTGATTTTTGTGAAAATTGTTCCGAACGAGTATACATATAATCCAATGCATTTGATATCCACTTTCTTAGTGCCCCGTCTGTCCATCAGTGACATCTCAAATTTGTCTTCCATTGAGCTTGTTTCTGATCCTTTAATTAGTTTATGTATTTATATATTCTAATTTATTATTAAGTCATATTCTAATTATAACAGACTAAATGTATTTAAAAAAAACTATAACATTAATTTCTTTGTAATAGTACCATATTAAACATGTTTTTACTTCATATTTCCCATAATTCGAACTTCGGATAATTCGAACATTTCTTGTGGTCCCGACGAGTTCGAATTAACGAGAGTCGACTGTATATACAATAAATTAAACAGGAGTAAAACATTGGCCAGAGAAAGGAATTGTACCCGGCATCACAGTGTACTAGACTATTGTTCTTCCACTGAACCACTCCAGAAAATATGATGGCCTGTTCTCACTAATAAAACAAGTTGGGTAAAGTTATCAGGTCGATTCCTGTCTCTGGCAAATTTTTCTCTCCAGTTGGGTTTATGGTATTTATTATAGGTATGTCTGCAAAATATTCTTTTGTACATTTAATTTTTAAAAGCAAGAGTTATTTATGTGCTTACATATGTGTTTTAAAAATTTTAAAATCTATAGAAATCTTTATAGATTTAAAAACTTGTAGGCTAAAAAGAATTAACCTCGATACCATTGAACATGAACATGTCATGGAAAATATTCATAAGTAGCCGCCTTTGGCAACCAGTTTGATTGTCTTTAAATTTAACTCCAAGCATTTAATGGTGTTATTTTTATTCATAATTTAATTTACTTGTTCAATCCTTCACCATATCGGAAGATTCTGTTAGAGAAATCATGAATTCGTTATATTTATGTTCTCCAGCTGCACGGGATATATCGCCACACATTGTATCCATCGCATTTTTTCATATTTGATTAATTTCATTTAAAATAAAAGGTACTGCTTGATTATCCCATTGAACGAATTAAGCCAAATATTGCGAACTAGCACCTTAAATGTAAAACTAAGCATTTTATGATATTACTTATAATTATAAAATAATTTTCTTGTTTAATCCTTCTCCAGAATCGAAGGTTCTGTTAGGGAAATCAAGAATTCTGTATATGTCTGTTTGCCATGCACAGGGGATAAATCCCCAAATATTCCTGTTGCATTTTTTCGTATTTTTTTACTTACATTTAAAATATAACATACTGCTTGATTATTCTGTCGACCAATTTCATCAAATTATACAAATAGACAAAATATTTATTTTAAATAACAACAACAATAATAACAAAAATAAATAATTTAGTAAAACATTAATAAAAATACAAAGTTGAATCAAAAATCACTTGATGAAGTAACAAACACATTTATCGTGTTCTTTGTCACGTGAATGCGACATTTACAATAAGCCATTATTAGCATTTATTCCTATAGCTTGGCAAAAACTTTTTGACTGATAGGATAATCAAATAGTACAAACATATTAACATAACTCATTCAATTTATTTAGAATACACAACTTTAATTTAAAACCGAAACATAAAAATTTATTTTCAAAATTTAAGAATTAACGTTGAACTAAATTCATAAATTAACATAAAAATTAATGAATTAACAATAAATTTAAAAATTTAACATTGTTTTAATTTACTACGCGAAAAATAGAAAATATTTACTGGCAAGTAAAAAAATTGGCAAGATTTTAATCCGCTTACCGAAAAAGTCCGCCAGCAAGGTTGAAAGTATTGATTCACAGTAAAATTGATCTAATTCCAGATGATAAAAAAGCAGAAGTTTACATAATTACATCCAGCATAGTATATTAAGAAAAAAAATCTATACCCTTATGACAGCTTGAAAAGGCTAAAAGAGCACTTATCTGATATCTAGCTTAAATATCAAGTACAGTTTTATCCAGGTTGCCTTCAAAAGAAGTTACCATTCCTCGGGGTGGTCTCAACCCCACCTATTGTGTGAGTAAGGTGACAGAGAGCCCGGCTAAATTCGTAATACACGATACTTGAAAGCCAGTAGAGGATGAATCTCTGCCTGCAAGTGTGACCATTGCGTGTCCGTCGGGCCATGAATAAATGGGTGTTACCTCGTGGGACCTAAACCAATTTATAGGTATCCACAGGGAGGTTCCCTCTGGGCCACAGTTATCGTTGTAAATTGTAAAACAGTGTCCGTAAGCTCATCCCAGAGAAGTTTCCCGGGACTTAGATCCCGGAGAGGTTGCACAGTGACTCTGGGCAAAGACTAAACTATTAAGGAAGATCTCCATACGGACATACTCCAAAAAATCTGAAAAAATTACACAGTGTTCTACTCATATATACGTTTATAAAAAAAAATTCGGCGGAACATCCGTACCCTGTCCATAAAAAATGAAAATTTCGTTATTTGGCAATTTATCATCGGTTGACGATGAAAAGCAATTTCAAAAAATGTTTTTTGAATGTCATATGCAATTTAAAAGAAAAACGTTTCATGTTCAACGTGTTTAGATAAATTAAATATCTTTGGTTTTGTCAGTTTTAGTTTGTTTTAAGTATAATTTCGTTATATTAATATTTATATCTATTTATATCCAAATTTAACCGTTAAAATTTGAGATTTAAAACGATATTCAATTTTAAATTAATTAAAATTGTTTTAGGTTGAAAGTCCAGTTGAGCATTGTCAATTCGATTTTGTTGCTATGAAAACATGTGGCTTTTATTTTTGAATACGCTTAAATGTATGAAAATAATTTTACGGAATAAGAATTATTTATATAAGAAAATATTTTTTTCCAGAGGTCTACTGCAACAAACAACATATATATATGCAATTTAATATATATATATACATATATATATATATATATATATAATACATTAAACTTCTCATTGTTTATGTTTAAATTTGTTCAATACAATTTGCACGGATTCTAAAAAACCAAAAGGTTTCTGTTGCATTAAAATTGTTTGCTTGTGGCGGGGGAAAATGCTGCTCGCCAAATCGTGTGACACTTTCGTCTTTTCATGTTAAATATTCGAAAGTATTTTTTTTTTACATGTTTTCTACTGCAATTCCACCGCTAATTTTCACTGATCCTTTATTACATACATAAGTACTTTAATTAGTATTTATTACCAAAAAAATCTGAGCATGCCAAGTATGGAGACATTCCTAGTCAGGAGACAGGACTGCCACCGTCACTTCACTAAGAAGGAGCTTGAGTGGTGTGGTGGTTACTCGATAACCCCCCCATATTTTTTTAGTTTAATTCAATTTTATTAACTATTTTATTTCATATCATCTCTTTTTATTCATGTTCTTAATTTAAATATTATTTCGATTTCGTTTCTTTTGATATTGTCGCCTGTAATGTTTTCTTCTTTACCTAGCTTTCGAATGTTCCAAGCCGGTAAAATCTTGTTTTGAATTCATTCCTTCCGGTTTAGAAAACCTTCTAGAAAAATCTGGATTGTTCTATGGGTGGTATTTCCGGTTAGTCTGGCACGCCCCTTGGCCTATCAATTTAAATTCCGCAGGTGACGTGTTTTAAGCCGTTGAGTGCCTGGCCACCTGCTTTGGCCTTCCTTCTTTATGTGTTTATCATTTTTTTCCTTATTAAATCCATATTTTACTATACATTGAATCGTAACTTGGCTTATTTTTCCTCGCTCCCCTCTTTCGTGCGTTGCCAACTTGGCGTATCCCGGGTTTACAGTAACCCTTGTTCTTTTTCCCTCCTGACTCTCCGCCGCCAGTAGAGTTGCGCAGTTAGAGCTCAGCCGAGATGGATGCAGTTGGGTGATCGATGTGCCGGAAACTTTAGCGGACACCGGGACAAGTGTGCGCCCCCCGAGGCCGTTGAGCGTAACCGTTTGTTCTACACTGACCGCACAAGGGATTCTCAAGGATGATTTTTTAAGACTGCGAGGAGTTAAGCTCCTCTGCTAACACATCCTGAATTCCTTTGGTTTTACTTCTTTCTGGCTAATCAAGATGGTTTAAGTGGTGTCATAGTTATTCTCAAAGAGATTATTCGTCAGTCTGTCATCATATTTTCTCCAACCGATTTTTCATATTCTTCAATGTTTTTTTAGTGAATTCACTTTCCCTCTGAGAAAAATGCTGAGGTGGTGATTCTTACTCAAGAATTGAAGATGTCTCATACATATTTTTTCTTACAAAATTCAATCCCTCTTCATCTTGTATTATTCGGCCATATATATTTTTATTTGGATATGGAACGGCGTCCCCAAAGGGAAGTATTGAAAACATTTCTGTGTGATTTGTCCAGGCATACTTTTGAAAATAACATCTAATTAATATTCTGACAATGATGTTATCCTGGTTTCGATCAAGAAAAATGTTTATTCATGTTATGAAAATGCATACAAGATATTTTGTGAAAAAGAATTTGTTTTAGAAAAATGTCAACTCATAATACATCACCTTTGTGAAAGTTTGCAACAAAATAATTAATAATTTCTATTTATATGAGAATGCGTATGAAACAAAGTATATACATATATATATATGGAATATTCAGTCCGTAAAGAAGTTCTCATATGATATTAAATAAAATATTTGTCCTCTTCAAAAAATATTCTCTTCATTTTTGTCTTCATACATGTGTATTTATCCACCTGAGTTTGATCCTCAGCAACCAAGAAATTACAGGTAACTTTTATCTTTTATCATTTTATATTTTTTACAACTTTGCTTTGAATTTTTATCATCATGGTTAGAGATTCTTTTTTTTCACTATTTTTAAGAGTGCTATAATGGTAGCATTGTTGGGTCGTTTGCTGGCCTGCATTCAACGCAATGTCCCTCACAAAATTAGTACGATCACTTAGCCTATTTATGAGTTGAAACAATAAATAAGTGTTTTCTCTTATCTCTCCAAACACAACAAGTGGAAAGGGCGGGATTTGTAGAATATAAAGAGGGACTCTGTAGTGCAGGCAGGACTTGCGGAAATGGCATGCAACGACTCCGTGAGTTACTGTCGAGAGAGACTTGCCCAGCGAGTGGAGAGAATTCTTCCACCAAGAAACGCAGCCTTTATGTCCGCTGCAACTGGGACAGTGATGTGCGAACTCGTAGATGGGAGGAGAATGGTGGTGCGCTCGCTCGACTCGGGAGCGATGGTAAGGGGAAGCCTTCACGGAGCTGGTGGGGTTTGATGTAAAGCTTTTCGCACAGGGCTAGTGTCTGCCCTTGGAGGTCGTCGGCCAACGTGTCAGCTTCCAGTTTCTTCCCCCGCAGTCATTTGGGTCGGACGCTTACATGTTAATACGGTGGTGCATCCCTTCTCGAATGAACTCTTGTTCCGATCCGGATCTGGTGTCTTTTGTGCGACTGAAGCTTTTTGTGCTCAGTGATTCAAACATTGAAACAACATAACTTTAACGATGCTAATAAATGAGCCGGGTATAGCTTCGGTTACCTGTGGCAGAAATTTCCTCGTTCTAGAGGATGGCTGGAGATACCTTCGACTTTCTTGTAGGAATCCTTATTGCACGAGGAGGGAATATTTGTGCCTGTGAACCAAGAAAGCACCGAGGTAAAGTAGTGGGTGCAGGGGTCTTGTTGGCAGTTCTCCGGCCAAAAAACGAAAGGAACGGCGAACAGGATTCCGTACACTGTAACCGACTAGCGTGGCAGTGTCAATGCCGTTTAGATGGATCTTTCTGGGTCCACAAAGGGTCGCTAGCTGTGTAATCCATAACCTCAGACCCCTTGAGAGAGCAGAAAAGTTCCGAAGGAGTGGTAGGGGATTGGACGCACAACCTAAGAAGGCGGTGTCTATCCCAGCAAAAGGGAATTTTCCAGATCCCATTAGATTTAACTACGAGAATTTAATTCTATCTGGGTCGCGACCACCCAGAAGAGCGGCCACTCATCACCATGTTAAATCAAGTACTAAATAAATGTAAAGTTTTATGAAAATCTCTGCTCTAATTCTTGAAGTATGGTTGTCGTAGAAATTGTGAATAATGTAGCATAGCAGCCCCGACTGCTAAGCGACATACAGCAAAAACTATACAGGTTTATTTTGTATTAAAGTCTAACATAATCTAAAGCTTGTGGAATTCCATGCATTAGTTCTTGAGAAGGAGTGCCCACAAAATTTTCATCACAAACAGACAGACTGACTGACAGACAGACTCACAGACAGACATTTTCTAAATGTATGTTTTTCGAGTTGTCTGATCCCTAAAACGTGTAAATCCATCTAAAAGCGGATTTTGAAAATTTTCACGAATCCAATTGCTTCTTCTTGTAAAGATAGAAGAAAGAAAGAAAAAAAAATCAAGCTTATTTTTTATTTGTAAAAATAACCCTGGAGATTTCCTTCAGAATTTATTGCAAGATATTTCGACACGGTTTGAAATCCGATGTTTTTATTCTCTATATTTCTTTTCTAGATTTGGTTCGACATTCGTATTTACATATCAAATTTCTTTTTCGTTTGCTTCGAAATTTCAATTCGAATAAATTGTGAGTTGTAAAGCATGTTTCACAGTACGCTTCGTCACATCAAATAAGAGAAAGAATTATTTTGAGATGATGTCTAACTTTCTGTAAAAAACTATTTGTTAAATATCTTTACATGCTTCCTGATAGGAAATAAATTTTGTTGTATAATATATAGCCTACAGGGTATAAAAAATTTAAATTGCTATTAAAGTAAGAAAATATAACAAAATCAGGAAAAACTAGTTGTTATGTAAGTTATAACTAGTTGTTATGTATAGGATACTGTGAGTAAAAATGTTAAATTGTTCTTAAAATATACCGTAAAAAAAATCCGTTAAATTTATTGCAAAAACTGCTAGCTGCAATGTTGCCAGTAGTTTTTGACTTAAAAATTGCTGTAAAATTAGATGTGAATTTTTTATTACATCTAATTTTACTAAATTAGACGTATTTTATTATTACATCTAATGTTACTAAATTAGATGTAATTTTTTATTATATCTAATTTTACTGCAATTTTTACTGCAAAAACTACTGGTAACATTACTGCCAGCAAATTTTGCCATAAATTTAACGCATTTCTTTTCACAGTATAAGAAATTACAGCATAACCAACAAATGCTAGTTTATATAATTGTCATTTGATTAAAGAGAAAAGTCTATTTTTAGTTTTGTTTCGGGTATTTCTTTTTCAATATGAATTTTCAAACTATTACAAATATTAATTTAAAAATTACGTAACTTATTTTTAAAAAAGAAGTATATTTTCAAAAGTAAATATGTTTTTTTTTTCGTAACAAAATTAATGTAAAATAATCAAAAAAGACATGTTCGAAGTTTGCACTTTCATTCTTTAAAGAATTTTCATTTTAATAATTTAAGGACGAGAAATAGTGGTGAGGGTTGTTGGGTGAGAGGGGGGGAAGCGTGAGGAGTCATCATGCAGAAAAATGCATTTAAGTTTTAAAACAAAATTTGACTACTAATAAAATGTTTAATTGTTTTTTTCAATAACTTAAACATTTAAAACTCGCCTTTCTGTACTGTTGAAATGTCCGTCAGTTATTTAAAACAATGCTTTTTCTAACATACGGATTAAGAGCTTTTTCACAATTTTAGCTCTCACAGATTCAGGCTTTTTATCGTCTTGGAGAGGCTGTTAAAAAGTCTGTATTCTGGGCTGAGGCCGGGTTAGGACTGAACGTTACTTATTTTTAAGACTCGTCGGGCTGGGCCTAACATATTTTTTCATATCGTACCGGACTGCTTCCTTCTTCTTAGGTCTGCACGGGACGGAATTTTTCCGGTCTCAACATAACCCATTATAAAATCACTGTTTCTAACTAATCTAGTACATGTATAAAATAAGCAAAGTTTCGCTCAGTAAAAATTTTATGAGAAACACATGGATTTTGAAATTGACTTTATTTTACAATAATACCCCATAAAAATCAATTTTTCTTTAAGAATAGTATATTTAAAACACAAAAAATTACATAAGTCAAAACAACCTGCCTATGACGTAATCCTGTCTTAAACGGAAAATGTGTTGATATATGCAAAATGAATATAATAATACCTGAGAAAAAAATAAACTCCATTTACACCCCCCCCCCCTAATTCGAAAGTTGTCTATAACATACGAATTGAAAATATCCGATTGAGCAAAAAATCACTTCGTATGATAAATTTACTAATCAGTTTGATTGTGTTAAAATAATAGTATGCCTATAACGTATTTTTATCTTTCCTATGTGATACCGCCTTAAAAGGTTTTATACAGCATTTTTGAAAATCTCCAACATATCGATATGGATTAACGATATTAAAGTATATGTGAAAATTTTACATACAGATAGAGATTCATTGTTAAAATAAATATATCGCAGTCTTTTTGGAACTTTTTTAATAATAAAAAGTATAAATATGAAAAAAATCTATAATAAGTATTTTTTGTCAGAACTCCTCCATATGAAACATTTTTTAATCATATAAAAGTAAAAAAACTATGTAGAAATTACGCGCAAGTATTACCTAAAAGCAGTACTGTAGTCGATTTCTTTTGTTTGTCCCTGTAAACAAAAAACAAATTATATGAATGTTTTATTCTGTCTTAGTCATCTTATAGTGAAATTACGTGATGAATATCTGTTTCAAAACACTTGAACATTCGTTATCTCATTAAGATATTTTGTAATGATTTTACACAATGTATTACAAAGTTATGGAATTAAAAAATCTGTAAAAATTTCCGATCGTTTAATTGCATGATGCACATTGATGGATACTGCAGTGTTCATAAATTATATGTATTTGAAATAATCCGTTCTGCGGTATAAAAGACAATTCTATTTAAAAAACATGCTTTAAATCCACTAAGATTTAGTTAGCTTTAAAAAATTTGTTTATAATTTGAAAATTATAATAACTTTTCCATTTATCTATATAAATAAATTTACATAAATATTGTCTTTGTCTATATAAATACGCACTTGTTCTCAAATTTTAACTTTTAGAGATTAAAATGAAATAAAATATAGACTGTGTGATATAAAAATAGTAACATTTAAATCACATAATAAAAGTAATAAAATCGAACTTACTTTCTTTTTAGCGTCCTCGGCTTGTTCTTCTGTTTTATTAATTGTACTAACTTTTTTGTTATCCAGTTCACATAATTGACAATCTATATTTAAGTATCGGGTGATCCAGAAGTTTCGGGAGTTTTGAAATGCTATAATAATTAGGAAACTATGTACAATACAAAGGTCCGGTTTTCAGATATATGCTTAGAAAAATGTGGGATTTTCGTTTAGAATGATTTTTTTAAAATATATATAGTTCAAATTTTTATCAAGAGGTGGTGCTGTTGTAGAACACCGAATTCACCTGTACCATGCGTTATATAGACACTTGAGTTTATAGCGAACCATATTTCTCTACGATATTGATGAGATTTCGTTTTAAGGGTGGTTTATGTTCAAACGCTATTTTTGAAAGTACTTGAAATTGCATTGAAAGGAACTTTTGATACAAAATTGGATGAGTAACTGCTATGTACAATACGTGAAAATTAAACTGCAAGAGATCCGATGATCATTACAAACGTGAGGGCCATGGTAAACAATGTTTGATAATAGGGGACATTGAAAGATTATAATAGAAGCAAGAGACCCCATACATGTGTTACAATCATAAAAGAGGTAGAATTTGGTGCCATTCTCAATGGAAACCATGAGCTCATAATGAGTGCTGTACATTCGCAATTTCACGATGAACTGACATTTGTTAAGGAAATTCTTTCTGCTCTGACGATGCTGTGCACGATGTTTTGCACCGGCTCAAGGCGGTACTTATAAGCTATGGGCGTCATAATGAAAATTTGTAACCCTTGGACACTAATTCTTTCTTTTTAATGTATCATAAGGTAAAATATACTATCAAAATTAGCACCACCTGTTGGCAAAAAAGTGTAACTAACATAACACGTTTGTTTCATCGAAAGAATAAATTCCATGATTTTATAAGCATTTCTGTGAAATTTTCTGCTGTTTATACTTTGCTAATTATTAGGATTTCAAACTCCTGGAACTTCTGGATCGCCCGGTACATTAAGGGTTGCAACTTTCCCTGAGAGGACTTTTATTAGCTACTATAATATATGAAAAAATATTTATCTAGAGAAATAATGTTATTAATACTCTGTTTTGTATGCTTTAAGAATATTACCACGGTTGTGATTTAAATTAAATTAATACAACATTAATAATTACATGAAATTCCGGAGAGTAATTTTTTTATCCTATCTGGTTCAACGAAATACAGAGGATGATTTAATTAAGAAAGAAACATTTTAATATAAAAACAAGCATAAATAAATTCAAAGTTAAATAAAAAATCTTGAACAAAAACAACAACAAAATATCATTTTCTTTTAAAGTCGATAATTGTAACATATAGTTGTTTTTGTAATTACAATAACAGCTTTATAATTTAAATGAATCAAAATTGTGTATCAGGTATGTATGAAATGATGTAATATATTTCATGATGTAAACATTGAATGATGACAAGTAATCAAATTGATTTATGATAAAATTTTCTGAAGAAAAAGATATTTCTAACAATCATTTATTTTTTTTTCCACAAGTTTTACTTTACAATGCAGTACTAGATACAGTGTACGAATTCAAATCTGAAAATTGTGTCTTCAACATTTCTTCTTCAGAGTTCATTTAATGTCGCTCGCATACTGATCAAGTATCTTTTTTGTTATCCAGTGCACATAATTGACGAGCTATATTTAAGTACATTACGGGTTATAACTTTTTGTGAGATTTCATTTATTAGCTTCTATAATATTTAAATAATTATCCAATTAAATAAATAAATTACGTTATTAATGTTCCTAGTTACATGTTTTAATAATATTATTATGGATGTGATTTAAATTACGTTAGTACAATAATAATAATTACATGAAATTCAGGAGCGTACATTTTCCCTCCTAAGTGGTGCATTGAAATAGAGAAGATGATTTAATTAAGAAATAGACATTTTTAACATAAAAACAAACAGTAAATAAATTTAAAGTTTCAAAAAAATCATAAACAAAACAAAACAAAAATGTTCATTAAAAAAAAAGTGAATAAGTGTAACATATAGTTTTTTCTAATTACAATTACAGCTTAATAATGTAAATGTATCAAAATTGTGTATCGGGTATGCATCAGACGATGAAAATATATTCCATATTTAAACATTAAATGTTTTGACAAATAAATAATTTGGTTTATGATAAGGATTTCAAAACGAATATTGCTTTTTACCCCACACGCTATACTTTAAAATTTACTACTAGATGCACTATATGAATTCAAACCTGAAAATTGTGTCTTCAGAATTTCTTCTTCAGAGTTCATTTAATGTCGTTCGTATACTGATCAAATTCCCTTCTCTTTGGCTTCCAGACTTCAATTCAAATGAATTTTACGTTTAAAAACAATTTCATTCCACATGTCATTCTCTCATATTGAAAGATTTGAAAATTCCTTTGAAATATTAAACTTTATTTTTAAATTTCAGTACTAAAAATAAAATGAAATATCAGACAATCATTACATTATTTTACGAACAGAATATTTCTTTGCTGGAAAGGGTTAAGCAGTTTATAAAGAAATAATTTAAGATACTTATTATCATATTCATAAAAATCAAAACTTTATTTTTAAAGGCAACTAAAAAAAAAGGAAAAAAAAGCTTGAACAGTTGACTAAAATACAATTACAAGTTTATATAAATGTTGATGCATTTCAGATTCTTTTTTTTTTTCGAATAAACATAACTTTTTAAAAAAAATATAAAATAATATTCAGTTAACAAAGGAAAATTATGAGTATCAACGACCTTAAAAAGAAAAAGTGATAAAAATTCAAGAATTTCCGTCTGTAAAACTATCTCCTTTGAAAGAGCTGACTAACATGGAATTTATTTGAGTTGCAGTGTATATAAGGAAAAGAGATTGAATCTGATCAGTAAACTAAAAGTGTTCTTTTGAGAGTAAAAAAAAATAACCTAACGAAGATAAAAATTTGAAAAGTTTTATTGAATAACATACAAATGTTTCTTTCATGAAGGATATGTTAGATATTTGTAAGGTAATTTTATAGATATTGGAAGTTTAAAAGAAAAGTTATTTAGTTCAGTATTTGCAAGTTTTTATTTATAGAGCATTTAGTTTAAATTAAGGTACAGGAATCGGGGTTTTCTATGTCAGCGGAAAAATTTCCAGGATTCGAATCTTCGACCATTTTTCTCTCCCCCCCCCCTCCACTCTGCCGGGACCTGATTTAGCCGTTCACTTGGCTGCAGATTTCACTGCAATTGAAGTTTTATTTAAATTAATATAACTCTACAAACATAATCCAGTTTTAATAAATTAAATTATGATTGATACTTTCAAAGCCTATAAGCATATACGTTACAAAAAAAAATAAAAAATAATACCATGTTAGAAAATCCCTCTTTTATCAACATTTAAAATAAATTAAGGTGAAAACAACATTACAATTTTGCATTTTTGCTCGCCCGTCAGGGGGTTAATTTTCCAGTGCCCTGATAACGGGCCAATCTGGTCAAATCTAGTGAACACAGTTCACCTACTGAAACTTGTTTGTTAAAACGTCAAGTCTTATTTTTAAATCAGCTCAAATGAATAATTCGCAGGCTATGGAATTCGAAAATAACAACATTTTTATTGAATTTATAAATTTTATTTTTTTATGCATAATTGATGATTTTCTAATGAAATTTCTGTGCGGTCTACATGTTAAACAATCTAAACGACATATTTTAAAAATAAAAATCTGGTATAATGTACTAAAAGTTATTTTCACTTATTTCTAAATAATCTCCTATTTAAAAATACATTATTTATACATTTTTTAATAAACCATGAAAAAGCTGTTCAGCAATTCAGTAAATTCTGTTCTGCAAAGTAATTCAGCTGTTAAGCAGTTAACAACAATGTAAAAAATCCGTTAAATTAGCAATGTTGTCAGCAGTTTTTGCTGTAAAAATTGAAGTAAAATTGACTGCAATAAAAAAATTACATCTAATTTTATTGCATGTTTTACAGCAAAAACTGCTAGTAACAGTGCTTCCAACAGTTTTTGTCGTAAATTTAATGTTTTTTTTTTTTTTTTTTTTTTTTTTTTTTTTTTTTTTTTTTTACAGCGAAAAAATTTTTTTGTACACTTACTTTCATATTCATATAAAACAAACAAATAACTTTTTCATGTAAATACTAGACATAAAAGTTTTAGTAGTTCATAAAAAAATTAATATTTTATATTTAAATTGATGCGCTTTGAAATTATTTTCATCAAATAAATATAACTTTAAAATAAATGTAAAATCTTAGTAAGTCAACAAAGAGAAATAATGAATGCAAATGACGTGAAAAAAAAAACTCTCGGCTTGGCCTATAGGTAGAGGTATATTTCAAAGAATACGCATTTTAACAACAAAAAATAAAATATAATTAGATATAAACCCAGCTTAACAACTTTGTTTGGCCGCTTTTAAAAATTTTTCATTTCATTTTTCTGTAAGAACTTCTTTTATCAAAAGCATCTTAAGAAAAATTCGGCTCAAATGCCCATTTTGACAGCATATTTTGAAATATATCCAGTCTTTTAAAAAAAAATGAGAAATGCGGCACATTATACAGTTCCAGAATAAGAGAACCTGTCAATTGGATGCATTTGAGAATAAAATTGAATTTAAAAATGAGTCATAAAGTAAGCACTTTATTATTTGAATACATCCTCAATTCCTCATTCACGATTATGTCGGGAAATTCTGTTCAAAATATCCATTTTGGCAGCCTTTTTTGATATATATTCTGCCCTTATCAAAAAACTGGCCAATACGTTTCCTTATAACCTCATCATATTCCTAAATAAGAGAATTTGCCTTTTGGATGCATTTAAAATCGAAAATGAATCAGAATATAAGCTGTTTTGATCTGAGGTTTTTTTTTCTCCAATTCCTATTGTTTTTTCACATATTTTCGCTATAAGAATTGGTCCTATAAAAAACTTGACAGTATAAAAGTTGCAGATATTATTGGAAGATGTATAATGAATTTATTTGGATTTGATAGTTTAAGAATTGACAAAGTTATGGATTTTTTTTTTCTTTTTCCACCCCCCTTTCTGTTTTCGTTTTTATTTTATATTTTAACGGTAAAAGTTCTTCCAAACAAAATTTTAAGTACAAAAGTTTTTGATAATTTTGAGCACATTTATAAAAAATTTAGTTCGATTTGGTATCTTGAGAATTAACAAAGTTATGATTTTTTTTCTCCAAAATACCTTATTTTTTCCACCTCTTGAGCTCATTTTTAACTTTATTAAAAATCTGTCATGCATAAACTTTTGGCCCATTTTTTAGAAGTAATATAAACTGTAAACTGATTCGATATTTATTTTAATGCAGAAGTTATGGCGTTATTTTAGGTTTTCACAAGAACCCTTCCTATTTCCACTTCCTTGGTCCGATTTTGTCCATTAACGAACTCAACCGAGATATAATTTTTTTTCTAATGGTAGTTTTGAGGTTCAGGGGTCATAATCGACGTAGATCTGCAAAAATGTTTCAGAAATTTGAACACAGCAACGATCGCAATACTTTGTATTTCATACGAAATCTACCTAAAATGTGATAAAAATTCTAAAATTTGAGTTCTAAATCTACCATTTTTGTAAAAGCTGACTAACGTGGAATTTATTCGAACTGCAGTGTATGTAAGAAAAAGAGATCCAATCTAATCAGTAAACTAAAAGTGTCCTTTTGAGATGCGGAAAAAATAACATTAAAACAATAAAAATGGGAAAAGTTTAAATCAGTAACAAATAAATGTTTCTTTCCTGAAAGGTATATTTTAGATATTTGTAAGGAAATTTTATAGATACCGAAAGTTTAAAAGAAAACCTATATTATTCAATATTTGTAAGTTTTTTATTTATAGGGCTCTTAGTTTAAATTAAGGCATATGAATCGTTATTTTCTAAATCAGGATAAATTTTCCCAGGATAAGAATTGTGGACTTTTTGTCTTAACATTACTTAACATGACTTGATATATCCTTTCACTAGACTGCAAGTTTTCCTGCAATTGAAGCTTTATTTAAATTAATATAACTCTACAAATATAATCCAGATTTAAGAAATTAAGTTATTATTGTAACTTTCAAGGCTTATAGCACATGCGTAACAAAAATTTATACCATATTAGAAAATCCTTCTTTTATTACTATTTAAAATAAATTAAGGCGAAAACAATATTACAATTTTGCCGTTTTGCTCGGCGGTTAGGAGGGTTAAGTTCCCAGTGCTCTGCTAATTGGGCTAATCTGGGCAAATCTGAGCAAATCTGGTGAAAATAATTCACTCAGAGAGCCTTTTTAATTATGACATCAGGTCTTATTTCGAAATCAACTGAAGAAAACTAAATCGAAGGTCATGAAATTCGAAAACAACGACGTTTTTTAGTGAGTTGATAAATTTTATTTTTGAGTGCATTATTGATAACATTCCATTGAAATTTCCTTAAGGTCTACAAGATAACAAATCGATATATCTTAAATACAAAAATCTGTTAGAATTTACTAAAATTTATTTGCACTTATTTGTGAATATTTTTCTATTTAAAAATACATTATTAATGCATTTTATAATAAACTTGCGAAAAAAAGGAAAGCAATTCAGCTATTAAACATCTAACCAATAAATTATTTAATACTCTTACATTCATAAAAAACAAACATTTTTTTTAGCAGAAAACTAGAAAAAAAATTTAGCAGTTTACTAAAAAATAACTAATAGTTTATAAAAGATGATATATTTTAAAAGTCTATGTATCGAATAAACTTAAATTTAAAATAAATGTAAAATGTTATTAAGTTAATAAAATAATGAGTTACAATGGCCTTTAAAAAAGAAATGTGATAAAAATTCTAGAATTTCCGTATGTGAAACTATCTTCTTTGAAAAGCTGACTAACATGGTATTTATTCGAATTGCAGCGTATGCAAATAAAAAGAGATCGAATCTGATGAGTAAACTAAAAGTGTCATTTTGAAATTCAGAAAATACACTGTTAAAAATTTTGTGCTACTGTGAACCGAAATTTGGTGCTTAGTAGCTGCCACCATAAGATGGTGAAATCTTGTTTCAAGATTTGGAACTTCGGTTGAACCATAGTACCATTTTTTCAAATAATGTGGTGTAAACTCGTTCCAAGATTTGGAGCTTCGATTGAACCATCCTATGGTGGCAGCTGGTAATAGCTGCGAGCACCAAATCTTGGTTCAAAGTAGCACAAAATTTTTAACAGTGTAACATAAGAACGATAAAATTTCGAAAAGTTTGACTGAGTAACAAATAAATGTTTGATTCATGAAGGATATGTTAGATGTTTGCAAGGAAGTTTTATAGATACCGCAAATTAAAAAATATATATATATTTAATTCACTATTTGTAATTTTTATTTATAGGTTCTTAGTTTAAATTAAGGTACATGAATCAGAAGTCAGAAAAAAATACAATCCAGAAGAAATTTTCTCCGAATTCGAATCGTGGACCTTTTGTCTTATGTTTCCAATGAATTTTATGAATTTATAAATTTCATTTTTTGAATGCATATTTGGTGATTTTTTAATGAAATTTATTTTAGGTCTACATGATAACAAGTCTAAAAGATATATTTTAAATATAAAAATCGGGGAGAGCTTACTAAATATAATATGCGCTAATTTGTAAATATTTTTCTGTTTAAAAATACATCATTAATGCACTTTGTAACAAAATTGAAAATGAAGAAAGAATTTCAATTGTTAAGCATTTAACAAAGGAAATATTTGTGCACTTACTTTATATTCATACAAAACGAACAATTTTTCACGTAAAGACTAGACATAGAAGTTTAAGCAATTGACTAAAAAATGATTAATAATTTATATTTAAGTTAGTGCTTTTTGAAATTCTTTATATCAAATAAACATAACTTTAAAATAAATGTAATATGTTAGTAAGTCAAACAAAGAAAAATGATGAATATGAATGCCGTAAAGAATGAATCTGGAGAAAAATTCTAGAATTTCCGTTTGTAAAACTATCTTCTTAGAAAAAGCTGACTGACATGGAATTTATTCGAATTGCAGCGTATGTAAGTAAAAAGATATCGAATCTGATCAGCAAACTAAAAGTGCCATTTTGAGATTCAGAAAATAGCATAACAACGATAAAAATTCGAAAAGATTGTTTTAAGTAACAAATAAATGTTTCTTTCATGAAGGATATGCCAGATATTTATAAGGAAATTTTTATGGATATTGAAAGTTTAAAAGAAAAGTTGTTTAAGTCAATGTTTATAAGTTACTATTAACGGAGTTCTTAACTCTTCGCACTACATTGTCGATGTTGCTGAAACATTGTAAACTATGTTGGAAACTCCGCTGTCGCTGCTGCAGCGACATGGTAAGATAAGTTGAAAATTCCGTTGTCGCCACTGTGGAAACATTATCTTCCTTGCAATATTTGTTTTTGGCAACGAAATAAAGGAAAATAAATTTTGCCTTATTTCATTAGAGCATTTTTGAAATTATATGTACTTAAAGGAAAGTTATTTTTATAAAGTGATTCCGACCGAATAAAATTTGTGTAATGGCGCAGTAGTTCACAGTAAAAATGACGCGGAGTACAAAGTGTTAGATTGAAATTACACTTTAAAAAAACAGGCATATTGAAACAAAAAAGATTTTTTGCTTTACGAGAAGGTGTGTCACTTCAAAATCAATGAGAATATACATATTTTTAAGCGTGAAATAAATAATTTAGCATTCGTTGCAGAAAAAAAAATGTTGAAAAAGTAGAAAACTCAGTGGAAAATTTAACAAGTTGGAAATTGCACGTGAAGCGTAGCAAATGTGGTGCGTTCGTACGATAACGAAGTTTTAAAAATATTCAGATCTGGCTGATATAGTAAAAAATACTTCGGATAAAACATAGTGGTCGAAGTCTTTGTGTTCCTGTAAATATACAGGAAGTAATTTTTATTACTCCTCAGCAACGTATATCATATTCATAAATGTGAAATAGTTTAACATAATTTAAACACGCTCCAAACAATGTTTCTCCGTATAGCATTATGTAGTGAAATTCGATTGTGTAGACCTGTAATTTAATAAAAAATATTCTTGCCATCAAAGATTGTACAGAATGATTATTTTAGTATATATATTCTTCATTGGTTCATGTCAATTTTATTATGTTCGAATGAGTGTAGCACCATTAAAATACCATTGAAACTGTATTTTCCCATTGACTCTCATGTAACGGAATACTTTTGATTGTCCCTGTAATTGATCTATGCATTTAATTTTCATAAAATGTAAAATGACTCGACAAAATTGTGTAATAATTATGTGTTTTAAATTTCAAACGATTAAAATGCATTTGAAACTTTTTTCCCCATTGACCGTAATGTAATGGAATCCTTTTGATTGTCCCTGTAATTGATCTATGCATATGATTTTCATAAAATTTGAAATGACTTGACAAAATAATAGTGTATTTTAAATTGTAAGTGATTAGATTAGGTAGTTTTTGCGTTGTTATATGCGGACAGACAGACAGACGGACAGACTGAACGACAACTACAGGTGCTACGTATTTACATAATTACGAATGCACCTAAAAAGAAACATGATTAACATTTGCAATTTTTAGTTTTATTCACAAGCATTAACAAAGCATTATATCGAAAGTGAAGTACTCAGTTAATATACAGGTTGATTCTAAATTTTTTTACAATAAAAGATGGGTGATAGTACACATCAAGACAAACAATATTAAATAGGACAAAGGGTCACAAACGTTTTCCAAAGGAGGTAGCCGCCATTAAAATTTAGGGACCAAAATTTCAAATAAACATAAAAAACGGAAAAAGCGGTCGATTGATTTGCGGTTTTAACTAAAATTATTCTTTATGTCGGCATTTTCTTAAAATTAAAATAGAAAGATAAATTTCAAAAAATGCCGATAGAGGGCGCTTTAGACTTTGGAGTAACGAACAACTATTTTTTGCCGTTATTCTGTACATCGCATTAAATGTTTTCGGAAGGTTACACTTAAACTTAAATTTTGAGCTCAAAATCTGAAAGTTGGGAGTGGTTAAGTAACATAAACTGAGCTGTGTTCAGAGGGTCCATATTTGAAATGATTATAAAAAACGGAAAAATTGGTCGATTGATTTGCGGTTTTCACTAGAACTATTCTTTATTTAGGTATTTTCGTGAAAATAAATTTTAAAGATAAATTTCAAAAAATGCCGATAGAGGGCGCTTTAGACTTTGGAGTAACGAACAACTTTTTTTTGGCGTTATTTTTTGCATCTTATTAAATGCTTTCGTAAGCTTAGACTCGAACTTAAATTTTGAGCTCAAAATCTGAATAGCTGGGAGTGGTTAAGTAGACAATCTGAACTGTTTTCTGAGGGTTCCAATTTCAAATGATTGTAAAAAACGGAAAAATTGGTCGATTCGTTTGCGGTTTTCGCTAAAGCTAATTTTTAAATCAGCAATTTCTTGAAAATAAATTTTAAAGATAAATTTCACAAAATGTCGATAGAGGGCGCCTTCGACTTTGGAGTAGCGTACAACTATTTTTAACTGTTATTTTTTTTTTAATCTCATTAAATGCTTTCAGATGTATAGACTTAAATTTTGGGCTCAAATTCTGAATCGTTGGGAGTGTTTAAGTAGCGAAAATCTCAATTGTGTTGAAGGAGGAAGGAGGGTTAAATTTCAACTCCTGAACACACTTCAGTTTGCGCTTCTTAACCCCTCATAACGATTCAGAATTTGAGCTCAAAATTTAAGTTTAAATCTAAGCTTCCGAAAACTTAAAGCTTTTGAAAGCATTTAATTAGAACCAAAAAATAATGGTTAAAATGAATTGTTGGTTACTCAGAAGTTTAAGATGCCCTCTAACGGAATTGTTTTTTAAATTTATCTTTAAAATTTATTTTCAAGAAGATACTGACTTAAAAAATACTTTTATTTTAAACCGCAAACGAATCGACCAATTTTTCCAGTTTCTATAATTATTTAAAATTTGAGCCTCCCCCTTCCCTTTAAACTTACTTCAGTTTGTGCTACCTAACCACTTCCTACTATTCAGATTTTGAGCTCAAAATTTAAGTTTAAGCCTCCGAAAACATTTAAACAGATGCAAAAAATAACGGCAAAAAATAGTTGTTCGTTACTCCAAAGTCTAAAGCGCCCTCTATCAACATTATTTGACATTTATCTTTATAATTTATTTTTAAGAAAATACCAATATAAAAAATAGTTTTAGTGAAAACCGCAAATCAATCGACCAATTTTTCCGATTTTTAAAATCATTTGAAATTTGAACTCTCTGAACACAGTTCAATTTGTGGTATTTAACTACTACCAACTTTCAGATTTTGAACTCAAAATTTAAGTTTGAGTTTATGCTTACGAAAACATTTAATGAGATGCAAAAAATACCGGTAAAAAATAGTTGTTCGTTACTCCAATGTCTAAAGCGCCCTCTATCGGCATTTTTTGAAATTTATCTTTATAATTTAATTTCAAGAAAATGCCGGCATCAAGAATAATTTTAGTGAAAACCGCAAATCAATCGACCGATTTTTCCGATTTTTATGTTTATTTGGAATTTTAGTCCCGAAACTTTAATGGCCGCTTTCTCCTTTGGAAAACATTTGGGACACTTGGTCTCCCATTTAATATTGTTTGTCTTGATGTTTCCCCACTTTTATTGTAAAAAAAAATTAGAATCACCCTGTATATACCTCTCTATAGGGAATGAAAGTGTTAAAAGTTCACTAAGAGCAATGAATATGAATAAGTGAAGAATTTTATTTTTGATTACAGAATACTGATATTACATTTGTCTTTTAGCAAAAAATCATAATTTAATATTGTTAATGGCTCCACCAGTAGTTGAGAGGTGAACTCGAAGCTGGTAGAGGGAAGTGCTAAGTTCGAACCCAATCGCATTTGTAGCCCTAACAATTCAGAGTTTTCTGTGGTTTTCTTCGAACTTTGGGTAATCTTGCGTAAATACGGGTTAGGTTTCCTTAGAAAGATCCCTATGGAGGGCATTCCTCTTGGGTCTATATCCTTCGTGCAAATAATCGGAAGTCATAAGTAACACCAACTAATATAATTAATATATTTTCTAAGTGAAATACCGTATTTACTCGTATATGACTCGTATTTGCCCTTTTCAAAAAATAGGGCAAAACTCCTGGGTTCGCTTTATACACGGGATATTTTTTTACTGCCGGATGTAATCACACGATAAACATATGAATTACGAAATGTATTCAAAGGAGACATAATTACTCGGAAAATCTTATTTAATTGAAGTATTGCTGTATCTGTATTTCACTCCTTGCACTTTTTTTACATTAACATTATATAAAATCTAATTAGCAATTTTCACTACTGTCATCACTTGTAACCCTCGTCATTCACTCCCTACCCGAAGTCTAAATATGTATTTTCATCTTGTTTTGGGCCTTATGTAATGTTTGTTTCCACTTTCTTTACTGAAATTCATTTAGTCATTCATTCATTTGCATATCAGATTTATAGTGCGTGTTATATACGAGATTTTAAAAAATCGCCTTTTTTCTTGTAAAGTAGGGGATGCGTGTTATACACGTGTGCACGATATACACGAGTAGATACGGTATAGAAGTTTTCATAAATGTTTTTTAAAATGAAATACCCTATGTACTCGAGATAAGACGCCTCGTGTATAAGTCAATCCCTAATTAAGCAAAAATGTGAAGAAAAAAAATAATTTTCGTTTATTAGTCGAACTACATACCTGGTGGTATGTTGAAATAGGACTTGTAATCGGAAATTTAAATAATAATAATAATAATAACAATAAATTTGCAATGAATTAGTTTTCTTACTGAACTTTTTTTCCTACGTATTTAATCAGACCTTTTTTAAAATTCAACGCTTTAAAACTGTAAAATTAATTACGTAAAACCGAGCCAGCTTAAATAATTTTGAAATCTATTCACTTCAACTCAATGAAATTTAAAAAAGAAAAATTCTTTCAAAAATCTGTTAAAGATGTATTTACAAGGATAAACATTTTCTTAGACTGCAGAAATATAATACTTCTTTCTATAGTAGGACTTTTAGAAGGGATATCTGGAAGTATACTCAAATAGAAAAATCTTTTTAAGAAGGAGAATAAATGGTAAAAGTAACTCCCTCGTATAGAAAGAAATTCCATAGAAAGAAATTCTATCTCAAGAGAAAATGAGTTGCAGAACAATTATAAGATTATTCTTGTTGAGCTTTTCTGTCAATCAGAGTTAAATGACAATGTCCAATATTTGTTTCTCTCCAACACCCACATGTACTTAAAAGATTTCCCTATTCATCGATTATGTGCGATTTGTTTTTATTATTATTTTTAACCATTTCGTGTATCAATCGATCCCTCCCCCATTTTTCAACCAAATTTTGCCTTAAATTTTTCGATTTATATAAGCGTACATACGGTAAAAAGAAAAGTATGTATACATACAAGCTAAGCTTGATTCATAACATTTTGTTACAAAAATTAAATCAGTTAATGCTGTATACTATTAGATATATTAACTAGTAGTTAACATAAACAGTTGAAAAAAAACTCTGCTTAGGAGTTTACATGTGTACCTGCGAAACGGGTTGAGAAATTTACATATAAATCTTCAATGCATTCTTTCTAGAATAAATGTTTTTACTCGATTAAAGTTCTAGAATGCATACTTTTTTCTTTCAATCTGGAGTGAACCTTTTCATCGTGCTGATGACATTTAACCTTTTTTCAAAAGGACGTTAGAATTCGAATTTATTCCCTCTTTGCCAAGCATTCTAGTAAGATATTTTATTCAAACGGAATTCGTAGACTTTTTATTACATCTTCGCTTTACTTAAAACCTTTCAGTGTTTCACATTTTTCGAGAAAATTTAAGTATTCTTTAGTTTTGTATTAAAGATCTCTTTTTTTAAACCCCTGTTTAATATTATTGAAGGTTTTATTTTACACCATTTATTTTTGTTTTAAAGTGTTTCGTGTTCAGAACAAGATAAAAAAATATATATAATTTAAACTTGATGTATAAAATTGAATAAAAAACTCATATGAGGGAAGTACATTTGATAAAATTAAATCCCTTGTACATTTCAAGCAAAATTAAGAAACATTATTGAAAAATAAAGCGTCATATTAGAACGATCAAGGGTTAGAAAAATTAATATGTTATTTTTTAGTATTTATTTTTTAAAATATTTGAAAGCAAAACATATCTGATAGCAGTTTATTTTAAAGCTTGAATCAGTTAGCTTAACTGACTCTTTATATACTAGAGGCGATCAAATTAAAAAGATACGAAACGCCCTAACTACCAAACCGGTTGAAATTTGAATATGCAGCTTTGGAATAAAGTAGTGAGCCATCGAGAGATGCGATTGGAGTGTCCAGCGTAGTTGTGAACATGCGTGGGCGCTTGTGCATGAAGAGGGAAAGAAGTAGACAGCAAGTGAGTTCTGTCAAATTGACGCGGCAGTGCTTGTGAGGCCATCACGGCTTTCCCATTGCAAAATCCAATGATTAAATAGCAGCGAGGTGTTATCAGATTTATTACTGCGTCATACTTTGATCAGACCTTCTCTGCTCTTTAATCATCGGATTTCGCAATGGGAAAGCCATGATGGCTTCACAGGCACTGCCGCGACAATTGACGGAACTCACTTGCTGTCTGCTTCTCTCCCCCTTCATGCACAAGCGTCTACGTATATTCACAACTACGCTGGACACTCCAATCGCATCTCTCGATCTCTCACTACTTTATTCTAAAACATCACATTCAAATTTTAACCGGTTTGGTAGTTAGGGCGTTACGTACCTTTTCATTTGATCGCCCCTAGTACCTTAATTAGTAGTTAAAAATCTGCTTAATCTACGCAGGCTGCTTAGATTACTGACTACTTATTTTAAGCAGACCTAAGTAGCTTGATTTTCTGCTTAAGCTATGCAGCTTATAAATAGTTTAAAACTCTACATATTGTACAAAAATTTACTCATAAATCTCCAATACATTTTTTAAAAATAAATATTTATACTAGAATAATGTACTTGAATTTTATAGAATCATATTTTTCTTTGAATTTTAAATGCGCATTTTACCTCTATTGATCTTCTTTTTTCCAACTGACATTGGAATTTGAATATATTCCCACTTTGCCAGGCATGTTAGAAAGATATTCTATTTAAATGAAATTTCTAGGATTTTATTACATATTTCGCTTTTTTTAACCCCTTGGGGACGAGCGACACGTATACGTGCCGCAAAAAGGCTTAAGAATCCTTGTTTATCCCCACCAGTAAAATTATACTGAAAAATTTGGCTTATTGAATCGGAGCATTTCCTCGATTTGACAAGATACAAATTTCTGTTTTTTAAAACCGATGATAAATCATTAAAAACTTTGTAAAAGGCTCCCGTCGCGAAGGGGTTAAGTCCTTCAGTGTTTGACATTTTATTTCTTAATTTGAAATTTTTTTAGTTTTATCTTTAACTTATAACTATCATAACTATTACAGTGCCATAGATAAATATATATATTACAAATTTTAATTTTTTTTTCGCCCAAACTAACCTTTATACTATCTTAATTTCCTTATAATAATATTCCGTACTTACTTCAACTTATTAAATTAAAATCTTGTTTCTAGATCTAATCAGTTAATCTTTATGGAGACGATATAAATTCTTAATTCGCCTTAAAAAACATTTATTCCAATACGCGTAAATTTAAAAGATGGCTCTAAATTAAAAATATTCTTAATTAAACTTTATTTTATAATATTCCAAATAAAACTCATTTTTTCTATGTTTTTATTAACCCTTTTTAAGAAAGTCTTATTAAATTTATTCCAAAACCATACCTTTCAAAAAATATCATTATTTTATCTTATCTATTTATTTATTTTTCCTCAGTCAACATTTGATAGTGTGCATATCCATAAATTCATTTCTCTTCTTTTTCTCTTAAAATTAATCGCCTATAAAAATCGTCTGCCTAAGATATTTAAAATTCTGCGTCGATTATAAATTGGTTAAATAATACTTTTTTAAAAATAAAATTATCGTCTGTGGAAAATAGTCTCGTATCTGGGCATGAGTTATGTTTACATAAAAGAATGATGGTTTGAGGCTAGATAATGTTCTAGAATTTTCTTTTTAGATTTAAAAGAGGAAGCTCGAGAGGTGGTAGGAAGAGAGAAGAAGGAGTATTGGGTACTGTCTTGCATGAGTACGGCTTGATATAGTAAAGGATGAAATATTTTTTGGATGTTTCGGTAAAATATCGTCTGCAACAGGAGCTTTTCCCTATATTATAGCAACCGTTTAATAAAATGAACTTGCAGCAGCCACGGAGTGGTTATTTAGACCTTCTGCATTTATTTTATTTTTTCTCGCTGGCCATGACTTCTGTGCGGAGAAAGGGAAACCTGCGATGATGTTTCTGCCCCCTAACTTTAAATTGTCACATATATATATATATATATATATATATATATATACAGGGTGGTCATAAAAAAACTTTGCCTATATATGGAGCTCTAGCGGACAGTCCATTATACCGATCGAGGTGAAATTTCAGATATAGCTATTCAGAGGTATGAGCTCGAAATTCTGTGAACGGCAACAAAATGGCACTCACGGTTACGGTTATTGTTACAGAGACTCAAAAATTTCCAATGGCAACACCAATTTTTTTTCATCACAAAATACTCAGCGCATGCGAAAACCCTAAAGAGCGTTGGAACGGTATGGTTATTGCAATAAGCAGACGCGTTATGCTCGCACAAAATCAGCTCTACGAACGACCCCCAAAAAACACAACCAAGGCGCACGAAGAAAATTTGAATATGACAGAGACAAAATACCAATGACGGAAGATCGTTTTACAGATAGTCAGCGTACAAAACGAATAAAAAGTACGGTAGGAATGTTAGTTCTTCAGTCGGAGCTCGCAGATTCCAACAAAATGACTTCGTTCGTGGTGAGTTGGTAAAACTATCATCAAAATGAGATGAATGCTGCAAAATCGCGGCGCGTTTGCCGTCGAAACCATCGCCAAATACGTGGCCTGTGCATTTCACAAGCTCTTCGTGATTTTGAAATTCGAAGAAATTGGCTGCACCTGTGATAGTCTGCGATCCGGACGAGCAACTGTTCCTAAGGATACTGTTATGGAAATGCATCACATAGTGACCAGAGGACGCATGCAAACTACAAAAGGTGCATCTCGTGTACTTGATTTACCAAAATCAATGGTCTTAAAGTTACTGCGCTCTGTAATCCGGATGTTTCTTTACCGGTACCAGCGCGCCCAGATGTTGGAAATGAGAGATCATCAACAACATATAGACTTCGTTAATGAATTTCTTATCCAATATGATGGAGACAACGATCGACCTCTTCGCATATTATGAGCGGACGAGGCACATTTCACCTTAACTGGTAACGTCAATGGCCTCCATGTTCCCCCGGCCTCATTCCTATGGATTTCAGGTTCTGGGGATATCTAAAATCTAGAGTGTACATTTGCAATCCGCAAACTTTGCCGGATTTGAAAGATTCTATCAAACATGAGATTGCAAACATACCTTATGCGATGTAACGTTCTGCTTTATTGTCCACAGCCGCCACCATGCAATGTGTAATTGCTTGTGATGTCACCCATGTAGAAAATGTGTAACCAAAATAAAAGTTTTCTCCGATCTGAGTTGTAATCAGAGATTAGTGTACTGACTCTGTGTCATGTGCAAATTTACTCCTAGCGCCCCAATCGTGTTTTTTATGGGGGGGGGGATCGCAGAACAGTTTTTGTGCGTGCATAACGTGTCCGTTTCTTGCTATACACGAACGGTTTCAACGCTCTTTAGGGTTTTCGCATATGCTGAGCATTTTGCGATGAAAAAAAAAGGGTGTTGTCAATGGAAATTTTCGAGTCTCTGTAACTATAACCGTAACCGTGAGCTCCATTTTGTTGCCGTTCAGAGAATCTCGAGCTCATACCACTGAATAGCTATATCTGAAATTTTACCTCGATCGGTTGAACGGACTGGCCGCTAGAGCTCCATATACCAGCAAAATTTTTTTATGACCACCCGGTATATATATATATATATATATATATATATATATACAGGGTTTCCGAAAAGTCTGAAAACGGTCGAATAACTCGAGAAATACACATGAGATTGAAAAACGAAAATATACGTTATATATATTTTTAAATATATATATTTTTTTTACGTATATATATATTTTTAATTAAGCTACTCAGGGATACCAAATTTGACTTTCGCAACCGACCCTCAGGGTGTAATAGGGGGGTCTAACTTTGGAATCTTAAATTATGACCCCCATTTTTTATTGCAGATTCGGATTTTACCGACAAAAATACATAACTTTTGTACTTGATGTTTATTTCGAATCCTCGTTTTTCACGGTGTAATCGAGCATATTAAATCGATAGATATTTCGGTTTTCCCAACCAAGTTTTGCCAGATTGGCCAGAATTTTTTACGTCAAATTCCTCGTCTTTTGCAGGAATAGCGTTTCTTGAAAATCACCCGTGGTGATTATTTCGATAATGCCTCACTGTTAAAAATTTAACCCATTTATTGTAGCGTCACTCGACAGCTTTTATAGAATATCTCTTTTATGACCAACGAGAATGCTCCATAACACAGTAAAGTAACCGTTTTCTATGAAAACAGTGGAGTGACGCTGATGCAAATGAGTCAAATGTTTTTAACTGTATAGGGTTTTTTATGTTTTTCTCTACAAAAATTAATTTATTTTTCTGTTTGGATATTTATTTTATCCAGTAAATGGTTTCTAAATAATGACCTACTTGTTTTGATGTTTTAATGTGTAAATATGAACTTCCCCTCCCGAATAGAAAAAGTATATCTTCAGTTTTTGGGGGCGAGGTATGTAAATATTTTGCGTATCGATGAGTTATCTCTTCTTTTTTTCTTTTTTTTTAATCATTTAATTCAGGGGGTCGGATGGGCGTGCATAGAGTTTTTAAAATAATTTCTACATGAATTTTTGTAGAGAAAAATAAAAAACCCTATACAGTGTAAAAATTTTAACTCATTTGCTACAGCGTCACTCCGCCGCTTTCATAGAAAACGGTTACTTTACTGTGTTATGAAGCATTCTCATTGGACATAAAAGAGATATTCTATAAAAGCTGTGGAGTGAAGCAACAACAAATGGGTCAAATTTTTAACAGTGAGGCGTCATCGAAATAATCGTCAAGGGTGATTTTCAAGAAACGCTATTCCTGCAAAAGACGAGGAATTTGACGTAAAAAATTCTGGCCAATCAGGCAAAACCTGGTTGGGAAAACCGAAATATGTATCGATTTAATGTGCTCGATTACACCGTGAAAAACGAGGATTCGAAATAAACATCAAATACAAAAGTTACGTATTTTTCTCCGTAGAATCCGAATTTGCACTAAAAAATGGGAATTATAATTTAAGATTTCAAAGTTGGACCCTTTCTGAACACCTGGGGGTGGGTTGCGAAGGTCAAATTTGGTATTACCGAGTAGCTTATTTAAAAATATTTAACACGTATATTTTCGTTTTTCAATCTCATGTGTATTTCTCGTGTTATTCGGCCGTTTCCAGACTTTTTGGACCCCCTGTATATTAAACTTGGAGAATGTTTCAGATAATTATAAGAAATTAAATTATCTGGATGTTTCTATTGCAAATGAAGGATATGATTCAATCACACGTATTTATGATAAAAGGAATGATTTTGATTTTTGACACAGTTAAAATTTTACACTTTAGTTCAAATGTGCATTTTTCCATCTTTAAACATCATATATATTATAAAGCAGAAGTTCTGAAACTTCCACACCAGTGTTTTCAAAAACTACCCGATTGATTTTTTTGCTGATTGTATCATTCGATAGGAAATATTTTTGCGGAGGTTTTTCATTCAAATATACAGGGATAAGTATGATTTTTGGTTATAAATTTTGTATTTTTCGGTTATTTTTGATGAAAGGGTTGCCAGTAGTTATTTTTGGCGAAAATTATCATTACTAAACAAATTAAAAATGATATATCTGTTAGAAATATTACAAACATCTTGCAAATAAAAGCAGAAAATAACTATTGATAATAATAATAACAATTAATAATGATAATAATAATAATAATAAAGAAAAACCATTTAATGACGCATGATATTATAAAAAAATATTTATCTTAAAAGAAATATTTGTAACACTTAAAAAATAACTTAACTGAAATATTACATTTGATGCAACATTTGGCGACTTATCTTTGCGTTAGAATAAAAAAAATAACTTGAAAATTTGATTAAATGAATTTTGAACGATATTTATTTTCCTTTTTATTATTTTTTTCTCTTTTTTATCAAATTTCGGTAGTATATAACTTACTCCAGAAAAAGGCAGATCTAATTATAAAAGTAATTGTGAATTATATATTTGTTTCTTTGAGATTTTTTTTTTTTTTTTTTTTTTTTTTTTTTTTTTTACTTTTGTTGGCAAAGAATTAAGTCAAAAATGCATATGTCTAACATTAGGTCGCAATGATGTTGTTTTTTCCAAAAGAAGACAATTTTTGGTATTCAATTGTAAATTCAATAAACATAAGTTAATATTTTAAAAATTGTAATCAAATATTTAAATTTTAGATTTAGTGTGAAATTCTGCCACACGTATATATACTGTAAAGTAATGTCATTCTCTTTTAAAAGTTTTTCACCGCAATTTTGAAAATTGTAATCAACATACTTTTTTTGCGCCATTTTGTCAAATTCTCTTCCAGGGAAAATTAGTTTTAAAATTTACAAACTGAACAAGGGTATCTATGCAATTTAAATGAAATTTATGCAATTTCGCGTTATTACTATCGATAAATTCGACATTTTGAAATAAAAATTGCCTGGTGAAAAAAAATGGCACAGATGTCATATATGCACCACATTGGCGCGATTGCGCAACAAAACGTCGATTTTATGTTCATATGGTAGCTCGGCTGTTGTATATTTATTAATAAACTATTTACTCTTATTTATTTTTTTAATGATGTAAGTTGTTTTATTTTATAATTATTAGCAAAACATTATTTATTTATTTTTATTTCCTCTTTAAAATAATACAAAACAATTAAAAAATATATATGTAACTGATTTTTTAAAACGAAGTTTTCGCCAAATTGGCGTAAAAAAGGGAAAAAAAATGCACAAATGTGGTGCACATAAGGCATTTGTGCCAAAATATTTTACAAGTCTGTTTTAATTAGCCATTTCTTCTTCAATTTTCTTCATATTTTTCCTGTGTTAGATAATATTTAAAATGATATTGGACTAATCTTCGATAATTGAGCATCGCCAAATAGCATATTTACTATATTATTGAAAGTTTTATTGGCACGGATATTATATATCACCGAGGTAACTAATAGACTTTAAATTGGCATTATTTTTTCTGAGATATATTAACCCGACTATTAATATTTATTTATAAATAAAATGCTTATTTATATTATAAATTGTTTAAACTGTTTTGTTATATACTTATTAATTAAACTTTTTTCATAAATTTTTATTACTATTTAAATAATAGAAAATAATTTAAATATACACATGTAACTGGTATTCGAAAACAATGTTTCCGCCAAATTAGCATAAAAAATTATCGCGCAAAACTCGGCGCATATGACAACTTTGCCGTTTTGTTTATGTATTAAGAAGATTTCTAGATCATCAACGAGATCATAGAAAATTTCTCAGATTATTTTATTTGAGATTATTAAATTTATGCTTTTTCATTACGAAACAAACGAAGAAAAGAAAATTTACTACTGATGCAACTACAGGCTTAACGACTGCTTGGCGTTATATTTAAAAAAAAATCGAAAAGGCGATTTTTTAATTATTTGTTTACTTTTTTTGTTTACATTATTATAAACATTTTTCCATTTTTATGTACGCATCACCTTGGCATGTTTTTTTTTAATCTGACATCAGTTTGGCAAACACTGCGTTTTCAAATACCAGTTACATGTTATATTATTTTTAATTATCTTGTATTATTTTAAAAAGGAAACAATAATAAATAAGTGAAGTTTAATTAATAATTATGGAATACAACAATAAAGAAAGAAAAAATTAAAGAAAAGTAAAGAAACAAAGTTTATTAGTAAATAAACAACAACAACCAGATTACCATGCAATCCATAAAATCACAATTTTGTTGCAATCGCACCAACGTGATGCATACATGACACCTAACCAAAATATTATTGGCTATATTATTATTTATATTTTTTATATTATTTGGTACTACTTGATTAACCCATCGACCAAAAAACTGCCGCCAAAATAAAAGATTAAATGTCAATAATGGATGATCGTAAATGCCACATTCATTTAAAATTAAACATGTTACATGCATTTGTTACGTCATTAACTACTTTTTAATTCGACGTTTTATTTGTATTTCTATTAATATTTTCATAATTTATTGATTCTTTGGTTATTTAAAATAAAGGTTATATTCGTTTGTATAATACGTTGAATCGTTTTGCAATTTGTATAATTTGGCGAAATTGATCTATGGAATCATAAAGTAGTATCTATTATTTATTAAAATTCTAGATGGATATTTAAGTTGACAGAACTGGCGTCTTTTTCAAGTCTCCGTAGAGGCATTCGCCAAGCTGTCGTTAATTCTGTGTTTTAGCCTTATTATGTATTTTTCATCTGTAGTTATTTTATGATCCCTAATATTTGCAATGTGCAGGAAAAATATTCGGAATATCAATGATATAGAATTTAAAAAAATATATTTGCAATTAATTTATCAATCATTCAGGTTAAAAAAATACTTTAAAATTGGCTAAGAAAAAAATATACAATACCGACAGTAGAATTTTTTTATGATGTTTATGTTGCAGTTTTAATTAACATTAAGCCCTATCAACAGAATTTTATTAAAAATTAATATTAAATACTACTTCATTTCCCCGTCGAAAAAAAAAAAAACTATCGCCAACATATAAGATTAAATGCCAATAATAGATGATTGTAAACTTCACTTTCATTTGACAATAAACACGAAATAAGTCTGATTCATTTGTAACAAATCGTTATAAATAATACTAATGTTTGACGCCAAAAATCATAATGGAATTGATTACAAGCTGAAAGTTTACTTTTCTACAAAATTTAGCATCAAGATTATTCCCGATTTAACAGCTACATATTTGCAACTGCAGGGCTGCCACAGGCGACTATTTTTTAACTCTAACTGGCACCACTTTCTTTAAACAGAAATCCTTAACATATACTTAGACAACATTTGCAAGAAAAAATTATTTTGAGATTTATATTAGAAAAATATTGGTGCGAACGGAATATAAAAATAGTCGCCTGTGGCATCCCTGTAACTTGTTTTTAAAAATGAAGAGGCAGTGAAACTGATGTAATTTTAATTTTACCCAAATAATTCGGCTTTAAAACACACCTTTTATGCTTCATTGTTCTAATAAATATATAAGTTAAACACTCTTTTTTACATTTCTCTGCTATGTACTTTGCTGGAACTGACCAAGGTAGATAGAAAACTGTAGTAGAATTGCCAGAAGAGGACGGTTATTAAAAAATGTAATGCAACATGTAACGAGATTGTATTTAGGCTATAGGATCTGCATATAGTGCAAGTTCAGATTCGGGAGTTTAAGAACTAACAAATGATAATGTGCTATTTGAAAATTAATAGAGTTTGATAATCATTGCAATGATTTCTAACAAAATAATGTGATGAGTAGAGAATATTTTAATTTCTGCTGTCACAACGGTCTCATTTTCATATCAAACTCTCTATAAATGATCAAATAAGAGAGATGGTACCTAATTACCCAAATTTTCTGCAAGGCATACAATAGTGGTATATCGCAATGACATTGGCACTGGCATCGTTTTCAACATTGCGGAAGGACATTCCAGGCGATGGTCTACACTCCTTTAAAAAAGAAATTTTAAATCACCATTTTGTTTGAATCAAGATTTGTTTGGAAAAATGGACTAGCGCAGCGGGCATAGCCTGCTAGTATTTATGTAATTGGTTTAACTCAAGTAGAGAGATTAAATTTCAGCCTTGACTCTATCGTCAAGGACATAGTTAATTTCTATGATGCAGCTATCAAACGTGGTTATCCAATAAATCTTTTAATGCATTTCACTTTGAATTTTGTAAAAAATGAAAATTAGAGAATGCGATTTATTTACATTACGATGTGACTGTCAGTGGTTTATTAATTAAATATCGACTGTATAAAACATTAATTTTATCTTTCATAGTTTTAGTTTATTCTTGGCAGGCATAGGGGACGTTACATGTGCAATACCGTTAACATCCACCATGCGTATCATTAGCTATGCAGTCTGTCTCTGAAACTTTAAACGTTTGGCTTTTCATGTCTTTTTCTGTTTATGACAGTTTAGTTCTATCTGTTTTATAATTTTAATTTTATCTTATGACTCTCAGTTGGCTTTGGGGAGTTTAAATGTTTTACTTTTTGAGCTTGTGTAAATTACACATATATATACACTACTGGCCGTTAAAATTGCTATACCATGAAGGTGACATGCTACAGATGTAAAATTTAAACGACAGGAAGAGGATGTTGTGATAGGCAAATGATTAGCTTTTCAGCGCATTCTAACAAAACAGGTGCCGGTAGCGACACCTACAACGTCTTTAAATGAAGAAATTGTTCAGCCGGTTTCGAATACAGAAATTGCTTTGAGCATTGTTCCCTGGTGAAAAATTGTTGTGATGCTTCGTATAAGAAGGATAAATTGGTACCAGCATGCTTCTGACCTTGACGAAGGTCAAGTTGTAGCCTACTGAGATTGCGGTTTTTTCGTGTCGCAGTATTGTTGCTCACGTTTCTCGAGATCCAATGACTGTTCGCAGAATATGGAATCGATGAATTCAGGACGGTAAAACGGAACGCCGTACGGGATCTTAATGGCCCTCTATCACTAGCAACTGAGAAGACAGGCATGTTATCCGTATGACTGTAATGGATCGTACAACTACGTCACGAGCCCTGAGTCAAGAAATGGGGTCATTTGCAAATCAAAAAGTGTATGCACGAACAGTTCGACGACGTTTGCCATAGCATTAACTCTCAGCTCGGAGACCATGGCTGCGACTTCCCTTAACGCTGCGTCATAGACAAGAGCGCCTTCAATGGTGTGATCAAGACGAACTTGGGTATATGAATGGCGATGGGTCATTTTTTCAGATGAATTTAGGTACTATTTACAACATCATGATGGTCGCATTGATGTTTGGCGGCATCATGTTGAACGAACATTGGCAGCGTGCATTCGTCTTCGTCATACTGGCCCATCACCTGGCGTGATGGTATGGGGTGCCATTGGATACACGTCTCGGTCATCTCTTATTCGAATTGACCGCACTTTGAACAGCACACGTTAAATTTCTGATATTTTACGACCCGTGGCTCTACCCTTGATACCTGCGAAACCCTACGTTTCAGCAGAATAATGCCCGACCGCATGTTTCCAAAATTGTATAGACCTTCCTCGAAACAGAAAATGTTCGGCTGTTGCCCTGGCCAGCACGTTTCCCAGGTCTATCACCGACAGAAAACGTCTGGTCAATGGTCGCTGAACGATTGGCTCATAACCATACGCCAGTCACTACGGTTGATGAAATGTGGCATCGTGTTGAAGCTGCATGGCATCTGTACCTGTGCATGCCATCCAATCTCTGTTTGAGTAAATGCCCAGGCGTATGAGTGCTCATATTACTGCCCGAGGTGGTTGTTCTGGATATTGATTTCTCAGGATCTATGCACCCAAATTTCTTGAAAATTCAATCACTTGTTATTTCTATCATAATACATTTGTCCAATAAGTATCATTTTGTTATCTGCATTTCATCCTGGTGTAGCAATTTTAATGGCCAGTAGTGTATATATATATTTATTTATATAGAAATCCGATAATAATCCACACTTTCAGATATATTGTCTACTAGTATTATAATATTGTAATATTATTGATACTAGGCCTTAAAACTAAATAACTTGTAAAAATTTTTAATATCTTCTCTTCACGACAAACTTTTAAACACGAGAATAAACACATTTTACAACACTTTTTTGACCGAATTAACAAGCCATAAATGCGTTGTGAATTACAAAACTTCATATACAAAACGTTTTTTATGTTATGATTGCGTTCGTTCTGTTGCTAAATGTATTCTAAAAATAGTGTTGTTAGTTGTGTTGAAATGGTGTTTCAAACAGTGTTGATGAGAATATCTTTTTAGCTCACAGGCTATCAAAGCCTGAGAGTTTATGTGTCAGCCCGTTATGTATGTATGTACGTGCGTACGTACGTAATGCGATAACTTATAATAAAAATATCCGATTTACATGGAGTTTTGGGTATAGTCTTAATATGATAAGACGCTTCCCTGATTAGTTTTGAAAGTTCAATCTATAAGTATAAGAAGGGGAACGCGGGCTATTGCCCGCCCCTTAATTTATATAAATGGGTTTTAGATGAAGAATTAAAAGATTTTGTTAAAATCTTAGATGTAAGATCATTCTAATGAGGTGCCTCCGTGATTAATTTTGGGTGTTTATTGGATAAGTTTAAAGAGGGGGAATGGGGTGGGGGTAATCTCCCTCGTCTTAATTTAGGTTTTTTAAGCAAAATTTACCGATTTGCTTCAGATTTTGTAAATAGGTTTATTCTGAAAAGGCGCTTCCCTGATTTGTTTTTGGAATTCACTAGACAAGTATAAAAGAAGGATAGGGGAAACTACCCTCATAATTTATGTAAATGGTTTTTCATGCAGAATTAACCGATTTGTTTCAATTTTCGGATACAGCTTCGCTCATTTGTTGTGGTGTACTTTTGTTAATTATAAAGGCAGGGCGATTACCTTCCACTTCAATTAGCTAAGTAGTGTTTTATGCAGAGCTATCCGATTTGCTTTAAATTTTGGATGTAGATTTTTTCTGATAAGTTGAATTTTTGAACAGTTTTCGAGGTTTAATGGTTAATTATGGGAACGGAAGACAACGTTTCTTAAATTACATAAATGGGATTTTATGCAGAATTATTCGACTTGCTTCGAATTTTGGATACAGGTTTATTGTATGATAAGGCGTATCCCTGATTAGTTTTGGGGCTTCAATGATTAAATATAAAGAAAGGAAATGGGGGTGGGAGGTACTTCCTTCCATATTTTTTCAAAAGGCATTATTATAAAAGGCTGTAATATACAATTAGTCTGAATAGCCTGTGAGCTCTATGCCATCAGTTTAACTGGACATCATTATTTTTATTATAATAGTGTGTTACAAAACACTTCGTCATGTCCAAACGGAACGTGTGGATCAGTCGGCTTATGTGGAATAAGAATTGCATCGGAACTGGGGGTCAGAAACACGATGGTGACGGTGAAATTGCATCGTGATCATGAAATGATAAAAAAATGACAAAAACGGTGTAAAAGTAACTTTTTTTCTTTACAAAAATTTAATTTAAATACAAAATATAAATGAAAAATATTACGATTCAAAATGAGAACTCATAATAACTCTTCCCAAATCTTTATAAAGTCATATTGAAGACACTCAATTATCCCAACAGATATTAAACAAACGAAAACGTCACTCTGATATGAATAGTTGCAATTTGTCCCTAACGAAGAAAAGTGATGCAGACAGTTTCTTTTGCAGTATTTGCAACAAGTGAAAAGTTGTGGATATGATATTATGTGTTTCGTGTCGTAATTATGTGAATGAGGAATGCGTCAGATTTACCAAGAAAAATATGATTTATGTGAAATATAGTTTTTATTTGTCATACATGTCAAGTTAAAAAAAAAAGATTAAAATCATTTTTGCCGCAAAAAGTTTAAAATTGCTTAAATATTTTTCTAAGTTTTCTTCTTGTTTATTTTATCACTACTTTTTGTAAAAATTCAAAAGTTAAATTTGATTTTTTGCGGTTTTAGTTTCTTTTCGTTAAATATAAATGTGGTCATTAAAATTCCTCTATGGCCATATTACCTGTATATGGGCATATTATCTTCATCAACTAGACTTTTTTTCAAAAAACTGCTGCAAGTTTAAATGTTGAATAATACAAAATTTTAATTTTTTTCACAATACTAAAAAGTCTATTCTCTTTTACACAATTTTTATTATTTTTTAAATAATTTACAACTATCACTAAAAAAATTCTATTCTTAAGGTAGCCATATTATCAGCACATACCTTATATAATAATTTTCTTGTTCACAAACTTTCCTCATAAACCTTCAATGGATTCTTTTTTAAATAAATGTTTGTACTCGATTAAAGTTCTAGAATTTTATCGTTCGTATTTCTCAGCTGTAATCTTGAGTGAAACTTTTCAACTTACTGATCAGGTTTAACCTTCTTTTCCGCCGGACATTGGAATTCGAATATATTCCAATTTTGCTAGGCGTTCTAGAAAGATATTTTATTCAAACGGAATTTGTAGACATTTTATTACATCTTTCGCTTTACTGGAAGTCTTTCAGTTTTTGAAATTTTACTAGTAGATTCTACTGTACTTTAGTTTTGTATTAAACTTACCTTTATTTTAACCAATAATTTATAGTACTGTAGCCTTTATTTTTATTTTGTTTTATTTCATTTCATTTTATTTATTTTTTTACAACATTTTGTTTTATTTTGAAGCATTTACAATATCCAGCAAATCATAAAAAATAATAATTTAAATATTAATAAATAAAATAAGGATAAAAATAACTAGTGAGACATGGTAATCCCAACATTTTCTTCTATCTTATACTTTTTAAAACTTCCTGAAAAATGAAGCATAGCAGCAACACCGGTTAGGTGATTTAAACACAAATCTAGTGAGAAACAATTTATGTCAACTTATACTGAATCGGAAATTTGATAAAATCCGTGCATTATTTTTTAAGATAGAAGTATTGAAAAAAAATCTGCAAACAGCTCCACATGTTGGGTGCAAATAGTAATCAGGATCATTTTTTTTATCAAGTAATCCATGCATTAGTTCTTGAGATAAATTTATTGCAGTTAATTGTAATTGTAAAATTAATTGTAAAAAATGCAGCACAGCAACGCCATCAGTGATGCGATTTATACCAAAAATTAAACAACACTAACAGTGCTACCTATTGAGCAATGTGCACCAAAAATTACTCAGATCTAGTTTATATCATGTTCTAACAGAATCTAACGTTTTCTGAAGTTCCATGCATTATTTTTTGAGACAGAGAGCCCACAAAGATTTAATGATACTTCACAAATTATACACAAATGATGCGTCACAGTTGAAGTACACTGCTTTTCCAGAGTTGCCAAGTATCCAACTTTTTGCATATTATTATTATTTAAGAGAAAATATTTTTAGGTTTACCATTCTCTTTCACTCTTGCTACGGCACTGCTGTCGTTGCGTCATAAAACATGAGTCACACACTCATTTCAGAAAAACAGTCCCTCAGATCAATTTCTATGCTGGTTGAGATTTTTAAATAAAACTATATTCCTATCGACAAATATAAATTACGGAATTAATCTCATTCTATTTTGGGGGGTGGGAGGAGGAGAAAGATTTTGTTTAGTATGTTTGCTTGGTATGTATCAACACATGAAAACGCAAATAAAAAGTAAATGCTGTGCCAAACGAGGAACAAAGCACGAAATATAGTTTTAAAAGTAATTAAGAAAAAAAAATAAGAGGTATTCTCAAGTTCTACCTCTAAATCTCAGAAAGCAGGCATTAAACTTTTCTTTCAAGAAAAACAAATATAGAGAGTTTTGGCTCTTTTTTTATCAACTAACATCATATCCAGGTGAAAAAAAATTGAGACTGCTGGGACATACTTAATTTTTGTGAGCAATGAAACTTTGAGTGAGCGAACTTTTTTTTTAAGTCTTTTCAAATCTCGTATTTTAATCAAATTTGCAAAAGTTATTGTAGCTCTGAAGAATGAAGTTCCAAGGTAGACCAATTGCATTTTTCCTTGTTATTATTGTGATAAGATTCTAAAGTGTATGTGCTCACATCCTGTAAGCTTTTAAGGAAAACATTGTTATCAAATTTAACGAAGTGTTAAATATTTTTTCATTTTTTTTAACATTTTAATCAATTGTGCATTAGTATCTTATATCAACACAGTAAAACACAAAAGATAAGTACTAAGCCAAACAAAACACAAAGCACGAAATGAGCGTGTTAAAAGTACATTAAGAAAAATCGATAAGAGGAATTGTCAAATTCTTTTTTCTAAATCTCAGAAAAAAAGGCATTAAACTTTTTTAAAAACGAAAAATAACTCTTTAGAGAGCCATATTTTAGTAACTAACATCACATATAGATAAAAGTAAAGTTGCGAGAGTTTGTAATTACTTTACTTTTGTGAGCAATAAAAGTGAATCCTATTTAACTCCTTCAAATTGAGTACTTTAATCAAATTTACGAAAGTTATTGGGGTTCTGAGGAATGAAGTTTCAAATGAGATCTATGTCATATTATATTTTATTGTTATGGTTATGATAAGGTTCTAAAGAGTATGTATTAACATCCAGTAAAAGTAAGTTTATAGGAAAAAAGTCTTATGAAATTTGACGATGTGCTAAGTAATTTTTAAATTTTTTTTTATGTTATACTCAATTGCATAATAATATCTAGTATGTACACGGTAAAACACAAAAAAGAAATTACAAAGCCAAACAAAGTACAAAGCACGAAACGAGAGTGTTAAAAGTACATTAAGAAAAATAGATTACAATAACTATTAAATTCTTTCTCTAAATCTCAGAAAACAGGCATTAAACTTTTCTTTCAAGAAAAACAACCATAGAGAGAGCCTTTTTTATTAACTAACTTCAAATTTAGATGAAAAAAAAGTTCAGAGAGCTTGGGATACTTTATTTTTGTAAGGAATAAAAGTGAACCATATTTATATTCCTTCAAATTGATTACTTTATTCAAAATTTGCGAAAGTTATTGTGGCTCTGATGAATAACGTTTCAAGTGAAATCTATGGCATGTCATATTTCTCTATTATGATTATGATTAGACTCTTAAGATTATGTATTGACATCCAATAGTGAGTATCCAAGTAAGCTTAAAGAAAAAATTTTATGAAATTTAACCAAGCGTTAAGCATATTTTTTAAATTTTTCTTTTATTTTATTATCAATTGTATAATAATATCTAGTAACAAGACAGTAAAATATAAAAAAAGTAAATACTAAGCCACACAAAGCACAAAGTAGAGAACAACAGTGTTAAAAGTACATTAAGAAAAATTGATAACAAAAATCGTCAAATTCTTTCTTTAAATCACAGGCTACAGGCATTAAACTTTTCTTTCAAGCAAATAAACTATAGAGAGTGCCTCTTTTGATTAATTAACATCACTTCTAGACGAAAATAAAGTTGAGAGAGTTTGGAAGTACTTTATTTTTGTACGCAATAAAAGTGAACCCCATTTAACTCTTTCAAATCGAGTACTTTAATCAAATTCACGACAGTTAATGGGTTCTGAAGTATTACGCTTGAAATGAGATATATGACATATAATATTTTATTAATATGATTAGACTAGAAAGAGAACTTATTGAAATACAGTAGAAATCAGCTTTATAGGGAAAAAATGTTACGAAATTTCATGGGATATTAAATCATAATTATTTTTTTAGGTTATAATCAATTGTATAATAATTTCTAGTATCTGCACAGTAAAACACAAAAAATAAATACTAAGCCAAACAGAGCTTAAAGCACGAAACGGCAATGTTAAAAATACATTAAGAAAAATCGATAACAGGAATTGTCAAATTCTCTCTCTAAATCTCAGAAAACAGGCATTAAACTTTTGTTTCAAGAAAAAGAACGATAGAGAGAGCCTTTTTTATTAGCTAACATCACACCTAAATCAAAATAAAGTTGAGAGAACTTGGAAATACTTTATTTTTGTGAGAAATAAAAGCGAACCCTATTTAATCCCTTGAAATTCAGTACTTTAATCAAATTTACGAAAGTTATAGGGGTTCTGAAGAATGAAGTTTCATATGAGATCAATGCCTTGTAATATATGTCTCTGTTATGATTATGATTAGACTCTAAAGAGTACGTATTGACATCCACTAGAAATAAGCTGTATAAAAATAGTTGTTATAGAATTTGATGAAGTGCTATTTTTTTAATTTTTTTATTTTATCATAATCAGTTATATAATATTTTCTAGTATCAAAACAGTAAAACATAAAAAAAGTAAATACTAATCCTAACAAAACACAAAGCACGAAACAAGAGTGTTAAAAGTGCATTAAGAAAAATCGATAAAAGAAATAGTCAAATTCTTTCTGTAAATCTCTGGCTACAAGCATTACATTTTTTTTTAAGAACAACAACTGCAGAGTGTATTTTTTTAACAACTAACATCATATCTAGATGAGAATAAAATTGAGACAGCTTGGAGATAGTTTATTTTTGTGAGCGACAAATTGAACCATATTTAGCTGTTTCAAATCGGGTTTTTTCATAAAATTTGCGAAAGTTATTGTGGCTCTCAAGAAGGAAGTTGCTAGTGAGATCTATGGCATGTAATATATCATAGTTATTTTTATTATTAGACTCTAAAAAATATGTACTGTCATCCAGTAACCATATAGGATAAAAATTTTATGAAATTTAACGATGTATTAAACATTTTTGGGGGATAATTTTTAAATTATAACCAACTGTATAATATTATCTCGTATCAATGCAGTAAAACACAAAAAAGTAAATACTAAGGCAAACAAAGCAAAAATCACGAAACGAAAGTGTTAAAAGTACATAAAAAATTATAAAAAGAATTGTCAAATCTTTTTTCTAAATGTCAGGAAACAGGCATTTAACTTTTCTTTTATGAATAACAACTATAGAGAGAGCCTATTTTAGTAACTAACTTCACATCTTGATAAAAATAAAGTTGCAAAAACTTCAAAATGTAATATTTTGATGAGCAATAAAAGTGAATCGTATTTAACCTCTTCAAATTGAGTACTTTAATGTTTTCGAAAGTTATTAGGGTTCTGGAGAATAAAGTTTAAATTGAGATCTATACCATGTAATATTTCTCTCTTATGATTATGATTAGACTCTAAAGAGTATGTATTGATATCCAGTTGTAATAAAATTTTATAATAAAAAATTGTTATGAAATTTAACGAAGTGATAAATATATTTTAATTTATACTTTATTATCAATTATATTATAATATTATATGATATTCAAATAAAATGTTTATACATAGGACAACCTAAAAAATTTTTCAAATTTAATGTAGTTCAAAGATTTTTTGAAAAATTAAAAATTTTAAAACGAAATTTAAAATGCTTTATGCTTTGTAATATTTGAGACTATTTCCCTGACTTTATATTTTAATCACTTAAAAATTTATAAGAAACATATCACTACATCCTTTTTTAATCCTTTGAATATTTCATTTTTTAGAGATATTTTTCGGAATTCAACATCAAATTTCATCAAAATTTTGCTCCTTAATATATATTTAATCATATATATTTATCTTCATGAAGTCGAATTTTTAAATCCATGCGCATTTTCTTTGAACAAAATATCAGGATTCCTTCTTATCAGATTCGTGAATTTTGATAAAAAATTGACGCATGGAGCATTTCCAACATCTAAAAACGTTGAAAAATCAATTCTGAGGAAAACAAATTTAAAGTACATTAAACGACCGAAAAATTATTTGTTTGCAGACTCTTGTAGCTTTGTGAAAAAAAATGCATATGCATGTGGTTTTTCTAAATGTCTCAGAACTGGTAAATAATTATTTGTAAAATAAAATAATTTTCAATTTCTGGGTAGATTTTTACTAAAAAAAAGTTCCGTGATTCTATTAAAGGCCTTAAAATATTATATATACAACTATCGCACTCGTCATTGATCAATGCATAACATGCAGTGTGTTACATCAAATCCTACTCTCAGTAAAATCCGGAATGGCATCAAAATATCAATACATCGAAAACATCGAAAGGCTGAATCAAGAAATATATATATTTTTTTTTACCTTAGTGTTTATCTATATATATCTTTACAAGGTTTTTTTTTCTTTTTGACACATCGATTTTTCTAAAAATTAATATTTTACATGTAAAAACCATGTTTAAGCATTTTTTAAGTATTTCTAAATCAGTCTAAATATAATGCTGCAGTTACTTGCATAGGGTTGGCAGGCACAAGATCAAAAAGTTATATCTAAATCTTTTTTAAAAATCAATATAATTAGAAAACTGGTCGTTAGAGGCCGCCGTAGTACTTACCCATCATGTATATGCAAAATATAATATATGAAAATAAAACATGCGTCAGCTATTTATAAAATTCATTGCAATTCCAAAATAAAATTAAAACGTATATTTTAATATTTTTAATGTACATAGTAATGCTCTATAGATGGATTGCTGATGAAATAATTTCGACAGATTATGTAAAACGCCAACTTACTCAACTAGTACGGAATTGTGTAAAAAATAATACATATAACTCCAAAAATAATACTCATATTAACTAACAGTTTATTGCGTCTCATTAAACATCTCATTTTCAATTAAAATATGTCTTTGAATTGAAATTTGAATGAAATACAGGGTCATAAAAAAACTAAGAATGTAGAAAACAGGATTACAAATATCTCGGCGACTAATTATCCGATTGACTTCGTTCTTTATGCAAAATTTGTGTCTTTTTATTGCATTTTATGTCCACTTCGTAAAATAAAAAAAAAAAAAATTATGCACCTTTCATCAAAACGAATTTGTAGGAAAAAATAGTTCCGGATAATCGAGGTTACTGATATTAAATTCACTTCATTCCATTCTCACATACTAAGAACACACAAAATTTCAAGTTTCTATCTCAATTTGTTCGGGAGATAGAGCGTTTACAGGGAGACAAACAAACACACACAAATAAACGGCATTTTTTTTTTTCTAAAATATTTTTTTTTTTTTTTTGGAATCTAAAATGTGTAAATCCGTCAAAAAATATTTGTCGATTTTCAAAACGATTGTAACACATTTAAAGCTTTTAATCAATTATATAGTTAAAACAGATTTTTTCTTTTTCAAAAGGAGCTTTCATAAATGACGCTTGGAAGGGGAAGGTGGGTTTATCCGATTGTGACAGTTTGTAAGAAGCGGAGGAGGGTCTATGAAGAAATGTGACATCACGCATTTTGGGTTAAAATAAAAGCATTAAAAATCAGCAGATTAAATATTAAAGTTATTATGAAATTAGAGTTTTTGTGTTAATACAGTAAAGTTAAAATTAAAGCCAAATACTATTCAATTCTATTTCAAATTACAAATTACTACTGTTTTCAGTTACTCTTTCATATCAAAATTGTATTTTTCCTGTATATAAATTGTAATTTTTGATCTAAACCTTAATCTTATTTCATACAAAACAAGTACACTAAAGACTTTTATTGTTATTCTCAAAAAAAAAAAAAAATCAATAAAACAGAAGATAAAATTAAAAATATTAAGTTAAAAATTTTCAAATATGACATATAACATAGTGACTTCTTTTTGAAATGTCAGTGTATGTATATGTAATGTAGCATGACATGTGACAATGGAGGGAGAAGGGGTGCAGCTAAGTGTAACACTTCGTGATAAAGGATGGAAAGGCGTCAATAATATTGAAAAATGTATGACAGCATTTATGAACAGCTCTAAATTCTAGTTGAACATTTAAATGCAGAGAGTTCAGGACTTGAACCATACTTTTTAAAAATAAACAAAATTATTGAAAATATAAAATTTCCTATGATTCACTTTTATCCTTCTTAACTTACAAATGGTAATTTTATTCCAAAAAATAAAATTTTGTTATTTTATGTTTATTCTATAATCGAAGAAATAAATAGATCTTGTCATGTTTATTATCATATCGATTTTTTGCATTATATTCCCAATTTAATGTAATGTAATGGTAATTTTATTCCGAAAAATATAATTTATTATTTTATGTTTGTTCTATAATCGAAGAAGTAAATAGATCTTGTCATGTTTATTATCATATTGATTTTTTGCATTATATTCCCAATTTAATGCATTCAGCAGTTACAAATTTATGGTCCCACTTTCTTAAAGCCTTATTTTAGATATTCTATATATACATTTATGAACTAGCTTCTTTCTGCAAGAGACAATACTTGACTCGCATATATCATTAAGCTTGTTTTCTCAAACCACCTGTTATTAACTCAAAATGAAATATGTACGAAGAATATCTTATCCTGCATATTCTGAATTATTTTATTGCAGAATGCAAATATTTCCGAATATTTAAATTGGACTTTTATGCAATGTTGTAGAAACTCACAAAATCATGCATGCATATGCAATTTTGAAGTTCGGTTGTTTTTGGAAGTTATTGTTCCACTGAATAAATATATTCAAAGCTGTGTGTCTATCACAGAAATTGCCAACATTTTGAAAATATTTCTTATGTTCAGTTTTATAAAAAAATATTAAAATGATAATTAATGTTAAGATATGAAATGTAAAATTAAATATATCTAAAAATTCATGCATAGTATTATAATAATGTATAATTCACCTTTGAAAATCTTCTTTTAAAAAATGTCAAAAACATCAATATTTGAAAAGAGTAGTTGGAATTTAAAAAAATGTCATTTAAAAAAAAGTTTATAAAGCTTTTAATCAAGTATACAGTTATTATAATTTTTAAATGTATTTTTTGTTGAAGATTTAAATCCTGTGAGTTCACCATTTAAACCATATATATATTTTTTAATTAAACAATTTTTTTATGAGATAAACTGTCCTCGTAGTTTCTTTTTATCTTTTAAATCTTACAAATGGTAATTTGATTTTAATACTTAAAATTTATAACTTTATGCTTCTTCTATAATCGAAAAAAAATTGTTTTTGTCATGTTCATTATAACATATAATTTATTATCCAAAATTTAATATATTTAGCAATTACAGAGTTTATGGTCCTAGTTTAATACACTGTTATCTTAGACGTTCTGATTTCATTAAAAAAATCAATTAAAAAACGTATTTAAAACTTTTAATCAAATATACAATTTAAAAAGTCTTTTTTTTCTTTTTAGAAAAATGCACTTTTAACTGAACACTAAAATGCACTGAGTTCCTCATTTGAACCTTATTTTTAACATGTAAACAAAATTGTTCAAAAGAAAATCTTTTTCCATAATATCTTTTCATTCTTCATAACTTATAATATGGCAATTTGATTCCAATACTTAAAATTTAAAATTTTATGTTTGTTCTACAATCGAAGAAATAAGTAAATTTTCTTCATATTTATCATCACATTGATTTTTTGTATTAAATCCATAATTTAATGTATTCAGTAGTTACAGAGTTTATGGTTCTAGTTTAATACAGCCTTATTTTAGACGCTCTGTATATATTTATGAACTAGCTTTTGGAAAAGAAAACATTTGACTAGCATATGCCATTAAACGTGTTTTCTCAAACCTCCTGTTATTAACCCAAAATGAAATATGTACTAAAAATATCTTATCCTACATATTCTGAATTATTTTATTGCGGAATGCAAATATTTGCGAAAATTTAAATTGGATTTTTATGAAATGTTGCAGAAACCCATAAAATCATATATGCATAAGCAATTTTGAAATTTGGTTGTTTTGGAAGTTATTGTTCCATTGAATAAAAAAATATACAAAGCTCTCTATCTATCATAAAATTTGCAAACACTTTGAAAATATTTCTTATGTTCAGTTTCTTAAAAAAATTTCAAAACAAAAAACTTTTTATTTGCGTTTACAAGATGATAAGCGTTTTGTTTATTTTAAATATACAGGATTTTTCAAAACTATATGTCAGAAAAAATATATATACTCAATGGAAAATTAAATGTATGTAAAAATTCAAGAGCTATCTTATATAATGTATAATTCATCTTTGAAAATTTTTTAAAAAATTGGACAAAAACATGAATATTTAAAAATAATGAAGAAATTTTTAAAAAATTCAATTTTTTAAAGTTTTTAAAATTTTTAATCAAGTATACTGTAATTATTATTATTATTGTTATATATATATATATTTCAAAATGTACTTTTAGTTGAACATTCAAATGCAGTGAGTTCACCATTTAAACCACATTTTTTAACCACTTAACTGATCTGCCCGTATGTCGTACGGGCAAGAAGAGTTTGCTTCATCCATCACTTAAAGCTGTTTGACACCGCTAATTTTCTTTCAAAACAACTGCATACTATTTAATGACTAAAGCGTTTAGACTAATTACTAATAATATTTTAGCTTAAAAAAGTGGTGCTTAACCCTATTTTCAATTTAATGTACTTAAAGAAATGAAGAGTTAAGTGATTAAAATAAACAAATTATTGGAAGTTAAACTTATTCCATAATTTTTTTTTATTCTTCATAATTTATAAAATGGTAATTTGATTCCAATATTTAAAGTTTGAAATTTTATGCAAGTTCTAAAATCGAAGAAATAAATACATTTTGTTATATATATTATCATATCGATTTTTTGCATTAGATCCACAATTTATTATATTCAGCAGTTACAGAGTTTAGGATTCTATTTTAATGCAGCCTTACTTTAAACGTTCTGAATACATTTATGAACTAGGTTCTGGAAAAGAAAATATTTGACTCGCATATATCATTAAGTCTGTTTTCTCAAACCAACTGTTATTAACCCGAAATGAAATATATGTGCGAAGAATATCTTATGCTAGATATTCTGAATTATTTTATTGCAGAATGCAAATATTTGTGAATACTTAAATTGGACTTTATGAAATGTTGCAGAAACTCATAAACTTATACATGCATATATAATTTTGAAATTATGTTGTTTTGAAGTTATTGTTCCACTGAATAAATATATTCAAAATTCCCCGTCAATCATAAATACTGCCATCACTTTGAACATATTTCTTATGTTCAGTTTCATAAAAAATATTTTTAATCAAACAATACATTTTATTAGCGTTTACAAGATAATAAGAATTTTCTTCTTCTGGAATGTATAGGCTGTTAAAAAATTACATGTCAGAAAAAAAATTAATGCAAAATTAAATGTACCTAAAAATTCATGTGCAGTCTTATATAATGTATAATTCATCTTTGAAAATCTTTTTTAAAATATTGGACAAAAACTTCAATATTTAAAAAAATTACTAGAAATTTAAAAAAATAATAATACTTTTTTTTTAAAGTTTTTAAACCGTTTAATCATGTGTACAGCTAATGTATATATATATATATATATATATATATATATATATATGTATATATATATTATTTGTGGCACATAAGAATATTCAACTTTGTCTGTCAGTCCTTACTATATGTCATAAAAAAAGGCGGATAGAGAGTAACAAAGTAAGCAGATTTAGAATAGGAATGTGGGCGAGGAAATGCAGTGTTAAATTAATAAAGGACGCTGTTGAGGTTTGAGGTTAAAAGAACTTTGCTGGTTTGAATCGCCGTTCTTCGCATGGATTTCAAACAACTTGCAGAGTTACACAGATGCGGAACTTGCCGAAATGCAATTCATGCACAAGGAAGGATGTACATGGAACGATTCCCGCGTAGGATTATGCCGGATCGTCGAACAGTTTAGTTTCTCGAGCTATGCATGAGTGGATACTTTTACACTATTAACAAGAAAGAAAAATATCACACGTCAAATATAGATTATGAAGCATTTTCCCACACATTCAGAATAGTGTAACAAAACTGCACCATTTAAAAAATTGAAATATTACGTCTCATTTCACCATATGGAAATGTGTAACGCATTTCAGAACCAAATTTCAGCTGTTCTAAATTACAATCGGAAATTTATCCGAATATTTCAGTAACCCTATTATATGATATAGTGATATGTATCTATTAAAAATATACATTCCAGAATTACATTCATTTAATAGATACATATGTTTTAGAAAATTCCCCTTCCGATAACGTTACTTTTTATAACGATATCTTTACTTAGGGGAAGGAGGGGGGGGTGCTCGAGGTATGATAACATAAGATATCGGAAGGGAGGGAGTGGGTCCAAAAGTTCTTAAAAAAGGATAACGTTATTTTTGCACAGCCCCTGACTTAATCTGAGTATTTTTCTCATTCAACTAGATAAAAATTTCTCTTTTGAAAACCCGGTAATAAAAGATTAAAAATTCTGTAAATGGCGATAAAAAAAAAAATTATTTTAAGGGAGACCCGTACCCCATTTTCGGCCAAAAATCATCAAAAGTTCAAAAAAATTTTTTATCTCAGAAAACGATAAAATACATATTTGCGAATATCCATGCAAAATTTCAGAACTCGGGGACACTTCGAACAGGTAGAAAATGAGCTTTTTTAATTGTACTCACTATAGAGTTTAAAGGACTAGCGGCCATTTAAAACGTGTTTTCCCGAAAATGACTTTTTTCATATTTTGCCTAAGTTCAAAGTACTAAGGCTCAGTGGTAAAATGATTTAGAAACAAAGTGTTTATGTTTTTAGAATCTTAAAAAAATTTGCAAGAAAAGTAAGGAAAGATATTTTTTTCAACTATTTCTGAAAATTTTACATCAATTGGTAAACATGAAAATTATAACGAATTTAAGGAAATTTACCATGCGTATTTTTTTTTAGCCGATTAAAATAGAAAATTAAAAATATCTCTCCTTAGTTCTTTTCTATATACTATAACACTATTTAAGAAATTTTAGTAATACCAAAATATTGAAAATTGAATGAGGAGTAGTAATTTTAAAAAATGTATTTTTCGACAAAAAAATATCATAAAAATCCCCATGAAAAATATACTTTTTAATAAAAAGTGAATTTTTTTGCTAATTATTCCTTACAAAAAGATTCTTAAGTAGTGCACCAAAATTCGTTACTTTAAAATCAATAATAAAAATTTTGGGTTTCTTCTTACGGGTCTCCCTTAAAGCATTTTACAAAAATATTCATCAGATAAGTGGTTAGTTTGCCGTAGGCACAGAACTCAATTGTGAAATAATCATGCTCATTTTATGAGCTTGGTAAAAAGCGCAAACAATGAATTTATTGTAAAAAATATATTTTTTCTGATTTTTAAGGCTGTTTTCAAATCCAAAGGAGCTACTTTCTGTGACGTATCCCAGTTCATTTTTGTTTCTAAATGCCTCCATTTGACTAATGTTTTTGTTCATAAATCATTTAATCGAATGGTATTTCATATTTTATTTTTGGTAAAGTCAGAAAATACTGTCAAAGTGGAAGATTTCAACCGGAAAATACGTGCATAAAAAAAAAGGACTTTGCCAAATTTTATTGCTATTTTTACTGAATCGGCCAATTGCATATAAGCAATCTTTACCTGAATAGGGACAAAAAAATAATTTTGTGTTGCGATTGTCTAATGGCATAGGCCAACGTCACACATCACGCCCACCTTTTCCGTCTTTGTATATGCAAAAATCAACAAGCTTAAGGCATAATTTTACGGCCGATAAAAAGTATTATTTACGTATACAAATGTTAAATTTGAATTAAAAAAATATCAATTTGTAGACGATTACTTACTTATGTTATATATATATATATATATTTTCCGTATTAAATAAATACCGTTTACTCCTTGATAATAATTCTGTTAATAGCTAAGTCATTTGGCCAAACTATATCATTGCTAATTTGTTCCAGCGAATCAGATTAATCAAAATTAAATGCAAATGAATGCATATTAGATGGAAAATGTATATTACGACGTGTAGTACTCTAATGACACGTATCAATAAAACAACGCGTTTTGAAATCGGTTCAATGTACGAAAAACCAATCAGAAGAACTACTTCTCTATGAGAAGGATAGAAAAAGAAGGTTTTTAAAATCGAGATAAATAGACAAAATAACTGTTTAATAAATCACAACGCAGACCCCATATTCCCATATTCCTATTCATGTAAAGATTGCTCATACACTGCCGGTACACTGATTATTATATGAGCTGGGTTGGAACTGCGACTGCAAATTTCAGTCTGTTCAAACATGAAGAAGAATGCAGTTAAACCCCAACTTGGGCCGGAAAATATGTCCAGTCTCGACGCATCTCGGTCCGAAGCTCTAGACAAAGGCAATCCTTAAACCAAGCTGGTACACGGAGCGAATATTGGGCAGACCCATGAAGATTCTTACATCGGATAACCAAAAGAGTAATTGCTAAAATTTTGTTTTTCTGGACGATAGAATTCTAATATATATATATATATATATATATATATATATATATATATATATATATATATATATATATATATATATATATATATATATATATATATATACATGTATATAATGCGAATTTGTAATTTTCGGACTATTTTGCAAAAGGCAAGAATTTATTTTAATGAAATATCGCATATAACATTGGCGATAATTATTAAATACAATAATACACTTTGTAGAAATCTGATTCGTTATTTCTGTTTAATGGTGATTTATACAAAGTGTATTATTGTATTTATTATTTTTTTATTTTTTACTCTGCTATGTTTTTCCCCTTACATTTTGTTCTAAATGCTAAACAAACTTGATTCTTTGAACATTATGTAGAAAAACTTACTTGCAAATATGAATGCAACCCCTCAGAGTATTAATCATTGTTCAATGCATTAAAAATCCATTAAATCAACTTAAAATTCTGTTAATTAAAATGTTGCTTACATTGCAGTGAAAGCTGGAGCTTAGTGAACGTATTAACATGGGTTTATCAGTGAGAGTATTAATGAATTTAGCTCACTTTCATAAATGAGTTTCTATTGAGCGAGTTCGTTTGAAAAATTTTGAACATGAACGTAAACTTGACTATTTTTCAGAAATTGGGTTAAAGTTTGACATAGTTCGGATCTTTTTTATGAGCAAGTCCAACATTGATTTTAATAAATAAACTATTTGTACTATAAAAATTTTTTGATCAATAAAAATTCTACATATTCAAAGCAAAATTATGCTTTTCTAAGTAACAAACATCAATACAAATAATACTGATAATAATATTAACGAGTTTTCAAATTGTTTTACAATTTTGCAAAAAAGTAAAATTTGATTTTTTTTTTCTGCTAAATTCATTACTCTGCACTTCGTTTTAAACCCATGGAGACGAGCGACACGTATACGTGCCGTAAATAGGCTTAAGAATCCGCATTTATCGCCACCAGTAAAATTATACTATAATTTTTGCCTTATTTAATCAGAGCATTTTCTCAAGACACAAGACTTTAATAAGACACAAACTTCTGTTTTTTTTTTTTTTTTTTTTTTTTTTTTTTAATCGGTGACGAAACATTAAAAATTTTGTAAAAGATTCCCGTCACGAAAGGGTTAAATGATAAACAAACTCGATTGTTTTAACAGCTAAAATGAAACTTAATTACAAATATGAATATAACCCTTGAAAGGTTAATCGCTGTTAAATGTAATAAAAATCCATTAGATCGACATAAGTATATTATCTATATATAAAAAAGAAAGTCTGGATTTCGTATTAATCACAGCACAAAAAAATCTACTGAACCGAAAATCTTGAAAATTGGGGTAAAAATATTTCTTATGACACCGAGTGCCGCTAAGAAGTGATTTTCGAAAATTCCATCCCTAAGTGTGGTAAATAAAAGAACAAATTTAAAAAAAAAAAATGTTAAAAATTGGATTTTACAGATATTTTTCAATTGATAACATATTTTAGTGTATTTTTTCATGCTGAATCGAATGGTACTATACAAATTCTTTTAAATCCAGTAGTTCGTGAGACACTTCACATTTTCCTAATATGACGATGTCTTCGGCGCAAAAACCTGAAATTTTCAAGCAATATATGTAAAGGAAAGTCTGGATTTCGAATTAATCAACGCACAAAAAATTAATGCGATATAAATATTTAATTTGATTCAAAGTTTCTTTAGAAAAACTGACCAGCGTAGCGGGCGAAGGCTGCTAGTTTTAAATATGGCTTACATTCCAGTGAAACCTGGATCTTAGTAAACTTTTTGACACAGGCAGTGTCCTTGAGAGGGTTAATGAACTTAGCTCACTTTCAAAGATGAGTTTCAGTTGAGCAAGTTCTTTTGAAATTCTTTTCATCTTAAATGTGAATTTGACTCATTTTTTGGAAAATGAGTTTGAGTTTTAATTAATTCAAGTTCTTTTGTGAGCATGCCTAACACTGATTGCAATAAATAAAATATTTGTACTGTTTAAAAAAAATGATCAGTAAAAATTTTACATGTTCAAAGAAAAATTCTACTTCTCCATGCAAAAAATCAAAACAAATAATAATAATAATAATATAATAATTAAGTCGGAAATTGCACATTAAGCGTGTCAGATGAGGTGCATCCGTACAGCGAAAGCATAAAAAATATTTAGAGCTTGGAGAAATAGAATTCAATATTTCGGATACAGTATAGTAGCCGAAATTTTATGCGTGTCCCTGTAAATACTATCCGTTGTCTATTATACCGAAAGTAACTTATAGTAAACCTTAGAAACTTATATAAATTTCATAAAATGTGAAATAGTTTAATATAATTAAAACTTATTCCAAACAATGTTCCCCCTATTCCATTGTGCAAGGGAATACTTTTGCGTGTACCTATAAATTAATAACAAATATTCTTTGTACCACAAACTGTACAGAATGTATGTTTCACAGATGTGCATCAATTTTATTATATTCAAAACAATGCAATATTTTTTAAAATGCACTTGAAACTATTTTTTCCGCTAGCCGTAATGAAACAGAAAGCTTTTCATTGTACCTGTAATTAAACTATGCATCCTATTTTCATAAAGTTTAAATGACTCAACAAAATTATGCAAAAATTACATATTTTAAATTTCAAACGATTCGTTTGGGTAGTTTCTGCTCTGAAATATGCGGGAAGACGGATAGACGGACGGATTGAATAATCATTGTAGGTGCTACGTATTTACATACTTGCAAACGCACATAAAAACAACAAATATTTAAAAAAAATTTTAATATTAGAATTATAGAAACAGAAATTTTTTAAAGCATAAAATATATGAAACATTAATTTAAAGAAGTAGCATTTTTTTTTTTTTTTTTTTTTGATCAAGACATTTTGATATAAAAATATAACTGATATTCCATATTCCATAAAAAACAGCGAAATGTTATTTTACTGCATAAATAGCAGCAAACTTTCTTAAAGATGAGAAAGAAAAATGTCTCACCATTAAATAGATATCTTCACATTTAAAAAAATTGCTTTGTAAATAGACTATAAAGCAGCATAATACGAAAGATAATAAATGCAAACTGCTTATAACAACAAAATATGCGGAAGAAACAATGTGTTTAAATGCGATACATTATTACGCACGATATATTTCTCGAAAAATGAAAACAATTTTGCGCCTAAAATCTTTTAGATTGATGCTTAGAATATTCTTTATCCCTTTTTATACAAAAACACACACACACACACAAAAAAAAAAAAAAAAAAAAAAAAAAAAAAAAAAAAAATTATATGCGTAAAATAGGGTATTCTTGTGAATTTTTAAATCAGCTTTTTTGAATAAAAAGTCTTAACAAGGAAAAAATGATTTACTTTTGTGTTTTCTAAAAGAAAGTTTTTGAACAAAAAAATGCATCTGAGTTTTTAAAGAAAATATTTTTTGTAAGATGTGTGAAAGCCATTAAGAAAGGCAAAATAAATTTATGCTTTTTACAGAGAACAAACATTAAGATGTAGCTTATAGCATTTTGTATATATATATATATATATATATATATATATATATATATATATATACATACATATATTAGTAAGGTTTAAAAATATTTTGAGTATGAATTATTTTACTAGATTTGTTTTACCCAGTTTCCTTAAAAATATAGACAATCCCCTAATCTAACGTAAAAATTTTCAGAAATCATCCAAATAAAAGCTTCATATCTGTCCAATCACCAAGGTATTCCAATATCCTCGCTGTTTAGTATTTTTTCCAATTATAAACGGGATTTTTATATAAGCACTTCTTCCATTTACACGTTAAATTTTTGCTAACATATTGAATCAAATTTTTACTGAAATTCACCGATCAAAATACGAAAATTCCTTCAAATAAAAAAAGTAATTCCGTATTTTCAAAGTTAAGTTATGCTTCTCCAAGTAACGAAAATTGATATTACTACTACTACTACTACTACTACTACTACTAATAATAATAATAATAATAATAATAATAATAATAATAATAATAATAATAATAATAATAATAATAATAATAATAATAATAATAATAATAATAATATCAACCGCAATTTTTTTTATAATTATTTTTAAATAGTATTGTAGAAAGAGGAAAGTATTAAGGTATAAAATATATGAAAAATTTATTTAAAGAAGTAGTATTTTTTATTAAAAAATTTTGATATAAAAATATAACTGATATTTCATATTCTCTAAAAAAAGGCGAAACATTATTTTATTGCATAAATATCAGAAAACTTTGGTAAAGATGCGAAATGTAAAATTTCTCAGCATTAAATAGATATCTTCGCATTAGAAAAACTTCCTATGCAAATGGACGATAAAGAAGCGTAATACGAAAGATAATAAATGCAAACTGCTTATAACAACAAAATATGCGGAAGAAACAATGTGCTTAAATGAGATACGTTATTACTAGCAATATATTTCTTGAAAAATGAAAACAATGTTGCGTCTAAAATCTTTTAAATTAATGCTTGGAATATTTTTTATCCGTTTTTACACAAAAAATATGCCGAAATAAATTGATATGCATAAGATATGAGATTCTTGTGCATTTTTTAATCATCTATTTAGAATAAAAAGTTTTAATGTGGAAAGATTTCAAATAAAAAGATTTACTTTTGTTTCCTCTAAAAGAAAGTTTTTGAAAAAAAAAATGGAATTTGCGTTTTTAAAGAAGCCACTTTTTTCTGAGATACATAAAAATCATAAAAAAAGACAATAAAAATATTTTTATATATATTATATTAGTAAAAATATAAAAAATATATTTTGCTTCGGAATCATTTTACTGACATGGTGTAATATTTTATGAAATTTTCATTTTTTAAAAATATTTTTAAACAGAAGATATGCAAAACTTTTTTTATAATTATCTGTTATTAGTTATTTTTTTAAATGCTTTAATAGTTTTGACAATTGTGTATGCTTTATAGATAGGAGAAATTATTTGAAACCTACACTATTTAAAAAACATTCTGTGAATTGAGCAAATTTTTTCCTTGTTTATTTTTTCCTTTAAACACTAAACTTTCTGATTTGTTTTACCAATATTCGCTGAAAATACAAAAAATCCCCCCCCCCCAAAAAAAAAAATCTAAAAGAAAGTTTTTGAACAAGACATATAAATAATTTATACTAAAAAAAGTACAATGAAAATTCTATATATTTAAAGAAAAATTATGCTTCTCTAAGCAAAACAAAATTAATACAAGTAAAAATAACAATAATAATATGGTAATAATTATAATAATAATTGTAATTATTTATAATAATAATAACGACAATTTTTTTAAATAATTATATTTAAATAGTATTATAGAAAAAGGAAATTATTTAAAGCATGAAATATATGAAACATTCATCTAAAGAAGTAGCTTTTTTTACCAAAAATTTTTATGTAAAAATATAATTGATACATCACATTCCATAAAAACAATGAAAAGGGTATATTACTGCATAAATATCAGAATACGTTCGTTAAGATGAGAGAGATAAAATGTCTCAGCATTAAATAGATATATTTGCATTACAAAAAAATTCCTTGGTATATTAATGATAAAGCAGCATTATACGCAAGATAATAAATGCAAACTGCTTATAACAACAAAATATGCGGAAGGAACAATGTGTTTAAATGCGATGAACTATTACACCTGACAATTCTAAAGAGTATTTTCGAACAAAACTCATTCTAATAAATAAACTATTTGTTCAAGAAAATGTACAATAAAAATTCTACATATTTAAAGAAAAAAATTTCTAAGCACCAAAAATCAATAGAAATACAAATAATAATAACAATAATAAATAATAACGATATTTAAAAAAAATAATTATATTTAAATAGCATTATAGAAAAGGGAAACTATTTATAGCATAAAATATATGAAATATTCATGTGAAGAAGTAGCATTTTTATCGAAGCATTTTGATATAAAAGTATGACTGATATATCATATACTATTTTTAAAAAAAACTGTAGAATAGTATTTTATTGTATAAATATCAGAAAACTTTTGTAAAGATGCGAAAGATAAAATGTCGCAAAATTAAATAAATATCTTCTCATTACAAAAAAATTCCTTCGTAAATGGTAGATAAAGCAGCATAATATGAAAGATAATAAATGCAACCTGCTTATAACGACAAAATATGCGGAAGAAACAATGTGTTTAAATACGATACGTTATTACGAGCGATATATTTCTTGAAAAATGAAAACAATGTTGCACCTAAAATCTTTTAAATTAATGCTTAGAATATCTTTTATCCACATTTACACAACAAATACGCAAAAATAAATTGATATGCATAAAATAGGAGATTCTTGTGTATTTTTTAATCATCTATTTAGAATAATAAGTATTAATGTAGAATCTATTCAGAATCTATTCATCTATTTAGAATAAAAAGTATTAAAATAGGCTATTCTTGTGAGTTTTTAAATGAATAGTTTAGAGAAAAAAATCTTAATGTGGAGAGAAGATTTCAAATAAAAATATTTATTTTGTGTCTTAAAAAAATGAACAATTGTTGCTTAGATATATACATTTTTATGTATATATATATATATATGAGTATCTGTATCGATCTAAGCCACCAAAAGCAATACAAATACTACTACTACTAGTAGTAGTACTAATACTATTACTACTACTACTACTACTACTACTACTGCTACTACTACTACTACTACTACTTCTACTACTAATAATTATAATTATAATAATAATAACAACAGCATTTTAAAAAATAATTATTTTAAAATAATATTATAAAACAGGAAATCATTTAAATCATAAAATATGTGAAACATTAAAGAAGTGCGTTTTTATCAAGACATTTTGCTATAAAAATATAACTAATATTTCAGATTTCATAAAGAAAATAAAAATCAGCGAAACAATATTTTACTGCAGAAATATCAGAAAACTTTCGCAAAGATGAGAAAGATAAAATGTCTCAACATTAAATAGATATCTTTGCATTATAAAAACATTCCTTCGTAAATGGACGATAAAGCAGCATAATACGAAAGATAATAAATGCAAACTTCTCATAACAACAAAATATGCGTAAGAAAGAATGTGTTTAGATGCGATACAATTCGTATGCACGATATATTTCTTCAAAAATGAAAACAATGTTGCGTCTAAAATCTTTTAAATTAATGCTTAGAATATTCTTTATCCATTTTTACACAAAAAATACTCTAAAAAATTGATATACGTAATATAAGTTATTCTTGTGAATTTTCAAATCAGATATTTAGAATAAAAATTCTTTATAGGGAAAAAAGATTTCAAATAAAAAGTTTTGCTTTTTTTTCTAAAAGAAAGTTCTTGAAAAAAAAATGACATCTGCGTTTTTAAAGAAGCTACTTTTTGTGAGATATATAAAAACCATAAAGAGAGACAATAGAAAAGTTTTTGCGTATAATAAACATAAAGGTTTATCTTATAGCATTTTGTATATATTTATATATATTATTATATTATGAATATCAAAAATATATTTTGCTTCGAAATCATTTTACTGACATAGTGAAATATTTTATGAAATTTTCATTAAAAAAATCTTTTTAAATAGAAGGTATACAAAACTAATTTTTTAAAATAATAATCTGCTATTAATGAAAAACACCGTAATCCCAGGCAATAAATTAATAAATAAGCTAAAAAACTTTGTAAAATCACCATTAAAAGAAAATTACACAGGACGCGTTTCGAGCTACAACAATAACAGCTCGTCATTAGCTACTCCCAAGCTGATTAGCTGATGACGAGCTGTTATTGTTGTAGCTCGAAACGCATCCTGTTTAATTTTCTTCTTATGGTGATTTTACAAAGTTTTTTAGCTTATTTATCATCTGCTATTAGTTTAATTTTTAAATGCTTTAATTATTTTGACAAATGTGTATGCTTTATAGAAAAGAGAAAATATTTAAAACCTATACTATAAAAAAAATTCTGTAAATTGAACAACTTTTTCCTTAGTTTATTATTTCCTTTAAACACTAAACTTTCTGATTTTTATTTATTTATTTATTTATTTATTTATTTTTTTTTTTTTTTTACCAATATTCGCTGAAGATACAGAAAATCCCAATTTAAAAAAAATCTAAAAGAAAGTTTTTGAACAAAACTGATTTTAATAAACAAACTATTTATAGTAAAAAAAAAAAAAAAAAAAATACAATAAAATTCTACACATTTAAAGAAAAATTATGCTTCTCTAAGCAAAAAAAAAAAAAAAAAAAAAAAAAAAAAAATTACAAACAATAATAATAATATGATAATAATTATAATAATAATAATTGCACAATTAATAATAAGAAGAAAAATTGAATTTTTTAAAAATAATTATAATTAAATAGTATTATAGAAAAAAGAAATTATTTAAAGCATCTAAAGAAGTAGCTTTTTTTAACAAAAATTTTTATATAAAAATATAACTGATATATCATATTCCATAAAAAATGAGTGAAAGGGTATATTACTGCATAAATATCAGAAAACTTTTGATGAGAAAGATAAAATGCCTCAGCATTAAATAGATAATTTCACATTACAAAAAATTCTTTCGTAAATGGACGATAAAGCCGAATAATATGAATGATAATAAATGCAAACTGCTTATAACAACAAAATACACGGAAGAAACAATGTGTATAAATGCGATACGTTGTTACGCGCTATATATTTCTTGAAAAATTAAAACAATGTTGCATGAAAACCTTTAAAATTAATGCTTAGAGTATTTCTTTATCCATTTTTGCATAAAAAAATACATACAAGTAAATTGATACGCGTAAAATATGGGATTCGTGTGAATTTTCAAAGCAGCTATTTAGAATAATAAGTCTTAATATGGAAAGAAGATTTCATGATAAAAGGTTTACTTTTGTGTTTTCTAAAAGAAGTTTTTGAACAAAACATGACATCTGATTTTTAAAGAAGGTACTTTTTTTGTGAGATATGTGAAAACCATTAAGAAAGACAACAGAAATGTTTTGACATATAACAAACATTAAGATTTAGCCCACATCATTTTGTGTGCGTATATCTAGTACTTAGCAACACAGTCGAAAAGTGCTTATACATTCGGTTTGTCTGTCCACTCTCTAACTTCCGTAAATATACACGGATTTTAATGCAATAGATAAACCTTATCTAGGGTCATTAAAGCATGTTTGGTATTGCATGTGAAGTATGTACGATTAATGGTTTATTTTACAAGGACACTGAAAAGAATTCGATTACATTATGGTATAAGGGGAAAAATCGTTTGGAGGGTATTTAAAAATACCCTTCAAACGATTTTTCCCTTTACGCTATTTCAAATGTATAGAAACTGATATAAATTACTGAATTTCACTACGATCACATTAAAACAGATCATTCATTGCATTTTCTATTAATTTACCGAGACAAACAAAAGATATCGGTTACAGTACTGTCTTTGCGTAATAATTTGTGGAGAGTGTGTTTTAAAATTCGGTAAGCGCTTTTAAATAAAATTTCCTTTTGTGCCTATTACTCTTTACATATAAATTATATACCTCATATACAGGGCTTTACAAAAGTATTTGCATACCATTCACCGTATTAGAGGAAATTTCTGAAGGGGAAATTTCAGCTGAAGTATAAATATATCTTAAATGAGCTAAACTTTTAGAATACATGTTATTAATAGGTACAAGTCTCTATATCATATACAGGGTTTCTAAAAAATTCGGATAATTTTCCGATTGTAAGTGGAAACAGCTGAAATTCCATTTTCAATTCTGTTATACATATCCATATGGTGAAATGAGACGTAGTATTTCAGTTTTTTAAACGGTGCAGTTTTGTTACAGAGTATTCTGAGTGTTTTGGAAAATGCTTCATAATCTATAGTTGACGCATGATTTTTCTTTTTTTTATTAGCAAGAATATAAAAAACTATTTTGTTTCTGAATCGTCTTACTGACATGGTGTAATATTTTATGAAATTTTCATTTTTGACAGTATTCTTCAGTAGAAGGTATGCGATACTCGATTTTTTAAAATTAATAATTTGTTATTAGTTAATTTTTTTAATGCTTTAATAGTTTTGGTAAATTTATATGTTTTATAGAAAAGAGAAATGATTTGAAGCGTTCATTATCGAAGAAAAAAAAGAAAAAAAGAACCGTTGTTTATTATTTCCTTCAATCACTAAACTTTCAGATTTGTTTTACCCATTTTAACAGAAAATATAGAATATCTTTTAATATAAATAAGAAATTTTCTATAATACTCTAATTAAAAGAAGCATATTTAAACAATCACACAAGTATTCTGACATCTGTGCTGCTTAGTATTTTTTCGCATTAGAAAGGGAATTTTTATGTGTGCCCTTCTTCCACTTACATGCTAAGTTTTCGCAGTCAGATTATATGAGTACGTTTTGTAATTACATACATTTTTATCGAAATATTACTAAAAGTATACAGAATACAATTTCATGAAAAAATTATTTTATATCCTTTTTATTTTTTCTTATTTTGTGGTACAAAAAGATGTTATAGAAACATTTTCAATTTAGAGTAATAAAAGCTTCGGCATATATATTTTTTAATTTTCATTCCTATATATATATATATATACACATATATATGTTAGGGCACTTCCAGCTTTTTTTAACTGATTATAAATTTGAAAATAATATTTTAATGTGGATTTAGATTACAACTGCCTTATTAAACCAGTAATGTTATAGTTGTCTGGCTAATGTGCCATATAACGCGAAACACAATCTTGCAAAAAAGAAAAAAAATCTTCACTCATCAACAGATCAGCACAGAGGAAAGAGACTAACACAGCAATAAATACAATTGTTTAATTTAATACTGAAGTTTGTTAACATTACTGACGAAAAAAACTTCATAACAAATCCAAATTTTACAAAAAATAGCTTCAAAAATCTAGAACAATTAATAGTATGTTTTGATTTCTAATTGGTAATCCAACTACAAGTATGTATATAAAATTCGTCGAAATTAATCGTAGGAATACCAAGAAGTCATTCAGCTTGACAGCACCATATCACACGGTCCAGAAATTTATGAATTCCATATTGCTTGTTTATTTGATAATACGGAACATCTTCTAAATGTTGTAATTTAAATATTTTTTTTACACAATTTCCTTAATATATTTTGTTTATTTTACAATAAACGTTTCTCTTTTTTTTTTGAGTCTACAGTAGATATTTCATTTCCTATATTTTATAAAATACGTTTTGTAAGTAACTTATTTTAAATGAATTTAGAATTTATCTGCAAGGCTCCTTATTCAGAAAATCTAATAAAAGCATTCATAAGATTTATTTCTTTCTAAATCTAAAGTTTTATTTATTGCTTTTACTTTATTATAAAGTTTTACTTTATTGAATTTCTCTGTGAGAATAAACGAGAAATATCCAACTTTTGTTTTGGAGGATTTTAAATGTAACAGTGTAAAAAGTTCCAAGGAACGTTTATATTATCTTGAGTAGTATCTCACTTCTAAATACATTGTTTGTTTTTTTTTAGTATTTTTACAATTAAAAGTAAATTATATTATTTCTTCTCATTTCCTGTCACAATCATTACTCTTGCTTATCATTCTTGTAATGATGTTTTGTTAGCTGTAAATGAAACCATTTTTTATAAATACGATGTTACCTATTTGATAGTAAGATACATATCATCTCATGTATTTTCCAAAATGTTTTGGAAATTTGTGCCAAAATTTTCTTTTTTTTTTTACCTTGATGCTGAATCGCAAACGTTTGGTGAAATTTTCATAAATTGAACGCAGCTTGCAGGATAATTCGCTTTCATTCCAGAATCAATGAACGCTTCATAGCTTTGGAATTTTTGTGAGGCTTTACAAAATCCTTGCCTCCAAATTCAACCACAAACTATATAATCCAAGGGTGTGATGTTGAAAATAACATAATATTACATATCATTATTTACTGCCTTTTTAAAATTAAATCCACTAGTTTAAAATTTAATTTATCTTTTCATAACTATAAATTTAATCAAAACATTCTTTCCTTTTTAAAAAGAATGTATCTGTCTGTTTTCTTTTGCGCTTTGAATTTCAATTACTTAAGTATTCCCATGTTCGTCTGAAGCCGTCAATAAAATACATCAAAAATAGTACTTTTCTCATCCTAAAATCTCTATGCGTGCGAACATACACTGCCAGAAAAATTCGTCAATATACACTAAGTTATCGTTATTTTTTCACAAATAACTTCTGTTCTCCCAGAAAACGTATTTGTTCTGTGAGTTCATTCCGAACGTCGAAAATGAGGAAAAGATTCCGTTTATATCTAGCACGAATGCGCATTGGGTCTGTTAGTAATAAATTCGAATTTATTTTTAAAATGAAAAACAAAAATATTCTATTGATTAAAATATCTAATTTAGTTTTAAAAGACAAAAATGTTTTCGAATTTAAAAATAAATAACAATTACTTTCTTTATTCGTTCAAAAATTCTCACACTCTGTTATTCAAAGTTCTATAAGTTGAATAAAGTTGAATAAACTAAGTTATTTCTATAATAAATATTCGCATATAAAATATACTTTAAGTGAACACATTTAAAAAATATTTTAATTAAAAAATAAAATGAAAAAAAAAATATATTATTTAAAAAAATCTTATCGAATAAAAATAGAACATCCATGTGTTTTCTCTAACAATCTACGTAATACATTTAAAATTCACATTTTTATACTATATTAATACTAAACGTAAAAAAAACCCAGCCACAGTTTCATTAAAGATGAAATCTTTCCGAGATTAATTGCAAAATTAAAAGCTTTTTAACGAAATACACCAAACCACACCCATATGAAATGAACACTTCTATTTTAAAGCATAACAGACATGAGCAACCGTAGCGCCGAGGATAAGCGCTGGCCTTGTAATGCTGGGGTCGTGAGTTCGATCGCCACCTCTTCCGCGTTGATTTTTTCCAAACTTTTTTCAAGTGACGGATATTTTTCCTCTTTTGACGGAGAAAAAAATAAACAGAAAATCGTCAATCTACAGACAATTTCTGGCAGCAGTGCTGCCAGTACTTTTTCTGTGAAAAGACGCAAATCTTTTTGAGAGTGTACTTTTGTTTGGTCGTTTGGTGGAAGAATATAGAAAAAAGATATTTTTTGACCATGTGCTCCTGTTGTATACATTTATTGTTCATTCTAAGTTTTATAGACAATAGAAATGTCTTTTCGTCTGCAAATAAATACTCTGTTTATATTAAAATTGGTTTCCGAAATCTGTGTTACTGCTTCTAAATGTATTTTTCCCATTACTCAGCATTGGGATTTATACTTGTACGTTGATATGCTGTAAGACCAATTAACAGTCCTGTTGGTTAATTTATAATTCAAAGTTTCATTAAGTGCAATATCTTTAAAGTTATAATGGTCCAAGATACCAAGATTTTAGCTCGACATATTGGCAATCAAATCTAACGGTGACTTATTATTCTATCTCTGACCGCTCTCATAAAATCATGTAGAGTAGCAATCTTGTCTTTCATAGCAGGGGTCTCCCCGCTAGAGTGTAATCGCTTATAATTAATAAATGCCACATGCATAGTTTGGTCTTGTTTTAATGAGTTTCCCTTACCTGCGGTTTTGCATGTATGCAAAGTGATTTTAGTTAATGCGGCTGATTTTATACGATTAAAATAACTATTAACCATTTAAATTAACTTCCTTGTTAAAGTATAAACGAAATAATTTTCATAAAGGGGTTAATGTCACACCATTATGGAGGCTAGTTGTGATAAAAAGTCAGAAAATTGGCCAGATATCAGCCTTGCTCGATGAAAAAGCTGCAGAATCTTGCTGAAATATCCAAACGCCGCATCTTCAGTGTTTTTCAACTCAGGAAAGTATTACACTTTCAAGAATGTCTTTTTGGTATACATCTTTATAATTTTCCATTTCAAAATATGTGAAAATCGAAGGATTTTCGTTTGTTGCACATACTGTTGCCCACATTATAAAAATCTCGACATTTCGATGATGTTGAACTATGGAACACTTGCCAGGAAAAGTTACTGAGTAAACCCGATCATTCTGATAATTGTAAAATTGTTCAAACGTAAAAGAGTTCAATATAAATAGTCAAAAAACAGAATTTGTTCCTTATTTAGAGTCTCAGTTTGCTTCAGAAGGTTCCTGCATCTTTCAAACCGCATTTGCTTGTTTTCTTTGTGAGAAGTTGCACTTGTTTGAGCTTCTAAATATGTGGGTTGAGCTTGACATTGGAAAGAAATCCGAGTCGATTCTGGAGTAATTCCTATGTGCCTCGCTATTTCTCAATGAATACATGAGGATTTTGACACTTGAGTTTCATAATCAATGTTTCTAAAAGTCGTAGGTTTTTTTTCTTTTGGTTTTTTTTATTTAAACATTTGTGTAACGTTACTCCATAAAACTGGTATAAAAATGGAGTGGCAAATGCTGCCTCCTATTTCATGGAGTATTTTTTTCCACGTACGCAATGGTGTAATTTAAACATATATTACTGGTGTAATAACAATGTTACATCGGTTTTAACGGTTAAAATACTCAATAAAATTGGAGGCAGCAATGCTGCCACCAATTTTACGGAGTAACTTTCCAAAAATGTTTTACAGTGCTGATAGGCTACCTTTATGGCCAAGCTCCTTAAATATCTTGTTTAGAAAACGGGTTATGAGGCTTTTGAAGCAATGAGACAATCTCAATCACATACTTTCCTTGTGATGAAGCTTCGTAATTGAGTTCCATTTTGATCTAATCTATTAAAACATTTAAAGATAGAACAAGATAAATAATTGAAAATAACTCTGAGAATCGAGTAATAAGGAAACTAAGAACGATGATATTACTTTTAGTCAGCGTTACTTTATTTCTGATCACCCTGCAACAACCAGACATTAGACCGAAAGGCCCAACACAGACAATTTCCTCACTTAGTTAGAAGCGGAAATTCCAGGATTAGACCGAAATTGAATAGTATATTAAAATGAAATTGGTCTATCATGTGATATCATGGTGATAACCACCTTCAGAGCCAATTATAATGGTGCACTCAGTTATCCTTGTGTCCTTGCACCCAAAGGCATGAAAAGATGAAGGACCAGGGAAAGAAAAACGCATTGATAAACCTACAACTCAACTACTAAAATCGGATTTTGCAGGTGTTTACTACCAAGATATGAATTTGCAGGTTGATTGCTTTTTGATTAATTAGCAAGTTTTAACTATTCTGCAATTTCAGCTTCAGACTCGACGACATCATTGTTTGTGTGACTGCCGCTCGGTCTACAAATAAAACATAAATTTAGCTTCATTTATCATAACTTTTCGAATTAATATGCTGGTACAATCACAAAACGTACATTCCTATGAATTAAATCAATAAAATTCTTTAAATAGTGCAAAAAATTACACAAATTTAACAAGTACAGTTATACATATATAAATGGAATATATCTATCTATCTGAATGCAGAATAGTGTTATAAAATCGTGATTAACCAACGCAAAGAGTGATGTTTCATCGCATTCTGTGTATTTGAATTGTTGTATAAGCATTCTATCCTTGGAACAAATGAATTCTGCTCTACATACCAGATTAAATTATTTTAACAAATTAATTTTAACAAATAAATTATTTTAACAAAAACTGAAAACAGTACTGAGGATTCCTATATCGATGATTCAAAATTTCATATTTCGTTGAATTCTGTGAATATTAATTGAATAAGTATCACACAATTCGTACAATTCATCGATTTCAAGTATATTCTCCACAGCGATTTTCGCCAAAAGATATTTAGCGTCTTCTTAAAGGTTGGGTTGAGACTTGAGGTTTATAATGACGACACTTGACAGTCCAAGAGCCCACCGCACTATACTTTATGACATTTATCACAAGAAAATAACCTTTATTTTGCGAAAGAGTAGTAATAAGGGAATCTAACGATACATGCCTGCCGGAAACGAAGGGGTGCAAGCACTGTTAAGAATTTTACTCTAGTTTGAACCAAATTTTGGTGCTCAGTAGCTGCCACCATAAGATGGTAAAATCTCGTACCAACATTTAGAGCTTCCTATTTCAACCTCGTTCCAACAATTGGAACTATGCTTCAACAGAAGCTTCAAATATTGGTTCAAGGATTCACCATCTTACAGTGGCAGCTATTGAGCTCCAAAATTTGGTTCAAACTAGAACAAGATTTTTAACAGTGTAAACCAAAAATGAATACCACTATTGGTTGACTCGTAAGCTTTGCATTGTGTTTTCTTGCACCCAGTTTTCCATGTTTTCTTACTTTTGATTGTATTACAGTCACAATTATAAACCTACGAGCCAACCACTAGTGCTATCAATTTTTGACTTATACACCACTTCACTTCCGGGAGATATGGATCATTAGATTCACCTATTACAACTCTTCTATAAAATAAAATTATTTTTACTTTTTCTCGTTGACATAGGGTTTGTGCAGTCGAATCTTGGACTAAGAGTTTTATGATGAAAAATATTCTGACCATGAATCAAACCGAAATATTTAGCTGGCTGTTACAATTTTTTGTCGGTTTGGATGATATCTGGATGATGGAATTCAATCTAGCGTCATTCACCAAAACTATAACAGTCTTTCTACAGGTGAATAAATGTTCCTGACTAAGATCAAGTAAACACTAGCATTTTTTGAGTAAGAATATATTTTTAAAACCACGCGATCATACAAGTTGAGATTTTGTACATAAAAAATATTTGTGTTTCAGATGTAAAATTTACACAATGAGCGTATGTGATAAATCTGACCATGTGCCAGAAATACGAGTGAAATTTGATCTGAACATCTTTTGCTATGATTGAATAACTGCATCAGTGCTATTCAATCTTTGAAAATGATAACCACAGTTTAAAAAAAAGTTTCACTCTTCAATATAATTAGCACAAGTTCACATAAGAATGGACCCCCTTATGAATCCCGTTTTACTGAGTAGTTTGTGAGTTACCGCTCCCACAAACTTCGTTTCAGATAACAAACAGAGAGATATACAGGCGCATTGACAGACATTTTCTGAAAAACAATCAAACCGCATCGATATTTTTCACAGATACAACGCTTTATCTTTCTACATATAAAACAAATTAACACTTTGAAATTTCAACTCAAGTGTTATCCGAATTGCCGTTTTCGTTGAAGCGAACTAATTTCAAGAGTCTCTCGAGGGTAATTTTTAACTTCTGAGCAATAATTGCACCTACTATACAGGATTTTCAAGGCTTATTGAGGCAAACTTTAAGGGGAGGTAGAGAATATCACTAGGATTAAGATTTTCACAGCAACTCATGGTCAGAAACGCCTTCCTGGTGCGGTTGTGACGACACAAAACACAAGAAAAACAGGACTCCAATAAGAGGAGAAAACATGTTTTTTTCTTAGTACAGCAAAAAATTAAGAAAAAAGAATATTAAAATGACAATGATCGTCATAAAAGTAAGTGTTGAAAATTATGATTATGTGTCATGATGCAAGGAAGTGTATCTTCGGCACATAGAAGATCTAATATTCTCGAAAAAAGTGTCGTGGATTTTCCCAGCAGCTGCCACTGTGCGTGCAATAAGTTCTTCAGGAGAAATCCAGAATTGCCTCGTCATTTTTACTACTAGCAAGGAAAATAATAAACATGTATTCTCTCCCTACTCGTGGCCTTTCTTTCTTGTATTTTGTATCGTTATTGCTTCGTCAGGAAAACGTTTCTAACCATGGTCGATATTCAAATCTGAATCCTTGGGATGTCCCCTACCTTTCCTCAAAATATTTCTGGGGCACCCTGTGTATATGTTCGCAGATTTTTCAATTATTATCAATGGACCTTTTATTTTGAAAAATGTATATTATATAGGTGGCAGCAGCAACCATAAGAAAGTACATGATAATTTCTTGAATCATATATAAATTCGAACTTTCTGGTGATCCCTGTCGTGTTACTGCCTTTGCAAATGTATGCTTTAAAATACCACACAAAAGAAAATGTCATCAAATAATGTTTACGTGCAAATAAAATTTATTTTTAGATATTTCTATTGCATTCAAATACGTTTTTATGGATGTGTATGTCAAGTTTTATGATAAAAAATGATGTTTTCTTATAGCAAACTTTTAAAAATATAAAACAGGCTCTTTTCGATGATTTTTAGTTAAATATATATTTTTAGTGTATTTAAATTTTTCCTTCATTATGAATAAAAAATAGTTTGAAGTATACAATAAAAAATGCATCAAAATACATATCTTCCATACGTTTTACAATAAATCATGAAAAGTAAGTGCAATTCAGAGAGAGATATGCGGTTGAAATAGATCAGACTACAAAATATTAAAAAATACTCAATTTATTATTCAGTGCTGTAATATTTTATAAATATTTGCGTAACAAACATATCGAAGCATTTTTGGAAAGAACAACGATGAAATATGTATTGGCATCAAACAGATAACATGTAATTTAAGACTACATGATGTTCCACTGAATTCAAAGAAGCAAATAATTATTAATAATAAACAATGAATGCAACGTGCTTACAACGCCAAAATATGCGTCGAAAACAATTTATTTAAATTTGAGCAGTTTTTATTGCAATATATTTCACAATATTTTCAATTTTGCACAATATATTTCTTGAAAACTCTAAAAGTCTGTTGCATATAAAATAAGTTAAAATGTTGATAAAAGTTTTTTTGTCCATTTTCCTAGAGAGATATTGTAAAAAGACATTTTATTTGTGGAAATGGGGAAATTCACTTGTTTAAATAATTTATCAAATATTTTTTTTAAATCTTTATTTCAAACTTTCTATAAAAAACCAAAATACTGAATTACCATTCAACATAAATTGAATTTCTTTACTTTAAGAATCTTGTAACGCAAAACATAGTTTCTGCAGATAAAAAAAAAGCAAATGTTTTCGTAAATCGAATAAAAAATTTACAAAAGTAATTAAGGAGTTTGTTAAAACCTGTATTTACTTTATTAAATTATTTTTTTTCTTCAAAGATAAACAATGTTTCTTAATTTATTTTGTATCAAGTTTTCTTGAAATTTCACTTTAGAATTTTTCGAAAGACTCGTAATCAAGATAAAAGGCAATGTTCATGAATTTGGTATCATAATAAGAAAGCGGGTGGAATTAAACGATGGTAATTTTATAGTAGGAAAACGGAAGTTTCAATTACATTTTTCAAAAACACTCATAAGGTAATCTAAATAAGGGTATACAATTAATAAGAATAATTATCTATAATTTAATGTGTTTGGGTGAACAACACTTACACAAATTTTACGGTTTCTTTCATCTGATGAAACTCTATTCATCTCTTACCCCTATCTCTCCGCCTGTCATAGAGTCCATGCACAAATATAATTCAGAGACTAACAGCTGAATGAATGTCCCATGTCACATGACAGATTATAAAATTTTGACATTGATTTTATGTTTTTTTTTTTTTTTTTTTGATTTAATGCCAATTTGTATATTCTCTGTTTATTCATCCCATTAATCATTATAAATTTCTCAATTTCCTGTAAGAAAATTTTTCACATACAAAATGCTTAACGATTACTTCGATTTTGGCTTATAATCAAAAGAGTGCGTGACTTAAATGGGCAAAGGCCTCTTGAAACGAATTTTATTAGATTAACATTTAAAAAGAAAGATTTTTTTTCATTTCTAAGAAACTTGAATGTGTGTGTTCATTTTTCGTATTTTCACTGTTTACAGAGAAATAAAACAGTCGATGTTTGCTATACTTATATTATTTCTGTTTTATGCAGATAAATTTTTGACTTCCGGTTTTCGGTGGATTTATATGTTTTAGAACGTGCTGAACACGATTTGGTGTTTTTTATAAAATGTTTGTCTTTGAGCATGTCACTTTGTCATTCTTTCGCTCTGTCACTGTTTAAGTCTGCATGTGAGAAAAACCTTTTTATGGGCACTCTCTCTCACGAACTACTGCATGGAAATAAAAAAAACTTTAGATAGTTATGTTAAACGTTGAAAAAAGGTGGAGCTAATTATTTTTTAGTTAAAATTGCTCTACAGGAGACGCTACTGTGTTGTATTAATTGTGATCTCCACAACAGCCTATCTCAAGAACCAATAGACTTATTTTCACAAAATTTTACATTCCATTGCAATAGCTGTATCTGAAGAACTAATGCATAGATTTTCATGAAACTACAGATTCTGTTAGTACCGGATAAAAATTGACCCTGATTAGACTTTGGTGTACATGTGGCACAGTTATGCAGATTTTTCTAAAATTTCTGAAATAGCTCTACCTCAGAGACTAATGCGCGGATTTTACATCAAACTTATGATTCAGTTAGAAGTTGACATGAATTGTTGTTGATTTCATTTTCGTGTGAATCACCTGATTGCTATCGCTGATGTGCTGCATTTTTTAGGAAGTAATAACATGTACTAAATAGAAGAAAGTTTTGGGTTCACCCCATCTGACTAGTTTTAATAGTCACAAATATTATTTAGCTTTATATAGTATGTACAAAAGTACATATCATGTAAAGTGCTGTATAAAAGCATTTGAAAATATTTTTAAATGCAGATGAAGATTAATGAAAGTTAGTTTTAAAAAGACATACGTTTTCTCAACCATCCCTTGTTTGCTTAGCTACAGTGTTAAAAAATTTTCTATGAATCTACATGCAATACAAATATGTTAAGTCTTTTGTGAAATTTTACAAATTAGAAAAGTTTACATCCTGTTATGTAAAAGAGAAACTACTCGGTAAATTTACAATAGAATATGTAAATTAAAATCATTGAAAATACATAAGACTCTGTAAATTTATTTTTAGAGCCAATAATATTATTTAGTTTTGAAAATCAATAAATTACTCAATTTTCAGTGAGTCTAAGGAAAGTTGAATTTTTCGAGCAATTTTTAAGTGCTGTATCACATATTTTTTACATAATCAAATTCTAACCATCCTGTGCATTGTACGCGAGACGTCTTGACAATGGAAGAACACCCTAATGATTGAGCTGTACCAGCTTTAGTTATCTTATTCAAAATATGTCTTTTATAATTCAGCGGGGAAAAATCGATAAAAAATCCCCATTTTTCTGTCGTCTGTTTTTTTTTTCATTCTTTTGGTTAAAATCCAACTTAAAAAATTGTGATTTTGGCATTCTGGACAGAATGCAGTTATAGAAAAAGGACGTTTTGAGCAGCATTCCAGTTTAACACTTGTAGGCGAACACAAATGGCTGGCAGAGTTGTTTGAAAAGGGTGTATTAATACAGAAGCAAGCTATTTTGAAGAATAATAAACGTTTTAAAAATTCACAATCATCTTCAAAGAAATTAACTTTATAGAATCAGTTTCATTACTAAATGGTAAGTCCATATAATCCTGAATAAAATCCGCTAATAAAGATTTTTGTTACACTGTTATTTTTATTTATTTATTTATTTTCTTGAAATTGCACAAAATTTTTGGGTAATTCATTATGGTAAGTGTTATGTAAAATTAACAGTGATAAGAAAAACAAGGATTCTGTTATATAACAGACAAATTATCCTGAAAATTTACAATAGACTCTGTAAATAACATAATTAAAAAAGGACAAGACTCTGTAAATTTATCTTTAATAATAATAATTTAATCCTGTTTTTAAAATCAGTAAATCACTCAATTTTAAGCAAACCTTATAGAATTCGAATTTTCGAGTAATTTTGAACTACTGTATCACTTATTTTTAACCTAAGTTGTTTTTAGCCACCCTGGGCTTTGACCCGAGATCTTTTGAGAGCGAAAGAATACTTCATTACCTGACCAATAAGATTTGCTTTTATTTTGTTCAAAAAATGTCTTTCATGATTCAGCAGGAAAAAATCCATAAAAATCCGCATTAATACCGAGGAGATCATTTTTTAGTTTTTAAATCATTCTTCCTTTAAAAATAAGTTAACTTTTCTTTTTTTAGCTTCTTTTAATAAAATGGTAAAATAATTTCATGAGTGTGTATTTTGAAGTATAAGTTTTAACAAAGATAAGAACATCTTTAAATAAAGAGGAAATCCATGTATGTAGTTACATACAATATCAAATAAATGTCGGTAAAATAATGACTTAGAAACTCGATCGTATGCATTTAACCGAGAAATAGTGTAAATTTGTAGAGAGATTTTGTTTCTGTATTTTTAGAGAAATTTTTAACGGTGTATTGTATTTTACCTTATTAAATGGTGAAGGTTGATACAGTTTTCTGGATGAGTTGAAAAATGTTTCATAGACTATACTTGATGCATATGAGTAATCTTTCCTGTTTAAGCAAATCTAAAATGTTCTATTATAGAAATAGTATTGTGAAAATACAAATATGCTTCAAGATCTATTTGCACTAACAATGATATGTAAAAATATTAAACTCTAACACAGTTTAATACACATTTTCAACAAAATTGATGTTATGGAACAAAAAGTTTTACACAAGACGTAATTTACACATAAAAAATATATTTGTTCTCTTATATGAATCTGTTTACATAAGCACTAATTTAGGAACAGATTAAATTCAATATATTGCAGATAATTCAACCTCTCTGAAATTAAGGAAACCTCCAATTTACCTTTTACTAGAAATGTAGGCTTAACTATTTAAAGTTATCCATAATCAGTCTCAGTATATTGGAAAGTATTTCATAGACTGTGCTTGGTATATGAGTAATCTTTGTTGTTTAAAGACATCTAATGAGTTCTTAATGGAAAACAGTATTCTAAAAATACAAATATGCTTGAAGATGTATATTTGCACTAACAATGCTATATAAAAGCATTAAGCTCTAAGAAATTTTAATACACATTTTCAACAAAATTGGTATTATGGAGCAAGTAATTTTACACAAGACGTAATTTACACGCAAATTGTTCTGATGTTTGTTCCCTTAGATGAACCTGTTTACCTTAAGACTAATTTAGGAATCGAATTAATTCTAATATATTGCAGAGAACTCAACTCCTCTGAATTTAAGGAAACAGGCAATTTACCTGTTACGATCGGTATTGATAACGCTGCTTAAAGTACTTTGTAATCAATGAAAATGTCTTATGTGTACTTGTAATGTCTATTATACTTATATTTGTGCAAACCACATGCAAGTACAAATGTATAAAATTTAAAATTAAACTTTAAATGACATTTATAACACATTCCGTTAAAGTTCAAAAGTGCGCATGAATTCCGTTTGTTTGACAGTCTGTCTGTCCTCTATGCTACATAAATATACTCAGATGACTATATAAATGATATATGCTATTCAGAATTACAGAGGTAGGTTTTATATTGAAAATAAAGTTTATAGTTTTATAGTTCATTTACATGGACATTCTAAAGAATTTCTTTAAATTATGTTCTATGCGTAAAGTTCGTTTTCAATATATTTTAATGACATTAAAATATTTGAAACACATCGAAGTTGATATATACACTAAGGGGAAATATGAGAACTTTACGTTAGAATATGATAAGCATTTGTCAATCAGGACCATACAAGTTACAGGAACATACAAAATAATTCGGTAATTATTTTAACCCTTTTCCGATAAAAAAAAATTTTCACGAAAAATGGCATTCACAACCTTGAACTTCGAGATATTCTATAGAAAAGAGGAAATTATTTCAGGGCTTTAAAATTGCACATTATTCATTAAATATGATTTACTTCAACATAAAAAAAATGCAAGGCAATTAAAAAATACAACTATCAAAACATGATTTTTTGTCTGAATTTCTAAAATAATGGCTCTTAACATAATAATTTGACCTGTATTGTACACTGGAAAAGGTGTGGACTGTTTTCAATACAACAAACGTTTACTCAAGAGCATGAAAAGTCACTTATCAGAAGCAACATTAAGGGGGCTCAGGGGTTGAAAACTGTTAAAAAAATCGATTTTGTTTTATGATCTAATTTGATTATTCATTTAATTCTTAACTCAATGCAAAAAACCGCATAAAAATATTTGCATTTTTAACGGAGTTATAAGCATTTATGTATCAACACTTTCATAGCCGCATCCATATAATTTCAACTTTAAGTCGCGTTTTCTCAAAACTTGATTTTTGACGACTAACACCAAAATAAAAAAAATCGATTTGATGACTTAATTTTTATTTTTGCATCTATATAACATCATTATCTAGGTTATGAATTAATATATTTTAGATAGTTTAATATCTTGAGTATTTTTAATGAAAAAAAAGTTGTATTTTTTAGGGGTTTTTTAAATTTTCAAATTTAAGAGTTTTTTTTAATAATGTTTTTTTTTTTTTTGGGAGGGGGGGGGTTATATCCTTAATGCATTCTCTAGAGTAAAGTTTCCTGATCATTTTAAAGCAAAAATTGGGTTCTTAAGTCAATTCAACGTTAACATATTTTGGTGTTGGTGATATAGCATATAATTTTTTTTTTGAAAATTGTATTACATACATTTCGCTATATTTTATATTATATTACATTGAAATACTTCATTTTGTAATTTTATAAGACGACAAACATACCTTTAAAATATCAGAAAGTTTAAATTAATTACATTGAATACTTCTGTTTTTATATGGGCTCGAAGCGAGAGCTCTGTTTACATGTTTTTCCGTATTGATCAACTCCTGAGCCCCCTTAAGTAAGTATAAGGCATTATTTTACCCGGCAGGACGAGTGCCGTGAAATTTGACACCAGGACGGATATCGGGTGTCATCACATGCCAAACATTTTAAATTATATAAATAAGAAAAAAAACTTTTTGAATTCTATCTGTTAAGAAAATTCATAATAATTATTCTGTATCACAAAAAATAATTTAAATGTTAAATTTCAGTTAATATTGAAAATTAATAATAAATAAATGAAAAGCTTCAACCTTTATTTTTTATTGGAAATTTTTAATTTTTCTCATGCAGCACTTGATGATTTTTTTATACAATTTTTCTTATAATAAAATTATGCATTATTGTGGATAAGAATAGAGAGACTTGTGAATTCTCATAAAAATTAGTGCATAAATGGATCACAAATTTTAGATATTTTGAGTGTCTGCACACCCAAAATTCTTTTATAAGACTGAAAAAAAGACTCTGAATTCATTGTTTTTACACTCCACACACAGTAATCCAACGAAAATCCAACGTAATCTTGGATACAGGTACTGATGAATCTGACCACTTCGGTTTCTATGGAGAAACAGATGGTGAATATTTTCAAGCATGAAGTGTTGAGACCGCGCACCTGTCTTGCCGGGTTAAGCAAACTGACTTTTTAAACAATTCAGTAAAGGATTTAAATTGTAGGAAAGGAAACTCAAAATAAATACTGCATTTTGAATCCTCATACCCGATTTAGTATTTAACAATTTCTTCAAGAAATACAGGGTGTTTATAAAGTACCGAGCCCATTTTGATGTTCAATAACTCATAAAATAATAAAGATAGATTAAAACTAATAACATAAATAGTTAGATAGACTCAAAAAGTTTCACGACCCTTGCCATGATAGTCTGTGGATGCCGACATGCTTGCCTCTACTTGGCGTGAAATTGACTATCGACTTGATATTCACCATGCGACGAAGGGGGCACACACACGTGGAAGTTCATTGACAAGGTTCATGAAACTTTTTGAGTCTATCTAATCATTTATATTATTAATTTTTAATCTATCTTTATTATTTTATGAGTTATTAAACATCAAAATGGATCCCGGGCTTTATAAACACACTGCATGTCAATAATTACAGATTGAAATAAAACCCCACAAATTTCACTAAATGGTCAATTTTTGGTGCATTAATATTATTATATAAATTGAAAATATTACAGAAATATGATTTATTTTTTGTATGCAAGGACATTAGAATTCTCTGTGTCCAATAATTTGGCACTTATTGTGCAAATAAGAAAAAAAATATTTCTGCTTTGATAAAATTAATTTTACTTTCGAATTTAAATTTATCTGATTTATCTGTGAATTAAAACCTTTTCACAATACAGAATTACATACGGAGGAAACATTATTCACTCTTTTAAATGAGTCTCTAAGTCTTAGAACTAATTTCGAATAAGACTAAATTCTAATAAATTGCTGACAATATAGCTAAACTGAAATTCAAGATAAGCGTTTGATTTTACCTGATAATCATTATATAGATTCAACGACTCTGTTTAAGGAAGTCATAAATTGTTAAAATGTTTTACTCATAGTTATAGATAGTTACGAATTTTACTGCGCTTAAGGTTGTGTAAAGCACGAATGTCACTAGAAATAATTTGAAATTTAAATATATCATTTTAAATAATATTGCATTCAGAACCTTTCACATGGAATTACGCGAAATAAATTTGATGGAATATACCTTTTATGATATTATATTTTGATGGGATTTGTAAGGAAATTTGTATTGCAATCGTTTTAAATATTAACTTAAAAACCCGCTAGATTTGATTACGCGTTGTTGTTTAAAAAAAATGACATCGCACTAGTTTACGCATAGCTGCCAACATCTTCGGCCTTTTTGGCCCGGAAAAATTTTGTAGTAAATTTTACCAATTCAAATCGATGTAATCTGTCGATTAATTAAGGCAAAAATTTCTGTTAAATTTTTCGGGTCAAAAAATCGGAAGAGTTGGCAGCTATGGTTTATGGCTGAGTCTCAGTAAACCGAGCTCAATATATATCTAGAGGAAAGATGCTAGTTTCTGTTCTGAAGCAAGGAGTGTTACATCATTGATTTCCTATGATACAAATGGCAGACTCCTTCCTAAAGGATTACTTTACAGACTGACAGAATTGAGAATCAGCTAGGAACAAATTAACTCTTCGATTCAAGCCAGCAAATGGGATAATAACATAAATATAAATATCAGAAAAAATGTATGGTGTAAATGATAGAAAAAATATCACTTGCATCATCTATACCCGGGCAAATTACTTGTCGGGATACTAAGACTACAAGTAAAGAAATGACAGCAAAAAAAATGTTCGGCTAATACTGTATGTTGCTGTTTTACCAAAGTAACCACCTGTTTGCATCTATACAAGGGAGAATGCATCAGCGGATTTCCACACGATGCTACTCCGGATGACCAACTCACATGTTGTACATGCTCTGGAAACATTTTCTCCAGACCGGATATGAAGAGCTATCGATAACCTGCACACGTTAGAAATATCACTTTAGTCTTCTTCCGAAACTGAAAGAGACGGCCATTGCTCGGCATTCGGTGGCAGGCACATAGTCGTCCTTCCGCACCAAAGATATTGATTAGAGACCACATAGAATTGCTGGAAACCAAATAACAGTAAGGCTAAAATGTCATTGATTTTCAAGTGTGTCCAAATATATACATATTGTGACGACCCCGAGTAACTGACTTTGGCACAAAACTCTCGCCTATAGTTGCAAAAAGCGATCTGGCTGTGCGTCCTGAATCCGGACTGTTCCTTCTATGTTGGCCAGACGGCGCTGTGATGTAAGACTGCTAAAGACGAAGCGAGAAAGCAGATAGGGGGGAAGAACGGGACAGTGACTTTTGGATTTTAGTGTCTGATTTCAGTGATGATTTTTAATGTTTTTTATTTGTTTGATTCTCCTGTGTGTACAGTCTTTAGGTGTCAAGTTTTATAGTGTATTTGTGAATGTCTTGTGCTGAAATAAAAGAGATGTTTTCCATGAAAATGGGAAGTCATTCTGCTGCCTTACACATCGGAACCAGAGGAAAGATGTAAAACGTTACAATATACATAACTCTTTTGTAATAACAACAACTTATTTACAAACAACAACTTTGTTTTGCCAAGTAATTAGAAAAATTTAACAATTTTTTCTGATACTTCAAAATTATAAAGAATATATTTAACAAATGAGTGTGACATGTTTAGAATGAGAAACCATTTTTTATTTTTTTTATTACGAAACCCGATACATTTTTAGATCTAAGAAAACATTTATAAAATAATATATATTGCTCCACAGCTATATTAATACATAAGTGATATGTTCTATTATTTTTTCTGTTTTTAATATTCAACATTAAATACCAAACAGCATGTACCTGCTACGTACACATTTAAAGGCTTTTTTACCTTATTATTCATAGAATTTTGTTTTCAAATCTGCAATTACACAAGGTGTTTACCAATTTTCCTGTTTAAACATTAAATTGAAATTTTCTAATGTTAAACAACATGATCGCACCTCTTGAAAAATCTAATGTATACACATTAGATTTTTCAGCAGTTTAAATACATAGTTTCGATATAAATAAATTTATATCATCATAGCAATTTCTCATATTTTGAGATTAGCTTTATGCAATTGCGAATTTACACGTGAGACAAAGTGATTCCTTATATTTTGTCTTAAAACTGGTTTCCGAATAATATTGCATTATAATGTACTGCGGACTATTCAAATCTACTGAAATTACGAAACGCAGTTTGATTACTGGATAGTTCTTGTATAAATTTCGCAACGGCAGTCAGGATATACTATAATCAGTTGAAATATCTTACAATTATTTGTAAAATATAGGCACAGTATTTAAGTTAACGTAAATGTACATCGTTTGCGAAAAGCAGATTTACTTATCACTGAATTTGAAGGTACAAATATTAGTTATTGTTAGTTTGATGAAAATTTTAATTCACATTTAGATTCTGAAATTTATTTAGTGAAATATTTATGCTATTATACACTATCCATGTCAAATACAATTTGGGATTTTGTTCAGGCTAATTATAACTTGTGGGCTGAATGGATTGCGACAAGCCTGTTAATTAAACGTCTTTTTAGGGAATATTTTTGTATATGATATGTCGTTCAACGTTTCTTAGTTATAAAATTATGAGGGAAAGCTCTTTTATAATATGAAACAGATTATGAAAGATTTGCCTTTTTAACCGACTTCCAAAAAGTAGAGAAGGTTATCAATACAATGCTTATGTATTTTTTTTATTTATGTTCACCGATTACTACGAAACTATGCAACTGATTTCTGTTATTTTTGCTTTAAATGACAGATGATGTTCTCGAATTGGTACAACTTCCGTTTCATCGAAATTGGATCAATACTTTTTTTAGTAATTAAACAAAAACTGATAAAATTACTGAATTTTCGCTAATTAAAAGTGTTGAATAAGTTCGTTAAATTGAGTAAAGACAGAATGGCCGAGCGGTCTAAGGCGCCAGATTTAAGCTCTGGTTCTCGAGAGAGATCGTGTGTACAAACCCCTCTCCTGACATACGTATATAATTTTTAATAATCTTTTCCGTATTATTAACCAACTTCAAAAAAGGAGAGTAGGTTATCAATTCGACGCGTATGTATTTTCTTTAATATGTGTTCACCGATCACTCCGAAATTTTGCAGTCGATTAATTTTGTTTTGGTGTTAAATGAAAGAGCTTGCTCTCGAATTGGTACCACTTCTGTTTTATAGAAATTGGTTCTGTACTTTTTTAGGAAATAGGCAAAAACTAATAAAATTAGTGATTTCTCGCAAATTAATTGTAACATGGACATTTAATACGTTCTGCAAATGGAGTACAGTCGGGATGGCCGGGCGGTTTAAAACGCCTGATTTAAGCTGTGGTTCTCGAAAGAGAGAGTGGGTTCGAACCCCAATCCTGACATATATATACAATAACATTTTCCGTATTATAATTTTTACATGATATATTTTACAAATTAAATACTAATTATGCTATTAAGAATATTTTCTATTTAACCGTTAGCACAGAATATCAGAGATATTTTATTAATTTAATATTTTATCAGTGAAGTAGTACTAAAATAATAGACTTGTGAAAAGTGACATAACGTTGAAAGAGTTCGCTAAGTAGGTTGCAGTCAGGATGGCTGAGTGGTCTAAGGCGCCTGATTTAAGCTCTGGTTCTCGAAAGACAACGTGGGTTCGAAAACCGCTGCTGACATACGTGTTTCATGTACAGAATTTTTTCCGTATTATATTTTTTTTACCCGTCTTTAAAAAAGGAGAGGAGATTATCATCAATTCGACGCGTATGTATTTTTTATGTATGTTTAACGATTACACCGAAACTATCCAACCGATTAAACTAGTATTTGTGTTAAATGAAAGAAGTTACTCTCGAATTGGTACCACTTCCATTTCATCGAAATTAGTTCAGTACTTTTTTAGTAATTAGCAAAAACTAATAAAATTAATGATTTCTCGCAAATTAAAAGTAACATGGAAGTTGAATGAGCTCGCCGAATGCAGTGCAGTTAGGATGGCCGAGCGGTTGAACCCGCCAGATTTATGCTGCGGTTCTTGAAAAGAGCGTTGATTCGAGCTCGACTGCTGAAATGTGTGTATAATTTGCAATAATTTTTTCCGTATAATAATTTTTATTAACCGACTTCAAAAAATCGTTTACTTTAAACTAAAAAGAGTAAAATAAACTTTTCTACCAAAAATTGAACCGAGTTCAGAAACTACTGCAAAGTGAAAAATATTTTTTTTACATAATAGTAATAAGAAATTAAATTAAGAGAGTAGTATTTACCAAGCATATTATTATATTTATGTACATTAATTTGATTTTTTGGAGTCGGTGGCAGCCAAACCAAGTTCAAAATTAAAATTAATTATCCAATGCAAATCGTAAAAGAATAAATTTAATTTTTTTAACTAAATATTAAATCGTAAAAAAAAAAAACGTGTAGGTACTTGGATGTGTGTCTATTGGAAAATTATATGTAACGTGTCTTGGCTGGTACCGACTCCAAAAAATCAAATTAATGTACATAAATATAATAATACGCATGCTAAATACTATGCTCTTAATTTTATTTCTTATTACTATTATGTAAAAAAAACATTTTTCACTTTGTAGTAGTTTTTAAGTTCGTTTCAATTTTTGCTAGAAATGTTTATGTAATTTCTGAATAAAAAAGATGCCAAGTTGGTATCCCTACACCTCTGTATAGTAAGGTGATATTATTCGATTGTGAATAATGGCGTCCTTCAACATAAGTCAGTAATTGAAATGCGCCCGCGCTTAGTAAAAGGTAGGGCAGCCCTGTTCTATATTAATCATAAGTTAAAGGCTTGCTCTTACGCTGCTTTATACCTTGATTGCATATAAATATACCATTAAATGCTACAGAAACCGTTTGCTTACCTTTTATTATTATAACTTACAAGATAATTTTACTAGTGTGGTTTAAATAAATAGATAATTAATCAATAAAATTTACTCATGAAAACGTTCAATTATATTATATTTTTCTATAAATAATATAAATATGCGGCACTATTTTTAATCATTCTACGAGACCATTTAAGTTATTAATATGTTTTTATTTTGTTCAGAGGAAACTCTTTTTTTTTACATTTTAAGCAATCACGGTAAAAATTAATAATAATAACTTTCTCTATTAGAATTCACACTTTTACGTTTTTACGCTAAATATATTTCCAAATGTTTGATTTTAAAATACTATAATTAAGTAATGAAAGAATTACTATTAAAAAATACTGATAATAACAAAGCGTAAAAGTTAATAGGTATGCTGATTGTATTCAGAAATTTGTTTATCTTCAGTTTTGATTTTTTTTTCTGGATTTGGTTGTGCTTTCACATATAACAAAATCTTACATTATTAACACGATGTATCTATATTTTTTTCTAAAATATAACGTAGGGCTTATCTTAACATCTTTTAAACCAGAAAAGACATTTTCCAGTTTTTTTTTTTTTTTTTTTTTCAAACAATACTTATTGTATTAATTATGACACAGAGTTTGAGTTTACATATGACGATAATCAAGATAAAAATCTAACCACTAGCAGCCAATCTCAAACGACTAAATTCTTTTTTTTTTCTCTTTTAGAAAAAAAAATGCGAAAACTACATTCGGTATGAATAAGATTTGATAATATATGTATATATATATATATATATATATATATATATATATATATATATATAATAGTAGAAATATGGATACAAAAAATAAATAAATTAGAAAAGATATAAAATACCTGAAATTATGTACTTTTATATATATAAAAAGTGAAATGAAATATCCAAAAGGCAAACTAAGACAAAATGCAATCGAAAGTTACCAAACAGCATTTTAAAAAATGAAGATAGCTTACATTAAAATTTATGAAATAAAATTTCCTTAAAATAGGCTAATGATTATTATTATTTTTTTTGTTTATACTACCCAAAAACAAGAAAAATGATAAAATATATAATCAAAGACATAAGAGAACTCTTCTTTATCATTATTTAACGAAGCGAATCTAGGGATCTAGCATTTTTATGTACATAGCATATATATACGTAGACAAATTAAGGTATTTATAAAAACATTCCCAAGTTTTTTCAAGTTTTTTTCTTATAAATTACGGAGTTCTTAATAGAAAATAATGTTATTTTCCAAATATGACAAACAACATTGTACACAATATCCTGTAATCAGAATTAAAAAATAATAAAAAATGTATGAAATATAAACAGGTTTACAAAATAATTTTTCACTGCAGATGTATAACGGCTATCAAAATGTAATTTGCATATTGTGTCAGCTAAATATATAGAACAACTTTTATGAAAGTCTGAAAAACATAGCTTGAAAATTCTGAAAGTGATCGTCAATAAAATAAACTTAAAATCCGTCATTCCCAAAATGAAGCAAAAAGATGAGTGGCTGTAATCGATTATCCATTGATTAGTTTCAATATAGAATACACAATATTGCACGTGCAACTATATTTGGATACAACGTATTGTTGTTTTTTTTTTTGTTTCATTTTGGTAAATATTAAATATTTTGAAGTTTTATAAATATCCGTTCACTTGTTCTTCAGATTTAGCTATTGTAAAAATAGTGAAAAAGCAGCATAGTTGCGTTATCTATTGGGTGATGTACATCAAAAACTAATGAAATCCCGGATTAACAGAATTAACATAATTACCAGGATTAACAGAATCTAAATTTTTGTGAAATTCGCTGCATTAGTTCTTGAGATCGAGCGCCCAAAAAATGTATTTCTCATACAGACAGACTCCCAGACAAACATTTTGTAAAAACATAATTTTTGAAATTTCTGACCCTTAAAACTTGTAAATCCATCGAAAACTGGAATTCGAAAATTTTCACGAATCTAATACTTTTTTCTTGCAAAGATACAAGAAAGTAAAAAGATCATTGCGTAAAAAAATATATCATGTCTATACATATTTAAAACTATGTATGAAAATGAAGTCTCTGATTCTTCAACTCATCTTTTGTACTTTAACATAACTTATCTTTTAAAAATTTCGAAATCTTTACTAAGAGTTTTCTAACTTGACATTTTTAACTATGATAAAATTTATCTATATTTGTTTTATTTCAAAAAACAACATGCTGTTTGTTTAAAAACAGCTGTTATCAAAATTTTCAGTTATTGGCGACAATAACGCCTAATGCACGTTTTACTTTTCTTTTGTTTCACCATGTTCACAAAGTGATTTTATTTTATGAAACATATACATTTTTAGATCGAAATGTCACTGACAATGTAGATGAAATCTTGAAAAACGATGTACTATTATGGATATGTATCCGATGTACAATTTATGGATAAGTTTAAGGATAAACATATACATATATATGTTAAATTTCTCTAACATATTTTACTCTAGTTATAAGCGTTAATAACTTTGATATTCTTAAAATATCAGCTATGTATAAATGAAATACTTTTGGGTTATCGTATTTTTTAAATTTCAAATCATTGTTACTTACATTAAGTTAAAGTATTGTAAAAATTTACAAACAGTATTTGATTTTTATAAAAAAATACACTATATAGTGTAATCACTCTATTTTTTCTGCAAAGTTTAATTTAACATCTACTTCTAATTTTTTTCAAAATTTTCATGATTTCAGAAGATACGGAATTACATGAGGAATGACATATTTATGCACTATAAATTCGATGCTATCTTTGAAAAAAATAAGACTTAAAATTTTTAAAAAATGTATTTTTGAATTCAGTATTACAAAAGCTTTCACACGATATACAGAAAAAAATTCCTATTCAAGTAACTTAAGAAGTTCCTTTATATTTTTCCTAAATACATTTGTGAATGTTTAATAAACCATCTATTGTACTTTAACATAACTTATGTCTTACGAATTTCGAAATCATTATAAAGAGTTTTGTAATCTGAAACTTCTAACTATGACAATACTTACCTGTATTTGTTTTATTTCAAAAAACAACATGCTGTTTGCTTAAGAACAGCTGTCATCATATTCTTCAGTTATTGAAGACAATAACGCCTAATGGACTTTTTACTTTTCTTTCATTTCACCATGTTCATAAATTGATTTTATTTTATGAAACATTTGCTTTTTTAGATAAAAATGTCACTGACAATCTTGGTGAAATCTTGAAAAAAGCTCTACTATTAAATAATTTTTCTCCTAGGATACAATTTATGGATAAGTTACATAAAAATATAGATGTTAAATCTCTCTAGAACACTTTCCTTTAGCTATAAACGATAATAACTTTCATATTTTTAAAATATCAGCTGTGTATAATGGAAAGTTTTTTAGGTTATAATAATTTTAAATTTCAAGTCAGTGTTATTTTCATTAAGTGAATGTATTGTATAAATTTACAGCCGGTATTTAATTTTTCTCAAAAATTACGCGATCTAGAGTAATTGCTATAATTTTAATGCAATGTTTAAATTAGCATCTACTATTTCTAATTTTTTCAAATTTTGAGTTTCAATAGAGATGGGGAGGAAATATTTTTTCACTATATCTTCGACGATATCTTTGAAAATATAAGATCTAAAATAAAGATTAAAAATGCATTTTTGAATTCAGCGTTACAAAACCTTTCTCACGTTACCCCTCAAGATACACAAATAAAATAATTTATTTTCAAGTACCTTAATAGGTCCCTTTATATTTTCCTAAAATATATTTGTGAATATTTAATAATTTGTATGTATGTAGGTCAATAGTCTTTATTGCTTTCCTCAATTTGAACTTTTCACGTTCCATAGTTTACGAGTAAAATTATTGTAACAGACTGAGACAGGAGTGTCGGTATTCACTTTTAAGGGAACGGTGGACGTTAAAAATTTTTACTTTAATTTTCTTCATAACAATATGAAATTTTGTACATATATATATTTCACCAAAAACATATTGAACACCTTAAAAAAAATTCCTAATATTATTAAAATTTTTAAGTAAAAAAAAATTAATTTTTAAACGAAATTTTAAAATGCTTCTCGTGTTTTAATTTTTGAGATATTTTCTTACTTTTAAAGTTTTATCACTTAAAAATCTATTACACACACTTTTGTGTAAGATTTTTTAAATCTCTTTATAATTAATATTTTATAATTTTTTTTCCAAATTTCATATCGATTTTTATTAAAATTTTGCCTTTTAATAAGTAAAAAATCAAATTTGACTATCTTAATGAAGACGAATTTTAAAAAGCTTACACAATTTATTTCTAAATAATATCAGGATACTGCCTTATCAATGTCATAAATATTGAGCAAAAATTGCGTCGCAAAAAGCATTTCAAAAATCTAAAAACGCTGAAAAATTAGTTTTGAGAAAAACTGATTTAACGTACATGAATACACTTACTTTTAATATTTACTTCTTAAAACCTTCATAAATCATATTTTTATAAGAAAAAACTGCTTTGGTACTATTATTCCACAGAAACAGAGCTTTTTTGCGACGATTTTGCTCAGAAAAAGGTCCACTGTGCCCATAAACAGTGGTTGGATTTTACATTGTCTTTAGAAAGAGGATAAAAGAAATGTAGATGTCAGTCTCGTAATTTGTTTGGAATTTGCAGTAGTTTTTTGACTGATTTGCTAAATCAATAGGGTATCTATACTTTTAAAGATTATCTAAAGACCAGCTTTTTAAATAGACGTATCTATTTATCGAAAAATTACATACTTTGCCTGTTTCTTAATAGAGTATTGTGAACAACATTTATTCAAGAAGTGTTTTGTAGATAAAATTGTTTTTTGTGTAAATTTTGTTCTAGTTTGATCCAAATTTATTGTACCCAGTAGCTGTCACCATAAGATGGGCGAAATCCCATAACAACATTTGGAGCTTTCTATTTCAATCTTGTTGCAACAATTGGAATTGTGCTTTAATAGGAACTCCTAATGTTAGTTCAAATTTTCAGCATCTTAAAATGGCAGCAAATGAGCGCCAAAATTTTGTTCAAACTAGGACAAGATTTTTAACAGAGTAGATGTAACAAAGTAACAGAGTAGATATAACAGAGTAGATGCAAAAATAATCGTTTGAATGAAATGTGTAAATAATATTCTTTTTGTTCTTTTTTGTTTGTCTTATAGAAAATAACAGATTTAGTTATTGGGAGCAGTAATGCAATACATAAAAGGAAAATACATTAATTTAGTATTTAGATTTCTAGAAAGAAATAGACCTGTGTATATTTATCTTGATACATAATATTAAATTTTAACTTCATGGAGATAATATTAACTATCTATAACGAATAATACATATCAAACGATGTGTGATATCAAACGATATCACACATTCTTTATCGGAGATAACTTATTAATTGAATAATGGCAAAAGAAAATTCGGACACAACGGTAGCCAACAAGCCCAGCAGTTATTAACTTTGTGATTTACACTACAAAAAGTCATGAAGTTAACCACTAGAAGTCTCCTTTTCATCAATTGAAAATTATATAACACTGTTTAACACGTGTTCATATAGCACTAAAACACGTCTTCCTATTTCCGTTACTCGAAATACACTAGATGAATTCAACTACCTCAAAGCTGCGCATGCGTATGCAGGAGGAATATATCTTCTAAATGTCACCGAATGCACTCTCGTAAGGCATGGTGACGTCACTGCGACGTCGTTGTGAAGTCACATTGTGACTTTGTGACCATCGATCGTCGATGTGACGTCACGTGACGTTGATGTGAAGTCACAGTGACTGAAATTGTGAAGTCGTTATGGCCGTTTTAGAGCTCTTTTGTGACCACTTCACAAAGTGGTCACAATGTGAAAAATTTGTGAAAAATGTGTCATTTGTGACTACTTTGACATTAACATTGTGACGGAACTATGACAAAAGCGACGATATTTAAATTGCCAGAAACATGTTTTATAAAGTAAATAACATGTTTTGAAGAATTTTTGTAATTTTCTAAGGATTTTTTAAAAAGTCACATCTCAGTCACAATGTGACGTCACTGAGTTGTGGCATTTTGGTGACAAATATGATATGACCAAAGCAACTCACAGTGACGTCACTGTGACCATGCATGCTATGAGGGCTGCTAGAGGACATTTGGTGCACGTTCTACAAATAACTACGTTTCTTATCAGCCTACCTGTGTTTTCACAAACAAATTGGTCATCACAGTTTCGTCATATTCATCTATGCATTTAAGATTGAAATCCAGAGAGTGTATACGATTATTCTCAGATTGTGTCTAGTTTATTCAACTAGTATTACAATGATTGGTGCAATATTATTGCTAATAATATCACATAATATCTACCTTTATATAAAAATATGTATAATGAAACTTTCATTTAACAAATTCTCATTCTTACTGCCCACATAAAATTGTAAGTACTGGAAAAACTTGGGCAGAATTTTTTTTATTATTCAGTGTAGATGCATGAGAAAAATTTAATTAGAATAATGTCTTTAAAAAGAAATAATAAAGAGAAGTAAACAGAATCAGAAACGTGGTGATTTTTTTTCTTTTTCACTCAATATAACGAATTTCTAATTTCAAAAATGTATTTAATATTACTTTATACAAATTTCCTATAAAATTACACTTTTGTATATATCCGAGCAATTCATCTGTAACATTTTTGTAGTACTTAAATCCCATCCTTATTGTATTGAAAACATTTAGCATTACTTCTTTTTAAGGGAATTGGAATTTCTCCTTCATTATGATCGTCATCACTTGCTCTTTCCATATTTTATTATGCTTTGCAATAAATCATCGTCAGTAGGATATTAAGTAGTCTTAGGTGGTTCAGTTATGTTAAATGGAATAAACTTTGTTATACAGAATATCTATTTTTTTGTAATATAGAGATTTATTTGCAGGTTAACCCTTTGTGGCACAAAGCACTCTCATTACTAAAGTGTTGAAATTAATTAATGACATCGGAATTGGAAAGCAAATTTATTTGTCAATAAGGAAAACCTATATTTCACACATAATTAACCGAAATTTCTTTTATTAGAATTTAGTGCCAATGTGGGAATCGGGAGTTAAAATTTATTTGTTTCATAGAAATACCAATACTTCTCAATGGATTAAGTTTGTTAAAAGTCAAGGTTTTGCAGAAAAATTCGTTAAGCAGAAAACTTCATTAAATAGCGATTTCTTTAATGGGAAATTGCACTGTAATTGAAATAGACAAGACAGTAGTCATAATCCATTGGAATGGAAATAACGAAATATGTTGCTATGTAAAATATGAATAAAATTAAATTTTCATAGTTAATAAATTATCTAATACTCCAATAAAATTATGAAAGAGTTTAATCTTAATTGTATCAATAATAATTTCGAAAGATAAAATGATTTGATGATACAATAAACATGAAAATATTATGTGAATCGTTACAATAAATTTATGATGATTCATTAATTTTTATAGCGCTAACACACTAATGATACTCCAATCCCATAAAGCTCACACGTAAAGGTATCGATCTATCTCAATGAAAATCCTGTAAGAAATAACGTATTAGAATAATGGTTTCTTTATCATACCACATCACTGATTCCATTATATCATTCATCTTTGGTATTAAGATGCTGGAAAAGTAAAAATAAAAAAAATACATTTTTTTTTTTTTTTTTTTTTTTTTTTTTTTGGTCCAGAATAAAATTCTCTATTTTATAAAATATCTATATATTCTTTTTAAGGGTATTCTATATTATAACTTTGAAAAGTTTAAAAAATAAATAGTATGATTTCTTTTTAAAAGCATATAAAATATGTTTTAGTACTTACAAATGATAATAGCAAAGTCGTGTTTTATGCGTAATAATTAATCTTAAAAAATGAAATTACAAATCGCAGAAAATATAAAAACATCTATAAGTACAAAGTTTCATGATAAATTATGATTTATCTTATTGGGTGCTGTTTTTCTATAACTACTCATAGTATATTGATTAAAAATCAATTATTTATTTCTATAAACGCGTTTGTACTCAAAAATCATTCTGTGATAACTTTACAAAAAAAAAAAAAAAAAAAAAAAAAAAGATTATTGTATATATATATATATATAAACAATCACATTAATATGATAATGAAAGTATAATAAATATTATTATGCGATTAGCATAGCGAAATCTATTTTTATGTAAAGTGTTAATTTAAATAACCATATTTTATAAATTTTCGAATGCTCCATTTGAATTAAAATAAAATTTTGAAAAAATCTTATCTTAACTGTATCAATATTAATTTTGAAAGGTAAAATGATTTGATAATATAAGAAACATAAAAATATTGTGTGAATTGTTATTATAATTTTATGATAATTCATTCATTTTAAAAACGCTAACACACTAATGGTACTCAAATTCCTTAAAGCTTACACGTAAAAGTACCCATCTATCTCAATAAAAATCCAGTAAGAAATAACGTAATAGATAAGTAATATTCTCTTGACGTCAGCATAAGTATGAATTTTTATTCGCCTATTAAAATAAAGTTCACGTGCATAAATATCTGTTACCTAACTCGGAAATTAAAAAAACGTTATAAAAAAGCTACGTGTCTGAATATTTTTCATTATTTTTCTTTTTTCTGCAACAATGGAAGTAACCTGATTGTCATTGTTTTATAAGAATTTCATAAAAAAGCTTTTAAAATTAAAAATAAAATATGGAAATTGGAAATAAAGTAAAAAAATAGCTAGAATGATCGCATCTATATAGGAACATCTTTGTTTAAAAAGATAATTATCAAAATCGGTCAGGTAGAAAGCTCAGGGCTGATGATTCAAAAAAACAACTATGTCTTTTAAATATATATATCTAATACTCTGATTCTATTAAAATTAAATTTCGAAAGAGTCTTCTCTTAATTGCATAAATATTAATTCTTGAAGATGAAATGATTTAATAATACAATGAACATAAAAATATGCTGTGAATTGTTACTATAACTTTATGATAATTCATTTATTTTTATAACGCTAACACACTAATGATATTCCAATCCCGTGAAGCTCATACGTAAAGGTATCCATCTATCTTAGTGAAAATCCAGTAAGAAATAATGTATTAGTATAATCGTTTCTTTATCTCCCCTCATCACTGATTCCATTATATCAATCATCTTTGGAATTAAGATGCTGGAAAAGTAAAAATAAGAGGATTACGTTTTCCAATTTGCTTTTGTCCAGAATAAAATTCGCCATTTTTTAAAATATCTAGGATGTTTTATGTAACAATTTTAACATTTTTTTTTCAAGTATAATTTCTGTTTAGAAACATGTAAAATATGTTGTAATATTGACAACTGGTAATGGCAAAGTCTTGTTTTATGTGTAATAATAAATTTTGAAAACTGAAATTACAAATCGCAGAAAATATAAAAACATGTATAAAGTTCTATGATTAATTATATGTTATTATGTGCTGTTTTATCTGTAATTATTTAAATATTGACTAAAAAACAATTATTTATTTCTATGAACGCGTTTGTATTTAAAAATCCTTTCAGTGGTAATTTTACAAAAAACAAAAGACCATTTTATATACAACAAATTTCTTTTTCACATTAATATGAGAGGTAAAGCTTGATAAATATTATCATGCGGTTAAAATAGGGAAGTCTGTTTCTATGTAAAGTGTGAATTACATTAAATTATCATAATTAATAAATCATCTCATACTCCAATTTAATTAAAATAAAATTTTGAAATCGTCTTATGTCAATTGTATCAATCATAACTTCGAAAGGTAAAATAATGCGATAATATAATAAACATGAAAATATGGTGCGAATTGTTATACTTTAACTTTATGATAATTCATTCATTTTTATAGCGTTAACACACTAATGATACTCATATCCCGTAAAGCTCAAACGTAAAGTGGCTCATCTATCTCAATGAAAAGGAGGTGAGGAATAACGTATCAGAATAATCGATTCTTTATCATATCTCATCACTGATCCCATTATATCATTCCTCTTTGGTATTAAGATGATCGAAAGGTAAAAATAAGAGGATTACGTTTCCAAATTTGTTTTTGACCAGAATAAAATTCCCTGTTTTTAAAAAATATTTCTACATTATCTTTAAGGATGTCCTACATAATAATTTTGAAATGTTTAAAAAATAAACAGTTTATTTAAAAAAAAAAAAAAACATATAAAATATGTTGTAGTAATGGTAACTGATAATGGCAAATCCTTGTTTTATGCGTAATAATAAATTTTAAAAAATGTATTTACAAATCGCAGAAACTATAAAAACGTGAATAAATACAAAGTTTTTTGATGAATTATTATTTATGTTATTGGGTGCATTTTTATGTGTAACTATTCATATTTTGAATAAAATAACTAAATTTTTTGAACATGTTTGTATTAAAAAATTCTTTCAATGATAACTTTCCAAAAAACAAAAGACAGTTGTATATAAAAAAAAAAGTTTTTTTTTCACATTAATATGAAAGTTCAAGCTTAATAAATATTATTATGCGATTAAAATAGCGAAATCTATTTCTATGTAAAGTGTGAATTAAATTAAATTATCAAAATAAATGGATTATCTAATGCTCCAATTTAATTAAAATGAATTTTTGAAAGAGTCTTATCTTAAATGTATCAATAACAATTTCGAAAGATAAAAGGCTGCGATAATATAATGAACATGGAAATATGTTGGGAATTGTTGCGATGACTCTATGATGACTCATTCCTTTTGTTAGCGCTGACGCACTAACGATACTCAAATCTCGTAAAGCTCACGCGTAAAAGTGCCCATCTATCTCAATGAAAACCCAGTAAGAAATAACGTATTAGAATAATCGATTATTTATCATATCTCATCACTGATTCCATTATATCATACATCTTTGGTATTAAGATGCTGGAAAGGTAAAAATAAGAGGATTACGCTTTCAAATTTGCTTTTGTCCAGAATAAAATTCTCTATTTTATAAAATATCTATGCATTCTTTTTAAGGGTGATAACAACTTTGAAAGGTTTAAAAAATAAATAGATTTTTTAGAAACATATAAAATATGTTATTGTAATGGCATATGATAATTTGTCTTGTTTTATGCGTAATAATAAATTTTAAAAACTGAAATTACAAATTGCAGAAAATACAAAAATTATAAATTTTGATTAAATAATAATCACCGTATAGCAAAAAATTATTATATGTGTGCATCTTACTTTTTTATGGTTAAAATGTCCAGTTCGAAATCCGCTCTGTGGGTTTTTGAGTTTTATGGTGATTCATACAAAGTTTTATGATTAATTATAATTTATGTTATTGGATGATGTTTCATCCGTAATTATACATATACTGACTAAAAAACAAGTGTTTATTTTTCTGAACCCGTCAGTATTCAAAAATCCTTTCAATGATATCTTTACAAAAAAAATGACAATCGTTCATAAAACAAAGATTTTTCACATTTATAGGAGAAATAAAGCTTCATAAATATAGTTAAACGAATATCAATGTTCCTTAACAATTCACATATTAGGTTAACAGGAATAATGTTACTTTCTTGTACAGCAGAGTAAATGCAAACATGTGTAGAAAAATCACATTCAGTATCTATCGCACCAATATTTTATGCTATCCCAGTTAAGTGATTAAGTTATTACTCCTTAAAAATTTTAATTACTTAAGTATTCCTAAAACTTAATTTCACTCCTGCTGATCACAGGAGCATTTTTGAATAAACCTTTGGATTAATAGGCAGGTATAAGCTTGTATTTAGAAGGAGATGATGGCCGCACTACCCATTGTGATTTGCGCCATGTTAATTTTGAAAACATTAATCAAAACAATTTCGTCAAAAAAGCTGAGATTTTAAAAATTTAAAAGATTTCTAGTCTATCTTTGGCAGTTTAGGGAAAGTGTTGGAAAGTAGTTACGCTGGTAAAATATCTTTTAATGGTAGACTAAGCCCTAGTATGTTGGCAAAGTTGTCAAATTAATGGGTTGTGTAACTTTCCGTGCGGTAAAATTGGCTTTTTCGACGCATTCGCTTGTTTATATAGCTGGACATTTTTTATAAAGGGCGAACATCGCATATTCAGCAGTTTTCGAAGATTACTTTACCCTCATCCTTGTTGTCACGGCAGCAGGTTCGTTTTAGGATTTTATTTGATCTTGCGTTATTGTTAGGTTTGTATTGCTCATAATTTTCTGACTTGATACAATACAAAACAATACACCATGCAAGAATAATTTGAAGGTAAAGCATGGTAAAGCATTGTAGTGTCATTCCAAGGATACTGAGTAGATTTTCGGCTTGTACATTTTCCCCCTCTGTTTGTTTTATGCTTAGTTAAGAATATGAAAATTCAAGTATTTTATACAGTTCGTAACAATTGTTAAAACTAACTATTTGATTACTAGTATACACACCGGAATTCAAGGTACTTTACTTGATTGAGAGTTCAATAAAAGTGCGAAAGCAACAAGCATAGAAAAGTCTCCATTTAGTTCAAAAAATAAAAGTTTTACACTTATCATAAAAATAATATTTATCTTATCCTTAAGAGATATATTTAAATTGTTTCGTTTACATTTCAGTACTTTATTCACTAGCTACATCTTTAGAATAGAAAGCAATTATACCAACATAAAAATTTTATCGCCGACAACATCAAAGTAAACTTTTAAAAATTTGTTCTACTTAAACAAATTTTCGTGCTGAGTAGCTAACCCATAAGATGGTGAAATCTCGTACCAACATTTGGAGCTTCTTAATTTCAACCTAGTTCCAACTATTGGAACTGTGCATCAACATGACCTCCAAATACTGGTTCAAGATTCCACTATCTGACAGTGGTAGCTATAGCGCACAAAAATTTGGTTCAAATTAGGACAAGATTTTTAGCAGGGCAGTAAAAAATGTATAATATGAAAAGGAAACTTAATCACATATATCGACGTTGCTGAAAAACCATTGAGTTTGGTTGATTACGTGATAATAACTCTTTTCCAATAATTCATTTCAATTACTGGGATAATGCAAATTGATCCGCTTTAACCCCTTAACGCGCAGTGTTGCCGGGTCGGCAACACCTAAAGTTCCCCCTGTTAAGAGACACAAAAACTCCATGAATATTTCAAAAACTACTCTAATGGCTACTATAAATCTTTCTTATGAGTTCTAGATAGCAGCACCACAGAGATCAAACTCTACTGTTTTTAAATAATAGATAAAATGTTTTATTGTGATACGCGCTTCACAGCAATGCTCTTCTCACAGCGCTTATCAATGCTTTACTTATGGGAGGTCACCACTTCGGCAACAGCTGTAAAATTAAAATGGTTAGTGCAATCTTTACAAAACAATACCTGTGTACTCCTCTAGGCCTAAATAGATTGCCTAATTTTTGTTTTCTTTAAATTCCAACTTTAAAGAATAGTGCGCCGGAAAGGGTTAAATGTAACAAAAATATGGATAAAGAAAAAAATCAATATAATAAAGGCATATATTACAATCAAGTTCTATAGGAAGTACTCTTATTTATTTTTTTTTTTTATACCGTGAATACAATAATTACAATCAAATTTCCTAAAGCACATACATAAAGGTATTCATCAATGTCGATGAAAATCTAACAAAAAATAATCCACTATAGCAATCCTTTTTTTATTATATCTCATCACAGATCCTATTATATCATTCATACTTGGCATTAAGATGTTAGAAAAGTAAAAGAAGGATGATTACGATTTCCCATTTTTTTATTCTTCTCGAGAGAAAAATTCTCGATTTTTATTCTTTTTCTATATTTCCTGCATTATGTTCAGAATCTAGAAATCAAACTTATATCGTTTCTTTTTATTAAAAATTGTCCTTAATAATTGTATATTTTTAATATAATTTTGAATTAATTTTTAGCAGTGAAATTATACTCGAAATTATTCAATATTAAATGTCTGAATTTTCGTGTTGGCCTCGTCTCTCAAATGGTAGAGTATTCATTACAAGGTTTCGGGTTCAATTCACGGCATGGGTATTTTTCACTTTGTTGATTATACTTTAGTTTTAAATATGAAAAGCCTCATATATAATACGGTTTTTAGTAGTTATTGGAAATGACTTTTCCAGTAATTCATTTCAATAATTAGGAATAGGTAAATTAATCCGCTTTAATTGTTGCAAAAAACCTTGATAAGGAGAAAAAAACAATATAAAACAAAGCATGTAAACTGTAAAAAAAATTCTGTAAAGTTACTAAACTTTTTCTAAGAAACTGGGATTCCAAGAAGTTTTCATGTAAAGTTTGCAGGAAAATTTCATGTAACCGATTCTGAAACTTGAATTTTTGCTGTTACCGTTACAGGAAATGATTTGGAATCCCAGTTTCCTAGAAAAAGTTTAGTAACTTTACAGAATTTTTTTACAGTGTACTTAATCCCTTGGGGATGAGAGACACGTATACTTGCCGTAAAACGGCTTAATAATCTTCGTTTACCTCCACCAGTAAAAATTTACTGTAAAATTTGCCTTATTTAATCGGAGTATTCACTCGATTTACGAAGGCACAAATTTCTGTTTTTAAAAACCGTTGACAAAACATTAAAAATTTTGTACAAGACTCCCGTCGCGAAGCGGTTAAGGTATCCGCAGACCATCGGAGATGATATTTTGAAATTTTCTTTCGTCATCAATTTTTTATGATGACACTTACCTTAAAATTTTGAAAACAATATATAAAAAGGAGAGAAAAATAGTCAGATTTATGTGAAAAATTGACATTTCCGCAAAACATGATAACTCAGAGATAAAACAGTACATTGCCATTCTGTAAATTGCATGATGTTCTCTGGGACTTAGACTAGACACATTATTTCACTATTTCAGAACCCTAACCGTAAAGCATGGTGACGTCACTGCGACGTCGTTGTGAAGTCACATTGTGACTTTGTGACCATCGATCGTCGATGTGACGTCACGTGACGTTGATGTGAAGTCACAGTGACTAAAATGTGAAGTCGTCATGGCCGTTTTAGAGCTCTTTTGTGACGTTTCACAAAGTGGTCACAATGTGACAAATTTGTGAAAAATGTGTCATTCGTGACTAATTTGACATTAACATTGGGACGAAACTGTGACAAAAGCGACGATATATAAATTGCCAGAAACATGTTTTTTAAAGTAAATAACATGTTTTGAAGGATATTTATAAATTACTAAAGATTTTTAAGAAAGTCACTGTGAGTCACTTTGGTCACATGACATCTGTGAAGAAAAATCTGTGAACAAATAAGAAATTGTGTTTTTTTCTGACTCGTTTTTAAATCCATTTTTACTCTCAAATGCATCTAATTTACAGATCCTTTTATTTAGAAACTATATAATGTGATGCATTGATCGGTTTTTTGATAAAGACAGAATATATTTTGAAAAAGGCTACCAAAAAGGGTATTTTGAACAGAATTTCCCGAAGTCTTCGAAATTTGAAAATTTAAGGAAGTTTTCACATAGGAAATTGCGTTTTTTATGACTCGTTTTAAAATCCATTTTCACTCTCAAATGCATCCAATTTAGAGATCCTCTTATTTAGAAACTATATACTGTGACGCATTGGCCAGTTTGTTGATAAAGAGAGAATATATTTTTAAAAATGCTGTCAAAGTGCGTATTTCGCACAAAATTTTCCGAAGCAATCATGATTAAAGAATTAAGGATGTATTCAAACAACAAATCCGTTATTTTATGACTCATTTTTAAATCCAATTTTTTTCTCAAATGCTTTCAACTGACAGTTTTTTGTTATTTAGGAACAGTATAATGTACTGTTTTGGTCGATTTTTTAATAAATTTAGAATCTATTTCAAAATATGTTGTCATAATGGGCATTTGAGCTGAATTTTTCTTAAGATGACTCTGATAAAACCAGTTTTTGCAGAAAAATGAAATTAAAAATTTTTCATAAACGGCCAAATGAAGTTATTAAACTGGGTTAATCTCTAATTATATATATATATATATATATATATATATTGTTCAAATGAGCACTCTTCGAAATCTACCTCCGCCTATAGGCCCAGCCGACAGGGATTTTTAATAATAAGGGGAGTGTATATTAATCTGTTTTAATTGTTAAAAAAATAGTGCATATAGTTAAACAATAAATAACATAAAAAAGGGATATATTTCAGCCATATGCCTAAAGAAGAACCCATATTTATTTTTTATATCGTTCACACAATAATCATGCGGAATTTCCCGAAACACACATATAATGGTATACATCTATCTCAATGAATATCTAATAGGAAATAACGCATTAAAGTAATCACCTTTTATATCATACCTCGTAACTGATGCCATTATATTTTTCATTTTCACAGTAAGATATTAAAAAAGTAAAAGAAGGATGACTGCGATTTCAATTTGTTTTCATTCTCGAGAAAAAACTCTTGTTTTTATACTGCTTCTGTATTTTTTTACTTTCTTCTATCTTTACAAGAAGAAAGTATTGGATTCATGAAAATTTTCGACTTTCGGTTTTCGACGGATTTATACGTTTTAGAGAGTCCTGAACACGTTTTGACTATTTTTAGAAAATGTCTATCTGTGAGTCTGTCCGTCTGTCTGTCTGTCTGTCTGTCTGTCTGTCTGTATGTCTGTCTGTCTGTATGTGACAAAAAATTTGTGGGCGCTCTATCTCAAGAACTAATGCTCGAAATTTAATAAAATTTTATATTCAGTTTGACTTTGATATGAAGTAGTGCCTATTGGTTTTTGGTGAAAATTGGTCTGCAGGTGGCACTGCTATATTACGTTTTTCATGATTTTCAAGATTACTATATCTCCAGAACTAATGCACAGAATTTTGCCAAACTTCAGATTCTGTGACCCCTTGATATACATAGACGCTGATTAAGTTTTGGTGTAAATTGGCCAGCAGGTGGCGCTGCTATGCCACGTTTTTCATGATTTTCATGATAGCTATATCTCAAGAACTAATGCACAGAATTTCCCCAAACTTCAGATTCCGCGATACCTTGAGATACATAGACACTGATAAGGTTTTGGTGTGAACTGCCGTATAGATGGCGCTGGTATGCTACATTTTGCACGATTTTTGCGATAGCTATATCTCAAGAACTAATGCAGACAACTTCATCAAATTTTAGATTTTGTTACACTAGAATATATAACATAATTAAACGCTAATTACATTTTGGTATTAACCTCGCAACAGGTGGTGCAGCTATGCTGCATTTTGCACGATTTTTCCGATAGCTATATCTCAACAACCAACGCACAGAATTTCATCAAACTTCAGATTTTGTTACAAAATGACATATAACATAATTACACGATGATTACGTTTTGTTATAAATCCTTCAACTGATAATGCTGCTGTGCTATATTTTACACGGTTTTTTTAAAGTAGCTATATCTCAAGAACTAATGCACTGAATTTCATCAAACTTCAGATTCTTTTACACCATAACATAATTAGACGCTTTTTTACTTTTGGCATAAATTGTCCAAGATATGGTGTTGCTGTGCTACGTTTTGCAATTTTTTTGTTATAACTATATCTAAAGAACTAATGGACGAAATTCCATCAAATTTAAGTTCTGTTAGGTCTTGACATAAATAGATGCTTATTAGGTTTTAGTATAAATTACCCAACATGAGGCACTACTAATCTCATTTTCTCAGAATATTAATTAAATTTTGCGTTTTAGGCTTTTCGGATACATTAGGCTAGGAATCTCATTAGGCTAGGTCAAATGTTCGAGGAAATTCGATAGTCGGTAACTTTGGGGTCACCACGTTTTTTTTTTTTTTTTAAATATTAAAATGTACTTATGAGATAGAAGAAAGTTTTGGGATTGACACATCCAACTAGTTTAGAAGGGTGTTGAATGTCTGATAAGTGTAAAAGATAAAGCTTTGCAAAATTTGGAAAACATTTTAAATATTTTAGCGGAATTAGAAGTTTTTAAAACCTATTGGAAATTTTTTAACATGTTCCTGATAATGAGTTTAAAAATAATATTATAATAGAATGTTACAAAAAACTTCATTTTGATAAAAAGTTAACAATAACTTTTTAACGCAATTCAAAAGCTGTAATATATGTAACTTTAAACGGCGGTAACTTTGGTTATAGTTAAAATACAAACACAATTTAAGCAAAATTCGACAGATAAAAAAGTGCATTTTAATATTATCGCATGAATGAAAAATCGATATTTTAATGGAGAATTACTTTTTAAAGGTGTTCGGATACCTCAAATCATATATATATATATATATATTAAGTACACATGTATTTTTTCCCTTTTATATGTCGTTAAAGCAACTATTATTCTCCGATACCCTAAAGCACATTTGTTAAGGTACCCACCAATCTGAATAAAAAACTAATAAGAAATAATGTTACAGCTGTCATTTAAGGTTACATTACATTACAGCTGTAACGTTAACTGTAACGTTACATTACAGCTGTAATTTTTTTTATCATTTCGCATCACGAATTGGATTATGTCATACATCTTTGACCTTAAGATGTGGGAAACATTAAAAAAAAGATGATTAAGCTTTCATTTTTTTTTATTCTTCAAGAATTTTTTTTATACTGATTATTTTACTTTCTGAAGGATGCTTTATATCTAGAACAGCGAAATATGACGGAAATTTGAATTGAAATCGTAAAATAGACACATAATTACTTAAAAAGCGCTGCAAAATAGATATTATTTATTTATTATGTATCATAGATCTTTCGGACGCACTCGCATCTATTTTCAAAAGACAAAAAAGATAATTTAGCAGAAATAGAAAACGTAAAAAAATAAAACAAAAACGAAAAGAGTCCGCATGCGCAAACAAAGTTAAGAGGAGTGCATCGAAACACCAAGGATACACTCTCAGAAATAAAACTCTCAATTTTAACGATACAGGAATCCTTGGGCTATATTTCGTCGTTTTTGACGATAATTTTGTATCAAAATCACATGACTTTTAACGAAACATAAACCCTCAAATATTTGACGAAACTGTTGTGTCAATCATGGCCAGATTCAATGCACTTTAAAGAAACAGTTGTGGTAAGTTGTTTGTCAAAGGACGCACTACTTATTTCCGCAATTCTTGCGATTTTAGCAAGTAGATATTTGGTTGTTTATGTCAGTCTTGTAATAATTTATTTTAAAACAGTACTTCTTAGCGCTTTTCAAAAAATACTGAAATATGGAAAGTTATTGTTTCTGAAATAGTTATTTTTTAGCTGTTAACATTTTTAGAAATGTTTATTTATTTATTGTTGCTGTTGATATTCAGTATGGTTTAATTCGGAAAGAACTAACTTGTTGTGTTATGCAAAATCGTTCTAAAAGAAAATTTGGTCACTTACATTTCAAAATTCTAGTATCTCTTCTATCCATCCAAGAAATAAATCAAATGAAAACGTACATAACTCATCCCTCACCCTTTTATAAAGAGTAGTGTTAAAATCTTAGCTTTATCTTATAAATTATCTTATAGCATATAAAAAACTTCCCAATATGCACATCAAAATTCGTTATTTCAGAGCAATAAATTAACCAGGCCATATTTTGACCATTCATTGAGCAAAGAAAATTTCTCTAATAAATTATATTAATTAAGACATATTATAATTATTCGTTAACCAGAAGAAAACCATAACAATAAATTAGCCTTATTTATTAAAACTTAAAAGATATATAACAACATGGATAAAATTACAAACTACTTTAAAAAATATAAACACGCAGTCAAATCCATTATATCTCTTTCGAAACAGAATTATTCAAGGTCCCTACGGCGTAATGGATAAGACAGCGCGCTGTCATACCGAAGGTTGTTAGTCCGAATCCCCTCGATGACGCTTTTTTTTCCCCACTGTCAAAAATTACGGGTGCTTCTAAATTTTTCGATAGATGGCATCACCAGCGCTGTTTTGACGAAACTTTTTAAGAAATTACTATCGTCAAATAAGCAAAGAAACTCATTTCGTCTTTCTGACGAAATATTCGCTCGGAGCATTTCCCAGGAAACGGTTTCGTCAAAAACGAAGAAAATTTCCTGAAATCTGAGTATCCATTTCTGAGAGTGTATTATACCAAAGTTTCAAAGGACTCCTTGTAACTTTGTTTGCGCATGCAGACTTTTTTTTTTTTTTTTTTTTTTTTTTTACGTTTTCTATTTCTACCCTCATAGCATGCATAGTCACAGTGACGTCACAATGACGTCACTGTGAGTCACTTAGGTCACATCATATTTGTGATCAAAATGCCACCACTCAGTAACGTCACATTGTGACTGAGATGTGACTTTTTCAAAAATACTTAGAAAATTACAAAAATTCTTCAAAACATGTTATTTACTTTATAAAACATGTTTCTGGCAATTTAAATATCGTCGCTTTTGTCATAGTTTCGTCACAATGTTAATGTCAAAGTAGTCACAAATAACACATCTTTCACAAATTTGTCACATTGTGACCACTTTGTGAAGTGGTCAGAAAAGAGCTCTAAAACGGCCATAACGACTTCACATTTCAGTCATTGTGACTTCACATCGACGTCACGTGACGTCACATCGACGATCGATGGTCACAAAGTCACAATGTGACTTCACAACCACGTCGCAGTGACGTCACCATGCCTTACGGGTAGTCAAAATTTTTTCGGCCTTTGAATATGGATGCGAGTGCATCCGAAAGATCTAAGGTATATAATAAATAAATATTGCCTATTTTTCTGCGCCTTTTAAGTAATTATGTGTATATTTTAAGATTTACATTAATATCAAGGCGTAAATTCCATCAAGACACTGGTATTAACACAGTGATTTGACACATTAGGTATTTGGAATATTTTTGAAAATATATTAAGCATTAAGTATTGTAGTGAACATACAAAACTTTAAATTTTATTGGCAATTTATTGTATATTCTTAATAATAATTGTTTAAAAGTGATTTATAATAAAATTTTCTTCTAGTTAAAAAAAAAGTTTATCTGAAAATGTATTTCAATAATACATTTTTAAAAGTGCATTATAATAAAATTCTCTTCAAATTAAAAAAAAAAAGTTTCTCTGAAAATTTATTTCAATAAATAGGGGAATCTATATTTATCTGCTTTATTGGTGAAAGAATAGTGCATAAAGTAAAACAATAAATTAACATAAAAAAGACATATATTTCAGCTAAATCTCTAAAAAAAGCCAAAAAAACCCACCTTTTTTAAAAATATTGTTTACAGAATAATCACACTTAATATAATGGTACACATCAATTTCTGTGAAATTCTAATAAGAAATAACGCATTATGTTTATCATCCTTTATATCATAACTCATAATTGATACCATTATATTATCCATCTTTGGCAGTAAGATGTTAAAAAAGTAAAAGAAAGATGATTACGATTTCAATTTGTTTTCATTCTCGAGAAAAAAATTGTTTTATACTGCTTTTGTAGTTTTCTGAACTATGTTGAATATCTAATAAGTGCAAAAGATACAGGGTATGCGTAATGTTTAAGCAAATTTGAGAAATTTTTTTTAAATTTTAGTGGAATTAGAAGCTTTTATAACCTAATGGAAATTGTTGCCATGTTCCTGATAAAGAGTTTAAAAAAGGATTATAATAAAATATTCTTCGCGTTAAGAAAAATAGTTTTTTGTAATTATTTATTTATATAATTAAGGAAATTTTAATTAATCTGTTTGAATTGTTGCAAAAATATTCTATGAAGTTTTTAATAATCTAAATAAAGGGATATATTTTGATAATATATTTAAAGAACTACCTACATTTATTTCTTTATATCATTAACACAATACTTATACTCAAATCTCCATAAACACTTTCATAAAGCTTACACTAATCTCAAAGAAAAAATTACAAGAAATAATGCAATTTATTTACATTTTATTTTTTTATTTTTTTATGCAACTTGTATTATTTTGCTAAAGAGTGTTCAATATCTACAAGTGTAAAATATGAAAGATTATCCTACTATTTTGCAAATCATGGGAAATAGTTTAAATATTGAAGTTAAGTTACAAACATTAATAACTTATTGGTAAGTTATTGTATATTCCTAATAATAAGTTTAAAAAAAGTATTATAATAAAATATTCTTCGCGTTAAAAAATATAGTATCTTTCCGAATGCATTTCAATAATGGAAATCTATATTAATCTGCTTTAATTGTTTCAAAAACAGTGGATAAAGTTTTAAAAAATCAACATAAAATAGGGATATATATTTTAGTTATATGCCCAAAGATGTATCCTCATTTATTTTTCATATCGTTACACAATAATCATACTGAATTCCCCTAAGAACACACATGAAGGTATACATAAATCTCAATGAAAATCTAATAAGGAATAACGCATTATAACAACCAATTTTTATATCTTGCATAGTAGCTGATTCCATTATATTATTCATCTTTTGTAGTAAGATGTTAGAAAAGATAAAAAGAAAAAGGATGATTGCGATTTTAATTTATTTTCATTCTCGAAATAAAAACTCTTATTTTTATATTGCTTCAATATTTTTTAAAAGGATGTTCAGTAACTATAAGTGTAAAATATAAAAGATATTCCTAACGTTTTCGCTAATTTGGAAAATACTTTAAATATTATGGAGGAATTACGAGTCTTTATAATCTATTGAAAAATTTTCGCATGTTCCTAATAATATCCTTTTTGGCATGATCCTGTTTAAAAAAAAATATTATAATAAAAAAGTTTTCACGTTAAAAAAAATGGTTATTCTAATTATTCATTTCGATAATTAGGGAAATCTTTATTAATGTGTTCCAAAATGTTGTCGTAAAAATAGAGTTTAAAGATTCAAAAAATCGCAATAAAGGTATGTATTTCAATCGTATTCTTAAAGAAATATCCACATGTATTTCTTTATATCATTAACACAATAATTATACTGAATATGTATTATTTTATGTATTATGTATTATTTTGTACTATATATGTATTATTTTGCTAAAAGGTGTTCAATATCTATGAGTGTAAAATGTAAAGGATAATCCTAATAATTTGGAAATCTTTTGAGTTATTTTAAATAATGTAGTGAACTTACAAACCTTTAAATCTTATAAGCAATTTATTGTATATTAATAATAATAAATAAATAAAAGTATTATACAAAAATTTTCTTTGCGTTAAAAAAAGTAATTTCTCTCAGAATGCATTTCAATAAGTAGGAAAATCTATATTAAACGATTTTAATTAATGCAAAAATAATGGATAAAGTTTTAAAATATCAACATAAAATGGCACATATTTCAGTCATATCCTTAAAGAAGAACCCACATTTATTTTTTATATCATTAATACAATAATCATACTGAATTCCCCTAAGCACATACATAAAGGTATACATCAGTCTCAATGAAAATCTAATAAGAAATAACACATTATAGCAATCATTCTTCATATCATACCTCGTAACTTATTCCATTATATTATTCATCTTTTGTAGTAAAGTGTTAGAAAAGCAAAAGAAGGATGATTACGATTTCAATTTGTTTTCATTTTCGAGAGAAAAACTCTAACTTTTATACTGCTTCCATCTCTTTCTGAAAGATATTCAATATCTAGAAGTGTAATATATAAAGTTTTTTCTTAATGTTTTGGCAAATATTTTAAATATTTTAGTGGAAATACAAGCCTTTAAAATCTATTGGAAATTTTTGGCATGTTTCTGATAAAAGTTTAAAAAAAAGTATTATAATAAAATTTTCAGAATGTGTTTTAATAATTAGGAAAGTCTATATTAATATGCTTTACTCGTTGCAAAAAGAGTTAATAAAGTTAAGAAAAAAAAATAAAAAATTATATATTTTAGTCATGTTCTTAAACACGTATCCACATTTATTTTTTATATCGTTAACGCAATAGTCATACTTAAATGCCCTAAAGCACACACATAAATCATACATCAATCTGAATGGAAATCTAATAAGAAATAACGCATTATAGCAAATTTTATCATACTCCTTAACTGATCCCATTATATTATTCATCTTTGGAAGAAACATGTTAGAAAAAAAAAAAAAAAAAAGAAGGGTAATTGTGATTTCAATTTGTTTTCATTCTCCAGAGAAAAACTCTCGCTTTTAATACTGCTTCTATATTCTCCGAAAGATGTTCAATATCTAGAAGTGTAAATTATAAATAAAATTTTAAAAATATTTTAAATATTTTAGTTGAATTACAAGTGTTTAAAACCTGTTGCAGGCATGTCTCATGTAAAAAGTTCAAAAAAATTTTATAATAAAATTTCCTTCGCTTTAAATAAAGCTTTTTTTTCTAATTATTCATTTGAATCATTAGGGAAATCTTTATTAATCTGTTTCAATCGTTGTTAAAATAGCATATAAAGTTTTAAAAAATCGTAATAAAGGGATATATATGTAATCATATTCTTAAAGAAGTACCTACACTGTAAAAAATAATAAACAAAAAAATCTGAAAATCTTACAAAGAAGGTCTCCATACGGGCATACCCCGAAAAATCTGAAAAAAGTACAGAATGTTCTTCTCGTGTAGATATATACGTTTGTAAAAAAAATTTCGGCGGAATCTCCATTCAGTAACCGTAAAAAAATAAAGAAAATTTCGTTATTTGGCGATTTATCGCCGGTTGGCAATGGAATGTAATTTCAAAAAAATACTTTATGTCAAATACACTTCTAGAAAAAAAAGTTTCATGTTGAATTTGTTTTGATAAGTTTAATTTAAATAACTTTAGTTTTGTAAGTTTTAGTTTGTTTTAAAGATAATTTTGTTATATCGAAATTTATATGTATTTATATTCAAATTTAATCATCAAAAGTTGAGATTTAAAACGAAATTCATAGTTTGAATTTAACTAAATTGGTTTCAAGCTCAAAGTCCAATTGAGAATTGTCGATTAGATTTTGTTGCTACGGAAACATATGACGTTTATTTTTGAAAACGCTTAAATGTATGAAGATAATTTTTTTCAATATGATTTTTTAGCTATGAAAAATTTTTTTTCCAGCGATTAATTAAATAACTACTTCAACGAGTAATATATGTATTTAATATAATATGTATATGTGTATATAATATATTAAAGTCTCTCATTGTTTATGTTTAAATTCATTAAATACCATTTACACACAAACTAAATATCCAACAGTTTTGAATTTCGGTATAATCGTTTGCTTTTGGCGAGGAAAAGAGCTGCTCGCCAAATCAAGTGACCCTTTAGTCTTTTCACGGCAAATATTCGAAAATATTTTATTTTTTTACACAATATCTAATGTGATTTCGCCGCTAATTTTGACTGATCCTTTATTACATACATAAGTACTTTAATTAGTATTTTTTTTTCATAAAATTCCGGGTATGCCCAGTATGGAGACATTCCTTGTTAGTAATCTAAATTTACCGAAATCTGTTATGCTTACTAAAATTTTAGATGTACACTGTACAAGAAAATGATGCCAATCTACAAAACGTGTAAACAAAACTGTAGACATCTGTAACTTTAAAAAAGAATCTACAAAAATTTTGTTAATTTGACTAAAATTTTATCTGTCATCCTCGTTACCGTTACTTAAAAAGTTCTGCGAATACGTTTTACCAAAAAAAAAATTTTTAGTAACCATAATTTTTTTTTTTTTTTTTACATTCAAAATGCAAATCTGTATTTGATATATGAATTCTTATTGTATTCATTGCATTTAAAGCTCTTGTAATATAATTCTACTAGACACATTTTTGTAATTTTCCATTTTTTATAGTGTACGTTTATTTCTTTATTTAATTAACACGATAATTATACTGAAATCCCTATAAGCACATACCTATAAGTACAAGGTTGTACAAAATGGACACCAATCTTAACGAAAATTTAAGTAAAAAATGCAATTTATTTTGGCGTTTTCTTTTTTTATACTGCTTGTATTATTTTGCTAAAGGGTGTTCAATATCTATTAGTGTAAAAATATAAAGGTTAATTCTATTAATTTAGAAATCTTTTGAACTATTTCAAATTTTGTAGTGAACTTACAAACCTTTAAATTTTATTGGCAATTTATTGTACATTCCTAATAATAAGTTTAAAAAAAGTATTATAATAAAATTTCCTTCGCTTTAAAAAAGTAATTTCTCTCAGAATGCATTTCAATAAGCACACTGTAAAAAAAAAAATCAGTAAAGTTACTAAACTTTTTCTAATAAACTTGTATTCGAAGAACTTTTCATGTAACGATAGCAGCAAAATTCTAGGTAACCGAGGAAAGTTACTCGAGTTTTTGATGTTACCGTTACAAGAAAAGTTTTTGGAATACAATTCTACTAGGAAAATCTTAGTATCTGTACATATATTTTTGTAGTGTAGGAAAATCTACATGAATCGGTTTTAATTTTTGCAAAAACAAAGGATGAAGTTTCAAAAAATCAACATAAAAAATGCATATATTTCAGTCATATCCTTAAAGAAGAATCCACATTTATTTTTTATATCGTTAATATAATCATCATGCTGAATTTCCCTAAGCACACACTTAAAGGTATACATCAATCTCAATGAAAATCTAATAAAAAATAACGCATTACAGCAATTATTCTTTATATCATACCTCGTAACTGATTCCATTATATTATTCATCTTTGGATGTAAGATGTTAGAAAAGTAAAAGAAGGATGATTATGATCGAATTTATTTTCATTCTCATGAGAAAAACTCGATTTTATTTTGCTTCTATATTTTTCTGCAGGATGTTCAATATCTAGAAATGTATAGAGGAAATCCGTAATGTTTTGACAAATTTTGAAAAAATTAAATATTTTGATGGATTTATAAGCCTTTAAATTGCTTTAACCGTCCGCCGTAATTTGAAAAAATTATGTCATCACACTGTAAAAAAGTCTGCAAAGGTACTAAACTTTTTCTAGGAAATTGGGATTCCAATAACTTTTCCTGTAACGGTAACAGCAAAAATTCAAGTTTCAGAATCAGTTACATGGATTTTTCCTGTTATCGTTACAGGAAAAGTTCTTGGAATCCCAGTTTCCTAGAAAATGTTTAGTACCTTTGCAGATTTTTTTACAGTGTATTAAACAAGCCAAACAATAATGTTGCAAAAAGTTTAAGTTAAAATAAATATTTACGTAAAACATATCACATTTCTGAAAGCTTTTTAAACCTACGTTGCCAAAAGCAGCGTAAATAAAATTATTGCCTTTATAGTTATAAAAGTTTATTTACGTGAATATAAAAAAGAAAACGGAAATTTTTAAATAACAATTTCATTAATATACGTTAAAAGCAGCTAGTAAAAGAAATATATCATATTTCAAATATGATATATTTCAATATTCAAATAAATTGTATTTAAAAGTACATTTTTTCCCTGTACGATGGTGTAAAAATTGAAAATATACGATGTTTAGAAGATTAAAAATTTGCAGAAGCAAAAATTTCAAAACCGAAATTTCATTTTAAATTTGAAAGGTTGCCATTTGCAAAATGACATATGCGTTACGCACAGATACGTTTGGCCTTTATAATATAGATATATAAACATAATTATAAACATAGATATAATCCTTGAGAGTATTAAGCATTCTAAAATGTATTGAAAATTTAATAAATCTGTAGAATTATACTATCTTAAATATTCCTTATATTGCCGTGAACCCTTGAGCTTTGTGAACGGAATAATACATTCGAAACACTTAGAGGGTTAAATAGTTCTGATAACTTGTCACATATTTTCGCAGCTTGGAGGTTTTACCGATTTCGGACGATGCGGAAACTTCTGCAGGGTGATACATTGGACTAATAAGAAAGGTTTCCAGTTAAAGTGATGTCATTGAACTCACAGGCTATTAATATTAATTACATATTATTCTCTTATTTCAAAGAATAATGCCCCTCGAAGTATAAATTAAGGGCATTAGTCCCTCTCCATTTACTGCCTTTTATATTTAACCAGCGAACCTCCAACTCTAATCAGAGAAAGTTCTTATCAGAATGAACTAAGAAAGAAAAAATTGAACCGAATAGGATAATTTTGCATGAAACACCTGTTTATCTAAATTAACGGGGATGGGATATCTCCTTTTCTGACGTCATTCTTAATTGATGAATTTCCAACATTAATTAAGTATGTCTCGTATCAAAATAAATTAATACATCACATTTGAAACAAAAAAATAATTCTGCATGAAAAACACATTTGTCTAAATTAAAGGGCGATTAGACCCCATTTCCTCCTTATACATAACCAATAGCCCTAGAAATCTAATCAAGGAGGATTCATAACAGAATAAATGTGTATACCAAATTGAAGCAAATCAAATAATTCTGCCAAAAAACCCTTTTATCCAATACAGTAAGGGATGGTATAGCCCCCAGTTCTCACTTTATGCTTAACGAATGAATAGCCAAAGCTAATGAAGAAAAAGCATTATTAGAATGAACTTAGAAACAAAATTTCAAGCAAATCGGATTTTTCTATCAAAATTATCTCGTTAGGCTCAAACGTACTTACGTACATACATACAGAACTTGCGGACACAATTAGCTCTGAGGCTTTGATAGTCTGTGAGCTAAAAACCATTTCGTCTTTAATTTTTGTACGCTAGTGTATAAAACTATACATACAATTTTATCACTAAAAAACGATTATGTCAATTGCATCACAGATTTCGGATTTTCACTGAATTACTTCCCGTGAAATGCTGTGGTTTTCCTCTTGGACCTTAGCAAATGAATGAGATCGATTTTTATATTTTAATCCCTCTTAACTGTCACTTGATTTATACAAGTAGTTTCGACCAATTAGTAAAGAGCTAATTATCCAATTAGGATGAAAAGCTGTTAATATTAGACGCGTCTCGCGGCGTGTCTCGTTCGATGGCTGTGCCTGAAGATATTATATGTATATTTTTTACCTATACTTTTGTTAATCTAAAAAAATAATACTTACAGGAGCACTAAATTAACAACTGCCTCTAACAGGAAACTAGAAAAACTAAGAATGAAACTGGTGTTTATAATACTTTTCGTGGTGTCTTCAACAGCATATTTGGTTTTTGGTGACGATGTAGACGTAAGTTAGTGAAATGATGTGATTGATATACATTCAGTTTTAAACGTGACTATAATATTTGAAATGTCTTTTGTGAAACATATATTTGTATTTTATAACTTTTTCTATTTATGTTTTTAAGCCATATATGTATAATCAAAATGAAATCACAAATACATGAACACAAGCTGGTAATATTGTAAAGTTGAACAAAATGAGAACATTGGATACTAGAAATGTAATAAATACGATGAATAATTTTTTGAATTACCAGAGGAGCTTACAGTAATCCATCGAAGATATATGTTGTTTCATCCAATTTTGTAACATTAGACCTAAAATTACAAAATTTAGCTCCTTATAACCTATCGAAAAGTTATAAAATAAATATTGAAATTCATATATAATTAATAGATATACCTATAACACGATATAATACCTATTTTATAAAATTCGATTATCAATTTTATTTTGAACGCTTATAACTATAGTACGATATTTGTGCATGACGAATAGTTCTACGTTACTTTGTTAAATAGCCAATGAAAGAAAATGCTTTTTTTAATGCTATATTTTAAATGCAAGCGGATATTTTGTTACAAACACTTGCTCCGTAAAACCGATTTTTTAGTTAATTGTAATGTCAATTAGAATATTTTTAGATAACAATTTTAGTGCATAATTCTTCGACGTTGTTTTGTTCAGAAGCTATTGGATGAAGTTTTATGCATTATTCATCTCTTATAATTATATTTTCGAAAAAGGTCCTTAAGTGACTTGCATTAACAGTTTGGTTATTTTGAATGGAAGGTTTTAATGGGCAACATTACATTTATGTTATTCAGTTACAGTACTATAGTAGAAAATTATCAATTTTTATGAAAGCCATTATAAAAATTCCTGCTAAATTTGCCATTATAAAGTCCTGCATAACTTATTTTAATATGGTTTACAATTACCAAAAAATTGGTGGCATTATATGAAAAATTGATAACTCAAATGTTAAAAATTACATTCTACAAGAGAAGGGCTGAAGGTAAAATTTAGTATATGTTCAAATAAATGAATATTACTCACAAGGTTATACTCGAAGATATACTCAAGCTTATACTCACAAGATTTAATCAGCTTTTTGAAAAATAGCTTGAAACAATTAATTACGAAAGAACTTATCATCTATTTTGGATTTTTTTTCAATGACAGTTTTGTAATCCACTCCCCATTCTATACAATCCATCCAATATAAGAGATATCATAGAGATTGTTTCGCGTCAAAACTCAATATGTAACTATGCATCATGCATAGCAAAATAACGACTTGAGCTACTAAATGGTAACGAAAATTAAATCAACATCCAAATAAAATAAAAATAGTGTCCATGACATGAAATAATACGTGAAAAATGAATAATGGTGTTTTACTGTCCGTGCAATTATAGAATACTTTATTTGTTTTGAAAATGAATCGAGTTTAGTAAAATCATGTAAACAATAAAAAAAATATTTTTACTTTTTTTAAGTTTTAATTTACACCTTTTAGAAATAAAATGAATTCTTATTACAAAGTGTTAATTTGCTATATATTATTTTTTTTGGAGATTAAAAATTGCAACTGAATACTGTAGATGAATTTCTTATTATGTTGTCAAAAAAGTGCTTATCGTATGATCAAACGCAGGTCTAATACAATATAAGATTGTTTCCATGTAATTATTATAAATCTAACTTTAAGAAATTGTAAGTTAAAAATATGTAATAGAATGATATGATATATTATAAAAGTATTAATAAACACGAATCACTTTCAAATAATTTAGTACAGAGATTTTAACTAACGAAATATAATTATTATGGTGTAATTATTTTTTTTCAATTAAATTATATACTTAAAATTAGCAATTATTTATCGATTTATTTTAATTTATTTCTCTACAAATGTTTTTTCTACCGATTTCGTACAGTAATTTCGGAATTCGTCGTGAAATTTTTATGGTATTTGAAGTGCATTTTCGCGATTTGATATTATTTTTTACATTAGTAAAATGAATCTAATTTCAATCTTCCTTATACAGAACTTTTTTCTCTCTTTTAGATGAAGGTTATTCGAATTTCCGGCAGAAATTTTGTAAATTTTCGAGATTTTTTATTCTGATTTTCAGAGGGTTTTTTTTTTAAATTTGTGTTTTTTTATGATATCTGGTAAAGCCAGGTACGTTAGCTTATGCTGCAATAAAATAGAAAAGGGTCCCCTTTTTAAATTTTTAAAAGAATCAGAGATATTGCTCTCTTTTTGCCATTTTTTTATCACTCAAATGTATAAAAAACGCTATTATGCTTACTTTTCAACGTATGTAAGTGAATGTCGGTACAATTGCTTGCCACTTTGCAAGATTTACCGTGTATTGATCAATACAATCACTAAAAGTCTGCGGATGAAATTAAAACCTTTTTACATGCTCTTTCTTGATTATTAGCATAAATTATTAACTTTTAATGTAAAAAATCATGTTTAAGTAATAAAATGAAAAACATATTATTTTTAGATGAAATCCTTGAAAGAAAAGAATTTGTGAAGGGCAATGGAAGGCATGAGAAAGATGGTATAATAGCTGTAAATGAATATAAAGTTGCAGAATCAGCTAAAAATAATGTGGAAGATGCAAATATGGAAGGAAGAAAAGAGTAAGTAGCGTAAAAAAGTATTTGTAAAATTCCTAAAACGTGATTAAATAAATATTGTAAATAAATGATGAATGAATTTCAAACATTTTGTCAAATATAGTAAATTTGTCAACTTAAATGTTTTATTCCTCAACTGTAAAAATTTTTTCACATTTTTAATATTTCTGCATTACTTAAAGCATATATACTTAAATTTATATAATATATTTTAAAAATCTCACAAAATATTAATAACTATTTCAATTACGCGCATGAAACGAATATTTTTTTGAGCAATTCAGTAGCTTTCTTTCTTTCTAACCGATGACCAGGCCCCTACCTGCCGAGTTAATAATCTCAGCTTAACGGGTTAGATACCTGGTATCGGGGCGGACGACCGCCTAATTGCCTCGAAGCGGCAATAAAAGATGTTCTGCACATGGCAACCGCAAGATGGTCTCGTAATTTAGAGCCTTGATCAGATGACGAGACCTTCACCTGGCAAGGCACCTCCAGAGGTATAATTCATAGGTAACTTGGAGGACTTTGCACCCACGACGGATTTTACATGCACCAGGTGCCATTAGCGTACATGATGGAATTTTAGCTGGCAGAGTGGGGGCGATCGACGCAGAAAAGTGCCGAGGTCGGCTGATTGTGGCTAACGGTTGCTGGACTTAGTAGTTTATTGCCTTTTTGAAAGTTCTGAGTTTGGCGCCGCACATCACTCCCACTTGCCGTGCCAAGTGAAATGGGGCTGGAGCAAAAATTTTTGAGCCGAGACGGTGGCATGTCCTTAGCAGACAACAGGGGGGACAATTTTGAGGGAGATTTAGAAAAAAAAATAACCAAAACTAAAATGGCCGAAATGCTAAGTAGTGCCAGAGAAGGAAGAATTTTCGGGCCGAAATGCAACGCAGTCGAATCGCTGCTGGTGGTGACGAGATACCGCCTTTCTACCGTAAAATAAAAGAAAAAAAAATGCTTCATGGGCTGTCCCATTGGAGCGGGGTCGGTAGCTCATGCGGACAGAGTCCAAATGCATCTAATTAAGAAGCGTACTGTCACTAGAAAAAAAAAAAAAAAGGGGAAAAAAAAAGACCCGAACACGTTTCGGACCGCACAGAACTTGAGTCCCTTGAGTCTCTGCGTCGATGAGGTCAACGTGTGCGGTTCGGGGTAGGTGGGCTGGTAAGTTGCTTCCCATTGCTCATCGGACCGCACAGGATCCCGTGGGCCCCTGCGTTAATGAGGTCGACTTGAAAGCCTGAGAGACGTTAGTCCACTAGGGAGGGGGTACCAGAACGGTGTCGGACCAAGCAGAGTCCCTCGAGTCTCTGCGTCTAAGAGGTCAACCTGTACGGTTCTGGTGCAGTGGACATGATTGGTGCTCCCGAATCTCTTCGGACCACACAGGGTCCCTTAAGTCCCTGCGTCGAATAGGTCAACTTGAAAATTTCGGGAGCCAGGTCCAAGGAGAGGGAATCCTGGAAGGTAAATGGGTTAGTAACAATACTATTGTTTACTGTACTGATTACCTGAGAAACCTGTTAACGTTAAGCTTTTTAAGTTGTAACTGCTGTCTATTTGGCTTTTATGGAGCTGAGGATTAGATAGTTGACTTTTTGGCTGTTGATAGGTGGGGGGAATGGCTGAGCTTGTGGCTAGAGTGGCTAACCTAGTATTACACTAATTATCACTCCCGCCACAAGCTGCCATCAGTTGGATAATCTTTGTACTAACCTTAAATTAACCAGCGAGTTTACTTAACCCAAGCACTCCCCGTGAATTGCCTTTTGATTTTTTTTTTTTAAATATATCTTATGCTGATTAGATCTGGACGGACAAGCAGTTAGGCGGGGGCGGATGAAGCTTTTTGATTTGTCATAATGTGCAGCTTGCAGATCCGAGATGTCATTCGACGTGCTTGCAATGATATTATCGCGGGGCTCCTGATTCGGGCCGTGGATACTGCTGTTACTGCACGACTACCGCTTACTGCTGAGATCATAAGATATATCATTATTTTAACATTTTATGATTTTTTATTGTTGACCGTAGGTTTTTAGACCTAGGCCATTTTTCCTTTAATAACATATAGGACGGACAAGCAGTGCCGGAGGCGGGTGAAGCTTTTTACTATGTCATGGTGTGCGACTTGCAGATCCGTGATGTCTTGCGACGTGCATGCAGGAAGTTCCTGCGGGGCACCTGTTTCGGGCCTTGGATACTGCTGGTATCGCACGACTACCGCACACTGCTGGGACATAAGACAAAATACACTATGTATAAAATTGAAACTGGTGTTATACACAATTGAAATGAAAAAAACTTCATTAAACACCATAAAATAAGTTAACTGCGCAAGGCCTTTCGAAAGAACTTAGTCTTTCTTCGTCAGGCGCAAAAAAGACGTGCGTCCACAATGAATGTAGCGGCACGACTGAAGGGGAATGCGGGAGGGAGAGGGAGCAAGCAGAAGGAACAGCCAATAGGAAAGAAGAAGGCAACAGCCAATCACGGAAGAGCATAAACAAAACTAGATAGACAATGAAGGAGAGGAAAGGAAGAAGGGGGGAAGGGAAATGGGAAAAAAGCGGGGTAAATAAAAAAATTAACTAAAAGGAGAGATTAAAATGAAATAAAATGTACGCAAAAAATATATAAATTAGTAGTAATAAAAAAAAAAATAAAAAAATAAATAAAAAAAAATAAAAAAAAAAATAAAAAAAAAATAAAAAAAAATAAATAAAATAAAATAAAATAAAATACATAAAAATAAAAAATAGTTTACAATTATAAACACACATGAATATACCTGAAAAATAGAATGCATAATATATATAAAAAAAAAATAATAATTAAATAATAAACTTAATTATGAAGCAGTGCTGAAAAGATTCTTCCAGGCAACGGAGAGGGTTTTAGAATCAGATTTATCATTAACAATAATATCACGATTAATATATATAGCTAAGTTTTCAAGAAAGTCTAACTCAGAAGAACTATTGGCATTAAAAATAATTTTAGCAGTTTGAAAATTGAAACTATGGCCGGAATCCCAAGAGTGTTTAGCAACAGAAGATTTAGAAATTTCTTGATTAATGACATACCGAGAGTGTTCTTTTAGGCGTTTTTCGAGATTTCTTTTAGTTTGACCAATATACGATAAATCACAGCCATTACAAGGAATATTATAAATACCCCATTTTTGGAGGTCAGGGACAGGACATTTCATGGAAGGAAATTTTAATTTATTGACTGGTTTAAAGATAACATTAAAATTGAAACGTCTTAAAACTTTAGCTAATTTAAAACATAAAGGAGGATAAAAAGGGAGGACGACCAAATTATCAGGTTTACTTTTATCAATATTAGAAAGAGTGGAATTGTTAGGGGGTCTATTGAATTTGCTCACAGCAGTATTAATGATAGAAGGATTGAATCCACGTTTTACAGCAACAGATTTTAAATAATTGAGTTCATTCTTAAGAGATGCAAAATCGGAACAAATTTTGAGAGCACGATAAACATAAGTATAAAAAACACCGATCTTTTGATTGACAGGATGATTTGAGAGAGCATGGGGTGGATTAGAGACAGAAAAAGGTTTTCTATAAACACAAGTTTTGAAAGAAGAATCACATTTGGTAACTAAAACATCAAGGAAAGGGAGTTTATTACAATTCTCTAACTCAAAAGTAAACTGAATATGAGGATCAATAGAATTGACAGTTTGAAGAATTGTAGAAATATCAAATGGATTATCCAATAGGACGAAAGTATCATCAACATAACGAATCCAACATTTAAAATTGATCAGATTTAATAATTTATCTTCAAAGTAATGCATATAAATATCACAAAGAATGGGAGATAAAGGATTACCCATACTTAAGCCTTCTAGCTGTTTGAAAAATTTATTATCGAATTGAAAAGTAGTAAGAGTTAAGCAAATTTTAGTTAAATTAACATAATCTTTGACCTCAATATCCGAGAAATGAAATTCACGTAATCTTTTTTCCAAGCAAGAAAGAGCGCCTTCAATCGGGACATTAGTAAATAAAGATTTGACATCAAGAGAAAGCATAGAACAATTCGATGGATTAATACTTTTTAATTTACTAACGAAATCATAAGAATTTTTAACAGTATGAGAATTAGCAATGCATAAAGGCGAGAATATGGAAGCTAAAAATTTGGCAAGAGGATAAGTAACAGTACCAATATTAGAGACAATAGGTCTTAAGGGAATATTGGTTTTGTGAATTTTGGGTAAAGCATAAAAACGAGCACAAATGGGTGCAGAAGGAATAACACAATGTTTAGTGTTGTCATTTAGAACAACAGAATTCTTAACAGCTTTAGTGAGAGCGGCAAGATGCGAATTAGTGGGATCTTTTTTAACCTCAATATAAGGACCTTCAGATAAGAGAGCATGAACTTTATCAGAATAATCATTTTTATCCATAAGAACAATTTGACCCCCCTTATCAGCTTTAGTAATAATAAGATTATCATTGGACTTAAGCTCATTCAGAGCAATATGCTGAGGACGTGAGAGATTAGGTTTATATTTAGAAACATTAGAAGAAATAGTATCAGCAAGAATGTGACGAAGGGTTTCTTTTTGAAAAGGAGAAACTTTACTATGTTTAAAGGAAGACTCAATAGGAGCAATCAATTTGGTGAGAGAAGGTTTGCAAGATTGAGAAAAATTTAAACCAAGATCTAAAATGCTTTTTTGCTCAGGAGTTAATGTATGAGAAGATAAATTTACAATATTGTTTTCATTAGAAAGATCCTTATTCAAAAATTGATACTTGGAATTCTTATTACATAATAAAGAAAACTTTTTATCAAGTTTATTTTGATGAGCAGATTTGAAAGAAAGCAGAGAAGGCCAAAATTTGTTTTCAATATTACAAAAATTATCAAGATTTTTACTGAGAAACAAATGCAGATCATAAAGTTCTTCTTCAATTTTGGAGAGAGTATGCCGAACATCCTAAATGCAAGCTCTTAAAACTATAAGGTGTGAACGAAACATAGCTTTAGAAATTCTAAAAGAACTATTGACAGAACACTTAAGTTGAATAAAATTGGGGATAACATTATTTTTCTTACAATTTTGAAGAAAATTTAAGTGATTGAGAAATTTAATACGTTTGCGTCTAAGTTTAGTAAACCGGTTTAATTGAGCAGTATACATAATAACGACAAGAAAATAAACAATATACAAGTACAGAAAAATAAAATATGAATAACACAAAAAAGTGAAAAATAAAAGGATAGATAAAAAATATATAAATAAGATCATAAATGAAAATAAAAAATGAAAAACAAATAAATAAGACACTAAGATAAAGAATAAAGATAAAAATTACTTACGACAAAAGTGGGGGCAAAGGTGGGCAGTTGAAATGCCAGAATCAGCACAAATCAATGTATAAAATTGAAACTGGTGTTATACACAATTGAAATGAAAAAAACTTCATTAAACACCATAAAATAAGTTAACTGCGCAAGGCCTTTCGAAAGAACTTAGTCTTTCTTCGTCAGGCGCAAAAAAGACGTGCGTCCACAATGAATGTAGCGGCACGACTGAAGGGGAATGCGGGAGGGAGAGGGAGCAAGCAGAAGGAACAGCCAATAGGAAAGAAGAAGGCAACAGCCAATCACGGAAGAGCATAAACAAAACTAGATAGACAATGAAGGAGAGGAAAGGAAGAAGGGGGGAAGGGAAATGGGAAAAAAGCGGGGTAAATAAAAAAATTAACTAAAAGGAGAGATTAAAATGAAATAAAATGTACGCAAAAAATATATAAATTAGTAGTAATAAAAAAAAAAATAAAAAAAAAATAAAAAAAAAAATAAAAAAAAAATAAAATAAATAAAATAAATAAAATAAAATAAAATAAAATACATAAAAATAAAAAATAACGCACGTCTTTTTTGCGCCTGACGAAGAAAGACTAAGTTCTTTCGAAAGGCCTTGCGCAGTTAACTTATTTTATGGTGTTTAATGAAGTTTTTTTCATTTCAATTGTGTATAACACCAGTTTCAATTTTATACATTGATTTGTGCTGATTCTGGCATTTCAACTGCCCACCTTTGCCCCCACTTTTGTCGTAAGTAATTTTTATCTTTATTCTTTATCTTAGTGTCTTATTTATTTGTTTTTCATTTTTTATTTTCATTTATGATCTTATTTATATATTTTTTATCTATCCTTTTATTTTTCACTTTTTTTGTGTTATTCATATTTTATTTTTCTGTACTTGTATATTGTTTATTTTCTTGTCGTTATTATGTATACTGCTCAATTAAACCGGTTTACTAAACTTAGACGCAAACGTATTAAATTTCTCAATCACTTAAATTTTCTTCAAAATTGTAAGAAAAATAATGTTATCCCCAATTTTATTCAACTTAAGTGTTCTGTCAATAGTTCTTTTAGAATTTCTAAAGCTATGTTTCGTTCACACCTTATAGTTTTAAGAGCTTGCATTCAGGATGTTCGGCATACTCTCTCCAAAATTGAAGAAGAACTTTATGATCTGCATTTGTTTCTCAGTAAAAATCTTGATAATTTTTGTAATATTGAAAACAAATTTTGGCCTTCTCTGCTTTCTTTCAAATCTGCTCATCAAAATAAACTTGATAAAAAGTTTTCTTTATTATGTAATAAGAATTCCAAGTATCAATTTTTGAATAAGGATCTTTCTAATGAAAACAATATTGTAAATTTATCTTCTCATACATTAACTCCTGAGCAAAAAAGCATTTTAGATCTTGGTTTAAATTTTTCTCAATCTTGCAAACCTTCTCTCACCAAATTGATTGCTCCTATTGAGTCTTCCTTTAAACATAGTAAAGTTTCTCCTTTTCAAAAAGAAACCCTTCGTCACATTCTTGCTGATACTATTTCTTCTAATGTTTCTAAATATAAACCTAATCTCTCACGTCCTCAGCATATTGCTCTGAATGAGCTTAAGTCCAATGATAATCTTATTATTACTAAAGCTGATAAGGGGGGTCAAATTGTTCTTATGGATAAAAATGATTATTCTGATAAAGTTCATGCTCTCTTATCTGAAGGTCCTTATATTGAGGTTAAAAAAGATCCCACTAATTCGCATCTTGCCGCTCTCACTAAAGCTGTTAAGAATTCTGTTGTTCTAAATGACAACACTAAACATTGTGTTATTCCTTCTGCACCCATTTGTGCTCGTTTTTATGCTTTACCCAAAATTCACAAAACCAATATTCCCTTAAGACCTATTGTCTCTAATATTGGTACTGTTACTTATCCTCTTGCCAAATTTTTAGCTTCCATATTCTCGCCTTTATGCATTGCTAATTCTCATACTGTTAAAAATTCTTATGATTTCGTTAGTAAATTAAAAAGTATTAATCCATCGAATTGTTCTATACTTTCTCTTGATGTCAAATCTTTATTTACTAATGTCCCGATTGAAGGCGCTCTTTCTTGCTTGGAAAAAAGATTACGTGAATTTCATTTCTCGGATATTGAGGTCAAAGATTATGTTAATTTAACTAAAATTTGCTTAACTCTTACTACTTTTCAATTCGATAATAAATTTTTCAAACAGCTAGAAGGCTTAAGTATGGGTAATCCTTTATCTCCCATTCTTTGTGATATTTATATGCATTACTTTGAAGATAAATTATTAAATCTGATCAATTTTAAATGTTGGATTCGTTATGTTGATGATACTTTCGTCCTATTGGATAATCCATTTGATATTTCTACAATTCTTCAAACTGTCAATTCTATTGATCCTCATATTCAGTTTACTTTTGAGTTAGAGAATTGTAATAAACTCCCTTTCCTTGATGTTTTAGTTACCAAATGTGATTCTTCTTTCAAAACTTGTGTTTATAGAAAACCTTTTTCTGTCTCTAATCCACCCCATGCTCTCTCAAATCATCCTGTCAATCAAAAGATCGGTGTTTTTTATACTTATGTTTATCGTGCTCTCAAAATTTGTTCCGATTTTGCATCTCTTAAGAATGAACTCAATTATTTAAAATCTGTTGCTGTAAAACGTGGATTCAATCCTTCTATCATTAATACTGCTGTGAGCAAATTCAATAGACCCCCTAACAATTCCACTCTTTCTAATATTGATAAAAGTAAACCTGATAATTTGGTCGTCCTCCCTTTTTATCCTCCTTTATGTTTTAAATTAGCTAAAGTTTTAAGACGTTTCAATTTTAATGTTATCTTTAAACCAGTCAATAAATTAAAATTTCCTTCCATGAAATGTCCTGTCCCTGACCTCCAAAAATGGGGTATTTATAATATTCCTTGTAATGGCTGTGATTTATCGTATATTGGTCAAACTAAAAGAAATCTCGAAAAACGCCTAAAAGAACACTCTCGGTATGTCATTAATCAAGAAATTTCTAAATCTTCTGTTGCTAAACACTCTTGGGATTCCGGCCATAGTTTCAATTTTCAAACTGCTAAAATTATTTTTAATGCCAATAGTTCTTCTGAGTTAGACTTTCTTGAAAACTTAGCTATATATATTAATCGTGATATTATTGTTAATGATAAATCTGATTCTAAAACCCTCTCCGTTGCCTGGAAGAATCTTTTCAGCACTGCTTCATAATTAAGTTTATTATTTAATTATTATTTTTTTATATATATTATGCATTCTATTTTTCAGGTATATTCATGTGTGTTTATAATTGTAAACTATTTTTTATTTTTATGTATTTTATTTTATTTTATTTTATTTATTTTTTTTTTTATTTTTTTTTTATTTTTTTTTTTATTTTTATTTTTTTTTTATTTTTATTTTTTTTTTTTTATTACTACTAATTTATATATTTTTTGCGTACATTTTATTTCATTTTAATCTCTCCTTTTAGTTAATTTTTTTATTTACCCCGCTTTTTTCCCATTTCCCTTCCCCCCTTCTTCCTTTCCTCTCCTTCATTGTCTATCTAGTTTTGTTTATGCTCTTCCGTGATTGGCTGTTGCCTTCTTCTTTCCTATTGGCTGTTCCTTCTGCTTGCTCCCTCTCCCTCCCGCATTCCCCTTCAGTCGTGCCGCTACATTCATTGTGGACGCACGTCTTTTTTGCGCCTGACGAAGAAAGACTAAGTTCTTTCGAAAGGCCTTGCGCAGTTAACTTATTTTATGGTGTTTAATGAAGTTTTTTTCATTTCAAAATACACTATTTTATAAATTTTTTTTTATTTTTTTGGCGATAGGAATCCTAGGCCTTTTTTTTTTTTTTTTTTTTTTTTTACATTTAATAACATATAACACAAAAATGCGCTCGGGTACATGAAGGATTAGTGGCTGTAGTAGAGGATTGAGTTTTTTTTTTTATTTTGTAAGTGTGGTTATTTATCTATGTGCTCTGATGTATGAGTGACGTGATGTTGTCGCAGTTGTCTTGGAGCCACCTTATTATGATTTTTGCCTTTCTCTGTACGTGTTTGTTTTTTGCTAATTGTTTATGCCATAAATTTTCGTTTTCTGTTGTTATGTTTGCTAGGTGATCTGCTTGTGTGAGTGGGCAGTGTAGCAGGTAGTGTTTGGGCGTACCTTCCGAACCGCATTCACAGTCCGGTGTGTGCGCCTTCTTGAATCTGTGGAGGTATTCTGGGAATGCTCCATGAGCTGTGTAAAGTTGTGAGAGTAGGTAGTCGCTAACTAATCTATTATTGTCTACTTTTGGAAAGTACTGGTAAGTTTCCCTGCCTGTGTCCCCATAGTCCCATTCGAACTGCCACTGTTCAGTTGTTAAATCTTTTAGTGTTCTTTTTAGTTTTGAAATAGGTTTTTTCAGGTAGTATGCACGTTCATTGTTCTGGTTTAGTGCTGCGTGTTTGGCTAACACATCGGCCTCTTCGTTTCCTTGGATGCCGACATGCGCCTTGACCCAGCTTATTTTAAAATTGTTTCTTGAATCTCTGATTAGGTTGTGTATTTTGTTGACTGTGTCACTGGTGTTGAATGGTTTGCTTAATGAATCTATTGCTGATTGGCAGTCCGACCTAATGCTGTATGGCTCACACAATGAATTGCCCCATTCCACTGCTTTATGTATAGCCAGTAGTTCGGCTTGGAAGACGCTGTTACAACTTCTTAGAGGCACTGACCAAGTCTTTATTTTTTTATTATTTTTGAAAGCTACTAAAGCCGAGCCTGTAGCACCTGATTCCAATTTTGAGCCGTCTGTATATATGCATGTGTCTTTTGGGTTGTGACCTATACGTGGTTCAATTGTTTCTGCCGGGTGGTTTTGCCATATGTTTACTTTCTGAGTGTATTCTCTGTGAAAGATGATTTTGTTGTGTATTGTTGCATTCTTCCTTAATCTTGAGACTGTGCCGTATGCCGCTTCATAGTTTACTTTAAGGTGAATTGGAATCAGGCCAGCAAGTACCAATAGGGCCGAGGTTGGGGCCGTTCTATAGGCCCTGACTATGGCCAGTGCGAAGTGTCTTTGGCAGCTCGAGAGGATTTCTTTACACCTCTTCGTAAGGCTGTGCCCCCAAATCGGGGCCGCGTAGGTTAGCGTCTTCTCAACTACTGTGTTGTACCAAATTTTCAATATGTTAGGTTTAAGACCCCATCCTTTAGCTGTCATGTATGCTAGGTTTTTGAAGTTTTTTCTAACCTTGTCGGCTTGTGTTTGACAGTGTGGTTCCCAGTTTAGATTTTTATGGAGTATGACCCCTAGGTATTTAATTTGTTCCTTGACATGTAGTTCCTGACCATTTAACTCTATTCCCTCTATGCTGTTTGGGTCTGCTGTTGGAAGGTTCCATGAGTGGCCCCTGTTTAGATATAGTAATTCAGTTTTTTCTTTGTTTAATGTTAGGTTGTTTTCCTCTATCCAGTCGTTAAATTCTTTTAATATTCTGTTTGCTAGTCTTTTTAGTTTGTCTTTTGACCTACCCCTGAGAATTATTATGAAATCATCTGCAAAGGCTTGTATTCTTACATTTTTCCCCCAGCGTTTTTTGAGAGCTGTTTCCGCGATTAGTAGCCACAGAAGCGGGCCTAGACAACTGCCTTGGGGGCAACCGCCATAAGTTTGTCTTGTCACCTTGATACCGTTTTCTTCTAATGAAACAAATCTTTGTTGGAGGAAACTCACTACCCAGTTCACTAAGTAATCCGGGCAGGGAGACTGTTTTAAATTATTTATTAGAATTGGCCATCTTATGTTGTCAAAGGCCCCTTTGATGTCCATGGCTATTAGGAGTGTTTGATAATTACTATTGCCGTCTTCTTTAACTGTTTTTAATAGGTTTTCTAGTGCATGTTCTGTTGAGGTCCCCTGTTTGAACCCGTATTGTTTGTTGCTCCAATATTTTTCTTTGTATAGGTGGTAGTTAATTCTCCCATGGATTATTCTCTCTAGCATTTTCCCTAACGCTGGTAGTAGGCAGATTGGTCGATAATTTTTTGGGTTTGTTTGGTCTTTGCCTGGTTTCTCGAAGAGTACGACTACGCCTAACTTAAATGATTTGGGAAAGTATTCTAGTTTTTGACACGTGTTAAACAGAGTTAGTAGTAGTTGTGGAGCTGCTGTGTGTATTCTTTTAATTAGGTTATAGTCTATGTAGTCGTACCCTGGCGCCTTGTTTTGTTTGATGTTTCTTATTATTCTATTGAGTTCCGCTTTAGTTATTGCTGGTGGTTTTGCGTATTCCAATGGATTTTTGTCTGCCTTGATAGTATGTGGTGTTGAACTGTCTGTTAGGTACAGGTTGTCTAGGAAATGCGTTAATGTTTGTTTTATGGTTGTTGTGCCATCTTGTTTTAGTATGTCAACGAGTTTCACTGGTCCCGTGGTTTTGTTGCTCGCGTATTTGTAGTGCGTTCCGTAGGTGTCCGTTGTATTACTGCAATAATCCTTCCATGTTTTTGATTTGGTCTTATTTATCAGTTTTTTGAGTTTGGCCCTTTCTTTTTTGAAAGCTGTGTGTTGTTGTAGTTTTAGGTTTTCGTCCGTTTGTTTTTGATACCTCCTCCTGAGAGCCCTAACCTTGTTCCTGGCTGTTTTGATTTCGTCCGTCCACCACGGTGGAGCAGTGATCACTGGTGTTTTTTTCTTTTTGTAGCACGTGAAAGCTATAGTTGTGATTTCATTTTGCAGTCTCAGTGTAATGTTGTCCAGTTGGTCTTCTGTTGTCACTTTGTTGAGTTCTTTTATGTATTTATTTCTTATTTTTCTAATGAATTTATCAAATTTGGCATGTTTTCCTACCTTGGTTTGGAGACCATGTCTCTGGTAGTCTATGTTTTTATGATTTTTGATTGTGTAAGTAATGTAGCAGTGATCACTAAGTGAGGTTTCGTCACTGACTTGCCAATCACTGATGTCGTTGCCCAGGGCGACCGTGGCTATGGTTAAGTCCGGCCAACCCCTTAATTCCCTGAGCCTCCCGTCCGGATCTCTCCGTGAGACTCTAAATGAGGGTTTGGCGTCTGGTGGGTTGTGGACGAACAAGGAGTGTAGCAGGAGGAAGTCTGTGAGTTCCCTGCCCCTTTGGTCAGTGTCTTCGTATCCCCAGGCTGTGGAGTGTGCGTTGAAGTCCCCCGCCAGCAGCACTTCGCCCACCGCTTTTTTCAGAGCTTCTTCGATCTCTGTTAGTACGTTAGGGAAGTGCGCTGATGGGGGAGCGTATACGTTGATTATTGTAAATTGGTTGTCTTTGTTTTCTAATGTTATGGCAGTGGTGAATTCTTTCGCGAGTATTGTCATAGGTTTAGTTCCTAGTTTGGTGATTATCGCTGATTTGTTGGATGGTGTTTTCGTTATGTTCCACTTCTTTTGGTTAAACCCTGTGATGTTCCCAGTTTTTTTGTGTTGATGGAAGTCTTGCAGTAGTATCACCTGGAAGCCCCGCGCTTCGGCGAGACCCCCCAGGCAATCCGTTGCCCTACTTCCACCATGAAGATTTATTTGAATGCATTTAATAGAGTCGTCTTGAGTAACTGTTGAGTTAGGTGTACTGTTTGTGTGTGGGCCTGCCGTGTTTGTGTCTGTTGTTGTGTGTGAGGGTGAAGATGTGGCTGTTTGAAAGTGGAGGGTGACGTTAGTGGAGTTGGTTTTGATGGCCGCGCTCCTTGAGCGTGTCAGTCTCTGACTATCTATGGCCATTGTGGTGTCGACGTGTCGCATTGTAGCTTTTTTTCCTCTCTATGTCTGCTCGCGACCTCGTCACTAGCCTCTCTTGGTTACCAAAGGTATTGATCGTCACTCTCCCTGTGAGCACCTCAACGCCTTTAGACAGTGCCTTGCCCTGTTCTGTCTGAATTTGCCTGACACGGAGGAGAGTCCGCCAGACCCAGCATGCACCCGAGTTCAGCGGATGTTTCGTATCCTTGTCGACTGGGATGTATCCTTTCATGTTGATGTTATAGTTGTAGCACGCGATGCAGCAGACTCTGTCCATACTGCACTCTGTGTGCACATGCTCTCCCGCACACTTGGAACACCTCTGGGGCCTGTTGCAATCCTTTGCCACGTGATCGAACTCTAAACATTTGTGGCAGCGGATGATGCTGATGAAAGGCCTAATTGGACATTCCCTGAGCCCCAGGCAGATCGTCCTTGCCTTAAGCAGGCGATCTGCCAGTGGTTCAGGGAGCAGGACCCTTTGGTGTTTTCCCCCGCGGGCCAGCGTGTGCCTGGACAGAGTGACCGCATCGTCTGCGCGTCGCGGGTCAAATCCAATCCTATTTTCAATCTTCTGCTTGATTTGGGCTTCTGTCACATGGTCTGGGATGTTAAAAATAATTACTTTCTTCTTCCTTATGCTTGCTGTCTTCACTGTTATATCTTCGTTCTCTTCAATTTTTTCCGTCAGTGTTTCTTTGATCTTCGAAGCTTCTTCAGCGTTTTCGCAAATTATCTTTATGCCCTTGTTTATTCTTTTTAGATTCTTCACTCCTTGGTGGTGCTCCATCGTTGCAGCTCTCACAGTGTTCTCGATTTCCTCTGCATTCCTATCTGAGTTTGACTGGATGATGAGGGTGGAGGTTGACGCTTTCAGCACTTCCGAATACCCTTTTTGGGTCTTTGTCTGTGTTGGAGCGACAGCTTTCTCCCTCTGAGCCACTTCTGTTTCACCTGTGCTGATGACCACTGTGCTTGGTATCGCCTGGATTTGACACTCGTAGATTGCTGCCTTGGCTTCCGCTGCATTCCTTTTTATTTCCAGCTCTATTAGGTTCGTCATGATTATGTCTGTAGCTTTATCTATTTCTTCACTTGTGGTCTTCAATACACCTTTGCATTTGTGTTGCAACGCTTGAATGTAGCTGAGAGCCCTGAGAATTCTTTCTGATTCTTTGCTTCGTTTTATGCCGATATCTGGTTCCTCACAGATGTTGAGTAACTCTTTCCTCATCTCCTTCAATAGTTGCGTTTGTTCTGGTCTTTGTGCCTTTTCATTACCTTCGCTCGTCTCTTTTTCTTCATCTTCTAATTCCATTGTGCCGTCTGACTCACTATCTTCATCTTTATTCTTCATCTTGAATTTATCTTCAATTTTCCGCATAGTTTCCTTTGTTTGTAATTTCTTCGACTTTACTTCTTTGCTGTCTTTTTCTTTCTGGCTTTGTGATGGCCCGGATGCATCTTTCACCAACGAACTACCCCTCCGAAGGCTGGCACTGAGTGTGTTCTGCTTGGTTGCATTCCTTGTGGGCAAGGGTGGGGAGGCACTATTGACGCCATTCTTGGCATTGCCTGATCCGCGTGTCATGTTTGTTATGTGTTGATAATGTTGAGGTGTGTAATACTAGCCACTAATTTTTTATCAAATTAAGTTAGATCCTCTTCTGGAAAGCTGACGACCATGGGATGTGGGACCCCCCTGGCCAGCCAGCGAGACCGCACCAACCCAAAGCATGATAGGTGGACAACAACCCCCTAAAAAGAATACTCAACTGAAAACAAAACAAAAAAAACTAAGTAAACAGAAACCGCGTGTGAATAGTGTACCTAAGACCCGAAGCTGGGAGAGTGTACTGGGCACCGGTCCCGCACCGCGGCAGGGTTTTCCAAGAGAGTTCCCCCTCATGCGTGGGATCCCCATAGAAAAACGCCGATGCCCTAAAGTTCCGTATACGGTGTACAGTGTACACTAAAACAGAAAATTTAAAAGGTGTGACATCAATGAGCAAAGTTATAAAAACATAAAATATTAAAACATGTTAAAAAACAGAAACTTGAGCAAAGCAATCAAACTTGGAGGCTGACCTGTTGAAAGGACCTAATACCAACCCCCTCCCTCCCGGGGAAAAAAAGGAATAGGGGGCGTAAGACTACTACGAACCCTAGCAACAACTGCCTAAACTGCAACATAAAAACTAAGATACAAAAAAAAAAAAAAAAAAAAAAAAAAAAAAAAAAAAGAGGGAAAATGGTGAGCGCATTACATAATCCAAGAACCATACTACCCCCCTCCCCAGAGGCCAAGAGTTAAATTAAAAACCAAGAGGGGTAGTTATGGCAAAATTACAATGAAAGTAACTTAATGACTTAACATTAGAACAGATACTTAGAGGCCAAAAAAAAAGAAAAAAAAACGGAGATGGGATACAAAATAAGGCCGTAACCCCCCCCCCCCAAAAAAAAAAAACAAGATACTGGAACTACTAATGGTAAAAGCTAAGGCGATAAAAACTGGGAGCAATTAGCAGAAAATGACAATATAACTGCGTTTAAACTGTAGAGCAACTGTCGAGAACCCAAAGCATCCTAGTAAAATTACCACAATAATATGTTGACTGAATACTAAAGCATCTAGGGTAATACCCAATATATACAAAGAGTTGTCCAATAAAGAAAGCCATATGAAGAGGATAATATAACAAATAGTTGTTAAAATAACAATTACACTGAAACCCCAAGATTAGCAAAACAGAGTCAAGTTGAAAAGATAAATTGGTTAGGCCGGGCAGTACTAAATCTATAAAAATAATTAATGAACTGTTAGAACCTAGCAAGAGCCGAGAAATAAAAAAAAAAAAAAAAAAAAAAAAAAGGCTTCAACCCCCCCCCCCTCGAGGAAAAACACTATAGCTGCAAATTATGCATATTAATAACAAAATAACAACTACTATAAAAAAGGGGAATACAAATGAAGCTAGCACTAATGTGGAAATAGTCGAAGGACTGGAATTTAATTCAGTTATTGGAGCTTATGGATACTAGTCAAAATTATTGCTATGAGAGATTGTTTAAAAAATTAGACAAGACGGGGGGGGGCGAGAAGTTAATTAAAAGGCAGTTAGACACGGCAGTTAATTATTGCTAAAAAAAAGAGCATGTTGAACTATTGCAGATGAATGTTGTTAATGAATTAAATGAACAGGAGTGCCCTAATAAAGCATTAATTACTGAGTCCAAATAGCAGAAGTTAGACAGTGAACTGCGATTAAGCTATTTAGAAATGAAAAGTTTAACAAATTAATAACATAGTCAAATAAAATAAGAAGCGGCATTGAGTTGCTTGACAAAGAAGCATAATAGGAAGTGGGATATGGTTATAATTAAACGGAGAGCAACTGAAATAATTAAAAATAATTAAGGAACAATTTGGCGATGATTAAAAGGGAATGGGACCCCCCCCCCCAAGATAACAAATCCCAGGCAATAAACCCAAGGTTACCCTTTGGAGAATAGAATTCATGACAAGTCAGCCCCCATGATTGATTAGACTAAACAGATCGTAGACTGAGAGATAAATAGACTCCTGAAACACAATTACTAATGTAACAAAAGACAGATGTACACAGCAGGCTGGATTATAGCGTGCCCCGATGGGAGTGAAAATATAACAGGCTATTATGTGGAAATATAACAGTCAGATCTCGAAAAAATGAACCAGGTAAATGGAGACTTAAATGATAAGAGGATTAGAATCCCATTAGTGATAACAATGGACCCTCAGAACACCTCAGCAACGAGTATAAAGTACACTGATAATAGATTGAAAGCACAATAAAACCAATATATCACTGACATGGCATATTAACTATTGAACTGGTGGAATGTGGGAACTTGTAAAGAATTAAAAAAAAAAAAAAAAAAAAAAAAAAAAAAAAAAAAAAACCACCCTGCGATGCGATGACACACGTATCCAAGATAACAGGTTAATAATAACTAAAGCTATGAGTGATTGTGGGAGCCTGTCAAAAGCTTTGGCAACCAGGATTAAGAAACAAGTTAAGATAAACGGGACAATTAAGAAGAAAGTTGAAGAGAATAACGGAATTATAACAGTTATGATATTGTAAGAGGCTTAATTAAAAATATAACTAAACTACTAATGATGAAAACTAAAACATATAGGGCTAGCAAAAACCTGGAATTAAAAGATGAACTGAACTTTAATCTATAATATATAGCTTGGTTACAGGTAATAATAATTGCTAGGAGAAAAAGATTAGGCTAATGCTAGAAATAATGGAGAGATTATTAATAAGCAATTTAGCATAGGCTGTTGGTTAAACTTAAAAAAAAAAAAACAATATATGGAATAATCATGGGAAATTAAACACCGTACCTAAACATTAGGCAGCGCAAGGGAGGGGGGGGGGTACCAAAACTACAATTAAAACAACTATGGGCTAGCGAAAAACGTGAGTTTAAAAAGAAAGGCTTAAAATTAGAACAGTTACTTAAAAAAATGGTAATTAACGCTATTGGGAGATAGAAAAATGATGTTGAGACTCCCCCTCCAGGGGGGAGTTGAGTTGGCTGGCTAATAAGGATAATCTAAGAGTTAATTATAGCTATGGGATATAATAAGACAAGGCCTAGAGAGCTTATGTTTAGATTAACTAATTAATACCATTAATAGCAGTGAAAGACACTTAGATTAAAGCTATTACCAGTACTACTAGTGATAGAAACTAGGACTTATAGAGCTAGTTGAAACCTGGGATTAAACGAGGAACTGTTAATAGCTAAGAGAAAAAGATTAAACTAAGACAAAGAAAGGGGGAGAGATAATTATTGGGCAATTAAGCATTGGCTGGTAGATGAAACTAAGAGAGAGTTAAGCTATGGAGGTAGATATCAAGTAACTAACAATTAAGAGCTAGCAAAAAAAAAAATAAAAATAAAAAAAAATAAAAAAAAAATAATGAGAAATTGATAAAAAAGACTTAGCGTTAAAACAATAAAAACAATGGAATGGGAAACTAAATAAGGCTGAAACCCTCCCCCTACTACTATTATAACTGCGATTGAGGCATAATTAAAAATAATACTAGAACTACTATTGATAAAAGCTTAGCACGATTAATTACTGAGCTCAATTAGCATAAAGTGACAGTAAAGCTGCGAATGAACTATTGAAAAATAAATACTAAGAGTACCCAAGTCTACCTTATAAAATTACAACAATAGTTAGCTGACTGGAATACTAAAGCATATAAAGTATTACCCAGAAGAAACAAATATTAAAACAATAAAAATATTCTATCGGAGGGGATATTGTAACAAATAGTTTAAATAATTAAAATAACAATTCCGCTGATACCCCATGAATGGCAGATTAAAGCAGCAAAAACAAGTTGATTCAAAAGTAAAATTGGATTGAAAATACTTAGTTAGAATCTAGACAATTTAGCAAGAAATAAATACTAAGGCTACCAAAAGCATCCTAATTATATTACAACAATAATAAACTGACCGAGAACTAAAGCAAATAGAGTAATACCCAAAGTATACAGATAATAATTCAATAAAAATAACCGTACAAAGAGGATTATATAGCAAAAAGTTTGAGTAATTAAAATAACAAATACGCTAAAGTCCCAAGATTAGCAAAAGAGAGTAATAAAAACAAGCTGTAAGATAATAAAAATAGATTAAAATACAATTTTTGAACTTAGGCAATTGAGCATAGGCTGTTAGACATAGCTAGCAATAAGTTAGGCATGGGAAATTGAATAGTGAACTAATTAAACAGGCTGGGCAGGGGAGGAATTAAACTTCAAAAATAATAAGAGTATTGTTGTGGAAATAGTAGATTAACTGGAATTTTACAATTCAGCTGAAAGTTGATAGTGAAATAGTTAGTTGAGTAATTAAAATATCAATTACACTACCACCCCATTAATAGCAAAACAGAGTAATAAAAACAAGTTTGTTAAGATAGTAAAAATTGATAATAAAAACATATTTTGGTAGCTAATATTGGAAGAGAGTAAATTAAGGAATAACTGGGCATGGATACATGTGTCATTAAAAAAGATTATACCCAAATAAAATAATAGCTGACACCTAAATGAATTAAAATTGTCCAAACATCATGCTTCCTACCTATAGGCCTGGCCGGTGCAGTCCCGCGACGCCTTATCCTGGGGATCCCGGGTCCATGGTGCTGTCTAAGCCGCTTTAGCCGCTCATGTTCCTCGCTCTAAGAGCCACTGAAAAACACGTCTTTCTCCTTCGCCTCCAAGGACGAAAAACTTGCAATTCAGTAGCTTTGGTTGCCACTTATTGGCAAAACTCTGAAATGCCTTTTAATACGAAAACTGAAGGGTAGGTCAAGGCACTATTTTGATCAGCCCTCCCTAATCTCGTCTATATGTTAAAATATCAAATAAAGCTTTTGTGCAAAAATGTTTAAAGATAGAAAACCAACAATTATAAATGCACAAATAAAAAAGAAAATGTAGCAAACAACCGTTTCGAATCTACTATGGAGATTCTTCATCCGTGCAAAACTCAGCGAGCTAGAAAAAGCAAAACTGAGGTCAGTTTTGCTTTTTCTAGCAACTATTTCTTGTCAACTATTACTTGTCCCCTTTCGTATTTATTTTAATATAATTATAATGCTCTCAGGATCTTATATTTAGTAAACATACTTTTTTCTGTTCTGTAGGTGCCTTCCAAAAAATAAATTGGACATCAAAGGATTGTTGTAATGGCTATGTATGCGCTATGAATGGTAGATGTAAACCAAGACCCTTTGGGTTAGGTATAAATGATAGTGCGTTGAATGCTGTAAGTAACTAAAAAGAAACAACATGCCATGCATAAATATTGTTTCAAAATAAAATATAATTGCTAAAAAATGGATATAGTGAATTTTTGTTTTTACATATTACAACATAAGCAGATTTTCAACATCATTTGTAATTAATTTCAAACACATATACACTTGTAAAAACATAAATACTGATTGATATTTATATCACAAATAATGTATAATTAAAAAATAGGTATCAAGATGACACTGTTTGATTTTAATTGACATGCATGAATGACACCTATATAATATTTAACAGAAATATTAAATGTTAATGAATAAAAATTAATTTTGAAGAGAAAGAATCAAATCTACAAGAGTTTTTAACTTCAACTAACGAATTGTATGTTGTTTCAATAAACCATTGCAATGTTAAATTTCTACAAAATGTAAACTTGAATTTTAAATTAACTGTACGTATTTGGAATGATGAATATGCTTTGATAACAAAACACTTTAAATTGTTTAAAATTCGTTAGATCTATGTTTTTAAAGCATACAAAAGACGTTTTGCATAAACTTACACATATACTGATGTTCATGGTACTACTAAACTTTCCTTTTCTTCCACCGGATAGCCTCATATTTTTTTTGCATTTTTTTTTATGAAAAGTACTCAAGGAAATAGAGGATTTTACCTAACAAAATCATGGTAGTTCCGAAAAAAGGCTTACTTTATGTTTTTTAGGTCTCTAAATCCGAATTTCCAACTTCCCACCAAAATTTCCCCTTGCAACCCCCTCCCATCTAAATTTTGGTTAAATATCCCTAAAAGTTTTTAAAAAAAATTCGCCCTCTGAACTTTCCCTATAAGGCTTACTTTATGTTTTTTGGGTTGCTAAATCCGAATTTTAACTTCTCACTAAAAGTCCCCCTAAACCAAATTTTGGTGAAAAAAAAAACCTTTAAAATTGGTTTTGTAAAATTGTTTTAGTAAAAAAGTATCTATAAATTTAGAAAGTAGGCATAATTTACAACCAATAAGATATATGACATTATCATGTAGGATGAACGGTTAGCGGGAAGCCTTTCCCCTTCTTCTCAGCGTCTGTTCATGCACAAAGTTGCGCAATTCCGCTCATCGCTTGCAATCGCTCTCAAATTTCCCTTAAAAACATTGCTATATGGCTAATTTTATGCTTTTTTGTATAGCTGAATCAGAATTGTAATTTCCCATCTAAATCTCCCCTCGCTAATCTTAGTAAAATGATCCCCAAAATAGGATTTTTAAATTGTTTTAGGGAAAAATATCTAGAAATTCAAAAAGTAGACTAAACTTGCAACAAATAAGATACATGACATTACGACGTAGCACAAACAAGGTGGGAGGAGCCTGCCACTCTACATGCGCGGCGGCACTGGGTGCACTAAAGCATGCAATTCCGCTTAACAATTCAAATCGTTTGCGTTTCCCTCCGAATTTTCTTGTTCCTCCGAATCTTGTTCCTCCGAAGATACTTTTTCATTAACCCGCGAGAACTCGCGCAAGAGAATTTCTTTCTCCATCATACCCTTTATAAGACTATTTTTAAGACTATTTTTCATTTTAATAAAATTCCAAAATGTGATTTTGATTACTTTACCTCTTTTTTGAATAAAAGTACTAAGTCAAACAAAAAATATGATATTAAATGGCTGTAAAGTAAAAGAAAAGAATTGAGTACCGTGAGAAAAATTCTCATAGCGAGTTCTAACGGGTTAAAACAATAAAATAATAATAATAATAACAAACTTATATTGGGGGCATTTTTCAAAAATTTTGAGGAGTTCGGGAAGTTTTTGGTGCGAAGTTGGAAATTCGGATTTAATGGCCCAAAATACACAAAGTAAGCCTTTTTCCAGAAATACCGTGAATCTCGTTTGGCAGAGTCTCTTTGCGTTGTCTGTTAAATGGTATCTTTTATCGATACATATCTCTGGACATTATTTATGAACTCCAGGAGATTAATCTGGCGTCTAGAATTGGGTGACCTGCCATCTATTTTTAATAACAATCCACATAATTTTTAAAAAATATTCTATCTCTAAATTCGAAATGAAAACCATAAATTGTATCGTATATAGTGTTTTTACATTGACAAGTATTGTTTATGACCAATAAAACATGATTCACACTGTAAAACAGTTGCTTATAAATTCTTGTAAACATTATATGACTTCCAAAAAACACTGTGTTTTGCACGGCTGACTACAAATAAGAAATTTTCCATCAACAAATTTGAACAGAAAATTTTGCCTAATTTTATTAGGCTTTCAAGTCTAATTTCCATCAAAAATATGACAAATTTTTAACTATATTTTACTGGCGTAAGTTTTATCCGGCAGTAATGAAGCCCTAGCCTTGTCATAAGCCATGTTTGCCAAAATATGCTAATTTTCACATTGTTGAAAATAGGCAACGGGAAATACGCAATTTTTCAAACATATTTTGAAAATAGAAGAAAGTAATTGGTTAGCAAATAGTCATTTAAAGATTATTTTATTTTTCATTAAAGATTATTTCTATGAACTTTTCTCTAAAAAAAAATCAAGTGCCAATCATTTGTTATAAAAAACATAGAAAAAAATTATAAAACACAGAAACGTACAAAAATGTACTTCGTGCAATTAAATAAAAACGAAATATTTATTGCACCATATGCTGAAAATTTAACATTCAGAAGATGACTCACAAAATATTTGCTGTGGATATTACATGACTAGCGTAGCAATAATCGAAGTACTCATGGCCGTAGATAAGGGGTCAGCACTCCCTAAATTGTTTTGAGCTTCTCTTGCATAAGATTCCAAGGTCACTAAATGGATTTTTTTTCTGATAATCCAAATGCAATTCTGTTTAAAAATCTATTTTGCAGAAATACTAAATTATACCTAAAGAACTTGTTTCAATACCAGCTTATCCTATTTGCACATATAAAGCTAATACGATGTTTAATATTGCAATAATTATACACTCGTATTTTTCATCACCATATTCTTTTCTAAGGTTAAATGAAGTTATTAAAATAGTTTAATAAAAACCATAGTACCTATTATGTGAATATGCATTAATTTTTCTTTCTGCGTCAGCAAGAGAGAGAGAGAGAAAATATAACCCCCCCTATATTTTCTTGAACCCCCCCCCCCCTGTTATTCACTTCTAGCTACGATTCTGCATCTCCTAAAACTAATGTTTTAGCCTCGTTTGTAAGTAATGACCAAATCACAGATAAATCATATCTTCAACATTTTCCACTGTGCAAGATCATAAGTTAGCAAAAGTATCTTGAACTTATTAAAGGAGAAAATTCTGATGTATATTCTTGATTAGACAACTTTTCTAACCACACATAGAAACATTTAGAGATCTTTTCAGTCAATGATAATTTTCCTAAATCAGGGGGGAGGGGGTGATATTTCAACCTCCAATGAATGAACCAATAGGAACGAATCTGGGATTGAAGGATTTCGGAAACAAGAAAAATTTTACAAACTTATCGCGTAATCCTGTCTGTTCAACATTCGTGGATAACCTTAAAAAAGTTTAAGGAGCTTATTTATCCAATACATATCAAGCTGAATGATTACTGCTGATTACAAAGCACGTTTTGTAAAATGTTGTTATTTTTTCCGTGTGATATGGCCATTAGAAGTACATCCATCCGCTGCGCAAGAAACTATCATGAAATATTTTTTAAGGGTAATACTAAAAACTCTCACAAATTTTTCACAGACGTAAAAGATAAATTTCTGGTGAGATCGTCGTTGTTTTTTTTCTCCATTATTTTATTCAAATCTTGTTTAACTTGCCTAAGTATGGCTCATATTCCTTTAGAAATACCCACCATCGCTAACACACTAGAAGGGTTATAACATAAACATCAACATCAACACAATTTATGACACTGCGTAAGACACTAGCAGTCAAAAAAAAATACACAAGATTCAGATGACACGTCAAATCGTTACTTTATATTATTTAACAGCTTACACCCTTTTTTCTTTGTTTAAAGAATAAAATAAAATAACTCACTGCTGATAACAATATGACGACTGCTGATAACGATTGTCTTCTGGAGTTATAAGGATGTTTCTTTTACTAATTGATTATTACGATAACCAAAAACTATTGCCAAACTATAAGATTAAATTCTAGTAATAACTTAACGTAAATGTTACAAGCATTTGATTTTTAATATGTTACATGTGTTTGCATATCATAATTGTTTTAATTTGACGATTTCTGTGTATTCTAATAAATCATTTAAAATTTATATGTTCTTTCGTTATTTAAAATAAAAATTATGCTAATTTGTATTATTTGGGAGTAGTTAATCAATTTATGTAATTCTTTTGAAATCGTTGATGGAATAATCAAGTAGTATCCGCAATTACGTAATAGAGCATTCCTATGTATTGAAATTATTTAAATGTACGTTTAAATTTTACTTTGTAATTACAATACATTTTATAAATAGCTTAAGTGTGTTATTTGTTCATATTTTATAGTGTGAATATCCATGATGGGTAAGTGGCAGCCAACGACTAGTTTCTTTATTTCGAAAAATATATATATCTGCTGCTAACAACATATATTAATATTAGCAGCTTATCCAGAAACATATTAGTGCATCCTCAAACGCTGAACTGTATATTTATAGAATAACATTCGATTGAGCATTAAGTTTTTTCTTAAATCAATTCAAAATGTGATCGTTTAATTTTAAATGAAGGATACTCTTCTATGCATTATTCGCAGATGGGAAGCAGATTCCACTACTTAATAATTGTATTAAGAAATCAGAATATATACAGTCGAGTCTCTATATAACGAAGTCCACAGTTCCAGTAAAAAATTCGTTATATAGAGAAATTCGATGTATAGAGAATGATGTTAAAAATCGTATTTAATGTGTGAAATTTGAACAAAAATTATTTTTGATCTTTTGAATTAAGAATTTGAAATGTTTAAAAGTAAATATTAACATAACGTTTTATTTCTTAATTATTTAAGCTGTTTCAAAAAAGAGGACAGACATTTATTTGAAAGCTTTTAAAATCAAATAAGGAAGACTTGCATTAATTTCAGACGAAGAAATCTGTAATTTTTTATTGTTCTGATTTTAAAATTGTTACGCTCTCTAAAAAATGCTCAAATTTTACGAAGGAATGAAAAATTGCAGTTAACATTTTCCTCCATTTGAAGGCCTCTCTTATGCGCCTCTCATTGATTCCTGTCTTACATGTGTATCAATCCAATTGACACTGTTTTGGGAAGGATGTGGAAAGATGTGTGGGAGGTGGTATGAATTCGTTGGATTTAAAGAACAAGGAGAGAAGTAATAAATAAATAAAAAAACCCTCAGCACTGACGATAAATTAAAAATAAGTGATGGAAAATTGATTCCATATGATTTCGAAGCTTTTTAAAACTGTTTTTTATGACCAATTTATGAAAAAATTCGTTATATGGAGATAGATATTTCGCTATATAGAGATTCTTTTTAATGTAATCATGCAAAAAGTGGACCATTCCTACTAAAAATTCGTTATTTAGAGAAATTCGATGCATGGAGTTTCGTTATAGGGAGACTCGCCTGTATATATATGTATATTTTTTTTACCTTACTCTAAATTTTAAATGTTCATATTTTAATATTAAGATTATTCAAACGTGAGAGAGATATCTTTCATAATTCTGTCTACAGGCAATTGAAATGCCCTTATTACTTTTCTTCAAGCTCTCAAAATATAAAAACATCAACACATAACGAAATTTCTATGAAAAAATTAAACATTTATCTCCAAGGTCGGTCGAAACTAAAAAAAGTCCATTAAGTGTATAAAAAAAAATGTGATGCAAATCTTAAATTGTTGTAATTATTTTAAAATGTTTAGTTGTTTTTATTTTAATTTGTTGTCTCATTATTTTATTTCAAATTTTAGAAATTTAGAAAATATACGAAAGGTTTAAAAAAGAGCAAACAATTTCAACAAAACTAGAATTAAATATAATGCATGTAATTTTTCAAACTGAAAAACAATTTTGACGAATTTGGTCACGAGACAATAATCTGTAGGTTTATTTCCTCTGGTGTTTATTCAATATAGAATAGGATGATAAAATTTTAATTAAAGTGCGTCTTTTAAAATAAAAATTGTAAAATATTTTTTTTACAAATGCCTAAAAGGCCGCATTCTAAAAATAAATAAATAAATAATAAGAAAAAAATGTAAATTCTTACACGAATAAAAATGCTTTGAAGATTCATGATTTTCTCAAACGGAAAAATCTGGAACACAGCTTTCCTTTCAGCAGTTTATTCCGTAGCTTTAACAATAATGGGTCGCATTCAAAACGTAAACATGGAAAAGTTACATTCTTTATAGTTGCTGGGACAGGTTTGACAATTATTTCGATAATAAAACCTGAAATTCGGCAATCACACACTGTAAAAAAAATCTGTAAAGGTATTAAACATTTTCTAGGAAACTGGGATTCCAAGAACTTTTCATGTAACAGTAACAGCAAAAATTCAAGTTTCAGAATCGGTTACATGGATTTTTCCTGTTACCATTACATGAAAAGTTCTTGGAGTCCTAGTTTCCTAGAAAATGCTTAGTACCTGTACAGATTTTTTTTTACAGTGCAGATGACAATAACATATAAAGTCATTCTTTTTTTTTTCATCTTCTTTTGCTTTTTTACATTGATGTTTTAAAAAGACCTTCTCGCAAGGCTTTTTCATCATTTTCCAACGTAGTATAAACGTGTTTATGAATTCGATTGTTCTGGCAGTCCGTCTGTCTTGTAAAAATAAATGTATAAATAAATAAATCTGTGAAGATACTAAACTTTTTCTTGGAAACTAGGATTCCTAGAACTTTTCATGTAGTGGAAACAGCCGAAATTCATATAAAAGAACATATTACATGAATTTTTGCTGTTATCTTTACATGAAAAAAAATCTAGGAATCCCAGTTTCCCAGAAAAAGTTAAGTAACTTATAATACTTTGTTACAGTGTGTTCGTGCACTAGCTCGCTCAAATATGCTGAATTACCATATATGCAATTTACATACAATATTCAGTTTCCTATGACATGTTCGGTATTGAAAATAAAGGGTGTTGCGTTATTGAAAATATAGAGTGTTGCATTTATATTCATTTCCAGAAGCACTAAAGAGAATTGCATTTTATTATGGTGAAAAACATACTGCTAAAAAAAGTCTATATTATATTTTAGATACAAAGTTTTGAATACACATCTTTTAAAACGAATCGATTCAAAAAATATTAATATTAAAAACATACTTTTTTTTAAAATGTAAAACACCCTAAAGATTCACAGACTTTATAATAGTTTCCTGTACATAAGTTACAAACACAATTTTAAAGGTCTTAACTGCAACTTCTTATTTTCAACTGTCTCAAATTAAAAAAAAAAGTAATAATACTCCAATTTTTTCAAATATCATAAAACTATGCCTGGTTTTGTTTAACAAAAAAGAACGAAAGGAAGAAAAATATTATAACGAGTTGTTTAACATGCGTAATTGATATACTCTCAAAAAAGCTTTCTTCATTTCACGGAAAATCTATTGGCATTTAAATAATGCTAAAATACCCATCAAATGAAGACAGTTGTGAAACAGAAAACCGCACGGGTTGGATTCGAAACAACCACCCCAGCATTAGGAGGTGAACACGTTAGCACAGGGATACGGTTGTACAACAGAGAATTTGGTTTAAAATAAATTTGTTCATTTCAAGTGTGTATAGCTTAATTAATTTCTTCAAAAAGCAGTTAGTTTTGAAGTTAATTTCAGCCAAGATTTCGTCTTTAATGAGATTGTGGCTGGTGATTTTATGCTTCAGTATTAATATAGGATAAAAATATGAATTTAAAATATAATTACATATATTACTAGAAGTAAAATATGGATGTTGTATTTTTATTCGATAAGAATTTTTTTCAGCAATATGTTTTTCTATTTAGTTTTTTTAAATTAAAATATCTTTTAATTGTGTTCATAAAAGTATTTTTAAGGGCGAATATTTATTTATAAACAATTTCATAAATACAACTTTATTTAACTTTATTCAATTTATCTAACTTTAAAAAATAAATTGTGAGCATTTTTAAATACACGAGGAAAGTAATTGGTATTTATTTTTTAAATTCGAAAACATTTTTGTCTTCTTAAACTAAATTAGACATCTTAATTTATAGATTTTTTGGCTGTTCATTTAAAAAGTAATTTCGAATTTATTACTAATAGAACCAATACGCACGTGTGCTAGGAACAAAATAGAATAATTTCCTTTTTTTAGACGTTCGGAAAGAATTCACGGATCAAACATTCTTTCTAAGAGTACGGTAATTAATTGTGAAAAAATAAGTACACTGTTAAAAATCTTGCAGCATTTTGTAAAGTCATTTCACTGTTTTCTGAAAAACCAGTAACATAACCGTAATTTAACTCTATTCTGACCATAAAATTGGTAATAATAAGTTCAGAATAACGTAAAAAAGACGGTTGTTTTACTTTTTTTGTAGAAAACGGTCGAATGACTGGATAAAATGCTGCAGATTTTTAACAGTGTATAATTTAGTGCATATTGACTAATTTTTCTGACAGTGTATAGCGCCATCAATGTAACTGATTTTCCTTGAAAACTTATCAACAATCGACTTTTACCAATACTGGACAACCATTCGATATATATTTTAAATAGAGCCACATTTAGCCATTATCGGGATTTATTGAAAATAGTATCACTGTAAGACACGTTTACCAACAATTAATTACTTCGTTTTCGAAAAACAGCAATTATTTCTAAACATCATTTAAGGAACTTCTTGCGTTTTGAAAGAAAAGCAGAAATATTCCGCAAAAATGTACAGATAACGTACTTGATTTATACGTATTTTTAATCTGAAAATGTCAATTACGAAATTAGTACTGTTTAGTAAGGAAAATGAAACTATTCTGTAAAATTGTGCGGAAAAAGTTGTGTTGATTGACGAATATTTTCTTACATTGCTTCTGCACTGTATTTTAATGAGGCTACAATATTTTCCCCTAGGTAATTTTTTATGGATAATTGACATGCATTACAAGATGGCTAGTATAAAATGTATTATGTGTAGTACTTACAACTCGATTACAAAGGTATTCAAAAGAATTCCACCGCATAATGTCCTTTGAAGAAGGTACATTTGCGATTTACTTTAATGATGTTTGTATATTATCAAATTATAGAAACTGATAGGAATTTCAGTGATCCTTTAATACATGCTTTCAGTAAAATGTGGAGTGCAAACAATTCATTATTCATTTACAGGCTCACACAAAAGACTTTTGTTATATAAGGATCGACGGAGAAAAACAGTTTTCAGCATATTATTAGTTTAATGGTCCATTTGAAACATGATGACATTGATATACATTGGTGGAATTTACAACAAGATACTTTCTATAGGAGATGAGTGCAGTGGAAAGCATTTACTATTCATTTACAGAAACGCACAAAAGAGTTCGAACATAGTATGTATCCGCAGTGTTGAGTATTAAGGGTGATTGCTGAAAGGGTGTTTAAAGTCTTAGCATGTCTAATTATGGTATGCAGCTACATAACATTTGCATAATTTTATGAGGAAATGTTGTTCCTAAATCAATGAGTTTCCAATACAAATGATTTGAAAATATTTTCAATTGTAGCGTTTTTCAAAAAAAAAAAAAAAAAAAAAAAAAAAAGAAAAGAAAGAAAGAAAGAAAGAAAAAAGTAAAAAATTACTCACATGGATATGTCACTTGTATTACAAATTATCTTCGAAAAATACAGTTAGAAGGTTATTAAAGTATGCGCCTATCATAAAAACAATGTTTTTGCGAAAATTTTCGTTTTTACTTTTTTTTGTTTTACAAGAAAATAATATTGGATTCGCGAAAGTTTACAAGATCCAGTTTTCGACGGATTTAAGGTTTGAAACGTTTTTAAGGGTTAGAGAATCCGAAAAACACGTTTTTACAAAATGTTTGTCTGTGAGTCTGCCAATCTATCAATCTGTCTTCTGTCAGTCCGTCCGTCTGTATGTGACAAATTGTTTGTCGGCGCTCTATCTCAAGAACTCATGCACAGAATTTCACAAAACATTAGATTCATTTAGACCTTGCTATAAAATAGATCTGATTATTTTTTGTGCATATCGCTCAACAGGTTACGCTGCTACGTTTCATTATTTACAATTTCCACAATAGTCATAACTCAAGAACTAGTACATGGATTTCATAAAACTTTAGATTTAGTTAGTGCTTGATATAACATGGTGCTGATTACGTTTTGAGATGATTCGTTCAACAAGTGGCGCTGTCATGGTGCATTATACAGGATTATTGTAAAAGCCCTATCTCAAGAACTAATGCACGATATTTTCTAAAATTTTAGATACAGTTAGTCCTTGATGTAGATTAGTGTTTTTTTTATTTTAGGTGTTAATCGACCGAACAGGTGGCGCTGTTATGGTGCACTTGTCATGATTTATTAATAAATATATCTCAAGAACTAATGCATGGATTTTCCTTGAACTTCAGATTCAATTAGTACCTGATAAAAAATTGATCCTGATTAGCTTTTGATGTACATCACCCAACATGTGACGCTGTTATGCAGAATCTTTTTAAGATTTTGCAATAGCTCTTTATCAAAACCTAATGCGCGGATTTTCATCAAACTTCATATTCAGTAATAAGTTGACAAAAGTTGTTGCTGACTAGATTTTGGTTAAAACCCTCTAAACGGTGTTGCTGGCGTGCTGCATTTTTCAAAAAGTATTAACATGCATAAGACACAAGGAAGTTTTAAGATTGCCACATCTGACTAGTCGTATTTATCACGTTAATTTAAAATTTTCAAACATTAAGGATTCAAAAAATGCTTCTTTTTTAGCTCAGCAATAATTCGAAGGAAAGTTACAGGCCAAAATATAAATCTTTATACATGAATTTTTGTTCTATATTAAAATCTTAGTTTGAGTTTTTTGGAAGATTGCGTTTTTTATTATTTACGCTTATAAAAAACCTCATTTCTTCTTTAAAAAAAATAAGCTATTGAAATAAAATTTGTTCACAAGATTCTGCCAATTTATTGGTATATTATAAAGTAAAATACTGCTTTTAAGTATGTATACATAAATTTAAGAGTTTTTTTACTAAAAAATACATTGTTTACGCTTATAAGAAACCTCGTTTCTTAAAAAGTATTTAAGATATTGAAATAAAATTTGGTCACAAGGCTTTGCCTATTTATCGATATGTAATTAAGCAAAATACTGGTTTTAAGAGTGCATAGATAAATTTAAAAGGTTTTTTATTGAAAAATGCATACTTTTTACAGAAAAAAAATCATGTTTTTATTTAGCGGTATATGTTAGTAAATAAAAGAGGTATTGCAAATGTTTAGCTTCGCAATAGAGGTAAGAAGTTCGCTAATATATTGTTGAAAAAAAAATTCATCTATATTGAATAGATTTTGTTAAAGAAGATTTGACGTAAACGTAAATCTTTGCTATGATTTGACTTAATACTACTTAAATTTGAAAAGTTATTAAATATTCCATTGAATATTTATTTGAATTCAGAGTTTAATTTCTTGTTTAACTAAAATCACATGTATGCAACAAAAAGGATATATATATATATCTTTTTGGTGATTTTCTAACAAAAATCCTCCAAAAATAGGCACATACCTTAATCATCAACACCACAATTTGGAGCTTAAGCTTAAGGATTTCAGCTTCTTCAGTGACTCGACAAAATATTTTAAAAAATAGTAGTTTAAAGTTTATAATAACGTCAAGGGTGTTTTATAATAGTTTTTAGGCCAATATAAGTGCTTTTATTATAATATTTTTGTAGTGTCTCAAAATGCATTATAAATAATTTACGTTGCAATAAATCATCATTGTATTTTTACTGTTTTTTCACTAAGCACTATACACCACTTTTATTTTATTTTTTTATTCTTGTGTGTTCCATTACTGTTGATTCTACAATTATTTAAATTTCAAAATCATTTAAAAATAATTAGCAAATGTACATTAATTTTTTAATGTTTTTTTTTTTTCATTACAAATAAATGTCACATTTATTAACTAACGCAAATCAAACTCAGTAATCAAAACAGTTACACTTTTAAAAATAGGAGTGTTTAAATGGTGTGTATTGAAAATATTTAAATTTGTGTTTCGTTATTAAATCTGAAAACTCAAACATGGTAATTTATATTTGGAAAGATGTAAATCCATTGCTTTATTCAATTTGAGTACATAAAATCTAGTTAAAATATATTGAATTTTAAAATAAAAATCTCAGTCGTACAAAATTTAATGATTTTCCGAATTCCATTGTAATAAATGAAACTGATAAACATTATTACCGCAAATAAAAAACAGAAAGAGATCTTGTTTTAGTAGTCATATAATTCTCTAACTGTCAAATTATAACGTTTTGATAATCAATATAAAAATCACCAAGTTTGCTCATATAAATAGAAAGATTTATCAGAAAATCTTTCTGCTGAAAAATCACACAAAAAAAGGATTTATATAAGCAAATTATTCTCTCTTTATTTTTACTTTCTGACTCATTTTATGATATTAATAAATTTATCGTACAAAATACCACAAAAATTAAAGCTTAAAGGAAAAATTGAAGTTGATTATATTTAAACATATCATTATGACGAAATAGTTTATTGCACTGTTTATACATTTACTAGAGTTTATTTTTTCATTTGTGTAACATAAAATCCATATAAAAAATAATCAAATTTAATAAAATGTATTTTTAAAGATATTTAAAAAATAATAAAAGGAAACTATTAAGGATAGGATATTTCTAGCAGCATTAGAGTATACGTTGAACATGAGATGATTATTGTTCAATCATGGTGTTTGTGAGTGCGTTACTTTATATTACTGAAACAGGTTTTTAACATTAACACTATATAGTCGTATTTGAATACTTCATAAAAAAACGCAATAAAGTTTCTTTGAAAACAGTCTATTTTACCAGTCACATTCTCAAATTTTTCCCAAACTCAAAATTGGAACTATTCTATCGGACTTTTAATCAGATTCATTAAAACTTTCTCCACAACCTATACTTTAAATAATATAATTAAAACAAAAGAAAATTAAAACTTCTAAATTTTATAAGATTTTTTTTATTTTTAACGAATGCTTTATTAAATTGGGATGATCATCCGAATAATAAAATATAAAATATTCAAATAAAACTTTCATTTAGAGCAACTTAATGAAATGTCAAACTGTCAGATAAATGGTCTTTAAAATGTTGTCATAAAATATTACTATCAAGAATTTAATGTACAAGCCATTTCCATTTTATTAGCAATATACGTATTACACTAATGTATTATCCACATAACTTTCAAATAATTCATCTCAAACTAACCGAAGTGAATCATAATAACAATAATATGTATTTCATAACGAAAATTTAAGAACTTATATTATAAATAAATATTTTGCTTATAAGACGCCACTTTAATAATAATTTTAATAATAATACTTTATAATATACTTTAATAATATTTACTTTAATGTTTTATTTTTAAAATGATGTCTTATAAGCAAAATAATTATTTTTAATTTTTCGTTACAGAGTATATATTATTACCATTATTATATAGTTGTTAATGAACGTAATCAAGAGCTATTGCTTTTATATTTCACATTGATATCCAAATTCTCTTAAATATTTCTCAAAATACATCACGAAATATGTGTATTGAAATTTCACACATGATTTTATTTATTCCTCTCTCACTCATCGAGCATTTTACGACATTGTTGAACAATACACAATAAAAACATAACGTTTGAAAACGAGGAAGAGAGAAGATTTTACTTTTAAATTTACCTTAATATACGAGCCGTAAACTATTAATAAAAATATATAGACCAAATATGCACAGGAGGTTAGTAACTTTCGAGACCAAATTTAGTTAAATTAAAGGCAAAGATTCAATGTAAATTAAATTTGTTTAGTTTTATGCATAACTTCATACACTTTTCGATGATAAAATAATGAAAATGACATCGCGGTTACTAGATCCCTTCAAGCGTTTTTTTTTTTTTTTTTTTTTTTTTTTTTTTTTTTTTTTTTTTGATTCAGCGAGGACCTGCTGGCCATATGGAAGTATATACATGAAAATTTTGGTTTAATTCTATGCATAACTTTATACATTTTTCAATAGTACAATAATAGAAATAGCACAGAAATTGCTTTTAAAGGTCCCTTTCCGGCAATTTTTTTTAAGTTCAGGAAGGACATGCTTGACATAGACAAAAAACATCATACACAAAAAATTTTGTTCAGTTTAATGCATAACTTGTAAAATAATGAAAATGGCACAGACATCGCGATTACCCTTTCAGCGGAATATTTGAAAATTGAAGGATGATTTTCTTCCACAGTCAAAAACTTACACAAAAAATTTGGTCAATTCTATTTATATCTTCATACATTTTCGATGATACAATGGCGACGTACGGGTACACAGACACACAGAAATTTTGTAAAAACATGTTGTTTGGAACCCCTGAACCCTACAATCTGTCGAAAATGACACAAAAATCTCTATTAAAGCGGCCCCTTTCTGTCAAATATTTCAAAATTTAAGAAAACTTGTTTCTTACAGCCAAAAACATACAAAAAATTGATTCAATTCTATACATATCTTCATGTACTTTTCGATGTTACTAAGGTGACACACGGACATACGGACTGACAGATAGAGATGGGAATGCTCGGAAAAAACCGGAAAAATTGGGAAAAAAACGGTTTTTTTTCGGGTTTTTTCTGAAGGCTTATTTTTCAATTTTTCCGAACTGGAAAAATTGAAATTTCATTTATGAAATAATATAGTAAAAATTTTGTAATAGCTACATTCTCATACTTTTTATTTTATTTATTTTTATGTTGAGTGTCCCACATGAAAACTTTAATGTGGGTAATCTGATCTCTGAGCAGAAATCTGTTTGAGAAGACTTGAAAGGATCCTTCACATTTTTTTCTTGTTTGAAACACAAGACCTTTCGCAAAATTTCTCTTGAAAATAGACATTTCAGAAAAAAGTTTAATCTACAAATTGAATCTTTCGCAAATGCAGTGATTGGAGAAAGAAAAAATTTCAAACCATATAGCAGCTGAATCTTATCAAGTTGTATACATGCATATATAACCTTATTAAATATGTCTAAATAGGATTCTAAAAATAGTAATAATTTCTTATTCACAAATTCTGAATATATTTTGTATAAGTATATATACAAGAAATTCACAATTTCACAAAACAGGATTACATGAAAAAAATCTATGTATAATTAAATTAAACTTCTCTTTTTAAAAATTAATTCATGGGCAAAATTATTTCAATAATATGCCGATTAATAGAAATGGTAAAATAAAAAATTTAACATAAAATTTGAAGCATGCATTTATTACTTTTTTCTATCTTTTCAAGAAGTAAGTATTGAATTCGTGATAATTTTGACTTCCAGTTTTTGGTCTATTTAAACATTTTAGAAGGTCCTGAACACGATTTGATAGTTTTTGGAAAATATCTGTCCCTGTGTGAGTCTGTATGGGACAAAAATTTTATGGGCACTTGATCTCAAGAACTGATGCACATAATTTCACAAAACTTTAGATTCAGTTACACCTTGATATAAACTCGAGATGTTTAGTTATTAGTGTATATCGCCCAACTGATGGTGCTGCTATGCTGTATTATTCATAATTTCCAAAATAGTTCTTTCTCAAGAATTGATGTATGTATTTCCATAAAACTTCAGATTAAGTTAATCTTTGATATAACTTTGTGCACATAAATTTTGGTGTAAATCGCTCAACAGATGACGCTGCTATGCTGTATTATTCATGATTATCGCAATAGCTCTATCTTAAGGACTAAAAGACGATTTTTTTTTTTTTTTATCAAACTACAGATTCAGACAGTTCCTGATATTTATTAATGTTGTTTAGTTTTTGGTGTAAATTGCCCTATAGGTGGCACTACTATGCTGCATTTTTCAAGATTTCGTTATAGCTGATTAATTGAATGTTTTTTCAAGGTATTGAATCTAAAATTGACCTCCATTTTACCTCCATAATATACAGTAATGTTGCAAAACCATGGACAGTTTGCATTAGAAAAGTACAACTGCGATGAAAAAAAAACTCCCATATTTTATTACAAGTAACAATGTTCCAAATTATACATTCCCTCTTTATTAAACTTTGAATTTTTGTAGTTTTTTTAAGCACACTAGAAGTTTATCTCTGTATGTAACTACTTTTGTTAATTCCTCAAATAGCGAGCATTTTCTATTTGTAGTGTTTTCTGTTTTCAAAACTTTTGAGATCCATTCTTAGAAATATGAAATTACCATATGGAAACATTATTGAATATGGTTTCTTACTCAAGAATAGAACACCAGATTTCAGGATAAAAAGAAAAAAAATATGTTTAATAAAACTTAATAGAAATATTTTTCTGGTTTCAGCGAATAAAAATCTAACAGTCAATAAATCCTATGCTATTTTTTAGTTGCACACCTGAATAAGCCAAACTAAAACTTAGTTTTGTTTGAATTTAGATTATAAAACTAAATCAAAACTTTGAGTTGAGATTGGAAAGCTATACCAAAACTAAACATATCTTTTAAAGGAAATAAAATTATAATTGTAAGAATAAAGTGTAATAATAATAATGTACAAATATACATTTTTTTAAACAAACAATGGAATTTTTTTAATACTGATATTGATAATAATGGAAAAACTGTAACAATTTCTTTAAACTAGTATCATTTACTTAAAAACTATACTTATGTAAATGGAATGCATAATTTATTTCATTCCAAACTGCAGACATATTGGCTCTAGTTCTTACATTAAGTCAATTGGTAGTTAAACATGTAACTGAAAAATCATGTCAACATAGATATGATATAACAAACAAAAGTGTTTTAAAAATTCTTAGGCTGTGGAAAAAAAAAACTAAACTTTTAAAAGTGGGCTTTGCTACTTTCTTTTTATTTTGTAATATAAAGTGAAAATAATTTTCATTTAATACAAATAAATGGGAAAAAATGTTTATTATTTAACATTCTCTAAAAAAATATAATTTATTTGGGCAAAACAGTCATGAAAAATCAATTTTTCCAATTTTTCCGTTTTTTTCCGAAAAAACCGGTAAAAAAACAGTTTTTTTTCGCCACTTATATTTTTCCGGAAAATTTACATCTCTACTGACAAATATTTTTAAAAATATGTTTTTTGGAATCTCTAACCCTTAAAACGTGTAAATTCGTCAGAAATTGGAAGTCGAAAAAGATTTCCATTACAATGCTTTTTTTTTTATTGAAGATAGAAGAAAGTAAAAATCTCATCAACACTAAACCCAAAGCCTTTAACAAGAACCTGACCGAACCTGATATATTCGATTTCTAAGTAAAAGAAAATGTATCAAATTTTTAAACCGAAAGACTTTCCAAGATCAATTTAATAAAGTTTTGATAAATGATCATAATAAATGCTGTCATAATATATTGCTATCGAGAATTTAATGTACAATTCATTTTCCCTTTTAATGGTTAATATACGTATAAAACTAATAGTTATCCTTCATGTAACTTTCAAATAATGCATCTCAAACTAAACAAACTCTGTTATATAAATCTTCTATTACAAAATACGTCCACAGCAATGTCACGCAGTATATTAATTATTTTCCTGAGTGCCTCATCATTCATCATACCACAGTATGCATGTATGGATATATAATACTGCATGTTAAGAAATGAAATGATTAAACTTTTAAATTTATCGTCATTTTCCAGTCTGGGAAGTGTTGTTAATAATAAAAATTAGTTTGGGGGGCCACCGTAATACTTACTCATCATGGATATGCATACTGTAAAAATGAAAACAAGCACGTGTAAACTACTTACAAATAGCCTTGAAAAACCAAAGTAAAATTTAAACGCATGTTTAAATGTTTATCATACATAGAAATGGCCTATTTCAGAATTGCGGGTACTGCTTGATATATCCCATTGACCCATATCGACTAATTATATAAATTACTAAACTACTCGGAAATCAAAAAATTGGCATAATTTTTGTTTTAAATAATGAAAAAACAAAAAAAAATTAGTAAAAGATGATTAAAAATACAAATTAAACGTCATATTAAAAGTCAGCTATGATACACAAACACGTGCAATGTAAATAATGTCAAGTTCATGAGACATTTACGATAAGCCATTAAAGGAAAATAATTTTATAGTTTGGTGATAATTTTTGGTCGAGGCGGTAATCAATTAGTAAAAGAAACATCCTTATAACTCTAAAAATTATAAACCTTTATACTAACAGTTTACAGACTCGGATGATGTTTCTCATTTCCAATTTAAATGTATCTTTGAATTAAAATTTGAATGAAATACAGGATCATGAAAAATCGAAGAGTGTGAAAAGCAGAGTCATAAATATCTCGACAACTATTTATATACATCGGTTTCATTCTTTATGCAAAATTTATATATATATATATATATATATATATATATATATATATATATATATATATTGTCTTTTACAGCCACTACTTGAAAAAAATTCGAAAATTGTTAGGTACCTTCCATCAGGACGAATATTTCGAGAGTAAAAAAAAAATAGTTTCGTATACTAGAGGTTACTGATAATCAATGTACATTAGGGTGGATCGATTATCTATGGCGAAAAAAAAATTACCATTAATCAAAATCTACCTATGCGGAAAAGATGTTCTATTGTATGGAGATTAAGGGAAAAATAATAAAAAAAATAATTTTAAAATTTAATACTGCCACAAAAAGGGTTGAAATTTCGAAAAAATTTGAAAAAACACCGAATTTTGGTTAGGTTATTTTTGTCAAAAACTAATTACTTTAATATTTTTTTTAATCCAACAGTTCGGAAAAGATGCTATATCGTATGGAGGTTAAGTAAAAAACAATAATAAGTAATAAATTCAAAATTTAGTACTGCCACAAAAAAGTTGAAAATTCGATAAAATATTGAAAAAACGGAAAAAGATCTAAATTTGGTTAGATTTAATTTTGACGCAAAATAAACATTTTAATATCAATCAAAACCTACCTTTGCGTAAGAAATATTATATTGCATGGATATTAAGTATAAATAAATAAATAAATAAATAAAACTAATTTCGAAATTTAATACTCCTGCAAGTAATTTAAAGTTTCGAAAAACTGGCAGTTCCAGATTTTTCAGTTAGAATTTGTCTGCTTGTGTTTTTTGTAGCTTAGTGTACCTTGAATATTACTGTACCATGGCGTTGTTAAAATAAAATAAAAAAAGAGAGAGATATGAATTACACCCTATTTGGGTCTAGCTTTGATATGCCAGTAAATATGCTCCCTAATACAAAAAGTTATAAAATTTACATATTGGTATTTAAAGAATAACCGAAGAAAGAAATCGGTCAACATCTATTTATTTCCTGCCAGTGAGAAGGAGTTGCTAATAAGTTACTAGTGACCTGTAAATGAGATTCAATCTCAATAACTTACCATAGCAGCCTTTTAAGAAGAATTAAACTGTTTAACGACAAATATTGCGCTCTTCTTAATTCCTGTAAAACAAAATAAGATACTGAAAGCTACTACAGTCTTTTGGACCTTTCCGAAAATACTGCCTATTTTTTTCAGTTCAATAGATTTGAATATAAATATGAATGTTGAGTGTAAACTAAACCGACGTATTGAGAGCAAACTCACTTTTCTACATCATCAGCTATCATTGAAAAGCCGAAATGCTGCCAAGCTAGGTGTCACATCATCAGAATATTGGAGAGTTTGGGCACTTCCGACCAAGCAGGTGCTGCCATCGTGTCTGGTGCACTTCAAGACGTGGGCATTATCTCACAAAACTATGTATCGAATGCTACTGACAGAAAAAAATCGGCATGACAAAACAAACCAAATACCACTCCATCGTTTTAGTCATTCTCTTTAGTCATTTGTAAAAGATTATGACCATGGCCATTTTCTTTAAACTTTTATGGGTGTAAAGACTGACTGCATCACTAGAAAACAACAGAAGAAAAATGATAATAGAAGCAGACTTGAGCTTGAAAAAAGAACTGGGTTCCGAATACATCGGCCACATATATATAAATTCCGGGAGAGTACCAAACAATTTGAAAACACGACGTACATTTTTTGTCATGTGTTAACAATAATATACATGTAACAAAGTTGGTTGCTATCGGTTGTGACGTAATATCTGTTAATATAGATGTTAAAGGATGTGTTATTCGAAATATGGGACTGATCTTCAAGCGTCCACTACAATGTTTTTTGTGCTAGTTACACACCAATGAAGTTTCACTATGTCATCTTTTTGCAGCGAGGATGGAACCGCGGCTGGGCATAAATGTTTCACTGGTGAAATAGAAAGATTATTCGCAGCATGTTAGAAACTTTTTGTATTTTCATTTATGTCAGTATATGAATTCTAAAAATGCTCGAGTGAAATCAAACGGTCTGCTGTAATCCTAATCATTACATAAAAACTATCTATATTTTCATTTACCAGCTTTTTGACCTTTTGCGACGGATTTCATAGATTTAATTAAATGGGAAAATGTGTCGAACCTCCACTAACTGACGGATTTAGTAACGACATGATTTCAGAAGCAATATGTAAATCCAGCAATCATTTCAGTGGCAATAACATCTACTATCAATAATATCTATTCGCGCAACTCTCATTCTACAAAACTAATAATCAAAAGAGTCACGGAAGTATTTCTGCCGTGTATGGACCATACATAAGTAACAGTTTTATAAAAATTGAATTGAATTACAAAATCTCATGTCGATTTTCAATACTGAACGTCATTATCGCCAATTGCAATGTTGATGATTTTTCTTGATTTAATACTAATGAAGCTGTTAAATAAGAAACTAAAGTTTTTATCTTGTAATCAATTAAATATCCTCCCATTGTAATAAATGATAAAAATGTCTAAAATTCATATTTTATTTTACAAAACAAAAGTTGATTTTTTACCGTAAAAACGTTCAAATACATAAATTTGAGCCACATTGCGGTAGATTTAAATTTTGAAATTAATTTTTTAAATTATGTTTCTCATACTCAGCATATAATATAACATCTTTTACGCATAGGTAGGTTTTGGATAACTTTTTAAACTATTATTTTGAATAAAAAATATTCTAGCCAAAATTAGGTCTTTTTTCACTTTTTTTCGAAATTCAACCTCATTGTGGCAGTATTAAAATTTAAAATTAATTTTTTTAATTATTTTTCCCTTAATCTCCATCCAAGAGAACATCTTTTCCACATAGGTAGGTTTTGACACAGTGAAAAAAAAATTTTCGATCCACCCTAATGTACATCTTTTCATTGCACAGATTTCATATATGCAACACATATGCGCAAGTGCAACAACTTTATGTCTCATATGGCAATTTTATGTCTCATATGGTAACCCGTTCATTGTTGTTTATTTATCAATAAACTGTATATTTACTTTATATTTTCTCTTATAAATCGATATACATTGTTTTGATTCATAGTTATTAATTAAACTTTTGTAGTTTATTATTATTTCTTTTTTCAAATAATAGAAGATAATTAAAAAAATATGTGTGTAACGATGTTTGATAACGAAGTTTTTGGAAACTGGCGTCAGAAAAAAATCGCGCCAATGTGGTGCGTATATGACATCTGTGCCTTTTTCATTATTACATACTAAATTCACACCAAATTTTAAGTCATAATCTCAGTTTGTTCGGGAGATAGAGTGTTGACTGACAGACACACAAAAAAAATCGCATTTTTTTTTCTCTCTTCTTCTATAAAATATGTTTTTTGGAATCCCCAGTGTCTTAAAAGTGTAAATCCATCAAAATCCATTTTGTCGATTTTTAAAACGATTGCAAGACTTGCACTATACTACGTATGATGGGTAAGAAAATAAAGAGACCTAATGTACCCAGGAGCTTCAATAATCTTGGTATACGAAACAAGGTCTCAGTCTACTTATTCAGTGAAAAATACAGGGTGCCGTATGTCAAACTAAATCTTTGTTTTTTATACTGTAACAAATTTAAAGATTTTCTTTTTAAATTCAAAGCGTAGCCATTTTTTGTGAAGAGATGACGTGAAGAGAAGTGTTAAAAGTGTATTATTGCTCACTATATCGTGCACCAGACGGGTTGTAACTGAATTATACATAAGTCGCACCCAAAACAAATAAAAAAATCTTTCGACAAAAAAGCCCATTCAAAACCCCGTTCACTTGACCTGGAATCAGACTCGAACATGAAGTGAAAAAAAGTTAATAAACATTTCAAAAAACATATGGAATTATAATCTACAGTTATGTTTCTGATATCACAAAATATATAATATGAATTTTAAAGCGTACAGTTTTACTTAAAAGGGATAGAGAAGTTAAAATTTAATTTTATTTGAAATATTTTAGTATTTTCACGTCTTAACCGGGCTCTGCATGAGAAGATTATTTATAACAGAGTAAATAATGTAAATAATATATATAAATATAATAGAGTTATAAAAATATTCTCTGATGAAACGATTTTTATATTTATTAACAGAGTAGATACTATAAAAATTATATATAAATACGACGAACTATTTACAGTTTTTTTATTATTATTTTAATCGCCTTTTAAGTTTTACTGAACGTTTTAAAGTTCATATTAATATATTTTGTATTTAAAACAAAGTGAAGATTGCGTTCCGTCATATGTTTTTATTTTTATTCTGATATCATTTTTTTTCCTTACAAAATAACATTTATAAGCTCATTAATATTCAAATATCGAGTTTTTCATTTGAAAAATGCTGCGGATATTTTTTTAATAATCAAGTGAACTCAAACCGCACCCAAAAGTATCAATTCTTAACCCAAACCCTAAACATTTAAAGTCAACCCAGGCTAGAAAGAAAAGGAATAAGCAACAACACAACCCGTACAGACCTGAGATTAGCTTAAAATCAAGTTACCAGACAGGGTGCAGGACTCTGGTGCGTGTCGCAGTACGTAACTTCAATATACATTTTAAACTATGATGGGTCTAATTTATTTCTCCTTAGGCAAGAATGGTGGTTATTTGGTATGCTTATTTCACTGAGATTGTATTTCAAAAGAAAGAAAATTTAGGATAAATATCTTCATTATTGTTAAAGCTATTTACGAAAGTCTGGATTCAATTTTTAGTCAGACATATTGTTCTTTTAAAATAATTTTCAACCTGACAGCAACTGATTATTCTCTGCTTCTGTAGAAAATATTTTTTTATAATTATTATCGTAATTATTTATCGTACTTTGTTATTTGTATATGTATTAAGAAATAAATTTGGCTGTTTCTGGAATATTGGGAGGAAAATTAATATTTTTTTAATTTTTTGCGAAGTTGAGTGTGGATGATCTGAAAACAGAACTCAAAAAGTAAGTAGGAAATATTATCATTGTGATTTGATGGGAGAAATGCGTGGAGTCGAAATATGTTGCACATTGTTTTGTTACATTTCAGCTGTAAATTGTTTGATTTATCATGCTGTGTAACAATTTTTGACGTACAGTTACAACTAATTATTAAATTCATTTATTACTAGTTTGATTTTAATGTAGACGTGTTTCATCTTTTGAAACCTATAAAATATTGAATTGAAGAAATTAACTTAAAAATAAAAGTAACTGATTTTATTAAATCATTTTTTTACAATCATATTTTAAATAATATATATTAAAACACCATCTGTTAATTACAACGTATTATAAATATTTTAGCTTTTTCTGCAACAATAAATTGTTACAGCTGCATTTTTACATACAGAGCTATGTAAATTCAGCATTTTTTAAAGCTAACTGCATAAATTTCAGTTAAAATATATAAAATCTCAAATTCAAAACTTCATTCCACAGAAGTTTCTAGAGAACAATAGTATAAATCGATGTAATAAGTGCTATCATAAAATATAATTGTCGTAAATTTAACGCACAACCTACTTTCTCTTTACAGTTCATATTATTCTAAAACATCCTCATTCTAATGGTAATTTTTCAGATAATCCATCTAAAACTTACCAGACCCTCATGTATTAGTCTCGAAGTTCATTACAAAATTTGTGAACTGGAAATTCGCACATTGCATTAATCATTCTCCGGTCTAATTTATCACTCATTTTACTGCGTCTTTCACCACTGGTAATAAAATTTTGAAGTTTAAATAATAATAAACATTTAAATTTTTCCGGTGTCAAAACAAAATTAAATGTTTCATTTAACCAGACATGTTTCGGAATGTTATTTTAACGCTCATTTGTATTTAAAGAAATATCTACCAAATTCCGTATTCCGTTATTTTCGTAATTTGCCGCTGAGTTAATTTTACGCAAACGTACTGTTGTAAAAAAGTGAACAACCCCGACTAACTCAGCATAAAATTATTAGAAGAATGTCATTGGTACCATCCAATGAGAAATAAAATCTACTTTTGATTGATATGCATAAAATATATATGTATGTATAATTGATGCGAGAAATGAATTCCATGCATTCATTTAACCAGAAAAAAAAATAGAATAAAATTCATACTAAGTTTTCGGTAAATTATTTTAAAATGAGCATATTTTTGGGGTTGCATCCAAATTGAATTTGAATACTCGTTTGCGGAAATTGTTTAGAATGACTATATATAGAATGGCCTTCAGGGGCGCCGTTTGCAGTTTGCAAACGGTTAATTTAACTGTTTCAGTTGCGAACTGGCACAAGTAAATTTTTAATACAATTGCAATATCATAATATACGGCTAATTCCATGAAACTATTTCATGTCTGTCAAATGCAACGATTTTCGGCTACTAGTATTTTAATCGGAAAATGTGACTTATTTTATCAGAGATATCTCATCAGTTGAATAGGGCGAAGCAAACGTTTCGAAAATAATAGTGGCAAACAAGCATAGCGATTTTTAGCGGCGTGACAGACGTGACATATTTTCATGGAAATGACCATACGTGAAAACTAGCGTCTAGAGACAGCAGGATTCCTAATGGTAGGACTTAAAATAAGATCTGCAAGACTTGAAACTTGGGATTTATCCCTGAAGAGGGCTTTTCCCCCCTCTTTCGATCTGATAATGCGGGTTATTGAAAATTCGATAACCAGCATTTCATTACTTTATTGTCTTTAAGATTGCTATTGAAATAAATTCAGTTACTTAATATTTATTTACACTGATTAGAACGTCGAAGAATTTTAAAATTTTGCTACGAAAAGAAGTTCTGGGAATGTTTACATTCTCGAAATAAATTGCAATGAAAACTTTTTGTTTATTTTTTTTGGGGGAGGGGGGGAGGTAAACTACTTATGTCAGTTATTCCCATTTAATATATCATAAATATAAAATAATAAATTAGCATGCTTAGTTTATGTTGTCATATAAGTGTAGCTATATTTTGAAAATACCGATAATATTTTGTAATTACCAATAAATTCAAGGATTGCTTAAATAGAGCTCTATAAATATTTTAAAAGCCAAAAATTAAAGAGTTTTCATCAGTCTCTAAGAAAACTATATTCGTTTATCGCATAGCTGGTTATCGCATTTTGAATAACCCGCATTATCAGATCGCTAACGATAATTTCCCTAAGCATTTGAGGAAAGACCGGAAAATATCCCTCTTTAGGGATAAATCACAAGTTTCAAGCTTCGCAGATTTTATTCTAAGTCCTACCATTAGGAATCCTGCTGTCGCTAGACGCTAGTTACGTGAAAAAGATTTGATTATTTTCAAATATTCTTAAATCTTCTTAAATTGCGGTATGAATAAATTACTTGAACATTTTTGGAGCGGAAATACTCTGTTCCTAAAAGGGTTAAAAATTATAATAATTTTTCTACAATGATCTTTTAAAACATATTTATTAAAACACCATTGCTTAATAACAACATATTAAATTATTTTAGACTTTTTTGCAATAGTAAAATCTTACGGGAGCATTTTTACATATAGAGCTATGTAAATTCAGCACTTTTTAAAGCTAATTGCTCAAACTTCAATTAAAATATGTAAAACTTCAAATTCAAAACATCATTCTACAGAAGTTGAGGGGGTTCTACAGGAGATTCTAGCACTAACATTATAAATGGATATAATAAATGCTGTCATAAAATATAGTTATCGTAAGTTTAACCTACAGTCCACGTTCTCTTTATACTTCATATTATTCTAAAACATCCTTATTATAATGATAACTTTCAGATAATCCATCTAAAACTTACCAGACCCTCATGTATAAATCTCGAAGTTCATTACAAAATTTGTGAACTGGAAATTCGCACATTACATTAATCATTCTCTGCTTTAATTTATCACTCACTTCGTTACTCACTGTGTTATTCATCACTGGTAGTAAAATATAGAAAGGAAGTCTAAAAGAATATTAATCGTTTAAATTTTTCGGTGTCAAAACAGAATAAATGTTTCATTTAACCATACGGGTTTCAGAAAACATTATTATAACGCACATTTGTATTTTTTTTTTAAACTGTATAACTAGACAAAAAAAATATTTATTTTCGTAATTTGTGTCTTCGCTAATTTTACACAAACGTACTATTATCTAAAATCAAACAGCTCTCACGGTTACTCTTACAGCGAAAACATTTCGAAACTTTCTAATCGGACAACCATTTTTTTTCATGCGCAAATTAATCAGCATACTGAAAAAACATAAATAACGTTGTAATGATACATGTAAGACTAAAATTAAGGGTGTAATATTGTATACTCAGTCCTTATGAGTTCCTAAGTAATATAATATTCAATATTCTAAAACAAATAATTACATTTTTATTTTCACTGTATGTATACCAACACAATTCAAAACACATTTTAAAACAAATCTTGCAGTTCACAAACGAAAAAAAAAAAAAAAAAAAAAAATCAGCTAATGAAAAACATCGCCATTGGTTCTTTATGATGGTCTTTTAACATTTCGTCAGCCGCGCAAATTTTCATCACATCAGCAGGCGCGCGTTGTAAATTGTACAACAATCAAAAAGCAATAAATTAATACTGTTTTATTGTAATTTTACAAACAATTTAACTTACAAACATCATATAAGTTATCTCTAATCACAATTTATGAAAGTATTCCGCAATACACTTATTTTGTTATAACATACTAAAGCAGAATTTTAGATATATAAAAGCTACTCGCTTATACGACCACAAAGAATAAAAAAGTAATAATGAATTACTAAACAATAATTAAGTAATTTAGGATTTGCAGAATTAGTTCTATATTTCATCTATATTAGTTGATAACAATATCAAGCGTAAGATTTGCTTTTTTGAAGTCTGTTTACAGATAAACCTTGTACATTTCATGCACTCTTAACAGATTAAAATCTCAGGTGCAGCTAATTGCGCAATCTTAAATACAAATAACCTTCAGGAACTGGGTAAAATGATCAATAAACGGATATAAATGGTTAATAACACACACTACTGCTAGAAATTGGTTTTGAAGAAAAAAGAACGCGAATGTTGTACTTTTTACAACAGCACGCCCGACGGAAGGTTAAGCAAGTGTTTTACGCTGGCAATTATCATCATATCTGTATCATTCCAGCGCTATTTATGGTTTTCAATATGCTGATGAATTTGTGCATGAAAAAAAAAAAAAAAATGGGTGTTACAATTCGAAAATTTCGAAATTTTTTCACTGTAATCGTAACCGTAACCGTGAAAAAGCTATCGTTTTAAAACATCACGACTTAAATCACATACCTTCATATAAATATATCCAAAATTTCGTGAGAAGTTCATATATCCGGGAATTTCTTTTTTATGACGACCCTGTACTAGTACCCTCTGCTAAATAGTAGATGAACCCTCGTTTCCTTAGAAATTAAACTACGTTTATCTGGCATCTCATCTGACATGTAACTTTTAAATTACAATATTTTTTTCGAGATAATTCTTAAATAAGTGCGAAGAAAAATAATTTCAACATTTGAATCCCCATTGATAACAGCCATGTTATGGCTAAACCCATAACATGGCTAAAAAAGTTTTGGGTTATTTTTAATGATTTTTAATATATTTAAAGACATTTTTAATGTATTTTAAATAATTCTACATTACATGCATGTACCTAAAAATAATTGAAGTACATTTATTTGTACTTTTTGTATGAACTTTTAATTATTTCAGTTGAGATGAATTTAACACTAGAATTTTAAATTTCGTATATTGTTTTCACATTGCCTACCAAAAGATCACTTTGTCACATTTTGCGGCGATCAATATGTTAAAATAATAAAAATCTGCAATTTGCAACAATTTTCGTGTATTAAACTTTACAGAATATACAAAAAGTTATATAATAATTTAAGGAAATAAATATACTCAAAAAATTCCATAAACACCACTTTAACGTACAACCACTCTATTTTAATAATTACATAATATTCAAACTGTCACATTCTCATGCTAGCATTCCCACAGTCCATCTAAACCTCTCCAAACTTTGATGTGATTCACAAAGTTCGTTAAAAATGTACCTACCGGACTTCTGACATTATATTTATTATTTCCGACCATATCTCATCGCTCATTTTAGCAGGTTATTCATTTCTGAAAGTATAAAATTTTAAGTAAGAGAGGAAATGATTAATTTTTGTCAGAAAGTTTTATTTTTTCAATGTAATTTTTTAATTTTTTTTTTTGAAAACTTATTTTACAAACTAAAAAAAAAAAAAGACCCATATTTATACTTTGATTTTTTCAGCATATTTATTGTATAAAATTGGGTAAAAATATATCATAAAGTGAAAAAATGAGATGCGTGAATAGATTTTTTTAAATTTTTTTAGCATTTGGCAAGATTTTAAAAAGACAAAATTTTCACGAATTAAAAAAATGTAATCCTATCTGTCAATTTTGTCAATTACGTTTTAAATAAGTCATAAATCGGAAAAAATATTTTTCCACAATTTAAAACATTCAAATTTCACCAGACATTAAGAAGAAGCATTTTAGGTCATGATATACATACAGGGAGCCAACTAAGTTTTGTTGAGTCAACAAAAATTTGTTTGGTCCAACAATTTTTTTCGATTAAATATGGGTCAATAGAAATTTTGTTTGAATAAACAAAAAAATATTGTTTTTTTTTTTCAATTTTTCGTCCAGAATTTTCATCCGAAATGTATAATAGCGCAATAATAACGTTGTTAATCCGTCTTAATTCGAAAATATTTTATTATTTAAAAGATTTTATTATTAATCCTTTATAGGTATATAAGTCAATTAAACAAAATTACGTGAGAGAGTTATGGCTACTGCAAACCAATTTTAATTTTGCAAAAACAGCAAAATTTTTTGTGAATTGCAAATTGAAAGTACAAGACTTCAGTAAGACTAAAACAAAATTGATGAAATTTTGTTAAATTTTATAACAATATTTTTTGTGCGAGTAAGAAAACCAATTTTTTACTTCAACTAAAAATTTTTCTTAAAAGTACAAAAATGAATTCAACAAACATATTTTGTACTTTTAATCAACTCCTTATTCTGGATGTAATGTCATGACATTGAAGGGTTATGCACTATTATCCAGTACCATCTGACGCAAAATAGCGGATTTAGGATTCCTATCACAAAAACGGTGCAAAATATTTAAAAAAAATATTAATTACAAAGTTGTACAACATCATCAGGTTGCACGAAAAGATGCCGTGTGAAGGTGAATGCTAAAAATTGAAATCTTAAAACATACATTTATTTATTAGAGGTTTCCTACACTACAATATGATGAAACGATCTTAAAAAGAAAAAAAAAACGATTAGTTATCACAAGATACCTTAATTTTCGATGTTGAAATTTATCTCCGTCACCTAATGCACATCGGGTTTCAATATTACGTTAAATATGTTGTTGTATAGGGGGTTACACATTTACGAAAGTATCTTTATTGGTTTCTCGACGTCCTATAATATTGGCGGAGAGATCCCTTGCACCTAGAGTTTCAGGTAACTCCACAAAAAATGTCAATTGTACTAAGGTCAAGTCAGGTTGGAATCATAAACCCCGCAGTTGAAACAACAACAGTTCGAGTATTAAGTCCTGTAGAAGTTCTAAGCTTCGCTTAACCATTAATTCGACATCCCGGGCGCACGCTATTTTGACATTACATGCCTGAAAATATTTATCTAATGTCTCTCCATATAAACCGAAATGGTCGAGTTAATTAATACCTGTTTTTAAGATTACCTTCAGTGCTAAGTTATTAAAACAGTGAATACAGACTCATTTTTACTCTTATAGAGAGATTTTGTGTGTCTAGACACTCAAAAAAATCTAAAATCTCTGATTTTTGCGCACCGTAAGCATTGTGAAAATTCGTAAATCTTAGTATTTTTATTCACAATAATGCAAAATTTAATTATAATAAAAGTTGTAAAGAAAAATCATTAAATGCTACATGGTACAAAATTAAGATTGTTAACCTGTTACACCAAACTGATGCCACAGACTCCCTTGAATTGTTCAAAACCTTTAGGATGGTTTTGTCAGAAGGGAACTTGTCTGGAAGGTAATGTTATCGATACAATCTTGCTACACTTTTTGCTTTGCTCCCATTTTCACCATAAATTAGAACTATCTCGTAATATTCATTTTAATGAAAATCGGTTCATGATCTTAAACATAAAACCTTGTGGAGTTCCTTGTTTTACATTTCTTTAAGTTGAAAAGATACGATGCTTCATATATTATTGAAAAATGCACAAATTTCGCACAGCAATCTTAAGTTGCGATAAGCTGATACGTTTTGCGACTAAATTTTAAACGATATGCCCATTCAAGAAAATAAGTTTGAAATGGTGTTAATAAATCGAACGCTACTAGGAGTTGTGCCTCTGATAAGATAGTAGACGGACTTCTTCTTTGCACATGCCGAAGAAAGACTCAGTTTTTTTCGAATGGCTTCGCGCATTTTAGTATATTTTATGGTGTTTTTAAGGATTTTTTTCATGACAGTTCAATGTACATACATATTGTCTATTCGTCTACAGAGAATCACTACAAGAATAACCATCCGGGGTTTGTATAAATCCTCTCGACTGGGAATTAAAAGTAATACTATTATTCCGTGATGTGGGTTCGTTTTCCATCCGGGAAATAATCTTTTCTACTTTCGTTTAATTTTCGTGACATCACAGTTAAAAATCACTAATAAACAAATGCCTGTTTTCAGCGTTCAGTTTTTATCATTCATGTTCGCGAGTTGTCTTTTTGTACTAAATTGATGATGCTCCACAGCTCTGGTGGTTAACTTTTTTTATACATCTACCACTTTTGAGTTATGAATGCTAACTACGCATTCCAATTTTTCGCATAGCCACTCAATGTGACCACTTAGACACCACTTTATTGTACTTAGATACCACTTTTAATATTTTTTTCACTACAGTTTCAACCGCTCGATAGTTAAAAGGATAGAAATGGATTTTAGTTGTCCTTATTTATAGCGACCTGTTTTGTGACCTACTTTTCTTCTTATTTTCACAATGCTGGGTGTTCGATGCAACACCAAAAGTGGTTCATTTGTTCGTTAATAGCTGTATCACACGGGTATTGATTTTTCTGCAAACATTTTACAAAACACGATCGTTCATTTTGCTGCGTGTTCGGTAAACAGATTTTTCAAACTTCTCACGGGGTTATTTAATTTCTCTGTCCACTCATATTGGTCAATTGATCAGTTGAATGACTGACAAACATTTTCCGTGCAATGCGGGAAAAGCTCGGTAAATAAGAATAGTGAGCAGAATTCTCCCTTACATCAAGGTCACGCAATTTTTGCTGACTGCAACGTTCTGTAGGGGGAAAAGTTCTGCGAAAAGGCTCCGTGGGATACCGCTATAAGTTTACAATTTTAAAGAGTAATTCTGATTTGTTCAAGATTTTCAAAACGTTATATTTTCATTTATTTTCAAAGGCATTTAATAAATGAATAATAACACTTGACTGCAATCATTCCAAAACAGATATGTTACATTGAAATTTAGAAAATATTTTTAATGTTTAACTAGAAATTGACATAGAAAACATTTAAACATAAACATAATTTTAATACATTTTTCAAAAGTTAATTTCTTTTCATTTTGTTTTCAAAATAAAGTTTCGTAAAAAGTTTAATCGTAATGTTTTCAAAAAAGTGATTTGGCGTGCTTATTTTGAACACAGGATTATTATAAATATATTCAATATATCTACCTAATATTACATAAATGTATTCTTAAAACATTGCACAGTAAAACATCGTTTATACAAGGTTATAGTGTGGTTCCAATTTATTCCTATTCATTTTATTGTACAAATATATCTTTTATACGACGCACAAAATCATTTCTACGTCCGTTTTTTGATTTTGTACACATTTTTTATTATTCATTATTCTTGTATATTTTAAGAACGAGCGGAATTTGCCAGCTATGAGTGAACATCAATTCAGTTATTAGTACACTAACAATACAGACTTTTTTTTTAAGAAAAACTTCTTTTCACTTTTTGTATTAAATGAGGCAAAGCTTTTTTCAGACATGTTTCGAAAAGTGAGTCCACCGTTTAAAAGAAAATATTGTAATTTTGAAAAAATTGCGATAGTAAAAAATGCCGTGAATTGCACTAAAACATCAAGAATTTATTTTTGTTTGCCAAAGTACCAAGGAAAAAACTTATCAGGCCCTTCATTCATTGCACAAATCATTAACTAAACTCAACGTCAGTCATTACGTCAAACAATCAAGCACATTTTTTTCTGCAATGCTGGTTTAAATGATAAACAAGTTGGAAATTGCACGTGAACGTAGCATATTAGGTGCGTTTGTACGATAACGAGGTTTTAAAAATATTCAGATCTTGCTGATATAGTGGAGCGTACTCCGAATACAGTACAGTAGTCGAAATCTTTACATTTCTGTAAATATGCAGGAAGTAATTTTTATTACACCTCAGCAACGTATATCTTATTCATAAACTGTGAAATAGTTGAATATAATTAAAACACGTCCCAAACAATGTTTCCCCGTATAGCATTATGTAGTGGAATACTTTTGTGTGGCCCTGTAATTTAATAATAAAAATTCTTTGCATCATAGATTGTACAGAATGCATATTTTAGTACATATTTCATAGATTCGTGCCTATTCTATTACATTCGAATGAGTGTAACATCATTAAAATGCATTTGAAACTTTTTCCCCATTGACCGTAATGTAATGGAATACTTTTGATTGTCCCTGTAAATGATCTATGCATCCGACTTTCATAACATTTGAAATGACTCGACAAAATTACGTAATAATTATATTTTTAAATTTCAAACGATTAAAATGCATTTGAATTTTTCCCCCATTGACCGTAATGTAACGGAATCCGTTTGATTGTCCCTGTAATTGATCTATGCATCCGATTTTCATAACATTTGAAATGACTCGACAAAATTACGCAATAATTATATGTTTTAAATTTTAAACGATTAAAATGCATTTGAAATTTTTTTCCCTATTGACCGTAATGTAACGGAATCCTTTTGATTGTCCCTGTAATTGATCTATCCATCCGATTTTCATAAAATTTGAAATGACTCGACAAAATTATGTTATAATTATGTATTTTAAATTTCAAATGATTCGGTTGGGTAGTTTTTGCGTTGTTATTTGCGGACAGAAGGACAGACAGACAGACAGACGGACAGACGGACGGACTGAGCGACAACAATAGGTGCTACGTATTTACATAATTACGAACGCACCTAAAAATGAAAGTATACGTACATTTAATTTGCTATCTGATCTCCCCCCCCCCCCCACCTTTTTTATAACTTGTTTGTTTGTTTTATGTAATTTAGAAATTTATGTAAATCAACACGTTAAAAATTAAGTGAAAATAGAATTAATTCTAGTTTGGAATCGAAAATCAATTGTACGACATTGTCGTTTATACGACGCTTTTCGGTTGTCCCTTCGCCGTCGTATAAACTATGCTCCACTGTACTTTAACTTCAATCTAAAATAATAATCAAATTTCCTGAAGAACATATTTTTTCAGTCTATTAAACCAAAAAACAAAAAAAAAAAATTAAGAAAAAATATAAATGAAATTAAAATAAATAAATAAATAAATGTATCGCTGATACTTATTTTTAAAAAAGTAGAGACTGAAAATTTTGATAAAATACAATATAATACAAAATATTAGGTTTCTGTCTTACTAATTTTTGGAAATATGACGCGGGAAATGTAAAAAATATCTATTGTTAATTTTAAAAAATATTTTAAAGTTCAAATTTACATTGATTGGGATGAATATAGATGTAAATATCTCCACATATTTTACCAGAAAACAGATTTCTACACTGTAAATAAAATTGTGTAACGTTAGTACATAAAATTGTTAGCAGTATTTCTGCCTCCAATTTTATGGAGTATATTAACTGATATAACCGGTGTAACGTTACACTAATAAGTAATGTTACACCAGTAATGTCTGTTTAAATTACACTGTTATTTAAAAAGAAAAAAATATACCATAAAATTGGTAGAAGCAGCTGCGACCAATTTTATGGAGTAAAGTTACAAAATACTTTTTACGGTATAATTGGAGTATCGTCATATAGTATATTAATATATGTATAGTATATTAATATACTAATATATGTACACCCTTTTTCCATTTATTAAAAGTTTTAAGATGATCCCTGTCCTTTAACAAATATTTATTTTAAGACTATATTAAAAATATATAAACATGTAGAAAAACGTGTTTACAAATTTTAACATTTTTTTGTAAACTTTTGATTTATTTTTGGTGCGAAGTTTTTTCAAGGTAAATATATTTTCCTTCCTTTTTTGACGCACTAATACCATGCATCATATAGGAAAATGCATTTTAAGTTAAGAGTGTTTTAAAGCAGTATCTTATTATATCCCAGACATTAATCATTATAGATTTGATCGATGAGACCAAAGCACCGTACATAAAAAATAGAATGATTGATGAACACTCCATTTCAGACTCGTATTATTTTAGCAATAAATACAGTATACTTAAGAAAAAAAATTCAAACATGAAAAGAAACAGTATGTCGTATTTGTGTAGAAATTAGTTTAAAAAAACTTCTGACTTACATTTGTTTTAATATATTTTTCGCTTTACAAATTTAACACAGTATATAATACTCAAGGATTAATATATATGTATATATATATATATATACTAGCGGACCCAACAGACGTTGCCCCGGCACTGACTCCAAAAAATCAAAAAAATGTACGTAAATATAATAATACGCACGATAAATACTACACTTTTAATTTAATTTCTTATTACAATTATATAAGGAAATTATTTTTCACTTTGCAGTAGTTTTTGAAGTCGGTTCAATTTTCGATAGAAAAGTTTATTTTTCTCTTTTTAGTTAAAAGTTAACGATTTTCTGAAGTCGGTTAATTAAAATTATAATACAGAAAGCATTATTCTAAACTATACACGTATGTAAGGCGTGGGGTTCATACAGACGATCTCTTTCTTCAAGAACCAGAGCTTAAATCTGGAGCCTTAGACCTCTCGGCTATTTCGTCCGCACTCTACTCAGCGAACTTATTCAACACTTTTAATTAGCGAAAAATCAGTAACTATTAGTTTTTGCATAGTTACTAAAAAAGTACTGAATCAATTTCGATGAAATGTGAATCTAAACCATTCTCGAATCCACTGGAACACACACACACAATTTCATTAAAAAGAGGCCAGTCGTTTAGGAGGAGTTCAGTGACAAACACACGCACAGAAGATTTATATATATAAAGATATATATAATTCAGCTTTTTTAATTTGGTTCTAAGTTGTTCTTGAGTATATTTAATAGAAGAAATCAAGTTTCCTAATAAAAGTATTTCCCAGTCAATTAAATCATGAAAGAGAAAATTTAAGATAAATTTTAAATAAAATTAAAATAAGTCAATAAATAAATATATTACTGATACTTATTTTTAAAAAAGTAAAAACTATAAAATTTGATAAAATACAATGTAATAGAAAATATTAAGTTTCTGTCTTACTTCGTTTTGGATATATGATGCGAGTAATGTAAAAATATATATATATTTAAAAAATATATATGTATTTTTTAATTCAAATTTACTTTGATTAGGATAAGTATCGATATCGATAAGTTTCTGTCTTACTTCGTTTTGGATATATGATGCGAGTAATCTAAAAATATATATATATTTAAAAAATATATATATATTTAAAAAATATATATGTATTTTTTAATTCAAATTTACATTGATTAGGATAAGATCGATATAGTATTGATTAGGATAAGTATCGATATCGATATAGACTGGAGATATAGATATCGATATAGTATCGGCATTGGGATATATCTGGATATATCGATATATCGATATCTCCAGATACTTTTTCATAATACCGGTTTCTAATTGGAGTACCGCCATACACTTCATTAATATGAGTATGTGAAGATAAAGTTTGCTAATAATACATCATTTAATAATACATCACTTTTTATTTACTTTGTTATATATTTTTTTTCATTTTTTTAAAATGAACTCTCTTTTTTAACAGGCATTTATTTTAAGACTGTATAAAAACATATATAAACATATAACAAAACATGTTTACAAATTTTAACATTTTTTAAAAGATTTTTCAAAGTAAATACATTTTCCTTCCTTTTTTGACACAATAATATCATGCATCATACATAAAAATGCATTTTAAGTTAAGAGTGTTTTAAAGCAGTATCTTATTATATCCCAGACATTAATTATTATAAATTTGATCGATGAGACTAACACACCGTTAAGAAAAAATAGAATGATTGATGGACACTCCATTTCCGGGTCTATCCTTTTTGAAATAAATACAGTATATTTAAGAAAAAAATTAAAATTACAAACTCGGATCAAAAGAAACATTTTGGATTTGTCGGATTTGTGTAGAAATTGGTTTTAAATAAACTTCCAACTTACATTTGTTTCAATATATTTTTCGTTACAGATTTAACATAGCAAATATTACTCAAGAAATGATATCAAAATAACAAAAGTGCTTTTTTTTCAACTTTTCAACAAAGTTAAAATGTGCTTGGTTTGTCGATCCATCTATCCACACTCTAACATCCGCAAATATACTCGGATTTCCATGCAATTGATAAAGCTTATTTAAGGTCACCAAGGCATGTTTAATATTGTACATTAATTACAATAATACACTTTGTATAAATCACCATTAAACGGAAATAACAAATCAGGCAACAACACAAGCTACAGCAATAACAACTCGTCATCAGCTGAACCAACACGTGTTCGTAAGGGGACAGAGTTATAGATAAACTGGAGCAGTTTATAATGCTATTGGAGCAGTTTATCATGTAGCATTTGCATGACTATCAAAACCACAAAATTCCATTCCTGAAAGTATTTTAAATATTTTGAAAACTTCGTAGTATTTATTGTTGTACTGTTCAACAAGCAAAAGCAGAAGTGTTACTAATGCAAGACAAGAACTGTTTATGACCAAAAATCATTCTTTTGAACATCTTCCACCAACCAAGATTGCACTTCAACAACATATTTTACGAGGTGCTTTCCAAGCTGAACGCATTTGCAGAGAAGCAGATCAGCGTGAAATACGTCCACCCTCTCTAAACAAATGGAAATGGTGGTTGTGGTAGTTGGTGAATTTATAATAAAAAAATAAAATGGTCGGAGTTGCCAGATATTTCAGACTTTTGTAAAGAGTTAATAAAATGTATGTGTAAAATCTGTAAAAATAAATGTGTCTGTAGAAAGGTTGGACTCTTGCACATTATTGTGCAATTTCAAAAACGAATGGGAAAAATATGATACCAAGTTAAGTTTCTATATTCCACAGCTTATGTAACATTCATTTTTTAATACATTGTATAAATAACGTATTAATAAAATAGTATTTTATTATTTATTTATTCTATTAATTTTTTTCTTGTCAATGTCAAAAAATACTATCATAATTGTCCTATGTAAACTCATTTTTTAGCGCCCTGGGCTATAAAAGCAATAAACTTTACTTTTTACTCCGAACATATTATAAACTTCATAAAACATATAAAATTTTCATTATAGTTTGAATACATTTAATCGAGCTAGAGCATGGAAGGACAGGCAGACATACAGACAAACAGGCAGAAAAAGCGAATTCATACACTTTTTAAAATATTGTTGGAAAGTGTGAAAAACAATAATTTGGCTTTAAAACATCGAAATCGATTTGAAATGCACATACACTGGTGTCCAAAATTTAAGCATAATTGGTAATTAAGTAATTATTTTTAAGTAATGAAAGAAATATGAATCGCAATGTGCTGAAACTCCAGGTGTGTAAACAAAATAGTACGCGTCACATATTTTCGCGAAGAGTTTTCCCCGAAATCGAACAGGGGACCGTCAACAAATTGAAAAAGAACGAAGATCTTTTGGATAACCCTGTCAAAACTAATGCAGCAAAAGCGTTCAAACTGCACATTATGATTAAGTGGCTTATTGTATTGCACTGTGTTAATTTTTACAAGGATAGCATGTATACTCGTAGAGAAATTAAGGTTTTTATAAAAACAGTCCTAAGTTTTTTGCTTATAATTTGCAGAGTTCTTAATATAAAATAGTGTTCTTTTTTGAAAAAATGACAAACATCATTGTACACAATACCCTGTCATCAGAATTAAAAAATAATAATAATTGTATGACAAATGAGCAAGTTTACTAAATAATTTTTTACTGCGCATGCGTGAACGCTATTAAAATTTCATTTGCATATTATGTTAGTTAAATGTATAGAGCAACTTTTGTGAAAGTCTCAAAAACATAGCTTAAACATTCTGAAAATTATCGTTGATAGAATGAGATCAAAATCCTTTATTCCCTAAATGAAGCAAAAATATGAGGGGCTGTATCCATATTCCATTGTTTAGTGCCTACACAATATTGCACGTACAACTATATTTAGGTAAAACCCCTGATTTTTTTGCTTCTTTTAGGAATAACGGATTTTGAGTTGATTCTATAGGCTCCCATTTTCAGAATTTTCAAGCTATGTTTTTGAAACTTTTACAGAAGTTGCTCTATACATTTAGCTAACACAATATGCAAATGACATTTTGATACCGTTGACGCATGCGCAATGAAAAATTATTTACTAAACATACTCATTTTTCAAACAATTTTTATTATTTTTAAATTCTGATGATAGGGTACTGTGTAAAATGATGTTTGACATATTTTCAGAAAAGAACATTATTTTATAATAAGAACTCTGCAAATTATAAGCAAAAAACTTGGAAAAATTTAGGACTGTTTTTATAAAAACCTTAATTTCTCTACGAGTATACATTCTATCCTTGTAAAAATTAACACAGTGCAATACAATAAGCCACTTAATCATAATGTGCAGTTTGAATGCTTTTGCTACATTAGTTTTGACAGGGTTATCCAAAAGATCTTCGTTCTTTTTCAATTTGTTGACGGTCCCCTGTTCGATTTCGGGGAAAACTCTTCGCGAAAATATGTGACGCGTACTATTTTGTTTATACACCTGGAGATTCAACACATTGCGATTCATATTTCTTTCATTACTTAAAAATAATTACTTAATTACCAATTATGCTTAAATTTTGGACACCAGTGTATATAATACGCATTTTAAGAAAATTCGGAAAATGACGCGATTTCGAATAACAGCCGTCATCTTGAATTCCGACGACTTTACGAGATGCCTACACTTCTAATATGCATTGTATTATTATAAAGTACATACTCATCAAGCAGTATATTCTTATCACGATTTGCAGTTTTCACCTTATTTTTGTCGCGTAGCACTCGGACTATTATGAAAAAGGGCAATTTATTACATTCTTCAAAACTCATAACTGACATTTTTAAAACTGTCTTAAGCATCGTGAAAAATATTACCTTTATAGAAACTCGAAAAAGAAAAGTAACAACGATATAATAATCTTCTCGTTGTTACATAGATGATTTAATGATATACTTTAGAAACTTTTTTGGAAACAATAAAAGCAATCTTAGGTTATTATCAAGAAGAATATATGGGTAAAAGCTTCTACGTAAGTTGATTTATTTAAAGAGAGACTACGCTTAAATATTATAATTTATTGTTTTTACTATGCTAATGCCAAACGGTAATAAATAAATAATTTACTGTAAAGTAATTTCAATTTTACTTTTTTAAAAGCATTATGAATTATTTAATGCGTATAAGAAAAATAAAAAATGCACATTTATGTTATTTTTTGTTTAATTATTCTTTAACATTAACACGGAGATGGCATATTGCATGCGTTATAGCAGTTTTTTTTTTTTTACATGGCGTGAGAGTCGGATTTGGCCACGGAAAAAGGCGCATACCTAGGATTTTTAGAGGGCACATTAACATTACGGAATTACAGCCAAAAGTAATATGTATGGAGAAATAAGTGGATACTGGGGAAAAGTGACAGTAAAAATAAATAAGCTGGTTTCATATAAAATTTCTACCAACTTGACAATGTACGTTTTTTTTTTTTTTTTTTTTTCCTTTTTTTGTGCTTTTTTGTATAGATAGGCAATGCTTCAAAAACGTTAGGTTCAAGAATAAAAGTTTGTTGAGAAACAAAAAAATGTCAGTTTTGTTGCAATCAACGGTATGCCACATGTAAATCGTAAAATCTTTGCCACTTTGCCACTTGTGATTTTGTTACTCTCCCATTGTCATATTGTGGAAAATAATACATAACAGACTTTATTTATATTTATATTATTTCACATTACCAGTCTTTTTCTTTCTCTGCTCAATTTCCTATTGTCATTTCCTGTAATTCTATTGGACAATAAATCTATTTCCCGAATCTGCCATCAAATATATGGTTAAAAGTTCATCATACCTTGCAATGTATGCTAGTAAAACGAGTATGCAAAAAGTTATTAAGTTATTCTGCTTAAACTATTGCTTTGTCTGCCTTCTATTGCGTTAAATATTAACTTAATTGGTAATTATTTTCATTCTCATAGCCTATTTGTCCGAATTTTTATAAAATTTCTGGGAGTTTCACTCTCACATATTTGATTAATACAGTAAACTTCCTCGAATCCGCACAGCTAGGGACCAAAGGTTGTTCGGATTTGGGAATTTGGCGGATTTCTGATTATTTGAATGTAATTAAAAATGCAATCAAAACTACAGTGAATGCTTACAATATAATAAAATATTAAAATATGTAATAAAGTAGAATAATAAAAATTTAGATAATTTTTTAAATGATTAAAATATTAAAATTAAAGGTGAAGTTAATAATCAATAATATATGATTAAATATTCTTTATGCAGATGAACTATATTTTTCCTAAATTATTCAATGAAACTTGCCTGATAAAGGTACATTATTAATTCACATCAAAATCACGAAATAGGGAAGTTTTATTTCAGATTTAGTCTTACTTAATAACTAACTAAGCTTGATTAATATCTAAATATATTTGGTAAGAAGATTGAGCAGTGATATTCGCAATATCTTGAATTTTTTCAGAAATAAATCTATTCTTCCTTTATAGATAAAATGAATTCAATAATATTTATAAAAATTACAAATTGAAATATAAATGGAATCGATATAATTCTCAAAAAGAGATTTTTTTCCCTATATCTTAATTTAATGTTTCATTGTTTACATGCGTAAATTATGTGCGGATTTTAGTGAGTTGAGGATTTGAGGGAGTCTACTGTATATCTATTGGAAGAAAACGTAATGTCAAAGTAAGTAAACTTAAGATTAAAATGATATAACATATCACATATGTCGAATCCTTTAATTCACCTTATTATACATAAAACCAAAATAAAATACTCAGATTACTTAAAGGTGTTTTTTATTAACAAAACTTAATACTTTCAGCATGTCATGCTCATCATCAAAGTTAAAACAACAAAAGAGTAGAAGTCGAAAGCTGAGTTCTTTTATACAAAGTGGACTGATCCAAAGGCAAAGTAAAAAAAGGGGGGGGGAGAAGTCGGAATGTTCCAAATTCGATAGAAAGGGGGGTTCAAGTGTTTTTGAGCAGAAGGTACCATATTCTTGGAATATCGTACGACAAAGCAGTCAGAACACATTGCAGATATCAGACTTAATCGATGCAAGACCGCTCTCTCTAAACTGTACCAGGAACAAGAAGTTATAATAGATTTCAAGAAAGCTAAATTACTAAAGAAAATATCAAATTATCAGAAGATTAAAATCATGGAATCAATTGAAATTTTATGTCAAGCTAACAATACTTGTAACGATACTTTGTCGTACGATATTCCAAGAATATGGTACAATCTGCTCAAAATCACGTGAACCCCCCTTTCTATCAAATTTGGAACATTCCGACTTCTCCCCCTTTTTTACGTTGTCTTTGGATCAGTCCACTTCGTATAAAAGCCTTCGATTTCTACTCTTTTGTTGTTTTAACCCTGATGATGAGCATGACATGCTCGAAAGTACTAGGTTTTGTTAATAAAAAACACCTCTAAGTAATCTCAGTATTTTATTTTGGTAAGTAAACTTTGGTAAATACAGATAAAATGTTTTAAAGCGCAATATACGACATTCTTTAATACCCGTAACTAAACTTTCTTAAAACTGTCTTAAGCATCGTGAAATAAATTTCCTTTATAAAAACAAAAAAGAAGTAATTACGACATAATAAACATTTTTTTGTTATTTACATGTCTTAGTGATATCTTTAGAATCTTTTATGGAAATGATAAAAAGCAATCTCAGGTTATTATCGAGAAGAATATGTGAATAAAAGCTTTTACGTTCGTCAGTTTTATTTAATGATATATTGTGCATAAATGTAAAATTTCATTGCATTTACTGTACTAGCGCCTAAAAATAATAAATAAATAATTTATTGTAAACTAATTTTCAATTTTTTTTTTCAGAATCATGATTCATTATTTACTCCATTTGCGAAAAATTAAAAATGTATAATTATGTTATTGTTTGTTTAATTACTCTTTAACATAAATACGCTTTGTGCATATAGCATATTGTGTGCGTCATTGCAAATTCCTATTATGTGGTGTCAGAGTCGGTCTAGACCAAGGAAAAACGCTCAACCCTTGGATTTTTACAATAACAGAAAATTACTGCCAAAAGTAATCTGTGTGGAGAAATAAGTCGATACTGTGGAAATACGATGCTAGAATATAATAATCTTGTTTACATAATATTTCTAGTAACTTGACAATGCAAGAATTCAAAGATCACAGTTTTCTTCCTTTTTATTTGTGTTTGTTTTTCCTTTTTTCTATAGATAAGGAATGCTTCAAGAACGTTAAGTACAAGAATAAAGGCTTGTTTAGAAAAAAAATATTAGTTTTGTTGCAATTAAAGGTATGTCATCATAAAATTCTAAAAAACATTGTAAGTTGTTATTTCGCTATTAACCAATTGTCATATTCTAGAAAATCTTACATAAAAATATATTTTCCTTAATTTAATTAGCATTCTTTTATATTACTAGTTTTTTCCGCTCAATTTCTTATTGTCAAATCTTGTATTTCTATTGCACAATAAATATATTACTCGAATATGGCTCTTCACATATACGGTCAAAAATCCATCATTCTTTTCATTGAATGCTGCTAAAACTAGTTGCAGTAAGATATAAAGTTATGTTTCTTAAAATGCTGTCTTATCTGTCTATAATGTGCTGCGCATGACTTCATGGATAATTATTTACATTTCCAAATCCTATTTGTCAATATTTTTATAAAATTTCTGAAAGTTTCACTCCCACAGATTTGATTAATATTTTCATTGGAAGAAAGCGTAATGTCAAAATAAGTGAACCTTGAAGAACACATAAAATTTCTTATAGAAAGCGCAATTTATTTCATTCTTTAATATTCATAACTAACTCTCTTAAAACTGTCTTAAGCATCGCGAAATATATTATCTTTAAAGAAATTGCAAAAAACAAGTAATAACGACATAATAATATTTTTGTTGTTACATAGATGTTTTAATGATATGCTTTAGAAATTTTTATGAAAATAACAAAAACAATCTCAGATTATTATCAAGAAGAATATATGAGTAAAAGCTTTTTCGTAAGTCGTTTTTATTTAAAGTGACTTTGTGCATAAATATAGAATTTTATTGTCTTCATTATGCTTACGCCTAAAGATACTAAATAAATAATTTAGAGTAATTTCCATTTTAATTTTTGTAAGCAGAATGAAGTATTTACTGCATTTAATAAAACAATATATATAATTATATTATTGTTTGTTTAGTTACTCTGTAACATGAATACATTAAATAAAATTATTTAAATAAAATTTTATAATATTTTTAAAGAAAACATATTGAACATAAAAAAATATTTTTATAAATCAATAAAATATACGTAAATTACGATTATAAGCTGATAAAACATTTTATTTCTTGTTTCAATAGCTTATAAAAGCAACAGAACAATATATATTTTCTATATATAGTTTTTTTCTAATAAGTAAATGTAAAAAAAACTGTCAATTTTCGCTAATAGGGCTCGATGACCATGTAATAAAACGTATTATAATGGAAAGATTTTGGGAAAATCATGCTTTTCCGTTAATAAATTATGCAAGATTCTTAAAACAGTCTGAGATAGAAAAACATACATTTAAAAAATACTTACAAAATTGTTGTAGTTGTTATAGTAATTATAAGATGAAATTTTAATGTTACTTAAAATTAATGAAATTGATATAAACTGAATATGCAAAAAACTCACAAATCTGAAACACGGTTATAATATATTCAATTAATAAATCTTTCTTCCACTTGATAAATCTACATTAAATATATCTATAAATGAAATGTATTAATACATGTAGGTCTTTCTACTTGTTTACCACAAAAAACGTATAATAATGCGCTTAGTTTATTATTTTAACGAAGTGTTGAATTTTCTTCCGGTATTTACGCAAAATGCTTTGCATATATCACAAATAATTTCTTGCATGTATTACTCGAAGCGCCAAATGGAAATGATTTAGAGAGGTTTTATTTTACAATATTAGTGAATTAGAATACATTGGACAATTTTAAAATAACCAAGTTTGAGCATAAAATCAAATTACTTGGGAATTGTTAATTATCTCATAAAAGTCATTTTTTTGTAATAATCAACATTTATGCGTTTTAATTGATTGAATTATTATTTTTGCTAAAATCGTTAATAAACGGAAGTAATATAAGCTGAATATGTAATATAATTCGGATACCTGACACAAAGTTACAATATATGCTGTTAATAAATTTTTCCCTAAATTGCTAAATTGACATTAAATATAGTATTCATAAATGAACTGAATAAATAACTGGCAGGTCTTTCTACTCGATTTTCAGAGGCAACTTGAAACAATGCGCTTTATTTGTTATTTTAACCGAAGTGTCACATTTCGCCGCATTGGATAAATCCTTTTCATATATCTGAAATAATTATTTGCATGTCAATACCCGCAATGAAAATTCCAGTTAGCAATATAGATATCATTGCATGTGATCATTGTTTGAGAAAACATCGAAGTTATTTTTACCAGAACCATATTTGAGCAAAAAGTTTAATTACTTATAAATTCAAAATTACAAATCTCTAAAAATTTTGTCTTTTTGTAATAATAATTATTTACTCTATTTAATTCGCTGTCATAGTTTAAAAAAGAAACAGAGCAATAATAATGTATTTTTTAATTTAATTCAACATCTTATGTTTCCTATCAAATACATAAAAAACCTATTTATTTGCCTTAATCAGGTTCGATGACTATGTAATTTAACGTATTATATTGTTAATTTTCTTGAAAAGTCATTCCTTGTAATTAGGAAATCATACAAGATTCTCAAAATAGTTTGAAATACAAAAATACACTTTTTATTTAAGACTTACAAGATTTGCACATAGATTCGGAAATGAATTTAGAATTTATGAAAACTATATAAGCTGAAAATGCGAAATAATTATCTGAAACACTGTTATAATATATACAGTAAATACATCTTTCATTCAATTTATAAATTGATATTAAATATATTCAAATATGAAATGAATAAATATCTCGAAGGTCTTTCTACCCGTTTACCACAAACAATTTCAACTCATTTGCTTAATTTATTATTTTCCGAAGTGTAATATTTATCGAGCAGTATCCACGTAAATACTTTGAATATATCTCAAATAATTGTTTACATGTATTACTCGATACGCGATACGGAAATAATAGTTATTTATATAGAGATCATTTCAAATTAGTAAGGATTCAGAAAAAAATTAGGTAACATTAAAATAACAAGTTAATTAGATTTTAATCTAATTACTTGGAAATGTTAATTATGAATCTCATAAAAATCAGTTTTTTATAATAACCAACACTTACATATTTTAATTGTTTACGTGTTTATTAGGTGCGATCGAAATTATGCAAATACATACACAGTAAAAAATGAAGACCCAAGTTGGGTTGAAAGATTTATGGGTATAGGTAATTTTCCTGAAATGGTACAGTAAGGATTCCAAAATGGTAGAGTATTGTTCCCAAAATAGATAACCCAAAATGGTTCAAAACAGAGCAGATCTTTATTAACATTAAATTAATCAAAATTTCTGAGGTATAATGTATATACTATCTAAGATATTTTAATTGTTTTAATGCCATTAAAAACCAGACTTATTTAAAACGATTTTGTGCTACAAACTGAACTTTCCAAATTGGAACAATTCTGCACCCAGAAATCTTTCAACCCAATTTGGGTTTCATTTTTTACTGTGTAGCACCCATAATCGGCGTTCAGTCCGTCCGACCTTCCGCATATAATAACACAAAATCTGTTCAATTGAATAATTTGAAATTTAAAATATATGATTAATATATAATTTTGTCCAGTCTTTTGAAATTTTTTGAAAATCAGATTTATCATTTAATTACAGAGACAATCAAAAGTATATAGTGTTAGGAGGTATGCAACCCCAGTGCAACGCGATAATCCCTTTCGTGAAAAACATTTATTCAAGAACATTTTTGACTTTTATTCTTCATATATTCCAGACTAAACTCTTGAACAAGAAAGAATTACATCTACACAGCAGTTGACCTTGCGGTTACCAAACCCTTTCTCCTGCATATGAATCAGCCGCCCCCAGTGTATTAAGACCGAACTTTGATTCATATTTTCAGACTCTATTTTTTTTATCTTTTCATTAGTGTTAGTTGCTGTGTGTTTTTATTCTGGAAGGAAGGAGCGAAATGATGCTCTCTCTCCAAATTAATTTAATCAAGAAGAAACATAATTTAAAATCGTGTTTTAACACAATAGGAACGGAATTTTTTTCCATCATTCTGAATTATGTGCATTACTTAACCATATTTTATTTATTATAGTGAGACACAGGAGCAATTTTGAACGTATAATTTTCTATAAAATTCCATATATCAACATCCTAGCTAGTTGCATTACCACGGGCGGAGATCGTGAATGCAACTGACGTTCTCGGTTTTTCTGTGCTACTGAGCAAGGTAAGAAATAAATTTATTATTTTTACCTAATATTTAACAGAGAAACATTAAAAGTATTCTTATTTTGTGATATATAGTTACATTACGACCAATGAAAAAAAAAAAAAGCTTCGAGTCCATTTTAATGATGTTACACTCTTTCGAACAAAATAAAATTGATATGCAACTATGAAGTAGATACAAAAATATATATTCGGTACAATCTGTTGTGCAAAAAATATTTGTTATTAATTTATATGGCCACACAAAAATACTCCATTGCATAGTAATATATGGGAACATTGTTTGGGGCTCGTTTTAATTATATTAAACTATTTAACATTTGACGTAATTGATATACTTTGCTGTGTTTTACTACAAGTTACTTCAGAAAGAAGATAGTATTTAGAGTACATACAATAAATTTCGGATACTATACTGTATCCGAAGTACTATACAGGGTGAGTCATAAATATCGAAACAATAGGCTATCTCCTCAAATATTGCCCCTAGACCCATACTTCCAATTGCAAAAATTCATAAAAAAAGGTGAAATTTCTGATAAGATAAGTTGCAACTCCATGGGGGGTCTATTTGAAAAAATACGAAAATTAAATTTTTATACGGCCCCCGTAGGGCAAAATTCCCAATTAGGAAATTATTCCTTATCCATTCCTAAATTGAACAGAACAAATTTCATCTCCGTATCTAAAAATCCCACTGAGATATTAAATCCCAAAATCCTCAAAAATTCCTGACTTACACCACTTTTCCCTGCCTCTAAACTGACTCAATTTCAACGCTTGTTAGGGAACATTCACAAATTGCAATTTAATAAAAATCGGATTAAGATAGCGCTTTTTCTTTGGACATAAAATAGCAGCGTATAATTTTTACGCTAAATTGGTATACCAGACGTCTGCTCGGGTCAAAATATCTAGGTCAGGTCCCAAACCGACCCATAGGGGGAAAAGTTCGGCGTGGCCTGAAAAAATGTCAACATCATAACCCGGACCGGTCTGGAAAATAGTTTAAATCATAGCCCGGTTCAGTCGCAAATTTCTACATAGTTTTTTAATTCGGCGTGGGAAAAAATGTTTCATATAGAGGAGTTCGGATCAAAAAATTCTTTTATAGCTTTTCGTTTTTTATATTTATACTTTTTATTATTAAAGAAGCGCCAAAGGTTGTAATATATTTATTTTATCAATGAATCTTTATTTATATGTAAATGTTTCACTTATATTTTACTATCGTTAATCCATATCCCATGCGTTGGAGACTCTGAAAAATATTATACACTAAAACTTTTTAAGACGGAATCACATAGGAAAGAAAAAATACGTTATAGACAGATGCTCTCTCTAGAAGATGTAATTGGAGCTTATTTTCTTTTTAGGTACTATTGCATTTATTTTGCACGGATCAACATATTTTCCGTTTGTGACAGAATTCCGTCACAGGCAGATTTTCTTTCACTTGTTTTATTTTTTTAGCCTTTAAATAATCTATTTAAAAAAATGATTTTTTTTTTTTTTTTTTGTAAAATAAAGATTTTTAAATCTATTTGTTTTTCGTAAAAAAATCGATTGAGCCGAATTTTATTTATTTTATGCACGTCAGTCAGAGACAGTGATTTTAATACGGGTTTTGTCGAGACCGGGTTTGAAAATTTCATCCAGAGTGCCCCTACGTTGAAGGAAGTAGTCCCCTCCTTTATGAAAAAATAAGATAAGCCCGGCCTGGCGGGTCTCCAGAAAAAAGTAACATCTCGGTCCTGGCCCTACCTGGGCCCAGAATACAGAATTTTTAACATGCTCTGGAGGACGATAAAAAGCCTGAAGTTGTCAGAGGTAAATTTAAAAAGAAAAAAAAAGACTTAATCTGCATCTTAAAGAAAGCATTTTTTAAAATAACTGACGGACTTTTAAACAATACACTTCGTTTTTCTGCATAATGAATTTTTTATTCTCTATTTCTTGTCTTTAAATTATTAAATGTTAAGAATTTTTAAAAGAAAAAAGAACTTGAAACACGTCATTTTTGATTTTTTTAAATTAGTTTTGTTTCGGCAAATTTGAAAAAATGTTTACTTTTGAAAAACTGATTCCTTTTGAAAATACGATTTTTTTTAAGTTATATTATTTTTCAATAAACATTTTTAATAGTTTTAAAATTAATATAAAAAAACCTTCGAACAAAACTAAAATCAGATTTTCATCTTTAATTAAATGGAAAGAAATTGAAATCCGATAAATAATGTTACGAGTTATAACGATTTTTGATTGTCCCATTTAAACCAGTACTAACCACATGAAACTTTTAGAAATTGTATGAGAAATTTTAGAATGTGACTTTCTTAGCAAATTATAAGGCTAACCATCACAAAAAAAAGAAAAAAATCAAAATTCTAACTCAAGAAATAGATTTTTTACGCGTTTTCTAGAACTGTTAAAGTAACAGTGTTTTTTGAATTGCGCGCATTTCAATTTGTGTCTAATCCCTTAAAAGCTGATGAATTTTTTAAAAGGCTATAACTTTGCGAAATTTGGAGATATGAAGATGCAACTTTTTGTGTCGTATTCAGGACTGAATAAGGAAAGTTTTCCTAATTGGAATTTTTGTTCTACGGGGGCCATATAAAAATTTAATTTTTGTAACTTTTCAACTAGACCCCCCATGGAGTCGCAATTTATCTTATCAAAAATTTCACATTTTTTTATGAATTTTCGCAATTGGAAGTATGGGTCTAAGAGCAATATTTAAGGAGATAGCCTATTGTTTCGATATTTATGACTCACCCTGTATACTATTACGCGAAGATCTGAATATTTTTTTATTCGTTATAATACGAACGAACCTCATTTCCTACGTTTGAAGTGCAATATTTAACTTGCTTTTAATTAGATTGTGCACAAACGAGAATAGTATAAACATAAGAAATAATAAGATATCTGAAACAATGTTATAATACATTCAGTTGATAAAACTTTCGCGAAATTAATAAATGTACATTAAATAAACATTAATAAGCTGAATAAACTGCTCGCAGGTCTTTCTACTAGGTTTAATAAAACAGCTTCATATAATGCGCTTTATTTGTTATTTTACTGAGGTATCACATTTTTCCACGATAAATAAATGCTTCTATTTTTCAAACAATTATTTGCATATAATATACTATGCATGCAAAGAATATTCTACACGTACTACGCAAATACTAGTTAGTGATATAGAGATCATTGCATATTTTTCGAGATTTAGAAATAGTTATACATAATTGTACTGTAATGAAATTTGAGCAAAAAATTTAATAACTAGAAAATTTTGTATTACAAATCTCTTATAAGAAAACTACATTTCGTGTTGCTCGCATCGTGACCTAATGCATTTTGTAGTGCCTTAAATAAAAGTTAGATAACCGGTAAAAACTCTTTGTTAAAATAATTTTTTTTTGTATTTTTTTTTTTTTAATTTCATGCCAAAAGTGAGTTCAGTTGCCAAATGTGGCGCTACAAATTTTTTTCTTGCCTTATTTGGAAGCAATGACATTCAATTAGGGTTGCCGGTAAACTCCACTTTTGAAAATATGCCAATTTTACACAGCCAAATCTGTGAATACAATGTAATTTTTCAAAACCAGATTCGTAAATTTTTGAAGGAATTTTTAAACTTTTTTCAGTATGTTATATTTTTTATTTATTAATTTATGATTTTAAACGCGTTCTCTTTTAAAGAAAACTATGTTAATAGTCAGATAAATGGAATAAAAAAAAATCAGAAAATCATGCTGCTTCAAAATCATGAAATATGACGTTAACAGAAAATGTTTTCGATTCTCAAACTTTCTAATAGGGGAGACTGGGGTACAATGGACCATTTGTGTTAACTTTGACTAATTACTCTTAAAATATTCATAAAAAAAACAAAAAAACAAAAAAAAAAACCTCACATGCATGCATGTTATCTATACATTATAGTTTAGATTACATATACTGAAAAATAACAATTATGTATACTTTTTTTAATATATATTTTAAAATAGCAACTGATAAAATGGACCATTGTACCCCATGTCCGGGGTACAATGGTCCACAGCATGGGGCTCTATGGATCATATCTAATTCTGAAAAAATATATAAGTATAGTACATTTTTTAATAAAAAAACATAGAATGTATCATAATTTGTTTATTCATGGCTTAACTTCATAGATATACAGAGTGGTCATAAAAAAACTTTGCCGATATACGGAGCTCTAGCGGCCAGTCCGCTCAACCGATCGAGGTGAAATTTCAGATATAGCTATTCAGAGGTATGAGCTCAAGATTCTGTAAACGGCAGCAAAATGGCGCTCACGTTTACGGTTATAGTTACAGAAACTCGAAAATATTCAATGATAACACCCATTTTTTTTCATCGCAAAATGCTCAGCGCGTGCGAAAACTCTAAAGAGCGTTGGAACCATACGTGTATTGCAAGAAACGGACATGTTATGCACGCATAAAAAACCGTTCTGGGAATCCTCCCCCCTTTAGAAAAAACTCGATTGGGGCGCAAGGAGGAAATTTGCATATGACGCAGAGTCAGTACACTAGTCTCTGATTACAATACAGATAGGAGAAACTAAAACTTTTATTTTTATTCTTATTTTTATTATTATTCACATTGCATGGTGATGGCACCCATGTGTAAATGTGTAATCAAAATAAAAGTTTTAGTTTATCCGATCTGTATTGTAATCAGAGATTAGTGTACTGACTCTGCGTCATATGCAAATTACCTCCTTGCGCCCCAATCGAGTTTTTTCTATGGGACGGAGGATTAACAGAACGGTTTTTTGTGCGTGCATAACATGTCTGTTTCTTGCGATACACGTACGGTTTCAACGCTCTTTTGGGTTTTCGCATGCGCTGAGCATTTTGTGATGAAAAAAAATGTGTATTGCCATTGAAAATTTTCGAGTTTCTGTAACTATAACCGTAACCGTGAGCGCCATTTTGTTGTCGTTCACAGAATCTCGAGCTCATACCTCTGATTAGCTATATCTGAAATTTCATTTTGATCGGTTGAGCGGACTGGCCGCTACAGCTCTGTATATTGGCGAAGTTTTTTTTATGACCACCCTGTAAAGTAAATTAAGGATAGCAAATGATACACCAAAAGATATTTGTGTCGCTCAAATTCTGCTGCTTTCTAGTGAAATATTAGAATCCGGAAGAATCATTACAATATCGTAAACATTTACAAGAGATTCATTAACAATATTCGAAAACATAAATACATTTTGGTTTGATTTTCTCCACATGAATCTCACAAAAACAGAATCATCCTCATTTTTTTCTATTAGTAAATCAACAAAATAAATCTGCTTTTTTTTTTGTCAAATATTTAATCAAAATGTAACAACTTTTATTTCATTACTAAAATTAATATCATTCAGTGAAATTTTATCATCACTGCATTCTGTATCACTATTGAATAGAAATATACAAATTTCAAAACAAATTATATAGATAATGTTTCAAAAATGCACTACATGATATGAATCATTAGTTTATTTACATACAAAAAGTAAATTAATTCTTAATTTCACATATAATTTTTTTAATCTTAAAAAAAAAACACAGAATACAAGACTGGGGTACAATAGAACATGATCCATTGCACCCCATATGTGACTTTGACAAAAAATTGATTTAAAAAATGTAGTTTTATATTCAATCATTTTACTTATAATAAATATTGTAATAAATTGCCTTACCTTTTTATTGTGCTCAGAAATGTCTTTCAAATTACAAATCTTTAACATAAAAAGTAGCATATGTTTCACTGAAAATATTTACTTTTTAGTATTATTACTGTCTTAAATCAACTATCAAGAATAAAAGGACTAAAATGGCAGTAATGCACATGGTTTTAAATTTCTATTCACTACTGCAGGGCTGCCATGTATGTGACAAAATATAAAGCATTCAAAAACAGAAATAAAATCAAAAATAGGGGATGGACCATTGTACCCCAGTATCCCCTATAGAGCTTTAAAATGAATCATTGCTAAGTGGGAGCAACAATAAAGAGACTTCCTTGTTAGAAGTGAGTTATTTATACATTTAAACATTTTGCATGCTCATTTTTAATTGCATTATGTACGAAAGAAAACAATATTAATCTCAAAATGTGACATTACATAGTCATTTTAAATAAGATTTTACCATATTTTGTCAATAAATCTTTCCTCAAACTACTAAATCGATATTTAATGTACAATTCATAAATAAACTAAATAAATATCTGGCAGGCCTTTCTGATCGGTTTTCATAAACAGCGTCGAATAATGTGCTCAATTTATTATTTTATCGATGTGACACATTTAGCCACACTTAATAATTGATTTGTGTATATCTCAAATAATTATTTGCATAAATTAGTAGATACGAGAAACGGAAATTCTAGTTAGTGATATAGAGAACATCGGTTGTTATTAGGGATTTAGAAATCATTATCGTTAGCAAAATAACCAAATTTGAGCATAAAACTAAAAAATTTTTTATTACAAATCACTTAAAAGTCGGTTTTTGTTGAACAACATTTATGCGTTTTAATTTATCACTTGCTTCTTTTTTTTGTATATGTGTGCACAATGTTAGAAATACTATCAGCCTGTAAATATTAATAAAAAAAGTAATGAAGTTTAATGTTAAATAAATTCGTGTTAAAATGTTTAAAGCATTATATGTAAAACTCACACGCTTACAAAAGCCTGGCATATTAAACGTCCCTCCATCCTTCCCAAAAACTGTCTATCTAATATTTTATCAAGACCTATTCTTAACGGCAAATTAAATAGAATTTTTAATTTCCAAATGGAACTAACAAATCTCACCCCATAGGCCTGCATGGTGAACCAACCTATTGTTCCTATGCAACTTCTTACAATAACATCACCCGCTCTGTTGGTCCGCCCCTTGTCGCGAGGGAGAAACTTGTGTCCGGCGTATGGAGCTTGTTTTGTACATAAAATATTTTCATTTTCATTTTCATTTTTTTTTTTGGCTAATTGTTAACGAATTCCCGCGTGTCGGTAGCACTCTGAGTGGGGTTAAAAGAGTCTACACCGGACCTTTGAGGCCTGGTGATTCTGCCCCACTTAGCCAATAAATAAATAAATAAAATAAATTACCGTATTTCTGCCATTGAGAGAAAGATACTGAACAAAATTTGATTAGCTCAACAAAGAATTCTATTTAAATATGAGCCAATGACAATTTTGTTTAGGACTTTACTTTTTTATTTTCTAGAAACGTAAAGAATATATGTATATATATGTAAAGATATAGACACACACATATATATATATATATTAAATAATAAATTGTTTTGTAAATTCTATTACCGTATCAAAAATCTTAATTATCCTCAAAATCATTTTGTTTTTCTTCTTTTTATTTTATTTATTATCTTCTTTCTAGTTCTTATAAACTTTTGCTTTACAAGTTATTTTCTGTTTTGTTTTTTGAGCAATTTCCTGTAAAACCCAAACAATATTAACCAATCTTATTTGCTCATAATATTGATGAATGATTTGTACGGCAAAACAAAGACGAAAACCCAGCCAGAAAATACGCCATTGGTTGTATTTAAATTTTTCACGTTCAATTTTCTGATAAAATTCGAAAAAAAAAATGTAGGAAGAAAGAGGGGATTTTGATTCCTAAGTATACCTCGCAATTGCCTTCAGCTGAATGTTTTTATTTAGAATAAGTTTTGCAGCCATGTGAATACACTTACTATACAGAGTGTCCACTCTCAACGGTGGTCAATGGCTAATTTCTAAACCGTTAGTCATAGATATCTAGTTATAATTGCAAAAATGCTTTAAAAAGGTAAAGAATTGTTTTTTAAGCGATTTAGGACAAAAAAATGTATTAAAAAATTACGAAAATATTTTTTTTTACTGTCCCCGGGTCCTATTAGTGATAATTAGTAAAAATTCTCCATCACTTTCTCAAGCAATACAAAACAGGTCCCATTCATCTAACATTAAAATTGACCGGCATGATTTATGTCGGTGTTTGTTATGTTGTTATGTTTTCATGACTTAAACCACATTTCTGTAGCTGTAAATGAATGAGTTGTATTAATTTTTTAGGGAATGTATACTAAGTGCTTAAATTATTATTAAAGGCGTCCATTTCCAACGCTGACCAAAAGCTAATTCCTAAACCATTTGTCACAGACATATAGTTCCAATTACAAAAATGTTTCAAATGAGATAAAGAAATGTTTTTAAAGCAATTTAACTGATAGAGTGGGCGGCGGCGACACATATGACTACGTCATCGAGTTACGGGATGAAATCATGATGTAGGACAAGATTATTGGGTGTAGATTAAGGAATGACTGGTCTGCCTCGTCATTTCTTGGTACGATATGAGTAACAGCGGGCGCCAACTCGCCATTTTGGAGTCACTTTCACGTCATCGAGTTACGGTATGAAATTGGTGCCAAATTAAAGCTAAAATAAAGTATTTTAAGAATATTTCGGTCTGCCTGCGCATATCCTGGTACAAACCCTCGGCAGACTGAAATTTATAACAAAAAATGACGTTATAATGTAAAATTCAATATGACTACGTCATCGAGTTACGGGATGAAATCATGATGTAGGACAAGATTATTGGGTGTAGATTAAGGAATGACTGGTCTGCCTCGTCATTTCTTGGTACGATATGAGTAACAGCGGGCGCCAACTCGCCATTTTGGCGTCACTTTCACGTCATCGAGTTACGGGATGAAATTGGTGCCAAATTAAAGATAAAATAAAGTATTTTAAGAATATTTCGGTCTGCCTGCGCATATCCTGGTACAAACCCTCGGCAGACTGAAATTTATAACAAAAAATGCTTCATAATGTACAATACAAAATCTAAAGACGAATTTTACATTACTTAACTTCGCAATTGACTTTCACGCTAATTTGATGGTTTAAGAAAAGATTCTTATTAGTAAGCGAAAAAACGACCGATTTGGCATATCATGAATTGTATTGTATATTATGACGTCTTTTTGTTATAAGTTTCAGTCTGCCGAGGGTTTCTATCAGGATATGAGCAAACAGACCGAAATATTCTTAAAATACTTTATTTTACCTTTAATTTGGCACCAATTTCCTCCCGTAACTCGATGACGTGAAAGTGACGCCAAAATGGCGAGTTGGCGCCCGCTATTAATCATATCGTACCAAGAAATGACGAGGCAGACCAGTCATTCCTTAATCTACACTCAATAATCTTGTCCTACATCATGATTTCATCCCGTAACTCGATGACGTAGTCATATTGAATTTTTTATTATAACGTCATTTTTTGTTATAAATTTCAATCTGCCGAGGGTTTGTACCAGGATATGTGCAGGCAGACAGAAATATTCTTAAAATACTTTATTTTAGCTTTAATTTGGCACCAATTTCATCCCGTAACTCGATGATGTGAAAGTGACGCCAAAATGGCGAGTTGGCTCCCGCTGTTACTCATATCGTACCAAGAAATGATGGGGCAGACCAGTCATTCCTTAATCTACACCCAATAATCTTGTCCCATCCCGTAACCTACATCATGATTTCATCCCGTAACTCGATGACGTAGTCATATTGAATTTTACATTATAACGTCATTTTTTGTTATAAATTTCAGTCTGCCGAGGGTTTGTACCAGGATATGCGCAGGCAGACAAAAATATTCTTAAAATACTTCATTTTACCTTTAATTTGGCGCCAATTTCATCCCATAACTCGATGACGTGAAAGTGATGCCAAAATGGCGAGTTGGCGCCCGCTGTTACTCATATCGTACCAAGAAATGACGAGGCAGACCAGTCATTCCTTAATGTACACCTAATAATCTTGTCCTACATCATGATTTCATCCCGTAACTCGATGACGTAGTCATATTGAATTTTACATTATAACGTCATTTTTTGTTATAAATTTCAGTCTGCCGAGGGTTTGTACCCGGATATGCGCAGTCAGACCGAAATATTCTTAAAATACTTTATTTTAGCTTTAATTTGGCACCAATTTCATCCCGTAACTCGATGACGTGGAAGTGACGCCAAAATGGCGAGTTGGCGCCCGCTGTTACTCATATCGTACCAAGAAATGACGAGGCAGACCAGTCATTCCTTAATCTACACCTAATAATCTTGTCTTACATCATGATTTCATTCCGTAACTCGATGACGTAGTCATTCGTGTCGCCGCCGCCCGGTCTATGAAGGTGCTGCCACCGTATAACTTTTACGTTAGTGTTAATTTTTATTAATTAACTTCTAAAATAGTTGAAGACGTGAGTTTTAAAATTATCTTTAACAAGAAAATCAAATGTTGGGAAATCGCCTTTTTATTTTAAAATAGGTGTGTTATTTTAAGCTTTTATTTTGCTAAACACATTTGTATATATGTATGTTGTATCTAGTTCAAAATTTCTATTCAAATTTTAACTCACTTCCAAATATCCATTCGAGGTTCAATTTGCACAATTATTTATATCCAATGACAATGTAATATCAATACAATTTTATGTGCGTACAATTATTTATTTTATAGGACTACACTAAATTCAGTTAAGTAATCTGATAGAATTTTAAATATATGTTATGTTGTAACGAATTGTGACAGTTGCTTGTCACAATTTAAATTAAAAAGCTTTCTATTATTTTTTTACTTATATTTTTAATAAAATTTTGTTTTAATATGTAATAATACACATAAAATAGAAAATAATTTTATGTACAATAAATGAATTTCAGTTTTTTTTCCCGTTAAATTTTCCTTCTTAATTATCAATTTGTTAAATATAAATCCATAACTGAAATGAAAAAAAAAATAGGCAAATAAACTTTGGGCTCCGAAGATGTTAAAACAATGAAATTCAACACACAAGTTTTCTAATATTTTCTTTTTAGGAACTTAAAAAAAGTATTTCAACTATAATAACTATGGAATATTATTTTTTTTCCTATGAAATATACAAATTGATTATTGAAGTTAATTTATTAATAATTTAAGACTATGAATTTAAGAATTGAAGTTCAAAACGTAATTTTTGATTGTGTTTGATCTACACATGTACATTTATATAAAATTATTTACAGAATTTTTCGTAAAAAATCTATTGAAATTAACAAAAGGATTCAAGTAAAACATGTAATATAACTTTGAAGTCATAAATACGGTTGTAATATATAGAGTTAATAAATATTTTCTCTGCTTCATAAATACGGCTTGAGTTTAAAATAAATTGGATAAATACATTACACGTGCTTCTAACCGTTCTCCACTAAATATTTCAAGTACTTCACTTTATTTACTATTTTACCAAAGTGTCACACTTAGCTACGCTAAAATAAATGTCTTGAATATATGTCATAAAATGATTTGCATACATACATTATGCACACATCTAACACACAACATAAAATGTCTAGTTACTGATTTATAGATCACTGAAGATTATGCGCATAATCAAACATTAATAAACATGCTGTAACGCATTTAATGTAGTATATTATTAAGAAATCTACGGATTATTATTAAATAAGATTTCACTTGTTTTGAAATGTTAAAAGTACTTTTTCAGATAAACTACTAAATTTATTATTGAATATTATCTTATTTTGTTAATTATTATAAAAGAAAATTTTAAAATTGAAATTCAAAAATAATTTCAATTTTAATTAATTTACACATATTCATTTGTCTAAGATTATATACAGAATGTTTCGTAATAAAATCTATTACGAAACATTCGTAATAGATTGCATATTTACAAACAGATATAAGTTAAATATACAATATAATTTACAAGTCATAAATACCCTTGTAATATAGAAATTTAATAAATATTTTCTCAATTTATAAATCCGCTTTGAAAATGCTTAAAAATAAATTAAATAAATGTATCATATATCCTTTTTACCGTTCTCCAACAACTATTTTAAATAATTCACTTAATTTACTATTTCACCGATGTGTCACATTTACTACACTAAAATAAATGTCTTGAATGTATTTCAGAAAATGATTTGCATTTACTTATACATTTTCTAATACGAGGTGGAAGCCGTCGAAATTTGACGAAAAAAAATCTTTAAGAAAGAACTGTTTCTTTGATTTATGATAAATCTACAGAATTAGTTATAGTAAAAAATACATCTTATATTGGTCAGTCTAACTCTAAGACAAATATTATTTTAAGCTAAAATTAACAAAATACTATAAAACTCAATTATCCAAATTACTAAACGAAATAAAACTGAAATTCACCGGATGTTATAACACACAATATTTTTAAAATAATATAAGCATTTTAATTTATATTCATTATTATTTTTATTTTTTTCAATTTTAAGAGAAAGTGGAGTGGTTGTGTTGCCATAATTACAAAATTAGTACTAAAAATTATAAAGAAATAATAACTCAAAAATAAATTGAGGTACAGATTTGAAATAAATTGCATTTAAAAGAACATTTTTTTCTTTATACGACGGTGTAAAAATTTAAAATGTACGATGTTTAGAAGTGTAAAATTTGCCATATCGAAAACTGCAAAACCGAAATTGCATGGAATAGTGTTGGGCATTGTAATTTATTTTCTTTTTTTTTCAATTTTAAGAGAAAATGAAGTTATTCTGTTGTCATAATTACAAAACTGGTACCAAGAACTATAAAAAAAAAATAAGGTCTGAAAAATAAATTGAGATGCAGCTTTCAAATAAATTGTATCTAAGATTAATTTTTTTTTCTCTTTACGACGATTTAAAAATGAAAAATATGCGATGTTTAGAAATATAAAATTTTCTTTAGCGAAAATTGCAAAACCGAAATTGCAGGGGAAAGCGTTGTCATTTGCAAAATGACGTATTCGTTACGCACAGATACGTTTGGCCTTTATAATATAAAATACAGCAGAAAATGCCTAGTTACTGATTTGGAGATCATTGCAGATTATGCGCATAATCAAATACTACACTCACTTCCTAAAGTTAAGCACGGAGAGGAAAATGCTAGTTTCCTGAAGCCCATCAGAACTGAAAAGGATACACATTACGGCAGAGATAGATGGAAGTATGCAAATATATTAGGTAACAGACAATCGCGCCTTCATATCAAGAAATATGCAAAAAGAGCAGTCTTATAAGAAGCCAGCTTTATGAAGGGTTACAGAAGTTGATTGTAAGTGCTGATAGAAGGTGTTTAAAACTTTCGTACAATTTGTTTTGAAGACATACGTGTTTCTATGACTTCCAGAATGGAATATACTGAGAGCTGTGGGGCGCATTGAAGCAGGGCAGTTGATCACAGATATTGCTCTTTTCTTCAGCTTTCATCATTTTGTAATTGCAATTTTATGGAAACAATTCGAAACCACACAGACAGTTGTCCAAAGACCCGTAATCTGTCACCTACGGATTACAACCCCCACGGAAGATCGATATATTGCTATTATAGCCAAGCGGAATCGCAGAGCGACTTCCACACGTGTGACATCTATGGTTACAGCGTCCATTGGTAAGGGGATGGCTGCAGCTACTGTACGAAGAAGATTACATATGAGTAGACTATACGTCCGGTTACTCGAGTTTGTATTCCTATATCCGTCCAATCAAGAGGGGCACGATTAAAGTGGTGCCGGGAACATGCCAATTAGACTGTGCCTGACTGGGACAATGTCATGTTTACTGATGAGTCAAGATTTTCTCTGCAGACAGATGACAAGCGTATAAGGATATAGCGTGAACAAGGAACACGCAATCAGCACCAAAACATCACCGAACATCACGCATTCCGAGGCGGAAGCATTAAGATGTGAGAAGGGATTTCATTAGGATACCGCACCGACCTGCAAATCTTTAAACTGGGTTCTGTGACGGCTGTCCGGTATCGAGATGAAGTCCTAGAACCCATTGTGAGATTGTACACTGCAGAAGTTGGCCCTACTTTTGTTTTAATGGACGATAACGCACGTCCCCGTAGGTCTGTCATCGTCGATGACTGCCTGGAGAGTGAAGGAATTGCGCGTATGGCGTGGCTAGCATATTCGCCCGACCATAATCCCATTGAAAATCTTTGGGATGCTCTCGGCCGTGCTGTATGTTTACGTTTCTACCTCCAGCTACTCTTATTGAGCTGGAAACTACTCCTCAAGGAGAATGACGATTGCTTAATTCTGCGATGGTTGATCACCTAACTGAAAGCAAGGTCACAAGGTGTAAACTTTGTATAACAGATGAGAGTGGATCCTATTAATGTCTCTTTTTTCATTTTATGCTGTTTATTTTCACTTTATACATAATTCTTTTTAAGTATCCAGTATGTCATTAGCTGATAACTGAAAAAATTAATATTATTTTCATTTCTGTATATAATTATTGATTTTGTTTTACTCATAAATATATATGATACTTACCTGTCGAATTTTGTGTCAATCAAAGCAGTATTTGTTAATTTTTTTTTTTTTTTTTTTTTTTGCATTTTACATCTTCGTGCTTAATTTTTGAAAGTGAGTGTAATAAACAACTGTAACGTTTTTAATGTAGTGTCTTATTAAAAAAATCTATGGATTATTATTAAATAAGATTTCACTGAAAACACTTGTTTTGAAACGTTAAAGGTACTTTTCCGGTTTAATTACAACTTTAGAGGCTTTGGAGTGATACAGAAAATAGACTTGATGAGAGAATGAACATTTTATCTCATATTGTCTGGCAACTTATGTACTATTTCTTATATACCAGTATTTTTTGCAATATTTATATAATTTTTTAAGGGAAAATAAGACTGAGAGAACTATTCACACTTAATTTTTTCTAAAATTTTATACTCATTTATTATTTATATAATAAATGAGCATAAAATTTTAGAAAATAATAAGTATAATAAATAACTCAATTTTATCCAAAAGCTTATATCTTCTTTAAATTACGTTAGAAATCAAGTTAAAAATGTGTAATATTTTTAGCTGTCGGAAAAATTGCACTCTAAGCTCAAAAGATAAATAACTTCTAAAGTAATCGAACGATTTAGATAAAATAATTTTTTGTGATAGAGTATAAATAAAAGATCATATGCGGCAAAAAGTTTTTGAAAAATTTAATTAGTTTAATTTATTTATTTATCTATTTATTTATTGAAATTAGAAAATTTTTGAAAAATTGATATCATTCTAAAATAAAAATTTATAGTCGCAGGTAAAATTTGTCTGCACAGGTCATGAACATGTGAATACGTAATCCAAATTTCATCGAAATCGGTCATGTAGTTTTCAAAGAAACGAGTCATAAATTTTGCCTATTTACCACAGCATTGTGCCCTGTTTTTGCCTTCTCTTAATGTAAGTAAACACTTTATATGTTTACGTACATCAAAATACGAAAATTGTATGTATTAGAATATAAATTTCAAAACTTGCTTTATCCAAAATTTTAAAAATCGAGTACTGCCTATCTGTTTACTTCATTATAGACATGAAGGCCGCATAACAGACAATCACTTTATTTAGTTCACTGATGAAATTCTAGGATAATTCAAATCTAGATTAGCGTATTAAAACTCAATCGGTCTGCCAAGGCGTATCTTGATGGAAAACACCTGAAAACCCAATTTTAGCGGTTGACTCGTAGGTTTATCATTGCGTTTTCCTGTACCCAAAGGTTTGAAAAGATGGAAGGCTGGAAACAGGAGAACATAATGGTAAACCTACCAGACAACTGCTAAAATTGGTTTTTCAGGTGTTTTCCCACCAAGCTATAAATTAGAATACCGATTGCGTTTTAACATGCGTATTGAGATTTAATTTATCGAATTTTTTATACATGAACTAGATAGTGTGACGTGGTGACATGTGATTGTCTGTGCTGCCTCTACTCGGGCTATTAAGTATATTTATACTTCACATGGGAGCTTGGGCAGCATCTCTCTCCGGCTTGGAATGTGTTCTCAGAAAAATGTTGTTGCAAATCCTGCTAAAGGTTATTATAATTCAAGAAACGTTTTATAATAATTAATGTATCTAAACGTGATTTCTTTAAACCTACGAGTCAACTGCTAATGTTCCACCAAGCTATGAATTAGAAGACCGATTGTGTTTTAACATTCGAATCGAGTTTTAAATAATCCTATAATTTCATCAATGAACTCGATGAGATTATTGTCTGTGCTGCTCTCTCCAGGTATATCAGTGAACCGGCATCGAAATTAACATTACAATCTATCTATCTATCTATCTATATATATATATATATATATATATATATATATATATATATATATATATATATATATATATATATATATAATAAAGCTTTTTTTTTAATTTTTGGTATTGTAAATTCTTAGCTTAGAATGTAAACCAGTCGACGTATAGGGACGTTTTTTGCGATTTCAAAAATTATATTTTATAATTAAGATCTGATTTGAAACTCACTCCCGCGTATGTAAAACAATAATAAAAATAATAATATGTACATAAAATATTCATGTATACATCTAAAATTATATATGTCTAACAGATATAATATTTCAAGATTTCTTTGACAGTTGTTTATACATTTGGCAACAGATCTCGTGTTTTGAAGCACAAATTGAGCAAAGTTTCTTTTATAAAAAGTCGAGACCGGAATGTATTAACCTGACGCCTTGCGCGCAAATTTACACCACGTGAGCGGGCGCGCGTTGTAAATTCTACAACAGGTGAAAAAAATAATTATAGTTGCGTTTTTTAAATTTTACTAATAATTTAGCTTGAAAATATCATATAAATTATCTCTGATCACAATTTATGAAAGTATTTTGTAATGCACGTATTTTGTTAAAAAAAATAGTTAAAGCAGAAGTTTAGATATATAAAAAGCTTCTTGCTATTACAATTACAAAAAATAAAAATTAATAATGAATTACTAAACAATAATTAAGTAATTTCTGATTTACAGAATTAGTCTCATAATTCATTTATTTTAGTCGCTTCTCATATCAAGCATAAGACTTGTTTTTTGTAAGGCCTGTTAACAGATAAACCATGCACATTTCATGTACTGTTAGCAGATTAAAATGGCAGTTGCAGCTAATTGCGTAATTTGAAATACAAACAATTTTCAGGAACTGGGTAAGGAGATCCAATGAACGAATACAAATGGTTATTAAGACCCACTACTGTTTGAATTTTGTTTTAAAGAAAAAAGAAAGTACATGTTGAACTTTTTACAACGGCGCGGGCGACGGAAGGTTAAGTAAAATGTTTTTTACAATATAGAAAAATCAATCAACGTGTACACTGCATTGTTAAAAACCTGAAGAAAACGGTTCAGCAATTCGATCGTTTTTAAAGATAACTGTTACTTGGACATATTAATAAGCACAGCTGACTATAGTAGTTACTTTAAACTAAGTTAAATTACGATTTTGTAACCTTTTTCTATAAAAATGTTGGAATTGCTGGACAGTTTTCTGAAGATTTTTAACAGTATGTGAAAGAAAATCCATCACGTTACTAATTTTTTGGTTTGAAACTAGGATTCCCAAAACGTTTTATGTAACGGTAAGAACAAAAATTTTTAACACATATACGTTTACATTGTAAATTCAAAAAATTCTAAGTTTGCTATTTTTTTTTCTTTTTTTTGAAATTAGGGTGCCCAGAAATTTTTTATGTAACTGCTACTCAGGAAACAGAGAAAATCTTTGTAAGATTTAGTCAACATTTTGTAAAGCTACAGATTTCTTCAGCTTTACAAAAAACTAATTTTGTAGATTTCCATTTTTTTGTACAGTGTACATATAAAATATTATTAAATATATAGATTTCTATCACTTTAGATTTGTAGAACTCTATTTCCTCCCCTACAGTGTACAGCAGTTCACTGAAATACTCGGACACTTTGAAACAGCAGAATTTTGAAATATTTGAGAAGCATTAATTACTTTTTTTAAAATTGTTTTTCTTTTACAATAGGTTGCCCAGATTTTCATCTGATGAGTTTTATTTTTAGGAACGGAAATGTATTTTATTCTTAAAATTACAATATTTTTATGAAATGGGTAGAAAACTGTGTCACAAAAATGACCATGCACTTACAAGAATTTCAACTATTGCGATTACTAAGAGGAATATATTATATTATTTGGTATTTAAAATAAATGACAACTTCTTTGACAATGCGGGCAGCTTATTTTATCAAAATATTGATAGTTGAAACACGAAATATTTTTAAATTTAATGTTATGAATAGTACTAGAAAAGACATAACTTTTACTGTTTCTGAATACAATTTTTAATTTGAATTTAGATATAAAGACATCTATCGTAAAAGGTTCCAATATGTTCAATGAAATAGTTTGAATTTTTTTTTTATCTAGTTACACGGGGTAGATAGCACAGCAGAGTTAAAAATCACATAGTTAAATCTAAAATATTATTAAATATCTTATTATATTAATGTGCATTTTTGTGCATGTGATATTATGTTGCATTTTCCAAACACGCCCTTTGAATTTCAATGAATGTTAAAATTTGAAAATCATCTTTAATAACTTTTCCTGTCTGTTGGCTATACGCCTTTTAAGCAAATAAAATTTAAAATAATATACAAATCTAGTTATAGGACAAACGGACTTCATTTTCAGCATGTTGTAAAATTTTCGAATTGTTTATTTATATGTATTTTTTCTTTTTAGTTTTAAATCGTTTCATTGTTGCAGATTCTAAGCCATTTGACCTATATTGATGAGCGATAACTGGTGCATCATTTAAGGGCTCAGGTGCCCTTTAAAGAATTCAAGAATCGATTTTTTTAAAAAAATAGATTATAATTAAACATAAATATTTAAAAATATTTAAAAACAAACCGCATTTAAAAATTCACATTAGAAGAAGAGTCAGTCTAAAAAATTTTGTGTTTTGCCTATACCATCAATCGGTGATTTAAATTTTAACGTTAATTTTCTCAAAACAGCGATTTTGATCATTGGGCTGACGATTTCTAAAAAATGGCTGCGTAAAATTTCACAAAGTTTTCGCTGAATGCATTAAACATATACAGGCACAAAATGACCTATTGTTATTTTCTCTAAGTTAGAAATTTAGAATTCACGACTAATTTTTTTAAAAAAAAATCTCGAATTTTCAAATTTCTTTACAAAGTATTTTTTTTCTCTGAATCTATATGTTTTAGTTGTTTGGTGGTAGGTCCTTTTGAAAATACATTATATCTCTACTACTGAAAAAAACCTTGGTTTGTTTTAGTCATTGAAATATGAAAAATCGTGCGCGCAAGGCATTCAAGAATCATTCTTTCGTAAAAATTGTATTATCTTTAAAAATAATTTAAAAAACATTGCATATGTGTATACTTATTTTAACAACTTAAACTAATAAAATTATTCCTTCTTAATATGTGTTTTTAATTTAGTTAAAAGGTAATTAGATATAGAGTGACTGCAATTCTTACACACACTGTAAAAAAATTCTGCAAAGGTACTAAACCTTTTCTAGGAAACTGGGATTCCAAGAACTTTTCCTGTAACGGTAACAGCAAAAATTCAAGTTTCAGAATCGATTACATGAATTTTTCCTGTTATCGTTACATGAAAAGTTCTTGGAATCCCAGTTTCCTACACTGTAAAAAAAAAATCTGTAAAGATACTAAACTTTTTCTAGGAAACTGGATTCCAAGAACTTTTCATGTAAAGGTTACATGAAAATTTCGTGTAACCGATTCTGAAACTTAAATTTTTGCTGTTACCGTTACAGGAAATGTTTTTGGAATCCCAGTTTCCTAGAAAAAGTTTAGTAACTTACAGATTTTTTTTACAGTGTAGAAAATGTTTAGTACCTTCACAGATTTTTTTTTTTTTTTTTTTTTTTTTTTTACAGTGCAGGTCATTTTTTACCTATTTTGTTAGTTTCAAGGGTAACTGACTCCTTAATCCATTGTTTTTAAAAATTGCCGTACAACTGTATGAGATACAGTGAATATTTATTAATTTATATCCTATTATAGCGAAAAAATAAGGTCAGAAAAATACCTTAAAACTACTGTTTTGATTGATAATTCAACTGTAAAAATATTAAAATACTGTATTGCATAGGAAACAAGCCTCTTTACATAATTTGTACAATTCTACAGTATCAGGGAGGCGGTTAAAAACTGATTATAAAACTCTATTTTAACACAAAAGTATAACGTTTAGTTAAATAAAAGAGTGAAAAAACGGGGTTGTAATTTTGTAAAATATTTATCAATTTACTAAATATTTCATAAAATAAGTACGCCATGATGAAATTGGGCACTGGCCATATCAGGCAGAAAAAAGAATTCATTGTAAACACCCTTATTGTAATGACATTATTCAAACTGTTTGTGAGAAATGTGATGTGGAACTTTAATATACTGTAAAAAAAAATCCTTAATCCTACATATGTAAGGTTGCCGAAATTTGAATGGTTACAAACATTTCATCTGTACACTGTACAAGAAAAAATGTAAATCTACAAAACTGTTTTTTGTAATGGTACAGAAATCAGTAACTTTACAAACGAGTCTATTATAATTTTAGTTATCTTACTAAAATTTATCTGTATCCTGCGTTGCAATTACATGAAATTCAGTGCAAATTTGCAGTTGCAGTTACATGATTTTCAGTGCAAATCTGTATCTGTTACATGACTTTTTGCTGTTGCCGTTAAATAAGAAATTCTTGAAATCCCATTTTCCAAGAAAACTTTTAGTAACTTTACAGATTTTTGGTAGACTGTACAAGAAAACTATCAATTGTTTAAAAAATTTTATGTAAATAAATATTTTAAATATTTTTAGTTTTTGTGCCATTCGTCAACATGTTGCAGATATGCAACAAACTCATTTGAAAAAATATATTTTCTGTTTTAAATTTATTAAATTATGTTTTTCATGCTGAAAAATATGCATTTTAATACATAGGTAAGAATATTTTTCAAATTGGAGTCTTTCGCTACAAAATGATAACGCACGATGATGTTACGCTCCGCTCTAAACGCTTTTTGAGTTTTACTAAATGCTGTATTTATATTCAGTTATAAATATTTCATTAACTTGATAAAAGAGAATTTAATAATCTGACTAAATACCTCGCAGGTGTTACTTCGAGACTTCCACGAACAACTTTCAAACTATTCACTTAATTGATTATTTTACCAAAGTGTAACATTTTGCTACCCATAATAAATGATTTGAATATATCATTGATAATAATTTTTATGCATTGCACAATACGCACCAGGAGAACGTTCAGTTGTTAATTCACAGATCATTGCAGTTTATGTGTGTAAATATATGTTCAATAATTCAATTATAATACATTTAATTAATGTCATTATTTTTAATTTTATGGATTTTGTTAAAAAAGAAGTTTTCTCGCATTTATTTTGAGAATAAGAATGTCATTTGAAATATTAAAAAGACCCAAAATACAAAATATTTTCTTTGTTTAAAATGACATTTAATTTATGTTGCTACGTTAATTAGAGCAGGAAATATTACTTTTTGTGTTTCAGTTTGTTTTCAAAACCTTTCAATCAATCTTTGGTCTTCAGTCTTTCAATCAATGGTTGTTAAGGAAACAACTTGTTTTGGAAAAGCTTTACAATGGGTTTTATGATAAGTTTTTTCGAGATTTATCCTATTTAAATAGATATAACTCAAGAATCTTTGAAGATAAATGGTTTTAACTTAGAATATGTCTTTATCGATTGTTTTACCTTAGGTCTGATTCAGCAAATTTCAAAAAATATTTACTTTTAAATGTATGTCTTTTTTTTTTTAAGTTACACCATTTCTTTTTAATTTTCACTTTAAATATATATTTATTTAAATTTGCATTTTTAAAAATACAGAATCAAAATTAAAGCTTACATTTCTGTTTATTTACATAAAAAAGTATTTATACAAATAATATTTCATCTTAAAACAATATCCATTTACCCCATTTTTAAAAAAATAATTAATTTAAATAAAAAAATATAGGTTTAAACACGTAATTTTGTTTACTAATAATATGGTTTACCACCACAAAAAGTTTCAAAATTTTAACTCAATAAATAAAGAGTTATAAAATGTGTCCGAATCCCTTTAATATTATCATGGTTCGTACGGGTCCTGGAATTTCATGACCAAAAAATTCTTCGATACCATTAATTTCGTATAGAAAATCTCTGGGTTAAAAAGACGAAATTTCGTGCGTTTTGAACTACGTTTATTTTTCTATAAAGAAATACTGGTATTTCACCTTGAAAATAACGGTATCCGTACGAACCATGATTATGGAATTCTCAGATATATACTTTTTTCAACAAGTTACGTGGTTTCCATAGTGAAATAGCTTAAAAAAATTCCCAAAATTAATGGACACAGAGCAATCTGAGTTTGTGATATAAATCAGAAACACCTTAAAATGCATTTCAGTGAATATATCTTTCTCGAACTTGGTTAACGCTCTTTCAATATATTCATAAATTATTATTTATTTATTTTGTTTTGTTGAACAACATACATCTGATTTGTGTGCTCGATATGAAGCCTGCTTACAAGTCATCGCCAGTATTACAGGGACGAGATAGCACAAGGAAATTTTACAACACAAGAGATATACAACAGGGAGCTCCACACAAATAGTGCGTGCAATTGAGCCAGTGGGATTCGAAACCCCAACCTTCTACGCTCGAAGACGATTAGTAGCGGCGTGGTTCTTTAACCCCTCGGCCACGGAGGCCCGTTATTAGTAAATAAACAGAGTAAATATATCATAAATCTCTCTATTCAACTTCCACCTTCAACATTAAATAATGAACTTAATTTATTATTTCAGATATGTGTAGCATTTTCCCACGCAAAATAAATGTTTTGAACATTTCTAAGATAATGATTTAACATATTATCTCATACGAACAATGTAGCGTTCAGTTATTAATTTAGAGTTCATTGCAGATTGTGTGCATAGTTAAATATTTAATATTTTAATTGTAATGGGTTTAATTTAAAGGTCTTTTTTATTAATTCTATATACAGGGTGATTCCAATTTTTTTTTTTTTTTTTTTTTTTTTTTTTTTTTTTTTTACAATAAAAGAGGGGGGATAGTACACATCAAGACAAACAATATTAAATAGGAGTCTAAGGGTCCCAAACGTTTTCCAAAGGAGATAGCCGCAATTAAAGTTTAGGGTCCAAAATTTCAAATAAACATAAAAAATGGAAAAATCGGTCTATTGATTTGCGGTTTTCACTAAAATTATTCTTTATGTCGGCATTTTCTTGAAATTAAATTATAAAGATAAATTTCAAAAAATGCCGATAGAGGGCGCTTTAGACTTCGGAGTAACGAAAAATTATTTTTTGCATCTCATTAAATTTTTCGTAAGCTTAGACTCAAACTTAAATTTTGAGCTCAAAATCTGAAAGTAGGAGTGGTTAAGTAGCACAAACTGAACTGTGTTCAGAGGGTTCAAATTTTAAATGATTATAAAAAAAACGGAAAAATCTGTTCGTTGATTTGCGGTTTTCACTAAAACTATTCTTTATGTCGGTATTTTTAAAAAATAAATTATAAAGATTAAATTTCAAAAAATGCCGATAGAGGGCGCTTTCGACTTTGGAGTAAGGAACAACTAATTTTTGCCGTTATTTTTTGCATTTCATTAAATGTTTTCGGAAGCTTAGACTTAAACTTAAATTTTGAGCATAAAATCTGAATAGTAAGGAGTAGTTACGTAGCACAAACTTAACTGTGTTTAAATGGGGGGGGTATTCAAATTTAAAATAATTATAGAAAATGGAAAAAATTGTCGATTCGTTTGCTGTTTAAAATAAAACTATTCTTTAAGTCAGTATCTTCTTAAAAATAAATTTTAAAGATAAATTTAAAAAAAAAATTCCATTAGAGGGCGCCTTAAACTTTAGAGTAAGCAACAATTAATTTTAACCATTATTTTTTTTGTTCTAATTAAATGCTTGCAAAAACTTATTAAGTGTTTTCGGAAGCTTAGATTTAAACTTAAATTTTGAGCTCAAAATCTAGATAATTAGGAGTAGTTAAGTAGTGCAAATTGAACTGTCTTCAGGAGTTGAAATTTAACCCTCCCCCCTCCTCGAACACAATTCAATTTTTCGCTACTTAAACACTTCCAACGATTCAGAAATTGAGCCTAAAATTTACGTTTATGCATTTGAAAGCATTTAATGAGATTAAAAAAATAACAGTTGAAAATAGTTGTACGCTACTCCAAAGTCTAAGGCGCCATCTATCGGCATTTTGTGAAATTTATCTTTAAAATTTATTTTCAAGAAAATGACATTTAAAAATTAGTTTTAGTGAAAACCGCAAACGAATCGACCAATTTTTTCCATTTTTTATAATCATTTGAAATTTGAACCCTCTGAACATAGTTCAGTTTGTCTGCTTAACCGCTCCAAATATTCAGATTTTGAGCTCAAAATTTAAGTTTATGTCTAAGCTTACGAAATCATTTAATGAGATGCAAAAAATAACGCCAAAGAAGAGCTGTTCGTTACTCCAAAGTCTAAAGCGCCCTCTATCGGCATTTTTTGAAATTTATCTTTATAATTTATTTTTAAGAAAATACCGACATAAAAAATAGTTTTAGTGAAAAGCGCAAATCAATGAACCAATTTTTCCGTTTTCTATAAATTTGAAATTTCAACCCTCTGAACACAGTTCAGTTTGTGCTACTTAACCACTCCCACGTTCAGATTTTGAGCTCAAAATTTAAGTTTGAGTCTAAGCTTACGAAAACATTTAATGAGATGCAAAAAATACCGGCAAAAAAATAGTTTTTCGTTACTCCAAAGTCTAAAGCGCCCTCTATCGGCATTTTTTGAAATTTATCTTTATAATTTAATTTCAAGAATATGCCGACACAAAGAAAAATTTTAGTGAAAACCGCAAATCAATGGACCGATTTTTCCTTTTTTTATGTTTATTTGAAATTTTGGACCCTAAACTTTAATGGCGGCTATTTCCTTAGGAAAACGTTTGGGACCCTTAGTCTCCTATTTAGTATTGTTTGTCTTGATGTGTACTATCACCCCTCTCTTATTGTAAAAAAATTTGGAATCACCTGTATATTGTTAAGTAACATCCTCATGCGTTTATTTTGAAAAGCAAAATGTCGTTTATAAATAACTAGACGGTTGCCCGCCCTCAGTAGCCCGAAGACTATCTGAATTTCTTCTCGGTGTTCTGGGGTTTCGTTTGCATATCTTTTTTTATTGTTAATGAAGAGGTCTTCCATTTGTTCTTCCATCTGTTCTTCTTTCTGTTCTTCCATCTGTTCTTCCATTTGTTCTTCCATTTGTTCTTCCATTTGTTCTTCCATTTGTTCTTCAATTATATTCGACGATTCACTGTTTGAGAGCCTATCTGTCCTTTTATTTATAGAAGTTCAAAATGAAAAAAGATTTTCTTAGCAGACGATTTTTTCTGTGCCTCAATTAATTAATTAATTAATTATCCTCTATATTCCTTTTATTTATAGAGATTAGTATTATGGGATATACAGACATATTTTCGACTATTTATGTACCTGCTTACAGACCACTTACAGACCTTCGACTATTCACATAATTTTCACATATAAATTTCTCACAAAATTTCTCCGAATTAACTGAAACATTGTAATCTGAATTTGTGATATAATATACAAAATCGAAACACGTTTATAATGCATTCAGTCAATATAACTTTCTCCAATTAGGGAAACGCGATTTGAATATTTTCATAAACAAACAGAGTAAATAAATTCTAAGTCTCTCTATTCATTTTCCACCTTCAACATTAAATAATGAACTTAAATTTTTATTTTATCAAAGTGTAACATTTTCCCACACAAAATAAATGTTTTGAACACATCTGAGAAAGTTATTTCCACACATTATGTAATATGCACTACATCACGTTTAGTTATTAAATTACTGATATTTGCATATTATGTGCATAGTTAAATATCTAATAGTTTAACTATAATAAGTTCAGTTTAAATATATTTTATATTAATTTGATGGATATTCTTTAAGACATTTTTCATACATTTATTTTAAAAAGCAAAATGCCGTTTTTAAATATTTAAGACTAGCTGACCCGCTCGGCGTTGCTCGGGCCCGTGATAACGTGATGCATAGACTATACTATAATATTGACAAAGATAATAAAAAAATTCTAAAAGCACAAAAATTCGAAAAATCGTTGAAAATCACATCGAAAATCGCATTGAAAATCATATTAAAATCCATAAATTCAAAAATAGTAAATTAGACTATTTTTTAAACAATTTTCTAGACTATTCTAACAATTTCTCAGACTAATAATTCTAACAATTCCTCAGACAAAAATTAGTAAATTAGGCTAAAATTTTAAAACAATTTTCTCTCTATCAATGTTAAAAAATTGTCACAAAATCAAAAAAAAAAAAAAAAAAAAAAAAAAAAAGGCCAAAACTCGCATTAAAAGATTCGTCAAAAATTCAGAAATCGCTGCACGAATTCCCAAAATTTGCCTTTATTAATAAGGCAAAAAAAATTACTATATTCAGTTAAAAGAATGAAACCATATTCCTCTCACTAACGAGGAAAAATCGACTCGAAACATAAAAAGAATGCTAAAAATCGACTAAAAAATTAAATTAATAAAATCTAGTCCAAAAATCGAAAATCGGGCTTCGAGGTGCAAAGCTTCATATACAGAGGTATCTTCCCACAAAATTTTGTAACTTTACGTGCAGCGTTTTTTTTTCAGAACTGCGTTGACACACTCACAAACTTGTCTCTTATTTATAATAGATTGTGATATTTACACACATATACTTTCCTTCGACTATGTGCATAATTTTCACATAGAAATCCTTACAAATTTTCTTAGAATTAACGGAAACAATATTAAGTAAAATTTATGATATAACATAAAAATCATTTTTGTGTGTGTGTTTGTAAAAGGTGGAAAGCGAGGACCTCTATATGTATACACACCAACACACCGAGGACGCACCGCGAACCGAGGACGTCCTCGGTTTGAAAAAGCTCTTCTAGGCTGTTCTAAGATGCTATTTTGTCATTTGGACAACTTTTTGATTATAGTTTGGGGATGTCCTCGGTTTACATCTTTTGCATTTTCTAGTGTGTATTGTGTGTATGGCGCCACGAGAAAAAAGTGTATCACCGCGTCCTCGGTATAGCGGTGAAAATACAGATCACGTGACTTATGAATGGACAAACCGGTTGCTCCGTATAATAGTAATTTTACCCCTACTACGTTTTTACTATTTACTACTACGCTCGTAGTGAATAGTAGGAACGTAGTAGCACCTGGTGTTTATGTCTTTTCGCGTTCTTTATGATTTCCAATTGTATTTATTGAAATTGGAACATGAGATAGCACTCGAATCATAACGTTATCGTCTTTTATTTCTTGCCCATTGCTGCTAAGCATATAAAGTTTGAATTAGATGTTGAATAGATTGTGATTTAGTTTGAATTAAACATCAGACGCCCATTTACGGCCTTCTTTCTTTCTTTCGTTTCCCCCCCCCCTTTTTTTTCTTCTTTCTTCTCAGGACTGTATCAGCATATTTTTAAATTTTTAGTATAAATATTCTACGTCGTGCCTCCATCTTATATTTCCAAAGGGAAATGAGGTTTTTTTTTTCCACTTTATTTCTAAAATTGCATTATGCCAAAATCGAATTATAGAAGGAGGCTCAGGGCACATAAGATTTTTTTTTTTTTTTTTTTTTTTTTTAATTGTCAAATGGTTCGAGACAGACGCATACTGAAGAGGGGGGAGAGATTAGTTTGGAGGGATCGCACCCCCGCCCCAGGAAAAAAAGAACCCGTGAAAATTTTTCTACAGAAAAGTAATTATGGGTATACATTCAGATTTAAATATCTAATGTTGTAATAACAGATGAGGCCATGCTAGCCCAGACGGTAGTGCGTCGATCTTGTAACCGAAAGTTTGCGGGTACGATTCCCGGTTTGACTGTAGACCACCGTGTTTGCTAATGCGGCATGGGCACGTAAAATGTGCTAGTGGGTCAAAAGTCCTCTCGTTGACGGGCGTAGCCTGGAGAGAGAGGTGCCAAGTCAGGCGTGGACCTCGTCGTCTGCCTATGATTCTAAAATTACGGGACTGAATAATAACAGTGCAATGCTTTTTTGAAAATGTTTGCTCTTGCTAACACCGTATTCACCTCACAGGTAGTACAAATTCAAAATTTCTGAGAAACCGTGATTCCCCCTCCCCCCCACCCCCAATAAAAAAAGCTGATCATGATTGTTATGTTCGAAGAGGGGGGAGGATAGGGGTGTCAGACAGCATTTATAAAACCCACCTTGCAGGGGCAAGCAGATTTTCTATTATTTCATCCTAGGTGTCTGTAATGACTATAGTGGTTGTCAACTGTGGAGTGCGGAGGAGGGGGGGGGGAGAAGCAATGATAGTGTCAAAGAGAGAAGCCAGACATTTTTAAAACACGATACTTTGTGTTTCAACTTTTAAGTCTGTGCTGAGTCGCAGTGAGAAAAGGAGGCTCTTAAACAGGAGACATATTTAAGGGAAGGGAGGGGGTCGATTGCAGCTTCATCTGGAATACGTTTTTTATCAAAAAATTTAATTGTATAAAATATTAAGAAATTGCACCAGAAATTTTAAATTACATCAGCTTGCGGGGCTCCTCCCCGAACCTCGCTGGGAGCACCAGAGCCCTACTCCTTTATTTCCCCACATATGCCCTTAAGGAAAAAGTACCCTTTTTGCCTGCTTGGGCCATTTCCTCTCCCCCCCCACACACAGAAAAGAAAAATTCCACTGTATGCAACACAATATTATCATGCTTTAAAAACAATCACAATATTATCATGCTTTACATATACACCAAAAAAATCGAGGATTTTACACACGAACAAACCGAGGACCCTATATACACACCTTCAAATAGAGGACTTTACACACCGACAGACCGAGGACTCACACACACCCTCAAACCGAGGACTCTATATACACACCGTCAAATCGAGGACTTTACACACCCTCTAACCGAGGACTCTATATACACACCTTCAAACTGAGGACTTTACACACCAACGAACCGAGGACTTTATATACATACCCTCAAATCGAGGACTCTATATACACAATACATCCAGTCTTATTATATATACATACGGTAGTATTGCCGTAACTCAACCAACGGGGTCCCAAATGTTAGTCATGGCTTTGTGGTTTCCAACTATAGTATGAGTTTATATGCTACAGTTGGCGGGCTTTATGGCTTTAGAGCATGTTACTCACCATGCAACGGTGGTGTCAAAGAGAGAAGCCAGACATTTTTAAAGCACGATACTTTGTATTTCAACTTTTAACCCTGTGCTGAGTCGTGTGAGAAAAGGAGGCTCTTAAACAGGAGACATATTTAAGGGAAGGGAGGGGGTCGATTGCAGCTTCATCTAGATTACGTTTTTTATCAAAAAATTTAATTGCATAAAACATTAAGAAATTGCACCAGAAATTTTAAATTACGTCAGCTTGCGGGGCTCCTCCCCGAACCTCGCTGGGAGCACCAGAGCCCTATTCCTTTATTTCCCCACACATGCCCTTAAGGAAAAAATACCCTTTTTGCCTGCTTGGTCCATTTCCTCTCCCCCCCACACACACAGAAAAGAAAAATTCCACTGTGTGCAACACAATATTATCATGCTTTAAAAACAATCACAATATTATCATGCTTTACATATACACCAAAAAAATCGAGGATTTTACACACGAACAAACCGAGGACCCTATATACACACCTTCAAATAGAGGACTTTACACACCGACAGACCGAGGACTTTACACACTGACAGACCGAGGACTCACACACACCCTCAAACCGAGGACTCTATATACACACCGTCAAATCGAGGACTTTACACACCCTCTAACCGAGGACTCTATATACACACCATCAAACTGAGGACTTTACACACCAACGAACCGAGGACTCTATATACACACCCTCAAATCGAGGACTCTATATACACACCCTCAAATCGAGGACTCTATATATAAATTATTTGCGCAATGGGGGCATTGAAGTATTACCTAAGCATCTTAGAGGGGGAGGGGAGGTTGGATTTGCTCATTTTTTCTCACAAGGGGAGGGGATCTGAGTCCATGCTTACGTAAGATTCAAGAAATACCGAAAAGAGCCCGAAAAATCCAATCATTAAATAAGAAAATTTCATTCTTTTATATTGATAAATGCACCATAAATTACATTAATTTCAAAATATATGTAGCTGGTTATATATTGCTTTTAACGTTTTAGATGATACCATCAACCATAGGCGTAGAGTTTTCAAAATTATTGGAGGGGCCCGAACGTATTAGGAGTGGACGTAAGGAAGGGGGAGAATTCCACCCCTCCCCCACCCCACCCACTTTTAGTTGAAGTATTTAATATTAGTACTCGCCCACTACCCCTTCTTTTTATCTTGTGCTTACTTCCGTGTGAGACGGGTGCGGGTCGCAGAGAGAGAGAGAAAAACCCCCAATAAAATTGGTTAATTAATCTATTGACAGTTATTACCCAATTCGGGGGGGGGGGGACGAGGCCAAAAAAATACTTATTAACCCTTTTTTTCACTACAAATGATGCATAGGCATCTCTAAAAAAAAATTTTAATATTTCTACATAAAGACCATATAAAATTTTATTATTTTAGTAGAAAAAAGATAAGGATATCGTAAAATTTCGAGCTGTTGAATGTGGAAAAGCGTTTTTTCGAATACACCCTTAAGGGGCGCCAAATTTATACTACCAACGCCATTTTTGGCATGTCACAAGAAAAAGTTGGGGGGGGGGCGCCAAACTGAAGCTTTGCACCGGGCATTAATTTAACAGCGGGCATTAAATTAACAGCGGGAATTAATTTAACAAATTGTCCAAATATTATTGAAAAATATTTTCTCTATTTTTCCATAAAAATTAATTAGCTTAAAACGTTGGATGCGTTTAAAAGAAGAAATGAAATTTAAAGAAAAATGAATTGATGAGGACATTTTAAAGCCTATTTTTAACGTCGTATTTCAACAGGATTTAATCTCATAATATAAAAAAAAATTTTGTCACTTTCAAATATTTATTTATCCTAAGAAATAATGCTTCGCAAATTTATAATAATTAAAAAAAATACAGTTATATTCAGCAGGTGTGTTTTTGCACAGCAGACATCGTGACGCTAACTTCTAGCTTCGTCAAGTTTGTGAAATATCAATTGGGCGATTCTGATTGGTTACAGTCTTCCTCAACCCTCGCATCGAGGTGCAAAACCAGCGTTTGTTTTGGAAAGGAAAAACGGTCAATTTTTTATCAGCTTTAAATAAATTTTGTATAAAAAATGCGTTGAATAATTGTTTTAATTAGAGGTCTAGAGAATTTCTAAGCCCGGGCCCGGCCCGTTGTAAAACTCAAAAGTTCGGGCCAAGCCCGTTCAAATTTTCATATTTTAGGCCCGGCCCGTAGAGAAATCAGGCCCGGCCCGTCCAGTTTTGCCCCGTTACAATTTCTACGATTTCTAAAAAATTCCGATTTCTATCATATAATTAAGATTTTTTTTAAAGAGTACTGCATACATATCTACAGTGACGTAGCTAAGGGGGGGGAGGGGGGGAGGGGGGCAAGGGGGGCGTCCGCCCCGGGCGCCGAGGCCTAGGGGCGCCAAATTGAGATAAATTGTTATATATCTATATTGTTGTGGGGGGGGGGCAAAATTTCTTGCTGGCCCCGGGCGCCAAAAAACATAGCTACGCTACTGCATATCTATGGAATGATTTTAAAGGAAATAAACATTAGTAACATTAATGATTACTGTTACTGTCCGAGATTCACGAAGCAGTTCTTTGGTGTTGTCAAGTGTAAATAAATTCACACTAATATATCTTTTTTGCGTTATATTAACGACTTAAAGAAACATTTAGTAAATTGAGAAAACAAGATACAGGAATGCAGTTTCCTGCTGCGGTTACTGGATTAACATATTATCCAAGTATGCGAAATCATAGCGAAGAGAAATATAAGCACCGTGTGTGCTTTACAAAAACATAAGAGAAACTGAAGTAAGTTCGTTCACAGTAAAATATTGTCCTTGAAGTAATCAACAAAAATGATTTCACAATCATGTGCAATCAACTACTTATGAATTGCTTTAAATAAACAATGATATTATATTAATATCATTAATGTCACTTTTGAGTTATAAAGTAATTTACCATTTATAAATATTATGGTTTTAAAGTAAACAGTTGAGTTGATTAATGTCACTTCTGAAATATGAAGTAATTTAACGTTTATAAATATTACTGTTTTAGAATAAACACTCTAAGCATTCGAACAATTACTAAGCTATTATTAGGCTTTCAACATTCAAATAAAGATTCATTAAAAAAATTAATATGGCTTAGAATAAAAGAAATTTAAAAACGTCATAACTTTTGAAGCTGTTTAATAAAAGAAGGTTTCTAAAAATATTTCGATAACATTTTATTAAAAGATTTTAAATCCAAATTCATACGTTAAATCAAAGAAGCTCCTTTCTGATACATTTCTAAATGGGCGGCTCAGCCCCCCCGCCCTAAAATATTTTGACCCCACTATAACGATTATTTCGTTATATATTGGGTATTTTCTTAAATTAATCCTTTACACCCCCTTCTCTTTTCAATTCAAAATTAGTTTTAAGTTGTCCTTCATTCCTTTTCCATTTTTCTTGCTTATTAATTCTCTAACCGAAAATCTGCAGCTGCTCAAGTTTATCTGTGAGAAATACACTCACATTTTAATCAACCGTTTAAAACAATTTCCAGATGTCTGCTATTTCCGATCGAAGCAATTCTGCATTACCTTATAAGGAGATCATCTCTGTTTCGCAGTAAAAATTTATGCTTACGCTTCTTTTTCCTTTCTCGACAAAATCCTAAAAAGTATTTAACATCTGCGCAGTAAGATCTGATGTCCCTTTGGTGTGCTTCGTTGTTAGACATAACAACACGTGTGACATTTATCATTTGGCAACCTTTCCTTTCCCATCCCAGCTGGGTAACCAAATTGAATTCTGATCATGCCAGCTGCATTTAAACTGTTATTTGGCGTATACTATCCATTGTGCATAGGCGAACTTGTGTATCTTGGCGATTTTCTATCATGCCAAAAGTGGCGATTTGTTGCTATGTACGAATACACTTGACTCACTGCTCTTGTCTAGTGAAGTTGCAAATCTCTGTTCGGAGATTTTCTCCGAGTACTGTAAGTGTACCCCCCTATTAATACATGTCTAAATAAAAAGGTGACTTAGCAATTATTGTGGGGTTTTTTTCGCCATCTACACATCTAAGACCTGGACTACTATACGTAATCACGCTTCTTCTAAGTATTCTAATAAAATAGCAGCTACTACAAAACTACCCCCTCACAAGAATCTCTGGTACACCCACCCCTGAAAAAAAATTCCAAGGTCACTCAATGAATTTTCATTTGAGTGAAGTAGTCCCTTAATTTTTCACCAGTTATAATAGACTCAAAACTTTCATTATCCTATACTTTTCTTACCATAAAATGAAGTTATTACAACAGTTGAATGAGAAACATAGTATCTACAATGTGAATGTGCACTAATTTATCTTTATGCGTCAGAGAGAGAGAAAAAAAAAACAAATAATGAGCCCTCCACCCCTACATTTTCTTGAGCCCCCCCCCCCCCTATTGTTTACTTCTAGCTACGGCCCTGTCTCCCAGTCTATTAAGGGGCTACTTCACTCAAATGAAAAGACCCGCTCGCTAATGTTAATCCTATGGAAGAAATTTAAAAACATACCTCTTTTGCATTTCAATATTTTTAAATGATTCTTTTTGCATTGGACAGCTGAGATCGATCTGTATGCATGGTGTTTTTTACCTTTTCGATTTTGGCTGCAGATATGAAATTCATTCATCAAAGATGAATGCTCTCATTTATCAAAGCTATATGCTCAAAATATCAAAGATTATAAAAGATATCATCAAAGTAATCAAAGAATATCAAAAATATATGCGCTCATTTATCAAAGAATCGACAATCCCGGTTCCTTGTGTACTTTCTAAATAAGATAAATCTCCCCCCTAAAAAAAGTAAATCTTTTATTAAATTATAAATTAAAAAATATATATATTCCTCTTGGTAGAATTTTAATGCAAAACTAATAAGGATATAAAATTTGTACTATTGATTATTCAGTTACTGGAAATATTATCATTTTTTTGGTAGTATATTATTCTAAGCCGAATGTTCTGACACAATAATAAGTAGAAATCGACCGAAATTTTCATTTCATTTTCGGCCTGAAATCCAAGTTTTGCCGAAAATGAAATCGGACCAAAACTCGACCGAGGTTGTGTATTCCAAATCTTCTTTCGAAAATTTTCAACTTTACTCACGGCTGAAATGAGACTATTTATTGCTATGAATTCCATTGTTTATAATTATCAGTCATGACTGACTCAGACGTGAATGCAAATTATAAAGCAAACAACACATATTTGACTAAATTGTTTTATGCGCTCATTAAAAGCTGCAGCCTTAAAAAAAAAAAAAAAAAAAAAAAAAAAAAAATAGAGAATTTTTAGTTTGAAACTACTGAACTGTTTTGAATATTCTTTGAGAATGTTCTAGTATAACATATAATCATTTACAAAAAGTATTATAAAAAATAAACCTACATTGTATGTATACCTAAAATCAAAATATTTTAAAAGTATAAATAAATTCTTGTAATTAGAAAATCTTTCTGTATTCGTTGATAAATTAATTACGTTTTATTTTATATGGAATGATAATTTTTTATTTATATCCCAAAATAAAAAATTTTGAGACTAAGGAACTCAGAGCCAATTTTGGCCACACTTATAATTAATAGTTATGAATATTTAATAAGCCTGTATAATTAATAATTATATAAATTTAAAAAAACATATAATTAATAACTATGTATATATTAATTACTGATTACTTAAAAAAAAAAAAAAGTTCAAATGTTTTTGTTTTCGGCCGAAAAGAGAAAGAACGCCGAAATTCCGTTTCAATCAATCCTTAATCATAAAATACGGCTATTGCCAATTATCCTGCATGCTTAACACCAGATAACGGATGTTTTTAAAATCTAATACGAAAAAAAAATAAAAAAAAAAGAAATCTCCCCAAAGCTTCTTTCTGCATAAACAAAATGTTATCCATCCAAAGCAGATCCATCTTATTTTGATAACGTTTCCAACCTCACGGTGTTTAAGGGTGTATTTCAATTCAAACTGCTTATTTTCCGATTTATTTTTAGGTTAACTTTTGCTCGCAAATGCATCAAATTTTAAAATTTTCTTATTTAGAAAGTAGACGAGGTGCTGTAATTGTCAAATCTTTGATAAATGCAGAAAATATTGCAAAAAAAGCAATCAAAAACGGCATTTTGAACAGATTTTCCCCTAGCGGAAGATCTGCGAACGAAAAAAAGGGTCATACAGAGAAGATAATTGTTTATAAATCAAATTCTAATGAATGGAGCGTAAAAATACATCACACGCACCTCATACGTCTCTTCAAAGATCCCCTCAGCAAGTTTCATGTTTCTACTTTTAAAATTGTGTCTGAAAATGTATCGGAAAATTTCAAACTGTTGAATATGGAAAACCGTTTTTTCGAACACACCCTTAAGTAAACAAAACAAACCGCATTGGTTCTTCTTTAAAATTAGTGGGTGATTTTTGTAGAGGCTAATTTTCTAATCACTTATTACATTGTAATAAAAATTTGTTTCACTGCGTAATTTACTATGATTGCAACTTGCTGAAAATTTCAAGAAAATCCCTCAATTAACTACGAAGATATACATATATCTATACTAATATTATAAAGAGGAAAGATTTGATTGTTTGTTTGTTTGAATTGAATAGGCTCCGAAACTACTTGACGGTTTTGAAAAATTCTTTCACCGTTGGAAAGCTACACTATTTCCGGTGAACATAGGCTAATTTTTAATTGATTTATTCAAATATTTTCCTTAATAATTCAAAATTTCATTATTTTTCATGCAGAATCAATTAAAATTTTTCCGATAAAAAATAACCATTTTCTTTCCCGTTGCCAAAAAAAATCAAAATATGGAAAATAATTTCTGCTCGGCAATTAATTTTTAGTTGAACAGTATCCACGTGAAAAATTAAAATAAAAAAAATTCAAAGGAAAATAAATATGACGTCATTTATTATATTATCGGAAGTATTGTTTGCACAGATATCATATACACACCGAGGTAACTAATGGACACTAAATTAATGTTATTTTGCCTGGCATGGCAACCCGACTATTGTTATTTAATTATTAATAAAATGTTTTTTTATTTCCTTTCTCTTCTTTAAAATTATGTAAACTGTTTTGTTCTATACTTATTATTTAAATACTAATTGTTATTATTTTTTAAATAACAGAAAATAATTTAAATATATATATGGAACTGGTATTCGAAAACGATTTTTCCGCCAAATTAGTCAAAAATTATCGATCATATAATTATCGATCTTTTAGATCATAAATCCGATTACAGAAAATTAGTCAGATTATTTAATTAGAAGTTATTAAATTTATATTTTTTTATTATGAAACAGACGAAGAAAAGAAAATTTACTATTGCTGCCCGACTGGAGAATTAACCTTGATGTTATTTTAAAAAACTATCGAAATGGCGAATTTTTAATTATTTGTTTACGTTTTTTTGTTTATATTATTGCAAACATTTTTCCACTTTTATACACGCATGACCTTGGCGTGATTTTTTTTATGATGCCAATTTGGAGAATACTGCGTTTTCAAATACCAATTACATTTATATTACTCTTATTTATTTTCTATTATTTTAAAAAGGAAATAATAATAATAAACTAAGTCAATAAATAATTATGGAACAAAACAATTTATATAATTTTAAAAGAGAAAAGAAAAATAATGAAAAAATTTACTCAAAAATAATCAACTGTTACCGGATTACCACGTGAGGCATAAAATCGCAATTTGCTGCAATCGCGCCAACGGGATCCGTAGATGACACCTGCCCTACATATTATTGGCAATATTATTGTATATACAATTTGTTTATATAATTTGGTAATACTTGATAATCCCATCGACCATTTGACATTAAATTTGTTATACGTAATTGTTACTTCATCAACCAATTTTAATTCAATGTTTATTTGCATTTCTATTAACGTTTTAGTAATTTATTGATTCTTTGGTTATTTAAAATAAAAATTATGTCCATTTGTATAATTTGGCGAAATTGATCGACGGAATAATCAAGCAGTCGAACAAAAAACTATCGTCAAGCTATAACATTAAATGCCAATAATGGATGATCGTAAATTTCACATTTATTTGAGGACAAACATGAAAAAATTCTGGTACATTTGTAACAATACCGTTTCTAGCACTTCTAATGTTTGACACTAAAAATCATAATGGAATCGATTACAGAAGGTAGAAAAATGTTATTAGATGCAAACTAACGACTTATTTTTCTACAAAATTTAGTCATCAAGATTATTCTGATTTAACGGCTACATGTTAGCAACTGTTTTATAAAAGGAAGAGGCAGTGAAACTGATGTAATTTTAATGTTATTCAAATAATACAGCTTTAAAACATACTTTTTATGCTTCATTGTTCTACTAAATATATAAGTGAAACACCCTTCTTCGTCTGCCATCCCCCACGGAGGACATCCTTTACTTAGGGCCTATATCCCACGTGTAGATAAATGGCTGTCATAAATACAAACAAACAAAAACTTTTCTTTATCTGTCAATAATTCTTTACATTTTTTACTCTATGTATTCTTGCTGGAACAGATTAAGGTAGATAGGAAACTACAGTAGACCTACTAGAAGAGGACGTTTATTAAAAAATGTAACATGAAATGACATTGTATGTAGGCTACCAGAACTACACATAGTGCAAGTTCAGATGTCGGGATTTTAAGAACTAAGAAATGATAATGTACAATCCGAAAGTTAATAGAGTTTGATAATCAATCTCACTAATCATTGCAATGCCCTCTAATGTAATAGTGTGATGACTCGAGAACATTTTGATTCCTGTTGTCATAACGGTCTCATGTTCATACGAAACTCTACTATAAATGATAAAATAAAAGAGATGGTGCTTAATTGCCCAAATTTTCGCCAAGACTTACAATAGTACAATATTGCAATGGCGTTGGCATGATTTTCAGCAATACGGAAGAACATTCCAGGGTGGTCTATACTGCTTTAAAATAAAATTTTTAAATCACCATTTTTTTTTTTTTTTTTAGTCAAGGTTCGTTTGGAAATATGGACCAGTGAAGCGGGCATAGCCTGCTAGTATATATATATATATTTTAATAGTAAGGAAGAGCACAAAACGGCTTTTCATTTATTTTTCTTTTGTATATTTATTCTGTTTGCTTGCTGCGCAATAATTTCTTTTTTCCGCTTAAACATTCGCAGAGTTTTTTAGGTGCGTTCGCAATTATGTAAATACGTAGCACCTATTGTTGTCGCTCAGTCCGTCCGTCTGTCTGTCTGTCCGCATTTAACAACGCAAAAACTACCCAACCGAATCGTTTGAAATTTAAGATACGTAATTATTACATAATTTTGTCGAGTCATTTCAAATTTTATGAAAATCGGATGGATAGATCAAGTACAGGGACAATCAAAAGGATTCCGTTACATTACGGTCGATGGGGGAAAACAATTTTAAATGCATTTTAATCGTGTGAAATTTAAAACGTATATTTTTTACATATTTTTGTCGAGTCATTTCAAATGTTATGAAAATCGGACGCATAGTTCAACTACAGGGACAATCAAAAGTATTCCGTTACATTACGGTCAATGGGGGAAAATGTTTCAAAAGCATTTTAATGGTGTTACACGCATTCGAACTTAATAAAATTTATATGCACCTATAAATTACATATTATAATATACATTTGGCATAATCTGTGGTGCAAAGAATATTTGTTATTGATTTACAAGGCCACACAAAAGTATTCCATTACATAATGAGTATAGGGAGAACATTATTTGAAGAGCGCTTTAACCCCTTGCGGGGCGCTGGTTTCGTAAAGATACCACTTAATTTTAATTCTCAAACGCCACATTCGCACCGGAATTTTGTTAAAGAAAATTACGGTTTATTGAATGCGTGAAATATAGGGTTTTCTTATTTACAAATAAAGTTGTTTTCAAATTCCGGTGTCAGTCATAAATTTCAATACTTAAAGAATGCTCTGCCCCGCAAAGGGTTAATTGTAATTAAATATTTACAATTTTATGAGATATATATAAATAGAGTGATATTTTTAAAACTTCGTTATCGTACGAACGCACCTCATTTGCCACGCTTCACGTGCAATTTCCAACTTTTTTAGTACTTTTTTAGTTTTTTTCTTACAGTAAAATTAAATTGACATCAAAAAGAACTACGTAAAACCTCCATAACGGACACTCCCGAATAGCGGACACTTCTATTTAACGGACAGTTTTCCGATCCCCCACTCCTAAAACCTACATTTTTGTAAGTTTAACCTCTGAATAATGGACATTCCGAATAGCGGACACTATTTTCGGCGATATGAAAAAAAAAAATTTTATCCAGAAAAAAAAAAAAAAAAAAAAAAAAAAAAAGAATGAAAAAAAAGAGTCTCTAAATTTATCAGAGCAACGTGTCCCAAATTTTGTGATCACAGATAATTGTAGAGGGTGGGCTAGTGAATATCCCCCCCCCCCCCGTACATTTAGTGTGAATTCAGCAATGTCTCCCCCTGAAGGTTTTAAGGTTTTATGCTTTTAATAGACAAAAAGTGCAATCCCGCCCGGAATTCTATAGAGTATATATATTTGTATATTATATTTGTATAATTTTTGTATAATTATATTTGTATAATTTGGCGGAATTGGCCAACGGAATAACCAAGTAGTACCAAATTGTCTTGTTTAAAACAGCCAGAGTAGGTTTGTAAGATTGTGTTTTGGCCAATCGTAAATTGATAGACATATAATGATTTTCCGATTTTTCTCTTCGGAATTTTCCGTGGTTTTCTTCGAACCTTGCGTAAATACGGGTTAGGTTCCCTTAGAAAGACCCCCCCTCCCCCCCAGGGCCGTAGCTAGAAGAGTTCACTACGGGGTACTCAAGGGATTGTAGGGGGGGGGGGCTCATAATTTTTTTTCTTTCTCTGACGCAGAAAGATAAATTTGTGCATTTTCACAACGTACGTATTATGTTTCGTATTAAACTGTTGTAATAACTTAGTTTTATACTAAAAAAACTATATCATAATGAAAATTTTGGGTGTAAAACTGGTGCAAAATTAAACATAATGTTAATTTCATGCGTACAAAAAGGATGAGGGATTGTTGAATTACTTATTTTAGATATGATTAAGTAATTCTGCAAAAATGTGAAAGGGTCTCAAAACAATTAGATTTTTGAACAGAATTTCATTTAAATTTTCGGAACAGAAATTCATTTAGAGACCTTGGAATCTTTACCGGTGGGGGAGGGGGGCTCAAAATATTTCAGAGGGGGCTGAGCCGCCCATAGCGCTCCCTTAGCTACGGCCCTACCCCCCCCCTACGAAAAGTACTCCACCCCTGGTCCTATAACCCTAATGTAGATAAACAGACGAACAAAATTAACCAAACCAACCGAATACCGAATATTCGAAATTTTTCTTCGAACCTTGCGTAGATACGTATCGTGTGTAATATTTTAATTGTAAGAAACGCACCGCGTTTGCTACGCTTGACGCGCAATTCCGGACTTTTTTCAGATTTTATAGTACGTTTCTTTTGCATTTATGACGTTTTTCTATATAATCAACATTGTATTTAAAAATTTTTTTATTGTAAGGAACGCACCGCATTTGCTACGATTGACTGCTCTCTATTTTGGACTTGTTTTAATATTTTGTTAAAGATTTCTTATACACTTATGACGCCGATTTTTCGCCACTTTTTTAATACATTTGCCACCAAAATGGAAAAATTAAAAACGAATTGCATAAAAGAAACATCTTTATAACTCCAAAATTAATAATCCTATGAAATATCAATTTGCGGCGTCGGATTAAGTGTCTCATTTTGCAGTAAATCATATCTTTGAATCGAAATTTGAATGATATACAGGGATGTGAAAAATCTTCGTAATATCAACGAGATTTATTCTTTGATTGTCGATATCTCGACAACTAATAATCCGATAGACTTCATTCTTGATGCAAAATTTATGTCATTTTATAGTCTTTTTAGTCTATACCTTGAAATGAAATAAAATCAAAATTTTTATGCACTTTTCATCAGAACGATTTTTTCGAGAGTACGAAAAAAATAGTTCCGGATAATCGAGGTTACTGATATTAAATAAGCATCTTTGTCCTGTTCTATACTCAGTACCAAAATTTCAAGTCTCTATCTCAATTTGTTCGCGAGTTACAGCGGTGCTACTAGGTTACGCCGTCGACCAAAAAACTATCGCCAAATTATAAGATTAAATACCAATAATGGATGATTGTGAATGTCACATTCATTTTTTTCGCGATAGCCAAATTATACATGTCGACATAATTTTTATTTTAAATAACGAAAAAACAAATCATCAGTAGAATATTAATAAAAATACTAATAAAAAGTCGAAATAAAAATCACTTAATGACATTTTAAACACGTGAATCTTATTTAATGTCGGCCCCACCAGTGGCCGCGAGGTTCTGACCTTCAAACTGATAGACGGTTAGTGCTGGGTTCGAACCCAATCGCGACCGTCGGTCTAACCGTTCGGAGTTTTCCGTGGTTTTCTTCAAACCTTGCGTAAATACGGGTTAGGTTCCCTTAGAAAGAACCCCCACGGAGGGCATCCCACCTCATAGGTCCTATATCCCATTAGCGTAGATAATTGGACGACATACATACAATCAAACAAACAAACAAACTTATTTAATGTCATTGAATGTGACATTCACGATCATCCATTATTGGCATTTAATCTTATAGTTTGGCGATAATTTTTTGGTGTGACATTCACGATCATCCATTATTGGCATTTAATCTAATAGTTTGGCGATAATTTTTTGGTCGACGGGATAACCTCGTAGTACCAATACATCATTTTTGAACATATCAGTACCATGTAATTATATAAATATTTCGTAAACTCTAATACAGGGCGTGAAATTTCCCCTCGTCAGCTCGCCATTGGCGAGTAAATATTTACCTTCGGCGAGTAAGTTTCGTCTTTGTAAGGGTGTATTCCAATCCAAACTGCTTATTTTCTGAATAATTTTTAAATTCACTTTTGCTGCTAAACGCACAAAACCTGCACAAATCTCTTAGAAACTTACTCAAGGTACGGTGTTTGTCGATTTTTTGTTAAATGCAGTAAGTACAGTAAAACCTCTAAATAACGGACACCTCGCGAAACGCAGAAATTGTCCGCTATTCGGAGGCGTCCGCTATTGGGAAAAAACCTCAGAGATACAAAAATCGCTAAGAAATCGTTAATATTACACTAATTTACATTTATATGTCCTAAAACCTTTATTATATGATTAATGAGAAATTAAAACTATTTTTTTAAAATATAAAACCTAAATAAAATTGCGCATACCTTTAACTGCTGTTTGTTACATTCTTATTAAAAAAAATCTGTTACAAAAGTTTACTTTTGCAATTACATATAACTTGTTTTTCAATGTGACTCTATAGAATTCCGGGCGGGGAGGAGGGATTGCACTTTTTGTCTATTAAAAGCATAAAATCTTAAAATCTTCCGGGGGGGTCACATTGCAATGCTGAAGGCGATGTCTCCCCCGAGCAACCCTGAATTCACACTAAATGTACGGGGGGGATTGCACTTTTTGTCTATTAAAAGCATAAAATCTTAAAATCTTCCGGGGGGGGGGGAACATTGCAATGCTGAAGGCGATGTCTCCCCCGAGCAACCCTGAATTCACACTAAATGTACGGGGGGGGGGGGTTGCACTTTTTGTCTATTAAAAGCATAAAATCTTAAAATCTTCCGGGGGGACATTGCAATGCTGAAGGCGATGTCTCCCCCGAGCAACCCTGAATTCACACTAAATGTACTGGGGGGGATTGCACTTTTTGTCTATTAAAAGCATAAAATCTTAAAATCTTCCGGGGGGGAACATTGCAATGCTGAAGGCGATGTCTCCCCCGAGCAACCCTGAATTCACACTAAATGTACAAGGGGGGGGGGAGGCCCACCCTCTACAATTATCTGTGATCAGAAAATTTGTGACACATTGTTCTGATAAATTTAGAGACTTTTTTTTTTTCTGGATAAAAAATTCTTTTTCATCCTTTTTATCGCCGAAAATAGTGTCCGCTATTCGGAATGTCCGTTATTCAGAGGTTAAACTTACAAAAATGTAGGTTTTGGAAGTGGGGATTGAAAACTGTCCGTTAAATAGAAGTTTCCGCTATTCGTGAGTGTCCGTTATGGAGGTTTTACTCTAATTGCAAAAAAAAAAAAAAAAAAAAAAAAAAATTAAAATTAATTAATATTTTGTATAATTCTACTTCGGTAATATTTTTATGTTATACCAGTCTTATGTCATAAATAAACAGTCTGAGGAAATTGTTAGTTACAGTCGAACCCCGCTATAACGAACTTCAAGGGACCGAAGTTTTTGTTCGTTATATCCGATGCAAAAAAAATACATTAATAAAACGACGGGGCAAAAATTATTCGTTCGTTATATCCGATAGTTCGTTATAAACGGAGTTCGTTATAACGGGGTTCGACTGTATTTGGTTGAAGTACATTTTAAAATTAAAATGCGCCGAAACTTTTAAAATTACATTTTTTGCCTAATGAAGATGCAAAAGTGATTTTAAAAAACATATTATTACTTTGAAATATTTTATCCTATAGCATAATATTTCGCGGGCTTTTGCTAGAATACATTCCAAATAAAAACAGGTGTTTATTCATAGCAGACATAATGTCTTCAACTTCTACCCTCGTCAACGTTTGTGAAATATCAATTGGGCGATTCTGATTGGTTGCAGTCTTACGCCTAGCCTCGAATCGAGGTGCAAATCTAGTCAACGTATTGTTTGTGAGAAGAAAAATGTTCAATTTTCATCAGTTTTAAATAATTTTTGTTGAATAACTGTTTAAATCAGGACCTTTTCAGTAATTATAATTTCTTTCTAAATAAATCTAAAATCACAGACACACTAAAGTGAATTCAAGAGATGTAAAATAAAAAAAACATTTGTTATACTATTCAACAACTGCCTTACATCATTTAAGGGTGTATTTCGATTCAAACTGCTTATTTTCCGATTTATTTTTAAATTCATTTTTGCTCTCATATGCATGAAATTTTCAAATTTTCTTATTTAGAAAGTACACGAGGTGCCGTGATTGTCAATTCTTTGATAAATGCAGGAAATATTGCAAAAAAAGAAATCAAAAACGGCATTTTGAACCGATTTTCCCCTAGCGGGAGATCTGTGAACGAAAAAAAGGGTCTGACTGAGAAGATAATTGTTTATAAATCAAATTCTAATGAATTGAGCGTAAAAAAACATCACACGGCACCTTGTACATCTCTTCAAAAATACCCTCAGCAAGTTTCATGTTTCTACTTTTAAAATTGTGTCTGAAATGGTATCGGAAAATTTCGAGTTGTTGAATATATAAAACCGTTTTTTCGAATACACCCTTAGTAACGTTTCACACACAGATATCGTGTCGTCACAGAATTAAAACAAAGTGGCTTCAACCTGCCGGCATTACAGAATTAAATAAAAAGCAATATACAGTAAAACCTCCATAACGGACACTCCCGAATTAGCGGACAGTTTTCCCAAAACTTAAAATTTTTGTATATTTATTTTATATTTTTTATTATTTCTGATTAATTATGTAATGGAAATTGTAGGACATATAAAAGTAAATTAATGAAACATTAAAGCATTTCTTGGCGGTTTTTGAATCTCTGAGGTTTTTCCCAATAACGGACACCTCCAAATAGCGGACAGTTTCTGCGTTCCCGGGGTGTCCGTTATTTAGAGTTTTTACTGTATTACACTTAAATGTTTTTAGAAAATAATTACTATATAAATAAATCTTACTTAATGATAAAAAAAAAGGATTATTACTGCCATAAATCTTTTTAAATGATTTAGGATTTATCTTTGATGGATTTATTACAGCGGTTCCCAAACTTTCTCGGTACGCGACAGTAAAAAAAACTTTCGCAGCTCTCTTTTCAATAAAAAAATGTTCACGAATCCACTCAAGATAAAGCTGTATATCAATCAGGGCCGTAGCTAAGGGGGCGCTATGGGCGGCTCAGCCCCCCCTAAAATATTTTGAGCCCCCCCCCTGAAAAAGATTGGTCACCAAATGAATTTCTGTTCCGAAAATTCAAATGAAATTCTGTTAAAAAATCTAATTTAGTTTTGAGACCGTTTCACAGTGAGAATGTTTCAAAAGGAGAATTGGGTCACTCCCCCTCGAGGAGCAGTAAAGTGCCCCCCCCCTCCCGGAAAATTTGAGATTTTGGATTTTCAATGGTTAAAAAGGGCAATCCCCCCCCCCCCCCCTTAAGACGTAAGTGCAAAAAGGGATTCTACAGTACTCTTCTCATTACTTGCTTAAACGTCGGTGGAACATTTTCATCTAGTTCAGCAGTGTACTTCAGTGGTGCGGTCAGAATTATATAGGTAAGTACAATCATTTATGTCTATAATCTATAATTATAAAGTTTAAGTTTACGCTGAAGTCATTTTGTTTCTGATATTATTGCTTTGTTCTCTAAAAATCAAAATCAGACATTTTGTCCATTCCGTGCCATAATTTCCCATTGGAGTGGATACTTTACAGCGTTTTCTTAAATGGACACATTTGAAGTTGAATTCAAGTGCATTTTTGTAATGTTTTATTATGAATGTTTAATTTTAAGTAGCAATTTTTTTTTTTTAACAACTGACAATTTGTTTTTTTTTTTGTTTTTTTTTTTTAAGAATTTTAAGAAAGTTTTTTAACACTCCTTAATTTTTTCTCAAGATACACGAAAATAATGATTCTCTGAAAGGTACTTATAACATAAGTGTAAGCCTATTTTGAAAATGTTTAAATTATTATTAATTATTATTTTAATCAATCTATTAGTGCAAGATTTTTATTACGAATCCTTTATTTATTCCATCTTTAAGTTATGTATAATATAAGTATTTAAATTACACAATTATACAGATTTATACCCAGTGTACATGGGTGATTTTGGACACCTGGGTAATTCACAATCAATGCTGTTTCATAGAACTTAACATTTTTGTTTTTTCTTTTGATTTCATTCAGCCATGCATTTATGTATTAGACGCTATTTATATATTTATAACTTATGTTGGAAAAATCAATCAATAGTTCAATATTATTATGTATGTTTATATGATTAATATTTCTCCGGAATGAAAAAGGGAAAAAAGAAAAAGCATACAAAAACAATGATTTCAAGTCCGATATTTCGTTATATATTTTTTAATCTGATCATCATTCAATAGTAGAGAAACACTAGTGATTTTTGTGCTCTCTTATTACTAATACTGCTTAAAAGCATCACAGACGAACATATAATAATTAGCTAAATTTACAAATAATAAAATATCAGCTTTAAATACTTTGTCCCTTGTCTGATTTTGTATATCGCCGTCAATTGAATGTTAAAACATTCCATTTGAAAGCATGTTAAAATATTTAACAAAAAATATATGCAATATGCAACCCATGGAAAAAATTATCTGTAACGACAAATTTATATAATTTCCTGCACATTATTTGCTGGAAAAAAGTTATTTAGAAAAGTTTAATGTAGTAAAAAAAATATCTATATTTTTTTACTCCGGAAAAAATTCTAATAATTGAAAAAATTCTAATAATTGAAAAAATACTAAAGCGGTTTATTAGAATAAAACTAAATAGGTTAACACGCCTCAGAAATATTTTTGCTTCTTGAAATTTCAATTACTTGTTTCCACTCTGGAACAAAGAGAAATATTTCGAAATATTCTCCTAGAAAATGGAATTTTCATTGATAATATTACTCATGTATTTTTTAGCACTTTCATTATTCCAATGTAGTTAACTTTTTTTGACAGTATGTTTTATTGTTAAAATAATAAAATTTTCATATTGTTTCGTGTAGCGGCCACAAGAAAATTGAAGATATAAATCACTGATAAGAAGATGGCTGAGTACATTTCCACCCGTTTAAGAAGTAACAAGGTAAGTAAATTTGATACTGATTTTGAACATAATGTATACAGTCGAACTCGTTTATAGCGAGCTCGGATTTAACGAGAACTCGGATTTACCGAGGAAAGCGAGACTATTTGGTTGGATCAACGTTAAGTCTATGGAACAGAAATCACTTTTAACGAGCAAGACCCGGTTTTAGCGAGCAATATTGTTCTGTCTTGTTAGTTTTTTGTTTGTTTGTTTGTTTGTTTGATTTTGTGTTTTTTTACTTCTCCGTGGTCTAATAATTTTGTAGGAAAAATTCATTCAACATTACAATGTCAATAGGGAGGGTTCACAAGTCCGGATTAATTGTAATTAAATTGAGAAAAAATTGTAAAGTATTTAATTAAATTAATTAATGTAATTAAAGTTCGTAAGTAGTAATTAAATTTTAAGTAAACTCAATCATTTGACCTCCTAACGCCCGCTTCCTTCTGGTTGCGTGCCTGCCTTAAGGACCCGTTTATTACGAGCACTCGGATTTAACGAGTAAATGTTACGGTCCCTTTGTGCTCGTTTTTAACGAGTTCGATTGTACGCAGTAATCGCACGTAAGAAAATTTAGGATCTGATAAATTTAAATGAGCTGCAAAATATATTTTAATTAAAATTATCTTTGAATACTTAAATGCATAGGCTATTCAAATGTTCTGTTGTAGACTCTCAAAATTTAATTCTTCTTATAAAATCAAGCGAAATGATAAAAGAATAATCGATAATAACTGGTGCATGCATGAACTGGTGTATGGGAGTTGAATCGTAATCACGTAGTGTCATAAACCCCCAAATTCTCCCCGCATTTTGCCGTTCAGATAAAATTTTTAGTTTCTTGAAATTGCAACTCTATAATTATATAATATTATCGATTCTTTTACATGCATTTCTTCTTCACACATTCTGTCTTTTATATTTCTTTAAAATAATTTGAATTAATAATATAAAATAAGCTGGTGTTATATGCCGTCGAATGCACTAATCCAAGGCTCCCACAAGCCCTAAAAAACACTTAAAAAGTCCTTAATTCCTCCCAAAAAATTAAGAGCCCCTAAAAAGGCCTTAATTTTGTATCAAAAGCCTCAAATAAGAATAATTTGCCTTATTTTTTTTTTCTCATTTTCCACTTAGTCTAATCATTTATCTTCCGGTAATCCCCAGTCAAAATATCAGTTTTTATCTGCCAACAGACATCTTTCTGAACATTCTTTTCCGCTTTTTGACTTTGGGAATCTGTTTTAAAAACATTAAAAGAAAATTAGAAAATCACAACTTCTATTTGTTTTGTTTTTTAAAATAAAATTGTGTCTCTACCTTATTTGTATTGTTTTTGCATATTATACATTTATTAGAATAAGTAGATTGTCTGAGATTGTCCTTAAATTGTTCTATCTGTTGTTGGTTTTACTTAAAATCCGCTATCTAATGAGTGTGAGTTTTTAGTTTCTTTTTATGTATTGTCGGTAATAACGGTGAATAATTTATAATTTCTTCTTAATACTCAATAACCTAATAGAATATCTGGGAACACTACTGCATTCTTTCCCTCGTTTTCTAAATTCGTTCCGATAAGATAGTTTTATTGTGCCGTAATAATATGTATTATTTTGCTTTTAATTTGTTATTGTAATTAATTCCTAAATTGCCTTCAATAATAAATTGATTAAAAAAAAATAAAAATATATATTTAATAATGTCGTATAATAACTGCTCTTGTTCGGTCTTAAAAAAATTACAAATAGTCTTAAAAGAGCCTTAAATTTAAGAATAAACAATTTGTGGGAATCTTGTAATTAATGATGGCACGAAGCACAGTTTGGCCAAAGCGCCGAATACCGAAGCTTCGGCTTGAGGTTTAGCACTGAATGTGCAATAAATCTATATAATATCATATTATATTCTATATGTTTTAATATTCCTTGTTTCATACAACATTTTCAGCTTACTGTGTAATTTTTTAATTAATATGACCAATTCAGGTATTTGTTTTTGCCTTGCACTGGTAGTACCAGAAAAGCAGATATTTCCAATTTTTTTTTTTTTTTTTTTTTTTTTTTTTTTATTACAAGTAAAAATAAGTAACATGAAGCATTGTTTGGAATATTAAAAGCATGTTCTGCAATTAAGTTGATGTTTATAATAACCAACTGATATGATCAAATATTAAATCACAGAATAATCTAATTAGGAATTAGCTACTATTTAGTATTTATATTATATCTTAATTTAACATTATAGTAGATATCTAGATCTAGACATTCTTAATGAAAATTTTTTTAATTTAGGGTGAATTTGTAAAACATTTAGTATGTTTAATTTTGGAACTGATTTATTTGAAAAAAAAAATTATTAAAAATTAGGCATTTCCTTTAAAGTAACAAAAGAAATCAAAAGTTTATGTCCTTAACTTTTCCTTCATCGTCTTAAATCAATGTTCATTTTGCATAATAATAATTATAATATAGGGTTGGTGTTTTTTTAGTACTTATTTTAAAGCAAAGATATAAGTCAATTATTAACCTAGAAAACATTTTATCATGTGACAATAACTAACCTAGAACAAATATTTAAAATTTAGATCTAAAGTGCTTGTGCAAGTAACGGGCACCATCATCCTATTTTGCTTCATATATATATAAAAAAGATAAATAAATAAAAATAAAAATTCAGCTTTTACTTATTTTTCGATAATTTTCTATGTGTTTTATAATCCTTGGTTATTGTTGCTTATCTTGATCAATGACTATATAGGTTATATTAAAATTTTGTCGACAGATTAATATATTAAAAAAAATTGAAATATTATACTTATAACTATTAAATAAAATGTAATTTGAAAAGAAATTCCCTAAGGGTGCCCATTACTGGCACATCTGCCCTAGTAGATAATAAAAATAATGACACTATTGTTTTCAAAAATTTCAAAGCTAGAAATGTTTAAAGAATGTTTCATGCGATATTTTAATACCTTCATTTTGAAACAACTGAAGTTGTTCATATAATTATTAACTAAGTATAATGTAATGTAATTTATTTATTTCTTAGCAACTTTCAAATTAAATAGAATATATTATTAATTATTGAAATGTTTCTGGTTCCAAGGGCTCAATACACACAAACTTTTAAATTAAATATAAATTTCTATTATGTTTTATTATTATAAGGTACAATTGTGCATAACTTAGAAGACAGTATTTTATAAAATAATAGTTGTAAAAAGAATATTCACAACACAAATTGTTATAGGCCGAATCGGCCGAATCACAACTCATTATTCGGCCAGGCCGAAGCTTCGTTCCATCTCTACTTGTAATCGTTCCGAAGGATATGAATTATTATTTACCATGCGGAAAAAACAATAAAGAAAAAATAAAAATTTTGGCTGTCAAGAATTAAAACAGAAAATTTTCAACCTTCCAAGAGGACAGCTCTTAAGTTAAATATGTGTTTTCGGTTATTCATTCTTATTAAAAATTCATAAAATGAATCAGATTTTGAATCGTACCCCATAGCGTTTGTAATTCCCGCATAGTGTATGGGGTAAGTGCAAATAGATCTTTCCATAAATGGTAATGCATAATAACACGTAATATATTATAGACCATTTTAACAACATTAGACAACAAAAGTAGTTTTTTAATATTTATAACTATTTTTATATTTATTTTCTTAACAAAAAAGTCAAAGGAGGGGAGGGGTGAAAGGCAAACACTGTAATGAATGTAAACACATGTATATAGCATTTATTACAAAATTGTTGAAAACTTAAGGGGGGGGGGAAGGCGGAGAGAGGGAGTTCGATGTAGACAGATACATCTTGAAAAAAGATTTAGAAAAATTTATCATACTATAACTGTAGGGGAGAATTACATAATTTATTATGTTAAATCAAGTTTAATTCGCGCAACTTTAAATCCAATTTAGAAGTAATTAAGATAAATTAAATAAAAACAAACTTTTGGAAGACGAAAAAAAATTTTTCCCCACCTTTTTCAAAAACTTGATTAGAATTTCGGAGGGGGGGGGAGACCAGTCCCTACAGTCCACCCCCTTGGTTACGGCCTTGGATTCGACACATTCGGCCTAAAACAATTTATGTCGTGAATATTCTTGTTACAATTATTTTTATATAAAATATTGGCTTTTAAGTTAAACACAATTGCACCTTATAATAATAGAACATAGTAGAAATTTATATTTAATTCAAAAGTTTTTGTGTATTGAACCCTTGGAACCGGAAACGTTTAAAAAATTAATAATATATTCTATTTAGTTTGAAAGTTGCTAAGAAATAAATAAGTTACATTACATTATACTTAGTTAATAATTATATGAACAACTTTAGTTGTTTTAAAATGAAGGTATTAAAATATTGCATGAAACATTCTTTAAACATTTCTAGCTTATGAAAACAATAATATTATTATTTTTGCTGTCTACTAGGGCAGATGTGCCCGTAATGGGCACCCTTAGAGAACTTTTTTTTTTTTTTTAAATACATTAATCTGTCGAGTTGACAAAATTTAATTTAATCAATATAGTCATTGATCAAGATTATCAACAATAACCCAGGATTATAAAACATATAGAAAATTATCGAAAAATAAATAAAAGCTGATTTTTTATTTTTTATAAACCAAAATATGATGGTGCGCATTACTTGCACAAGCACCCTAGATCTAAATTCTAAATATTTATTCTAGATAATTAAAAATTTATTCTAGATTAGTTATTGTCACATGATAAAATGCTTTCTATGTTTATTATCATCGAAATTTATTACATACTAATTAACCTCACTTAATTTGATCATTTGACAATTTTAAATTATGATGTAAAAAAAAAATCTGCATCTTTAGGAAGAATTCTATTCCTTTTGTCCTCATACACATTTCCAGCTTCCGAAAATAACTTTTCTCTATGTATGCTGCTACCTGGAGCATATAAATAGCGTTTGGCCAAGTCAGAAAATCTTGAAAATATTTTCTTATGCTCCCTCTACCAATCCAATGGACAGTTTGTTATATTTAAAAGCGGATTGTTGATATATACTTGCACTATTTTACTTGCAATTAAAAAAAAAATTGGAAATATCTGCTTTTCTGGTACTACCAGTGCAAAGCAACGACAAATACCATAGTTGGTCATTAATTAAAAAGATACATAGTAAGCTGAAAATGTTGTGTGATAAACATATAGAGTATAATATGATATTATATACATTTATTGTGCATTCAATGCTAAAGCTCAATATGTACAGCAACCGGAACTCGGTATTCGGCGCTGGTTTAAGCCACTGAACACTAGAAGACGTCGAAGTGATAAGTCGCGTGTTCGAGCCTCCCGCGCGTCGTTGAACTAGCTGTTCGGAGTTTTTGGGTGGTTTTCTCCGAATGTCACGTAAATACGAGCTAGAACCCCTTAGAAAGTCCTCCACCCAAGGCATCCCTCCCGCAGGCAGATAACACTTGTGTAGCTTTGCCTTAAATTCAAAATCCAAATCCAATCGGTATTGGGCGCTTCAGCCAAACTGTGCTTCGTGCCATCACTAACTTGAACCTCTTTGGGCCTTGCTTGTTTTGTGTTCCATAAGAAAATCTTAAATTTAGGGCTAATAATTATTTTCTGGTTATTCAGTATGTCTATATGCAGATTTTCACGTTTTTATGACACATCGAAAGTTCCATCTACGATTAGGCCTTCTTAGACCTTACCTATTTTGGGTGCTATAAGAGAATAAGAATTTAAAATTTTTTAGAGTTTAATAATTAATTTTATAGTATTCACCTGCATGCAAAATTATATATTTTTTTGAAACCTTAAAAGCACAATTTATAATTAGGCATTTAGACCTTTATCAGGCTTCACAAAATCATTTCGATTTTAGAGTTTAATAACTTAATTTTCTAATTGAGAATCCGTCTGTATACAGTTTCATATAGGAATGTAACGAATATTCGGCCGCTATTCGGTATTCGGCCCTTTTGCCGAATATTCGGCCGAATACCTATGGCCGAATATTGTTGAGTATTTGGCCGAATAATTTCATGATAATAATAATAATAATAAAAAAATTAATGGGATTTTAAATATATTTAACGAGAGAAGAACACATTGCAGAGTTTCACTGAATTAATTATTAGAGAATCTAACATTTTGTCAATATAAGTTACAAAATACATGAGTGCGTTTAATAATGTTACAAAAATAAAAGGTGGATTTTTTTTTTTTTTTTTTTTTTTTTTTTTTTTCAAATTTATCATCATATGTATTTAAACAAGCATTGAAATCTTTTAAATTAAAGTGCAAAGACTTACATTTTGTTAAATAGAAATCTGAATGCTATTTGTAGCAACTATTAAAATTTTTTTGATGAATCCAATTTATCAATAATATGCATATAAGAAAAAAAATACATGAGATATAAAAAATTACGTAATGATTAAAAATGGTTTACAGGTGTTAAAAAAAAAAAAAAAAAAAAAAAAAAAAAAAAAAAAAAAAAAAAAATCATCATTTTGAACTAAAGAAAATTAATTTGTTATATGATTAAAAAAAAGAAAAAAATGACAGGTAAATTGTCAATTTTCTAGGTTTTAATAATTTTTTTTTGACAAAAATAATGTTAAAAAGTACATTTAACAACAGCAATGAATTCTTATTTTAAATAAAATATATAAATTACAAGTATAGCTATAGTTAAAATATGCTATTATTAATTATTTAGATTTGTGAATGTCATATTGCTTTATTATTGGCATGAAGGTATTTAAAACATTACAAAAAATACATCAAGTTGTTAAATTTTTAATTTAAAAATTGAAAATTAATTTAATTACAATCAAAAGTTACTTTTTTAAAAAGTAATTATTCGGCCTAAAATTTGGCCGAATATTAGGCATTCGGCTATTCGGCCAAATCACTATTCATTACATCCCTAGTTTCATATTTTTATGGCACTTTGAAAAAACTATGCAAAAGCATTAACTCATAGCAAAGAATACTCTAGTTAAGGATTTATTTTTGGGGTATTCATGCTGTGAAATAAAATTTTCTTGTTATATGCTGATATTTAATTTTTTTCTAATGAAAATTTTAAGATTTAATTTTCTAAGCTCAGATTGCATTAAAAGAAGAAATGTTAAAAAAGCTTTAGTATTTTTAAAATTAACCATATTGCATTAACTTAAGCTGATATTAAAAAATATATGTAATGTCTGAAAATCTAAACTATTTACTGAAATTAACAAAAAATTTTCTATGAGCACACACATAAAGTAAATGCTTAAATTACAGCAATAGAATCAATTTAAAAATTAAAAAAATTAATTCTATTGCTATTATCCTTTTTTGCTACCCCTTTATCCAAAATTTAACTTTTTTTTATAGACCTTAATTATACTGAGTAACTAACTTCAGGGAGGGGATGGGCGTCCGCTCCATTTGCCCCGTGTTTTCTACGCACTGAACGCGACTACATCTCCGGTTTTAATTGACGTACTAAACGTAAAAAAAAAAAAAAAAAAAAAAAAAAAAGGGAAAAATATAGATTTACTTCCTAAAAGTTTCCTCATAAATAAGTAATTATTTTGCTTTAAGGAGTCATCTACATATTCATATTGAAGCAAATTTTTAAAAAAATCAGTTGCAACGATTTTTTTAATACCAATTTTTTAAATTCTATTAAAAGCACTGATCTCTATAGCAACTAGATTGCAGATTCCCCATTCCGGCGGTGACGCCTGCAAGGGCCACTTTTTTGGGAGCTATGGGTACATGGCTATCAGATTTCGCTATGTTATCGCTTCGTTTTTATGCTCTTTTGGCTTTTTTTCTAGCCTGTTGGCGAGACACGAAAACGTTGGCGAAAACGCATTCATCCCATTCATCCCTGGTTGAATTGAATCTTCCATGCGGCATGCGGGCTTCACTCCTTCCATTGGCGATTTGGAGCAATCCTCAATCCAGTAACCCTATAGAGATCAGTGATTAAAAGACGTGGGGATAAAAAGTTTCACCAATCTTGGATGAGTAGTTAGTGAGATCTAAATTATTGAAAAATGAACTACATGTTAAAACGCAACTTCGGTTATTTAGTCATAGGGGATAGAATACTTCGCGTATTTCATTATTTTTCGTTTTATATGATCTTCCTAAAAGCCTAAAAATAAACCTCAGGCATTAACGTATTATTGAAATATTAATTATTAAACTCATAATTAGAAACAAAATCTTTAATACCATTAGTATAAAAAAACCCCTCTCGAACAAATTTTCCTTCCTTTCTGACATTTGGCTCTAGCAATATGAACGATAAATTTTTATTTTATAAATAATAAACTATATGTTATGGACATTAAGACCATAAGCTGAAACAATTAATTTGTTTTAACAGTTCTTAATAGCTCGTTTGAAAGATGTTCAGTACACTGAGATTCACTACTTCCTCGAAAGAAATTACTTCAACCCTCTTTTCTATTTCAACTATTGTGTTTTTTTTTTTTTTTTTTTTTTTTTTTTTTCCGGTAATTTTCAGTTTTTCAACCTCTTCAACTTCTACTTTTTGTAACTGGTACAGATAAATATTTCGGACGGCCTGGAAATATTGAGAGAACCTTCTCTTAAAGTCGGATTGAATCTGAGTTTTATTTTCCACACCTTTTCTATAATGTTCGTAAAAACTAATTATCGAATTTTCTTTGAACACAGACAACTGCTTGATAATTAAAGCAAGATCTTTAAGAAATCTTATTGCAGATGCATAAGAAAAGAATCTGTACAATCATTGGTTCAATTTGCATCTTAAACAGACATCTTCTAAATCTCATTCAGGACCTGCCAGTCTCTCATTTCTCCAGCTAACCTATGGGGAAAATACTGATAGCAAAGAACTCATAATTTGCCAAATAACATTCTAGCAAATGAATATTTTTTATTTCTGTTTCTTGCATGGAATTTTACGTGCTTTCATATATGGAGTATTCATGATCAATAAGCAGTACCTGATTTACAGTGGGGCATTCGGGGCACTGGCCCGGGGTCCCCACCCTCACTGACAACCCATTTCAGCTATTACGGAAATGAAAGCAGCATCACCTAAAAGTAAAATAGTGTAGCAAGAAAAATCCGACACTATTCAACTTTCCTTCCAAAACTGACCGCTTATTTTGACCCCCCTCCATCCAATTTGTCACAGTAGGGGAGATATCGGTAATGATCTTGGTCGGAGTGGGAAAAAGGACTTTCTTTTGAAGGTCATTGATGTTTCCTAGCTTTCACCACGATAACTTCGTATTTCAGTCAAATATAGATTGAGTGTTTTTTTTTTTTTTTTTTTTATTAGATGGATTTCAAACATACAAACAGATTAACAGTTAGCAAAATTAGCAACCTTAATGAAATCTCCTATAACGATATATAAGGAAATATATATTATATATAACCATTATATAATGCTGCAAATAAACATCTGCAATTAATATAGAATAACACAATGTAACAAAAATAAACATGACAAGACTATCAAATGGAATCAGCAATAATATATGTATGTGTGTGAGAGAGAGAGTGTGTGTATTCAGGAAAATTCTCGCACTAAAAAAATGGAATTTTGAAGTTTGTTTGAATGGAATGCTGATTCATATGTTTTATTGTTAAAAAGTTTTGTGTGTATGCGTCATTTCTTCTTTTTTTTTTTTTTTTTTTAAGACAAATTTAATATATATATATATATATATATATATATATATATATATATATATATATATATATATATATTAGACAAATTCAATATTTTTTTCCCTTTATGACATGAAATTAGAGTACAAAGGAAAATTCGTTTTCGTTTTCTTTTACGGGTTACGGCTCAAAATCGGAGTTTCACTTAAAATTCATTTTCGACGAAAATGCTGTTTAGAACAGCAGTCAGACAGAAATTCTATATATTTTTTTAAAGTTTCGTTTTCTTTCTTCGGAAACTTTTTTTTTTTTTTTTTTTTTTTTAGTTGTATCAGCCTAAATAAAACATTGTTTAGATTTTTGTAATGAACTTCACTGTTTATAATTATTATTCACGCTTACTGAACAGATGCGTGTAAACTGGCAGGGCAAGCAGTGCTTAGATAACTAAATTTTGAAGATGATTTTCGCACGTGCTCATTAAAAGTTAAAAAGTTGATTGTAATGTAGAATTTTTAATATGAAACCGCTCAAGATTTTCGAATGTTCTTTGAGAAAGTTCTTTTATAGATGATGTATATATATTTACAAAAGTTATTATAAATAATAATCAAAGATTGTAAAATAAATAAATAAATAAATAAATAAAAATAAATAAATAAATAAAGATATTAGATGAAATTCGTATGATTGGAAGATCATCCTGTTTCGTTGGGATGAAATATTCAAACAGGAGTGCAATTCAAAACTTTCTTTGCTGGTGGAGTGAATCGAGAGGAGCGGGGGGGAGGGAGAGGAAATATTTATTTTGATCTAGCACATATTTGAAAAAAAAATAACACATATTTTTACACAAATTAAACACATTTTTTTCTATTAGTTCGTGAAAGTTTTCCTAAAGTTTTCAATATTGTTAAATATGCCTCGCCTAAAGAATATAAAAATGGAAAATAAAATTTATAATTAATCGTTTTGAGACTTAAATTTGTCTTAGTACTAATGCTCCTGTTTTAGTCAAAATTTACACGTTATTCTTTATTTTGTGCTGGCGTATAACGATTCATGTGAGATATTACATATGAGATATATATATGAGGTTCATGTGAGATATACATATATTATTCTCACATATTATGTGAGAATAATATATGTATTATTCTCACACTCTTTCAAGCCCCCTTCCTCTCCTAGCCGATGCAAATGGTACTCCTATTTGCAAAGAGTTGCAAATATTTATCCGCATAAAAATCACAAAATTAGAAGATATTAATAATATTTATGGAATTTCTTATTTTTAAATTACATTCTTCTTTAGTAATTTTAAATGTTTATAACAACTCAAAATTCAAAATTAAAATATTTCAATTAATAATTTTATTTAATGTCATTCTAAATTAAATTAACGTTTAATTAATAATTATGTACTATTGTTTCAATGCAAACATGCATATATATCATGCATTTATTGTTATATAACATGCATATATTGTTGTTTATCTTTTAAACTATAGAAGCAAAGTAGATGCCATTTACCATTTTAAGTAAAGGTTTTACATTTGGCAGGTAAAGTTATTATAAATGGAATGTTTTCTTGAAAGGCCTATATTAACAATAATTATTAATGCAGAACAATTTAAAATGAAACAAGCTTATTAATTGTTTTGATCAGGGTATTTTTAAAGCAGATTCTGTACAAAATCAAGATTAAAACTTCAAAAGTTCCAAAAATTATTTTTTCCGTACGCTCGTATAGATTTTATAGTAGTAACTAGGCTCCTTTTCAGGGAATACTTCAATTGTTTCTTACTCTGTGCCCCTTGTTTTGATTCCATGAATTAAGATAATGAAATTACTTCATTTTATTAATATTGTTAAATAAAGAATGAATATTTAGAAAATTCTTGTGAAAGATTTTTAACCGCTCTTGATTTAAGCAGTTAAAGGATTTCTATTTTATAATTAATATTCAAAGTCAGCCAAATTATATATTCATATTATGAATCATTTTCGATAGATATAACTTTTGTGAGAATAACCATAAATATGCTGCATGAACCGATGGTAGATTCGCAATATCAGTACAGATATACAAAATTTCCAGATTAGAGATATACATTCAAAAGTTACATAGTATAAACCCGAGCATGATTTTTTTTAGGTTTACTTTTTTTTACACATTCGCGGCGGGACTGAACTGGACTTAATTGTTCACATAATGTATTAAAAAGGCGTTTTATTTTTATTTATTTATTTTTCTTTTTTATGTAAAAATCATACTAGCAATAATGAATTTATGTTTAACGGAATCACTGGAATTATATTTTAAAATAATTCTCAAATTCAATGTTTAACATTTTAACTGTAAATGCATAAAAGTACAGGTCTGGCTAAGGAAGCGATTAGGAATCGAATAGCATTTTCTAAATTATTTAGAGAATTTAAGAAATTCTTGACACGGAATGACAGTTTTTATCCTTTTACTACACTGTCGCGTTCGAAAATACGGTTCAAAACGCCAATTTTGTCATAATTTTCTGAAAAATTTTAAACTTTTTTTTTTCTGAAATCTTGACACTTTATCAAAAAGTGGAAAATAATACTTTCCATTATATATTTCATATAATTTCTGAATTTCAAACAAAAATAAATTCAGAAATGGGTCACAAAGTAAGCCTTTTGAATTTAATTAATTGTAGAAAAATAGTTTCAAAACTCTTTTTTTTTTTTTTTTTTGCTATGCATATTCACAAGTTGTTATGATGTTTTAAAATCCCCCCTTTATTTTTCTGAGCTAATTTAATTGTTTAATGAATCTTTATTCGAGTGCTATAAAATATGAATCAAGAGATTAATTTTGCTATTGTTTTCCTCATGTGAACATAGAGTGATCTACAATATATTGCACAATACAAATTCCCCATACATATACTATACACAGTATTATTTAAAAATATATCAATTGTATCTTAAGAAAAATCCGAATTTTATTTTTTATTGAAATTCAGTTAGAGTGGACTGGGCCATTAGACCATTGTGTAACAAAATTCTTTTTGCTAACCTTGTAAATGCATAAAAAATATTTTGAATCCTTGTTTTACAAAATGCATGATTCACTGCGCTACATTTATGCATATGAAAATCATTATGTTTGAAACTGCTTTACTTTATTAAATTGAACTTGAAACGATTTTTTAAATTCCAGTTGATCATATTGTAACAGAAATTGTTTAATCGTCCTTGTTAAATAAACTGTAAATTATACATACTTCGTTTTCGATACCGATCAAGTTTTAATAAGCATCTGTAACATACAAAAAATCAGAGTAACCCAATAAACTTACACGAATCAGAGACGGTCGGGCAGACAGAAAAATATAAATCATAAATACTTTTCAATTAATTTGGAATGTGTTTAAAAAATATTTTTTTTTTTTTATGTAATTCAAAATTTTACCTGGAGGGAAGAGGCGATTTAAAGGAAAAAGCCCAAATCTACCAAATAATGTCCACCTTCAACCTCGTTTTAAAATGCCCAATTTTTGAAAAAGAAAAAAAAAAAAAAAAAAAAAAAAAAAAAAAAGGGGGAAGAAGAAGAAGAAAAAAAAAGCATTGCTTATTCCTGTAAACTGCATTTTTATTTTTTGGAAATAATTGACGTTCTTCATCCAGAATTTTTGATATAAATACCCCAAAAACAAATCGAACACGCATATTTAAATTTACAAAGATGACTTTAGTTTTGTTAGATATTACTATTGACCCAATCAAAAATAATAATAATTATGAATAGGGTATATAACAATAATAATATGGAACAATTTATTTTTCCATAGCCTGGAAAAATAAATTCCCCTCTATGACAAAACTTTTACAAAACAATTTCTACAAAACAAATACTTCGCTTAGCCGTCGCTCTATTTAGCTAGTGTCGAGAGACTCAAGGTCTACTATCCCTGCTGTGACACTAAAGGGAAAATTTCTCCGAAAATTTTTAAGAGAGATCCCAAGCGAATCACCACAGGGGGTGGTGGGGAGTAACAATTAAGTATTGTTGACAAATCTAGATAAGGTAGGCTGGTGAAGTATGGTGGGGGAAGGCACATTTACCAGATTCGTTCTTGCCATTATTGAAGCCATATTCTTTGAACGTCTTGAGTCGGTGGTGCCTGTTTAGAGTATGTTTTGAAGAAACGCGCCGAGTCGGCCTTGCCTGTTTCAGAGAAACTTTTTGCGAACGTCTATAGACGGTCTTGTCAGTGAGGGGGTTCCACTTAAGGGGGATGGGGGGGGCGCAAAAAATTGAAAAAAATACGAAAAAATTATGAGAATATTTTAAGCAATTTTTCTTGTTTATTTCAGAAGGATAAACAAAATATCTATCCTTAAAAACGTTTATTTTTGTGACTTAGAGGAATCATTTGTTGATGAATTTCTAGGTGCATATTTCAATTATTGAAAAATAAAGTTCCCTTACTGGATTTATCACCGATTTTTTTTTTTTTTTTTTTTTTTTTTTTTTTTTTTTTTTTTTTTTTTTAAAGGGTAAATGAAACAAATTTTCACTGTTAACCAGTTAAACTTATGTAAAATAGTGAAGAGTAAGTCAAAAGATAAATAAACTGAAACTTGTATTTTTTTTATTTTAGGTTGTTGATCAACAGAAATCAACATTAAAAAAAAATATGAAAGTTTGGGCCAGATGGAGAGATTCTAAATATTATCCAGCAAAAATACTAGAAATTTACAAAGACTCGGTGAGAGTCAATTTTATTCAAGACAACGTGAAACACACTGTGAAAATGCAATATGGTAGGTAAAGTTTTTATATTTTGAATTTTTTTTATGTGTGACTTGTGTTTCGGCGGATCAAGTTTGGTCATTGAGGATATTTTTTCAGGCTTTAAGTAATATAAAACTGGCCTAATGTAAATGTATATAAACTTTATTCACTATCGAAATAAGACTTATGTAATCTTGCATGAAGAGGAAGACAAGGACAAAAAAATTAATCAAATACACACTGGTTTAGTATCTTCCCTTTTACCTCGCGTTGTCTATTTTATGTAGCCAATGCCCGATTTGCAGCGGGGCATTCGGGGCACTGCCTCGGGGCCCTCAAAATTTAAAAAAAATACGGATAAAATTATGAGTACATTTTAAACAAGTTTTCTTATTTGTTTGAGAAGGATAAACAAAATATCTATACAAATGTCAAAATCTTTCAAAAAGTTTATTCTTGCGACTTGGAGGAATCATTTGTTGATGAATTTCTTCATGCATATTCAATTTTTGAAAAAGAAAGTTCTCTTACTGAAAAGCTTAAAAAAATTCATAAACTTGGCATAGTAGATACATTTGCCAATGCCGATACTGCTCTAAAATTATTTTTAACTCTGCCTATCTCAAATGCAAGTGAAGAGAGGTCATTTTCTTCAACGAAAAGAATTAAATCTCCACTACGCAATGGCATTTGAGACTTTGACCTGAAGCCCGGTTTAAATCAGGTTCTGGAATCCTCACAGGGAAACGTAACACTTGTACGTAACTACCTGTAACTTTTTTCTTTCATTATATCTACTATTAATTTTAAATTTTTTTAATTTTAAATTTTGCTATTTATAGGACAGCCTAAATAGCTGTAATATTAATTAGAATTTATATTTCATTTAAATTTTAGTAAGTTTATTACATGCATAAAATTTCATTTGTCTTAGTTTGCAGCAATTGTTTTATGATTCTTCGAAATTGATGAAATTTTGGGAATTTTCTTGGCACACATCCAGTAATTTATAATTAACATATTTTTAATGTAATTTAAAAATGAAGACGTGTTTCTAGAGTAAACAGAGTAAATAGAGTTTCTAGAGTAATAGGAGTTTGTTTCTAGAGTAATTAGAAGGGGGCCGTAGGCACCCCCCAAACGCCCCGAAGAAGCGGGATCCCCGGAAACTAGATACATGTGCTCCACTGATAGCCACGGTCCGCGAAAGCTAGCGGGCTTCTGTTATATATTTTTTCTTATATTTCCCCCTCCCCACCACCATTTCCAGTCACTAACCTGGTGCTACACTTAGTTGCATCCTTCTTTATATTCACTTCAAACCAGGCGCGGATTATAGACTTTTTTTTTTGGGGGGGGGGGGGGGGGGTTAGTAGCTTGATTTTTTTTTTCTCGAAAGAGGGGGAGGAACATGTCAAAAAGAGATTTCGGAGGGGGTTATCATAACAAATAACTGTACATGTATAAAATACAGAGTGTCAAAAAAGAATGGACGGATTAATATAAATTATATTTCATTAACAAAAGTAGATAGAAGTACATGGTTTTCAGAAGCCATAACAGCAATACAAAAGTTTCCTTCACCTAGGTTTTTATCCATGAATTCCCTTTACGTGTGCTCCCATTACTTGAATTAATTCGGGTTTCTCTCTCTTTTCAGTTAAAGAATGTGAAGAATCGTCACATAGAGGAAGAATGCAGAAGTCAAGCGAACCAAATGAAAATACTAATCCCAGTACACAAGACTATCAAGAAATACCCGGTCAGACATCTTTGATTTCTACCGAAAGTGGTGGAGGAACAAAGCAAAAGAGCATCTGCCCAAAGGCCACAGACAATTACAAGCCCAAGAACTATAGAAACATCCGGAAAAAGGAATCGAAAAAGCCTCAGCAGGATGAAAAAAATCAAGAAGACCAACAACCATCGCTGGGTTCCGGATCTGAAGAAGAGTCGTCTTGCAGAAGAAGAATGCAGAAGTCAAGCGAACCAAATGAAAATACTAATCCCAGTACACAAGACTATCAAGAAATACCCGGTCAGACATCTCTGATTTCTACCGAAAATGGTGGAGGAACCAAGCAAAAGAGCATCTGCCCAAAGGCCACAGATAATTACAAGCCCAAGAACTATAGAAACATCCGGAAAAAGGAATCGAAAAAGCCTCAGCAGGATGAAAAAAATCAAGAAGATCAACAACCATCGCTGGGTTCCGGATCTGAAGAAGAATCGCCGTGCAGAGGAAGAATGCAGAAGTCAAGCGAATCAAATGAAAATACTGATCCCAGTTTCCAAGACTATGAAGAAACATCCGGGAGTGATTATAAACCTCATAAAGACCCTTACGACTACGATAGCGATAGCGATAGCGATCAGATATCTCTGATTTCTACCGAAAATGGTGGAGGAACAAAGCAAAGGAGCATCTGCCCAAAGGCCACAGATAATTACAAGCGCAAGAACTATAGAAACATTCGTAAAAAGGAATGGAAAAAGGCTAAGCAGGATGAAAAATATCAAGATCAGCAACCATCGCTGGGTTCCGGATCTGAAGAAGAGGATAATGTATCATCTTGCGAGAACACTGCAACAATTAGAGTCGTAGGAACGAACAATAACAATGGAAAAAGAAAATGGGACAAAATATTTTATTGCCCATATTGTCTTGGATCATTTTCCAAACTACCTCGCCATTTAGAAAGTTGTCACGGGGATGAATCCGATGTGGCATTCATCAGTGACATGAAAACAAATAGTGACAAACAGACACGTCTTAAAATGCTACATAAACTCAGAAACATTGGAAATCACCGTCACAACTGTGAGGTTCTAAGGGAAGGAAAAGGTGATTTGCTTGTTGCATATCGTCCGAGAAAAGAAGCAGACCCTTCAGATTATATTCCATGTCCCTTCTGCTATGGCTATTTTATGAAGAAAGAGCTTTGGAGGCATAAATGTCCTCTAAAGACTTCCGATAATCACAAAAAGAATGCAAGAATAGTAGCACTTGGAAGAAAAATGTTGCCCGCGCCAAAGTGGATGGATGAAAAAGTAAGAGAATTAATATCTTCGATGAGGCAAGACAGAATAACAGCTATTATAAAGAGCGACAGAGTAGTTTGCGATTTCATACGAAGATCGTATAATTGTAAAGGGGGAGATCAAATTCACAGGAAATCTGAAATTAGAAACAATGCCAGGGAGATATCAAGATTGATCAAAGCAGCACGCGAGCTCCTAAAGGATGAATCCTGTACTCTTATGAATCTCCTTCAACCCAACTTCTACAAAAGTATAATAGCAGCAGTTAGAGAAGTTGCAGGATTCAGCGAGGAAACGCAATCCTTTAAGTCACCTGAACTAGCCAGGAAATTGGGCTTACACATAAAAAATTGTGCAAGAATTGTGCAAAGCTTAGCGATTGAGCAGAACGACACACTTCTTTTAGATAAGACTGAAAACTTTCTAAAGTTACACGAAATGAATTTTTTTGTTGAAATAGGTGCTCAGGCAAAAAGGGTAAGGAACGAGAGGCTGAGAAATAAGCCCAATTTGTTGCCGTTAAGCAAAGATGTGAGGGACCTGACCATCTATCTCAAATCATTTGCTGAAAAGAATATAAAGTTGCTCGAAGAAGGAAATGAACTATATAGGATTTTTTGTAACGAGAAGAAAGTATAATTTGATTTTATAAATGATTATATGGAACGCCACTATCAAGAAATAAGGTAAAGTACTCAGTAGTTGACGCTTTAAGGAGAAATTTTCAGTTCTTTCTCGTCTGCGAGCTTAATTTACAAGAAACAAAGAAACAAGATATACCAATCTATTCACCAGTCTATCACGAATAAGGTCCAGGTGTCAAATTTATCGAAATTTTGTTTTTAGTGAATCAGGACCCATAGTTTTGAATCACTGTTTTGGTTCCTAAAGTTGAGACTGGCTTTATCATTTAATAACAGAAAATATGATGAAGATAGAAATTTGAAATTGGTGCCATTTCAAAGTTTAAAGGTCTAAACGTCTATATAGATGGCATCTCTATCGGGTTGGCTATGTGGTGGTAAAAGTCACTTTCCATCGTGAAATTATGATTCAGGAGCGTTATTACGAGTCGCTCAATATCAATAACTTTTATCACCACGCAACTAACCTGATGAAAATACCATTGAAACACGTTTAAACTACTCTTTAAAGTTTAAAATGGCACAAATTTAAAGCTTCTATCTTCGTCCGATCTTCTGTTATTAAATGTTAAAACAAAGTGTCAACTACTGGAGCACTGTAAACTACTGGGTACTTTACTATATACATAATTCTTTAGCATTCGTCGTAAAAAAAAAACGAAGTCTGACTTCTTTTAAAACTGTTGAATACTTCCACTAATAAAAAAATTGAACTTTATGAACTTTTCAGCATTATAGCAGGGTGATTCAAAAGTTAGAGTAAAGTTGTGCACGTATATTAGGATAAAAGTATGTCTGTAACAGGAAGACCATCAAAAAATTTTTAATAACGCGAAAAAGTTTTTAATACGAGGGGTTTTTATTTTCTTACGTAAAAATATTTGTACCTGTTGAAAAATTCAGAATTTATACATAAATGAAAGTTGGACAAATAAATTTCTCTTCCAGCTTAATTTTTTTTTCACCTTTCAAATAAATAAATAAATAAAATTACAATTAAACTAATACTTCAGATAAATATTTCCCGAATTTCAAAATAGTAATCCTTTAAATAAGTAAAAAACTACAAGATAATCACTTAAAATAATGATATTTTACTTCCTTAAAATGGAAGAAAAGGAAAATTTTAGATAAAAATCACATAGATTGTAAATAGATGAAAAATGAGAAGCATTTATTTGCAAAACTAATGCATCTTATTATAAGTTTTCACAAGTTAAATTAGTAGCTTGGGTGGTGTACTGATACGCTAGTCCAGGCAGGTACATAGCTAGTATCGAAAATAACAGACCTCATAAAATATTATAAATAAGCGGCTCTTTCTTTTTTTTACGAGGAAAATAGTACACACACTTTATTATAAAAAAGAGTACGAGAAAACAAACTGTAGCCGTGCCTTTTTAATGAGTTTCATGTGTATTTTCCTCCTGAATAAGAAAGCGCTTATTTTACTTTCTAAACAGCTGTAAAGGCTAGTATATTTGATGGCGGTTTTTTAATAAGTTTAATATTTTATATAAGTTCCCAGATTTTTTCTTCCGATAGGGAGGCTAATCTTTCAAATAAAAATAGGGAGAGACTTTCTTCATTTTAGGAAAGTTGAGCTGAAAAGAGGCTTTAATCCTCTGGAAACGCCATTCGGTTAGTGTCTCACTCCAGGATTCTTGGTCATACTTCTTATCATGCTTGAGAAATAGTCACTGTTTCAAACCCTCAGCTTATTTTAATTTCGAAACATCTGCAGAGGCCATTATATCTTATGGTTATTATTATTATTATTATTTTTTTTTAAATTTTTATAGAGGCGTTTTCTTGATTGATGAAACGGAAGCCGGAAATCATGTAAATCTTGAGAGTCGACGTCGAAATACTTTTAGATAATTTTTTTCTCTTATGCGCGTTTTTTTTTTTTTTTCTTTAAGTTTGGGATTGAAATAGGATAATTTATGCAATCATGTTGAATGACTATGTTTGTTTACGGAAGAACAAAAACGACTGTTTCATGTGTACTCCCGTCGAGAAATTAGTGAAATAATTTAAAGCACAATAATCTATAGCTTAACAGCATAACATCTTTATGTATATTATGTACATACCGATAATTTTTAATACAGATCTGCAGTTAAAATTGCGAGTCTAAATATACTTAATTCGGGAACTTGTGTATTACCGCAACAATGTCAGCGAAGTTTGGCGACTTCTTTCCGGAGAAATGGAATTACGTTTCATAGGGGAAAAAATATTATGAACCTGTAGTGTTTTATAATATTTAGATATTTAGCGGGGCCTTTGAAGATTACTGTACCTTGTATCTGCGCTTTAGTACTGTTTAGTTACTTCCAGTTTGACCGCCAGTGTTTTTTTTTTTTTTTTTTTTTTTGGCGACGAATGGCTTTGGATATAAATCAAACGTGTTTTGTTTATTAGTGATTTTTTTTCAAAAGGGAGAGGGAATCTTAATCTTCCAAGTAAACTTTTGTTTCTTTGCTTAAGTTAAAAACAAAATATTATTGAAAAAATATGATTGATAAGAGACTTTCTCCATTGTAAGAAATCTCTGCGCAAAGGGGGTTTCAATCCCCAGGATTCTTTGTTATGCTTCATATTGTTCCAAAAGGCTTGGAACAATTTTATAAATTCATTAAAAAACCTAATGCGTCTTAACAAAACAGCTAGCACCAATCAATAGAGCAACTCAAAAAGTTTTTTTTTTGCGACTTTCGTTGTGATGGTGACACTTGCATTGCTTAAAAATTGTGATTTATTGAAAATGGCGAAAGCACGGTCTTCCTTCTGTTTGCACTAAATGACTGTATCTAGAGTGGGGAAAGTCCCCCTCCAAATTTTCTTTTCTAAATTTTATGGTATGTAATAAAGTCCTCGATTTGATAGTGTGTATATAAAGTCCTCGACTTGATGGTGTGTATATAAGGTCCTCGATTTGATGGTGTGTATATAAGGTCCTCGATTTGATGGTGTGTATATAAGGTCCTCGATTTGATGGTATGTATATAAAGTCCTCGATTTGATGGTGTGTATATAAGGTCCTCGATTTGATGGTGTGTATATAAGGTCCTCGATTTGATGGTGTGTATATAAGGTCCTCGATTTGATGGTGTGTATATAAGGTCCTCGATTTGATGGTGTGTATATAAGGTCCTCGATTTGATGGTGTGTATATAAGGTCCTCGATTTGATGGTGTGTATATAAAGTCCTCGATTTGATGGTGTGTATATAAAGTCCTCGATTTGATGGTGCGTATATAAGGTCCTCGATTTGATGGTGTGTATATAAAGTCTCGATTTGATGGCGTTTATATAAAGTCTCGATTTGATTATGTTTATAAAGTCCTCGATTTGTTGATGTGTAAATTCCTCGATCTGATCGCGTGAATATAGAGTGATCGATTTGCTGGTGTGTAAATAGTGCTCTCTTAATTTCTGTAAGTTTCTCAGTGTTAAAATTAACTTTAATATATTCTCACGATTTCACATCAGAAATTTGATAAGATAGTATTTTCTGTATCTTTTGTAATCCCATCTCTACGATTTTCAGTTTCCTTATAAGTTTTCAGTATTACACAAGGGATTTTTTTTGTCGCACATATAACGCGTAATCCCCCCCTCCCAATTAATAGCGAAATAAACATTAATCACACATTTATCGTGTTATCCGTCATCGTATTAATTAGGTTCTACTATATAGATAAATTTTTAATATTTCTTCCGTTAAAATCTATATAGCAATTTCCCACCAGCGTCCTAGTCAACCAAGTGAATAAAATCTGTAAATACTGGTAGTAAATGTTCCATTCCCGTAAAACCAATTAAAACTCCCGGCAGCTAGACCGACGGCACGCGGAGGTTCGAATTTCCCCAGTGTAGAAACTCGAGGCTCGGTGAGATGTCGGTCTGGTTGTTAGGAGTCTTGAATGGTTTTCTGCGAATGAAATGTAAATATGAATTTGAATTCCATTAAAGCGACTCCAACCAGGCATCCCACCTTGGCAGATAGCACTCGAGAAGCTTCGACTTATTTCCAAATATCCTATAAATGACGTTTATGGATAATTATTTAATTGGATTTCTAACTGAGTACTGAATTTTGACTGGGTAAAAACAAAATGTCCTCGGTTCATTGTAAATTCCAACCATTATACACACAGTGTGTATAATGAGGTCCTCGTTTTCCTGTGGACTATTAAATAATTAATTTTTCTCTTTTTTGAAGTTGATATGTAATTAATGGTCAAATTAAAGACATTTGATATCAAAATCTTTCTTCTATTACTATTTTTTTTAACAGGTATTCGGTTTGTGAGTGAATGTCCTCGGTTCATTGTAAATTCCCACACTTCTACACACAGTGTGTATAATGAGGTCCTCGTTTTACTGTGTACTATTAAAAAAATAATTTTTGCGGTTTTTTGAAGTTGATATGTAATTAATGGTCAAATTAAAGACATTTGACATCGAAATGTTCCTTCTAACCTTATTTTTTAATGGGTCCTCGGTTTGTAGGTGTTTAAGGATAGTCCTCGGTTTCCACCAAATACAAACCTGTGTGTGTGTGTGTGTGTGTGTGTGTGTGTGTGTGTGTGTGTTCATGACGGCCAATTATCTATACTTGGGAAATAGGCCCTAATGAATGGGTTTCCTCTTTGGGAGTCCTTCCAAGAGAAATTAAACTTTATTCAGGCAAGGATGTTCAAAATTCGAAGAAAAGCACAAAAAACTCCGAACGGTAACGCCAACGGCAGGTATTGGGTTTGAACCCAGCACCTGCCGTCGACCAGTTTCGGAAACAGAACCTCTTGGCCACTGGTGGGGCCCAGATAGAAATCAGAAATATGTTTATAATATATTCAGTTAATGTATTGTTCTCCAACTTGGTAAATGCACTTTGAATATATTAATAAATAAACAGAGTAAATATGTTTTAGGTCTTTCTATTTGGCTTACACCAGCAATTTCAATTAATGAGCCTAATTTATTATTTCACCAATGTTTAACATTTTCCCCAAACATAACAAATGCTTTGCATCTATAATAATGATTTTAATGCATTATCCAATACGTACCATTTTAGTTTCGTTATTAATTCAGTGATCATTACAAATTATATGTGAAATTGACCATTAAACAGCTTTTTAGTAATGTATTTAATTTAAATATCTTTTTTATTAATTCAATAGATATTATTAAAGAATATTTCATGCATTTACTTAGAAAATAAAAATGTCGTTTTTAAATATTTAAAATTGTGGGATTTACAGACATATACTTCTCTTCGACTATTTACATAATTTTCACATAGAAATCTTGCACAAAATTTCTGAGAATTAATAGAAACATTGCAATTTGAATTTTTGATATAACATACAAATCAGAAACACGCTTATAAAACAATCAGTTAATATAACTTTCTCCAATCTAGTAAATGCGCTTTGATTATATTCATAAATAAACGGAGTAAATATATCCAAGGTCTCAATATGCGGATTCCATTAGCAACTTTAATTAATGACTTAATTTATTATTTTACCAATGTGTAACATTTCCTCATGCATAACAAATGCTTTGAATATATCTTCGATAATGATTTTCATACACAATGCTAAATGCGCAGAATCACGTTTAGTTATTAATATAGAATTCATTAATGTAGCGTAAATGAACACTTTATAGATTAATTGTAATGTATTTAAATTAAAAGTCTTTATCATAAATGTTATGTATTTTGTTGAAGTATCTTTTCATGCATTTTCTTTGAAAAGAATAATGCTTTGCTCATTAGTATGTTTTGCTTATTAACACGTAACTTTTAAACAGAAATCTCTTAAAAGATTTCTTGGAATTAATGAAAATGATCTAAGCTCAATATGTAATATAACACAGAAATTATAAACACCTTTATAATGAATTCAGTTAATACTATGTCTTTATCTAAGATGATAAATGCGCTTTGAATGCACATTCATAAGAAAATAGTGTAAATATATCCTAGATCTCTCTACTTGGCTTACGGCAGCAACATTATATAATGAACATAATTTAGTATTTTACCATTGTGTACCATTTTCCCAAATTTAAAAATTACTTTTAATAATAAAATGGTTTTTATATTTTACCCAATTGGCACAATATCACATGTAGTTAATAATTTACACATCATTGGAGATTGTGTGTAATATTTTTGTTAGTTTCAATAAATATTTATAATTTAACTATATAGCGTTTAATTTGAGGTCTTTATTAATAGTTTTATGTATTTTATTAAAAGAGTATTTCAGGCAGTTACTTTCCAAGTGAAATGTCATTTTTAAATTCTTAATATTACGAGGATTACAGAAAAGCGTTAAAGTATTTTCGTTATATTAAAATAATTTTCATACAGAAGTCCCTTAAAGGATTTCTAATCGTTAACGAAAAAGATGTAAGCTTAATTTGTGATATAACACACAAATCAGGAACATGCTTATGATGATTTTATTTATATTCTCTATCTCCAACTTGATAGGCGCGCTTTGAACATAAATAATCAAATAAATAATAAATAAATAAAGTAAATATACCTCAAATCTCTCTATTTGGCTTCTACCAGCAGTTTTAAACAATAAGCCTTATTTATTATTTTATCAATGTGTAACTTTTGCCCATACATAAAAAATGCTTTGAATATATCTATGATTATGATTTTCATACGTTATCCAATACGCACCATATTTACATTTAGTTATTAATTTAGAGATCGCTTATATATCATGGTTTAAATGTAATACATTTAATTTAAAAATATTTATTATAAATTTTATGTATTTTATGTATTATAAATTTCATGTATTTTTAGACACTTCTCATGCATCTATTTTGAAAAACATAAAGTCGTTTTTAAATAATGTTACGCGATTGACACAGATATATTTTTCGTATTACTACGCAATTTTCAAACAGAAATGTTTTAAAAGATTTCTTAAAATTAATGGAAATAATTTAAGCTGAATATGCAGTGTAACGAAGAAATTAGAAACATGTTTATAATGAAATTAGTTAAATGGTCAGGTACCTTTCGAACTAACAAAATACGTGAAAAAGTGACCTCTGTAAGAACTGCAGTCACTCTATATCTAATTGACTTTTGACTATAAAATTGAAAACACATATTAAGAGGGATTTATTTTATTAGTTAAAGTTGTTAAAAAATTATACACGCAGTTAATGTTTTTTTTTATTATTATTTTTAACGATAATACAATTTTTACGGAAGAATAAATCTTGCATGCCTTGCGCGCACGATTTTTCAAATTTGAATAGCTAAAACAAACCAAGATTTTTTTTCTGAGTAGAGATATAATGTGTTTTCAAAATGACCTACGATGAAAAAAATATAACTTGTAGTTCCCGAAAAAAAAATTATTTTTAAAAAATTTCGAAATATCGAGATTTTTTTTTACAAAAAAGTAGTCGTAAATTCTAAACTTCTAATTCGAGGAACATAATAGTAGGTCATTTTGTGCCTGTGTACGTTTAATATATTCAGCGAAAATTTTGTAAAATTCTACTCAACCATTTTTGAGAAATTGTGCGCGCAATGATCAAAATCGCTGTTTTGAGAAAATTGACGTCAAAGTTTAAATCAGCCATTGGTCTTATAGGAAAAGCTCAAGGTGTTTTAGACATAACTCTTTTTCTAATGCGAATTTTTGAATGCGGTTTGTTTTTAAATGTTTCTAAAGAATCACATTTAATTATAAACTAATTTTTAGAAAATCGATTTTTGGATTCTTTAAAAGGTACCTGACCCCTTAATACTAGCTGCCCTTAGCGACCAGTTTAGTCTCTTTTTGAATGTATTCTAAGCATTAAATCATATTGATTTTATTCATAATTTATTTTAATTGCTCTATTTTTTGTCAAATGAGAAGATTCTGCTCGAGAAATAGACACAGATGTCATACACGCATAACTTTAATTTGAATCTGAAAAATTTAAAAATTATGACTTCTATTTATTTTTTTAAGTACAAAACATAACTAAAACCAAATTACCACAGCCTAAATCTTACCAAAGGACTTTTACACAGTAATTAATAAGATGCGTTTCATTTGGACGTTAACATTAAACAATTAACAAATAATCGTGATTTTTGTGCCCCCATACGTTATCGTGATACATATATCGATATCTTTTTCCAACTTGATAAATGAGCTTTGAATATATATACATAAATGAACAGCGTAAATATGATCTAAGTCTTTTTATTCGACTTTCACCAGCTAACAATGTTTAAACAATGATTTTATTATTTTACCAATGCTTAATATAATCTTACGCATTATAAATGCTTTTAATATACATAAGATAATGATTTTCATATATTATGCAATACGCTACAGAGCACGTTTGGTTATTAATTTAAAGGTCATTGCAGGTAATATGCATAATTATATATTTAATAGTTTAATTCTGAACTCGGTGGCGATTTGTCAAGAAAAAATAAGCCAACAGAAGAGAAAATTACCAGTATTTTCTTATAGAATATTCTTTCTATAATAAAAAGAAATATATATATATATATATATATATATATATATATAAAGAAGATGAATTTCTCTTTAATAGAATACTGATATTTAATACCTTTTTTAATTGTGTTTTTCCTTACCACTCGCCAAACTCGGTAATACTTTTTATTTAAAGTTATTTACTATTGATTTTATGGATTTTATTAACGAATTTTTCATGCATTTATTTTTAAATGAAAGTATTTTTCAAATACTTAATATTATATAATTTGCTGAAGTACACTTTCTAAGACTGTATACGTAATGTTCATACAGAATTCACATAAAAACCTCTTACAATTAACGGAACCAATCTTAATTTAAATTTGTGATGTAACATACAAATCATAAAGACGTTTATAATGCATTCAGTTGGTATATCTTTCTCCAACTTGGCAAATGTGCATTCAGTATATTCATAAATAAACCGTGTAAATATATCGCATGTCTCTCAAGTCGGCTTCTGCCGGCAACTTCAAATATTGAACTTAATTTATTATTTTACCAAAGCATTGCGTTTAGCCAGGCAAACATAAATGCTTGGAATATATCTTCGATAATTATTTGCATACATTATCCAGTACTCACAAGAGATTGTCATGTTATTGATTTATATATTACGGCAAATTATGTAAAACATGAAACAAAAGCAGTAAATTTTGCTACTACTTTAGACAGTCACTTATAGTTGTAGTGCTATGTATGATGTTGAAAAAATATACATAATTTATGAAAATATTTATTCTATATCTAAAATATTTTTATTGCTCAAACGAAAACCTGTGTCTGTTGCTATAATAAGTTTGTTTTATTTTCCAAACGCTTAAAATGTCTTAAATTTATACGTATAAATATGAGGAACATTGAGTGAAAATATGATATTTATCTGTATTTTGGGTATGAAATTCATTGTATTACTCATTTTTTTCATTGATTGTACATTTTTGTAATACATGTGTAGCATGAATCTTCAATATAGAAGTAGTATTTTTATCTACATGAATTAAAGTTATTTGAACCTACATAGAAAAATTTATCCTTAGAAACTTTTGAATAAATACTTTTGTGTAAATCAAGAAAAATAGCTCTACAGTATAGTATTTATAATTATAAACACATATTGAATTGATATTAAGATTTTGAGAAACATAAATATCAACATAAAAAAGGGTGATAACCTTGCCGTGCTCATGTGGCGTCCCAGAGACTCCACGTTGCTTTTTAAATATGTATGTTTTATAAATATAAATGTTTTATTTCAATAATCCTTTTGCATTTATAAATTTTAATTGAATGACCTAAATATATATTAATGGAGCAAAAATATACTCGCGCGATAATAACATCGCGGTATAATAACACAAAGGACTTGTCAATAAAATGTAGATTTTTTATTTAATTTTTTAGCTATTTGTATAATGAAAAAACAGTTAAATTATTACTAATAACGCATTCATTGTTTCGTATGGAACTTTGTAATATACACTCAAGATTGTTTAGTAAATAATTAAAATGCTTCTCTGGAATAATAGAAGATATTATTTATTAAAATATTTAATACCAATACTAACATTAAGTGCATGATATTAAAATAACAATTAAATAATGTTTTCATAAAATAAATCAATGAAGCCTTTTAATATTTTTCTACATTTACTTTCAACATGGGAAAATACACTAGTTTTTTGAAACGTAGAAGAAATATAAGAAATGCTTTTAATTACACTGGTGTCCAAAAGTTAAGCATAATTGGTAATTAAGTAATTATTTTTAAGTAATGAAAGAAATATGAATCGGAATGTGCTGAAACTCCAGGTGTGTAAACAAAATAGTACGCGTCACATATTTTCGCGAAGAGTTTTCCCCGAAATCGAACAGGGGACCGTCAACAAATTGAAAAAGAACGAAGATCTTTTGGATAACCCTGTCAAAACTAATGTAGCAAAAGCGTTCAAACTGCACATTATGATTAATTGGCTTATTGTAATGTACTGTGTTGATTTTTACAAGGATAGCATGTATACTCGTAGAGAAATTAAGGTTTTTATAAAAACAGTCCTAAATTTTTCCAAGTTTTTTGCTTATAATTTGCAGAGTTCTTATTATAAAATAATGTTCTTTTCTGAAAATATGACAAACATCATTGTACACAATACCCTGTCATCAGAATTTAAAAATAATAAAAATTGTATGAAAAATGAGTATGTTTAGTAAATAATTTTTCATTGCGCATGCGTCAACGATATCAAAATGTCATTTGCATATTGTGTTAGCTAAATGTATAGAGCAAGTTCTGTAAAAGTTTCAAAAACATAACTTGAAAATTCTGAAAATGGGAGCCTATAGAATCAACTCAAAATCCGTTATTCCTAAAGGAAGCAAAAAAATCAGGGGTTTTACCTAAATATAGTTGTACGTGCAATATTGTGTAGGCACTAAACAATGGAATATGGATACAACCCCTCATCTTTTTGCTTCATTTAGGGAATAAAGGATTTTGAGTTGATTCTATAGGCTCCCATTTTCAGAATTTTCAAGCTATGTTTTTGAAACTTTTACAGAAGTTGCTCTATACATTTAGCTAACACAATATGCAAATGACACTTTGATATCGTTGACGCATGCGCAATGAAAAATTATTTACTAAACATACTCATTTTTCATACAATTTTTATTATTTTTAAATTCTGATGACAGGGTATTGTGTACAATGATGTTTGTCATATTTTCAGAAAAGAACATTATTTTATAATAAGAACTCTGCAAATTATAAGCAAAAAACTTGGAAAAATTTAGGACTGTTTTTATAAAAACCTTAATTTCTCTACGAGTATACATGCTATCCTTGTAAAAATCAACACAGTACATTACAATGAGCCAATTAATCATAATGTGCAGTTTGAACGCTTTTGCTACATTAGTTTTGACAGGGTTATCCAAAAGATCTTCGTTCTTTTTCAATTTGTTGACGGTCCCCTGTTCGATTTCGGGGAAAACTCTTCGCGAAAATAAGTGACGCGTACTATTTTGTTTACACACCTGGAGTTTCAGCACATTCCGATTCATATTTCTTTCATTACTTAAAAATAATTACTTAATTACCAATTATGCTTAACTTTTGGACACCAGTGTACATTTACCATGATGCAAACGAAGCTTATTATATACACTCAAGAGTTTTATGTTCGTAATAAAACTATTTCTTGTTTATTAAGAAAGATATTGTTCAATAGAATATTTAATATCTTTAACAGCGTAAACTACAAGTTATAATGCTGACTAATGAATTTTCTTAATGATGTTCCAAATATCTGATAAAAATTAGCAATGTACTAGTTTCCTGCAGAGTACTACATATAATAAATAAACTTTTAATATGATAAATATTCTCTTACAATTTTCATTAGAACACCAGGGACTTATAACCAAGTAACATTTTACGTAAATTATAAAGATGCTTCTAGAAGATAATGAAAGAAATTTTGCAGTAAAATATTTAATAATAATAATATTATGTCATGAGAGTATAGAACAAATCTCTTTTAGGTAGCTTTCATTACAAAAAGTAAAAAGCTACCTATTGCAGCCGTCCGGAGGAAAGCACTTCCGGAAAATTTTGGTATATTTTCACCGATCATGACCCCCAGACCCCAAAACCACCCTCCGTTCAAATGTTGAGATATATATATATATATATATATATATATATATATATATATATATATAACCATATACATATGTATATATCTGATTTTTGTCATGCGATAACTAACGTATTTATGAACCGATTTGAATGAAACTTGGTATGTACATAGTACATACAAATGTCTCGACCAAGTTCGTTGGCCAGCATCATTCGCCATTTTGTTTCAAAATGGCGGCCATTTTAAATTTTTTAAAAAATTTAAAATTTAAAATTAAATGCGAAAAAATTAAAAGTTGAAAAATATTTTTCTTTTACGTGTTAGAACTTAAAACAACGATTCCAGAACACTTTTTATTTTGTCTATATCTTACAAAATGATTGAGTTATAGCACTTTGAATTTTTCATATGGCTGACATTTTGAAACGATCTGATTTTGTCACGTAATAACACGCACATTTATGAACCGATTTCAATGAAACTTGGTATGTAGATAGTACATACAAATGTGTCGACCGAGTTCGTTGGCCAGCATCATCCGCCATTTTGTTTCAAAATGGTGGCCATTTTAAATTTTTTAAAAAATTTAAAATTTAAAACTAAATGCGAAAAAATCAAAATTTGAAAAATATTTTTCTTTTACTTGTTAGAACTTAAAACAACGATTCCAGAACACTTTTTATTTTGCCTATATCTTACAAAATGATTGAGTTATAGCACTCTGAATTTTTCATATGACTGACATTTTGAAACGATCTGATTTTGTCACGTGATAACACGCGTATTTATGAACCGATTTCAATGGAACTTGTATGTACATAGTACATACAAATGTCTCGACCGAGTTCGTTGGCCAACATCATCCACCATTTTGTTTCAAAATGGTAGCCATTTTAAATTTTTAAAAATTTTTAAAGTTTAAAATTAAATGCGAAAAAATTAAAAGCTGAAAAATATTTTTCTTTTACGTATTAAAACTTAAAACAATGATTCCAGAACACTTTTTGTTTTGTCTATATCTTAATAAAATGATTGAGTTATAGCACTTTGATTTTTGCTTATGGTTGACATTTTGAAACGGTCTGATCTGAACGATCCATCATGTTGCTTTAAAATGGTTTACACTTTATGATATCGTGGAATTTGGTGACTCTCTAAATCGCTTAAAATAAAACCAGGTTGAATAATAGATGACTAATTTCTAAAAATTCCTATTAATATTCAGTCTTGACAAAAACTAGCATTCACGACGACTTATAAAATCACTAATTTTATAAGATTATTTCCACTAATTTGAGTTTAGTATTTTTGAACAATGTAACTTACTTTAAAATAAATAAATAAATGTATAAGTATATGAAAGCTACCTCTTCCTCCCGGCATTGCCGGAAGGACTTTTTTGAAATCAAACGGTGATCATATTTCAAATAAACAGAAATAATAAAAAAAAAGATTTTAAGATTTTTTTTCAATAATTTATAGCCTAGTGGTTGATAAAGTATTTTGATTTTAAAGGCAATTTTAGTTAATAAAATTAAACCATTAGTGCCTAGCGTCCCATTTTAGGGACAATTGTAAAAAAGGCAATAAAATACTTTTCCCACCAGTAAATAGAAGGATAAATAAGCACTATTTTTTGCGTGACAAATTCTTTGATAAATTAAGATAAAAGTTATTCGTCTTTTAAAAGTGGTGGGAAACACGAAATTTCATTTTTAATGAAGAAAATAATTTGGGCATTAATGGGTTAAAATATAAACATTTATTACTTAATAAAAATGAAAATTTACAAAGCATGTAAAATATCATAAAAAAATAAATAAATAAATAAGTAGAAAAAATTGAAATTTTCTTTATCTGTCTTTGAATAGAGAAATATTATGTCACAGGTTTTACACGAAACATATCAGTTTTCAATTTCTTGCCTATTAATAAAAAGTAAAACAAAAATGATTGTAACATCAAAGTAAAAAGAAAGTTTTTAAATATTGTTCGATAATTAGAAAAAAAATTCTAAATTTTTATATTTATCAGTCTAAGAAATCTTTTTTTTTAAATATTAAAAAAATGGGTTCCAATATTTTTCCCTCAATTGATTAAGACACGTATAAAGTGTTCTTTTTAAAAGAAAATCTAAAAAAAATGATAGATACTGTCTTGAAAACTCATTGATTATAGAATAAAGATGCGTTTTATATGCACTCAATATTTTGACGTGAATATTAAAACTTCTGTTCCTTTCACATTATTATAAAGAAGACTCTTCTAATAAATTACTTTTAGTAATTTGATTGACAAAACAACCAAATCACAACGTGACTGAATGGTGTACACACATATTTATTATTTTAAAGCTAATATTGAATATTTGATAGTTAGTTATTTTAAATTTTCAATATTAATGATATTGAATGTTTTAATGTTAAACAAACATTAAATTTCAACATTTAATTAAAATTAAATGAAAATAACTAAAATCAACGTTTCGATCAAATTCAATCTCCATCGTCAGCTAAAAAGAACATTGCTTTTAAAGCCCAAAAATAAAGACATTGTAAGATTTTATTTTAATTCTGTTTTTTTCTAACTTTTCAACTATTCGATATTGTGTATGCTCCATTTAGTAACAGTGGGGATTGTTTTCTTTTCATGATAAACAGAACAATAATAAATAATTTTAATGTAAAAATATTACAAATGTTTATTATTCTTGTTACTAGTTATATACTTACTATATTACTACTAGTTATATACTTACTATATTACTTACTATATTACTAAAATCCATTACAATACTGTTTAAAATTATATGCATATTATTGGATACAATATTTTTGTTTTAGACTATTGTTTCCACTTTGAAAACATTTGATATTTTTTTCGACTTTTAAAGCAATGCACACATTAAACTATATTGTAATATTCTAATATATCTCTATAAAATAATTATAAACTCTGTAGTACTCGCGTTCGGGCTCAAGATTTTTTTTTAATACAAATTTAAGAAACATTTCACATTTTTCTAATTTTCATTTTTAAAAGTATTTTCTGTAAGTTTTTTAGCAAACAAATGTATTGAAATACAACTCAATATTTAATCCATAAATATTACATAAATCCGTCTTTTATACACGGAAATTAATATTAAGCATTAGTTTTTAAAATATTATTCTTGCTGATTTAAACTGTTTGAATAATTTACCAAATTATTAGTAGAATTAAAAAAAAATAGCACAATGAAACATAATATATTTAATTCACTTGAAGAGTATCTATATATTTCTAATTTTCTTTTACTGTTACATTATTTTAAAATGCATTACAAGATCTCATTGTTATAGATAAATACGGAACATTATACAACGTCTAATAAATGCCAGGAACTTATTATTCTATTTTCATAAAGTAAATATTAACTTTCACACAAACATTTATAAAACTCTTAAATTAGTTAGCAAATCACACATTTTATCTGGAAGTATTTTCGTACTTAACTCACCTGTTAATAGACTTTACTTTATTTGGTTAAATGTTTATTTTCGTTAACATATTTGGAATCCAGTTTATGAGCATTATTAATATTAATGCACCATTTACAAGAATATTGAAAAAATTCATTAATACAATTATTCTACTAATGTTCTTTGTGAATATGATAAAACTCACAATGATCTCATTGCTGAAACAACGTTGTGTAACGGTAATTGTTCTAAATTGAGAAAAATGAAAAAAAAAAGGTTGAAATAGTGTTAAAACCAAACAAGACTTGGAGTTGCATGTAGTTTATTTTGATTCAAACTTTTATAGAACATCTTAAAAATTACAGGTACTAATTATTCTATTTTTATAAGGTTAATATGATCTTTAAAACAATTATTTATAAAACACGTGTCATTTAGTTATCAAATCAATTGCATTTAGAAATATTTTCGAGGTTAACCCACTTGTTAAATATTTCTTTATTCAGCTAAATGCTTATTTGTTTCTTTTATATTAGCGCTCGCCAATTAGATTTATTTTTATCACAATTATTCGGTTGGTGGTTGATTATATTAGATTGTTTTTTACAGAATTATTCAATTGGTAATTGAATGTATTAGATTAATTTTTAGCACATTGATTCAATAGTTATTGACTATATTAGATTAATTTTTAACACTTTCGAAGTACTTCCGAGCTGAACTCACTTGTTAATAGATTCCACTTTATTTGGCTAAATGCTTGTTTTCGTTTACTTGTTTAGTGGACAGTTTCTGAACCTTATTAATATTAATGTATCATTTGGAAGAATATAGAAAAAAAAATTGATATACAAGCACGCTACAAATACTTTATGTGGATATGAAAGAAACTCTCGTTTATTAGGTTAATGCTTGCTTGGTACATTTATGTTAGCATTGTGCAAATTAGATTAATTTTTATGACAATTATTCAATTGGTAATTGATTAGATTTATTAATTTGTAACAATTATTCAATTGATAATTAATTATATTTATTAATTTGTAACACAATTATTCAATTGGTAATTGATTATATTTACTAATTTGCAACACAATTAATCAATTGGTAATTGATTATATTTATTGATTTGTAACACAATTATTCAATTTGTAATTGATTATATTTATTAATTTGGAACACAATTATTCAATTGGTAATTGATTATATTTATTAATTTGGAACACAATTATTCAATTGGTAATTGATTATATTTCTTAATTTGTAATACAATTATTCAGTTGGTAATAAAATGGATTAATTTTTAACACAGTTATCCAGTTTGTAATTGATTATATTTATTAATTTAAAACACATTATTTAATTGGTAATTGATTATATTTATTAATTTGTAACACAATTATTCGATTGGTAATTCATTATATTTATTAATTTGTAACATAATTGTTCAATTGGTAGTTAAATATATTAGGTTAATTTTTAACACAATATTGAGTTGGTAATTGATTATATTAAATTAATTTTTAACACAATTATCCAGTGGGTAATTGATTATATTGATTAATTTGTTACAAATTTTTTCAATTGTTAATTAAATATATGAAATTATTTTTTTATTCATTTATTTTATTGGTAGTTCATTATATTAAATTAATTTTTAACGCAATTCTCATAGGTCATTTCAACATTTCAGATATCAACAAAATATACGCTTCATGAATATTTTCAGGATTAATATTAATATTTTTAAAGGGAAAATAAACCTAGATTAAATCGAAATTTTGCCATACTTAAAAAGAAAATTTTTAAACGAAAATACTGGTATCGAAGAGCTTTCTGTTTTTGAAATTTCAGGACACGTATGACCGCTGATTTATTCAATTATTAAATAATAATTAGTAAATGAATAGGTGTGTTAAATAATATGATATGATTATTTATGCTGCGTTTACCGTAATTCAAAAAAAAAAAATCTTATTCTGTCAAATTGATTCGGAAATCAGACTAGATGTTGTGATCATTAACCCCTTCGCTACGGGAGTTATTTATGAAATTTTTAATGTTTTGTCCCCGTTTTTTAAAAACAGAAATTTGTGCCTTTGTAAATCCAGAAAATGCTCCGATTCAATAAGGCAAATTTTGCAGTAAAATTTTCCTGGTGAGGAGAAACAAGGATTGTTAAGCCCTTTTTTGCGGCGGGTATGCCTGTCACTTGTTATAAAGTGGTTAAAGATTACAAGTACTTGGAAATTTACAGTTGTTGAGAATCATTCGCAAATTTCACATAGACATTTATAGAGCTTTTAAAATTATGATATTAAAAAAAATACTTTTAATAGATTTCTTCATAAAATCTTGGGAATATACTTTGGAATCTTTTTTAGGTGCGTTCGTAATTATGTAAATACGTAGCACCTATAGTGGTCGTTCAGTCCGTCCATCTGTCTGTCCGTCTGTACGTCTGTCCGCATATAACAACGCAAAAACTACCCAACCGAATTATTTGAAATTTAAAATACATAATTATTACATAATTTTGTCGAGTCATTTAAAAGTTTAGGAAAATCGGATGCATAGATTTATTACAGGGGCAATCAAAAGTATTCCATTACATTATGGTCAATGGAGAAAAGTTTCAAACGCATTTTAATCGTTTGAAATTTAAAATACATAATTATTACATAATTTTGTAGATTTATTTCAAATTTTTTGATAATCAGGTGCATAGGTCAATTACAGGGACAATCAAAAATATTCCATTACATTACGGTCAATGGGGAAAAATGTTTCAAATGTATTTTAAGGGTGTTACACTCATTCGAACTTAATAAAATTTATATGCAACTATTAAGTACATATTATAATATACATTTTACATAATTTATGGTGCAAAGAACATTTGTTATTGATTTACTAGGCCACACAAAAGTATTCCATTACATAATGATACAGGGAGGACATTCTTTGATGAGCGTTATAATTGTAATTCACTAATTACAATTTTATGAGATTGATAGATGAGAGTAATATTTTTAAAACTTCGTTATCGTACGAACACACCTCATTTGCTACTCTTCACGTGCAATTTCCCACTTGTTCTTTATTGAAAGCATTAAAAAAGTTTAAATTTTATACTAGTATTAAAAAAAAGAAAAAGAAATCCTATAATTAAATAAATATACGCTTTGAGTTTTGATTTTTTCAATACGCTTTGAGTTTTGGAAAAATTTCACAGGGAAATGAGATTTTATTTTATAAACGAATAGCCTTTCATTAATGATGAATTCGTTTAATATGTAACGTCATATACATTTTTTTTTACTTATTTATATTTGTGCATTTGTATTAGTTTAAAATATTTCAAAATATCCACTTTTTAAAATAAAATTAAAATCAGTCTTAATTTACGGCCATAATTAACTGTAACATAAAATATATACTCCAAACAGCACTCTAAATGTATATTAAAACACATTTATTTGCTAAAAAAACAGGTTTCTCACTAATGGTTTTCAATTCTTTATCTTTATCTTTGACTTTGTCTTATACTTTATTTCTTTCATTTTTAGGTGAGTTCGTAATTATGTAAATACATAGCACTTATAGTTGTCATTCAGTCCGTCCGTCCGCATATAACAACGCAAAAACTACCCAACCGAATCGTTTGAAATATAAAATATATAATTATTACATAATTTCGTCGAGTCGTTTCAAATGTTATGAAAATTGGATGTATAGAACAATTACAGGGACAATCAAAAGTATTCCATTACATTACATTACAGTCAATGGGGAAAAAAGTTTGAAATGCCTTTTAATCATTTGAAATTTAAAATACATAATTATTATATAAATTTGTCGAGTTATTTGAAATTGTATCAAAATCGGATGCATAGTTCAATTAGAGGGACAACTGAAAGTATCTCGTTACATTACGGTCAATGGGGGGGAAAATGTTTCAAATGCATTTTAATGGTGTTACACTCATTCGAACATAATAAAATTGATATGCATCTATAAATTAAGTATTATAATATACATTTTGCATAATCTGTGGTGCAAAAAACATTTGTTATTGATTTACAAAGCCACCCAAAAGTATTCCTTACATAATAGTATGGGGGGAACATTATTTGGTGCGCATTTTAATTATAATTAACTCTTTACAATTTTATGAGATTGATATACGAGAGAGCTATTTTTAAAACTTCGTTATCGTACGAACACACCTCATTTGCTACTCTTCACGTACAATTCCCAACTTGTTAATTTAAACTAGTCAGATCTTCTAATCCCAAAAATAAGGTTTACCTAATACATGTCCATACTTCGAAATTCGCTGTCATGGTGCCAAAATTAAATGATATTCTACGCCCATCACGAGGATTCTAAAGATATGAAAGTCTATGCATTAGTTCTTGAGATATGACTTTTGCTAAAATCTTGCAAAATATTTAATTTCAGCAGAGGGGCGACCCTTGTTGGGTGAATTACATCAAAACATAATCAGCAACAATTTATGCGAAAATCCAACTATATTTAAAATTCGATAAAAATCCGTACATAAGTTTTTGCGATAGAGTTGTATTCTTTCATTAGAGAAATATTGCATGGTGAAAAAATTTCTGCATAGGAGCGCCACCTTTTGGGCCATTTACATAAAAAATACTTATTATCAACTTATAACAGCGTCATTCCATACAAAATAAGCAAATTAGCTGTGGCTGCCATGTCACAGATTTGAATGAAAATTCTGATATTATTACAACATTTTTATATATGAGTAAATGCAAAATAATAGATTTCAGGACAGTTTATTTCAGTATGTATACTCACGTTAAAAGTTGATAAAAAATTGAATTTTTGTCTACATGCTTGAAATTTCAATCTTGATTATTAGCTTTAGGAATGAAAAGACTATACCATAAATTATTTTAAGGTAGGAATGGATAATAAGTAAGAGATTGGCGTAATTTAGGATTCGACTTTTTATTCCTTAATAAAAAAGGAAAATAAAAAAGGAAAAATTCAATGATAAAATTTAACATTTCTATTATTAATAAAAAATAGGGCATTTGTTTTAAGTGTCACATTATTTGACGTTGTAAATAAAAGTACGTATTTTAAATGCAAAAAATTTCATGTATGCCTTTTTGAATCCTTAATGCTAAAAAAAAATAAATAAGGAAAAACTTGACGGAAAAAAGCAATACTTTTATTGACGGAAAAAAGCAATATTTTTATTGCATTTTTACACAAGAAGGAAAACGTTTATATATTTTCAAATTATTTCATATTATAGATAAAAGTGTCTATTTTAAATATTCCAACGTTACTTCTCGCCTTTTTTCTTTTCTTTTCTTTTTTCTTTTTTGCTTCAGGTTTATATTAAAAGTGATGAGACTTGAAGAATTTATTATCTAGAAATATTAAAATAGTGTAGTTGGCAAAACTATTTTTTCCTTGAAATCGTGCAATATTTTAGAAAAGCGCGCAAATTTTAAGAGAAGTTTTGCGTAGAATGTAACAAAATTACCTTTTTAAACACATTTTTTAATTGTTAGAAATAAAAAGACAGTATTGAAATTTTTCTAACATATTATGGACTTATTAATCTTTATGTCTGTGGAATATTGTTTTTTCGGACCGTTCCTTAATTTATTTTTTGTGCACACACAAGAGGAAAAATTATGATTTTGCAACTTTTTTAAAAGTTTCTAAGTTTTATTCACATTGAAGGACAGAAATGGTAACTTTCAAACTTTGGGAAATCGATCTTCATTAGTAATATTACCTCAGGCTTAAATTTCACACATGTTTTTTTAATTCCATTAATTTTTATAAAGTTTTTAATTTTCTCAAAATTCACACATTTTCAATTTTTACGACTAATTAAAAATTAATCGTGTTGTTACCAGATTCTTATTAATAAATAAATAAGAAAATAATTTTCAGTGGTTATAATATTATAAGCAAAATTTATATCTGATAAATAATTTTCAAGATATAAAACTTCAAACTTGCAACTTTGGATGATTTCACACATGCCATTCTATATCACAAGTTTTTTCAATGTCCAAAAGTGCTAAAATAATTTATTTTTTGTCAAGATATTTTGCAGAGCACTATTTGAAAATGAATGGAATCTGTGTCTCAAATTTTTTTAAAAACAGTTACCGTGGGGCCACGATTTTTTTTTTAATTTTTGCCCATTTTACGTGGAATGACTCAACAATGACAAACTAAATCTAAAGTTTGAGGAATATTCCTGCATTAGTTGTTGAGATATAGGTATTGCGGAAATCGTAAAAAATACAGCATAACACCAGTTGATTTACACAAAAAACCAATCTGTTCCAGTTTATATTAAAGAGGAGCGCTACCGCATGGGAGATTTATATCAAAACGGAGTCAGCACTAAACAATATGAGGAACTATTTGAATATGATGTTTGCTGAAAATCTGTACATTAGTTTTTGATTTGTAACTATTACATAAATCATCATTAATGCAGTATACCACTTCTTGAGCACCTATTTATATCAAATTTATATCCTAAATCGCAGCTATTTATATCAAAGTCTAACTGAATATAAAGTTTTATTAAATCAGTGCTTATTTCTTGAGATAGAAATGCCAAATAATTTGTGTCACTCACAAACAGGCAGAAAGACTGACTCACAGACTAAAAATAATCAAATTGTATTAAAAGAGCTTCCAAAATGTATAAATCTGTCGATAAACAGAAGCAGAAAATGTTCACAAATCCAATATTTTCATCTTGTAAATATAGAACAAAGAAACAATGAATAAAAAATTAATTTGTTGATCAGTCACACACTTAGCACGAGACGTGATAATATTTAACGGTTGATAAGTAAACACGAAAATGATAAATGAAAAATTCATCAATTGAAAAAAAGTGATAATTTTTATTCTTTTGATGCGTTTTTGCTGTTACACAAGTTAATCATTTATGATAATATTTGTGTATATAAGGTTAATTTAGGGATATTTAGCTTTCCTTAAATAAATAAAATTAATTATTTAGTCATTTAAAAATCGGTCTTCCGTCAACACAAAAGTAAAAAAAAATGCTTTTCAGTTTAACCTTTTTTTATAAAAAATCCAAGAGTTATATGTTTATTACTATGGAGAAGATATATCTGTATTTATAAATATCTAAAGCAGCGTGGTAATTGTACGAAAATTATTTTTTATCATGAATTATCTTAGAATATTTTTTTATCGGTATGTTATCATTTTCAAGTATGCCAAGAATACATAATAACTGTTAAAAAGTTTGTCCGCAGAATATGGTTCCTGATAATACTTTACACAGAAATGATAAAAAATTACATTTCTGTTATGTAATACTTATAAAGTCCATATTATTTTACTTAAACAAAATGTACTGTATCAATTTCCTAAAACAAAATTCACTGTTATAAATATACGACATTATTTTATGTGTGAATTTCACTCACATATTCCGCTAGGGCAGATCGGTGTAGTTTCTCTTCTGCGTATCTCTGTGATAATAATATCACATTTCTTTTTTTTATATGCCATTTTTCCGATGTGGCACGCCAATAACATTGCTTATGCATTATTTTCTCTCCCGATTACAAATATTCTCTCATTTTATCGAAAGGTGATTCAGGGAGCTTTTTAAAAAACACATTACACGTACATTATGCACAACACAGATGCAACTTCGTGATAGTTTTGTAGTCCATTTTTAAAACGTTTAGATATTACTCCTAAATGTTGTGTCTCTATGAACGAATTAGGAGCTAATTTTGTATTCGTCTGCTTTTATTTGCTCTTCATCTACATTTTGATTTAACCTTAACTAAAAGACTTAAAATTAATTGTCACTGTTGTGGACTACTTTTTATTAGTATATATATATATATATATAACATTGTTATTCTAATTACTATTTATTATTCTAACTATTATCTGCGCATTATTATTCTAACAGAGTTAGAATAATTTAAAAGTATATTTCTCATTATGTAATCGTACATGATTGCATAATTAAAAAAAATAAATAACAATAAATTGCTCAGTCGGGTTTTAGTGCCCACTTCAAAGTACCGGGAATCATGTTATATTTTTAACTCCGTTTTACACGAGTTTTCAGTGCTCTTAGTAAAGTTAAATTGCAAAAATTTCGGAATCTATAAAGTGATATTTTTATCCTGAAGACTGTCTCAAAGATTGATTTGCCACTCATAGTTTCAATGCTAGGGAATCTTTAAAATTAATTCCCTCCTTGAATTTTCTCATGATTTACTTTGAATAAATTAACTTCCCCCTGTCTTTCAAGAATGGATTAAATAAGCTAGAATTTTATACCAACTATCAGTATTCATTTATCTACAAGCATTAGTGTCCAATCATTTATAAATAAGACCAAATTCATTTACTTATTTATGTAATGTGTACTGCCAAAACCCCTAAAAAAACTATTTAAATTTCTGTTAGCGGTTCAAAATATCGCAATATTTCAAAATGCAACATCTCATGATTTAAAAAAAAATCTTTGTCTATTCTTCACTAATAAGATTATTTTTAATTCATGTTAAAACCTCTACATCTACGAATGAAACACGGTGTGGATCAAGTGAGGAGGCTACTCGTCCTACTATATGGTATAATCTCAAAATTCCTTATCTGACAGGAATGAAAGCAACGCGGAATAATTTTAGTATTCAAAAAGACTAGTATTCAAAAGTACTTAAGATCTGCAATTTTCTACGAATCTAGAGAATTGTATTATAACAAAATACGCCAAAGTTTTTGACAATTTTTTTTACTTTATTAAATGTACAAAAGACAATTGAAATTTTCATAATGCCATCTTTAGACAAGATCTCTAGACCATTGAGGATTCGTTACATTTAAAAACGCACCATACTCGTCTGCAAGCCTTGTCGCATTTTTATTAATCCCTCCCCAACAGGACCTTTTACGGAAATTTTAATGTTTTGTCACTTATTTTTTAAAACAGAAATTTTTTCTTTATTAAATAGAAAAAATGCTCTGAACTATAACACAAATTTTTTCCGTAAAATTTACTGGTGGGGATAACCAAGATTTCTTAAACTTTTGCGGCACGTATATGTGTCGCTTGTCCACAAGCGGTTAATTAAATGCAAACAAACATCATTTCTCCTCCGATAATGGAGATATGAAGATGGTTCGTATGTAGTTGGACCAAGCTCATGGGAAATCTTTAAAATATATTTATTCAAAAACGTGTACAATCAAAATAAAATACACATTCAAGAACTCAAATACGAATATCTAAAAAAGAAATAATGAAATGTTTTTTATTTACATAGGAAAAGATGCATGACTCTAGTTTTGTACATTATCAGGGGACGCATTAATAATGCACAGTTAAAATTTAAGATAATATTTGTTTTCGTTAAATATTTTTAGATATCAAAGACAATATGACTCTTCAACGTGCCGAGAAAACGATTATATGTATGTTGCAGTGCCAGCAATCCATATTGTTTTAATCCAGGTATAACAATAATTCCATTTTAGAATTTTCTAAATTAAATTTCTCCAAAACTTTTATTTCACATGAAATATTTGATTTTAGTAAATTTTTAACTAAGCTAAAAAATATTGATATTTTAAAAGCACATATAAATGTTTTGAGAAATGTATGATAAAATTTACAATTCCGAAGCATGGGAAATGTATTTATCCAGTAGCACTCCCGAGGCTTGATAAATGTGTAATGCGCATATTCATAGATGAACTGTATAAATAACTCATAGCTCTACGTAATGGACTTCCTTCGACAAATTGAAATGCTGCATTTGATTTATTACATTATATGTCACGTTCAACAAAGCAAAATGCTTTAAATATTTCATATGAAAATGTTGCTTACATTAACCGTGCGTAAGACAAAATTTGTGACAGTTATTCCAAGTAATAATGAAAAATTTCAATATTTTCTTCACATCAAAAACAAACAATTATTATTAATAAGTATTATTAATTAAAATGTTAATTATACTACAATAATTTCCAATTAAGAAACATGAAAGTGAGGAAAATGTTTTTTGCAAATAATATTTCGCAGGCTTGATAAATACACAATGTGCATATTGGCATGCAACTTGAATAAATAACTCACAGATCAACGTAATCAACTTCCTTAGGCAAATACAAGTATTGCATTATTTTTTTTTATTATTTAGTGTCACGTTCAGCAAAGTTAAGTAAATGATTTAAATATTTTCTGTGAGAATTCTTCCTTAATTTATCTCCTTTATCCTTTTTACTTTATCCTTACTTTATCCTTTTTACTTTGTTTACTTAAGCACATGCATTTTAAGAAGGACTGGAAAAAATCAAATTTTTCTTCTTAACAGCAGAAAAAGATAAAAAGAAAGAATGAAATGTCAAATATTTTATAAGGTATTTGTACCCTATATGGACAGGGCTCTCAATAAGGACACCCTTAATATTTTTAAAGGTAATAATTTTGATCGAGAGATGGCTCAACATTTTCGCGAAGAAAAGCAGTTGAAAAGATAATTAAGGCTGGAAAGTGTAATAAATATAGTTTAAAAAAACCCAAAAAACACGCTTTTTAAGTATATCAAACTAAAAAGTGAAAAATAATTCGTACTATAAGCTGAAAACGAAAATAGAAGAAAAATACTATTTTACTATAAAATCATTGTTATTATAGATATCAATTAATAAGGAATAAATAAAATTATCGTGAAAAAAAAAGCGTGGGGTGCTTCTTGAGAACTGATAGATGGAGCATGGTAGCTGGAGCACCCCACGCTTTTTTTCCACGATAAATTTATTTATTGCTTATTAATTGATATCTATAATAACAATGATTTTATAGTAAAATAGTATTTTTCATCTATTTTCGTTTTCAGCTTATAGTACGAATTATTTTTCACTTTTTAGTTTGATATACTTAAAAAGCGTGTTTTTTGGTTTTTTTAAACTATATTTATTTTTCACTTTTTAGTTTGATTACTTTAAAAGCGTGGTTTTTAGTTTTTTTAAACTGTATTTATTTCATCTATTTTTGTTTTCAGCTTATAGTACGAATTATTTTTCACTTTTTAGTTTGATATACTTAAAAAGCGTGTTTTTTAGTTTTTTAAACTATATTTATTTAAAACTATATTTATTTAAACTATATTTATTTTAAAATTTACAACGAAAGGACATCGATCCAAATCACTTTTTTTGGTCGACTCTGGTTAATTTAACCATGCATCTCGAATCCTATTAAGAATGTATAAAAAAATTCTTCACATTATGAAAGACAACATTTTTTGCCAGGTATAGCCAAATTTGGAGACATTTTTTCATTTGGCACCAAATACATGTTGTGGCTTTCGTAATCTTAATAGTCAATTTTTCGGCCAAATGTAGCCAATACTTTGTGAAATATTGCCAACTTATTGGTTGCTGCCATTTTCTCATGACCCTGACCCGTATTAAACAAAATGACCTACTAATCAAATTTGATCAAACATGTGACTTCGCTCAAAGGTCTCCAGGTAATCAAAAACAGTAGAATATAAAGTTGAATCAAAATCGTTTAAGCCGTTTCTTAGATAAAATTAGCTTGACAGCATTCATCAATAAAGCGAAATGGCCCACTAATATAATTTTGTTTAACTTGCGACTCTGCCCAATAGTCTTCTCGTGACAAAAGACGTTTCGTTACAAAAATTAAGGACAACGTGACAAAAGACGTTTCGTTACAAAAATTAAGGAAAATTGATTGAATCGTTGTTATATATAATTAGAATAACCCTAACCCATTATGACCCAAAATGACCCATTAATCGAATTTTCGCGAGCATGTGTCCTGGTCCAATGGTTTTCTCTTACCCGAGAATATCATAATACAAAATATAGTCAAAATGGTGAGAGACATTTTCTACATAAAATTAGCATGACCCATCAATGACCCACAAATCACCCTTATAATCAAAATTTCTCGAACATGTGATTTAGCCCATTAGTTTCCTCGTGTCTAAAAATTGTTACATACAAAATTTCGTTAAAAACGATCCAGCCGTTCTTTAAATATAAATAGCTTGACCCAGACCCTTTATGACCCATTAATCGAAATTTCTCGAAAGTGTGACCTAGCCCAATAATTTTCTTGTGCCAAAAAAATGTTATATACAAAATTTCGTTAAAATCGATCCACCTGTTCTTTAGATGTAGCTTGACATGATCCATTATGGCCCATCATGACCCACAAATGATCATTATTGTCGAAATCTCTCAAACATGTGATTTAGCGAATTAGTTTCCTCGTGTCAAAAAATTGTTCATACAAAATTTCGTTAGAATCGATCACACTGTTCTTTAAATATAAATAGCTTGACCCAGAACCTTAATATCAATAATTGAGAAACACCGATGACAATGACCCAATATGACCCATTAAATTTTTTTCTCAAACATGTAACCTATCCCAATATTTTTCTCGTGCCCGAAAACCATAGAATGCAATTTTTAGTCAAAACTGCGTGAGAAAATCTTTAGATAAAAATAGCATGACCCACAATGACCCCCAAAAATGACCCACTAACCGAATTTTCTTGAACATGTTACCTAACCAATGGTCTTCTTGTAATCCAAAACGATAAAATATAAAATTTGGGCAAAATCGTTAGAGACGTTTTTTAGATAAAAATGGCTTGATCCATAATGACCCAAAAATGACCCACTAATCGAAATTTTTCGAACATGTGACCCAGTCCGATAGTTTTCTCGTGCCAAAAGACTGTTACATACAAAATTTCGTTATGATCGATCACGTCGTCCTTTAAATAAAAATAGCTTGACCCAGACCCTTAATGACCCAATATGACCCATTAAAATTTTTTCTCGAACATGTAACCTAGCCCAATATTTTTCTCGTGCCCGAAAACCATAGAATGCAATTTTTAGTCAAAATTGCTTGAGAAAATCTTTAGATAATAAGGAGAGTTACAAACCCACAAACTCACATACAGGTGAAAGTAATAAAAGCGTGTTAAAAAAGGGCGCTGTTCGCCATTTAGAAGGAAACTTGTTGTTTTGAGATGTGCTGATCTTAATTACTTGTAAGCTTAAATTCTTATTAGATATGGTAAATTTAGATTAAATGTTGAAAAGTAGAGTATTTTAGAAAGCTAATAAAACATATTTTCGATTGCTATTGCATATTTTGCTTTAAAATATTTTCTTTATTCTTTCGTTACAAGATTTAGTAAAACTACGCCCGGTTCCCAATATGGACAGCTTATGTCCCCATCGACTACAACTGTAAGAAAGAAGAAAATTCAACGTTGCCAAGCAATAAATTGAAAAGGTATCAAAGTGATAAAATCTTTGTTCAACAAGATGCCATTTGAACAATCCCCCCAAAACCTGCCTCCAAAAAACCCTTGCAGAAAAATAAAAAGAAGCCCCCCCAGTAGGATATCTGTTGGCGAAATCGTAGGTACCAACGGTATGATTTCCTCAAGAAAGGAGAGCTGGTACTGCTTCCTTTGCAGTACTGATGCTTTTTAAAACATGCGGCCATGCATCACATGTGGCAGATATGTTCATGAGGATTATGTGGGACTTACTGCCCATGGTGAAAAAATTTCTATTTGTCCATGCTGTGAGGACTGAGTAATAACAGATGTAAATTCGCAGACAGATGCAATAAAGCTAAGCAAAACCAACAATATTATTTCATAATATTTACTAGTAACTGGGCTTTGCATGGGTCTTCGAAGGGTAAAAACAGAGAATGACCCCCCCCCCCCTCTTTTCTAAAATGCATGTTCTGAAAATATTTACTGTCTCCCCTCCTCCTCCGAATACTTTAAGACACATTTTTTTATTCCCTCTCCTCTAAAATCCCTTGGAAAAGTGGCTCCATACACACTGTGTAGAAAGTCAATAAGGAAACGCCTGTCCATAATAGGGACAGGTAGTTCCTTATATGGACACTTGTAAAAAAATTTTTGTTTTAATCATTTAAATTAAACCAGAATAATTACAATGTCGCTAATTTTAAAAATGATAGTCAATCGTCCAAGGATAGTGGTCACATATTTTTGGAGTCCTATGACTTGAACATGGGTTGAAAAAATTCATTTTGCTTAGGGTGTCCATATTGGGTATAGGTACCTTATTTACTCTACATATTGTTGTACATAGAGCTCTACATAGTGTTTCTATAATTATTATCAAAATAATGATATCTGTGTTCTTGTCTTACTACGCATATCTTATATGAACTCCAAGATATATTGTTTGCATTCAGCTACCCATTAATTGTTAATTGCATTTTTAATTTTTTTCTCAAATCAAATTAAAAATATTTCAAAAAGGTATTATAAATGAAAAATTAATGTCCAATGAGCACTGAATCTTCTTAATGTAAATATACTTATATTTTTTATACTCTTATTGCTAAACATTTTTTTTTTAATGGTTGATAGAAATGAAAAACCATACCAGTAAATTTTACAATTAAATAAATAGTTTTATCCAAAATAAAGAAAGTTTTATAAAACTTTCCAGCATTGTTGAAAAGTGTAAACTGATTTCGGCTTATCTGACCGTCTGGTAGCGCTTTACCTCATGCACTTGTTCTGAAATACGAATTTCATTAATGTAAATACATAAATTTCTTTTATTCTCTTAATGTTAAACATTGTTTTATGGTTAATTAAAATAAAAAACTAAACCAGTACATTTTTACAGTTAAATAATGAGTTTTGCTTAAAAATAAAATAAGAAAGCTTTTTAAAACTTTCTAATAATTTGAAAAGTGTTAATGATTTCAATTTATCTGACCATCTGCAGTCTTACCTATATAGTAAATATAAGTTATTGGGGATTACAATGGAATCGTCTGTATTGAAAGTAAAAGTTATGAAATTTATAGTTTGTTTACAGGATTGCCCAAATAATTCTGATTCATTATAATCTGTACGGAAAATAGCTTTCAGTGTATTTCAATACTGTTCAACTATATAAAACTCAATGAAAATTATAAACATTTCTGAAGTATGATTAAACAAGGTTTCTCTAGAATACTGTGTGTGAATCTGTTATCATTCATTTACAATATGACGATAAAAGAAGAAAAATCAGTTTTATGAATAATAAATGACGGAAGCGCATTTCAGTTTTATTATGAGTTTTAAAATTTAACAAGTTTTTTTGTGATCCTCAATGCATGTAAAATGTATGTATCACAGACAAGTCTTACACACACACACACACAAAAAAAAAAAAACCTCGAGCATTTTTGTATATAGAATTGAATGCTGAAGTTTGTTTTTTAATTTCCATGAATAATATCGATGAATTATATTTATTATTCCAAAACATTTTATTGAATATATATAAATTTATATAAAGTGTAATGCAGAAAATCCTATGCACTGCCATCCAATGTTGCTAAATTTTGAAAGTTCAGTTTCAGCCGCTGTGTTTTTTTTAAATTTGTTACTTAAAATATATTCTTTTACTTCATTAAAAGGCGAAATTCATTGCCAGTGTTAGAATGTTTTTCGCTATCGAATCATGACGCATAAATTTTTATTCTTGTAATATTTTTTTTTCTATAACAACAGAATGCACATTAAAAAAACTCAAAACTCACTTGAGAGCATTTCCTGTGCTTCATAAAAAGATTCAATCTATTATCACGATTTTTTACAGTAAATAACAAAGATGCTTCTGTGTTATTATGAAAGATATTGTTTCAGTAAAGTATATTTGGTTTATTAAAGAAAAAGACATTTTAATGAAATATACTGATTTTTTTTTTTTTTTTTTTTTTTTTTTTGTTAATTTAGCGACAATGCAGCTGGGAAATCTAAATTCATAGAAAAAAAAATTCCTTTGTTGAAGTTGTAGATTGTTATAATGAAAATAAATAAAACATTTATTTTTATACTAAAAAAAATGATATAATATGTAAATTTAGATACGATGTTTATTGCTAGAATTTATCTCTTGAGCTTAATTCAATATTTAATAAAACTTTTAAATATAGCGGTGAAGCTCAGACAAATTAAAATAAATTCACAATACATTTACAATAACCTTTTAAATGCTTTTTTGTGTAAAAAAAAAAAAAATCCTGTTGCATTATAAATATTTATTTTATTATTTAAAAAATATATATATAAAATGCATTTTAATTGTATCATAAATAGTTAGAAATATTTAATACGCGATTTTTATCCATTGTTATTATTTTAAAATATCAAGTACATTCAGGTATAATGCGAAAGTTTATGCACATTTTTACATAAATTTATACGTTGCTTTTGTTTGTATCAAGTGTTTTTTACTATAATCAATTACAATACAATAAAATTTTGTGCACGTACTTTTAAGTACTTAGTCGTCGCACCCGAGACATTCACGGGCTGCAAGTTTCACGGCTTTTATTCAAAACTAGTATATAACCCCCGTCAAAAATGACGGAATTTCGACCTGCGTTTTATTTTCGTAAGACTTCATGCAAATAAACAGAATCAAGGTTTTACTATTAAAGTGTTTGTATTGTAGAAAAGCATACATTAAAAATAGCAATACAAATGATTTTTTTTTTTTTAACTAGATATTAAATTTTTGAAACAGTTCAACATTTGGGCAAAATATACAGCAGTATTTATCACAACAATAAAAATAATTAGCAAAATAAAACTATTTTTCTGAAAATTTCACTAAACATCAAAATTAAATACTGATTTTTTAAAAATTTTAAAATGCATTATTTTATAAAAAGCAATGATTCCTCAGCGATTTTAGTCATATATATATGTAGGAAGGATATGAAATATATTCCTAGATCATCGATTAATGAAGCTTTATATTTGTTTTTGGATTTCGCGCCATCTAGTATCAGTTAACACAAATATATAACAACATAAAAAACTTTTTGGAAGCAACATAAAGAAAAAACTTTTTGGAAAAATTGTAGTTACTTATAGAAAATATGCAGAACCAAGGTGCATTGATTTAGATAAAATCAGTTTTTAAAACTCTAACTATGTGACTTTAAAAATTCATTCCTTATTAATGAAAATCAAAATCGTTATTTTTATTTCCTTCGAAAAATTTAAATTTTATTACGCCATATTTAAAAGCTTATCTTATATCCACTTCAAATGTGCTTACATTGTAAACGAAATTTACATTTCTTATGAAATGCCATTAAAATGTAATGCAGTCATACATAACATATACTAATTACAACAAAGTAAGTAATTATTTTTATTTTTAGCATAGTAAATTTTGAAAATAATAACTTTGAAAAGTAATAAAAAATATACTTTAATAATAGAACGAGGAAAAATAATTTTCAATCGCATTAATACAGATAATACCTTATGTATCCATTATACATTGGCCCCCACCAGTACCCGAGAGGTTCTGACCTCTCAACTGGTAGACGGCAGGTGCTGGGTTCGAACCCAATCGCAGCTGTCAACATAACCGTTCGGAATTTTCGTGGTTTTCTTCGAACCTTGTGTAAATATGTGTTAGGCTCCCTTAGAAGGACCCCCCACGAAGGGCATCCCCCCTCCCTGGCCCTATATCCCTATTGTAGATAATCAGACGACAAAAATAAACCAAACCATTACACCGTGAGGAAAAGAAATATTTTCTTATAATAGAAAAAAAAAATTAAAAAAAATTAAAGTAGATAAATGTTGACATCTTAAAAAAATAATAATAGATCGAAATTTAAATTATATCAAAGAAATCATACTAAAATTATTCCATTTATTTATACCTTCGTATTTTAAATTTATATCGCGGAAACAATCAAGAGAAATTTCTTACACATTATTGCATTTTGCAATTTTTATTTATTACTATTATTATTATTATTTTACTATAAATTCAGTGGAAAAAATTATTCTTTTACATTGATGCTGATAGATGGCAGCACAATAAAAGTTGAAATCAGTCCACAGAGCTTCATTCATGAAAAAACCATTGACTTGAAAAACCATTGATTTTTTTAAATGTTCTAAACTTACTGCCATGGTAAATGAAAATGAAAGTGAAAAATGTAATTTATAATGTATTTAAATGTTTTACTACGATTTTAAAAATACTTTAAAATCATAATGAGATATTTTTTTATTATTCTTATTTTAATGAATCACTCAGAGTCATTCATTTCTTTTTTGTGAAACCGTCGATCGTTTATTTTGTTTATAATACCTTGCTTTTAAATTGGAACTTAATATATTGTAATTATATATGTTATACATGTTTTACAGAAAAATTTGTTCAACAAACATTATTTCAAACAGAAGAAATTATCTTGTAGCTGTCATATGTTAACATATGTTTTCCATTAGGCCTAACATGACGTTTAGAGACAGTGGATTCGTAGAGCAGAATGGTTCATACCGGAAGCGTTATTACACTTTTCTCCAATCGCATTTTATTATAAGTAGATTGTTTGATTCCCACCAGTTTTTTAAAATAATGTAATTGGTTTTATTCTGGTATCATTTTACTTGTCCTTATATAAGATAAATATTTTTTTAATAAAATTGGTGGGAATAATGAATTTAAATTTTTTAACCGTAATTTAATGTGATCATTAAGTAGTTAAAAGTTGGTCTCGTTTAACTCCAACCCGAAACCTAAATTATTAAAATAAACATTGAAATAATGTTTTCGTAAAGAGAATTAATGCATTCTAATTATAGTTTTGCAAAGTTTCTTTCAGTATGTAAATATGCACTACTTTCTTCTAAAAGCACAGTGCATAATAAATAAACTCTTATTAAAATATATATTATTACACAAGAAAGAATGTTACAGAAACTCAAGATATGTACGTGATAATAAAATTGTTTCTAGGCTATTGTGAAATAAAATGAATTCAATATAATATTTAATAGCTACAATGACACAAATTAATAAGTTTGATAACTTTTCGTAACAAAGCGAATTCAAAAGGATCAAGTTAAATAAATATTTTATGATAATTATTTATTCATTTGTAACCAAGGCGCAATTAGGTATTTTGACACTACATAATGGCAAATTATTTTTTAAATGTTACTAAAGATACAAGCCTAAACAGATTTTATAACTATAATAATAATACAAAATAATTTTAATGAAAATTGTTTTTAAAAAATCAAACCAAATTTTAACAAATAATACGAAAATAAGTTTTGTTTATCTTTTTTTGAAAATACGGCCCTAATAAATAAACTTTTATAGAATGCATGCTAAGTTACATATTTGTTCCGTGTTATTAAAAATTATAAAATGATTTTTTAAAATTAAATTTTAAAAATAATAAACGTAAATTTTGAACCATTAGTAAAAATTATAATTGAAAGAAAAATACCAAATTCGTATATTTAATAATAAGACATTTTTTTTTCTTAGAATTTTTAAAATTGTCGTTTAAATAATTTTCCCGGAATTGCTTCACACACCGGGAACTATTTAAATTTTATGAAAAGGCTGACAAAAATAGTTCATCTTATCTTGAGAACAATTTCTTTGTTGCATAAAGATCTGCTTTATGTGTACTCAAAATTTTTACGTGAGTACTAAAAAGGCTTTTAAGACATAACCCAGAAAAATATTTCAATACATTGTTCTTAATGTAATAATACAAAACAGTTCTCAATAAAATGTGAATTTTTATTTTTCATTTTTTATCAATGGTTTCATTATTAAAAGCTAATTGCATTACTATTTTATTTGAAAGATTAAATTGCATTATATAAAGAAAAAAAAATAATATTTATTTATTGTTACAAAAAATACAATAATTATAAAATATTGTTATTGTACTTTTTGAGCGCATTTGAATGATTTTTTTCTTTTTTAATGAAAACTTAATGCAAGATATTTTGTAAATATATCTTGTTTAATATAATACATTAATAATGTATTTTATCGTGTAGGATTATTAACATGTTATTTTAAATGTTTTTCAAACATGCAATAATTGAAAAAAAAGTGTTATGTGTGCTTGTCATCTGACATCGTTCTAAAGCTTAAAAATGCATACAGATTGCACATTAAAATTCAATATATAATTGACGTTTACGCTCTTGAAATTATGTGTTTAGTATTATATTTAATTTAAAGGGACATTAAAAACATTCTGTTATACTAAGGTTCGTAGGATGAAATCGTTACATATTCATTTGAATGCTTTTGAACCAAATTAAACATAATGAAATTGATATGTTCTTACAAAGTTCATTATAAGAAGAATACTCTATAGAATATGGGGTTCAAAGTATTTATTATTCATTTGCAGAGTCACACAAAAGAATTTCGTTATATTATGGTACAGAAAGAAAACAATTACACTATGTTAGAACTATGTTCTAGAAGGAAACATTTTGTGAGAAGTATGGTACATTATCACACACACATTAATTGCATCATTTATATCGCTCTATATGAAATAGCAGGACGTGAAAATAATTTCAGATATGTGTGATAAAATTTTGAGAAATGTATGATAATTTTCATTCCAGATAAATAAGCATGGCATATGGCATTTTTCACTGAGATCCATAAATATGACAGTTATTGGCGAGCAGTGTAGTACATTATCATGCAGACATGAATTTCATTATTTATATCGATCTATATGAAATAACTAGACATACAAATGTTTTTTGAGCGTGTGATAAAATTTATTATTCAGAAGCATGGAATGTATTTAACCAACAAATATTCACAAAGCCTGATAAATGCACAAAACGCATATTCAGAATGGACTGAATAAATAGCCCTAAGCTATACGTATATCGCCTTCCTTGGGCAAATCTCAACGCTGCGTTTAATTTATCTATTTACCGAAGTTTCACATTCAGCAAAGCTAAATAACTGATTTGTATAAAGTCTTGCATGCATTGTCCGTTGAGTAAAACTACGATATAACTGTTCAGGAGAAATGCATTAGCATGAAAAGATTCAAATTGACCCAGAGTAGAATGTTCTCGAACATAAGAGATCGCCTAATGGTCCAACAATGGTAAGTCATAAAATTTAGTCAAATTTGTTAGAAGTTTTTTCTGTTAAAACCTGCATACTCACGTACCACAAATTCACACGCACACAATAATTTTTGATACAATAATGTAGGGTTTAACCGCATTTTGAACGATAATCTTATCTAGAAAAATATATTTTGAATTCACAAACAACTTCAATTTCCGGTTTTTAACGCATTTGTAGATTTTAGAAGGCCTAGAACACGATTTAATTGTTTTAAAGAAATGCCTATAAGTAAATCTCTCTGTCTCTCTGCATGTGACAAAAAACTGTTTTTACCATTCTCAAGAAATATTGCACAGAAATAAATAATACTCTAGATTCAGTAAGACCTAGATAAACATTGGTGCTGATTACTTTTGTATAAATGGCTCATCAAGTTGCCTTGCTATGTTTAACACTAGAACAGCCGGGTATTTTACTAAAGTTTTATAAAAAGTGTTTCTCACCAGAATTTTAATTTTAAACTATTTAACTTATTTAATTAGTCTATTTTTGTGCTGTGTATATTTAACAAATCTAATGAAGAAAATTCTGGTTCGAATCGACTATTTTCATTCTGGAGGGCGCCATTTTTACCCCTAATGCCGGTTCTAGGGTTAATTTTTCATGATTTTCGGAATATCTAAACCTAAAAAAGTAATGCATTCGTTTTCATTAAATCTCATATTCAGTTAGATGTTAACGTATGTTATTAACGTAACCTCTCAACATATGGCTCTGTAAAGCTGCATTATTGAAGATTTCTGCAATAGCTCTACACTGTTAAAAATAATCCTGTAAAATGGCGGACAGAGGCTGACAGGTAAAACTCCAGTCATGCCTCTTAAAGAAAAAAAAAAAAAAAAAAAAAAAAAAAAGGAAAAAAAACAGTCAATGTTCGTTATTTTGTGCAGCCCATAAAACGGGATATAATCCATTTTAAAATACACTAAAACTTTATTTATTGTTCCATAGCAAGTAGCACGTTACATAAAACCATCACAGAATAGCTTTTTTTCGAGTCAAATAATATGTTATATTTTAGTGACATTATTTTCCGAAACACGATTAAATGAAGCGTTACACCCTAATGGAGGAAAATGTGTGGGGTAGCACCATAATTTTGCTGCCAGATTGGATATAGCTGTAAGAATATGAATATTGTCCTTAACTTTCTGAGTATCTAAAGGACAAGATCTATTATTTAGTGGGTCAGACAGTTTTTCATAAAATAAGGCTGTTGCCTTTGAAAACTGAAGGACAAAAGCTCAATTTAGAGTTTTTCTGGCGTTCAAATTGCAGTAAATTTACCGTTCTTTTTAGAGTGTATGTCCATTAAAGAAACTTAGATAATACTCGCTACTTTCAAAATCCTGAATGAAAATTCATTGTAGACGACCCCAGTGATCTATTGGATCCTGTTGATAGGAAATAACGTCCTCTAACACAACCGTCCGTGAAATTCAAGCCTAAACATTTTTTTTTAAATCTAAGAAAAAATTATTGTTCTTGAGACAATAAATAGTAATATCAAAAACAATCCGAAGCAAAATCTTCATTCCTGTTACAGAAACAAAATTATAAAAAACATCTCTTTTTTCGGCCTGCAGACAAAAATCTTCCCTTAAGAGAATTGTTCACTTCAAAATTGGTCAAAAATATCGATTGTCATCTTCTTTAGTATTAAATGAAAATCTGTTTAATTGTGATATTTTGGCACCTCATTTTTACCCATATAGAAACTATATCACAGAAGTTTTACATTTTGTTAATAAATCCAGCTCAATTCGCAATTTCAAGCTTTAAATACTTTTTCATAATGTTCATATTTTCTTCAATTTCATGTTTTAAGAAGGAAAAGGCTTTTATGTGTTTGAGATAGAGATTTAAAGTTTTTTGTATGTGTTCGTTATTTTATATGTGATAAATCTGCAAAAAAAAAAAAAAAAAAAAAAAAAAAAAAAAAAAAAAAAAAATTGATAAAAATTATCAATATTAAAAAAAAACGAATTTTTTAGAAAAAAAACCCCATTAATTTTTATTTTTTTAAGTTTTATTGTGTATACACAAAACTCTTTTTCAAAATTTACTTTTAGTTAAACATTGAAGTTCAATGAGTTCACCATTTGAGCCATATTTTAAAAATAAACAAAACTGCTGAAAAGGTAAATCCTCTTAATATATTATTAAGAGGAGTAATAATGTATTTATAATTTATACTTTTAATAATAAATACATTAGAAAAAAGATTTTCAATAAATCTCTTTATTTAACATTTTTATTTCAACACAACATAAATAGCTGCTTTCTTGAAAAAAATGCCTCATCATTTAACTTTAATTATCTTCGTGTAAAAGAAACATAATATTTGTTTTCAAGTATTAGGCAAGTTATTTTACACTCAACTGTAACAATAGACATTGTTATTTTGTTCATTTCATGATGACTTTTCATAATACAAGAAAAAGCTTTAGGTTGTTTAAAAATCTTTAACTTGTTGAAAGAGATTGCGTAGTAAATATGACAAGTGTTATTATAATGAAACGATTTTTTAATGCTTCATTTGAAAATAGCACTCTTAGAAACATGAACTTAATAATATATGTAATTGAAGCTTAAATAAAGTAATCTCTTACTTTTTTATATGAGAACGTTTTTAAATAAGAAGGAAAGGGAAATCTGAACCGTAACTCCAAGATTTAAGCCTGATGGAATGTATTCCTACAGATGGCTGAAACCAACTAATAGTACATTATTTTGGCAGAAGTTATAGAAAAAAAGAAAATATATTCCTTTTTTTTTGGTTTAAGAATGTTTAAATTTATATTTTAATCACGCACACACACAAAAGAAAATAAATTAAAACTGCAAGATTCTCAACACAGCTGATTTGTTAAAGACACGGTAATTTATAGTAATTACTAAATAATAGCAATAATTGCACAAATTAATAAAAAAATAACAGTAATAAACAGAATAATTAATAAATATAAATGAAAACTATTTACAATGGAAATAAAGAAGATGATAGAAAATCATAATTCATCATTTGAAGAAATTTCTGAAAAGTATGGATTATTTCTAAATATGACTTCATTTTTTCTCAATAAATATCATTAGTGTTGATATTCTGTTCATGAAAACAAGACTTTCACTAATACTTTAAATAAGATATACTGAAAAAAGAAATCGAGAACAATAGTTTTGTTTAACTATTAAACTAAAATAGAAATTATATTCAAGTAGCAAAACAATACCACAGATAACTATTAGTTTTTTTGAATGCCAGTAATTTCAAATAGAAATTATATTCCAGTAGTAAAATAACAACACAGTGAATTATTCATATTTTTGAATGTCAGTAATTTCGAATAGAAATGATATTCGAGTAGTAAAATAACAGCACAACTAACTATTCATATTTTTGAATGCCATTAATTTCCAATAAAAATCTTTATTTTTTTTTGTCTGAACATGGCATATTACTTCTCAGTAACATATATGAATTACACTACAATCGAAATCTATTAACGCAGATTTAAGTTAGGACAGACAGAAAACCGAATTCACAAACACTTTTAAACTATGTTAGAATTACTTGTTATTTCAAATATGTTGAGGACCTATTCAATCCCATGCATGGCGCGTCTACTAAAACTTCTGTCCTAATTTTTGAGCCACATAGTAAAATTATAATTAACCTTTCGGTTCTGCCTTTTTTTCAAACGACAGCTTTTTCTGAAACAAAAAACTGTGGATTTTCTACTTAAACTTCAAATATATATGACGACCTCAGAAGCCAAGGGGTACAAGTGACAAAATTTCGATTTGGAGTAAATTGAGCTTACAGATAATTGATGTTAAATTCGAACATCAATAACAATTGAGTGAACTGAAATAGGAAATGTCTACTTGTTGCATTCTGGTCTTTGAACTCTTATTTCAATAAATGTTATAGCCCAGTCATTTTAGCAAAAATAGGGGAAAAAATTAGAACAAAGCTGGATTTTTGCATAGATGCTAGTTAGGGTATGTAGTTTAACATACTAAAAGTCCCCATAGATCCGATGTGAGCTTTCGCCGCGAGGGGGCGCAAAAGAGCTTGAAAACCGGTTTTTTGTGAATATTTTACGAACAATGGCATTTAGAAAAAAAAGTTCAATTACAAAGTTGTAGATAATTTAATTCCCTATAAAAAGTGTCATTAACATTTGTTTGTCACACCAACGCTTCCCTGACAAAAATGTAAAAATGTGAACATATTTGAAAGTAAAATTATAAAAATTCGAAAAATCTGCTGCCACTTTAAAAAAAAATTATGTAAACAGATCTAAAATTCTCACCTTTGAATGGAGAAAGTGAATATATAATATACATTTATGCTTATTTTCACATTACTCTTGAGGAAAAGCATTTAGCGCGTTTTCTTTATTGTGGTTTCCTCCGTAGGTATATTCCACTTATAGCGACTGGCTTAATCCAATTTCAGTCGTTTAACTGCTTTAGTAGTTCTTTGCACAACTTCAAATTGTACACACGATTCAGATTCGTCACTATCTGTATTCTTTCGTTTTTGTGCTGCTTTCAGTATATTTTGTTTGCCTTTCGATATCATCACTGAATTCAGAAGTAGCGCTTCCCTCCTCCTTAGCAATGGGCAGGATACGTGTCAATATCTTCCTGGTCTTCAAATTCAATTTTACTTGCATTATGACATGAAACTCTGCAGTAATTTATTCAAATATCAAAACATTTCAATAGTATTATCGGCATCTACATGCTTTTCCACATCCTTTGGAGCAAGTAAAAAAAATTATTCAATAATATTTCTTGGTGCGGGCTGTAAGGTAGCTGGAATTGGAGACAAATTAGGTGCATTTTGCCAGCACCAGTTCTCAGGAAGTAGTTTATTGCCCAACCGGTATTGTACGAATGAGATCCTCGTGTTTATCATGTACTATTATGATTAACACGTAAACTGTGCAATCTAGCTGCATCTTCGGTAGGCGGCAACGATGAAAGGCTTTTTTACCAACAGCAACTTCTTTCTTGAAACATACATAACGGTGCTTGTTCAGAGAAATCACTGCTTTACCACCGTATAAAGCAAGAAAAATAGTTTTTTCTGCCTCGGAAACTTCAAATTGGGATATTTGATCCCTTTTTAAAATGCTAGCAGCTTGTATGTTATAATCTTCTTCCTTTTTCAAAAAATTTGTTATGACATTTTACCTTGCCCAAACATCGCTGATGTCGAGTCACAACCTAAAAAAGCGTGAAGGAAAGTATATGATCTTTCAGAACAGCATCATCGTTAAGACTGTACAATGAATACAGGGTGGTTGCAATTCGTCCTCTTCCTGGCTTATTTAAAATATCTCTATCGCTGGAAGTACTAAAGCAGTCAACAATACGAGCAAGTCAACATCATCGCCAATAACAGCAGTAAGCGCATCAAACTTTTCTATTTCAATAGCTGTTTTAACAAGTAGTGTGTATGCATCATCTTCTACTTGTTTCGCTTCAAAACCATTCTCTATAAATTTCTCCATAAGCATAGATATGAGACGTGTCTTATTTTAATGATTAGATTTTAAAAAATTTCTTTTTTGCGATATTTTAGATCTTTTTTTTTTCCTTCTATATAAAAGCTTCGTCTAATGTATCAGAATATAACAAACATTTTCCCTTAAATTCAAACAAAGGACTGTTATTTCTCAATTTTTCCTTCAATGGAGTAATTTGTGCGGACATTAATGGTTTTTCTGCAATAGATTTATTGTATGATTTAATAGAATTCTTTCCTGTCTAATTTTTCTACACTTTGGGTGAACTGTACATTCACTATTGTTTTTAGCCATTTTTTCAAATATTTTCTACTTATGGTCACCTCTTTCCGAACTTGCTGTCACAAGGAACTTCAACCCTTTTTTCATATTTTTACATAATCTTTCGAAATGCAATCCTCACCGCATACAAGGCATACTATTCTGTCAATCTCCATTTTTCGCTCACAATCAGCAATTAAGAAAGAGTCATTTTAAACTATCATAACTATTTAACAATTTCTATATTGTGTTGAAAATAAAATTATTTTCTTCCTAAAATCTGACACAGGAAGTGAAGAGAAAACTGCGCCCGGGGCAAAGTTTCAATTTGGCGCCCCCAACTTTTTTATGTGACAGGTCAAAAATTAGTTGGAAGTATAAATTTGGCGTCCCCCAAATATCCGCGCCGGTGGCGACCCCCCCCCTTTCGTACGGCGCTGATCACATAAAGAATACTTCGTTGGGGTAGTAAATTAGGGTGGTTTCATACTAGCGAAATGAGTACCAAATGAAAGTTAAATATTGGAAACGTACCTGCACGTGGTACATATCCACAAATGCAAAGAGAGATAGGGTATTGGGCAATTACTGTTGCACAAGCGCGAAAACGGCATACAGACAATGAAGGAGGGTTAGGGGGGGGGGAGATCCAAAGTTGCTCCGTATTTGTTCTGCCTCTTCACCACGTTATGACTGTGCTTCCGCATTTTTTTCAAACACGTTTACTTTATTTTAATTTTCGGCAGGGAAGGGTTGGTGTGACAAAAAAATGTTAATGACACTTTTTTGTAGGAAATTTAATTATCTAGATCTTTGTAATTGAACTTTTTTTTCTAAATGCCATTGTTCGTGAGATATTCACAAAAAACCGATTTTCAAGCTTTTTAGCGCCCCCTGGCGGGGAAAGCTCACATCGGATCGATGGGGACTTTTAGTATGTTAAACTACATACCCTAACTAACATCTATGCAAAAATCCAGCTTTGTTCTAATTTTTTCCCCTATTTGTAAAAAAAGGTGCTAAAATGACTGGACTATTATAAAATTAAGTACAATTTTCTTTAAATGTATAATTAATCAATATTGTTTGTTTTTCGAAAAAATTGGTTTGCCTCTGTAACTCAGCAAATAATAAGAAAATCACTTATATGTCTTTACCTGAAATGGAAAAAGCATATTTTTAGGTCGTCTGTGTATTTAGTTTATTTTTTTCAATTTTGTTACTTATACCCATTGGCTTCTGGGATCCTCATACATACTTTAATGTTGTACTAACTTTAGATTAGCCGAGAACAAACTACGGTAACAATTTGTGAAATAATTGTATTATTTATAAATAAATGCTAAGTGGTGCTTGTTGAGGTCAAGCCAATTAGTAAGCCTCCCAACCTAGTTAAACTTTTAACTTAACAAAAAATAATAATGTTAATAGAATCCTTTCAAACAGATATATTGAATTTTAACGGAAATGTCATTGTCTGATAAACAAAGAATGTAGTTAGTTTAGGTATTATTGAATTCATATTCATGAGACAATAATATAAGGAAGGGTTTTGGGGGACGTTTGAAAAATATCCTATTACAACAAGATTTGACAAAGATTACTATTTTCTAATAGCTATATCGTAAATTTTATATTAACCCTTTTGGGTTACACATATTTTCAATTTTGAGAAGAAAATTACTTCTAGGTTACTAATGCTAATAATATCCATCCAAATAGATTTACTGAAGTTTAACAAAAGTGTCATTGTCTAAAATGAAAGAAATGTAGCTAGTGCACGGGATGTAGCCAGTAATTTTGAATAAAAATCTTTATTTCATTTATAATCTAACATTCCTTAATAAGTCTTAAGGAAATGTCAACTACAGAGTAATCCAACTCTAATAACGCAAATTTGAGCTCTGACACAAAGGCTGCCAGGTGGACAACCAAACAGAATTCACATTTTTTTTAACTATGCCTGAATTGGTTGTTGTTTCAACTACTACATGGTGAATGATAAAATAAGAACTCAGTTCTAAATACTAATACTTTGTTATAGAAAATTCGCTTTTTTTAATCTCTTTATATTATAAATATTTTCTAAAAAAGCTATACCGGTAGTTTTTTTTCTTGACAGTAGTTTTTTCTTTTCTTTTTCTTATCATTCGACACAGTGAAATTATGTTAGAAGCACTTTGGAATCGATCCCACCTGATTGGAAGTGCACGGGGCGTTCACTAGAATATCCGACTCTGAAAATCAACCAGCATTATAAGTTTTTATTAAAAATTTTTGAATTATTTTCAAATGTTTTTAAATATACATGTAAAACACCCGGATCTATAATTTTCAATTTTAATACAGAAAAAAAATCTAAAACCCACCATTTTTTCAAACATGCTAGAGACAATTCACATTAATATCTTATACATTAGAAGACGATAATAAATCTCTTAATTTAACACTTTATTTTCTACAAAACAGATAATCTGATTTCTCAAAAGAAAAGTTTAGTCAATTTAGATTTAGTATTGTATTATGTGTAAAAGAAAAGAAAATAATTCTTGTTTTCAAGGATTAGATATGTCATTTTACCCTTAGCTATAACAGTTAATGGACTTTTTTATTTTGTTTATTTCATCTTTATTTTTCTTAATATAGAAATAGTTTTACGTTATTGAAATAAATTCCACAGTAAATACAACTTTTACTTTCATAATGTATTGTTTCTTTAATCATTAGTTTGACAATAATGTTCTTAGAAAGATGAACATAAGATATGTATATGTTCTTTTAATAAAAATAATCGTTTATCTTCTTATAGGAAAACAACTTGAACAAACATTAAAACGAGAAAGCGAGAAAAAAGATTATTTGTTTTAAGTAATACTATAAAATAGAGATTATATACCAGTATCATATTAAGAGATCTATATTTTTTAATATCAAAAATTTATATAAAAAAAAATCATAATGTTACTTAAAAGCAAATATTCTAGAAGAGTGATTTTTTTTTTGCCTTTTCTCTTTTATTAATAGAAGAATGTATTGCAAATGAATTTATTTTTCAATTTCAGGTTTTCTACTCATTTATATGGTTTAAAGGTGAAATATACGGAAAATTATTTTTTAAACAAAGTGTGTGTCTATCCGTGTATCGATCTGCCTATATGTCACCATTGTATCACCGAAAAATGGATTAAGTTGTACTCGGAATTTAATCAAACTTTTCGCAAATCGTAAGTTTAAAAGTTATAAATGAATCATTCCCCACAGACACATAATCGAATCTCTTAGCTGATTAGTTGTAAGTATACAAATATAAGCCAAATAATTAAAAAAATTATTTAATTAAATGAAATAAAATTTAATGAAAGAAATTTTGCATTTACTTTATAGTATTAGCTTTTTCCTATTTTTTAACTTTGAAATTTACGATGTGTGAAAAAATCTGACATGGTGGTGAAAATTTTCGTATTTAGGTCAAAGAAATGCATAAAAGTAAATTAAAGTTTTAAAAAAATCGTAGGCTTATGTTATCTAATATAAAACTTTTGTTAAAGTTGTAGACGGTAATATATACTAAAGTTTGTGTGATCCTGTAATTTAAATATAAATGGTAAGTATAGAAAATCCTAATACACTGGTTTCCAAAAATTAAGGAAAAATCACAAAAATAGCGATAATTCAAAATATTACATGTAGATTTTAATGAAACTCAGCCACAATATACAACGCATAGTAAGGTATAAAATAACATGAAAAGAAATTACCAGACAATTATGGTGTTTCAAAAAATGGCATAATTATAAAATTAACAAAATCAGTTTGCCAGTTTGGTATAGGAAAAGTACCTTTAATATGCCATATGATCACCCCTAGTAGAAATACAGCACATGCAGCGATGTGTCATATTGTCAATTATGCGGTAGATGAGTTCACTGGGAAGTAAGAGCCATTGCTCTTCCAAAGCAGTTGTAAGCGTGGCAAGGGTCAGAGGAGGGGAATTGAGAGCAGCGACACGTCTCCCTAAAGCATCCCAAACATGCTCGATGGCATTCAAGTCCGGTGATCGAGCAGACCATTCCATGTATTGAATTGTCTGGTGCTGAAGATAATCTTCCACGATGCGAGCCCTGTGCGGTCTAGCGTTGTCGTCCTGTAACAGGAAATCATTACCTATTGCACCGGCATAAAGTCATACATAAGCACCAAGGATGTCATCTCTATAGACATGAGCATTCACGGTTCCATGTGGAAAGACATGGAGGTCTGTGCGTCCACCCAAAGAGATACCACCCCAAACGCAGACACTGCCTCCTCTGTATGAATCTCTTTCACGAATGTTTGATGGATGATAGCGTGTTCCCTGTTCTCTCCAAATCAAACAACACCTACTATCGCTTTGGAGGCTAAACGGGGACTCATCCGCGAAGAGAACACGCCTCCATTGATCAACCGTCCAGTGGACATGTTAACGTGCCCACATCAAACGTTCCCTCCGGTGACGTGAGGTGAGCGGCACACAAATTGCTAGTCGCCTCGCGTAAAGTCCACCTTCGTGAAGCCTTCTACGCACAATAGACATTGACACCAATCTTCCAGTGGTTGCAGCAAGGCAAAATCTAAGGTGAGATGGGGTTGCGGTTCTATTCCTTCGTACACATAACCACAAATATCGGTCATCGGCGCTTGTCGAAACCCTTTGCCGTCCTTGGCTGAACCTTCTTGAACACGATCCAGTGGTTTGAAATTTTTACCAAAGCCTATGAATCACCGAAGGACTCTCATTTAGCCATCTAGCCACCTCTGCCTGACTTTGTCCTGTCTCCAATCTCCTAATAATTCTAAATTTCAGTTCTGCTGGCAAATGATGCCTGGAGGTCATTGTAATGAATTGGCTATCCTAGATTTATAATATCACTATCACATCGACAACTGCAGCCTTACTCTCTAACGTGCATTTTTATGTGCCTCACGGATGACGCAATGCGATCGCAGCGCCACTAATTTGCATTTGGTATTTTTATTCAGCATATTTTATTTAACAATATATCCAAATTTCATAAGGATTGCTTTATTTTTGAACGAGTTATCGCAATTTTTGTGATTTTTCCTTAATTTTTGGAAACCAGTGTATTAGATTATTACTGGATTTACGTCAGTATATAAAATTTAACTTCGATCGAATATTTGAAAGCGAGTTAAAGTTGAGAACTAATTCTGAACTGGAATGACCTATATACGATCGTTACTAGTTAAATGAAAGCTTGTAAATATAATTTTTGTTAAAAGAAATCATGAAAAGAAAAACAGCCTCTAATCCTTACAAAATGAAACATGTGATCATATACAATTATTTTAACCAATCTGAAACTAACTTAGTAAAAGTTAATTCAATCGCAACACTTGTCCGATTTCATTAAAAGCACTTTCATTCAAAGCTCAGATTAACGTGAAATAAGATCTTCTAATGCTTTAAACATTTTCTATACAACCCGTCGAAGCATGGAGGAATTCATCTGCTCTCAGATGTACAAAAGTACTATAAGTCATGTATTTTGAAGTTTTGTGACTTCGGTCAATTATAATGTTAATTGAACGGAAATTTTTTTTCTCGTTAGTGGAACAGAGAATATTTACTAAATATCAGTTATATGATCAGGTCACAATATAAAAAAAACAATTTCGTAAATTTTTAGGAATTTCTTTTATTGATTCAAATGGCATTCATAATCTTTTTTTTTGCATTGTTTAAAACATTTTTGTAATAGGAATTATACGTCTATAACTAAAGATTTAGGAATTAGCCATTGGTATCATGGACTGTGAATACACTGTATACAAGGAAATTGATATACATCTCACCGGCTTAATACTTTCTGTATAATATGAAGTGGGATACAGGGATACACATTTACACACAATTAAAGGGACACACAAAATATTTCAGATATCATACTGTATCTATAGTACTGTTCATTAGGAATTATAGCTAAAAGCGTCTTTTTACTTACTTAGGATAGGCGTTTTTAACTAAATTTTTGAATACTTTGTGGTGTATATAAATGCTATAGATCATATATATAGCAATATCAAAGAATTTGGAAGCTTTATTGAGTATGAACGTAACGGAAATTGTTAATGAGTTTTCCTCTAAACTAAATTTACTCTGAACTATATTTACTCTGAATTACATCTATCATACTAAAAGATATTTCTAGAATATAAATAAAATTATACACAGGGCCACTCAAAGAATTGAATACAAGGCCGTTTATGGATGATAATTTGTGTAAGTGTGATTTCAGTTTTTTTTAAGAATGTTTTAATCTGAATGAAATTTTAGGTGCATAATTGCGACATTTAATGCATTTTTTTTAAGATTTTTCCAATGAAATTTATATAAAAATTAGTAAATTATTTAAATAAAGTTTTGATTACTATTAAAATAAAAATTTTGTGTTGACCTCGTGGCAGGATTTAACAGCCAAAGAAATCAGTCTTTTTTCTGATAGTTTTACATATTAATTGCGTAGCTGATCAAATGTATTAAACTTGTATTTTATTTATATATATTTTTTGTATACTAATGGATGAATATTTTGTTTTTGTTATGTCATATAAGCCGGAAACAAATAATGCGCTATTTATACTAATTCAAGTACAAATGAATTTATTTTACGTAAACTTCTGCACGTGATAGACAAATATTTAAAAGAAATGGTAGTAAAAAATTATTTTAAAAATAATAAAATTTAGTAAATAATAATGTATTTTTCAAAAAAATGCAGCTTTCAAATATATTTAATTTGAAAGCGTTTTTCTAGCGATTCGGTGGTGTAAGATTTTAAATTGTGCTATTTTTTAAAGTTAAAAATACGTTAAATAAAAATTGAATTTAATTGTTTGGTGTGTTCACCGCCAAAGTGACGTCAGGGTTACGCACGGACATATGCATTCATTGTAATATCCATCGTTTTATCCTCTAGGCCAACATTCTGATATGTTTTAGCCTGATTTAATTCATTTTTTTAAAAACAATCTTTTTTTTAAATCAGAATTTCTAAAGGAAAGTCTAATTAAGTACAAATTTTTCAACTAAAGTTTATTAACATTTAATTTTATTTTTTCCCCTTTAAATTTTATTGATAATCTTTAAACAAAACCTTTTATTTTTATTTTTTTATCATTTACTTTTACTCCCAATATTAAAAGACAATCAAACAAAAGACTGTGTTTTAAAGTGCTCTCATCTAAGAAATACCTTAAATTTCTCTAATGCTCAGAATTCCTTTTCCATATAATGCATACAAGATACTCTTCCTTTACCGTTTAACAGATCAATGTTTTTGAAATAGACTTTCAAATAATGTCTAGTTTTTTTTCATGTCTTTTACGGAATTTTTAATCTTTTTCCCCTTTTTTTTTTTTTTTTTTTTTTTTAACAGAAATTTTTGTCTAATAGAATCAGAAAAAAACGCTCGGAAAAAATAATACAAAATGTACTATAAAATTTTACTGCTGACAATAATATGGATACCTGTACATGGTATAGGTAAATCATGATTGGCAAAAACACGTTCCCCTTACGACGTACGGACAAAACAGGGAAGCTGTTTAATAGACTTTCCGGTATATAAAAAATATTGTGGTTAACCACTGAATGGTTGCATTAAATTACGGTTTAAAAATTCAAATACATTATTCCCACCACTTTAAAAAAAAAAGAAAATATTCATCTTATTTAATGCCATGTAAAATGATATCAGGTTAAAACAAATTACACTATTTTATAAAACTGGTGGGAATCAAAAATTTCTGAATAATTGCCGAGGAACTTGCAGCCCGTAAACGTCTCGGATGCGACGATGAAGTGGTTAAGAGTGTGAAAGGACCAAAAAAATGTTTCCGTCTGTGGTATTACGTATAAGCGAAATGAGCACTGGTGTAGAAATACGACACACTGTAAGAAATACTTGTGAAGGGATACTAAAGTTTTAGTCATACAAAGGAATTAAAGGCACATGGAACATCTTGACAAGTAGAATGAAGTAGATTTTACGAAATACTTTAAATTATGTATTTTATTTTAAAATAAATGCAGGAAAAATTTACAGTAAATATACACTTTATAGCCCATATATAAATAAAAAGAAATTAATTTCTTGCAAAAATTAGTTTACAAGAACTAATTAACTTTTTACAAATTTCTTCAACAAATTATCTGTTAAAAAGTGTTGAATAAATATCCCCTTAAAATTTGTTGTGGGTGTTGTTGTGGTGAAAACAAAAAAATTTCATTTTAGATTAGCAGAAATTAAACTAATAATAGCTTTCTAAAAATTTGTGTAAACCCTAAAAATTTTGGCACCATATTTTTCATTGTTTTAAAGAATTTTTCACTCAGATCTGAAATGTTAGTTATTATTAAAGCAACAATTTAGCAATACAAATTTGGAAAGTTTCAAGTGCTAACCTGAAACAGTATTTTCAAAAAGAGTCCCAAATACGAATTATAAATTCATTTCCAAACAAAAGCAAAAAAAAAAAAAAAAAAAAAAAAAAAAAAAAAAATTACAAAAAATTTATTATTTTAAAATCTTCTATTAACAATAAGTTTTAGATCCATAATCATTTAGCACATAATCTTCTAGCTCTATATTTAAAGCCTATAATTAAAAACTCAAAATTTTTAACCATGCTTACTTAAAATGCTCTTCAGGAAAAAAAGAATATATTTTATTTGATAAAAAAGTATATTCTTAAATTTTGAAATTTAAATGACAAATATCTTGTTGGATTTCATTTATTTAATTGGTTGGATTTCATTTCCATTAATAGCATAGAGCGCATAATAAGATTTCATTTTGAATATTGTTAATAAATATATTAATAATTATTTATAAAGGAAATCTTTCTGAAGTTTATCAATCAGGAGTTTAACGGAACAATGTGCTTTATGCAACAGTTTTCCTGCTTTTAAGTGAGTACTTATCGCTTTTGAATTATGTGTGTTACATTCGATATAGCTTTTGTGTATTTTCCATATTCTGTTAATATGAAAATTTCACCAGTATGCGCATATGAAATACAGACTTAAGATTTCTAAATGAAGCTATTTATGATAAGCTTGCATTGTATGGAATCTATATTTTGGTTAGTATAAAGTTATTATAGACATCATTTCATTCAGCTGTCGAAAGTATGGTGGAAAGCTATGTTTGTTAACCAGGAGAGATGGATATATAATAGATAAATGAATGTATAGCGAAGCAATAAAACTATCTTTTGTTTTTCAATTAAATCTGTATTAATAATTAAATTACTTTAAAATTTCGTATAAAATGAACCTTGATTGAAATGAACAGAATTATTTGTTGTTATTTCCTTCAATTATGTATCCATTAACCCTTTGAGCTCTGGTGGGTAAATTTCTTCAAAATTCCAAATGTCACACTGGCACCAGTATCTTGCAAAGAAAAAAAAATCGGTTAACGATATACACAAAAAAATGCATTATACTTTTTTCAAATAAATTTGGGCGAATTTTCTGCTGCCGTTGTGATATTCCGGAATTAAAGTTAAGTGGTAGAAAATTCAATCATCAGAGCTAAAGGGTTAACGTCCTCAATTAGATGTCGTCCAGAGGAGGTACTAAACAACAGCCTTTAAATTAATTTAAATACTTCTAAAATTGTGTAAAATTACTTCTAGAACTTTTTATTAAATATATGCGTATCATTAAAATCGATATGTCGACTGATACGGCTTTGGAGATGTTGTACTGTATTCCTTAAATATTTTTATGGCCTCGTAGTATTCGCTTCAGGATTTATGTAGTTAAGGGAACAAGAAACCTTCATACTCATTTCTTCATATTTCTTCAAAATTAAATGAAAGATTGTTTAATTGGGAATATTCCGAGACCTCTTTTATAACCGTAGGACATTTATATCACAAGATATTGTACATTGGGGGCCGTTCATAAATGATCTCACACTTGGATGGGGGGCGATAGGAGGTTTGTTAAATTTTGACAATTTGGGACAAAGGGGTGGAAGGGGGTAAGAAGAAGTGTGATATCACACATTTTGATTCAATTAAAAGCATTAAAAGTCTACAGATTCGATTATGAAATTTCTATTTATAAAGCAAACACAAGATTTAAAACCAAATATATTAAATTGCACTTCAATTTCTAAAATACTACTGTTTTCATTTCCTTTTTCATATATTTTTTTATTATTGTATGTTAATTATGTTTTTTGTTGTGAACCTCAATCTTATATCATACAAAATAAGCACATGAACCATTTTTATTTTTATAGTTTTAAATGTCATTAAAACACACAGTTAAAATTTTAAATTAGTAAGATTTAAAATATGATCTATATTTGTCTGTATTTGGAGTTGCTTGTAGCATCAAGAAATAACCGTATTGAAACCGAAATCGGGAATTGGAGAAGGAAGACGAAGAATTAGAACAACAAGAAAATGTTAATATAAAAGTGGGGTAATATCCAGTAATAGCCGACAGATGGCACTTTTGAGTGTGAATTGTAATGTATAATAGAAGAACCAAAAGTTAAGGTGTTAACACATTAGTGCTGAGAGACCTGTCGGTGCAAATACCGTTATAATCAGCAAAATCAAGAAACCGTCATGTGAAATAGTAACGTAGTAGATGTGTTCAGACTATAACATTTCACAGATGATAGAGTAATAATCCAGTATTTTCGTAATTCGGGGTCTCCTTGATTCCATGATCTGACGCAACGATTTTTGGCTTCGGGCTTATATGAAATGTCTTATGTACCGTGGAAGTATCACAATATTAATCTATACATGACAATACACGTCAGAATATAAAAATTCTGCATTGATATTTGATTAGGCAGTTAATAGGAAGCAAAATTATCCTGATTTAGCAAAATGTATATAACTTTCTAGAAGACATTGAAAGTCAATTTTCAAGTTTTAAAAAATGCAATTTATTCTCCTATTGTTAGCATATTTGTATAAATCAATAAAGTGAAAACGTCAAATTAATTTCTGATATGAGATTTATAAATGGCACTGACATACGAATACATTTCAACTGTCTAATAATTATGTCCTAATAAATGTCGATATTTCATATCTTAACATCATTAAACAATGTGCTCGGTCCGCCAGGAATCACATTTCAATTTCATATATCATTTTAGATATATTATATGAAATATTGCATTATGCATTCTAATTGAAGTTAATTTGGCTATTTAATTAAAATCTGGATAAATTTTTGAAGTATATTAAACTACCGAAAAGTTCATTTTATTAATTGCAGGTATGATAATTTAACTTCAACTACATTTTCTCCCTTATCTGCAATAATATACAAATAGAACTACTTTTAATTTCAAATACTTTATTAAAGGGACAGTTTAATAAAGCTTAAATATTTTATAGCAATGTCAAATATTTTATATTTTGTACATGACAATATTAATCTATATTTATTATACACGTTACAATTACTTCACTTTCACCTACCAATTACAACTCACATCAGATTTTAAATTACCCCTCATGCAATCCTCATCACCCTAGCCCCTACACACATACACAATTAGAACAAACAATCATACAAGGCTTTATCAAACTATAAGGATTTACGGTTTACATTGTTATAAGGTACCCTGGGGTAATAACGCCACGTTAAGGTTCTACCAATTTTCACGGCTCAGTTTTAGATTGTATTTTTCAAACAAATATATGATTTGATACAGCAAATCATTGACTATCTATATATAAAAAATAATCTAACAAATATGTATTCATAAAATGTAATGGCGGGATTTTTTGACCAATGCTATTTGGCGTTATTACCCACCTATATCGGTAATAACGCCAAGCAAACAAAACTATGAAACAAGATGGAATAATTGCATGTAGATTGCCCAATTCTAAAAATACAAACTCTACAAACTTAGAAATTGACAAATTGCATTCTAAGCTATTGAAAATGTTCAATTTTTTGTGAAAGTATAAGAAAAATAAAGGTGTGGTGTGAGAAGGTGGGAGGATGAGGCAAAAGAATATCAGACCGTGAGCTTCTATTTGCATAAAAGGACCGCCTAAATAGAATTATTAGAAACATTTCACCGTTTTAACTGTGTTTATTTGAATCAGTATTTAGGATGTAGCTCGGCCTCTGTAGGGAATCAACCGGGGTATTAATGCCAAGGATTGGCGTTATTATCCCGTTATAGTTATTGCGCTGTACATTTTAAATTACAAATAATCTCGAGAAGATATCCAAAATCTTCAACAACATTTTGAAAGTCCATGAAATGTACTACAAATTTATGTAATTAACAAAGTATTTCCGGATAAAAAAAATAGTCTTTACATCACAAAACGTATCTCGCAAATTTTAGATCAAGCGTTAATTTTAGTTGCTTGCAAAAACAATAAGACCTAAAAATGAAACAAATTAACTTGAAGCTGTTTTTTGCGATTTATATAACTCAAAACCCTTCTGCGCAGAGCACATGGGTGTCATTTACCAGATTATTTCACACTTATGCAAAATATTAGCACTTGGCGTTATTACCCCGCCTGGCGTTATTACACCAGACCACCTTAGTACTTTTATATATTATAAAGTGTTGAATAATTTTGGCAGTTTGGTAAGTTTTTATTCAGCTTACTTGATTGTCTTCATTTTTTTATAATCGTAATATTTGTCTTATTTAATCTGTCAAAGTTGGTTTCAGTGCAGTTATCTCAATTAAAAAAACCATCTGAATTGACAACACTGGAAGATATATACATATATATGCATTCTCAGATATTCATTAATATTATAATATTACTACCGTATTATTAATTTTTCATCTAAACTGGAGGATGAATATCCCTAAATTTCGCTATGTGGCCCGGGCACATTAAAAAAATGTTTATAGATTTAAAATTTGTTTTTCTTTGTGATTGTTAACTGTATCATTTTTATACAAAATCAATTAATAAAACTTCTCGTATTTTAAAAAAAAATTATAAATAAATTCAAGTTTATTAAGAAGTGGGGTAATTTAGTTCAAAATATTATTTGCAGGATTTTAATTTTTTACATTTGAATAAACAGAAGTATATCAATTTCAATATTGATTAAGCCATTTTAAAAATATTATTATTTATTTTAAATTAAAAATATTTTTAGAAAAAATTGAAACAAAAAGATGTAACCTTTATTTTAAAATCCTATTTTCAGAAATAAATATTTTTTTCAAATTTGCTGAATTAAAATTAAAGTAAAGCAAAAAAAGAACATATTTCAAGTTTAAAGCATTTAACGATTCTTGAATAATAACAATTTTAATCCGAGAAACCTATCATGAAGAGAAACGTATTTGCATAATAAATCATTTCCATGATAATCATTACATGAAAACTGGATTTTGAAAATAATCCAAAATAACATTTCATCGTTTAATTAATATAGAATCATGATTTAAACATCATTTTACGCATAAGAAAACAGAGTGAGTTTTGATGCAATAAAAGTTTTTCAACCATTTGCTTGGCAATAAGGGAAAGTTTGAAAATATAATCTCAAACTCGTATTCAGATTCTACCTCAAAACAGGAAATGTAAGTCGAATGTTCTCACGAAATAAAATTGTATTGCTGGTTCGTCGTTTTTTCTTTTTTATAAATTTAATATAGCTGCTTATAACTCTTAGGAAAATAGGAAAAATATGACCTATAAAATTGGTTGACTATATAAAATTTTAAAATTTTTAATTTTTGAAGAAAATATTTTATTGACCCAAATCGCTTTTAAAATATTTGCTTACGTCACTTAAAATTTTTTTGAAACTGGAACTATGTCTCTATTAGTAACGGTTAAGGAATTAGCTACTGGACACCATTGATAGTGCATGTCCTGTATATATGTACGATATAAATGATGCATACACTATGCTAAGAATCCTTTTAGCATTAAATATTCTCTGGTGAAGTATACCTGTAGTTTAAAAGTTACATTAAAATCCGTCCAGTGATTTTTGAACACGTTCAGATCGTACTCATATCAACATCTGATCAACATCGGCAAAACGATCAAAAATAGATTTTTTTGTAATTGTTTAATAAATGAATATAATTCATATACATATTCAATTTTAATACATATATATATATAAATAAATTCACGTAAATAATTCTTAAAGTGTTATTGTGATATGTGTTAGTTATATTGTTATTGTTTTATATATAGCAGGTTGGGAAGGTGTTTATACATTTAATAACAATAAACATTTAATTATTCTAAATTAGAAAATCATTTTAAAGAAATACGAAATTTACGAAACAAAAATAGAGTCAACTAAGAATGTGTTTCGTAAAAATACATAACTTTGTTCATTCGTATACAAAAACAAGAATTTTTATATGAATTTGTATAATTAAAGTAAAATAAAATATAAAATTATTTTTTCAAGCCGTCTTCTGGAAAATATGATGGGGAAGTGACAATTTTCCGAACCTTGACCAATAATGTGAATGCATTGATGCTCTATCACCATCCAGGGAAAATCAAAGGATGTATCTAGTAAAATAAAATCGAAATGAACCAAAACTTTGAATATGTTACCATCTACGCATGAGGTCACACTAAAATATTGCAAACAGATACAGATTTAAAATTTTATGGTGCTCTGAACTTTTAGTCATTTCACCATCATTTTTTCCCGAAGACGGCTCTAAACTTTTATTTTATATTTTATTTTATTTTTAACTAAAAAAGTTCTGATTAAAGTTTTCATTTTTGTGTATCAATGAGCAAGGAAATATGTTTTAACAAATACAATCTTAGTAATTATATTTTATGGTGCAATTGTCCAGTATATTTTTATTAAAAAAAGTAGAATCATTGTCATAAGAATACATAATCTTCGATTTTGTATCACTTACTAAGACTTTATAACGGGAATGATAAGTAATCTTAATAAAAAATGCTTTGAGGAAATAAATATGATACTTAATACTTAACGAATTACTTTGAATGTTATAAAAATGTTCTGAAATGCTATGACATACACTGCCAGAAAAATTCGTCAATATGCACTAAATTATCCTTATTTTTTCACAAATAATTTCCGTACTCAAAGAAAACATATTTGACCTGTGAATTCTACCCGAACGTCTAAAATAGAGTAAGAGATAACGTTTTTTCTTAGCACGCATGCGTATGGGGTCTATTAGTAATAAATTCAAATTTATTTTTAAAATGAAAAAAAAAAAAATTCTAGAGATTAAGATGTCTAATTTAGTTTAACCCCTTCGCGACGGGAGACTTTTACGAAATTTTTAATGCTTTCTCACTGGTTTTTAAAATTATAACTTTGTGCCTTATTGAATAGAGAAAATGCTCCGATTAAATAAGACAAATTTTTCAGTAAAATTTTTCTTATATATTTGTCTTATCTTAGGAATAAACAAGGACTCTTAAGATTTTTTGCGGCACGTATACGTATTTTGACCGATGGGGTTAAACAAACAAAAATAGTTTCGAATTTGAAAATAAATAACAATTAATTTCTTCATTCATTCAAAAATATTCGCAATTTATTATTTAAAGTTGGATAAGTTGAATAAAGTTGAATTTACAAAGTTATTTATAAGTAAATATTCTCATTTAAAATATACTTTAAGCGAACACATTTAAAAGATATTTTAATTAAAAAATTAAATGCAAAAAATCGATATTACGCCAAAATAATCTTATGAAATAAAAATAGAACACCCATATTTTGCCTCTAGCAATCTACCTAAATATATTAAAAATTCCCATTTTTATATCACATTTAAAAAAAACTATTATATAATAACTCCAGCCACAATCTCTTTAAACACAAAATCTTACCGAAATTAACTTAAAAATGAAAAGCTTTTTAACAAAATAGACCAAACCACAGCCATATCAAACGCACACATTTACTTCAAAGCGTTTTCCTACTGTACAAAGGTAGCTCCGTGCAAGCGCGTTCGCCTTCCAACGCTTAGGTCAATGGTTCAATACCCGACGTACGCCGCTTTTATCTTTTCAAATGACGGATATTTTACCTCTTTTAAAGCAAAAAAATATAAGCTGATGCCCGTCAATTTACAGAAAGATAGTGGCAGCACTGCTGCCACTAATTTTCTGGGATAAGAAGGAAGTTTTTCTGAGCGTGTAAAAAATAATTTGTATGCTGACGTCCAATTAAATCTCTTGTCTATTTCAGCCAAGATTGGTATACATCGTATATATAAATGGGTTTCATATTTCTAAGATTCCCAATAAATATATTTACTTGGTATTTATTCCTATTTTATCCAGAAGAAATCAGGATATATGTCGATATTCCTTATACGTTTTCCTACATTAGCGATACATTCCTACAATAGCGAACGTTCAGTTTGGATTAGACAATTATAAAAAATGCTATCAAGCCACAGACCTTTTCATACTGCGGCTATAATTTATGCCGCTAGTGTGTACCTATAAAGAAACTGCATTGCCTGTTTTATAGCACCTCAGTAGAATATGAATAAGATTTAAAATTACTAATAAATATATTCAGTTGGTATTTATTCCTTTTTTATCCAGAAGGAATATGGATGTATGTAAATATTCCTAATACATTTTTCCTACAATAACGAATATCCAGTTTGGATTAAAGATTTAAAAAAATATATAATCAAGCCAAAAAAAATTTAATACTGCTGCTATACTATATCCCGCCTGTGTGTGCATACAGAGTCACTGCATTGACTTTTTATACTACTCGGTTAAATATGCTTCATATAATTAGTCTCTATTTAAATTTTCCATTTGTACCTTTTGACTACGTTAAGTAGACGTCATTTATGTAAATATATTAACTTGTTTACAAAATTCTTCAAAAAATAATCGTTAAATAATTATTCATATCATGAGTTACTTTTCTGTTCAGACTATCACAAATAACGTACGCTTGAGATTATTAAATTTTCATGTTGGATTTTAATTTAAGGGAGTCCGGAAAAACATTTTAAAATAATTTTTATTCATTGAGTTAAAATTTGAATTTTTTATGATCGTTTTTGTTATCGTTTGTAAACAAAATCACATAATTAAATTCTTCATAATAAAATTTTTTTTTTTATAATATTTATTAAAAAAGTGAGGTAATTTAATATCGTAACTCAAAATACTATTTTCAGAATTTAATTTATTTTCTTTTTTTACATTTAAATAACCAGAAATATCTAAATTTTAATTTTTATTCAATATTTTTAAAAATATTAATTTTTTTAATTAAAAATATCTAAGTTAAAAATTTGAAAAAAAAAAATTAGTAACTTTTATTACCCCCCAAATATATATATATATATATATATATATATATATATATATATATATATATATATATATATATATATATATATATATATATACAGGGTGATTCTAAATTTTTTTTACAATAAAAGGGGGATGATAGTACACATCAAGACAAACAATATTAAATAGGAGACCAAGGGTCCAAAACGTTTTCCAAAGGAGATAGCCGCCATTAAAGTTTAGGGACCAAAATTTCAAATAAACATAAAAACGGAAAAATTGGTCGATTGATTTGCGGTTTTCATTAAAATTATTCTTTATGGCGGCATTTTTTAAAAATTAAATTATAAAGATAAATTTCAAAAAATGCCGATAGAGGGCGCTTTAGACTTTGGAGTAACGAACAACTATTTTTTGCCGGTATTTTTTGCATCTCATTAAATGTTTTCGTAAGCTTAGACTCAAACTTAAATTTTGAGCTCAAAATCTGTAATTGGGAGTGATTAAGTAATGCAAACTGTACTGTGTTCAGAGGGTTCAAATTTCTAATGATTAAAAAAAATAGAAAAATTGGTCGATTGATTTGCGGGTTTCACTATAACTATTCTTTATTTCGGTATTTTCGTGAAAATAAATTATAAAGATAAATTTCAAAAAATGTCGATAGAGGGCGCTTTAGACTTTGGAGTAACGAACAACTTTTTTTTGCCGTTATTTTTTTCATCTCATTAAATGATTTGGGAAGCTTAGACTTAAATTTTGAGCTCAAAATCTGAATAGTAGGAAGTTGTTAAGCAGCACAAACTGAACTGTGTTTAAGAAGGAGGGGGAGGTTCAAATTTAAAGTAATTATAGAAAGTGGAAAAATTGGTCGATTCGTTTGCGGTTTAAAATAAAACTCTTCTTTAATTCAGTATCTTCTTGAAAATAAGTTTTAAAGATAAATTTCAAAAAATTCCGTCAGAGGGCGCCTTAAACTTCAGAGTAATCAACAATTCATTTTAACCATTATTTTTGGGTTCTAATTCAATGCTTGAAAAAGCTTTTTAAATGTTTTCGGTAGCTTAGATTTAAACTTAAATTTTTAAACTTAAATTTTGAGCTCAAATTCTGAATCGTTATGAGGGGTTAAGAAGCGCAAACTGAAGTGTGTTCAGGAGTTGATATTAAACCCTCCTTCCTCCTCGAACACAATTCAATTTTTCGCTACTTAAACACTCCCAACGATTCAGAATTTGAGCCCAAAATTTAAGTCTATGCATTTGAAAGCATTTAATGAGATTAAAAAAAATAACAGTTAAAAATAGTTGTACGCTACTCTAAAGTCTAAGGCGCCCTCTATCGGCATTTTGTGAAATTCATCTTTAAAATTTATTTTAAAGAAATTACTGATTTAAAAATTAGTTTTAGCGAAAACCGCAAACGAATCGACCAATTTTTCCGTTTTTTACAATGTGGTTAGTGGGTTATTTGAAATTTGAACCCACTGAACACAGATAAGTTTGTCTACTTAACCACTCCCAGCTATTCAGATTTTGAGCTCAAAATTTAAGTTTAAGTCTAAGCTTACGAAAGCATTTAATAAGATGCAAAAAATAACGCCAAAAAAGCGTTGTTCTTTACTCCAAAGTCTAAAGCGCCCTCTATCGGCATTTTTTTAAAATTTATCTTTATAATTTATTTTTACGAAAATACCTAAATAAAGAATAGTTTTAGTGAAAACCGCAAATCAAACGACCAATTTTTCCGTCTTTTATAATCATTTGAAATTTGAACCCTCTGAATACAGCTCAGTTTGTGTTACTTAACCATTCCCAACTACAGATTTTGAGCTCAAAATTTAAGTTTGAGTCTAAGCTTACGAAAACATTTAAAGAGATGCAAAAAATCCTGGCAAAAAGTAGTTGTTCTTTACTCCAAAGTCTAAAGCGCCCTCTATCGGCATTTTTTGAAATTTATCTTTGTAATTTAATTTCAAGAAAATGCCAACATAAAGAATAATTTTAGGGAAAACCGCAAATCAATCGACCGATTTTTCCGTTGTTTATGTTTATTTGAAATTTTGGTCCCTAAACTTTAATGGCGGCTATCTCCTTTGGAAAACGTTTTGGACCCTTGGTCTCCTATTTAAAACTGCTTGTCTTGATGTGTACTATCACCCCTCTTTTATTGTAAAAAGAATTTAGAATCACCCTGTATATATATATATATATATATATATATATATATATATATACATTCAAACTTAAAAAACGGAATTAAAACAACAAAAACGGACATGTTTTAAGTGTGAAGCATTTAACTTTCACGGTTTTTAAGTTATAATAATTTAAATTCGAGAAATTGTTAAAAACCCCACCATGAAGTAAAACTCATTTTTACAAGAAGTCATTTCACGACAACCGTTGCTTGAAAGATAGATTTTAATAGATAATTAAAACGAAAAAATTAATATATTAATGTTTCCTCGTCTAATTAAGATAGAAATCTTATTTAAATATTAACAAAACAAAAAAATTAATCCATCTTTTTATTTTATTATTATTATTATTATTTTATTTTTTTTTACAAAATTTGAAGGTATTTGTGTCTCGGATTCTTTTAAAAGAACGAAACACAATATTATTTATTTCCCCTTTAATTTATTTCATGTTTACTCTTTTGCTTTTTTTTTTTTTACCTATAATTAAGACCTTTGTATATTTATTTAAGTACTTAAGATATTTGTATATTTTATCAAAGAAGAAACACAATACGTATTAATGACATGCAATCAATATTATGCTCTAAGAATTTATTTATTATGCACTTATATCGGAAAGTTTCACGTCTACATTCTGATTATACTATAAAATGTATACAGCAAATTCAATGCATAATACAACGTGTCTATGATACTAAATTATGTGGAGAAATTATTCCAGACAAACGACGCTTATGAATTTAGGATATTAAATAATGATTTATCTTGTGACAATATTATTATCTAATGCACTTATAGGATAACTTTTAATGATACACATTAAATTCTTAATTATCTTAGACTTTTAATTTAAGGGGGTCCGGGACATATTTAAAAATTTTAAATTAATGAATTAAGATTTTGAATTTTTTATGATGGTTAATCATATTATTTGTAAACAAAATCACATGATAAAACTTTTAAGAATTTTTATTAATTCAAAATTTAGTTAAAAAATATATGGGGTAAATTTAAATCGTTATAACTGAAAATATTATTTGTTGAATTTCAATATTTTTACATTTAAATAAACTGAAATATGTAAATTTAAATTTTGATGCAGTATTTTAAAAATATTATTATTTTTTAAATAAAAAATGTTTGAAGTAAAATTTTGAATAAAAATATATGCATGTTTTATTTTCAAAAACAATTTTTTCAAAAGTAAGTATTTTTTTTTTAATTTTCTTGAAAAATAAATTAAAACTATTGTCAAACAAAAACAAATAAACAAACAAACAAAAACAGATTAAAGAAATCCTCAAAATTAAATTAGAACAACAAAAGGCATGTTTTAGGTAGCTTTCATTACAAAAAGTAAAAAGCTACCTATTGCAGCCGTCCGGAGGAAAGCACTTCCGGAACATTTTGGTATATTTTCACCGATCATGACCCCCAGACCCCAAAACCACCCTCCATTCAAATGTTGACATATATATATATATATATATATATAACCATATATATATATATATATATATATATCTGATTTTTGTCATGCGATAAATAACGTATTTATGAACCGATTTTAATGAAACTTGGTATGTACATAGTAAATACAAATGTCTCGACCGAGTTCGTTGGTCAGCATCATCCGCCATTTTGTTTCGAAATGGCGGCCATTTTAATTTTTTTTTAAAAATTTAAAATTTAAAATTAAATGCGAAAAAATTAAAAGTTGAAAAATATTTTTCTTTTACGTGTTAGAATTTAAAACAAAGATTCCAGAACACTTTTTATTTTGTCTATATCTTAAAAAATGATTGAGTTATAGCACTTTGAATTTTTCTTATGGCTGACATTTTGAAACGATCTGATTTTTGTCACGTAATAACACGCGTATTTATGAACCGATTTCAATGAAACTTGGTATGTACATAGTACATACAAATGTCTCGACCGATTTCGTTGGCCAGCATCATCCGCCATTTTGTTTCAAAATGGTGGCCATTTTAAATTTTTTGAAAAATTTAAAATTTAAAATTAAATGCGAAAAAATCAAATTTTGAAAAATATTTTTCTTTTACGAGTTAGAACTTAAAACAACGATTCCAGAACACTTTTTATTTTGTCTATATCTTACAAAATGACTGAGTTATAGAACTTTGAATTTTTCTTATGGCTGACATTTTGAAACGATCTGATATTTGTCACGTGATAACACGCGTACTTATGAGCCGATTTCAATGAAACTTGGTATGTACATAGTACATACAAATATATCGACCGAGTTCGTTGGCCAGTATCATCCATCATTTTGTTTCAAAATGGTGGCCATTTTAAAATTTTTAAAAAATTTAAAATTTAAAATTAAATGCGAAAAAATTAAAAGTTGAAAAATATTTTTCTTTTACGTGTTAAAACTTAAAACAACGATTCCAGAACACTTTTTATTTTGTCTATATCTTAAAAAAATGATTGAGTTATAGCACTTTGAATTTTGCTTATGGCTGACATTTTGAAACGGTCTGATCTGAACGATCCATCATGTTGCTTTAAAATGATATACACTTTATGATATCGTGGAATTTGGTGACTCTCTAAATCGCTTAAAATAAAACCAGGTTGAATAAAAGATGACTAACTTCTAAAAATTCCTATTAATATTCAGTCTTGACAAAAACTATTTCAATCTTATAAAATCACTAATTTTATAAGATTATTTCCACTAATTTGATCTTAGTATTTTTGAACAATGTAACTTACTTTAAAATAAATAAATAAATATATAAGTATATGAAAGCTACCTCTTCCTCCCGGCATTGCCGGAAGGACTTTTCAAGTTTGAAGCATTTATCTTTAATGGTTGTTGATTTATAACAGTTTAAGTAGAAGAAATGGTAAAAAAATAAATAATAATAAAAATAAACAAAAGAAAATAAAAAAGAAAAAACGCATTTTCATAGAAAGTCATTTCTATAACATACATTGCTTGAAAGCTAGATTTTGAAAATCAACCTAAAAGAAAAAAATAATACTTCCTTTTCCAATTAAAATAGAAACATGATTTAAACGTCATTATGAGTGTTAAAAAGTCCTTCCGGCAATGCCGGGAGGAAGAGGTAGCTTTCATAAACTTATTTATTTATTTATTTATTTTAAAGTAAGTTACATTGTTCAAAAATACTAAGCTCAAATTAGTGGAAATAATCTTTAAAAATTAGTGATTTTATAAGATTGAATACTAGTTTTTGTCAAGACTGAATATTAATAGGAATTTTTAGAAATTAGTCATCTTTTATTCAACCTGGTTTCATTTTAAGAGATTTAGAGAGTCACCAAATTCCACGATATCATAAAGTGTATGCCATTTTAAAGCAACATGATGGATCGTTCAGATCAGACCGTTTCAAAATGTCAGTCATAAACAAAATTCAAAGTGCTATAACTCAATCATTTTTTAAGATATAGACAAAATAAGAAGTGTTCTGGAATCGTTGTTTTAAGTTTTAACACGTAAAAGAAAAATATTTTTCAACTTTTAATTTTTTCGCATTTAATTTTAAATTTTAAAATATGTTAAAATATTTAAAATGGCCACCATTTTGAAACAAAATGGCGGATGATGCTGGCCAACGAACTCGGTCGAGACATTTGTATATACTATGTACATACCAAGTTTCATTGAAATCGGTTCATAAATACGTGTGTCATCACGTGACAAAATTAGATCGTTTCAAAATGTCAGCCATAAGAAAAATTCAAAGTGCTATAACTCAATCATTTTTTAAGATATTGACAAAATAAAAAGTGTTCTGGAATCTTTGTTTTAAGTTCTAACACGTAAAAGAAAAATATTTTTCAAATTTTAATTTTTTCGCATTTAATTTTAAATTTTAAATTTTTTTTAAAAATTTAAAATGGCCGCCATTTTAAAAAAAAATGGCGGATGATGCTGGCCAACGATCTCGGTCGAGACAATTGTATGTACTATGTACATACCAAGTTTTATTCAAATCGGTTCATAAATACGTTAGTTATCGCATGACAAAAATCAGATATATATATATATATATATATATATATATATATATATATATATATATATATATATGGTTATATATATATATATATATATATATATATATATATATATATATATATATATATATGTCAACATTTGAACGGAGGGTGGTTTTGGGGTCTGGGGGTCATGATCGGTGAAAATATACCAAAATTTTCCGGAAGTGCTTTCCTCCGGACGGCTGCAATAGGTAGCTTTTTACTTTTTGTAATGAAATCTACCTAAAAACCGTTTATTTATTTATTTTTTTAATAGAAGATTTTTGTGTCTCGTATTTCCTTAAGCTATTTTATTATTAAAATGAGATTAATAGAATTTATGAGTATGCTATATAGTTCGTGGGGCGAAAAGAAAAAATAATTTTCAACTTCTACCAAATTATATATATATATATATATATATATAAATAGAAGTATATATATATATATTAGAAGTATATATATATATATACATTTTAGAAGTACAAAAATATTAATCCTATTGCATTATTCACTTAAAGCTATTTAAATGCTTGTTAATTTAACATAAAAATAGTTATTTTGTCTTTAATCTTACTTTTGTATGATATATATGTGTGAAAAAGAAAATATACATTCAAAGCACACATTTTTCTACAAGTAAAAATCGTCGGATGTGACTGTCTTAATACTTTCTTCTATCTCATAAATGTTAATACTTCCTGAAAAATGCAACATATCAGCTCCACTTGTTACGTATTTACAAAGAAATCTATCAGCAACAACATATGTAAACTTTTAACTGAATCTGAAGTTTGTGGAAAATCTGTGCATTAGTTTTTGAAATAAAGCTATTGAAAAAATCGTTAAAAAAATCAGTATAGCAGTGTAAAGGATTTTGCCCTTACATATTAATTATTTATTGTTTTATTCTCCCACCTTTAAAATTACATCAATTCTTAAATACCAAAATTTAATTATTAATCTGTATTTCGTTTTCATCTATTTTGTAACGGTCGTTTGCTTTTATAAATTAAGCTATCAGTTATTTCTTACAAATGATTCTTTAAACCGCAAATCAATTCATTGATGTAGGTAAAATAAATAAAATAACTCGCATAGCAATTGTTTAAAATTTCATTTTTATAGATAAGTGCTGTCACAATTCATAACTGTCTGCTTTCTGCTGCCTCTTCGTTTTTTGCTTTTTTTTCTGAAACATGCAAAGCTATATCATTATTATTACTTTACCTTTTTAATTTTAATTTTTATTTGTTAAAGTTCAATTTCTGGCCTTCTAATCCCGTTTGACTTTTGACAACTCCCTGTAGAAATTTTCGACTTGTGGTTTTAAATATCCATTTTTCTCCTTTTATATTTTTTGGTGTTGAGGATTTCATATTCTGAACTTTAACACCTCTCATTAAGTTATAATTAACGGAAATCAAACATCTGCCTCCTACCACAACAATTATCACCATATAGTTCGTTATTGGCTATTTTATGTATCTGTAGTCTCGTCAATCTTGAATCTTTGAGAAAATGTATTTTTAGTTAGTCAGTTTTTAGAGATTCTGATACTGTTAATTTAAAAATGTAAAAAAGGTCACTTCTCTCCAGCCGCCGAATGTTTCCGGTTGGAATGTCTCTATGCTATCGTCTGAACCGAAGCCTGATGTCTTCAATTGAAATAAATATTTTTATTTATCATTTTTGAATTTTTACTACTATTTTAAGAACTCGACAAAAACACTGAAAATTTCGCCATAAGCAGTGTCATAAGTGGGGTGATTTACTCCAACAACTAATCTAACCAGAATCTGAACTTTGATAAAAAATCCATGCATTATTTCTTGAGACACAGGTATTGCAATAACCGCAAAACATGGAACACAGCAGAGCCACCCGTAAGGCGATTTATAGCAAAAACTAAGAGATACTAATTTATTTTAAAGACAAACTGAATCTGAATTTTGGTGAAATTTGGAAATTTTTTTTTCAGATTGAGTTCTTGAGTTGTTCTCTGTTGCGTAAATTGTGAAAAGGGCTGCATAGCTGCACAACTTGTTGAGCAATTTACGCCAAAAATTATTCAACACCAATTTCTATTAAGGAAAAATGATTTGGTTTGATTTAGTTTATGATGGCCGATTATCTACACGAGGGATATAAACCCTTGAGGGGGGGGTCTTTCTAATGGAACCTAACCCGTATTTACGCAAGGAAGTCCAAGATTCGAAGAAAACCACGGAAAACTCCGAACGGTTAGGCCGACGGTTGCGATTGGGATCGAACACTACACCATCCGTCTATCAGTTTGGTGGTCAGAACCTCTCGGCTACTGGCGGGGTGGAGGAAAAACGAATCATAAGCTTTTATTATATTCCATTCATTAGTTCCTAAGATAGGACATACTTTTTGTACATACATAATTACAGACATACTTTTTGTAAAAACACGTTGTTCGGGAACTCTGACCCCTAAAATGTATAAATCCATCGAAATTCAAATTGGAATTTTTTTATAAAGCAAATACTTTCTTCGTGCACAGATTAGAAGGTAGCAAAAAGAGTTGAATCAGTAAAATATTCCTCGAAAAACTATTAAGCGACTTGTATTTTTTTACTTTTTAAATATAGACATTTCATTTAGTCTCACTGCACAAAAGAAGGAATTCTTATAAATATAAATTTATATTTGTATAAATTAATTTTTGTAATTAATAATATTAACGATTTAATTTGTTTTTAAAATTTTAGGCAATAGTATTAACATTTTATCTACCGAATTATGAATTCATTAAAATTTTACATTCTAAAGCATTTTACGTAAATTGTTTTAACTAAATTAAAATATTTACATAATCATTTAATTGATGTTTGAAGGATTTTAGAAGGATTGAAGGATTTAGAAGGATTAATTAAATTTGAATTTACAGGAATTATGTGCAATATTTATAACCCTAATCAAATCTTTTATTTTAAATTGTTTTCTTAGTATTTTGTGGAATTATAAAATGTACAAATATGATCTTCTTACAATATAAATAAAGAAATATTTCCGAATTCAAATCTAAGAAAGCTGAAAAGATACAAAGGCAAAAGAAATCATCCTTTTAAAAATATTTTTGTTTTGTATAACCAATAATGCTTTTGGAACAAGATAAAATAATGTATCTGTAACGCATTATAAACAGTATTTGGTCATTCCATGTCAAATGAGCAAAAATGTAAAAAAAGCGGTGGCTGTATAGAATCCGATTTTAATAAAATTTGAGATATATGTTCATTTCATATTCAAATGTATGTCTGCACAATATTTTGACGAAAAATAAATTATTTTATCAATTTTGGACATTTAAAAAACTTGTGATATAAAATGGCTTGCGGATAATCGTCGAAAGTTGCAAAGTTCAAGTTCTATATTTTGAAGACTATTTAACAAAAATGAAGATTTTTTATAATATTGCAATCTCTGGAAATCAAACTTTATATTTATCGAGTAATAATAATCTGGTAATACCATAACTAATCATAAATTGGTTGTAAATATTGAAATTTCGTAAATTTTTGAAAAATTTTAAACGCTATAAAAATTAACGGATTTAAAAAACATCTTTGAAATTCATGCAAGGTGTAGTATTATATATGAAGATCGAATTCTCCAAGTTTCAAAGTTGTTATTTATATTCTTCATCTTAAAAAAACTTTAAAATCACAATTATTCCTTTTATTTAACCTCAAAAAATAATTAAAGGATAGCTCCGACATCAACAATATTGCACATATATAATAATCAATAACTCCATGACACACTAAAAATGTGTCAATACTGCTTTTTTAATTTCTAACATAACAAAAATGGGTTCAAAAAATTAATATTCGATACATTCTAAAGGCAATCTTTCTTTGAAAACACGCGCTTTTTTGAAAGTTTCTTGTTAAAAATAGACGGTGCTGCCATCTATGTTTGCTACTTGATTTTAAGATTAAAATACAGTTATTTTATGAAGAAAATCGTTTTTCTTCTATACAAATTAAAAATATTCTTGAGGCAAAAATAAACTGAAAGCAAGAATAAAACTCCGTATACTTAAAATATACACTTTTATCTGTAATATCAAAGAGTTTTAAACTTTAGAAAGCTTTTATTCGCCTCCAAAAAAAATGATAAAAATTTTGAATTTTTAATCAGTAGTTTTCACTATTTATTTTTTTTTCTCATAAAGGAATGAAAAAGGCAAGAATATAATTATAGATGTATTAAATATATTCAACTAGCTATAATGGCAAAAAAAATTGAATTTGGAAAAAGTGTTCTTCATTTTAAAACGTATAACTGAAGTATTTTATTTTTTCCACGATTTTTTTTATTATTTCTTTATTTTTAAATTATGAAATAAAAATACAATTACTATATTATGCTAATATGTTACTTATAGTTCATTCTTAAATGTAAAAAAATTTTATTACAATCTTTCCATTCCTAAAGCTAATAATCAAACTTGAAATTTAAAGCATGTACACAAGACTTTGATTTCGTATCAACTTTAATGTAAATTTTTATACTGAAATAAACTAGTCTGAACTCTACTACTTTGCGTTTCCTCGTAAATGATTGTGATCTACTTATATGATGATTTTCAATAAAATCTGTGACATGTCAGCCACACCTAATTTGCTCATTTGGTGTGGAATGACCCTATTACAACTATTTGACGTATTGAAAGAATTTTATAATAAGTAATTTTAATGGTACTTATAAGTACCGTCAGTAGATAAAAAAGTAGGCGGCCAAATAAAAAATTACTCTGTAAAATAAATTTTATGCTATTTTTTCATTAAAAAATAACTATATAAATTAGAAGACCACATTGCTAACTAGGTTGTTAAGCCGATATATACCGATTTAACCATTTCGGGTCCGAATTTTTTTTTCGGCTTTTAAAAAAATTACTTTTACGTTAATAACATTAACATTATCAATCCAAATACATTAATTAGGGTTTAACAAATGTTTCACTGTCTGAAAGATAACGAATGTTTTTGTTTTGCGTACTAATCAATTAATATTCACATGACAATAGACTAAGGAAACCTTTTTGGAGATTAGAAAGTATTCTATTACAGTAAGACTTAGCTTACATTACAACATTTTTATATTTTGCGTATTTTATCACACATTATTCTTTCAGAAAGGTAACTTTTAATTTATATTTAAAGAGTAAAATATATTTTTAAAGAATAATTTTATAACAGAATCACAAAGGACGCAAAGAGAATGAAGCAAATAATAATAATTATTATTATTATTACTTAATGCCTAAACCTAAATCTATAATAATAAAGAGAGAAGGATGTTTGTCTGTCAGCGCTGTTCTGAAGAGACTGCTGCACGTAGAGTTACAAAATTTGGAGGGAAGGTACTTTTTTACATGTAGTTTTGCACCTCGAAGCCCGATTTTCGATTTTTTGATTAGATTTTTTTGAATAATTTTTTAGGCGATTTTTAGCGTTATTTTTGCGGTTTTATCCCATTAGTGAAAGGAATACGGTTTCATTCTTTTAACCCAAAATAGCAATTTTTTTTCTCTTTTCAACAAAGTTTATTCGGAATTTGTACAGCGATTTTTGAATTTTTAACGAATTTTTAATGCGATTTTTAGTGTTTTTTCTCGATTTGCGGCTATTTTTTGAGATTGATAAAAAGAAAATCGTTTTAAACTTTTAGACTAATGCCCTAAATTTTGTGTTTGTTACGATTTTTAGATTTTAACGATTTTTAATGCGATTTTTAATGCGATTTTTAACGTTTTTTTTAAAGGTTTTTGCGTTTAGCATCTATTTTTTTCATAGTTGTTCTATCAAAAACTTGAGGTGTTGAGAATGCAATAAGTAGTATTTTTTGTGAAATCTACCTAAAATGTCAAAAATTTAGGTACCATTATTTTCGAATAGCAATTTCATAAAATATCTTAAATTCTTGCTTAAGACCGCTACCCCCTCGAGTAATATATCACCTGATAGGTTATTTAACAGAACATTTTTGAATATAATTTTTAGATGTTTTCGAGTTCACGGCGATTTTTTCACAATTGGAAAAGAAAATTTTAAATAATTTGTAGCTTAATGTAGTAAATTTTTTACATCAATGTTTCAGATTTTTTGTGTATTTTCATTAAATGTTTAGCAAGTTTTGTGTCGACATTTTTTAACTAATGAAAGAGATCAGATTTCAATGTTTTGTCCCATTATGGTAAATTATGTCCGCAGGAATTTAACATAAATGTTTATCTTACTATGGCAAATTTTGTCTGGATTTTTGAATTTTACTGATTTTTAATCTGTTTTATAGTGATTTTTCAAGTTCTCTGACAGTTGTTGACATCGGTAAAAGAATTTCGGTTTCTAACTTTTAGCATAAATAGTACAATTTGTTCTCCACGCTTTTATGAATTTTGCCAATTTCTAATGCAATATTCAATGTAATTTTTAGTTAGTTTGGGGGATTTTTGGTGTTCCGTGTTAAATTTTCCTTATTCATGAACGATTTCCGATTACAATATTTTCGACTGAATATTAAATTTTTATAGCCATAACTTTTAAATATTCAGCGATTTTTAATATAGTTTTTGATACGATTTTTAGCCATTTTTTAAGTTCCTTGGTGATTTTCTGCCATTCAGAAACCAAAATTGATATCAAACATTTTGTTTAATGTAGTTATGTTTTGAATTCAATGTTTTATCTCTTAATATGATTTTGGCGTTCCATGCTTACATTTTGTAATTTATGAATGATTTCGATCATAACCCCCCTATCCCTCCCGCCCTGCCTTAATGTTAATTTTTTAAGCATTGACTTCCAAATATTTAGCTATTTTTAATGAAATTTTCAATGTAATTTTTAGCCATTCTTCAAGTTCCGTGGCGATTTTTTTACATCCGGAAATCGATTTCGATTTCAAACTTTTTGGTTAATATGGTTAATTTCTTGATTTCAATATTTTATACTATAACAGTGAATTTTTACCCTAGGGATTTTTTAATGTTTTACGACTTTCATTACAACTTTCAATGCAAATTTTGGGCTTTCTCAGTCATTTTTTTAAAAATATTTTTTAAAGGAATTCGATTTTAAATTTCTAGACTAATAAGAGTTTGGTTTCAAACTTTTATCCTTTAGGATAATTGTTTTGCTTTCTTATTTTGATTTACAGCAATTTTTGCTTTTTTTTTTTTTTTTTTTTTGAATTCTCGGCGATTTTTTTCAGATACGGAAAAGGAATTCGGTTTTTAATTTCGTCGCTAATATGAAAAATTTTCTCTTGTGCGATTAGGGGTTTTTATTGCGATTTTTTTTTTCTTGCATTTAAATGTTTTTTATATTATCAAATTAATTAGATTCAAAACATTTATCCAAGTTGAGTAAATTTTGAGTTCCGTGATTTTTGAAAATTTTGCCATTTTTAAAGCGATGTTTACGTTTCTTCGCGACCCGCTTCGATTTTTTAGACGTTCAATTTTTGGCCGAATTTATTAAATTCTGATCTCTTTTCTTTAAAGTTTATTCGAATTTTGAAACACAATTTTTGAATTTTGTTTTATATTTTTATGAGATTTTTAATGTTTTTTGCTATTTGCAAGATTTTTCCACATTAGTAAAAATAATCCAGCTTCAATTTTCTAGCCCATCTCTTTTCAACGAAGTTTAGACGAAATTCGTGCAGCATTTTTTAAAATTTTCGAGGTTTTTATTATAATTTTTAAAGTTTTTTCGCAATTCTTGCTATTTTTTGATGAACCCGGGCAACGCCGGGTAGAACAGCTAGTATGATAATAAATTAATTAAATAAAATGTGTTATATATCCACTGGAAGATGCCTTAAGCATATACTCTTAGTAGATGTACAAGCAATTTAAATTATTTATTTAATGAAAAACATTATTAAATAATTAGGTAATTGATTTATTAAAAATATGTACAATTTAATATGGATAAATCATCATAATGATTCCTATAGTATCATATTATAAAATATCGATGATTAAATCATTCTTATATGAAATTGTAATTACTTAATAAGTAAATTACATAATGATAATTGATTGTTAGCTAGTTAAGTAATATAGTAAATGAATAGACATACACTAAAATTACTACATACAAATCGTAGCAAAGTTATTTTTTTAAAATAAAATAATATGCCATTAAAATTCAAACACTATTAATAGTACACCAAACCCAAAATGTTTAAAATCCGATTTTAACATCTGAAATTTTAAATAAACAGACTTCAACTCCGACTCTATCATCAGAAAGTTTAAATGCACAGACTTCAACTTCGACTCTAACATGTCAAATTTTAAATGCACACACTTCAACTCCGACTCTAATATCTGAAAATTTAAATGCACAGACTTCAACTCCGATTCTAACATCTGAAATTTTAAATGCACAGACTTCAACTCCGACTCCATATCTGCTCTCAATTCTTAACGAAATTTTAAATTTTCAACCCCAAAATTATCCCATTTTCACGGCTAAAAATATTATAATTTGTCGCTTATATTAAACATATTTTGAGGCCTCATAAATAGTTGTATTCTTATACTTTTTACAGCCTCGGTTAATCCGAAACCTTTACAATCCGATAACAGATAATTGAGAACATAGCATATTTGCATTTTAGGTTACTGGATGTTTAATCCTAAAAAAAAAAAAAAAAAAAAAAAAAAAAAAAAAAAACGGTACTTAAGATTTGTTCTATTCGTATAATCCTTACTAATATTATAAATCGGAAAGTGAGTTTGTTTGTTTGTTTGTTTGTTCCGCTTTCACGCCGTAACTACTGAACCGATTGCTTTGAAATTTTGCAGACGTAAAGTTAGAAGTCCGGATTAAATAATAGGGTAATTTTTATTTATTTTATTCAAATATTTTCCTTAATAATTCAAAATTTAATTATTTTTCATACAAAATCAATAGGCATTTTCCAGATAAAATTTAACCATTTTCCTTTTCTGTTGCCAAGAAAATAAAAAATTGGAATAATAATTTTTCAGCGGCAATGAATTTTTAATAGAAAACTTCCACGCGAAAAACTATAATAAAATAATTCAAAAGAAAATAAATATGACGTCATGTTTGAAATAAAAATAAAAGGTGTATTTTTTATAATACATTTAACAAGGATTTTTGTTTAATTAATGGGAATTTTTTGTAAAATATGGTGACATAAATTAAAAGTAAAAAGAATGAAAAAGAATTATATTTTTAATAAAATGGTTCACTCATGAAAATGTGGCGTCATAGTTGAAATAAAACAGGTACTTTATAGCAGTCGTTAAAAATACAAGGGGTATGAATATCAGTAGCTAATGGAGCGAGATAAATAATGACGTCATATTTAAAATGAATGAGAAATATTTTTTACTTATACTAATTAATAAGTTATAAGTTACATACAAATGAATATTTTTATTTAAAAGTCATAATTATCAATGGAAGAAATTTTTTGTGGGGAAAAGGTGGAAAATAAAATCACAGATTAATATATTTTTGGCTCGATTTTTTAACACTTTCGAACAACGTTGAAAAGTTATTATGCTTTCGGTTTGTCTGTCTGTCTGGTCGCTTTCCAACTTTCGTAAATATACTACGATTTCCATGAAATTTTTGGACATTATTAACGTTTACTTAGCACGAATACCTATTGAAAATGAAGTTCTTACCATGATTAGTTTATTTACAGGGATAGTCAAAAAATTTCCTTATATTACGGCATTATGGGGAAAAATCGTTTTAATTAAATTTAACGATGTTACAGCCTGTAGAACATATTCAAATTTATATGCATTTACAAAGTGCACTAAAATATGCATTTTGTAAAGTATGTAGTGAAAAGGGCACTTACTATTCATTTACAGGGTCAGACAGAACAATTCCATTGCATAGGAATAAAGGGAGGAACAGTTTCCGACATATTTTAATTATGGTAAAAGATTTCATGTATAATCAAATTGATATATATTGCTGAGGCTTAATGTAAGCTATTTCATGCATAATACGAAGTGCATAGCATTTACAGAGACACACAAAAGATTTCAAATATTATATATTCTATCCGAAGTACTGTATATCATGGATGATGACTGTTGCATGGATGAAATGCATTTTGAATTATGATATGTGCTTTTAAGTTTCGCTAAATGTATGCATATTAAATGGAGAGTATAAATGGTAATAGTATAAATAGTTAAATTTAGATATACAGGGTTACACAAAAGATCTCGGAAAGGTTACTGAATATGAGCGTAATTTACTTAAAGGTGGTTTTTAAATAAAATATGCATTTTTATTTTGAGCTGCATTTAGTAAACTAAGAAATGTTTGTAGTATATATATAAAATGATAAACAGGGTCCCGCAAAGAATTGGATACAAGGTTGTCTTCAGATGATAATTTCTGAAAATGTAATTTAGGTAGTAATCTATACTAATATTATAAAGAGGAAAGATTTGATTGTTTGTTTGAATTGAATAGGCTCCGAAACTACTTGACGGATTTGAAAAATTATTTCACCGTTGTAAAGCTACGCTATTTCCGGTGAACATAGGCTATTTTTTAATCGATTTATTCAAATATTTTTCTTAATTCAAAATTTCATTATTTTTCATACAGAATCAATTAAAATTTTTCCGATAAAAAACAACCATTTTTCTTTCCCGTTGCCAAGAAAATGTAATTTGGAATAATAATAATAAATAAATAAAGTCTTAGTAATTATGGAACAAAACAATTTGTATAATTTTAAAATAGAAAAGAAAAATAATCAAATAGTTTACTGATAAATAAACGACTATTACTGGATTACCACGTGAGGCATAAAATCGCAATTTTGTTGTAATCGTGCCAACGTGATCCGTAGATGACATCTGCACCTAAATATTATTGCCAATATTATTGTTTATATAATTTGTTTACATTATTTGGCAATATTGATCTCCCATCGACCAAAAAACTGTCGCCAAAGTATAAGTTTAAATGTCAATAATGGATGATCGTAAATATCATATTCTTTTGGCATTAAATATGTTTTGCATAATTGTTACGTCGTCAACTAATTTTAATCCGATGTTTTATCTCTATTTCTATTAATATTTTAGTAATTTATTAATTCTTTGGTTATTTAAAATAAAAATTATATCCATTTGTATAATTTGGCGAAATTGATCGTCGGAATAATCAAATGGTACCAATTGTTTGTTTACACTCTATCTGGATATTTAGGTTGATAGAATTAGCGTACTTATCGAGCCTCCGCCAAGTCATATGCCAAGCAGTTATTAAATCTGAGTTTTAGCCTTACTATTATATCTTTTTCATCTGCAGTTATTTTACCATCACTAAAAAGGAAATATTTTGAATGTGAAGGAAAAATCATTGTCATGAAAAAATATTTGCAATTAATTTATCATTCATTCTAATAAAAAAACGGTACTACTAGGTTATAACGTCGACCAAAAAATTATCGCCAAACTATCAGATTAAATGCTAATAATGGATGAACGTGAATGTCGCATTCAATGACATTAAATACGATTCACGTGTTTAAAATGGCATTAAATCGTTTTTATTTCGACTTTTTATAAATATTGTTCTTAATATTCTACTAATTATTTGTTTCTTTCGTTATTTAAAATAAAAATTACGTCAATATGTATAATTGGGCTATTAGTTTGGCGATTTGTATAATTTGGCGAAATTGGTTGACGGAATAGCAGAATAGTATTAAAAAAAAAAAAAAAAAAAAAAAAAAAAAAAATAGGTAAGTATGATTGGCAATCGCACACAGGGATTCGTTTAATATCTTTTTCAAAACACTTTTTTTCATTAAATTAACAAATGAAAAATGGTTTTTCGGCGCTATTTTGGGATTTCTTCGCTAATCGCGCCAACCAGTACAAAATATTAACAGAATCTTCCTCTAAATGTTGCCTTGATCGCATAGATTTGTTCATTTCTCTATCAGAATCTGCAGATTTAGTAAAGCTACACAAGTAAATAAAATTATGAATAAAAGTATGATATTTCAAAGCTTAGCATATATTTAAGGGAGACCAAATTGGTCACCAGAGGCGTATCTTAATTTCCTTAAATAATCTATATATATAAAAGAAAGTTTGGATTTCGTATTAATCACAGCACAAAAAAATCTACCGAACCAAAAATCTTGAAAATTGGGGTAAAAATACTTCTTATAACATCGAGTGCCGCTAAGAAGGAATTTTCGAAAATTCCACGCCTAAGGGATGTAAAAAAAGAACGAACTTTTAAAAAATTCCTTAAAAATCGGCTTTTGAAATTATTTTTCATCTGATAACATATTTTAGTGTATTTTCTCATGCTGAATCGAATGTTACTAAGTAAATTCTTTTAAATCCAGTAGTTTGTGAGCTACTTCACATTTTCCTAATTTGGCGATGACTTCGGCGCAAAAAACCTGAAATTTTCAATCCTTATGTATATAGATCAGATTTTGTAGTTATTTTTCAACTGATACCATATTTTAGTGTATTTTTTATGCTGCATCGAATGATATTAAGCAAATTCTTTTAAGTTCAGTAGTTCATGAGATACCTTATATTTTTTTGATTTGGCGATGTCTTCGGCGCAAAAAAGCTGTAATTTTCAACCTATATATATAAAAGAAAGTCTGGATTTCGTATTTATTATCGTACAAAAAAATCTATTGAACCTAAAATTTTGAAAGTGAGTTCTATACTCAGGTTAACGTGATTATGTAAGCTACATTTAATTATCTCAATATATATAAAACGCAAAGTGAAATTTCACTCCGGACGCTTATAGCTTAAGTTCTACTAGATAGATTTTAATGGAACTTACCATGTTAGTTAGATAATTTTGCAGAAATTTTGTAACAAGTGAAATATTGCATTCTACGTTGTTTCATTGAATACTTATGGAGATGTTTTAAATCAGATGAACACAATTACAAAAGGTTGGCTTTAATTTAAAGGTTCCGCTGAATGAATTTTTATGTGATTAAAATTGTTAACATGTTGAGCGCTACGTCATTCATTGGTGACTAACACTGAACTTTCCGTTTAGATGACTGACTTTTCACCGATGACAGACAGTCTAAAATACGATATAAAATTAAAAATTACTATGATATAAAAATTTCGTTTGATTCAAAGTTTCTTTAAAAAAACTGACCAGCGTAGCGGGCGAAGGCTGCTAGTTTAATAATAAAAAGAAATCTTATATATGACTCGAAAATAAAAATCAGGAATTTAATAATGGGGATTTCCATGAATACTTGTCGTGTAAGTCACAGTATTAGTAACTGCTAAATTGTTGGCTACCGTTATTTTCGAAAGTTTTGCAAGGCCGCATTCAAATTATGAATTATCTCTCATTAAATAAGTCACAATTTTCTGTTGTAAAATACCGGTATCCAAAATTGTAGTATGTAACTTACACGATATGTGCTCATGGAAATACTCTAATATGAGATAAATAATTGTGTAGAAATACAGAAAATTTTTGCTTTTGCGACTACGAGTAAATATAAAATGGGGTTTAATTCCAATGCATTATGCAGCATGTCTACGATATTAAGTTATGTATACAGATTATCCGTCGCGTTACAAGTATATCGTTTAATAAGTTTATGATACGAAATATAGATTTAAATTTTGACAGTCATATTAGCCAGTTCAATTACTCTGATAATATCTACAATCCTGATGCGAGTAACTAATTTAACATTTCCAGTTTATTAATTTAAACAGATTATTAATTTCACATAAAGTTGAAGTATAAAATAAACAGTTAAGATGTAACTCAACAATAAAATAAAATCTTGCAAATAACACGAAAATAATAAAACGAATTTAATAACATGAGATAATTTTTTGTGTGGAAACACCGAATTTTTTTATTCTGCGAGTACGATGAAATACAAATGGGTTTAATTTCATTGTATTTTGTCCAAGATGATGGGTTACGTAGACAGATTATCCCTCGAGTTTCAAATATATCGTTTAATAAATTTATGATATAAAATATAGATTCTTATTTTGACAGCCTTATTAGCCAGTTAAGATACACTGATATTATTTGCCATGCTGGAGCGAGTAATTGCTTTAATTTAAACAGTTTATTAATCTCACATCAACTTGAAGAATAAAATAAACAGTGAAATGTGAGGAGATTTATTTTAAGTTGAATTTAAATAAATTATGAAAAGCAAATACATGGCTGCACGTTAAAATTTCTTTTCGGGTTTTCTTTTCTTTCGGCGCAAGTAATCACACTAACGTTTTAAAATACTTTCGGGAAAGAGAGGATTTATACTGGAGGACGCCAAGCCTATTTACATTAATTTTCTTCTAACAATTTATGCTTATTTAATATACAGGGAGTTCCGAAATAACGATCCATTTGTATGAAGACACTAATCTAGTGAATTCTTTCTCAGATGGTTGAAAAAATGAAAGAATTAGAAGGAAGAATTGACCGCAATGTAACGGAGCACTTTTGATTGTAATTGTAATTGAACTACATATCCGATTTTCATAAAATTTGAAATTACTCGACAAAATTATGCAATAATTATATATTATAAGTTTTAAACGATCCGGTTGGATAATTTTTTGCTCTTTTATATGCAGATTAACAGACAGACGGATGGACGGGCTGAAAGACAACTATAGGAACTTCGTATTTACATAAGTACGAACGCACCTAAAAAATGGTACTTAAGACTTCTCTATTTATATAATTTAACAATAAAATAAAATCTTACAAATGAAATGGAAAAAAAAACACATTTAATAAGAGGAGATGAATAATTATTAAGAAATACTGAAAATTTCGATTTTGCGACTACGATTAAACATAAAATGGGGTTTGATTTCAATGCAATATTTAACATGTATACGTTATTAAATTAACTCGACAGATTACCCCTCAAGTTTCAAATATTGTTGAATAAATTTATGACATGAAATATACATTCTAATTTTGACAGCCTCATCAGCTTATTTATAGTTCAAATACTCTGATATTATTTTTCATGCGAGTAATTTATTAATTTAAACAGTTTATTAATTTCACATAAACATGAAGAATGAAATAAACACTGAAATATGAGGCAATTTATTTTAAGTTGAATTTAAAAAAAATATCAAAAGGATGTACGTTATAATTTGTTTTCGTATTATTTAGTTGATCAAATAATTACACTAACACTTTAAAAAAGACACGAGTGCTATTGAAGGATGCTACGCTCATTCACGTTGATTTTACTCTAACATTTTATATGTATTTAATATACAGGGAGTTCCAAAAATAAAGATTCATTTCTATGAAGACACTAATCTATAAATTTTTTTCACATGTGTCTGAATAAATGTTCTCCCTAGAATAAAAAAAATTGGCCGTAATTTAACGGAGTACTTTTGATTGTCCTTGTAACTGAACTAAACATCCGATTTTCATAAAATTCGAAGTGGCTCGACAAAATTATGTAACAATTATATGCTTTAATTTTAAAATGATTCCATTGAGTAGTTTTTTGCTCTGTTGTATGCGGGCGGACAGACGGACACACAGAATGACAGAGGAATAGGCGAACGGACGGACTTGGTTTGGTTTATTTTTGTCGGCCGATTATCTACACTAGGGATATAGGCTCAGGGTGGAGAGTGCTCTTTCTAAGGGAACCTAACTAGTATTTACGCAAGGCATAAGAAAACCACGAAAACTCCGAACTGTTAGGCCGACGGCCACGATTGGGTTCGAACCGAGCACCTGCCGTCTGCCAGTTGAGAGGTCAGAACCTCTCGGCCCCTGGTGGGGCGGCGGACGGACGTAATTAATGACGATAATAGATGCTTCGCATTTACATAATTACGAGCGCAAAAAAATGGGTACTTAAGATTTGTTCTGTTCGTATAATTTAAAAATAAAATAAAATATCTCAAGTAACACGAAAATAATAAAAGCGAATTTAATATGACATGAATATTATACACAAACACCAAAAATTTTGTTTTCGGATTACTATTAAATATAAAATGGAGTTCAATTTCAATGTATTATGCATTATGTCTATTATATTCAGTTACGTAGACAGATTATCCCTCGAGATCCAAGTATATCGCTTAATAAATTTATGATAGGAAATATAGATTCTAATTTTGACTAGCCTTATTAGAGGGGGTGCGTTACAATTTCTCTTCGTTTATTTAAGCAAATAATCACACTGACATTTCAAAATACTTTAATCACTTAACTGAACAATATTAAAAGAAAGAAAAATATCATATAAAGCTTATGGTATCGAATCTTTTACAGAATTTTTAATGTTTTATCATCTTTTTTTTAAACAACATAAATTTTTTGCCTAATTGAATCAGAAACGTGTTCGAATTAATACAAAATTTAAAATAAAAAATTACTGGTGAGAATAATAAATCATGATTTGAATATGAATAACCGTACGTGCTACGGGCAAATCATGATTTACAAAAGTACGTTGCTTGTAGAACGTTCGGGCAAATCAGGGAAGCAATTAAAAAAGACACGAGTTCTGTTGTGGGACGCCATGCCCATTCATGTTAATTTTACTCTAAATTTAATGCTCGTTTAATTGTACTGGGTGTTCCGAAAATATTAATCCATTTGTATGAAGACATTGAACTAGAGATTTCTTTCTCAGGTCTTCGAAAAAATATTCTCCCTAGAAGAATGAATTGGCCGTAATGCATTGGAATACTTTTGATTGTTCCTATAATTGAACTTGGATTCCGATTTTCGTAACATTTGAAATGACACGATAAATGCAATTATTATATATTTTAAACTTCAAACGATTCGGTTGGATAGGTTTTTGCTCTATTATATGCAGACGCACAGACAGACAGATGGACATGTTGAACGACGACTATAGGTTCTTTGTACATAATTCCAAACGCATCTAAAAAAATGGTACTTCAGATGTATTCTATTCGAATAATTTAACAATAAAATGAAAACTTGCAAATGATACGAACCCCCCCCCCCCACACACACACACACACAAATTTAATAATATAAGATGAATAATTATTTAGAAATATTGAAAATTTTTATTTTGAGACTTACGTTTAAACATAAAATAGGGTGTAATTTCACTGCATTATGTGGCATGTCCAGAATGTTAAGTTACGTAGACAGATTATCCCTCGAGTTCTATATATATTATTTAATAAATTTTTGATATGAAATATAGGTTCTAATTTTGGCAGCCTTATTAGACAGTTCAAATACTCAGGTATTATTTACAATCCTGATGCGAGTAATGTATTTAACATTTCCAGTTAATTAATATAAACAGTTTATTAATTTCACATAAAATTGAAGTATAAAATAAACAGTTAAGATATAACTTAATAATAAAATAAAATCTTGCAAATGACACGAAAATCATAAAACGAATTTAATAATATGAGAAAAATTATCGTGTGGAAACACCGAAATTTTTTATTTTGCGAGTACGGTTAAATACAAATGTTGCATTATGTAGCATGTCCAAGATATTAAATTACGCAGACAGATTATCCCTCGAGTTCCAAATGTATCGTTTAATAAATTTATGATAGAAAATATAGATTCCTATTTTGACAGCCTTATTAGAGAATTAACATACACTGATATTATTTGCCATGCTGAAGTGATTAATTTATTAATTTAAACAATTTATTAATCTCACATAAACTTCAAGAATAAAATAAATAGTGAAATGTGAAAAGATTTATTTTAAATTGAATTTAAATAAATTATGGAAAGCAAATACATGGTGTGATGTAGAATCACATATAGTTTTCTTAAATTTTACATTTTTCTAAATTACAGTTAAAGCTAATCTTTAATTAAATATCTAGTTTATCTTAATGTTTTATTTCGATCCCACAATAACTTTCCGTTCAAAAGAAAAGAAAGAAAAACATCTAGCATCTGCTTTATTACTGATAAACGGCTGTCAGATAAAGAGAATTCATTAAGATGCGTATTTCACCCTTGCTGGAAACAAATAAAAAAAGAACAAAGATATGCTTTGCTTGCGGTCAGTAAAATCGCTTTTCTCTCTGCTTAATTGTGATTCTAACTTATTCGTTAGGTAATAATCTTTCCTTGTGCATGCCACATTATTGTGTCTTTCATAAATTCTCCCAAAACAGAGTCCTAACGTACGAATTGGCGCGAATTCTTTTTGGCGTATTTTTTTAGGACTGCCCATTTCTGGTTGCCCTGTATTAAATTCAAAATCATCTTAATTGTTTAAAGCGTAACAGAAAATTTCATGGTTATGATATCATTCACTTTTCATATGCTCCTTTTCGCCAATTCTGGATGCCAATGTGTGAATTCTGAATGAGAAAATTCAATTGCCTCTCTCTCGCTTCATGCACTCAGTCATGTAACAAAGGTCTCTTGAAAAATGGTTACAGGCACCATCCCTAATTATTTCAGTAAGGAATGATTTAATTTTTATAACTCTACTTTAAATAAACAATGTTCTCAAAAGGCATTTATTTTATTGATCACAGCCTACAACTCTAGCGAATGCATTTTTTTGAAAAGAACCTGGTCGCAATACTTTAAAATACAGATCTACACTACACATGGATGTACGTTGTAATTTATTTTCGTTTTTATTATTATTATTATTATTATTTGCGCAAGTAATCACACTAACACTTTAAAATACTTTAGGGAAAAAGGGGAGTTATATTGGAGGACGCCAAGCCCATTTACATTAATTTTACTCTAACAATTTATAATTATTTAATATACAGGTATTTCCAAAAATAACGATCCATTCCATTGAAGACACTAATCTATTGATTTCTTTCACAGGTGTTTAAAGATATGCTCTTCTTAGAAAAAAGAATTGACTTTAATGCAAAGGAGAACTTTTGATTGTTCCTGTAATTGGACTACGCTTCCGATTTTCATAAAACTTGAAATGATAAAATTGCATAATTTTATCAAGTCAATTATATGCTTTAATTTTCAAATGATTCGATTGCGTAGTTTTTTGCTTTGTTATATGCGGACGTACAGACGAACACACAAAAGGACAGAGGAACAGACAAACGGACGGACTGAACGACGGCTATAGGTGCTTAGGGCATAATTAAGAACGCATCTGAAAAACGGTACTTAAGATTTCTTCTATTCGCATAATTAAACAATAAAATAAAATCTTGTAAATGACACGAAAATAAAAACATGAATTTAATAATATAAGATGAATAATTATTTAGAAATATTGAAAATTTTAATTTTCCGACTACGATTAAATATAAAATGAGGTTTAATTTCAATGTATTATGCAGCATGTCCAAGATATTAAGTTACGTAAGACAGATTATTACTCGAGCTCCAAATATATCGCTTCATAAATTTATATGAAATATAGATTTTAATTTTGACAGCCTTATTAGCCAGCTTAAATACTCTGATATTATTTGACATGCTGATGCGAATAATTTATTAATTTAAACAGTTTATTAATGTCACATAAATCTTAACGAATAAAATAATCAAGGAAATGTAAACAAATTTATTTTAAGTTTAATTTAAATAAATTAAAAAAAGAAAACACATGGATGTAATTTAAATTTTCTTTCGTTTTATTTACTTGCGCAAGTAATCACACTAACTCTTTAAAATACTTTAGGGAAAGGGAAGAGTTATATTGGAGGACGCCAAGCCCATTCACATTAATTTTACTCTAACAACTTATATTTATTTAATATTCAGGGTGTTTCCAAAATAGCGATCCATTCCAATGAAGACACCAATCTATTTATTTTTTTCACAGGTGTTTAAAGAAATGTTCTCCTTAGAAAAAAAAAAAATTGACCGTAATGCAATGGGGTGCTTTTCATTGTTCCTGTAATTGAACTAGACTTCTGATTTTCATAAAATTTAAAATGAGTCGACAAAGATATGCAACAATTATATATTTTAAATTTCAAACTATTCGGTTTGATAATTTTTTGCTGTATTATATGCAGACGCACACACAGAAGGATGGACGGACTGAACTATGACTATAAATGATACATATTTACGTAATTATGAACGCATCTAAAAACATACTACTGGTGGGAGTAAACACTGATTCTCAATCCTTTTTGCGGCACGTATACGTTAGGGTGGAGTGAAAAATCGAAAATTCGAATTTTCATTTTGGATAGCAGCCAAAAGTTGCCTTTTAGTACCTCTAATTCACGTGCAAATTTTCATGAATTTTGAAAAACTTCTTGAGTTCCCTACCAGAACATGAACCATAGACCTACCAGAACCATATACATTTATATTTTCATTGATTTATACGATAGATTCTTACCATAAATTGTACATTAACAGGATTTTTTGGTAATCTCGTTTGATATTTTTATATTTAAAATGTTTAGTGTAATTCCTTTCATCATTTTCAAACTTTAAGTCTTTATTTTTAAATATTTGAAATGGTTTATTGAGTTTTAAAAATTGTATGTTGTCATTTTTACAGTCAAAATGGGTACGTGTGTAAGCAAATCGAAGTTTACCATTACTAGAAGTTTGTGATTCTTCAAAACTAAATAAATCTGTTTTGCCAACAATAGCAGAATGCTATAAAATATTATTATTATACAAAACAATAAATAAAACACAGCAGTAATTGTAAAGTTTCGCCAAAATCAGAGGTAAAAAAAATCCTAAGAGAAAACATCTAATGCATCAATTATTGTAGTTTCCCAAAGACATATTGATTAAATGATAGACAATTTTATTATTTTTTCTGAATATCAGAAGCTTATTCAATTCTCCAAAATCAAAGGAAATTATGGAAAATTGGAGATATATGGTAGAACTATAATGAAGAACATAATCTCTGATTTTAAGAGTCAAATGAATTGTATGTGGGACACATTATACCATTTTTTGGAGCAGAAAAGATCATTGTAGGAAGTATTAAAATATTGCACTGAAAAACATTTAAACCTTGATAAATTCATGGCAATAGGTTGTGACAGAACAACTGTAAACAGTAAGATAAAAAATGCATGCTGATACATGCTAATAGATTTTTGAAACCAAGATTTAGTCGTCCGTTGTAGTGGTTAATATGTCAGCTCTCTACAAACCAATTGCTACTAAGTCATTGAACTTAATAAACAAAATAAAGGCTCACGAGCTTTTCCTGTTCTAACTGGAAAGTCGTTGGATCAATGTGAACAATAGAAGTTATGGAAATTAAAAAATATCTGCTTCTGTCTCAGAGAAATGAACTCTGGAGAGTTAAATGTAGACTAAAATTATTTTCTGACATGTGTCAAACATTTGCATCTGGTTAATGCTCCTTAAATCTGGTAAATTGTAATCCAGCAAGAATGTCGCGCTCTAAATGATTGACAACTGCCAATTGATTAATTGGATTTCAGATTGGAAGTCAGAATTCATCCCAAAATCTGAAGATTATGGCTGAATTTGTAATGAAAGCACATTCGTCTATGTTTTTTCACTTCAAGAAAGATTCTTCTTGCAAATATAGAGCTCAAAGCATTTTTTATAACAATTAAGTTGTTTCGTTATTTGAGGGAATATTTAAAGAAAATTCTCAAACCTGTTATTCAACAAAATGTATACTTCTGTCATTGAGATGAAAATTCACAGCAACGATAACCGATAAAAAAATCATGTTGGAGAATTTGGATTCTGAAGAATATTGAAGATGAAGGATATTATATGTTCTACAATAAGACAGTTTCATATTCCAATATTAAAGTTCAGTGTTACAAACTATATAAACATTATTAACTAGCAAGAATGTGAAATCACCCCACATTCTTAAAAGAATACTAAGAGAAAAACTGGAAATTCTCAGAAAAAAATCGAAAGTTCCATCTTTTCATTGAAAAACTTCCCTGTTAGAATCAAGTATCCGAAGGATGAGTAAACTTAGTTGTTGAAGTGCCATTAGTGGTTGTAGTAGTAGAAACAAGAATCAGATATATATGAGCAAAAATCAAATCACAAAAGGTAATACCTAATTTTGATAACAAAGACCAATATAAATTAGAGTGAAATGAAAGATCGTTTTACAATACATTGTATATATTCTTTTCATTTCATTACTATACGTTCAGAAAACTTCACTTCCTTTATGTTTAGAGAACTATCTTTCATGTGCATTCGAAAAATAAAAGTGAAATGCATGTCTAATTATTGTGTTTTCTCTTCTCTGAGACAATACAATTCACATTTAAGGGTTTCATTCGCGATTCAAAGCGTTAAAACGCAACGATACTTAGATCGTTCACAGGTAATACTTTAAGAAGTCATTTTTGTGGGTTATTTTATTGCAATCAGAAATTTAGTTTTAAAAAAAAGTTGATTAATTTACACTACATATTGGAATCTTGATTTTCACATGAAAAGAGCATAATCTTTAAGAGCTGGTAGGGAACTAAAATGAATTCCAAATGAAATGAAATTTTAACCATATATTCAGTGTGCCAGAAAGCAACATTTAAGACCTATCCAAAGAAAAAATTTCGAAAAAAAAAATTTTTTTTTGTTTATTTACACTACATAGTGAAATCTTGATTTTCACATATAATGAGCATAATCTTTAAGAGCTGGTAGGGGACTAAAGATGAATTCCAAACGAAATGAAATTTGAACCTTATATTCAGTGTGCCAAAAGGCAACTTTTTAGACCTATCCAAAGAAAAAATTCCAAAAAAAAATTTTTTTTGGTCTTTTTCACTCCACCCTAGTATACGTGTCGCTCGTCTCCAAGGGGTTAAAAAAGACAGATGGACGGGCTGAAAGACAACTATAGAAACTTCGTTTTACATAATTACGAAAGCACCTAAAAACGGTACTTATGATTGTTCTATTCCTATAATTAAACAAGAAAATGAAATCTTGCAAATGACACGAAAATAAAAAGAACACGAATTTAATAATATAAGAAGAAAAATTACTTACAAATTGTGAAAATTTTAATTTTTCGACTACGAATAAATATAAAATAGGGTTTAATTTCAATGTATTATGCAGCACGTCTAAGATATTAAGTTACGTAGACAGATTTTCCCTCGAGTTTCAAATATATCGTTTAATAAATTTATGTTATGAAATATAGATTCTAACTTTGACAGCCTTATTAGATAAGGTACCCTGGGGTAATAACGCCAGGCGGGGTAATAACGCCAAGTGCTTATATTTTGCATAATTGTGAAATAATCAGGTAAATGACACCCATGTGCTCTGCGCAGAAGGGTTTTGAGTCATATAAATCGCAAAAAACAGCTTCAAGTTAATTTGTTTCATTTTTAGGTCTTATTGTTTTTACAAACAACTAAAATTAACGCTTGATCTAAAATTTGCGAGATACGTTTTGTGATATGAAGACTATCTTTTTATCCGGAAATATTTTGTTAATTACATAAATTTGTAGTGCATTTCATGTACTTTTAAAATGTTGTTGAAGATTTTGGATATCTTCTCGAGATAATTTGTAATTAAAAATGTACTGCGCAATAACTATACCGGGGTAATAACGCCAATCCTTGACATTAATACCCCGGTTGATTCCCTACAGTGGCCGAGCTACATCCTAATACTGATTCAAATAAACACAGTTAAAACTGTGCAATGTTTCTCATATTTCTATTTAAGTGGTCCTTTTTAAGCAAAAAGAAGCTCACGGTCTGACATTCTTTTGCCTCATCCTCCCCCCCCCCTCCCACACACACACACACCACACCTTTATTTTTCTTACACTTTCACAAAAAGTGAACATTTTCAATAGCTTAGAATGCAATTTGTCAATTTCTAAGTTTGTAGAGTTTGTATTTTTAGAATTGGGCTATCTACATGCAATTATTCCATCTTATTTCATAGTTTTTTTTGCATGGCGTTATTACCCATATAGGTGGGTAATAACGCCAAATAGCATTGGTCAAGAAAAAACGCCATTACATTTTATGAATACATATCTGTTAAATTATTTTATTTTATATAGATAGTCAATGAATTGCTGTATCAGATCCTATATTTGTTTGAAAAATACAACCTAAAACTAAGCCGTGAAAATTGGTAGAACCTTAACGTGGCGTTATTACCCCAGGGTACCTTAGTTCAATTACTCTGATATTATTTACAATCCTGATACGAGTAATTTATTTAACATTTCCAGTTTATTAATTTAAACAGTTTATTAATTTCACATAAAATTGAAGTATAAAATAAACAGTTAAGATATAACATAACAATAAAATAAAATCTTGTAAATGACACGTAAATAAAACGAATTTAGTAATATGAGATAAATCGTTGTGTGGAAATATCGAATTTTTTTTATTTTGCGAGTACGGTAAAATACAAATGGGTTTAATTTCAATGCATTATATAGCATGTCCAAGATATTAAGTTACGTAGGCGAATATCCCTCGAGTTCCAAGTATATCGTTTAATAAATTTATGATTCGAAGTATAGATTCTAATTTCGACAGCCTTATCAGCCATTTCAAATATTCTGATATTATTTGTTATGCTGAAGTGAATAATTTATTAATTTAAACAGGTTATTAAATTTCGTGCAAACTTGAAGAAAAAAATAAACGGTAAAATTTGAAGAAATTTATTTTAAGTTGAATTTAAATAAATTATGAAAAGAAAATACATGGATGTACGTTATAATTTCTTTTCGTTTTTTTTATTTTCGCATATAATCACACTAATACTTTAAAATACTTCAACCACTTAACTGACCAATATTTTCGAAGAAAAGTAAATCAGATAATGCCTATGGTTTCGTACCTTTTACAGAATTTTATTATCTTTCATCACCTTTTTTTAAAACAAAAACATAATTTTTTTTGCCTAATTAAATAAGAAAAGTGCTCCTATTGATGCAAAATTTAAAATAAAAAATTACTGTTGAGAATAATAAATCATGATTGAAATATGAATGCCCGTACGCATTTTCAGAAAGAATCACGTTTTGAGCTCCAGCCTTGGCGAGTTGGCGAAAACGAGAACGTTCAGCTAGCTGCAACGCCAAACACAAAATAAACTAAGTTCAAATGCGTCATAAAACATATGATTAATAGAATTATATTTATTACAAGAGAATCTTTAGTACTGTTTTTAATTTAAATTCTCAACTTCTTCGAACATAGCGAGTTAAGGAAATAATATTTTTAAATTACGAAAAAAAAAAACTGTTTAGATGTTCTGTGAACTTTAAAGCATTTTAATCTGAAAAAGCTCTTTTTTTTAAACTATGTTTTAATCGTAAACAACGGTGAATAACATTTCCTCATGTTATAGTTTTTGTTTGATAACATTTACGGAAAAAACAAATGAACAATAAGCGCGATCTCTTTGCAGAAGGAAGGGTTGCTATTCGCTAGGTGTTTGACGTCACAAACAAGAAAGTGTGCGTAGCGTTAACTTCATCTCCGCGCCAATCGTTGTTCTGGAGATAAGGTGCTCAAAACGTGATTCTTTCTTAAAATGCTGCCCGTACGTGCTACGGGCAAATCATGATTGAAAAGGCACGTTGTTCGTAGAACGTACGGTCAAATCAGGGAAGCAATTAAGAAAAGACACGAGTTCTATTGGGGGACGCCACGCCCATTCACGTTAATTTTACTTTAGCAATTTATACTTACAAGGGGACCACCAAACATGGTGCTCACAGATTTTGATGAATTCAAAGTATATTGTAGGGGTCATACCATTAATTATTCGGCTGAAAGGGTTCTTTCAAATGGGCCTTGGTTTTTGAGAAATTGGGGGTCAAAGTTCAGCGTATATTTTAAGTACTTATTAGTAAAGCTGAATGTCAACAGCTTCGTGTCTCCGTGGTAATGCACGAGATTCCAGACCCGGAGGTGGCAGGTTCAACTCCAAGTTGGAGCTTTTTTTTTTTTTTTTCTTCTTCTTTATATGTTTCGTATACGTTAAATTTTTTAAGCAGAATTGGAAATTATACAGCTTTCAACTTATTAATATTTTCTTATGGGGATAGTTTACTTTTTTCATTTTTTTCTTATTTAAAAAAATATGGCTCAAATGATAAACTAATTACACTTCAAAATTCATGAAATAAATAAAAATAAATAAAAAATGCATATATAATTAAAATTTTCAAAAGTATGAAAATTTTGATTGTTTTAAAATCCCTTCTACTTTAAATATTAATAATTTTGCTCAATTACATATACATATATATATTGCTAAGTAAAAAAAAAAAATCATACCTTTGTAAATTCATTAAATTCACATTCTTCATTCAATATCCGTTCATCTACCTCAATAAATTGTCGATTATCTCATATTTCTAATACTGAATTATGAAATTCTTCAGCTATAGCAATGGAAGAAAAGGAAATATCATCCGATTGGGAATTTGTAAGCAGACTATCATTTCGTAACAACATCTCGCAATATTTTAATGCATTCGTAATTTCGCCTTTTTGTTCCTTTTGCAAACGAAAGTTTTCTGTACTAGTGCTGCTTCCTTCTATTACAGTATTTTTAGCATTCAACCCATTTTTAGCATTCGATACAAATCTACCAATTGCATACTCAATTTTCATACCATAATTTCAGTTATACACATACATACCAATATTTCAAATATTTTATTTGTCTGCAAAAGAAAGAAAATGACAACAGCAAAAACCATTTCTATTTTTGCTTGATTTTACCGAGAAAATAAAAGCAGGCGAATAAAATAAATATATATCATTTTATGTATCGTAAATTCTAATTTCATTAGCAGACGACTTTCCAATCTAGTTGATTTTTTTATTAAACGTTAGAGATAAATGTATTTAAAGATCAGTAAAAATTTGGATAATATTTTAGCACTACTGCATTAATATTTAATTACACTTTCGAAGGTATGCATTATTTGAATTAACTAATCCTATAAATATTTGAGAAATTGCACCTGAAAATTATTTTGTATAATTTATAGAAAAAAGGATAAATTTTCATTTAAAATATTCCACAAAAAAAAATGGGATAGAAAAAAGAAAAATTATTATTTCAGAATTGTGATTAGAAAAGAAATTACATAATAATTAATAAAAAAGGGTTAAAGACATAAATTCGTTATGCAGTTTTGTCAATAAAAATATTAGTTTAAAAATTGCAGATAAAAAGAAATTTTCATGAAATACATTCGAAAATATAAATTTACTTTATTAAGAAAATATTAAAAAGTTCAAAGCTGTAGAATTCCCAATTGTGCTTAAAATATGTAGCATGTAAAAAATATATAAAGAAAGAAAAAGAAAGCGCCAACTTTTTTTTTTTTTAACTTATCAATATATATAAATGTAATTGAGCAAAATTATTAATATTTAAAGTAGAAGGGATTTTAAAACATTCAAAATTTTTATACTTTTGAAAATTTTAATTATATATGCATTTTTTATTTATTTTTATTTATTTCATGAATTTTGAAGTGTAATTAGTTTATCATTTGAATCACATTTTTTTAAATAAGAAAAAAAAATGAAAAAAGTAAACTATCCGCATAAGAAAATATTAATAAGTTGAAAGCTGTAGAATTTCCAATTCTGCTTACAAAATTTAACATATACGAAACATATAAAGAAGAAGAAAAAAAAAAACTCCAACTTGGAGTTGAACCCGCCACCTCCGGGTCTGGAATCTCGTGCTTTACCGCAGAGCCACGAAGCTGTTGACTGACCGCTTTACTAATAAGTACTTAACCCTTTCGTGGTTATAAGCGCGTATACGCGCCCAGAATACCACTTAATTTGAATTGCGAAATGCCATACTGACACCGGAATTTTTAAATGAAAATTTTAATTTTAGAAAGAACGTAAAAAAAACATTTATATATTATGAAATAAATTTGTTTTTAAATTCCGGTGTCATTCAATCATTTTAGTATTTTATGAATAGAAGTGCTTTAACCGTCAAAGGGTTAAAATATACACTGAACTTTGACCCCCAATTTCTCAAAAACTAAGGCCCATTTGAAAGAATCCTTTTAGCAGAATAATTAATGATATGACCCCTACAATATACTTTGAATTCATCAAAATCTGTGAGCACCATGTTTGGTGGTCCCCTTGTTAGTTAATATACATCGAGTTCGAAAAGCAACGATGCATTTCAATGAAGACACTAATGTGGTGATTTCTTTCTCAGGTATTTGAGTAAATGCTCTCCTTAGAAGAAAGAATTGGCCATAATGTAACGGAGTACTTTTGACTGTCCCTATAATTGAACTAGACTTCCGATTTGCATAAAATTTGAAATGACTCGAAATAAATGATCAAATACAATGACTTTAATATCAAATACAATTATAATCAAATACAATGACTTTAATGGATCAATGACTTTAAATAAATTATCAAAATGATATACAAGTATGTACATTATAATTTGTTTTCGTATTATTTAGTTGATCAAATAATCACACTAAACACTTTAAAAATTTTAAGAAAACACACGAGTTCTATTGAAGGACGCTACGCCAATGCACGTTGATTTTACTCTATATTCATTTAATATACAGGGAGTTCCAAGAATAACGATTCACTTCTATGAAGATACTAATGTATTGATTCTTTTCACATGTTTTTGAATAAATATTTTCCGTAGAATAAAGAGTAGGCCGTAATTTAACGGAGTACTTTTGATTGTCCCTGTAATTGAAGTATGCATCCTATTTTCATAAAACTTTAAGTGGCTGGACAAAATTATGCAACAATTATATGCTTTAATTTTCAAATGATTCGATTGCGTAGTATTTTGCCCTGTTATATGCGTACAGACAGACGGACACACAGAAGGACAGAGGAACAGTCGGACGGACGGACTAAACGACTATAATAGGTGTTTCGCATTTGCATAATTACGAACGCAACAAAAAAAGGGCACTTCAGATTCGTTCTGTTCGTATAATTTAACAATAAAATAAAACATCGCAAATGACACGAAAATAATAAAAACGAATTTAATATGAGATGAACAACACAAACATCAAAAAAATTTCTTTTTGCGATTTCGATTAAATATAAAGTGGGGTTTAATTTCAATGCATCATGTCTAATATATTCAGTTACGTAGACAGATTATCCCTCGAGTTCCAAGTATATCGCTTAATAAATTTATGATATGAAATATAGATTCTAATTTTGACAGCCTTATTAGCCAGTTCAAATACTCTAATGTTATTTGTCACGCTGATGCGTGTAATTTATTCATTTAAACATTTTATTAATTTCACATAAAACTGAAGAGTAAAATAAAGAGTGAAATGTGAGGAGATTTATTTTAAGTTGAATTTAAATACATTTATTAAAAGAAAATACATGTATGCCCATTATAATTTCTTTTCGTATTATTTACAAGCGCAAACAAAAAAAAGTTAAATGAGTTTAAAATACTTTAACTACTTGACTGATCAATATTATTAGAAAAAAATTCAAATAATGCCGATTTTTTTCATATAATTTAAAGAATATTTAATCTCTTATCACCGTTTTTTTTAATCAGGAATTTTCGTGTACTGAAATCAGGAAAATACCCGTATCAAAAATATGCAAAATTTAAAATAAAAATTTACTGGTAACAATAATAAGCCATGGTTGGAATATTAATACCCAGACGCAATAGGAGCAAATCACAGTTCGAAAAACCACCTTGCCCCTATGACGTAAGGGCAAATCAGGGAGATGGTTAAGAAAAAACACGATTTCTATTAGGCAATGGCACGCCCACTCACGTTAATTTTACTCTAACATTTTATACTCATTTATTAACATTTATAAAGGGTGTTCGAAAAATAGTGATCTACTTCTATTAAAAAACACTAATCTATTGATTTCTTCCACAAATGTTTGAAGAAATTCCCTCCTTATGAGAAAAAATAATAGCCTTCTTTTCCGAGAAACAGGGTGATAAAACATAGAAAGGGGCGTCAGCCGTATCATCGAAAATACTTAAAACAGCCACTAACAAGGCCAATATCAGGCTATGAACGTGGGCTCCTTTCAACTGCCTCACGAATGCTGTAAACGGTATCGTCAGATGTTAATGGTCGCAGGGCCGGTGAGAGGGAGGGGGCACAGGGGGCGATTGCCCAGGGGCCCGGAACATAGAGGGGCCCCGCACCGTACCGAACAAATATAGAGATTTCATAATAATCCAAATATGAAAGTGCACACATTTCTTTTAATTTACAAGTTAACTAAAAAATGCTTCCCAGAATTGTTGTGAGAAGATTTTCACTCAAGATATTAGTACTAAAGATAAAGTACTTTTGGTACAATAATCCCTGCGTAAAACAAGACACATCTTATCTCTTCTTGTCTTTTAATGAGGCTAGTACTAACCTATAAACTGTAATACTGTCAATTCGTTCATCATTTTTCTTACAAACAGCCAGGAACTTCTTGTTTTCCTAAGAAATTTAGAACGGACCCTTTTCTAACTACAGACTGTCATACCCATGCCTTGAGGCAAAAGAACCTCTAGACTACAATAGGTCCCTCTGATACTGGCAACAAGACCGGCGCATTTATCAGACAAATGGTGCCACTGCACACTAATTGCAATCTCCTTAGGGGTATGTATACAGGCACTGATTACCGATTAGGCACGAGAAACGCATGCTTCTCTTGGAAAGTTTTGAAAGGGCCCGAAATAGAGAGCATAGGGGTCCTAAATTTTATATGGAATTAACTTAATTCTAAAATTTAATCGAATTTCCTTTCAAACTATTAATATATATATATATATATATATATATATTATTTGAGTGCTCAACAAAATTATACAAGTGTCTTATTTACCAAAAATGAAAAATGCTATTCGATTCCAAATCCTTTCAATAATCAGGATTGTTGATTTTATATTTTTACAGTTAATAATTAGTTAGAAAATGCGTCAAACTTTCACGTTATTGAGAAATGAATTTAAGAACCACCAAGATGTATATACATATCTAAAGATTGCGTAAACATAAGTTCTTTATCCCTATTAATAATTTTACAAATCATGTTGTCTTGCCCCGTCACACCTTGAGATCAATTAAGTTCTTGCCCGGCTCGTGTATATGTAGAAAAACAATGCAACCCTGATCTCACCCGGTACAGGTCTACTAAAAAAATATTAAGCCGGGGTTCCACTCAATGTAAATGTCCGATGCTAATCTCTACACTGCACAAGTTAAATTACTGTATTGATCTTGTCAAAATAGTATCGACTCGTGTTGCATATTTATACATATTCTCGTTAAAGAGATATTCATCGAAAAAAGCTCATATTTCATTGTTTATGCCTAAAACTATATAATGGGCCTGTAGGCTCATTAATTTTTTTTATCGGTTTAGCCCCGCCCGTTGCAAAAAATTATTCTAATTCTGCCTGCCCGGCTCGTTCCTTGCAGACCTCTACAATACATTCTATTATGTTCATATTGTATTTTTATAAAATTGTATATTTTGTCTGAAACATCTATTTACTACTTTATTACAGTGAATATTTTTTTATCTTTCAAAATACATTGTAATTTTAATTCTTGTTTACCTGTTTGCTTAATTCTTGTTTTCCTGTATCGTCAGATTTTTTGAGGATTGGTGAGCATAGCTTGTAGGCTGTAGAGCCTCCTAATATTTTAACCCTTTAAGCACCCAGCTTATTTTTTACTTTACGTTAGATTTATAATACAACACGTATAAAAACATTTGTATGAGGATCCGCTTATGATTGCTTTATATATTTATCTTATGCATGGCAAAAATAAGATAATAAATAGTGAATAATCAGCACCGTTCACAGCAAAAAAAAAAAAAAAAATGTTATAAGAAATTTCCGCTTTTAAAATATCTGGTATATTAATATGGTATATGTCAAACTGAAAAAAAAATGAAAATATGAAAACGAATTCCATATTATTTATTTATTTTATTTACTTATTTATTTAGTTTTGCAGTATTTAAGTTTTTTGCAGCGGTTTTTAACATTAGCAAAAAAAATTCAATGATAAACTTTTTTGCCAATTTTTTTCAATTTTCGAGAATTTTTCGCTTTTTGAGGCAATTTTTTAAACATACGTAAAAAGAAAATTCAGTTACAGTTTTTTAGCTCAATACAGTAAATTTTATTGCCCGCGAACTTCGAAAAAAAATTATGCAATTTCTGGCATTCCTTCGTGTTTTATGGCGATTTATTTATTTTTCTAAACGAAGAATTCTCATTTAAATTTTAATAGTCCTTTGGTTAAATTCAAGTTGTAAGGTTATCAAATCTTTTCCAAAGGCAACGTGAACGAAATCTTAAAAAATTGAATTTAATCTGTGTCGAAATAAAACATTAATTCAAGGTTTGTTTGATTCAATGTTGGAATAGACGTAACTCGATTAAATGTACGTTGTCGAAAATGGTGCAACCCGACAAGAAATTTGTTCACTTTGAAGTTTGTTTTAGAAAAATTGACCATTCAAGATCTGCTGGTTTTGTTAGGTGTAAAATAAAACTGAAATGGAAAATTAAATGATTATATTTCTCCAAAATTTTAGAGGGAAGGGGGGCAAAAAATTTTTTTGGGCAGGAGACCTCAAAAGACCTTCTTCAGAAATCCTACCTATTATGCTTAGTGAGAAATCAAATGTTGTTAAAAATGTTTGCCGCTTTGCGTAAAACTGAAGTGTGAACTTCAAAACTGAAGTTGTTTCCCATATTTTTCTTAACACGTGTTTGACAATGTGTTTTTGTTAACACATATAAAAAATCGTGAAAAAACGACGCAGAGCCATAATAATGAAAACAAAAGTTCCCACTTAAAAACTATTATCCCCTTCTCTCTTAAAAATTATATTAAATGTGGTTTTTATGTAGTTCTTTATCTCTGTCGTTTATTGTTGTGTCAAAATTTTAAAGCCATATTTGACTTAAAAATTTATTTCAGAATGAAAAATAAAGATACCTATGGATTTTCTATGATAAAATGATACGTCGTTTAAAGTATTTCGATCATATTCAAGCCCACATGCTAGATTGCCGCGCTAACGTATATTCTCAATACCTACTCAGTTCAGATTCGATACTGGTAATTTTCAGCAAATTTTTTTGATATGAAATTTATTTAAATATTCTGAATGACTTATGAACGCGATTGCTATGACACGAAGTCGTGAAATTATTATTATCGTTCGAGGTCTAGCATTCTATTAAGAAAACAAGTCTTTCATTGAGTGTCAATTTGTTTTAACAATTTTGCTATTATCTCTATGTAATAATGATAATATCCTAATATCCTTTAAATCGAAATTTAAAATGAGGCTATGAGCAGAAAACTTTTTAAAAATATTCTAAATTACGATTTTGTGGATCTTTTAAATATTTTTTTTAATTATTTTAACATTCATTTCAAACGCGCAAATATTATTTGGCATATTTCAACATACTAGTTTAAATCATTACAGATACATCACATTTATAAGGCAAGGGCATGTTTCTTAAATATTTAAAAACTGATTGAAATTAAATGTTTGTGTTTGCAAATATTTTGTGTTATAAACATTGAGACAGTCGAGTTGATGAAATGTAAAATTCAGAATACAATGAAGTAAGTCTTTTTATGTCAAAATTGAAAGTTTAATAATCACCTTTTAAATTAAATCTCTTTGTAAATCTGAATCTGATTCAATTAGAGAAAATAGCATTGATTTATATAAAAGACAATAACCGTTACGTTCTTAAGTTTAAAAAAATTCAATGATTCGAATAAGCGGCCAATTTTTTGTACTTTTTCTTGTAGGGGCCATTAATTTTTGCCTGCCCAGGGGCCCGTGAAACCTGTCACCAGCCCTGAATGGTCGTCCCATCTCCCTGAAAACATCGACTCAGGATAACTTTTCCTAGCTTTTATCTCATTGTTAGGGTTATTCCTTCCTGAACGTTCACTATCTCCTAGTCTCTAATTTGTAAATACTTTGTAAATACTTATGTAAATATTTGTAAATATTTTTTTCTCTTATATATATTCTCATTTATTTTATTTATTCTATTTGATTCCTTTAAAGGGCCTTTGGCTTTTTGGAACCCGATTTCCTCCCCCCCTCTCTCTTTTTTGTGTTTCTGACGTTCTGTTTGTCACTTTGGCTATGACTTCAATTGTTCTATGTATCATTTCTCTACTAGAGGTAAGGAGTTGATCTCTCCAGGCACTCTGACAACTATCTCGTCCAAGTCCAAGTCAAGATGGTCATCCAAGATTTTTTTTATCAACCACGCTAACGGTTCATCAGAATTTTTTCGCAAGTAGCCTGATATTGGCCCTTGTTGGTGGCTTTTTTCCGTATTTCCGATGGTAGAGTTGACTAACTTCTCCATACGTTTTATCTTCCAGTTTCTAGGAAAGGACGGTTATTCTTTTTTCTAAGGTAAGCATTTCTACAAAACCTGTGAAAGATTATAATAGATTAAAGATTTTATAAAAATGAATCATTATTTTTTAAAACACCCTGTTTGTAACTAAGTTTTTACATATACTTTAATTCTTGTGTTTAGCAAATCTATGCAAGAACTTCGCACAAGTTAGAAGTGTCTAAGCTTTTTAGCTTCAGATCTATATGTCAAAAAAAATCCCTGTCGGTTGGGCCTATAGGCGGAGGTAGATTTCGAAGAGTGCTCATTTCAACAACAACAAAAGAAAATGTATATGTTTAGAGATAAACCCAGTTTAATAACTTCATTTGGACGTTTATGAAAATTTTTTAATTTCATTTTTCTGCAAAAACTGGTTTTATCAGAATCATCTTAAGAAAAATTCAGCTCAAATGCAAATTTTGACAACATATTTTGAAATAAATTCTGAATTTATTTCAAAAAATCGACCAATACCGTACATTATACAGCTCCTAAATAACAAGAAACTGTCAGTTGAATGCATTTGAGAAAAAAATTTAATTTAAAAATGAGTCATAAAATAACCGATTTATTGTTTGAATACATCCTTAATTCTGTAATCATGATTGCTTCGGAAACTTTTGTGCGAAATACTCACTTTGACAACATTTTTAAAAATATATTCTATCTTTATCAAAAAACTGGCCAATGCGTCACAGTATATAGTTCCTAAATAAGAGGATCTGTAAATTGGATGCGTTTGAGAGCGAAAATGGATTTTAAAACGAGTCATAAAAAACGCAATTTGCTATGTGAAAACTTCCTTAAATTTTCAAATCACGAAGACTTCGAGAAATTCTGTTCAAAATACCCTTTTTGGTAACTTTTTTCGAAATATATTCTGTCTTTATCAAAAAACCGATCAGTGCATCACATTATATAGTTCCCAATAAGAGGATCTGTAAATTGGATGCGTTTGAGAGCAAAAATGGATATTAAAACGAGTCAGAAAAAAAAAACGCAATTTCTTATTTGAAAACTTCCTTAAATTTTCAGTCACGATGATTTCGGAAAATTCTGTTCAAAATACCCTTTTTGGTAGCCTTTTTTGAACTATATTCCGGCTTTATCAAAAAACTGACCAACGCATCACGTTATATAGTTCCTAAATAAGAGGATCTGTAAAATGGATGCGTTTGAGAACAAAAATGGATTTAAAAACGAGTCAGAAAAAAACGCAATTTCTTATTTGAACTTAAATTTTCCGTCCCGATGACTTTGGAAAATTCTGTTCAAAATACCCTTTTGGTACCCTTTTTTGAAATTATTCTGTCTTTATTAGAAAACTGACTAGTGCGTCACTTTATACAGTTTCTAAATAAGAGGATCTACCATTTGGATGCGTTTAAAATCAAAAATGAATTTAAAAATGAGCCAGAATATAAGCAGTTTGGATTTGAGGTTTTTTCTCCAACTCCAATTTTTGTTTAATTTCTTTTTGCTATACAAATTGGTCCTATGAAAAACTTGTGGATATAAAAGTTGTAGATATTTTTGAGAAGATGTAAAATAAATTTAATCAGATTTGATATCGTAAAAATTGACGGAGTTATGGATTTTTCTCTTTTTTTCACCGCCCTTTTTCTTTTCTTTTTTAATTTTTTTCATGGGTAAAAGTTTATCCTATCAAAACCTTGTATATACAAAAATTTTAGATAATTTTAAGAACATTTACAAAATAATTAGTTGGACTTGATATCTTGAAAATTGACGAAGTTATGAATGTTTTCCTCTCAAAACCCCTGTTTTTTTTCGCCCTTGAGCCCACTTCTAAATTTATCAAAAATCTGTCATGCATAAACTTTTGGCCCAATTTTAAGAAGAAATATATAAACTTCAAACCGATTTGATATCTACTTTAATAAAGAAGTTATGGCGTTTTTTCGGTTTTCACAAAAACGCCCCCTATTCCGACCCCCTTGGTCCGATTTTGTCCATTAACGAACTTAGACGAGATTTTATCCCCTTTGATTTTATGTACCAGTTTGGTGGAGATTAGTGAAGAATTATAGAAGTTATCGTGTCCATAAAAAAGTGATATATATATATAAATATGTAATGATTCGACGAGATCGATGTTCCATAACAATGTACAAGTTCCAGTGGCACACCATCTATGAGGCAGAACAGATTACTACTACCAAGAATCAACAGTGGGACGAGCTGAGCAGTCGCTCCGGCAATTTGACCAGCAGTGGATGAGTTTATTGGGCTATTTCCCCATAAGAAAGTTCAATCAAGCAGTCTTTAAATTAATTTTATTAGAACTCATAAATAAGTTAAGTTCTTTCACGCAATCACCTTGGCACTCTCATCGAATAACTTCCACTTCACCAACTCCGTGATTAAGCTACATTCCACAATATTAGAATTTTGGGGAGAAAGAAGAAACAGCATCCTAATAATTTTTGAAAGTCAATCGCATTCTCGGGAAACATGACATGGCTTCCGAGTAGTTTTTTAAGAAAAAATGCATTCTAATTCAGCGGAGCAATAAAACGCGCGTCTTGATAGTTTAAAGAAAAGGTGCATTCTACTCTCCTGAAAAGCCAAATGAAAAAATCATTTTCACGACAAAACTAGCGCCCTCCTACTCCGCGTCAATCATTTTAAAAATCCAATCAGGATGGACTCGAGCCTCTAATGGACAAAATGATCAATTCTAATTGGCCGTAATAGGCGGTCTATTGGCAAGAACTATATTTTTTCCTCGGAACACTAAGCCCTTTAGCAACGCGTAGTAACACTTGTCACGCGATGTTAAAAAATAAAAAATAAAATTAAAATCGCAGGAATATGCCAGAAAGTAAAAAGCTTACGAAATACTTCCCGCCTTTTTGAGAAGCAAGAAATAATTTATTAATAACTAAAGTAAGAAAAAGAATTTTAGCTGTTACAAGTTACGAAACTAAGATTGAAATATGTTCCACAAATTTAGAATTGAAGCTAAGAGAGAATAAAAAAAATGGCGCAAATTTTTATTTTTATTTTATTACAAATCCCCCCTCCCAGAAAGACGGGTGAAAAAGTAGGTCTGAGACCTGCAATTTCACAGAAAGGGAGATGATGCAGACTTAGCTCACAAAGTTGTTGATATAAGTAATAATAATTAGATACTGAATAAAAAAAAAATTTAATTAATTTCTCTTTTTTATATAAATATAGAATTCAAATTTAAAAACACCAAGGTGATGCGTGGAATAACTTCAAATTTAAATACAATAAAATAGGCTTCAATACAAATACAAGATAAAATCTTGTTTAAAGTACACATCAAAAAGTAATTTGAAAATATAAGCAATTACCCATAGTAATAACATAAAAATGAAACATAAAAATGAAAAACAATAACGTTAAATTCTTTTTTAACAATGTCAAATCTAGAAATCAATTTTTAAAAGTTTGTTTCAAAAATCCTCTTAAAGTCATATTTGGAATGGCATAGTTCATTACCTCATTTCAAGGATGTCTAATTCATTTAACTGTCCAAATTCATCAGCTAACATTATAATATTAGTTCAGTTTTTGTGTGAGTAAGTCCTTGAACATTCATAACAGTTCCATTTTGGAATCTTTGTGAAAATACTTTTATAATTGTATTTTTAATTAATAACACATTTTATAATATAGTAATAATAAAATTTAACAATGTAAATAATAAACAATATAATTAAGAAACATAATAAGGAAAAATATCAATAATAATAAATATCATAAGTGTAAGTAAATCTCATAATGGGTATAAGTAAATCTCTTAATAAGTAATAATAAATATCACAAAAGACATTCTTTAAATACTTAATCTCGTTTATCTCATCTCATATTTTTGGGATGAAATATAGAGAGAAGTGGAATAAAATAAAAAATGCAATCAACTATGAAATCATTTACTTAATCTGGTAATCCGAGTACAGGATTAAGTAGGAATATGTACAAAAAAAAAATTAAAATATAATATGATAAATTAAAATAAAATAAAGATAAATAAAAATTTTGTTCATGTTTGAGAATGCACGTGACCTTTAAACTACTAAGATTCTTAAAAAGAAATATTAATAAATGATAAAAATAAAAAACAAGATCTATTCATGTCAAATAATTACGCAATAAATATTCTCTCGGTGTGATAAAACATTGCAAGATGCAAGTAGGAAAGAGAAAAAGAAACAAAATTATATTATAATTGACATGTACTTGGACTGGAATGCAGAAGCAAAGAAAGAGAGAAAGAAAAAAAAATATATTAAAATAAAGTGATAAAAATTTTGTTACTTGGCAAATAATTAATTTAATAATTGATAGATTAAATTTAATATTACAAATAGGTTCAGTTGAAAGAAAAAAAAATATATTCTAAGTAGAGTAATTCAGTACAGAATAAGAAATTTCCACTTTGTTCGTCTACGCCGGCATAAATAAACAAATATAAAAATTTCCAGACAAGTGACACTCTCGCTGCAGTCAAGAGATATCATTGCCATTCTGTGAGAATTACAGGATATTATCTGAATTAAAATATGAAAAGAAATTTACTGTTTAAGAGAAAAAACTATAAAATGATAAACTAGAGATATAGTTTAAGCTACAGTTTTTACCTGAGTTTGTTGTTGTTGATTAGGGGGTTGTTGCTCATGACTTAATTTAAATTTATCAGGGGAATAATAAGGCCTTAATTTAGATACATGTACTATTTCTGAACTTTTGAACTGGTTTTGCCTATCAATTTCAAAATTTACTTCGGATAATTTGTTAAGAATTTTATAAGGGCCACTAAATACTTGTGACAACTTTCTAGTATTAGGGTACTGAAATTCTTCATAGATAACTAGATCTCCTATTTTAAAATTTGGTTCGATATAATCTTTATCATAATATCTTTTATTTTTTAAATGAAATTCATCAGTTCTTGTTTTAGCAATTTTAAGTGCTTCATGAACAGGGGGATAATAATTTTGTTGTAAGGGGGAGTCATAGGATAATTGGCCAAAAAGCAAGTACGCAGGTGGAAATTTGGTAATAGAATGGGGTGTATTATTATATTCATTAATTACCTCAGTTAAAAGCTTAGTCCAGGGAATTTTAGAGGTAGTGGAGTTTACTTTACATTTTAATCTAGTTACTATTGTCTGATTTACTCTTTCACATTTCCCATTCGTTTGTGGATGATGGGCAGTGGTCAAACGTTGTTTAATATTATGATTTCGCAGGAATTTTTTGAATCTTGAAGAAGTAAAAGCAGCATTCCTGTCACTAAGTATTTTTTGAGGGGACTGTACACTTGAAATCTTACTAAAACAGAATAATTGTTGAGGGATTTTGATATTGAAAATTTGTTTCAGACAATTTGTATAAGTTTCTGTAGTGACACTTTTGGAAGGAAATGCCCAAACATATCTTGTGGCATGGTCTATTATAATATGGAGATATTTTTTTGTAGAATTATAATAATTGAACCCTCCTACAGTATCAACAGACAGACAGTCAAAAGGTTGATCTGTAGTGGGCATAGCTTGTAATAAGCCAAATTTTTTCTGTCTAGGTTTTTTATTTTTCTGGCAAATATCACAGTATTTAACAAAGTTAGTAATGTCTTGGGTCATATCTGGCCAATAATAGTTAGGAGAAATTAAATTTTGCATTTTTTGAACACCAGGGTGACCAAACTGTTCATGAGCAACATTAAGCAATTTTTTCTTAGGGACATGGGAACTACCACTTTACGAAAACCTTTTCTTTTAACTATAATCAGTCCATTGTCATTAATATAATTTGATCCACACACATTTTCTTTTTCTTGCATCTCAATAATCTCTTTAACGTCAAGAAGAAAAGTAAGGGGCTTACAAAAATGAGAAATAGGGTTTCGGGACAACATGTCGGCTTCGACATTTGTAGATCCCTTTAAGTACTCTATTTTGTAATCGAACATACTTAACTTCAATGACCACCTAAATAATCGACCTCTTAAATGTTTGACATTTTTTAACCAAACAAGAGATGCATGATCAGTATGGATGGTAAATTGTACACCGTGAAAGTAATGATAAAATTTATCTAAAGTATCAATGATAGCAAGACACTCTAGTTCGGTAATGAAATAATTTTTCTCATAACTTCTCAATCCTCTAGAAAAATAAGCAATTGGATGTAAAAAGTTATTATGGTCGGGTTGTTTAAGAACTGCACCTACCGCTACCTGAGAAGCGTCAACAAACATGTGTAGGGGTAATTTTGGGTCATAAATCTTTAAAATTGGTTTAGCAATGAGGGCATCTTTTAATTTTTGAAAAGAGTTTTGACATTCAGTATTCCATTCCCAAATAGTATCTTTCTTAAGTAATTTATTTAGGGGGTGTCTAATTTCAGCATATTTGTCAATAAATTTATGATACACATTTATAGAACCAAGAAATCTTTGTAATTCTTTAGTGTTAGTAGGAGGTTTTAATTTTTTAATCGTTTCTATATTAGTATTAGCTGGAGTTAAAGTTCCATTTTGGATTTCATACCTATAACGATTATTTCGTTATATATTGGTTATTTTATTAAATTATTCCTTCCCCCCTGTCTCTGTTCAATTCAAAATCAGTTTTAAATGTCCTTCATTCACTTTCCATTTTTTTCCCTCGGCTAGCTTTTCTCTAACCGAAAAATCGGCAGCTGCTTAACTTTGTGAGAAATACACTCACATATTAATCAACCGTTTAAAGCTATTTCCAGTTGTCTGCTATTTCCGATCGAAGCAATTCTGCATTACCTTATTTGGACATCATCTCTGTTTCGCGGTTAAAATTTATGCTTACGCTTCTTTTTCCTTTCTCAACAAAAACCTAAAAAGAATTTAACATCTGCGCAGTAAAAATCTCATGTCCCTTTGGTGTGCCTCTTTATTAGACATAATAACACGTGTAACATTTTATCGTTTGGCAACCTTTTCCTTTCCCATCCTTGCTAGGTATCCAAATTGAATTCTTATCTTGCCGGCTGCATTTTAACTGTATTTGGCGTATACTATCCATTGTGCATGGGCGAACTTTTGTATGTTGGCGATTTTCTATCATGCCAAAAGTGGCAATTTGTTGCTATGTACGAGGGCACTTGACTCTCTGCGCTTGTCTGGTTAACCTGCTATTCTTCGTTCGGAGATTTTCTCCGAGAGCTGTAAGTGTGCCCCCCTTCGTAGTAGATGTTAAAATAAAGTGTAACTTTACAATCATCGTGGGGTTTTTTTGTACATCTGAACCTGGATACATGATCACTTCGTTCTTCTAAATGCCTTAACAAATATCTTCAACCACCAATCTCCCTTACAAAACCTCTGGTGCCTGACAGTTTCGTTTTTCCCCACATAAAAAAAAAAAAAAATATGGAGGGGGGTACAATCAACTCCGACTTTACGGCGAATGTGATAATTTTGGTTCTTCTCTCTTCTCTGCATCCCCGGTAAAAAAGAAAAAAACGCAACTGCTAGTAGTCTTGCCTGCTAAAAGTCAACAGATGTGGAAGTGATTTCCCCCACTTCATCTGCGATCGGCGTCGACAAGTGCTGTTCCCGTCCTGAGATTCCTTTCCTGGACACCCCCTTTCTCTCCCCTGTGATCTCTATCCAAAGGGCTGCGGAGCGTCTCCCCTTATAATTCCATCTTCAAAAGAAATATGCGGCCAAGTATCACCTGAGCGCTGGGGCGCCCGCCCTTCTTTCTTCCACTAGCACCGTTTTGTGTTTGATCATCGCCGCCAGATATCGAGGGCTGTATGTGCGCATTGTGTGCTTCTATACCAGTGGTGTTTTGTGGTGTGCTTCTATACCAGAGTGTTTTGTGTGTTTTCAGTGAATGTAATCTACAGAAAGTTCATATAATCTCATAGAAAATTTAGTGAATAACAGTATACATGTGGTGTGATGCATCGTAAAATCGTTCATCGTGCAAAAAAAAATAGTGATTGTCTTCAATTCTGAGAAAATCCATCAGAAATAATTCATCGTAGATATCAGTTATCAGTGCACAAAGTAATAAATAAATAAATAAGAGAATTACAAAAATTCTCTAAATGAGGTGTCACCATCTTAGACAAGTGAATAACCAATTACCTGGTTACAATATAAGTTTACTACTAGTCTTCAGTGATAAAAAAAAGTGTAAAACAACCAAAAGCAATTTCGAAATAGTCTATACGTTGAATGTGGGAGCAGATCGTGCCCCAGTTCCCTAAGTTCTTGTCTTATTAAATTAGTAATCAGTTATTTATTTTTAAAACTAAATCTGTAAGTTACCCCAAGTATTTTGTTTATTTTATGTTTTGCTTCCACAGTCAGTACACCTTAGTTAATGTTGCAGTTTGGTGTTTTTAAATCATATTTTATTCAATATAACTATTTAATCCTGTTATTGTGTTTTTGCAAAGATTTTTAATTTGCGAAAGCACGGTAACTGTTGTCATTTCTAGTTATTATTTTTGTGACATTTTATGCAGTTTTTTACCAGTTATTTACATTTATGTGTTAGTGTTTCATATTTTACGTCCAACACCCTTTTTTTTAATTTTGGTATTTTGATTATCTAATATGCTTAAATAAGTTTTTAACCAGTTTTGAACTTTTAATTAAAAAGTTAAAATAAGATTTTCCTTTTTCATCTAAAATAAAAGAAAAATATTTTAAGTTACGAAAAGGGAGCTTTTCCCTTGTGTAAAGAAGATCTAATTTTATTGCTTGGTTGCTAACAGTTTTTGCAGTTTTCTATAGAGTTTTCTTTGCTTTATTATCTAAAGATAAAGTAAGTACTTTTTAAAGTGAAGGAATATATAGATATATGTTTCAAAGTGTAATTATTTTGCTTTTATTTAATTTATTTACTAAATGTGTTACTTTTATATGTCTCCCTTTTGCTTTACTGTTATAAGAAGTTCAAATAAGATATCTTTAAAGTGAGGTATATTTTAAGATCTACTTATTTTGCTAGTTTACATATTTTTACTAGCTAGGAAATTTTCTTGTTTTCAATGTGCTTTAAGGTATAAGCTGATGTCTGTGTAACATTTTCGCTAAAACTTGTGAGCTTAAACAAAACAAAATAAAACAAACAAAAAAAACTAATCATGGCTGCAAAACAAATTCCGATAAATATCATTCAATTTGATGGAGATCCAGATTTACTTAAATTTTTCTTTGATCAAATTCGCGTATGTTCAGAAATTAATAAATACAACCCACAAACAACAATTGCAATCTTAAAGGGAAAGTTAGTTGGACCTGCACAAAAATTTCTAGCCCAAAATCCCGACCTGCAAAAGATAACAGACCTTGATTTGCTGGAAAAGGAATTTGCGTCATTTTTCGCCCCCCCTAGTAAATGTGTTGCTTCTGTTGAATTGTCCAGTTTAGCACTTATGCCTTCTGAGACGATAAAAAACTTAGCTCATAGACTAAATGTTCTTGCGGCGACTGTTTATGCAGATATCAACGACGAAAGTGCACGCAACACTATTAAACTTATGAAATTTCTAGAAGCCCTTCCTTCAAATATTAGAATAAAATTACAGGAAGAAGGCATTAATGATTATAAAACAGCAGTCGAAAGAGCACAAACCCTTCATGAAATTTTAAGGAATGAGAAAATCTTACATTCCTTACCTTCGGTACACAGACCAGAAAATCTCATCGAATCGCAACTGAAAGAAATTTCCGAGAAAATAAATGCATTATCCTTTGCCCCTCCTGATACTAAAACCGAAACTGAGCAAAAAAATCTCCAGACTAGACCAAAACATTTCGCAGGTGTTTCACGCTTCAGAAAAAATTACAAAAATCGAAACTACACTAGACGTTATTCCCCACACAAGTTTTCACAAAGAAAACCAGTTGTTTGTCAGTTATGTGGACGAAACAATCATGATGCTCTCTCTTGTTTTAAATGGAAAAGAGCAAATACTCAAAGAAAAAACAATTACACAAATTCCACGCCACAATTTCAGGAAAACTGAAACAGAGATACAATTTTTATGCTGATGGTCTTGTGTCTCAGTCTAATACTTCTACATCAGCAACTATTCTTTTTGACCCTGTATTACCTAAAATTTCAAGTTCGAGACTAGTTAATTCAGTAGCTTCCCAAACTTTTGACTCTATTAAGATAGCAAATAACATCAGTACACAAACAGAAAGTGATAATGTTCAGATAATTTGTAGTGTAAACACTATGTCACCATCCCTCCCTCTTGTTAAAGCCACTATAGCAAACCATGATATTACTTTATTGGCTGATTCTGGTAGTAGTATATCTTTACTTTCACAAAAATTATTCAACCAACTTAAACCTGTCTTAAAATATAAAAGACTGTCCACCGACGTCAATATTAAAACTGTCAATTCTGACGTCTCATTTTCCGCCTGCATCAGAACATCCATTAAGCTAAAACAAAAAGCGTTTTCACATCACTTTTATATTGTTGACATACCCGAGTCTTCCAGTTTTGAAGGCATTTTAGGTTTTGATTTCATAACTAGATACAATGTTGTCATCGATACTTTTAACAAGTGTCTCCATGTCAACAATAATTTCTCTGTTCCTTTAAAAACCAGTAAAGAATCTTCTGGAGAGAAACAATCAAAATCATGCAATTCTTTGAGTGATGTTGTATTGAATCAAGCGGTGTTCTTAACTCGAAAAATTATAGTAGAACCTCAACAACAAATATGGTGCTCTGTTTACACCTCCAATAACATTAACAATGACAGAAATTATCTATTTGAATATTTGGCACAAACAAAAGAATTAATAGGAAATGATGCCATTATTCAAATGAACAAATTATCCAATAAAAGAAAGAAAACTTCACAAATACATCATTTCTTCTCAATAACACTTAAAAACACTTCTGAAAAGACCATTCATCTCCCTAAACACACAAAAATAGGTCAATTATCTGAGATTGAGGAAATTCGCGACTATACTTCTGAAATGTCTGACAAGCAAAATAACTCAGAACTGCACTTTGTAAATTATATTCAGGCGTCTAATGAAATCTTACAAAAAAGAAAGCAGGAGTTATCGGCTAATGATTTTAAACTTTCTCACTTAAAATCTGACGAAGCAAAGAACCTAACTAAATTGCTACTTAGTTATTATCCTGCCTTTTCCAAATCATTAGACACACTTGGTCATACTGATAAAATTGTACCTGATTTAAAATTCATTAATGACTACCCCATAAAGACACTCCCTTTCCCTCTTCCCCAAGCTGTGCAAAAGGATGTTTTGAATCAAATTAAACAGTTACTTGATGCCAAAATCATTGAACGTCATTGTTCCGAATGGGCCTGCCCCATGCTTCTTGTTAAAAAGAAACCAGACGGTACAGGTATACAGAAATATAGACTCGCATTAGATCTCAGAATGGTTAATACTATAATTCAAGGTTCGTCCTATCCACTGCCAAAAATTCAAACTATTATTTCAAATCTTTCACAATATCGGTTTTTCTCGTCTCTTGACTTTCATCAGGCATATCATCAGATTGATTTGCCTGCAAAATTTCAAAATCAGCTCACATTCACTACAATGTTCAGTTCTTTTCGGTATAAGAGATTAGTATTCGGCTTAAAAACGAGCGCCTCAGTGTTCCAAGCTTTAATGGACTCGTTACTTGATGAATTACAGTTAGAAGGTGTCTATACCTACCAAGATGATCTCATTGTTGGTGCCAATTCATATCAAGAAATGTGTGATAAGTTGGATAAAATTCTTGCAATACTAGTAAAATATAACTTAACGCTGTCCCCTAACAAATGCACTTTTCACAAAACCAGTTTAGATTATCTTGGATTTCACATAGAAAATCAAACTATTTCTCCTGTTCACTCCAACATTGTAAAAATAACATCTTTTCCAACACCTACAACAAAACGTCAATTAAAAGCACTCATAGGCGTCATTACATTTTACAAATCTCTGGTTCCATCCTTTTCTGAACTTGTGCAGCCTCTCATAAACTTAACTACTCCAAAAGCCAAATTTAAGTGGACAAGTAAACATCAAAAAATTATGGACACCATACAGAAGATATTCTTTAATCCACCCATGGTTAGATTACCTGATTGGAACAAAAAGTTCTATTTAAATACTGATGCGTCAAATATTGCCATTTCTGGCGTCTTACTACAAGAACATGATAAACAACTATTACCTGTTGCATACTTTTCAAAATCTTTAAAAGCATCCGAAAAAAAATATCCTGCACTTAAATTAGAACTCATGGCAATTCATAAATCAGTCACTGCTTTCAAATATTATTTATACAACAGAGAATTTGTAATCCTTTCAGATAGTAAACCATTAGAAAAGTACAACAAAACTACAAATCCGGCTGATATTATCTCTCGCTGGCTCATGGATCTCTCAGAATACACATACAAATTTCAACATATTCCAGGTAAAAAGAATGTACTCGCTGACTATTTATCTCGCTGTAACTTTGAAAATAATCAACAGACTTTAGCTACAAACCCTGAACTTATTCATGACACTCAACCCTTACCTATTGTAGAATGTGATACTCCACACTCCAGCTCGAGTGATTCTAATATGCATGTTAACTGCCTTATTTCTGGTACACAAACAAATCCTGACCCTTTATTAGAAATTTCGAATGAAACATTTGCTACTGAACAACAAAATGACCCTACTTTGTCTGTTGTTTATAAAGAAATCTTAAAGAAAGGATCTTCTCAAAAATTTCCTAACTTCTTCATTCATCCTGATTCGAAAGTATTAATGTTAAAGAAGGAAAATATTTTTAATAACACTTTTTCGTATCACATTATTGTTCCAAATTCACTTAAAACCAAAGTCTTAACAATTTCACATTTATCCCATTTTGGCTTTAATAAAACTTATGAATTCTTGTCAGGTAGATATTTTTGGAAGGGTATGTATGTAGACACTTTAAACTTTGTTGCATCCTGCATCAAATGTCTTCAAACTAAACATCACCAAACTCCACCTGCACCCTTACAGCCCACATACACTCCCAGGTACCCTGGTCACACTATCAGTACAGATCTCCTTGGACCGTTTGTTAATGGAAAATATGTTTTAACTATCACTGATCATTTCTCGAGACATATTGAACTCTTTCCACTTAATGACATATCTGCGAGTAAGGTTGTTAAATGCTTATTCTCTTACATAACCACCTTTGGGAGACCTTCGGTTGTCTTATCAGACTTAGGACCCCAGTACACGTCTCAGGTATATAACATTTTTAATGATACAATGGGCATTAAGGTATTACACAGTTCTGCCTCGAGACCACAATCAAATGCGATTGCAGAGCGAATCAATAAGTCAATCAAATATTCAGTTAATATTCTTTTACAAGAAGGTCATTCATTCGAAAATGCAGTATTTATACACAAATCACTTTATAATGGTTCGAAACATGCAACTACATTATATTCTCCTAATTTTCTTCATTTTGGACGTGAACTTTCTCTAATTTTTGACACTTTTGATCAGTCGTGCAACCAACCCTTTCTTGATAAACATATTGAAGTACACAAATTACTTGATGATTTGAGTAAGATATATCACAAAGCTTATAACAACATTAAATCTGCTCAAGATAAAATATATAAATATTACGGTCAGAAAGCTAAATTAAGATCCATTTTCTTAAAAGACATTGTATATCTAAAATCAAATGACAAGTTTAAAACAAAGTATACTGGTCCATATATTGTCACTTGTAAACATTCCCCTGTGTCATTCTCAATTAAAAGGTTGTATACTCCTGATAACACAGCATTTCGGGTACATATTGATAGACTTTTACTTGCACCTCCTCGTTATGGACATTTATTTGATGCATCAAGTCATATAAACAACACTAACGTTTTATCAACCTCACACATACAATCTAAGAAACAGAAGCTAATGTAAAAACACTATTTATTATTTTTATGTCTTGTTTTATGATACCACATATCCAACCAAAGAGCTCATGGTTGTGTGTATGTTGTTTTTGACTGATCTTTAACAATATCATGGCTGGTCCATCAATATTGCTCTGAAGATCTCTTAAGAACAATATTAGGTATCATTGTTATCCTTTAACACTTAGATAGCCCTTCATACTCACTTAAATTTTATTTACTTTTATTTTGTTTTCTTTTTGCAGTACACTTAAAATTTCTTTGACAATACTCATTAATTCAGTATTTTTCCACTAACTAACCTCCCACTTAACATTTCTTGTACTATAAGTGAAACATATTATAATTAGATAAACAGGTACTGTAGTTTAGAAAAGTAAACAAATGATTCATGCAATTAAATAAAACACAGTTTATATATATGACTTGTTCATCACCCCACTCGATTGTGACACATTTTTCGTCTCTCTTCACTCTAGGATTGTCTGCCCATATTAGTTATTATATGATATACATTTTTGTTTTTTTTCTTTTTGAATTCTTCCCTTTGAAGTCTTGTTCCCGTTCAAAATTAATGCCCTAAGGGTTCAAGCTTCATTGTGTTGAGAGACAAAATTTTGGAATTGGAGTTTCGATTCAAATTTTTGAATTGTGATTCCAATTCACAACAATTCAAATTTTTTTTCATGTAATTCGACGTGGGCTCCTTCAGAAGACCGCTAGTGCCTTCGGGGGAGCGTCACAATTCCCTCCTCATCTAAGGCTAGGCCCTAAGCCGATGCCATAATACTTGTGTTGTACACAAGATTCAGGGTGACGCATATTTTTTTATGGGCGTGCTTGGAGCACCTTTTTTTTTTGTCATCCTATGCTTCGGCATGAAACACTTTTTACAAAAAAACATTTTTATTTTTATATACATCATTTTACCTTTTTTAATTTTTTTTTGAAAATATAGTGCTATTATGTTATTTTTGTGTATTGCCATTTTATATTCATTTAGTATTAGTTTCATGTTTTGTATATATATTTCAAAATTTTTACTTATGTCATGATAACAATCAAAGCTGCAGTAAGATTTTTGTACTGTCTGAGTCGACTCAACTTATACATATAAAATACAGTACTACCTTGGATCCATGAAATACAAATATAAAAAAAATATAGAGACTTTAGAACTGCTGACTGTTTTTGAATACAAAAGTCTCCATTATCATGACGTTAAATTTCTACATATATATATAAAAAAAAAAAAAAAACTTTTGCATTTATGTATGTTTTTATGTTATAATATTTTATGCTAGGCTATGCACATTGGACAGCAAAAGTTTTTTTTTTGTGGTGCACCGGGTGATATATATAACGATTATTTCGTTATATATTGGTTATTTTATTAAATTATTCCTTCCCCCCTGTCTCTGTTCAATTCAAAATCAGTTTTAAATGTCCTTCATTCACTTTCCATTTTTTTCCCTCGGCTAGCTTTTCTCTAACCGAAAAATCGGCAGCTGCTTAACTTTGTGAGAAATACACTCACATATTAATCAACCGTTTAAAGCTATTTCCAGTTGTCTGCTATTTCCGATCGAAGCAATTCTGCATTACCTTATTTGGACATCATCTCTGTTTCGCGGTTAAAATTTATGCTTACGCTTCTTTTTCCTTTCTCAACAAAAACCTAAAAAGAATTTAACATCTGCGCAGTAAAAATCTCATGTCCCTTTGGTGTGCCTCTTTATTAGACATAATAACACGTGTAACATTTTATCGTTTGGCAACCTTTTCCTTTCCCATCCTTGCTAGGTATCCAAATTGAATTCTTATCTTGCCGGCTGCATTTTAACTGTATTTGGCGTATACTATCCATTGTGCATGGGCGAACTTTTGTATGTTGGCGATTTTCTATCATGCCAAAAGTGGCAATTTGTTGCTATGTACGAGGGCACTTGACTCTCTGCGCTTGTCTGGTTAACCTGCTATTCTTCGTTCGGAGATTTTCTCCGAGAGCTGTAAGTGTGCCCCCCTTCGTAGTAGATGTTAAAATAAAGTGTAACTTTACAATCATCGTGGGGTTTTTTTGTACATCTGAACCTGGATACATGATCACTTCGTTCTTCTAAATGCCTTAACAAATATCTTCAACCACCAATCTCCCTTACAATACCCTAGAAAATTGATTTGTTTTTGAGCAAAAGTACATTTAGATAATTTTAATTTAATATTTTCTATTCGGCATAAATCAAAAATTTGGATGAGATGCTGTATATGTTCATCTATTGATTTAGAAAAAATAATTATATCATCAAAATAATAACAAGCAAAGTCTATTTTATATTTTGTAAGAATTCTTCTAATTGTCCTGTTGAAAATTGGGGGGCCTACCTTTACACCAAAGGGGAGAACATTCCATTCCCAGAGCCCACAATTAGTAGTAAGGGCTAACTTTTCGGAATCGGCTGGGTGAATTGGTATGTGCCAATAGCCTGAGGCTAAATCTAGTGTAGAGAAATATTGGGCACCACTTAATTTGTCTAAAATTTCATCTATTCGGGGTAAAGGTTCAGCGTCATTTTTCATGATAGAATTTAATTTTCGGTAGTCAACACACATTCGGGTTTTTTTACCTTCATCTCGTTTATTTACTAACGTAACTGGAGAAGAGTATGGGCTATAACTTTCTTTAATTAACCCAGCAGCTAATAATGATTGGATTTGCTGAGATATTTCTTTTTCATCAGCAGTGGATGTACGATAAGGCCTCAAAGATATTGGTAGGTCAGATTTAAGATAAATACGCTGAGGTTCAATATTAATTCTCCCTACATCATATTTATTTTTTGCAAAAATATCTAAATAATCCCTTAAAAGTTCCCTTACATTTTTATTTTGAATAGCATTCAGATCCCCCAATAGATTATAATCATCATTATTAGTTCGCGACAAGGATTGAGGAGTTATGGTATTTCCATAATCGGGTTGCACAGTAGTATCATTTTTTATAATATCAAAATGAAGCAATTCTAAGTTATCACTGGATATGTTGACATATGGGTTTAACGAAATATTGTCTTGTAACACCTGGCTTTTTGCACAATCAATTTTCAATTTAAATTTGGCACAATCAGGTAAACCTAAAATAGCATAGTCCAAATCAAGTTGACTTACTAAAAAATTAACATATCTCTTTATATTACCAAATTTAATACATAATCGACAAGATTGATTAATTGTAAGAGTTCCTTGTGCCTGTCTGATAGTAATAGGGGTAACATTATGTAAATTACCATTTAAATATCGAACAAATTTGAGGGGTAAAATTGAGACAGTTGATCCACTATCCACCACACAATACACTTTGTTATTGCCCACATATCCAGGGATAAATAATTGTCAGACATTATTAGTAGGGGGTGGTTGAATATGAGCAGGAGTTTGAGCTTGACAGGAATTTGTGTTAAATATACAACTCCTCTCCCAATGATATGCATTTTCTATGCCTCTGTTTAAACATACTCTGCACGGACGACTAGGGTAATTGTTTTGATAATGAGTTGCAGGCATTCTAGGAGTGAAAAACCTAGGATTAAAATTTTGGGATGGATTGTTTGGAGTAGGTCGAGTCCAATGTCTGGGCTGAGGATTGGGATTGTGCATTGGTCTAGTTTGTTGAAAATTTCTATTGCCGTTATTAGAGGTATGATTTGGAATCGCTGCTAATTGTTTAGCAATGCGAAACCATTCACGAGTATTGGAAGGAGGGTTAACCATCAAACAATTTTGATACTCCGGCTGAAGGCCATCAATTAATCCCTGTATAATTAAATTTTCCTCAAGCTGAAGTTGCCTTCCAATCTCAACTTTCTTTCTAAAATAAGTATCCAAATCACTTAGATCATTTAACTTCAAGGAAGTAAATTCAGAAAATTTTGGAACTCTAACTTGAATGAATTTTTCACTTAAAATCTCGACAATTTCTTCATAAGTAGCACAATCCAAACAATCATTTATATAAGTTTTTAGCGCTTCCCCCTTTAAATATTTTGAAATATTTTGGTGTTTCCACTCATTATCTTTCTTTTCTACCGAACATTCTCGATCAAAATGTTTAAACCATTTAAATATATCCATGCCCGACCCAAATTCAAAAGGGACAATATCAAGTTTATTTTCTGACATTTTTTCTTCTTTTACTAATCCTGACCTTAGTAACATGAAAGAAGGATAATTCATATGGAAAATATTTAAATGCTATACTTCAATTATTAAAATTCAATTACTATACTTCAAATACCTCAATAAATAATAATAAAAATAAATAAATAATAAATAAATAAGTAATAAAATAATAAATATCGGGTTTCCATACATGGGAAATAACAAATAATTTTAAAAACAAAAATACTTTTCTTTACGTATGGAAAATAAATTTTGCAACAGAGTATTTTTTTAACAACTAATTAATCCATCTTTCGATTTAAAAAAAAAAAAAAATAACACCTTTAAAACTAAATAAAATTTCTATGAGCAGAAAATTTTAATTAATTATAAATTAAGAACAAATTTATTTTTTAATATCTGTAATAAAAGAGAGAAAAAAAAATCAAGAATTTAAACAAAGAAATTATCATTAAATTTCTTAATCAATAAAACAATAAAATAATAAATAATAACTTACAGACATGTTCGATGTGGCCTTGTTCAAATACCTAATTTTTTATTAAACTAAACAAAAATAAAGAACTTCGTAGATACGACTCACAGGTGTAAATTTCAATTATCTTGTATTACTGATGGAATCTACCGTAGTTTCGCAACCATACAGCAGGTGTTCATTTATTATGAAATGAAAATTTATCAAAATATTTATGCACTTTTACCTAGAAAATACAGTAAATAAATAAATAAAAGAAAATGATGTTGAATTGATTTCATGCAGGTGATCTTTTGTAATTTTTATTTTGCATATCTCACAGTTTGGTTGCATATGTCACAGTTAAGTTTCTCACTAGAATGCGAGGTATATTTCACAATTAAAATATTTGTAGATGTAGATACCACACATAATTACAAACAAAACTTTATAAGACGATCTTTTTTCACAGATTGATTCATGTCGGTTCAAGATGAGTAATAAACAAAGGCCGAAGTTCCAGCAATTAGTTTCAAGCTCGGCGAAAATGGCACGTGCACACACAGCGTTGCGAAGAATTCTCTAGAGACGTATGCAGGTTCATTTAAGAAATCCTACCGGCTAATATGTAATGATTCGACGAGATCGATGTTCCATAACAATGTACAAGTTCCAGTGGCACACCATCTATGAGGCAGAACAGATTACTACTACCAAGAATCAACAGTGGGACGAGCTGAGCAGTCGCTCCGGCAATTTGACCAGCAGTGGATGAGTTTATTGGGCTATTTCCCCATAAGAAAGTTCAATCAAGCAGTCTTTAAATTAATTTTATTAGAACTCATAAATAAGTTAAGTTCTTTCACGCAATCACCTTGGCACTCTCATCGAATAACTTCCACTTCACCAACTCCGTGATTAAGCTACATTCCACAATATTAGAATTTTGGGGAGAAAGAAGAAACAGCATCCTAATAATTTTTGAAAGTCAATCGCATTCTCGGGAAACATGACATGGCTTCCGAGTAGTTTTTTAAGAAAAAATGCATTCTAATTCAGCGGAGCAATAAAACGCGCGTCTTGATAGTTTAAAGAAAAGGTGCATTCTACTCTCCTGAAAAGCCAAATGAAAAAATCATTTTCACGACAAAACTAGCGCCCTCCTACTCCGCGTCAATCATTTTAAAAATCCAATCAGGATGGACTCGAGCCTCTAACGGACAAAATGATCAATTCTAATTGGCCGTAATAGGCGGTCTATTGGCAAGAACTATATTTTTTCCTCGGAACACTAAGCCCTTTAGCAACGCGTAGTAACACTTGTCACGCGATGTTAAAAAATAAAAAATAAAATTAAAATCGCAGGAATATGCCAGAAAGTAAAAAGCTTACGAAATACTTCCCGCCTTTTTGAGAAGCAAGAAATAATTTATTAATAACTAAAGTAAGAAAAAGAATTTTAGCTGTTACAAGTTACGAAACTAAGATTGAAATATGTTCCACAAATTTAGAATTGAAGCTAAGAGAGAATAAAAAAAAATGGCGCAAATTTTTATTTTTATTTTATTACATATATATATATATACATATATATAAACTGGTGCGATTGCAATAGGTAGTATTTCATACGAAATCTACCTAAAATGTAAAGGTTTGGACCTCAATAAGCTTATTCTATGTAGAAATTTGGATGCAGAAATTCAGTGTTGAGAAAGTAGAGCGAGCTGTTTAATTAAATGAATCACCCTCGGAAGAACATTTTATCATTGGAGTAGATCTTCATTATTCGCACGGATTTTCAGCAATGTGCTATATTACACCGATGCGGATTTTACTGACATGCATTTCATGTATCGAATTGGGCAAGGAAATGGATTGGCTGCTCAAAAGATTTGGATTAATGATTCTGGAGTAGGATTTTGCCTTATTCCTAAATATTTGAGCATCTTCATTACGAATTGTGCGCGAGTGGATCATTTTATGCTTCCATGCACAGTAAGGGCACTGTAAGATATTGCAAAATTCCTGCTGTAGAAAAAACAATATTGTGCAATTCACAATAGAATATAGTACTTCGATAAGCTCAAAAGCTTTTCGACATTTGAGACATTTCCTTGTGCAGTCCAATACATGAAATGGATACCGGCAAGATCCATATTAGTGTAACGATGTATGTCGCATGAAGAAATGATGTTTGTCATGTCAATTCAGCGAGGCACTTTCATCCACTGAACTTAACAGCGGCCACTGCTGCATTAGCGTTGCATTTATGCACATACATTCCTATAAGAATTTTTTTTTAAGTCTCCTATGTCTGCCTGTGCATTTTTAAATGCAATTCTGAACCACCCTGCACGTAAAAAATTGCGAAATTTTCAAAATACCTAATAAGTTATTACATGGGTAATGAATCTTTCGTTAAGCTCCAAGCATTTGTAGATATTTGTCTGAAGAATATATTTTTGTTCCTTCAATTAATTGTAACATTTTGGATTTTAATTTAACAGAATCCACAATGATTCCCATTTTTGCTTGCTTGATATTTAATCGTTGAATAATCTCTATAATACATCTAATAATATAATCTATTTGAGATTTGTTCTATTTGTAAAATTTAACAACAAAATAAAATTATTCAGATGGCACGAAAATGATCAACACGGATTCAAAATTACAATTTTGAAGATAATTAATCATGTACAAACTTGGAAAATTTTGATTTTGCGGTTATGATTAATTAGTAAAGTGGGGATTAATATCATTCCCCACGATATAATATTACGTAGATAGATTATCTCCCGAGTTCCATGCATATCGTTTAATGAATTTATAATATGAAACATATATTCAAGTTCTGACAATATTATTAGCCAGTTCAAATACTTGCATAATATTTATAATCCTAATGCGCAAAATATAAGTATATTAATTTAAACAGAATTAGAAAAATTTATAAATTTAAATAAACAATGTAACGCGGTTAATTTCATGTCATTCTGAAGTTAAATAAATTAATAAACACATTTACATGCAGATGCGCAGTATATTCCTAGTATTTTTTTCTAGTTTTTTTCCTAGTATATTATTCATAGGAACAATCATGTAAATACTTTTACAGTTTTTAGTTACTTTTTAATAATCCGTAATATATATATATATATATATATATATATATATATATATATATATATATATATATATATATATATATATATATACTCTTTTATGAAAAAAATATGAAAAATGATGAAAAGATGAAAAAAATGTAAAAATGGGTGAAACAACAATGAACCACAAAAGAGCAACACCAAAAAAACAAAACAAAATAAACTCAAATAATTCAAAAGATTTCTTTTGAATTTTAGATTGAAGTCATTTTCTAATTTTGAATATACAAAGGCTTTTTTTACTATAAATTTTCAACAGAAATCATTTGATGATCTCAAAATAAATAATTTCATTAGGCAATTTCATTTTCTGTTTCCAATAAAAAATATAAATGTAGTTGTTGCTTATAAATATGATATACCTCTAAGTAAGAAGCTTTTTAATTACAGATATGTAGCTTTAACAGAGAATGATACTGTTTCTTGAAATTGTAGGGAAGATTTTCCAGACTTTATAGATGACTTTCATGGGCATGTTGTAACTGGTAAAATAGAAATTATTGAGAATAAAAACTTAAAATTTTTGATGGGCTTCGGTACCAAATTCAGATTAAATAAAAAGTTAATAAAGAGAATGTTGTTTTGAAATTTAAAGGAGATTTGTCTGCTTTTATCTTAAAAATGTGTTACAAATTCAATGTGCCTTTTGAGGCTTTCAATGAATGGAGATGGAATATTTTAAATAGTTTTGTTGATTTTATTGACCAAAAATTAAATAATAATCAATACACTTATCATCGTTTAAATAAAGAGGACTGCAGCTATACACAATTTTTACATAAATTTGTCATTGTTCCTGTTGATAAGGCTTCATCTAATTATGCAATCATTTGAAAATTATTTTACATAGAAAAAGTTACTAATGAACTGAATGATACAAAATATTATCAAAAATATAATCTGAATCACAATGCAATTATTAAAAAATTTAGTGCTTACTCTAGAAAGGTTAAAAATCTTTATGCATACAATTTTCCTATTAATAATTTTCACAGTCTTCCTTTTCTTTTCTTGACACCTAAGTTTCACAAAAATCCTATAAAATTTAGAAGTATATGCTGCAATTCCAGAGGTATTGGTAAAAGTTTTAATGTTAAGTTACAAGATTTTTTGAAGAGAATTTATGGTTTTTTGAAATTTAAATTTAAAAATTCTAGTTATTTTTGGTGTATTGATAATAGTATTGAGGTTTTAAAGAAATTAAATACGCCTACAACGCCCACAAATCTGTTTACTTTTGATTTTGAAAATCTTTTTTCAAATATTCCTATTGATCTGCTGTTTAAAACTCTGGAGGATTTGTTTGATACTTTTTATATCGAGGAAGAGTTGGGTATTAATAGAGATTTTTTTCTAAGTTTATGTAATTTTTGTTTTTATAATAATTTTATAACTTTTAATGGTTCTATTTTTTATCAGGTATGTGGAATAGGTATGGGTACTAATTTTTCAAGCACTGCAGCTAACCTTTTTTTATTTTTTTATGAATATAAATTTATTTTAAATTCTAACAAATCATTCAGGGTTTTGAGATATATCGATGACATAATTGTCTTCGATTATAATTTTTTGGAATCGATTGATCACATTTATCCACCTTGTTTAAAGTTAAATTGTGCTTCAGACGATAATTTACATGTTGTTTTTTTAGATCTTGACTTAAATATTGAAAATGAAGAAATAGTTGTTAAATTATTTGATAAAAGAACTTTTTTTAATTTTAAAACCCACTCCATGCCTCATTGGCATTCCAATTTAAGTGAAAGAGTTTTTGTAAATATAATTTTGGGTCAAATAATTAGATATTATAATATTTGTGGGTCGAGAAAAATTTTGGAAACACAAATTTTTAAATTTGCTGCAAATTTGTTTTACAATAATTTTTATCCTCATAATTTTATATTTTTTTATGTAAATGAATTAAAAAAAGGTTTTTTGAAGTGGCAACAGTAGGGCCAAACGCCATTATGGAAGTTGCTTCTTGGGTGTTGAATTATATGAAGATCTGTGAATGAAAGTCCGACAAGGAAAGTTCACAGGGTGATGATTGTCAACATTTTGAGAGTGACAGACCAAGCTTGAAAATGGACAGTAGTGAACAACGGAAAGACAATTCGAAGGAGTTTAAAACTTTGAAGCTGGCCTGCTGTCATCTTAGGCCTAACAGTTTCCCCCGCTCAATCAAGTATGGAGGTTTGTAATGGAAATTTTCTAACAGGTATCTTTTTTCTTTTTCCTCATAGGTAAAGGTGGGGGCATCGCATTGCTGCATGTCTATTTAGTTTAGTTCTTCATGTTACTTTGGAAATTTCTAAATATAATATTTTTGAGTTATGTTATGTTACGAGTTGATTTACTTTATGATTTTGCTGTTGGATATTCATTTTTTAATGTTAATTTATTTTACTGTTTTGGTATATTAAAAAAATTTTTCTTAATTTTCTCAGTTACTTTTTATATAATTGGAGTATGCAGCTTTGTGATGCCTTGCGAAACCTGTGAGGATACACTTTTTTACAATTTTTTGATACCTGTGCTCCTCCCACCTTCTGAAGAGCAGGGAGTTTATTTTGTTTTGTTTTTTTGGTGTTGCTCTTTGGTGGTTCATTGTTGTTTCACCCATTTTTACATTTTTTTTTCATCTTTTCATCATTTTTCATATTTTTTTCATAAAAGAGTATATAAACTTTGCGCAAAGACAGAGCTGCTATGCGCCGGTTGCATAAAGATAGTAATATTTTTTTCACTTTGTCAAGATATATTTATTGGGCAATATTTAAGCTGCTTAGCGCTGTTGTTGCTGAAGGAATTTTTTAACTCATATTTTTCATTGGTTGAAATGGGTGTTTTTTGTTGATTTTTGTTGAAAAAGTTTTTTTGCAACTAAGCCTAAGTGCTTACAAAAAATTTTATAAAAACTTCGGTTTATAAAAATGATACATTATGAGATATTACAAATGAAAGGATACTAGATGAAAAACATGTGTGGTGAGTCGTGCTGATACTGTTGCTGAGAATGTTCCTGCAAGGTATACTACTTTTTGAAAATTTAATAATGTAGTCTATAAGATTACTTGCTTAACTTGCACACAGGTGTATGTGGGTGAAACTTCTGGTTCTTTAAATATACGTATTAATAACCATAGATCCAATGTTTTTAAAGAAAATTCACCGTATACTTCATTTGAAATTTTACATTTTAAATTGCATTCTTTTGAACATATTCAAATAGAAATTTTGGCTCATGTTGAAAATAAGGATGATAGATTAAAAATGGAGAATGAGTTCATTTTGAAATTTAGAAGTTTATATCCATACAGATTGAATACTAAAATAAATGGGTACAATGTTAAGAATATAGATAATATTTACAATTTTTGCAATTTATATGCTAATGTTAATACTACAAAGATATACAAAAGGGGTTCTCATGTTAATTCAAAATGGTTAAATTGTTTGGTTCCTTCTGATTGGATAAATGATAACGAAAAAAATTTTTTAGCTGTTTATAATGTTAAAATTGTAAAAAATGCTGTTTTCAGTTTGAAATTAAAAACACTTGATAAAATTAAGAAGGCTGTTGGGGGGTATAGGTTTTTAAATACACAGTATAAGGATTTGCTTTATGATCTTTTGAATTTTAGATTGAAGTCATTTTCTAATTTTGAATATACAAAGGCTTTTTTTACTATAAATTTTCAACAGAAATCATTTGATGATCTCAAAATAAATAATTTCATTAGGCAATTTCATTTTCTGTTTCCAATAAAAAATATAAATGTAGTTGTTGCTTATAAATATGATATACCTCTAAGTAAGAAGCTTTTTAATTACAGATATGTAGCTTTAACAGAGAATGATACTGTTTCTTGAAATTGTAGGGAAGATTTTCCAGACTTTATAGATGACTTTCATGGGCATGTTGTAACTGGTAATTTAGAAATTATTGAGAATAAAAACTTAAAATTTTTGATGGGCTTCGGTACCAAATTCAGATTAAATAAAAAGTTAATAAAGAGAATGTTGTTTTGAAATTTAAAGGAGATTTGTCTGCTTTTATCTTAAAAATGTGTTACAAATTCAATGTGCCTTTTGAGGCTTTCAATGAATGGAGATGGAATATTTTAAATAGTTTTGTTGATTTTATTGACCAAAAATTAAATAATAATCAATACACTTATCATCGTTTAAATAAAGAGGACTGCAGCTATACACAATTTTTACATAATAAATTTGTCATTGTTCCTGTTGATAAGGCTTCATCTAATTATGCAATCATTTGAAAATTATTTTACATAGAAAAAGTTACTAATGAACTGAATGATACAAAATATTATCAAAAATATAATCTGAATCACAATGCAATTATTAAAAAATTTAGTGCTTACTCTAGAAAGGTTAAAAATCTTTATGCATACAATTTTCCTATTAATAATTTTCACAGTCTTCCTTTTCTTTTCTTGACACCTAAGTTTCACAAAAATCCTATAAAATTTAGAAGTATATGCTGCAATTCCAGAGGTATTGGTAAAAGTTTTAATGTTAAGTTACAAGATTTTTTGAAGAGAATTTATGGTTTTTTGAAATTTAAATTTAAAAATTCTAGTTATTTTTGGTGTATTGATAATAGTATTGAGGTTTTAAAGAAATTAAATACGCCTACAACGCCCACAAATCTGTTTACTTTTGATTTTGAAAATCTTTTTTCAAATATTCCTATTGATCTGCTGTTTAAAACTCTGGAGGATTTGTTTGATACTTTTTATATCGAGGAAGAGTTGGGTATTAATAGAGATTTTTTTCTAAGTTTATGTAATTTTTGTTTTTATAATAATTTTATAACTTTTAATGGTTCTATTTTTTATCAGGTATGTGGAATAGGTATGGGTACTAATTTTTCAAGCACTGCAGCTAACCTTTTTTTATTTTTTTATGAATATAAATTTATTTTAAATTCTAACAAATCATTCAGGGTTTTGAGATATATCGATGACATAATTGTCTTCGATTATAATTTTTTGGAATCGATTGATCACATTTATCCACCTTGTTTAAAGTTAAATTGTGCTTCAGACGATAATTTACATGTTGTTTTTTTAGATCTTGACTTAAATATTGAAAATGAAGAAATAGTTGTTAAATTATTTGATAAAAGAACTTTTTTTAATTTTAAAACCCACTCCATGCCTCATTGGCATTCCAATTTAAGTAAAAGAGTTTTTGTAAATATAATTTTGGGTCAAATAATTAGATATTATAATATTTGTGGGTCGAGAAAAATTTTGGAAACACAAATTTTTAAATTTGCTGCAAATTTGTTTTACAATAATTTTTATCCTCATAATTTTATATTTTTTTATGTAAATGAATTAAAAAAAGGTTTTTTCAAGTGGCAACAGTAGGGCCAAACGCCATTATGGAAGTTGCTTCTTGGGTGTTGAATTATATGAAGATCTGTGAATGAAAGTCCGACAAGGAAAGTTCACAGGGTGATGATTGTCAACATTTTGAGAGTGACAGACCAAGCTTGAAAATGGACAGTGGTGAACAACGGAAAGACAATTCGAAGGAGTTTAAAACTTTGAAGCTGGCCTGCTGTCATCTTAGGCCTAACAGTTTCCCCCGCTCAATCAAGTATGGAGGTTTGTAATGGAAATTTTCTAACAGGTATCTTTTTTCTTTTTCCTCATAGGTAAAGGTGGGGGCATCGCATTGCTGCATGTCTATTTAGTTTAGTTCTTCATGTTACTTTGGAAATTTCTAAATATAATATTTTTGAGTTATGTTATGTTACGAGTTGATTTACTTTATGATTTTGCTGTTGGATATTCATTTTTTAATGTTAATTTATTTTACTGTTTTGGTATATTAAAAAAATTTTTCTTAATTTTCTCAGTTATTTTTTATATAATTGGAGTATGCAGCTTTGTGATGCCTTGCGAAACCTGTGAGGATACACTTTTTTACAATTTTTTGATACCTGTGCTCCTCCCACCTTCTGAAGAGCAGGGAGTTTATTTTGTTTTGTTTTTTTGGTGTTGCTCTTTTGTGGTTCATTGTTGTTTCACCCATTTTTACATTTTTTTCATCTTTTCATCATTTTTCATATTTTTTTTTCATAAAAGAGTATATAAACTTTGTGCAAAGACAGAGCTGCTATGCGCCGGTTGCATAAAGATAGTAATATTTTTTTTCACTTTGTCAAGATATATATATATATATATATATATATTTACGATGGCTGTTGAAATGAGCGTCAAATCACTGAAAATACACTTCTGATTGAGTACAAATGATCTGAAGTAATTATGCGCATAGTACAAACCGGTGATTATATAAATTTACCTTTTTTTCTAAAGCTGGTAGAGGGGCAAGAAATAAAACCCCATATTTTCTACTTAATAATATATTTTCAAATTTAATATTCGCTTTAAGGAGCATTTGGAAAATGGTTGGGGTTCTCGGTCAAGAATAGATATGTCTGAGATATGAATCCTTGAGGTGTCAACATTTTTGGAATGTTTCAGTTGCCACTATGACAATAAATTATTAAAAATTTTTAAAAATTCAAAAAAATAATAAATAAATAAATATCTCAAAAAATATATATGTATTGTATCTCAAAGTATATTATATATTATATCTCAATAACAAATTGAGATTCAGCTTTCAAACAAATTGCTTTTAAAAGCACATTTTTTTCCCAATGTAAAAATTGAAAATGCGCTACGTTTAGAAGTTTAAAAAAATTCAGTATCGAAAATTGTAAAACAGAAATTTCCTTTAAAATTTTAAAATGTTGCCATCCGCAGAAGGAGTTACGCACAGATATGTTTGTTTTATGTAATTATATTTAGAGTAGATATATCTGCATAAGTAACTGAATGAATTCAGAAAGGAAGAAACACTAACATCTCTTTATTCTGTCTTAAAAAAAATAAATCTTTTTTGAGGAAAATGAGTGAATAAGTTAAAATCTCTTTGATGTATTTCACTTTTATTTAATTTTGACTGTGAAATAAACATGTATTGCTTACAAAACTAGTCGTTGGGGGCCACCGTAATACTTACCCATCATGGATATGTATATGAAAATAAAACATGTGAAAACTATTTATACAATGCACTGCAATTCATAAACAAACTTTAAATATTGTTAATATACATAGTAATGCTCTATTAAAGAACTGCTGATGTACCAATTTCGACAAATTATATAAAACGCCAAACTACTCAAGTAGTACCGAACTGAAACCGTAAAAGAAACATCCTTAAAACTCCAAAAATAATAATTCTATTAACTAACAATTAACTGCATCGGATTAAGCGTCTCATTTCCAATTAAAATATACCTCTGAATTGAAATTTGAATGAAATACAGGGTCATGAAAAATCGAAGAATGTGGAAAACAGGATTACAAATATCTCAGCAACTAATAATTCGATTGACTTCGATCTATATGCAAAGCGTGTGTTATTTTATTGCCTTTTACATCCATTCCTTAGAACAAAAAAAATCGAAAATTTTTATATACCTTTCATCAGAACGAATTTTTCGAGAGTCCGAAAAAAATAGTTCCGGATAATCGAGGTTGCTGATATTAAATAGGGTTCGTCCCATTCTTACATACTAACTACATACAACATTTCAAGTCTCTATCTCAATTCTTTCGGGAAATAGAGCGTTTACAGACAGACAGACAGACAGACAGACGGACGGACGGACGGACGGCAAAATTTTTTTTCTAAAAATATGTTTTTTGGAATCTCCACTATCTAAAACGTGTAAATCCGTCAAAAAAATTTTTCGATTTTCAAAACGATTGCAAGACTTACCCTATACTACGTATGATGGGTAAGTAAAATGAATATTTTGTTTTATTTTATATTTTACTTTATTATTTTTCTTTATATAAAATTTCTTTAAAATTTCTCTTTAAGTTTTAGTCTGTGAAACAATCATTATCCAAATGATTGTTGCAATTTGTTAAATTACTTTTTTTTTGTTGTCGTTGTTCTGTTTAATTTATGCATTACAGAAGGACACGAAACAGATAAGCATAGATTCAATAACTTAATATAATAATTATCTAGAAATTTTGAAAATTTTGATTTCAAGATTATGATTAAATAGTAAAATGGGCTTTAATTTTAATGCGTACTGCATAAATCCAGAATATTAATTACTAATGATAAATTATTGCACGATTTCGAACGATGCTGTTTTAAGAATTTAGGGTATGAAATATAGATTCAAATTGTGACAGCAGTATTAGTGAGTTTATATAACTCAATATAATTTGCGTTCCTGATATGAGTATATATTTAACCCTTTCTCCTTATTAATAATAAGTAGTTTTATATAAATTTGTCGAATAATAAAAATAATGATATTTTTGTATGGATTTTAAGTTGAATTGAATCATAAAAATAAACGCTTTTATACGGGGATGATTAATGTACTTATTATTTCTTCTTATCTTAATTAAGATATGAATTGACTTGAAATTTGTAAGAGACTTAACTTTTACTTAGATTTGGAATAATAAAATTACGTCAAGGTAGAGTAAAATGGATTATAAAAACTACTATTTTTTTCAATTCTGCACTCATTTTAGTCTTAAAATATAGAACTATTATATATTTAATGAATTTATGCAAAGATCGGTATATTCATATTTATACTATTTTAAAGCATATTGTTTACTGTTAAAACTTTTGCTACCTTAAAAATTGCCGCATCTAAACAGTTGATTTTTTTTATATATACCCATTTCCTTAATATATATTCAGGCTTTTTAAGTGTAGCTTTTTTTTTCTACAAAGTTACCACAGCCAAATAATTTTATAATCTGCTCTCACCAGTATTTTTAAGAAACACATTTTGTAGTATATTTTTACTTGTAAAAGGTAAACCTTATCTAAAAAATATTATCGGTTTGAAAAAGTGGTGTGAAATAAAATTAAAAAAATAGTCGCCTGTGGCTAACCGGCATATAATACATCTCTTTCAAAAATATGTACGTTCTAGCTGATCAGCCGGGCGTTGCCCGGGACAGATGTTTTCAAAAAAAAAAAAAAAAAAATTAAATATCCATTCATACTAAAATTGAAAAAAAAAATTAAAATTTTCATCGGAAGAATATTTTAATGTTTAGAATTTTTTAAATTTTAACTGAGTGAATACAAATATGTATTTTTTTTTACGAAAATCCTGTTTTGAAAAGAAGGATATATAAAGAAATATAGTAGTTGATTTTAGCTGTTCTGAACCACAAAATTAAAACAATAACTGAATTATTCTTTTTTTTTCTTCAGTGAGACCTTTTCCGTTGAAAATTTTACAATCAGGCGCGCGACGTGTGCTGCACATGAACAAACCCTAAGAAAACATAAAAGGTGTATTTACCTAATTTAATACTTTTTTGCATGATGCCATGGATGAATATTGAAGATCGATTGTAAACCAATCAGGAAAAACAAAAACAGGAAAAATCAACAAATGGATGTACAATTTGTTGCAAGCATTCAACCGTGAAATTCTGTCATTAAATTCAATATTTACTGACTACTATGATTGGATGGCTGCTTAGTTGCCGCGGATTAGTGACGATCTGCAAATAGCCTCTAAATTGGCTGCTTCGTTGCTACATTGGTGCTACTTTTCTGCTACATTGGTGGAAAGCTGCAAATATCCTCTTACCCAGGAAATTTTAATTAAAAAATCTAAATTGAAATTTAAAAATTCGGCCATGATGTGTACTTTACGGTGTTAGCATCCATACATGACAAAAATTTCAGAGACCTGGGTGTTATAATTTCGTCGTTATCCGCGGTCAGGCAGGCAGACAGACATGCCTTGTTTTGTATATAGAGATTTCAACACCATGTTTTTAAACATTCTGAAAGTACAATTCATTGAAACCTTTATAGATATACTTAATATTTAAGGATTTAAGAGCCTTAAATATTTTCTGGAAATTTGAAATTATCTGTATCGTCTCTTCAGAAATTTAAGAGTGAGTCGATAATCCTAAGTGTATACGAGTGTAGTGTATGACTTGCATTTGTCGGAAAACAAAAAATGTTTATATAGTTGTTTATAGCTCCATTCATCATCATCATCTTGTATGGAAGATGAAAACCATTCAATATAAACAACAGTATCTATAATAGTTGTTTTTATATGTGTGGCTTGCATGTTTTAATTCATTTGTTTTTGAAGCATTTTTCAAATACAAACGAACCCACTTTCAGTATATAAGTACTTTCAGTATATAATATATGTACAATTCAATAAAAAATCATTAAACTCATAAAGATATTTAATATTCCCTGATGTAATACAAAAGCAAGACAATAAAAATACATACGTAAATATTAAATAGTTCTATCTTAAAATAAGAAATGATTTAAACAAATTTTGTCATAATACTGCATTTTTTAAAATGCAGTTTTAGCAGCAGTTCAGGTTTTATTTTGCAGTTAAAAATTAGCACACATAAGTGCCAAAATATGATACTACAATCTACTCTCTCATGTGTTTTGGAATCGCTGGTGTTTGCTGGCAACAAATAACACCATTATTTTAGTTTTGAATGAGGTTAAGTAACTTTAATGTGTGTTTTAAAGAATAAATTCTTCATTAAATAAATGAAATTATACACGGCGCATGTTGTCATTAAAAACATGGATTTATTGTTATTTTAATACTAAAAAAATAGACTGTAAAGTTAAACTTAACAGTGTAAAGGTTTTATTGCTTAATCTGTGAGATGGGTAGGTTGAGACACTCAATTGTGTGTAACGTTGGGAAATTCCAAAAATGCTGAAAAGACCAGATATAGCTTACAAAAGTAAAGAAAAGTACACAACAAGTTAAGATTTTCATCAAGCAGTGAGGATGAGGCAGTTACAGTAGCAAAATTGGTGAAAATTTCACCTTTAAGGGAAAATAATATAAATGGTTTGTGTAATGGCAATATTGATGGATTTAACTGTTCATGTGAAGCTGATTTTCCTACATATTGCAAACTTGGTCAAGATAGGTCTAGAAACTTACAGACAAACTCACTTTTGGATAGTGTGCATTGTTGAAGTTTGCAGGAGAACAAAGCATTGCTGCATTTGTAGGCAAATTTAAAATGTTAAGGACAGCAGCAAGTGTGATATATCCATTTTGAGAAAACGAGATCAAGAATTTCAATTTTTTTATCCTGTTATGCATTATATCTCATTTATGTATTAAACAGATATCCTTTTAAAACTTGGCACTGCTAAAAACAAAATTGGTCAAAAACGTATTTTGTTAAAATATCAAGAACATCATTTTTTCGCATCAAGTACAATATCTGTTAATGAAGACTTGCTATAATTCAGTTTTCTGAAGTGTTTCAGTGCTTAAATAATTGCATGCTAACAAAAGCTTTATAAATAAACTTTGTTCATCAATTAAATATAATTTTTTTATGATTAAAACTAGTGTCCCCACCTGCCTCAATGGTGGGGAAGGTGGGGACATTTTAAAGGTTTTTGTTTTGTTTTCATTCTTTTTCTATATTAGATATCAGATTATTATGAAGTTTATTTGATGAAGAAGTGTTTCACATTATATCTGATTGATTCTAAAGTAGAAATAAATGTTAATAAAACTATGTTAAAAAAATATTTACTAAAATAAGGGCTAAGGTATCTTCACCTTCCCCTACTCAGTTTGCCTGAGCTCATAAATATTGTCATGAAACCAGAAATATTCAGATTATTTCTTACCTTTTTTTATAAATTGTAAACCACAAACTTTTATAATCAAGTAAAATGTAATTAATCTTCAAAAAAAAAACTAGGACAATATTATTATGTTGAATGTTTTTAGTAGAATAACATGAAACAAATTTCTTAAAGAACAAGAATGTTCATGATTTTTCAAGATTCAAATTCTCAACATCATCACCGCATGTAAATATATCAACAAGTATCTGAAAACATATTATAAAGTTAACTTATTTATAAGAGCAAAATATATATCCCATGGATATGTTTTTAAAATTACACATGTTACAGCACCTTATTAAAACCTTTCCGAAAAATGCTGTCTGTAAAAAATAAAAGAAATGAGAAGGATTTAGCTGTAGATACTATAACAAAGTACATATTTTACTCTGGAAAAATGATTTATATTCAAATTGAATTTAATAATTCATTACATTAGGAATTAATTATTAAAATACAGTTGCATTTTAACGTCTAAATTCAATTATTATTTAAACTAATTTTGAAAAACTAAAAAGATATGAATATTTTAAAAAGAATTATTTTAAATATTTTCTAATTCGTTTAATGCTACAATTGAAAAAAACGCATGTACTAAATATTCTTAAACAATAAAGATACTATTTGATTTTTATATAATATATGATATACTTTTAAATTAATGCTTTCAGTATGTAAATATACTGTAGAAATATTAATGATCTTATTTCAGATCATTTAAAACCGATGTTTACTTTTGATTAAGTTTAGTAAATAACAAGTGTGTAAATAAATTGCATTAATTTCAAGATTCTTAATAAATTACTCGGAGGATAATTATTCATGTGTTACGAATGTGATATCTGAATTTACAGATATTTATACGAGTAACGTAAATTATGATATTAATTTAAATTTCATATTTAATTATAATTTAAAAGAGGAGACACTGATAAATATTTCTGTCTTATATTTTGATGTTTATATCTTTAATTAAAGCTTCTGCAATTAAAAGTAGTTTTTCTTTTATACTTGGAAATGAAGGAATTCCATGTAATTAATATGGAATTATATGCATAAACTGAATATGAGCTTGGAGATGATTTATTATGAAGTATCTTCAAAAATTTGTATTCCCAAGCGATAATTAAACAGTAAAATTATTTTCAATTTATTTGTGAAAGGTAATGTCTTCAAGATTTTATACTAAGTTGCCAGATATTTACAGGTTAACAAAAATTTTATTTAATAAATTCATGGTAAACAATATGCATCTAAATCATGGTAGAATTATTACCGATTTTAAATATTCTCAGATTTCAGTCATAAGTGAAATTACGCATAGTTTATTTACTATTTTTTATTTTTTCATTTAAACAAAATCTTCTACAATGGGAAAATATAAAACAACATCTTCAGTATCAATTGTTTGTTTTACTATGCATTTAAATGAATCATCAAATAAAAGCATGTAATACATAGGTACTGAAACCTGCATATTACGACCAGGTTCTTTTTTATTTAATTATATGAAACGGTTAAATGATATAAGTTAGAAAAGTGTTTAAAATATGTCAGAAATATGAAAATATAAAAAGACTAGCTAGTGAACGCTAATAGTTTATTAACAAGTTGGAAATTGCACGTCAAACGTGTCAAATGAAATGCGTAATATAATTAATTTTATTCATTTTATATTCGTATTATATTCGTAATATAATTAATTTTATAAATATTCAGAGCTTGATTCATTAGCTGTCGAACTCTTGTGCAAAAATGTACGAATAAAGCATTTGATACGATAATTTATCTTTATTTCAGTAATACAAAAATAATAGGACTTAAATAGAATCATTATCTATTATGGGATACGTTAAAAACGCGTAACTCATTCGAAAACCACTTTTAAGCTACTTTCATTTATATACTATAACTCTTACAAATTATTTTGTATTACGCTGTATATGATCTACAGCATTTTTCACACAACGTAATATGCAAAAATGCAGTTAAGCTCAAAAACTCATTCATAACTAAAAATGCACTACCAGCAAAAATCTGTAACATATGGTATTTCTGGCACAGTATAGGTTTTTAAATCTTTTGTGAACCCTTCTAAATACTGTTAGTATTTTCTATTATACAGGAAGTAACTTGTAATAAATATCAGCATCGTATATCAATTTCATTATATGTGATGTAATTGAACATGTTTGAAATACTCCGAAAACAGTGTTTTCCCATACATAATTACGTAACGTAATTCTTTTGTGTAGCTCTGTAAATGAATAATACACATTTTTTGCACCCCATATCGCACATAATGTATATTTTAGTACACTTCTCTAAATTCATATCAATTTTATCCTGTTTGAAAGTCTGTAACACCATTAAAATGAACTGGAATTTTTTTCCTAATTAACCGTAATGCAAAGGAATACTTTTCATTGCCCCTGAAATGCAAATATTTATCAGATTTTCATAAAAATTCCAAATGACTCGACAAAATTATGCAACAATGATGTATTTTAAGTTTCAAATGATTAAGTTAGGTAGTTTCTGCTCTGTAATATGCGGACAGCCGGGTGGACTTAACGACAACTACAGGTGCTACGCATTTACATAAATACGAACCCACCTAATATGGTTTGAAATGTTGCTGGAAAATTCTATTCAATCCAAATTGTCGGAATCACTTACCAAAAGTTGTGACTTTTGCATATTGCGAGAGTGTTTACTTATTTAATTATAAGAAGTGCTTAAATATTATAAACTACAAAAGTGTTCAAAATATATCAGAAATTTGAAAAAATAAAATGAATGTGAATACTGATCATTTGTTAACAAGATATAAACTGTTGCTAGAAAGTGCTACTCTTACCAATCTGTAGGAATCACTACCATAAGTTGTGACTTCTGCATATTGCGACAGCGTTTATTTATTTAAGAGCCCACAATAGTCACAGAAAAAGTACGCAAAAAGACCCGGATGATTATGTAAAGTCTATGGGAGCGTTCTTTTCTAATATCTCGCTCAAATTTTAATATTTTTACATGATTTTTTTTGCATAGGCTAGCTTAGGACGATCTACAACCGGGCTAGTTTTTACTTTTTCGATTTTGCTCATATATTTTTTATATTATGATAGTTTCAATTTCAGAACCGGTTTACACCGGTTTTGAAAGTTTTTTTAGAAAAATCTGAAACCAAAACTGAAAGAGTAAAAATTAGCCCGGTTGTAGATCGTCCTAAGCTAGCCTATGCAAAAAAATCATGTAAAAATATTAAAATTTGAGCGAGATATTAGAAAAGAACGCTCCCATAGACTTTACATAATCATCCGGGTCTTTTTGCGTACTTTTTCTGAGACTATTGTGGGCTCTTAAGGCACAACACTAGTCACAGAAAAACACCAGTATTATAATGCAAAGTCTTTGGGAGCATTCTTTTCAAATATCTCGCTCAAATTTTTATATTTTTACTTATTATATTTTTTATTTTTATTTATGTTAATTATTTTTTTTTCGCGTAGGATAGCTAAATACGATCTACAACTGACCTAGTTTTTACATTTCAATTTTTGTTTCAGATATTTAAAAAAAAATACTTTAACTTTCATAACTGACTTAAACCGATTCTGAAATTGAAACCATCATAATATAAAAAATATATAAGCAAAATCGAAAAAGTAAAAACTAGGTCGGTTGTAGATCGCACTCAGCTATCTTATGCAAAAAATCATGTAAAAATACTAAAATTTGAGCAAGATATTTGAAAAGAACGCTCCCATAGACGTTAAATTATCATCCCAGACTTTTTCAATGACTAGTGTAGGGCCTTAATTATGTGAAATGCTTAATTATTGTAAATTAGAAAGTGTTCAATATATGGCAGAAATATGAAAAAATAAAATGAATGCGAATACTGATCATTTAATACAAGATATAAACTGTTGCTAGAAAGTTCTATTCTTACCAATCTGTAGGAATCACTACCATAAGTTGTGACATCTGCATATTACGACCGGGTTTACTTATTAAATTAAATGAAAGCTTAAATATTATAAATTAGAAAAATATTTAAAATGTGTCAGACATATGAAAATATAAAATGACTATCTTGCGAACAGTAACAATCTATATGTAAAAAATATGTGTCTGAGATGTCTGTCTGCCTGACTGCTGATAAAGCCAAAATTATAACACCCAGGTTTCTGAAATTTTTGTCATGTGTAGATGCTAATAACGGAAAGTGCACTTCGCAGCCGGATTTTTAAATTTCAATTCAGATTTTAAAAAAATAAATCTTACTGGGTAAAAGGATATTTGTAGCTTTTCACCAATTAACGTCAGCAAAGCAGTCAGGTTAGAGGCTATTTGCAGCTAGCCACAAATCCGCGGTAACGAAACAGCTAGCCATTGAGAGCTGGAGATATATATCGGATTTAACGACTGCATTACACTGCTGAATACTACACTGTTAAAAATTTGAAACTTTGGTTGTATCGTCTCTCCACCGCTTTTATTGAAAACATTTACTTCACTGTATTATGGATCCTTCTCATTGGTTAAAATAGAGATATTCTATAAAAGCTATGGATTTACAATGCAGCAAATGTTTCAAATTCATAACAGTGTAACAACAAATTGCCCAAGCATTCTTTAATTTTTCCTGTTTTGATGATTATGTGTTTCCTGATTGATTTATTTTATTTTATTTATTTATTTATAACATACATCTAACTTTTGTTCTTTACATGAAAGCCTACTTATAAGTCATTGTTAATATATAAGGACGAGATAGCACAAGGGAATTTTAGAACACAAGAGAAATACAACCGGGAGCTCCCCACAAAGTGAGCATGCAATGGAGCCAGTGAGATTCGAACGCGCAATCTCCTACGCTCACAAGCGATTAGCAGTGTGGTGTCTTAACCACTCGGACACTGAGACGCCGATTGATTTACAATCGATCTTCAAAATGCATCCATGGCACCATCCAAAAAAAGTAGTAAATTTGGTAATTACAACTTTCATCTTTTTTCTTAGGGTTTATTCAGATGTGCAGCGCATATAGCGCGCGTGTTCAGAAGATTTTGCATGGAATAAGTCTCATTGAAGAAAAGAGTTTAAAATAATTCAATTTTTGCATTATTTTTATTGTTCAAAACAGCTAAAATATGAATATGTTTATTTATCCTCCCACAACATGGTTTTCGTAACATACCTGTGTTCACTCAGTTCAAATTTAAAATATTCTAAAATTTAATATATTCTCGAGATAAAATTTGTTTTTTTAATATTTTAGAATGAATGGCAATTTTAAATATTCGCAATTTGTTTGAAAACATCTATGTTCCGGGCAACGCCGGGCGAATCAGCTAGTTTATTAGGTTCGAACTGTTGGCGGAAAATTCTACTCTTACTAAACGTAGAAATCACTACCATAAGTTGTAACTTCTGTATATTGCGACCCGGTTTATTTATTTAATTATATGAAACCATTAAAACTTAGAAAAGTGAAATCTAATAATGCCATAAATATGAAAATATAAAATGAATGTGACAACTAACTATTTATTAACAAGGAATGAACTGTTGCTAGAAAATTCTATCCTTACCCATTTGTAGGAATCACCCCCATAAGATGTGACCTCTGCATATTGCGACCGGGTTTATTTATTTAATTATACGAAACTTTTAAATATTATAAATTAGAAAAGTGTCTAAGTATGTCAGAAATATAGAAATATAAAATCAATGCGAATACTGATCATTTATTAACAATGTATAAAATGTTGATTGAAATTCTACTCTTACAAATCTGTAGGAATCACTACCATAAATTGTGACTTCTGCATATTGCGAACGGGTTTATTTATTTAATTATATGAAACGTTTAAATACTATAAATTAGAAAAGTGTTTAAAGTATGTCAGAAATATGGAAATATAAAATCAATGCGAATACTGATCATTTATTAACAATGTATAAAATGTTGATAGAAATTCTACGCTTACAAATCTGTAGGAATCACTACCATAAATTGTGACTTCTGCATATTGCGAACGGGTTTATTTATTTAATTATATAAAACGTTTAAATACTATAAATTAAAAAAGTGTTTAAAGTATGTCAGAAATATGGAAATATAAAATCAATGCGAATACTGATCATTTATTAACAATGTATAAAATGTTGATAGAAATTCTAATCTTACCAATCTGTAGGAATCACTACCATAAATTGTGACTTCTGCATATTGCGACGGGGTTTATTTATTTAATTATATGAAACGCTTAAATATTATAAATTAGAAAAGTGAAATTAAAATATGTTAGAAATATGAAAATAAAAAATGAATGTGACAACTGAGTATTTTTTAACAAAGAATGAACTGTTGCTCGAAAATTCTATCTTTACCCATTTGTAGGAATCACCACCATAAGATGTGACTTATGTATATTGCGACCAGGTTTACCTCTTTAATTACATGAAACGCTTAGATATTACCAATTAGAAAAGTGTTTACAATGTGTCAGAAATATGAAAATATAAGATGAATGTGAATACTGATGTTTTATTAACAAGGCATAAACTGTTTCTAGAAAAAGCAATTCTCAATGCTGTCTATTGGTGAAGATTTTAAGACAATAGCTATGCGCTGTGATGCCATGTGATGTTTATTCGTTGAGTGCACTGTAGATATAGCCGTTCTATTACAACATATGGCAGGCAACGATGGAAGGCGCCCTCTTTCAGAAAAGTTCTTCATGATGCATCATTTATTGGAACAGAAGACAGTATAAAAATTTTAATTTCGTGACTTTGTAAAAAATATTTTTATTTATCAAAATGAATTAATTTGTTAACCACATTTAAAACATTTATTATTATTATTACTTCGAAAATTATGTCTAAAACTTAGTAATTAGCTAATGGACACTGTTGCGAGTTGACACCATGTATAAGCGTATTAGTTAGAGAGAGAATAAGTATGAATTAATAATATAAATTTAGAGAAAATTAATTATGAAGAAACTTCGAAAATTTTGATTTGAAATAATGATTAAATAAGAAAATAAGATTTAATTTCATTGTCTATAATGCAATACGTGCAGCATATTAATTAAAGTAGTCAAATTATCCCTCGAGTTCCAATCATATTATTTAATGAATTTATGATATCTAATATCAATTCAGATCATGGCAGCATTATTTACGAGTTGAAATGCATCCTTATTATTTATAAACTTTATACGAATAATTTATTTAAATTTTCAGATTATTAATTAAAACAGTTTAATATAAAATTAGAATGTAATGTAAAAATGACATTGAGTAATTTGATTTTAAGATAAATTGAAATATATAAATAAAAGTAAGTATATGAAGATGCTTAGTAAAGTATCACCTAGAAAATGTAGTAATTTGAAATACTGTAATTTCAAAAATCCGACATCTCCTTTTTTTCAACTTTTAAAAGTAAGCAAGGTAGAGGTTACTTACAAAGGAAAATCTTCGAGATTGGATCAATGGATTAGCACAGGGTAAAATTGCTGACGCTGCGCTATATAGAACCGCTAATAACGGTGGTAGCAGCTCATAGGAATGACGGATAGAAGAAAAGATGCCACTCAAAAATGCATTAATTTTAAATTAATATCTGCTTTGGAAAATTCGAGAGTGTATTTCCGAAATAGATATTTTTTACTTGAACAAGAAAGACGAAACATCTGTCAAGCGTAGATCATGAAACAATGTCCAGCATTATCAGAACACATTAACAGAACTTCAAAGTTTAATAAGTTAAAATACCATTTCAATTTCAACCGTATCAAAAACAGTGAAACGTGTGAAAATACAATTTTTTCTTGTTTTCATCTGCGATCGGAAAATTATCGGAATTTATACGGCTGCATTGTATATGGTATAAATATTTGTATTTATTAACTACATGCATGCCAAAATTTAGTTGTTAAAAAATACAATTGCCTCAGTCAAAAATTCTTCTTAAGGAATTTCGAATATTAAGGAGATTATCACGTAAATTCTTTTGTGCATCCATGTATATGAGATATAGAATATATATTCGAATAATAACTTGCAAAACATTATTTAAATTGAAAAGCACAAAAAATATGAATGTCCTATACTATCGTAGTAATCTTGTAGCGAGATTCAGTGATTTACACCAATTCTAATAGATTTGAAATAGCCTAATTTCATTAACATATTCTGGAAGCGATTGTTCACTATGTATCCTAATATAATAGAATACTTTTAATTTCCCTTGTAAATGAACTATCAATCCAACACACTTCCTTTGCCATACAAAACATGCTTTGGTAACCCAAAATAACATTTTTCAACTGCATGAGAACACGAGCATATTTTCAAGAGTTAGAGCATGAACAGACGGACAAAACCGAAAGCATAAACACTTTTCAACTTTGTCGAGAAGTGTTATTAAAAATAATAACTTGTTATTAAATGGCTTGACCGACTTCACTATTTTTTAGCACTTTCCAACAAAGTTGAAAAGTGCTTATGCATTCGGTTTGTCTGGCCGTCTGTCCGGATGGCCGTCTGTCCGTGCTCTAACTCCCGTAAATATACTCGGATTGCTATGAAATTTTTATACGTTATTGTGGTTTACCCTAGCACGAACCCTATTGAAAATGAAGTACCTACCATGATTAGTTTATCTACAGAGAGAATCAAAAGTTTCCCATTACATTACGGCCTATGGGGAAAAATCGTTAATATACTCGAATTGCCATTAAATTTTAGGACGTTGTTGACGATCACCCTAGCACAAATCCTATCGAAAATGAGGTTTCTACCATGATTAGTTTATCTACAGGACGAATCAAAAGTTTTCCATTACATTACGGCCTATGGGGAAAAATTGTTAATATACTCGGATTGCCATGAAATTTTAGGACGTTATTGACGTTTACCCTAGCACGAGCCTTATTGAATATGAAGTTTCTATTATGATTATTTTATCTACATGGCGAAACAAAAGTTTCCCATTACATTACGGCCCATGGGGAAAAATCGTTAATATACTCTGATTGCCATGAAATTTTAGGACGTTATTGACGTTTACCCTAGCACAAATGTTATCGAAAATGAAGTTTCTACCATGATTAGTTTATCTACAGGGCGAATCAAAAGTTTCCTATTACATTACGGCCTATGGGGAAAAATCGTTCCAAAGGAATTTTAAAGATGTTATACCCTGTCAAACATATTAAAATATGCATTCTATAAAATATAAGGTGAAAATGTAGCTGTTATTCATTTACAGGCCCACACAAAAGAATTCCATTAAATAATGGTAAAAGGGGGAATTGTGTGTGACATATTTTAAATATATTAAGCCTTTTCATGTATAATAAAATTGATATATGTCACTAAAGCTTAATATCAATTGTACGCTACTGTGTTGCATAATATGAAGTACATAGCATTTACAGGTCCACACAAAAGATTTCAAATTGTATATTCTTTCCGAAGTACCGTATATGTGTCCGATGATGGCTGATGGAGGGATGAAATGCATTTTAATTATGATATTCGCGTTTGTATTTCGCTAAATATATGCACATTATATGGTGTGTATAAATGATATAGTTGATATACAGGGCTACCTAAAAGAGCTCACCAACGTTACTGAATATGAGCGTAAATTATTTAAACGTGGTTCTTAATTAAGCTATGCATTTTTACGCTGAGCTGCATTCAATTTACTCAGAAATGTTTGCAGAATATAGATAAAGGGATATAGAGGGCCACGCAAAGAATTTGGTACATGGACGCCTATGATGATGATTTATGAGAATGTGATTTCAGTTGTTTTAAAAGTGTTTTAGTTTACAATAAATTTTAGCCTAATGTTGACTTGTAATAAAGGTACAATGTAAACTACAGGGCTGAACAAAAGTATTCAAGTATGTTTCCATCTAATAGTATGAATTGCTGAAAAAGAAATTTCAAGCTACTGGGTATTTTCTTGCTAAGCTAAATTTTCCCATTATATGAACTGACATATGAAATACAGGGCTGTTCTAATGTACTGGAATACATATTTGGGTATATTTGGCTATACACTACTATTTCCCTAAATAACAAAGTTTTGTTAAAGATTTCGTTAAGTGTTGGAAAGTGCTTCATAATCTATGCTTAACGCATGATTTTTCTTACTTGTTATAACACGAAGAACGTAAATTAAAATAACTTTTATTTAAATATTTAATTTTCTCTTTTTCTCACGTAAATATGACTTGACTATTAATGAAATTATAAATAAAAGCGCCATTAAGGATAATAAAGGGATCCAAATTGGATTTCCATATTTTTAGAATAAAGCTTAAAACTCTTTATAAAAAATTTTAAAGTATAATGGATTGATTATATTCAATACATTTTTACCCTCTTTAGTCATTACCTGAAGAATGTGTCGGATTCAAGATAATTTTTGACGTTCGGTTTTCGACAAATTTACACGTTCCGAGATCCCGAACAACATGTTTTTACAAAATGTCTGTCTGTGACTTTTTGATTCCGTCTATATGTGGCACAAATATTGTAGCAGTTCTATCTCAAGAATTAATGCGCGAAATTTAATAAAAATGTATCTTTAGTTTTAAGTGTTTTTGATACTGCTTAGTGTTTGGTGGAAATCGCCCAATAAATGTCACTTGAGTTTGAGTTTGAGTGAACAGTGCTTTGAGGCCTATAGCTACAATGGCTGTTGCCTCGATTGATCCAGAATACACAGAAACAGATACATAACACTTTATTATCACAGAAAATCCAGTACATAAATTTAATACACATTACAAGGACAACACAGACACCCATGCCGCTAGCTGGACTCGAACCAGGGACCAGCGGTGTGGGAGCAGCTGCCGCTACCAACCACGACACTGGGTCGACAAATGTCATTTCATTGTTGTATTTTCAGAATTTCCAAAACAGTACTATCTCAAAAGCTAATTACATAGATTTTCATCAAAATTCAGCACCATGATTATAAATAGCTGCTGTTTAAGTTTTGGTATAAATCAACTAATAGTTGAAACAGTTATGGATCATTTTTTTAAGATTAACACAATGGCGTTATTTCAAGAACTAATAGACGGATTTTCATCAATTTTCAGCTTTAGGTATACTTTGATAAATGTTGGTGCTGACCGTTACCTTCTTAGTAAAACAGTGAGATATTAAGTTCATATTGTACATTTTATATTTGAACAAATGTGCGATAATATGTATTGTCCAGTGATTTTGATTAAGAAAAGTTGTTTTTGTGAAAAAAGGCTTTATATTCATATTGAATAGAATTATTAATAATTTTTAAAAAATTACGGAATTTTTTTCCTAATTATTTTTTATGAGAAAATTTTTGTTGTTGTATTGAAACATATGTTTAGATCAGTTGTATTTAAATACGATATATTTAAATGGGATAATGAATATTTCTGCATAATATTAGAGTGCTAAATAAAGTAAATGTCAAATAGAAATTCATTAAATAATATAAAATATCCTATTTAGTATTTAACAGCAATAAATACAAGATTTTTTAAATTAATTAATTGCTGCCAATCACTATACATATATTATTTATACATGTTAATTTAAAATATTTATGTATTCAGAAGGAAAATATTATGTAGAAATATTCATTACCTGTTTCAGATAATTTTTAATTTCTCTTTGCTTTTAGTTGTATCTTTTAAGCAACATGTATGTAAATAAGCTGTAATATTTTAAACACTAATTTATTGAAATAAGATATTATCAAGATTATATCAAGATTTTCAATTTATCAGAAGATAACTCTATATGTATTACGAATTTGATTTCAGGGAATTTTCAGATATTTGAACGAGTAAAATTAATTTATGATATTAATTAAAATTTCATGTTGGATTAGAAAAGCTTAAATACTAATAAATGATGCTGTTTTAATTTACGCGACGTTTCTTCCTTTAATATTGTATCTATAGTTTCAAGTATTTCTGTTTACATACCATGGCAATAAATGTAATAAATACGAATTAGAAATACCTAATTTAATTACGAATTTGTAGGTAATTTATTATGCAGTAACTAAAAAATGTACTTGGAAATGCTAATTAAATAGTAAAATTAATTACATTTCAGTGCATAACGTAATAGGTTCAGGAAAGTATACAAAGCATAAGAAGCTTTTACCTCCAGTATGAAGTAGCGATGGATAGACTAAATGATTCTAATGTCAAATTATTCGCATAAGAGTTAAAACATACTTTCCGTCTTTATACATTTTTTAATCAATTACCAAAAAATTAATAAATTTTATAATAAAAAGACTAAAAAAAATAGTTGTCAACCTTTGCAATTTTTTTTATTCAATTGTCTTCAGAAATTGTGAAGGTAAAATGTATTCTTACATTTTTATCAATTTTATTATAATTTTACTAATGTATTATTACGTTTTTATGGAGTTTGTAAATTAATTCTAAGTAATATAAAAAAAAATATCTTTATGATTAAAATTTTTGTTAGAAATTGGAAGAATGAAACAATTTTGGCAGCTATTCTTCTCGCATGCTAGAATGATTCTATTAATTGTAAAAATTTTCATTTTGTACATCCAAGTTGCCAATTTGGCCTCCATGTTTATCACGAAATTTAAACTTCAGACCGGAAAATTTTCAAAAATATTTTTTACTTTAATAAATCAAGTAAAGTTTGATAGGGATTCATAGAATTTCATCTTCATGCATAATACTTCTATACATTCGGATTATTCGACTGATCCTTGTGAATCGACTATAAATAAGAGTAGTGCAAATAATTAATTAATAAGAGTAGTAAAATAATAATAAGCCCCCGCCCTGAACCTCCCGCAGTCTCATTAAATTTACATTTGTAACTTTCTATTAATTGTGCTAATGGTTATGGTAAGTTTTGCATTTCTTTTCACATTTTGATTTATAAGGATAAGCAACAGTTTGGACAAGCGTTTTTCATTATCCTCATACTTCTACTTGCCTGCCAACCACAAACACCTAAATCTGATGTATCAGGAACTTTTGTAAGTGTAAATTCAGTCATCTAAGGTTTTACAGATTTTGTTTCCGAAAAAAAGTTTTGATTGCTACTCTATAATATTTACATATAATATATTCTCTAAATACATAATAATCTACTCGATAGATTTAATTGCCAAAACCACCTAAAAATAGTACGTTTGAATACATTTAAAGACAACAGCTGATTAAGTTAAAATTATTTTCAACGTTAGAACACCAGAATATTCGTATTCCAAGCATACCGGTTTCGGTAGCATATAGCATACCTTCCTCAGTACCTGAGGTATGCTATATGCTACCGAAACCGGTATGCTTGGAATACGAATATTCTGGTGTTCTAACGTTGAAAATAATTTTAACTTTATTATAGTGCACCAGGCAACAACCTATTACAACAGCTGATTATTCATCATCCTGTCCATTTCCAATTAATTAAACAGCAAACGTGAATCGGTGCAACGAAATAACTTTTATGATAGCTGCCCAATAGTATCCAAATTCAAATTAAAATCATAATGTTATAAATACCGTTCATATTTAACGCAATCCAATGTTTCAGATCTATTTACCAACATTAAAAGATTAAATAATCTTTTATTTCCTTTAGCTGTCTCTGCTGTTTTACCTTTCATAATCTGAATTAATTGAAAGGTTTTTATGCAGACAACAAGCTGCTACCGGTGACTTCGTTCCCATAGCATTAAAAAAAGATAAATGCATAAAATAAGCGAATCATCTCTTTTCTCATGATTGAAAACATAAAAAATTAACAAAGTCTTCATCACATTTCAACGGTGATAATACGGAATTTTATATTTATATGGCCTTGATATACCTCAGATATAAAAATGTGAAAATTTGAGCAAATCATTATACACTATTGCCAAAAAGAAAATATAATGAATGTAAAAAAAAGTTGCCAAGTAAAACATGAGAATCAACGAACCTTTATTCGTAAAGTGAAAAAAGATGCGTGTTGATGCGTGAAATACACTTGTAAAGATTTTTAAAACATTTCTCAGACAAATATCAAGGATTTTAATTAAAATATCCTTTACAAGGGAATTTTAATAAAAAAAAACACCAGTAACAGGAAACCTTCAAAAGGGCGCCAAGAAAACCTGCAAAGCCCGCCTTGGCGCCCGTGAGCGCCGTTTTGGTTTATACGAATGAAAATATTTATTTCCTAATACAATGACGTCATTTTTAAGCAGCATAATTTTGCCAGTTACTGTCCATTTGCTTTTCAATTTCTTTTTCTTATTGAAATTTTCGATTAAAAATTAAACATTTCTGTTAGGCGTGTGCAGGCGATAAACCGTGAAATATTGGTGACATTGTTCTTTAATAATCAGAATTAATATCATAAAGCATGGCACATTTATTTCAATAGTTTTATTTTTGATATTAGTTTTATTTTGATATATGAGGTCAAATTCACCCTGTTTTTGTATTTTCGTATTATATCCATTATGAAGATGTATTCATGTCTATTTTTTTTATTTCATTTTCTTCCTACAGAAAATCTTTCAAATCAAAATTAACTGTTTAGCATAAATTATTATTCGAGATCTGATTATCTTGGCAACGGTAAGAAAAAGATTGAAAAATTAAATTTTTATAGAATAAGTTAAATTTTATAGAAAAATATCAATTTATTCTTTATGAAAATAATGAGCTTTTAATTTATAAGAAAAATATTTGAACAAAATAAATAGAACTTAGCCTATCTTTATTCATGGCGTAAAATCCACGTGTAACTAAAGACGCAAACATATTATTTCATTTTTATTTACGTTAATTTGACTTCAGACAGTTACAATACTTTCAGAATTATGATATGTTTAACTGTAGTTCCGTTGCTATGGGTAACACAGAAACAAAAATTAAAACAATGAAGTACTTACATTTAAAAGAAATAAATTTATGAAAGAAAATATTTTTATTATTGGAACGTATATGTGAAATTACTCAATAAATTATACACTGAATTTAAAAACTCTAAAAAATATATAAACAAAATTGCAAAATAATATCAGTAATGTATGATTCTAATTGGAAGATTTCCTCATCCATAAATCATCTTTTAAAACCTTCAATCATATGAGCCTATTTCTTTCAATATTTAAAAATGGAAATATTGCTTGAACTGCCATAAAATAGCATTATTGCGCAAAATAAAATATTCGATATTTTCCGAACGAATGAACCAAATGTAGCGAAAAACTACACAGCTAAAACCAGATACTTTACCAAGATAATTATTTAATTTCAAGTTAATCGGATGCTTTTTGCAGCAGTTATCGTGGAATAGACAGACAGACAGATGGACAGACTGACATGCAGAAACCAAAAAATTTCGTGTCTCCAAAGTAAGCTTTCACAGACATTTCGGCAATTATTCTTATTAGTTAGAAAATTTATCCATGTTTTTGTCAGATTTTTTTTTACTTATTTCTGTAAATTTTGTTGATTTTTTATGCATGTATTCCAATATTATAATTTTTTTATTTTTTTTTATTTAAAATGTGCATATTTCATTATTGCTATTTCTTTTATTTATTTCTAAGCAACAATAACTAATGCTTTTTTATGGTAATTTTGAGTTTTCGAATTTCCATCCCTTGAATGAAAATGGCGCGTTTGATTAAAATATTTAAATATCAAATTAGGAATGTTTGGAGCTCCAACTAATATTTTAAATTATTCCTATTCTTTTGAAAATTTGCTAATATATTTGTAAGATTTTTTAAATTAGGTATATAATTTTTCTTGGAACTTAAGGCTTTTTTTCAACAATATAAAACATTTTGCTTTATCATACACCACGATAATGCTGTATTGTAGAGCTCGGCCGCATCTCTAATGTTAAAGTCCAAAGTTTGCTTCTTAAAAATTTGGACACAATCATGGGATTGCGACGAAATTGAAAAGACAAAATGTCCTACTCTAGACCTCAAAATTTACAGAAGAATCGACCAGATCGACCGATTAGTTATGGAGATCGAGAACCCCTGTTTTGTCACTTTTTCTCATAAAACAAGAAAAAACACAAACAACTCAATTATAACCCGAACCAGGAAACATTTGGCGAAGTTTAATAGCTTGTTCGAAAACTTTTAATTTAGGCCTTTCGAAAGTCCTTTTAAAAATATCCAATATTAAAGAAATAACACCCATTTAAAAATTTATATAACGCTATACCTTCCATAATTTAACATTATAAAAATCTCGCCTTTTAAATTGCTAATTCAATTATTTCTTTCGAGTTGCCACCAACTAAAAAACAGTTGAATAATTTAAATAAGAAATGATAACGCATGTTCATTTTTTTAATAGATTAATAAAAATTCTGATTCTCCTGATAGATTTTTGAATTTCTGAAATTAAAATCATTCGAAACAGAAAATACATATTTTTCATAATCATATATTATATAAACTGTAACTAAATATATTTTAAAACATCATCACATCTTTAATTTAGTGTTTTCGACGTCAAAACAGCTACTACAATACAGATATTTCAATTAAAAAACGGACAATTTAGAAAAAAAATCTTCTATATTTATAAAAATAACGATTTGAAAATGAAGCTATGTAAATCTGTGTAGATACCAAAAAATTGCAGTGGGACTACCATCTGGGAGGAAGCGGTTCTGTCGCCAAGTATTTCGCCAACTTGGCGATATATCACCAAATCTAGTGCCCAAAATTACTCCCCAAAATTGAAGCCAACTTGGCGTTACTTCCGGTATTTCGCCAAACTAATATGCCTAATAATAACTTTAAACTAATACTAATAATAGTTTAGATGTGTTAGTTGAAGGTGATTAATAATGTTCCTGAAAGGATCTGAAAAAGAAATGAAATCATATAAAAAAACTGGTGGAACCAGAGAGAAAAGTAGAGCTTGATCTAAAAAATGTTACAGTAAAATTTGGGAAATATTTTCAATCTAAAAATGTACGTAGAAAGAAATGAAATCAGATGGTCTGTAAAGCCCATGAAATAATCCAAATTTTTGTGAGAAGAAAATGTAGACTGAGCTTTACTGGTGCCTTATATTTAGAATTATACTATTATCCACTTAAAATTATTACTGAGGAAAGTAGTCAATAGAATGTATTGTTATGTTGTCTCAAATCAGTTAAGCTCCACAAAGCTAAACGAATATAAACCATGAAGTAATAATTAAAGTATAACATTAATATAATCAGGATGTTGAGGAATTGATGTAGATAAATATGTCTGAACAGAAATATATAGTATATGAATTGTATCTGTTCAAGGTTTTGTGTTTATTTGGAGCATTGATTTTCCATTTATGAAAACCGCTGGAATGGAATTCTGTCCACTTTTTGTACTGGGCGAACCGTTCTCATACTTCATTACATCAGCCTATAACATATAATTATGAATCCGAATTTTAAAACTGTTTATGGATGATTGAAATACGGAGTGAATTAAAAATGCCTCTTGTTCCCGGATTGATTTTAAGACACCAGTAAAGCTCAATCCTCATTTTCACCTAACATAAATTTGGGTTATTTCTTGACAATTTTTTAGATCGAGCTCTACTTTTCTCTCTGGTTCCGACAGTTTTTTATATGATCATTTTACGTATTTGGCTCGATGTATACTTCTTTTTTTTTTTCCTCAGTTGCTAGGCAATGCATTTCATAGCCGATAAAAAAACAAATCCTTTAATTAATTCCAATTACGAAAAATTAAGCAAAAAGTTTGTCTGGGGGAAATAAAAGGTTAGTTATTTTTTCATAACCTAATGTGCAATATAGTTCTGTGTTGATATAATTTACGCTAGTAACATTACATTTTTAACACTTTCCAATATAATTGAAAAGTGCTTATAATTTAAATTTGTCTGTCCGTCTGTATGTCTAATTTTCCTAACTCGCGTAAATAAGTCCGATTGCTCTGAAATTGATATATATTATCGGGGTTTACTGTGATATATTCTTTATTGAAAATGAAACAAAGCATTTCCAGCTCATTTACAAGGCCACACAGAAGAATTACTTTCATTACGATCTACGGGGAAAAATCGTTTGATGTGCATTTTAATGATATTTTAAACATTTTGAAATTGATGTACATCATTAAGGTTTATGACAAGATTCTTACTACATTGTAAAAAATGTCAGATATTTCTGAATATATAAAAATGCACTGTAATCAATAACGAAAATATACAGTAACCTCTTCCAACTCACCAAAGGTTTCTAAAACCGTTCTTTTACCTTTTAAAATCCCAGAAAGCTATTTGTTTTCAAAATTTAAAGAAAAATTTATAAAAAGTAATTTTTATTAGCTGCCCGTCCATTTCGGAAACGTTTCTAAGTAGATTTTACAGTACAATAATCACTTTTCTCAAATCAAAATATCACTTTTTCGGATGCTACCAATTCATACGAAAATATTTTGATATTCAGAGAGCACGTTTAATAGACAAACATACAATATTAACAGTATTAACATTAATATGAAAATTGACATTATTTTGCTACTATTGCATGCACAAAATCGGTTATGCAGCTGAATATGTTTACTTAAAAATTGGTAGCATCCTAAAAAGGGATATTTTGATTTCAGAAAAGTGATTATTGTACTGTAAAAGCTACTTAGAAACGTTTCCGTAAAGGACGGGCAGCTAATAAAAATTTATTTTTATAAATTCTTATTTAAATATCGAAAACAAGTAACTTTCTGGGATTTTTAGAGGTAAAGGAACGTCTTTCCAAACCTTAGGTGAGTTAGAAGAGGTCACTGTATATTTTCGTTTTTGATTACAGTACATTTTTACATATTCAGAAACATCTGACATTTTTTACAGTGTATAGACTATGACGCGCAAAGAATTTAACATTTATTTCCACGGACATACAAAAAAATTTGATTATGGAATAAAATGAGCAATAATTCAACGATTGAATGAAATTATACAAAAGGTTCGTTCAAACTGGTAGCTTATTCATAAAAATATCACTATAAAATGAAATATAAGATGCATTCTAACTGTTTGTACAATCAATATAAAACTACGAATGTAAATGTAATCAGTCTACGGGGAGGTTCAGGAAGGCAGAGCCCCCCTGAAAAGATGTGCTTTATTACCTAGAAAATTATGATAATATGTAGTTCATAAAAGTTTTAGAATATCGTTGCATAAAAACGTGATCAATTTAATGCATCGAATTTCTGAAATCTCCTACTTTTTTTAGGTGCGTTCGTAATTATATAAATACGTAGCACTTAAAGACAATCTGATCTGTTCGTCTATCTTTTTATTCGTCTTTCTATCTACCACGCATAACTATGGAAATAGTACCCAACCAAAGGGTTTGAAATATATAACTTTCGAATAATTCATCAACTCTTTTTTTAACTTTATGAATATCAGATAGATAGGTTAATTACAGGGAAGGTCAAAAGCATTCCATTCCATTGCGGCAATGATAAAAATAACTTCAAGTGCATTTTATTGATGTTATACTTTAGTAGATAATGAAATTGATATGCATCTATCAGGTACATTAAAATTTATATTTTGTACAATATGCGGTGCAAAGAATATTTTTGCTTAATTTACATGACCAAAAAAAAGTATTACATTACATAATGGTATAGGGTGAAACAATGTTTGAGGTTTATTTTTATTAGATTGAATTGTTTAACATTTTATTAAATTGATGCATGCTGCTGAGAGTTACTATAAATTACTTCCTATACAACAGAAATCACATAGTATTTACAAAGACACACAAAATACGATGCAATGCTGTATCCTTAGTACTGTATACAAGCGATAGTTGCTGGGAGTTAATTTTTTATTTTGATATGAATTTTAACTAAATTTTTGCATATTACGTTATGTGTATAAATGATAAAAATCAAATACAGGGTTACACAAGAGAATTTGTAATGTATACTGAGTAGGGTGGTCCTTAAAAGTTGGTAAAAAGTTTTTAAAAAGATTTATACCGAGGCACCCTGCCATTTTGTTCTACTCATTAAAAAGAATTACAGTACTTTAAAAAAAAATAGCATGATTTTAGGGGTAGCTACCACTATTTAAAGTTTAGACTTATGCAAAAATATTGAAGGAGAATACATAATTGTTATCAATAACAAGTAAACATAGTTTTATTAACTATTTCAGTTAATTCTACAGAAACTACACTGTTATATACATTTAAAGAAGAAGAAAAAAGCTATCATTTTTATAAAATCGTTACATTTATCTGTTTTAAGACATCAATGAAGATTTTTTTAGTCTTGATATTTGCTTTGAAACTGCTTGACTATCAAAAATAAGTTCTGTTTTAGTTCTTCATCTTTTGTATGAAGTTTATTGTATTCATCAATAAGTGCTACCCCACGTTCGGCTACATTATTAATAACTTTGATTGAAGCCGCAAAAGCCTTACAAGTTTTGTAAGATTCATTTTTATTCCAATTTGTCACATCTGTTTAAAAAAAACTGAAGGTAATTCCATAATGTTAAAAAACCTCAGAGTGTTACTTGTTACAAAATCTTGCACAAACTTTTTGAGGATATTCTCAGGATCAACCCGTGCATGTTTCAATGGTTTCTCATTTTTCACATTTTTCAAAGCACACACCATTTTTCTTTTAATTTTAAATGTGACATTGTCATCGAAAAATGCAATAGCAACTAGTTTTTCTGATAAGTACCACAAATGATCTAGGAATTTCTTCATAGCACACAAAGAAATGTCTTTATTTACATTCTTATACTTTTTCAAGTTTTTAAGGAGCAATAAATCATTTCTTGGCACAGAACAAGCAAATGGTGCCTGATACCAATTGTGAATGTAGATTTTCAACATAAACGAGAAAACTTGATGACATCCAGATTCTTCGTACTTAGAGAGTTTGAACTGATCTTTAAATATATAAATTTTGAGCGAGTATGTGTCCTTTGCCATCCATCGTGCTCAATGCAAGCCCCTAGGGGCTCTAAAGTGAACACCTCTTTCGGGTATACGCGAACACCTCTTTCGGGTATACGCGTCCTAGGAAATTGATGGCAAGCTCTAACAGTTCTTTGTAATCGTCCCTTTGTTGAATATCATTAAGTTGATTTTCTGCAAACTCTATGATTTCTGATGCATTTTCTATTGTTTTTTTCATTGATAAAATTATCAGTTACGGAAGTCTGAAATATGTCATGATCAATAGTGTTCCACGAAATTTTAAATCTTTTAAATAAGCGCATGTCTGGTCCGTTTGGAACTCTGAGTGACTTAACAACAACTGCCTCCAGCATAATCTCCAGGATTCGATGACGACAAGCCAACCAAAGCATTATTTTCTTCAATTTCTGTTCCAAAAGAACACAAGCTCCTCTTGATAACCCGAAATTTACATAGGTTCTATCGAATCACATAGATTTTACTTCCTCTGTAATTCTCTATGACTCCAATGTTTTGTTAACCACAAAAGATATTGCTTCATCTGTTCCTGACTGAAGTTGTGGAACTGCAAGTAATTGATCAATATTTTTATCAAAAATAATAGTTGATAATCTATCAATAGGAGGTTCAGATGTTGAAATGTCTACTAAAATTTTGCCATCAAAGCGAACAGGCAACGGAACCCTTGCCAAAAACTCTTTTTTCTCAAATTTTCGACTCTGCTTGTTCGGCTTGTGAATCTAATTCACAGAATAGAGGATTTGCTAACATTTTAAATGGCAGGATTACAACCCACTCATTTTAGTGTTGTAGTCAAAACAATAGCAGCCTTTCTATCACTTGACTTTGCAGTATCAAGGCTTGGAGCTACACTATTGTCCAAAATGTCCATTGTACCTCTTTTTTTAGGAGGTGGATCAATGTGAGAGCATGAAGCTACTTTTTCCTGATTTGGACAAGTTTCATTATCACTTGAGCTTGCTTCTTCTTCAAATATGTCTGGAGGAATGTCAAATATGTCTGAATACACTGAGAAAGAGGAGGAAAATGATACGAAAGAATATTGTGTACATTTCGCATAGAATTATACAAAAACATTACTTTTTTTTTGTCTACTCATTAGCCGACGTGCATCTGTTGCCGTAGCAACCAAGGGTTACACTAAGAATAGATGATTATGGACTACTAATACACAAGAAATGCACCATTTTGGCGAAAAAAAAGGTTACGCACACAAAAGTCAGTAATTTTAATAATAAATATTTATTTAGTGCTTATGTAACATATTTTATTACAGAGTCATTTATTAAAACTAAGGCTGAATTATTACTCTTTTCTTATTTTTATTGATTTTTAAATTGATTTAAGCACTATTTTATGTTAAATTAGCTGACCTGTCGGCATTACTGTGGCCCATTAAAAAACGTACAAAATCTCAAATATATTTAAAAATCGCTGAAAAATTTAAAAACTCAGCATGAATTTTGGGGAAAAATAAAGCATCCAATATTCTATACAGCCTAATGTCATACTATGATTCAATTTTGCAGTGACCATGGATATATATTAATAAATTAAAAATTAGACTAAATATATGTCAAATTTTCTAATTTTTCAATTATTCAAACCTTGGTAGCAACCCTTAAAATTTGTTTTAAAATTCTGACAATTTTGTGGAGATCTTTTTTTAATACATAGAACAAAATAAAGGGGTGCCCCATAGAAATTTTAAAAGTTCATTTTTAAGGACCACCCTAATACTGAGTATAAATAGAAATAGATAAAAGTTTATATTTTTTATTTAACTACGCATTTTTATGCTGAGCTACATTTAGTACACTAAGATATCTTTGTACAGTATATATAAAACAATTTACAAGGTCACGCAAAGAATTGGATATAAAGCCTTGTATAGATGATAATCTCTGGAAGACTAAATTTTAGTAGATTTATGTGTGTTTACGTCTTAAATAAATAACAGCAAATAATTAAATAACAGTTAATTTGTAGTATGTAAATAATAATGGTAGGTAAAATTTAGGGTCGTATAAGAATATTCAAACACCATTCCATTAATTGGTATAATTTGTTACAAGTGAAATTTAAATCTGTCATGCGTTTTTAAAAGTTTGCATAATAGTTAAAAAGTGTTTGTGAATTATGTTTGTCTGTCCATCTGGTCGTCTGTCTGTCTGTCTTTCCGTACTCTAACTTGCATTAACATGTTTGGATTGATCTGGAATTGTAACGTGTTATTGATATTTACTATGCCATGGTATGGTACTGAAAATAGCGTGGTTAACGCTTATTCTTTATTTACAGAGACACTCAAAAGAATTTTATTACATTCAAAAATTAATAAACTGTTTGATTTGAAATTAAACAAAAAAATCGTTGGAAATCATTTCAAATTTTATGTAAATCTAGTCATTACTTAATAAAAGTTTTCTCCAATCTATCAAAACCTGAAATTTGTAAATGGTTCAGTCGTATCTTATGATAGGTAATGATTCTAGGTTGACATGGTGATTATGTCCCATTTAAGAGTTAGTAATATTATTTCTGCATTACTGAGATTAAAACGTAAAATCATTATAAATTCTCCATTCATGCATTTTTGAATAAGAGTGCAGCAGCTCTTACACTAAGATCTGAATATTTTTAAAACTTTGTTATTGTAAGAATACACCTCATTTAATAGGTTTGAAGTGTCATTACCGACTTGTTTATTTTTGTTAGCTTTGCTATTTTTATTATTTTTATATTTTTGTTATTTGAAATCTTACAATTGCTGTTTGTATGAAGTTAAATATTACACAAGTGTTTTAAAAAACAGTTATTTGAAAAACTGACGTTGAGGCTCTTGATCTGCAGATTTACTAGTTATTATTATTTTGCTTTCATACACTTTTGTAAAATTCTAGTTAAATTAAACAGTTGAAACTTTCCAAAACTGTGTATCTGATTTTTTTCTTAAAAATATCTTTCTTTTTATGTTTAATTGAAAAATTCTTTAAAATAATAAAAACTATTTTAACAGTAATAACTGTATTTAAGTAAAATATAACATATTAAATAATTCTCTAAATATGCTTCATTAGGTGCATTCGTAATTATGTAAATACGTATTACCTATAGTCATTGTTCCGTCTGTCTGTCCGTCCGCTGCCCGTCTGTACGCAAATAATAGAGCAAAAACTACCCAACCGAATTATGTGAAATTTAAAATAAACAATTGTTGCATAATTTGATCGAGTCATTTCAAATTTTATGAAAATTGAATGTATGACTTACTCATTGGGACAATCAAAACTATTCAGTTTTATTACGGCCAATGAAAAAAAAATAGTTTCAACTGCTTTTCGAATGTATATACACACTTCCGAATATGATAAAATTGATATAAATTTATGAAATGTATACTAAAATATAGATTTTGTACAGTTTGTGGGGCAAAGAATATTTGTTATTAATTTAGAGATCAACACAAAAGTATTCCAATAATTGGTAAAGAGGAAAGATATTTTTTTTGGAGGGGGGGGGGCGTTTTAATTATAGCAAACTATTTAATATTTTATGATATAGATATACGTTGCTAAGGTTTACTACAACTAATTTTTGTGTAATAGAAAGCACGTAGTAATTATATGGACACACAAGAATTTCAATATTTTAAAAACTTCGTTTTGGTACGAAAGCACTTCATTTGCTATGTTTGACGTTTCATTTCCTACTTGTTTTACATAAAATTATTTTACAGTATTCTGAATGCAATGGAAAGGTTTTTCTAATCAATGCTTCACTCATGATTTTTCTTTATTGTTCAAATCGGCACTATATCAGATTTTATCATTATCATATTTATCATTTACCTCCTATTTACACAACCTTAAGTAATTACCACAAGATATGTTGCTTATTTGCATATTTTGCGTAATTTCATCTATTTTGCATATTAGAAAAGAAAAATATTTACATGCCAGAATTAATAATACAATTAATCGCATATCGCTTCAATACGAAGTGACTAGTCTCACGTAAATGTATTAAATATACAGTAAATCTGAAACACTGTACAGATAACTGTTTTCCCAGATTAATTAAATGTTAAATAAATATACATATAATTAAGCTTAATAAATATTATTAAATGTTTCGATAGTAAACAACACTCCTCAACTTGAATTATTGTATTGGATTTTAATACTAAAGTAACCATAGATTATTCAGATTAAATTAATGTAGGCCTTTATTATGTCTAATGAATACTCGTGTATGTTGTGTATTTTGAAATGATTGATAATGCTTTCATTAATGTATGTTTCGTTTAGCGATTTTGTTAATAATAATTCACACATAAAATTTTGAAAATAATTTATTAAGTAATTACGTAAGGTGTTAAAAGTTTTTATAATGGTTAAAATAATTTTTAATAATTTATAAAATTTATTACATTGCGCGATATAAAAAGTGTCTCAATTGTACAGTAGGAGCCTCGATTAATTAAATTTTTTTAATATGTGGCATCACACATAGGAAATTGAAACTGATAAAAAATATGGATAATACCTCATAGTGTTTTAGGCAAAAAAAATTAAAGTGGCCACTCAAATATTTTAATCGATTCTTAATTAAAATATTCAATAGAAAATAAGAACAAAAAATATAGAACTCGTACTTTTGTTGAAAACATTGTGAAAAAGTTATCCAGTATTGACATAATAATATTATAAATCTTTTTTTTTCATTGAAATTCGACAAATTGTTTAGGCACAATGTGCCCTTTTTAATAACGGGCATTAAGGATCATACCCCCCCCTCCCCATGGACTTGAGATATAATCTTGAAAGTGGGAAGAAATACATTTCTTTTTAAAGGCTACCGATTCACGTTGTACTCGATGTGGTTGACTCAAGGGCATATTTTATTAACAAACCCGGCTATACCCTTTCTATCTTTTTTTGTATGCTATGTGTGTCCGAATCAATTATGCGAAACTGCTGACACCTACTGCACTTATATGCCGATTTGAGTGTTAGGCACTAAATATATAGGCACACAATTGGCGCTCTTGACATCAGGAAGGATTTGTGGTATTGAAAGCATTTGTGAAAATACTAATTGCAGTTCCACAACTCGGAAATGCTGACTGGTTGGTCTATCTAGAGCGAAATCTTGGTTCAGCGGATATATATATATATCAGCACCCAAAATTCTTTAAAAATATATACAGTCACAATCAGTTCGTAACAAAGGTTCAATTTTCATAAGGTAAAGGTCATCGGATAGTTAAGATTTGAATCTTTACATTTCGTTTTGAAGAAGCATGTGCATCATGAGTGCCTCACATGTCATAAATTTATTTCCGTAAAATATTTTTTGAAGCAAATTTATTGTCTGAATTTATTTTAATGAACCAGAAATACATTCATGTTACGTCATAAAATTTGACCTTTAACTTTATTTTGCCTCATGAAGCCTGAAAGAAAGAATTCATTCAGTCTTCAAACAAAAAAACCTTTAATGAAATAAATACCCAATCAGTTTAACTAAACATATCTAAATTGAAATAATAGGAATTCTGTCAAAATTTCTGACAGAATTCATTTACATGAATTCTGTCAAAAGTAAAGATTTAATAAAGTATCATTTTACAGACAATTATATCAGGGTAATCCACGATATTGTTTGCAATTCATTTATTTAATAAACAATTCAAAAATTTTGACGTTTGCCCTTTAAATACGATTTAATGCTGAGTTTCTATTAATTGCGGCCTAAAGTTCTACAATACATGTTCTTTTTACAGTATATTATGAATCTAATAATTTCATTTACGAGACAACTATATATTTTATTTTAGCAAACATTAATTTGTATAAAACGCAATTTGAAGTAATTAACAAAACTTTCATAAAAATATTTCGCATGGAATCCGTAGTAGTTTGATTTTTAATAATGTCATTTTAAGAATTTTTCATGTTTACTCTTTAAATATAAAATAATTCAGAATTTATTGCTAATTACAGCTAAAATACCGATAGTAATATATATTCTCTATAAAGAATATTTATAATCTAATGATTTCATTTATGAGAAAATAATTTACATTTATTTTAGAAGGCATTAATTTTTATTAATTGTTTTTCAATTATTTAATGAAACCTCAAAATAGTATTTCACATTTAAATAATACCGCAATTTTTTTTCAAATGTTATGACATTTTTGGGTATGTTTAGAATATTAAAATCTCATTTACGAGAAAACTATATAGCATTATTTTAGGAAATGTCAATTTCTATTAATTTTCTTTGAAGTAATTAATTAAAATTTCAAAATAGTATTTCACATCGAATGAAAATTATATATTTTTATTTGAGCAGATGTTAGGTTGAATAAATTTTATTTGAAGTAAATAGTAAAACTTCTAAAATGTTATTTCGCTTCGAGTGTGTACAACATAGTTTTCTAATATAATGCCATATTATAACAATAATTTAGTATTAAATATTTTAAATTTTAACTAAGGTAATTCATGCAGAAACTTTCTTAAATTCAATTTCAAATTTCATTAATTTTACATTTCTTGAAATTTCAAAGAAATAATTTATACATTTATCGAAGTTGGAAAACAGCATTTTAATGAACGTTCTACTTAACATCTTAATTGAACGCATATAAATTAAAAACATTTCTTTACACGAACTTTTTAAAAATACAGATGAAGCAGAATAAAAAAACTGGCGATAAATCACAATTAATAATAATAATAAATAATAAAAATCTATCGGCTAGATCTACAACCAAAGATATATTTCGAAGTTTTTTCTTCTAAGCCTCCACCACAATTTTTTGTATTTCTATTTCTTCTTCTTTTTGTAAGATTTCTTACCATGAAAAACTTGCCAATGCAAAAGTTGTAGATAATAGTAAAAAATTTATAATAAACTCAAGTTGATTTGTTACATTATGAATTCCCGAAGTTGTGAATTTTATTCTTCTTCAATCCCTTCCTGTTTTAATAAAAATAATAATAACGATATTATTATTATTATTATTATTATTATTATTATTATTATTATTATTATTATTATTATTATTATTATTATTATTACTTTTTGGGAGGGGAGTCGGAAGTGTTGGTGCCATCAAAAACGTTTCAATCGAAAAGTTGTAGATAAAATTAAGATTTATGAAAAAAAATTAAGTGTATTTGATATCTTCCGAATTAACGAAATTATGTTTATTTTTCTTTATTAAAACCCTACTTTTTTGCGCCTCTTGAGTCTTTTTTTTTAATTAAATCAAAAATCTAACATAGGTAAAATTACGGCCATTGTCTTAGAAGTAATAATAACATGTGTGATTTTTTTTTGTTTGTTTGTTTGTAACATATTTAAGACTCATCGGACTATTTGATTTTATCTGTCAATTTGAAAGAAATTTGTGTAAAATTATGTTCTTTATCATTTCCACATACATATAACATGTAATTGAAATTTGGGGGTGGTTTGCATTCTAGGAATTATAATTGGTGTAGATCTGCAGATTTATTTCAGAAATTTTAATATAGGGGAGAATGTAAAAAGTAGTAAATTTTCCCCCAAATCCACCTAAAAAAACTTGTATCAATTACCTTAAAATAAAAGAAGATACGGAACGCATTTGGAGAAAGAAATTTTGAAATCCTGACTTCAGTCAAAGTAAACAGTTTCCCTTAATTCCCTACACTAGTCACTCAAAAAGACCCCGATGATAATGTTAAATCTATGGTGGTGTTATTTTCAAATATTTCGCAAAATTATAATATTTTCTCATGATATTTTTTCTGAATAGGATAGCTGAAGACGATCTACAACCGGGCTATTTTTTACTTTTTCGATTTTGGTTTCGGATTTCGTGCTCGTGTCAAGAAAAAAAAATAAAAATAATAATGAATAATAATTAAAAAAATGAGCGGGATATTTAAAAATAACGCCCCTGTAGAATTAACATTATCATTTGGATCTTTTTGATTGAGTCCAGTGGACTCCTAAGGGAGAATGTTGCACATCACCAGAAATAACAGTTAGGAGAGGTTTTAAAGAATACGACGGTTGGTTCCAGATCAAAAGTAATCACAAATCATAGAGAAGTACATGTCACAGAAATATATTTATTTAATATAATTCAACAGAAATTCATTTTGTTATAATTTATAAGTATATTTAGAGTTAAATTTATTATTATCAATTCATAAACTTTACATTTATACACAATACATTTTGTTAAATTCAGCAAAATGAAAAATCAATGCATTTAATGGTAAATTTAACAAAGTGTTTCATTTCAATTTTTATTTAGCGCCAGTTTATTCGATGTTTTTTCACAAACTTTTATGTTTACATTTCAAGGGAGAGGGAGAATTTCCTCTCAAAGCCGAAAAAAGAGTGTTTTTAACATTGTGTTCTTCAATAATTTCAATTATGAAAAAAATAGGCAGTTTAAGTTTTAGGTAAATGACAATCTGAAATTTTTTTTATTTGAAATCTCATCTTACAATCATCGCTTATAAAATTTCATTGCTGCAAATTCTTATTCCGTTTTCTCTATAGTCTTTTTTTAATTTAAGCTTTAATTTAAATTTTTGGTGACTGAAACTTATTTATGCCTATTGTATCATTTTTGGGACGCTTCATATATATACGTTTGCTCAATATTCTTCATTTTTACAATATGAAAATTACATGAAATAGTTATCTATAAATGTCTTTATGTGTTAAAGAGGTATGGGAGCTTAATAAATTTTACTATGCTGCTTTTGCTTAAGAGCCGTTATTTTGAAAATGAGACAAAGTGCGATAGTTTAATTTTTTGATTTACTTCATATTTTTTATGTTGGAGTAGATGGTATTTAATAAAAAATGAGCAATTTCGAAGCCTTGAAAAAAATTCCCTTCAGCGGTAGAAAATGTCAAAGTTCAAGTTTGTGAATGACATTTTTATGAAAAGTGAAATATCAGTATGTTTGGAATGCTAAATCTCTGGAAAGCAACGCTATTCCAAAATTCCTTTGTCATAAACTGTTAGTATAACACTTCCTGCTTAGATAAATTTATTTGTTTCCATGGGGCATTGGTAATTCATATTGCTATGTTGACCCAAAATGCAATCAAAATGACGGTTTTGTCTGTTTTCTGCAATTATTATCTTATTCATGCAATATTACCTCAAAATTTTTCGTATAGAATATGAAAGTGTTCTACTAGGACAAGCTAAATAATGCAGATTTTTTTCGCGATACTGCTGCTGTTAGCAGATATGATCTTTTACATATTCAAATGTTTCAAAATCTGTAACATTTCAATTACTCCTATTTCAAAAAAAGCGACACAGTTGATTAAAATATAATATATCATGTAGTCGACGGACATAAGTACAAAAAACATGAAAAAGAGAAAGAAGTGAAGTCGCATGATATTTTTTGGAAAAAAAATGACAAAGGTTGCAAAAAGAGCAGCGTCACTTCTCCCGTATCAGAAAATGAAACATCCTATTTCGAGAAAAGGAAAGGAACATTAAGTACAATATTTCTTGTCATATTTTCTGAAAAGAATATTTTTTATGCTAAGAATTGCGCAAATTAAAAGGAAAAAACTTGGAACAATTTTACACTGTTTTTATGAAAACTTTAATTTTTCTATGGGTATACATGCTATCCTTATAAAAATGAACCCAGTTTATTAACTTAATCATAATCTAAAATTTGAACCCTTTGCTGCATTCGTTTTGACAGGGTTATTCAAAATATATTTGTTCTTTTTCAATTTGATCACGGTCCCCTTTGACATTTAAGGTAAAAATCTTTGCGGATATATAGGATCTGTGCAATTTTGTTTATGCACCTGTATAAACAAATAATTCCTTATGTATTTTTCTAGATATTTAACGAAACGTCAACAATCGCAAGTGGCCATATGATCTTTGGCCTTATAGTATATATCCATTGAAAATAATTCTCTTTTTTTTAGTTTGCATACAAATAGTTTTGATATGTTGATTGTGATAGTTTTGATTGTGTTTTTACCCTAATTTATTTTATGATGATCTGTTGCACTGTATCTGGAAATTAAATTATTTAATTAACATTTCACAAAGGTTTAGGATTTGTGCATTAAATTAATACATAATGCATATTTAAAATGCAATAGTTTCATTTACGAAAAAACAATACATTTTCATTTTGTAAAAATTTCAGCTGAATGAAATTTTATCAGAGATTATAAAGCATACACATTGAAAATATACCTGTTCCCTTTTGTTTCCAAACGAATAGATTTAAAATGATTCCATTTTACACCAATTCATTTTATGATAATCTGTGTCTGGAAATTTAGTTACTTAATTAACATTTCACAAGTGTTTAACACTTTAGAGATTAAATCAGTACCTAATGCATATTTAAAATCTAATAATTTCAGTTACGAAAAACAATACCTTTTGATTTTAGGAAAATGTTAATTGAAAGAAATTTTATTTGAGAGGAAGACATTCATATTGAAAATATTTCCATTTTTCTCTTATTTGCAAAAAAATTGATTTAACGTAATTCCATTTTACTCTGATTTATTTTATGCTAATCTGTCCTATTTGTCTGGAACTGAATTAACATTTATCATTACTGAATTAACATTTCACAAATATTGAACTGTTTACACATTAAAATAATACGAAAAATTTAACGTAATTTTTGCATATACAGGGAAATGAATATTTTTTTCATTTAGTAGATAAATACAGTTCCTTAATATATGCAATTGTTGGTTTTGGCATGAAATAATTATATTTTCATACAGTATAATTAATTATAATATGGAATATTTCATTACACATTTTTCTATTAATATTTCATGCTTATAAGGCCGTGATATTGCCCCTAATTTTCAGTGGTCACAAATTGTAAAACATGGCATATGGCTTGTGATCTATACAACGAAAAAAATGGTGATGAGAGAAAAACTGTTGACATTTTTGTATTCAGCGGAAGATAGATACTGAAAAACAGATATAATATTCGGGAAACTAAAATGATTGGTGGGAACGGTTATCAGTAAGGGAAACCTCCACTGGTAACTAGTTCAATAATAAAATTTTCTCTTACTTTAAAACTATTTTCCTGTAGAAATTTCATCAAAAATAAGATAAAAATATCTATTTAACTTTACAGGTGGGAATTTATTTATGAGGCATGACGTTTCTAATAATTAATCAATTCTTCTAGTTTCTCTTCAAAAAACACATTTACCTCTTCATATAACTTAAAGTACATCAGTAATAAGCATCTACCTATTTTAAAATTCGTGATTGAAAAGAACAAACTTCGATAAAATATTTTGTGGCTATCTAGATAATAAAATATTAAGATAACAATCAACGATTAAAACAGTTAGTTAATAACAGTTTTGCAGTTTTTTGTTGGAAACTTTGCATCATCCATTTCTAATTTTCCTATTCGAGAGACTTTTTTTTGAAATTTCACTTGATAGAAAATAATTTTCCTTCAACTCGCACATTTGTAGCTGGAGAGAACGAACTTCGATCAATGAATTTTTGGAAAGTTTAGATAATAATCTTAATTATTAAGAAAATAATCAAGATTTGAAACAACTATCTAATGAAAGTTTTGTAGCATTTCTTAGAAACCTTGTATGATACATTTCTAAAATTCCTATACGATTTTCATCTTTTTACCATTTCACTTGACGGGAGATAACTTTTCCATTTATCTCGCAAATTCTGACCTGCACTGTAAAAAAAAAAGGGTCGATCTACTAAAAAAACTTTAGTGATCCTTGTAATTACTAAAAAATTTTTAGTAATCTTAGTCGGTTTCTAGAAAATCTGTAAGAATTACTAGAAAAAAGTTAGCAACGAATAAGAGTTAATAGTTTTATATTTTTAATAGCTCTTACTAAAACTCACTTGGTGTGGCCTTGATAGCATAGTGGTTATAGTAACGGACTCTGAGCTAAAAGGTCCCGGGTTCGAAACTTGCCACCGCCAAATACACCCCGAATGTCTGTAGTGTCTCGTTACTAAAGGGATTATGAAAATCCTGTCGGAGCAGCTAAGAAATTTTAGTGCTGCCATCTATTGCGGTTTTTCCGAAAATCTTCCGCTTCAGAAGTCTGGATGCAGCTCGAAGGAAGCTCCTCCGCTTCGGTTGCACGTAATGGTTATAAAAATTAATTTTGGAGCTATTACTAAAATTTGCTTTGTGGCTCATACTAAAAGTTTTTAAGTTAGTTATACACAAAATTCTTTTGTTCAGTTTACAAAAGAAATGCTTGTTTCACTTGCAAAAAAAAAATTTGTAATGGTTACTAAAAAATTCTGTGGAATACAAATTTACTAAGAAATTTTTAGTAACCTCTTGAATTTTTTTTACAGTGTGCAGTGAACAAATTTTCACCAAATGTTTTTAAAAAGGTTTAGATAATAATTTTAAATCTTAAGATTATAAACAGCGATTAAAACAGCTAGTTAATGAAAGTTTTGCAGCTTTTCTTAGAAACATCGCATCATACATTCCGAAGATTTACATACTACTAACGTCATTTGGAAATTTCATTTGATAGAAAAAAAATTTCCTTTCAACACGCGAAGTCGGAACGGGAGAGATCAAACTTCGATCAAATATTTTGTGGAAATTTAAATAATAATTTTAATTATTAAGAAAATAATCAATAGTTAAAACGGGTATTTAATGACAGTTTTGTAACCTTTCTTAGAAACTTGCATCATACACTTCAGAAAATTCTCGATCTTCATATTTTCGTCACTTCGCTTGATACAAGATAATTTTTACATTCATCTCGCAAATTCGGAATTGAAGAGAACAAATTTTATATAATATTTGGGGAAAGTTTAAGGTAATAATCTTAAACTTTAAGGTAATAACCAACAACTGAAACAGCTACTTATTGATAGTTTTGTAACTTTTTTTGCATTTTCGCATCATACGTATCGAAGATTCATGTACTGTCTTCATTTTTTGGACATTTCAAATAATAGAAGATAATTTTACCTTTTATCTCGCAAATATGGAACTGAAGAGAATAAATTTCGAACGTATATGTTAATGAAAACATACATAATTATCTTATTAACACTTTAAGTATATAATCAACAACTTAAATAGGTAGTTAATGGCAGTATTAAAGCTTTTATTTGAAACTTTGCTTCATACTCGTCAAAAATTCTTTTACGATCTTCATCTTTTAGACATTTCACCTATAAAGATAATTCTATCATTGATCTCTCAACAGTTAATTCATCAGTGTCCAGCATAGATAAATCCCTGATAAATTACTTTTTAACCTAGAAGATCTTTTTTATCTTTAATGTATCTAACTGGATGTTTTTCTGCCCTTTTATGGTAAAACTTATCTTGTTTAACGTCATAGCCATCTTTTATACTACAGCGCTTTTAAGTGACGATCTTTCCTATTATTTTTGGTAAAGATCGTTAATTTTGTTTTTATCTTTTTTGTTTTCTAAAGAGAAAACTTTGAAATAAATGTAATGTTTTTATTATTAAGCTTTTACATAGAAATGTATTATCATTGAATATATCTTCCTCAGGCATACTGATATTCAAAAAATTTGTGTTTATGATAAAAATAAAATAATTTTTTTTGGTCAGTTTTTAGTCATTGAATGGAACAAAATTCGATAAAATATTTTGTGGAAATTCAGATAATAATTTTAAACTTTAAGATAATAATCAACGACTTAGACAGCTAGTTTTTGACAGATTTGTAGCTTTTCTTAGAAACTTCGCATCATACATTTCGAAGATTTATGTACTAAAAACTTTTCACTTGATAGAAAATATTTTTTCCTTTCAATTCGAAAATTTGGAGCTGGGGAGCACAAACTTTGACCAAACTTTTTAAGGAAAGTGTAGATAATAATCTTAAACATTGAGATTATAATCAACAAATGAAACAGCTAATTAATGATAATTTTGTAACTTTTTTTAGAAACTGCGGATCATACATTTCGAAGATTCCTACACCATCTTCATTTTTGGGACATTTAAAATGATAGAAGATAATTTTGCCTTTCTTCTCAAATTTGGAAACGCAGAGAGCAAACTTCGATCATATATTTTAAGGAATCATCTTAAACACTAAGAAAATAATCAACAATTGAAACAACTGGTTAATGACAGTTTTGTAACCTTACTGAGAAACTTTGCTACACACACTTCGAAAATACCTATACGATTTTCATTTTTTCGCCAACTTTCCCATTCATCTTCCAAATTCGGAACTGAAGAGAACAAACTTTGATCAAATATTTTGTAAAAGTTTAGATAATAATCTTAAACTTTAAGATTATAATTAGAAATTGAAACAGCTAGTTAATGACAGTTTTGTAATTTATTTGGAAACTTTGAATCATTCATTTCGATTATTCTCGTGCGCTTTTCATCTTTGGGACATTTCATTTGATATAAGACAATTTTGCCTTTCATCTCGCAAATATGGATCGAAAGAGAATAAACTTATATAGATAATAATCTTAAACATTAAGAAAATAATCAGCAATTGAAACAAATCGTATCGTTTATTTGAAACTCTGCATCATACACTGTTAATATTAAATGTGACAAATAAGTTGCATTTGGTGCCCAAGGGTGAAAAGGTGTTACCATTTGACACCCGCGGGCTTGAAAATGTGTTTGGGGTGCCGGATGATCTCTCACGCTAATTAGGGTGCCGTGCAATGCATACCGTTGGAAGATTTCCACCCCTTAGTCATTTGCGCACGCTTTGTGACGTGGATACTTGCCCTTCAACTCGCCGTCACTGGTGGATCAAAACAGCAATTTCTCCTTACGATGACTATCACCGCTATGCGCTGTCCCAATTTCGTTTAGAACTTCGGATGGCTAACTTTTGGCGAGCTTTTAGGTAGCTTTCATTACAAAAAGTAAAAAGCTACCTATTTTATATAAAGCAACCTTTGAATTTCAGGATATTTGAACATTTCAGGGAGACTTTGAAGGTGAGCTCGATGGTCGAGCGGTTAGAGCGATGTGCTTGCAATCAGACGTTGTGGGTTCGAATCCGTCGAGGGTCAAAAGTCGGTTGGTATATTTTTAATTTTTTTATTATTGGGCACTCTGGATTAAGGGTGCCGTTTTTTCACCCTAATTAAAGGTGCCATTCTGGCTCCTTTAGGGTTGTCACCAGTGAGACAAGCCTTTCACCCCTAAATAGAGCAATGTGTCACCATTAGTTTTAACAGTGCATTCGTCGAAAAATACGATCTTCATTCTTCGAACATTTTCCTTGTAAAAGATAATTTTATCATTGATCTCCCTACGAGTAATTCATCAGTGTCCAGCTTAGATAAATCCCTGATAAATGATTTCTTAATCTATAAGATCTTTTGTATCTTTAATGTATCTAACTGGATAATTTTCTGCTTATATATGGAAAAACTCATCTTGTTAAATGTCACGCTTTCTTTTATATTGTACCTCTTACAAGGATCGATCTTTTCTATTATTTTTGGTAATGGTAGTTTATTTTGTGTTTTATCTTTTTGTTTTTAATGAGAAAAAATTTACATTAAATATAAAACTTGTTTTTATTACGCTTTTATGTTGAAAGCTATTAGCATCGAATGTATTATGTCTTCATAAGACTTATTGATGTTTATATAATTTATGTTTAGGGAAATAAAAGATTTTTTTTTTGGCCAGTTTAACGGTGTTTGAAGAAGAAAAAAAAATAACAGATGTAATATATGCGTAAATTAATGTGTTTTTTAGAAGTATAAATTATAATTTTATTTTAAAGCTTTAGTTCATAATAAGCTTTATTTTAGGCGCGAAAAACACTGTTCGTTTAAATGGTAGTTATTACACATTTAAACTGAAGTATTTTTTTCTTTTTTTAGTTTTCTTCCGTTGAAATATTTTTTGTGTACAGCTCATATTCAAAATATTAGAATAATTACCTTTTATTTAGAAATTGAAAATATCGTTTGGTAATTTAATGTCTTTTAATGAAAATATGCAAACGATATTTTTATTAAGAACTTATTGTTGATTAAACTTACTTGTTATCTTAAATTTAATATCATTTTTGAAAAGATTAATTGCAAAAAAATTTTTTTTGAAAAGTCAAAATATTAGAATATTTATTCAAGTGGTTCAAAATATTAGAATATTTCACATTAATTCTCCTTTAATTATTACCAATTCTTAACTGGTGGCATCATTGATTAAATTCAGACTATTTTATTTAAAATCAGTATTCTCTTTTGCAGTTTGTTTCTTTTTCGTCTTAAAATGGGCCGTGTGAGTGATATTCCTGAATCTACTAAACTTCGTATGGTTGATTTGTATCGGCACGGTAAAAATCAATGTTTTATAGCGAATTATTTACATTGTTCGCAATCGAGCGTTAGTAAAATACTAACACAATATTCAAAAATTGGAAAATTTCAAAATAATCGCCGAAATGGTGGCCGAAAATCAAAAACATCTGCTAGAGATGACAGGAAACTGAAGCGTATAGTTAAGAAAAACCGTTTTAAAAGTGTGCGATTCTTACACCGAAAATGGAAAGAAGAAGAAGTTGAAGTTTCTACATCGACAACATTAAGACGTCTCCATAAATTTAAATTTGAATCTCGTGTACCAAAAACAAAACCTCTCATGACTGCAAGACAAAAGCGTATAAGATTGAATTGGTGTAAATCAAGACGTTTATGGAGCAATGAAGATTGGAAAAATATATTATTTAGTGATGAAAGTATGTTTTGTGTTTCATATGGTAATCAAGGTATTCGAGTTTGGAGAATGAAGCAAGAAGCATTTGATAAAGAATGCCTTAAACGTTCCGTAAAATTTGCTGCTAGTGTCATGGTTTGGGGTTGTATGAGTGCAGAAGGACCTGGAAAGTTATGCATCGTCTACGAAAAGGTTAACTCTCTGATATATCAAGAAATTTTAGAATATTACATGATTCCATCATCAGAAGATTTATTTGTAGATGATTTCATCTTTCAACAAGATTTAGCGTCCCCGCATACCTCGGTGTCAACTAAGAATTGGTTCCGCCAACGCAACATTAAGGTACTTCCTTGGCCACCAAATTCACCAGATCTTAATCCCATCGAAAACTTATGGTGTATAATGAAGAAAAAACTTCAAGAAAATCCTCCTTCAAGTAAAACTGAGTTAGTGGCACGTATAAAGTCTATTTGGGCTAATATTGATAGAAATGTTTGTAAACACCTTGTATATAGTATGCAAGATCGATTGTACGCTGTTATGAAAGCTAAAGGGGATGCTACAAAATATTAACTACCATTTACTTCATATTCGTAAGGTAATATTGTTGCGTAAAATAAAATATTCTAATATTTTGAACCAATCTAAATTTTATTCTAATATTCTGGTGTGTTTAAGGAAGCTGTATACCTAATTTATTGTGCTGTATTTTATATTTTATAAATGTTAAAATCTTATCTAAACATTCCAGATTTAATTTATAAGAAATTTAATTGCATTTACTTAGTATAAAAAATAAATAAATGACAAATAATTTTTTCTTATTACTTTTTCTCAATTATTCTAATAATTTGAATATGAGCTGTACTTTATGGGATACGATAATGAAAAAAAGTTTCTTTAACAATTTGGGAATGATGAGATGTTTACAGTTGCACAATGATGTTGGCCACTCTTAGACAGTGGTTGACAATGTAAATATTGGATGAATAACAAGTAATTAAGACGATTTGAAACGGATTTCCCTCTGAAGAGGTTGATATTTCTAAGAATCGTCACCCTTAATCTCTAAAGGAATTTTAGATATTTATATTTTAAAGTAAGGTCTGCAACTTTATGGTCACAGTCTGGAATTTTCAGTTTATGACAGCTATGCAAGTTTCATTAGAATATTTGCATAACAGTTTGCGATTATTTTGAAGAATCTGAATCATAGTCAATGAAATATTTCTAACATCTAACATTTAACTAAAATGCATTTTACAACAAGTTTATCAGTGTCAATCTTAGAGAGATTTTTTTAAACCCTTGAAAACATTCATGAATGATTTCTTAATCTAGAAGGTGATTTTCATTATTAATGCATCAAATTACATACTTTATCTATTTATATGAATAAGTACGAATCCCAGAAGCCTTAAGAACGTATATCAGTTTTATTATTCATAAAAAAGTTCAATATAATTAAAATTTGTCGCAAACAATCAGTTCTTTATTATTTATGAAAGTGATTTCTTTTGCGTGACCCTGTAAATGAATAACTATTCTTTTTACCGCATACTTTCTTAAAATGGCAGCCAAAAAATAAATCAAGTTGAGCCGAAATTCGCTCATCTTACGTTTTGAAAGGCAGCTTCTCATAAAGAGTTGAAAAACTCAAGCGAGTGAGTGGTTTTTAAACAATTTAAATAAAGATGAGTTATTTAAATAAGCAGTCTAAATCAAGATGAGTAAAGCATTTAAAAAACAATTAATTCACTATCCAATAAATTATAGCTCTTTCCTGAGAAGCCTAATCCACTCTTTCATTTTAAGAATATATTTTACAGAAGGCATATTTTAGTACACTTTGTAAATTCAAATAAATTTGAATATGCTTAACAGGATATAACATCTTTAAAGTTAATTTGAAAGGATTTTTTCCCTTAGGCCTAGATGTAACGAAAAACTTTTGACTGTCACAGTAAATAAACTAATCATGCTTGAAACTTTATTTGCAATGGAATTCGTGTTATGATAAACATAAAAAAACCATAAAAATTTCCTAGCAATCCGAGTATATTTACGACAGTTAGAGCGCGGCCAGAGAGCCAAACACACCGAAACACATAAACATTTTTCAACTCCGTTGAAAACTGTTAATAAAATATCTAAAAACAGAATTTTTAACATGAATTTTTGTTGTTGCCGTTACATGAAAAGTTCTAGTAATCTTAATTTTCTAGAAAAAGTTTAATATTTTTTTTTAGATTTCTTTTTTTAACTGTATTCATTATTTTAATTTAATTTTCAATTTCATTATTTTTTATATTATTCTGTATTGTAAGCATTCATTATAATATCAATAGCATAACCACACTCAAAATGCTGTTTAACAAAAAGTAATGAAATCAAAGACAAGAAATTTCCAAAATTTTAAAATCTGCAAAATATTTTGCCTCAAAATGTCTAGATTTAAAGAAGTCTACTTTATAAACTTTACATTATTATCTTTTTTAAATGTTACAAGCTATTAGCATTGAACCTTTGTATATAGATCAGTTTAATAAATTTTAATTTAATGGAATAACATAATCCTATTTATTCATCGGTTTAATGATATCTGGCCTTCTTAAAATTTACGTAATTAATTTGTTTAAGTTTAGATAATAATCTTCAACTTTAAGATTACAGCATGGATCTTAAAGTAAATGACAGTTATGAAGTTTTTAAAAGAAGTTTTGGTTCTCTCTGGAATCTTAATCGTAGTTAAAGGGATCATTTATCTGTTGACGTGACACTTGATAAAAGGTGATTTCATCATTCATTTTTCGCATTCCGTTTATCAGTGTCAAACTTAGACATGCATTTTAACAGATACCTTAATATAGAAAATGATTTTTGTTTATAAATAAAAATAACAAGACACTATTCATCTTTTATACATTGTTAAAAAAAACTGTAATTTTTTTGGGGAAACTGGGATTTTTAGAACTACATATGCAACAGTAAGTGTAAAAAATCATGTCAGAAAATCAGTTGAATGAATTTTTCCTGTTAACGTTGCAGGAAAAGTTCTTGGTATCTCAATTTCCTAGAAAATAACATTACTTTTTTTTGGGGGGGGGGGGCAATGTGATGAAACAAAATGACATGATATATGCCTCATGGTATGTTGGTATCCCAATTACATGCTGAAAAAATATAATCTTTAAAATTACTAGATATTTTCTAAGAAACTAAAATTCCTAGAACTTTTTATGTAATCATAGTGCAAAAAATCATGTAACAGAATCGCTTACATTAATTTTTATTGTTAACATTATATAAAAAGTTCTACATTGTAAAAAAAAAAAATTATAAAGTTACTAAATAGTCCAGGCATTAAATACTCAAAAAGGACAAATAAATGCAAGTTTTGGTGTAGTTTTGATTTTTGGTTTCCTTTATGTTTTTTGGGTGTCTGAATACGAATCTGGCATTATCCAACAAAATTTCTCCCCGGAAACACGTATCTCTAGCAAAAAACGTGGCTTTTTTTCGTTTTTTCTAAATAACTTCAAAATTATACATTTTACAAAAAAGTCCTCAATACATAAATTAAAGAGCACAGAATTTTCTACATTTTATGTATTTAATGTTTTTTTCTCTGATCAATGGTTTGGCCATGAGAGAGCCGCAAAAATGGGTGTGAAAAGCAAAAAATTCTGAAAAACGTGAATTACAGCACAGTACGTTGATGAAACATGAAAGGGTCAATCCAGATCAAACCAACCAATGGACAAAATTTCAGGTCTTTGGATTTTGTTAATTTTTGGCTCAGATGTTGTACAAAAATAGTAGATAAAAAATGCAAATTTGCAGATTTTTTTAACCATTTGTTTTTGAGTTATTAATTTTTGAAATTTTAAAAATTTAATGAAATTTGTATTTTTTGGTGTTCTTTAACCTTCCGTCTACCAGACGGGTCCATTGGACCCGACAGCAATATTTAATGTAGATAAATGGGTGTTTTGTCTGGTAGACGGAAGGTTAATTTGCTGTAACTTGGGAACTATTTGACCTAAAGAGTTGAAATTTAACTCATTGTTTTCAGCTTTTTATGCTGTTTCATATGATATATAACATGACCAAATTATTATTAAAAAAATATTTTTTATGTAAAAAAATTATATAAAATTTTTAAAAATTCAAAATCGGAATTTTTGATTTTGTTTTAAAAAATATATTATATTTACCACCCTTTTAGCAACCTTTGTGCCAAATTTCATGATGGAACTCTTGTGGTATCATAAAGAAAAAAATTATTTTCTATATCAATGATAGGCCAATTTCTGTAAAAAAATCTTATTATATTTTGTTAAAAAGCAAATTCACTATAAAAGGTAGTCTATTTTTGTTTCCAATGTTCATATTTCTCATTCATGCAAGTCAAGCTCAATTATCAAATAAAATTTTAGTATATAATTCGCTAGGTTTTATTATTTTGCTAAACACATAACAGTAAAAATTAAAAGTAATCAAGATAATTAATATTTTGCGTAATTGACAAGCTAAATACTTTTTAATTTATTTTCTTGGAATTTAAATAGAATGTTTTTTAATTATTCTTAATTTAATATTACTTTTAATTAAATTTTGTTTAAAAAATTAATAAATTGGTAATAAATGAGTTAACGAAAGAAAATCTCAAAGAAGTGTTCAACAATACAAATTATGCTCCTGAAGTTGAATGCTTTAACAATCACAATGAGTCATACTCAAACAGTAACATGTTTGTTTTCTGCTGAAACCTGCATGCCTTTCCTACAAGGCTTTTGAAATCACCAGTGTTCTCTAAGATCTTCTGTAGTGGCACACTATCTCAAGTCTGTTTGTTTATAACTTGTCTTGTACAATTTTTTTCCTTTTTTACTATTATTTCATTGAGTTGAATGCGGATTTGTGTTATAAAATATTAAAAGGGAAGTGGCTTTAAACTGAAAATGGATAAAAAATGAAATAAATTTTGTTGTCATCCATTCAAAATGCAAGAACACTAGGTCAGTAAAAATTTAAGAAATGTTACATTATGGATGACAATATTAAAATATGGCATTGAAAAAGGCGTGAAAATCTGCACTCATTGCCGCTTACAATTAGGTAAGGAAAAGTATCCCTCAAATTGTGGAATGACATTGATACTAATTTTTCAGACATTCCAAATGATGACAATCCAAAACCAGGTTGTAGTAAGGATGACCCTGAATTCATGGATGTGGAATCTGGTTTTGATAATTTGAATGCATCATTATCATCTATTGGAGAGTCACATATTATTAAAAGTAAATGTAAAAGTAGTAAAAGGTACTTCTTTGAAGAAATTGTGGGGTATGTTGCTTGTGCCTGTGAGAATGAGTGGTGGGTGGCATGTGTTTTCACAAAAGATCAGGTCGAAGAAGATGTTAAAGTTTCTTTCCTTCATCCAAGCGGACTATATCTGTCATTCACTTATCCTGGAAAATCAGACATTTTGACAATACCAAAATACTTTATTTTATGCAAACTACATCCAATCACTGCAACAGGGAAAACATCACAGTATCCAAAGAAATTGAGTTCCACTGTGCCAAACTGAGTACGTAATTTGTTAAGAAAAAAGATTTATTTATTAAATATCTAAAATTTATTATTTGTCTTTTAATAAAACAAACTATTCTTAAAGTTTTCCAATTTTTTATTTGCTTCCATGTAAGTAACACTTCGGGCTAAACTGTGCAGCATACTTTAAAGTATTTTTTATTACAGATTTACATGAACATTGATACAGAAAATATTTTTTTTCTGTATGACACCATAGGAGTTCCATCATAAAAAGGTATTAAACATGCATTAAATAGTATTAAATCCATGCTAAAAAGGTATTAAACATAATATAATTTTTTCAAAAAAATCAAAAATTCCAATTTTGAATTTTTTAAAAATTCATATAATTTTTTTACAAAAAAATTAAAAAAATAAGTAATTTAGTCATGTTATATATCTTATGAAACACCATAAAAAATTGAAAAAAATGATGCAAATTTTAATTCTCTAGATCAAATAGTTTGGAAGTTATAGCCGATTAAAAATTACAAGACTATACAAATTTTGTAAAATTTTCAAAGTTTCAAAAATTTATAACTTTAAAACGAATTGTCGAAAAAAATTTTAACTTCACAGTTTTAATCTCATAAGTAAGTACAATAAACTGGTAAAAAACCAGAACAATCTAAAACATTAACATAAAAAAATCTTTTTTTATTGGTTGATTTCACATGGAATTACTCGAAAAACAACCATTTTACGCAAATTTTTCCCACTTAATAATACTAAATATATTATTATTGACTATATTTTTTTAATATGATGCTCATTGTTTCTTTCATAACTAAAAAATAAATAAAAATGAGCATATTCGTGATCAAAATCTTCATTTGCTATTATAAAATAATAATAGTAATAATTTCCTTAATTTGACTTTTAAATAATGTAAATAAAATAACTAAAACAGGCTTTAACATATAAAAGCTGACACGGATTCCAGTTCTTAAAGTTCTCGAAGTTCAAAATGTTGGTGTGAAAATCAAAAAAATCCGGAAAATAGGAATTATGGCACTGTACGTAGATTTAACATGAAAACTAATCACTTTTCGCAAAGATTGATTTTAAATGATACTGAATATATTATGATTGACTATGTTTTACAATGAAATTGCCAACAATAAAAACGACAACTCCTTATGGATTATTATTTAATTATAAATAATTATGTGCATTAGTAAGTACATTTACTTAAAAAACAAAGTACTTTTTTTCCGCTTTCTTTTATTTGAGGGTCCCTGCTTTTACCGACATCTACAAAATAGAAAATAGACGAATGGAATTAGTGGGTGTTTTCTACACTATCAATATTATAGATAAAAGTTTTTTTAATAGTAAATATTTGATACTTTGCGGCATGACTATTTCCCCTTCCATTGGATCCTCTGATTCATTGTTTGGGCAATGCATTTCCAGATCGGCTTCAAAATCTAGCTCATCCACTTCGTCTTGACACACAGTTCGATGTTGTTGCATTTCCCCGAAGCAAATCTTCTATTTAATGTCTTCGCAAATAATTTTTGCTGCTGTTTCAACCACTCGCAGCCTCTCATCTCGATCAGATTTACATGTTTGCTGATACCATACATTAATCAAAATCTTCCCTCCTATAGTCTTGAAACACACAACGGACTTTTTTTCTGATTCTTTGTGATCAGTATGCCGTCTCCATATCTCTCAATGAGATTTAACTTTACAGTTCTCATTTCAGGTTGATAACTCCCTGTAACCTGTTTCATTAGCTCTTCCATCGAGAATTGAAACTCGTCATCATGATTTTCAAGGTAATCGTATATACTTTGCATTGCTCTGTCGAGTGACTCGGCAAATAGACCACGTTTCTTATGTTCTTGGACCTTCGGCCTCCCATATATATTTTTAAAACATTTGATGTGGTATTGAGCATTGTATTGTGGTATTGGTGAATAAGTACGATATGCTATTGATGTGATATTGCTGCGATCAAATCATTCACTGGTGCGATGCGCTGAATTATAGTCTTCCCATAATCATCATTGCGAGCTCTTGCTGCTTTCAGAATTGTACTTTTGAATCCCATGTGTTTCACACTGTATACAGTATTGCATTTGCTTGGTGGATTTTTCGCTCAAGTTGCAATGAACTCTTCCGAAATTCACAGTCCACATGTAAAACAATTAGTTTGAAAATTAGACTGAGGAGTTGATGATCTTAACCTTCTGAGAGTCTCACAAATGGGTAAAATTGTAATGTTGTTTTCCCCGCATTTTATTTAAAATGTTCAGAAAATATGATTCTTTCAACATTATAAAGAAAAACTTAATTACAAATATTAATGTGATCCTTTAGAACATTAATAATTCTAAAACGCATTGAAAATTCATTAAATCTATAGAATTACATTATCTTAACTATTGCTTGTATTGCAGTGAAACTTGGAGCTTAGTTAACGGAATATTACGTTCCAAACACTTAGAGGGTTAAAATTTGAGAAGTGCTAGCACTTTGTTCTTTAACCTTCTTCACATAAGCAGTAATCATCTGTTCATTTACGTATGCTTTTCTACACTTAACATGCACATCTGCTGAGTTTTTTTCCTTTAGGAAAACTGCTTTTCCATCCTTTCTTTCTGTACTTGCCTTGATTAACGCTGCAATACCTTGACTAACTTTCACTGACAGCCCCTCTTCTAGAGGAGAATCACAAATAAAACACTGCAACATCGCGCACTTTAGATGTTCGTTATATTCACGAAAACACAAACAGTGAGTCACTAAATTATAAGTAAGCAGTTGCATATGGAAACTGAGAGGAATGTGTCCTCCTGATAAGCTGGTGATCTGTGCGACTCATATTTCTAACAGAGGCGAGACTGGTGGGGAAGGGGGGGTCAGTATTCAACTGAACGTGGACATAGGGTGCGGGGGTGGGCGCTTGACCAACGTTATTTCACACTTGCACCCGTTCAAATAAGGGGGAAAGTGCAGATGGGATTCGTACAGCTGTGTGTTAAGGACGAAGATCGCCGTACTTTCGTCTGTGTCAACTGATGAGATGCCCCCTCCTCCCAAATAGTCTGTTTAGGATAAAACTGAAACTTTAAGAAGTGGAGTGCGTGTCAGTTGTTATCAGTTAAAGCCTGTTTTAGTTATTTTATTTACATTATTTAAAAGTCAAATTAAGGAATTATTACTATTATTATTTTGTAATAGCAAATGAAGATTTTGATCACAAATATGTTCATTTTTGTTTATTTTTTGTTATGAAAGAAACAATGAACATCAGATTAAGAAAATATAGTCAATAATAGTATATTTAGTATTATTAAGTGGGGAGAATTTGCGTAAAATAGTTGTTTTTCATGTTTCATCGACGTATGGTGCTGTAATTCACGTTTTTCAGAATTTTTTGCTTTTCACACCCATTTTTGCGGCTTTCTCACGGCTAAACCATTGATCAGAGAAAAAAACTTTAAATACATAAAATGTAGGCAATTTTGTGCTCTTTAATTTATGTATGGATGACTTTTAAGCAAAATGTATAATTTTGAAGTAATTTAGAAAAACAAAAAAAAGTCACGTTTTTTGCCAAAAAAACGTGTTTCCGGGGAGAAATTTTGTGAGATAATCCCAGATTCGTATTCAGCGACCCCAAAAACATAAAGGGAACCATAAATCAAAACTACACCAAAACTTGCATTTATTTTTTACCAAAAGCCTGGACTGAAAAGTTTTCTCGAAAACTGAGATTCCTATAACTTTTTACGTAACAAAAACAGCAAAAATTCATGTAACAGAGATACAGATTTGCACTGAAAATAAAAAAAATCTGTAAGGATAATTCGAATTTTTTAGGACACTGGGATTCCAAGAATTTTTCATGTAACTGCAACCCATTATAGATAAAATTTTAGTAAAATAACTGTAACTTTTATGACTCGTTTGTAAAGTTACAGATTTCTGTAATTTTACAAAAATTTGTTTTGTAGATTTACATACTTTCTTGTAAATGTACAGATAAAATGTTAGTAAAATAACTGTAACTTTTAGTAGACTCGTTTGTAAAGTTACAGGTTTCTGTAATTTTACAAAAATTAGTTTTGTAGATTTACATACTTTCTTGTACAGTGTACAGATAAAATGTTAATAACCATACAGATTTCAACAATTTTACATCTGTAAATTTATATAAATATATATATATATATATATATATATATATATATATATATATATATATATTTGTAAGAGTAGGAAACTCATTTACTAAGAAAAAGTTGAGTAACTTTACTGATTTTTTGCAATGTGTTCTTTTAATTTATGTCTCGTATAGGAGAATTATTTTTATGAAGTCTGCATTATGCTGTTTTTTAAAGATATTTTTATATGGGATTTTTCATTTTAATTTTACCTGATTATTTTTATTTCATATTAAATTCGTATTGAATCTTTGTTTATAAAGCTTATTTATGTAGCAATTTATAAATTTTAATTTAGGAAAATAACAAAATGCTTTTTATTATCACGGTTTAATTATAACTGGCGCCCTAAATTTCTAACTAAGCTTTGAGCAATTATTTTGTTGAATTTTAGATAATAATCTTCAATTTTATGATCAAAGTTTGGAATTAATAGTGAATAACGATTCTGAAGTTTTAACAAGAATCTTTGTACCTTAAGTTGGGAATTGTTTAGGGGAATCTGAATATTAAATGAATATTTTTATCTTTTGATGCCTCACATAATAGAAATTAATTTCATGATTCATTTCGAAACACGTGTGTCTTAGATATATATATTTTTTTATAAATGCTTCATTTTTCCAGAAAATACTTTTTCCAGTAATATATCTAATTAAATATATTTATTCAAGATTTTATTAGTTTCATTACCAGAAGATTTATTTCACAATAACCTTTTTTAATCTTATATATGTTATAAGACCGTTACTTTTATTAATACTCTCGGGACGAGCGTCTCTTACAGAATTTTTACTCTTTTATCACCAGTTTTTAGCTCACAGGCTATCCATAGCCTGAGAGCTTATGTGTCCGTCCGTTCTGTATGTACGTTCGTACGTGCATTCGTGCGTAACGCGATAACTCATGATAAAAATATCCGATCCACTTGAAATGTTGTATGTAGGTATATCCTGAAGAGGCGCTTCCCTCATTAGTTTTTGGAGTTCATTCGATATGTATAAGATGGGGAACGGGGGGCTGATGCCCCTCCCCTTAGTTGATATAAATGGGATTTTCATGCAGAATTAAGTTTTCGTTCAAAATTTAGATTAGGATCATTCTGATGAGGCGATTCCGTGAATGTTATTAGGTGTTCATTGAATAAGTATAAATAGGGGGAACAGGGGTTCTAATGACCCCCCCCCCTTAATTTATATAAATGGGTTTTTCAAGCAGAATTTTAAGATTTCGTTCAAATCTCTGTATAGTTTTGGAAGTTTAATGGTTAAGCATAAAAGAGGGGGATAACTCCTTTTAAATTATATAAATGCTAAATGGGTTTTTATTAAGAATTATCTCATTTGCTCTGAATTTTGGATATAGATTTTCTATATGATAAAGCATGTCTTTGATAGTATAGGAGGTTCAATGATTAAGTATAAAAAAAAGAGGAAAGGGGAGAGCTGTTTCCCCTTCTTAATTTTTTTTCGAACGGAATTAACCATTGAAAATATAAGGCTTTAATGTACAATTAGTATTTGTAGCCTGTGAGCTCAATGCCATCAGTTTAACTGGGCAGTATTCTTTATTTTAATCAGAAATTTTTTACTATTTGAAACGGGAAAATGCTGGAATTAAATAAAGTAGAATTTACAAAATTTAAATTTACTGATGAGAATAATCAAATATTTTGAGCACCTTGTACGGCACGTATACCGGTCGCTCGACCCCAAAATGTCAAGAGTAAATTATTCTGGTTAAAAAAAATTTCGCTTTTTTTAATTTCATAAATAATTTCTTTATAATAATTAATATTACGTGTTAATATTTATTATAATTCAATCTTTATTTATTAATATCTTAATTTAGATAATAATCTTCTGCTTTATAAACACAGTCATGAACTTATAGTTAACAAATTCGCTGCCGATCAGGCGCCATGATATGGCGACAACGTTAAGGAGCCACTCACGAGCCAGCGCGTGATGTGGGATGATGCTGAATAGCTAGTCACGCGCTGGCGCGGGAAAATGTTTCACTGATTCTTTGTTACAAAAAGTAAATCCGACCCACTTCTACAGTGCGGCATTAACTATCATCACATCTTCACGTAAGCGGCAGCGAACGTGTTAATGACACTTATAAAGTTTCCATTAGTTTTTGTATAACCTTAATCTTCGTCAAAATGTTAATTATCTTACTAACATGTTATATGATAAAAGATGATTTTATCAATTTTTCTGTACGTCCTTTTATCTTTGTCAAACTTAAATACATTATTTTGAAATAACTTTTTATTTTAGAAATTTTTAGATTTTTTATTCTTAATCGTTAATGTATCTAAAAAGAACTTACGCTTTCTTCGGAAAACATGGGAATAATTTTAACTCACATACATTTTTTTCAATGCCTCTTATATATAAATCACTTCTGTAAAGAATGAATCATTCCGTTTTTAAAAAATATATTTTTATTTTAAAAAAAGCAAAAATGTAAAATATCACTTTATTAACATTGTTTTATACTAAAATCTCTTGGCATTATATATTTGTTTATATAGCATATTGCTATAGCTATTCCCAAAGATTTTAAATTAGGAGAATAACAGAATTTTTACTGATCAATTTATTGATACCTGATACACTTATTTCAAACTAACTTTCGAGTGGTTACTTTATCGAAGTTTCAATGGTAATATTCAAGATTATGATCACATCATTGAACTTATAATGAATCCTAATTATACAGTTTTTTAGACACTATGCGTCATGCTTTGAAAAGGTTGTTGTTAAATCTTAATTTTAATAAAATAAATTATTTATCTATTGTTGTTTTTAGCTCACAGGCTATCATAGCCTGAGAGCTTATGTGCCCGTCCGTTCTGTATGTATGTGCGTATGTGCGTAACGCGATAACTCATGATAAAAATATCGGATCCACTTGAAATTTTGTATGTAGGTATATCCTGACAAGGCGCTTCCCTGATTAGTTTTTGGAGTTCATTCGATATGTATAAGAGGGGGAACGGGGGGCTCATGCCCCCCGTTAGTTGATATAAATGGGATTTTCATGCAGAATTAAGTTTTCGTTCAAAATTTAGATTAGGATCATTTTGATGAGGCGATTCCGTGACTGTTATTAGGTGTTCATTGAATAAGTATAAATAGGGAGACAGGGGTTCTAATGCCCCGCCCCCCTTAATTTATAGAAATGGGATTTTCATGCAGAATTAAGTTTTCGTTCAAAATTTAGATTAGGATCATTCTGATGAGGCGATTCCGTGACCGTTATTAGGTGTTCATTGAATAAGTGTAAATAGGGGGAACAGGGGTTCTAATGCCCCCCCCCCGTTAGTTGATATAAATGGGATTTTCATGCAGAATTAAGTTTTCGTTTAAAATTTAGATTAGGATCATTCTGATAAGGCGATTCCGTGACTGTTATTAGGTGTTCATTGAATAAGTATAAATAGGGGGAACAGGGGCTCTAATCCCCCCCCGCTTAGTTGATATAAATGGGATTTTCATGTAGAATTAAGTTTTCGTTCAAAATTTAGATTAGGATCATTCTGATGAGACGATTCCGTGACTGTTATTAGGTTTTCATTGAATAAGTATAAATAGGGGGAACAGGGGCTCTAATGCCCCCCCCCCCGTTAGTTGATATAAATGGGATTTTCATGCAGAATTAAGTTTTCGTTCAAAATTTAGATTAGGATCATTCTGATGAGACGATTCCGTGACTATTATTAGGTGTTCATTGAATAAGTATAAATAGGGGGAACAGGGGTTCTAATCCCCCCCCCCCGTTAGTTGATATAAATGGGATTTTCATGCAGAATTAAGTTTTCGTTCAAAATTTAGATTAGGATCATTCTGATAAGGCGATTCCGTGACTGTTATTAGGTGTTCATTGAATAAGTATAAATAGGGGGAACAGGGGCTCTAATCCCCCCCCCGTTAGTTGATATAAATGGGATTTTCATGCAGAATTAAGTTTTCGTTCAAAATTTAGATTAGGATCATTCAGATGAGGCGATTCAGTGACTGTTATTAGGTGTTCATTGTATAAGTATAAATAGGGGGAACAGGGGTTCTAATGCCCCCCCCTTAATTTATATAAATGGGTTTTTCAAGCAGAATTTTCAGATTTCGTTCAAATCTCTGAATAGTTTTGGAAGTTTAATGGTTAAGTATAAAAGAGGGGGATAACTCCTTTTAAATTATATAAATGCTAAATGGGTTTTTATTAAGAATTATCTAATTTGCTCTGAATTTTGGATATAGATTTTTTATATGATAAAGCATGTCTTTGATAGTATAGGAGGTTCAATGATTAAGTATAAAAAAAGAGGAAAGAAGAGAGCTGTTTCCCTTTCTTAATTTTTTAACGGAATTAACCCTTGAAAATATAAGGCTTTAATGTACAATTAGTATTTGTAGCCTGTGAGCTCAATGCCATCAGTTTAACTGGGCAGTATTCTTTATTTGCTTATTAAATAATTATAACTTATTATGCCTTGCCACATGCTAGAAGAAAATTTCATGATTCATTATGCAACAGTTTTATGTGTGTGAACATCACATAGATTCTTTTTAAATAATGTCTTCTTCTAAAATTTTTTTTTATCTTAACCCCTTAACGCTCAGTGTTGCCAGGTCGGCAACACCTACAGTTCCACCTGTTTAGAGACACAAAACCTCCGTGAGTATTTCAAAAACTACTCTAATGGCTACTTTAAATTTTCTTATGAGTTCTAGATGGCAGCACCACAGAGATCAAACTCTACTGTTTTTAAATAATAGGTAAAATGTTTAACTGTAATCAATGCTCTTCTCACTGTGCTTATCAATGCTTTACTTATGGGAGGTTACCATTTCGCAACAGCTGTATAATTAAAATGGCTAGTGCAATATTTACAAAACAATACCTGTGTACTCCTCTAGGCCTAAATAGATTGCCTAATTTTTTTTCTTTAAACTCCAACTTTAAAGAGTAGTGCGCCGGAAAGGGTTAAATATAATAAAGAACACGCTATAAGTATTTTAAATGGGTAACTGGGAAAAATAGGCACTCTTGGAAGGTGATCATTATTCAGATGTTGCATTTTTATAAAATCCAAATTACATAAATTTAAATAGAAGTGCACCGCCATTATAATTAATCCTACTGGTTTTAATGTTTTTAAAGGATCCGTGATTTGTAGCTGCTTTGTTTTACGCTGCAAATATATTTCTCCAAAGAAATCTCTCCGTTATTCTCAAACGAAAATGTGTTTTTACCTCTTCAATCCAATTTCACAGCGATATCTTTGAATAAAGAGCAAATTTCATACTACAAAACTACATACTACATCAAATGAAAAAAAAAGGGGGAAAATGTTGTTTACATTGTTTGTTTTATGGATTATTTGTGGTTGGTTGTCCCGTTACCCTCGATAGAGCAAAATTCTTTCTGTGCGATCTGTTTCCTTTGTGTCTTTAGAATATACTTTAGAATATTCTTGAGATGAAATAACTGTTAGAAAAATTGAAAGATCAATTTTTAGTTAAGGATTAAAAGTTTGAAAGACTTTCTTTTGACATATCAAGTCTTTTGACACACTCATCTGTTTCACATTTTGGTTTGAAAATGTATAAAAAATCGTATAAAGAACTGATAAGTTTTTTTCCTCATGTCTTTTAAACGGCCGTTATTCGGAATTCCTTATCTAGAGGTTCGTACCAATATTAATGCTATAGAACATGTTTGGTAGCATCAATATTTGGCTGGTATTTGGTAGTTGTTGCTTTTCAGAGGTTTCCCTTCAACGAGGTTCTAATGTATCTTAACTTAAGAAAGTTACTTTTATGAAGAGAGACTGATTCTTGTTTCAGAAAATTTCTTCAATGTGAAAAAAATTCTATAAATGTAATCATTTCTTTTCTTTTATGATTTCGTGTTATAATGTGCTAGTATTGAATATTTGTTTGTTAAGGATTTTAATATATCTATTCACGAAATTTTAATTTTGTAGAATAAAAAAAAAATCTATTTTTTAATTGTCTAAAAGTACTTGAACTTGCTCAATCTCTAAAACATCCGAAAGTTATTTTGTCAAGATTTCGATAATAATCTTCAGCTTTTTTTATAAGAGCCTGTAAGATACATTTGATGATAGTAAAAATCTTTTTATAAGAGCCTGGAAGATACAGTTGATGACAATAAAGATCATTTATAACAGACTTTGTGAAATTTTCTTTCGAATTTTCGCCAAAAGGTTTATTTATCTGTTAGCATTCCTTTTTAAATATATCTTCTTTAGTCCTTTTTAGTCACTTCCAGAAAGTAGAAGATATAAAGAAAATAAAAAGAATATACAATGTATATATATATTTTTAAATACGCTTTAATCAATTAATAATTTCATATTAATTAAATTATGATTATATATAGAGAAGTTAAATTATGAACCCTTAGTTTAGATTTTAGATAATGCTTTATTTTACTTTCTCTTTTCTTTAAAAGAAGAAAGTATTAAATTCGTGAAAATTTACAGTTTTCGATTGATTTACACGTTTTAGATGTCAAAGAACCTCAAATATGCATTATTACAAAATGTATAGTGTGAGTTTGTCTGTCACTCAGTCACTCTGTATGTGACATAAATTTTATGAACGCTCTATCTCTAGAGTTAATCGACACAATTTCACAAAACATTAGATTCTGTTAGACCTTGATATAAACTGGAGCTCATTAATTTTTGGGCATGCCGCCCAAAAGGTGAGCTTATGCTGCCTCTCTCAAAATTACTATAATAGCTATATCTTAAAAGCTAATAGGCAGATTTTCATGAAACTTCAGATTCTGTTAGTCTTTGATATAATACAGTCCCTGGCCAAATTATTAGACGCACTCCCTTTTCCTTGTGTCGAATCATATTACTAGCTTCATAGAAATATTACTGTGTGAATAACTGCAATTAATTATGTACATCATTTGTAGGATTATAATAAATAAAAAACATGCCTACGACTTTAAAACTCTTTCTTTTTACAAATTAAAGGAAAAATGGCTGAAATTGCAAAATTTATAACTTGAAGCTAAAAAAAATATCAATATTTTTTGGAGTCTCTTTTGGCGGCTATCAGTGCCTCTATTCTTCGCGGCATGCTGTTAATACAAAATTGAAGAGTTTCTTGTATGCGTGGGTGACGATTCCAGATAATGGATAATATTTTCTATGAGCTGGGTTTTGTTTCTTATGACTTCTTAGTCAATTCTCCAGACCAATATAAAGAGGTTTTTAAAATCGGTTTATTCTAAAGCTAAAATGATGGTTTCCAAATGAAGAACCATTTGTATTTTTGCAAGGCAAAGCTTTTTTGTTTCATAGCACGATCCGTCAAGGTCTACTTTCAATAAAAATATCCCTGTGTTGAACTGCTCTCTGTAATTCGTCAGACATGAATACCATTGAAAATGCTTGGGAGCTAATGAAGAAAATCCTGGACAAAGAGCTCATAACAAGCAAAACACAGCTCATTGAAAAACTTATCTTTGTATGAAAACATCACTCACACATGCAAGAAACATTTCAATTTTGTACTAACAGCATGCCATGAAGAATAGAGGCACTGATTGCCGCCAAAGGGGCCTCCAAAAAATATTGACATTTTTTTTAATTTCATGTTTTAAGTTTTACAATTTTAGCAATTGTTAATTTAATTTACAAAAATAAATAACTTAAAGTCATTGGCATGCTTTTTATTTATTATAATCCTACTGATAATGTATATAATCAATTGTAACTATTGGCATAGTAATATCTCAATGAAACTTGTAATATGATTCGACATAAGAAAATGTGAGTGCGTCTAATAATTTGGCCAGGGACTGTATAGTATTCTTTTTTTAGTATAAATCGCTCAACAGATAGCGTTTCTATCCAAATTTCTTTGCGATTTCTGCAATGATTCTATCTCAAAAACTAACACACAGATTTTCATCAAAATTCAGGTTCAGTTAGGACTTACATTGTTGCTAATTCGTTTTTGGTGTAAATTACCTAACTGGTGACGCTGCTATATTTCATTTTCATGCATGATATAGAAGAAAGTATTGAGATTGCTACACCGTTCTATCTTTAAAAGAAGACAGTACTTGGTTTGTGAAAATATTCGACTTCTGGTTTTCGATGGATTTATACGATTTAAAAAGTCCGGAACACGATGTGATGATTTGAAGAAAATGTCTATCAGTGAGTCTGTCCGTCACTCTGTCTCTCTGTCATTCTGTCTGTTTGTCTATCTGTATGTTACAAAACATTTCGTGGTCGCTTTTTCTCAAGAACTAATGCACGGAATTTCACAAAACATTAAATTGCTTTAGTCCTTGATATGAACTGTAGCGGATTAGTTTTTAGTGTATATTATTCTACAGATGGCGCTGCTATGCTGCATAATTAATAATTTCTACAAATAGCCCTATGTGAAGAAACAATGCGCAGATTTTGATAAAACTTTGAGTTAATTTAGATTTTGATAAAAATTGGTGTTGATTAAATTTTGATGCAAATCGCTCAACAGGTGGCGCTGCTATGCTCCATTATTCAAGATTATTGCGACAGCTCTATCTCAAAAAATAATGAACAAATTTTTATCACCCATTAGATTCAGTGAGACCCTGATATAGATTAGTGTTGTTTAGTTTTTGGTGTAAATCGTCTCACATGTGACACTTCTATGCTGCACTTTTCACAGTTTCGCAATAGCTAATCTCAAAAACTAATGCATGAATTTTCACCAAACTTCAGATTCATATAACACCTGAAAAAAAAATTATCCTTATTAGTTTTTGCTGTGCATCACCCTAGTGGTGGCCCTGTTAAGCATATTTTTTTTAATATTTCCACAATAGCTCTAACTCCGAAACTAATGGATGGAATTTCATCAGATTCAATTAGATGTTGACATAAGTCGTAGCTGACTAGATTTTAGTGTAAATCACCAAACCAGTGACTCTCTTATGCTCTTATTTTTCAGGAAATGTTAACATGTGTGAGATTAAAGAAGGTTTTGGGATTGCCACATCTGACTAGTTTTTTCCTCTTATCGTATCTTAAAAACTACGAATACGCGCCTGTTTTTGTAACGTTAGCACACGCTTGAGATAAATCACACTCCATTTCGCAATCTATTAAATTTTTGGCTAAATACTTAAAAAAAGAATCTACTATTTCGTTAAAAAATGCATCAGAATTACTTCTTTTTAAGAAAAAAATCATATATTCCGTATTTATTTTAAGATTTTATAGTAGTTTCTGTAAAAATCCTTTTTTATGCTAAGAAAATATGCAAAAGATTTCTTTTACACTTTCAAATTTACTTTGAAATACACTTTTAAATTTATTTTTATTTACTTTAAAAAATGGATATTAATTATATCTAATAACATTTCATTAAAATATGCAAATAGCTTTAATCTTACTTTTTCATTTAAGTCATTTTAATTTGTTATCCCGTAAGAAGTGAACGTATCGAAGTCAAACTTTTGTACACATGCTTGATTATTTTATCCTGAGAATTACAAATACCCATCTTAGTGAAAAAAGAATATACATTCCCTCCCAATCTCTTCTCTATTTTAAACTTAAAATGTACAATGCAAGTGTGTGAAGTGTCCTAAAATATGTATACCTTTTTTGAAGAAAAAATGTGACTGAGGTGAGATTTATCTCAGCGTGTCTGCTTACGGGTTACATAAGAAACATAGCAAAAATAAAAATAATATTGCCCAGTTAAACTGGTGGTATTGAGCTCTCAGGCTACGCATACTAATTGTACGTATGATGATATATCTAAATTTTGAACGAAAACTTATAATTCTGCATGAAAAACCTATTTATATAAATTAAAGGGAGGGCATTAGCCCCCCCCCGTCTCCCCCCTGTGTATACTTATCCAATGACCACCTAATACCATTCACGGAGGCGTCTCATCAAAAGGATCCTATATCTAAATTTTAAAAGAAAACTGATAAATCTGCATGAAAAACACATTTATATCAACTAAGGGGAGGGGCACGAGCCCCTCGTTCCCCTTCTTATACAAATCGAATGAACTCCAAAAACTAATCAGAGAAGTGCCTTATTAGAATATACCTATATACAAAATTTCAAGCGGATCGGATATTTTATCACGAGTTATCGCGTTACGCGCGCACGCACAAACGTATGTACATACATACAGAATGGGCGGGGACATAAGCTCTCAGGCTTTGACAGCATGTGAGCTAATTAGATATAAAAATATATAATTTTTGCTAATTTACACTATGCTTACAATCATGTTCAATAAAAGCAGTGAATTTTACATTATGGCTACAATACCCACGGCCAATCAGATTATTTTAAAGGATTTAATTTAGTAAAATTATAATTTATTAATATTATATCTCTTTTAAGACGATTCTTTTCTTTTTTTTTTTTTTTTTTTTTCGTAAAGTGTGAATTATTTTGTTTTCAAAAAAGTAATTCAATATGAAAAATATGCAGTAAATATAAAATTTTCTTTTACTGTTATTATTTTAAGTTAATATCTATTAGTATTGAGACATTGTTTATTAAACATATTGCTACGTCGGACCACTAAACTTTAATTTCAGAGAACGATAAAATTCTAATTTTTGATCGATTTAAAAGTTAATTTTTCAATTAAATTTGTTCAGTTATTTTGACGAAGATTAATTTTCAATTTTACGATATAAATAATACAATAGTCTGGAATTTCAGTTTCCTCCGAATTCTTCATTTTAATCGCAATGGTTATTTGTATTTCTGACATTCGGCTCAATAAAAAATTATTTTACTTAACACAATCATAATAGTTATTTTAAAAAGCATTAATAATCTTCTTCTTCTACTTTTTTCTTTTCTTTCCTTTTTCTTTCTTTTTCTTTCTTTCTTTTTTTATTTTTTGAAAACTATGGTATTCAGTTTAAAAACATCATTATCGATCTTTCATCTTAAAATCTTTTGTAATTGATTATTTGTCTATCAAAAAATTGATTTATCAGTAAATATTTATATAAAGTAATTAATAAATATGATTTTTTAAAACTATTTAAATATACGTGATATTTTATATGTAAATATTTTCTTTTAAATCTCCAATCTCATAATATTAAACTTGTCTATTACAATTTGGAATTTTTTTTCTAAAAATCTTTCATCAAGCCTTCCAAAATTGCCTTACAGAATCTTTATCTACATGGAAGTAGTTATTTATGTTTTTGACATATCACTTGATAGAAGATAATTTCATCATTCATCTCGCTACACATCATTCATCAGTGCCAAGATTAGATAGATCCTTGATAAATAATATCTTAACGTAGGAGATACACTTTATCATTAACGTATCTAAGTAAATAATTTCTTTTTACGCATTTATAAGGAAGACAATCACATCTTAATTTATATTAAATTCATTTTATAAAATGTTGTACCTGACATTTATTTTCAAAAGACTAAATTATCTCCTTCTAAGTAGAAATATTAAGTCTATAATTTTTTTTTTCATTTTTGTACCTTTTACGTATGTACAGGATTTTTCAGCACAGTGGTTACATAGCTTCTGGAGAGATAAAGTACAACTAAATGATAGGAAAATCATGCCAGGTATGGTCGATAACCTTTTCCTGGTACGGCAATGATGACAAAAAACGCAAAACATTGCGGACACGAAAAAGATGAGAAAAAAAATTTTTTTTATTCTTAGTACCGTAGAAAAATAAGAAATAAAAATTAAAATAAGGGAAACGATCATCATCAAAGCAGATTTTTTCAAAATTACGACCGAGCGCCGTGATATAGATCTTACATCTTCGAGGATCTAATGTTTCATATAATTTCGAGTTTCCATGCCTTTGAAAATACCGGGCTTGTCTGGACTACCTCAGCAGTGGCCACGATGCATGCAAAAGTTTCTCAATACTAACTTTTTTTTTTTTTTTTTTTTTTTTTTTGCGGTATTTTATTGTACTAAACCTGTTTTCTCATCATGTTCGTTTCTTCCTTTCTTCTATTTTCTGTCATCACTACCGTACTAGGAAAGCGTTTCCGCCAATGTATTGTCATGTGATTTCCCGTTCTTCAAGTGTACTCTATATATCTCCTGAAATTTTTTAACCGTTTACCGATAGTCCAAGAGCCGACAGCACAAAAACAAATGTTCTCGAACACAAGAAAAAAAACCTTCATTTTATGGAAGAGTAATAATAGGAGAATCTAATGATTCATGTGTGCTGCAAGCTATGTGGTGCATAAGTCAAAAATTAATACTACTAGTGGCTCATGTGTTGGTTTATCATTGTGTTTTCCTGTTCCTAGTTTTCCACGTTTTCATACATTTGATTTTACGGCAAACCACATGATAAACCTACGAGTAAAAAACTATCCAAATTTAAAATTGTTTTACTAAAATCAATCAATATTTGCTAAATAATAATAATAATGATAATGATAATGATGATGATAATAACAATTTCGGCTATATCTTATTGATAATACATATCTAATGTTCAATTAAAATAATCTTAGAATGTAAAGAGATTTGTTTTAAAAAAAGGGGAATTTTAATTTAATCAATTTCTAAAACGTTTTATTCTCGCAGCTAATAAAATAAAGCATTTCCAAGGGCTCACTTAAGGAAACACTTTCGATTATTTCATCGGTTCAGTAATCGGTTAATCGATGGTTTATCATAATGAGCATACTTTACTGAAAATGAAGCATCCCAAGAGACTTTCAGGACTGATTACGTTCAATATTAATCATTCAGGATATTCATCAAATTTATTAAATGGATAGAAACATATTTGCAGCAATGAATGGTGCAAAGTAATTGTTTAATATTACTATTTAAAATTTTTTTTTAATTGGTTCTGTTATAACAAAATATTTTTATTTTAATATTCATAAACGTAATAAATATTTAAAATTGAATGGAATTAAAATATTATTAAGGTTTTTACAATAGCCACACAAATGCTAATGCTAATGATAAATATATCGCAATGTGATTTTCGAATACCACGATTACACTTCACTATTTTCGAGGGATTTATTTTCATACGAATTCTGAAGTTGATTTCTAATCGGATTTTTTTTCAGTTTTAGTTTCAATTTTTTTTTCTGAGGGGCATACTTTTGTTTTTGTAATCTGTTTCGAAATAAAAACTAATCAAGGAATTGCAATGAAAATAAATTAATTAAAAAGTACAGGATTATTAATCACGGCTATCCTATTTAAAAAAAAAATCGTAAAAAATATTAAATTGCAAATGAGATTTTTCGAAAGAACAATTTCATTTGTTTAACACCAGGTTACAAATGACTTCTGGTGACTAGTGTGGAATTTCATGGACCTACACTAATTGAACCTGAGATGTCTTGACTGAAGCCGCCAGTGTTCATTCTACTGAGCCATCTCTGACGATTATGTAGAACTAATTCTCCCAACTAATCTTTAATGATCTCAGTATCTGGTCTGACATATGAATAAGATCGACAGAATAAATCCTAGGGTTGTTTTTCTTTTATTATGGAGCTGCAGTAAACGCTCATGGGTAGCTCGATTAATTTTTAACTTTGAAAACATTATTAAAATTTAATCATTTAATTTTGCACCTCCAACTTGAGTAATTTGCCGTGAATTGTTAGTCATTTACCGCTAGTATAGAAAACGATTACTTAATCTCTATTTTTATCATATTACTAATATTACTTTCGGAATAGAGTTAAGGTGTGGACAGACATAACCACTACCTGTGTTTACTACTCTGCGTATTTTATGTTCGCAGGCAGCGTGTTTTATGTATAAGGATTTTTCCAGTCAAGGAAGAAAAACTTCAAGACAAGGAACCTTTCAATCAAGTAGGGTTGAGAATTTTTTATCCTGAACTGTTCTAATCTCCCCCTTTTCTATTGTCAATAAACCACAGAAGGGAGGAGAAAAAAACAATTTTTTCAAGTTCTCAGTTGAGTCCCCAGATATTTTCCCAGTTGAAATTGGGTAAAACAGATGTATACCTGGAACTTTAAGTTATAATTTACTACAATGTAGGAACCCTATAATTGCCGTCTACTTCAACTTATGGTCACGACGCTTATAGTTAATATCCACCCGGTAGTTGAACAAGTTTTTGAAATATTGCGCGATTTCAGGCTGAAATGTTTTTTATAGGCGGCAATAAACATAATATCTTTGTCTTTGAATATTAGTGACCCTGTTGCCACATTGCTGTCAGCTGTCTATTGTAAAAAAATCCATTTGATGTTTTTTTTTTTTTTTTTTTTTTTAATAAAAGTGTAAACATTTAGTTTTTCATTAGTTGGAGGCAATTATGATATATTAAAACAATCCATTTCCTTCTTGCTTTATTCAGCTAATATTTTTATAAAATAAATTGTTAATTGCACCCCCCAAGGATGATACTTTTTTTTTTAGATTTTTGAATTATTTCTTCCAACTGATCAACGACTGTGAAATTGTTATTAAAAATAAACTATTTATTTGTTTTTTTTCTTGCAATTCCAGCGACTTTCATTTTTACCCACTGACTTTCATTAAGCGTTGTAAAAATTATATATGTTTACTTCCAAAACTAAGGATGGAAATATAATGTTTGAGTAGGAAATTCTATTTTATTTTTTATCCAATAACTATCAGATTTTGTATAGTGTACAGAAGTACTAATATTATATCTATTAAATTTCAGGAACTTCGGATCCAAAGTATCTATTGAATAGTATGATTTTGATGTGTTGATCCTGCATTGTTGAAGAAAAATTTGACGATTCTGAAAGAATGAAGTTCAAAATGCATGTCAAGAGTTTTCGGTTCCAAGGAGTCGCCACAATACTTCCAGCTAATCCAGAATTTGGCAGAAAATCGTGGACTATGATGATATACTTTGAAGAATAGTCCCATGGCTTTTGTTGTAAATTTTCACATAACAAAGCAACTATCACAAATTTCCCTGAACTTTTTGTTCAACCTAGTAAAAACCTCATGGCACTGACTGTATTTGATCAATTATTGAAGCGGTCATCTTATAGCACTAGCTAAAACTTCAAATTTTAGTGTAGGAAAACTCATTAAATTGAATTTTATTTTAATTTTACATATAAAGATTACAAATTTAAACTTATTTCAAATTTATTATTTAAAATTATTTCAATTTAAATTATTCTAAAAAGTGAATTAGTTATATCTTAATTAGTTAACTATATTTTACATTAAAAATGAAATTTTAAATGTATTTTAAATATTTGAATAGTTTATCCATTTGTTATATACGATGTAAATTTTAAATTTCATGGAATGACTTTCTGTGCAATAACTACAGTTTGCTTGTACATTTATCCGTCTATTAAAATGGGGCTCAGGTTACAGAAGTAACCCTGCATATCAACGTGAAACATTTATTCTATTATTCTCAATCTTTACTAAAAAGTGCAATTTTAAACATTTGTTTAACCATAGAATATCCATAGATTAGCTAAAACGTAAATTCTAAATTTCATGGAATGATCTTTTGTACAGTTACAGTTTCGATTTATGCGTCAATAGAAAAATTGCCTTCAGTACGAGGGTTGCCCTACTTATGAACGTGAAGCATTTCCTCCATTCTTCTTAATCTTTAATAAACATTGCAACTTTAAGATTTTTTTAAACCATACAAAATTCATAAGTTATATAAAACGTAAATTCTAAATTTCATGGAATGATCTTACGTACAACTACAGTTTACATTTATACATCAATAGAAAAATCGACTTCAATACAAGGGTTACCCTACTTATGAACTTCGAGTATTTCTTCCACTCTTTTTAAACTTTATATAAAAATGCAATTTTAAATTTATTGCACACCAAGAAACCATACATTATCAAAAACGTAAATTCTAAATTTCCTGATATGCCATTATGTGCAACAACTATAGTTTAGATTTGTGTGTCAATGTGATTCTTGTACATGTGTAGAGTGGTCCTTGGTAAACAAATGCATATGAACGCGAAGCATTTCTTTCATTCTCCTTAAAAGGACATCGGACCTTTAGGTTTTTGGAAACAATCAAAAACTTTGTTTTTTTAAAGGTACCAAAACACAAATAATGCGCAATAAAAATCTCAATTTATTTCGCCTTTCTGCATTTAATATCTGCTTAGATAATAATCGTATTGCGACAATGTTGTGTGTTGTAATAATACTAGAAATCCCAAACATAAATAAATTGAATTTGCAATGCAATAATTTTATAATATGAATTATGAAATTAATGTTAAAAAAATACGAATTGCAACCTACAATTATTTTTGTAAGTTTTATATGAATTATGCTTGCTTGATGCGAATAATCAATTTCAAATTTTTCTAACAAGTAGTTTTTGAATTATCATTAAATGCATCAAAAAGATGGTTTATGGGGCCGTTTTTGATGTGCAGAATAACAAAATTAAATATATATATATATATTACTCATTTTATTGAAATATTTCAGCTGGAAATAATGGGAACGAGTGAAATGTTCATATTGCCAAGAAAAATACAATAATAGAAATGACTTTGAATAATGCCCCTGACTATGGCCCATTTAAAAATAATTAATTTCTCGAAAATTAATCGTTCGAAATTCATAAGAATTTGGATTTAGACTAATTGAAGGGTGCATAATGTATTCATCGAGTCAATATTGGATATTGATATTGAATAAAGCAATGTCTGGGTTCGTTTTAATACCATTCATACACAGATGCCATTCAAAGTAAATTTATTTGCATGATTTAAAAGTAGATTTTATTTGAAATCATTTGGTACCAGTAGCTTTTACTTACCCATGCTATGTAGTATAGGAGAAGTCTTGCAATCGTTTTGAAAATCGATTTTTTTGACAGATTTATGCGTTTTACATATTGGAGATTCCGAAAAGCATATTTTTTTTAAAAAAGGCCGTCCGTCCGTCTATGTGTCTGTCTATGTGTCTGTCTGTCTGTAAATGCTCTATCTCCCGAACAAAATGAGATAGATACTTGATATTTTGTATGCACTTAGCATGTAAGAATGAGACGAAGCCTATTGAATATCAGTAAACTCGATTATCCGGAATTTTTTTTTCGGACTCTCGATAAATTCGTTCTAATGAAAGGCATAAATAAAATTTCATTTTTTTTTTATTTTAAGGAGTGGAAACAAAAGACAATAAAGTAACACAATATTGCATGAAGAACGAAGTCAATCGGATTATTAGTTGCTGAGATATTTTTAATTCTGTTTTTCATATTCCTTGATTTTTGGCCCTGCATTTCATTCAAATTTCAATTCAAAGATATATTGATTGGAAATGAGACGCTTAATCCGGTGCTGTAAATTGTTAGTTAATATGATTATTATTTTTGGAGTTATAAGGATGTTTCTGTTACGCAATTCGTTACTGCTTGAGAAATTTGACATTTTACATAATTTGTCGAAATTGGTTCATCAGAAATTCATTAATAGAGCATTACTACGCGTTAAAAATATTTAAATATATGTTTACAGTTCATTTTGGATTTCTGTTGCATTTTGTATATAATTTACACATGTTTTATTTTCATATTTTATATTATGCATATCCATGATGGGTACGTATTACGGTGACCCCCCCCCCCCCCCCAACGACTAATTTTAGGTGTGTTCGTAAATTATGTAAATACGTAGCAAGAAAAATCTACTAAACTGAATCATTTGAGATTACAAATATATAACTGTTGCACAGTTTTGAAGCATCATATCAAATTGTATGAAAATTGGATGCATAATTTAATTACATGGACAATCAAAATTATTCCGTTACATTACGGTATATGAAAAAAAAGAAGTGCATTTTAATGGCGCTACACTCCTTTGAGCATAATTAAATCGATATTCATAAATGAAGTATATACTAAAACATGCATTCTGTACAATTTGTGGTGCAAAGAATATTTGTTACTAATTTACAAAGTTACACAAAAGTATTCCATTACAAAATGTTTTAGGGGGAAACACTGTTTGGAGCTCGTTTAATACTAATAAACTTTTTCACATTTTATGAAATTAATATACGTTGCAGAGGTTTACTACAAGTTACTTTCTGTATAATAGAAAACAGACATAATTTACAGGGACACACAGAAAATTTCAGCCGCTATACTGTATACTATTATAAGAATAACTGAATATTTTTAAAACTTCGTTACAGTACGAACGCTTCTCCTTTGCTACGTTTGACTTGCAAATTCCAACTTGTTTTAATAACTTTTAAAATTTAAATTTAAAAAACATTTATGAAAAATCTTCTATGCGTTTTTGTTTACAAATAATGTGGTTAACCATCATGAACAATTTCAAAATTTACCTTAATAAATAAAAATAATTTTTTTAAAAGTGTCCCCTTTTTTTAACTTGATTATAACTTCCCGCATTTTAATATTTAAATAAGTATAAAGTAGGCTAAGGCTAACATTTGAAGGTTCTAGATTAATGCTCGAATGGTTCACTCTGTGTCTATTCTTTTTCACAAAGACATTTTATTAAAACTTTGCATCTCGAGAGATTTTCAGACTGAATGAATTCATATTAAATCGAAGATCAGATATAATTTCAAGTGTAATTTGTGTTGACGCATGAGCTTTGTTTTGTTAATAAATTTACGATTCATTGTTGGTTGGATATAAAATGCTTTGTGTGCAAAGTAAAATAAATATTACACTTTAAAAGAGGCGATAATTTATGTGTATTTAGTTTACAATACTGAAAAATAAATATGAAACAACAATTGATTAATTAATAAAATCGCAGTGAATGTTTATATCGCCTTATAAATGCATTAATTTTGCATTAAGCAATGCATTAATTTTGCATTTTGCAATAAAATGCATTAAGTATTTGATTTGTAAAAATTTTCGAATTTTGGTTTTGTAAGATTTTGCACGATTCGAGAGAATGAGATCTCGAAAATCCTATTTTTAGAAAATGTTCTAATACATATTAATGCTGTTCACTTTTTAGCGTAAATCGCCTTACAGGTGGCACTGTTATACTGCATTTTTCACGATTTCTGCAATACATTGTAAAACATCTGAGTTACTAACATTGCTCCATAAAATTGGTAACAACAAAATTTCAACCAATTTTATGGTTGCATAATCGATGTAATCGGTTTAACCGATAACCGGTATAACATTACACTAATATGTAATGTTACACCACAAACATATGTTTAAATTACACCATTATATAAGTGAAAAAAAAAATCACCTTATAAAATCAGAGGCAGCAAATTTGCCACCAATTTTATGGAGTAACGTTACACAAATGTTTTACAGTGTAGCTGTAGCTAAAAACTAATGTACGAATTTTCATAAAATTTCAGATTCCATTTGTCACTCATATAGTTTGATGTCAATTACTTTTTGGTGCATATCGCCTAGCAAGTAATGCTGCTATGCTGCAATATTAATGATTATCGTAATAACTTTATCTCAAGAACAAATGCAGAAAAGTTCATCAAATTATAGATTGCATTAATCCTTGATATAACTTGGTGCCTATAAGTTTTGGTGTACATTTCTCAACAGGCGACGATCCGATGCTGCGTTTTTCCCGATTTCGGCAATAGCTGTATTGCAACAACGAAAAAGTAATGCGTGATCAAACATCAGATTCAGTTAGTTTATTTATGCCCATTGGTCCTAATTAGTTTTTGGAGAAATATCAGTCAGCAAATGGCACTGACTTTTAAAAAATTTCCGCTATAGCTCCGGTCAAAAACTAATACATGGATTTTCATAACATTTCAGATTCAGTTTTAAATTGACATGTTCTTTCACTATGTTGGTTTTACGCCTTGTTTGCAATGTGATAGTCGCATGTTAAATATTTAAAAATATTAATTTCTAATAATAAATTTTTGAAAGTAAGAGTTGTGTGCTTAATAAAGTTTTACAAACTTTGAACTCCCAATTGGCAACACTCACTTTGTCACTATAATTCGTTCTAGGATCAATGTATCTTTGAAAAAGAAGTGCATGTAAAAGTAGTTTAAATAGTCATAGAGTTATAAAAAAAATTTTTTTTTTAACTTTCCAACATAGTTGAAAAGTGTTTATGAATTAGATTTGTCTGGCCATCTGTCCGCGTGTCTGTCTGTTTATCCGTACTCTAACTAGTCTAAATATAGTCTTGATTGCATGAAATGCATTCCATAAAATCCGGCGTATAATGCGCATCTACAATTTGAGACTGTTTTTCTATTCTTAGCAATATTCGTCGTATAAATCGCACCCTTTTCTTTACCACGATAAGCTTCATTCCTTTATACGGTCGTAACAAAAAAGCCGGAATACCTTTGTTTTCGTTGAATTGGAGTTTGGCTTCTTAGAAATGTAGAGGCGCTTTTATAAACTGTGTTTATTTAAGAATTTACTTTGTTCGCGTGAGTTTTCTTGGGTGTAACTTAAATGAAATTGTGATTTTCTACTTATTATTATTATTATTATTATTACTATTATTATTATTTTTTGTAAAAACGGCTCTTTATTATGTTCCATACTGCACATAAAAACTAAACATTTTAAAAATTTCCAGAAATTTCTTTTTGTGAATATTCTACAGATTTGAAGTACAAACTGTCGAAAAAAAGGAGAGATTGATTTTTTTTAAATAATGAAACATGAAAAAAGTTATTATTATTTATTTATTATCATTATTAATTTTTTTCTCATATTACATGATCAGTACCTATAATATTTAAATTTACTGGAAATAAAATAAAAATCGTGTAAATAACCATTTTTTTAATATTATGAAACACGGAAATAAATTTTTATTTAAATTGTATGCTTTTGTACCATGATTATCTAGAACAGCGGTTCCCAATCTATGGTTCGTGACCTACTAGTGGGTCGCGGAATTTTGGAGATTTTTCACAAAAATATATCTTTTGTCTCATATGTTTAAAAAATATAACAATTTAAACAGCAAATAATATTTTTATAAAGTATCCTCAATTTCCTTTTGGATAAATACACGAAGAGAATATCCAGAAATATCTAAATCATCTGTGAAGTCCTTGATTGGGTTCGAAAAGATATTCATGGGTGAACATTTTTTTTCTTCTTGGCTGTTTTAAATAACAGTACAGAAACAAACGGCATGTAGAAAGTGACTTAAGATTAAAATTAGCCACTGTTAACCCTGGTATAGATGTCCTCATTAGTAAATACCAGTTCTAGAAATATCATGTTTCAAAGTTGTTTTGATAACAATTAAATGTATTTTAAATTATTTTTGTAGTTTGTTGGTTGTTTTAATTATCATTCTACTTACACGCATTGCAATTATGAATTCTTTTTTTTTCCGATAGAGTATCTCTCATACGAAAATTGCCCTTTTGCGCAGGGCAGGATAGCCGATAGCATATAGAGGCCATACAATGCTTTTCATACTGATATACACTCTTATATTAGATGGGTCGCAAAAAAATTACTCAAAAGTGGGTCGCGTACCAATAAAGATTGGGAACCGCTGGTCCAGAATTAGAATACTTAATTTTGCATTTTATTTTGTAATTTTTCTATACATATGTGTAAATAATATTAGCATATATAAAGTTTTAGTTTATTAAAAATCGTTCGCAATGCACATATGTATGTTCTAAATAGTTAAAAATCGTGTAAGTATCAATTACTTTTTTCTTTTAAAATATATGTTGATTGGTGATTATTTGTTAAATGTCTTGCCTATTTTGTTGATATTATGCAATATTTTAATTTTATCATTTAGTAGTAGACTTACATACTATGAATGTCCAGAGTTTGAATATTTAATTTCATATGTAACTTTGTTATTTTTACACAATCTTGAATATTTTTGATGAACACATATAATGGATAAATGAATGAAAAATATTTTCGATCTACGTATAATCTACTATAATCCTGCATTTATTTAATGACTCAGAATCGTGTAAAAATGATCCATGTTTTGAGAAATTATTTCGTTATGAGTTGATTGCAAGATACTGGCGAACTTGCTTACTAACTTAATATTGTGTAGACATTTTTTGTTATATTTCTTATACTGTAACAGCCAAAAATAAAAATATTTGTATTAATATTTTTTTCTAAGCATGATGAAAAAATTTTTGATTTTTATTACTATTTTATTTCCCTGTACATTTCATCTTCAGTATCTCTAATGTTTACAATTATCCAAAGTTGATCACAATCAACTTTATTCTCTTATATTTTCTTTCTGGTGCAGAAATAATTCAATTATTTAAAAAGTTATCCTGATTTGAGAAAAGAGAAGTGTTTTTTTTTTAACTTTTCTTTATTTTTTTAATATTTTGAAACTAGCAAGTACTATTAAAAAGCATTATATATGTCACGATCAGAATTCTCATAGTTTCAAGCAATCAAGATTTTTTATGTAATTAAAGGCAGAAATTTACGTATAATCTTTGTTTTTAGTGTTATATTAGAGTGCTGTTTAGTACATTTTTCATTGCTTGTGCATAAAGCATTGTATTTAATTATTTTATCTTCAAATCTTTCATTTTAAATGTTTATGATATACAAAACACTGAGATATTATTTATATATAAATATTATCTATATCTTTTATAACGCATATAAAGCAATGTATTTCGTATCTTTGTGTATCTTTATGTAACATTTAATAACCATTATTTACTGTTTGTATTTACGCCATCTATCGTCGACTATAATCAGTTTAATATTCCAAAAATAAGGGTTGATTGTGAAGGCTGTATATAAAAAGGGGGGAGAAACGAATTTGGTCCTGTCCTTACAAAGAAATTGGAAATGTAGGTCTTTTATTGAGTTTTTTCGTTTCTTTGCAACAACGTGACTGTTTTGTAAGTATTGAAAAAAAACTTGCGATATATAACGGTTTATCTCTGTTACTTCCTTCTATCTTTTGTCCGTTTCGTTATTTTTAGTAAATATGATGAAAATTTTCGATTTTTAACGAAAAATGCACTTTTCTCGTGATAAGGACTTTTTCCGAGAAATTCAGGAAAAATATACCTGTGAATTTCAGATTTTGGTACTACTTGGTTATCTCTTCGACCATTTTCGACAAATTCTAAAAAATTGCCAAACAAATAGCCAAATTATGCATGTTGATATAATTTTTATTTTAAATAATGAAAGAACAAATAAATTAGTAAAAAATGAATAAAAGTACGAATAAAAACTGGGATTAAAAATCATTTGATGAAGTTTTAAACATATATATCGTGTATAATGTCATTGAATGCGACATTCACAATCATCCATTGTTAGCATGTAATCTTATAATTTGACGATAGTTATTTGGTCGACGGGTTAACCAAGTAGTACCCAGATTTTTTTTAAACGCATATTTTTCCAGAAATCCTTTTTAAAGTACGGTTAATTCATTCATGAATTCTACTCTTATAGGGCTTGATATCAATTGTAACTATCTAACTGATTAATATTTTAATTACCAGATGTTAAATTTATTTACATTTTCAGTCCTTTTTGTTCAAGTTCAAACATTTAAAATGACTGTATTGAATGGTACATTAATTTATTCAAATGCATTTTTAAATTGATTAGGTTATTTTGAAATCTAAATAAACAAAAAGGGACTGCAGAAAAATGCAAAATGCCGTTTTGACCGAATTTTACACTTGAATTATCAGTTTATCATCACTTTCTTATACAAAAAGCCTTTATTAAAACTTTGTCTATGTTGCGAATTTTAGAGCTGAATAAGTACAGAGTTAATCAAGTGTTTAAATATTTAATTAAACATTACTTATAATAAAGTAAATGTTTCATGTAGAAAACTTATTTTAAATCTGATTGCTTTCATAATATTTTCATTCAAAATCAAAACAAAAGCAACGATAGTCATAAACATAATATCGTAATACATTTTACTTGAAAGAATTAAATCGTTTTCATACATGAATAATTGTTGAATTGCTAAAGGCTCACTTTGTAAAAATGTTATTAAATAATTAAATGCCTCAGTAAACACTTATTAAATTATTTATCACATCAATCTGCTATGATAAAAGCACGTAATTTTTTTCGCTTAAATCAATTGCATTCTGCATTAAAATGAGTTCCGTTACATTATTGATAAACTACGTATACTTCATAAAACTGAGAAAGAAAGTATTTTTGGTGATTCAATACACCATATGAATTCGACCTAAAAGTTACATTGCAAAAAATCGCTTATAATTTTATTACAATTTTGTTTTTGAGATGAAAGAGAAATTTAACCGAACTAATTTAAATGAATCATTTTTAAGTACACTTGCCGAAAAAAACACACCCTACTAACTCATAAAAAAACATCATAGAAAAAAGTTACTGGTATCATACGATTGAAAATAAAGTGTACTTTTAAATGTTGCATATAAAATTTGGTTGCGGGGCCATTTTTAAAGAAACCCTAAATGTTTTTTTTCAATACCAGTGCCCAATTCTGACATCATAAAATGAACTCTATATCCTTCAATTAGTCTAAGTAAAAATTTCGTGCAATTCTCACAATAAGTGCCCGAGAAATTAATTATTTTAAAACAAGCATATTTTAGGGGCTGCATCCAAATAGATGTTCGGTACTCCATTGTTGTTAGAGGGATCAATTCTTTCTCAAGGCATCTTAGGTGCCATTAAAGCAGTAATTGAAAACTGGTAGATTGTAAGATAGTATGAGATGTTTCAAAGTACCTAGTCACATCTATCGCAGACGGCCCCTTAAATTATCATTTTGCCATTTTTTAAGCATATTTTGAAAACTATTTGCAAGAACAATTCAAAATTAATATTTCCACGAAGGAGGGCATAATAATTCCTAATCCGTCATAAAAATAGTAAGTTGTTTTTCGAGTATTAATTCCATAATTCCAAAAATTATAAAAATTCCAAATTCAACGTACCATAATTTCCTGCGTATAATTCGCGATCAAACAATTCTTTTTGAACCCAGAAATATTATTTGGTGATTGAAGACAAATATCTACGGCGATCTGAGAAGTTGCATTTCTTTTTGAAAGAGTTCGGGGTCTAAAAGTAATTGTTTGATCCGCGGATTATACGCGGAAAATTACGGTATTCATATCTAGCTATTTTAATATTATTGCTTCTTAAAAAATTTGCACATTATGAGTTTAATTTTAGATTATATTAATAAAATTTAAAAAATGTAATTGTACATTCGAAGCGCTAAATTTTGAATGTTTATAATCCAAAAACATATCATTCAAATGACTTGAAATTTGTTATTTGGGTACAGTTTAAACCGGAAATTTGAAGTATCTTGTTAAAATTGGGTATTCTTATAGAAAAAAAGAAGTTTGTGTACATGTTTCAATATGTAGTTGCCCTCTCAAGCAAATTTTATATGCGCCATTTAAAATTTAGACTTTTGTTAGACATTTAGACATTATTTCCAATCTTTCTTTAGCAGTAACTTACTTCTATAATAAGTTGTTGAGAAGTTATAGAGGTGGTTACTTTTTTCCCCACGACTTTACCTTAAGGGGTCTCAGGGGTTGAAAACTTTAAAAAAAATCGATTTTTTTATGATCTAATTTGATTATTCATTTAATTCTTAACTCAATGCGAAAAACCGCATAAAAATATTTGCGTTTTTAACGGAGTAATAATCATTTATGTATCAACACTTTTATAGCCGCATCTATATAATTTCAACTTTAAGTCGCGTTTTCTCAAAACTTGATTTTTGATTACTAACACCAAGATTTAAAAAAAAAAAACTATTTCATGGAATGGCTTAATTTTTTTTTGCATGCATATAACATCATTATCTAGCTTATGAATTAATATATTTTAGATAGTTTAATATTTTGAGTATTTTTAATGGAAAAAGGTTGTATTTTTAGGGGTTTTTTTTAATTTTCAACTTTGAGAGATTTTTTAATAATGTTTTTATTAAGTGATAGTTATATCCTTAATTCATAATCTAGATAATGTTGTTATATGCATGCAAAAAAAATTGAGCCGTTCCATCAAATAGGTTTTTTTTAAATCTTGGTGTTAGTCGCCAAAAATCAAGTTTTGAGAAAACACGACTTCAATTTGAAATTATATGGATGCGGCTATGTAAGTATTGATACATAAATGCTTATAACTGCGTTTAAAATGCTAATATTTTTATGCTGTTTTTTACATTGAGTTAAGAATTAGTTGAATAATCAAACTAGATCATAAAAAAAATCAATTTTTTGAAAAGTTTTCAACCTTTGAGTCCCCTTAATATTATATGCGTTTCCACAGTTGCGATAACATTTAAGATTCAATTACGATGTCACATAGACTGTGGTGAAAGTTATATATGCATCGTACATGCGTATACTCCAATCACTCATATATGAGAACATTTAATATCTGTGTCACATAAGTCCCAGACACGGCATATACACAATGTAATCATGTCATATGTATATTTTATAAATACGTCATATATTGCTATGACCTGGAATTATACATCATGAAATATGATAGTTATAATGACATACATGTATGGCTTATAATTTCACGGCACATTTTGATCGCTTGGTGATCTATCCCCAAGGGCCTCTGTGACAAAGAAGTATCCATTATAATTGCTTGTGTTAAAAACTACTCTTGTACTTTCCATACACTTAAAAGTATATTTTTGCTGTATTTTCGCAAGCATGACCTGGAACAAAAAGTAATTTTGTTGTGTTATTGTTTGTGACAAAGAAGTACCCATTATAATTGCTTGTATTAAAAACTACTCTTGTACTTTTCATACATTTTAAAGTATATTTTTGCTGTATTTTAACAAGCATGACCTGGCGCAAAAGTAATTTTCTTGTGGTATTGGTTGTTGTTTTATTCCACTGATGTAACATGTTGTTGCTGTAAATGTGATACTAAACCCCTAATTGTGTTTACATTACTCATATTTCGTGTGTTTCTGTAATATTTTATTTATCTCATGAAGCTTACCTCTGTCAATAAATGGCCTGAAAACACATACATAATGCAACTTGTGTTCAACATTGGTTCGGCGAATGTGGGTCCCAAATCTTGCAATATTTGATCCAGTTTTATACACAACAGGAGAATTGATAACGACTTTAAAAAAATTATGTAACTGTGTGATAATTTAGCGAAATTATAATTAATATAATTGCTCTGGTATTCAAATAATGCAAAATTAAAAGTTCAAAGCCTTTCTTTGTTAATATCCTGTTATAATAATATCCCAACTTGAAATAATTATCTAAATTTTATTTATTTTTAAATATAACTGTTAAATACTATTCTAGTACCGGAATATTATCATTTTTAAATAAGTGGGTAAGTGTGATCGGAAATCGCACAGAGGGTTTCGTTTAAAATGTGTTTCAAATCAACTTATCTTTAAATTAATGAATCCAAACTGATAATTTATAATAATTTAATTCTTACATAGATGGCAGTATGAATAAATTTATTTTTTAAATAATTATAAAAAGAAGTTTCTTCTTTTAATCAAATAATAAATGTTGAAACTAAATTATTTAAATAAAAATTTAAATTTGAAATTTTTGAGAAATCCGAAATTAAGAAAAAATAGCTGATATATAACTAGATTTTAAATTTCTAAAAATGAAAAAAAAAATTAAAGAAATTCAAATTGCTGAATCATTAATAAATCACAATAGTTTTTAAAATAGAAAGAAAATAAAAAATATTATGAATGACTGATGAACAAACCCTAATAATATAAACCCTTAAATTGAGACAAAATACGAAACTTCTTTCTATTAAATCCATATGAAGATGAAAATTTCAAGTTCCAGAATCGGGGATCGAACTAATAACATTCTGTTTAGTTGCAAGATACTTTACACCCAAGCTATAATGTCTACACTCAAAACATTCAAATTAAGGTTCTCTTTCAAAATGTAATTCACAAAAATTAAACGGAAATTCATAAAATTCATTTAATTGAAATAATATACTTTTTGAAATATTTATGATTTGCCGTGTGACACGAGGTACTAGCTTTAAGTGTACACATTTTGAAGTCTCTGACTTATACAGTTTTTATGTACGGACTCTATGACAGACTGACAGACGGACAGACGGATAGACAAGTGACAGAGACGAATAGGATTTCATCAGATGAACGAAATCGTAATAAACGTTTCCTGTTGTGTCTAAAAGATAAATTGATCAGAATGCAGATTTGCTGATTGCACTCGTGAAAATTAATAGATGAAATTTTTATTCACACATCCGTAAAGGGATCTGTCTCGAAAAAGAGATTTTCTCTAAATTTTAATTTACTGATAGAGTCGAGTCATGTGACCGTAAATTAACCTCTGAAAATTGTATCGATCATTGTTGACAAATAGCAAGTTATAGAATCCACTAAATTTTCCGCCATGTAACAGAATATATACATATATATAGAAGTTCTGTATTTAGGCACAAAATTATTGACAAAAAGTACAATAATTTATACCGCGCTTTAGCGACGAAAAGATTACGTCATTGTGAAATAAATTATATAACCAGCTAAAATAAATTAGTAAATAAATAGAAAACATGTTTTAGATATTCAGTTTAAAATGTTAAAGTTAATTACTTTTATATAATATTGTATTTCAGTTACCTCACGTGGTTAAAATAAAACCATTCCTTTAATTAAAATTGCATGCAATATCATTTGATTAAATATTTATTGAATTCTACATTTCAGTGCTATATTTTCTCATAATAAGTCTCACAAACACTTATGCAAATTCATCTGAAAATTTTCCAGTTTACTTGTAAGTTTCTTAAGAGAAGACAATTTACCCAGAGAGTTTACCGACTTTGACTTGAAATATAAAAGCCCCTTTTAGTTATATAATTTAATGGAATTCTCATAGTTATGTAATATGCGATACGATAAATGTTTAAAGAAAATGCACGTCGGTAATCATTCCGAAATAGTTTAATTGTCTGTTCAAAAATCTTGAATTAAATGAATTAAACGATGTTACGATCAAATGTTGGAAATATTTTGATAGAAAATACATAAAATGGATTCACATTATACTCTAAGGAAAAGCATTATTAATATTATGAAACTTTTAATAGTATTTTGCTTGTGTATTCAAAAGATTAGAATTCTCAAGTCTTAATATTCTAAGCAATCTAGTACATTTAAAATTTCAGATTATTAACAAAACATACCAATAAATAAATAAATAAATAAATAAATAAATATTTATATTAATTTTTCCTTCGCGATATGTGATTTTATGTTACGCTAAATTAACGGAGTATTCCCTAATTTTCTATTCTGTAATAATACCAATCATTAATCTCATTAAATTCTGCTTAAATTAATTAATTACCCAGTTTACTTAAAAATATAAAGTTTTAAGTTTATTCTTAAATTGTATCATCATTTTTTTTTTAAATTTCTATTATTTTGTTTGAATTCGAATGTATTTAAAAGAACTGTTTCTTTTTTTTCCACTTATTTTATTCCTAGATCTTTTACGCGCTGTGATATTATTTACCTCCAAAATTACTACGCTTCCAAGTGACAGAAATATTTACAGAATTATCACCGGACGTGACGTAGCCTGTACTGTTCAAATGACCTTGCCTTTATTTTCCCACATGCCTTTATTTGCCTTTATTTGAGTGTGCCTTTATTTTCCCACAATGGGCAGAACACGTCAGATGCCATAATTTGTGTTAAAGTTCAAGATTGACAAAAAATTAATGCTGGAACGATCAGGGGCAGTTTTATTTGATTTATCGAATTGAATGATGGGAACTGTTTCAGATGATATGCTGCTAATAAAATTATTAAAGTATAAGGTGACTCACTCTTTCGTCATGGAGAAATCCCTTATTATTCATTTCACTGCGTAATTGAGTTCACTTCACGTTTGTGCCGAACTTTAACAAGGTCGCGACTGTTCATTGAATTAATAAGATTTGAAGCCAGATTTATATGTTGCAATGAATCTGTAGGAGTTAATATGCATTCGACTGAATGCTTCCAATAAGTACGCCAGAATCGCTACAATCATACACATACACGCACACGTATAGATATATATATAAAACGTACTAGAGGGCTCAGCCCACTGCGAGCCATTCCCGCCAACCCCCGCTTAAATTTCGCAATCTCAAAGTCATAATATGTGCTCTTTTAAAAAACTATTACCAGGTTATGGAACATTGAATGATATTATCAATATAATGGAAGCTATCTAATCAGGTCCACGCTTTTCTGTTTCAAAGTGGAATTTTTCAGTTACCTTGTCCTCATTCATTGTTGTCCTAACAATTGACGGCTGTTTTAGGGACTCATAAGTAAGATTAATTACACATTTGAAAATCAGCTTGTATAAAATGTTTTGGTTAAAAATGTCGCTATTTGCTTGCCTTATTGGACACTATGGACATTATTCTTCCTTTAGATTCGAGTCTAAAAATACTGTATCTGCTTGGGAATAGCTTTCAGGACGACGTTAACGCTTACATTTTATGCTGTGATCGAGTTTTTGATATTTCCAGGTACAGCTATAGCTTATTCCTGAATTCTTTTCTATATTTCAATACACTATCATGCACATTTTCATGTTCTTTTTACAATATATAATGCTAATCTTAATTAATAAGAATATCCCAATTTTCTAATATGTACTTATCGAATATTATTTCTAGGAAGTAAATCGAAAGTATTTTGTTTTTACATTTACTTGTATTTATGATGCGTCAAGTGATGTAATATATAAACATATTTGCTGCTCCTTCTACTTTTATACATCATGTAACATTAAAATTCTCGAGACTGAAAATCATTATAAATGTTTTTTTTTTAATATATGACGTAAGTTTCACTATTAAATGCATTTATCATGTAATATTTTTCTTCTCTTAAGATTCATGGGTACACACATTATTTAATTTAAAAATGTTTGAGAATGTTATTTTAGTTTCAAAACTACGATCTAATCTTTAGCATTAAAATTTTTTCTCATATAACAATTTAATTATTTTAAGACTTTAAATATGACGATATTTAATATGCAAACATTTTACATAAGACGCAGTTATAACGCTTCGCGTGCAATAATTGCACTATTTTAAAGTTTTCGTATTTTTTTCATTATTACGTAGGTAATATTGAAAACTTTTCAATATTACCTATGTACTATACTTTTTCAATATTATTTTGACATATTTTTTTCTATTTTGAGCTTTTAACACATTATTAAATTATTATTTGAAAAATTTCCTTTTGTCTTAATAACTTCACTTTTCAATTTCACTATGACAACAATAAAAAAATCCAAGAATCCCTTCCCCCCCCCCTTCGTCCCCACAAAAACGGATTTTTATTTATTTATTTATTTATTTATTTATTTTATTACTTTTTTTTCATGGCAATGAAAAATGTGTCAAATTGTATGATGACAAACGATCTTTGATTTTTAAAAGGAACTAATTCCTGAGATTTAAAGTGTGAATTTTTTTTTATTTTTAGATATTTTTCCTGAAAAACACAATTTAATCACATCATTTTCTATACCATCGATTGAAAATAAAGATAATTTAAATTTCACATTGTAAATAACGGAAAAACTGAAAATTTAATAATTCCTATCTTTTTCTCTTTCGTCAGTTCTTTCCACAAAAATGAAATCATTGAGTTGCCACAATTATAGAAATAAAAGTAAAATTAGAAAAAAAAAATAATCTTTCGAAAACTAATTCAAATTCTATTAACAGATTTGAAATTAGCAAATCAACACGGATTTTTTTTTTTTTTTGTTTTAATTTCACCGCATAACATTGCATATTTTAGGAAAACATGCTGTGAAGTAAAATCAGTCATTTAATAAGTCGTTTCATAAAATTGCTTCACAAATTCGTTTCATAAATTCATATCATTACGATTTTATATGGTTAGGGTTGATATATGCATGTATGTATAGCTGCATATAGTCAGCATTCGAAATGAAAATTTAAATGAATGCTTATGGGAGTTTCAAGGCTTTATATTTAGACATAAAGGGTTTATATTTACGCACTTCTGGATTAAGTCAATCAATAATTCACGTATCAAGTTTTTTAAACAAAACTTTCATTTGCTATAAATTGTATTAATTAAAAAAATATGTATTTTAAATTGCCTAACTTTTTAAATCGAATTTTTAATCATCAAATGTTACTCTTTAGTATGTTTCTTTAAAGGCACTTTAAATGCTACATGTAAATTATTCTATACAAAACTTTAATATTTTAATAAAAAATTTCAGTAGAATCCGTAGAGTTAGAGTTCAGATTGACGGACAGATAGATTTACCGAATTCATAATTTTTTTCAAATTTATTAAAAAATATTATAACGAACAATAATTAATTTTTGGATGAATAAACATTACATAAGCCATCTAATTTGAAAACATCATGAAAAACAAAAACGGTAGGAGAATACCTTGGAATCTCTTGAATTTTGTGTAGAATATAATGTAATAACCGTTTTAATGTCTTGTCTTGCATAAAATGATTAGACAGCTGAAATAAATTAAATTATGTAGATTAAAAATAAAGAGGAGAATTTATTTGATAGTTTTGAAGGTTAATACTTGGATTAATCATTAAATTGGATTAATCATATTTCAGGTTAAACAAATATAAAAACATTATTGATTACACACTTCAGATTCTCAAACACAAAAAGAAACACATGTCATTATTTGTTTATTTTCACCAAACTAATAACCAATCAATGTGTTGTAAAGCAGAAAACTTCATATACAAAACTTTTTTTGTGTGTTCTTATTTCTTTCTTAATATGTTGCAAAAGTGTTGCTATCCAGAGATGTGTTTTAAAATTAATGCTGTTAATTGTATTGAAATAGCTTTGTAACCAATGCTCATGAAAATTTATTGTTACAATAGTGATGTTGCAGAATACTTTGTCATCAAATCAACAACACAGAATTCACAGCACTATAAAACAACACATGCAAAACTCTATCAAAAAGCTTTCTACATGATGCTTTTAAAATTACATAATTTTAATAATAAAATAAGAGATAGTTTGCTTTATAAAAGAATTGAAGAAGATTACTGAGTGAACTGACTATTTTTACCAATAAATATCAATAAGTGAATTTCTCGGTTTTCAACAACCTATTTGCACAATCTTTTTCATGGCACAACACATTCACAATATAATCAAAAACAATTTTAGTTAGAAGTGTTAAGTACCATGTTCAGTTAGCGTTGCTAAAGTTTTTTGAAGTCTAAATAAAGATTGACAACTTCTAATATATTATGGTTATGTTAAATTTTGGATTTTTATTAATTTTTGAAATATATAAAGATACATGTATTCATGTAAATGTACAAGTGCGTCAGGTAATAACTTTATGTACAACAAGCATAATTGGAATATATAAAATTGACGTAAGGTAATAGTTCTTAAATATAATATATATAAATAACTAAATTTGTAAATAACTAACTAGCTTTTTACCTTTTACAAATGAAAATACATAATTATCTTTACTTTTGTCAAAAAAATTATTTTCATAAATATTTATAACCAATATAAAAAATTGATTGCACATCTAATGTTGTAACAATTTCTTAAGCTGTTATTCAGATTTATAAAACAAATAAAATGTAAAAAAAGATCCAATCTTACAAAATATCTAATGACTATCAGGGTCATTCTATGTCAATTCAACCAATTTTTCCCCCATTTGTAACCGGACCGACAGAGATTTGGATGAAACTTTGTGTACACACTAATTCTATAATGAAATGATTCCATCAGAAATTTTTCCTTCCTAGACCTCATGGTTTGTGAGATATGGGGGGTCCAATTCTTGGGGGTTTCTCAAATCTCACATTTCTTAGTCTGTATTCTGAGATTGCAGTTCCATCTTCAAGAAATTGTTTCTCTTGATCTAAAACATGAATCATCCTAAAAATATCACTGTAAGAAGGTAAAAAGATGCAGATTTTAATAAAAAATATTTCAAAAATTTACTTGTAATATTTAGGATAAAAAAAGTCATCCAAAGTTGAGAGTTTTTTTTCCCAAATTTTTGTGACTTCACGAAAAAGACTGTACACAAAAAAGGCAAATTGAATTTCCAATTTCTTTTTGTTTTAAATAAAAGTTTACACTTTCGGCTTTCTATCTATGAAATAAAAATGATGTGTTTCTCATGGCTTATGCAAAAATTTTGGGTACTTTCCAATTAGCCGGATAAGTGCTTTATTTTTATATATTACATATGCACACAAAAAAGCAAATGAAATTTCCCATTCCTTTTTGTTTTAAATAAAAGTTTACACTTTGGGCTTTCTATCAATGAAATAAAAATGATGTGTTTCGCATGGCTTATGCAAAAATTTTGAATACTTTCCAATTAGCCGGATAAATGCTTTATTTTTACATATTACATATGCACACAAAAAAGCAAATGAAATTTCCAATTTCATTTTCTTTTAAATAAAAGTTTACACTTTGGGCTTTCTATCTGTGAAATAAAAATGATGTCTTTCACATGGCTTATACAAAAATTTTGGGTACTTTCCAATTAGCCGGATACGTGTTTTATTTTTATATAAATACAGATTTATTATACATGTACACATATATGTATATATACAGTATATTGATATATATATGTATAACACTGCTGACCGTCTAACCGAAAAGTACCAAATTTTACCTTGTTTTGAAAATCTGCACTAATTTAAGTTGAAAAAAATCTATGTTTAGCTGTGGTACTTAAATAATTACTGGAGTTTCTATGAGTTACTGAATTTAATGTTATTTGATACAAAAACAAATTAGAAATTTCATTTGCCTTTTTGTGTAGAGACTTTTTCATAAAGTCACAAAATTTCGGAAAAATAATCATAACTTTCAACTTTGGTTTACTTTTTCGGCCGTATATAAATCTCTATTAACTGCCCTAATTGCTTTTTTCACTTGCTTTTTATGCCGCTTAAATGGATCTCCACATTTATATAATTCATATTTCATAAAGAGCGAAATTCTGTGATGCTCACATACATTAATCAAACCGTTTTCACTTAATTTTTGTTTTATAAATGCAATATTCCTAACTAATAAAAGTTCTTTTTCTGAATCACAGAGATTATCAATGTAGTCTATTTCTCTGTTATTTCTATAGCTAGTTTTGTGATATTCTAAACCAGTTAATATTACAATACTGCAAGCCTGAAGACTAGTAGAAGGTTTAATATCAGGCTCCATATTAAAACAATAAAGCGAAAAAATATTTATACATATTGTTGCAGCGTATATAGGGTTCTTTCGATCTTATGGTTAGACAACTTCAAACTCTTTTCTCTTAGAAAAGTAGAAAATAATTTATTTACAGATCTTCAGAACAACAGAGTCTTCGAAACTCACAAATATTACAAGATATTCCAAAATAACTGTTTAAATCTATCGAACAAGTACAAATATAGGTCGCAGAGACTCTTTATACAATGTCTCAACACTATATCACATTCAAAACAACGTAGATAAAACTCAATACATCAAGCAAACTTGCTTGGACAATCTCTAGTAGCTCACTCAATGACTGACTGGTAAATAATAACAACAACAGCTCGTATCGCTCTCCTTATATATAGTCTCGTAGCATGTGCTAGAAATTTCTAGAAAAACCTGGAAAACCACGGAACAACAAACAATGTATCAGTAGACCTAAGGGGGGTTACCATAAATAGGGAAGGGTTACCATCGCCAACAATCGCCAAGTTTGTCGCCAACTTGGCGATATATCGCCAAATTTGGCGACCAAAATTAGTCGCCAAAAGTGACGCCAACTTGGCGATATCTCTAATATTTTGCAAAGCTGCCATAGACGTTCACTGAAAATAATAGACAAGTTTGCTTGATAACAGAGACAATGTAACAAAAACTAATATTAGTAAAGGAATGGAGCTTAATAAGATTATTTACATTATTTTACAGTACAAACACTAACTATTTACAAAATTCGTAACAATATCATAAACTATTAAGTATGTAACAATCAGATTATATTTTTAGTAGCACAGTAAAAGTTAGATCATTCTTCTATGATAAGAAACAACAGAATGACAATAATTTTATTAAATTGATTTCAAAACATCTGCTTTCATACTAACGAACATTACCCTGCCTTTATCAGAAGGAGTTTATGCAAGGCAGGTGCAATTAAATCTTTCAGACTATAGAAACAGATTTAAGTTCTGTTAAACATTTGTATATTTAAATTTGCCAATATAAATATTTAAACTGATTAAAATTAACCAAGGACAGGAAATAGAAGGTTTTGAACATTTTTTAAACTTAAATAATTAATATATAAGCATTCGAAAGAAAGAATGGAAATATGAGAAGAAAAAATTATCTATTTTATACTGTACAAAAAAAAATCTGTTTTGAGTTTAATTATTGAAAATAAAAGTAAGAGATTCTTTAGATTAGCAAAAAATGCCCATTATTAAATAACTAAATGAAATATATGGACCATTCACTAAATTTAATGGGGAAACATATTACAGTCAGATTTTTTTTTAATCAGAAAAAACAAAGCCTAAATTTTACTTTGCAAATTAAAAAAACGTGCATCAAATAACATTAAATTCAATAACTCATAGAAATTCCAGTAATTATTTAAGTACCACAGCTAAACTTAGTCAGATTTTTTTCCTCTTAATTGGTGCAGATTCTCAAAACAAGGCAAAATTTGGCACTTTTCGGTTAGACGGGCACCAGTGTTATACATATATATATCAATATACTGTATATATACATACATATGTACATGTATAATACATCTGCATTTATATAGATCTATACATATGTAGATATGTAAAAATAAAACACGCATCCGGCTAATTGAAATGTACCCAAAATTTTTGCATAAGCCATGCGAAAGACATCATTTTTATTTCACAGATAGAAAGCCCAAAGTGTAAATTTTTATTTAAAACAAAAAGAAATTGGAAATTTCATTTGCCTTTTTGTTTGCATATGTAATATGTAAAAATAAAACACGCATCCGGCTAATTGGAAAATGCCCAAAATTTTTGCATAAGCCATGCGAAACACAGCATTTTTATTTCATAGATAGAAAGCCCAAAGTATAAACTTTTATTTAAAACAAAAGTAAATTGGAAATTTAATTTGCCTTTTTGTGTACAGCCTTTTTGGTGAAGACACAAAAATTTGGAAAAATAACCATAACTCTCAACTTTGGCTATTTTTTTTTTATCCTAAATATTACAAGTATATTTTTTTAATATTTTTTATTAAAATCTGCATCTTTTTATATTCTTACAGTGATATTTTTAAGATGATTCACGTTTTAGATCCAGAGCAACAATTTTTTGAAGATGAAACTGCAATCTCAAAATACAGACTCAGAAATGTGCGATTTGAGAAACCCCCAAGAATTGGACCCCCCCCCCCCCATATCTCACAAAGTATGAGGTCTAGGAAGGAAAAATTTCTGATGGAATCATTTTATGATAGAATTAGTGTGTACACAAAGTTTCATCAAAATCCCTGTGGGTCGGGTTACAAGGTCTGGTTGAATTGACATGGAATGACTTTACATTGATTAAAATTATAAAAAATTTGTATCTATTCCTTAATCGCTTGAAATTTTCTTTCAAAATCCTTTCAGCAATTCTAAATATTTTAATGAAAGAATTAAATTTGGGAAATATAATTTACTAATATTTGAATATATATATGCAAAAGAATTACTTCCATTCAATAATATCATCTATTCCATATTTCACTGCTTGTTTAAAAGAATTAGGTTCAAACACACCATACATAAATGCAGTGAACACACTGAATTTATATTTATAATCATGTTTAAAAAATTATGGAGCATCGTGTGAATTTGTGCTTTATTTATAACTTTATTTCATAAGACATGAGTGAAAGTAATTTCATTCTATACACTTGAAAGTATGTTTTAATATAAAACATCATTATACTTTTAAGAGTATATAGTTTTAAATTACATAATTATTTATATTTTTTAAAAGATTTATTTTCATAAAAACTTATATGTAAAATGTGTGTATGTAATTAATGTAAAAACTGATACATATCTAAAGTTGTGCTATTTTGCTAATAAAAGTAATGAAATGCAAAAGAAATATCCAATCTTACTCAATGCCTAATAGATATATTGATTAAAATTATTAAAGATGTATATCTTTTCCTTATTTGACTCAAAATTTCTCTAGAATACTTTCAGCATATTAATACATTGAACAAAAGAAGAAAATTTGGAAATATAATTTACTTATATTTGCAAAGATTTACGCAAAGGAATTACTTCTATTCAATAATAGCATCTCTCCCACATTTCACGGATTCGTCAAAAGGATATAGTTCAAACACACCATACATAAATGAACTGAACACACTGCATCTATATTTATAATCGTATTTGAAATTTCATGGAGCATCGTGTGAATTAGTGCTTTATTTATAACTTTATTTCATAAGAAATGAGTGGAAGAAATTTCATTCTATACACATGAAAGTATGTTTTAATATGAAACATCATTATACTCTTACGGATATGTAGTTGTGAAATGCATAATTATCTATATTTTTTAAAAGATAAATTTTCATAAATATTTAAAAGCAATATAAAAATTAATTACATATCAAAAAATGTAATATTTCAATAATAAAAGAAATAAAATGTAAACGAAACATCCAATCTTACAAATATGTAATTGATATCTTGATTAAAATTATAAAAGGTGTATACCTATTCCTTATTTGACTCAAATTTTCTCTACGAATCCTTTTAGCATACTAATTAATTTAACAAAAGAAAGAAAATTTGGATATATAATTTACTGATATTTGCAAAGATATACGCAAGAGAATTACTTTTATTCAATAATAGTGTCTGTTCTATGTATCACGGAATCTTCAAAAGGATGTAATTCACGGATACCATACAAAAATGAACTGCAAACACTGCATTTATATGAATAATCGTGATTGAAAATTCACGGAGCATAATGTGAATTCGTGAGATGAATATATAACTTTATTTCATAAGATATGGTTGGTGAAATTTCATTCTATACACATGAAACTATGTATTAATATGAAACAATATTATACTTTTAGGAATATATAGTTTTGAATTACATAATTATCTTTACTTTTATGAAAAAATTTATTCTCACAAACGTTTATAACAAATGTAAAATTAGATTATATGTCTAAAACTGTAATGTTTGCTAAACTGTTATCAACTTAAGATTGAAAAATATATAAAATTTAAATAAATTTTCAAATCTTACACAATATCTAATGGCTACATTGATTAAAATTATTAAAACTGTATATATATTCCTTATTAGCTTAAATTTTTCTCTACAAATCCAACATTGCTAAATAATTGAACGAAAGAAGGGAATTTCGGAAATATAATTTACAGATATTTCCAAAGGTATACGCAAAAAAAATATTTTTATTCAATAATAGCATCTGTTCCATGTTTCACAGATTCTTAAAAAAAGATATTGTTCAAAGGAACTGAACGCATTGCATTTACATGAATAATCCAGTTTGAAAATTCAGGGCGCATCATGTGAATTTGTGAGAAGATTATATAACTTTATTTCATAAGACATGGATGGATGTAATTTCATTCTATACACATGAAAGTATGTTTTTATATGAAACATCATTATACTTTTACGGATATGTAGTTGTGAATTGCATAATTATTTTTATCAAAAGATTTATTTTCATAAACATTTATAACCAATGCAAAAATAGATTACATGTCAAATTCTATAATATTTTGTTAAACTGTTATCAATCTATAATTCGTAAAAAAAAAAAAAAAAAAAAAAAAAAAAAAAAAAATGTAGAAGAAATACCAAATTTTACAGAATATCTAATAGCTACAGTGAATAAAATTTTTAAAAATGTGTAATATCTATTCTATATTTGATTAAAATTTTCTCTACGAATCTTTTCATCATACTAATTAATTGATCAACAGAAAGAAAATTTGGAAATATAATTTGCTGATTTTTGCAAAGATATACGCAAGAGAATTACTTCTATGCAATAATAGCATCTGTTCCATATTTCAAGAAATCTTCAAAAGTATATAATTCAAAGATACCATACACAAATGAACTGAAAACACTGCATTTATATGAATAATCGTAATTGAGAATTCACGGAGCATAATGTGAATTCGTGAGATGAATATGTAACTTTATTTCATATGATATGGGTTGATGTAATTTCCTTCTATATACAAGAAAGTATGTTTTAACATGAAACATCATTATACTTTTAGGGATATATAGTTTTGAATTGCATAACTATTTTTACTTTTATCAAAAGATTTATTTTCAAAAACTTCTATAACAGATGTAAAATTAGATTATATGTCTCAAGTTGTAATGTTTGTTAACCTGTTATCAACATAAGTTTGGTAAAAAATATAAAGTTTAAATTAAATACCAACTTTTACACGATATCTAATGTCTACATTGATTAAATTTATTAAAATTGTATATCTATTCCTTATTTGCTTCAGATTTTCTCTACAAATCCTTTCAACAATACAAATTAATTGAACGAAAGAAGTAAATTTTGGAAACATAATTTACAGATATTCTATACACATGAACGTTTTTTTTTATATGAAAAATTATTATACTTTTACGGTATTTGTGAATTACATAATTATTTTTATCAAAAGATTTATTTCCATAGACATTTATAACCAATGTAAAAATTTATTATATGTCTAATTTCGTAATATTTAGCTAAACTGTTATCAATCTATGATTGGTAAAAGAAATTAATTGTAGAAGAAATACCAAATCTTACAGAATATCTAATTGCTACAATGAATAAAATTTTTAAAAACGAATAATATCTATTCTATATTTGATTAAAATTTTCTCTACGAATCTTTTCAGCATACTAATTAATTGAACATAAGAATGAAAATTTGGAAATATAATTTACTGATATTTGCAAAGATATACGCAAGATAATTATTTCTATTCAATAATAGCATCTATTCAATATTTGGCTGATAGGATAAGGATTTAGCAAAAGGATATATTTCAAAGATACCATATATAAATGACCTGAACTTACCGCATTTATAAGAATAATCTTGTTTGAAAATTCATAGAGCATAATGTGATATCGTGAGATGAATATATAACTTTATTTCATAAGTCATGGGTGGATATAATTTCATTCTATACACATAAAAGCATGTTTTAATATGAAACATCATTACATTTTTACGGATATATATTGGGATTAGAAAATGTTTGCAAGTTGTAAAGTGTGTGAGTCATTACATATGACGCGAATAAATGAAATTTTGCTTGGAGTTGTACCGATTAACTTAGACTAAATTACTTTTTTTCAACAGTTTTATTAATCTAAAATGACTATACTATAAAAAAAAAACAAATTTTTCTTACACATACAGGGTGTTCCAGAAGTAATGGGACACACTTTAAGGGGAGGAGGGGGTAAGGGAAATCACAATATCTGATTCACATAGGAACCCATGGTCGGAAACGTTTTTCTGGCGCGGTAGTGACGACATAAATCATAAGAAAGAAAGGACATAATCGAGAAAGAAAATATGTTTATTATTCTTAGTGCTTCAAAAATACTGACAATGCTGGGGAAGTGCTGTGCAACTTGTTACACGCATCATGGCAGCTGTTGGGGAAGTTCGGGACATTTTTGGTGTTTTCGAGATCATTAGATCATTCATGCGCCGGAGATGCACTCCGTGGATCACGGTCCAGGGTCGTAATTTTGAACACATGCTTTGACGACGATCGGTGTCTCTTTAAGTTTCTTTTTCCTTAGTTTTTTGCTATAAAGGATAGCAAGCATGTTTTCTCCTCTTATTTGGGTCCGGTCTTTCTTGTGTTTTGTGTCGTCCCTACCATGCCAGGAAAACGTTTCCGACCATGGGTTACTGTGTAAAAATGAATCCTTGTCATGTCCCCTACCCCCCTAAAAGTTTGTCCCATTACTTCTGGGACACCCTGTATATATTTTAAATTCTTAATTACCCACGATTTAAAAAACACACTTCCAATTATCAAATACACAAAAATAAACACATATTAGAACACTTTTCGTCACCAAAATAACAACATATTAATTAGTTTTGAATTAGAAAACTACAAATACAAAATATTTTTTGTATTGTAATTGTGTTCTTAATACGTACCAAAAGTGTGCTATCTAGAAATATGTTATAAAAATAGTGTTGTTAATTGTGTTTAAACGCAGTTCTATATAATATTGATGAAAATATGTTATACAATACTATTGCGCTGCACAAAACTTTGTCATAAAACTAACAATAAATTGTAAAAACCACACAAATCAGAACTCTGTAAAACAACATACGTAAAACACTTTCAAAATGGTATTTTTTTAATTGCACAATTTTTAAAATGACTGTTTTGACATTTGTCTATAAAATACATTTTCTCCCCATGTAATATTTAACAACACTTTTTGCACAATCTTTTTATTTGGCACAAAACATTTGCAACATATTCAAAACACAATCGCAAACGATTTTAACGAGAGCTAATTATTATACTCAGTTGGTATCGCAAAAGTATTTCACAGATTTGCAGAGCTATTTTCGTTCTTACATTGACAGAAAAACTATTATAGACGTATACAAACAGTTATTCTTTATTTTTTAACAAATAATATTTACGGTAGTCATGAAAAACATGCCTTGTCCATGAATTTCGCCTGAAATCCTGGAAAAAAGGGGGAAATTCCATTCAATTCTAGCACGCATGCGCATTGACGCTGCTAATACTAAAACTCGAATTCCTTTTATAAAATCGAAAATTCTATAAATTAAAATTTCTAATTTAAATTAAAAATTAATACATAAAACTAAATCGCTAACTTTTTTCTTTTTTTCTCAAACACGTCAGATTGGCAAATTCTCTTATGTAGAAACCTCACAGTGTACCGCGCGTCTCGATTTTTAGTTAAATGAGGAAAATATAGCAAAAAAAAAAAAAAAAAAGGGCTATCAAAGTTGGTGTTTTGAACCGAATTTTCCGAAGCGCGAGATCTGTGAATGAAAACAAGTGGTCCTACTGTACAAATAATTGCTTAATGCAAATTAATCGAGCAATAAATTAACACACGGCATTTTATACACATTTTCAAAAATCACCTCATCAAGTTTTATGCTTTTACTTTTAAAAATGAGTCTCAAATTGTATTAAAAAGTTTCGAGCAGTAGAGGGCGGAAAATATTTTTCCGAATATACCCTTAAGATTTTTACGCCGGGTCTAGCCAAGTCTGGACGAATTATCTAGAAAAAAAAAATAATTTTTCCTATAACCTAAGAAACGTGTTGAAAATACAAGCAACACATAGCGCTATTCTCCAATGAATCTCAATAAAGTGCAAAGGCTCTGATTAACTTTAACTCAAAATACGTCTGTATGGTCTGAGATAAAAAGATCTTCAAATGTTTACCAGAAATATATTGCATTAAAAAAATCCCATTTTTTCCTGCTTAACCCTTTCGGGTCTGGTGTACTATTAATACTACACGTCTTTTAATGGGGTATTATTTTCTTTTAAAAATACTTTTGCTACTGTTTACACGTAGTAATGTTAGGATATTTTACCTGTGCTCTTATTATATGACTTCGTTTATGTTTAGGCATTTCGTAATAATAATAATAATTATTATTTACTTAATTCTCTTTGCGCCGTTTGCGATACTTTTATTTTTAACATATGTTTTACAATTTAAATTTAAAATAAATGTCATTTTTCTGAAAGAATCATGTATAATAAAGCGCAAAAAGTATCAAAAAGTTTTAATATAAGATAAATTTTTTTATAATACAATATTTTCTAAACATCTCAAAAATTCTTCCTTAGCCTATTTTCATATGAATATGAAATAAATAATACGCAAAATAACAACATTCGTTACCTTTCGAACAATGAAATATTCGTTAAACACTAATTAATGTATTTGGATAGGTAGTGTTAATGTTATTAAGGTAAAAGTAATTTTTTCTAAAAATTGAAAAAAAAATTCAGACCTGAAAGAGTTAAAATGACGATTAAAATCATGTTTCTACCTTAATTGGAATAGGAAATATTAATTTTTTGTTTTGTTTTGATTTCAAAATCTAGCTTTAAAATAATGGTCGACATAAAAACGACTTCTTGTAAAAATGCGTTTTTCTTCATGTTTGTTTTTTCATTATTTATAATGTTTAAACTGTTAGGAGACAAGAATCGTTAAAGTCAAATGGTTTGAACCTAGAACATGTCTTTTTTTATTATTTTACTGTAATTTTAATTCAACAAATTTGAGAAAACTATTTAACTTTGAAAATTTGATTTATTTAAAATTAAAGTTACGTCATTTGTTTTAAGCATGTTTAATTTTTAGGTAAATTGATATTTTTAAAAAAATACTGGACCACAATTTAAACAATATTTTTGTTTATTTAAATGAAAAAAAATGAAATTTTGCAAATTAAAATTTGAGTTATAGCGGTTTTAATTTACTTTGATTTTATTTACATAAAATATGGTTAATCATCAAAAAATAATTTAAAATTTTAACTCAATAAATAAAAATTATTTTATAATGTATTCCAGAATCCCTTAACTCAAAATATCTCTGTATAATATTTTACAGACCTAGATCACTTTCCCTGTGAAACTCAATATATCAACGTTTCATTAAATTTCCCTTCAAATAATAATATTCTATAAAAATGTTTCTTTCCCAAATGTGGACATGCATTCAAAAGTACTCATTTTTGTTCGCTATCTTAGTATAATTTAAAGGGGAAAATATTAAAATAAATGTTATTAATATACCACTCTAAAAATTATTTTGTGCGACATGCTTTCTGTTAAAATGAACAAAAGTGTTTCAAACCTTTCAAATTTGCGACTGCTTAATTATATTTTAAACATGTATCAAATAAAAACGTTTTAATCTTGTTGTCATATGCCAGCCATACTGTCGCTCAGCTGTAATTTATAATCTGCTAAAATTTTCATTATTTGCTGAAATTATTTTAAAGTCATTTTATTTCAAGTAGTTATATGTAACTTCTTTCATTTTCCGTTTTAAATACTTGAGTGACAATTCGGAAATGCATTTTGGATTATATTTATTCTGATTTAGTTAAAAGATGTAATTTTAGCTCATCACTTTAATTAATTTTAGTTTTAGATTTACAATTAAATTTTACCCTATTTAAGTACTTAAAAATTGCATAAAACTGAACTTAATGTATCAAATAGGAAAGTAAAGTGATGTAATTACAAGTCAAATAAATGTGTCATGCATAGTAAAAATAAGTAAGTTAATACATATTTTTTTAAATAAATTTACTTATGCACTTAATAACTCAATTTGTGAAAATATGTTTATCGTTCTTTAAAAATGTTTATTTTATGATTAGTTTCTGAAATTTATAATTCAAAAATAAGTAAGAAAAATAATGTGTTTAACATAGATTATGAAACACTTTCCAACACTTTGTTATTTAAAGAAATAAGGTGATACTGTCCATAACCAAATGTTCATTCCAATACTTTTAAACAACCCTGTATTTGATCTGCCAGTTGATACGTATACTACATAATGGAGAAATTTAGTTTAGCAAGAAAATGCCTAACAGGTTGAAATTTTTCTTTCAGCAATTCGTACTAATAGATGTAAACATAATTGAATATTTTTGTTCAATCTTGCAGTTTTCCAGTTACCCTTATTATACGCCAGTACTTTTCTAAACTTTAGTTCAAACAAAAGCACTCTTAAAATTACTTAAATCACATTTCCAGAAATTATCATCCATAACTGACCGTGTATCCAATTTTTTGCGTGACTGGCTATATCATTTTATCTATACTTAAAAAAAAAAAAAAAAAAAAAAATGTAAACTGAAAGAAGTTCAAAGTAAAAATGCATGACTTATTTAAAAATCGCTTTTAAATAAATTACGCTCATATTCAGTAGCCTTTACGAACTCTTTTGTGCAACTCTGTATATCAACTAAAACATTTATCACACCATATAATATGCATATATTTAGTAAAACTTAAAAGCAAAAATGTATTTCATCCATTCATCAATCACCATCAATAACATACAGTACTTTGGGTAGAATGTATGTTTTGAAACTTTTTCTGTGTCCCTGTAAATGCTTTTATTTCAAATTATGCGAGAAATATTAAGCTTCAGCGTCGTATATCAATTTTATTATACATGAAATCCTTCAACATAGTTAAAATATGTCGCAAACAATTTCCAACTTTATTATTGTATAATAAAATTCTTTTGTGTGTAAATGAATAATAACTATTATTTTCACCGCATATTTTACTACACTTCGCAAATGCGCATAAATTTTAATATTTTCGACATGGTGTAACATCTTTAAAATTCATTTGAAATTATCTTTTCTCATAGGCCGTAATAAAATGTAAAACTTTTGACCATCCCTATAAATGAACTAATCATGTTAAAACTTCATTTTCACCAGGGTTCGTGCTTGGTTAAACATCAATAACATCTAAAAATTTCTATGAAATCCGAGAATATTTACGAGAGTTAAAGTGCGGACAGACGCCAGACTCACAGGCGTCCAGGCGGTCAGACACACAGACAAACCGAAAGCTTAAACAATTTTCAACTTTACTGGAAAGTGTTAAAAAGATGGAAAATAAGTAGAAATATTTCTTTTATACTAAAAAATTTGAAATCTTTCTTAATAGCAAAAATTATATATGTCTGTTTTTAAAACGTGCTTTTATATGCCTGTTTTTATTTTTTTACTGTATAGTTGTTGTATAATTTAAAAAAATGTTGGGTGTGCCTAGTTGAGCTCAAAACAATAACTAGGCTTCTCCACCTTGCTGAATTTAAATCTGTCTATTTGTAAAAGAATACTTTACTTAAGCGTGTAATTTTAGAATGGGGTTAATTTATGTCAAATTACAAATTATGTCATTAAAAGAATTTACAATTAAATAATATCTAATTTTTGAGATGTTATTCTATCAATAGCAGACTGCCTCAATATTTTGGACTTGTTTTGATCGAATTTCATGGAAAAGTATAAAATCAAACAAGTTACACATGTTCGTTTACAATAATAAAATGGCGTGCGTTCGACGCCCGGTGCACGATGTTGAAGGTTGTGTGGTTTTGTCAACTTTAGGTTTGTTTGAGTTTGATATTCTAAAATTTAAAAAAAGAAAAATCATGCGTTAAGCATAGATTACGAAACGCTTTCCAACACTATACTTTCGAAACTTCGTTAACCACACGAAATTTCGTTATTTAGGGAAGTGAGGTATTTCTGTCCATAGCCAAACGTGTATTCCAATACGTTTAAACTGCCCTGTATTTGAACTGTCTGTTGATATATATACTACATAATGGGTAAAATTAGTTTAGCAAGAAAACGGCTAACTAGTTGAAATTTCTCTTTCAGCAATTCATACTAATAGATGGAAACATACTTGAATACTTTTGTTCATTCCTGTAGTACCCTAGTACGTTTGTTACACTCTAGCATTTCTAACAAAAAATATCTTAAAACTACTTAATTTACTTTCCAGAAATTATCATCCATGGGTGACCATGTATCCAAAACTGTGATTGACCCCTGTATATCATTTTATTTATATATTTTATAAACATGTCCTACTAAACTAAAAACAGTTCAAAGTAAAAATGCATAACTTATTTTAAAACCAGCTTTAAGTAATTTACGTCCATATTCATTAACGTTTGCGTTTTGTGTTTATCAAATATAGTATTTATATTTATCATATAATATGCATACATTTAGTGAAACTTAAAAACGCATATCATAACTAAAAATGCTTTTCAACCGGCAATCAGTCATCATCGATAATATACAGTACTTCTGATAGAATATACTATTTGAAATATTTTGTGTCTGTCCCTGTAAATGGTATGTACGTCATATTTTGTGTGAAATATTAAGTCTCAGCCTATCAGCATTTCAAATTTATTAAACATGAAATCGTTTAATATAGTTAAAATATGTCGCAAACAATCCCCCCACTTTATTATTGTGGCCCTGTAAATGAATAATAAATATTCTTTTCACTGCATGTTTTAGTGCATTTCGAAAATACATATAAATTTGAATATGTTTGGCAGGGTGTAACACCTGTAAAATTCGTTTGAAACAATGTTTTCAAAAGGCCGTTATGTTACAGGAAACTTTTGACTATGCATTTAAATAAACTGATCGTGGTAGAAACTTCATTTTCAATATCATTCGTGCTAGTGTAAACGTCAATAACATCTAAAAAATTCATGGCAATCCGAAAATATTTACGGGAGTTTGAGCACGGCCATACGGCCTGACACTCATACGGCCAGACAGACAGACGGCTAGACAAACCGAATGCATACACACTTTTCAACTTTGTTGGAAAGTGCTAGAAGGATGATAAATATAGAAAAATATACAAAATACTTGAAAATTTTTAAGAGTGGCTCTTTGGCCCCTGTGTCTCCTTTCGGGGACCTCTGGTTTTTTGCTTATAAAAACAAAAATGTCTGTGTTTTAGATTTTTACATCACCTCTCAATAGCTGAAAGTGTCTTGGGTTAAAAGATAAAGGCGATAAATACCTGCATCTAAGAAAATTTCCTCATAAAATAAATGTTATTTTTTATCTGAGTTTGCAAAATTCTTAAAAATGTCTTTAAAACAGTATGACTAAGAAAGTGACGCATCTTCATAAGTATTTAACTTAAATCTATTTCAATATTTTTTTAAGGATTTGAAGATTTTTTAATTGTTGAAAGCTCTTAAATTTGTGATTGTGTTAATTTAGATTAACGTTTATTAAATAGACATTTTACAGTGATTTAAAGTTTTAGATCAGTATTTTCGAACTTAAATTATTAGGCGCCTGAAGAATTAATTTCAGAAAAGATATTTTTCTGTCATTTTCAATACCCTTTTGTTTGTAAAAAAAACATTGAATAAGTATTTGTATTATAATTTTAGCTTCGAAGCTGAAGAGTATACTTCCTTTAAAAACAAATACTTCCTTTTAAAACGCCATTCTACAATATAAAAAAATCTCTAACCTTCTTTCACTATAACTAAGGCAATGTCATAGTTTTCTAGCAGCTCCTTAAAATCACTTTCTTTCATATACTGTAAAAAAATTGCGTTACTTTACACCAAAAGTAGTGTAAGAAAACACCACTAAAGAGTTGGTGTAATAAACCACCACCGACTGGCGTAAGCAATCATCACTTATGATGGCAACTTAGTTGCCACCATTTTTGGTGTAAAGTCACACTATCACGTATTTAGGGTACTTTAACAGCAAAATAAAAATATTTAAAGTTTACATTTTAAATTTAATACAGTCATAATTTAAGATAAATAGTTTCATTTAAAGAGGCTGCTAATTTTTTTTTTTTTTATTTGAAACAATTTTTTATAACGCACATTTTAAACATATAACTAGTTGGTAAACAACTAAATTTCAAATAAAATTTATATTTCTATTAGTTATACTTTCACAGTAAAATAAAAAAAAATTAGTGACTACATTTTAAATTTAATACAGCGACAATTTAAAATAAATAGTTCGACGCAAAGAGGCTGCGAAACTTTGAGACAATTAATTATAGTATACATTAAAACATATTACACTAGTTTTTAAACAACAAAATTTCCTATATAAACATGCTTAAAAATATCGCTTTCATAGGTTAATATTGTGTCCAATAAGCTAAAAAGACACATAATAATGAATTTTTTATGAAAATGTTATTTCTTAGAGATCGAACAAACACCCTGCTCACACGTTATAAAATATTTTGTAACAAAAATTATAAATACTCATAACTATCACTATAAGCTTAATTTGGAGTTTCTAGTTTTATCTCTTCAATTTTTTAATATTCTATATTAAAATTAGATTCTAATTTTTGTATGTGTTTATTTATGATAATGTTTAAAATTGTTCTTTCATTACGCGCAAAATTTCTCAAAAAATACTAAAGCAACTAGCATCAAACTTGGTAAACATTAAGTTTAGGGATAATTTAATTTTAAGTTAAAGAATAACTTATACTTCAACTTTAGTATTATAATTGCATTAATACTTTTAAATTGGCAATTCTTCAATTTAAAATAAATATATATTTTAAATTTTAAATAAATAAATAGCTTTCAAGTGAAGTTCGAGTTCAAGATACATTACTTTTATATCATTATCCATATTTTGGGAGCCCTTAAACCAATAGTTTTGCTACACCGTCGCGCGCAGTAGATGCAAATCAAAAAAACAATTTGAATATTTTACAATATTAAAAATTAATAAAATAAAATAAAATTTCAATGTTGAATATTTTTTTTTTACATACACAATATATTAAGTTATAATTATTATTATCTAAAAATTCTATGCATTTATATTTTACAGGGACTGAGAAAAAAATTTAATATGACATGATGCTAAATGAACTACCAGATAAAAAGTAACGCTCCTGAGACCCCTTAACAGTGCTTATTAAGTATGAAAACTTTTACAATATAAATAAGCTTTTCACACAGAGAGAATTTGTCGGTTGCCATTGAAAATTCTCTGAAATATTTAATTGAATTGAATTAACTGAAATATCGAATAACCGATATGGAACCTTCTCAGATAATACTCGTATATGCTACTATATCGAAACAGCTAAATTGCATATTGAAATTTTCTCGCATTTAAAGTATTAAACGAAATTTAGATTAAACTGATGGATGAAATTTCCCAATCATTTTGATAGGAAATGTTCGAAATGGATTTATATATTTTCTTGGCCCAGAGGAAACATTTTCAATTATATTATGCAGTTAATTTTCAAACTGTTTAATTTATTTTAAATTCCAATAGTACTTCTAAATTAAATTTTCTTGAAAATTTAGCTTTTTATCTTTGTCTTGAAGATACTGTTTATGATAAATCTGATTCTAAAACTCTCTCCGTAGCTTGAAAAACCTTTTTAGCACTACCATCTAATTGACGTTTTGTACTGATTATATATATACTAGCAGTTACCCGTGACTTCGTTCACATAACATTTAAAGAAGAAATAATTGATCAATCAAGCAAAAATTTTCGATGATGAAAAGCATGTTTTCAACTTTTTATCGCGAATTTATGGTAAAAAAACTTCTGATAATCTCTAGTTGCTAATTTGTTTGCTGGTCAAAGTTGTCCTTTCAGCGATTAATACTAATAGATAGAAACATTCTTGAATTCTTTTGTTCAGCCATGTAGTTTTCCAAGTGCCTTTAATACACGAAAGTATCTTTCTAAAATTTATTTCAAACAAAAATATTTCATATTACTACCTAAATTACATTTTCAGAAATTATCATCCGAAGACAACCTTGTATCCACTTCTTTGCGGGACCCTGTTTATCATTTTATATATATACTACAAACATTTCTTAGTTTACTAAATGCAGTTCAAAATAAAAAAGCATATTTTATTTAAAAACCACCTTTAAGTAAATTACGCTCATATTCAGTAACCTTTCCGAGATCTTTTGTGTAACCCTGTATATCTAATTTTAACTATTTATATTATTACCATTTATACTCTCCATTTAATATGCATATATTTAGCGAAACTTAAAAGCACATATCATAATTCAAAATGCATTTCATCCATGCAACAGTCATCATCCATGATATACAGTACTTCGGATAGAATATATAATATTTGAAATCTTTTGTGTGCCCCTGTAAATGCTATGCACTTCGTATTATGCATGAAATAACCTACATTAAGCCTCAGCAACATATATCAATTTGATTATACATGAAATCGTTTACCATAATTAAAATATGTCGGAAACTGTTCCTCTCTTCATTCTTATGCAATGGAATTCTTCTGTCTGACCCTGTAAATGAATAGTAAGTGCCCTTTTCACTACATACTTTACAAAATGCATATTTTAGTGCACTTTGTAAATGCATATAAATTTGAATATGTTCTACAGGCTGTAACATCGTTAAATTTAATTAAAACGATTTTCCCCCATAATGCCGTAATATAAGGAAATTTTTTTACTATCCCTGTAAATAAACTAATCATGGTAGAAACTTCATTTTCAATAGGTATTCGTGCTAGGTAAACGTTAATAATGTCCAAAAATTTCATGGAAATCGGAGTATATTTACGAAAGTTGGAAAGCGACCAGACAGACAGACAAACCGAAAGCATAATAACTTTTCAACTTTGTTCGAAAGAGTTATAAAATCGAGCCAAATATATATTAATCAGTGATTTTATTTTCCACCTTTTCCCCACAAAAATTTCTTCCATTGATAATTATGAGTTTTGAATAAAAATATTCATTTGTGTGTAACTTATAACTTATTAATTAGTATAAGTAAAAAATATTTCTGATTCATTTTAAATATGACGTCATTATTTATCTCGCTCCATTAGCTACTGATATTCATACCCCTTGTATTTTTAACGACTGCTATAAAGTACCTGTTTTATTTCAACTATGACGTCACATTTTCATGAGTGAAGCATTTTATTAAAAATATAATTCTTTTTCATTCTTTAATTTATGTCACCATATTTTATACAAAAATTCCCATTAACTAAACAAATATCCTTGTTAAATGTTTTATAAAAAATACACCTTTTATTTTTATTTGAAACATGACGTCATATTTATTTTCTTTTAAATTACTAGGGGGGCCCCGCCCCCCTGCTCGCTATGCTCGCCAACCCCCCGCGTAATCGCTTCGCGATTCCAAATTATTGGCTACCCCTGCTTGCTGCGCTCGCCAATATCCCATGGTATGAATAAGCAGTTGCAGACCTTTCAAATGATGTGTCACACGACTGGTGTTGTAAAGAAATTAAAAATGTGCCCCCCTGGGGGACAGAGTGGGGATGACACACAAGACATCCATAAAATGAATAAGCAGTTGCAGATCTTTCAAATGATGTGTCACACAATTGGTGTTGTATAGAAATTACAAAATGCGCCCCCTCTGAGGACAGAGGGGGGGGGTTACACACAAGGTATCCATAATATGAATAAGCAGTTGCAGACCGCTCAAATGATGTGTCACACAATTGGTGTTGTAAAGAAATTAAAAATGTGCCCCCCTGGGGGGCAGAGTGGGGGATGACACACAACACATCCATAATATGAATAAGCAGTTGCAGACCTTTCAAATGATGTGTCACTCAACTGGTGTAGTAAAGAAATTAAAAATGTGACCGCCGCCCCCCTGGGGAGAGCAGAGTGTGGGGTGTCACACAAGACATCCATAATATGAATAAGCAGTTGCAGACCTTTCAAATCTTGTGTAACACGACTGGTGTTGTAAAGAAAATAAAAATGTGTGCCCCCTGGGGAGCAGAATGGGGGATAACACACAAGACATCCATTATATGAATAAGCAGTTGCAAACCTCTCAAATGATGTATCAAACGACTGGTGTTGTAAAGAAATTAAAAATTTGGCGAAATATTACAGTTACCGCCAAGTTGGCGTCACTTTTGACAACTAATTTTGGTCGCCAAATTTGGCGATAGATCGCCAAGTTGGCGACAAACTTGGCGATTGTTGGCGATGGTAACCTTTCCTCTCTTTATGGTAACCCATATGGCGATGCATAGACGGAGCCCTTTCCTGATTGGTCTATTCGACTCATGGAAGGAGTGGACAACCCGGATTCGTTAGTTCCGGAAATCTTCCACATCAGCATCATTCCAGGAGTCATTCCTTTTAAGGCTAGTTTTTTTTTACTATAGAAGGATTTTATTATAGTTTTTCGCGTGGAAGTTTTCTATTAAAAATTCATTGCCGCTGAAAAATTATTATTCCAATTTTTTATTTTCTTGGCAACAGGAAAGGAAAATGTTTAAATTTTATCTGAAAAATGCCTATTGTTTTTGTATGAAAAATAAATAAATTTTGAATTATTAAGGAAAATATTTGAATAAAATAAATAAAAATTACCCTATTATTTAATCCGGACTTCTAACTTTACGTCTGCAAAATTTCAAAGCAATCGGTTCAGTAGTTACGGCGTGAAAGCGGAACAAACAAACAAACTCACTTTCCGATTTATAATATTAGTAAGGATGTTACAGGCCAAACTAGATTGGCCTAGGCCAAACAGGTCTATCCTAATGCCCATCGGATAAACTAGTTTTTCCTAAGCCAAACCGGTCTATCCTAATGCCCATCGGATAAACTAGTTTTTCTAGGACAAACTAGTCTATCCTAAGGCCCATAGGACAAACTAGATTTTTTTAGACCAAATTAGTTTGGCCTAACTCTTATAGGATAAATTAGTTTAGACTGCTGTTTATTGGTTTGAATTAGTTTATCCTAGGCCAATTCAATTTGGCGTGATTTTATTGAATTCAATGACCACCTCAACGCCAACATTCTTTTTTGTCCTAGGCTGATCTAGTTTATCCTAGGCCAATGTAGTTTTATGTGTTTTTAGCACATAAGCGTGAAAGGCAGAGAAATAATGGGCTCACAGGTTCTGTATATTCATGTACGCATGTATGTACACATCATGTATGTATGTGCGTACATATGTACGCAACGCGATAACTCTTGATAGAGATATCTTCCCATTGTTCTTATTCAATTAACCTTCAAAACTAATTAGGGAAGCACTTTGCCAGAATGAATTTATTTCTAAAATTTTAAGCAAATCAGTAAATTCTGCGTGAAAAAAGCATTTACATAAATTATGGAGCGTTACCCCTATTCCCCCTACCTTTGTACTTAAACAATGAACGCCCACAACTAATCATAGAGACGCTTCAAGAGAATGCTCCTATATCTAAAATTTGAATAAAATATGCTAACAATGCATGGAAAACCATTTATTTGAATTAAGGGAAGGGGCGAATCAGTCTCTCGTTCCCTCCCCCCCCCTTATTCTTCTCCAATGACTTCCCACAATTAATCAGGAAAGCTCCTCATAAGAATAAATTTATATTGAAAGTTTGATGCAAATCTAGTATTTCTATGAAGAATTACTGCGTTGCGTACTTACGTACATCCATTGATACAGAACCTACGGGCACATTAGTTGTCAGGCTTTGGTAGCCTGATGAGATAAAAACATGTCAAATTACATTATTTCTATCAAGAGTTATCGCGTTACGTACATACATGCGTACATGCATATATAGAACCTGTGAGCCCATTCTTTCTATGGCTTTCACGCCCGTGAGCTAAAAACACGTAAAACTACTTTGGCCTAGGATAAAGTAGATCAGCCTAGGACAAACAAGAATGTTGGCGTTGAGGCGGTCATTGCACGCAATAAAATCACGCCAAATTGAATTGGCCTAGAATAAACTAGATCGGCCTAGGATAAACTAGTTCAGACCAATAAACAGCAGTCTAAACTAGTTCATCCTATAAGAGTTAGGCCAAACTAGTTTGGCCTTGGAAAAACTAGTTTATCCGATGGGCATTAGGATAGACCGGTTTGGCCTAGGAAAAACTAGTTTATCCGATGGGCGTTAGGATAGACCGGTTTGCCCTAGGCCAATCTAGTTTGGCCTAAAATCGGGTTTGGCCTGTAACATATACAAATTTAGATATGTATATGTGAGTGTATGTGTATAACTATATAATAAGTTTTTTTTTTAATTGAGCCCTTATTTATGCGTGTATTTTTATTTCATTATAGTCCATTTTTAATATCTTTATTTCCTTCTTATTATTTTGTTTTATCATTCTTCTTTTTCATTGTATCTGTTGTCTGTTTTGATTATACTCTTCCGTGATTGGCTGTTACTTTCTAATTTTCTATTGGCTGTTCCCTTCTGCTTTCCTATTGCCTGTTCCTTCAGCTTGTTCCCTTTTCTTACTTTCAATTTAGTCGTACAGTTGCTTTGATAGTAGATGCATGTCTTTTTTGCGCCTTACGAAGAAAAAGTTCGAAGGAGAAGTTCTTCAGAAATACCTGACGAATTCAAGATGTTTATAGTTATGTTTAAGAAACTTTTATATCTTCATATTAATAAAGATGTTTTTTTATTATTATTATAGCAGTATGCGTTCAAATCGAAAATGTACTTTAAGGACCATCAACGAAAAAAAAAGAGTGATCACTTATGCTTGTGAATTGCGTAAAAGTGACATATGTGCTAGATGTCCGATCATCGATATGTTGTCTAATTCTGATTTTTATTAAATGATAAACTAAAAGAATTAATTTATATAAAGTTTTAAAGCTCTAAATATTAAAATTTTATTATATATATATTTGTATTTCGCATCTACTTCTTCACATTCAATCCTACTATTATAAAAGGATTCGCGAATTATAAAGAAAAGTAAAGTTTCTCAAATATCAAAGGCCGAAATGATATTTCAAGAAACTAGACTAAATCAGAAATTCTTAATTCAAGTGCAGCTGGCCACATGGCGTCAGCGTCATAATTGTGTCTGACAATTTTCCTTCAACATCTTAAGACATAAGAGAATGCCGAATAAGAAATAGATTTATTTTATAAAAATAAAATGTCGAAAAATAAAGTTTTGTAAACATAATCGATAAAATCTCTATCGATTGTGACCAAGCACATATTCCATTTCGATGTTTCAAAAGAGTCCGTGACACATTTTTAATATTTTTTATTTATTGAGTTAAATTTTTATTTTCTTTGTGCTGATTAACCATATCATTTGTAAACAAAGCTATTATGTAATACATAGCTGCCAGCTACCACTAAAATTGGACACAGATTTTCCTTTTGTTTAATCATAAGGTGTCGATGATTAAAAAAAGACAATATTTACTAAAAACTTTTTGTAGTAGGAAAAATGCGTAGAAGTTGGCAGCTATGGTTATACTATTTCTAGTACTATTACTAGCACAAACTTTGATAAATTCTAATTAAAGCTAACCTAAACAAAATGAATAAATTATGCAATTAACTGGCAGTAATATTTAAAATAATTTTAAATGTTTCCACATATTTTTAAAACGTTGCAAACGTCTTCTGCTGTCCTTTTCTTCAAAACTGGATCTCTAAAGAAAAAATGTTTTGCGAACATTTTTAAAAATTGCATACAAATAAATAAATAAAAATAAAAATAAATAAATCAGTGACCATAGGCAAAATCAATCACTTTTCTTGGAAATAACGCCTATTGCATTGTCACTTTGAAGCTTATGAATAAGGTGGCTTTCGTTGCCTCTGACTCACGGATATCAATTTTTCTCCGAGTCCAACCCTTTCCTCATTTCAGTGTCTTTAATTGTTTTAATTTCTTTTTAAATATGTCCGGTATCAATGTCTCAATTTTTTCCATTCCGCTTGATTGTCGGATATTCGATCATCCGCGACCCTAGGTTTTATCTGACTATCCTACTCTCTAACGGAAACCAGTTCGACAGGTCCCTATCCACGTCCCGAATATCCTAGGGTATATATTCCCTAGAGTAATGGGAAAAAATGAAAAATTAATAACGAACACATTTAAAAGCAATTTTACACAAATTAAAGACACTCAAAAGGGGTAACGATGGGCCCGAGACGATGAAGCTACCGAATGTCCGCAGCTACGTATCGCTTATTATTTGTCTTGGAGGCGGTCTAAAGGATGGGAGAGTGGGTTAACCGCCAAGAGAGTGTCCTCCTTTCGAAACATAAATAAATAAGTAAATCCTTTACAAACAAATAAATAAATTGTTTTCGTATTTATATTATGTGCATACATAAATTATGAAATAATTTCTATTCATTCAAATATTATTTTATAATATTATTTAACTGACATTCTATATGTTTTTGTAAAATAGTTCTTTTACTTAAAAAGTCTCTAAATCAAATCAATGAAAAATATTTCATTTCAATGACAGATTTTTCCATTACAAGACACTTATATGCACTTACATAAAATTTTGATAATTTTTCAACATATGAATAAGGTTGTTAAATGATAGCAATTTGCATATGGAATTTATTTATTTTGATTGAAGTATACCGGAACCAAATTCTAAATTCTTAATTTAAATGAGGTCTTTAATATGGGGAACATTTTATACGGTAGATTCTCTTACTACATCATTTGCATCTGAAACGATTTCGAAACAATTTAATTGCATGTATAAACTTTCTCGCTGAAACATTTTTGAAATACTCTGATATATTTTTTTTTTTTTTTTTTTTATATGGATTTATGTATTTTTTGACCCAAAGAAAATCTTTTACTATGTTACATATATTTATTAATTATTGATAATATTTTTTGTAGCAATAAATAAAATTCAATTCATCGCACTACAAATGTTAAAAATGGATAGAAAGAAAAAAATCTTAATTTAGAAAAACCTTATACTCCCCCAAAACAAACAACAAAATACAATAATCTCTCTCGAACTACCCGCGATTCCAAAAAAAAAAAAAATATTTCACCTTTAGAAACAGTAAGATACCAATATAATATCGATATTTAATAAAGAATTGATAAACACATAGTTTCTTTCACCACCACTTATTTTCGAAACCATTTAAGAGTAGATAATATAGTGGAATTTTTGGTTACCTATCGCAGAATATCCATATTTATGATACAATTAAATCTCAATTAAATATTTTTTCGCTATATAATTCAATTCATGCACGCAAGATAAACTAAATAATACTAATTTTAATGTTAATATTAATGCTGTCAATTTATAATTTTTTTCTGCAAAACATATTTTTTTAAACTAGAAATGATAATATTTTAAATTATTGCATTTTAGGTTGCAAAAAATGTCTAATGTACACTATAAACTGCTCATAAATGATTCTGAAACTTGTGGCAGCAAAAAATATTAGTTTTATAAACATTTTAATTAAAAAATATATTGGTTTCTGATGCTTCTAATGATAAAGTATGCTTTCTTCCATTAAGGGTAATTCTGAAAACATTATGAAATATAGTTTTATGTGGATACATCACATTTTTGCAGGTTTAGAAGATCTTTTGAAAAAACAATAATTGAAAATTTACAGCATTAAATATTAAAACTGTTATATGAATGTGTTTAATTACGAGGGATCATCAAGACAGTATGGTTTTTACTATCAGAGAAAAAGAAAGAAATCATAATTCCCGGGAAAGATTTATTTCAAAAACAATGCAGCACTATTTTAGCTACTTCTCAACGTAAGAACTACCAAAATTACAACACTTGTCATAGCGTAGGATAAGTTTTTGTAGTCCAATAGTCTGCCACTTGGTAAGAGCGCCAGTTTGACACATTTGTAAACCCACAACTTATATACTCTACGGATCCTCTTGTGATACTCATTGCCCTCATCGTGGTATCACTGCTGAAAAGTCAATGCTATTCCCATTCCATTGGTTTTGTGTTCGAAAGTAAAATTCTCCGCAACGCACTTGGCGTACAGTTTCCTGAATAAAAGGTTTTTCGTGATCATTTTATGCATCGTTGATTTTTTCAGAACTTTTCAGCATTGATGAAAGCAGCCAGGATATGAAGGTGCAGATAAACCAGCATTCTAACTCTTATCAGTATCGGCGTCTTTTGTTGTGGCCAGGTGGCATTTTTTATATCTAATTGCCTCAAAAGGAAAGGATCTGATTTCCTGTAAAAGAGAAAGCGTTCCGCAAATGACTGCTAAATTCCGTATCTTCTTATTCATTGGTGCTGCCTTGGATCCTTTTGTGAATAAACTGCAGAAGGGTCCAGAACAAAAGATTTTCACGAAAAATATAAAAAGATGGTAAAACAAATGTTTAAATGCAGCCTTACGGGGGACGAGAAGTCGGGTAAGAACTGCAACAAGATTTCACCGTTTCCAAGAAACCGACTTCCATGACACTAGACTATAAAAACTTATTTCACAGTGCGACAACTATTATACTTTCAGTGGTCTTTACGTTGAAAAGTAATTGAAACATTGCTGTGAATTTTGAAATAAATCTTTCCATGTAATCAGTCCATGTTTGTTTCTTCTTTACATGTCGTGAGAAATTTAGTTTTTAGGTGACCACTGTATGATACTGATAATTTTAGCAAAAAATTTATAATGTGTGTATACATGAATTTGGAAAAGGTGCTATAATTAATATTATATCTAAGTTTATTTGCTATGAATTGACCAAATTTTGCGAAATAATCGAAAATCTCAAATTATGAAACTCTGCATATTGAAAGCTCAGAGTTTTTTTTATCTTTATTTGGTACAGTTTTTCAAGCCATTGTTCGCGAGTTAAACAAATTTGCATATGTTGTCAAATTTTGAAATTCTCACCATTTATGTATCTATATTTTGCAGTTATTCCTCCAAGGTTATTTGCAAGTTTAAAAAAAATCTGCAATTATTAATAATCAATGTTATCCTTCAAAAGGCACATGTATCTAAAATGAAAGCACAATAATAAACTTTACAAAATATCTTTGATTAAATTTCCATTCTTCACATTCCTCCTACGAAATTCATAGATAAACTTTATGAGAGATTTACGCAGCATAAATGAAATTTAGTAAGATTGTTTTTTCTAAATATCTTGTTCGAATAATATTTTTTTGTAAAAATTTCTAAATTTATTCGAGGGAGAATGTACGGGCAGCTACTGCCAAGCCCAGGGGTCCTGGTTCGAATCCGGGTAAGACAGGATGGTGTGTTGTCTCTTTGTATTCAAATAAATATGTAATGGATATGACAAATAAAAATACTTCTGAGTTGTCTTTGTTTCTGTGTGTAATGGATCAATCGAGGCGAAAGCCATATCTGCTGTAGGCCTCAAAGCAATGTGAAATAAAACGAAATCGAACGGGCGAGAATATTTGAACTGAATCTGTATATTTTTGTACCAAAAGTTGTAATTTCCCATTATATTACACGATTTAAAATTTTATCAATATGTGTGTTTAAGCAACATTTGTACTCAATACACAATATTATAATCGTTCTTGTAAATTACAGAATTAAACATTCAAAATTGAGGGAAATATTAAATGAATATTTATAGTGTTAATGGTTAAAACTACTGAAGGAAAGTGAAAATGCTTACCATTAAAGAAAATAAGTTCTAACTGGTGTGAATCAATATAAATAAAAAAGGAAATTTCTTAAAACCCCATAAAATATTCTTAAATTCGCTAGGCTTTCGAAAGAGCTTAGTCTTTCTTCAACAGGCGCAAAGACGTGCATTTACTATGAAAGCAGCAGTACGACTAGAATGAAAGAAGGTAGGAAAAGGAAAAAGCAGAAATAAATAACCAATCACAAAAAAGTTTTATTAAAACAGACACAGAGTAAAAGGGGTATAAGCAAGCAAATTTATAAGAAGAAAAATGCAAAATTACAAATTAATAATAATAAAATGGAAATACACACATATATGAGAGCGCAATAACATGAAATATATATATAAACCGAATATTTATTAATACAAAATTTAATTATATGTTAATGCTGAAAAAGTTATTTCAGCATTTCTATACGGAGCGCATTTTGGAAATCTTTTCAGCACTACCATATTATTTATTTTTGTATCAAAAAGTATTAAGCTTATATATAAATACCTTTACAAATAAAACCACCGTAACCCAGAAATTACCATAAAATATAATTCATTCAAGCCAGTATTTATACGTCTTTAAGTATAATTAACATGAAAAATGAAATCCTATTAAGAGCATAATGATAGAGTAGCGCTTTTTGTATCATTTTCTCGATTATTCGTCGTTTTATTCTCCATCGACTCGTGCAGAGACGGGAACTCGCGTCCTGATAAGCCGGCTATTTGGAAAAAGCTGGTGGTAATATAATAAGGGAAACTATCGAATTTAATAAAAATCATGATCTACATTAACTCGTTTTTACTCCGATTAATGGACGGAAGCAGAAATTAAAAAAATGAAAATGAAAGTTGCTGTAGTATTTAATTAATATTATTAGACTATTAACATGTGTAAATAGTTTGTAAAATATTAAATGTACGTATGAGTTCGAAGAAAGCTTTGGGATTGACACATGCAACTAGTTTCTTATTAAGAACTCTGCAAATTATAAGGAAAAAATGTGTGACTACATTTTTAAAAACCTTGATTTCTCAATGAATATGCATGCTTTACACATAAAAATAAACATATTTTAATAAAATAATCAAGCCTCTTAATCATAATCTACAGTTTGCATGTCTTTGTTACATTAGTCTTCAAGGGTCATCCAAAAAAAAAAAAAAAAAATTTCCCATATGAGGTCTTTATGGGTTTTTGGGAAAAAAATTCGCGGAAATGTCTCACTTGTATTATTATCTTTATACATTCAGAGTTCAAGATAATTCCTCGTATATTTTTGTAGATATTAAACAAAACATCTAAAATCGCAAACTGCCGGTGATAAAAGCAACTCGTCCTTCGTTCGTCACAAAGTTTGTTTGTTTGTTGTATTTATGTCAGCCAATTATTTTCACTGTGGGATACAAGCCCTAAGAGGTGGGTACCATTCTTGGGGATCTTTCTAAGGAAACCTAACCCTTATTTACACAAGGAAATCCAAGGTTCGAAGAAAACCACGGAAAACTTCGAACGGTTACGCCGACGGTCGCGAGTTTGTTCGAACCCAGTTCCTACCATGTACCAGTTTGTAGGTCAGAACCTCTCGGCCACTGGTGGGTCCTTTGGCCCAAATCTTCGGCCATATACAATGTGATGGCACCGGCTGGACAGCCACGTATAAATGAAGGCAGAGTTGAAAATTAACATTAAAACACTTTTATCTTAGCTTTAACTGGAGTAGAGGAGTGGAGCTAGATTCAAAAAAATTGAACGACTACACTCTGAGGACATATAATTTAAATACAATAAAGAAGAACAATTGTGCGCACAATCTCCTTCATATACTTTCACGGCGTTTTCCACTACCTTCTGCAAGACATCGGGAACTTTTCTATTTATTTTTCAGAATGACAGCCCGTGGCTGTTCAGGAGCACTTTATTTTCAACACAAAAATCAACTTTTAAATTAATTCTTAAATATCTTACCACGGCACCTTTTATTCATTTTCTAAATTCCGCAGCCACGTCAACCAGAAATGGAATCGCTAATCACCGCTAACATGATTCCAAAACTTCATCATCCAGAACGAACTAGTTAATTTACAAAAGATCAGAAAGCGTCCAATATCGGCCTTGCATATGTACTCCCAGCTTTTGTACTTTTCACACTGAAGAGACTGGACTAGAAATATGCATAAAACTCGCGAACCGCTGTTAACTGTAGACCCGGCGCGCCGCGCATGCTTCGGAAAGTTGAAGTTGCGTAAAGTACAGATGTCGCTTTACAAGAGTGCTTCTGTTACAAAGTGACACTCCCTCACAAACCCATCATAAACAATTTACTGCAACAAGCGCCATATCGGTACATACCTAAAAACATTATTATTTTCATTATGCGCCATGCATTTGGCCGTACTAGTCACTGTCCCTGATCAGGAACAAGTCAAAAAATGGAATAACACATATTTTATCAAAGTCACTTGACATAAAAATTAGAATTTTTTCTTTAGAAAAAAAAAAAATTTCAATCTATTTAAATAAGATTTATTTTCATTATTTTTAGTGATTACTTAAAATTATTAAAAATAAAAAATGTGTTAAGCAGTTAAAAGTAATTAATTTACGCTCATTTAGTTTCAAAATATAGCAATGCAATATTTAACAAGTTGGAAATTGTACGTCAAAAAAATTTACGCGTAAAAAATAAAGTGTTTTTTTTTGTTGTTGTTTATGATGGCCAATTATCTACGCTTGGGATATAGGCCCTAATGTGTGGTATGCCCTCCATAGGGGGTCTTTCTAAAGGAACCTAATTTGTATTTACGCAAGGAAATCTAAGGTTTGAAAAAAAACCACGGTAAACTCCGAACGTTTAGGCCCTCGGTCGCGATTGGGGTCGAATCCATCACCTACCTTCTATCAGTTTTGAGGGCAGAACCTCGCAGCCACTGGTGGGGCTAGAATATGTAGTACGTTAGTAGTTATAAGGGAGTTTTAAAAATATAGATCTTAGTGCATTACTTTGGATACAGTAGAGCATCCGAAAGCTTTTGCCTGTACTGGAAATACTATCAGCTTTATATATGAGGACCCCAGAAGGCAAGGGGTATAAGTGACAAAATTGAAAAAAAATAAGCTAAATACACAGACGACCTAAAAATATGCTTTTTCCATTTCAGGTAAAGAAATACAAGTGATTTTCTTATTATTTGCTGAGTTATAGAGGCAAACCACTTTTTTTGGAAAAACAAACAATATTCATCAATTATACATTTAAAGAAAATTGTACTTTATTTTTTAACAGTTATTGAAATAAGAGTTCAAAGACCAGAATGCAACAAGCAGAAATTTCCTATTTCAATCCACTCAATTGTTATTGATGTTACAATTTAACATCAATTATCTTTAAACTCAATTTACTCCGAATCGAAATTTTGTCACCTGTACCCCTTGGCTTATGGGGTCCTCATATATTATACAGTAAATAATTGTAATAAACATTATCAGCGTATATTAATTTCATAAGATCTGACATAGTTTAATATTATTAAAACGAGCCTCAAACAATGTTTACCCCTATACCACTATGTAATAGAATAATTTTGTGTGGCACTATAATGATTTCAGCCCCTTTCCAGGTTTCAGTCTCGTCAGCATAATGTTAAGTCATTTTTACGATTATCATTTTATTATTTCACCATACGTAATTAGCAGATACACTCTAAAATTTCACAAATAAAACTTGACACACATAAAATAAATACAACAATCTATAAAATCTGAAATCCCTGCTGAAAAGCAAGAGTCACTGTCCCACATCTCCCACTCTCTGCTTTCTTTTCGTTTCCAGCAGTCTCATATCTCAGCGCCGTCTGGCTAACATAGAAAAGACATCCCGAAGTTAGGACACACAATCAGGATCGCTTCTTGCGAAATTCTAGGCGGAAGTTTCATGTCAAAGTCAGTTCCCGGAGTCGTTACAGACTCCTCCCTTCTCCAAATTTTTGACATGTCCAAACAGAGTCCTAAATATAAAAACAATAACAGGACAAGTCCAATGAACACCGAGCGGTACTTTCCAATCTATAGTGTCCAGTATTACGTGGAAAATGTCACAGGCACATCTCCCCCTAATTCATTACAGCAATGTACCACCCTCACCAACTGCTGCAACCTTATTAAATTTCTGCAAATTTTGAATACGCGGTAATATAGCACCCCGAAACATACCAGACACAATACAAATTCATGATTCAATTTATGCAGCACTAATTTTCTGTAAAATAAAGATGTCTAATTTTTCTTATTTAAACTAAATATTATAACCAATATAATTTACTATAAATACTATTACAATTAACAGGAAATCTTCCTATTTTTCTTTGTTCTGTAAAACTTAACATTATACAATAATAAATATTAAACAATGCATATCTTTCTGTTTTAAAACTGAACTGAAATATACTTTTTTTCACAATTATAAATCTAAAAAAACAATACATAATAATCAAGTTATGGACTACCAGATAAAAATAATCAAAATTTTTTTTTTCTGTGTTATTATACAACAATAAATTACATAAAACGTACAGTTTCTGCAAACAACCATTATCATTAATAAAACTGCACAAAATCTATAAAACTTAATAGCTACTAATAAAAGTATGGGTGCCGTGATAAAGTGTCGGCATTGTTGGATTTCTTTTCTCTTCTTGTGATTTTTCATTATTCGATTTCTCCCTGGTTTACATTCTACTGTTCTCTCTATCTTGTCGTCAATCTCTTTGAAACAGTTTCTGTCATCAAAACTATGGCTCCATTTTCTGTCAACTCTCTTCTTGAACAAAACATGAACAACTCCGGGTCTCCTCTTTAAATGCCCTTCTAACTAAATAAACTGCAACAGAGTTTTGCTTGATATCTGTACTTTCTCTCTTCTCCTTCGTACTTTCAGTCTTATTATCAGTTATAAACTGAAAATTTTCGCATAAATTCTCAATATTAAGATTGTATCCCTCTTGGACCTCATCTACAGTCTCCAAATTGTCTTTAGCTTTCAAATTGCTTGGAATAAGAGAGTCAATTTCATTATCATTACAGAATTCATCAATATCAACCTGAAAAAGTTCAAGATTACATTCAAGCGTATTTTCATTATTTACTTCAGATACATCTCCCAGATTTTTATCTTGTGGCATTATGAAAAATTCTTCATCCTGTTCAGTGACTTTCTCATCATTTCCACAACTCAGTTTTAAGTTCAACTAATCATTAACTCTACTTTCATCTTTTATCAATTTTACCTCTCCTCATTTCGCAATTTGAAGTTCAAAGACTTCGATTACGTCTATAATATCCACGATATCCTTTTCAAGAGAATTACATAATTTCATAGTCGGTGACTGATTTTCCATTACCTCAAAGTCCAAAGATCTCGTATAGCTCCAGAAAGTTTCATCAGTATTACTCCCCACTCCCTCTTCTACTCGATCAACATCATCAATACTTAATATTGTTTTTCTCTTCTCAGCAATCTCTTTAAACAAACACACAAGGTACAACTAAATTTCTTCGATATGACACTTTTCCTCTACTACTTTATCAATATCAACATTATTTGATATATTCTTTCCTTTATCAGGAACCTTTTTAAACAAACACATAGGGTCAAATAAGATTTCATCTGTATAATCAGGAACCACCTGCAAATTCACCTTCCTCTCTTTCTAACTCATTTCCTTTCTGAGTTTTTCTAGTATAAACCTTCTTTCATCCGCCCTTATTCTATCGGAAGATTTCTCCCGACGTATTCTCTCATCTATCACAGTCAAAAACATATACCTTATAAATTCTTCGTCATAAATTCTTCGTTGAACACTCTTCGTAATTAATTTATACAAGTCAATGATCTTCATATTATCATTAATTTCTTCTCCCAATTCCATTGCAACGATTCTCAAATCTACCTTTTGCCCTCTTCCAAGGCAAGCCATTTCCAATTTCAAGTTCACCGGCGGGTGAGTCAAACACTTTATAAAAACCACGAACACACAACCAACTAATCAAATTTAAATCATTATACTATCAACCTATTTATTCACAAAATGAATACTATCAAAGCAATAGATAAATATATACTTCACAAATTTCAAAATAACCTTTGAGAATCTATAACTACTATTTTTATACATTATACAAATAACTATAATTATCTATTCAAATATATATGTATATATATCTATATACTAGTTTAAAACATCAATGCTTCATTACTTTCTATTTAACAGAAATAATACACAAATTTGATAAATTTTTAAGACTTATGAAAAATCACAGATTTCCACTAAACCAGTTTGGTTTAAAACATACTGTTTTGCGATGGAAAATATAATAAACATGAAATCAGTTTGATTTCAATCAAACCAGTTTGGTTTTAAAAGCACATATTTCCCTAAACCAATTTGGTTTAAAACACTGTTTTTAGATGCAAAATATAATAAACATGAAATCAATTTGATTTCAATTAAACCAGTTTGGTTTTAAAAGCACATATTTCCCTAAACAGTATAATTTTCAATACAAAATATAAAATCAGTTTGATTATTTTCAACCATTAAAAAATTTTACTTGAACTCATTTTGAGTCACCAACCATTCTACCAGTCTTACAGATTTTATTACAATCATTACAAAATTAAATTAAAATCTGGATACTGCGACTGCTATATAAAATAAAACACACTAATCCAACAAGAAATTAAATCAAAATGCATCATATCATTACATAACAATCAAGTTTAACCAACATGGCACTCTGTAATGATCAAAAGACGTAACTGTGACAATTTATTCTCACTAACATTTCCAAATCCAAATCTCGGGGTGGACCTCCGAAATATATAGGCTGTAATGATTTCAGCCCCTTTCCAGCTTCCAGTCTCGTCAGCATAATGATAAGTCATTTTCACAATTATCATTTTATTATTTCACCTTACTAAATTTTCAGATACACTCTAAAATTTCACAAATAAAACTTGACACACATAAAATAAATACAACAATAAAAAATCTGAAATCTCTGCTGAAAAGCAAAATTCACTGTCCCACTTCAACCACTCTCTGCTTTCTTTTCGTTTCCAGCAGTCTCATATGTCAGCGCCGTCTGGCTAACATAGAAAAGACAGCCCGGATTTAGGACACACAGTCAGGATCGCTTCTTGCGAAATTCTAGGCGGGAGTTTCATGTCAAATTCAGTTCTCGGAGTCGTTACAGCACTGTAATTTAATAATAAATATTCTATGCATCACAGATTATAGAGAATGAATATTTTAGTACAAACTTCATACATGCTTATCAATGTTCAAAAGAGTGTAACACCATACAACTTGAAACTATGTTTTTCCATTAGCCGTAATGTAATGGAATATTTTTGATTGCCCCTATAGTTAAAAAATACAACTGATTTTCATAAAATTTGAAATGACTTGACAAAATTATGAAATTATTATGTATTTTTAATTTCAAATGATTCGGTTGTGAAATTTTTGCTCTGTTGTATGCGGACAGACGGATCGTCTAAATGACGAGGTGCTATATGTTTACATAATTACGAACGGGACCTAAAAACTCTAATTGTGTACATATGGCGCAAAACCATAATATATCAAATTTTAGCTGAAAATTTGAAATTTAATTTTCTTCTAATATTTATCTTATTATTAGACTGATATATAGATTTAAAATATTTTACCCATACATATAGAAAAATAAGTAAAGAGTAAAAAAAAAATTACTTGTCACCATTGATTAAATTTTTAATAACTGAACATTTCAATTCCGCATTTTCTGTTAACGAGTGTCATAAACAAATATGTAAATTTACGAGAAATATTCGAAGTATAAACTGAATTATTAAATTAAGGCAATTTATGCAGAGAATTTACTTCGCATTTGAATAAAATCGAAACGATAGAATTCTTTAAAGTATTAAATTATTGATACGGTTTATTCTTAGTTATTACTTAAATCTCTTACTGCCTCTGAAATATTTTTCATTTTTAATAAAATTTCTAACCTTTAATTAATTAAACAACATTAAGATGAAATATTAATGAAAATTTGTAGAATATTTTGATAGCAAATATTTTGATTCTATTCATATTATTTCTTTGCCTAAAGGAAAATCTTCAATTAAACAAGCTAATTTTAAATGTAACTCTAAGTATGTGGTACAGCAAATACTGTTCCTCAATTGCTAGTATTATAATTATTTTACTTCATATAAAATTTTATATTTTAAATCCAATAAAATAATAAGAAATTTTGTTGCGTAGATAGGAGTTCTTTCGTTGTTATTGGGTATGAGGCTCAAATGATCATATTATCTTTTTAAAAAAGGAAATTAATTTAGTGACAACTCTTTACAGCGACAGAGTTTTTGTGATTTGCACTGTAAAACGTTTGTGTAACTTTACTCCATAAAATCGGTGGAAACCTTATTTCCTCCAGTTTTATGGACTACTTTAACCGATTTAACCGGTGTAACACTGTACTGTTACACAAATAATATACGTTTAAATTACATCATTATATCAGTGAAAACAATTACATCATAAAATTGGAGGCAGCAGCTGCAATCCAATTTTATGGTAGTCAATTTTATGGTAAGTGGCCACCATAAAATTGGCCGGGCTTAAAACCACCGGGTCAGAATTACCTATCACCACGGTTCTGGTATTAAAACTATGTGTCCGATGAAAGAATCAATCTTCATGCCTTCTTGGGAGTATCCTTCTACAGCTTGGAGTCAAAAATAGATCTTACCAATTGAAGGTCAAACCACTTCACAGGAGACTGGTATGGGGAAACAGTGTTCCCCCCCTACTTATCTCGTTGCAAAAGGAGCAGAAACAGTTTCACTTTCATTCTTGTCTACAATGAGATCAAATCTCACTGTAACTTAATTGGAAGTTGCGTTTGAAGATCCGGTTGAGGGAGCAATTAGAGTGATGGATGAAAAACATTTCATAATTTGAAAGAGTGGTCTGATGACTTACCAATATTATATTAAATAAGGGTTCCCGGAAAAATTTTAACCTGCACATACACCCACCATGTGCTTTCGCGCCCTCGAAATTTACCACTCTTTCTTTGAACAATTTATAATATATTAATAGAAGACGACATTATTGGGATAGTATATACAGTGAAACCTCCAAATAAGGGACACCCATGGGACCGCAACTTTCGTCCTTTAAATAGAGGTGTCCCTTATTCGGAGTTCCTTATATAGTGAAACCTCCAAATAAGGGACATCTTTGGGACCGCAACTTTTGTCCATTAAATAGAGGTGTCCCTTATTCGGAGTGTCCCTTATTTGGAAGTTTTACTGTATTTTACTTAAAACTTTTCTTTTAGTCTTTATCAGAAAATGACAACAATAAAATATAGTAATTTAGTTATCTTCCCATAAATTTCTGCAGACAGGAAGTACTTTAATTTCAGCAGAAGAGAAATGTCATTAAAAACCACAACAACAAAAAAAATGTTTCAAAAATAATTTGATATATTATTTTCAAGTAAATTGCAGTTAAAGTATATTTTTCTTCTACATGATGATGTAAAAGGTAAAAGTGTGCGATGCTTGAAAATTAAATAATTACAATACAAATCAGAATTTCCAGGTACAATGATAAATCTACTTCGTTTTCAGATTGACTTGTGTTACTTAATCTTTCACTGCAGCGTGTGGCACATCTGACACTACCAAAAACACTATTATTCTTATTATGCGTCATTAATTCGATTAATATTGTCACTTTAACTGATCAAGAACAATCGAAAGAATTGAATAACACTTATTCTGTCCATGTCAGATGGTGCCTTTGACAAAAAAATAGAAGTAGTAGAATTAGGTGAGAAAGAATTTTTCGATCAAGTTAATAAAGGCAAATTTTACTTTTATTATTTTTCCTGAATAATTAATAAATATGAATACAGAAAGTATCAGAGTAGATAAAGATAATTAAATTGAGGCCACTGGATATACAGGCAATACAATTGCAATATACAGGATGTCCACTCTCAACGGTGGTCAATGACTAATTTCTAAACCGTCAGTCATAGACATAGAATCCCAGTTGCAAAAATGCTTTAAAAGAGATAAAGAATTACTTTTTGAGCGATTTAGGAAAAAATAAAAATAAAAAATACGAAAATTACATTTTCATATTGCCCACCAGTCCTATAAGTGTTATTTAATAAATTTTTACCCCTACTTTAACAAGTAAGACAAAAAAAGTCCCATATCTCTGCGATTAAAACTAAACAGGTAACAGTTCTTTAAAGTTGAAGCAACTTTTTTGCTGCAAAATAGGGGTCAAAGACAAATTTACTGGAAATAAAAATAAATGTCAGATATAAAATTTTACATTAAACATTGAGAGTAAAATAATTTTACAATATTATTTTTAAATATATGTTGATGTTTACATATTAAAGCAAAATGTACAACTTGTGCTAAAAATATAAAAAGAAAAACAGAAATTTTGTTAAATTAAATTATGAAAAGCAACAATCACAATTCGATACAAAATAATAAATATTTACAATTCTATTAGAATACTTCACCTAATTCAATTTGATGTAATCTTATAAAATAAATAAATGGTACGCACCTAAAATAGTATTAATATTACAGTGTCATTGTATATAAATAAGTATGTGCATTGAACCTCGATCGGATATTTGGAAGTGAGTTAAAATTTGAATAAAAATTTTGAATTAGGAAAACATACATAGGAACGTTTTAAGGAAAATAAAAGATTATCAAAATAACAAACCCTTTTAAAATAAAATCATGAAAGGAAGCAGTTTCATTTCCTTACATATATTTTAACATAAGTAAAAATACAATTGAGGATGTGAATTTCAAAACTCGCCTTATCGCATATATTTTTTCTATCAGTCTACACCAATCCGCACTAATGCAACTCTTAAATCTCCAAATTTATAATGAAAACCAATGTACACATTTAAAGGTTTTTCACGATGGCCCAAAATGTAATTTTCTCGATAAAGAGAATTTCGAAATTCATGTCTTCAATTATTTTAACCAAGAAATTTAGTAATTAGCCATTGGCCACAGTTGAAAGTAGACACCCTGTATAACAATACAATATATAAAAACCCTAATTGTGTATATGGGCACATTCAATAAAATATGAAATTTTATCTGAAAATGTGAAAAATATTTATTTTTACTTTTTTTCGCATCATTCGACCGATAAATTTCAAATAGATTTGTCATAAAAAAATAGAAAAAAGTCGCGCAGTGAAGGGTTAAAGTTTTTTTAGAGATATCACTTTAATTGATACCTGAAAAAATAGTGTATTTGGGACTAATAAATACGAAATTTCGTAAAAACAATACTATTCCACAACATTTATAGGGTAAGTGTACCAGTAGTGGGCCACCAGTTATTAAAGTTGAAAAACAAGTTTTCTAGTCACCCCTCTCAGATAAAAAACTAACTAATGATTGGCTGGAACCCTTATCTGTTATCAGACAAAGGGACAACTCCAGTATTCTGATAGTCTTTGAGTTGGAAGGGTGTTTTTCTTCCACTCTTAAAATACAAGGATTTTGAGGCTCATTCTTACTGCTTTCCTTAAGAGGTAAGTTTTCATTCAATATTTTTTTCTTTTAAAGTATGTTGTATTTTACATTAAAATGTCACATTTCTAATACACTGTATAAACGAATACTTTATTCCTTATGCTTAAAAGTCATAAAACTAACAAATTAGTAAGTTTGGAGGGTGGTCCACTTCTGGGTCGTTAAATTTTAAGTTGTTCCAGTAGTGGGCCACTACTTTATCCCAGAAATATCTGAAGTGAAAGAGGGACAATTTATACGTGTCTCAATAATCGGAGGAAAAAGAAATACAGAAAAATATGTGTATTTGTGTGTAGTTCAAGAAATTAAAAAAATAATAATATTTTTTCAAGGATTGAAGTCAACTGGAAATAAAAAAGACTTTGTCATTAAGGAAAATGATGTCTCTAGCATAATTTTTTGCGATAGAGTTGGAATGGTACTGCAACCAGAACTCAGACAAACATATAGTCAACATTTGTATTCCATTTGTAAAAAAATGGCTGTAAAAGAAAAATAAATTCAGTTAAATTTAAATCCCCCTCACATTATTATTATTTTTCTTTTTCTTTTCTTTTTTATAAATGTAATATAGTTTTGCAATCATTTCATCATTTAATGACCCTTTTTATAATGTATATCTTATTATTTATCACTACTGCAAAGTAACAAATAGGGCAGATATATATTTTAAGTTATAAAATATTACAGACTGTTCCAAAAAACTAAAGAGAAGCTGGAATTATTTTACGTAATCATCAAAATTTCTCAATATGATTTCATTATTGTGTATATTTAAATGTAGAAATGTAAAAAAATTATAACCTCTGTACAGTACACATTAAACTCAAGAATGGTGTGGTCCACTTCTGGAGGGACCACTACTGGAGCCTTAGAATTTTACTAGGCCCACTACTGGAGCATAGAGGAATTTGAATGTTGAATGAAATTTGAATGTTTATTCTGATACATAAAGTTAAGCACTAGGCTAAAAATATATATGTTTTTTTTGGAATTCACTAACATATTAACAATAATTAGACAAATGTCCTTAAGTGGCCAACTACTGGTGCATTTACTTTAAACTAAACATAAATTTTTGTACGACCATATAAAGTAATTACATAACAAGTAACGTACATGTTATAGAACTATATACTACAGAGGTGATTAGATATGCAGGAAACAGAGGAAGTAGGTAACGCAAATGACAGAATATCTGTTTTGTAGAATTAATTATTCTGAACATGTTCATTCAATTCAATATCCTCAGTATGTTTGTATATCACAGAAGTATTTCTTTTGTTGTTATACAATTAATCTTTCAGTGTCTCGATTCGATAGTAATGTTATAGAGCGAAAATTTACATGGATGTATATTTTTTATTAATAAAATATACACACTATTTTGTTAGAGACGATAGTAACATAATATTTACATTTAATAGAAAGGGTGTTTATAATTAAAGTTGCGATTTTAAAAATCGATAATTTTTTTTAACTACTGGACAGAAGGACTAGATATTTTAGCAAAACATTCGTCAGGCAATCGAATTTTGTTCGACGAAGGAAAAAATATAGTTCCAAAATGTACTGATAGATGGCGCTGTCAGGGTAATGTCAGGGAAATCACCGAAAATGTTTTCGTTACGAGCAGGATTGTTGTTGGCCGAAAGGAGAAAATTGAGTTGAGGAATTTACTAAATATTTATTAGCGAAAAGACAAGAATGCGTTTTTACAGGGACAATTGCGATAATGAGAAGAAAAAAGGAAAAAGAGAGCCTCATGGAAGAAAAATTTACTGATGATTAAGACATAAGTTGTTCGACATGCCCTCTGCATTGTTTTGCTTCTAATTTTAAGCACATAATGGCATGCTCCACAAGAAATCAGAAGGTATCCTTACTGACGCAATGAGTATTGTGTTTGTGTCCTTCAAGTTAGATAATCTCTGAATCCACCCGCTAAAAACAATTTTCTTCAGTTACCCATAGAGCTAGAAACCACACGGGTTGCTTTGAATTTTTTATGGCAGCTATGTCTGCGGTACACATATCACATATATAGTGACAATGTAAATGCTGATAACGCCAAATATCGGCATATTCTGGAACGATTTTTTCTCTTGGGCAAACAAAATTATATGGTTTTAAGATTGTTCTACTAAATGTTCAAGTCATTCTGATCAGTAGTTTTAAAATTATCGATTTTTGAAATCGAAACTTTAATTATAATCACCTGGTATATTTTTAAAACTATAACAAATAAACGTTTATTATAATGTGTTATTATAATAATATTCATTTTCCTGAAATTATTTTACAAACTACTATACAATATTTGATACCATTTATAAACTCATCATACATTTCCGTACGGTTATATAAAATAATTATAAAACAAGTAATCGTACATGTAATAGAACTATACACTACAGAGTTTATTACTGATGCAGGAAACAGAAGAGATGGACCATGCAACTTACATAATATCTGTTTTGTAGAATTAATTATTCTGAACATGTTCATTCCTTTCAACATCCTCAGTAAGTTTGTATATCCGAGAAGTATTTCGAATGTTGTTATACAATTAATATTACAGTGTGTCATTTCGATAATAACATTAGAAGCGAAAACGTACATTGTGATAAAAATTTTATTAACTCTTCCGGATCTGGTGTATTATTAATAGCCACATGTCATTTCATCGAATATTATTTTGTCTTAACAATTATTTTTTAAACTTCTGCATGTAGAAATGACAATATATGTCTATGCCTTACTTCTTATGACTTCATTTATAATTTGACGTTTCTAGTTTTAAACTCAACATGCACTTCCGAACGGCCGTATTAATTTATTATATAAAAAGTAAGATATATGTAATAGAAATACACTATAGAGTTGATTAGACAGGCAGGAAACAGAGGAAGTAGATAACGCAAACGAAAGAACACCTGTTTTGTAGAATTAATTATTGTTATCATGTTCATTCAATTCAACATCCTCAGTAAGTTTGTATATCCAAGAAGTATTTTGGATGCTGTTATACAATTAATATTTCAGTGTTTCTATTCGATAATAACGTTATAGAACAAAAAATTACATTGAGATTTTTTATTAACAATATATACAGACTGTTTCGCTAGAGACAATCGTGACATAACATTTATATTTAACATATGTATACATATATATATATATATGTTGCAGCCAATACCCGGAGCCTGGCCAATACCCGAACTGGCCAAGCTTCCTGGCCAAAACCAGAAATACACGAAATGAATAGCGCATTTCGGGTTTTAGCCGGCCAATTCGCGAACTGGTCGGGAAACCTTGGCCAACACCTGAACTATGATGCATAGGTACCAATTTTTTTGTAATTAAGATAATGTAACATTAAAATGCACAGTAAAAAAGATTCCCATTGATTATATTGAAACGAAATATTTTTGTGTACCCAACTAAATTAACCAAAAATAGTACGCAATTCCCTTTTAATATCGAAATTAATTGATAAACCAAATAAGATGACAATTACAAGTTAACCGGAACCTTTACTCGAGTTAGAGCACGGACAGGCTGACGGCTAGACTATTTGAATTCATAGACACTTTCAACTATGTTAGAAAAGATTAAGCCGAGTTCCTATATCTATTTCGCGAATTGGCCAATCGCGTCTGGCCAGTTCGCGAATTGTCCAATTGCATCTAGCCAGTTCGCGAATTGGCCGGCCAATTCTAGAATTGGCCAGTCATTCTTTAACGTTGCTGGCCAATTCGGGAATTGGCCGGCCAGTTCTAGAATTGGCCAATTTCGGGTTTTGGCCGCAACATATATATTAAAAACTTTAACAAATAAACTCTTCAAAAATATCTTTTTAAAACTATTAATTTTCCTAAAATTATTGTTAGAAACTATTGTATAATATTCGATTCCATTTATAAACTCAACCAGCATTTCCGACCATATAAAGTAATTATGTAATAAGTAACGTATATGCTATAGAATTGTACACTACAGAGGCGATTAGAGATGCAGGAAACAGAGGATATGGATAACGCAACTGACAGAATATCTGTTTCTCAGAACTAATTATTGTTATCATGTTCATTCAATTCAATGTCCACAGTAAATTTCTATAACCCAGAAGTATTTCGAATGTTTTTATTCAATTAATCTTACGGTGTCTCGATTCGATAATAACATTATAAGGCGAAAACTTACATTGCGATAAAATTTTTATTAACTCTTTCGGGTCTGGTGTAATATTAATAGAACATGTATTTTCAACGAATATTATTTTGTCTTAACAATTATTTTTTTAATTTCTACATGTAGAAATGACAGTTATACCTTTCTTATTATGACTTCATTTTTGTTTTGACTTTCCAGTTTTAAACTCATCATGCATTTCCGAACGGCCATAAAAATTTATTATATAACAAGTAAGGCATATGTAATAGAACTATACACTATTTAGTTGATTAGAGATGCAGGAAACAGAGGAAGTGGTTAAAACAAACGATAGAACATGTGTTTTGCTAAATTAATTATTATGAACATGTTCATTCAATTCAACATCCTCAATATGTTTGTATATACAAGAAGTATTTCGTATGCTGTTATACAATTAATCTCACAGTGTCTCGATTCGATAATAAAGGTATAGAGCGAAAACTTACATTGAAATATTTTTTTATTAACAAAATATACTGTTTTGTTTGAGATGATAGTGACATAATATTTAAATTTAATTGTATATATATACATTAAAAACTTCAACAGATAAATACTTGAAAAACATCTTTTAATAATATTATTAATTTTTCTGAAATTATTTTACAAACCTCTATGTAATATTCGATAACATTTATAAACTCAACATTCATTTCCGTAAGGTCATATAAAGTAATTATAAAATAAACAACGCATATGTTATAGAACTGTACATTACAAAGGTGATTAGACATGCAGGAAACAGAGGAAGTGAATAACGCAACCGACAGAATATCTGTTTTGCAGAATTAATTATTCTGAACATGTTCATTCAATTTGACATCGTCAGTAAGTTTGTATATCCCAGAAATATTTCGGATGTTGTTGTACAATTAATCTTACTGTGTCTCGATTCGATAATAACATTAAAGTGCGAACAGTTACATTTCGATAAAAAAATTTTAACTTTTCGGGTCTGGTGTACTAAAAATTGCTTATGTCTTTTCATCGATATTATTTTGTCTTAACAATTATTTTATTAATTTCTACATGTATAAATGATAGCATATATCTAAGCCTTTCATATTATGACTTCATTTATGTTTCGACTTTCTAGTTTTAAACTCAACATGCATTTCCGAAGGGCCATATAAATTTATTATATAATAAGTACGGTATATGTAATAGAACTATACATTATAGAATTTATTAGAAATGCAGGAAACAGAGAAAGTATATAACGCAAACGACAGAATATCTGTTTGGTAGAATTAATTATTACGAGCATGGTCATTCAATTCAACATCCTCAGTATGTTTGTATATCACAGAAGAATTTCGGATGCTGTAATACAATTAATCTTACAGTGTTTTCGTTTCGATAATAACGTTATAGAGCTAAAACTTACATTGATATACACTGGTGTCCAAAAGTTAAGCACAATTGGTAATTAAGTAAGTAATGAAAGAAATATAAATCGAAATGTGGTAAAACTCCCGGTGTGTAAACAAAATAGTACGCGTCATATATTTTCGCGAAGAGTTTTTCCCGAAATCGAACAGGGGACCGTCAACAAATTGAAAAAGAACGAAGATATTTTGGATAACCCTGTCAAAACTAATGCAGCAAAAGCGTTCAATCTGCACATTATGATTCAATGGCTTATTGTAATGTACTGTGTTTATTTTTTATAAGGATATCATGTATACTCGTAGAGAAATTAAGGTTTTTATATAAACAGTCCTAAATTTGTCCAAGTTTTTTTGCTTATAATTTGCAGAGTTCTTAATATAAAATAATGTTCTTTTCTGAATATATGACAAACATCATTGTACCCAATACCCTGTCATCAGAATTTAAAAATAATAAATATTGTATGAAAAATGAGTAGGTATAGTAAGTAATTTTTTATTGCGCTGGATTTCAATACTGTGGAACATGTTTCGTTTGAAGAGAATGCTGAACAATTTTAGAATTTAAATTTCCACTTTGTGTTTTCCGAAATAATTATTATTGGAAAATGTTTAATAATAACTTTTTGTTACATAATGAATTCAACAGTATTAATGTAATATTTTAAAATTGCATATAAAGAAAGAAATTCTAGTAACAATGTCTTTGCACCTTCCTCCGCATGGGTAGATATGCTGGGGCTCGCAGAACTGAATATCAACTAAACGAACGGACAACATACTTCCTCATTTATTTGCTAATAAACAGAACAAGTGTCATTTCAATAATACACCGTAGTTGGTTTCTCTATCAGGAAATTACATATTCATACTTATAAGACTGAAGAATAGGGATATCAACCTTCTGGTATTCCTTATTTTGGATTTAAGTGATTTTATAAAAATTTAATAATTTTAATAATAACTTTGTATTTCTATAAAAATAGATAACAAACTAAAAAATTGTATTACAAGCTATTTGGATATAAAAAAATCAGTTACAAATAAATAAATAAATAAATGTGAATATTTTTATTGGTTCAAAAATAATAGCGATATTAAAAGACAAATTAGGGAGAAGAACTACTCCATACAAATGTCTGTCAATATCATTTGTCAGACCCCCCCCCTTTGCCCTAAAATTATAAATTTATGTATGCACAGCCCCTTAGCAAATTACAATCGTCAAGCATATGAATTCTCAAATTTTGTTTCGTTTAGGAGAACGACTTGCGGAACTTTAATTTTAGAATAAACACTATAAAAACAAATTCCTTAACAATATATAAAATGTACAATGAGGAACAGTTTTTATGAAACATGCTAAGTGAAGTTTGTATATCTAATTTTTATTAGAAGAAATTATATGTTTAGGATTATATTAAAAATTACCATTTAACCCTCAGTTTGAGTAAACTTCATTAATACATTTGATTAGGCCGAAATGAGGCAAATTAAAAAGGAGAATGAATCGAAATCTAAATTAATGATAATTTAGAAAATATTTTGAAACTTTTGTGCTCAATTCATACGCTTTTTTGAGTATTCATTTGAAATTTTTATCTTTTTAAAAAACTTTCACCTAAGCATGCATTTACATCTTAAAATAACCATCATGCCAAATTCCAAGCTTCTATCATGTCTCTAGGAGTGGTGGAAACAACATAAAATACCTATGTTGAAAGAAGAACTGACACCATTAATTTGACAATGTTAATTTTGAAATCGGTTTGACATTTCCTATTATTTAAAAAAATTTAATTAAAAAAATAAAAAACTATTTTTTAAATGCTTGTTGTCCTTGCTAACGACAGTTGTTAGTTACACTGGCAGCAGATCCTACATACAGCCTATGTAGGATCAGAGATTGTCAAGATTACCCATCCGAGGCACCAACCAAAATATGGAATAGGTGTGTTCCCCTCGGAGGAAAACAACCCCTGTCAGCACCAGACAAACCAAAACCAAGACAATAGGCTCGAAAACTACGGGCCCTAAAAATACAAAATAAAATAAAAGAAAAAGACGTGTCCTAGCGCGAAATAATAATTATATGCAACTTATAAAATCTAATAAACAAACTTTTTTTCCTTACTTTTTTCCCCTTTATCAAGGCATTTTGCATACACAAAGTCTAACAATTTGATGATCGTATATACAGAGAATAAAATGTAAATTGAGATAAGTTACAAAATACAATAATCTGGTAACTAAATTATATGAAAAAACAATGATACGTACATTGCGAAAACAAACATGATACAGTAAAACCCCGATCTATCGTTCTCGCATCCATCGTTTTTCCGCATTGATCGTTTTATTTCTACGGTCCATGCACAAATTGTACTTAAATAATGTTAACGAAATCCGCAAGCATCGTTCTTGAAAAAGTCATTTTAACGCATTCATCGTTGTAATTTTTTTCTCCTCACCCAAATGTAATTTGAAAGTCATACAAATCCATGTGACATACAAACTGATACTTCTTTTAGACTAAAATAACTAATTTCCGCTGTTTGTGTTGATGATGGCAACAATAATGCATATGAAGAGTGGTTGTATATAGTAGAAGATGCGATTATGTTTCCATAGATCAAGATGTTGTGGCATGTAGTATCTTAAACATGGGAGAAATGTATGATAATGCAATAAATTAAAATGTTGGCGAAGAAGCAGAGAATAACGTTCATACCGCTGAAACTAAGCCATCACTGCCAAGTCTTCTGATGGAAATACGGCATTTGAAGCTGTATGAGTTTTTATATATGCATATGAAATTAGAGAAAATGTCCAGAAAAATTTTGTATATCTTAATTTATTTCTTGATTTAAAAAAAATGAACAAAAAACCAAACAAAATTATTGATTTTTTTAAATGAATATAAATTTTATATAACTTAGATTATTTTTTTTACAGTTTAGTAAGCAACAAATTAGTATTTATTAGCATAATCTATACATTGCATGCATTAGTAATGCATAAACATTGTATTTTTTCCTATTTTGAAGTTAATCCGCACTCATCGTTTTCCCGCATTCATCGTTTTTTTTCGAGCATCCCTTGAAAAACGATAAATCGAGGTTCTACTGTATTACATATGCGAGCAAAAAGTACTATGAATGTATATATATATATATATATATAACTTTAAAAATAATTAAAGTGTCTACAATTAAAGCTGAAAATGTACAATTAACTAAAATAATGTCTAAAAAAGTTAAATAAATGTCCAAGTTGGTCAGGCTCTGTAGATGGTATAGTTCGGGGTAGTTTTATCCCATGCTATATATTTAAATAACATCAAAAGAAAAACAAAATTAGTCTATGAAATTTTACTCAAACAGAGTACTTAATGAACGAAAAGTTCCTGTAAAGTTCATTGTAAATGTCACACAAATTTCGGTAGTTCGAACGAGACATTACTACATTTCTGATGTTCAATTCAATTGTCACCATAGATTTGCAAACATTACTTTTATAATCATTTATTATTTCCAATGGTTGCTTAGAAATCGTAATTTAGAAATTGTTTATTACGCTTTCCGTTCTTTCTCTTCGTTTCACGACTTAAATGTTTCGAATTTACTTTCAACTGTTCTTAGAAAACATCTATATTTTATTAGTTCTACGATACCATATTTAAAACTTCTATTCTCTTTAGGATTGCAGCAATCGCAATTTAGATTGTATTTTACTTTAATGATGATTTAAAGTAGACGTTACGAAAGGGATAGGAGGCCTACATATTATTCAGAGCTACACTTTTTATTTTAGTAAACCCATTCCATAAATAAAATGGTGTCATTGCATTGCTGTAACAGTATTTTTAAGTAATAAATTAATATATTTATTTATTTTTATAAGATACTCTGACCACCTCTCTCACTCTCCCCGTTTCAGCAACAGGTGATCATTTAAAAGAAGTTTAAAAAATTCAATCTCGACACATGTAACAAATGTAACAAATATTTTGTTACATGTAACGTAAAATTTTATTCATTTAATTAGTAAATTTTAATTTTGTTTTCCGAATTCCCTTTAAAAATTTGTACATCAAATATAAGAATGCTTGATTGTATAATTATAGGTTTTGATTAAATCGTAATTTCTTTCAGCCATCGCACAGACTGCTCTTTTTCACAATTTTACTTGTAATTTTCAGTAATAGTGCTAGATTTCATTCTTAAAGCGACATTAGGAAGACTTCATAACGAGGCATTATAATAGAGATATAATCCCACTTTATGCTTATTCATAAAATTAAATTATATTTTTTGTACTGTTGGTATTCTTTTTTGCTGCCTTTCCCCCTTAATTAAAAGGATAGTAGTTTAATCTTCACTAAAATCTAAAAACTATTTCCAATTCATTTAATATGTAATATAAAATATAATTCATGTAATTAAGATAATTCTAAATTCGTATCCTGAGTTATTTATACATTTTGCACATCAAATATAAATATGCTTGATTTTACCCTAAATTATTTGAGCCGTCTGGTAGCTTGTAAACATTTATCCATTTCAAATTTTAACTTGTAATTTTAGTTTAACTTCAGTTCGCAGTGCAATTGATGGTTGTATTCAGGAACTACTTCAACCCCGAGTTAGACGCGAATTTAGCATATAAAACTAAAATCGTAATCTTCGTTGACTTGGCTTCATCATGTTTAAGTTGAAAATTAATGGTGGGTCCAGTTGATTGCAAGCGCTGTCGTTCAGAAAAATATAGTATATAATAAGTTATTCTCTTATAAAATATAAGGTATGTAATGTCATACGTCCGTATTACCTCCAATTCTTTTTATCTGATTTGTTTATATTTATGTATAAATGTATATGATACATGTTGGATTGTTTTTACGTATAAGAATTTTTTACACGTATAATTTACTTGCCTTAAAAAATGTCAACATTACATAACTCCTGATAAATGTTTATTAAAATAACAACTGTTGTATCTAAAGTCATTCATTTCTTGAAAAATTTTCATCTTAAAAAGAATTTATGAATGTATGTTAACAGTAGCAAAATAAACATTAACATCCTTTTTTTATCGGGGTAGGGGAAGTGTTAAATTTTGGTTCGGTTGTGTGGAAGATATTATAGTTTATTTATAAACTATTATACAAATTTATACTATATCTATAAATTATATATTCTGATTTATAAGTTAAACAATTCATCTGAGTTTTATTTATTTATTGAATTTTTTTAAATTATGAAACTTATAATGTTAACTATGTTTATCATCGATTAAAACTATCGCGTTGCTTTTGAGTTTCTACGTCACATTTCCTAATTTTGAGAAATTAATTTTTTTTATTTTTTATCTTAATTACATTAAATTTTCAGCTGTGTTTTAATTTGAAAATATTACATCGGAAGAACTATCTTCCACTAAAATAGTCATAGTAAAGAACACAGAATTTTTTTTTGTTAATTATAGATTTAATAAAAATACACAGAAGTAAATTGCAAAAGGGCGCAAATACGTTGATTTAAAATAACTCCAGATCAAAAATTCTGAAGAAAATTTAGATTAAAGTAATGGCTTTTTTTTTCAAATATACATTTTTCCATTCCAGTTTTGCCTATTTTTACAAAACTTATATGACATAAAACATATGATTGTATGTATATAAAAAAATATAACAGTCGTGTCATAATGAATATTCAAAATCGAACTTATCATTCTCTCCCTCCCCCTCTACATAAATATCTCCCGCCGGGTGAGTTTTATACACTAAAGACACAAATGTAATTATCAAATAAGTTCTACGAGCTTTAATTTCGAAAATTTATAAGAGTCAGTTGATATTTGGACATAGACACAGTATTTCTCGTTTTATTTTTTACTATAGCTGATAAATAAAAATACACATTAGTTTTATATCTAAAATTTTAATTAGAATATCTGAAAATTTCATTTATGAAGATAGGATTATTTTCATTAATGTTAAAATATATTTGTATTTTTTTCTTTTTTTTTTAAGACACAAATTTCTAAATATAAATGTAATGCAAAAGATGTTACTTTAATGATTCAACAGCTTTTTTGATAGTCCTGATAATATTTTATATTGCAAATTCTTTGTAAAGATGAATATTTATGAAAAGAAAACAATTCAACATGTAATATAGGTGATTTATGTATATATAAACAAATCAGCTAAAATATTTGCAGGTAATATGTGTGTGTGTATGTGAGATGAAGTTTACATACCTTTTTTCTTTTTTTTATAGTATTTTAAATTTTACTTTTATAACTGTATGTAACACAGTACCTTCAATATAATTGACTTTGTATCTTGCGTCTGAAAAATAAAAAATGAAAAATTGAGTCTGGACTCTGAAAATAAACAGTGTGGAGTTTGCAAGTTTACCAACTATGAGTATTCCATCTGATTAGTCTAAAATCTATCATTAATTAATTATTTATTTTTCTTTATCTTAATTTTTAATTGCATGTTCTGAATAATATATAAATGAGGGGAAAATATAAAATTAAAAAGCAAGGAAGGATATAGAAAATAAAATAGCAGTTTTTATGTGTACATTTAGAGGCGAGTGGGGAGGAATGGGACACTTTTTACAAAAATAATAAAATCAGCTTTACTTGACACAAATACAAAAACTTTGATTTATAGAATACAAAATGAAACACTTTCTAATGTCCTTGAGCAATATAGAAACATAATTTCAAGAATCAATTTTATAGTTAAAGAAATTGAAAATTTTACAATGTGTCCCATAATTTTCCCCACTAACAGAGAAGTAATATTTGTACTATGATGGTTGATGTGGAATATCAAAAACTAATGTCTTAAAAGGCTATATGCTGAATTTTAGATCCGTAGCTACTATAGTAGCATAGTTTTAAAGGGAGGGGTAAAGTTCTAAAAACCTATTTATAGGGTGTTTTTAAGAGGAGGGGAGTGAGTGTGATATGCTGATTTGGAGCTTATAATGCTACACTTGTGATAGTGGATGAGAAATGTGTACATCACTATGATCCCGAGTCCAAACAACAGTACTTTTATCGAATCCACTGTCACAAATCTAGCCCCATAAGCTAAAAATCAAATTTTCAACTACACCTCCCCCCCCAAATTTTACTCCTCCTTACAAAACTGTATGAATATTGCAGCTACGGTTCTAAAACTAAGCATAAATATATCGATATTCTACATCAACCCATTGCTGTACAGATATTTCATATACATTAGACACAATAGTTATTGAACCTCCATCGAATATGCGTATTTTGCATATTACGCAAAGAACTGCGTAAATTACAATAACACAATAATGTGTGTTTTTTGCGCAATACACATTTAACAGTGTAATCACAGAAGATTACACAGATAAATGAGTGAGAATATTACACAGATATATGTGTATTCTTGCGCAATTTACACGTTAATGTGGGTATTTCATGAGTGATTATTATAACTTTTACCCACTTAGTGTTATCATCAAATTACACACTGAAATGTGTATTTTGAAATTTACACATTAGGTGTGTATTTTGGCAATTTACACACAAATTTACACATATAAACAAATCGTTTTTGTATCATCGATTTACACATTTTTGTGTGCAAATTTACACTTTTATTTTTTAGAATGTATAGCCTATATTAGAGCAGGGTTTATCAGCATTAATTTGCAACCATTACTGTAGAAATCGATTTTTTTCTGAGATTGCGTAGAATTCGCAGTTTAGAATGCTTTTCACCCCTTTTAAATTTCGCAAGATTTCGAAACAATTCTTGTAGAGCATTTACATCTTACAAAGTAATAACCATGCCAAATTTCAAAATGCTTGCCCCTGCAGTAATATAAAAATCACAATTTAGAACTTTTTTGCTCCTGAAACACCAGATGTTAGTGACACTGACATAAATAAAGCCTATGTTCAGGGGCTGTCACTGTCCATTTCTAGCCGATACTTATGATGTTGTTTTGGCAGATAGTGAGATTGCGTATAAATGGCAATTTAGAACTTTTTTAACGCTTTCTGCTGTATTTCATCGCTTTGAAATTTCGAATTTTATAGGAATTTTTTTTAGATTTTTTTCTTTATAAAAAAACAACAAGCGAGATTTCAAATTGCTAGACCTTGCAGCATCACGAAAATTGCAATTTAGAGCGTTTTTTGTTCCTGCAACCGTCAGGTGATAGTGACACTGACATTAAATAGAGCCTAAGTTAAAGAAAGCATTGTCTGCCGCATTTTCAACTATTTTTTTTAATTGATTTGATAACTACTGTTATTTCTCACCTATCAGCATTTAGAACATTTTTAGAACGCCTTTCGCGCATTTTCATATATTTTAATTTTCAATTTTTTTAAGAAACCGTCTTAGGGATAATTTATGTCTAACAAGCAACGACCATGACAAATTTCATAAATCTAATTCTTCAATAGTACGGAGTTCGAAATTTTAGATTTTTTTTTCGCTTCTGCCCCTTTGTGATATTGGCAAATAAAATAAAATATTCCTACCTCACTATTAATAGTAACAACACAATCATGGAGACTTAATTATCATATAATTCCAAAAAAAGAATCATGAAAATAATATTCTTGGATTTTTCGGCATATTTCAAAGAAATGAAAGAATAAGATTTAATCATGCACAAATGTTAGAATTCTGGATGATACACTGTAAAATAATAATAATAATAATAATAATAATAAATTTGTAATTCTTTAGATCTAAAGTTACCGAAATATTTATGCTCGCAAAATTTTTTATCTGTACTGCAAACAAACAAACAAAAAATAAATCTACAAAATTTGTTTGCAAAATTTGTTTGCAAAGCAACATAAATATGTAAATTTACAAAAAAATCTACTAACATTATGGTAATCTTACTGAAATTATATCTGAAACCCTATTTGTCGTTATTAAAAAGTTCTAGGAATCCAATTTTCCTAAAACATTCTTAATAACCTTACATTTTTTTTTTAAATTCACAATGCAAATCTGCTATCGGTTACACGAATTTTTCTTGTTGCACTCTCAGAAAAACTGTAAATTTATGAGCGTTCACTCTTCAATTTTCACGGGCAAACAACCTTATTTAATGATACGTGGTCTGTTCCACTACGTAAACGGTCTTATATTTTAGATAGTAAGAAAATTAAGGCCAATTCAGATATTCTTACACAATATCACACATTAATCAACATATTTTTCTGGCCTATCTGTTAGCAAAAATACGGTACGACCCCATACATTTTTCCTCCATAGGTTGTAATTCTTCATTTTACTCTTTTCCCGAAAAATCATGTCACTTAACTGCAGTCGTAACGCATTTATTAATCCTGCAAAAAAAGCGAATCTTATATATTAATCTAATGTGTTACGCAATGCTGTACGTTAAGTAACGTGATATTATATTTTAAAATGCATTTACCGGCTGCAAAAATGATGGATATTTTTTTTTCTGAGGGGAATGACTGGAATATCTGTTGCCGGCCTCGGTTCGTAATTTTACAGAGATATTTTTAACAGTGCGCCATTACATAAAATATTTTTAATAAACAATTTTCGTACAAAAATGTTAGTAACTTGCCAATTTTGTTTTAGTGTTTACGATGATAAACAAAATCTCCAAACTCAACTAAAACTTTTAGAGCATTCTTATAATGGATTAGCCTGGCACTATTGTACTTTTAAAATTTATTATTCGGATGAAAAATTGCATATTTTCAATTTGTCTTTCTTGTTTTTTTTAAGTCTAACTTTCGTAAAAATTCAAAAACTGATTACATTATTTGAATGAATCGTTTTACTTCACAATATTTCATTGCAATTTAAAAATTGTACAGAAAAGTGTAAAAGAACATAATGTATTATTGTCTGCAACACATGAAGATTAATTGATATTCATAAAGTTTCTGTTTGAAATAAGCATATTTCTAAGCACAGAGGTGTCTCTCTATCGTTGTAAAGAATTCTCACAAAAAATGATAAGTGATTTCATAAATACAAATATATGCATACAAATATATGCAATGTGACATACAAATATATGCAATTTTTATCATCACTATTTTTATAAATAAAAAAAAACGCAGTTTAAAAAACTGTATGCTGCAGTTTAGTTTATTTTATGCTTAAAAATTATTTATTTTCAATAAAATACATAAACATTCAAAAACATATATATTATTTTTAATAAAGTTTACTTCCAAATTAAAGTCTTTAAGTGTTATTAATGGACTCGAACAAAATTTATTTCATACCAGCTTTACTATTAATGGGGACTTAAATTAGTAAAATTTTCAAATAAATGAAAAGTCAAATACATATCTATAATATTTAAAATACAAATTTTGCTAATGAATTATAAAATAAAATGAAATAATTTATACTGCACTTGTTTAAATGATCTTGAACATTTTAAATTTATTCTATTTGTATAATTTTTAAGCAATAATATAAGTATGGGAGTTGAATTTTGAAACTCCATGCTAAATCGTAAATCGTATTTATTCTGGAATAGTTATCATAAGATATTTCTAGTTTATAAAATAGTTAAAAATCTTCGTTTGTTATGCTTTCATTTTAAATAATGCTAAATAGAAAGCGCACAAGTTTCAGTAATATTTTATAAAATGTTTTACTATTAAAATGAAGTTACATTTAAAATGAAATTACATTATTTTTAGTAAAGACTGTTTTAAAAAAATTATATTATGTAATCGTATATTAAGAATCATAAAATTTGTTTAATGAGGCACATTTTCTGCTAAAAGAATTTCAAGAGAAAAAGTTAAACTAATTTTTGAAAAAGCTAAACTAATAGTATATATATATATATATATATATATATATGTACAATAATCATATATACCGGATGATCCAAAAATCAGGACGAACTTTAAAAACGAATAATTCAAAAACAAATCAAGATACAAAGATATGATTTACACCAAATGGATGGAAAAGAAACCGAGTTTTGTGTGGCTACGAAAAAATAGTTTTATAGGCGACCAACAGATGGCGATGTCGGATTTCTGAATTGCAAGCGCGACAGGCACTCCAAACGGGACACCTTTCTACAAGCTAGAGCACCACCTCATATTGCTCTGTCTGTATAACGCCTGCTACGCTCCACGTTTGGAGGAGTGTCGTATTATCAGTCGCTACTTTAATCACGCATGGCTTCCAAGATATCCCGATCTGAGACCCTGGGACTTTTGGCTGTGGGGATTATTGAAATCAAAAGTGTACAACGACCAAAAGGGATCACATAGCAGCACTGAAAGGTACCATCCGCCAAAAGTGTCTGCCAAAACGCAAGAAATGCTACTCTATGCTGTGAAGGGTGAGATGCCTCGTCTTACAACTGAATGATGGACAGTACATTGAACATTTACTGTAGTATTAACTAACTGTAATTAAACTTATTTGTAAGTTGTCAACATTTATTTCACTTGTAAATCATCTTTTGGTGCAATAAATCACAATAGCTCCATCTGTTGGCCGACAACAGAATTGTTTTTTTCGTAACCACACAAAACCCGGTTTCTAGCTTTTACATCCGTTTGGTTAAAACCGTATTTTTGTATCTTAAATCGTTTTCGAATTATTTATTTTTAAAGTTTGTCCTGACTTTTGGATCACCCTATATATTGCTATAACTATACATATACAGCGTGACTTAAAAATATCGAAACAATAGCCTATTTTTAAATATAGCACATTGACGCAAACTTTAAATTACAAAGCTTCATAAAAAATCGTAGAAAAATTTATTATAAAAGGCAAATACACTAAGGGGGGAAGTGGCTTTTTTTATAAAATACAGATTTTTATATGGCCCCGGGCGATATAATTTCCAATTAAGAAAGTTTTCCTTATCTATTTTTAAATTAAATACACCAACAAACAAACGAAACTTGATGCTTGCAAAATTCACAGAGATATGACCGATTAAGAAATTCGTCAGGTATTAAGGAATTAAATATAAATTGATATGTGAGAAATTCAAAAAATAATGTTAATTTAATGAAAAATGAGACATTTACATTTAAACAAAGATTCATTAAAAAAATAAATATCACAACAGAGGGCGCTTCTTTAAAAATGGAGATCATAAACATGGAAAAAGAAACTAAAATAAGTATTTTTGATCATAACTTTTCAATAAGAAACAACCACTATGAAATACTTTTAACTTTAAATTCACTTTTTAACCACTATGAAATAGAAAACCATATCTTATAGAAATTCAGTTGTCAGTCAAGTTGTAAGGTAGAATTTTCTAGGAAAGTAAAATGCCTAGAAATTTTTATGTCACTGCATCAAAAAACAATCATGTTAATCATTCAAGTTTAGACTGCAAAGAAAAAGAATCTGTAAGGTTATTAAGATTTTTTTAGGAAACTGCTATGCCTATAAAACTTTTTATGTAATTGAAAAAAAAATCCGGTAACTATCCCAGATTCCAATCAAAATTTAAAGAGCATATAAATTTCTGTAGCTTTAAAAAACTAGTTTAATACATTTAAATATTCTTTAGTGCAGTGTCCGATAAAATTTTGGTAACCCTACAAATTTATATACCTTTTACAAAAACTAGTTTTGTAGCTTTACACCATTTTATTATTTTGTTTTATTTTTAGTATATTTTTTTATATATTTATTTTTACAGTGTAGCAGATTTAGGCAAGCAACTCTGCAATGATTGCGAATGACTCGAAAAGAAATATCATTAAGCCTAAAGTACTTTTGTTAACCCCTTGGGGACGAGCGACACGTATACGTGCCGCAAAAAGGCTAAAGAATCTTTGTTTATTCCCATCGGTAAAATTATACTGTAAAATTTGCCTTATACAATCAGAGCATTTTCTCGATTTAAGAAGGAACAAATTTCTGTTCTTTAAAACCGGTGACAAAACATTAAAAATTTCGTAAAAGGCTCCCGTCGCGAAGGGATTAATGCGGCAGTGGTAATAGACCATCAGTAAAATTTAATTTTTCTTAAGACTTGTGCACCATTGATTTGGTGAAATTGCAAATTTGTTGTTAACTCAATAATTGTATGCTATTCACAAGCTGTATAATATTTGTTGCCATAAATTAGATGAACACTTCCTGTATGAACTTGCGCACTGGGTGCTTGTTGTTACTCTTCTGTTTAAAAAGACGTTTCAGTTTAGGGTTACATCCACTAATCAAATTTGATAGCGTGTTTTTTGTTACTCAAATGCATAACATACCTTAACTATAAATAAGAAGTAAAGCTGGGGCTCTATTCCTTTTTTGTAAATAAGCTATAGAATTAATCAAGAAATTTATATAAATTTACTTCACTAGAAAAATATTTGAAAAGAAAATCGGATTAGTATATTAACCCTAAGATATTTTTTAAATTTTGAATTTAACCCACATTACATCCATTGTGTTTAAAACGTCTAAAAATAAGAATTTCTGATGTTTTATAATATAAAATGTAACATATTAAATTATAAATCGAAAAAACTTTATGCATTGTACATCAATACATTAAAAAAAATATATTCTTTCGCATTCCTCATGCTGTTTATTTACTTCGAATATAATGTTATCAATAAATGAATATAGATTTGCTTTGAAAGCGCAACAATACAACAATAAGATAAGGAATATGGGGTATACACTAATATATACTGACAAAAGGAATATGGGACAAAAGTCCATAACAAAACGCGAAATGAAAGGGTAAAAGAAAATAAACTGACACATAAGTAACGGCTATGTATTATCATGAAATATATGATCGGAATTTGTTTAATATTTTTATTTCATTGTTCCTGTTTCACCTAACATTATGAGATTAAAGTTATCATGCATTGTTTTCTGTCCTACTGCCAACAATTATTTATTTCAATTAGTTTGCATGTGTTTAGTCTTTTTTGGAAGTTTGTATTACTTCAAAACTAATAATAAATAAATTAAATGACAAACATTTCAATATTATCAACAATAAAAAATAAATTATTTTAAGCAATAAAAAATCATGCAAAGCAATTGTCAGTTCATAATATATTTCAATTTGGAGGGATAAAATAAATAAATTAACATATACGTAAAATACATATATTTCAAATGACATACACTAACTACACTATAAAAAAATCCTGTAAAGTAATTATTTTTTGAAAAGTGAACTGGGATTTCTGGAACTTTTATTGTAATGGAGACAAACAAAAGATTAATTAGCCCTCCAAGCGTCTTGCAAATGGGTAAATTTGTAATGTTGTTTTCTCTGCATTTTGTCTTAATTGCTAATAAAATATGATTATTTCAATATTACATAAAAAATATTATTTAGGAATATAAATGTAATCCTTGAGGGTCTTAATCATTCTTCAATGCTTTGAAATTCATTAAATTTATAGAATTATAATATCTTAAACATTGGTTATATTGCAGTGAAACCTGGACCTTAGTGTACGGAATATTACGGGCCAAACGCTTACAGGGTTAAGAGATATACTTTTGCAATGAAAGTAAAAATATCAATAAGTTATTAGGATTTTGTAAAGGAATTTGGAATGCTCAGAACTTTTTATGGAACTGAAACTCGAATTACAAATAAAAAAATTTTTAAATTACTGTCATTTTAATAAAATTTTTATTGTAAAACAGCAGAGTTTTGTAGTTTTACGAAAACTAGTTTTATAGATTTACATCTTATTTTGTACTTTGTACAGATAAAATTTACTAACACAGATTAAAATTTACTTAAATTTTACATTTTTTTCTACAGTGTATAGCTTCTCAAATCTCCCGGTGATTTTAATACCGTAATTTGGAATAGTAATATTCATCTTACTTGATTGCAAGCATATGTCATTGTGAAAACTTCTCTTTCTAAATATTAGTAGACAAAAATTGGCAGACTTGGAAGCTACAATATACAAGCATTTTTTTATCTCAGCGTTAGTAATTCTTTATTATAGAAATCCGATAGCTCTGTAAAAGTTAATTTTTGATGCGTTTTTCTTCGCATCGCAAATAAACACAATTTACAATCCTGCAGATTATTATTATTTATTGACTTTAATTTATTTATATAATACGTCTACTTTTTACATATATGCAATTTATAAAATATTTATAAATAGAATACTTCTGCTTTTCTATATATCTCAAAATAGAATCATATATAAAAATACAGTATGGAAGTAATTTCTTTTCAGATTGTTACCAATATGTAATGAATAAATAACCAGAATTCGTTTGTAAAGTTGATGAAAATGTTACGATATCGATAAGGGAGGAAACAATCCGATGTCTGATTAATGGGAGCCTTCGTTAGAAGTTTTATGTGATGAGGAATGTACAGTTATTGCCTTTGCCTGAGAGGAACACGGACAACTGTCTGCCCAGAGACAAGTACCTCCTTAACAAAATAGAACACCAAGAGCAGCCAGGGATTCTCTTGTTTCCTTCCAATTTAAAAAACTTTGCCCAAATCAAAAACGTGAAAAAAAAATACATGTGGCACTCGGGGACTGCCGCGGTAAAGCTATTGCATAGCATTTTTTATCAACTTATGCAAAAATACCGCGTCAATGTCTGCTGAAGTCTATCGAAGGATACCTTCCCGAAGTCTGCCAAACTGAAACTTCGTTAGCCGGATTGTTAGGAATTTTTCTCGTTGCGGAATTCTTAAATTCGGTCGCCGCGCTCAAAGCCCGCGATAAAAGCTATGCAATAGCTTAATAAATTACCAAACAAAATTTGATCGCGCTACTCATAATAAATTACCAAACAAAATTTGGCCGCGCTACGAAAATTAGATCGCGAGTTATAAGCATTTTAAATTTTTCGACCTTCACCGTGAGGGTATCCTGTCACCAAAACTTAACACTGACTCATAATAAATGAATAAACAAAATTTGGCCGCGCTACGAAAATTAGATCGCGAGTTATAAGCATTTTAAATTTTTCGACTCTCACCTTGAGGGTCTCCTGTCACCAAAACTTAACACTGACTCATAATAAATGAATAAACAAAATTTGGCCGCGCTACGAAAATTAGATCGCGAGTTATAAGCATTTTAAGTTTTTCTACCCTCATTGTGGGGGGGTCTCCTGTCTCCAAAAATTAACACTGTCTTATAATAAATTACCAAACAATATTTTGCCAAGCTACCAAAATTAGATCGCGAGTTATAAGCATTTTAAATTTTTCGACCCTCACCGTGGGGGGTCTCCTGTCACCAAAAATTAACACTGCCTTATAATAAATTACCAAACAATATTTTACCAAGCTACCAAAATTAGATCGCGAGTTATAAGCATTTTTAATTTTTCGACCCTCACCATAGGGTGTCTTCTGTCACCAACAATTAACAATGTCTCATAATAAATTACCAAACAAAATTTGGCCGCGCTACGAAAATTAGATCGCGAGTTATGAGCATTTCAAATTTTTCGACCCTCACCGTGGGGTGTCTTCTGTCACCAACAATTAACAATGTCTCATAAAAAATTACCAAACAAAATTTGCCCGCGCTACGAAAATTAGATCGCGAGTTATAAGCATTTTAAATTTTTCGACCCTCACCATGGGGGGTCTCCTGTCACCAAAAATTAACACTGTCTCATAATAAATTACCAAACAAAATTTGGCCGCGCTACGAAAATTAGATCGTGAGTTACAAGCATTTTAAATTTTTCGACCCTCACCGTGGGGGCTCTCCTGTCACCAAAAATTAACAGTCTCATATTAAATTACCAAACAAAATTTGGCCGCGCTACGAAAATTAGATCGTGAGTTATAAGCATTTAAAATTTTTCGACCTGCATCGTGGGGGGTCTAATGTCCCCAAAAATTAACACTGCCTCATAATAAATTACCAAACAAAATTTGGCCGCGCTACAAAAATTAGATCGCGAGTTATAAGCATTTTAAATTTTTCGACCCTCACCTTGGAGGATCTCCTGTCTCCAAAAATCAACACTGTCCCATAATAAATTACCAAACAAAATTTGGCCGCGCTACGAAAATTAGATCGCGAGTTATAAGCATTTTAAATTTTTCGACCCTCACCGTGGGGGGTCTCCTGTCTCCAAAAATTAACACTGTCTTATAATAAATTACCAAACAATATTTTGCCAAGCTACCGAAATTAGATCGCGAGTTATAAGCATTTTTAATTTTTCGACCCTCACCGTGGGGTGTCTTCTGTCACCAACAATCAACACTGTCCCATAATAAATAACCAAACAAAATTTGACCGCGCTACGAAAATTAGATCGCGAGTTATGAGCATTTTAAATTTTTCGATCCTCACCGTCTGGGGTCTCCTGTCACCAAAAATTAACACTGTCTCCTAATAAATTACCAAACAAGTTTGGCCGCGCTACGAAGATTAGATCGCGAGTTATAAGCATTTTAAATTTTTCGACCCTCACCGTGGGGTGTATCCTGTCAACAGAAATTAACAATGTCTCATAATAAATTACCAAACAAAGTTTGGCCGCGCTACGAAAGTTAGATCGCGAGTTATAAGCATTTTAAATTTTTCGACCCTCTCGGTGGGGGGGTCTCTTGTCACCAAAATAAATAAGACCACCAAAATAAACACTGTCTCATAATAAATTACCAAACAAAATTTGGCCGCGCTATGAAAATTAGATCATAAGAAACATAAGTTTGAGACTTGATATTCTAATATCTGAAAAATACCGCGTCAATGTCTGCCGAAGTCTACCGAAGGATACCGTTCCGAAGTTTTCCTAAAGGAAACGACGTTAGCCGAGTGTTAGGTTTTTTCGTTACCGATGTGTTAGGATTTTTCGCGTTACGGAATTTTTGGATTCGGTCACCGCGCTCAAAGCCCGCGATAAAAGCTATGCAATAGCTTAAAAAGTGAGGCTTACACAGACAGGTTCAGAAAAGTTCAATAGATCACAGATAATTCTAGGGGGGAAGGGGGGTCCTGAGAAGCAAAGACGATCTGATGTATCTACATTTCTTTCTTCTAGGTGCCAGGGTCTTATACCGAGTAGCTGAAGCACTAAATTACTTCTGTATCACGTTGGAGGCCGTGCATTGTTTACAAGACATTGCATTCTTCCACGGGACCGCAATAGACCATAAATTAGATTTCCAAAGCATTCTTGACTTTCTCTTCTTTAAATTGTTGCTCCCCCCACTCCCCCAGCTACTGAGATATTAAAGAAGTGGCCTATTACGTATGTGGCGCAGTTGAGAGAGACTCCAATAATCATTGCTGTGCTGCATGTACACAACGCAGCCATTGTGTACATGGTGGCAAAAGTTAGCAACACTCATCTGATCATTACCAGCAGTCAGTTTAGACAACTTGTAGTGGTGGTTATAGTAGCTGGCAGTAGTTTAAATGAATTATGCCATTCACTGTGCATGTGGTCACCAATACAGAATGCCAAAAAAAGAAAAAAAAACTATATATCTAGGTTATATTTCTGTTTGAAACAGGTGTCGTTCATTTGTTCTCGATTACCAAACGCATTCTATAAAAATATCATATAAAAAAAGCAGAGCTGTATATTTTTTTTTGCAAAATTTCCAATGAATAAAAAAAAAAACAGATGTACGGCAACTACCTTTGTCCGATCAAGGTCGAAACCACATCGAGTCATTTCATACTTTATCAAAATTGAATCAAAACTTAACTAATAAGATGTGGCAATTCCAAAACTTTCTTCTATCTCATGCATATTTATACTTCAAAATTCGTTGCAAAGCTTCTAAATTAAATGACAACATATGTTCATCGAGAGGTTTTTAAAGGCACGGAACTCCATGCATTGGTTCTTGAAATATGACTATGACGAGTATGACGAATAGTTCTATAAAAAGCGCCACCTGTTGGGTGATTTATTCTAAAGCATACGCAACAATAATTCTTATCAACCTATACCTGATTTTGAAGTTTCGTGAAGATTCCTGCATTAGTACTTGAGATAGAGTTATTGCGAGAATCGGCAAACATTCAGCATAGTAGCGCCGTCAGTTGGGCGATCGACACCAAAACATAAGCGGAATCACCTTATATCACAGATTTTCTGAATCTGAAGTAAACTGAAAAGTCATGCATTAATTCTTACGTTAGTGCTATTGCAAAAATTGTGAAAAATACAGCATAGCAGAGTAACCTGTTGAGCGATTTATGCCAGAATGTAAGCAACAGTATTCAATATCAAAGACTAACTGAATATGAAAGTTAATGAAAATCCGTGCATTAGTTTTTGAGATAGTATTGTTGCGTAAATGGTAAAAAATACAGCATAACAATGCCACCTGTTGAGAAAATAACATCAAAAACTAATCGGCATTAATTTATATCAGGAGTATCTGAATATAAATTACCGTTACATTACGTGCATTAGTTCTTGAGATAGAGCGCTCAAAAAATTTATGTCACACACAGACAGAATGAGTCTCAGAGTCACAGACTTACAGACAGGCATTTTGTAAAAACATGTTTAACATATTTTTTGGAAACTTTGACCCTTAAAACATGCAATCCATCAAAAACCCGAACTCGAAAATTTTCACGAATCCAATACTTTTTTCTTGTGAAGGAAAAAAAATGTTATCTTCATTCTATTAAATAATAACATATCTAGTTATAATTCAGTGATATCCAATGATAGGAAATGATTAAATTTGCCACGTTCATTATCCTGTTAGATCATATCATACATGATTAATTTAATGCTATTCCATCATAAGTTATGTTTCTAGGTTGCTGTGGTAATGACACCCTGTTCAAGATGGAGTCCTATTATTTCCGTATAACTGAAATTAATCTGTAGAATAGTAATAAATTTTGCACTTATACATTTTTGTATAAGAAAGTAAAAACTATTTCAACAGGTTCTGAATAACAATAAAACTAGTTATAGTATAAATACGCCTAATTTATCATGTTTGATGTACAGTTTCCAACTCATAATTTTTATGTTAAATTTTTTTATTGCATACTTAAAATGATCCATTATAACATATTAGTAAATATATTTAAAATCGTAGTTGCTCATTTAAAAAAGGCTAAGAATCCTAAATACATTAAATATGCTTTTAAACATCAATATTAAATCAAACTCCAGAAAAAAATATGTTAAGTTCATTATAGCGTATAGTGAATTACGTAGCACAATGCAAATATTTATAGAAACTTACACTAGGGATATAACAAGGAATTTTACTGAATAAAGCACGCTGATAATGGAAATGATAGAATATCAGTTTTGTAGAATTAATTATCTACATATGTGTATCTCATTCATCATTCGTTCTAGATATATACATCTTAGCAATATTTTGGAAATTGAAATGTAACATGTCTTACATTATACTGACTAGTTTGCAGCTGCATTATAGAAAGTCGATTGTGCACTGCGTTTAGTTAAATTCAATTACACTTTTCACTGCAGATTTTTACTATATATTTCTGGTTAAATAAGAATAAAATTTCAAAAATCAAAAAGCCAGACTGCGTAAAAAGCGAACTAAAAGAAGGAAAATAAGATGACGTAGGAAAATAGTAAAGTGTGTAATGCAAATCCTTTTTAATTGAGTAATTAAAGTCGGAGAAAAGCTTGTAGGTAGCCAGAGTACATACCTAAACATTAATCTGATACCTCCGACTGCAGTTACATAAGTAAAAAGGATTTCCATTACTACACACTCTACTTTTTTCTTACGTCCTCTTGTTTCCGTCTATTTAGTACGCTTTTTATACTATTTTTTTTTTTAGTTTTGTAATTTAGTTTTTTTATGTATATATTCATTTTATTATTTGGTATTTAAAAAGTAAAAATAAATTATCTATCCCTTATTTAAATTATTTTTGTATTTATTATTGCAAATTCTATAAGGTTTGAGTGGGCAGAGAATTTATATATTTAAAACGCTAAGCATTTCTTTTCGACAGTCCGTGAGAGCAAACTAATGCATCAAATCACACCATTCTTTTTTTAAACGAAAGGTATTTGTCCAAAGATTTGTTATCGTACATTTGTTTATTCAAAAATTTTATTAATTAGCCACAATTTCCAATTAAAATTTCACGTATGCGCATGCGTAGTACATAAGTACAAGTCTGCCTTTGGAGTGACGCGCTTCACATGCGTAGAGATCCTCTCTCAGTTGAACTATCACTTCACAGCTAGAAGTTTAGTTTTAAATGCGTTTGCATCTCAAATATAATTTATTCGATCTTATTTTAAACAAGCACTTCTTTTTATCATAAAGTTATGTGTCTCTTTCAGTGTTATTAACAATTCAAAAGTATGGTTTATTTCGGAAGGTGTAGAGAAGATAAACTCAGTGATCTGAGGCTAAAAGTTACGACTGGTAATCCTTCTTATAAACTGTCGTTACTCACGAAGATTGGAAAAGGTAGCATTTTAAGTTGTAGCCGATATCAATATATTAAAATAAATAAATAAATAAATAAATAAACAAGTTATCATAAACTTTAAAACACAAAACAGTTCCTGTAAAATCAAAATCCAAATTCCAGACAATTGCTCTTTTGTCAACTTATTCTAGAACTTTTCCTTTATAGAAGATTACCCACTGTGTTCCTGGTAGCGTAGTGGGGGTAACGTAGCTGTTTTAAGCTTTGAGTTTTTGTAAAGAATGCAGGTTCGAATCCAAATCCGGAAAAATGTTTTGTGTAGAATTTTTGTCGATAATTCATATCTATAATAACATATTTTATCAGTAAGAAAAGTTTTAGGATGTTTATTATTATTATTATTTGAATGCTTTATAAACTGAACAAAATTTAACACTGAACAATATCTGCAAAAAATAATTATTTTATATTTAAAATACTTAACCTAAAATATTTTACATTCAATTATCAATTACATAAATTGAACTGATCTACAATTTTCTTTACATTTTTTCTACCATTATCAAGAATATAAATGTCTGTAAGGAGAAAAAAAAAGAAAGAAAGAAAGAAAAATATTTGTATAACAGCTATAAAATAAATTACATTAATACCCATGATTTGATATTTGAAAATATGTATAAAATGTCAAAGAAAATTCAAGTAATAAGAAAAATTATATTATAAATAGTTAGCTGCATCAAATTTCAAATTTAGGATTTTATAGAATGAGACAGATCAAAATAAAAGGTCGCGAAAATGAATGGTCGCGTAAATATTCTTACTTGAAAAGGGCAGAAAGAAAATAGGCCGCAGTAAGCAAAAGAAAATGTCTTACTCAGTTTTTTTAGTTAAATTTCTGATAAAATACAAACATAAGTAGTTGTAAATTATAAACTTAAAACTATCTTACTTCATCGAATAGATTATACATCTATCGTCTTTAAAAAAAATAGAAATAATATCTAATATGTAATTCATCACAATTTGAATAGAAAATTTAAAAGCAACTAATTAAAAAATCAAGAATTTTTCTGATGAAACATCCAAGTTATTTACCGTCAAATCTTGACGAGCATTATCTAGTTATTTATTAAAACCATTAAGAAGTATAACTTGTAAAAATTGTGCACAATTTCTTAAATGCTAGTATTTGACTCCTGATGGGTGCTAAGAATTACTAAAATTCAACTAGTTTACACTTGACTCCCACTCATGTAATAATACCGTATCTTTTATTACTTACCCATCATACATAGTATAGGGCGAGCGTTGTAATTGCTTAAATTGACGGATTTACACGCTATAGATACCAGAGATTTCGAAAAACATAAGTATAGGGAAAAAATACAGTGCGTTGTCTTTCTGTGTGTCTGTGAACACTTTATATTTCGTACAAATTGAGATAGATATTTGAAATTTAGGGTGTATTTAGTATGTAATTATTGAAAGAAGACGACTGAATATTAGTGACCTCCATTTTCCGGAACTATTGTATTCAGATTGTCGAATATTCGTTCTGGCGAAAGGGGTATACAAATTTACGAATTTGTATATTTAAAGACGTGAATATAAAAGACAACAACGAAATATAAATTTTGCATAAAGAATGAAGTTAATCGTACAATAATTTTCCGAGATATTTGTAATAATATTTTTCATACTCTTTCATTTTGAAGACCGTATATTTCCTTCAAATTTCAATTAAAATAAAATTTCGCCTACAGTATGAAAAACCTATCCAATGATATGCCACTTAACTTGGTGTGTATTTTTTTTAAAATTCTACCGTCTTTTTATATTTTACGGCCGCCATTTTAAATTTATAAAAACAATACCTATAACAACTGGCCTATAACCATCAGACGGTTAAGACGAATCGATAGAAACCTCATCCATTAAAATCCATCAAGCCGTTGGGATGTTCCAAGAGTATAAAGAAATCCTAATACATTTATATATATATGCGTAGATAGATACGCATGAAACGCATAACCATCCTTTGCAGTCGGTTAAAAAATAACTTATAAGATATAAAACAAGTTAAAAAAAATATCGTAAATTTTATATATAACCCTAAAATAATATACCGAAAGTACGAAAACAAAAACCTTCTTTTACAGATAAGACAACCGAGTGATATTAATGGGGGATTGTAATTGGACATTTTATGAAAAGCATAAGAAAATTGGGAACCTTTGCGTCTTTTCAGTTTTCGTGACGTCGAAAAACTGGAGAGGAGAATTTTTCAGTTTGGAAATATTTCTATACTTCTGTTGTAAGAACATTATATTAGTACATTACCAAATTCTAGAAAATACTTTAAAAAAAAAGATTTTAAATAAAAGATTTGAGTACAGAGTTATAAATAATGCATAAAGTGATTATAAATTCAAATTTAATTAATTAATTTAAATTGGCAAATGCCTTCTAAAATTTATGAAATCATAGTGTAATATTTCAAATGGTGTTTAAAAATTTCTCTAAAAATGCTTTAGAAGATGAAATTTACATGAATTCATAATTTTCAACAAAAAGGGTTAAATCAAACTTCAGAAGAAAAATTAAAGGTACATTATAATGTATGGGTCACAATGATGTGCAATTTAAACTTTAACAAATACTAACACAAACAAGGAATTCCTCAAACAAAGCACGTGAATAATGGAAATAGTAGAATATCAGTTTTCTGGACTTAATTATACTACATGTGTCAATTTTTTTCATCATTCGCTATAGATATATAAATTTAAACAATATTTCGGATATTATTATGTAACGTGTCTTATTTTATATCTATTAGCTTGCAGCTGCATGATAGAAAAGTTATTGTAAACTACGTGTAATTAAATTGAACTATACATTTTTTCTGAAGATTTTCCCTATACATTGCTGGTTATTTATTTATTTATTTAATCTTATTTTTTGTAGAGATATGAAGCAAGCTTTTAAGAAAATGCAATAAACTCTATACATAGCCCTAAATTAACGAACCATAAAGATCTGAAAGCAAAATACTCCTTTATGAGAGGGAGATTCGATGATTTTAAGGGGATTTGTAATTAGACGTTTTATAAAAAGCATAGAAAAAATTAGAACCTTTGCATCTTTTCAGCTTCATTGATGTTCAAAGATTGGGAAGGAGAAAGTTACAGTTCGGAAATATTACTATGTTTCTATTGTAATTACATTATACTTGGGTAATTCCATGCATTAATGTAACGTGAGTTTCAAGCTACGATTTTTTCTACCAATATTTTTGTTTTGAAAAATGAGACTTATTTTATCGGGGATACCTCATTAATTGAATAAAGCCAAGAAAACCTTTTGAAAATAATGTTGGCCTACAATTTCACTGTTATAATCTTGGTAACTCACATAAAGCCTCATAGACTGGCCCACTTGTGCTTTTCCTAGTTCTACAAAACACACATACAATAAAATATTTGAGTAGAATCCTAAATAATGTACAAAATCCCTATAAATTCAAATTTAATTTATTAATTTAAATTGGTTGATGCCTTTTAAAATTTGTTAAATCATTGCGTAAATCTTCGAATTTAGATTCAAAATCTTTCAAAAAAAGTTTTAGAGCATGAAATTTCAATGAATTCATAATTTGCGACATAAAGGGTAAATCAAAATTGAGAAAACAATTTAAATGTACATTATAATGTATGGGGGACAATAACATGCATTGTAAAATTTAATAGTAACTAATACTCGGGATGTAACAAGGAGTTCTTGAACAATTCACGCTGATAATGGAAATGATATAATATCGGTTTTGTAGAATTAATAACACTAAATGTGTTTACCTTATTCATCATTCGCTGTAGATATATAAATCTTTGAACAGCATTTCGGATATTGTCATGTAATGTCTCTTATACCTAGTAATTTGCAACTGCATGATCTATAAACTTGCTTATTCATTTCACTGCAGATTTTTATTGTAATCTTCTCGTTAGCAAACAATTTATTTTTGTATAAATAGGAAACTAACTCTCTAAAATGTCGTAAATTCTATACATAACCTTAAACAGGGTTCGCACAGTTCTACCACTAAATTTTAAGAATATTTTCGAAGTGTTTTACTGCAGAAAAATATCGTAAAATCTGCGAATAAAGGCGGGGATTACGAATGTTGTGGTTTAAAAATTAAATGGAAATTTTCTTATTTTTAATAGTGATGCCAGAGTCCTTGGAAATTCCAAGGAGTGTGCGAACCTTGCTTAAAATAATGTACGGTAAAGTTCCGGAAATAAGCTCTATGTTATGCAAGTTATCTTATATATACTTATATAATTGCTAAAATGACGATTCGGCTTAACTCTCTTCTAGATAAACAAACTTATCACGGCCATGTTAGGTGTAAGTAAATATTCCGATTATGAACAATGGAAATGTTCGCGTAATTTGCTTTGTATCATATCTATCACTAAACATTTTCTCTAAAACCTTTAAAACCTATCCAATTATAGTATTTTAAGTTCTAAATTAAAAATATTGGATAACCAGCTATCAAGGGCTTTCGAGTAATGATTTGCTTTGTTGATAAATAATTGTTTGGGCGCCATTTATCGTTTAACATAATTAAAATATGTCACAAACAATTTCCCCTTTTATTATTGTGTTATCCAATTTTTTGAGTGGCCCTGTAAATGAAAAATAACTATTATTTTCACAGAATATTTTACAGAATGTATATTTTAATGTACTTTACAAATACATATAAATTTGAATATGTTTGACAAGGTGTAACACTTTTAAAAATCACTTGACACGATTTTTTCTTATACACATCAATGTATAGGAAAACTTTTGACTATCCCTGTAAATAGACTAATCATAGTAGGAACTTCATTTTCAATAAGGTTTGTGCTCTAGTAAACATCAATAACGCATAAAAATTTCATAGCAATCCGAGATTATTTACGGGAGTTAGGACGCGGCCAGACGGCCAGACGGATGGACAAATCGAATGCATAAACGCTTTTAAACTTTGATGGAAAGTGTTAAAAAATGAATGTTTGTAAATGCTAACTAACTTATAATACTGCTTCTAGTCCTGCAAATATTTGATAATTCAAAGGAGGCTTAATCATTGCAAATATTCTTCTACACAGTGTAAAAATATCACTATTTATACTCGGATAATGAATGGTAAATAAAAAATTTTATGGATAATTTTTCTACTACTTAAAAATCATTCTGTAAAGTTTTTGCTAAATTATCAAGTAAAACTTTTTGGTTCTCAAGTTGTATATGGTAATTCTATATGTTTTTTTATTCTAGTTTTATGTCTTATGCTTGTAATACCTACACTGTAAAACATTTGTGCAATAATACTCCAAAAAACTGTACCCCAAAACCTAGTGTTATGGTTTAATTTTTTTCACTTGTATAATGGTGTAATTTAAACATATGTTACTAGCGTAATGTTGCACTGGCTGTCTTGGTGAAACCGGTATTATAGGTTATTCCACCATAAACTGGATGGAAAGTTGGCTGCCACAACTTTATGGAGTAACTTTACACAAATGCTTTACACTGTATATAACATTGCATTGTTCCATCTTCTTTAGTGAAAGGTATCTCATGTTCTCCAGATAATTGGCTTGGTTCAAGTGAAACTATTTTCTTACATGCTATATTTTTAGGTGCGTTTGTAACTACCCAAATACGTTGCACCTATATTTTTCGTTCAATTCGACGGTCTGCCCATCATACTGACCTTCAGTCCGTCCGCTTATAACAACCAGGCATCGCACCGCTCCTAAAATTTTCACCCTTTGCTACCAGTATTTTAAATACTCGTGGGAGGTTACTTTAATATTTCAAATAAAATTATATAATAAACATAACCGTTTTAAAATTGTGGTAGGAAATTATAAAAATTTTAGGAACAGTGCAAACCCTGAACAACGTAAAAACTACCGAACAGAATCAGTTGAAATTAAAAATGTATTATTGTTACATAATGTTGTCGACTCATTTCAAACTTTATGAAAATCGTAAGCATAGTTCATTTACAGGGACACTCAAATCTATTCCGTTACATTACATCCAATGGGAAAAAATAGTTTGAAATGCAGTTTAATGATGTTATACCTATTCGAACATATTAAAATTGATATGCATCTATGACGTATATATAAAATATACATTCCATATAATTTGTCTAAAAATATACATTCTGTATGTATATATATTATAAATTTACAGGGCCACACATAAGTATTCCATTACATAATGATATAGGAGGAAACATTATTTGGGTCGCGTTTTAATAATACTGAAGTATTTCACGTTTTATGAAACTGATACAGGTACTGAGACTTACTAATGGTTACTTCCTGTATAATAGAAAGCAGATAGTATTTACAGGGACACACAAAAGATTTTAGATACTTACACAATATTCAAAATACTGTATACTATTACACCAAGATCTGAATGTTTTTAAAACTTCGTTATAGCATGAGCGCACCTCATTTGCTACGTTTCATGTGCAGTTTCTGACTTGTTATCTGTACGGAAGTTTTTGCAATAAAATAAATATTGAAATTTTTAAGTTTACATTTCAATCTTGAAGAATACAGTAAAATATTGCAAAAAGGATAATTTTGTGGATTGAAATATTTTTTCTTCTTATTTTTCAAACTTATATATAATTTTTCTATCGTTCTTTAACTAGGCAAATATTATCTGCATCTAAAAAAATAACATCACTTAGAACAATCTAAGAATAAATTTTCTATAAATAAATTATAGTCTTTCGACTTGTTTGTATACAGTAACTGTTAAAATTACTTTGAAATATAATTTTCCCACTTTTTCCAAACTTTTAAATTTCAAAGTGGTTCTTTTGTATTTAAATTTCCTGTCAGCCTTTTATTTCTTTCATATTAGAAACAGTGTAACTATATTGTCTCAAAAATATAACTACTTTAAACTAATACTACTCGCCAACTATTTATCAATAATTAATAAATTTTAACTACTTTTCATTTAACTACATTCTAAATAACTTAAATACTTTTACAACTAACTTTAACATTTTAACGAGCTACTTTAGCAGCATATTCGTTATTTTAACTTTATGTTTATTATAATTTATGAATTGTTAAATTTTAAGATGTGGGATTCATTTAAGGGAAACGCGTAACAAGAAAACATGTTTTGATATTGCTTTTACCTAGCACTGATATTTGGTGCATTTTTAAGCCCTATATTAAGAAGTTTTGTAATAGAAAAAAATTCTTTGTTAAAGTCATATATTTTTTGTTTTGCATGCTGCATAGCTTTCTGAAAATGCTATTTTCGATGTCATTTATCAGATTATTAAAATAGAATTTGTTTAAAGAAAAGATTTTTAAAATATAAGTTAGTTAATAATTAATATAAAATACAGAAAAAAAACTTAAAAATTCCTTCCAAAACCTACGAATTTGGTTCCTAAACGAAAGTTGGTTTTTAAAGGATTATTACGACATTATATTCAAATTTTTGGCGAAGTAAACATTGGTGTATTCTCACAAGTAGAGTATTCTGGATACCGTAGCCGAATGATATAGACACAAAACAAAGCAAGAGAAAAATTCCTAGCGCCATATTTGGCGACTTAACTCACTTTTGTTTTGGAATAAAAAATAAAAATTGAATACATTTTTTTAAATATAAAAATAAATAAATAAAATATAATTTTAACAGCGATTTTTTTCGGTTCTCTAACTTTTATGTATAGGGCTACAAAATGCATCAATAATTAGTATTTATAATTAGTATTTAAGCTAGGAGCGAGCAACACCCCTTGTATGATGATGCTAGGTGCCCTTGTAAAACTCTTCTAATTTAACTCATTTGTGTCTGAAGCTTTGTATTCTCAAATTTCTTGTTAAAATCATTTAAAATATTACAAAATGAACTAGAAAAATATTACAAAAATTACGCTATTTTTTATTTATTTATTTGTTATAAAACGTAAACATACTAAATATGTGTATATTAATAATATTTGTGATAATGTAATATATATAAGTAAATTTTTTGTCTAATTTTATACAAGAAAAGCTTTTAAATTATATATTATACTATAATTAGTATTTTTATGAACTGTTAAAAAGTATATTTATTTCTTTACAAAGACTAGTAACATATATGTATTAGTAATAATAAACTAAGAATATTAATTAAGCTTAAAAACGAATTCTTTCCTAATCTTATTGAAATGGAATTTATGTAACTAACAATCTCCTAAATAACAAAAAAAATATGTACCCTATTGGTTGTATAATTTCACAATTAAAAAAAAAAAAAAAAAAAAAAAAATATTTCAAAGAACACTAAAAGTTAAGATTATGACTCATTTAATTGGATTCTTAGTAGAAAAAAATAAATAACTTCCTTTATAACATTTCTCCATCTTGAAAAATGAAAATAGTATAAACTACGAAAATAGCCTTCATTTAAATAAACAAATATCAATATTAAGATGTCATCTTTGATAAACATTTATACATAATTACACTGGTGTGTAAAAATTAAGGAAGAAACAGATAATTTAGCATAGAACTAAAGTAAGCTAACAAAATAATTAGTTTTGATAACTTGTTATATATTTTCACATGTCAGGAATTTTAGGGTATGACTTCCTTCGATATGGAAAATTCTGAAATACGGTATATCGAAAAAAACCTCCTGGTACTTAATTTAAGCACGCCAGTGTATTTTATGCAATTTTCATGTTAAATAAAAGAAAACGGACATAAAATTTTGTTAAAAATTGAAGTATAACAAACATGGGCCTGTACGTATTAATGGGATAAGTAGAATAAATTTTGTAAGTTATATTTTAAATCCCTAAAACAATTATAATGCAAAAAGAAAATATATGTATATGATTGTACATAAAAAATGTATTAAATGCAGAAGAAACTCATGAATATTGAACGCATTTGCATTTAGTTAATATAAGTATTTCAAATTTTGAACCCTTCAGAACACTATGTGCCACATCTGGCACATGTTTAAAAACACTATTATTCTCAATATGTGCCATGAATGTGGCCAATATGAGCGCTGAAACTGGTTAAGAACAGTCCAGAGAATAGAGTAACACTTTTTTGCCCATGTTAGATGGCTGCATTTGACAAAAATATTGAGTTTGTTCTTTGAAAACCAAAAAGAAAAAAAAAAATCGATGAAGCCCTTAAGGCAAAATTTACTTTTATTATTTTTGCTGAATATTTAACCCTTTGCGGCGCAGGGTAAATTCATTGCTTAAGAGTTAAACTTAATGACTGACACCGGAATTTGAAAATAACATTATTTGTAAATAAGAAAACACTAAATTTCCCCCATTCAATAAACAGTATTTTTTTTTACAAAATTCCAGTGCCAATGTGGCGTTTTGGAATTAAAATTAAGTGGTATATCTATGAAACCACTGCGTCACAAAGAGTTAAAAAGAAAGTTTAATGAAAGTTGCAGAGCGTTAAGCATATAAGATTGATTACCTTAAGCCCATTTAATTGCAAATTATAGAAATAAAGTGTTATGAAACACTGATTGTATACATAGGGACACGCCATAAAATGTAAGGATTTCACTGAAAACTTGAACTTTTTTTTTACTATTTTTCCTATTTTTCTATCGACACAGATTTCAAATATATATTTTTTTCATAATTATAGAAAAAAACTGGCAGTAAAGGGTTAAAATATCCAGTAACTTTTGCTATTATTTTTTTTGGTATTATCTAACCATGTGAAAGTTTATCAGAAGTAACATCTCAAAGATTGATTAGAATTTAGAAATACATGAAACAGAAAACCTTTTGTTTTTATCGGGACATACTTGTGATAAATGATCATTTCCATTGAACTCAAGTGATAAGTCTAATTAATAAATTTTCCACATGAGTGTTCAATAGTTATATTTGTATTTAAGAATTTTCATTATAAACTGAAGATAAAAGTAAGAAGTAGAAAGGATTTCTTTAAAAAAAAATAGTTATTGCGTTGCTCCGAATAACAGATAAATGAGCATTCCCGTTTATGAAGAGCTAAGTTAAGAGAAATTATGATTATTTTTACGCAGTACAATTAGTTTATCATAATTAATTATACATTTAGGGGGGTTGTAAAAATATTGACTTTTTAACTTTAAGCCTTTAGAAATGCTTATGTATTCTTAATTAAATCATAATTAAGTATGCAATTGTATGTAATAATCAAAATATGCGTTAAAAATAAAAAAAGAATTTGCTTTTAAGTAATTAATAAATTATTTATAGTAAGTCTGAGACTGTACATGAAATTTAGCAAACGAGATTCGTTCGTACTATTACTAGTTTGATATATATTGAAATCATGACGCAATAACTCTTTCACTCTATTGCAAAAATGCGTGAATACAAAATTTATTACTTACTAGTGGCCTTCACCCGCTATTCTGGTCGATTTATCAAAAGAAAACTTGAAGAGCACGAAATATCAATTCTATTGTATTCGAAAGAGTGTACCATCATTAAAATTTACTTGAAACTATTCTTTTCTATTATCCGTAATGTGACGGAATACTTTTGATCGCCCTTGTTATTAAACTATACATCCAATTTTTACTCAAATTTTTAATTGACAGTAAAAAATTCAGCAAAAATTATCATATATATTAAAACAGTAGGCGACTTCTTTAAGATCAACTCAAATATGTCTCCGACCATGAGCGAAGTTGAACTTTTTAGCCCTTGCAGTTGTTAGAGGGACGTCGGAGCAAGTCTGGTTAGTTCAGTGGTTTAAGGCACGGATTTATAGCTCTGAACTTTTGTAGAGGACTAGGGTTCGATCCCAACGCTCGACAAAATATTTTTTTTTTATATATAATGATACATTTTACTACGATGGGAAGTTATATGATTTTTATTCTTTTGTTATTATCATTATTTTGATGCTTTATAATTAAATGAAATTTAACACTCAAAAATGATTTTTTAAGTAACAATTTTATTTTTGAAATATTTCAAGTTATTAAAAAATAGTAATTATTACATATAAACAGCCACTTTCCAATTCAGGGCTTTAGAGATACATATGTAAGAATAAAAATATTGGAAATCGTTACAAATTGCATTCTTAATAAATAAATAAATAAATAAATAAATAAAATAAACAACAATAAATACAACACACGCAAATAAAAATTGTAAAAATGTCGTAAAATTTAATTTAACATCTAGCAATATTTAAAGAAAATAGATTCTAATTTTCTAAAAAATGTAAATATTTAAACATTATTTTGCCGGTAGGTAGTGGCAACTATTTTCCACTTTCCTGTTATGTGCATGAAAGCTTAGAAAATGTAATCTATTTGTAAATTTTAATATACGTGAATTATATAACCATATATTAAATGATTTTTAACTAAATCCCCGAGTGCCGTTATGAAGTAATATCTGAATCGTTAAAATTGTGAAGTATGCTAAAATGTTTTAGAAATAGTTTAACAATTTTAACTTAAAATATTTAAACTAAAGTATTTTTCATTTAATTATGTTTTAAATATATTAAACTAATCTACAATTTTTGTTATATTTCTTATGAGCATTACAAGGAAGATATGCGTTTTAGTACGTATAAGGTAAAGTATTAATTATTTTCCGGGGGGGGGGGAATTAAAATTAATAAGAGAAGACGGGGAGAAGGAAAAATAATCATGGAAGACTTAAAATTGAACTACTTTGTGATACTCATGGTTTAATAGTTAAATAATGTATGAAGCGTTATAAAAAATTCAAATAATTCAAAGATATTATAAATAGTTACTTGGTAGCGTGAAATTTTAAGTTTTGGGATTTAAAATAAGACTGATAAAAATAAAATTAATAAAAACTTTTTAACATAATTTTAAAAATTAGAAAATACTAAACATTGTTACTTTTATAAAACACTGAGAAAATTTACCAAAATAAATATCAGTTCAATAAATATTAGTTATCCTTCTGCTAAAAAGCAAGCGCTGTTAAAATTCATAAACTTCTGCTTAAAATTCTTTTAGATGATTACTTGAACAGGTTAGACTGACAAAACCATGAAACGCTTTGAATCTATTGGAATCACACAGATAACATTCAAATAAATCAAGTTTTCAAAACTTTATTTATAGGTAACTAATTAAGAAAATCAAACATTATTCTAATCAAACATTAATCTTTTAATATGTTTATCGTCAAATCTTGACGGGTGCCATCTAGTATATTTTAAATCTCAAACGATTTGGTCGGGTAGTTTTTGCTCTATTATATGTAGACAGACAGACGGACGGATAGACTGAACGATAACTATAACTTGGTGTAATCCTGTGCAACGTGTATCAATTTCATAAAATATTAAATAGCGTAATACTATTAAAATGCGTACCAAACTATGTCTCAATATATAATTATGCAATGGAATACTTTTGTGTGTCCCTGTAAATCAATAAGAAATACTATTTGCACCACAGATTGTACAAAAGGTATATTATAATATATACTTCATAGATCCATGTCAACTTTATTATGTTCGAAAAAGTGTAAGACCATTAAAATGTACTTGAAATTTTTTTCCTCATTGACTGCAATGTATCGTAATCCTTTCGATTGTCCCTGTAACTGAACTATGCATCCGATTTCCATAAAATTTGAAATGACTCTACAAAATTATCTAATAATTATATATTTTAAGTTTCAAACGATTCAGTTGGGAAGTTTTTGAGTTGTTTTATGTGGACAGATGGACGGAAGGACGGACAGACAGACAAATGGGCAACTCGGGATTCCGGGATTTTTTCCCTTCAATTCAAAACAAACGCGACATTTCTCGGTTTCCGGGATTGGAAGAGATACAGACATAAACACATACGGTCGGATTTTAATAGTGCAGATATATGTTATGGTCAATTTAATTAATCGATTATTATTAATAGTAACCGGTTATTATTAAAAATAACCAAATGATATCCAGATATATTGGTTAATCTGATAAATTTATGTGAATTTAACAAATTAACCCGTTATTATGAATAATTATCAATCAAAGTTGGTAAATATAATAAATTTCAACACGTTTAACTTGTCATTTTTAGTTCGCAAACATTTTTTTCAAAATATTCATTGTCGAAAGTATGCATTTCAAAGATGTATAATTTATTCTTTGAATATTTCAGTGTTTAAAATTTTATTTAATTCAATCAGTAATTATAAAAATAATTATTTTAACCAGTTTAGTCTTTTGCGTCTTACTGATAGAACACTTCTTTTGTTTGAATGTTATTGTATCTTAATTATTTTTGTTATTACATTCGAACAGTTATGATAGTACATATTTTTGTAAAGTATATATTCGTCAATAAGTTTAATCTATTCGTTAATCAAACTGACAGAACTTCATCGGTAATTATTAATAATAACCGCTAAATTTGATTAATGTCAAAGTTTCTAAAATTTACCAAAAGACGTGTTTAACCCATTAGTGCCTAGCATCCCTTTTTAGGGACGCTTCAAAAGGTGCATGTAGCACTGTCTTTGACACCGGTAAAAAAGAACAGCAATATTTATTTTATTCTATTGAAACATTTTCGTAATTAATGAACTAGACTTAATTCTTTTAAAAATAGTGGTGCCAACCGAATTAAATTTGATCAAAAGGTGGTGGGCACGAAAGGGTTAATATTAATAACAGCCGGTAATTATTTATAATTACCGAATTTATCGAATTAACCGTAATATGTATGCATTTTTTTCATAATTTTAATTTTAGTAGATTCGGAAATAGAGAATGGGTGCGGGGGGGGGACTTGTTTTTGCATTACATTTTTAACGATATCTCTGAAAACATACTCTCTAAATTTAAAAGTATTGTTCTCTAATGTTTAAGAGTTCTAAACTGTAGTTTTCACTTGCAAAACTAAAGGTTGCATATGGCACTCCTAGGGGTGAAATGCTTGTCCCGTCAGCGACTACACTATAGGAGCCAGAATTTCACCACTAGGGCACACCATGACACACCATGGCACCCCCATGGCACCCTTTGAGATGCAATGGGGTGCAATAGGGTACCTCTAGGGGTGCAATTCTTGTTCCCTTAGATGTGTTGCTGACGGGACAAGCGTTTCATTCCTAGGAGTGCCGCATGCAACCTTTAGTTTTAACAGTGTTGAGTTCTGCGTTATGATAGCTCTCACAAGATTCTTAGTAAATCCTTCTATATTTATACAAAATGTTTTGCGAATTGTCAATAATATATAAATATATAAATAAATACCCTTTAATTCTTTAGCCCATCTGTACATTTCATGTTCTCTAGTTTACTAGTAAAATGTGACATACCGACAGACAGATCCAGAAGTATATTACAATGGTTCCGCTTTTACTTTTGAATTACTGAAACTTATAAAGATTTCGTGAAATTAATTTAATGGTCAAGCACATCCAAGAACTTTCGAACCCTTTGACAGCATAGCCCTTGTCTCTTTTTAGGTGTGTTCGTAATTATGTAAATACGTAGCAACTATAGTCGTCATTCAGTCCTTCCATCTGTCCGCATATAACAGAGCAAAAACTACCCAAACGAATCGTTTGAAATTTAAAATCTGTAATTCTTGCATAATCTTGTCAAATTGCTTCAAATTGTATGAAAATCTGATGCATAGTTTAATTACAATCAAAATTATTCCGTTACACAATGACCAAATGGAACAAACAATTTCAAATGCATTTAAATGGTGCATACTCTTTCGAACTTAATAAAATTGATATGAATCTCTGAAGTACAGTGCTTGTAAATACTATAATGACAGTAAAAAATATTGTGTTTTTAATAAATTTCAAATTAAATGAAACCTTTTTTCCTTATATTATGTATCATCAAGGGGAAAAGCTAATAAAAACGTCAACAAAATCTGGTCGTGAGTATTTTATTTTTAAAATAAAGTAAAACGCTATTTTTGTTTGGTAAAACTATAAAAACGCCAAAATAAATTCAATATAGCAACCAAAGGAACAAATATTTGATGTATATGCACCCACGTATGAGTTTAATTATTGCAAATATACCATCATTCCTGAACATCATTAAATTTTGGCACACTTCGGGATTGTTTTTGTACGATTCATCTTCAATAATACATCTGAGTTTTGATTCTAAAGAAAGCACCTTCCATTTATATAAAGTCGTCTTCTAGATCTAGCCATATGTTATCGATAGGATTAAAATCAGGATTTTTGAGCGTCCATTCCACAACTTCTAATATTTTTCTTATAGAACAAAAGGTTTTTTTCTCATGACTTGTGTGAATAAGTGCATTATCTTGCTGTTATGTATGTTTTTTTCCTGTCGGAAATGTTTCAACAACTGAAAGATGTTCGAAAAGAGTTTATTCATGTGTTTCTGAATTAAGTTTTTCCGAAATATATGTAAGTGATACCACGTCGTTGAACGAAAAGCAGCCCTATGTTGCAATGAATCCGCCATCTAACTGCGTTTTAGTAAAGTCTCTTCCGTTTCTTAAATCAAGTTAATTAAATTTCTTCGGTGAAACGAAATAAGACTTAAATGATTCTGATGAGTAGAAATATTATTGGGAGGATTTAAAAAAAAAGTGATTTCATTAAATCATCAGTAAAGTGGCGGATTCATTGCAATAGGTGGCTGCTTTTCATTCAATGATTATACTATCAATATATATATGTATGTCATTTATATATCTTTCAGGAAAATGTAATTCAAAGGCACATATATAAATTTTTTTTGACTGTCTTTGTTACAACACTTCTGGCAAGAAAAAAACGGATATAACAGCGAGATAATGTGCGTGTCCACACAAATCGTGAGAAGAAACTTTAGTTGTATGAGAAAAATATAAGGAGTTGTACAATGGCCGCTCATAAATAATGATTTAAATTCTATCAATAATTTATAGTGAGATCAAGTAAGATGAGTTTATATAATAGAAGCATTTTACTTCAGAATCGGAACTCAGCTCTAAAATTGAAGACGACTAGTACAAAAACAATCCCGAATTTAGCCAAAAATTAATGATGTCGAGGAAGGATAGAATATTTGCAATTATTAAACTCATCAGTGAGTGAATAATACATTAAATATTTGTTCTTCTCTTATTATATTTAATTTATTTTGGTGTCTTTATAGTTTTTACACAAGCAAAAATAGTGATTTTTTCTACAATTGCATTATTTGTATAATAAAACACTCACGATGGAATTTTGTTGACGTTTTTATTAGGTTTTCAACCTGATTATACATATTATAAAAAAAAATTATATTTTACACATTTTCCACATGGGTGCCATCACAGGCAATTACACATTGCAGGGTGATGGCACCCATGTGGAGAATGTGTAATCAAAATAAAAGTTTTAGTTTCTCCGATCTGTATTGTAATCAAAGATTAGTGTACTGACTCTGTGTCATATGAAAATTTCCTCCTTGCGCCCCAATTGAGTTTTTTCTATGGGGGGGGGGGAGAATTCGCAGAACGGTTTTTTGTGGGTGCATAACAAGTCCGTTTCTTGCGATACATGTACGGTTCCAACGCTGTTTGGGGTTTTCGCATACGCTGAGCATTTTGCGATGAAAAAAAAATGGGTGTTGCCATTGGAAATTTTCGAGTTTCTGTAACTATAACTGTAACCGTGACCGCCATTTTGTTGCCTTTCACAGAATCTCGAGCTCATACCTCTGAATAGTTATATCTGAAATTTCATCTCGATTGGTTGAGCGAACTGGCCGCTAGAGCTCCATATATCGGCTAAGTTTTTTTATGACCACCCTGTACATTTTTATATCAGATGAAATTCTTGACAGAGAATTACAATTTTTTTCAGTTGGTATGAGAAAATGGCAACAATAAAATACATTGTTTTCCAACTACTTTCTTTTACTTTCTCCAGAAATGAGTACTTGAATTGCCATCTCCAAAGAAATAGTGGCAATTTTTACTAAAAAATGAAAAACTTGATAATAAATTGAAATTTAATGTTCAAATAAATTACAGATGAAAGTACGTTTTTCCCTATACTAAGATGTAAAAATGGATTATGTGCTATGCTTAGAAGTTTAAAAAATCGCTGCAGAGTTTTTCGTTATTCAATCGTACAACGATACATCTGATTTGTTACATGACTAGCCTTTGTACCGTAACTTTTTTTTAAAGATGATACATTATTTTTTCTCCGAAAGAAATGTCATATCAGGTGCTAAAATATTAAATTTTAACTCCCAACGAAATATTTGTAAAAATGTAAGACGGTAAAACATTGTTACATATTTTACGTTTATTATTTTTATGTAGTATTATTAAGCATACCAAAACTTTCAATTAATTCTGTTACATTCTATAGCATATATTTGTATACAATATTAAAATTAAATCAACTTGATGTAGTAGTATTATTATAAATGTAAAGCATTTGTTAGTACATTTGTATAGCTTTTATTTATAACACGTTTAAGCATACCACAGTTTTAAATTATTTACGTTATTTTGAACTGAAATTTGTTTAATTATAACTCGAGTTACTTGTATTGAAATACAGAAATATCATATATTTAGAGCTTAGTGCACCGCTAGCATCTGTTATAATGTTCCGATTATGCTCGCGAACAGGATCAATGAATAGAACAAAACAGAGACCTTGGCAGATATTGTATAGGTGATAATATGTAATTTATCAAATTCTCTTGCATTGTTCACTAAAATTGTATTGAGCGTTGAAGCATAGTTACAGTATACACGAATGGGGTTTTGAAAATGTATATCTGATTTTTTCGATATGATTTAGATGCACGTATTGATTTATGTACAACGTTAATTTCGAAATTTTATCCTATTTAAAAAAAACTAATTCGACGTGCCATTCCCAAAACTTTCTTCTATGTGAAACGTAAATTTTAATATTTCAAAAATTAGTTACAGATTTTAATTCTTTAATATTATTAATTAAATACTATACCAAATTTGATTTTTATCTTAAATTTCTGCTTCATCAAATCATCAGTGTAAAATAATTTATATGAATCATGATATTTATTAAAATAAATAGTTTTCATTCATTCAATTATCATTTGCTGTTTGCAAATAGACAGATTAGAAGGACACAAAATCCTGTGTCTGCGCGAGCCGATAGGCAACATCATAATAGTAGATGTTTTCAAATTCAAGAAAAACCAACTAGTTATAGTTAAACACTCACACAAAAAATTGGTTCAATTATGCGATAATTGTAGCAAACACCATGTCCAATCATTAATGTCTCTCCTGTGGACATGTTAAATTTCTATATTGATGTTATAAGCAATAACTCTTGACACACATTTATACTTATTCTAGTGAAAGATATGTTTTTTAGCGGCCAAACCCGATTTTGAGCCAAATCAGATTAGTCTCTGCCAAACTATTTTTCCTAACGCCAAATAGATAAATTAGTTTTTCCTACGCTAAACTTGTTTATCTAAATGCCCATAGGATACTCTAGTTTTTCCTAAGTAAGAAGGTAATCGTTCATTTTTATCTTTAGACTTAACCATTTAACCCCTGAAACTATTCAGGAAATCGCCTTATTAGAAAGAACCTATATCCAAATTTTGAAGCATATCCTTAAATTCTACGTCAAAAACCCTTTATTTAAAATATGGGGGGTTACCTACATTGTCCTTTCTTTTACACTTAAACAATAAACATCCACAACTAATCACGGAGGAACCTTCTCAGAATGATCCTTATCTAAAATTTTAAATGAAAACTAATAATTTTGGATGAAAAATCCATTTCTCTAAATTAATGGTGGGGGATTAGCCTCCCGTTTGCCTCCCCCTTTATTCTTATCCAATGAATTCCCAAAACTAATCAGAAAAGTACCATATCAGAATGAACCTACATCCAAAATTTGAAGCAAATCGGATATTTCTATCACGAGTTATCGCGTTACGTACTTACGCACGTACATACATACATACATACATACAGAACCTGCGAACCCATTATTTCTCAGGCTTTGACGCCTGTAAGCTGAAAACGCGTAAAATTACATTGGCCTAGGATAAACTACATCAGCCTAGGAGAAACTGGAATGTTGGCGCTGAGGCGGTTATTGAATTCAATAAAATCACGCCAAATCTAATTGGCCTAGGATAACCTAGATCAGCCTAGGATAAACTAGTTCAGACCAATAAACAACAGGCTAATCTAATTTATCCTTTAAGAGTTAGGCCAAACTAGTTTGGCCTAGGAAAAACTAGTTTGTCCTATTGGCCTTAGGACAGACTAGTTTGGCCTAAGAAAAATTAGTTTATCCGATGGGCATTATGATAGACCGGTTTGGCCTAGGAAAAACTAGTTTATCCGATGGGCGTTAGGATAGACCGGTTTGGCCTAGGGAAAACTAGTTTATCCGATGGTCGTTAGGATAGACCGGTTTGGCCTAGGGAAAACTTGTTTATCCGATGGGCGTTAGGATAGACCGGTTTGCCCTAGGGAAAACTAGTTTATCCGATGGGCGTTAGGATAAACTAGTTTGGCCTAAAATCGGGTTTGGCCTGTAACATATACATGATCTAAGCCAATATATATATATATATATTTAGAACGCCCTGGTATGATCACGTCAGTTTAAAAAAAATAAGTCATGCGAGTAGTCTTTAAAATAAATTTTTATAGTGGTTAATATTCCTTACACAGCCTGGTTTGAACTGTTTTTTTTTTCTCAGTTTGTATGAAAAAAATGGCAATAAAAAGATAGAGTGATCTATTGTTCTCCAAATATTTCCCTTTACTTTAAATAGAAATGGAATACTTCAATTGGCACCACCAAAGAAATGATAAAATCAAGAAAACTATTTGGATGTGCCAATTCCAAAATTGTGTTCTTTTTTATGCATGGCAATACTTCAAAATTCGCCAAAACAGAGCCAAAATAAATGGCATTCTATGCCCATCATATATAAAATTTCATGTCCTAGTTCTTGAAACAAGACCATCGGTAAAATCGTATAACTCATGAAAATACATCATAGCAGTACCAAGTTCTTTTCAAGAACACATAATCAGCAACAAATCAACGTCTAATGGGATGAAAAATTTCATGAAAATCTGTGTATTAGTATTTAAGATAGAATTTTTGCAAAAATTGCTAAAAATTCAGCATATCAATAAGATAGTTCTAAGTACATTATGAAAGCGATAGAGAAATGTAACATTAAAAATCAAAATAAACTGTTCTGTAGTATGAAGAAGAGTTTGAATTCAAAGGATGAATTGAAAAATGTTTACTAATCTTAATTGCTAAATGATGTAAAATAAGATTTTAAAAATTGCAAAAATAAGTTTATTCGACTGCTGTTTTGAATTCTTTGGTTCTCAAATTTCCTAATACAGGGCTTTAAAACGGACCAACTTTCATTGCTCGCAGTAGATTAAAATTACTTAACAATGTGCGATCTTTTTTTCTCCTGTGTAAAATCATGATGTTAGATAACATGAAAAATGAATGTTATTAGTTTAAAAAAAATTAAGTTGATTACAAATATACATATATGTATATATGTGTGTGTGTGTGTGTGTGTGTGTGTTTGTGTATGTGTAGAATAAGAGATTTATTTCCTAATTTAATCGTATGATAGAAAAACATGCAGAATTTATTGGAATATATGCTTTGCTTGAACAATCCAATTTAGTGATCTCTAAGCCCATTACATAAGCAACTTTCTACATGTTTTAAATATTTTCTACCGGAATTAGATTGTGTATTGCTTTTAGTACATCTTTTCGTATCTTATATAATATTCTGCAGTATTAGCTTATATGATTATTTTCGAAGTATAAGATAACGAAATATGTTCTTTTTTGGGGAACATAAGCTGCTTGTTATATTAAAATATCTGTAGTACATATAGAATCCCTTCTAAATTTCTGTTATAGATTAGAATGCATTCAATAAATATAAATATTATTAAATGTATAATTAGAAAAGGACAATCAAAATAATTTTTCTGATTCGTAGATTACGATTGTATTTTATAAATAAGTGGAAAATTTTACAGTCGAGAAAAAAAAAAAGTGAACTACCCCTGCAAACTACTCAACAAATTGTTGTAGAAGAAAGTTACTGGTACCAAACGATTGAAAATAAAGAATGAAGTCTAATTTTAAATTAATGTATAAAATATTCTCTAGGGGGCCATCTACATATTAAATAAGCAGAGTAGCCGATATCATTTATGTATCCCTGTAAATACTATCTGATTTCTCTTATACAGTAACGTGTAGAATTTACTAGCAGTTAGTTTATGAAGTAACTTTTAGTAAACCTCAGCAACGTATATCAACTTCATTAATGCAAAATAGATTTTATTATATATTTACAATTATAAGAGATATTATTAAAACACGCCCCACACAATGTTTGTCCCTATACCATTATTTAATGGAATACTTTTGTGTAGCCCTGTAAATTAATAACAAATATTATTTGTACAGAATGTATATTTTAGTATAAATTTCATAAATGCATATCAGTTTTATTATGTTTGATTGAGTGTAACACCATTAAAAAAACTTGAAGCTATTTTTTTCCATTAGGCGTAATATAACCGATTTATTTTGATTGTCCCCGTAATTCAACTTTTTATCGATTTTCATAAATGTTGAAAAAACTCGACGCAATTATGCAATAATTATATATTTTATACTTAAAATGGTTCGATTCGGTAATTTTTGCTTTGTTCTATGCGGATAGGTGGACAGACGTACTGAATGGCGACTATAGGCTTTACGTATTTTCATAATTATGAACTTTATCTAAAAACATATTATATAATTTTGAACCTAATACGTAACATCAAAGTTATGCTCTACTATAAAAAAAACATATTATGTAATTCTAAAAATACATATGTATTATTTAATTTATACATTACCCTGCAACACCAATGAAATAAGTTTTAACTTTTTGAATGAATGTATAGCGTAAAATGTGCAAATATTTTGCTACTGTGTTACACCGCAAAAAAAAAAAAAAAAAAAAAAAAAACCATTTTAAGACATTTTCGCAATTGTGCCATTCAAAAAGTAATAAAAAATTTTACTTTTGTCATAATCTTACAATGTGCAACAAAGTAACAGATGTATATGTATAATGTAAAAATTTTATGTAAAGTACTATATACAGCAACATTGTTATCAAACCTTATGCATCTTTTATAACTCCAAAATAAGAAAAGTTCAAAGGAAAGACGCATTTCCTTTCTAAAAGTAGCTAAAACAATGACACATATTACTACTATATGTAACTGTTGGAATCTTTTTAAAATATTTTCTCTGGGATTTTTATATTGCATTTTGAAAAGAATATTTGAAATTTTTGCAGTGAATTCGAATAAAGGAGGTGATATTTTGACAAATGTATTTATATATGCTCTAAAATCAGTGATGTGTTCAGAGCAAATTTATAATTATTTTTAGCATTTTTTACAAATACTCTGGAATAAAAAAAAGTGCATGTAATTTTACAAAATAATAAATGGTTATTAAAAGCTCACAAAACAGACTGTGAATATATAAGATTACCAGTTTAAGGTGAGGGGGGGGCTGTCTGGCGTATGATATTTTAAAATTTCTGCAGTGGAAGTGGAAATTTGTCTTTTGATATCATTATTACTTTTGATACAACCATTTTTTTTCTTTTAATTTGTTTGTCAAGTGTCCACACTATCATTTTGATTATCTTACCATTTATAATATTCTGACGGACTCTCCAGGCCTCCGGCACTTGTATAGAACTTATTTTAAATCATCATCACCACCCTTGACAAACTTCATTGGGGAAACACCTCATGGGGCATTTTTTACCTTTTTAAAACATATAGGACTTTATTTTGATACACAATCTCTTCATCTGTATATATATTTTTTAAAACCCGGACTCTCCAGGCACTTTAATGACATCTGGATGGGAACTCTATCCAAATTATCCTTTTTTTACTTCTATATTGTAAATTTTAGTATTTAATTTTTTTTTAATTTTCTACATTTGCTTGTCTGTATCTTGATTGGATACCCCATCCAGACAGTTTTGAATTTGTCGTTTCTTTATTTTGTATTATTACTCTTTGTTTTGCCGCAGCATGTCCCTCAAGGGATTTTGTGCCACTAAAATCCATACAAACAAACAAACAATTTTATTTTTTTGTAATTTTCTCTTTACATTATTTTTTTCTTTTCTTTTGTTGCTTTTATTTTTTTTATTTAAAGAAGTCTTTTATTATTCATTCAACCTCCGCGTTGAGCGGCCAATTTTCGTCGGCGCACTCTACCTACGACCCGAATAGTCCTAGTCTCGACCACGGATAGCGCCAAAATTTCTTACTTACGACCCAAATACCTTGGATTTTAAATAGAAAACGAAAAAGAAAAAAAAAAGTTGCAATTGAAATCGGACAAATTTACCAGAAAAATTAGACAAATGGAAGATATTGAAAGACGGTTAGCGAGCGGGTGGGGCTCTAACAATAGTAATTTTCCTAGCCTTCATCCCAAACATATGTGTCTCAAACAATAAAAGACTTTTATTATTCATTTACGAAGTTTGACTTAAAATAAAATCTGCATAAGTTGAACTGTCAAGAAACAGTTTTTCATCATTCAATGCTATTTATGAAAATCAAATGTCATTCAAAACTTTGCATTCAGAATATCAAAATCCTTAGACAACTTGTATAATTTTAAAGTAGGATTTAAAAAGTCTTTAAAATTTAATGGCAATAATATATGCAGTGAATTGACAAGTTACCATCTATTTAAAATTTCTTCGTAAATGTTTAACGTTCTATAACATATCAAAGTAACATTTGAGCTGATCTCAGGGAAATATGAAATAAATTTTAACTGAAAATAACATAAATCGAGATTTTTGAAATTCTTGTATTTACATTTTAGGAGTACAAAATGAAATAAATTTATTTATTCTTTTAACGTAAACATTTTCAATTTATCTTTTAAATTCTTGAAAGAGCTGATGTTTTGAATTTTGCAACAATGTAATTTAATGTTATTACAAGGTGCTTATTTTAAAGGAAATGGAAAACATCTTGCAAAAATGTTTTTATAAAGAAGTTTACTACAAAAATCATATCGTATGAGTTTGAAACTACTTATAAAATATCTAAGTTATACGTTACTATAAACCATAAATCCTATATCTCTCAAACTACATATGTGAAATCTAAATTATACATTATTATAAAAAACATATTATATAACTCTGAAATTACATATGCAATATTTAAGTTATGCATTAGTTCAAAATCATATTATGTAGTTTAAAAAAATACGTATGAGGTATTTAAGTTATGCATTACAATGCAACATCAACGAAATAAGATTTAACTTTTAGAATAAATGTATAGTGTTAAATGAGCTTTTGTTATTGTCTTATTTCCAAAAAGGAGAAGAAAAACCTTTTTTAAGGACATTTATGGATCTGTGACATTCAAAAAAGAACTAAAAAATGTATGTAACTTTTGTCATAATTTTACTATGTGCAAGAAAGTAACATAAATATAATGCAAAAATTTTGTCTCAAACACAACATACAGTAACGTTCTTATGAAACCTTTTGCATTTTTTTAAATAAGAAAAATCCAAAGGAAGGAAGAATTTTCTTTCTAAAAATGGCTAAAACATTGACACACATTATTACTTTATATAACTGTTAGAATATTTTTAAAGATATTTCCTCAGGAATTTTGATGTTTGATATTGCATTTTCAGAAGAATATTTGAAATTTTTGCAATGCATTCTTTTAAAAGAAGGTGATGTTTTGACAAATGTATTTTTTACATGCTCTAAAATCGGTGATATGTTTAAAGTAAATTTATAAGTTGTTTGTAACATTCTTTACAAAAACTCTAAAAATCAGTAAAAATCGCATTGAAATTCTCAGTAAAAACTGCTAGAATAAAAAAAAATCGTAAATAGAAACATTTAGTTTCAAGTCAAATTGTATTTCTGAATGTCAAAAAATCACCAAAAAACTCGAAAAAACGCTAAAATCGTATTGAAAATATCTAAAAATTTCCTAAATATAAAAAAAGTCTCAGGAATCAAAATTTACTCTATTGGTGTAAAAAACTGTAATTGGTAATATTTGATGAATGGAAAAAGGTCATAACTAAATGCACATTGTCTAGAAAAATCTCTAAAATCCGCGTTGAAAACCTCATTAAAATTTGCTGAAATTCAAAGTTAGTAGAAGACAAAATTTCGTACATTACGCTAAAATTTTAAATAAAATCTATTTCCATATCAAAAAATAGCCGAAAAAAACACTGACACCCATATTCACCAACTCGGGTTAACGCTTGAGTCCGTGTTAAATGCTGGGCATGAAAGACTACTTAGGAAATAGCCTTTAGAAGAAGAAAATCGTTCCGTGAAATACACTGCTCAAAACAATTAAAGGATATTGCAGTTTTAGGTGGATTTCGTATCTGGGAAGCTTTTTAGCTGATTGATACATGGTCGACAGACATAGTAGGTTATATGAGAATAAATTACACATGTTTGGAAGAAAAAATGCAATTTATTGCTCATTTGTGTACAAAAGGAAAAAAACACAATTTGTGCATATGAGAAAAAGAGAATAAGAAAAGGTGTTTTCTTCAAAGAAAATCATTTTCAGTAGGGGGTATGGTTTCCACGGGCGGCCAGCAACGTTGAACACCTTTGAGGCATGGACTCAATGAGGCTATTAATGACGAGTTGGGATATTCTGCCCCACACTTCCCGAAGAGCTCTTTCCAGTTCTTGGAGAGTTTGTGAGGGTTGTTGGCGGCCAGAAACTCGTCTTCCTAGAGCGTCCCAAACGTGCTCGATTGGATTCATGTCTGGAGAACACGCTGGCCATTCCATTCGAAAGATTCCTTCCTCGAAAAGGAAATCCTCCACCAGGTTTGCACGATGTGACCTGCAGTTATCGTCCATTAAAATGAAGTTATCTGCGATTGCTGCAGCGTAAGGGACTACAATAGGTGTGAGGATCTCATCCCTATATCGGCGACCAGTCAGAGCTCCCTCTCGAATGATGCAGAGGTCAGTGCGCCCATCAATGGAGATGCCACCATACACCAATACTCCTCCACCGCCAAATCTGACACTTTCGTGTACGAACGCAGAATTATTCCTACTGCCACGGTCCCTCCAGATGAAAATACGCCTATTATCCGGATGCACAGAAAAACGGGACTCGTCAGAAAACAGAATATTGCTCCATTCATTTCTCCTCCATTTGACATGCTCGGTTGCCCACTCCCTGCGGTCGCGACGATGCCTTGGTGTTAATCTAACACATACCATCGGTCGGCGAGCATACAGACCTACAGCATGGAGCCGGTTTCGGACAGTCTGAGTTGAAATCGTGGTGCCTGTAGCCGAGCGAATGTGTTGTTGGAGAAGAGTAGCGTTCATGTTTCGGTGTCTCCGAGCTGTTAACGCTAAATACCGATCGTCATTGGGCGTTGTTGACCGTCTACGACCTTGCCCTGGTCTTCGGCTTGCACATCCACTCTTTAAAAAACGGTTCCAGATCCTGGAAATGACACTTTGTGACACTCCAATGGCTTGACCTACTTCGGCTTGAGTTTGGCCCCCTTCTAACCTACCAACAAGTCTCCAAGCTTCTGAATCTGTCAAATGACTTCGCTGAGACATCGTACTCATCGAAACAAAGCAATCACTGAATGCCGATCATCCTTGTCTTCATTCTCTTTTATCCAGTTGAAAGTCAAATTTCATTTGCTGCCGCTGAAGCGACGTTTTTGACGTCGAACTCAAAATTTGCAAAATTGCATACTCCACAGTTTGTAAACCAGAAAAACTTGCATTTGTGATTCTCTTCTTCTATTTTCGGCAAAAAAAATTTCGTTTATATCTTTATTTTACATAAAACTTCAAATATCCTTTAATTGTTTTGAGCAGTGTACATTTGAAATAGGTTGCGCTTATATAGAACAGTTCCATGGTTCGCGTTTTGTTTACATTTATCCTGTTCATGTTCGCTTCATTCCGGAGGAAAATATAATCAAATTAACTAATAGTTTTATTGACATAAGACTTCTAGTTGATATGAAATAATTTTATTCTGATATTCGTGACCTACGCTTGTTGCCATTTTGTCATTTAGTTCCAAAATCATGACTCAGTATTAATGCATTGCATAAGAGTATTGCATGTATGTATCTATGCATTGCATGTATCTATGTATTATGCATGTATCTAGTAATGCATTGCATGTATCTATGTTCATGTCCAGAAATTAACAACGAGTACAGAGTTAACCCGCGTTGGTGAGTACGGGTGTAAGAATGGCATTGAAAATCCGCTAACAATTCAGAAATCCCTGCAAGAGTTCCTAATAAATTTTAGTGAAAAAAGAACAACAGGATTATACTACATTGAGTTAAAAGTGTGAGCTGTATTCCTTTTATTAATGTGGAAAATCGTCTGGAAACATAAAAAAAACCACTAAAACTGCATAAAAATAAAATTTAATAAAAATATCAATAATCAGGCTTTGAAGTGCAAAATATCATATATATAGAGGTACCTGCTTTCCAAACTTTTAGCTCAACGTAAAACGGTTTCTTCAGAACATTGTGGACAGACTCACACATAAACTTCTTTCATTATTATCATAGATAAATTTAAAATATATTATTATATTATAACTGCATTTAATATTTAACATTATTATTTCTTTTTTGTATAAATTTATATTCCGTAAACAGAAAAGTACATTCAACAATGCATGAAATAAATTCCTTCAAGATGAAAGTTTTTTTATTTATTTATTCTTTGCAAGGTTTACATACCTTATTCTAACTTAAAGGAAATATCTAGTAGAGTGTAAAATTATCCGTTGCTTTATCTATTAAAATTGATCATTTATGAAAATTTATCAATGAAAACATAAATTACTTTGAAAAGATTCTTTTTTAGAAAATTGTGTTTCCTCTTTGAATTTTTAGCTGGCGATACAGCTAGCCAACTTATAAGAGAATATCATTGATCCGAAAAGTTAATTAATAAGATAAAGCATACAGATATTTAATTGACGAAAGTTTTCAGAAGAAATATTTAATTAAAATAAAATATATCCTTGTCGTAATAAATGGTATGTTAAAAATTAGTGATAAATTCACCTTGAGTAAATAATTAAATATCGTTTAAAGAACAAATAATATGCATTAAACGTCCTTGTATAAATTATAATAAAGTAAATATTATTTTTTAAGAAATGCCACTGTTTTCAAAAAATTCTCAGTCATATCACAAAACAATTTAAGAAAAAATGTGATTTAACAAATTACTACAACCATTCAGAATTTTTTTTTTCAAATTGGAGTTTAAGATTTTAAAATAAATTCTATATTAAAATAACAACAACAATAATAATAATTATTATATATATGTAATATTTAAAAAATATCACTATTTTCACTTTTTGTATTTTGTATCAAATTCTTATAAAAATCTACTTTTACTTATATTTCAGTAACATATTAAATTTTAATTATCATCTAATTTCCCCCTTTTTCCTTAATTCGGCGAAATTTACTATTTATTTTCCTAAAAAAGAACTCAAATGTAGTATTAAAATGTCAATTTTTCATTTAGAATTCTTAACCTATCTTATTATTTTACTTAGAATTCTTAATCTATCTTATTATGTCATTTTTCCTTTTAGAATAAAAAATAATCTTTCAGAAGTTTTATTTTTAATATTTAATTAAATTTCGTCGGCAATTCCATAAGTCATTTCGATCTTTTAGCCGGCGTATATCTTTTCAATTTGGAAGGCTTTCGCGGCTTGAATATAGTTCAAACGTGATGTCCTGCTTTCTAGCCAATAACTTTATTGGATACATCCTGTTCAGGCCCACAGACGCAAGGTCATTGGTGTTCGACGCAAAGGCTGTAATATTCCAAGTATCTTACCCACTTAAAACGGGTTGACACTGGCTCAGAGTTCAGAATTTGTCTGATTTTCCAATTGCCAAAAGGAACCTGTCGAAAGAAGTAGTTAAATAGAACGTTTTTGCCATTTTGTTTTCAAGATGTGAAGTTTGATCATTCACTTATGCATGAGTGGCAGACTTACTGAGATCCGATTGCGTTGCGGATTAGTTTTGTGAACTTATACAACATTAAAGTGCAAATGGCGTTATCACTTGTTTTAATTGGAGAAACTGCCTCTCATTTCAAATCCAATCCCCATATCTCTCCGGCCACGAAATCTATGGGAAAATTGACCGTTCATCTGTGATAAATAATTTTCATATTATCAATCATCATCATTCGTATCATTATTTTCGTTTCATCTTATCATCATCTGTCCATCTGTGATAATGGGATTTTCGTATCATCTGTATATATATATAAACCATCAAAAGTATTAACTCTGCCCGAACTAGTACACACCCCTCTCAAAAAACTCCTTTAAAAGTCAAAACTCAAGAAGAAAAAATACAACAAGAAAATAAAAAAAAAGAATTAAAAACAACAGGCTGCAGCCTCATCAGCGATGGGTTTTATAGCTAAAAGCAGCTGAACATTACAATTTATCAAAAAATGTATAAGTGGCAGTGGGTTTTGTCTAGAGCGGAAAAATAGCAAAATTAAATATATTATAACATTTGACGGCTGCATTTCATACGCTTCCCCACTGGACCCTACGCCACATTAGTAAGTGAATGCCTCACCTGCATAATAGTTAAAAATGAAAATATGTTCGTTGAACAAAACACACATCCCCGACTCAGCCACATTGTCACAACCCAAAACAAAACAAATTGAACTAACTAGGATGTGCACGAAGTGTGAGTTACCGATTTTGACAAAAGTGGTATCGTTGGAAAGATCTCATTGAGAGCAGCAAAAAACTCAATGGAACTAACCGTCGCAAATGAGTCGTTATCGAGATATCCGACAATATATGTGACGCAACTAGCGCATACTTAATGAGGCACCGTAAAAAATTTTAGTCTCGATTTTAACTAAAATGGTATCGTTGAAAAGATATCATCGTGAGGATTAAAAAACTCAATGGAATCACCCGTCAGAAATGAATTGTTTTCGAGATATCCGACAATATGTGTCACATTTTTAATACACACTTCTAGGAAACTGCATTAACTAGGGAAGAGCAAAAAGTATAATTCACCAATTTTGACAAAAGTAATATCGTTGGAAAGATCTCATCGAGAGCAGTAAAAAACTGAATGGAACGATACGTCGCAAATAAGCCGTTATCGAGATATCCGTCAATTTATGTCACTTAACTAGTGTACACTTAATGCAGTTTCCTAGAAGTGTGTATTAAAAATGTGACACTAATTGTCGGATATCTCGAAAACAATTCATTTCCGACGGGTGATTCCATTGAGGTTTTTAATACTCACGATGATATCTTTTCAACGATACCACTTTAGTTAAAATCGAGACTAAAATTTTTTACGGTGTCCCATTAAGTATGCGCTAGTTGCGTCACATATATTGTCGGATATCTCGATAACGACTCATTTGCGACAGATAGTTCCATTCAGTTTTTTACTGCTCTCGATGAGATCTTTCCAACGATATTACTTTTGTCAAAATTGGTGAGTTATACTTTTTGCTCTTCCCTAGTTAATGCAGTTTCCTAGAAGTGTGTATTAAAAATGTGACACATATTGTCGGATATCTCGAAAACAATTCATTTCTGACGGGTGATTCTATTGAGTTTTTTAATCCTCACGATGATATCTTTTCAACGATACCATTTTTGTCAAAATCGGTGCCTCACACTTCGTGCACTTCCCTAGTAAGTAGAAATCATTTTCCAAACAACAAATCCAAAATCAATCTAGGTCTGTTGCCAATCGGTGCAGCACTTCATCATAGACCTGTCCTTTGACAGACTTTAGATAATACAAGTCATGCACTGACATCGAGAAGCAAATGGTCAATAATAAAGAGAATCCGCAAAATCAGAATATATTTTAATAAAATTAAGCGGTATATTGTTTTTATAATGAAGATTACTTTTAAAGTGAAATAGATCCTTATGAAACAGATACTTTACATAAGGAGCTGCAACAAGGAGTACTTTTCATTCAACGATGTGATATCACTTGTATATCTTTCAGAAAATTTTAATTCAAAGACACATATATAAACTCTTTCTGATCACCATTCATTTCTTGCAACACTTTTGACAGAGAAAAGAAAAAATGGATATAACAACTACATAATGCACCTGTCCACACAAGTTGTGAGAAAAAACTAGTTCTATAAGAAAAATATTGAAGTTTTGCAATGGCCGCTCAGAAATCCTGATTTAAATCCTACCGAAAGCTTATGGGGAGATCTAGTAAGACGAGTTTATAAAAATGGAAGCCTTTTTTCTTCAGCATAGGAACTTAGATCTAAAATTTTGGATAAATATTAGAAAACAAAATCCCGAACTGTGCCAAAAATTAATGATGTCGAGGAGCGATGGAATATTTGCAATCATTGAACTCGCAGGGGAATTCATAATACATTAAATATTTGTTTGTTCGGTTACTATATCGAATTTATTTTGCTGTCCTTAAAGTTTTTACAGATGCAAAAATAGTGATGTTTTGTACAAATGCTTTATTTTCGTAATAAAATATTCGAAGTTGAATATTGCTGATTTTTTTGCGTTTCAGCTTGATGATACATATTATAATGGTAGAAGTTTGATTTGTTTTGAAATTTATAAAAAAATTAATATTTTTTGCTGTTCTTGTAGTTCGTACACTCATTGTATATAATCTATGTTACATAATATTATTATTAGACATTATTTCATAATGAAAATGTATTCCTTCTATTACTGGGGCAAAATAGCATCGAAACATAAAAAAAGCTAAGTATCTTATAAAATATAAAATTAAATAAAATCTATTAAACCTCAATAATCGTCTGGAAGGCGCAAAACTTCATATATAGAGGTACCTTCCTACCAAATTTTATAGCTCATCGTGAAACGGTCTCTACAGACCACCGTCAATACACTCACACACAAATTTCCTTTTTTAGGTGCGTTCGTAATTATGCAAATGCGTAGCACCTATTGTTGTCGTTCAGTCCGTCCGTCCGTCTGTCTGTCTGTCCGCATATAACAACGCAAAAACTACCAAACCGAATTGTTTGAAATTTTATATGTATAATTATTACATAATTTTATCGAGTCATTTCAAGTTTTATGAATATCGGATGCACAGATCAAGTACAGGGACAATCAAAAGTATTCCGTTACGTTACGGTCAATGGGGAAAAAAGTTTCAAATGCATTCTGATCGTTTCAAATTTAAAATACATAATTATGACCTAATTTTGTCGAACTATTTCAAATTTTATCAAAATCGGATGAATAGTTCAGTTACAGGGGCAATCAAGTATATACCGTTACATTACGGTCAATGGGGGAAAATGTTTCAAATACATTTTAATGGTGTTACACGCATTCGAACGTAATAAAATGCATATGTATCTATGAAGTACATATTATATATACATTTTGCACAATATGTGGTGCAAAGAACATTTGTTATTGATTTACAAGACCACACAAAGGTATTCCATTACATAATGGCATAGGGAGAACATTATTTGTTGCGCATTTTAATTGTAATTATTTACAATTTTATGAGATTGATATATGAGAGTGATATTTTAAAACTTTGTTATCATACGAACGCACCTCATTTGCTGCGCTTTACGGGCAATTTCCAACTTCTTATTATAGTAGGTTCATTTTAAATATATTACTGTATTACAACTGCATTTAATATTTCTCTTTATTATTTATTCATTTCATATTTTTAATTCCGCTAACAGAAAAGCCTTTTTATCAGTGCATGAAATAAATTTCTATAAGATGAAAGTTATTTGTCTATTTACTTATTTTTGCCAAGACTTACAAATCATATTCTAATTTAAATGAAATAATTAGTGGAGTGTAAAATTATCCGTTGCCTTATCTATTAAGATTGATCATTTATGAAAATTTATCAATGAAAACATTAATTCTTGTGAATAGATTCCTTTTACGAAAGTATGATTCCTCTTTTTATTTTTAGCTGGCGATATAGCTAGGTAACTTATAAGCGAATACCATCGATTCGAAAAGTTAATTAATAAGATAATGCAGATAGATATTTTATCGACGACAGTTATCATAAAAATATTTAATTAAAAGAAAAATAACCTTTACCCTAATAGATGGTATGGTAGAAATTCAATGATAAAATCACCTTGGGTAAATAATTAGAAATCATGTAAAGTACAAATGAAATCCATTAAGTTTTCTTTGTAGAAAATATAGTAATGTAAATATTATTTTAGAAAGAATGTGCCACGGATTTCAAAGAAGTTTCCAACATATAACAAAGTAATTTAAGATATAAAAAAGTTATGTTACAAATTAGTACAACGATTCAAAGAATGAAATTTAAGTCTTATGAATAAATTCTATAATAATATTTTCCCTCAATTTTTGTAAACAACGCATGTTTATTTTACATTTAAATAAAAGTGAAACATCTCGGAGAGATTATGAATCATACTGTCATTTTCTTCCTAAAAGATTTACTAATTTTTTTATTACAAAATAAAGAGGTTATAGTGTTTCTTCCTTTCTGAACTCATTCAGTTTCTTATTTAATTATATCTACAATATCTGTATTATAAAGGACAAACATATCTGTGTGTAACGCATGTACGTCCTTCTGCGAATGACAGCACTTTCAAACACATTCGTATAGAGAAAAAATGTATTTTTAAAAGCCATTTGTTCGAAAGCTGTGTTTCAATTTCTTTTTGAGATATTATTTTTTTGTAGTTTTTAATACTTTTTGTTATTGTAGCTACAGAAGTGTTCTAAAAATGCGGACACCACAAGGCTTCAGATATGATTCAGATATATTTGTTCTCGACTGAGAATAACATCCATTTTCCAAATCTATACATATAATAAAACAGTAGGACCCGGTGTGTCTGTACATTGAAGATAATTGACAAAAATGGAGTCAGGGCGATAAAAGAAAACCAATGAAACACAAAAAATTTTTTTTTGAATTTTTTGTCTGTCTGTCTGTCTGTCTGTTTGTTCGAGGTTATCTTCGTAACTACTGAATGGATTTTTATGCGGTTTTCACTAATGAAGAATGCACACTCCCGGGCAGTGTATAGGCTTTGTTTCATCAAAATCGGACAACAGACAAAAAAGTAACAAAAAGAAACAAAAGAAACTATTAGGTGCGCTGCTCACGTTTTTTAGTACATAACGTTTTTTAGTACATATAAAATCCAATAGATGTCACTGTGCGATTTTAAAACGCGCTATCGTTATGTTTTCGCCAGTCTACTTAAGTATGAGAAAGTTTCAAGCTGGCTGTCGTTCCATGTGGTTTAGTCGGTAGAACGTCAGTGCGCCATACTGATGGCCCGGGTTCGATTCCCAGCATGGAATTTTTTTTCACTATGTTGGCATTAACGCCTATAAGCAATTAAAAGAATTTGAAATATTGTATTCAAGGCGAATTTTCTCTCTGGGAAAATTTCCTTGCATTAATATGTCAGTGTAATTTTTTTTTCGATTTAATTTTTTTTTTCGAAACTTTGTTTTTCTTAAAAAATTACAGTAAATATTTGATATTTCCCAACGTTTTTTGAATGATCGACTTGCTTTTTTTTTTTAATGTATGTCTGAACCTTATCTAACTACTTCTTCAAGATTTCTTTAGATAAACCGACCAGCGTAGCGGGCGAAGGCCGCTAGTGGTTAATAAATATACTGCAAGTTTTAATTCGACACAAAAAAATGAAATTTATCGATAGTAATGATCTTTAGATGGTTTAATTGTTGTGTTTCAGATCAGTTTTCCTTAACATATCCAATCGCTTTCTCTCTGAATAGTTAATTGCAGAAATTACGGAAAACTAAGTTAACATTCCGATACAAAATTAGTGGTATTTATATCTTATTTTTGAAATTTCCCTGAAAACTCTGGGGACCCGTCACTAATAAAGAACATTATATTAATTGAAATTATTAAATGAATATGTTAATACTCTGATCTCTCTCTCTCTGAAATTATTAAAGAGATATATGGGTCAATCCATTTCAAGTGGTCCAGAAAATATAAAAATGGTCGCTCGACCATTTTTAAAAAATCTGAAATTTTTTGTACAACAACCCTAACATGACGGAAGTTCAAAATGACCGTTATTTTAATTTTACTATTTTTTGTTTGTGCATGGCGGCCATCTTTGTTTCATCGTGTTCAGCGATTTTCTCAGATACTAGGATACACAAAATTGTAAATATCTCGTCTTTTATTTTCCCAATTAAAACGGGGTTTGCAGCATTTTGTTCAGAATAAAATAGGCTAAATGTACCCGTTGTAGAATAATTTTGAAAAATAAATTTTTACAGGTGAAATTTTAGCACAAAATTTAAGATTTTTTCCAAAATCTATCCGTTTGCAAGAGGAAATTTTTCATGCAAGGGAAACTGTCAACATTACACAATTTTTTCTACAAATAGGTCAAAAGTTCGTGTACCCATACACCAAGTCCCAGATCTGGGAGTTAATTTCTCTTTGCGAAAAAAATTTCGAAATTCGTCGAAAATTTCAAATATCGCACTTTTTAGGCTTTGGTATCTCTGGTAGGGCACGATATAAAAATCTGAAACTCTGGCCTTTGATAGTATTATGTAGTAGTGTTATGTATAAAAAATTTCAAGAAGGAAATTTGACTACAAGCTGAGATATGACATGGACAATATGTGAAAACAATACCGCCAAACTATTGTAACCTACTATGTAATTGTTCAACAAGATTGTCAACCTTACACAATTTTTTCTACAAATAGGTCAAAAGAGCGTGTACTCATGCACCATGTCCCAGATCTGGGAGCTGATTTCTCTTCGCGAAAAAAATTCCGAAATTCGTCGAAATTTTCAAAAATCGCACTTTTTAGGCTTTAATATCTCTGGTGGAGCACGAGATAAAAATCTGAAATTCTGGCTTTTGATAGTATTGTGTAGTACTGTTATGTACAAAAAATTTCAAGAAGGCTATTTGACTATAAGCTGAGATTCGGTGATTAAAAAAATGTTAAGAAATGCTATTACGAGTACATTAGGAGAAATGAAATTAGTCTCTTTTATTACAATATTTACACAGAAAATATCGTTTGTTGAAAACAGTTAAATAATAAACATTTAATTTACAAAGATACTATATATGCTCTACAAAGAGCTTAACACTATTTACGAGAGATGTTGTGAGTTCGACCAGTTACTGTTGTCAGTCCATTAGGCTGTTCTTTCTCAAAATTTTATTTGAAGCCACCCAAGTCTTGTCATCCCTTGTTAACTTGAATAAAATTCTCTAGGTTTAATAATTGAAACACTGTCAACTCGATCAGTTGCAACCCATTGTCTGTAATTTACTTTTCCTGAAATGTGTTCCGAGTACAATTGTTGCAATAGTATTTCTAGTAGGTTTGTTCATCTGGACAAATAGTGCATTGGCTTAGCATACATTCTGAATTGTTTAAATCACACAGGAGCATTCTAAGAAGATATTTGTAATTAAAATTTAACATTGTACCATAAATAATTAATTTAAAATTTTGGAGGTGTGAAATATTACATAGTAGGTTACAATAGTTTGGCAGTATTGTTTTCATATATTGTAAATGTCATATCTCAGCTTGTAGTCAAATCTCCTTCTTGAAATTTTTTGTACATAACACTACCACACAATACTATCAAAGGCCAGAATTTCAGATTTTTATCTTGTGCTCCACCAGAGATATCAAAGCCTAAAAAGTGCAATTTTTGAAATTTTCGACGAATTTCAGAATTTTTTCCGCAAAGAGAAATCAACTCCCAGATCTGGGACTTGGTGTATGAGTACACGCACTTCTGATCTATTTGTAGAAAAAAATTGTGTAAGGTTGACAGTCTTGTTGAACAATTAAATAGTAGGTTACAATAGTTTGGCAGTATTGTTTTCTCATATTGTCCATGTCATATCTCAGCTTGTAGTCAAATCTCCTTCTTGAGATTTTTTGTACATAACACTACTACATAATACTATCAAAGGTCAGAATTTCAGATTTTTATGTTGTGCGCCACCAGAGATATCAGAGCCTAAAAAGCGCGATTTTTGAAATTTTTGACGAATTTCGGAATTTTTTTCGCAAAGAGAAATTAACTCCCAGATCTGGAACATGGCGTAAGAGTACACGCACTTTTGACCTATTTGTAGAAAAAATTGTGTAAGGTTGACAGTTTCCCTTGCATGAAAAATTTCCTCTTACAAACGGATAGATTTTGGAAAAAATCTTAAATTTTGTGCTAAAATTTCACCTGTAAAAATTTATTTTTCAAAATTTTTCTACCTCTGTATATTTAGCCTATTTTATTCTGAACAAAATGCTGCAAGCCCCATTTCAATTGGGAAAATAAAAGACGAGATATTTACAATTTTGTGTATCCTAGTATCTGAGAAAATCACTGAACACGATGAAACAAAGATGGCCGCCATGCACAAACAAAAAATAGTAAAATTAAAATAACGGTCATTTTGAACTTCCATCATGTTAGGGTTGTTGTAAAAAAAATTTCAGATTTTTTAAAATTAGTCGAGCGACCATTGCTGGACCACTTGAAATGGATTGACCCATATGCATTAATTCTCCTAATTGTCTGCAATTTTTTGTGATATTTTTAAAAATAAAATTCTTATAGTAGATTAATATAACTATAAATAATTTTAATAGTTGTAAATGTTTTAAAAACCTAATAAAATTGTTTATCTAATTGTATCATAAATTCAACTTTACAGTTTCACTATAAGTGCAATTTATCTTTTCCGAAAATGTATATGATTTTTTTCTAATGCATTAAAAAATTGTTTTACATTTCTTTTTTACTGGTATTTTCTGTTCGCCTGGTGTAATTATTTAAAAAGCTAATAAAATTTTATATAAAATATTGTATTATAATAACGTTATTTAAATGTTTATTCGTGGTTATTCATAATGTATTATAATAACGTTATTTAAATGTTTATTCATAATGTATTATAATAACGTTATTTAAATGTTTATTCGTGGTTATTCATAATGTATTGTCACTATTATCATTTTTACTATATTAAATTATCATATTATTTTGTTAAATTACTATACATTATAACCATTATAAATCACTACGAATTAATTTAAAATATTGTATATACATTCACAATTAAAAAAAAAGTATGTCATATTTTTTTATATTTCATATTGCATTAGATATCCTTTATTATTAATTGATAAGGCAATAATTGGTACATTCGTAAAAGAATGTTTCCATTCGCAAGTTCAGCACATCTTGTTGCTTAACACCAGAATTTTTGGAGACGAATCACTTTGATCTACACAAAATGGAAAGATGTCGATTTGATGTAAAATATTTGCAAAATCTGTTTCGTTTTAGTTATTGAAATTTTCCACGTGCCTTTAATCTTCAATTGGAGGAACTGGCATATGGAATATGCCAATCAGTTATTTCCGGTTGTAAATAACAGTTAAAAATATTAAAAGTCTTTTTCTTCTTCTTTTTTTCTGTTCTTTTTCTACTTTTCCCATAATGTAGTTTTAATATGGTTCCTTATGAGATTAATAATATAAACTAGAAAATGTGTCTAAAAATTTGAAGCAGATAATGCAAAAATGACCATACGCCGACCCCCCCCCCCCAAAAAAAAAAAATGCACTGTTTGCAAACTTTTCTAACGAGGGTAAGCTTTTCGTTCTATGTTTCAAATAAGATATAATTTAAGGGTGCATTTGAAAAAACGCGTTTCCACCTTCAACAGCTCGAAATTTTCCGATACAATTTCAGACACATTTTTAAAAGTAGAGACATGAAACATGCTGAGGGAATTCTTGAAGGGACGTATGAGGTGCCGTGTGATGTCTTTTTACGCTCCATTCTTTAGAATTTGAATTATAAACAATTACCTTATCAGTAGGACCCTTTTTTTCGTTCACAAATCTCCCACTTGAGAAAAATCGGTTCGAAATGACGTTTTTGATTGCTTTTATTGCAATATTTTCTGCATTTATCAAAGAATCGACAATCACGGCACCTTGTGTAATTTCCAAATAAGAAATTTTGAAAGTTTGGTGTATTTGAGAGCAAAAATGAATTCAAAAATAAATGGGAAATAAGCAGTTTGAATCGAAATACACCCTTAACTGAAGACATTTTATTTTTCAAAATTTTATGTTTAACTGTGTTTTTATTTGGCGCAGTTATTTTCTTATAAGATTTATTGCACAGAAATATTTGCACAAGATATCAATGCATGCATACTGGTGTTATGCATATTTTATGAAACAAATTTTGATCACCTTCCGGGAATATACTTTATTATTTCAATATCACGCTCCTGCAAAATCATTTTTCTCTCGGCTGTAAAGACCTGGATGTTTCAGATATTTTTCTTTGTTTAAAATTAAACGCGATACGAAAAATGGTGTAATATTTTTTCTTCGTGAGTATATTGCAAAAGTGATTCAGGATATTCTAAAAATGTCCCTCATTTTTTTTAAAATTTAGCGAAAGTAATAATGAAGGAGTCTGACACAAAAAAAGAAAAAGTAAAAGATGCTGCTTGAAAAAAAAAGGAGAAATTTGTTCATTTATTTCTGCAGTCATTCAAAAAACAGAAAATGCTATTTTTATTACTTTCGCATACATTTTGAAGGTTTATGTTTCATTTTTCTGTCTGCAAATTTGTATAAAATTCCATTTTAACACTTATGCAGTTTTTGAACTTTTTAGTTAAAAAATTGCATCATGTTTCACCTTTTCAACGTAGAAAGCCTAAAAAAAAGTTTTTTAAGATGCTTTCTTCCTTTTTTCAGCATTTTAACTAGGTCCAATTTTCTAACAGTTATATTATTCTAACGCACGTAACTAGTTTATGATGATTTTATAATAAGAAATTTGAAGATAAATTTGTATATTCGTATTTTTTATGCATTAGTTTATTTAAAGGAGTACGGAACACATTTTAAAATAGATATTTATTTATTGAGTTAATTTTTTTAAGATTAATCGTATCGTTTGTAAACAAAATCACATGATAAAACTGTACATATTTTTTTATTTAAAATTAAAAAATTATTGAAAAATTAAGGTAGTTTAAAATTGTTATAACTCGGAATGTTATTTAATTATTTGTAGAATTCCGATTTTCTTTACATTTAAATAAACAAATACATGAAAATTTAAATTTTGTTTCAGCATTTTTTGAAATATTATTTTTTTAAACAATAAAAATATTTAAATAAAAAATTTGAAAAAAAGAGAGGTATAACTTAAGGGGAAAAAACATGTTTTTAAATATAAATAGTTGCTTCAAATTTTACGGATTAACATTAAAGTAAAACAGTTAAAATGGACATTTTCCAAGTTGAACGCATTTAAATTCAAAGGTACTTGATTTATAACAATTTAAGTTTGGGAAATGGTGAAAAACCCATCATAAAGAAAAATACATTTTTACAAGAAGTCATTTCTTAACAACCATTGCTTGAAAGCTAGATTTTGAAAACAAACCAAAAGGAAAAAATTAATGTTTCCTCCTGTAACTAAGGTAGATTTATTATTTAAGCTTTTGAGACCTGAGCATAAAATCACTCTACAAATATATACTTTTTTCTTTGGCATTTTCGAAATGACACCATACATGACAGAAAGAGTCATTTTTATGAAATCAGTACTTTAAAGAACTGGTAATTTAGATTTAAAAATATGTATATAAAAATTACTAATCAACTTAAAATATCAGTTTAACTATCAGTAATATAATTGATGCAATAATAAAGTTAAAGTCTTTAAACAAGTAAATGATCAGCAAATCCTTAAATTTGTTTTTATTGTAAAGCACTTAGATAAATAATCAAGAATATTTCTTGCTTTCTTGGACACAATGTCTTGAAGGTATTTTCGAAACTCGGATGAAAATAATGTTTATTTTATGAGGTAATATTCATCAGTGCTGTCATTTAATGGTTATGTTTAAAACAAAAAACATTCAGCTGTGTAGAAGTAAAGTTAAAATGCAAAACAATTGAACAGTTTAGTTTTCATGAGTAAAAGAATGGAGGTACAAATTTGTGTACCTCAGGTCTAAAGAGGTTAAACATTATTTTATGCACAAAAAAGCAGATAAAATCTTAAGAGCCCGCACTACTGATTGAAAAAGACCCGGATGATAATTTAATATCTATGGGGGTGTTTTTTCGAATATCTTGCTCATATTTTAATATTTTTGACGTGATTCTTTTGCATAGGATTGCTGAGGACAATCCACAACCCGTATTGTTTTTACTTTTTTGATTTTGGTTATATTGTTTTTATATTAGGATAATTTCAGTTTCCCAACCGGTTCAAACCGGTTCTGAAAGTTAAAGTATTTTTTTTTTATCTGACACCAAAATCGAAAAAGTAAAAACTAGGCCGGTTATGGATCTCCTGAGACATCCCATACTAAAACAAATCATGCAAAAATATTAAAATTTGAGCGAGATATTCGAAAAGAACGTCCCCGCAGACTTTACATTATCATCCGGGTCTTTTTCAGTCAGTAGTGTGGGGTCTCAACGCATTAAATTGTTTTTTAGAAAATTTGAGGATTTTTGTGTCCCGGACCACATAAACTTTTATTTATTAAAATGTTGTCTAACGAATGTAAAGTTCTTACAGGATTTCAAAATACAGTCGGCTCTCCTTAATTCGAACTCGTCGGGACCACAAGAAATGTTCGAATTATCCGAAGTTCGAATTAAGGAAAATATGAAATAAAAACATGTTTAATAGGGTACTATTACAAAGAAATTAATGTTATAGTGTTTTTTAAATATATTTCGTCTGTTATTATTAGAATATGACTTAATATTAAATTAGAATGGATAAATACATAAACTAATTAAATGATTAGAAACAAGCACAATGGAAGAAAAATTTGAGGTGTCACTGATGGACAAACGGGGCACTAAGAAAGTGGATATCAAATGCATTGGATTATATGTATACTCGTTCGGAACAATTTTCCAAAAATCAAAGAAGGAAAGTTATTCAAATGATCTAAAATCCGTGAAAAAGAAAAGAAAAATGAAAAATCGGAATTCTATTTAGTTCGAATTAAACGATGTCAAGAGAAAATGAGTTCGAATTAATGGAAGTTTTTAACATTATTCTGCCATTGAAAATTTCGGGACTTCATGCTTAGTTCGAATTAAGCGAAGATTCGAATTATTCGATTTCGAATTAACGAGAGTCGACTGTATATTTTAAATGTAGGGTGTTGATTGCTGCATAAAAATTAGCATCAACTGGAAAGAGGACAGTGTTTTTATGTATTTACGATTTTGTTTAATTTGTAACTAATCTTATAACCTTATTTGCATTTCATAAATTATTATAATGAAATAAAAATGAAAAAAAAGCACAAAAACATTTTTAAGTACAATTTTGAACTTTTTTGTTTAAAAAGTTGCATTATGTTTCATCTTTTCAATGTAGAAAGCCTCATAAAAATGTTTTTTTAAGATGCTTTCTTCGTTTATTCAGCATTTTAACTAGGTCCAATTTTCTAAAAGTTATACTGTTCTAACGCACGTGACAAGTCTATAATGATGGTTTTATACCAGTAAGTTTAAAGATAAATTGTATATTCATTTTTTATGCATTAGTTTATTTAAGGCATGTAATTTTATTCAATTATTACTTATTAAAATGTTGTCTACAGTATGTAACATTTTTATAAAATTTCAAGACATTTTTTAAATGTAAGGTATTATTTGTTACATAAAAATTAGCATCAACTGGAAAGAGGACATTTTTGTATGTATTTGCAAATTTGTTCAATTTGTTGCTAATGTTATAATCTTATTTGCATTTCATAAATTACTATAATGAAATAAAAATGGAAACAAAAATAACACATGGGCATTTTTAAATATAAATATTAGTGTTTGACATATTAAATTGACTTATTTAAATACGTATCTACGTAATTTTTTTTGTACATCCCAGCATTGGGATTTATTTGCATCGTTAATAATATATTCCTTGTTAAAATCTATAACTCGAAATAATTAAAAAATATTCTTATTTACGTATATTATTTTATTTGAAATAGAAAAGCACGTTAGTATCAAACTAAATCAATTATTGCTTTTTATGTCAATTTTATCTGATGAAATCTCTGAGATATCATATGATAATTTTGTTAATTTATAGTCGCATGATGGATTTCACTAGAAAGGTATGAAAACTCAAAAAGTAATTATAATAAAAGCCTATTTAAGGGGATATGGAATATAAAATGGTTTAAATATTTGAGTTTTTAATGATATTTTTAATAATTAATTAATATATATATCTTGTAAATCGATGGAATAACAAAATCTATTCATCTTCGTCCCGTAATCCAGCTTGTCTGATAGATGGCTGATGACTTTCCTAAAGATAATATATTAGTGAAAAATTGTAGATCTAGGTGTAGGCGTAAGTGCTCAGTGGTTAGAGCAACAAGTTGTTATGCAACGAATCCATATTCGATTCCTGGCTCTGTCTAATTTTTCACTCCAATAGGGTTTATTGTACATATTATATTGTATGTTTTTATAGCATTTGTATTATATTTCTATAGATTTATAAAACATTTTATTAGATAGTAAAAAAGAGACATACCTTAATAATAATAACAATAATAATAATAATAATAACAACAACAACAACAACAACAACAACAATAATAATAATAACAATAATAATAATAATAATAATAACAATAATAATAAGAAGAAGAATAAAGGAACAGTATACTGCATTTACTACTAAAAAAATTACTCTAGATCCTATAAATATTTTTGCGTTATGTCTATTCTATGGACAACTTTTAAAGAGTGTACTGTTAAAATTATATATATTTAAAATATTTTTAAATCCACTACTTCACTTTACAACTACAAGATTTGAAACAAAATATTCAAGGTACTTTAAGGTGTTTTTTTTTACAATATGACAATTTGAAATTTAGTACTTTCAAGAATACCGTGCTCTTAATCAGGATTAAAATCAACAAAAAGTCGAAGATTGAGTTCTTTTGTATAAGACTGGCTGACGTCAACGTAAAAAGTACAGAAGAGGCATAGTGTCGGATTGTTTCCAATTTTTCTCCAGAAGTGAGGATGCTCAAGTTATTTTCAGTAAACTGTACCAAATTCTTGGGATGATGAATGATATGTCATCGTTACAAGTGTAGTAATTTCGACATAAGATTTCTATTTATTCGAAAATTTTTAGCTTTTGGTAATTCGATAATTTCTTTAATATTTTAGCTTTTTTTAAAATCAATTATAATCTCTTGTTAGAGATATCAGTTCGGTATCTGTTAATGCTGATATATGTAATATGTTCTGCTAAACGCTTCTTAAATTTTCTTTTTATCACATAAATATAATCTGCGCTGGAGTAGACTCAATAATATCCTCAATTTTTAGGGCAATCCGAATATATTTATGAAGGTTAGAGCACGATCAGATGGCCAGACAAACTGGAGTCATAAAAATGGTCGAGATATAGCAGTTTGTATTCCTAGGTTTACTGATATTATTAAACAATCTCATTTTTCATCATGTGATAACATGTGTAATAATTAAACGATTTGGATTCACTAAGTATGTGTATAGTTAATACCAAGGAAAGACTTCGTTAGCAGCTTAAACCGCCATTTTGTTTTAAAAAGATGACCCTTTAAAAACATTTGAAAATTAAGAAACGATACAATAAAGATAAATTAATCTTTTTTTCTTGAGATGTTTGAACTTGAAACAAGATTTCTGGTGCACATTTTTATCGTCATTAACAACAATAACAACAAAAATGTCGGATATGTAGCAGCTTGAGCTTCTATGTTGGCCTACATTTTGAAATAATTTAGTTTTTGTTATGGGATAGCATGCGTATTTTAAAACTGATTTGGAAATGATTAGACATATGTACAGAACTAATAAAGATCTCGATCAAGTTCACACATTAGCTTCATCCACTTATTTGTTTTTAAAATGCGGGTGCATCAAGATATCACCGCGTTTGGCGACGTAATATAAATCAATAAAAATTAAGACAGTTTGGATTTAGCTGACTAATTTGGGAAAAAAATTTATTCATTTTTAGTATTGAAGAAATTTTTTATTGAATCATCTGTAATCGAGGTCCCATTATTTTAGCAAGGAATTTTTAATTTAATACTAATTATAACTCTACGTAACTGTAAATATTAATACATTTTACAAACTGTATTTTTTGTTTGGATTCAGTAGGTTTAAATAGCTATACCGAAAACATTTAATCAAATAATTGATCTAAAGTAACTGTAAATGAATATAGTTAGACAGACAATGAAAAATCAGCGAAAATAAGTTGATTTATTATTTATTTTATATCCTTTAATGGCTATACTTCGTATTCATTTTAATTTTTTTTCTATTGTTTTTACATTTTTAACAATAATAGCTTTAAAGATATTAAATATTAAATATTAAATATTAAATATTAAATATTAAATATTAAATATTAAATATTAAATATTAAACATTAAATATTAAATATTAAATATTAAATATTAAATATTAAATATTAAATATTAAATATTAAACATTAAATATTAAATATTAAATATTTTTTTAAAGTACATTATTATTATGTTTTAAATACTATGCATTTTATTTAAAAATATATTTAAAAGAAATACTTTAAAAATTAAGTAAGAAAGAAAAGCTGCTTATAAGCGACAACTAAATTTCTTTCTAAAATGATTTAAATATTTTCGTGAAATTTACGTTTAGTGTTTGATTCTTGAAAACTTCAAAGAAATATGGAAAGGAATTTTAGTAGAAAATAGCACGGGTTAAGTATTTAAAAAAGAATTTCAAAACAGAATTCTTTACGTTTAATCTAAATGCATAAAATTGTAAATATTTCGTGGACGTTATATCAATTTTTACAGGCATTTTCTCTCACAAAATTTGAAAAATATGTCAAAGCATTAAGATGTCATTCTTAGTTGAGTATAAATATTTTTAATATTGTGTATTTCATTTAAGAAAATAATGAAAAAAAATTTAAATAATAAAATAATAAATAAATGCTGCTTTTAAATGATGACTAAATGCCATCCTCGAATGTTTTAAATGTATTCACGAAATTTATGTTTAGTGTTTGACTCTTGAAAATTTCAACCGAATTTCAACCGAAATATAGAAGGGAATTTTGGTTGAAAATAGCACGAGTAAAGGATTTTAAAAAGAATTTCAAAACCGAATTCTTTGCTTTTAATGTCAATGCATAAAATTTCAAGTTTTAAATATCTCGTAGACGTTATATCCATTTTACAGAGAATTTCTTTCACAGAGTGCGAAAAATATTCCAAAGCATGTAAGATGTCATTCTTAGTTTAGTATAAATGTTATTTTTAGCTATGTTACATATACTATGTTGACAAATTTGAAATCAGTTATATTTTGTAATATGTAATTTAACACATAGGTTTTAATATGTATCTAACCATATGTAAGTTTAACCTCATCGACGTGATGTATGCTATAAGATATACATCTTTACAATTTATTATGTATTTTATTTAAGAGAGTATTTAAAAGAAATTATTTAAGAATAATACAAAAAAAATGCTGCTTATAAGGGGAAACTAAATATCTTCCTCAAATGTTTTAAATATTTTCGTAAAGTGTATGTTTCGTGTTTCACTCTTGAACACGTCAACCAAAATATAGAAAGGAATTTTACTGGAAAAGAGCACGAGTAAAGGATATTAAAAAGAATTTCAAAACAGAATTCTTCAAATTTAAACTAAATGCATAAAATTTAAAATTTTAAATATCTGGTGGACGTTATATTTATTTCTACAGGCAATTTCTCTCACAGAATTCGGAAAATATGTCAAAGCATGAAAGATGTCATTCTTAGTTTAGTATAAATATTACTTTAGCTATATTAAATAAACCATGCTGACAGATTTGTAACCAATTATATTTTGTAATATTTAGTTTAACTCATAGGTTTTAATATTTATCTAACAACATAAAAATTTAACCTCTCCGGGCCTAATGTATCCTATGGGATGCACATCTTTACAGTTTATTTTCGCAAAAATAAATTTGTCAAAAAATCAAAAATGTGTGTGAATGGGGCCTAACAGATACCAAAACTTAAATTAAAAAATAGCAAATTGTTCACCTAATGTTAGGTTTTGTGTTGAATAAAATAAGCTATACGGAAAAAAAGGAACCCAAAGAATATGAAAATTACCTTTTTGTCCTAGAACTTGCCGAAATAAAAGGACAAATAAAGGGTAAAATAATGCTCCCCCCTATATCATTATGTGACGGAATTTTTTAGGGGGCTTTGTAAATGAATAATGGATATTCTTTGTCAATATATTCTACAATATGTATATTTTTGTGCTATTTATAAATGCATCGCAATTTTTTGTATGTTTCGATAAGGTTCTTAATGTTGCACGGTCATGTAGAAAAAAAGTGTTAAAAAATAGTAACTATGATTTTGAATAGTGTGTCAGCACAAGGTAAATTAATTTTTGTATTGTTTATAAGAAGATATCTCTAAAGTTTTCATCTTTAATTTAAAAATACGAATAGTACTTTATGGTGGATATTCGCAGGTAAAAATACGATTTTCTAGGAAAATAATGCATTAACTTATACCCTGAAAGTTACTGAAAAATTCTTAAGTGGCAATAATAACTTATTATTTAAATCCTTAAATAAATTGCTTAGCATGAACATTATAAATAAGCAAAAAAGCAAAATGGTAAAAGTATTTATGCAACTGCAAGAAAAAGTCATTCATTATATATCTATAGGAAGCTATTGGCAATTGATGGGCGGTATATCCACATTACAAATTTTAAAGTATGATACAAGCATGTCGAATTGTACGGCAAATTGTCTTCAAGACACAGTTGATTATATTTATGTATAAGTTGCGTTCATAAAATTACAACCATTAAATATGCAATTATTTTTCTTTGTACATATACTTTTAAATTATTGTATTTTATTTTAAATGATCAAGTCATTTCTCTTTAGATTATAAATCCATTTTGTATAATGTTTATTAAATTTTAAAAATTTATGAGGCAAAATTCTTAATAACGTTTCGTGTTCTTACATTTTTGCCCAGAATTGGTACTGAAATTTTAAAAACGCAAGTCATGGATTTCATGAAATCCACAAAATAACACTGTCACTTGGGAATATATATCCATAAACAAATCAGGAACAATTTATGTTAATATCTAAGTTACCTCAAACTCTGTCCATAAGTTCTTGAGATTAACAGAAAATTTTGTCTTAATTAAAGTAGATATTTTAATGACTGTGAAATTTTCTTCTTGCGTATATACAAACATAGATGGAACAAAAATTCGTTGAACATACACATTACAATTCATATAGTTACAACACCAAAATATTTGGTTGCCATAGTAATGAATTCTCTTGTTACAATTTGTGAAATAATAATGTGAAATAATTGTGAAAACAAACCATGTTCTGTAAAAATAAATTAAAAAAATTTGGTCTACAATTTTTCATGTTTTTAGTTTAACCATTTATAAATTTGAATATTTCAAAATATGCAGGAATGAAAGCAAAATGGGAAAAAGTAAAATAATTAATGTATCGTGGCTCTCAATTCAACTTCTTAAATGTTTCTGAGAAATACAATCAATCACGATGATTATGGGCATCATTATCATTAAAAAGCTTACGAAATAAAACCCACATCATGAAGCCATTTTAATAAGTTAAATTATTGATGAACGAATTAATGAAACATTAAGTTAATCAGTAACGTTTTCATTTATTTAATCCATCGCAGACATATATTTAATCAATTCCGATGACAAAATTGTTAATAAATAAATTCATTAGGATAATTTAGGTTTCAAAATATTTTCATTTAGGAATAGTTAAATAGTTAGATAGTTATTAATTAATTTTTAATATTAATTTTTAAAATAAACTATAAAAAAAACAAAATAGTGTAAAATGGTTACATTAAATAGTAAAACTAGATGTACATTTTTTATTTTCTAAAATAAAAAAAAACAATACAAAATGCAGACCTTTTTATAGTTAAATTATTAAACAGTTTTTTGAAGATTAAATTTTTAAATACTTCAAGAGAAGTAGAATGATTGCTCGAGCATTTCTCAGTAACGGAAAATAATCCACTGTTACCTTAATTTATAACAAGAAAATCAATATATTAAAAATTTCTTTCCTTTCTTTCTTTCTTTTTTTAATGTTTTATTTTTTTGTTCCAACTTTGTTGTATGATTGTGTTTATCATAATGTAAATATTCATGTCTAAATATTTAAAACGGACTATATAACACGGGTTGAGTTATCATAAACAAAGTACACCTTCAGTACAATTGGAGTATTTATGTTGTATATATAAACCCAGAAATTATAAAAATATAAATTGCTAATAGTTTAAACTGTCATTCAGATAAGAAGTTGGGCATCTAGAAGTTGGCACACCACTGCCCCAGCTCCTGCGGATGCAGCGGCTGAGTTTGCTGGCCAAGTAGTATAACATCAGGCACCGGCCAAGCCTCTCCCAGCAGTAATTCCGGGAATCGCTGCATGTCCTACCCGCGAGTCCTGTCAACACTAGAGAGTCCCTACGTCTTGCTCTACAAGTTCCGCACTCTCAACTCAGGCTTCCTGTCAGTCAAAGCTGGTTGTCAAGGTTTTATCATATTAGCTATTCTTTGCTCAAAGTCATCGTGCAAGCTATTCGAGACCAATGCTTTGCCCCTACACAAGGAACGTCGACGAGTTCTCATCACCTGCCACTTTGATCGGACTGTGGTTGTTTTTTGAGGGCTTCCTACGAGAACCATAGATCAGGGGAGCTACGCAGGTGCGGGCAGCTCCTAGACATGTTGGTTCTCTTAAACCGGCCCACCAGCCGCACTTGGAGGTTGTGATTCGTTAACGACGATCTCTCATCAAGCATCGTGTTCTACGAGCGCAGTCGAGCTCTCGGTCATCTCCTCACTCAAGGATACGGGTCGAGCTCACCCGGAGGAGCGGTTAATAAGTTTTATTAAACATCACGTATTTTTTGCAGCAGTATTTTTAATCCAACGATCAGGGCAAACGTGTATCAAGGTAATTGAAGTCCAGTAGTTTCTCCAGAACAACGGAACCAAGTGTCATTCTAAAGCGCTTAGTCATTCAAAAAAGGAAAACATAAGCAATTCGCACATCATGAGTACATTTGTAGAGCCCTCATGTTGGTGCGTGAATCACTACATCGTGCTATAAGGTCAAAAAAGCAAATTTGAAATTCTGCTAGACTGATAGATACATACATAATTGGAAGTATTGGAAAAGATAGAAATCTCCGTTCGGAAATCATTGCATCTGCTTTTTGAGAATAGTTGCGGAGGGCGACAGACGTCTGCGTAATATCAAATAAGTGAAAGGCATATTTCAGCTAAATAAATTACGTGAGAGATGGAGTGGTACAGGAGAATGAACCCATTTTCTAGCATCGCAGCTATTTCGTTGTAAAAAGTCTAGCATCTCAATGGCGCAGTGAACTATTACTTGTATTCTTCGCGTGGGTGCAATTATTCCGTTTGTGAATATTGCGACATATATACAGCAAATATAATGGAAATGCCAGACTAACTGCTAGTAAATCTGCCCGTCGATATTCGTCACGCCGCCATCCCGATACTAAAATCATTCGCCGGATGGACGATAGAATGCGACATCATTGTTTGTTTTTAATAATAGCAAGTATATTGTCGAAAGTAAAAACAATGTAATAATAAAAATGTTTGTAATAATAGCAAGTAAATTGTCTAATTTCAAAGTTACAAACTCTAAAGAAATAAAAATTGACAAATAGGAAAAAATTAGCAGCACTTGGGACATAATTTTTTCTCTCTTTGTACTTTTTGGTTTTGAACAATGATAGTAATGCTCTCTTGTACATAAACTTAAACCCTTTTATGATTTAATTCCAGTACTGAAAATAATCAGCTAGAGTATTTACGCTAGTGGATGACGTTATTATCCCAATATACCTATTTCGCTATATATTTTAAACAGCAAACTGTCTCGTAAGCACCAAAACCTTCCAGAAAATTTTGAAAATATATGAAATACACGATACATTTATGTGGTAAAAAAGTATCTCCGAATAAATATATAGCCTTTAGATTACAGAACGTACCTCGCAAAATTGAGATCGAGCGTTATCTTTTACATACTTTTTTCAGATATAAGGTCTGGATGTGGAACAAATTAAGCTTTAGTGGTTTTTTTTTTTTTTTTTTTTTTTTTTTTTGTGATTTAGATGACTTCGAGCCCTTTTGCGGAAAACCCATGTATCTCATTTCTCTGAACCCTTCATAATTATGCGTATATTAGCACTTGGAATTATTACCATCCCTAGCATGATTACCGCAGGACACCTTACTCTAATGAGGAATCTTGCTATGCAGGTTTTTCGCGCTATTTTTGAAACACCATTTGCATCTTCAATTTTGATTCTAATACATTTTTGTAGACTAAGGAACATCTGTTATTTTTTACAGCGTATCGATTGACTGAGTGTGATCGGTATTGTCAGAAAATTATATTACTTTATACAATGTTTTACTACTGTAGAAATGCAGTTCCATCAGGTGACCTTTTTTCATCACTACCCTCATAGCATGCATGGTCACAGTGACGTCACAATGACGTCACTGTGAGTCACTTTGGTCACATCACATCTGTGACGAAAATTCCACCACTCAATTATGTCACATTGTGACTGAGATGTGACTTTCTTAAATTTTTTTAGAAAATTACAAATATTCTTCAAAACATGTTATTCACTTTAAAAAAACATGTTTCTGGAAAATTAAACATCGTCGCTTTTGTCACAGTTTCGTCACAATGTTAGTGTCCATGTAGTCACAAATGACACACTTTTCACAAATTTGTCACACTGTGACTTCACAAAGTGGTCACAATGTGACGTCACAAAAAAGCTCTAAAACGGCCATGACGACTTCACATTTTAGTCACTGTGACTTCACCTCGACGTCACGTGACGTCACATCGACAATCGACGGTCACAAAGTCACGATGTGACTTCACAACGACGTCGCAGTGACGTCACCATGCCTTGCGGGTATGACTACTTTTTGTGACCATTTATGAATTCACTGTGATTGTTACTGCAAAATGGACTGTTTGATCTCTTGAAGAAAAAATAATTTTTAAAGAATGAAACAATGTATCCTAATTAAGAAAGAATATAAGATTTTATGTCTTTGAAGTGTCATAAAGTAAAACACTTCAAACTCACAAGAGACTTTTTTTTCCTTAATCTGCTGCATTTTAATAATTATATTTTATAAAATATTTTCGAAAGTTTTCAGATTTATAGGAACAAAAAAAGAGGTATAGGTTTCATATAATATAGGTGCCTAATGCCTTTTAAAGATGAGGAAGACAAATTTAATATAAAAAGTGATATTATGAACTATTGAATTTTTTCCTTTCCTGGAATAAAATGCTTTTGAATAATTTCTTGTCATTCATATTTTTTCCGCCTTTATTGTAGCATTTTATATGTATTTATCTGCTCATAATTTAAAGTTTAAGGAAAATGTTATACATGAATTTTTCTTAATTTTAAACAATTGTGTTTGCTTTTCGAAATTTTAATTTTCTTGTACATCTCTCATATTTTTTTTAATTTGGCATTTTCATAATAAATAAATAAATAAAATAGAAATTTGGAATTTATTTAAATAATTTGATTTGAAAATATTTAATTTGGTTGAAATCCTTGTTGACATCCTTTGGTTGACATCCTTTTATAATAATTTTTAAATTAAATTTTTTGGTGCTTTTATCTATGTAAGAATTTAAAAATTTTAAATTAACAATTTGGATTTATTTATTAAAGTATAAGTTGTTTTGAAAGAAATATTAAAAGAAACATTTTGTGTGATCTGCGATCGCACTTTACCTACTTTTTTTTCATTTTAAGCACAATAGCGTTATTATCATTGTTGAAATGCAAAACGATAAAGAAAAATTTCCGTGTCCTAAGCGCTGCTAATTTTTTCATGTCACAACAAAAATATATCAAATATTTATTGCTACATCGTAATTAATAATAAGTAAATCGTAAATTAATATCGTAATTAATAATAAGTAAAAGAAATGTATCTAACTTTACGGCTGTCGAGTTTGTATCTTTACAATTGGACAATTTATATGCCATTATTCTATCTTATTTTATGCTTTTATTTGCATTGTTTTATCACTATATAGGTGGGTAATAACGCAAAATAGCTTTGATCAAGAAATCGCTTCATTGCATTTTATGAAAACATAGCTTCTAAAATGTACTTACTTGATTATTCTTACAAACTGCTATATCTATTCTTATAATATTTAGAAAAAAATCTAAATTTAAGCCATTAAAATTGGCAGGGCCTTAACCTGTCGATATTACTCCAAGACATCTTGCTTAAAGATTTTAAGTATCATATGAAAAATAAAAAAAGAATTTCACAAAAAATGAGCGCTTTTTTTAAAAAAGAAAGCGAAAGTTAATAGAACAAAATAAAAATATTTTATGAAACAGTATTTTTTGTTTCCTAGAATGGAGTTTTTTAAAACTATTTTCATAGTCTGGTTCATATTTTTTGCACTTATTTTCATAGAGCTTTTCCTTTTGTTTTTATCAAGATATAATATTTGAGAAAGGAGTTTTACAAAATTATGTTTTTTTCAATGTAGCTTTACTTATATAAAAGCGACATTACAGTGTGTGTCAAAAGTTTAAGCACAACAGAAAATTTCAAAATAAAGTTTTATTAATGGGTGAAAGTTACTTCCCTTTTCACATAGCCTACAAATTGTAGTTAAAAAACAGATTCATGCTATAAAATTTATCTTAAATAATAAAATTTATCAAAACAACAGAAATGAGTATATCAAAAGTTTAAGCACAGTAGTTTTTTACTCTTTAGCAGAGCAAGAATAAAAAAAATAATACTTGATTATTGCTCCTCTCTACTGAATTACTTTAAATATACGGTCTTACATCGTTAAAATGGGGTTCTGTATTGTTTCTAGTTCATTTTAAACGAAGCGTTCTCAATGGCATCTTTCAAATCTTTAACTGAAGAATACTGCTTTCCATTTGGATAAACTGCATGAGTGAGAATAGCCGACATATTTTTTATAAAGTTTAAATCAGGACTAATTGCCGGCAATTTCAGAACAGACACTGATTTCGACTTAAGCCACGATGAAGTTGAGTTTGTGGTATGGATGTAAGCATTATCATGTTGAAATAACCATGTTTCTCCCCCTAAAAACCTCGGCAACAGGAAGCAAATGATTGGCAAGTGTCTCTTGGTAATTTTCAAAGTTTTCACGACCCCTGATGAATGCTAGAGATGTCTGACCATTGAAAGAAATAGCCACCCATACCATTACAGAACTACCATTATGTTATCGGCTAAATACACTCCTAGGTTCTTTACATAGATCATGCCAATACTACTTAAACCCATCAGGGCCATCGAGGTTCCATTTTTTTCCATCACTGAATTTGACATTCAGCTACTTTTCACCAAATGACATATGCTCTTTGGGCCGTTGTAATCTAGCTTCTTTATGGTGGCGTTTGAGACAAGGTAATCGATCTATTTTACGGTATTTGATGTATTTGAATTCCAAAACTCTTCTATAAACAGTTTTTTCGATATTTGTTCTCAAACTGCATACTTTATTTCCGAAAGGGAGTAATAACCAGTTGAAGCCAAATTTATGATGCGGATATCTTCGCTCAAGCTAGTCACTCGCGGCCTTCCTGAACGAAATTTTCGTTTTAAAATCATTATCACGAGCCAACATTTTATGAATACCTTGTTTTGACTTTTTTAATGCACTTGCAATTTCAGGAACAGAATTACATTTTGCTCTCATACTCCAGATTTTTATCATCTCCTCCTCTGAAAATTCTTTCGACTTGGGCATTTTGTACTAACTCAAAAACAACAGCGGACTGCTTCTTATACACCCAGAAATTGTTTGCGTGCGCAACCGTTTACGTCTGACTGTAAAATTTTCATAATAACGGTTTTGTGCTTAAACTTTTGACACGGTCATTTTTTTTCTATTCTTAAACTCCATGGTTTGAAATAAAATTTAAAAGTTAATTTAAATGAATATGGTGTTAAAATAGATATTATTAACATATACAAGACAAATATTGAAATTAAAGGTAATATTTAAAGATTTATTTTAAAATTGCTATTGCGCTTAAACTTTTGACACGCACTGTATTTGAAAGATATGTGTACTGTTATAATAGTCCAAGAGCCAACAGCACAAAAACCCATGTTAGTTTTACTTATATAAAAGCGATATTATTTGAAAGATATGCGTACTGATATAATAGTCTAAGAGCTGACAGCAGAAAAACCTTTGTTATAAAGCGAAAAAAAAAACCTTTATTTTATCGAAGAGTAATAATACTGGATTCTAATTTTCCATGTCTGCCGGAAATGAAGTGGTGCATAAACCAAAAATTAATTCCACCAGTGACTCACTCATAGGTTTATAGTTGTATTTTCCTGTTTCAAGTTTTCCATGTTTTCATACTTTTGATTGTATGGCAAACTCAGTGTTAAACCTACGATTAAGCCATTAAACGTATTAATTTTTGGCTTTCGCACCACTTCACTTCCGGCAGACATGGGCTATTAGATTCCTCTATTACTACACTTCCATAAAATAAAAGTTTTTTATTTATTCTCGATAGTATATTTTTTGTGCTGTCGGCCATTGGACTGTAAGCAAATTCAGAAATATAATGAAGCATCATACCATGAAGAAAAATTACAGTCAATATAATTGCAAAGTTTATACTTAACACTTACCTATGTGGAGCGTAGAAAACTGTGTCTATAATTTGTCATACATATGCATTCTGAAAGATAATATGCGAAAGATTCAATTTATCTGTTGCGCTCTGTGACGTATGCGGCATACATCATTGTATTTTTCATTTTGGGACATTGATGTACCGAACGTCAAGATATCTGGTTTATATTTGTACTAGACGTTTCGAGTTTTCACCGGTGTTACTTCACTCTCTTTTTACGACCATATATGTATAGCATCACAGAAAAGCCATGAACATAAGTCTATCCATGGCACATGCATGTGCTAAAACATAAAGAAAGAAATGAAAAAAAGAAAAAAGGATTCAAAAATTTTAATCGGGTAATCTGGAAGAACAAGGTGATTTTCTATAAATAAACTAAAAGAAAATTACAATTAAATTTTTCTAAGATAAATTTTATTTTTATAAAAGGATTATTTGCCAGATATGGTAAAACTGATGGTTAATGAGATATATCCGCTAACAGCGCCAGAGAGTAAGAGGTTAAAACATACTTAATTATTTCCTCTGCTAACAATATAATGAAACACAGCATGTATCACTTTATCAAATGCAAACAAATATTTTACAAATATTTTAAAAATTGAATTCCATAATCGCATAGTTACATTCAAAATATTAATTTTATTACTGTTTGTTTCAGTTAAAAAACATTGAAACAGAAATATAATTTGTACATTTGAAACAACCAAAATTCAACGCTCACTGCCGTCAGTATCGTTACACGTTACGTAGAGAAAGAGTCATATCGAAGCTACTACGATGTCGGAATATTCCATTATTAGACAAATTTCAAAGAGTTAAAAGACCGTCTCGGCGACTTTAATGACGGTCATATCAAGGACATTTAACTACAGTTTAACAATTTGTGTCCTTATAAAGTGTATAAACATAGTCGTTATGCTTGTAGGAATTAGAAGATGCCAATTGCATTGAAAATATTAGTTTTATTACTGTTTGCTTCAATTAAAGAGCATCCAAACAGAAATATAATTAGCGCATTTGAAGCCACCAAAATTCACCGCTCCCTGCCTTCAATATCGTTACACGTTACGTGGAGAAAGAGTCATACAGAAGTTACAACGATGTCGAAATATTCCATTATTAGACAAATTTCAAAGAGTTAAAAGACCGTCTGTGCGACTTTAATGACTGTCATTTCAAGGTCCTTTAGCTACAATTTAACATTTTGTGTTCTTATAAAGTGTGTAAACATAGTCGTTATGCTTGTAGGAATTATAAGATGAAAATTACATTCAAAATATGAGTTTTATTACTGTTTGTTTCAATTAACACTTTCCGGCACGGGCAAAATCTGTACTAAAATGAGAAAATATGGACTGACACCGGAATTCACAAACGAATTTTTTAAATATTTTGAATTCCTTAATTTCAACTTTTATTGTAAAAGCAGAATTTTACTGAATTATTACTGGTGCCGTTTGCAAGTTTGGAATTAAAATTAGGTATCCCAGACTGGGCACAGTGTGCCGGAAAGGGTTAAAGAGATTCTAAACAGAAATACAATTTGTACATTTGAATCCACCAAAATTCAACGCTCCTGCCGTCAATATCGTTACACGTTACGTCAATAAAGAGTCATACCGAAGTTACTACGATGTCGAAATATTCCATTATTGGACCAATTTAAAAGAGTTTAAAAGACCGTCTCGGCGACTTTAATGACTGTAATTTCAAGGTGATTTAGCTACAATTTAACAATTTGTGTCCTTATAAAGTGAGTAAACATAGTCGTTATGCTTGTAGAAATTAGAAGATGCAAGTTACATTCAAAATATCAGTTTTATTACTGTTTGCTTCAATTAAAGAGATTCTAAATAGAAATACGATTTGTGCATTTGAAACCACCAAAATTCAACGCTCCCTGCCGTCAATATCATTATACGTTACGTGGAGAAAGAGTCATACCAAAGTTACTATGATGTCGGAATATTCCATTACTGAACGAATTTCAAAGATTTAAAAATACCGTCTCGGCGACTTTAATGACTGTCATTTAAAGGCCATTTAGCGACAATTTAACAATTTGTGTCCTTATAAAGTGTACACATAGTGGTTATGCTTGTAGGAATTAAATTCCATTGAACGAACACTAATATATAATATAAAAGATTCTTAAGAAAATAATATTAAAATATTTTTCTATATTTTAAATATCTGTAACACAATAATATGTTATAATTTTTTTTCAAAAATATATTTTATTGTTCTCCATCTTGTGATATCTTTCAATGCAGTCTCCAACATGCTGATTTTTCTGTTTGATGCTCTGATTTTTCTATTTGAACATACAGAATAAAATATAATCCCTATGGATCGTTCAAGTATTACGTATGTCTTCTTATTTCTGGTGGCAATGGGTTAAAGCAGGGTGGGGGATGAGAATTCTTACGTAAGCATTAGACACCTAAAAAAATGTAGTTTAACGCCAAAAAAAAAAAAATAGTATTATTCGGATAACCTTTCTGTAGGTATGGAACGACTTGAGAAAATAGATATGTCGTGAAGAAGGATTGGAAACGAGGAATATTCCTGACCACAACAACATTGAAAACGTAATAATAGACAATGCAGAAACATGGATTGAAAGATCTTGGACACCATACTAGAAATGGGAATTCCAAACAGATAAGATTCAAATGGTTCCTGATTGGATTACGTGCCAAAATAAGTTTTAGCCAGTAGTATTTATAATATTTTTAATGCAATAAATAATAATATATTAAAAACTATTTTGATTCTATGAAAGTTTAATGGAATAGGTAGCATTATATAAAACCGATTTTGCTTTCCTTCGATATCACAACCCCTACATGGCTATGTAAATTTTCTGAATTTATAATGTAATTTATCGCTAACTGTAATTTTTTATGGCAAAGAGTGTTGATGTTAGAATGTCATAAAATCTTACGTAAATAAAGGAGGAAGGAGGTTGATAATTATTTATTTTTCTTTTAAAAGGGTGGAGAGGGGTTACAAATGACTAAAAATATGCTTGCGTAATATTTTAATGGCTCCTTTTATGTTTTTAAATCCTACTTATGTGTTCGGTTCTTTTTCTACCCAAAACGGTATATTCAGAGTTTTTTAGCTTGCGGTTTTTGCACACAGTTATTATTTTAGAGAAATTGTTATTCTGTTAGATCGCTCAAATTTTCTAATTAAATAAACGGACATGAATAAAACAGAATTCTGAAATAAAACAGTATTCTGAAATAAAACAGTTGTGAGAAACGTGGAAGTTCTGCATACTTGAAATAATATATATTCAAAATGAACACCTCATGAAGGTTTAATTATCGCCAATTTCACGTTGCACTTCTTTTGGTAACTCTATTTATGCTCGTCACTCTTATTATTAAATTACATATTAGTTATTCTTAAGATTCTAACAATTTTGATTATTTCCAGCGTCATTGTGACATTTTTTCTATGGTTTCAGAGTATTGAATTTCTTACGTAATGCTCCATAGTTTCTTATTACAACAAAAACGCTGATTTTATTTATTTTTTCTCATCTAAGGAAATAGTGTGTATAAATTAAGTGTGTTACTAAATACCAACATGTTCTTTACAGATATTTTTTTCTTCTATATTATTTTTACTTTATTAAAAAATTAACATCTCTATTCAATAAGAAAATATGCAAAATTTTGAAATCAATATATTAAATACATTAATACATATTACAATTCAATACACTAATGCATATATATACTGTTTTATAATTCATCTATTGTTATTGATGAAATCAATTGTTAATTACCGTCAGTATCGAAATACGTTAACTTGTGATTAATAGAAAACGCAATAAATCAAAATGTTGCTGATTATCATTATTATGAAAGGGCCAAGTAATTGAAACATTTCTGATGAAGCGCTTTTATTATGTTGAATTGCTGATGAATGCATTAATGAAGCGTTAAGAAAATTAATGGTATTTCAATTTACGATATTGCCTGGAAGATAAAATTTAGATAATGATTGGCATATAAAGTGATTCAGATATATTGCAATATTCAAATTTCAAAAGACTATTTTTGTGGAATAAAATAATGCAGCAATATTTTCAAATAACTGGTTGTGTCAACAAAAAAATATGTAACTAGAAAAATATAATTGAAATTATATTGAAATATCTTGTACTATTTTCAGTTCAGTATAGTAAGCTATTAATTCATATTTTGCTAAAAAAGAATTATGTATTAATACAGTTCAAAGTCGAACATAATCATTATATGAATTTTCAAAAAATCTTAAGGGAAGACAAAACTTAATGTTTCAACGTTTAATATTTAACAAAATGCTTAGGTGTCGCGAGGAGGCAAGAGCCCCAGAGAACATCTTTCCAAAATATTGAACATTTAATCTTTTTCTCTCACTCTCTGTTACAAGGGGGCAGTCTGTGTCCCAACTAGTTAGTTCAGTCTGTATATTTATTCTTTTGGCAGAAAAATGCATTTTATGTTAAACCTTAGTAAAGGCGAACGGGATGGATATTTTTCTCGGATTCCTTGTCTGAGTAACCCCTCTTAGGAATTCAAGGGAAAACAAAATTTTTATAAAGAAATTTTTAAAAAAAATTATGGATTCAGCATATTTTTATCTAGAAAAGATGTATTATTTATCAGAACATAACGTTGGAAAACAAAAGAAGGTTATAAAAAACAATGCATGTGAATATAAGAAGTACGCATTAAATTTAATAAGTTTGAAAAGCACAAAACAAAAATTTACTACATTCTTGTAACTGAATATAAAGTTTTTTTATAACATGTTTCTTTTTAATAAAATGTATCATATATGTTCGAAGATTTTCAGTTTTATAGGAAAACTAAAACAGAGATATCGTTAAAATAACAGGTGTCTAATGCTTTTTGAAAGATAAGAAAGTGAAAGTTAATGGAATAAAAAAAAGATGTTATGAAATAGTCACTTTTTTTGGAGAATAAGATTCTTTTTAACTATATTCTCAATGTGGCTATTCATATTTGCTCTTCGTTTTTTGAAAAACTGCTTTTTGTTCTTGACTGGACTCAATATAAAGTTACATAAACATTTTGTTCAGAAATTCGTTCATTAGAAATGGGATTACTTTCATAAACAAATAGAAAGTTACATGTCAAACGTAGCACAGGACATTTGAACATTATAGTACCGTTCGTACTATAACGATATTTTAAAAATATTCAAATCTTGGTGTAATAGCATACAGTAATTCTCTTGTAAATACTATCTTCTTTCTCTTATACAGTAAGTAACTTGTAGTAAACCTCAACAACATATATCATTTACATAAAACGCACAATAATTTAATATAATTAAAACGCGCCCAAAACAATGTTTCCCCTGCACCATTATGCAAAGGGATTCCTTTGTGCAGCCCTGTAAATTAATAACAAATGTTCTTTGCACCGCACATTGTACAGAATGTATGTTCTAGTCAAACTTTATAGTTACCTATCAATTTTGCTATACTCGAAAGTGTGTGACAACATTAAAATACATTTAAAGCTATATTTTCGTCTTGGCTCTAATGTAACGAGATACTTTTGATTGTCCGTGCAATTAAACTAAACGTAAAATTTTTACAAATTTCGAAATGATTCGACAAAATTATGCAAAATTATATATTTTAAATTTCAAACGTTTCGGTTGGGTAGTTTTTTTCTTTATTATATCCGGGCAGACGGACAGATCGACGAAATGAACGACGATTGTATGTGCTACGCATTTACATATTACGAGCGTCCCTAATAAAACAATACATGAGAATATGAGATGTAAATATTAAATTTAATAAATTTTAAAAAACACACAAAAAATTTTTACTAAATCATTGTAGCTGGAGATTTTTCTTAAACTGTTTCTTTACAACAATGTATGCCTTATAGAACATGTTCGAAGGTTTTCCATTTTATAGGAAAAATAAAAGAGGGACATCGTTAAAAGAAAAAGGTAGATCTTGAAAGATAAGAAAGCGGCAGTTATTGGAACAAAAATATAAAGATAGTAGGAGACAGTAACTTAAAAAAAAAAACATTGTTTTATACTATTTCCTTAATCTGGCTATACAAATTCTTTTACTCTTAAGTTTCATAAAAAATTTCTTTTTGTTCTTCACTAGACGTAGTACATTATAAAAAAATTGGAAAATTATAAAAAAAAATTCTAGTAGAATTATACTCCAAGAACTTTTTATGCAATTACAACAATAAAAAATCATGTAACAGATAAATATTTGCATTTTTAATCAAAAATTTTTTCAGACTACAAATTTTTTTTTTGGAAAATCGGATTCCCAGAATTTTTTAAGTAACGGTAACGAGAATTACAGATAAAATTTTAGTAAAATAACCAAAATTTTAGTAAATTCTATTGTAAAGTTATAGGTGTCTCTAGTTTTGCTTACAGGTTTAGTAGATTGACATCATTTTCTTGTACAGTATACATATAAAATTTTAGTAAGCGTGACAGATTTCCGTAAATTTAGATAACTAATGTTACAGATTTTGTTTACAGTGCATAAAGTTCAAGAAACAAATTCTTACAAACATTTATTTATTAGAAATGGCATTACAAATATAAACAAGTCGGAAATTTCACGTTAAACGTAGCAAATTCAGGTCCTCTTTATGTGCGCTTTTTAACCCCTTGGAGACGAGCGACCGGTACGTGTGCAGCAAACAGTACTTAAAATTATTGGTTCTTACAAGTATCTTTTTGTTAATTTACCTTATTTAATCTAAGCATTTTCCCAATTCAATTATTTCAATTGTAAATAATTACTTTCATTCTGTATATATATAGGATCTTTTTACTATTCTCTATGTAAATTTTTATTTTCAATACTTTGCTAGGCAAATTTGTTTTTAATATAAATTGTAATAATATGTGGTCCCTGAAATGGGTCTTTTTTTAGTTCATTTTTCTGGCCTTTTTGATACCATCCACCCTTGTTTGTGGGAAGGGCTTTCCCCGACCATGTGACTGTGGCATAGTTTGCTTCACTCACGTTCAACATTTTAGTCCTGGTTTTCTTCAATTGTCCTGATTACGGGGATGTGTGGAGATGTCCACAGGCGCCTCGGTCTAAAATGTACCGTAATTTCCTGCATATAATCCGCGGATCAAACAATTCTTTTTGGACCCAGAAATAATATTTAGTGATTGAATACAAATATTTACGGCGATTTGATAAGTTACATTAAAAAAAAAAAATTCTGGGTCTAAAAATAATTGTTTGATCCGCGTATTATACGCAGTAAATTATGGTATTAGAAGTTGAAGTCAAATTCAATTATTCAAAAATTTCGGTTTTGAGAAACTGGCGATAAAATATTAAAAATCATGTACAAGACGGTCGTCTCAAAGGAGATAACATTTTGAGGGGCAAAGCCCTTATGTTCTTAAAATGCTGAAATGGCTGCATGGCATCAGAATTTAAAAAACAAACTTACTTAAAAATAAATAAATACTTTTCTTCTCATAGTTGATAAATTTTTAATTTTAGTTTCAACATTCTGGTATCTATGTGGCATTTTTTCAATTAAAATTAAGTGGGATATATTTTATCCCACCCCCTTCAAAGGATTAAAGAATTTTTTATAAAAATTTAAATGCGTGCGTATAACGTTATCTGGAAAGGATTTATTATTTGACAGAATATTGCGCTAAAACACAAAAGGAGGTTATAAGAATAAAACAATACATAAGAATATAGTAAGTAAATATTAAATTTAATAAGTTTGAAAAGCACAAAATAAAAATTTATGAAATCCCTGTAAATGAATATAGCGGGTTTTTTTCTTAATCTGTTTCTTTTTACTACGTTATGCCTTGAAAAATATGTTTGAAGACTTTCTGTTATATAGGAAGAAAAAGAATATTATACAAAAAAAGTGTCTAATAACACTTGAACGATAATAGAACAAAAAATAAAGGTGTTATGAAAAATTCCCTTTTGTGCAGAGGATGAGATTCTTTTAAACTGTTTTCTTAATCTGTCTATTCATATTTTTTGCTCTTCATGTCTTGAAAAAAATGTTTTTTTCTTGACTGGGCGATATATAAAGTTTAAGAAATACATTTTGCAGAAACTCGTTCATTAGAAACGGCGTTACTTATACAAACAAGTTGGGCACTGCACGTAAGATATAGCAAATGAGATGAGTTCGTACTACAACAAAGTTTTTAAAATATTCTGATCTCGGTATAAGAACATATAGTAATTTGAATCAACATTGCAACCAAATCTTTTTTGTGTCCCTGTAACAATTACCTTCTTTCTACTATACAGGAAGTAACTTGTAGTAAACCTTTGCAACGTATACCATTTTTATGAAACGGCCGATAATTCAATATAATTAAAACGCGTTACAAACAATATTTTCCCTATGCCATTATGTAACAAAATACTCTTGTACGGCTCTGTAAGTACAAGATGACAAGTATTCTTTGCATAACAGATTATACAGAATGTACTTGTAGATGTTTATCAATATTATTATGCTCGAAAGTGTGCAACAATATTAAAACGCACTCGATGCTTTTTTACCCCCTTGATCGTAATGTAACGAAATACTTTTGATTGTCCCTGCAATTAAACTAAACAAGCGATTTTCATTAAATCTTTGGTGATTCGACAAAACTATGCAAAAACCACACATTTTAAATTTCAGAAATTTCGGCTGTGTAATTTTTGCGCTGTTATATGCGGAAAGATAGACAGATGAACAGAATGAACAACGACAATAGGCGCTACGAATTTACATTGTTAAGAGCGCACAAAATAAATAATATAAGAGAATATAACAAGTAAAGATTAAATTTAATAAGTTTGAAACATAAAACAAAAATTTATAGAGTCGTTGTAACTGAATATAGAGTTTTTTCTTAATCTGTTTCTTTTTATTACGATATGCCTTATAAAATATATTCGAAGGATATTATTTTTGTAGGAAAAATAAAAGAATATCGTTAAAAAGACAGGTGTCTAATGCCTCTTGAAAGATGTGAAAGCGAAAGTTAATGGAACAAAATGTAAAGATGTTATGAAATAATCGATTTTTTCGGTGTATAAAATTCTGTTAAACTATTTTCTTAATCTGGCTATTCATATTTTTTGCCCTGATATTTCATATATTCATGACATTCCCTGATATTCATATTTGGCCTATTTATATTTTTCCTGATTTTTTTTCTTTTTTTGAATGGACTTAATATAAAGTTTAAGAAACAAATTTCATTTATTAGAATGTCGCTACTATTATAAAAAAGTAGGATATTTCCCGTTGAACGTACAAATGAGATGCGATTGTTCTATAACGTTGTTTTAAAAATATTCAGATATTTGTATAATGGTATACAGTTTTCCGGATACAGTATAGCAGCCGAAATCCTGTAAATACTGTCTGATTTCTATTAAACTGGAAGTACCTTGAAGGAAACTTCAGCGACGTACATCAGGAACATAAAATATGAAATAGTTTTATTGTAATTGAAACGCGTCCCAAACAATTTTTCCTCCAATACCATTATGATTGATTCTATTTATGACGACCAATTATCAATATGAGGGATGTAGACCTTATGGGGGAGAGGGCAGTGCCCTCCGTGGAGGTTTTCGAAGAGAACTCAATCCCTATTTATGCATGAAAATATAAATTTCGAAGAAAGTCACGGATAAATTCCGGACCGTTAGGCCGACCGGTGTGATTGTCTTCAAAACCACCTCTCATTTACCAGCTTCGAGAGCAGAACTTCTCGGCCACTGGTGAGACCTTCTATACAATTATGCGATGGAATACTTTTGTACTACATAATGTACAGAATGTGTATTTTAGTGTATACTTAGCAGATGCATAGCTATTTTATTATGTTTGGAAGAATGTAATATCGTTAAAAAAAATGAAATTTTTTTTTCCCATTTGGCGTTATTTTTCTCGTTAACTTCAATACTTTTCATTGTCCCTGTAATTGATACATCCGATTTTTTTAGAATTTGAAGTGACTCGACAAAGTTATGCAATATTTATACATTTTAAATTTGTTGAGCAGTTTTTGCGTTTTTATAACGGACAGACTGACGGTCGGACGGATGAACATAACGATGACTAGAGATGTTATGCATTTCCATAATTGCGAATGCACATAGAAAGTTGTTATTTGCAATGTGCATAACTGATTTTACAATATTCACCGTAAAAGTCGCTGACAGATGCTTCTTAAATTAGAAAAAAATACCTTGATCGTGAACGAAAATGTACAATAACCTCAACCGAATTACGAATTAGACCGAAAAACATTGCTTTATCTTTAGAAATCTCACAAAATAATTTATCTTTGAAAATTAACGGAGAAAATCATAAAAATAATTTTATTCGCTGCTAATAGTTTTAGAAAATGTTTCAAAGTAGCTTTTGCAGTGTATTAACCAGTTTCCTCTGTCACGAAAACAGTTGTATGAATGCTAGGGGGTCTCAAGTAAATATTTTTTATTCAGCAAACATGTTTAACGAAAAAAATAACCTATAGAATCAACAGCATTAATATTATCATTCGAATTACTATTTTTCTGTTATACACTGTAAAAAAAAAAAAAAATTCATGAGTTTACTAAAAATTTCTTAGCAAATCTATATTCCACAGAATTTTTTAGTAACCATTACTCACAGTATAAATAGTAACCATTCCAAACTTTTTTTTTTTTTTTTTTTTTTTTTTTTGCAAGTGAAACACACAATTGTTTTGTAAACTGAACAAAGGAATTTTTTGTATAACTAACTTAAAATTTTTAGTATGAGCCACCAAGCAAATTTTAGTAACAGCTCAAAATTATTTTTAGTAACCATTACTCACAGATTCTTAGTAACTATTCCAAACTCAATTATAGCAAGTGAATTAAACGTTTATTTTATAAACTGTATAAATGAATTTTTCGTATAACAAACTTAAAACTTTCTAGCGAGAACCACCAAATGATTTTTGTTGTTGACGTATGCCCGAAGTGCAGGAGCTTCCTTGGAACTGCATTCAGTGGGTAAGAAGACAGACTTCTGCAGCGGAAGATTTTCGGCAAAACCTCAATAGATGGCAGCACCAAACATTGCCACCTGTTCAATTTTGATATGATTCTGAAGGGGAGGGAAAGTCCAGAGATCATTACCCATGGTAACTGCTACGACAGGATTTTCATAACCCCTTTATTTAACGAATACTTACACTTGGTGCGTCTTCTGTTATGTCGAGCATCGAACCCGGGACCTTTCAGCCTGGCGTTTGATGCTATGACCACTAGGCTATCACGGCCACACCAAATGAGTTTTAGTAATAAGTATTAAAAATATAAAACTATTAACTCTATTCGTTGCTAGCTTTTTTCTAGTAATTCTTATAGATTTTCTTGTAGCTGATTACAAAAAAGATTACAAAAAATTTTTAGTAATTGGAAGGATCACTGAGAGAAACTAAATTTTTTTAGTAGATCGACCCTTTTTTACAGTGTAATTGCATACACAATTTCAATTAAACTATTAAAAATCTTGTTCTAGTTTAAATCAAATTTTGTTCCTCAATACCTGCCATTGTAAGATGGCGAAAAGTTGAACGAAAATTCGTAGCTCCGTAGGAGCGTAGTTCCAATAGTTGGAACGAGTTTGAAATAGGAAACTCTAAATTCTGCTATGAGAATTCACCATCATATGGGGATAGCTACTGAGAACCAAAATTTGGTAGAAACTAGAGCAAAACATTTAACAGTTTATATAGCTTGAAAATGTTTAGATGAGATGCAATAACCACCAAAAAAAATCGATTTTCGGGTTTGACAGAACTGACGTTAAACTGATTAATGCATTGTAAAAGCTACTCCCAAATGTTTCCAAGCTAGTAAAAAAATATTTTTATAACTTCTTGAAATTTTGAAAACAAATTGTTCCTTTAGCTTTCCAAAGGTAAAAGAATGCTTTTCTGAATTTTGAGTGACTTGGAATCGATCATCGAATATTTTCTTTCGTGATTCTAGTAGATTTTTGTACTTAAAAAAACACCTTTTTTGCTATAGTGTTCGGAAATAAAATCAGAATCAAGTCACAAAAAATTATCAGTCTATATATTTAGCGATAAATGATATTAATCATATAATTACACACATGTCAGATGTGAACATATATAATTATATACACATTTACAGAAAATCCCATATATATATACATGCATGTGTGTGTTCAACGGAAATTCTCTAGCAAAGATTCAATTCAATCATCGTAAACTGTCAATTAATTTGCACTGTCGGCATGTGGTAAAATAAGTTTCTACACTGTATCACTAATATATAGTTCGTTCATAGATTGTCACGTGGCTTGTGCCACTATAGCTTGGTCGTGTTCTAGCGCAGCGGTTTTATTGTGAATACCGCGTTAGTTTTAAAGTGAATATTCCTAATTTATCGCTCTTTCGTAACTAAGACAATCAAAACTATCAATTACTTGTTTCTTTTTCTTCAGACTTAAATACATCTTCAGTAAATTAAAAAAAGGAAAAAACTTAGTCTTTATATTTGAGAACAAAAACTTTCACTAAGAAAATTATGATAGTGAGACTTTCTTTTTTCAGTAAACACAATTTTAAGACGATGTTGAAGAATCGTGAATCAACAGCCAAAATGTCGTTTGGAAAGCCATATAGCATAAGAGCCGGCAGTACAAATAGCTAAGGTATTAACCCATTAACGCCCGAATTATTTTCTTTGCAAAAATTTAAATTTTGTATTTCCCACCACTTTTAAAATCAAATTAACTTTTATCTAAAATTATCGAGTATTCTGTCTCGTTAAAGAAGGTATATATTTATCTTCCTCTTTACTGGTGGGAAAACCGCTTTCTTGCTGTTTTTGTAACTGTCCTCAAAAGAGGACGCTGGGCGTTAATGGGTTAAGCTGTACGAAACTTTTATTTTATGGAAGTGTAGTAATAAAAAACTTTAATGATACATATCTGCTTGAAGTGAATTGGTGCATAAGCCAAAAATTAATACCACATTTGGTTTACTCCTTTGTTTTTCATGTGTTTCTCGTACAATTTGTAGGTAGATTTCGTAGGAACTACCTATTGCAGTCGCTCCTATGTTCGAATTTCTGAAACATTTCTGCAGACCTACGCCAATCATGACCCTTAGACCCCAAAACTGCCATCAGTAAAAAAAATTATATATAGTGTACCCATTCTCAACGGTTGCCAATCGTTAATTTCTAAACCATTAGTCATAGACATATAGTTCCAAACGCAAAAATACTTTTAAAAAATGTAAAAAAAAAATTAAGCGACCTAGTTCAAAAAATTATTAAAAAATTACGAAAATTAAATTTTTAAACGGTCTTCTAATCCTGTAAGTGATATTTAGTAATTTTTTATTAATACTCCAACAAGTAAGGCAAAAAAGTCCCATTCCTGTGCGATTAAATCTGACCGAGTAATAGCAGTTTACAATTAAAGTTTTTTTTTTTTTTTTTTTTTTTTTTTTTGCTACAAAATAAAGGTCAGTCACCAGTTTACTGGAAATTAAAAGAAAAAACGTCAGATATAAAATTTAACATTAAACTTTTCGAGTTAGCTATAATTATAAGCTATCGTATACACACTGTAGGGTATACCCTCTGTCTTGAGCGTATACCCTCTGCTTAGAGCGTATATCCTCTGTTATCCTCTGTGTATATGTTTTTTTAAACTCCCTTTTAAATTCAATTTTGCTATCAAACGCATTCAGTTGACAGTTAAGTCTTATTTAGGAATTATATAATGTGCCTATTTTTAATCGATTTTTTAATTAAGTCGTAATATATTTAAAATATGCTATCAAAATGGGCATTTGAGTCGAATTTTGCTTAAGATGATTCTGATAAAACCAGATCCTACAGAAAAATGAAATTAAAAGTTGTTAAACTGGGCTCATGTGTAATCAAATTTTATTTTTTGTTGTTGAAATGAGCAATCTTCGAAATCTACCTTCGCCTGTAGGACAAACCGACAGGGATTTTTTTATACCTTTTATTGTAGGACAAACACAATGTTAAATTTACTAGTAAATCTCTAGTGGTACTAATTTTCCGTATATGCACCTCTTTACTACCGGTAAACATTGATCATTAGATTCCCCTATGACTACTTTTCCATAAAACAACAGGCCTTTTTTTTTCTTGTGCTCGATACCTTAGGTTTTTCTCTTTTATTCTTCTTATCTAGGCTATTTCCATGAGTAATTGTAGTGTAAGTCACAGGCTATGATTTTTGGCTACCAGTACTTTAGTACGAAAAAATGTGATTTATTTTATCGGCACATTCTCATTAATTGAATAAGGCCAAGCAGACTTTTCGAAAATAACGGTGGCAAACAAGCATAGCAATTATAAGGTAATGTGACTTACACTACAAAACCCATGGAACTAGCCTCTAACAAACTGAATATTTCCATCCAATTAGTTTGTACGATAATTTTAGAATGCTATATCTTAAAATATTTTTGTAGATACCTATTGTTATTGAGTTATTTCATTGTTAATTACATTTACTATCGAAATAGCTTAACTTGTGATTAATGGAAAACCCAATAATTTAAATTTGCTCATTATCAAAAAGAGCAAATAATTGAAACATTTCTGATAAAGCGCTTTTATTGTGCTGAACTACTGATGCGTGATTTATTGAAGCATTAAGCTAATTAAAGCGTTTTTAAGGCGCCAGACAGCCTTCGTGAGATTAAAAAAATGTAAAAATTACGTTTTTTCAAATTGTTACAAAATTTAAATGAAACTTAAATTTAAATGAAGATAGTTTTATTTTGTGAATTTTATTGTGATTAATACGTTAAGCGCCTTGTCAATCACAGGGGAGTTTTCGTGTCGAACACGTCATTCATCTATGACTGACGGCCTAAAATAAAACAATTAAATTAAATAGATAAATATTATTTTAAATTATTACGGAAAATATATTTTAAATTCACCTAACTTTTATTTATTACAAGTTTATACTTTCTTAAAAATTACTTAAACCACTGTAAAATTTTTTGCTTCAGTGTCAATCATCGTGGTACTTAATATGTTAATAAACCTTTCTTTAAGTATTGAACCATTTTTATAACTATACTTTTTCATAAAAAAAAAATTGTAGAATTTTACAGTTTACACACAGAAAAATCCAGAAAATGTATATTAATTCCTAACTTGTATCAAGTAAAATATGAAAAATATTTAACAAAACGGATAACAGAGGCATATTGCCTAAATAAATTTTTTTAGAATGTTTTTCCAGTTTCAGAAAGTTACAATTAATAATTTTCCGAGTTATGGTGTTTTACGATAAAACAAAATATTGAAAATCACATTTCGAAAAAAAAGCAGAAAATGTAATTAAAAACTAGGTTTTACCAATTAAATGAATAGTATTAAAATTACCGTACCTCAAATTCTGAGTAAGATAGAAATAAAATTCAAACTGATTCAGGAACATAAAATATAGAACTTAATATTAAAACAAATATTGAAGATCGGATTTTCGACCGAAAATTACATTTTAAAGGCAAGAAGGCAACTTAATATACCATTTCGACTGGAAACTAAAGTTTCGATGACACTATGATTCAAAGAGAATCTCATTAAAATAAGCGACAGTAGGATTTAACGGTAAATTCATGCAATTGTTTGATTTTTTAAAGATTTTTTTTAATTAAAGGATGTCGATATAGTACACTGTAAAAAAAAATTCAAGAGGTTACTAAAATTTTTTTAGTAAATTTGTATTCCACAGAATTTTTTAGTAACCATTACAAACTTTTTTTTGCAAGTGAAACAAGCATTTCTTTTGTAAACTGAACAAAAGAATTTTTTGTATAACTATTTTAAAAATTTTTAGTATGAGCCACCAAGCAAATTTTAGTAATAACTCCAAAATTATTTTTAATAACCATTACGTGCGCCCGAAGAGCAGGAGGTTCCTTCGAGCTGCATCCAGACTTCTGAAGCGGAAGATTTTCGGCAAAACTGCAACAGATGGCAGCACCAAACATTGCTACCTGCTCCGACAGGATTTTCATAATCCCTTTACTAACGAGTACTTACACTACATACATTCGGGGCGTATTTGGCGGTGGCCTGTATCGAACCCGGGACCTTTTAGTCTGGAGTCCGTTACTATGCTAACCTATACCACTATGCTATCAAGGCTACACCAAGTGAGTTTTAGTAGTAGTTATTAAAAATATAAATATATTAACTCTCTTCGTTGCTAACTTTTTTCTAGTAATTGTTACAGATTTTCTTGTAACCGACTAAGATTAGTAAAAATTTTTTAGTAATTACAAAGATCACTAAAGTTTTTTTAGTAGATCGACCCTTTTTTTTTACAGTGTAAGATAAATCTAATGTGAATTCTAGAATTTTTATTTAAAATGCCAATAATCAGAATGGAATTAAATTAATACTTTATAAACAAAATATTTTATTAATAAAATTATTTAAAATCAGACATATTCATCATACTAATCTTGGAATTTTTTTAAATCAACTTCATTTATTCTTCCGACTAATAACATCTTTATTATTATAAATAAAAAAAGAGAATGTAACAATTTAAGCATTTATTTTCGGAAAAAGAATACGATAATTTTCGAATGCTATACTTTAAAATATTTTTGTGCTTATCTATTGTTATTGAGTTATTTCGTTGTTAATTACCTTCGCTATCGAAATACATTAAATAGTGATTAATGGAAAAAGCAATGAATCAAAATCTGCTTCTTATCAAATTTATGAAAGGGGAAAATAATTGAAACACTTCTGATGAACCGCTTTTATTATGTTGAATTTCTAATGAATGCTTTATTAAAGCATTAAGATAATTAAAGGTTTTAAATGCATCGTGTTGACTGAAAACTAAAATTCCGATGATACTGTGATTGATAGACAAGGTTATTAAGATATATTACAGTCGGGTTTATAACTTTATATCGCTCACCAAGAAGAAAAATGACACATCTCGCAAACAATCCCTTTGCGTGTTGTTTAACTAATAGATTAGTTATAAGTTCGTCTTATCTTATACTACAGAGTTTCCACTCTCAACGGTGGCCAATGGCTAATTTCTAAACCGTTAGTCATAGTGGAATAGTTCCAATTGCAAAAATGCTTTAAAAAATGTAAAGAATTGTTTTTCAAGCGATTTAGGTCAAAAAAACTTTTTATTACAAAAATACGAAAATTAAATTTTTATACGGTCCCCCGGTCTTATAAGTGATATTTAGTAAATTTTTACCACTATTCTAACAAGTAATACAAAAAAAATTCCCGATTAAAACAAACCGAGTAATAGCTGTTTAAAGTTGGAGATATTTTTTGCTGCAAATTAGGAGTCAGTCACAAATTTACTGGAAATAAAAAGAAACGCAAGATATAAAATTTAACATTAAACATTTAGAGTAAAATATATTTTACAGTATTATTTTTAAATTTATGTTGATGATTACATATTAAAGCAAAATTTGTACTAAAAATTTAAACATTTATATGTTAATTTAAATTATGAAAAGCAACAGTTACAATTTTTGCAAAATTACATGTATTTAAAATTCTATTAGATTACTTAACCTAACAGAATTTGGTGTAGTCCTATAAAATTTATAAATGGTACGCACCGAAAATCGTATTAATATTACAATGTCATTAGATATAAAAAAGTGCGCAAATTGAACCTCAATCGGATATTTGGAAGTGCGTTAAAATTTGATTAGAAATTTTGAACTAGGGAAACATACATACGAACATTTTAAGCAAAAATTAAGATTACCAAAATAACACACTTTTAAAAAATAAAATCGAGATTTCCCAAAATTTTATTTTCTCGAAAAAGATAATTTTAAAACTCACGTCTTCAACTATTTTAACCAATATAGAAGTTAATTTAAAAAAAATTAACACTACCGTAAAACTGAAGGTGGTAGCACCTTCTGTTAAATTGCTTTAAAAATACTTCTTTATCTTGTTTAAAACATTTTTATAATTGGAACTTAACATCCGTGATAAATGGTTTAGGAATTAGCTATTGGACAGCGTTGGAATTGAATGCCCTTTATAATAATTTAAGCACTTAGTATACGTTCCCTGAAAACGTAGTCCAACTCGTTCGTTTTCAGCTACAGAAAAGTGGTTTAAGTCATGAAATTTAAAGTTTCATAACTCGGTCAATTTTATTGTTATGTTTAATGAATGAAACCTTTTCTGTATTGTTTGATGGGATGATAGAAAAATTTTACTGAATATCACTAACAGAACCGGGGGACCGTATAAATAGTAGATTTTTGTAATTTTTTACTATTTTTTTTTTCACCTAAATCGCTTGAAAAACTATTTTTTACCTTTTTTAAAGCATTTTTGCAATCGGCACCCTGTAAAATGTGAGCAAAAATTGTGTCTGTGTGTGTAAATTTTACCTCAAAAACGGCTCTAACGATTTTCGCAAAAAATTGGATTTTACCATTTTCGGGCACGAGAAGACCATTGGGCTAGGTCACATGTTCGAGAAAATTTGATTATTGGCTCATTTTGGGTCATAATTGGTCAGGATCAAGCTATTTATATCTAGAGAACGGCTGGATCGATTTTAAGGAAATTTTGTATCCAATAGGTTTTTGCCACGAGACAACTGTTAGACTGGGTCACATGTTCGAAAAATTTCAATTAGTGGGTCATTATTGTCATTTGGATCATTATGGGTCAAGGCATTTTTATCTAAAAAACGGCTCTAACGATTTTGACCAAGTTTTACATTTTATTGTTTTGGATTACAAGAAGACCATTGGGTTAGGTAACATGTTCGAGAAAATTCGGCTAGTGGGTCATTTTTGGGGTCATTGTGGGTCATGCTATTTATATCTATTGCTTTTCTCACGCAATTTTGAATAAAATTGCATTCTATGGTTTTCAAGTACGAGAAAAACATTGGGCTAGGTTACATGTTCGAGAAAAAAATTTAACGGGTCATTTTGGGTCATTAAGTGTCTGGGTCAAGCTATTTATATTTAAAGTCATCGCAATCTTGCCTGTAACAGTTTTTTGACACGAGAAAGCTAATGGGCTAAATCACACGATCAAGAGATTTCGATTATATGAGTCATTTGTGGGTCATGATGGGTCATAATGGGTCATGATCAAGCTATATCTAAAGAACAGGTGGGTCGATTTTAACGACATTTTGTATACAACATTTTTTTTGCACGAGAAGTCCATTGGGCTAGGTCTCATGTTCGAAAAATGTCGATTATTGGGTCATTTTGAGTCATAAAGGGTCTTGGTGAAGCTATTTAAATTTAAACAAGTTGGAAATTGCACGTGAACGTAGCAAATGAGGTGCGTTCGTACGATAACGAAGTTTTAAAAATATTCAGATCTTGCTGATATAGTAGAGCGTAATTCGGATACAGTATAGTAGTAGAAATCTTTGTGTTTCTGTAAATATGCAGAAAGTAAATTTATTATACCTCAGAAACGTATATCTTATTCATAAAATATGAAATAGTTCAATATAATTAAAACACGCCCCTAACAATGTTTCCCGTATAGCATTATGTAGTGGAATACTTTTGTGTGACCCTGTAATTTAATAATAAAAATTCTTTGCATCACAGATTGTACAGAATGCATATTTTAGTATATATTTCATAGATTCATGCCAATTCTATTATGTTCGAATGAGTGTAACATCATAAAAATGCATTTGAAAATTTTTCCCATTGACCGTAATGTAATGGAATACCTTTCATTGTCCCTGTAAATGATCTATGCATCCGACTTTCATAACATTAGAAATGACTCGATAAAATTACGTAATAATTATATGTTTTAAATTTCAAACGATTAAAATGCATTTGAAATTTTTTCCCCATTGACCGTAATGTAACGGAATTCTTTTGTGTGACCCTGTAATTTAATAATAAAAATTCTTTGCACCTCGGATTGTACAGAATGCATATTTTAGTATATATTTCATAGACTCATGCCAATTCTATTATGTTCGAATGAGTGTAACATCATAAAAATGCATTTGAAACTTTTTTCCCATTGACCGTAATATAATGGAATACCTTTCATTGTCCCTGTAAATGATCTATGCATCCGACTTTAATAAGATTTGAAATGACTCGACAAAATTACGTAATAATTATATGTTTTACATTTCAAACGATTAAAATGCATTTGAAATTTTTTCCCCATTGACCGTAATGTAACGGAATTCTTTTGATTGTCCCTGTAATTGATCTATGCATCCAATTTTCATAACATTTGAAATGACTCGACAAAATTATGGTATAATTACGTATATTAAATTTAAAACGATTCGGTTGGGTAGTTTTTGCGTTGTTACATGCGGACGGACAAACAGACGGACAGACGGACGGACTGAGCGAAAACAATAGGTGCTACGTATTTACATAATTTCGAACGCACCTAAAAACGGTAGGATCGATTTTAACAAAATTTTGTATACAGCATTTTTTTTCTTTTTTTTTTTTTTGGCACGGTAAAACTATTGGGCTAGGTCACATGTTTGAAAAATTCAGATAAGTGTTTCTCTATTGGGTCATTATGGGTCAAACCAATTTTATTTAAAAAAATCTCTAACGATTACCACAAGCTAAAATTTTCAAATGTTGTCGACTAAATTTTGTATTCCACAGGTTTGGATTACAAGAATACCATTGGATTAAGTCACGTGTTAGAGAAAATTCGTTTAATGGACCATTTTCCAAAAGGTGTTCAAATCTAAAAGTTCTGATTCCAAAAGAAAGACATCAAAGAACTAAAAAATGTAGCATGGAAGGATGTTCTTTCGTTGTAAATATTTAACTAATGTAAAATTTAGAAATATGTTCATAGTATTGATATTTATAGTTTCTGTAAATAAGAATATTATAAAATAAATTATTTATAGCAATAATAGAATGAGAATTTCATTTTATATAAATTTAATACAGAGTTTACTTTAACCGAGCATGGCTTAGTGTTCCCCGCTAGTTCAATATAATTGCTATACAAACAGTTGCACAAATGTAGCTACTCGGAAAATCATGTCGTTATGCTATATGTCCATCTGTACCTACAGAAGAGGGGTGGATTATGTGGAGAAGTAAAATTACCCATTTTTCCAAATATTAGTCTGTGTCTTCATTTTTAAGGGTTTTATGCCAATATGTACGTTTTCACTTCAATATACAAAGCTATAATTTATTATACATGCTATATTTCCAAGTTACAGCAAAATCATGCAATTTGTTTTTGCCTCTCCTGCGAAATATACTTTTCTTGAGATGTGTCACTTTTCTTGTGCATGAGCGATATAACAGTTTTTATTTTTTAAAGAATTTTTTTTAATTAACAGATGACGATATAGTGGGATAAATCAAATTGAAATTTTTGAATATCTATTTATAGTATAGACAAGTCACTACAGAATTCAATTCATATTTTTTTTAAGTTTAGTTTTATTAAAAAACTGTTTAAAATCAGACATATTCATCATAATAATCCTGAAAAAAAGATAAAAAATAAAATTTTATTTATTATTTTGCAATAAGTTAAACGAGAAAATAAAATAGTTAAATTTTTAAAAAAGTTATTAAATGCAAGTCTTAAATAATTCATTGGGTTTCAAAAGTCTGTTTATTTAAAAGTTCATGGTATACAGAGACGGGTGATACATGATATATATATATATATATAAATGCACTCACCAAGTTTCACGTACATACTACAAATGTTCAATGTGTGCGCCTTTAACTATCCGAATCATATTTGAACAATAATATAGTTTTGTTATTTCTCTCAATATCCGTAACAACAGCAGTGATAAGTTCCTTGCAAGTGTGCAACTATTGGAGCTATTAACACGTTATGTGCTAAGCCCATTTTGTTTGTATTTTTTTTTATTTGACCTTCAAAATAAGATTTCCGTTACAAAACTTTCAAAAAACTGTAGAAGTTGTATTTGCACACCTTCAGAAATGATTTTTTTAAATGTTTGACATTTTCCTATATTATTTTTTTACTATAATCATTTACTTTAACACTTTGAAAAATAAATAAAAAAATAGCAATTACACAAAATATTTTTAAAAAGTCAAAATTATGTTAATAATTGACATTTTTGCAAAACGTGATTACTCAAAAATAAAACTGTGCATTGAAATTTTGTAAAATGCATAATAAATAAAATAGCTTTCTCTAAGATTTAGATTACACACATTATAATAGCATCTCTATCTCAGATGATATGGCAGTTAAATTACTAATGTATCTGTAGAATGTAAATAAAATTTCGCAAAATTTGTCTCAAGTTTGTCATTTACACCAGAGCAAATAATAAAAATATTTAATATATTATCATGAGTGTAGTCTATTCTCTCAAAAGATGTTTGTAAAAGAAGTAAAGAAATTTCATGGCATTTCATGCATAATTTTATGGAATTCTTCTTCCTAAAAGTTCTTGCGGAATTATAATTAACTCATAATTGATTCATATCTGACACCGTTTAACTTTTAAATACTTATATTAACTTAAATTATTTACAGAAAAAATATTTACATAAGACTATTTACAAAACAATTACATCTTATACGGGAAATCGTCTTCATCTTCCATTCTTTTTTGTTCTTTTTACATCAACTTAAAACTAAAAACATTCCATTCTCCTTTCTTCCGTTCAGTTCTTTTTTCTACCGCTTAAATCGTTTGGCTTCTTAGGAATTAATAGCTGCTTCAAATTCGTCTGCCTCACTGAGAGCCTTTTCGTCAGAGTTACGATGCATAGAAAATAATATGCAGATCTAATAGTGGAGGAGATTTCCCATAATATTTTGTTTTAGGTTGTTTTACGTATAGTAAAAATCTGAAAAACTTCATTTTGAAGAAAATTTAAAAATAACTTTAGAACACAATTCAAAAGCTGTATTAGATGTAAATTAAAACAGCTGTAACTCAGGCCTATTTTAGCTATAGATAAAATTTAAGAAAATTACAATAGAATAAAAGATTCAATTTTAACATTATCGCAAAAATGGAAAACCGATATTTTGATCGAAAATTACGTTTGAAAGGTGTTTGTATACATTGCAACAACATTTATAACTACGCTGCGAAAAAAATGCGGAACAATTTAATAGAGGAATGGCCAAAAAAGTAAAAAAGTACATTATCATATTTTGAGATACCTGCGAAAACAACTGTTTTTATGCATACTATGTTTATAAAACCCATTACTTTTTTTTAATTACGAATTTTTTAGTATATTCATGATACAGCCCTAAAATTACTTACAATATATCTAAAATGCAACTATATATTAAATAGACATAAATAAGATAAATTTCATTAAAAATCATTTTGAAATCACCTAATGTTACTGATGAATTTCAGTATTAATTATCATCGCTGTCAAACAAAGCTAAATTGATGAAAGCTCATAAATCGGAATGCTAGTGATTATTATTATCATGAATATGGATAGTTATTGAAGAATTTCTGATGGAATGCTTTTATTATGCTGAATTACTGATGAATAAATTATTGAAGAGTTAAGCTAATCAAAGACTAATTAATTTGCAATGTCTGCTAGAATCTAAAATTTGAAGACACTATGATAAAGAAATAAACTCATTAAGTCTACATTTATCGAAATTTAAATGATTGTATTAAAAGAAGTGATTATTCATAGATAAACTCATGCTTGATTTCTAAAATGACTGTTTTATTTATTGGACGGTAGAATAACCGGGTAAATTTGATTGGAGGTTTAGAATATATATGCTTCATAATATTCACTTGAGTATAGAATGTCATTCATATACTGTGTAAGAATTGTTTTATGAGAAAATGTTATAAAAACGAATATATTCGTCGTTTTAAATTTAAAAATATATTATGTGTTTATTAAATTTCACTTATTTGTTTGCTAGAATTAAAATGAGCAAATAAAATAGATAAAATTAAAAACAAAATTTAAATATTCAAGAGATAAATTCTGAACCAATAAATGCTGTGTTATGCACTCTGTTGGCAATTCATGCTGAAATGTTTAATCGTCTTTGGTGAAAATACTTACTTGATGTAAAATACTATTTAAAAGTTATGTATTACTAACAAACGTTATTTATTACTAACAAGGAAACCTTTTTTGATGTAGCTTGCACCTAGTATTGAGACATAGTGCATTGTAAAGCCCTTTATTAGGGAGTTTAAGAATCATTTTTTTCTATCAAAGTCTTTTTTTGCAACAGCATAATTCCCTGAAAATGCTATTTTCATGGCCACTTATCAGACAATTAAGTTTTTTCCTTTTTTGAAGAAAAGCGTTTAAAAATATAATTAGTTTATTAACAATATAAGATATTCAAAAAACGTTTAAAATCTCTTCAAAAGCCTACGAATTGGGTATTAATGGACAATATTACGGCATTGTATTCACACTTTCGGCGTGGAAAAAGTTGGCATATTTTCAAAAGTAGTTTTCGGGCAAAACTAGCCGAATGCCATAGCCCCATTATAAGGCAAGCGAAGCGAAAAATTCTTAGCACATATTTGTCGACTTAGCATATATTTGTCGTGTGAAATACAAAAATAAAAGCTAATAAAAAAATAAAATACAAAAAATATATAAAATATGATTTTAAAACAGAATTTTTATCGCTTCTCTATCTTACATATATAGGGCTACATAATGCACAAGGCTTCGAAGCTAGGTAATGAGCAACACCAAAACATATTTCCTTGTAAATAACATTTCACGACATTCAAAACATTTCGTAGTACACTGTAAAATAAGGCACATGTTTCTTAACCCTTTCGGGAGTGGTGTACTATTAATAGTACATGTCTTTTAAAGGAGTATTACTTTGATTAAGAAATACTTTTGCTACAATTTACTTGTTGTAATGTTAGTATATGTTTATGCATTAATCTTATGACTTCATTTATGTTTAGGCATTTAGTAATAATTATAGTTAGTATTATTTACTTAATTATCTTTGCACCATTTGCGATTCTTTTATTTTAAACATATATTTCACTTTTTAAATTTAAAATAAAAGTTACTTTTCTGAAAGGATCATGTGTAATGAAGCGCAAAAAGTATAAGAAAGTTGTAATATAAGTTAAATCTTATTGTAATGTAATATTTTCCAAACATCTCCAATAATTTCTCCTTAGCGTATTGTCATATTAATATGAATTAAATAGCACACAAAACAACAAAATTCGTTATGTTTCAAACAATAAAATATTCGTTAAACACTATATAATATATTTTTATAGCTAGTATTAATGTTTTTAACGTAAAAGTAATTTTTTCTAAAAATTAAAAAAAAAAAATCGGACCCGAAAGGGTTTAACTACGAACATTTACTTTAATCACGAATGTAAATATTCGATAACCAATCCGAAGTCACCCAATATTGTGAAAAGCGTTTGTTTATCTTTAGAAACCCCTTAATAACAAATTATTTTCGAAATTTTAAGAATTTCTAAAAATTAATTGTATTAGCTGCCGGTAAGTTTCGGAAAGGTTTTTGAATACTTTTTTAATTTGCGAATACTTTCAGAACAGTGTTGAATAGCTTTTTCGATTTGCATTTAAGTTCTCCCTACCTTGAAAATTGTGTTTTGGAATGCTCTCATATATCAACTGAACATTTTTAGCTGTGTAACTGAAATTGTGTATGCAGTTACTAGGTTGCGCAAAAAGTTTGAGGAGGTTTGTGAAAATTTGCCCTGTTATGCGCAAATTAAAAAAGCAAATCGAAAATATCTCGACAAGCATAGCAAAAGAGGAGTGTTCGTACAATAACAAAGTTTCAAAAATATTCAAATCTTGGTATATTATTTTACAGTACTTTGGATTGCGTTTAGTATTCGAAAACTTTTGTGTGTCCCCGTAAATACTATCTGATTTCTATTATACAGGTAATAACTTGTAGCAACCATCAAGAACGTATATTAATTTTATAAAGTGTGAAATAATTTAACATAATTAAAACGCGTCTCAAACAATGTTTCCCCTTATATCATTATGTAATGCAATACTTTTGTGTGGCCCTGTAAATTAGTAACAAATGCTCTTTGTACCTCTTATTTTACTGAATGTATATTTTAGAATCTACTTCCTAGATGCATATCAATTTTATTACATCCTAAACAGTGTGACAAGAATAACATACACTTGAAGATATTTTTCCTATTGGCCATAATGCACCGGAATACTTTTGATTGTTCCTGTAATTAAACTGTAAATCTGATTTTCCTAAAATTTGAAATGACTGTACAAAATCATACAATAATTATATATTTTTAATTTCAAAAGATTCAGTTCGGTAGTTTCTGCTCTATTATGTGCGGACAGGAGGACGGACAGACGGACTGAACAACGGCTATAGGTGTTACGTATTTACACAATTACTAACGCACCTAAATAACAACAAGGAGTATTCTTCAAAATATAGACCATTGTAGTCCGAAAGATTCTGGATTTGCTGGGAGTACCATGGAGGCTCCGTGGAATCGAAAAATTCTTGACATGCTTCTTCAACTTCATTAAATGATTCAAATAAGGATTCATAAAATGTGAAATAGTTCAATATAAAATAATTACAACTCGTCCTAACAATACTTCCTGCTATAACATTATGCAATGGTACACTTTTGTGCGGCCCTGTAAATTAATAACAAATATTCTTTGCACTACAGAATGTACATTTTAGTGTATACTTCATAGTTTCATAGTAATTTTATTATATTTGGAAGAATGTAACATCGGTAAAATGAACTTCAAACTATTTTTTACCATTTATATAATGTAACGGAATACTTTTAATTGTCCCTGTAATTGATCTATCATCCGATATTCATACAATTTGAAATGATTTGAGAAAAGTATGTAACAGTTATACATGCGACGGACATATTGCATTTCAAACGATTCGGTTGGGCAGTCTTTTGCAATGTTATATGCGGACAGTTGGACAGACTCAATGACGACTGTAGGTGCTATGTATTGACATAATTACGAGCAAACATAATAAAACATTACATTTGAATATAAAAAAGTAAATAGATTTGTTAATAAGTTTGAAAAACTCAAAACAAGATTTTACGAAACCGTTGCAATTGAATAATATCTCTTTTATATAATATTTTTAAAAAAAATATATGTCCTATAAAATATGTTCGAAGGTTTTCAGTTTTACAGCAAAGATAAAAAAGGACTATCATTAAAAATACAGTTGTCTAATGCCTCTTGAAAGATCAGAAAGCGAACGTTAATGGAATTAAAAAAAAGTAAAGATTATAAGAAACAGCCTCATTCTTTCGGAGAACATTATTCTACTGAAACTATTTTCTTAATCTGGCTATACATAAATTTGCTCATCGTTCCCTAAAAATTTTCTTTTTCTTTTTCTTTTTATGTGGGCGTAATATGAAGTTTAAAATTTTTTATCGAAATTCGTTTATTAAAAATGGCTTTACTTATATAAACAAGTCGGAAATTGCACGTACTAATTGAACTAAAATCGAACGTAGTAATTGATGTGCCTTCATACAATAACGAAGTTTTAAAAATATTCAGATCTTTGTGTAATAGCATATAGTAATTCAGATATAATATAGTATCCGAAATCTTTTGCGTGTCCCCGTAAATAATATTTGTTTTCTATTATACAGGAAGGAAATTGTAGTAAACATCAGCAACGTATATAATTTTCATAAAACTGGCAAAATTTTAATATAATTAAAACTAGTCCTAAACAATGTTTCCCCAATGCCATCATGTAACGGAATTACTTTGTGCGGCTCTGAAAACTGATAAGAAATATTCTTTGCACCACAGATTATATAGAATGTACACTTTAGTTACATTTTATAGATGTTTATTAATTTTATTATACTCAAAAATGTGTAACAACATTAAAATGCGCTTGAAACTATTTTTTTCTTCTTTGCCGTAATGTAACAAAATACATTTGATTGTCCCTGAAATCAAACTAAATATCTGATTTTAATATAATTTGAAATGACTCGGCAAAATTATGCAAAAAATATATACTTTAAATTTCAAACGATTCGATTGGGTAGTTTTTGCGTTGTTATATGTGGACAGACGGACAGACAGACGGACGGACTGAGCGACAACAATAGGTGCTACGTATTTACATAATTACGAACGCACCTAAAAAACCTCTGTGATATTACAAATCATGAAGGATTGGCACCAACAGTTCCCATTTCTGTTTACTAGACCCTGTGCCCCGAGGTGCTATGCAATATACGCCAAGACTACTATATGCGCTACGTATTTACATAATTGCATAGCACCTAAAAAGATGCTGTTTGTAAAATTCATAACTGATTTTATAATATTCACTGTAAAATTCACAGACAGATATTTCTAAATTTACAAAAATGTGACATAACCACGAACAAAAATATACAACAACCTCTTCCGAATTACCCAAATTTCCAGAAAACATCGCTGTTTTTTCGTTAGAAATCTCACAAAATAATTTATCTTTAAAAATAAATTGCACATAATAAAACAATACATGAGATTTTAACAAGTAAATGTTAAGTTTAATAGGTTAGAGAAACATAAAACAAAAAACTTACGAAATCTTCGTAACTCAAAATTTCTTTTTTTAATCTGTATTTTTCTTTCTTTCTTTTCTTTTTTTTTTAATAAGTTATGCCTGATAAAATATATTCGAAGGTTTTCAGTTTATAGAAAAAATAAAAGAGGGATATAGTTAAAAATAACAGGCGTCAAATGCCTCTCGAAAGATAAGAAAGCGAACGTTAATGGAATAAAAAAAAGAGTAAAGATGTTATGAAACAGTCAGCTTTTTCGGAGAACAAGATTCTTTTAAACTACACTGGTGGACAAAATAAAGAGATTGAAGGCCTTTTCCCAAATATCTCGAGAAATACTGGATAAAAATGAATGAAAATTGGTATGGATATAACTTTTAGTATGACAATAATTTGTGCAAAGCAAAAATTAAAGTGCCCTTCATTGGCAAGAGTTATTGCCAACAGTCCAATGTGGACTGAAATGCATGATGAAAGATGGCAATGAAAGTGAGGCTTGTATGGTGTGTGGTCGCCTCTAGTATGGTGTGTGGTCACCTAAGACAGATAGACAGCATGCAAAACAAGTATGCATGCTGTTAACAAGAAAGTTAAGGATTGCTTGTGGAAGACTCCCCCACTCTTTCACCAGAGCGGTTTTTAACTCCGGAATGGTTTTAGGTGGGGATTTGCATCCCGCAATAGCCCTTCCGTGGGTATCCCAAGCATGTTCAATGGGATTAAGGTCAGGATATTTGGCTGGCCAATCCATTCGATGAATATCCTTGCTTTCCAGGTACTCCTCAACCAGGCGAGCCGTATGTGGTCGGTCATTGTCGTCCATAAAAATGAATTCAGGGCCAACAGCACCCCTGAAAAGATGCACGTAGGATTGTAGGATTTCTTGCCTGTACCTCTATTCATTCACGGAACCAGTGTCAAACACATGGAATACTGTGCGGGTACCTTGCATGAACCCTGCCCAAACCATTAGTCCTCTACCAGCATAACGGTCCCTTTCCATGATGTTACTGGGATGATATCGGGTCCTGGGTTTTCTCCATATGAATATTCGCCGAGAATCAGGTTGAAGACTGAATCTGGACTCATCTGTGAACAGAACATTAGCCCATTGGAGCTGTGTCCAGTGTTGGTGCTGTCTGCACCATTGTGCACGCTCTCTTTTGTGGAAGGGACTGAGTGGAATGTAAATAGCGGGCTTCCTGGCATACAACTCTCTTTCACCGAGCCTCCTGGCAACAGTCTTCCTAGAAACTAATGTTCCTGTGGCAGCAGCAAGTTCCCTAGACAGTTGTGTTGCTGTATACGTCCGTTGAAGAGTATCTGGAAAGCGAGGATAGTCATCAAATGGATTGGTCAGCCAAATCTCCTGATCTTAACCCCGTTGAACATGCATGGGATGCTCTTGGAAGGGCTATTGCGGGATGCAAATCCCCACCTAAAACCATTCCGGAGTTAAAAACCGCTCTGGTGAAAGAGTGGGGGAGACTTCCACAAGCAATCCTTAACTTTCTTATTAACAGCATGCATACTCGTTGTGCATGCTATCTATCTGTCAGAGGTGACCACACACCGTACTAGAGGTGACCACACACCATACAAGCCTCACTTTCATTGCCATCTTTCATCATGAATTTCAGTCCACATTGGACTGTTGGCAATAACTCTTGCCAATGAATGGCACTTTGATTTTTGCTTTGCACAAATTATTGTCATACTATAAGTTATATTCATACAAATTTTCATTTATTTTTATACAGTATTTCTCGAGATATTTGGGAAAATGCCTTCCATCTCTTAATTTTGTAATTAATCTTAATCTGGGTATTCATATGTTTTTCTCCACATTTCTTGAAAATTTTCTTTTTCTTCTTAACTGGACGAAATATAAAATCTAAGAAAAAAATTCTTACAAAAAACCGTTTATTAGAAATAGCATTAATTATATAAACAATTCAAAAACTACACGACAAATGTAGCAAAGGATGTGCTGTCGTGCTATAACGAAGTTTTAAAAATATTCAGATCTTGATGTAATAGCATATAGAAATTCGGCTATGTAGTATATAAACTTTATGTGTGTCCCTGTAAATAATGTCTGCTGTCCATTATCTAGGAAGTATTTTATAGTGAGCCTCAGCAATGTATATCAATGTCGAAAAATGTGAAACAGTTTAATATAATTAAAACGTGGCCCAAACAATGTTTTCCCTATACTATTATTTTACGTAATACTATTGTGCGACTCTGTAAATTGATAACAAATATTCTTTGCTCCACACATTGTACAGAATGTATATTTTAGTAAATACTTCTTAGATGCATATACATTTTATTCTGATCGAAAGACTGTAACACTATTAAAATGCACTTAAAATTATTTTTTCCAATAGGCATTAATGTAACGAAGTAGTTTTGATTGTCCCTGTCATTAAACTAGATATCCGATTTTCATAAAATTTCAAAAGACACCACACAATTATGTAGCAATTATATATTTTACATTGCAAATGATTTGATTTGGTGGTTTTTGCTATGTTATGTTCGGACAGACGGACTGAACGATGAAAATAGATGCTACGTGTTTACAAAATTACGAACGCATCTTATAAAACAATACATGAGAATATAATAAGTAAATATTAAATTTAATGCGTTTGAAATCTCAAAACAAAATTTTACGAAAACCCTGTAACTGAATATCGAATTCTGAGTCTATTTAATGAGCCTTTTTAATAAGATATGCCTTATGAAATATGTTCAAGGATTTTCAGTTTTATGGGAAATATAATACAAGGATATCCTTGAAATAACAGGTATCTAATACCTCTTGAAAGATAAGAAAGCGAACGTTAACAAAACAAAAATATAAGGATGTTAAGAAACAGTCACGTTTTTCGGTGAAAAAGATTTTTTTAACTATTTTCTTAATCTGGTTATTTATATTTTTCGCCCTTCGTTAACTGATTTTTTTTTGTTCTTGAATGGATGTAATATAAAGTCTAAGAAACAAATTTCGTTTATTAGAATGCTTTTGCTATTATAAAAAAGTAGGATTTTTCACGTTGAACGTACAAATGAGGTGCATTCATTGTATAACGATGTTTTAAAAATATTCAGATCTTTGCGTAATAGTATACAGTATTTCGGATACAGTATAGTAGCCGAAATCCTGTAAGTTCTGCCTGATTTCTATTAAACAAGAAGTACCTTGAAGGAAACCCTCCTACATCAATATCATAAAATATGAAATAGTTTTTTGTAATTAAAACGCGTCCGAAATAATGTTTCCTCGAATACCAGTAAGGTTGATTGTGTTTATGAAGACAAATTATCAACAGGAGGGATAAGAGCTACAACATGTAACGTAATAGATTGTTTTTTTTCTTTTTTTTAGAAAGGCAGAATATATTTAAAAAAAGACTGCCAAAATGGTATTTTGGACGGAATTTCTCGAAGCGATCTGAAATATTGAAGAAGTATTCAAATAATAATTCTTTTTTTTTCTGACTCATTTTTAAATCCTTTTTTGCTCTCAAATGCATGCAAGTGATAGGTTCTCTTATTTAAGTACTGCAAAATGTGGCGTCTTGTTTTTTTTTTTTTTTTTTTTTTTTTTTTTTTTTTTTTAATGTAAAGGTAATAAAGGTGTAATGTAATGTAATTTTTTTTAATGTCATATATTTAGAATATTCTGTCAAAGTGGGAATTTCGTACAAAATTTCCCGAGGCCCTTGTGATTGAAGAATTGAGGATGTATTCAAATAACAAACTGCTTATTTTTTAACTCACTTTTAAATCCATCTTTGCTCTCAAACACATTCATTTGACAGTTTATTCTTAATCAGGAACTATATAGTGTGCCATGTTGATTATTTTTTTAATAAAGTTTGAATATATACAAAATATTCTGTCAAAATGGCATTTGAGACGAATTCCGCTGAAGAGGATTCTGATAAAACCAGTTATTACAGAATTTTTTTTTTCAAAAGCGGCCAAATAAAGTTGATAAACTACGTTCATCTTTAAGCATATTTTATTTTTTGTTGTTGCAATGAGCACTTCTGCCTGTAGCATAAGCCGGCAGGGATTTTTTCATACCCTTTATTTTAGGACAAACACAGTGTTAAATTTACGAGTAAATCTCTAGTGGTACTAATTTTTGACATATGCACCGCTTTATTTCCGGCATACATGGATCATTAAATTCCCCTATTACTACTCTTTTATAAAACAAAGGGGTTTTTTCTTGTGCTCGATACCTTAGGTTTTTCTATTTTGTTTTTTTTTATCTAAAAAACTGAACATTTTCCTTCAATTAGTTTGTATGTTATTTTTGAATTCTTTATAAGGTGGTCTGGTGTAATAACGCCAGGCGGGGTAATAACGCCAAGTGCTAATATTATGCATAATTATGAACTAATCTGGTAAATGACACCCATGTGCTCTGCGCAGAAGGGTTTTGAGTCATATAAATCGCAAAAAACAGCTTCCAGTTAATTTGTTACATTTTTAGGTCTTATTGTTTTTACAAGCAACTAAAATTAACGCTTGATCTAAAATTTGCGAGATACATTTTTTGATGTGAAGACTATTTTTTTTTATCCGGAAATACTTTGTTAATTACATAAATTTGTAGTACATTTCATGGACTTTCAAAATGTTGTTGAAGATTTTGGATATCTTCTCGAGATAATTTGTAATTTAAAATGTACAGCGCAATAATTATAACGGGGTAATAACGCCAATCCTTGGCATTAATATCCCGGTTGATTCCCTACAGTGGCCGAGCTACATCCTAAATATTGATTCAAATAAACACAGTTAAAACTGTGCAATGTTTCTAATAATTCTATTTAAGCGCTCTTTTTTAAGCAAAAAGAAGCCCACGGTCTGATATTCTTTTTCCTCACCCTCCCCCCCACCCAACACCACACATTTATTTTTCTTACACTTTCACAAAAAATTGAACATTTTCAATAGTTTAGAATGCAATTTGTCAATTTCTAAGTTTGTAGAGTTTGTATTTTTAGAATTAGGCAATCTACATGCAATTATTCCATCTTATTTCATAGTTTTGTTTGCATGGCGTTATTACCCATATAGGTAGGTAATAACGCCAAATTGGATTGGTCAAGAAAACACGCCATTACATTTTATAAATACATAGCTGTTAATTTTTTTTAAATAGATAATCAGTGAGTTGCTGTATCAAATCATATATTTGTTTGAAAAATACAAACTAAAACTGAGCCGTGAAAATTGGTAGAACCTTAACGTGGCGTTATTACCCCAGGGTACCTTACATTAAAACATTTTTAGATACCTATTGCTCTTGAGATATTTTGTTGTTAATTACTTTCGCTATGGAAATAGCTTAATTTGCGATTAATGGAAAACACAAAAAATCAAATTTTATCAAAGTCATGAAAGGAGCAAATAATTCAAACATTTCTGATGAATTGCTTTTATTGTGTTGGACTACTGATATATGATTTATTGAAGCTAATTAAAGGTTTTTTAAGGTGCCAGACAATCTTCGTAAAATTGAAAAATTGCAAAAATTGCAATTTTTCAAATAGCTACAAAATTTAAATGAAACTCAATTTTAAATGAAGATAGTTTTATTTTTTAAATTTTATTGTGATTAACACGTTAAGCATCTTGACAGTCACAGGGGACTGAGACTGAACTTTTCGTGTAGGCCACGCCATTCATCAATGACTGACGGTCTAAAAAAATAGGTAGATAGATATTATTTTAAGAAATTAATGAAAAAATATTTAAAATTGCCTTAACTTTTATTTTTTACAAGATTATACTTTCTAAAAAAGTACTTAAAATGAAGTTTTCAGCTTCATTGTCTGTCACCGGGAAATTAATATGTTAATAAATCGTTCTTGAAGTATTAAATCTTACTTATAACTATAACTTTTTCATTTAAAAATATAGAAACTAATGTTTACACACAGAAAAATCAAGAAAATATACATTAATTCCTAACTTGTATCAAATAAAATATGAAAAATAATTAACTATAATCATAACAGAGGCACTTTACCCAAATAAATTCTATTAGAATTTTTTTTCAGTTTCAAAAAGTTACACTTAATAATTTTCCGAGTTATGGTGTTTTTCTATATAGCAAAACATTAAAAATCTCATTTCGAGAAAAAGCAGAACATGTAATAAAAACCAGTTTTACCAATTAGATGAATAATATTAATATTACCTTAAATTAGGTTCTGAGCAAGATAGAAATAGAATTCAGATTGATTCAGAAAGATAAAATGCAGGATTTCATATTTAACCAAATAGTGAAAATCGTATCTTTGACCGAAAATTGCATTTTAAAAGTAAGCAGGCATGTTAATATACCATTTCGACTGGAAACTAAAATTTCGATGACAATATAATTTACAGAGAAATTCATTAACCCCTTAAATGGTTTGCCCGGACAGCGTTCGGGCAAGAATTATTTCCTTATATCATCATTTAAAGCTTTCTGACACCAGTATTATTTTAAGAAATCATACCATTGAGAGATCGAAATGGTTAGACTAAATTTTACGAATATTTTATTTAAATAATAGCGGTGTGAGTCCTCTATTTTTAATTTACTGAACGGTAAAGAATTAACCAGTTAAGGGGTTAAAATAAGCGACAGTAGGTTTTAAAGGTAAATTCATATAATTGTTTTTATTGTTTAAAGAACTTTTTTAATTAAAGGATGACGATATAGTAGGATAAATCTAATTTGAATTCTTGACTTTTTATTGATAATATATATAATCAGTAAGAAATTCAGTTAATACTTTATTAAAATAAATCAGAGTTTTATTAAAAAAATAGCTTAAAATCAGACATATTCACCATACCAATCTTGGAAAAAAATTTAAATCAATTTCATTTATTCTTCCGACTAATAAAATCTTTATTATTATAAAAGAAGATAATGTAACAATTTAAACATTTCGTTTCAGAACAACAATTCGATAATTTTCGAATGTTATACTTAAAAATATTTTTGTACTTATCTATTATTATTGAATTATTTCATTGTTAATTACCTTCGCTATCGAAATACCTTAACTTTGTGATTAATGGAAAACGCAATAAATCAAAATCGGCTCATTAACAAATTTATGAAGGGGAAAATAATTGAAACATTTCTGATGAACCGCCTTTATTATGTTGAATTTCTAATGAATGATTTATTAAAACATTAAGGTAATTAAAGGTTTTTAATGCATCATGTTGACTGAAAACTAAAATTTCGGTGATACTGTGATTGATAGACAAACCTATTAAAATAAATTACAGCAGGATTGATAAATACATATCACAATAAAGTGACACATCTGACACATAGCATTTTTTTTTCATTTTTTAAAGAATGTTTTTTTTTAATTAACAGATGACGATATAGCGGGATAAATCAAATAGAAATTCTTGAATATCTATTTATGGTATAGACAAGTCACTACATAATGAAAATCATATTTTTTAAAGTTAAATATTATTAGAAACCTATTTAAAATTGGTCATATTTATCATAATAAAACTGAAAAAAAATAAACTACTAAATTTTATTTATTATTCTGCAATAAGTAAAACGAGGAAATTAAGCGAGGAAATAAGTATAACGTTTAAAACAAAATACTAAATGCAGGTCGGGCAACAATAAAAATCGGTAAATAATGCATCGGGTTTCAAAAAAACTGTTACTTTAGAAGTATAGAGAGACGGGTGGTACATGATACAGTGCTCAGCAAAAGTACAGACAATGGTGTTTTTTAACCTTTAAAAAAAAAAATACGAACACTTGTGTTTTACAAATGACTATACTTATTTTTAAATCTTTTTTAAACAATATAGGATAAAAATAATGGCTATAATTTAAGATAATATTTAATTTCACTGATAAAAGTAAAATTTGCGTATTGCAAAAGTTTAGACACTTTTTTTGATTTTTTGCCTACTGTTCATGGAAAAATGGAAATTTCTAAGTTATGATGTCATCTGTCTAAAGTATTTAAGTATACCTCGATATAGCATCAGTTAGTAAAGATGCCGTGAGCTAAAAATACTCAGTTTGATGAGATAAATTGAAGTAGGAAAGTTGAAAGGGAAAGAGAAGACTGTTGTAGAAATTTCATCAGCATTGAATCGTCCAAAGTGGTCTGTCTATGAAGTATAGTCTAAGAATGACTCATTAAAAACAAAGCATGAATACGGAAGACCTTGTGAGACCAGAAAATGAGATGACAAAAGGATCCATAAACTGACATTTATACAAATGATGATTGTTAATCACATTAAAAGTAAGTCAGGACTTTCTATGTCGACGGACTTAGAAAGTAGATGAATAACAGAAACAGGTAAATCAATTTGCATGAAAATTATAAAACAACCAGCTTTAAAATCTCGCTACAAATTGACGAGAATGCAATGAACTTTGAAACATACATATAATGGACCCAAATGATACACTTTCATAGTGAGTAACGAAAAAAATGTAAAATTCTAATGGCCTAAATGGGTGGGCATTCTATTGGCACGACTTACGTAAAGAGCATGGGACTTTCTTAAGTCGACAACAAAGAGGTGACTTTTTATTGATTTGGTCCTCATTTTGCTTTAATGCTCGAGTATCTCTGGAATTATTCAATGGTTTCCAAACAACACAAGACTGCGTAAATACGTTGGCGATTAATTTTTAGTCATTTGGGAAACTTTTAAATGGTACAAAATCTGGATTTTAGAAAGATAATGCGTCTATTCATATTACTTACAAAAGAAGAACTTCGTTTAACTCTGAAAATACTACTGATCTCAAATTGCCGGCGTGTAGCTCTGATCTGGGCCCAATCGAAAACCTTTGTAGCATCATATGTCGTAAGATTTATGCAAATTTTGCTATACTTTACTGTTAATGAGCTTCAAGCTGCTATTGAACAAGTTTGGTACAAAATAGACCCCCAAGTGACGCAGTATTTAGTTTTTTCGATGAAAAGTCACATTCTTGCACTAACCGCAAACAATGTTGGTGCAACTCGATTTTAATATATAGTTATTTTTCTGTAAATATACAAATTATCTATACTTTTGCCACAATAGTAATTTCGTTTTTTTTTTTTTTTTTGTCATTATATGTTATCTAAAAGGTAAAATTCCAAATTTATTGTTTGCGAATAAAGAATAAGTCACAAATAATATATGATAGATGAATTACAAAAATTCGTTACATGCTTCTGAATATAGAAGCGTAATTGATCATTGTCTAAATTTTGCTGAGCACTGTATATACATATATTCACTCATCAAGTTTCTGGAACAATCTACAAATGCTTAATGTGTGCGCCCTAACTAATCCGGCTTATATCCCAATGATAATCCAGTTTTGTCCAAACGTTTAACAGCATGTTTCTGTCACTATCCTTAATAACAACAGTGATACGTTCCTTGCAAGTATGCAACGATTTGAGCAATTAACACGTTGCGTTCCAAATCTATTTTGTCTGTGTTTTCGCTGGGTCTTCGAAATAAGATTCCCATTGTAAAATCTTAAAAAAATAACTGTAGAAGTTGTATTTGCACACTTTAAGATTTTTTGAAATTTTAAAGTTTTCTAATGACATTTACTTTAAAACTTCGAAAAATAAATAAAAAATTTTAGCAATTACAAAAAATATTAAAAAAAGCCAAAATTCTGTGAATAATTGGCATTTTTCGCAAAATGTGATAACTCAAAAACAAAACAATGTATTGATATTTTGTAAAGTGCATAATAAATGAAATAGCTTTCTCTAAGAATTAAACTACATACATTATAATAGCAACTCTATCTCAGATGATATGGCAGTTAAAGTACTAATGTCACAAAAAATTCGCAAAATTTGTTTCATTTTTCTCATTTATACCAGTGTAAATATAAAACTATTTAATGTATCATCATGTTTGTAGTCTGTTTCCTCAAAAGACATTCGTAAAAGAAGTACAGAAAATTTCGTGTCATTTCACGCAGAATATTTTATTTTAGGATGTTTTAACGTGTAATAAAAATCTGAAAAACTTCATTTTGAGGAAAATGTGAAAATAACTTTAAAAACAATTCAAAAATTGTAATATATGTAAATTTAAACGGCTGTAACTCGTGTTCTATTTTAGATATAGACAAAATTTAAGCAAATTCCGATACATAAAAGATTCGATTTTAACATTATGGCAAAAATGGAAAGCTGATATTTTGATTGAAAATTACGTTTGAAAGGTGCTCGTATACAGTGTGACAATATTTTAAAGTACGCTGAAAAAAATGCGGAACAATTTGATAGAGGAATGGCCAAAAAATTAACAAAGCACATTATTAGATTTTGAAATACCTGCGATGATAACCGTTTTTATGTAATACTATGTTTATAAAACCCATTGTTTTTTTTTATTACGAACTTTTTAATATATTCATGATGCAGCCCTAAAATTATTTAAAATATATTTATAATGCAACTATATATTAAATAGACATAAATACGATAAATTTCATTAAAAATCCTTTTGAAGTCACCTATTGTTACTGCTGAAATTCATTATTAATTAGCATTGCTGTCAAACAAAGTTAAATTAATGTAAGCTCAATAAATCAAAATGCTGGTGATTATTAGTATCATGAATACGGCTAGTTATTGAAGCATTTCTGATGAAATGCTTTTATTATATTGAATTACTGATGAATAAATTTTTGAAGCGTTAAGCTAATCAAAGACTAATTAATTTGCAGTGTATACTAGAATCTAAAATTTGACGACACTATAATTCAGAAATAAACTCGTTAAGATTAAAACTGCATTTTTCGAAATTTAAATGATTGTATTAAAATAAATGATTATTGATGCATAAACTCATGTTTGATAACTTAAATGACTGTTTTATTTATTAGACGATAGTATAATTGGATAAATTTGATTGGACGTTGTGAATATATATATTGCATAATATTCACTTGAGTATAGGATGTCTTTCATACACTTTGTAAGCAGTGTTTTATGAGAAAATGCTTTAAAAACGAAAAAAGTCGTCGTATTAAATTTAAAAATATCTTATGTGTTTATTAAATTTCACTTATTTGTCTCAATTAAAATAAGCAAATAAAATAGCGTTTATTTATCTTCAGAAACCATTGAAAACAAATTATTTCCGAAATTTGAAGAATTTATAAAAATTAATTTTTATTAGCTGCCGGTAAGTTTCGGAAAGGTTTTTGAATACTTTTTTTAATTTGCGAATACTTTCAGAATAACTTCTTGAATAGCTTTTTCGATAGGCATTAATAAGTTCTCCCTATCCTGAAAATTGTGTTCTGGAATGCTCTCACATATCAACTGAACATTTTCAGCTGTATAACTGAAATTTTGTATGCAGTTACTAGGTTGCGCAAAAAATTCTGGGAAGTTTGTGAAAGTTGCGTTGTTATGCGCAAACTAATTAAAACAAATCAGAAATTGTGCGTCAAACTTAGCAAGTGAGAAGTGTTCTTACAATAAAGAAGTTTTAAAAATATTCAGATCTTGGTGTAATATTATACAGCACTTTGGAAACAGTTTAGTATTCGAAAACTTTTGTGTGTCCCTGTAAATACTATCTGATTTCTAGTATACAGGAAGTAACTTGTAGTAAACATCAGCAACGTATGTGAATTTCATAAAGTGTGAAATAGATTAACACAATTAAAACGCGTCTCAAAAAATGTTTCCCCTTATATCATTAAGTAATGGAATACTTTTGTCTGGCCCTGTTAACGAATACCAAATACTCTTTGTGCAACTGATTTTACTGAATGTATATTTTAGTATATACTTCCTTGATTCATATCAATTTTATTATGTTTAAAAAGTATGACATCCTTAAAATACATTTGAAGCTATTTTTCTCATTGGCCATAATATAACGGAATACTTTTAATTGTCACAGTAATTAAACTATAGAGAGGATTTTCCTAAAATTTGAAATGACTGGACAAAATTATGTAATAATTACATATTTAAAATTTCAAAATATACAATTGGGTAATTTCTGTTGTGTTATATGTGGACAGAAGGACTGGCAGACGGACTGAACGACGACTATAGGTGCTGCATATCTATATAATAAAGGCCAAACGTATCTGTGCGTAACGCATACGTCACGTTTTGAATGGCAACACTTTCCGATGAAATTTCGGTTTTGCAATTTTCGCTATTGTAAATTTTTCAACTTATATACATTGCACGTTTTCAAAATTTATACCATCGTTTAGAAAAAAAAATGCACTTTTAAATGCCGTTTGTTAGAAAATCGTATCTCAATTTGTTTTTGAGATATTAATTTTTTTGTAGTTTTTGGTTCAATTTCTCTAATGGTGGCAACTTGAGTATCGCATTTATGTGGGAAAAAGAGAAAAAATAGCGATAGAGTAAAAAAGAAAAAAAAATAGAGATGCAGTTTAGTGGCTGGAGGTGACGCCAAACATGTAACTCTAAAATTCGCTGCATTGCATCAAACACAACGGCGTGCTTTCACAAAAAAGAAAAACTTTTAGCGATGCAATTTTAATTCATAATACAATGAAATGCTATTTTATAATGCTAAAATATATTCAGATCTTTTTTATTTAGAGAAAAAATGATGTTAAAAAATTCGGTCTCTGTTCCATGTGATTGTTTTGTTTGGGCCGAATGAGAGACTTATATTGGAAGAATAACGCCCATCAAACCGTTTAATCGCATACTGCACATCCATCTATCTCTTTTCTCCATAGAAAATAACAGATTACTGTATATTTTAGTTGTCATTTTTTCATAGCAACTGAAAAAAAATAGTAATTAAAAACCTGTTATGTCAATATATCGTCGGCTATAAAACCCGGTGAATGTTGTTGGTTTTATTTCGTTTTTATTTATGAATTTAGTGACTTTTAGTTCTTTGTAAACTTACTTTACAAAAGATACATCAATTAACCTTTACAAAAATGTATTTTAAAGAATATCTGGGTGTCATATTTTTTTAGTTGTTTTTAAAAACTGAGAATGCAATTTTATTCTTTGGCGAAATCTTTGGCTAATAACTGCTGTCTTATGCGTCTAATACGCAGGGGCGTAGTGAATAATAAGGAGGGCTCAAGAGAATGTAGGGGGCTCATAGTTTTTTTTCTCTCTCTCTCTGACGCAGAAAGATAAATTAGTGCATATTCATATTGTAGGTACTCTGTTTCTTATTAAACTGTTAAAATAACTTCATTTTATGCTTAGAAAAGTATATGATGATGAAGTTTTGAGAGTATAACTGGTGCAAAATAGCCCATCATGTTAGCTTCATATGCACAAATAGGATGAGGGAGTGTGAAACACTTATTTTAGATACAATTTAGTAACTCTGCAAAACTGTGAAAAGGTTTCAAAACTAAATTAGATTTTTAAACAATATTTCATTTGAATTTTCGGAATAGAAATTCATTGAGTGACCTTGGAATCTTTTCCAGGAGGGGGGGGGGTTCAAAATATTTAAGGGGCAGATTAGTCGCCCATAGCGCCCCCTTAGCTACGGCCTCGCTAATACGGAAGTACCGATAATTTTTAAAGCTGTATATGATTACATAAATAATATGTTTCATATAAAATTGCTATTTGGAATTAGTTGGCAGTTTAAAAAGCCTATTGCGCAGAAAAAATTTATTAGACTTCCCAATTTTAAATTTAAAAAAAGTTTTTACCTTTACTTTGTGACCCGGGAACCCCGGGTTCGGTGTACTAGTTTACTTAATTACAAACTCACCTAACAAACCCTACTCCACCATTTTGGCTGCTGCTTGGAATCGAAAAATTCTTGAGATACATCTTCAACTTTTTAAAGGATTCAAATCAACGGCCCTTGAAAAAGTATTGCACGGATAAAAAGAGGCTATAATCGTATGGAGCCATGACGGGATCGAAATAACCGAGCTCTTATAGATATAGTACTTCTGTATACAGTAACTATTGGATTAAAAATTTTTTCCAAAACCTAATAAAACAGAAAGATATTAATGTTAAAGTTAATGTTAATGCTGTTAATTATACACATATTTCTGTTAAACATGTTTCCTGAATATTCACTTGTGGCATATAGCATACAAAAAACAGGTCATATCAAACAGACAACTGATCAATAAGGTGGGCTAAAAAAGGCAAAAATTGATTTTCCTTTCGCAAAATCGTGGAAAAGTTGCGAAACCGAGAAACTAAAAATTGGATAAAAAAAGAGATAAAATTGGTTTATATCTTCCAGTCGCGCATGAGTAGTAAAATGCCGAAATGTTGAAAAAAAAATTACATTATTGTTATTTTTTAATTATCCTTTTTATGAATTAATAACTGAAATTCTTATATATTATAATTACAAAACGTAATTGTAAAATATTATTTAAATCCATGAGAATATTCTAGTCGCACATGTGGTCTAAAGTTGTAAACAGTTATTTCACTTAAATATTGATAAGCTAAATAATATGAAGGACCAGCGTGAAAATGTGATTCTTGTCAACATTGAGAGCATGTGTGCGACCGAAAGATGTTGATTGATTTAAATAATATTTCTGCATTATTTTTTATAGCTATAATGCATAATGATTTCAACTATTATGTTTTTGAAAAGATTAATAAAAAAATTGTAAAAATGTGAATTTTTCAACATTTCGGCAAATTTTACAGCACATGCGCTAGCAGAAGATATAAACTAAATTTATTTCTTTTTTATCCAATTTTTTCCACTCGAATTGACATTTTTTCCGCGGTATTGCGAGTAGAAATCAATATTTGCATTTTTTCGGTTCATCCTACAGATCAATGCATTGCTTAAGCTATTAAGAAAAGTTTTCGAATTGGACGGGAATCTAATAACAACTTATTGTTATAAATTTCGTTTTAAATTACAAAGATAAATTATTTTGTATGGTTTATATAGATAAAGGAAAGCTACATTAACAACTTTAATTTGCCGTTATTGTACTCTACTCCTATCATTTTTTTCTGCCATAACGTTTTTTCACTAACTTCTCTTACTTTATGCATCTATAGATACATATGTGAATAGAAAAATATTTTTTTCTATGCGTCCTCCTTTCCTGAACCTTACATTTAGAAATAAAAAAAAAATCGATGTTTTTTTTTGACTCAAAAAAACTAAATATTCAAAAACCTTCTTTCTGAACCATTATTTGGTAAGTATTAATCGTAAAAAATGGGATTTTTAAATTATCCTTCTTGGTTGTAAGGCAGGGTTTTGCGCCACATAAATAGTAAGAAAAGAGGTTGAAACAAAAAACATAATTTTCTGTTTTAATACAAATAACAACAGCTGAAAAACAAATGTCTTACCTAAAAGTTATATTTTATTTGTATAATTGTTCTAATTAGAGAATATTTCTACCATCATCCACTAAAAAAAACAGTCTCGATCTTATTATCACCTGGAATATTTGTTTGATACCGATATATGTTCGATTTATTCAATTAAATAATTTAAATAACATTTAAAAACTAATAAAATACACACATGTTGTAGTATTTGATAAAATTAAAATGTAAAATACAAAACTATTTATGAGATTTAATTCTAAAAGTTTCCACCGCGAGCTATTCAGTTTAGAAAAAAAATCTCCTTATAAATGCATTTCATTTCATTTTATTATGCGACTACAAAATACAAAAGCTGAAAATTATATAATATAGTTTTTTATCAAATGAAAATCGTGCTTTCTTTAAAGCACAAAATTAAAAATATAAAGAATAAATATTTATTAAAACGTATTCACAGACATCGGGTGCTTAAGATTTACACAAATATTTGAGTGCACAGCTGAGAAGTGTACAATAAAGATTTTTTATGAAATGAAAGTTTAACTTTCAATAATGCGTAGAACAAAATTATAAAAAAATAATAATTTATTTAAATTTATTCACAAATATCAGACGATTAAAGTTCTTACAAATATTTCAATACGAAGCTCGGCAGTGTATAATAGATTTTTCTGAAAAGTCTTTATGGAATATAATAGACTAGATTTTATAACAGAATGTCTTTACATTATTTGAATATTAAAGCATATTAATAATTAACCTTCTGTATATTTCAGAAGCTATTTGTATATATTCCGTCACTCTCTTAAATAATTTCAATGCTCACTAAGAATCCATATTTGTTAAAATTTGTTCATAGAGATATTATCGCAACAATCATACATACAAATATTTGAGCTTGACGATTATGAGTATATAATAGGCTTTTTTGAAACGTCATTTTTGGATGAATAAAGTTGTCTGAAATTCATCACTGAATGTCTTTATCTTTTATGAAATATTATATAAATTTATGTATGTTTCAGAACAAATTTTTGCATATTCTGACATTCGTCGAAAATACTTCAGTGTGATTTAAAAATCCATGTCTCTTTAAAAAAATTTCATAAAGTTATTATACGTAACAATAAAAAAAATTGAATTCCAAGCTTTTAAATATGTTATGAACTGCGCTGAAAATTAATTTCTGTGTGAATAGAATACACTGAACTACATCACAGAAAATTTTTATATTCTATAAAAATTTACATAAATATCTATATGTTATAGAACAAGTTTCTGCATATTCTGACACTTTCGAAAATCATTTTAATATGTTCCATTAAAAATTAATTCCATTAAAATTCCATTTAATATGTTCTAAAAATCCATATTTTAAAAATTTACTCATAAAGATATTATATGTAACAATGAAACAAATATTTTTTACGTATTGATTTTGTTCCAAGCTTTAAGATATGCTATGAACTTTTCTGAAAAGTTATTTCTGTGTGAATAGAATAGACAGAAATTTATCACAGAATATTTTTATATTCTACAAAATTCACATAAATTTCTATTCGTTTTAAAACAAGTTTTAATATATTCTGACACTTTCCGAGATTATTTCAATACGTCTTAAGAATCTACTTTTCTTTTCTATTCATAAAAATATTGCACATAATAATCAAACATTTATATATTTCAAATCAATGACTGGAAGTGTGTTATGGGCTTTTAGTAAAATAAATTTCTGGATGAATAAAGTAGTCTGAAATTCATCACTAAATGTCGTTATGTTTTTTTAACTTTCATATGAATTTCTATACGTTTCAGAACAAATTTGTATGTATTCTGAGAATTTTCGAAAATACTCCAATGTGTACTAAGAATCCATATTTCTTAAAATTTATTCATAAAGATATTATCCAGGTTTCGTACGCGTCCTGGAATTTCATGATCGTGAAATTTTTCGCTACCAATATTTTCTTATAGAAAATCTCTGATTAAATAAAATGGAATTTTATGCTTTTGAACAATATTTATTTTTCTATAAAGAAATTCTGGTATTTCACCTGGAAAATAACGGTACCCGTACGAATCATGTATATGTAACAATCAAACAAATATTTTAGTTCTAAGCTTTAAAATACGTTATGAACTTCTCTTAAAATTTATTTATGTGTGAATAGAATAGACTGAAAATCATCATAGAATAAATTTATATTCTATGAAAGTCCATATAATTTTCTGTATATTTTAAAATAAGTTTCTATATATTCTGGCACTTTCTGAAAACATTTCAATACGTACAAAGAATCCATATTTCTTAAAATTTATTCATTTTTATATATATTATACATAATGTCGTATTGTGCGACATTATACGTAACAATCAAACATTCATATATATAAGTTCCGTGATTGGAAGTGCATTATAGACTAACTGAAAAACATTTTTGCTTGAGTAGAATGGACTGAGTTTCATCACAGTATATTTTTATAATTTCAGAAAATTCACATAAATTTCTATACGTTTTAGATCAAGCTTCTTTATATTCTGACTCTTTCCGAAAATATTTCAATATATACTTCTAATCCATATTTCTTAAAATTTATTCATAAAGATATTATGCATGATAATCAAATATACATGTATTTTAGTTCAATGATTGGAAGTGTATTATAGGCTTTTCTCAAAAGTAATTTCTGTATGAATAGAATAGATTGAAGTTCATCACAGAATGTTTTTATATTTTATGAAAAGTTACATAATTTTATATGTGTTTCAGAACACGTCTATATATTCTGACACTTTCCGAAAATATTTCATTGTATACTAAGAATCCATGTCTCTTAAAATTTATTCATAAAGACGTTATATGTAACAGTCAAACTTTCATATAGTTGAATTCAATGATTGGAAATGTATTATAGACTTTTCTCAAAAGTAATTTCTGTATAAATAGAATAAATTGAAATTCATCACAGAATGTTTTTATATTTTATGAAAATTTACATAATTTTATATGTGTTTCAGAACACGTCTATATATTCTGACACTTTCCGAAAATATTTCATTGTATACTAAGAATCCATGTCTCTTAAAATTTATTCATAAAGACGTTATATGTAACAGTCAAACTTTCATATAGTTGAATTCAATGATTGGAAATGCATTATAGACTTTTCTCAAAAGTAATTTCTGTATGAATAGAATAAATTGAAATTCATCACAGAATGTTTTTATATTTTATGAAAATTTACATAATTTTATATGTGTTTCAGAACACGTCTATATATTCTGACACTTTCCGAAAATATTTCATTGTATACTAAGAATCCATGTCTCTTAAAATTTATTCATAAAGACGTTATATGTAACAGTCAAACTTTCATATAGTTGAATTCAATGATTGGAAATGCATTATAGACTTTTCTCAAAAGTAATTTCTGTATGAATAGAATAAATTGAAATTCATCACAGAATGTTTTTATATTTTATGAAAATTTACATAATTTTATAAGTGTTTCAGAACACGTTTCTGTATATTCTGACAGTTCCGAAAATATTTCATTGTATACTAAGAATCCATGTTTCTTAAAATTTATTCATAAAGACGTTATATGTAACAGTCAAACTTTCATATAGTTGAATTCCATGATTGGAAATGCATTATAGACTTTTCTCAAAAGTAATTTCTGTATGAATAGAATAGATTGAAATTCATCACTGAATGTTGTTATATTTTAGGAAAATTCATGCAAATGTTTAGATTTTGGATCAAGTTTCTATGTATCCTGATAGTTTCAGAAAATATTCTATAGTAAAGATATTATACGTATCAATCAAATATACGTATACTTAAATTTAATAATTGGAAGCGTATTTCCGGCGTTTCTAAAAGGTCATTTCTGGATGAATAGAGTAGTCACCCAATCTTACCCAATAGAGTAGTCATCACCCAATGCCTTCCTATTTTCTGAAAATTCATGTAGATTTTGGTATGTTTCAGAACAAGTTTATATACATGCTAACATTTTCCGAAAATTTTCCAATATGTACTATGAAACCATACTTTTAAAAATTTATTCATAAAGATATTACACTTAGCAATCAAACAAACTTCATTTTAAAGTTTAGAAATATATAGACATTTTTGAAAAGTTTTTTTTTTCTGGGTGAGTATAATAGATTAAAAATTAACAGAGAATAATTTGATGTTTTATGACTAATCAAGTATAAAAATGATCTAACCTTCTATGAATTGTAGGAAGAGTTTTGAAACATTCCAAATATATTTCAATTTGTAATAAGAAGACATACTACAATTTATTTGCAAAGATATTGAGCTTAAGTGTAATACAAAAACATATATTTATATCCAAAGCTGGGCTTTCTGTTACAGACTATTTTGAAAGTATTTTAGTTAGGAAAGGAATAGTCTAATATTAATCAGCAAATATCTTTATTTTCATGAAATTCATATAAATTTCTAGATATTTCAGAGCAAGTTTGTATATATTCTGACACTTTCTGAAAATATTGTAAAATATACTAAAAAACCATGTTTTAAACCATGTAGATAATGTAAGTGTATATCAAACATATATTTAAGCTCAAAGTTTAGAAGAGTATTATAACTTTTTTGAAAAGTGTTTTCCGGATGAATAGAATACACTGACATTCATCATAAAATATCGTTATGCTTTATTAATATTCATATACATAAATATTTTTAATTTTTTTTGTTTCAGAACAATATTGTATATAATATGAGAATTTTTAACTATACTTTAATGTTTTCTAAGAATCCATATTTTTAAGTAATTAATTATAAATATATCGCGCTTAACAAAAAAATAAATATATAAGTTTAAAGCTTGGAAGCATGTTGAAGACTTTTCTAAGAAATCTTTCTGGGTGGACATAATAGGCTGAAATTCATCTGAGAATACCTTTGTGTTTTAACACAAATCTATATGTTTCTGAACAAGTTTGTGTATATTTTGACGCAATTCAAATATATTTCCTTGTGTCTTAAGAATCCACTGTGTTCAAATTTATTCATAAATTTATTATGTGTAACAATCAAAGATAAATTTACGTTCAACGCTTGGAAATTTGTTATAGATATTTTGAAAAAAAGAAATCTAGGAACGGCACAGATTAAATTAATGAAAGAATGAAGCTTTCTGACTAATCATGAATACAGTTAATTTACTTTTCAAAATGACTCAGAACAAGTTTGTATAGTTCTGAAACATTCCATATATACTGCAATGTGCAGTAAGAATCCATGTTAAAATCTATTTACAATGATTTGAGGATAACAACCAATCAAAAAGCAAATATTTGTGTCCAAAGCTTTTTGATTTATGATAGTTTTTTCTTGAGGTATTTTATGGAGAAGCAGAAGAGACTGATATTTATCAAGGAATATCTTTATATTTTATCATTATTCATACATATAAATAATTTAAACTTCGACAAATTTCAGTGCAAGTACAAATATTGTAGGAAACTTTCCAAAGATATTTTAAGTCATGTCCACTGTGCTAAAAGATATTCATAAATATATTATACGCAACAGTCAAACAATTTTTTGAATTCAGTGTTGGGAAATATATTACTGACTTTCCCGAAAATCAGTTTGGGATGAAAAGAATAGACTTAAATTCTACATAAAAGATCTTTGTTTTTAGGAATATTCATACATATTAATAAGTTAACCTTCTGTAAGTTTCAGAACACATTAGTATACATACATTTCAAAACTTCCAATGTGTATTGAAAATCTATTGTGTTAAAATTTATTCATAAATATACCTAACAATCAAACAAATATTCGAGTTCAAAGATTGGAAATGCATTATAGACATTTCTGAGAAGTCATTTCTGTAAAAATAGAATAGACTGAATTTCATCACAGAATGTCTTTATGTTGTATGAATATTCATGCATATAAACAATATAAACTTCGATATGTTAGATACTTCCTAAAAATATTTTATTGTGTACTAAGAATCCATGTAAAAATTTATTCATAAACATATTGTGTATACTATAAATCAAAACCAGATATTTAAATTCAAAACTTGGAAAGTTTAAACTTCTACAGGAATAGAATACACCGAAATTCATCAGAGAATGTCCTTATGTTTTATGAGTATTCATGCATATAAATAATGTGATCCTCTACATGTTTAAGAACATGTTTGTGTATATTTTGATACGTTCAATATATATTTTAATGTTTATTAAGAATCTATACATTACACCCTTGCTGCAAATGTGTCATAACTCTAAAAAACTCACTATAGTGGATTTTACATATATAATGGTATCATTTTAGGGGGTTGGGGGCGGTCTGGAAAATGTTATCGTAAGTCTTCTCTTGGAAGAAAGGGGGATTTGTCTGTCGATATCCATATAATTTTTTTGATCCAATCAAAATTTTCTCTTTTTATTTATAACATCATCTTTGGCTCAAAATAGTACGTAATCCTTTTTTTTTAGTTTATTATCTATTTTTATGAAAATAAAAATTTATTATAAAAATCGCTAAATTATTATCAATTACCTAACGTATAGTAATTTATAGGTTGTTAACATTTATCGTAGTTTAACGTATATTATAAAATGTATGACATTCCTATTCTTTTTCATGTGTGTACACCTATATAATCACGGGTCTTGAAATCATTTGTGAAATATATTTCAAATAATGATTGTATATACAAATAAATAAAGTAAAAAGAGAAAAAATGATGTTCATTTATTGTGTTGATAAGAATTTCTATCTGCGTTCCACCCCCTTTTGTTCGGGGAGGGGGACTGCAAAAAGTCCTTACTACTGTTGAATACATTGTGCAATAAAAAAGCTATTATAAAATACTTTTAAATAGTAACTAATTCTTTCAAGTATTATTTGACTTATCTTCATTTGAATTAATAAATTGCGCAAAAGATAAATGCAACCAATTTGTATGTCATCCGGAAAAAAAATTCTGAAGATTAAATATATATATATATATATACATACAGTGTGTTTCACAAAGGACCCCTAACTTTAAATATCTATAACTCGGAAACGGTGATAGATAGAAACATGAAACCAGCGGTGTGTTTATTAAAACGATTGTAAGAATCTTATACATAAATCGGAAAATTTAGTTAAAAATACCGCTCATAGATGGCATTGAAAGCGTTAAGACCTTCTAAAGAAACACTGTTAAAAATTTGAAACTTTTGCTGCATCGTCACTCCATCACTTACATAGAAAACGATTAATTCAGTGTATTAAGGAGGATTCTCATTGGTCAAAATAGAGATATTCTATAAAAGCGATGGAGTGACGATGCAGCAAAAGTTTCAAAATTTTAACAGTGTCTCTATAAAAGGTCTTAACTCTCTCAGCGCCATCTATGAGCGCTATTTTTAACTAAATTTTCTGATTATGCATAAGATTCTTGCGATTTTTTAAATAAACACACCACTGGTTTCATGTTTCTATCTATCACTGTTTCCGAGTTATAATTTTTTAAAGTTAGGGGTTGTTTGTGAAACACCCTGTATATATATATATATATATATATATATATATATATATATATATATATATATATATATATTGGTAACGATATTATTACCCATGGGTAGAGAGTTCAAGGGATGATAACGTATGATACAGGATGGGGGGAGAAGATGTCCAAAATTACGAAAAATTGGTAACGTTATATTTTCACAGCCTCTAACTATTTTTTTTTTAGAAAATACGAAAAACTGTTTCAGGCTGCGGTAAGCTCAATGTCCATTTTGCAAATACAACTGTTACATGATTGCTGGATTTTAATTGCATCATGTTTTAATTCCATTATTGCATTGGTAGAGGAGTGTTAACCACATGCAAAAGTAGCCATAAGTCAAAACACGCATTTTTTGAGTTATAACACTTTTGCAGAAAGGGTGCGATAGGTTAAAATTTCTTCATAAATATATTATTCATAACAGTCAAACAAATATATGAGTTCACAGCTGTATACATACTACAGACTTTTGTAAAAAAAAACATTTCTGTTAGAAAACAGTAAACGGAAATTCACCAGAGAATGATTTTATGTTTTTTGATTATTCATATGTAAATAATCTAATCTTGACTATGAACGCCATTAACATGAAGATTAAACTTCATTTTATGAAAAAAAGATTCCATATAACGAAGTGTATCCCACCTTCATGTCTGTATAGCATTTAAACAGAGAGGTTGCTACAGCAGTGGCTATCAGAATTTTTTTCAACTGATAGTATGAAAATGAAACTATTAAATTATTCAACCCTTTCCATTCAAAATAAGAAATGCCAAAAGTCTTCGATACAGGAACAAAGGGATTTTAGTTTCATGAAAACGTTACAAGCGAATCGTTCAAATATTAACATAATTGCGAAAAAATTCTTTCTTTTTTATGAAAAAAAAACTTCTACTTTTTTTAATGTTAAGACTTTTAAAATACTGAGAAAGAATAGAAAAAGTAAGCTACGCTTTATTTTTTGTTTGCCTCTGTCTTTTGTTTGCCTTTTTTATATACACAATTATAATTATTTTTTTCTCTTTTTCATGGGTATATATGTCTATTGCCTTTTAAAAATAGATACTGCTTAAATTAAAATACAATTTTACGGTATTTCTATTTTAGGGATATTTTTTCATTTTATGTATTTTATTTTATTATATAAGTTTCATGTTTAATGTTAATTTTTATTTAACGAATTTCCTGTATATCGAAGCGGTTAAATGCAATGTTGAGATTGCTTTAAAATTCAATATATTTCAGAAGTTTTATACGCTCTGACGCATTTCAAAGTATTTCAATAAGTATTAAGAATCCATACTTGTTAAAATTTATCCATAGAGCTTTTATTGGTAACAATTAAACAAATATTTGAATGCAAATCTTAGAAATCTATCACAGACATTTCTGAAAAGTCTTTTATGTAAGAAAACTATTGACTGAAAATCGTCGCAGAATGTCCTTACGTTTTATGAATATACATGTCTATATTAAATTTAAGTTTCTATGAGTTTCTGTATGTCCATATGTCTCCTTTTGTATGGGTCTGACATTTTCGAAAACTATGTGAAGACATAGCAAAACTAATTTGTATTGTATTATTTATATATATGGAATTTATTTTAACTTATGGAAAATTGCATATTGTTTTTTTTTTTCAAAGAAATTGACAAACGTGAAAAAATGACGTAAAAAGAAATATATGCGTAAGATATGACCATTATATGAGTAATATAATGTAAAATTTTTATTTAACCTCTAAATTCACGATTTTATTAATATTATGATTGCTATATATGCTATGTTCAGTTTAATTAAAAAAAAAAAATAAGCAAGCAGAGTTAATAGGGAACACATCAACACACGCGTCTCCAATTGTACATTGGGTTTACAATGGGATTAGGGTAAATTTGATCCCAGGGCATGCACTGATGGGTTAACGAAAATTTCTATATACTTTTCATAATTGTATAAAGAAATGGAACGCAAAATAAAAGGAATCGTTTGTGAACAGAAAATAATCAATCAAATATATGGAATGTAATTAACATTCTCTAATAAATTTTTTTCTTTTTCAAATTATTGCAAAATCAACACTAATCTTAAATCTTTATAAAATAGAAAATGCTTATTTATGTAATTGGAAGTTGATATGTAATGACAGTGTGAAATGAAATTTTATACTTTGAATAAGTGTAAATTTTTATATTTCGAAAAAAGAGATTACAGCGTAAAATCATTTGGAGAGCTATTGCGGACATAGCAAAAAAATACAGAATAGTAGCGCCATCTTTTCAGCAATTTACGTCAAAATGTAGAAAACATCAATTCACGTCCAGGGCTAAATGATACTGAACTTTATGAAATTCCATGCATAAGCATTCCAGAAAACACCACTTCATATGTATAAACAACTCAATTTGAAGTTTGATGAAAATCCGCGCTTTAGTTCTGGAGATTTAGCGATTGTTAAATGGAGAAGAATGCTGCACAGTGGCGACTTCTGTTGAGCGATATATCAAAAACTCATAAACACCGCTTTATTTCAGGGGCAAATTGAATATAGATTTTATTAAATTCTGTGAATTAGTTCCTTTGATAGAACGATCTGAATATTTGTGTCACATACGGACAGCTAGAGTCACAGGTTTTACGAACACAGATTTTGTAAAACATGTTTTTTGATATCTCTGACCAAATAAAACATATAAATTCATAAAAAAAACAGAAATCGAAAAATTTCACCTATGTATTTCTTTATTTTTGTAAAGATAGAAGAAAGTGAAATGAAAAATCAACTTCGGTTTGCCTTCAGTAATGCAGTCAGGGGCCATTACCGTTTCAAAGCGGGCAATTACTGATATTTTTGTACTTTTTAGAAAACAAATATTTTTTAAGGAGTAAAGTTTTATTTTGATGATTTTCTCGGCTAAAAAGGCTTTTTCCATCTTTTTGATTTTATTGTGATCATTATCATGAAAACAATTTGCACGGCATAGTAATTATTAGCTAAAAATCCGATAATTCTTTCTTAACTAGGATCATTGTCACTGAAGGTTTTACCTTATATATGCGCTAATTTTTTTTTTTTTTAATCTAAATTTTTGGATTTTATTTACATATGTTGGGTTTGAACATTTTTTATTTTATTAAAATAATTAGCTTCCTTTTGTATTTATTAATAAATTAAATTTATTGTTCCTATTTATTATTATAAATTAGCATTTTAAATTTATTAATTGAAGGAAATATTATTTTGAAAGCAATGTTAAACGAATCCCTCTGTGCAATCTGTTATCACATTTATCCACGAACTCGTTTCCATTGTTATGCCTCATTCAAAGTCAACCAGATTATAAATACATGCACCTGATAAAAGAAAAACTTTTTATCAGAAAATCCTTCCGCACACAAACTTAAAGGTCGAGTAAAAGATACATCGAGGAGCAGTCATAATATATTTAAGGGTCAACAGAAACACAATTTTAAGGCCGAAACCAAAACCGAAACCGAATTCTTTCCTATTTTAATCTTCCTATTTTTATATCCTTCCTATCCATTATATTTTCTTGCTATTAATTTCTATCTATCATTGTCTTCTTTCCTTTTTTAAACATTCAAAACCCATTTCAAAAGAAAAAGTAAACCTAGCACAGACATGGTAAATATCAGAGTTTAGATTTCAAAAAATATGCACGGTAATGTCATCATCATTTTCAATTTCCTTTGATGTACAAAGAATATGCATTATAGAAGCTAACATTATAGATACATTTTAAAACTAAAAATATAAAACAAAATGACTGAAAATATTTCCGAACGTTTCACAATGATTGCCATACCATTCAATTGATTAGATTCTTATTACTTTTTGCTGAGGATATGTAAAGTTATTCAAAATTTTTGAAATACTGTATTTCTAACAACACTATTTTGTTATATATTATGAATTATCCAAAAGAGTACATTTACAAATAATACAGTTACATTGTACAAACAGTACAGCTTTCAGTTATTGTAAAATTTCTTATTTAACAAATATATATAATTTATGTAGAAATTTTACCTTGAAATATTTATGTAAAGTTATTCTGAGTAAACAGCATATTTACTTTTTATTTATATCTCAATAATTTCTCTTACTTAATCCCATCTACTTTCTTAATTTTCAAACGCGTAAATTAATAATTATAGTATTTAAACCCTTAATCTAAAAATTTTAATCCCTACATAATTTTTTACCAACTACAGGGGTCTCAGCGTGCCTAAAATTTTTGCACTTTTCTACCAATATTTTAAATGAAAAATCTTCGTCTTAGATTCATTTAAAAGCTACAATGAAATTCTACAATAAATGTTTTTGTTTTAAAATTGTGGTAGGAAAATGTGAAAAGTTTAAGGACGCTGCGATCCCTGCAACTATCAAAGCTTTCATATAATGGTAGAAGTTAGAAATTTCCGAAATATTTTCAAAAGCCATTTTGCTATTTTACTTTTATTCTACGAATCAGCTTCCATCGTTACGCATCTTACACCAAATCTCTCCGTTGCCAAATATAGAACTCATTTCCTAATCCACTCACCCCGTTCACGCCATTGGTTAAGTAACCGTGCGGATTCTACTAAGTAGTTTGTACCTTAATCTGAGTTGTTTATTCCTAAATGCTAAATTTCAGTCTCCATTTCTGTGCAATACAAATAAAAACAAACGCGTGACGTTAATTTGGAGATCTTAATTCACTTGTTTTTTCCATTGCTTCAGTAATGTCACCGGTGTTTTCCGTAGTACATTTTTTTGATTTTCCGTCCTGTAGTGTTCTACATGCATTTTGAGATCTTTAGTATTATGTAACTATTCAAGCTCCCTTGTCAGACCTCTACAAAATTTCACTATGTAGGGATTAGTTTTCATGTTCAGGTTTCACTAAATGAAAGTTCTTTGAACAACCACTCGCTCTGTTCTTTCAAGGAAAATCACCCGAATAATCGCCATTTGTCTCTAGTTATATATACCTCTAACCGTATTTTCACCGTTCCTGACAGATATATCCAAAATAACAAACTTCGCATGCTTGTGAACTTCGATTGAAACTCTCTCTACTAGAAAAATAGTACAGGGTTATCGAGATTGGTATATGTCATCATGCTAAATTGAAGATTACTTTTTGGCTATCGAAAATAATTCAATTTCTTGTTATTCTAAAACACATGCGACATATCACACGTGAGAGCGCGTGATATGGCGCCAACGTTAAGGAGCATAAATTGGGAATGAGGGTCAAATACCACTGTAATTTAGACTAATGGGTTCTCATGCAGAATTTTCCGATTTGTTTCAATGTGGTTTAGCAGTTTAATCTTATAAGTGGGGGAACAGGAGTGCTCATTCCCCCCTTAAATTTGATCAATAAGATTTTCATTCAGAATTATTGGATTTGCTTCAAATTTGGTTTAGCGGTTTGTTTTGATTTGACGCTTCTTTGATAAGTTTTGAATGTATATTGGTTAAGTAAAAAGGATGGAACGAGGGGCTATCTTCCTATTAATTCCTTCTGTTGTGATTGATGCTCGGATTGTAAACGATCTGTTTGTTCCCTCTACACGTAATTCATGAGGCTAAAGTATCAAAGTATGAGATATTAAGACCCTAGCTAGAGCCTCTTGACTGAACGAGCTTCACAATGCATTGGCTGGGTGTGATTTCTCCTGATTCAGAAAAGTTTTTGACATCTTTTCATTTGCTGCAATGCTCCGAATTCAATGTGCTGGTTGCTATGTCCTTTATGTGGTTATCCCGCATGTGCAGGATGTCCAGTCTATGACTTCTGCCAAGATGAGAACTTGTAGTGCATTGAGAAGAGTCCCATGATTTATGTTGCGTATTGTGGTGAGAGCACTACAGTATAAAAGTATTCGACTACCCCTGTATCATGTCCTTATGTATATCTTGATGTTTGCTCGCGATCTTGTGATGTAAATTTTCAATAAATGTATTTTATAAATTAATTGGCCGTGCAGAATTTTCCAATTTTTTTTATTATTCGGCATACTGGTTTATTTTAATAAGATATTTCCCTGATTAAATTTAGCGTTTTATTCGTTAAGTATAAAGGACGGCAAGGGGGCTAATTCCCTTTTAATTTATATAAGTGAGTTTTTTATGTATAATATTCTGATTTGCTTCAAGTTTTGTTTAGCAATTTATTCTAATAAGGCTCTTCCCTTATTATATTTAGAGGTTCATTAGTTAAGTAAAACGAGAGGGGGTGAACAGGGAGGGATAATCCCCCTTAATTTAGATAAATGGGTTTTTCATTCAGAATCAACAAATTTACTTCGAACATGGTAAAACGAGTTTTTTTTCCTAGGATGTTTCCCTGATTGTTTTATTTTACGAAAAAAAGTCATAAATAAAACCATAATATGTCATTTAGTGTGAATATCCTATGAGCTCAATGCTGTTAATTAAACTGAGCAATTTTATATAAAACATATTCACATTATTGGGGAAAAGATGTATTATTAAAAAACTGATAAAATGTATTCGATTTAATAGCTTTAAAACATATGAAACTGAAAAACATTCAATTACATAATATTCGACACATAACAGTACAATTTAAAATAGAATTTAAAGACAATGCATATAGTACATTCATAGAAACAAAAAATCCATATATTTTTTAATATTTCTGAGAAAAATATAATTAATGAAAAACTATTTCATTTCAGTCCGTTGATAAATAAAACAGAATTTGAGAATAAAAATAGAAGTTATAGAATAGTTTTAAAAACATATCTGAATGTATTTGTGTTCTGCAAAAAAGTAAATCTGTAAATAATTTTATATTTAATGTAAACTTAAATAACTGTTATGGATTTTTGAATAATTTGCAAAAGAATTTTCACGGCAGATTAAATAATCTTTTTATTCAACTACACGACTGAGTATAGTTTTGTTTTATAAATCCAAAAATTACCAATATAAAATCATTACAAAATATTTCCTTTTTTTTGACTGATTTCATAGAATTGCATTCGAGGCAATAAAAATTTATTGCAAACATGTTAGTCTCTCGGTAAAATCTTCTTGAATGTTATGTAAATATACATATATATGTGTGTGTGTTTGTGTATTGAAGATGTTTTATGTTACAGTACATTTTGAAAATCAAAATTAAGGTAATATTGTACCTTAAAATAAGCTGAAAAATGATTTTTTCGTTTAGAATATTCAATGAAATATGTTTAGTTTTCATATATTCATATGTACCAAAACGACAAAGTAAAAGATTTTATTCTATGATTTTAATCTCTTAACAGAAAATATGTCTTTTGCTATCGTATTTATTATTAAGAAATATTACTTTTAAAAATACGTTTGTTGTATCAATAAAAAAAACTCGTAAAATTTATTTGGTTTAACATTTTTAAAACATTTGAAACTGAAAAACATACATTAGCATAACATAATATTACTTAAAATGGCTATAAAATTACAACTTCATGCTTTAAAGAAAATATGCAATCAATAATTCTCTACGCTTGCGATTGTTAACGTGCGTCGTAAGGAAAAAAAAATTGATGCCAGAATATTAATTAAAATTTGGAAGTCGCTTTAATATGAGATTTATATTGTAATTTGATTCAACCAGCAATAACTTGAAATATTTGCAATTAGAAATAAGTAATAAATAGTTCTTAAATATTCTGACTGAAATATAATTATATAATAACTGTTTCAATTCAGCTCAGTGGAAAATGAAACAGAATTTTTGAAAATAAATACAAGTTATAGGCTAGTTGGAAAAGTGTTTTTGAATAAATTTGCATTTTACGAAAAAGTAGATCTGTAAATAATTTTATGTTCAATGTGAGCCCAAACAACTGCTATGGATTTCTGAATCTTTTGAAAAAGAGATATTACGGTAGATTAAATAATTTTTTATTCAATTTCATGACTGAGTATAGTTTTATTTTACGTACCCAACAATTACCAATATAAAATTGAAACAAAATGCTTCCTTTGGTTCGATTGCTTTTATAGAAATACATATACATATAAATCAAAATATCTTTTGAATAACCCTGTCAAAACTAATGTAGCAAAAGCGCTCAAACTCTAGATTGTGATTGAATGCCTTATTGTAATAAGCCTTGTTCATTTTTATGCAAATAGCACGCATACTCGCAGAGTAATTAAGATTTTTATAAAAATGATCCCAAATTTTTCCAAGTTTTTTCCTTATAATTTTCAGAGTTCTTAATATAAAATAATATTTTTTTCAGAAAATATGACAAACAACATTGCACACAGTACTCTGTAATCAGAATTAAAAAATAAGTAAAATTGTATAAAAAATGAGTTGGTTTACTAAATAATTTTTTACTGCGCATGCGTCAACGATATCAAAATTTCATTTGCATATTATGTTAGCTAAATGTATAGAGCAACTTTTGTGAAAGTCACAAAATCATAACTTGAAAATTCTGACAATAATCGTCAATTGAATAAGTCGAAAATCCGTTATTCTCAAAATGAAGCAAAAACAAGAGGGGTTGTATCCATATAATTATTGATTAGTGTCAATATAGAATACACAATATGGGATGTACTACTGCATTTGGATAAAATCCCTCATTTTTTTGCTTCATTTTGGAAACAACAGATTTTGTCCTTTTTCTATAGACGATTACTTTCAGAATTTTCAATCTATGATTTTGAGACTTTTACAAAAGTTGTTCTATACATTTAGCTAACATAATATGCAAATGAAATTTTGATATCTTTGACGCATGCGCAGTAAAAAATTATATAGTAAACCTACTCATTTTTCATACAATTTTTATTATTTTTTAATTCTGATTACAGGGTACTGTGTGCAATGTTGTTTGTCATATTTTCTGAAAAAAAAATATTATTTTATATTAAGAACTCTGAAAATTATAATGGAAAAACTTGGAAAAATTTGGGACCATCTTTAGAAAAACCTTAATTACTCTGCGAGTGTGCATGCTATTTGCATAAAAATGAACACAGTGTATTACAATAAGGCATTCAATCATAATCTAGAGTTTGAGCGCTTTTGCTACATTAGTTTTGACAGGGTTATTCAAAAGATATTCATTCTTTTTTAATTTGTTGACGGTCCCCTATGGCGTTTCGGTAAAACATTTTCACGGAAATGTATGACGTATACTATTATATTTATACACTAAGAGTTTCGAGATGATTCCTCATGTATTTTTCTAGATATATAGTAAAATGTCTAAAATCGCAAGTGTCCCATAATCAATGGCAATATAATGTATTTATATGTTACGAAACGACAGAATAAAAGATTTTATTTTATTCTTTTAATACTACCAGAAAATATTTCTTTTGCTAACGTATTTATTATGAATAAAAATATTTTTTAAATATATACCTACACTATTAAAGAAAAACTTGTCATAAAAAATCCAGTAAAATTTATTCGTTTTAAAATTTTTAAAACAATTGAAACCGAAGAACATACAATTACATAAAATAATACCACATAAAATGACCGTAAAATTTCAGTTTCGTCTTCTAAAGAAAATATGCAATCAAGCATTCTTTCCCCTTGCGATTTTAAACATTGATCGTAAGAAAAAAAATGATGCTGGAATATTAATTAAAATGGTAAAGTCGTTTTAATATGGGATTTATATTGTAATTTGTATTAACCACCAATAACTTGAAATATTTATAGTTACAAATAACAAACAAGTGATTCGTAAATTTTCTGGCTGAAATATAACTATTGAAAAACTATTTCAATTCAGTCCGCTGCAAAATGAAGTGGAATTTTTGAATAAAAATAAAAGTTAAAAGTTAGAAAAGCATTTCTGAATAAATTTGCGTTTTGCGAAAAAGTAAATTTGTAAATAATTTTATGTTCAATGTGAACTCAAATAACTGTTATGGATTTTTGAACCTTTTGCAAGAGATTTCACAGTGGATAAAATAATTTTTTTATTCAATTGCATGACTGCAAAATGGATTTATTTTACGTAACCAAAAATTTCCAATATAAAATTGTCACAAATATTTCCCTTTTTATGGCTTTTATAGGAACAAATACAAGTTTAAAATTTTATTGCAAGCATGTTATTTTATCGGGAAATCTTCTTGAATGCTACATTTATATTATATATATGTGAAAATATGTTATGTTACTATCTATTTTGAATTTCAAATTTAAGGGGTTAGTTTACCGCAAAACTGATCGAAAAATGAATTTTTCATTTAGAATATTCAATGTAAGTCTATTTAATTGTCGATAATGATATTTTCCAAAGGGACAAAATAAAATATTTTATTATACATTTTAATCTCTTACCAGAAAATATTTTTTATTTGATAAGGTGTTTAACATTATTTAAAAAAATTAATTCACTCTATTTAAGAAAAAAGTGTCATTAAAAACCTGATATAGTTTGTTCGAGTTAACATTTTTAAAACATTTGAAACCGAAAACATACACAATACTACATAATATTATTTAAACTGACCATAAATTTTCGATTTCGTGTTGTAAAGAAAATATGCAACCAAGTATTGTTTCCCCTTGCGTATTTTAATACCATAAGAAGAAATGATGCTGAAATATTAATTAAATTTTTGAAGTCCCTTTAATAAGAAATTTATATAGCAAATTTAATCAACCACCAATAATTTCAAATATTTATTGTTCAAATAAGAAATAAACGGTTCTAAATTTTCTCACTGCAATATAACTGTTGAAAAATTATTAAAATTTAGTCTCTTTATAAATGAAACAGAATTTTCCAATAAAAAAGTAGTTATAGAATGATTGGAAAAGAATTTCTGATTGCATTTAAGCTTTTCAAAAAAATAAATCTGTGAATCATTTTATGTTCAATGTGAACCCGAGTAATAGTTATGGTTTTCTGAATCTTTTGCAAAAGAGATTTCGCAATAGATTAAATAATTTTTTTATTCAATTGCATGGTTGAGTAGTTTTGGTAGTTTTGGCTGAGTAGTTGGTTTATAGTTTTATTTTATACACCCAAGAATTACCAATATGAAATTTTCACAAAATATTTCATGTTTTTATTGCTTTTATAGGAAGATATAGGAGGCAATAAAACTTTATTGGAAACATCGTATCCATATATCCATTTATAAGTGTCAATACAGCATACATGAAATTGCACGTACGACTGATAGATACTGACTGATAGATAGATAGATAGATAGATACAGCCCTTCATCTTTTTTGCTTCATTTTGGGTTCAACAGATTTTAAGATTATTCCATCAATGATAATTTTCAGAAATTCCAGCTATGTTTTTGAGACTTTTACAAAAGTTGCTCTATAAACATAACTAACACATTTTGGAAATTATATTTTGATTGCTTTCACGAATGCATCGAAGAATTTAAGTAAACCTGCTCATTATCCATACATTTTTTATTATTTTAAATTTTGATTACGGGGTTTTACGTATAATATCATTTGTCATGTTTGCTAAAAAGTACTCTTTTTTTATATTAAGAATTCTGCAAATTATAAGCAAAACAATTGGCAAAATTTGGGGCTGTTTTTATGGAAACCTGAATTTCTCTACAAGTACACATGCTATCCCTTTAAAAATGAACACAGATTATTACTGTAACCCATTTAATCATAATCTACTGTTATGCGCAGAACGCTTCTGCTACATTAATTTTGACAGGGTTATCAAATATATATTTATTCTTTTTCAATTTGGGAACGGTCTCCTATGGGATTTCGAAAAAAAATATTATCGAAAATGTATGACCTGAACTATTTTCTTTACACACTTGGAGATTCAGGATAATTCCTCATGTATTGCACCAGATGTTTAACAAAATATATAAAATACCGCAAGTTGGTCACATTAATGTGACTAGACTATCTATTTGAAAATATGATATGTATGTCCACCTGAAATTTGGGGATGGTTACAATTGATCGACAGCGGATAGTTTATACTATTATTATAACACAATCAAACTGATTGGTAAATTTACCATACGAGTTGAATATTTCCAACTGATCGAAAAAAATGCCCAGGCCGGGAATCGAATCCAGATACTTGGCTTACAAGGCCAACGCTTCACCTCTTAAGCTAAATGGGCGATAGCTGGATAGGATTTTTCGCTCTAATAACCTTATTGGTCTTAACATCTGGTCTGTTATTTAGACAGCTCGGCAGAATAAACCGCAGGTAATGGAAATTCATTTAACGATGGATACGTAGATATACTATTCTACTAGCAAAAGCCATGCTTTGTTTGGATTCGCGAAGTATTATGCTATAAGATAAATATTTGAAAGTAATAATATATTTTTTAAATTACTTTTGCATTTTTATTAAGCAAAAATGTAATTTTATGTTTCGGCACATTTTAATTTTAAAATGTACTTTAACCAAATAACTAAGAATTTCCTCAGATTGTTTATTTATGATATAAGACTGGTAGTAAATAAAAATATTTTCGAAGTAGAATTATACAAAATATTAATTTTATTTGTTTACAATTCTTTTATTGCCACTTCACAAAAATATAATGTAATTCTTTTAAAATTCATAAATATCTTCTGCTTAAATGATTTCACAAAATAAGAATAAATTGTGTATTTGAAATCCTAACACAGAAAAATACTTTTATAATTGAATGTTAACAAGAGAATTTTCACAAATTTTAATTCATTAAAAATATGCTATAATTTTTCTAAAAAAAAAGTATTTTATAAATTTTATAAAAGAAATCATGAAACTATACATAATTAAAAGGAATGAGCATAGTTTGAAAATCTGAAAGCAGTTTTTGAGATATTTTGTCAGAATAATGAAAATATATTTTATTTATTTAATGATGATTCTAGCTATAATTACTGACCCCATGATTTACGTTTTTCTTCTGAAAACGTACGTGTTTTACTTTTTATTTGAAAAAATGGGTTCGTAATGAAAAAACATGTAAAATAAGTTAATTAAAATAATAATTTTTTGAAAAGTATTTCTGTAAAAAAAATAATATTCTGCAAATCTACAGATCATAATTTATATTTGTGTTTAATTTCAAGTCAAAATACTGGATAGTTTTTTTGTAAAGTGTACGACAAAATGTCATTTGAGTGGCCTAGTAGAGGATTCGCTTCGCTCATCCTAATAACACAATAAAACTGATTGATAAGTTTATCATACGAATTGAATATTTCCAACTAAGCGAAAAAATTTCCCAGGCCGGAAATCGAACACAAGTACTTGACTTACAAGTTGGCTTACAAGATACTTAGTTTACAATTGATTTACTCAAAATTGGTCGAAAAATGCATATAATATAGACGAAAGACTATTTAACTAGGAATTTTTATTTTTTCGAAAACGACAACGTAAAAGATTTTATTAAATACTTTTAGTCTTAACAGAAAATATTTCTTTTGACAGCGTATTTATTATCAATAAATTTTTTTTTTTAAATATACATCTATACTATTATAGAAAAAAATGTCATTTAAAAAATGTCAATAGGTATTCAATTTAACATTTAAAAAACGTTTGAAAACGAAAAACATACAATTACATTACATAATATTATTTAAAATGAACATAAAATTTCAATTTCACGGTTTGAAAACCAAGCATAATTTTCTCTCGTGTATCCAACATCGTAAGAAAAACTGAACTGACGCTAGAATGTTATTAAAATTTAGAAGTGGCTTTTATATGAGATACTATAGTTTAACTCTATTCAGCTACCAATAACTTGAAATATGAACACAGATTATTGTGTATTCATGATTACAAACAAGAAATACATAGTTGCCACATATTCTTATTGAAATACAACAATTGAAAACAATTTTAATTCAGTACGTTGAAAAATGAATCAGATTTTTCGAAAAAAAGTTAATAATCAAAAAACCACCATTTGCAATTTGCTAATAAGTAAATCTAAATATTTTTGTGTTCAATGTGAAACCGTGTAACTGTTATATATTTCTGAATGTTTTTCAAAAGATACTTCTTGATAGATTACATATGTTATGTATTCAGTTTTATGACAATGTATAGTTTTATTTTATGTACACCAAAATTACCAATCTAATATTGACACCAAATATTTTCTTTGATTTGATTGCTTTTATACGAATATATCCACGGCAATAAAATGTTATTGCAAATATGTTAGTTTCGTGGGAAATGTCTTGAATGTTTTATTTATTTATTTTTATAAAAATATGTTATAGTTGTTAGTATACAGGTAAGTATACTAACAACTATAACATAATTAAAGATTTAAAGAGATTTAAAATCTAAGATTTAAGATCTAAGATTTAAAATTAAAGATTTGTGCTTATAAAATGTGCTTGATCCAAAGATCCTGAATTTTTTATTATATAATAAGTAATTATAAAATGTTTTAGATTAAAATTAATAATAAAATACGAAAATGCTTAAAATCAAATTTGCAAATATCTTTCCTTTTCAATAGTCTGAAATACCGAAACGTAATGTTTTAATAATTATTGTTTTATAATCTGTAAGAGGGTCTAAAACACAAAAATCTTTAAATTCTTGCTTAAAAAAAAAAAAAAAAAAAAAAAAAAAAAAAAAAAAAAAAAAAACTAATTTCATAGTTTTTTCTGCTTAATGTAACATTTAAATGATGTATTTGTCCTAAATGGAACTAAAAATATTCTTTTTTTCATTTTTTTCCTTGTTGTTTTGAAATCTAGCTTTCAAACACTGGATATCATGGAAACGATTTCTTGTGAAATTGCGTTTCTCTTCATGACTGGTTTTTCACTATTTCTTGAATTTAAAGTGTTATAAGTCAAAAACCAAAAAAAAAAAATAAATGGTTGAAACTTGGAACATCGTTTTTTTTTTTTTTTTTTTTTTTTTTTTTTTTTTTTTTTTGATCGTTTTATTATAATTTTGATTCAGCAAATTAAAAATATATATATCTTTGGAAATATGTTTTTTTTCCTTTTTAAATTGCTTCCTTTTTTAAAGTTTTGACTCTGACTATTTTTAATTTATATTTAAATTAATATTTTTTTAATGCTGAATCAAAATTTAAACTTATTGATTTCTCTTTATTTGCATGTAAAAATTTTGAAATTCTACAAATAATATTATGACTAAAACGATTTTAAATTAAACTAGTTTTTATACAAATATTGTAATTAAACAAATTTTAATTTTTAATTGAAAAAAAAATCTCGGAAGGATTGTTATTTTGTTTGTGCGATTTTGTTAAAAATCATATGGTTAACCATCACAAAAATTTTCTGAATTTTAACTCAATAAATAACAATTATTTTAAAATGTGCACCAATTCCTCTTAATTGAATATAAATTAACTTATTAAATTTACTTAATTTAAGAAGTTAATTAAATGATAGTAATTTAAATATGAACTATTCCATGTTAAACAGATAAAGAATGTAAAAATGACAATCTACTTAATGTAATAATTATTCAAAGTGCATGTGTGTTACAAATTCATAAACTCATACAAACACATAGAAACATTCAATCATTTCAAAGACGAAGATATAAGACATTGCTGAAGATATTTTACATACCAGTCTACTGTTATTACTTTCGTTTTTCTTTACTAGAAAAACGTATTTGATTAATGAAAAAATTTATCTTCCAATTTTCAGCAAATTTACCGGCCCGATCAGGGGTTGAGAAGTTCTTCTCTCGAAGCTGGTTGATAGGAGGTGCAGGGTTCTAACTCAATAGTACCTGTTGGCCAAACCATTCGGAGTACTGTGCTATTCTTTGAACTTTACGTATATACGGGGGAGGTTCCTTTCGAAAGGCTCCCACGGAGGGCACTGCACCTAGGGCTTATATCCCTGGTGCAGATGACCGGCCGTCATAAATAGCACAAACGCGTCGATAAATTTGACTCGAAGGTTTAAAACACGATTTCATTATTTTTAGAACATATTTGTTTGTACACCTGTCAGTATCTACGTTACATAGATTTTGTGGGCTCTCTACCTTAATAAATAATGCCAGGTATTTAATAAAACTTTAGATTCTGTTATTCGCTGATATAAATTGATAGTAATTTCTTTTTTGTACTATTATAAAATTTCAGATTCAAATATAATTTGGTGCTGATTGCTTTTTGGTGTAAATAATCCAAGCAGTGGTCTTGGTATGCTGCCTTTTTCAGATTTCTAAAAAAACTCTATCTCAAAGAGATAATGAATTACATTTTATCAGATACAGTTAATCCCTCATAAAAAATGGCATTCTGATGTAAATTGCGCAACAAATGGCGCTCTGATTCTTTTCTTCATTTCCGAAATAGTTATATCGGAAAAATTAATGCAGAAATATTTACCAAATTCATATTCAGTTCTTCCCTGATATATATTCTTGCAGATTAGTTTTTTATGCAAATTTCCTAACAGGTGGTACTGATGTGCAGATATTTTATTGATTTTCGCAATATGTTTACCTCAGAAACTAATGCACGGATCATCATCAAACTTTAAATTCTGTTAAACGTTGACATAAGATTTTTGTGGTTGAGTTTTGATGTAAACCCTCCAACATGTTTAGATGCTATGCAGCATTTTTCGAGAGATACACAATTTTAGACAATCTCAATGGTTCAAGCAATCTAAATTTATCTCGAGTGTTAATGCATGGAATTTAATATTTTTAGAATGCACTTGATGGACATAAATTGTCATTTAATTTTAGCGGTGTGGTAGAGAATTTTTAAGTATTAACTTGTTCAGTTCTTATCTGACATAAATTGTTGCAGATTTTTTATGTAAATTTTTTAACAGTTAGTACTGTTGTACAGATATCTTAGTGATTTCCGAAATATGTTTATCTCAAAAACTAATGCACTGATCATCATCAAACTTGAACTTCAGTTAAACGTTGACATAAGGTGTTGTTGGTTAAATTTTTATGCACCCCCCCCCCCAACAGATGCCATTTGTTCTGGCATTGGCAAACCAGACTACTTTAATAATGAACTTAAAATTATTATAAATATTACACCTGTCATTGCATTATTAATTTTATGAATATAGTTACTTGCTTTTACTTTATTACTGTATTACTGTGGGAGGGGGGGGGGGGGTAGCCTGAGCCAGAGCTCTGCGACTAGGAGTCTATTGTACTATTCCCCAATATATAAAGACGAAATATTACCCCCACCTAGTCCTTAAACAGACCAGTAGCTGACGTAAATTCAGCTGACATTGGATAGTAATATCCTGAATTTTCCATGATTCAATCAAATGTCGACCCAGGTGGTCAAGATAGTAAGCAACATATATTTTACAGCTGTAGAGGATATGTAAAGCTGCCTCCTTTTCGTACTTACATCCTCTGCAAAGGCTCATTGACCATCTTCATAGTACTAAGTTAACCATTATGTCTACAGTATCTACACAACAATTAGTATTAGTCCACAGTATGTTAGCAGTTCCAACTTATTTCGTTAAGTATTTTTTCTGAGTCCAATGAGTTTTTTAACCCTTTAATTAGTACATCCCCTATTGAACTCCTTTGCTTGTCTTAGTCCGCTTAAATCAAGCCATTCTTGAAACTACGCTCTCGTATTCTAAAAAAGTAGTTCTAATGCAGTTCTTGGAAATACCAATAGCTGATTCTGGTTCAATAAATGGAATAACCGACCCTTTCCTTACCTTTTCCTAGCTAAACTATCAGCAAGCTCGTTAACCAGGATGACAGTATCACAAGGTACTCAATGTACAATAACATTTTTACCATTACTACCACGCCTTTTCAAAGAGCAAATCCCAAGCAATTCTAAAAGTGCCGTTACCTCTAATATATCCAAATTTATGTTTTTAAAATCAAAATCTTTAACATAATTCTTCTTAAGTAAATTTTCTAGCTCATAAATTTTGAAATGATATTATAGAAGCGAAAAATTTAGTTTATAAAATAGTTTAAAATCAAAGTAGCTTCTAAACAGTTAAAATAAATTTGGGTTAAGAAGACGTATGTTTGAATAAAAAAACAATCCAAGAGAAAAAGATTTATAAAATATTTGAAGCTCTTGAAAATGCTTTTCTAATTTTTAATCTGCTGCTTTTTAATAATGTATACTTTCATCAAAATCTATTTGAAGGGTTTAACTTTCATTGGAGAAATAAAAGACCGGCAGTATTAAATAAAGATATAGGGTATCTGTTTGAAAATACGAAAATAAAAGTTAATGGAAAGTAAGTCTTTATGAAACAAATAAAGGATGTTTCTTACTGGCACGCCTTATAAAATAGCAATAGCAATCCCAAACAATAAAGTGCCGTTACTTCTAATATATCTAGATTTATATTTTTAAAATTAAAATCTTTAACATAATTCTTCTTAAGTAAATTTTCTAGCTCATAAATTTTGAAATGATATTATAAAGGAGAAAAATTTAGTGTATAAAATAGTTTAAAATCAAAGTTGCTTCTACATAATTAAAATAAACTTGAGTTCAGAAGACGTATGTTTGAATAAAAAAAAAAATCCAGGAAAAAAAGTTTTAAAAAGTATTTGAAGCTCTTGAAAATGCTTTTCTAATTTTTAATCAGCTGCTTTTTGATATTGTACACTTTCATCAAAATCTTTTAAAAAGTTTTAACTTTCATTGGAAAAATGAAAGACGGACAGAATATAAAAATAATGATATAGGGTATAGGAAAAATAAATATATGGAGTATCTGTTTGAAAATACGAAAATAAAAGTTAATGAGACATAAGTATTTATGAAACAAATAAAGGATGTTTCATAGAGTATAATATTTTAAACTGTTTTCTTTTTAATATCCGTTTCCATGTATTTTTTCCATGTACTGGCAAGACTATTCAAAGAGCGATAGCATTCCCAGACAATTCCAGAAGTACATTTATTTCTATAATATCTAATATATGTCTTTGAAAATTAAACAACAAAATTCTTGTTAAGTAAATTTCTATAGCTTATAAATTTAAAATTGAAATTATAAAGGCGAAAAATCCAGTGATGAAATAGCACTGTAAATAAAAGAAGCACTGTAAATTCTAAACACTTAAAATAAATTTGAGTTCAGAAGACTTGTGTTTAAATGATAAAAATCCAACACATAAGGGAAAAGCTTTATAAAATATTTGAAGCTCTTGAAAATGTTTTTCTACTTTTTAATTTGCTGGTTTTTCATAATATATAATTTCATTAAAATCTTTTTGAAGGTTTACACTTTCATTGGAAAAAATGAATGAAGGGCTGGATTAAAAAGAAGGTGCAGTATCTGTTTGAAGATACGAAAATAAAAGTTAATGAAAAATAAGTTTTTATGAAAAAAGTATGTTTCATAGAATGCAGTTTGAAACATTTTTTTCTACTATCCGTTTCTATATATTTTCCATCTTTTTTCTTATTATTGGATAGAGAACAAACATAACTTATGAAACATAATTTAAAAGAATTGCTATTCTTTTAAGAGTTATTATTTTCTTTTTGCTTTTTTTCCTTTCTTTATTTTATGTATTTATTCATTTATTTTTTGAAATGCTTTTTCGTTAGTATCAAAATTATCTATAAGAAAATTACGTATCATATTTAAAAAATTATAAGGAAACACTTGTACTAAATTAGTACAAAACATCCTTTAAGGGGATCTGCGACGCAGAAAACTTTTAAATTTTCCTAAAAAGAAAAACTTCATTAATTTTCTTCTTGTTTTTTTTTCTGCATAAAACGCGTAATGCATTTCCATATTGTGAAATGAAACGTAATATTTTAATTTTTTAAACGGTGCAATTCTTTTACATTATTCTGGAAAATGCTTCAAAATCTATGCTTGACCCATTTTTTCTTTCTTGTTATGAATATAAATACTTACGTTTTCTTCTAATATTTTTAATATTATGTCGTTAAATTAAAATTTTCAACAAAATTCTTGTTAAGTAAGTTATTATAGTTCTTAAATTTTGAAATGATATTATAAAAGCAAAATATTCAGTGTAGAATATGGTGTCAAATCAAAGTTGTTTCTAAACCTTTAAAGTAAGTTTGGGTTAAAAATAAACTTGTGTTTCAATAAAAAAAAAAAATCCATAAAGATAACACATAAGTGAAAAGCTTTATAAAATATTTGAAGCTCTTGGAAATGTTTTTCTACTTTTAATCTGTTGCTTTTTAATAATGTATACTTTCATCAAAATCTTTCTGAACGTTTTCACTTTCACTGGAAAAATAAAAGACGGGTGGTATTAAATAAAGATATGGGTTAAACAATAAAAAAAAATGAAAGGTTATTTAAAAAAAAAAATTCTTTATGAAACCGAAAAAAGTATGTTTCATAGAATGTAATATTTTAAATTATTTTTTTCTAATATCCGTTTCCATAACGTTTTTCTATTTTTTCTTATTATTGAATGAACATTATTATTATTATTATGATTATTTTGAAATACTTTTTCGTTGATATTAAAAAAAAATCTATCAGAAAATCAAGTATCATATTTTTAAAACTATACTACAAAATTTGTATTGAATTAGTAAAAAATAAAATTAAAAAAAATATTTTAAGGGGGTCCGTGACAAAAAAATCTTCAAATTGAAAAAGATACATAGATTTGCATTAATTTTTTTTTCTGAAAATCACGTTATAATTATGTTTCTATCTTAACTGAAACTGGAAATATTATTTTTTGTCATTTTCGTTCGATATCAAAACCTAGCTTTAAAATAATGATTGTCATGAAAACATCTTGGGAAAATGCGTTCTTCTTCACGATGATTTTTTTTTTTACTATTTCTCATATTTAAGTTGTTAAAAGTCAAGAACAGTTGAAGATAAGGAAACTTTGAACATGTTATTTTTTTAATTGTTTTATTCTAATTTTAATTCAACAGTTTTGAAAAAAAAAATACATATAAAAATATGTTTTTTTTCTAACGTAATAGATTTTTTTCTTCAATTTATATTTCAAATATTTTTAATTTTTATTTTAGTTAATATTTTTAAAAAGGCTGAATCAAAATTTAAATGCAAATATTTTTCTTTATTTCTTTGATAAAAATTTGAAATTCTATAAAAATCATTTCGACTTATATGGATTGTAAATTATACCACATTTTCACAAATTTTAAATTTTAAATGGAAAATATCTGTGAAGTTTTATCATGTGGTTTTGTTTTCAAACAACATGGTTAAACAACACAAAAAAATCATGCTTTTAACTTCATTGAAAAAAAATATTTTATAATGTGTCCTAGAAACCTTTAAATAAAAATAAAATCCAGAAATATAACATACACATAAAAGAAAAGCTTTATAAAATATTTAAAGCTCTTGTAAATGTTTTTCTACTTTTTAATCAGTTACTTTTAGGTAGATTTCATATGAAATACTACCTATTGCAATCGCACCAGTTTATCTATCTATCTATCTATCTATCTATCTATCTATATATATATATATATATATACATATATCACTTTTTTATGGACATGATAACTTCTATAATTCTTCACCAATCTCCACCAAACTGGTACATAAAATTAAAGGGGATAAAATCTCGGCTAAGTTCGTTAATGGGCAAAGTCGGACCAAGGGGGTCGGAATAGGGGGCGTTATTGTGAAAACCGAAAAAACGCCATAACTTTTTAATTAAAGTAGATATCGAATCGGTTTAAAGTTTATATTGCTTCTTAAAAATGGGCCAAAAGTTTATGCATGACAGATTTTTGATAAATTTAGAAATGGGCTCAAGGGGTGAAAAAAACAGGGTTTTGGAGAGAAAAAAAGTCATAAATTCGTCAATTTTTAAGATATCAAGTCCAACATAATTTTTTGTAAATGTTCTTAAAATTATCTAAAACTTTTGTATTTACAGGTTTTTGATAGGACCAACTTTTCCGATAAAAAAATTAAAAACGAAAAGAAAAAGGGCGCTGAAAAAAGAAAAAAATCCATAACTCCGTCAATTTTTAAGATATCAAATCTGATTAAATTTATTTTACATCTTCTCAAAAATATCTACAACTTTTATATTGACAAGTTTTCCATAGGACCAACTCGTATAGCAAAAAGAAATTAAACAAAAATAGGAGTTGGAGAAAAAAACCATAAATCCAAACTGCTTATATTCTGACTCTTTTTTAAATTCATTTTTGATTTTAAACGCATCCAAATGGTAGATCCTCTTATTTAGAAACTGTATAAAGTGACGCATTGGTCAATTTTCTGATAAAGACAGAATATATTTCAAAAAAGGCTACCAAAAAGGGTATTTTGAACAGAATTCATCGGTACTAAAAATTTAAGGTAGTAATCAAATAAGAAATTGCGTTTTTTTCTGACTCGTTTTTAAATCCATTTTTGTTCTCAAACGTATCCAATTTACAGATCCTCTTATTTAGGAACTATATAATGTGGTCAGTTTTTTGGTAAAGATGGAATATATTTAAAAAAAAGGCTACCAAAAAGGGTATTTTGAATAGAATTTTCCGAAGTCTTCGTGATTTGAAAATTTAAGGAAGTCTGCACATAGCAAATTGCGTTTTTTCTGACTCGTTTTTAAATCCATTTTTGCTCTGAAACGCATCCAATTTCCAGATCCTCTTATTTAGGAACTATATACTGTGACGCATTGGCCAGTTTTTTGATAAAGATAGAATATATTTTTAAAAATGCTGTCAAAGTGAATATTTCGCACAAAATTTTCCGAAGCAATCATGATTAAAGAATTAAGGACGTATTCAATTAACAAATCGGTTATTTTATGACTCATTTTTAAATTCAATTTTTTTCTCAAATGCATTCAACTGACAGTTTTTTGTTATTTAGGAACTGTATAATGTACTGTTTTGGTCGATTTTTTAATAAATTCAGAATTTATTTCAAAATATGCTGTCAAAATGGGCATTTGAGCTGAATTTTTCTTAAGATGATTCTGATAAAACCAGTTTTTGCAGAAAAATGAAATTAAAAAAATTTCATAAAAGGCCAAATGAAGTTATTAAACTGGGTTTATCCCTAATCCTATATATATATATATATATTTTTTTTTTGTTGAAATGAGCACTCTTCGAAATCTACCTCCGCCTATAGGCCCAGCCGACAGGGATTTTTTAGTAATGTATACTTTCATCAAAATCTTTTTGAGGGTTTTCATTTTCATTGTAAAAGTGAAAGACGGACAGTATTAAATAAAGGTATAGGACAGGGTCGGCGAACCTATTGCACGCGTGCCATAAGTGGCACGCAGTCAATTACTTTTGGCACGGGAAGATTTAATTTCTCAAATAAAATATATTAAGATAGTTCGAATAAAATATAGTTAAAATTTAGCAAACTGTATAAATTTTGACTAGCTAGATTTGTCTGATTCGATTAGTTCAATTGGTGGCCGTTGTAATGCAGATTGAAGACAAAAACTACTATAGTAACAGCAATCTAGCTCAATATTGGCTTAAAAATGTTTCTATTTATGAGAATGTCAAAGAGGAAAAGGTAACATTCATTATGAAGCATTATAAGCGAGTATGAGAATGGTAAATTGGAATTTGATTAATTATTTATTATCAAACATGGAACAAGAGAAAAGGTACTTTTAATTTACCTTATAAAATAAAACACCAACTATTACACATATTTTTAACTAAAAAAAAATAAGATAATTTGATTAATTAACTCTTTTGTTTCTTGGCACATCAAGATCACGTAAAGTATATTTTTGCGGAAAATTGGCACGCGGATATGAAAAGGTTTGACATCCCTAGTATAAAGTATTTGTATGAAAATCAAAAAAATGAAAGTTGATGTAAAATACGTCTTTATTAAATAAAGAAGTATATTTCATAGAATGCAATAATTAAATTTTTAACTCAGATTTAACTCACGTCTTCTTAACTCAAATTTAAAATAAATTCGAGATTTTTCAAATCTATTTTAGACTTTAAATCTAAAATAAATTAGACCGTTAGATCTTTTTAAAATTTATTTTAGATTTTAGTTGGGACCTTTTTGAAGGTTTTCACTTTCATTTGAAGAACAAAAAACGGATAATATTAAATAAAGATACAGGGTATCTGTTTAAAAATAAGAAAATGAAAGTTAATGGAAAGTAAGTCTTTATGAAACAAAAATAATTAATTTTCATAGTATGTAATAATTAATTTCTTAACTCAAATTTAAAATAAGCTTGAGTTAAGAATACATGTGTTTGAATTTTTAAAAAAAAATCAAGAGAAGATAACATATAAGAGAAAAGCTTTATAAAATGTTTGAAGCTCTTGAATATGTATTTTTTCTACTTTTTAATCTGCTGTTTTTTAATAATGTATACTTTCATCAAAATCTGTTTGAAAGTTTTTTTACTTCCACTGAAAAAATATACGACGAATAGTATTAAATAAAGATATAGGGTATCTGTTAAAATATAAGAAAATGAAAGTTAATGGAAAGTAAGTCTGTTTGAAACAAAAAAAAGTAATTTTTATGGAATGTGATAATTAACTTCTTAAGTCAAATTTCAAATAAACTTGAGTTAAGAAAACGTGTGTTTGAATTAAAAAAATAAAAATAAAAGCTAACATATATGGGAAAAGCTTTATAAAATGTTTTAGGCTCTAGATTATGTTTTTTCTACTTTTTAATATGCTGTTTTTTAATAATGTATACTTTTATCAAAATCTGTTTTAAGTTTTTTTTTTTTACTTTCACTGAAAAGGTATACGACGAATAGTGTTAAACAAAGATACAGGGTATCTGTTTAAATATAAAAAAATGAAAGTCAATGGAAAGTCTTTATGTAACAAAAAAAGTAATTTTTATAGAATGTGATAATTAACTTCTTAAGTCAAATTTCAAATAAACTTGAGTTAAGAAAACGTGTGTTTGAATTAATAAAAATAAAAATAAAAGTTAAAATATATGGGAAAAGCTTTATAAAATTTTTGAGGCTGTAGATTATGTTTTTTCTACTTTTTAATCTACTACTTTGTAATAATGTATACTTTAATCAAAATCTTTTTGAAGGTTTTCTTTTTTACTGAAAAAATAAACGTCGAATAGTATTAAATAAAGGTACAGGATATCTGTTTGAAGATATGAAAATGAAAGTTAATAACAAATATGACTTTATGAAACAAAAAAAGTATTTTTCATAGAATATAATATTTGAAAACATTTTTTTTCTAATATGCATTTCCATATATTTTTCCTTTTTATTATTATTATTGAATAGACAACAAATATAACTTATGAAACACAATTTAAAAGCATTTTGTCTATCAGAGAGTTATTATTATTGTTATTATTATTATTAATTTGAAATACTTTTTCGCCGGTATTAAAAAGATTTCTAGAAAAATCAAGTATCATATTTTGAAAGATTTAAAACAGAATTTATACTGAATTAGTAAAAAACATCATTTAAGGGGGTCCGACACACGAAAATATATTGCATATAATTTTTTTTCGATTTTGTTTCTGCTTCAAATCATGTTTAAATCATGTTTAAATCATGTTTCTATTTTAACTGAACCAGGATTTTTTTTTTTTCGTTTAGTTCGATTTCAATATTTAGCTTTAAAGCAATGATTGCCAAGAAAACAACTTCTTGGGAAATGCACTTTTGTGCATGATGATTTTTTTTTCACCATTTCCCATATTTAAATTGTTATAAGACAAGAACTGTTAAAGATTAAGAGTTCACACTTTAAACATGTCTTTTTGATTTGTTATACTTTAATTTTGCTTCAGCAAATTAAAAAAAAATTCTTTTAAATTTATGAATTTTTAATTTACACCTTTTTTTTAATTTTTAAATATTTTTAATTTTTTACATTTTTTTTTTTAAGCTGAATTAAGTTTATATATTTTTATTTATTTAAATAAAAAAAAAATAAAATTCTAAAGATAAAGCTTCGAGTTATAACGAATTCTAATTTCTCCTCTTTTTTAATACATTTTAAATAAATAAATAACCAATATATGAAATATTTGAAGCTCTTGAAAGTATTTTTTTTAATTTTAATCAGCTGCTTTTTAATAATATATACTTTCATAAAATTCTTTTTGCACGTTTCTACTTTCATTTCAAAAATAAAAGACGGAGTGTACTAAATAAAGGTATAGGATATCTGTTAAAAAAAAAAAAAAAAAAAAAAAAAAAAAAAAAAAGCATGAAAGTTGATGAAAAATAACTTTTTATGAAACAAAAAAAGTATGTTTCATAGAATGTAATATTTTAAACTATTTTTCTTTCATAACCGTTTCCATATATATTTCCTCTTTTTTTTCTTATTATTGGATAGAGAACAAACATAGCTTATGAAGCATAATTTAAAAATATATCTATCTTTCACTGAGTTATTATTATTTTTCTTGTTTTGAAATACTTTTTCGCTGACATTAAAAAAAAGCTATAAGAACATCAAGTATCATATTTTGAAAGTTATCTGATACAATATAAAAAAAGGTTATCTGAACGCCAGTACAATTCACTGTTTTATGGAAAAATTCCCATAAATTCCAGAAAATGTTCCGTTTTTTGCTGGACTTTAAGGAGCTCTCTATTAAAAAAAGTAAATTGCACTGGCGTCTCGATTACCAATACAATATCCGTAAAATCGTCCATTTTTTCAGCGTGAAATTTGTATCGAAAATTTCGTACCACTGAATTGTACTGGCGTGGCGTCCCAATTACAAGTACAATCTACATAAAATGGTCCGTTATCTTATTATTATAGTTAATAATATAATTTTCTTACAGTGTAAAATTTGTATTGAACTAATAAAAAAACATACTTTAACATATTTTATACAGGTGTGGCTAAAATTTACTCGGAGAAATCTTTCCAGAAGAGAAGAGACTTCGTTCTCAGAATATCGTTTATTATGAGGGAACAATAATTCTACCTGGCAAAAGTGTTGAATATATGTGTAAATTACCACAATAGGTTAATCTTTGGGTATCTAACATTGGTGGCCTAATAAGAATAAATAATTTTCAACATATCACACTAGTGATAGTCGATTTTGGAAATTTTCAGAATCAATTAAAATCGATATCGTATGAAACGGCATCGATCATTGTAAGAATCATCTTACGGACACGTGTTGGTTCAGCTGATGACGAACTGTCATTGTTGTAGCTCGAAACACGTCCTGGTTTGTTATTTCCGTTTAATGGTGAGTTATGCAAAGTCTATTATTGTAATTTGGCTTTTAATGTTCCATAAATTTGTTATTCGAGAAATTTTTGAAAATGATGATTTTAACTTACTTATTCTAAAGCAAGGAAGTGAAAAGAAAAATCATTAAATATGTGTATGAATTATACAGATTCATGCAGTTTATTATTCTCATGTTAAAATTTAAAAATATCTCTGATAATCATACTTCATTTTTTTAATGATAATTTGTATTTATTTTAAACATAGATTGTAAGCAAACTTAAACGCAAAATTATACTTCTCCTGGCACATTTTGCCTTCATGTTCCACCCTTTGCTAAGTTCATTAAATAACTGAAGTGTTAACATGAATCTAAACAATTTTCCTATTTCCTGATTGGTGAAATTTCTCCTTTACCTATCTCATAAGTATTTTGAAATTCTGGAAACTATATTGCAAATGCATCAAGTGATGGATTATCACTTCGTTGAAGTGTATTACTCCGTACAAATTTAAACATTTATTAATCAGGAGTATTTAATTAATCATATAGTTTAACAGATTTTAACACTTACACTACATGAACTATTCAACAGTAAATTTTAGCTGTACATAGTTTAATCATGCATGACAAAAACTCGTAGTACTTTAAAGGGCGGTGAGATGTTATTTGCACAAATTAATATTACTCACCAAACGCCAACGTTTAAATTCTATTTGAAGAATAAAGCTCCGTTTTTAAAATTTACAGTTACGGAAAAAAAATAAACATTAGCTCACTGTCAATGCCAAATTTGAAAAAATCATATTTGCGCTTTTTCCATATAAAAGAAATTTCCGTAAAATTTTCCGTCTTTCTTTTTAGTAAAATTTTCACTCTTGCTTTACATGTGAACTGCACTGTTGACTCTACAGTGCAACTGCACTACAAATCAGTTTTCTGTGCAGTTTTACGCTGCGGGCATGCTTGGTGACACAGCAATGAATATGTAACGATGCAGAAACTAAAGTTTCTGGTACTATTTCGCCTTGCATTCATGCTTAATTATGTTGTGTTTTTTATGGCTACGTCTTTGCACTACACATTGTTATCGTAACTGTGACTAATTTCTTTTATATGGGAAAAGCGCAAATATGATATTTTCAAATTTGGCATTAACATTGACCTGCATTAAAGAAGGGACCCCTTATCCCTTTTCATGCTCAATTAGAAGTATTTGTCAAACACATTTTCATACTTAAAAACTTATTAACCTTTTTTGCTGCTCACCAGAGCATTTTTTAATGATTTGAAATGTTGCCACTAAGGATTTTAAATTTTAGCATAAACTATTCTATAATTAAATTTAACAAAGGAAATATTCCGATGATTTCCAATTTAAAATATTTCTGCCCAAATGCGTTCAATTAACTTTAGTAAATTAAAATTTAAATATTTAGTTTTGATTTTCAAATTTTATCTATACTAAATGAATTTCTAATCATCTTAGTTAATTTTTCGCTTAATTCCTCTTAATTATTTATTCATCGATTGCAGGAGATAATACGGCTATATAATCATTTATAAATGAGACTAAGCGATAGCATTCCGTTCAAAATTATCTTAATGAATTCATTTATCAATTACTTCATCATGAAAAATGAGAAAATATCAATTTGCGATGAACTAAATAAACGTAAATGTTGCTGATTATTTTTAACGCTCCATTAATTCATTCTTGAATAATTCGACTAACTAAGTGTGCTTCATCAACTCAGTTTCAATTTGTAGTCATTTTAATAGTCAAAATAAGCACAGAGGCTTTCAATGATTACATTTATCACTGATGAATAATTTAGAATAAAGAGTCTATAAATTAAAACAAGTTTGAAATTTCACGTCAAGCGTACCAAATAGGCTGCGTTTCGACTACAACAAAGTTTTAAACATATTCAGATCTTGATGTGACAGTATACAGTATAAGTATCCGAAATCTTTTGTGTGTCCCTGTAAATATTATCTGACTTCTATTCTACAGGAAGTAACTTACAGTAAACTTCAGTAATGTGTATCGATTTCATAAAATGCGAAGTAGATTAATGCAGAGTTATTCTAAATGATGGACCCATTTCCAAAAAATTGTATTTATTCAAGTACAAATCCAAAATGTTTCATCTTTATACCAATGATAAGAGGAAGTTTCGAAGTTATTTTGAAGACGAAATTTGGTACAGTGACTGCTTCATTGCAATTTGCGACTCACTTCTTGCGAACTCAAGAAAGCAGAAAACCTTGTGCTCCACCGTAGCCATCTCACTCACAACTGGCAGAAAAACGGAATCGCGGTCTCGTGCCGAACGACCTCTATTGGCTGTTTCTAGAACCATCACTGCTTTGAAAGCCGTGCAGTCAGTAACAGGATACGCTTTTCAGTGTGCAGGAAAAGTTTGGCTATCGCGTAGATCTTTGTCGTGCAGCAAACGGTGGGTACATTGATGATCTATAAAGCCTCTGCAACATGGAAAAAGGCAAACATAGCGCTCCAAGACCTCATCCCTATACCTCAAAGCAGTCACAGAGCCTCTGTCAAAGACCGGAGAATTGTGCGGCCGTCCACTATGATGCCTGCCCATACCATTACACCATCGCCGCCATAATTGTTGTTTTCGCAGACAATGGAGGTTAGGTAGCAGGTCCCTTGCTCTCTCCATATGAAAGTAGGGCGAGATTCTCCTTTTCGCAGTCGTGAGCGGGACGCAAACAGACGGTTTTCTAGCAAAAAGCTCTCGCTCATTCAGTCTTTTGGAAACAGTTACTCTTGTTACAGGGGTTCCTGTGGCTGCATGCAGGTCCTGAGCGAACAGAGAAGCTGTAGTACCTCTGTTACGCCTCGCTAAAATGGACAAATGTCGATCTTCTCTGGACGACTTGGCTTTTAGACGACCTTACCCAGATTTTATCTCGGTGGACCCAGTACCCTAGAACTGTTTCGACAGGTTACACACAACGCTGGGTGTTAAATTAAACTCTGTATATCTGAACTTCCGATTGGCCTGCTTCTAGCCTCCCCGCAATTCGCTACCTCATTCTATCATCTAAACATTTGTGGTAACTCATTTTTACTGTTCCGATATGAATTTAACTGATTGCTGCAAGATAACACCAAGAAATTCACCGAGGTGTCCGAGCGAACGCAATTCGTCTTACCCTCCACGCACTTACAAAGCCTGTTTTTCTGCTGGCTCCGCTTACACACACGTATACGCTTTAAGTATTTCACCTAGAAAATTTGTATTTTTGTCTAGAAGCAGTGGTTTTTCCTTCAGTTCTGTTCTTTTCATGGAATTTGATAAAATATGCAAATTCTCTTAATTTATTTCACCAGTGTATATGCATTTTAGAATATTTTACTTATTCCAGTTTATTTCAGAATTCCTTCTTATATTTTCCTATATTAGATATGAATGTTTTTAAGAGTCATTTAAAAAATAAAAATTCAGAGAAAGATATATTTTTACAGTATATATATGATTTTTAGAACGACATTTTTTTGGAATTCAATGCACATACATGAAAATTTCTCACTATTGAGTTCAAATCATTTCTTTTTTTTTTTTTTCGAATTACACCTGAAAATAATATTTAAAATGAACTATGGATAATATGTCAGATACTTCGACATGTGTGGAATATTTCAGAAATCCATTCCTCTTTCTATGTAGACGACTGGCGTCAGGGTCACGTGATCCACTAGATAACTGATATTACTTTTTTTTCATCTATAATTATGTATATATTGTAAAACGTGTATATTTTCGCTTTAATAATACAGGGTGGCGAGTGGTTAGAAAGAAACACAGTCAATATAGATGATAAATACCAGTATTTTGTTAAAGATAAATTCAGTTTACATAATCTGTTTATATTATTTGAAGTATTTTCTGAAATAAAATACTGGTAGTTTTCTCTTTTCTTGACTGTGTTTTTCCCAGTTTTCCCTGACCACTCGCCACCCTGTAATAATCTATAAAAAGCTCTCCTGGAGATTATTATATACAAATGGTGTACACAAAACTTCATATAATTCGTAAAATTAAATAAGAGATCGTGAATTGATCAATATGCTCTCTCACTATTTTTTATCAATTGGGATATAAAGTGAAACTTCGTGGAAATCGTGAATATCTGCATTAACATGTACTCCCTCTGTCCCAAATTAGTTGCGAAATTTGAATACTTTTTCACCGATTATTGATATTTATAACTTTATGATTTTATTTGAACATTATAAAGCTTGTTTGACCGTAATAATAAGACATGGGAAATCTTATTTATACTTTCAATAAATGCAGAATAAAAGCAACTTTAATACTACTTCTAAATATTTGTTGTAATTTTCCTCAGCAATCATCTATTCTTCACATGAAAAATGAAAGATCTTGTTTGAATATTTTCACGACCCCCCATTCCAATTTTGCCTATTAGAGGAAATAAGAGTGAGACAGATATATTTTTTTTATTACTTCCGAAAACATGCATCTCTCTTTTGTCATTTTCGCATAAAAACTTATTACGGGTCAAAATGACCCGCTTCGTGGATCTAGATATAAGTAGTTATAACTGAAAAATTATTTGTGTTAATCGCTAATAAATACGAACAGATGCTATTTACTTTAAAATATTAAAAGTGAGAAAAGGAAATAATTTTTCAATGAATACATTTTATTGTTACAATGAATACATTTCATTCGAGAAATTAAACATCGATTTGGGTTAAATTGACCCGCTCTGCGGTTCTAGTGTTAAAGAAACAAGTTTATTACACAATTCTGGAAAGTTTCATATGTTTACCAAAAACAGAATTTTATAAAAGTGCACCAAAAAGTTAAAAAAAAACACAATTCGAAAAAAGACAAAAAATATATACACACGATCACAGCGCATAAAATATATTATTTTGAAACCTCCTAGCACCATAATTGCTTAGGTATATGATCACTATTGGCACCATAATCTTTTAATTTAGAGCAATAATTCAAAACTCAAAAAATAGGACCATTGTCCCGTGTGCCCGAAAAAAAATATGATTTTTTAATTTAACTTACAACTACACTTTCTCTTCCCAAATATAAATTTATTTAAAAAAAATCCTGAAATAGTATCAATCGGAAATAAATCAGAGTGATAATACAATGATTCTACTTTATAACTACTTTTCACGAAATGGCTTTTAATTTGTACGTTTTTCATTATAATGATTAAAACGCTTGAAAGAGTCAAATCCTCATTAGTCTTTTATAATTCAAAATTCCGAAGCAGACATTAATTTTTTTCCATACTTCTCTTTATAAATTTAACTCAAGGATATCAATCAGTAAATTTTAAAGAAACAAATATTTCCGCATTAAATTTATGGCTTTTTGAACGGGCTTCTTGGAAGTAAATGCACATATGTAAAAATTTTTTACCACTGAGTTCAAATCATTTCGCGTGCTTTTTCCGGATTATACCTAAAAATAATACTTACATGAACTAAATATAAAATGTCACACGCTTCGACATGTATTAATATTTTATGAACAGCATGTCTCCTAAAAATGGATATAAGGTGCGAAAAAATCTTAAAATGGTTCACTCTTATGCATTTTCAGGAAACGTGATGTCATTTTAAGGTATGCATTTTCGAATATTTTTCTCATTCCAGTTTATATCAGCATTCTTTCGTATATTTTCCTATGTTAGATTTAAATGTTTTTAAGAGTCATTTATGGAATGAGCTTCCATAAACACGTTTAAGAGCATATGGAACATGCCGACAAATAAATTGAAGCAGTTTTTGTGAAATATTCAACTCGTATATTTTACTTAAAACAAGTAGGAAATTGCAGACCCAGTGTAGCAAATGAGGTCCGTTAGTACTATAACGAAGTTTTAAAAATATTTAGATCTTCGTGTGAGAGTATACAGTACTTCAGATACAGTATAATAGCCGAAAATGTTTATGTGACTTTGTACATACTATCTGTTTTCCATTATACAGCAAGTAATTTTTAGAGAACTTCAGCCGCATATCAATTTCATTATATGTGAAATAATATGATGTAATTATAAGGAGCCCCAAACAATGTTTCCACGTATATCATTATGTAAAGAAATACTTTGCCCTGTAAATAAATGACAAATATTCTTTGCACACCAGATAGTACAGAATGTATATTGTCGTACATATTTTATAGATGCATATCAGTTTTATTGAGATCTAAAAAGTGCAGCATCATTAAAATGCACTTGAAACTAATTTTTCCCATGTGCGTAATGTAACTGAATACTTTTTATTGTCCCTGCAATTAAACTATACATTCGATTTTCATAAAATTTGAAATATCTCAAAAAATTATGCAAAAGTTATATATTTTTAATTTTAAACGATTTGATAGGGTAGTTTTTGTTTTGTTATATGTGGGCGGACAGACGGACTGAACGACGCGACGTTTAAAGTCAGGTGTTACGTATTTACATAATTACGAACGCAACTAAAAAGAGACAGAAAAATATGTATATTTACAGTAAATACTTATACTTCTTACAGCCCATATATAAATCAAAATCATCAATAAATTTCATGCATAAATTAGTTTCTAAGTACTAATTCAGTTTTTATGTATTATTATAAACAATATGTCTGTTTGGAACACTTTTTCTAAAAAACAATTGAATATATCATCTTAAAATTTGAGGTGGGGTCAGAAGACATACTATTTAAGAATAATAAAAAGCAAGTTTCATTTAGTCTTTATATGTATATATGTATACATTATTAAATAATTTTGAAAATCCTAAAAATTTTAAGAACATGTATTTTATTATTTAGAAAACAATTTCGCACAGATCTTTAATGTTAGTTTTTTTTAAATAAGTTCATTACACTATTTGAAGGTTTAATTGGTTTACTTAAAATAAGATTTTATAAATGTGCATTAAAGAGTAATAAAATTCTTTTCGAAAAACTAAACTATAAAATACATATTCACCGTACAAAAAATATACTATTTAAAAACCACCTAGCATTATAATCGTTTAGATTTATAATAATTTAACGCAATAATTTTTAAATTTAGGCCTATAATTCAAAACTCAAAATTAGTACCATTGTCGCATGTGTCCTTAAACAAAAACACCATTTTCAATTTTAACTTACAACTATTCTTTCTTTTCACAAATATACATTTATTTTTAATAAATCTCTGTCTTAAATTTCATGGTATTAGTCAGCTATAAACCAGAGCGATTCAACAATAATTTATCTTTATAATTCTTTTTCACGAAATGGCTTTTAATTTGTACATTTTTCGTTACAGTAATTTTAAAACGCTTGAAAGAGTCAGTTCAACATTAGTCTTTTAAAGGCAAAATCCATAACAAGACGTTTATTCATTATTTTTTCATACTTCTCTTCATAAATTTAACTCAAGGATATCAATCAGTAAAATTGAAAGAAACATATCTTTAAAGGATGGCTACTAAATACGGATAGAAATACTCTTTCACTTTATTTTACAGCGAAAAAATAGAAAACGAAAAATGATAGTAATGTGCAATGAAGTAATATGATGAATATCAGAGATAAAAGTTTACCGGGAAATAATTTTGCTGAAATCGACCGCCATCTTCATCGATAATTTCGTATGCCATTATCATACAAAACATTTTATGAAGTAAACGGTTGCATTCATACAATATGGAAAGTTTGAGAAAGTTCAAATATGTGTTTTTTTTTTCTTTGCTATTTACATTAGCTTTTAAAATAACCCAGACGTAATAATTTAAAGGATTTAGTTATGGTGAAGAAAGTAGGAATTTTTTTCCTTGAAAATGTTCGGACAATTGATTTTTAGTCAAGCCTGTGTTAATTTAGCGCAAAAACTAGCACAAAAAGTGCAAAAACTTTCTGAGATATTCATTTCTTTTTGGGATAAAATTTGTCTATGCGTGATAATAAATTTGTATGCAATATGTTTTGTTTGTAACATTCCGCCTTTTTAAAAAAAAATCCCATTATCACTGAATTTCAAAGGCAATTTTCCCTTGTTTGACAGTGCAGCTGAACCCATAACTGTACTCGTGTTATGAAAGTTCGAAGCATTTCTGATAAATTCTCGAAGATTGCTGAATAAACGACATCATTTTTAGCTTTATAACTGTGCAAAACAGCTTCGCATCAGAAAATAACATTCTGTCAATATTTCTCCTACTTTGCTGCTTCACCGATTTCTTGCATCTTTGGGAATCAGTCAAACTTTGAATATTTTTTTTTTATAAAAGCGAAAACTTGGTATTCATATACAGGGCGATTATAAAAAACTATCCCGACATTTGGGCTCCTAACTATCATACCATTCACAGAAACTGAATGAAATTTTGGGAAAAGATATTTTGAGGTATGCACTCAAGAATGATATGGAAAACAACAGTGTCACTCAAACAGTTACGGTTACAGTGAGAAAATTAAAAAAAACAAATCAAATAACAACACCCAGTTTTTTGTATTGGAATGTGATCTTCATTGTGAAAAACCCCATATAGCGTTGGAACGGCAGCATGAAAATCAGCGGCGGTATATAGACTAAAAGTGAGGACAACCGATAACGACTGAGAAGCAGCATAAAATAAAGCATTTTATTGTGTTACACAAATTTTCCACATGACCTCCATCAAACACGACGTGACTTAGCGTGCGTCAGAAGGTGTATAGCATTACAGTACGTACCATGTCAATAGCAATCTCTTGAATCGCAGTTCTGATGGCATCTTTCAAATCAGATGCAGTTTGAGGACGAAACTGATACACTTTGGATTTCAGATATCCCCACAGCCAGAAATCGATTGGTGTCAGAACAGGAGACCTCAGTGGCCACGAAAAGAGGAAATGATGGGAGATAACTCTGTCACCAAACTGTTGAGTTAAGACACGTTTGACAGAAGACTCGACATCTTGCAAGCACACAACTTCAGACATAGCATTTTGCCGTTGCAATGCGGGAATCGCGTAACGAGTTAACATGTCCAGATAGCGATCACTCGTTACTGTACACGTTTGCAGATTACCGGCAATAACCTCTTCAAAAAAGTAAGGGCCGAGGATGAACGTACTCGTTATACCACACCACACGGTCAATTTTTCCTCGTGTAATGGACGGGTAAGAACATCATGTGGATTATTCTCTGCTCAGTGCACATAATGTTTTGATTTCATGTTACCAGTTATCGAAAAATGCGCATCATCCATCCACAAAATGTGTAAATGCCAGCTGCTATCTTCATCGTACCGGATAAGGAATTGATTCGCAAAATCCAGCCATAATTGATAGTCTCCTGCTTGCAACATCTGGATACGCTGGAATCGAAACGGAAACATGTTTAGAACAGAGCGCAGAATCTTCCGTATATTTGAATTTGGCATATTCAGAAAACGCGAAACACCGCGTTATTTCCAGAACATTGTGGATTGCTTTGCATTTATTCACGAATTCTTTCGGTACGAATACTTACGATTTCTCGACGTTCTTTCCCTGAAAGCGGCATCTTGTTTGGAATCGCAGAAGGTAACATACGCGGCTCGCATTTCGCAGTGCCTTTTTTATCACCTAGCGTTACGACATCAATTACGACTCTGTCTTACGTAAACTCGAAATTTGCGTTTCTTGGTTTCTTCTTCTCGTTTTGTGGAAAACAAATCAGGTTGGGATATCAGCCGAAGAAACGGTGTGACGTGTGACGTAAATGAAAGAACATTAATGTTCTGGTGCACAGAAAAGTTCTTCTTATTTTCCCTTACCTAGTTCCGGTGATTTTCATACTACAGTTGCCATTCCAATGCTATTTAGGGTTTTTCACAATGAAGATCATATTCCAATACAAAAAATGGGTGTTGCCATGTGATTTTTTCGAAATTTTCTCACTGTAACCGTAACTGTTTGAGTGACACTGATGTTTTTCATAACATTCTTGAGCGCATACTTAAAAATACCTCTTGACAAAATTTCAGTCAGTTTCAGTGAATGGTATAATAGTTAGGGGTCCAAATGCCGGGATAGTTTTTTTTATAATCACCCTGTATAATAACTTGCACAGTTGTGCGACTCGCGTTCTCTTATACAGACATTTTATTTCCAGAACATTGTGGATTGCTTTGCATTTATTCACGAATTCTTTCGGTACAAACTAAGCGTAAACAATCAGATCTAGGTCGATATTTACAACTGTTAGTATGCAATAATCAATTTATAGTTCTACATATAGATATTCAAACATAAAAAGGCGTTTAAATTGGTTAAAGATTTTGCCTTCGGAAATATTGTCTGCTTAATCAGAAAATTAGCAAAAGCTAAAATAAATAAATAAATCGTTTTAACAAACGACTAAAATTAAGTCCTATTTTTTGGAGTGTAGCAGTATTTAGTAGCCATCTTGTAGATTTATGATTTTCTGAACGACATTCTTGCAGATTTCGCACATCGCATGCAATACACATGTGTGAATTTTTTTTAAAGCATACCACTGAATTCAAACCATTTCGTATGCTTTTTTCGAAATGTATATCTGAAAATATTTACACACAAACTAAAAATAAAATTTCGCATGCTTTGACAAACATTAATATTTTATGAACAACATGTTCTTTAAAAGTTGTTGTAAGGCGTGTAAAATCTTAAAATGATTCACTTTTATGTATTTTTAGAAAACGTGGTGTCATTTTTGATGTCATTTTAAAATATTTTACGTATTCCAGTTTATGTACGAAATGCTTTTTAGCTTTCGCTATATTAGATTTAAATTTTTTTAAGACTCGTGTATGGAATGGACTTCTATAAACATGTTCTATACTTCTATAAACAGAAATTTTTACCAAACTGAATTGGAAAAAATGTTTTGATTAAATTATACAAAAGTTATAATAACAAATGGGAAATTTCACGTGAAGCGTAGAAAATGAGGTGCGTTCGTACGATAACGAAGTTTTAAATATATTCAGATCTTGCTGTTATAGTAAACAGTACTTCGGATACAGCATAGTGGTCAAAATTTTTGTGTTCTTGTAAATATACAGTAAGTAATTTTTATTACACCTCAGCAACGTATATCATATTCACAAAATGTGAAGTAGTTTTATATAATTAAAACAAGCCCCAAACATAGTTTCTCCGTATAACATTGTGTAGTGGAATACTTTTGTGTGGTTCTGTAATTTAAAAATAAATATTATTTGCATCACAGATAGTACAGAATGTATATTTTAGTATAGGTATATTTCATAGGTTCAGGTCAATTTTAATTGTGTTCGAATGAGTGTACCACGATTAAAATGCATTTGAATCTTTTTTTCCCTTTGACCGTAATGTAACGGAATACTTTTGTTTCTCCCTGTAATTGATTTATGCATTCGAATTTCATAAAACCTTTTCAAGTTTTATGAAATTGGAATGCATAAATCAATTACAATGCATAATCAATAAATTCGGATGTATAAATCTGACTCGACAAAATTATGTAATAATTATATATTTAAAATTTCAAACTTGTCAGTTTTTGAGTTGTCATATGCGGAAAGACAGACGGACGGACGGACTGACAGACGGACAGACTGAACGACAACTATAGTTACTACGTATTTACATAATTACTAACGCATCTAAAAATGCATTAATGGGAATAATAAATCATATTTGGAATGTGGATGCCCGTACGTGGTACGGAAAATCATGATTGACAAAAACACGTTGCCCGTACAATGTACGGGCAAATCAGGGAAGCGTTTGAAGGCTCATAGTACATAAAAGTGGAGAAATTTTAGAGTTTTCACAATTATGGGTCTAAGAAATAGACATAAAATATTTAGGTGCTAAATAATTATAGATATTATGATGCTAGAAGTTTTGAAGAAATATAATTTTAGGCTCTGTGGGTAAATAAATAGTGTTATTTTAATAGTTTTATTTTATGCTTTCGTACACTTTTCTAAAATTCTAATTCAGATAAACCCTCGAAACTTATTATAACTTTTAAAAAATATATATCCAACAGTATAGGTCCGAGTGAAATTTTTGTTAAATAATAAAAAATGTGTGTTTCAAATTTTTAGGATTTTCAAAGTTTTTTGTATAATAGTTTTATTTTTATTTCTGTTAAACCATAATGAAAATTACTTCTCATTATTCACAAATCGTGTGTGTTCTGACACCAGAACAAATTTTATGGTCATACATTCAACAGTTTTTTAGAAAAGTGTACCGAACAAATATATTCAACAAGTAAGAAAAATCATGCGTTAAGCCAAGATTATGAACAGGGGTGCAAAAATCTAGGCGCCAGAGGGTAGTCTCTCACCACTAAAATTTTAAAGTTTTTTTCGCTCAAAGTTTAATAGCATTCTAGCAGGAATATTGCACGTAATATTAGACGAAGAAAAACGAAATAAATTTTGTGGTGAGAAACTGCCTGCTGGCGCCTAGATTTTTGCACCCCTGATTATGAAGCACTTTCCACTACTTCTTAAAATCTTTATTAAAACTTCGTGATCCAGGGAAATAACGTATTATTGTCCATATCCAAATATGTATTCAAATACCTTTGAAAAGCCCTGTATTTGATTTGTCGGTTAATACATAGACTATATAAAGGTAAAATTTAATTTAGCAAGAAAACGCTTAAATGTTTGAAATATTCCATTCATCAATTTATAGATGGAAACATACTTGAATACTTTTGTTTAGCTCTGTAAAATACATGTACCTTTAATGCTCGAAAGTATTTTGCTAAAGTTTAGATTTAAAAAAATTCTCTTTAAAGTACTTGTTAGGAATTGATAAATTAATACATCAGTTTATTCACAGAAAATCGTTTGCAAATTTGCAATTGTGATATTTATTTTATTTATAAGAAGCGACTCGTTGCTATGGCAGCGAAGCTGTTTTTTCGTCTGCTTTGCTTTTATATTTTTTATCTTACGAGATGAGTTAAAAGTTTAGATAAAAAAGTTGGCATCAATTTTTGATGGAATGAAAAAGAATTTTTTTTAGAGAGAATGTTTATATTTTTTGTTTGTCGTGCGTGTCTTGAGTTTTATTGAAGAATTATGTTATTTTTATGAAAAGGCACGCAGAAATGCATAAAGGATCATCTTTCCAGTTTTTAGTATGATGATCAAAAATTATCAAGGTAAAAGCATTTATATTTCGTACATATTATACATTTTGTACATATTATGTAAATAATTTGAATTCAATATTTCTTCATGCTATTATTCTACGTATGCAATAAAATTTTTTAAAAGAAAATTCAAGAATATTTAGAAGATTTTTGAACCCAAATAAGTTTTGATTGTTTACAAGAACAAATCTGGCGCCCCGAGCACGGACATTTGAATAATACTGTTGAGATATTGAATTGTTTTTATAGCGTATAGTGTTTTCATAAGCTGTGCATTACTACTTAATTTTTCTAAGATGAATAAGTTAAAGAAAAAGCGTGCACCGCTACGTGCGTCATTTACCAGAACTTTAAATGTTTTGAATGAAGAAATTAACAGCGAGTCATTAGATAAGAGTAAAATTTCAGATGGTTTTAGTAAATTAGAAAATTTGATTCATGAAATTAGATCTATTGATGAAGCTATAATTGAACTCATGTTAGATGATGATAAATGCGATGAAGAGGCTATTGAAAATGAAGTAGTGGAAAATGAAAGTTATTCAGATCAATTTATTACCATTAAGCGTAAAGTTAGTGAAGCATTGAGTACAAATAAACGTAATCAAGATGATAGTGAAAAAAGCACAGATCACGGTTATTCCAAATCAAAGCATTATAAATTACCTAAACTAAATATTAAGCCATTCGATTCGCAGTTAATAAATTATCTTTCATTTTGGTCCCAGTTTCAGAAAATTCATGAAGACATAGATTTGGATAATAGTGACAAATTTCAGTATCTTATCCAATCGGTAGAACCTGGAACCAGTGCCAGGCGTTTGTTAGAGAGTTATCCAATGACCGCAGTTAATTACCCCAAAGCTGTTGAGGCATTTCAAGAGCGTTTTGGAAATAAAGATTTACTAATAGAAGTGTACGTTAGAGAATTTCTAAAATTGATTGTAGCTAATGTACAGGCGCACGGCAAAGATAAACTTCCCTTATCAGATTTATTCACGAAAGTCGAGGCATATTTAAGATCGTTAGAATCAATGGGTTTAAGTTTAGAAAGCAATTCGGCGTGGCTCTATCCCATGATAGAATCTAGCTTATCGGAAGATGTATTAAAAGCATGGCAGCGATATAATATTTCAATTACATCAAACGTTGTTAATAATAATAATGCATTGTCAACAAAAGCAAATATAGTAAGTTTGATGGAATTTCTGAAACAAGAAGTTGCAAACGAGGAAAGATTCAAATTAGCCAAATCGAGTTTTGTAGAGCTGAGCTCTAAAGACAAACCTAAAGAAAAGTTAAGAAAAGCAGAAAGTAAAATACCTACTGCAGCAGGGCTATTTAGCGCAAAAGAACGCCTTTGTTTATTTTGCAGTAAATCTCATGAAAGCAAGGACTGTGTTAGGGCTAGATCTCTTTCCTTTAATGAACGTAAGGCCAAAATTAAGAATAAGAATTGCTGTTTAAAATGTCTTCGTTTTGGTCATCACGCTAAAGTTTGCAAAGTTTTTATTCGTTGCCACGTTTGTTCTAAACCCCATACCGAGTTATTATGCCCTGAAATTTCAATGTGTAAAGAACCAGAAAATACAGCTAAGACCCCAGAAGTAATTCAAAGCACCATAGCAAGTAAGCAGTGTTCTGCTGAAGTAGCCCTTATGACTTTGGAAATAGTTATTAAAGGTCGAATAACAAAGAAAGTACGAGCGTTACTTGATTGTGGGTCGCAAAAGAGCTATATTTTAAAAGGTACAGCTGAAGAGCTAGGTTTACACCCCATTTCTTCTGAAGCTATTGTGCATACATTGTTTGGTGGTACACAAACAGAAGCTAAATCTCACAATAAATTCCAAGTTGAGTTAAGTTCTTCTGATAGACAGAAACAAACGAAAGAAGTCTTAGAACTTTTGGATCAAGATATAATTTGTAATAATATTCCTCGGATACCGAAAGAATCAGTAATTAAAGAGCTTAAACAAAATAAACTGTGGATTACAGATTTAGGAGCAGGAAGTCCAAAAATTGAAGTTTTGATTGGAAGCGATTACTACGGACAACTTCTTACTGGTCGAGTAAAACAGTTAAAGAGCGGTCTTACAGCAATAGAGACAAAGTTTGGATGGACACTTTGTGGTCGTTTAGAAAGTACATCACAGTCTTGTCTAAATTATGGAACTATGTTTATCACGAACCTAGCGTTAAAGGATATGAAGATTCCAGAATTATGGAAGTTAGAGACAATTGGTATAACAGATCCCTGTCAAACTTTGTCTAAAGCAGAAGAAGAAGAACTCGCTCATGATAATTTTATAAAAGAAGTTGATAGAAATATAGAAGGTCGCTATATTGTAGGTCTTCCTTGGATTAACGGCAAACGTGAGATTCCCTCAAATAGACACATAGCTGAACGAAGATTGATAAATTCAACAAAGAAATTAAAATCAATGAAAATGTTTGAAGAATATGCTAAAGTTTTCTATGAATGGGAAGAAGAAGGCGTTATAAGTAAAGTACCAGATGAAGCACTCAAGATTCCAGGACATTTTTTACCTCATCATCCCGTCATCAAACCAGATAGTCTTACTACAAGTGTTCGACCAGTTTTTGATGCATCGTGTAAGGTAGGGAGGTCTCCTTCTTTATATGATTGTCTCTTTAAAGGACCAAACCTCATCGAACAAATTCCTGCAGTGTTAATAAGATTTCGTGAGAAAGCTATTGGGGTAGTAGCCGATATAAGAAGAGCATTTCTTCAAATTGAAGTCAAAGAATCAGATCGGCATTTCTTGCGATTTTTATGGTGGAAGAGTCCTGACGAATTTCAAATTTATCAACACAATAGAGTAGTTTTTGGAGCAACTTGTAGCCCATTTTTGCTAGGTGCAGTTATAAGATATCATTTGAGTAATGTTGATGAAGAAAACAAACAGATAGCTGAGAAGCTTATGAAATCATACTATATAGATAACTGCGTTACTTCAGTCAACAATGTGCCTGAACTAGAAAATTTTATTTCAAAATCTACAGAAATCATGGCTGATGCGAAAATGGAATTAAGAATGTGGGAATTCGGACCAATTAAAAGTGAAGACAGCAGTTTCCTTAACGAAAAGAAGGTGCTCAGCAAAAATGTAACAACGATAGTTCCGGTTTTAGGGTTGAAGTGGGACACAATGGAAGATAGTTTGAAGATCGCTTATAAATTTAGTGATGAGATAGAAAATCTGTCGAAAAGAAAGATATTAGCTGTAACCCAAGGGATCTTCGATCCAATAGGATTTTTAGCCCCAGCATTGTTGCCAGCCAAACTGATAATTCAAGACGCCTGGTCGACGAAATTAGATTGGGATGCTCCACTTCCAGAAGAAATCCGGAATAATTTTCAAAAATGGTATAGCGAACTCAAGTATTTAAATGACGTGAAGATAAATAGACGTGTAGGCTATGGTTGTAAAGAAAAATGGTCTATTCATACATTTTGTGATGCAAGTACCAGAGCTTATGCAACAGCAGTTTTCTTACGTTGTGAAGATAAAGACGCAGTCTTTGTACAACTTTTAGGAGCTAAGTCTCGTCTTGCACCAAAGAAAAATGTAACCATACCACGTTTAGAGCTTCTTGCTTGTATTTTAGGAATAAGGTTGACTAAATTTGTTTTGAAAGCCTTTAATTGTATTTCCATACCAGTAAAGTATTGGACCGACTCTTCGACTGTTCTCGCTTGGATTCGAAGAAATGATCAATGGGGAACGTTTGTAGGCAATAGAGTTAGAGAAATTTGTAAATTTTCCGAATCTCAACAATGGAACTTCGTACCTGGTCATCTCAACCCTGCTGATCTACCTTCTCGCGGATGTAGTCCTAAACAGCTGCTGAAGATGAGATGGTGGGAGGGACCAGAATGGTTGAAGTTATCAGAAGAAAATTGGCCACATTCAGAAACAAGCCCCAACGAAGAATTAGTAATGATGGAAAAGAAGAAAACTGCAGTACCTACTCTTTTATGTTCTAATTCACATGAATTTATGATATATAGTAGAATTTCAAAATTTGGTAGATTTATTAATGTCGTATGTTGGGTGAAGAGATTCATAATGAAGTGCAGAAACCGAAATATCTGTTTTCCATCAGAATTGTCAATTGAAGAAAAAGAAGATGCGGAAAGGTCGCTCTGGTCAATAATACAATCTGAAAGTTTTGGTAATACTACTGATGCAATAAAAGGATTAAAGGTTATGAAAGATCAAGAAGGATTGTTGAGAGTAAAAACAAAGATATTAGAGCGGGATGACGAGTTTTCTTTCAGATATCCAATTTTATTACCATCGAAACATGTAGTGAATTGTCCGATTCAAGAATGTTATTTAAAGAATTGTCATGCTGGACTTCAAACAGTTGGATCCATTTTAAGAGAAAATTATTGGATAATTTCTTCTGGACGCAGCATTAGAAGTCAATTATCTAAGTGTTACAGATGCAAAAGATACTCTGCAAAGCCATATACTACACCTCCAATCCACCTACCTCTAGATCGAATCAGAGATTCTAAAGTTTTTGAAGTTGTTGGAGCTGATCTTTTTGGCCCTCTTTTCGTAAAGCAAAGATCCAAAGTTTGGGTTGTACTTTTTACATGTGCAGTATATAGGGCAATACATTTGGAACTTGTATCCAGTCTCTCAACAGAAGGATTCATTCAGTCATTTCGAAGATTTATATGCGGGATTGGAAGTTCATCCCTCCACCAGCAGCTTGGTGGATGGTGGGAGCGTCTGTTTATATGTGTTAAGAATTCCCTTGATCAGAACACTCGGTGCTTCAATTCTAACTTTTGAAACCTTTCGACTGTCCTATCTGATGTCGAAGCAACAGTAAATAATAGACCTGGGAAAAGACTTTTTCTAGAACTCTGAACTGATTTTTCTAGAACTCTGAAATGACTTTTCTAGAACTCTAAATGTTTCATTATTATTTTATTATTGTTTAGTTATTATCTTTATTTATTTATATATTTTTTATTTTGAATTAGGGTTTAGTTTGATCATAAGTGATCTTAAGTTTAATTTGGCTTCCGCCTAAATTAAAGGTGGGAGTATGTTAGGAATTGATAAATTAATACATCAGTTTATTCACAGAAAATCGTTTGCAAATTTGCAATTGTGATATTTATTTTATTTATAAGAAGCGACTCGTTGCTATGGCAGCGAAGCTGTTTTTTCGTCTGCTTTGCTTTCATATTTTTTATCTTACGAGATGAGTTAAAAGTTTAGATAAAAAAGTTGGCATCAATTTTTGATGGAATGAAAAAGAATTTTTTTTAGAGAGAATGTTTATATTTTTTGTTTGTCGTGCGTGTCTTGAGTTTTATTGAAGAATTATGTTAATTTTATGAAAAGGCACGCAGAAATGCATAAAGGATCATCTTTCCAGTTTTTAGTATGATGATCAAAAATTATCAAGGTAAAAGCATTTATATTTTGTACATATTATACATTTTGTACATATTATGTAAATAATTTGAATTCAATATTTCTTCATGCTATTATTCTACGTATGCAATAAAATTTTTTAAAAGAAAATTCAAGAATATTTAGAAGATTTTTGAACCCAAATAAGTTTTGATTGTTTACAAGAACAGTACTTAAATCAAATTTCCAGAAATTATCATCCAAAGACGACCATGTATCCTGTTATTTGTGTGACCCTGTATATCATTTTATCGATATTCTACAAACATTTCTTAGTAACTAAATGCAATTCAACGTAAAAAGGCATAACATATTTAAAAACCACCTTTAAATAAATTACGCTCTTATTCAGTAATCTTTCCGAGATCTTTTATGTAACCCTGCATATCTAAATTGTGTAACAATTAGCATTCATATAAATCATTTAATATACATACATCTAGTGAAAGTTAAAAGCATATATCATAATTTTAAAAAATGCATTTCATTAATCTAAGAGCCATCTTCCATAATATTCGGATGGAATATACTATTTGAAGTCTTTTGTGTGTCCCTGTGAATGCTATACACTACGTATTATGCATGAAATAACTCATATTATTCCTCAGCAACGTATATCAATTTGATTATATATGAAATAGTTTACCATAATTAAAATATGTCGCAAACAATTCCCCACCCCTGTATTATAATGTATTGGGATTCTTTTGTGTGGCCCTGTAAATGAATAATGACTATTCTTTTAACTGCATACTTTACAAAATACATATTTTAGTGCACTTCGGAGATGTATATAAATTTGAAGATGTTTGACAGGCTGTAACACCTTTAAAATTCATTTGAAACAATTTTTCCCCATAGGCCGTAATGTAATGGGAAACATTTGCCTGCCCCTGTAAATAAACTAATCACGGCAGAAACTTCATTTTCAATAGGGTTCGGTCTCGGGTAAACATCATTAATGTCCAATAATTTCATGACAATCGGAGTATAATTACGTGAGTTAGAGCGCGGAAAGATGGCCAGACAAACCGAATGCATAAGCACTTTTCAACTTTGTTGGAAAGTGCTAAAAAATCAATAGAAAATACTAATTTCTACAAAACTAATTTATACATCATTTTTTTATATACATATGGACTATAATGTGCATATATTCAGTTAAAAAAATAATTTTAATCTTTATTTTTAAATAAAATATTTATGATGTTAAATATTTCATTTTCCCTTAACGAGGTTTTGCTTTTTTTTTTGGTTTGGAAAAGAAAGAAAAAAAAAGATTAGTTTTTTTTTGTACCTTTTTCTTTTCATTATAGTCTGTGAATTATCTGCATACGACCGTATGGTCAAATTGTAGGTCCTTGCATAGTTATTTAGAGCTTTGGTGTAACGCGTTAGTAGGATTACACTGTTTTGGAGCCCGATGACATTTGTAAAACTTTGCGGTACCAAATTGGTAGAAATTTTTAAGCCGATCTAACCGATTCTAACCGATTTTTAATGTTATTTTTTTTAATGAAGAAATGTTTGGAATGAAGAAAATTTGTATTTTTACAGAATTATTATTTTTATAATGTTTGAATGTCTAAGAATGCTGTACAATTTCCAAACCTATGGTACTGGGTCGTACATTTTATTCGGATATTGTTTCAGAACCAGAAATGCTTGAATTGATGAATATCTATAATTTCTCATAATTATTTTTTTATATAGTTCTTTAATTCTTAAGAATGCCGCAAATTGAACAAATAGGGAAATTTCTAAAATTATGGGTATATAATATTCAGAAAATGAAAGTAAGATTACACATTAAACTAAAAAATACATATAACAAACTTTGAGAAACATTAATATTTTATCAACAACATGTTACCTAAAAGTGAATATAACATGCAGGAAATCTTAAAATAGTTCAGATTTAGGCATTTTCAGGAAACGTGATGTCATTTTTAGATGCGTTTAAAATGTTTTTTTTATTCTTGTTTATATCAGAATTGCTTCGTATATTTCCCTTATTAAGTTTAATTATTTTTAAGAGTCAGTAATAAGACAATTGTTTATCTTAGGAATAACGGATTTTAAGCTTATTCTATCGACGATAATTTTTAGAATTCTCAAGTTATGTTTTAAAAAATATTACAATAGTTGCTGTGCACATTTAGTTAACATATTATGCAAATTATAATTTGATCGTGTTCATGCGTGCACAATGACACATTATTTAGTAAATTTAACTTTTCATACAATTTTTAATTTTTTTTTAAATTCTGATTACAGGATATTATGTAAAGGCTGCTTGTAATATTTTTTTGAAAAGAACATATTTACATATTAAAAACTCTGTAAATTAGAAGCACAAAGCTTGGCAAAATTTAAGACTGTTTTTATAAGAATTTTAATTTATCTAAGAGTACACATGCTATCCTCATAAAAATGAATACAGTTTATTACATTAAGCCACTTAATCATAATCTGCAGTTTGAAAGCTTTTACTACTTTAGTTATGACAGGGTTATGTGAACGATCTTCTTTTTTTTTCTTTTTTGTTGACGATCTTCTGCGAGATTTTTAGAAAAAAATCTTCTCAGAAACATATTACTTGTACTTTTTTGTTTACAAACCTGGAGTTTCAAGATAAACCCTCATGTATTTTTGGAGATATTTAACAAAACGTCTAAAATCGTAAGTGGTCGGTCACCTTTAGTCATATAGTGTACTTTAATTGCGTTCCACCATTTTCTAAAATTGATTTACACTACTTGAATTTATTAAGCTATTGAGTTTATTAAGATGATTGCCGTAGAATCAGGTGTACATATCATTTATAGTTCATTTAGTGAAACAAGCAAAATATTTATTCTATACACATATCTATAATATATTGCAGGTAATTGCTGGAAGTGCTTTACGAGTTATTTTATGCGTTTTTTAAGATTAACTCAATTTTTGTATACTGCCTAGTGTTATAAATTCTAATGATCATATTCAGGGATACATAACAGAAGCCGCAGGTAGTACTGAGTATATTCTATGGTGAATTGTGGGCGATTTTAAACAAAATTATATACATAAGATGTGCTATAGTTACATATTAAGTGGTGTTTGTAGATATAAATAAATATTACATACATAAATAATATAGATGAAATCATATATTTGACTTCACAAAGAACTTTATGTAAGACTGCCTAAAGATGGTGATTTCTGGAAGTATTAGTTCAGTTTCATAAGCGTATTTTTTTGTCTAAATTATTTTTAGTATATTATTTCCGATCATAAAAAGCTCTACTTCATTTGCAGGGATGTACCAAAGAAGAAATATAAACACGTCTATTGACAAATAAAAAGTATATTGCCCAGTTAAACTGATGGCATTGAGCTCACAGGCTACGCATACTAATTGTACATTACAGCCTTATATTTTCAAGAGTTAACTCCGTTCGAAAAAAAATTAAGAAGGGGAAACAGCTCTCCCCTTTCCCCTTTTTTATACTTAATCATTGATCCTCCTAAACTATCAAGGATATACTTTATCATATAAAATATCTATATCCAAAATTCAGAGCAAATCGGATAATTCTCAATAAAAACCCATTTAGCATTTATATAATTTAAGAGGAGTTATCCTTCTGTTTTATACTTAACCATTAAACTTCCAAAACTATTCAGAGATTTGAACGAAATCTAACAATTATGCTTGAAAAACAAAGAACTTAAGGGGAGGGGCATTAGAACCCCCGTTCCCCCTGTTTATATTTATTCAATGAACACCTAATGAACACCTAATGAACACCTAACAGTCACGGAATCCCCTCATCAGAATGATCCTATATCTAAATTTTCAACGAAAACCGTTAATTCTGCAAGAAAAACCCATTTATATCAGTTAAGGGGAGGGCATGAGGCCCCGTTCCCCCTCTTATACATATCGAATGAACTCCAAAAACTAATCAAAGAAGTGCCTTATCAGGATATACCTACATACAAAATTTCAAATGGATCGGATATTTTTATCATGAGTTATCGCGTTGCCCACGAACGAACATACATACAGAACGAACGGGCACCTAAGCTCTCAGGCTATGATAGCCTGTGAGCTAAAAGTTACTAATTTTTTTATTTTATTATACCTTTTGTTACTAAATGAAATTATAACTAAATACTGTATAGAATATATGATCACAGGGTTACACGCACACAAAAAAGAAATAAATAACTTTGTAACTGTAAAGTGTAATAGCAAAAATCAGATTTCAAATGTGTTATGCATTTTATAAAATATTTACTTTGGTATCTTCTTTACTTTGTTAAATGGCAAAACTTTTTTGAAGTATTTTGGGAGTATAGGAAGGTGTTTCATAATCTACTGGACGAATGACTTTTCATCTTTGTTTTTAAAGTCAGTTAACATTATCTTTAAACTATATGATTAATCTTATTAACCAAGCGATTTTGTAAAAGGAAATTTGTTCGAAGAATTTATTTATTCATTAATGAGTTTTATAAATGAGTTAATGCTGCGTTGGAATGTGCTGCGATAATCGAAATTATAATGAATAATTCAACGGTTCAATAGCTACTTCATTAAAATAAGAATATGGTATGTGCGCTTTATTAAAAGTGAAATTAGGATATGCGTTACTATTGTAATTTATTGCATCTTTTATAAAACATCTTTTTACTTTCTTTTATTTTTACAAGAAAAAAGTATTGGATCAGGGAAAGTTCCGAAACAATGTAATTCCGAAAACATGTTTTTAAAAAGTATCTTTCTGTGAGTCTGTGAATCTCAGTGTATCAGTCCATATGTGACATACATTTTGGGTTGATATATCTCAAGATCTAATCCGCAAAATTTCACAAATCTTTAGATTCAGTTAGACCTTGATAAAAACTGGATCTGATTAGTTTTTGGTGTATATCATCTAACAGGTGACGTTGCTATGCCACCTTTATCACGATTTCTACAATAGTTATACCTAAAGAACTAATATACGGATTTTTATAAAACTTCAGGTTCCATTAGTGCTACATATAATATAGTTTTGATTACAATTTGGCACAACAGTTGGCGCTGCTATGCGATACTATTTATGATTATCGCAATAGCTGTATCTCAAGAACTAATACACGGCTTTTCATCAGATTTCAAATTTAGTTAGTCCCTGATATAAATGAGTGTTCTAAAGTTTTTGGAGTAAATCACTTTATAAGTGTAGCTGCTATGCGGCATAATTCCTGATAATCGTAATAGCTGTATCTCAGGAACTAATGCACAGATTCTCATCAAAATTCAAATTGCGTTAGTCTCTGGTATAAATTAGTATTCTGTAGTTTTTAGAGTAAATCGCTCAGAAGGTGGCTGTTCTATCCAGCTTTTTTACGATTTCTGCGATAATTCTATCTCAAATAATAATAAGCGGATTTTTATCAAATTTCGGATTCAGTTAGAATTTAAAGTACGTTGTTGCTGTTTAGATTTTGGTGAAAATTACCTAACCGGTGATGCTGCTATGTTTTTTTCTGGATTTTTTATGCTTTTTAGCTCACAGGCTATCATAGCCTGAGAGCTTATGTGCCCGTCCGTTCTGTATGTACGTTCGTATGTTCGTGCGTAACGCGATAACTCATGATAAAAATATCGGATCCACTTGAAATTTTGTATGTAGGTATATCCTGATAAGGCGCTTCCCTGATTAGTTTTTGGAGTTCATTCAATATGTATAAGAGGGGGACGGGGGGCTCATGCCCCTCCCCTTAATGGATATAGTGGGTTTTTCATGCAGAATTAAGTTTCTGTCCAAAATTTAGATATAGGATCATTCTGATGAGGCGATTCCGTGACTGTTATTATGTGTTCATTGAATAAGTATAAACAGGGGGAACGGGGGGCTCATGCCCCCCCCCTTAATTGATATAAACGGGATTTTCATGCAGAATTAACAGTTTTTGTCCAAAATTTAGATATAGGATCATTCTGATGAGGCGATTCCGTGACTGTTATTATGTGTTCATTGAATAAGTATAAACAGGGGAAACAGGGAGCTCATGCCCCCCCCCCTTAATTGATATAAACGGGATTTTCATGCAGAATTAACAGTTTTCGTTCAAAATTTAGATATAGGATCATTCGGATGAGGCGATACCGTGGCTGTGATTAGATGTTCATTGAATAAGTATAAACAGGGGGAACGGGGGGCTCAGGCCCCTCCCCTGAATTGATATAAACGGGATTTTCATGCCAAATTAACAGTTTTTGTCCAAAATTTAGATATAGGATCATTCTGATGAGGCGATTCCGTGACTGTTATCATGTGGTCATTGAATAAGCATAAAGAGGGGGAACGGGGGACTCATGCCCCCCCCCCCCTTAATTGATATAAACGGGATTTTCATGCAGAATGAACAGTTTTCGTTCAAAATTTAGATATAGGATCATTCGGATGAGGCGATACCGTGGCTGTTATTAGGTGTTCATTGAATAAGTATAAACAGGAAGAACGGGGGTTCTAATGCCCCTCCCCTTAACTTGCATAAATGGATTTTTCAATGAGAATTGTCAGGTTTCGTTCAAATCTCTGAGTAGTTTTGGAAGTTTAATGGTTAAGTATAAAAGAGGGGAATAACTCCTCTTAAATTATATAAATGCTAAATGGGTTTTTATTAAGAATTATCCGATTTTCTCTGAATTTTGGATATAGATTTTTTAATATGATAAAGCATGTACTTGATAGTTTTGGAAGTTCAATGATTAAGTATAAAAAAGGAGAAAGGGGAGAGCTGTTTCCCCTTCTTAATTTTTTTTTCGAACGGAATTAACAAAAATACAAGGCTGTAATGTACAATTAGTATGCGTAGCCTGTGAGCTCAATGCCATCAGTTTAACTGGGCAATATTCTTTTTATTTTATGCTTTTTTATGCATTTTTTTTCAAGTATTAACGTATATGAGATAAAAGAAAGCTTGGGGTTTGCCATATCATAGTTAGTCAATGTAACGAAATTTTAGAAAAAAAGAAATGATAGTGAAGTCAAACTTAATAGAAAATTTTGACAACATTTTTAACAAAAAAAAAATGTACATTGTATTTCTTTTTAACCCATAAACACTTGCTTCAATTTTGTAACATTAGCAAAAGCGGGAGATAAGTCTTACTCCATTTTGTCTCCCATTATATTTTTGATAAATAAGTTTTAAAAGCAAATCTACAGCTCGATATTGTAAAATGCATGAGTGCTACTATTTTCAGTAATCATTACATTAAAATGTTAATGTGGCATGTGAGCTTTATCAAAAGTTAAATTAAGATTTGCGTCACTATGGTAATTTATTGCATCTATTATAAATCATCATTTTTGGATGAAGGTAGGTAATTTTAGACAAAAAGAAATGATAGTGAATTAACATCAAACTTGGTAGAAAATGTTGCAACATTTTTAACAAAAAAAAAGTACATTGCATTTTTTTTAAACCGTAAATACATGTGCCTATTTTTGTAACGTTAGCACACTCGTGAGATAAATCTTACCCAATCATGTCTCCCATTATATTTTTGATAAATACGTCAAAACGAATCTATAAAAATAATCTACATATAGATATTATAAAATGCTTGAGTGCTACTATTTTCAAAGGAAAGATCATGAATGTCATATTTATTCTCAGATTTTGTAGCAGTTTCAGCAAAAATCAACCTTTTTTTAGAAAATATGCAAACGATTTGTTTCACACTTTAAAAAAGGAATTATTTTGCAAATTTGATATTAGTAGCTACATTTAATACATTTTAATCAATATATACAGGTAGGTTTAATGTTACTCTTTCATTAAAATTATTTTGTACTGTTTATTCCATAAGAAATGAAATATTTGTACACGAGCTGGATCATTTAATCCCAAATTTTATTGTGACAAAAATAATGAATGATTTTTCATTTCAAATAAAAAAATGTTATAACTTTTTTCAAACTAAACGTGGTACTACTTGGTAATCCCGTCGACTAAAAATTTATTGACAAACCATACGATTAAATGCCAATAATGGGTGACCATGAATGTCACATTCAATGACATTAAATATGATAAAAGTGTTTAAAACGTCATTAAGTGATTTTATCTTGAATTTTTATTTGTATTTTTATTAATATTCTACCAATTATTTGTTTTTTCCTTATTTGAAATAAACATTATGTCAATATGTATAATTTGGCTATTACTTTGGCGATTTGTGTAATTTGATGAAATTGGTCGACGGGATAACCAAGTAGTACCCTAAATATATTTAAGCAAAGTCAGAGCCATTACACACAATACATTTCCCCAAAGAGAAGCTAGCTTAGTGATTCCTATGGGACTAATGTCTGAACGTTCGAGAAAGTCCTCGAAGACTTTCCAACCTCCTGTTGATTAACGAAAAAACTTTCCTGCATTAAGGCGCAACACTAGTCACTGAAAAAAACCCGGATGATAATGTTAAGTCTATGGGAGCGTTCTTTTAAAATATTTTGCTCAAATTTTAATATTTTTACATGATTTTTTTTACATGGGTTAGCTGAGGACTATATAGAATCGGCCTGGTTTTTACTTTTTCAATTTTGGTTTCAGATTTTTTTTTAATTACCTTAAATTTTAAAACCGGTTTAATTTGGTTCTGAAGTTGAAACTATCGTAATATAAAAAAATATGTAAGTAAAATCGAAAAGGTAAAAACTAGCAAGGTAGTAGATAGTCCTCAGCTATCCAATGAAATGAAAAAGATCATGTAAAAATATTACAATTTGAGCGAGATAGTTGAAAAGAACGCTCTCATAGACTTTACATTATCATCCGGGTCTTTTTCAGTGACTATTGTGGAGTCTTAAGTCTTCTATCTGTTTAAATAAAATTAAGTCATTTGAGGTTCAGTAACAACAGTCGGTATTTCTTAAATTATATTGAGTAATGTTTTGAGGGTTTCTCCATTAAAAAGAATTTTAAGATTATCTGAAGAAATCTAGACTTACAAAAATCTGATGAAATGATTGATTTCAGATGTCAGTGTTGTCAGATTTTGTTTTACTTTATATATATTACAAATTTTATTTTTTTCGCCAAAACTAACCTTTATACTATATTAATTTCTTTATAATAATATTCCGTACTTACTTCAGTTTATTAAATTAAAATCTTGTTTCTAGATCTAATCTATTAATCTTTATGAAAACGATATAAATTCTTAATTCGCCTTAAAAAACATTTATTCCAGTATGCGTAAATTTAAAAAGATGGCTCTAAATTAAAAACATTCTTAATTAAACTTTATTTCTTAATATTCCAAATAAAACTCATTTTTCTATGTTTTTATCAACCCTTTTTAAGAAAGTCTTATTAAATTTATTCCAAAACCATACCTTTCAAAAAATATCATTATTTTATTTTATCTATTTATTTACTTTCCTTCAGTCAACATTTGATATCGTGAATATCAATAAATTCATTTCTTTTCTTTTTCTCCTAAAATTAATCGTCTATAAAAATCGTCTGCATAAGATATTTAAAATTCTGAATCGATTATAAATTGGTTAAATATTATTTTTTTTAAATAAAATTGTTGTCTGTCAAATAGTAATCTTGACTCTGGGTATGAGTTATGTTTACATAAAAGAATGATGGTTTGAGAATAAAGTATGTTCTAGAATTTTCTTTTTAGATTTAAAAAGGGAGGAAGTCTCGAGATGTGGTAAGAAGAAGGATTCTTGGGTTCTCTCTTCCATGAGTACGGCTGGATGTAGTAAATGATGGAATATTTTTTGGATGTTTCCGTGAAATATCGTCTGCAAAAGGAGCTTTTCTCTCTATTATAGTTACAGTTTAATAAAATAAACTTGCAGCAGCCAAGGAGTGACTTATTGGATCTTCTACAATTATTTATTTTGTTTTTTATCGCTGGCCATGACTTTTGTGCGGAGAAAGGGGAACCTGGCGATGATGTTTCTGTCCCCCTAAGTTTAAAATATCACATATATATTTACAGAATTTTAAAAAATAGTCTTGAAAATTTCTGGACAATGGGACAGTTGCCAACATATTTTTTACAGATTTTTTGGCCAACTGCTTACATTTTTTCTCTAGATTTTTTTAGTGGGGTTGTGCGCATGCACTTGTCGAATTTCTTCACATTGACGATTTGCGCCCAGTGGTAAACCGTACTGGAATGATCAATATTGGGTTAACTCACAATCTTTCGCGGTTTCTTTTAATTATTATTATATCTGCTGCTGCCTTCACTTTATTACCCTTAACAACACAAAATCGCCCACGACCACTCTTGTACTGTAATTTGAAATCACTTAGATGAAATTTTTTAAAGCAACGGTGATCTATGCTTACATTGGTGCTTATATCCCGCTGCATTTTCTTAACGTATTGCAAGGTTTGTGCTGCACTGCGACCGAATTTAAACTCGTAAAAATAAATTTGTTGAAAAATCTATTTTGACACCTCATCCACAGAAGTTCATTAACAGGTTAAAGTGGCCTCCGTGACTAAGTGGGCAAGACACCACTGCGGTAATCGTTTGCGAGCGTAGAAGGCTGTGGGTTTGAATTCCACTGGCTCCATTGCACACAATCTTTGTGTAGAGCTCCAATCTGTATTTCTTTCGCGTTGTATGTGTTACATCGTCTTTATATGGGGCCTCCTTGGCCGAGTGGTCAAAGCTCCACGCCGCTGATTGGTTTAGAGCGTAGGAGGGTGAGGGCTTAATTCTCACTGGCTCAATTGCGTGCACACATTGTGTGGAGCTCCCGGTTGTGTATCTCTTGTGTTGTAAAATTCCCATGTGCTATCTCGTCCCTGTAATATTGAGGATGATTTAGAAGCAGGCTTCATGTCGAGCACATAAATCAGATGTATGTTGTTCATTAAACACAAACGTCCCTATATATTGACGATAACTTAAAAGCAGGCTTTTATGACGAGCACACAAGTCAGATGCATGTGTTCAATAAATTAAAAAAACAAGTTAAGAAAATAAATCAATAAGACAATCAATTTGCAAAGCAAGTGTTTTACATAATCTGTAAAATAATATATGATACATATCACTATAAATAAATTCTATTTGCCAAATGCTCGGAAATTAGTTGCATTGTAAAATTGTTCATTATTTCTGTACCAATTTAATTACAATGACTTTATAGCACACAATATTATTATATAGCATGCAATACATAATTATCAATATGAGAAAATAATATGTAAATGTAATAGTTTGCGTAGACTAAAAAAATATATTATATAATAAGCATTACCATATAAAATACTTTAATGTTTTTCGATTTTATTAAAACAATTTAGGAATACTTTTGTCAATGAATAAGCATTCTCATTAAAATATATATTTAATCTTTTTAATTATCTTTCTGCATCAATGCACTTCGCTTATAATTTTCCTGGTTATATTAACAGCCAGAAATTAAAATAGGAAATGCAATTAGGGAAAAGCAAATTTATTCAAAGAAGTTATTTATTCTTTACTAAGAATCATATATGAGTTAAAGTTTCAAGGAAATGTTCTATGTAAAACAAAATTGCAATGAATAATTCAAAATGTCAGTAGTGGATTTATTAAAAGATAAATATGGAAGGCGATCATTATTAAAAAATAAAATTATGTTCACTGTCACTATGGTATACTATTGCATTTATAATTAAATATATTTTATTCTATAAAATTTATTTTAATACCATTCAATGAAATTAAATTTAACTCATAATAAATTACATCTTTTAGATAGAATTTTTTTTAAATTTTGTATTCTGATAGTACACGGTAAACAAGTAAATTTGATCGCAGATCATATAGAGGGTTTCATTTAATGTTTCTTTTAAAACAACTTATTCAATAATAAATAAAAATTTTTAATTCATAATTAATAAATTCGTATATAGATACTATCACCAACAAATATAATTTAAAATAATTATTAAAGGAATTAATGTGTTTCACTTAAATTACAAATGTTCGAATCAAATTATTTAAACAAAATCTGAAATTCCAGATTTTTCGAAAATCCAAAAGGAAAATATTTAGAGGAGATATAAATATAATTCTAAATTTCTAAAAACGAAAAAAAAATGTTTAAACAAAATTTACTATGTTCAATCATTTAATTAATAACAGTAGTTTTTATAATTGAAACACAATTGAACTCCAAAACATATGAATGTCAGACGAACGAAATCCTAAAAACATAAACCCTTAAATTAGCAAAAAATACGAAAGTTCTTAAAATGAAATTCATCTTAATATAAACAATCATCTTGCAGCACCGGGAATCGAAACAATAAACTCCTCTTTTTCAGCGGGATGTTTTACCTCCAAGCTATAATGTCTACATGGAAAGCGTTCAAGTAAAACTTTTTTTAATGTAAATCGCAAAAATGAACGGACGACACTGACAAAATCAATTTAATTAAAATAATAGACTTTTTTGATATTTTATGATTTGTCATGTGACATGGGGTAATCAACTGTAAGTACGCAAAATTTGAAGAATGTGACTTATACAATTTTTTGTGTACGAATTCTGAGACAGACGGACAGACAAAGGACAGAGACGAATACGGTTTTGTCAGATGAACAAAACCTTAAGAAAAGACTGTTTCTTAAAAATGTAATATAGTCAAGAACGTAAATGTCCAATAACATATTTCGAGTCACAGATTAATCGTAAATAGACCGAAAGACGACAGCACAGACAATAACCTCTTTGAGATCACGGATAAAAGTGTAAGGCCAGTTAAATCTTAATTCTCATATTAAAGCGTAATCGGTCTGCTCAGTCATATGTTGGTTAAAACCCGATTTTTTGGTTGAAAATTTGTGATTGTCACAAGTTTACCATTATGTTTTCCTGCTTTAAATTCTTCATTTTTTTATACTTTTGAGTGCAGGAAAGCACAATGATAAACCTACTAGTCAAAAGTTTTTAGATGTTTTCCACCAAGTCATAAATTGGCAGATGAATTGAGTTTTAACATGCGATTCGAGGTATAACTAATCCTCGATTTTCATTAGTGAACTGGAAGAAATGATTGTCTGTTCTGTGGCCTCCCGGTCTAAAACGCATTCTTTTAACTTTAAAAATCTCAGAAAACTAATTGTTTTCGATATTCACAGATGAATTTATAAAATTTTTTTTAATTAACTATCCTTTAGTTTCGGAAACATTTCGGAGTAGATTTTAACGTGCAATAAACAGTTTTTATAAATCAGAATATCACATATTCGGATACTATAAATTTTAAGGTAAACAATACGTGTTTAATAGATAAGCACACTAGAATAACAGCATTAACACTCGTAGAAAAAATAACATTATTTTCATGCATTTGCATGCACAAAATCAGTCATGCAGCAGGGAATGTTTACTTAGGACATTTCGGATAACCGGGGTTCCATTGGAATTTTCGAATAGTCGGGTGCTTTATGGTGAAAACTTGTTTGATTAAAAGTGTTATTTTAATTTAAAACATCGTTGTAATAAAAAATGTTTTGGTAACGTATTCAAAACACCCTGAATGACAAACTAAAATTACAAGTCGGTTCCACAGCAAGGCGATAACTTACTTGTTAAAATCAAAGTTCTATACTGATAGTGACGTAACAGGAGTTTGCTTAATATGCGAAAAAGGAGATGCTCACGCAGAACAGATCCACAGAAAGCAAATACAAATGGTAAATTTGATAAGTAAATAATGAAATAATACGTGCAACGATTAAAAAAATGCGCATCGCAGACTATAATGAAAAATACCGATCCTAAAGTCTATAAAAAAGTAAGCTGACTTTCTTTATTAATTACATTGTATTTTTTCATGCTTTTTTGACACTATTTCTACAAGTATGACACCTTCCAAAGTTTTGATTTTTACTTACTTTGTTTCTAATCTTTGAAGCTATTAAGTATTAAAACAGAACTTCAAAGTATTAAAAATGATTAAAAATTTCTTTGATCTAAAACATACAAATAAAGTAGCAAATCAAAATATGTTGAAAGAAACAGTGTTGAATATAAAATTTTGCACATTTAAAAAGGACTCAAAGGAGTTTTAGGGTTTTTCGGTTAAGCCGATTTTCAGATAAACGGGATTCAGATAACCGGGTTTCTGCTGTAATGGGATTCGAAAAACCAGCTTTCTAGTTTCAGAAAAAAGTTTTTGTAAAAACTACTAGTAAATGTTGACAAAATTAACAGGTAGCTAATAAAAATTTACTTTTATAAATTCTTTTTTAAATTTCGAAAACTGACTGTTGTCTCAGATTTCTAAAGGAAAAGGAATACTTTTTGGAATCTTTTTCTATTCGGAATTTGTTATTGTCTATTTATTTTCATAACAAGTGGTGCTTCTCCCACCTGCTCGCTACGCTCCCCCCCCCTCCTCCCCTTTGATACCAATTGGATCCGAAAAAAAATAATTATTAAATATAGAAAATGTAGATTTCTGAGATAACATTTTATGCTTGATTAAGGAAAAGTGTTTCAAATATTCTTTCTAAAAGGAGAATGAATCATAAAAAAAAGCCAAGGAAATACTTTGATTTCCCCCCAAATCTTATTAAGCTCTTAAGGGTGTTCTTAAATCAAAAAATGCAACTTTGTGACGCTTCCTTTGTTTTAATTTTGTTCGGAAATGCATGAAAATAAGAGGTGTTGATATTCAGAAACTGTCTAATTGCACTCAATTTTCTATTTTTTTAAAAACAGAACAGATCTTTCATAATAAGCCTTCAAAGCTGACGTTTTTGAGCACATTTCCCGACAAAAGCAGAAAAACCGGTCGAAAAGCAGGAAAAAAACGGGTGATCATGTGATCGAAATAGCTTAGAATTGAATAAGCAATTTAATTATCATAAAATGAAAAACATAATTTCTATTCGAAATTACTTACATTGTCAGGCATTCAAATTTTATATTTTTCTGTTAAAAAATTTGTAAATGTGTAAGAAGCGTTTTGCGCTTGTTGAGCGGAGCAGTTGAGAGCACCCTTAAGTAAATTTTAAAATTGTAATACACACAACGTGTTCCGAGAGACTTCACTTTTCTTTATCAATCGCAAAATAGAGGTATCACTTCATTAGCAGCAAACAATACCCAACACCTAAAATAGTTGCCAAATCTGACTTAGGTTAAAATTATGTTTTGATTGAGGATACAATTATGTTTCTTGAAGCTTGTTATTATTTTTCCATTTAATAATTAAGAATTGCTTTAAATTGTTTTAATTGTCTTAAATATATATCAGATCTACAACTTTTCTATGTGAAAATATATTTATTCATTTCCTCATTATTTTTGTAAAATATTCTCAAATAATAAAAATAACTATTTTAAGTTTCAAACATATCAAAAACTTATCTTTTCCTGCTGCAAAAATTGTAATACACGAGAAATATATATGTCAGATATTTTATCTTGGTTCACAATGAAAAAGAAAAATCAAATATTCATTTCAAAATGTTATATGAGACATCAAAGTCACAAAGAAAAAATAGTCATTTTTTTTAACCAATGTTTATGTAATGCCATATTGTATGCTATTGTTTTTGCTGTTTTTGGAAAGGAATCACGTCTTGCATTTCAACATATCATATTATTGTGTAATAGAAGATGCAGAATGTTTACCCCTACCATTACTATATTTGATATTTGTGAAAAAAAAAATTCTGTGTCATATATACATATATTATAGTTATATGTAATACAAGAAAATGTAGAAAGTTACGCAATAATCTTTTTTCAAATTTTTAAAAGAAAATAATTAGGAAATAAGAAAGTTTAAAAAAAACAACAAAATTTGAGAAAAGGACTGTAAAATATCTAACATTATATCTAACGCTATTTTTTATAAAGTGATACCAAACACGAAAAAAAAAATTCGTATAATTTAAAATATTTCAAAATTTTATAGCTTAAAAGGTGTAAAGTCAACAGAGTTAAAAAGTGTCTAAGCCTGGAGTTAAACTCTGGTTATCAATATAGTGCACAGACGTTTTACAAATTGAACCACTTTGAACAATACCCAATCTAGCATTTCTCATTATCATAAGTTGGAAAAAATGCAACTGTATTACCAGATGGAATATTTTTCAATGAGCCACTGATTTGAAATTTAGTGGAGGATATACTGAGGTATAAGCCGTATACCTTTCGGATTTTATAAGGTACACCGTATACCTTCTGTTTCTCAAGAAACCTATAGTATATATACACTAGGGTGTTTACCCTCTGTCTTAAAAGTATATTCTCTGCTTAGAGCGTTTATTTTCTGCTTTTTTTACAACACCACTGACACCGGGACAAACATGAAACTATGAGAATCCAACATTCAGACGAACACTAGATTACAATATGTCTACGAGTAACAAATGCTGAAAATGCGTGTTGAATTGTATTATATATTTCGAAATTTAACGTATTTTTTGCTTGTCAATTGGCATGTATAAATTCTATAGACAATTTGCAGGGCTTCACAAAAGAATTTGAATTCACCGTCGTTCATTAATGGAAATCGCTGAAAAGAAATTTTTATCTGTATTGTGCTTTTTTAAACAGAATTAGATTTCAGTAGAAATACATATATACCGATCACATACAGGGCTGCTCAAAAAGGATTTTTATTATTATGATTATTTTACTAAACATGGTTATTGTTGAAAGTGTGTTTTTAAATATCAGATTCGTTTTTTGCATTGTTCACTCTGACATCATTTTTCAATTTCTTAAATGATGAATTTTCTTAAAATACTGAAAGTAATGTATTAAAATTGCTGCATAATCCAGTCATAATGCATTATTTTCATTTCTTGTTTTGCATTAAAATTAAACAACAAAATAAGCACAGTGAATTTAAATAAGAAAAAATATTTTACTTTATCCTTTGTCCATTCTCTATAAAACTAATTAAAGGGGTTCGGTAGACAAAAATCTTCAAATTTTCTTTAAATGATAAAAAAGTATTACATAAAAAAAAATCTCTTTTTTTCTCTTAAATTGACGTTTAAATAATGTTGCTATGTTATTGCAATGGTAATTATTATTATTTTTCCTTTTGGCTTGTTTTTAAAACCTTGCTTTCCAGCAACATTTTTCATACAAATGACTTCTTGTGAAAATACAGTTTTTCTTCATTTTCACGATGGGTTTTTTACCATTTCTCATATTTAAATTGCTATATGTCAACAAACGTTAAAAGAGTAATGGTTCAAACATTAACATGTCTTTTTCCATTAGTTCATTTCACTTTTGATTCAGAAAGTTTAATAAAAAATTTACTTTTGAAAATATGATTTTTAGTAAAATTTAAACAGTTTTTTATTATAATTTAAATGTTTAAATTTTATTTAAATTAATATTTTGAAAAAATGCTGAATCAGAATTAAAACTTATATATTTCTGTATATTTAAAATTAAAAAAAAATCTATCAATAATATTTGGAGTTATAACGATTTTAAATTATCCCACTTTAAAAAAAAATAATTAAAACAACATATTTGCGAAAAAGAATCATAAAGAAATTATATAAAAAATTATCACGTGGGTATTTTTACCACGGTTTTATTAACTTCACCTGTATATTTGTGAGTGTGAGTTTGTAACTCTCCTTATTTTATGTATGTTCACCGATTACTCCGAAACCATGCAACCGATTAACTTGGTTTTGGTGTTAAATGAAAGACGATGCTCTCGAATTGGTACCACTTCAGTTTCATCGAAATTGGTTCCGTACTTTTTTAGTAATTAGGCAAAAACTAATAAAATTAGTGATTTTTCGCTAATTAAAAGTGTTGAATACGTTCACTGAATGGAGTGTAGACAGCATGGCCGAGCGGTCTAAGGCGCCGGATTGAAGCTCTGTTTTTCGAAAGAGATTGTGGGTTCGAACCCCGCTCCTGACATTATTTACATCTATGTAAAATTTAAAAAAAAATTCCGTATTACAATTTTTTTTAACCGGCTACAGAAAAGGAAGAGGAAGTTATCAATTCGACGCGTATGTATTTTTTTTCTATGTATGTTCACCAATTACTCTGAAACTATCCAGCCGATTAATTTGGTTTTTGTATTAAATATAAATATAGTTTAAAAAAACTAAAAACCACGCTTTTAAAGTAATCAAACTAAAAAGTGAAAAATAAATATAGTTTAAAAAAACTAAAAAACACGCTTTTTAAGTATATCAAACCAAAAAGTGAAAAATAATTCGTACTATAAGCTGAAAATGAAAATAGATGAAAAATACTATATTACTATAAAATCATTGTTATTATAGAAATCAATTAATAAGCAATAAATAAAATTATCATGGAAAAAAAGCGTGGGGTGCTTCTTAAGAACTGATAGATGGAGCATGGTAGATGGAGCACCCCACGCTTTTTTTCCACGATAATTTTATTTATTGCTTATTAATTGATTTCTATAATAACAATGATTTTATAGCAATATAGTATTTTTCATCTATTTTCGTTTTCAGCTTATAGTACGAATTATTTTTCACTTTTTAGTTTGATATACTTATAAAGCGTGTTTTTTAGTTTTTTTAAACTATATTTTTTTTTCAAATAATACACTGTTAAAAATCTTGTCCATGTTTGAACCAAATTTTGGTGTTCATTAGCTGCCACTGTAAGATGGTGAAATCTTGAACCTATATTTGGAGTTCATGTTGAAACACAGTTTCAGTATTTGGAAGGAGGTTGAAATAAGAAGCTCCAAATATTGTTACGAAATTTCACCATCTTATGGTGGCAGCTACTGAGCACCAAAATTTTCTTCAAAGTAGAGCAGATTTAGATTTTTTAAGAGTGTATAGTTAACAAAAGTAAAAAAATTAAATTTTAACTCAAAAAATAAACATTATTTTAAAATGTGCCCCAGATCCCCCATAAATAATTTAGAAGATACTTGTAAAAGACGAATGCATACTTCATTGCATGTAGAGTGACCTGTTTCCCCTTCTAAAACAATGTTTTCGAAAACATTAGAAATAAAATCCCAAACAATTTGTAATCACGTTGATAAACTAAAAATACGATATTTAACCCCTTAGCTGGTTAATTCTTTTCCATTCAATAAATTGAAAATAACGGACTCACACCACTATTATTTAAATAAAATATTCCTAAAATTTAGTCTAAGCATTTCCGCCTTTCAATAGTATGAAAATTTTCTTTAAAATAATAGTGGTGTCAAAAAGCTTCAAATGATGAAACAAGCAAATTCGTCTTGCCCGAACGGAGTTCGCCAAACCAGTTAATGGGTTAATACAGCAGAATTCCCCAAATCTAAATGCACATCAAATAATTTTCATATTCTATATCTCTAGATGTTTTCCATCTACTTAAATATAAATTTTATATCGATAAATAACTCAAATCCTTTGTGCATTCGATGCTTTAAAAAACAGCTTGGAAAAGCTAAAATATTGAAACTTTTTATAAATTAAAAAAAATAATAATAATAAATAAGGGTGTGTATTTATCCGCATTCATAAAGTGCAGACGTATCGGAAAATTCATATTATGCTACTTTTTCTTTAAATCTTAGTTTCATGCTTCCTTTAAATGTGTTCAAATGCTTTTTTAATAACTTTTACAACGCTGATTCTTTCTGAATAAATTTAAATATATAGAAATCGGATCCTCAGTTTTGATGCACAAGTGATTCGCTGCATAAATCAATGCTTTCAAATTCCAAATGACTTTCTAAACTATTTTTAAACGTAATGTAGTATATGTTTTAAAGACTATAGTAACATGAATGTGATATTTTGAATGGCTTATAATATTCTCAATAAAAAAGAAAACTGGCTAGTTAAACTGATGACATAGCTCACTTCGCAAAGAAAAACACAATTAAATGGGAACTAGTCCTTGTTTCCCCTTTTATATATTTTTTAATTATCTTTCAAATCTAATGAGAGAAACGCCATATTAAAATAAACCGATATTTGATATTTAAAGCAAATTAGTTAATTATGCATAAAAAATAGTTTATTTAAATCAAAGGAAGGAGATTAATACTCTGTTACCCTCCCCCTTTATACTTAACCAATGATCAATTAATACTAAGGAAAACGCCTTGTCAGAAAGAAATTAGAAAATAAATTTGAATATTTATGATAAAAGTTCATAAAACATTACGTGAAGTTTTATCATGTGATTTTGTTTACAAAAAATACAGTAAACAAAAAAAAACAAAAAAAAACAAAAAAACAAAAAAAAAAAAAAAAAAAAAATCAAAATTTTAACACTCAACAAATAAAAATTATTTTAAAATGTGCCCCGGATCTCAATAAATAAGTTTAGAAGACATATGTAAAATATGTATTCATTATTACCATTAGAATGATATAGAATAAAATTATGTTTTCAATAATATTAGAAAAACGTAACAGTCACAAAGTTTAAGGAAATCGTAATCTCGTTGATAAACTAGAAATACGATATTTAATAAAGTAGAATTCTCCAATTTTAAATGCACATCAAATAATTTGCATATTCTATATCTCTAAATTATTTCCATCTACTTAAAATTTTTTTATAGAGATGAATAACTGAAATCCATTGTGCATTCGAGTCTTTAAAAAACAGCTTGCAAAAATCTCAAAGATTGAAAAAAATATAAAAAATAAAAAATAAGATAAGTGTGTGTATTTATCCGTATTCATAAACTGCAGACGTATCGAAAAATTCATCTTATGATAGTTTTCTTTCAATCTAAGTTTCATATATTCTAGAATTCAGCTGAAATGCCTTTTAAATAACTTTTATAACGTTGAATCTTTCTGAATAAATTTAAATGTACAGTAATCGTATCTTCATTTTTGATGTACAAGTGATTCGCTACGTAAATCATGTTTTCGAATTTAAAATTATTCTCTAAACTTTTTTTAAATGGAATATGGAATATGTTTTAAAGTTTGTGATAACATGAATGTAATAGTTTGAATAGCATTTAATATTCTTAATAAAAAGATAAGTGCCTAGTAAAGCTGATGGCATTGAACTCACAGATTTTTTAAACCAAATGTGCTTTGTTCTCTTATTTTAAAAGGAAAATGCGCAAAGAAAAATAAATTAAAGGGGTACTCGCCCCTGTTTCCCCTCTTTATATTTCATTAATAAACAATCAAATCTAATGAGAGAAACGTCTTATCAAAATAAACCGATACTCCAAATTTCAAGCAAATTCGACAATTCTGCATGAAAAACCTATATATAGAAAGTAAGGGGGGAATATTAACTCTCAGTTACCCCCATATATATTTTATGAATGAAATTTCAAATCTAAGTAGAAGAACGCATTATCAAAATAAACCGGTGTACCAAATATAAAGCAATTTGGATAACTCTGCATTAAAAACCCATTTACCTAATTAAAGGGGAGTAGATAAACTTTCCGTTACCTTCCTGTATACTTAATCTATAATCCTTCAAAACTAAAGAATGCGCCTTGTAAAAAAAAACTTTAAAAAAAATTTGAAACGAATCGGATTTTTTTTATCAAGAATGACCGCGTTACCTACATACATACACTGTTAAAAATCTGCTGCATTTTGCTGCAACTCACTCCCCTGCTTGTATAGAAAACGGTTACTTGGCCGTGAAATGGAGCTTTCTCATTGGTTGGAATACAGATATTATATACAAGCGGTGGAGTTCGTTGCAGCAAAATGCAGCAGATTTTTAACAGGGTATGTACTTACATTGATACGCACAGAGCCTTCAAATCATATTATCGCTTAGGCTTTGATAACTTGTGAGCTAAAAACTGCTATAGTATCTCAAAATCAATTTGTTGAGAATTGTAATTATATATTTTTTATTTTATAAAAAAAAATCATAAATAATAAGAAAAAAATATAAAAAAATAGCCCATTTTAATGTTCTGTTGTAAATATGTAATGTACAAAAAAATTGTTTGCAATTTCGTGATTTAAAATTTTGAATATATTAACCGTACTATAGCTGTGGAATGACACATAATATTAAACTGTTGTATTTTGTCAAAATCGATTTGTCGAGTTTTGTAGTTCTGTGTGTTTTATTTAATGATAAAGATAGAAATGTCTTTAATAAAAAAAAATATTGTAAAAATTTTATATGTTCTCTTTAATGTTCTTTCGTAAATATATAGTGTGAACAAATTTGTTTGCAATTTTATAATTGAACTAGCATTCTTCGCCCGCTACGCTGGTCGGTTATTTTAAAATAATCTTGTATTAAATAAATTGCTTGTAGTAACGGTTAAAAACTTAATACCTAATCAAATAGCCATAATCGTTGCCTTAATCGTATAATCTCCCATTATCCGGTTCAAAATATATATTGAGGACATAATATACAAATGTTTAACTATTTTTTAGTAGATTTGCTATCTGGAATTTAGTGCTTCTACCTATAACCGCTGCAAAGATGTATCGAAATGTCCTAAAAGTACGACCATCCATTAAACCCTCTTAGGGGAGAATTTCTAAGATAGATAAAATGCATGGTGATTTAAGTAAATATATGGAAACTAAAAAGAGAGGTAATTAAAAAACAACAAACCAAAGGGAGTCTATAAAGAAGCCATATTAGTGGAAAAGTCATGAGACAGTGATCCCTCGTTGTAGAAAGTAGAAAAGGCACATTTAAGAGTAAAAAGATAGAAGGGTTTAAGTAACAAAAATTAGAATTTTTTGACAATTAGTACTAAAACAGAAAAAAAATAAGATTTAAAAGCTCCCCTTGTGGCAAAAACAGGAACTAAAAGGATGATGAATGGGATCAATACTTTTTATTGATTTTTATCTCCGTTATTTGAGTTCAGTTCCATAGTTTAAATATTATTAGAAGACATTTTGCTTAAATACGTTAAACGTACTCCCCCAGGAGGGGCAAGGGAAGTGCATAATATGAATAAGTGGTCACAGGGCTAAACAACGATATATCATATGAAGGGTGTCGATTAAATTTAGAAAAATGCTCCCCTTCGGGGGAAAAGTCGGGGGAGGGACTTGCGGGGCTTATAACATAAAATATTAGTCGCAGAGATTTACAATGATATGTCACATAAATAGTGAATTCAAAAGTTGAAAAAGAACATCCCACGCTTCCAACTATACCCCCCCCCCCCGAAAATCATCCTCCTCTCTTTCTTTAAAATATTCATGTATAAAAATAATATTTATCACAGGGCCATCCATAATTTGAAAAAGTGGTCCAAATGCTTTAAGACGATACATCACATGACGGGTCCAAGAAAAAGTTTCAAAATTTTCGACCCCCCACATTAGCTTTCACCACAGAGGTCAAAATTATAAAATCGTTGAGACATATGTTTAATTTTTTTATAATAGATTTGTTTTCTGCAATTTCACGTTTTTGCTTAAAACGGCCTCTGAAATATGCCTAATGATCTAAATTTTTCGAGGGGGGTAATTTGTAAATTTTTTGAAATACGTGTTTAATTATTTTTTAGTACATTTATAATCTGGAAGTTCACGTTCCTACCTATAACGACTGCTGAGATATAGCAAGTTGTTCAAAAATTTTCGACCCTTCATTTAACCCCCTTACGGAAGGATTTAAAAAAAATCTCGTCTTTGTGCACGCTTGCATCATAAGAAGTCTATTTTCCCCAATTTCCATGCTTCTAGGTTTAGTTGTTTGGGCTGTGTCCTGGTTATCAGTCAGTCAGAACAAACTATTCCATATAAATATAGACATTATAGATGTATTTATTTATAGGTATATAAATTATGTATTTATATATGCATATTGCTATACATAATTACATATACATAGAAATATATCTAAAATATATATAAATAAAAGCATTTATATAAACATCGTATATTTTTTAGCACGATATATACATAACGTTTATTAAATAAATATATCTTTATGAACCATTTAAATCATATTCTTCCACAATCTTGAGAAATCTGGTAAATTGCTAAAATGGCTTTTTGTTGCCAATTTCGATTTTTTCGCCAGTCGCGCCAACAGAAGAGGATACGGAATGCTTTCCCAGATATCATGTACGGACCCGGATACCTAATTTCCATTATGTTGCCTGACATGGTGATATGGCTATTATTGTTTATTTATTGAGAAATTTTCTACTTTCCTTTTTAAAATGACATAAATAGTTTTTTTTTTTTAAATATAATCATTGTATAAAATTTCGTTTATTAGGGTTATTTCTTTTTCAAATAATAAAAAAATAATTTTAAAATATGTGTACCAGTTTTCGTCAAATTGTTATAAAAAACATCGCGCCAAACCCGGTGCATATACGACATCTGTGCCAAATATTAATTTAAATAAAATATTAATTTAATTAAATTTAAACTTTTTTATTTTGTTTTTTTATAATCACACAAATTATTTTATTCTACATAGTTATTGTATAAAATATCGTTTATTTATTATTTCCTCTTCAAATAATTAAAAATAATTAAAAAATATCTGTGTAAGTGATATTCAAAAATTAAGTTATCACCAAATTGATATAAAACATCGCGCCAAATCCGGTGCGTATTTGACATCTGTGCCAAGTATTCTATTTAAACATCAAACTTTGTTTTTTCTAAATAGCAGTCTAAAAGACATATATTCTACGATAACTTACTATCCAACTTCATAAGGAAAACAAATGCAAGACATTCATTCGCACGAACGGTAAAAAATATTAAACCACGAAGATAATAATTCGCAAAGCACTCCAACAATGATTTGGACATGGACAATAATTATTATGAGGTCATAGCACGTAAATTGGAGGCACAACCATTTGATTACGGTTTGCTTTCATGACTGGATTTGGCCACCATTATCACTTAGGGGTATAAAATATAGATAACAACCTATTCTCTACTGAGTATACATATAAAATTTCATCAAAATCGGTTAGGCCGTTTCCTAGAAGAATGGCAACTTACACTGTGACACGAGAATTTTAAATATTAGATAATATGAAAAACATTAACCATACTGAAGCTGTGCAGTAACACTCTAGTCAAAATTTATCTAAAGGAACCAGATACATCTCTCACCTCAGAATCGAAACCTCAAGTTGAATTTCTCAACTAACTCTTTAATGACCACAGTGATAACTAGATATTTTATCAATAAAAGCAAACGTTTGAACACACAATGTATATAAATCAATCACTGAGAAAATGAACAGGCTTAAACGTTTTGTGAGTACTGTGAATAATATAAAGTACACATCCCTGCAAATAGAGTGATTCCGCCATTAATCGATGCACTTCAAGTAGTTGATCAAATATCTATAATATAAAGGCCAAACGTATCTGTGCGTAAGGCATAAGTCATTTTGCAAATGGGAACACTATTCCCTGTAATTCGGTTTTGCAATTTTCGCTACAGCAAATTTTACGCTTCTAAGCGCCGCACCTTTTAAATTTTTAAATCGTCGTACAGAGAAAAAAAATGTACTTTTAAATGCAATTTGTTTGAAAGCTGTATCTTAACTTATTTTTGAGATATTATTTTTTTTATAGTTATTAGTATCAATTTTGTAATTGTGGTAAATGTACTTTTAAATGCAATTTGTTTCAAAGCTGTACCTGAATTAAATTTTGTGATATTAATTTTTTTATAATTTTTAGTACAAATTTTATAATTTCGGCAGCAGAAACACTCCATTTTCTCTTAAAATTGAAAAAAGAAATAGAAATTAAGATGCTATTTTAAGCTATTTTATTCTATTTAAAAAATATCCTTTGTTATAAAATCCGGTGAATTTCGGTTTTATTTCGTTTAATAATTTGAATAACTGGGTTTTATAGTATTTGTTATTTTCAGCTTAAAACGATATTCGTATGAGAATTAGACTGACCAATATAAGATGCATTTTTTACTGTAACTAATTTTGTAGATTTATTATAAATCAGTGAAACAGTTATTTCTTGAAAATTCTCTTTCGTCGAATTTCGACGGGTTCCACCTCGTTTGAAATAATAGCACATTTCAAGCGGAAACTAGTTTTATACTAGACATAATAATGTTTTCCTTTAAATGTTGGAGCAAGCGGTAATTCAAGCGGAAACTAGTTTTATACTAGACATAATAATGTTTTCCTTTAAATTTTGGAGCAAGCGGTAATTCAAGCGGAAACTAGTTTTATACTAGACATAATGTTTTCCTTTAAATGTTGGAGCAAGCGGTAATTCAAGCGGAAACTAGTTTTATACTAGACATAATAATTTTTTCCTTTACATGTTGGAGCAAGCGGTAATTCAAGCGGAAACTAGTTTTATACTAGACATAATAATGTTTTCCTTTAAATGTTGGAGCAAGCGGTAATTCAAGCGAAAACTAGTTTTATAGTAGACGTAATAATGTTTTCCTTTAAATGTTGGAGCAAGCGGTAATTCAAGCGGAAACTACTAGTTTTATACTAGACATAATAATGTTTTCCTTTAAATGTTTGAGCAAGCGTTAATTCAAGCGGAAACTGGTTTTATACTAGACATAATAATATTTTCCTTTAAATGTTGGAGCACATGTTGCCACATTGTTGTCACCTATCTGCTGTAAGAGAAGCCATTTTATAGTTTTTTGTAATTAGAAAATGTAAAAATTTAGTTTTTGATGACGCAATTACGGTAAGATAAAATAATAGAATTCCATCTTGTCTATTTCATCAGATAAAACTAAAAACAAAACCTCTGTGATATTACAAATCATGAAGGATTGGCACCAACAGTGCCCATTTCTGTTTACTCCCTAATAGCATGCATGGTCACAGTGACGTCTCTGTGAGTCACTTTGGTCACATCACATCTGTGACCAAAATACCACCACTCAGTGATGTCACATTGTGACTGAGATGTGAAAAACTGTGTGACTGTGTGTGTTCTTAAAAATCTTTAGAAATTTATAAATATCCTTCAAAACATGTTATTTACTTTAAAAAATATGTTTTTGGCAATTTAAATATCGTCGCTTTTGTCACAGTTTCGTCGCAATGTTAATGTCAAATTAGTCACAAATGACACATTTTTCACAAATTTGTCACATTGTGACCACTTTGTGAAACGTCACAGAAGAGCTCTAAAACGGCCATAACGACTTCACATTTTAGTCACTGTGACTTCACATGGATGTCACGTGACGTCACATCGAAAATCGATGGTCACAAAGTCACAATGAGACTTCACAACGACGTTGCAGAGATATCACCATGCTTTACGGGCTAGAACCTGTGCCCCGAGGTGCTATGCAATATACGCCAAGACTAAATGGTCAGCCTAACGCAAGACCCTCGGTATTTAGTTCCCAATCAAGCTTGGCATTCATTTTATCGACCACGAAAGGATGAAAAGTGGAGTGAATTTTGCCGAATCGGGAGTCAAACTCCCGACCTGTGAACCTGTCAGATCCTCTGTTCACTCCGTCACTGGGCTTATTTCATCTAAACGTTTTATAAAAATTATTATTAATTACAGTCCAAGGATTATACAGTAAAGATAAATTCTTAGATTTTCGATTAATTTCTTTCACCTGATCGAGTACTGGGAACATAGCAATTCAAAAGATATATTTAACTATAATTTTGTCGTTATTTAATTTCAGCAGATTTCATTTTTGTCCATATGCGTCATACATTAAAGATTATAGTATCATGTTAGTTTACATCTGAAAATCATCAAAAGGAAATATAAAGGAAATATAATAGAAACTTACAGTACTAACTTTATTTGATCAACTGCTTGCGGGGTTCAACCTAAATGAAAGACCAAAAGTGTAATTTTAGTAAACAATGTATCAAAAAACCATCTTGTTTCCAGCAACCAATGAGCAAGGGTGTAATCACAAAAATAACAGAGGATATGCTATTAGCAGAGGGTATACTTTCAAGGCGAAAAGTATACATTGGCTTAAAAAACTTTAAAATCGCGAATCCTTTGGATATTAGCTATTTAAGATATTAGTTAATATACCCAATCATCTGCCAGAAAGGAAAATATATTCCAAATGAAAATCAGACTTCAATTTGCTTAAGAGGCGCAAATGCCAACCTAGTGAAAAAGTTTCCATGCAGGGGCACGAATCCGGGCTATCAGCACAGCGCACTAACGTCCTACTGAATAAACCACATGGAATGATACCAGCCGGGAACTTTTCATTATTTTTTTTATCCATATAATTTGAAACATTGTATTCAAAGCGAATTTTCTCTCTGGAAAAATTGCCAAGTATTAAATAAAATATATCTTGAAGCAGAATCATTGATAATAGATAAAATCTGTTGATACTGTGCTTTTAAGACATGAATTCTTTTGAATGATTCAAAAAATTAAAACTACATATGGATTAACCGTTAATAAATAATTACAAAAAAACATATGTATTTGCATAATCTAAACAGAGAACATGTAAGCTTAAGGATAGAAATAAAATATATTTTACATGTGATGAAAATAAAAGGTGATCACTTTATTCTCATATTACTAAGCGAAAGAAAGGAGCAAAACAAATCTGTATTGGAGAAACAAATTGAACAGTACACATCCATGAAAATATATGGTCTTTCCTTATATGTCAATTTATTGTGCTTTATTTTTCATTTCGCGTATTGTTAAAGACTTTTGACCCATATTTATCTTTCTTCCTGATTTCGTTATGTTCCATTGTTACGCTTTCACAACAAATCTAGATTCATTTGCTGATAGTATTATTCTGGAAGAAAATAAATATATTGTGTGAGGAATCTGAAAAAAAAAATATCTATATTAATATAGGAATGTATTGTAAAGGATGAAAGGTATGTAGTATTTATATTTCAGAAGTTTTGGAGACATTCACATTCTTTCAGTGCTTTTTATGATGTAGCATTATTTTTTAAATGAACTGACTTATTTAAAATCATTTTTCTTACATCGATAAATATTGTTGTTTTCTTACCGATTATTGTTTTGTCCTATTCATGTATTTTCTTTATTAATTTTGGCATCATGTAAATGCATTATACTACTTTGCATACAGATGTGTGTCTAAAGTCTATTTAAATTTGGTTTGAAAATATTGACAAAACTTTATTCAGATATTGAAGAAAATGTAAATTGAATTCAGCGTACTTTCTGAAGAATTTACAGTCCGGTTAAAAAAATAGCGATTAAAATAAATATAAAATCGTAGATCCATTTTGCGTAAAAATAAATAAATAAATAAATAAAATAAACCTAACGAAAATGCCAGAAAGAACATTATTTGAATGACGTAACTTTCAAAAAATATTTATTTCCGTCCATGTTAATAAATTAAAAATAATAATAAAAGTTAATAAATTAAAAATAATTATGATAAAAAACATTTTACTAATTTTAGTCATGGTCTCGGAAATCATCGTTGTTCTTTTTGTATGAGATAAATGTAGGCAATAAACGTGATTTAATTAAGATACAATAGAATATGTTTATTAGTCATCGCTACAGAATGATTAAAAAAGCTGTTTAAGCTTCAAATATCCGTACAGAAATTTCTTGATAAATCCATTAACTTCTTGCAACAGCGGCAAGTAACAAAACAAAATTTTAACGAATAATTCCACTTAAAAACAATTTCATTCGCACACATGCATTCATATCGTCATGAACAGAAACCGACCAATCATGAGCTTTTACTACCTGAAAGCATCAGCCAACAAGAATGGATCCAAACATGCAAACAAGATTACATCCAAACATACATATAGAATCGTAGTAAAAAATGCGAAAACGGATTCAATGAGCGCCGAAATGTGAAAATGTATACCAATGTCTCCATAATCGAATTTTTATCTAGATTACAATACTAATCTTACACTTTATGGAAAGTAAGGAATTAAAAAATAAGAAATTCTGTTGAATATTCTTATATTGCTTATATCTTAACAAACGTAAACATTTATATGCTGAATGAAGATTTTTGGTTCTTACTGATTTGATATGTTTTCATCAATATTTAATTATTTTACAAACTATAGTACTTATGATAATGAGAGAAAATATTTATTTTTTAATATTAAATTTTATAGTTAAATAATAAAGTACCATCTATGATACTTAATGGATTTATACGCATCTCATAAAGAAATAACTCTTTCAAATTTATTAAGTAAATCAGAATTTCATTCGCATCATTTAATGAAAATGAAGGTAAATACATCAAAAGCTTCTTAGTTTATTCATTTCTTTCACTAACATAAGTATGTATGAACAGCATCCTATCTGCTAAAATCATTATATTTACGAAGGAATGTTTCACAAAAAATATTTATTCATAAAAATATCCACATACGATAAAGTAATCAATATCTTTATACAACATTAACCTGAAGATCCAATGCTAAAATATTTAGGCTTGATACTAAACAAGACTACAATAAATTGGTTCCCGCTTAACCCTTTCGAGGGCGATGTCCTTAAAAAAGAGACCTAATTTTTCTTTTACATGCATCTAAAATATTCATTTAAATTTTTCTTTTTATAACATACTCGAAAATTGAAAATAAGTAACCCTAATAGCATGCAGAGTCACAGTGACGTCACTGTGAGTCACTTTGGTCACATCATATCTGTGACCAAAATGCCACCACTCAGTGACGTCACATTGTGACTGAGAAGTGACTTTCTTAAAAATATTTAGAAATTTATAAATATCCTTTAAAACATGTTATTTACTTTAAAAAAACATGTTTCTGGCAATTTAAATATCGTCGCTTTTGTCTTAGTTTCGTCACAATGTTAATGTCAAATTAGTCACAAATGACACATTTTTCACAAATTTGTCACATTGTGACCACTTTGTGAAACGTCACAAAAGAGCTCTAAAACGGCCATAACGACTTCACATTTTAGTCACTGTGACTTCACATCGACGTCACGTGACGTCACATCGACAATTGATGGTCACAAATTCACAATGTGACTTCACAACGACGTTGCAGTGTCGTCACCATGTTTTACGGGAACTTCATATTTTCTAAAAAAACTTTATAAATTCTAATGAAAGTTATTTTAGACACGCTGGTAAGGATTAAAGTATACTATCTACAGTTTTCCACCTTTAAATAAATTAGAAGAAAATTTCGAGAATACAGATCACCTTCATATTTTCTATTGAATTTTTTAATAGATTAATAGATATAGTATTATCTATATTAGAAAGACCAAACGTATCTGTGCGTAACGCATACGTCATTTTGCAAATGGTAACACTTTCCCATGCAATTTCGGTTTTGTAATTTTCGCTACTGCAAACCCCCTAACTGCCCAGCAAAAGGGTAAAATTGTAATTTGTTTTTTCTGTAATTTATTAAAAATATTAAGAAATATGTTTTTTTCAACCTGATACGAAATGTGTTATTATATATAGGTGTATAATCTTTGAGAGTATTAATCCTAACTTAATTTTTTTAAATTGGATTTTATTTGTAAAGTTATATTAATTTGAATATTGTTTATGTTGCAGTGAAACCTGCAGCTGAATGTGCGAAAAAATCCGGTCGCGGCAGTAAGGAAGTTAAACTTCTAAACATCGCACATTTAAAATTTTTACTCCGTCGTATAGAGAAAAAAATATGCTTTTAAATGCAATTTGTTGTAAGTCTGTATCTGGAGTTGTTTTTGAGATATTATTTTCTTTTTTAAGTTTTTAGTACCAATTATTTGATTGTGGCAACAGAATCACTTCATTTTCTCTTAAAATTGATTTAAAAAAAAAGAAAAAGAAAAAAGAAAGAAAGAAAATAAAATACGCGTACTACGCCAAATATATAGTCTATGATCGTGTCAATTTGGAATATTTCGTTTTATTTTCTTCAATCGCATTTATACCAAACTTAAGAGCCTCAATTGATAACTTTATCCTAATAACTGATCTATATTATAATTAATTGACTACATATGCAATTAAAGTTTATTTTTTATAATTTGGACAACTGAGTTTTATGGAAAAAGTATATTGCTAATTTTAGCTTTAAATAATATTTCTTTGGGAGTCAGACTGATTAATATAAGACGCATTTTTGACTGTAACTAATTTTGTAGATTTATTATAAATCAATGAAACAGTTCCTTCTTAAACATTTTCTTTTGTCGAATTTCGACGGGTTCCACCTCGTATCTATAAAGAAAAGGTGTTTGAAGAATACAGTTTATTTACAGTTTTATGATATATTCTAATCACGAAATCAAATTGTAGCGTATACAAAAGTCGTATTTTCTCGAATCATAGTTTACTAGAATAGACAAATACCCATACAATGAAATTAGTTCCTTTTCGCCAAAGTATACTATTTTTGACGAGAACCAGTAGCTCATCTTCGAATTCAAACCTTTAACTACTACTCTTGTTTAGGTGAAAAAAAGTGTAAAGAGAAATATTATAATATCACTCTTGTGTCTGCCTGTCTGTCACAGAAAGTTTACTCGTAAATGATAACACGTAGAAAGTAAAAAATTGGGGAAATGATAAATGTTTTTGAAGCACATATTTACAGATTATTAAACATTCTCAAATATATTTGTGAATGTTTAATAATCTGTAAATATGTAAAAAAAAATTTAAATATGTCTAAATATATATAGGGGAAATGTAGGGGGAAATTACATTACTAAATCGAAAAAAATATTTTCTTTGTTTATCGTCTGGGATATCGTAACGCGGAATTAAAAATAGCATTTCTTTTAATTTTAGATTTTATATCTTCAGAGATGTAATCAAAAAAGTAATGCATTAATATGTCTGCCTCACCATCTGTTTCCAAATCTGCTGAAAGTAAAATTATGAAAAGAATTAGAGCTAGTAGACGCTATTTAAAAATTCCAGGAAAACTATAATAATTACTTTAGGTCCCATAGTTTTTGAGGTTAGCGCACTTTCCCGTGAAACACAAATTCTGATTTTCGATCCTTGCACCAAAATGTTGAAGAGCGCTGAGATGCCTATCGTAACAAAAGGATAAAAGCAATATTAAAAATGAATTTTGATTAAAAAAAAATCGCTAACTAACCCTTAACGAGAATGACTTTTCAGCCATACGTAACGGCAGGTCAGATATGTCTGTGTAGCACCGTCTTTTAAATCCTAGAAGGCATCTTTTACTAATATATTTGTGTAATACAATAATATGTATACAGTAATAGTATACATGTAAATACCTGTGTGAGATCAGGATGCAGATCAAGGTAGATTTCTAAATTAAAAACACTTCCTTCCGCCTCAAAAAAAATAAAAATAAAAATAAAAATAAAAATAAAATAAAATAAAATAAAATAAAAAATAAAAATAAAAAAAATAAAAATAAAATAAAACGCCTTGTCAGTACAAATCATAATTCACTGCAAAAGAACATTGGAACAAACCAAGACAGTTACAGTTACTTATTATTTTTTAGCAAAAGGTAATAACTAACTGTAACTGTCTTGATTTGTCTTGATTTGATGAATTATTATTTGTACTGACGAGGCCTTGCGTGTAGCTTGGCGAAACGTTTACTCTCGTATTTTTAAATGTTATTTAGTGTTCTATTTTTTTCTGTATATAAATTTTATATATTTAAAAAAAAATGTATTCAAGTCTGTCTTAATTTACATTATTCAATATTTTAATAGTTTTTTTTATTATTCAGACATTAAATATATGTGTCTTGCGAAGTGTTTAAACTCTAGAACACAACACATAGTTAGGAGATCAATTATATTTCTTTACCTGAACAGAAAAAAAGCATATTTTCATATAGTTCTTTTTTTTTCAACTTTGTTATTTATACCTCTTGGCTTCTATGTTCATCATATATTATTTGGTAATATAAGAATAACGAACTGCATTTTTTTAAAATCTTTATACATAAACATTGATTGACGTACTGCCTAGATATTTTTATATTATACGAATGTTATTTTTTATGACATAGAAAGATCCATTGCGTGTAATTACATTGTCACACGCCTCAGAAGTTTTTGACAAATTGAAGCTTTATATTAGAAATATTCATGATGTCATGTTGATTAAAGCTTGAAATAAGTCACATAAATTCACAGTGAAAATGTACTTTTAACTGTTTTGAAGATGAATAATATTGATTTCAAATAATATGCATTATTGTAGTAGATTAAATTAAAACAACACTTAATTTATAATTTTTTTTTCCTGCCATCTAAAATGTTTTTCGAATAAAAAAATAACTTTACATTACAATATTCATGGAAAATAGTTAAACGATTGCTCTGTGATAAAAATATGAATACATACGCGGATTGGATTTCGGCAATTAAATAAAATTCAAGGCATTTTGCAGACTTTTTTTTGAATGACAACCATTAAAATTTTAAATACACTCCGTATTTGAAAGGAGAAATACACTTGGCGCTTTTTTGAAATTGAGTGACATTGAGTTTAAATAATAAGCACTTTCGTTGTAAATGGGAAGTCTTGAACGAGAAATCGCATTAATATTTTTTTCACACGTTATATTAGGATTTCTTTTAATAAAAAAAAGCTTTATATTACAGTGATAAGTAAAAACAGCTTAACTATTACTTAGATTAAAGTATGAGGGTCAATTTCAGGCAGTTAAATAAAACGAAATTTTTTTTCTTTTTTTTCAAAAAAGTATGCTATAATAGTTATTTAAATTTATGTATTCTTCCGCTATAAATATTTTAGAGAAAAATTTTTTGCCGCATTTTTAAAGTAAACTATATTGATTTTAAATAGAATGCACTGTTTTCGAAAATTATATTGAAACGATTTTTTTTTTTGTTTTTTTTTTCACTCCAGTAACTGTTATTGATTTTAAATAGAATGCACTGTTTTCGAAAATTATATTGAAACGATTTTTTTGTTGTTTATTTTTCACTCCAGTAACTGTTATTGATTTTAAATTAAAAAATATATATAGTACACGTTTCTACTGTTGGGAATATAAAAGTTTAAAGCATCTGTCTCCCATAAAAATATGAATACACATCTGTGACTTGATATGTGACATAAACTACATTTACGACTTTTAATGAAAAATATTAATTTTTTTTCAAATTTTAAATACACTATGTATGTGCTCCCAATATTTTCCTATTTTCTATAAAAAATATACTTTGAGCCATTTTGAAAATGCGTGATATTTTATTTAAAGCATATACACTCTCTTTGAAATTTAAGCAGAAAGAAAAATACATTTTTGATTAGTTTTTGACACCATAAATGTATAATAAAAGCTTAACTTACAGCACTTAGCGAAAAAAATTTACTAAGAGATTATTGGTAGATATAAATTATACCCCCTCAAATCTGCAACCTAAAATCCGTACATAATTTATGGATATAAACAAAGAAACATTCAGTTCAGATATAGGTATGAAGTTTGACTTTTTAAGTTTTATATCAATTCCATACATATTTTAATTCGCAGTTGAAGTTAATATTACCAAATTCATGTTTTTTCATGAAGGAAAAATAGATTTATTTCGTAAAAAATCAAAATATTGTTGATATCAGTAGTACTCACAATTTTCTTATTAAATGTATGTATGTATTAATCAAGCTTTTATGGTTATGAGGCCTGATTAAGCCTGAAATAAAACTTCCTCCTTTTATGATTTTGCTCTGAATTTCTAATGTACCTTTATGAGTAACGTTTCATTGAATAATTTAGAAAAATACATTTCATCTTTTTAATGAATATTTAATCATATATTATTGATTATTTACTTGACCTTTGCTTTTAATATTTTAATCATTTAAAAAACTATTTATTTTTATTATTTTAGTTTATTACTTATTTTAATATTTTATTGTATGGTAAGCATTCGTTATAGTTTACATTCATTACTGTATTAATTACATTCAAATTACTGTTTAAAGAGTTGAAACAGAGCAGTGACAAGAAATTTGCAAAATTCTAAAATCTACACAACCTCTGCTCCCATACCTTGCGGATTTGAAGAAATCTACTGTATTAGTGCATATGTGGGTTAAATTAACAGATTAAGAATATTTATACATGGTTTAAATGTCATTTTTCTCCGTATCATCTGTTTCCAGAAAGCCCATTGTATCTATCAAAAAAAAATAAATTTTATGATCATAAAATACTGAGTATAACATAAGTTATACATTTATAACAAATCTTCATACTATTTTTAACAGACATTGAAATGCTTTGTGCTTTTGTGATGCATGTAAAAAAATTCAAGCAAAATGAAATATTCAAAAATTAACATTTATTTGTCCTCGGCATAATTGCTAACTTCCTGTATAATTTTCGTAAAATTTTACATATTTGTGCGTAAGAAAATTAATTTGAGAAATGTGTTTTACATATTTTCGGAATTTATTTGATAAATTTTTTAAGTAATTAAAAAATATATATCTGCTAGAAATGGCATAAAATTATAAAAACTATGTCTGTCATTTTTACAAGTATTCTTGATAAGAAACCATCTATGTTTGTTACTGATAAATCATTTAAAAATGTGTCGTATATTAATATATCAAAATTAACGTACAGTTACAAAACACAAATTAAAGAAAATAAATTCCATGCATTTAAGTTAAAAATTATTGTACAAATTTGATGTTAAATTTCACGATAATATTTAGGATAATCCCTCATCAAATTTGATGTAACGCGACGTTACTAAATTCACTTGCTGTGTTTGATTAATGGAGAACAGATAATTCGCTACAGAAAAATTAATCCCTATTATTCTTAATGTCTTCATAAAGACGATCATGTAATGTATGCAAAGCAAATTGACTAATATTGTAATCCATTGAACAAATTTACAATTTTGTATTAGACACACTGGCGAAGAATTTATATGAAATAACATAATGCCATTATGTGCTTTTTTTTCTTATAGAATAAAAGCATGATTTAACGTTAAATGTAACCTTTCATGTAAATCGTGAGAAAGTACTGAGAAATTAAGGTCATTTGTCATATTTTCATATAAATATTTAAATTGATGTACTTATTGCGCTTATTTTTCACGCAGATTTCATTTTTGTTGTTAGTCTTCAGATCATATCTTTTTTTAAATGTCACAGCTGCCTTAATTGGACCATCTTGAATTACTTAAATTGGTCTGTTTACAAGTCTTGTACTGCCCAGCAAACGTCACGCGACTCTAACTCCCAAAGAAAGAGACGAATTAGCCTATTCCGACAGTCCTCCACACCCATAATTTGACGAGCCAAGTGGTTCCTTCACTTGGTGTCTTTCTCGAGTCACAACAGTGACCCGCAGGAACCGGACACATATTGAGACGCCGGACTCACTACCCATTGCTGAGTGACACAAAAGAGAAGGTGTCATGCGGAGGGACCTCAAGATCATCTACTATGATTAAGATAGACATTTATGAGGAACAAATGAAAAGGGAAGGTGCCCCTAGCAGAATCCACGGAAGGACGGGGTACGTGACCTCCGTGACTGCATAGACATGGTTTCATTCAAGAGACTGTCTTCCATACAAGAAGCCCAAAGCTGAATCTGGAGGGACGAGATAAACTCTCTTGATGGCACAGATACGGCCTAGATAGGTTTTTCTGTCCTATCTTCCTTCTTCACCCTCGGAATCCGTCAAGGCTCAGAGTCCAGAGACCAAATTAGGCACGAGGTGGCCATGGAAAGCTCCAGCTAGACGGAACTGACCCCGCCTCGCTATGAAGTTGGCGCATACGGAATCCCACGTGCCCTGCACCGTGTCCCGGACCTTCAGCCGGGGGACCACGCGAGGACATACAAGACCCCGCCATACTCTACTTTTCACTACAGTCTCCGTGCCTCCTAAGCATGCGCGCCTATCTCCGTCTAATGTAGGCTCATTCTTGGAAGTACAAAGATACCTCTTGCCATTAATAGCGGATGAGAAAAGTTCTTTCACAAGTGCCGAAAGTGACTTCCGGTGTGGGGATTAGTAGCATGAAACTAAGTATGAGACACTGCTATATTTTTATAGTTGGGCACAGAAAGCTCCAATAGCACACAAACACGAAAGACCCAGATCAGACCGAGAGTTCTCTTGAGATTCGACGCACCACCGTATTGACCGGTGACAGTCCAGCTCATTTGTCTACGGAGACAGATCATGGAAGCGGAGCTGCCGGGCAACACCCTCTCATATAAAGTCAACTTTGAAATGATAAAAAGAACGAAAAAGAAATTATTAAGCACAAAGGAAATTTCTAGATAGAGTTATAAAATATAGGAATAATTTAGAAAAAAATGGTGGAAGGAAAGAGCTACACACATAAGATAAAAAAAAACATCTGTTGCAAAAAGAAATGTCTAATCATTTGGAATCTGAAAGGAAGAAAAACCAAAACAGTGGTGACTGTCCTTATCTCGCAGAAATTAAATAGTGCTTAAATTGCCAAATATGGTTTCATGTCGTGTGCGCTAGAATCAAAAGTAAATGAACAAAATTCTTCTGTAAACCTTACATTAATTCCTTCAAGACGTTCAAGTAATCAGCCATCACTTCCATAACTTCCATTCTTAATTACGTATAACGTTGGCTTATATTTTGAAAACATTTTGATTTAAAACGATTACTGTTACTTTCAGATATTTGATTTCATCGATATTATTTTGCTTGATTGTTTTATTAATTGCAAACTTTGAAACAACTTCATCCATGTAAAGGTGCTATTACACGTTCGCTGCTGCAGGCGTCAAATCGCAGGCGTCTCCATGTTATCCTATGGGACCAGAGGAGTCACTTTATTAGCGCGCAATTCTCTTGTGTCGGAGCGTCTTTGACGCCTGGAACGAAGCGAGTCGCCAGTAAGAGCCAATCAAATGCTTGGAAATCCAAATGATGATACTCTTCTCGAACAGCCAATGAAATGCTAAGAAAACGAAAAAACGCAAGCGATTTTTGTCGCTTGCAATTTTTACGTGTAATAGCACTTTTAGAAGACTGAGGGTCCACCTTAGGCGACCAAATGCTAAATTTGAAACATTTTTGACATTTTTTTTCAAATTAAAATAAAACTTAAGATTTTCAAATTGAAATTGATCTAAAGATTTACTTAGTTAGTAGATGAATAGATTGACCACTTCTATAGATAATTTGCAGATATTCCAAAAATCAATTGACTTACATCTGAAAATATAAGAAGTGGTCCAAGTTCGGCAGCTTTCCTCTATTAAGAAAATCTGAATATAATAATACCTGAAATATTCACGCAGAATCATATACAACTTCTTCTAATTTCATTCTAAAATATTGGAATTTAAAACGAAATAAAAGTTAAAGTGTTTCATTAATAAAGGAATATTCTACCATTTAATTCATTAAAGACGTGGTATTTAAATTATGCCATTAAACTATTTCTGTATTAATAAAGAAAAGAATGGTAGTTAACTGTCATTCGCATTATAAAGGCGATACTTTAGAAAACTCAATTAAATAAAATTTCCATAAGATGTTTCAAGTATTAAAATCAGAAGAGTAAATGTTCTTTGAGGATAATTTCATTTACATAAACTATAATCAATTTCTGAATGTTTTACATAAATATTCATATTTCTTAATTGGGAAATATGATAGTGAAAAGTACATTTCTTATTTATGGTGCATTTAAAAAAAATTAGTAAAAATGTATAAATTTTAACTAATTTTATTAAAACAATTTTAATAAAAGTTAGCCACTATAAGAAAAAGCGTACACAGTTTTACTGGTATGTAATAAATTCAATTAAAAATATTTATAACAAATCACACATGAAACAGAAGTTAAACTGATCCAGTTTTTTTTTCAAATGATCATTTTGTGCACTTTTATTTATGCGGCACACATTCAGATTAATGACCAACTCTTCCCATACTTCGGAGAACAAGTCTGGTAACATGAAGCAATAGCCTCTTCAATTCTTTGCTTGCACTCTGACAAATCTTTATGTAGAGGAGGAACGTAAACATGATCTTTTATAAAGATCCATATTTTAAAAAAAGCATACCGTACGCCGGCAATTTATATTGTTAAATATCCAACTCAGCAATAACTTTTTATACTCACATGTCGCTGTTTCACAAATGCTGTTTGACATATAAATATCTAAGCTGAACTCATGTATAAGCTTCTCTAAAACTAATTATTTGTGACTTGCACTAACACTCTGCAACGTTTACAGTTGATGTTACTAAAAATTATAATAAAGTCCTTTTATTGGCATTTTTTTAACTGACACCCTGCATTTCATATAAATAAAGAAACAAATGGTAGGTAACTGATAATCGGATTATAAATTTGATATCTAAGGTCTTAACAAACACAATTAAATAAAGCTTCCGTGAAAAGTTTCAAGTATCGAAATCCGAAGCAATAAATGTTGCTTGCAAATAATTTAATTTACATAAATTTTATTCATTTTTTAACACTTTACATTAACTTTTACAGCTGCATGTTGGAAAATGTGTTACAGAATTGTATCGGTTCATATTTATCGTACATTTTAAGAAATTTAATAGAAATGTATAAATTTTAACTGACTTTATTAAAAAAATATAAAAAATGGAGTCTATAAAAAAGTTTATAGTGTCAATGGCCTCAAATTGAAGTTAAACTAACCTAGTTCTTGACATTTGCCAGGTAATTGCTTTGAGGCCTATAGCAGCTGTGGCTTTCGCCTCGAATAATCCACAATAATACACACACAAAAAAATCACAACTCAGTATAATTTTTATTTCTTGTATCCATAACATATATTTTTCACCACTATAGAGCGGCAGCACGACATCCCTGTCTTACTCCTATTCGAACCAGGACCCCTTGGTGTGGCAATAGCTGCCGCTACTGATCACGCCACTGGGGCGACACTAACCTACTTTTTCTTTGAAATGTTCATTATGTCTTTTAGTTACGCGGCACACATCCAACCTAACGGACAGCTCTTCCACTTCGGATAACAAGCCCGGCATCATGAGGCATTAGCCTCATTAATTCTGTGTCTATAATCTGGCAAATATTTTGGTTCTGAAGAATAAATTTAAATTTCCCATATGTTTATAGAGTCGATGGCTCCTAAACCCAAAATGCCGCAGCATGTTTCTAAAGGGACTTTTCGCCATTAAACCCTATGCATTCAATTAACCAACCAACCTAAACCCCAAAATTCAATTGCCACCAGGATTTAATTTCTGAGGAAAAATTAGAAACAGAGCAAAACAATAGAGAAACAACGCGAATTTCGTCGAAAGATCGCAGTTGAAGAGCTATTTTGATCAAAGCATCGCAAAAAACGCCACGACGTTTGTCATATAATCTCTGAAAAAGGCGATTTTCGTCAAATAATTGCGGAAAAAAGCAGGATTCTCGTGGAAAAAATTGCAAAAAAACTCGATTTTTGCCAAACGATCGCGAGAAAAAACGCAAAATTTGTGCAACATAAAATGTCTACTTAGATGCCGAACATTAGTCACCAAGTCTAAACATTTAGTCGCCAGGTGGCGATTGGCCGACCGTGAATCTGCAGCTATATAATGGAGGAATGTAAAAGTATACTTTTATAAAGCCCCTAATTTAAAAATCCTATGACGTACTTCGGTAATTTTAATTGTTAAATCTTCTGCCCGGCAATAACGATAAATGCTCAAGTGTCGCCATTTTGCGTATTTTGTGCTACAAGCCAGTAAATAATTTAGGAGTATCCACATATGCTCTTCTCTAAAATTAATTGGATTACTGTTTCTTTATGATCATGTACTGATAATTTGCAACGTTTACAGCTGATATTATTAAAATTTAAAAGGGGGCTTTTTTTACTGACATCCTGCATTTTACATTAATAAGGAAACAATGGTAGTTAACTGCCTATCGGAATATAAGCTCAATACCTTAGAATATACAATTAAATAAAATTTTCGTGAAAAATTTCAGTACTGAAATCTGAAGAAATAAATGTTGCTCACGAATAATTTGATTTAAATATATTTTGATTTAAATAATCTTGTAGCATACATTAATAACACACATAAACTGCATTACATTTGAAATAATATAACATAATTAATCTGGGAGAATGCGAGCATATCTAGGGTACGAATTGGTTTTTACTTTATCCACAATAAATGTAAATAGTTATCTTTATCTTATTTAGTCAGAGACAATTGTTCCAAATTCAATTGTTACTAAATAAATTGAAGATTACTTTTTAAAAGTAGTGATGACGATTGTAAAATACCATAGGTGTTATGGATCTATCAGTTCCAGCGCGTTAAAGTCGATTGCTAACATATTAGCTTGACTATTTTTAGAAAATTTTGTGTGATTGAAAATAAGAAACTATCAATGGAAATCAATTTTAGTTTTTGCACAATGTGATTATAAGACATATCTTAATAATTCACAATGCATATTTTAAAAATCACTTTACGTGTTTTATTACATATAAACATGTATAATTATGCAAAAACGTTTCGTTATAACTGTGTCACCAAGTGATGAGATCCCAATAAATGAAAATATTTTTATCACATCACATAGCTGCCAACTTTCAACTAATCTTCCGTAATACCTGGATTAGTTTTATCTAGGTTAGCGTCATTTCAAACCAGAAAATATATTTCATGAATCTTTATTTATTTAATTTCAGGATTGTTACTGGGACATACTTAATTTCCTTTTTTTGAAAAAATTCTGGTTCGAAACTCATTAAACCAGGGTCAAATTAACACATGTATTAAGGATAATCGATGTCAGGTTGGCACTTATGGCATCATATATTTTTTTATTATTTTAAAGTTATAGACTTTTTAAATTATAAATGGAATTTGTTTTTCAGATCCCTATACGTAAACTATTTTTACTTTCTAAATTTATGTTAGTAAAACCAAATTTTTATCATAATACAAAAAATTATTTAATAAAATATTTTTTTATTATTATTACGAAAAATTTCACGAGAGGAATTGATTTTCTGATTAAGACCAATACGATATGCAAATGCACATTTTGTGTTTAACTGTTTGGAATATTTTATAACGCGTTCAATATTTCTTTGAAAATGAAATTTTGCGATGCAAAATCCATAAAAGCATTCGGTACAAAGAATGTTTATGGATTTCAAATAAAAGTATGAAATGAAATTCTAAAAGTTTATTGGTAAGTTTTTATCTATAAATGATAAATAAAAATTATTGAATATTTTTATTTCAATCATTCCTATGCAATGTTAAGATTTTCTAAAGTTTCTTTTGATAATATTTTACTTAATACAGGGTGGCCATTAAAAGGGAAAAAAAATCCTCCTTAATATTTGTACTTCTAGCAAGCTAATCACTTAACCAATCGAAAGGAAATATTTCAGAATTAGTTATTTGATATTACGCACTCGAGATCGTGATTATTTGAAACAATAGAGCTTTCACAGTTATGGTTACAGTGAAAAAAATTCAAATATTTTTTTACTGGCAACACTATTTTTTCCCTGCGCATATTTATTAGCGAATTGAAAAAACGAAATTTCGTTGCAGCGATTCACGTATTGCTGAAATTGCCGGTCTATACTGTGGCACCCAATCCTAATTAGTTTCTAAGTAACTTAATACTCAGCACTCTAAAACAAAATAATTACATATTTCTTTTCAATATGCGTATACATACACATTTCAAAAACACATTTTGAAGCAAATCTTACAAAATTGCTCCGTTAATAGAAAAAAAAGAAAGAAAAAAATCGGCTGCTGAAAAACCCATCTTATAACTATTTATTAATGTCTTTTTACATTTTGCATCGATTTCATGAAATTTAAAAGTTTTCAACGAAATGCATAAGGATACATAAAATTTCAAAACATTCGGTTTTAATTTCGCCACTTTAAGTAACGAGTTTCCCTCTGTAAAATGCGGACTGGCAGACAAACAGATGACAACGACTATAGGTACGATGTATTTATATAATTACGAACGCATCTAAAAACGCATAATGGTGTTTTTAATTCCGGAAACCTTTAAAGTTTCATAAAACTCGAAATATCATTACTCTGAGAATTTAGGTTGTAGCCGAAAGGAATTTGTGCTGTTTAACTTGTCACCTTTAGAACCGTCGGATTCTATACTATGAATGAAAGTAATCGGCCGTCATAAAAAATGACAAGGGTTACAACTGCGTAAATATTTCTATAGAAGCTAGGAACCATGCTAAAATTAAAACCATATATTAGCTTTTTAATTAAATGTAAAACTATTATTACATACATTTTAACGCTGTTACATATTCGAAAACAATCAAAATGTTAAAAAATGAAAGTTCTTTCAGTCTTCCTGCAAGTTTCTATATCTACAATTTAAGAGTATTTTTAAAAGTTTCAGTTAGTCCAAAGGTTTTATTTCCTTTTATGTTTTATTACAAAATAATAATAACAACAATAATAATAATTATAATTATAATAATTCAATGTAACTTTCCTTTAAAGAAGTCTCTTTTTAACGAAATTTTCAATTTAACAAGATTTTCTATTGAACCTTGACCATGACACTGAATAACATTACGCGAAAACATTTTTGCTACGAAACACTTATGTATAACGACGAGACTTCTTAAAATGGAAGTTTCACTGTATGTACATTATTTTATAATATGATATAATTGCCCGCGATTGGGATATTTCTAGTAGGACCAGCCGTATGTTACAGCTTTTATCGTGAACGTTTATGGAAATACCGCCCACTGTCGTGTTTTCTTAGGCTTTACCTCTGGCGGTTATAAAATATATATTTTATTAATTTAAAAAAAAGGATCGTGAGGGACGCCATGCTCTACAGATTTACTTTCGTTGCCTAAGCAATCTCTTTTAGACAATAAAATCAAATAGTACTTATGAAAAAAAAAATATGTACATGTATTTTGTTAAATATTAAAATTTCTTCAAATAACCTAAAAAATTCCACTCATAAATATAAATAAGGTAATTTAATTTCTGTTACATACAATTTAAGATCACTTTTAAGAAGCTTTTTTTTTATTTCGTACATTCAAAGTACATTATTATTTTATTCAAAATGTTTTAACACAACCTGTTTTAACAATACAAAAGAAAATTATTTTTTTAGAGTTCGTTAGCAATTACAAAGAATAAGTATTTCGTAAAAAAGCATATGGTATTGCATTAATTACTTGCTAAAATAATAAAACTGTAATGGAAATACCGAAAAAAAATTATTTCGAAATTAGTTTTTAAATCTTGTAATGATAATAATAAAAAAAATTTTAAACCAATAATTTATTTGAAAAGTTTTCTTTTTTTTTTTTTACTTTCTTTTTTTAGAACTATAAAAACATTATGTTTCAGTTGTTTTTAAACTTGTAAAGAATTTTATTATAAGAACTGAAGTACAGTTTTAGAAAAAAAAACTTTAAATGATTACATTTCTAACATATGCGAACTTTTCTAAGAGGTTTGTTATTTTCATACGAAAATGTTATTTTAAAATTTATGTTGTTTTTTGTAAAGAAAAAAAAATTATCTGTACTTTAAAATTATAATCTTTTTGTTTGATAATACTTATGTAAATATTCTTTTTTCGTAAAATAGAAAGACTATACATAAATATGGGTAAAAAAGAAGTAAATAGAAATTTTATATATAATAAATAAATAAAAAGTAATACTTCAGAAATGAGATTTTTTGTCTATAATAATAATAAAATGATTGTATTATATCTTTTATTATGACAAATAATAAAAAAAGAAGTGAAATAAAATAAATTCATTATTTATTAAAATTAATAAGCAATTATTTTCTTTTGCATATAAAAATACCTGTTTCAAAAAGTATCACTAACAGTTACTGTTATAAGACAGGAGTAACAGTCGTTGACATGACTAAAAAGTGTTGATGACGAGTATTAAATTTACTCAATGCTTGAAAAATAACTTTCTTTAAAATTACATTTTAGGTTGAATACATATTTATCAACTATGTTCTCCGTAGACTGAAATATATATATATTTAAATAAGTAAAAAAAAAAAAAAATTCTTATCTAATGCCATAAGCTATCTACTAGAACGTCTAAAAAACATTAGTAAATATCCTGAGTTAAACTATAGATCATTTTATAAGTGAGATAATTAAAATCAAGGTGTAATGACCTCGTCAGATTTGATATAAAAAACAACTCTTTCCAAAATTTATGGGGATTTTAGGCTTCAACTCTTTTAAGACATTTGTGGCAGTTCTGCCAGAGGAGACTAACTTTCTTTAGGAAGAATATGATGTTATGTTAACAGTGAAACAGTATATCATAACACTTCATCGAATCTGGTACTAACAACGTAATATCGACGTTACATTAGACCCAATTTTAAATTGATTTTATGACTTTATGAATTCGAAATTTCAAAAGAAATCAATTATGGAAACAATAGATTGTTTGTAATGCAATGCTTTGACCAGGGCCTCATTTGTAAGTTTTAGTGCGTAGGGCACTTTCAAATTTTCGTGCCCCCTTAGATTTGTTGTTTATTAATACTAGTTTTTTTTTTTTTTTACATATTACATATTTATTTATAAAGTGTCCAACTCAAACAAGTATTCATTAGTCATTGAAATCGTCTTTTAAGTATATTAAGATATTTAGATATATTAAAATACATATATAAGTAGATATAAGTATATATATATATATTGTATAAGTATAAGTAAGATTAAGATATAAGTATATTAAGATATATTTTTGTCATTTCATCGCATTACAAAGCCTATATCATATATATTTCGCACAATTAAATTTTTTTTAAAGGAATTTTAGATCATTTTTTTTTAAAATTGTTCCCTTCAAAAATTTTGTGCCCAGGGCACGGGTTCCGGGTGGCTACATTACAATCCAGAAAGACTTGAGACCTTTGGCGCGATAAAACGCAATGAGCCAAGAGCGCTAAAATTTTTCTACCCTTTCTCCAGTAACAGGGGGAACAGGGGGGAGTGGAGTTTCAATTCACGTGCGTGGAATAGGGTATGAAAGAAGAAACATGATTAACTTTTGGGTAGGGGGGGATGGATGTACTAAAACAATTAAGTTCTGCGTCTAACATATATTACTATCTTAATTAGAAATCACAACTCATGGGAAAGATGTTATTAAAATGTTATTTTCAAGGTTTATGAAAATCTTCCGCATCAGCGCTTTCCAAATCCCAACCTTTTTTTTTCTGCTACCCTTTTATTAGTCATTTCATTTCGAAATAACCCCATTTCTCATAAATACCCCCCCCCCCTTTTTCACTCACCAAGATAACGTAAAAATGCTTTTGTTTATTAGCAATCTTCTTATTTCAATCATTAAATTGATACAAATTACATTGTCATATCTATTATTTTAATGACTTTACTAATCCTCTTGTGATTTCCGTCATTATTAATACTATTTCCGCATAACCCAGCTTGGGAACCGCTGATTTGCACTATCTAAGAGCTAGAGATCTGTTTGTTATTGTTTTTTAAGTGCATGTTCTGTGTACTTAACTAGCACATGTCTTACATTATAGCTATATATGTTGCATTAAAAAAAGGGTTATTAAATAAAATGTTTGCTAATTTAATTTAACCTATTAGTGCCTGGCATCCCATTTTTGGGACGGTTGTAAAAATGACAAGTAAACGCTTTTCACACCCGTAAAAAGGAAGATAAATAAATACTTTCTTTCGCGAGACAAATTCCTCGATAAAATAAGATAAATGTTGCTCATATTTAAAAAAGGGTAGGAAATAATGTTATTTCAGCAGAAATTCCAGGTATTAAAGTTGAAACGTTACATAATTTAGTTAAATATCATATGCTCCAATTTTCATAAGCGCCTGGCAATTTTAACAAGAATTCAGTTTGTATGAATGCCGGTAAGTATAAAAAAGGATTTCCTTAAGAATTTACTTCTGACACAAATAATAATTTCAATGGTTATCCTCTATATAGAAGGAGAAATAATGGTAAGACAATTATAAAACATGTTAACCGTAGAAGTTGACAATCGTTTTGTCGTTCCTTACAATCCATCTCTTCTATTCTACTTTCAAACACACATTAATGTGGAAATTTGTGCGAGCGTACACAGTATAAAATATATTCATAAATACGTTTATAAGGGGCATGACTACACTAATTTACAAGTTGTTTCTGAAAAAGACGGTTTAATTCACCACGATGAAGTTTCTTTGTTTCTAAACGTCCGATATGCGAGTCCATCTGGAGCTGCTTATATAATTATTGCCTATCTTATGCACCAACAATCTCATTCAGTAATACTACTACCTGAAAATGTATCCAACGAACAACAAGTATATTTTCTAACGATAATGCTTCTGAAGCTTTACTTTGAGTGGAATTCAAAAACACAAATTTAAACGCTTGGTTTAGATTCAATAGTGATTCGACAACAAAAAGTCCTCATATTTATCCAGAAACGCCATTTTATTATTCATTTGTTAGTAAGAAACAAATTTGGAAAAAGAGCGTCAATTTGATTAAAATTATAGGTAGAATGTATAATGTTTCACGAAAAGAATCTGAAATATATCATCTCCGGCTGTTGCCACTTCATGTAGTGTGTGCTACAAGTTTTGAAGATATGAGAACATATAAGACCATCACTTATTCAACTTTCAAAAAAGCAGCAATGCAACGAGGATTGCTTCAAGATGATAATGAGTGGTATCATTGTTTAAAGGAAGCGTCGTCCGTTCAAATGTCACAACAAATGCAATAATTATTTTCTTTCATTTGCATAATTCAGCAACCAACAAATGGGTTTCAATTATGGAATACATTTAAAGACTTTCTTACAAGGATTATCTACAACTTCATAATCAAGCAAGTGTATATGAGTTAACTCTCAAAGATACTGAAAAAACATTCAAATCCCATGGATTTTTCTTTCTACTTTTGATTTACCGACTAATAAATATAGTATTAATATATGAACTGCCGCTATTGAACCTTTTACAAACCTGAATCTAAATTATGATTTAATGATACAATAAGCTAACGAAAAACAACTGGTTTTCATTAACGAAATTATTTATCTGATGCAACAAAATAATACGAATAAAAGTAATGAGTACTTCATAGATGGGCCAGGAGGAACTGGTAAAAAATTTATATATCAGTGGTTCATACAAAAATATTTTGATGTAAGATTAAAACAAGTTGAATGGACTGATATCGCCCTTTGCAGTTACCAAACGATTGAAAAGTGCAGAAAAGATTTAAACAACCTTTAAATCTACATGATAATTCTATATCATCTTTAAACATCAATAGTAATGCTGCATCTGACAATAAGTCTGCTCGATTAATTATATGGAAGGAAGCACCCATGCCCAATGCATATGCATTAATGTGCGTGGATAGACTTCTGCGAGACATTATGAACAATAATGTTCCTTTTGGAGGAAAAATAATTGTTTTTAAAGGTGATTTCAGGGAAGTTCTACCAATGATTTCACATGAGTCAAAACAAAGCATAATTCAAAACTGCATTAAGTTTCGACTTTTTGGTCATAATTTAACATATTTAACTTGCTAAAAAAATGTGCTATTAAGACCAGAAGAATCTGAATTTTCGGAATTTTTGCTTAAAATAGGTATTGGAGTAAATTTCTGCTTGAATGAAGAATTCCCTGCAGACTCAGATAAAGTATGTTTACCACCGTCTATTATAGCAGAAAATGGTATCGTAACCGAAACTTTTTGGAAAAGGGTCTTCATCTTCAGATAGTATCACTAAATTTGCGAAAGTTTCAATTCTAGCTCCCAAAAACGAAAATTGCAATGAAATTAACCATAAAATTATAAACGTTATACCTGGCACATCCAGAACATACATGAGCATAAATAATTTAGTAACTGAAAATGAAAAGAAATCCTCCAATTTCCAACAGAATTTGTAATAGAATTACGTGGATTGTTTCCACACATTCTCATATTAAAAATCGGAACAAATGTATTATTACTAAGAAATGTAGACCTCACGAAGGTCTTTTAAATGGAATCATGTTAATTGCATGAAACATGCACGGTAATTGTTTGGATCTAGCAGTTATTACTGGCGACCGAGTTGGAGAAAGAGTTTTGATTTCTAGAATCGATTTAATGCCATCAGATGAAACTCTTCCATTTTCATTTAGAAGACGCCAATTTCCAATTCGTGTTGAGTTTTGTATGACAATTAATAAAGCACAAAGGCAAACAATGGATTCTGTTGGTATTTATTTACCTGAGCAAGTATTTAACCACGGCCAGTTATATGTCGCGATGTCTCGAGTATGTTCATTTAAAATTTTGAAAGTGCAAACAGTTCCAAAAAGCAACACAACAACTAATGTGGTATAAAACGAAATACTTTAACTTCGAAAAGAAAAGAAAAACCTATCATTGAACCAATATGAAAACTGATTTCATACTTATTATAGATAAAACTGAATAAAATTGATATTTTCTTCTAAGTACACTTTTTCTTTTCTTTTATTTATTTTTGTTAATCATAAGCTTTAAATGTAACAGACGTATCTAACATATATTCTTTTCCGTCGAATTTGGACTGGTGCAGCTAGTTAATACTATTTTCGCATAACCCAGCTTGGGAACCGCTGATATGCCCTATCTAAGAGCTACAGATCTGTTTGTTAATGTTTTTTTAAGTGCATGTTCTGTGTACATAACTTGTACATGTCTTATATTATAGCTATATATGTTGCATTAAAAAAAAAGGTTATTAAATAAAATGTTTGCTAATTTAATTTAACCCATTAGTGCCTGGCATCCCATTTTTGGGACGGTTATAAAAATGACAAGTAAACGCTTTTCACTCCCGTAAAAAGGAAGATAAATAAATACTTTCTTTCGCGAGACAAATTCCTCGATAAGATAAGATAAATGTTGCTCATATTTAAAAATGGTAGGAAATGCAAAATCTAAATCTTAACGAAGACAACAATTCAGGCATTAATAGGATGAATAGAAAAATACATTTGTTCGTTTATCAAGTAAAATGAAAATGAGAAAAATAACTGCAATATGTATGTTAAAACGGTAATTTTTCAAAGTTATTTTTAAAAAGAAATAATAACATTTAGAAAGCATCTAAAAGTAAAATTAAATATTATTTTACATGTTGTTACTAATATTCTTAACTTCATTTATCAACTAGATCTATGACACATAACACAAACAACATTTAAATTATTGTTAAAAGCTTTAAATGCTAAATAATCAAAGTTCTTTTTTAAATTTGTAATCAATAATGAGACTTTTTTTAGTTTGCTTTTATTTATTGACTCATACGTGAAACGAGTTTATAAAAGAGTGTATGTGGTTAATCATTATAACTATTACATTTAAAAAAAATCATAATATTTTAATAAAATGATGTCTGTTATAAAAATTAAATTAAATACAGTGACCCCTCCCCCCCTTTAAAGACCATTTTTTCATGGAACAAAATTTATTCCCATGGGCTCAAAAAAAAAAAAAAAATATTCTCCATTCAGTTACCATCCCAGTTGAACTAACTCCATAAGTGACCCATTTCTTTTTTCTTCTTTTTTTTGGTCGCTTGAAGAAGGTTTTATCAGAAAAAGAATTACGGAGAGCGCATTATTCATCAAACTTCTAAAGTAAGTTTAGAATTTTTTTTATTCAGGTGACTTTTAAATGCTTAAATCTCTTATTGTCTTTATAGGCAATGTATTTAACTCTGATGGCGAATTAAAAATGTTTGTCAATAAACTCCGCTGTCCTCTTTTGTCAGGAAACTCTCAAAGAAATAGATAAAGTAATTAAATCATCATTACTTGTTTCCACCCATAAAAAATGCATTTATTAGAAATTTTACTATATTTATTATTATATTACATTGAAGTACTTCATTTTATAATTTTATAAGACTAAAAATCTACCTTTAAAATACCAGAAAGTTTAAATTACACTAAATACTTCTGTTCTTATATGGACTCGAAGCGAGAGCTCTGTTTACAAGTTTTTCCGTATCGTTCAACCCCAGAGCCCCCTTAAGGTAAATTTGTAAAATTATAATTATGTTATGCTTCTGTAATGTGTGGCTATATGCAATTCCCTCAAATCTAAGCAAAATATTCTGGGAAAATTAAAAAAAACCTTACTTCCAAATAAGAAATATATATATTTTCGAAATACAAAACTTTTGGGACAAAATATTCATTAGTAGTTGTATTTCGAAATTCAAATTCATGTTGGTCTTTGACAAGTAAGACAATTTCAAATAATAATAATAATAATAAAAATACTTGCATCTTATTACTTTCAAATATAACCTTAAAAATAAACAAAGTTAACATTATTTAAAAAACTAAACATATACAAAGGGCAAATGAGGCAAATTTCATTTGATTTAATTAAATTTGTTTATCTCATTTTGAATCAAACTATATTCTGCTATCATGGCAATCTACATTTCTTCAAAAGTTCATACATAAACATTGATTGACGAACTGCTTAGATATTTTTATATAATACGAAAAATATTTTTATGACATAGAAAGATGCATTGCGTGTAATTACGTTGTCACACGCCTCAGAAGTTTTTGACAAATTGAGGTTTCATATTAGAAATATTTATGATATGATGTTGATTCAAGTTTGAACTAAGTCATATAACGAATTTACCATAAATTCATAGTGAAAATGTACTTTGAACTGTTTTGAAATTGAATAATACTGATTTTAAATAATATGCACTATTGTCGTAGATTAAATTGAAACAACACTTAATTTGTGAATTTTTTCCTACCCATTAAATGTTTTTTAAATAAAAAAAATAGCTATCTTTCATAAAAATAAGAAGAACTCAACTGTTGCTTAGTGGCAAAAATATGCATAAATACACGGGTTTGTTTTCGTCAATTAAGTTAAATTCAGGGTATTTTTCAGAAAAAATATCATATAATGTCCATTAAAGCTATAGGTCCCACTTTAATTTCTTTATCTGTTTTTTTTCAGACGCAATTTTACTTTTTAAAATAACCAAAAGCTTTATTTTGCAGAGGTGAGCAAAGACAATTCAACTTTTATTTAGATTTTAATATATGGGGTCAATTTTTAAACAAATAAATGAAACAAAATTATTAAAATAATAAATAAAGTCTTTGTGCAAAAAATGTATAAGAAAGAGCATCAATGATTAGAAATGCACAAATAATCCACTAAAGGTAGAAAACAGATATTTCGAATCTGCTATCGAGATTCTTCATCAGTATCGCTTAGTCTTGAAAGTAATGCAGGGTCTTATAGTAGGGGAAAGTCGGATAAAACAGAGACCCTAATGTTTTTCTTTTCATTACTGTGCACTATGTGAACAAAACAGTCAAAATTTACATTAAAACGATAAGTCTATACCTTGCGAAGGAAAAAAAGTATTCATTTAGTCGCGAACAATAGCAATTAAGATCATAATAACACTTTTTTAGAAGTGTGCAATTTCCCAATTTTGGTTCCAAACAATTCCAACCAAGTCGGACAAAACCGGAACTGGAAAAAATAATTAAAAACACATTGTAATTTTCCAATAATACTATTTATAAAAGGAAAATTGACATATTATACTTATATAATGTGGATCTATATCAAATCTACATAAAATAAGAATAAGTTACGTTATGCTTTAAGAGTTGAAATTGTTATGCAAATGAAAATTCAATTTTGTTCATTTGCATTGCTGGGTTCTTCACGTGCTTATCGTCTGTAATGAACGTACTGCACCCAACTCTCCTTACGTTTGGATTATTCGTGTCAGCAGTTGTAAAAGATGCATGCTTCACTTTCATATTCCTCCTCGTTTGAAGCCAAGCGTTTTATTTTTCCTTGAACTTTTCTTTTTCCCCTCAAACTTTTACTTTGCTTTTCTGTCACGATGAAAAGTTTTCGCTCCATCGCTAAGTCCTTATCGTCTTGTTTTTTAATCCTTTCTTTTTCTTTTAGTTCAAGTTCTAATTTGTAGAAGATTGAAGTAAAGATAGCTGTTTTCCTTCGCCCCTTCTCAGATTTCTGAATAACCCTGGAGCGCGTTTCTACATGGAATAGGCTTTATATCCTGTGGTGAGACTGCAAAAGGACGTTTGATATCTTTGCTCACAAGACTTGAGAAGACGAAGAAGGTTGCACAGGAATCTGTAAGCCGAAGTTGTTTTCTAAAGGAACTGGAGCCTTCGATACCGGCGTTCCCTTCTATACAGACCCTTTCTCATTCTCAGGCTGAGGCTTATAGGTTTCACTAGGCAAATCAATATTAGAATCTTGTTTTTTTTTCTTGTTTAAATAATATTTTTTGTATAGTTTTTAAATAGTTATAGATCGTCAAACAATCCATAAGCAAGTAATTTCTATTTCAAACAGGCAAATAAAGGAGTATTCCTAAACCGGAAACTTCCCGGTCATGTCCGACCATCTGCTTCCCGGTTGTGCTCGACCACGCCATTTTGAAGAACTATTACTGTAACGTTATACATAAAACTCGTAGACACCAATACAAAACGTTAAAATAACAAATAAATAATACACTATCATACGTTATACTTACCTAAACTAAATCCTTAGGTATATAAGATTGGTAACATAATATTGTAGACGCCAAATTTTTAACTTTTTTCACGTGAAATTTTTTAAAAATCACCATTGCGAAATGAGTTCATTTATAATTCCATATTAATATATATATATATATTTATATATATATTAGTTTTCAGCCATCTTGAAAGTGAGTAATATTTTATTTAAAACCTTAATACTCGCTTTAAAATTTAAAACGAAGCAAAAATTCATATAATAATATTATTATTATCTCATAAATGTTACATTAAAAAAACAATAAAAGCTTCATTTACAGAGCATAATGATAAAAATATTTGTGCATAAATGGGTTAAATTTAATATATTTAGGATACTATACACAGTTTAATTTTAATTTTTTTGTATTATTTTTTCTTGGAACTACCAATATGTCTATCGAATGATGATGAAATATTTATTATAACATGCGACATACAGTAATTCTTGTTAGAAATTTTTTTTTGTACTAGAACTTGCCACCAGATGGCAGCATCAAACAATTCTTCTGTTTTGCTTGAACTAAATTAAGAACAGCTAGTTAAGTAGTGACTCAGGTAGCAGTTGACAGGAAAATGGTACCATGGACATAGATCCAATATTATCTATTATTATTCCAAAGGAGCAATTACTATTCATCAAGAACTGCATCAAACGGAAGCTAATATATGTTTCAAAGTTATTTTTCTTTATTTTTAGTGTTTGTGTAAATAGTGTCATGACTGTCCATCTATTTTTTTTATGTTGTGAAGTGTGTCAAATATTACGTGCATCATTATTCCACTTTATTTTCATCAAATAAAAGTATCACATTAGGAAGATAAAGCTTTTATCTCTTTTTATTATTGAGGAACCTACCTACTCCATGCCTTATGGAATAGCATTCCAAAAATTCTGTCTAAAGTGAAATAGTTCGGGACCCAGAAAGTTTTCCGCAGTTGACAATATTCCGTCTTAGACAAATTTTACTCTATGGGTATGTACTCGGACATGAAATTTTTTTCCAAGTTAGGCAAATCTCCGTCTTATTCAGATACCGCGTTACATGAGTTTACTGTATATTTCTAAGAAATCTTCAGATTTTTTTGCAACAGTCTCTGAATTGCTTACTAACACGCTTAAAAAAAGTTTCAGAACAAAAGGGAATATTGAAAAAATAAAGGTATTTTTTTCTCGGCATAATTGCTAACTTATTCTTTTATCAATTTTACTCATTAGTGTATAAGAAAATTAATTTAACCCTTTTGGGTCTGGTGTACTGCCAATAGTACATGTCTTTGAATATAGTTTTATTTTGTTTTACGAAATAATTTTTCTACTATTTATATATAGTCTTGTTGGCATAATTCTATGCATTTACTATATAACTTTATTTATGTTTATTATTTTATTATGTTTATTATTTGACTTATTATGTTATTCTCTTAATTCTTTTAGCGCCGTTTGCGATTCTTTTATTTTAAACATATATTTCGATAATTAAATTTCAAATAAATGTTGCTTTTCTGAAATAATCATCTGTGATAAAACTCAAAAAATGTTTAAAAAATGCAATATAAGTTAAATCCTTATTGTTATACAATATTTTCTAAACATCCAAAAATTCTTTCTTAGTCTATTGTCATATGAATATTATTTGGGTAGCATATAAAATAGCAAATTTCGTTATCTTTCAGACAATGAAATATTCGTTAAACACTAATTAATCTGTATGGATAGCTAGAGTTAATGATATTAATGCAAAAGTATTTTTCTCTAAAAACCTAAAAAAAATTCGGACCCGAAAGGGTTATAGTACGTGTTTTATATCTTGGCAAAAATTGCTCGATTCTGCGTTTAAGTAATTTTGTTCAAAGATATACTTTTTGATTCGCAGAAATTTTTGAGGTTTAGTAGCTATGTCGTTTTCTCTTTTACAAGTATTCTAAGTATGAACCCAACTATATATGTCTCTGACATATCCTTATAAATTGTTTCTTCCAGTAATGTACCAAAACTAGTATAAACAATTTCAAATCGGAAATTGGAAATAAGAAATAATTAAATTTATATTTAAAGTAAAACTTCTTTTATAAATTTGATGTCAAATTTCGCGATAATGTTTAGGATAATAAAGTGACACTATGGAACTTTGCCATAACGCGATATTACTTACGAAATCCACTTGTAGTGTTTAATTAATGGAGAAGAGATAATTTATAAGAATAAATTATTCACAATTATTCTTAATACTTTTATAAAAGAGATCGTGTAATTTATTCAAAACAAATTGACTAATATTGTAATTCATTAAAATGAATTAACTCAGCGAAACAAGACATTATGTTGTAATTCCTGCTTTACAATTTAGCATCATACTTACTGGCGAAGCATTAAATATGCATATAACATAAGGATATAATGTGCTTTTTTTAAATCATACTATAAACCCATGATAATTTTTTGTATCTGGTTAATTGAAAATCCAACTTATCTATCAAAAGCGATACATTTTAACAATTGATTTTTTAAAAAAAATAGCACATATAATGAAATCTTTTGCATATAAATATCTGAAATATTTTTCCTTGACGTATAAAATGTCATCAATCATATCTCAAATAAAAAATAATTTTCCTCAAGAGTTTAAAGTAAATTATGTATTTGATATGTTATGCATATGGTAAGTAATTTACAAATAAAATATTATCATAGCTAGTCGCACTTGGCGACCAGTTTGGTCTCACTTAAATGAATACTAAGTATTAAATCATATTGTTTTTATTCGTAATTTATTTTAATTTCTCAATTTTTTACCAAATTAGAAGATTCTGAAAGAAAAATAAACACAGATGTCATATCGATCCACATTGGTACGATTGCAACAAAGTAACAAATATAAGTGCCTCACATGATTACCCGGCTATTGTTATTCATGTATTAATAATTTGTTTGTTTACTTATATTTTCTTTTTTCAAATGATATAAATTGTTTTATTCTATAATTATTAACTAAACATTTATTAATTTATTATTATTTCTTTTTTGAAATAATAGAAATTAATTAAAAAATAATGTAAATAACTGGTATTTGTAAACGAAGCTTTCGCCAAATTGGCGTCAGAAAAATAACGTATCAATGTGGTGCATATATGACATCTGTGCTGATAAATAAAGAACTCAGTATTTTTATGCTAACTTGGCGCAGATAATAAATCGCTAAATATTGTACCGGTGACATTTTTTCGTATTTCATTAATTATTTAAAATATAATAATATACTCATTTCATTTATAATGCATAACTTTAATTTTAAACAGAAAAGTTTAAAATTCATGACTTTTTTTTTTAAGTAAAAAAAAGTAAATAAATACATAAAAGTTATGATAATTTAAAGCTCCATAATTGCGGCAAAGGAACAAAACATAAATAAATCCAATTTACCACAGTCTAAATCTTATCAAAGAACTTTTACACAGTAAATAATATGATGCGCTTCATTTGGACGTTACCGTTAAACAATTAAGAAATAATCGTGATTGTTGTGTCACATTCGTTAGCGTAATATACGCACATATATATATATATATATATATATATATATATATATATATATATATATATATATATATATATATATATATATAGAGAGAGAGAGAGAGAGAGAGAGAGAGAGATTATTTAGGAAAATTCTAACGGATTTTTTTTAAATATTTAAAATAAATATCAAATATATATTTATGATATTAATCAATATCTCAATTAATTGTCAGTAGCAAAATTACGCCTGAAATTCTAGATAAGTGAATATTCTTACTTCTACTAAGCGTAAGACCAACTTTAGTGAAAAATGTCCAAGCCGGGGATCGAACCAGGAACCCTTGAAGTGAGAAATGCTAAGCTGGACATCGTCCTCGTAGCTTAAATGATAGAACACTTGGATCGCAATTCCAGAAGTTCAGGGTTCGATCCCCGGCTTGGACATTCTTCACTAAAGTTAGCTTAGTAGAAGTATGAATATTCACTTATCCAAATATCAAATAGTTAATTTAATGAATATATTAAACAGTTCTGGAATCTGTATCAAAAAACTTCTTTTACTGTGGCGAATACTACTCTGTTTTGGACAATATCAACAATACCGATCTTCATTGGGCGTTTTTGCCTGTCTACGACCTTGCCCTGGTCTTCGGCCAGCACATCCACTCTCCAAAAAATTCCAGAAACCTGGTTCCAGATCCTGGAAATGACACTTTGTGACACTCAAATGGCTTGCGCTACTTCGGCTTGAGTTTGGCTCCCTTCTAACCTACCAACAAGCTTCTGAATCTGTCAAATGACTTCGCTGAGACATCGTACTCATCGAAACAAAGCAATCACTGAATGCCGATCATCCTTGTCTTCATTCTCTTTTATCCAGTTGAAAGTCAAATTTCATTCGCTGCCGCTGAAGCGACGTTTTTGACATAGAACTCAAAATTTCCATACTCCACAGTTTGAAAACCAGAAAAGCTTGCATTTGTGATTCTCTTCTTCTATTTTCGGCAAAAAAAATTCGTTTATATCTTTATTTTATATAAAACTTCAAATATCCTTTAATTGTTTTGAGCAGTGTATATTGTACGGTTATGCTAGTTAAGTACGTCAATTATTTTTAAAATTTATATTCATTGTAGAAATGCCTATGCAAAAATGCATATTTAGTATTGAAAGAAGTATTTTAAAAAAGATTAATTAAAAAAATCTCAATATTCAAAGAATTCTTTCACAATAGTGATTTAGTTTTTTAAAGTCAAAAATAATCCGATAAAGTTTTCTGAAATTTTTATTTTTCACTTAACATTTATTGTTTCGAAAAATATTAGAAAGCTCTGAACCTCTAAATATGAAGCTTTAAAAAAAAAACTAATGCCCATTAAACAAATAATATATAAGAAGAATTAAGTCAATTCCTATTTAGATAAACATAGAAAAAATTTATTTCATTTACTTTTTATTAAATGATTACAATCAAGATATATATATATATATATATATATATATATATATATATATATATACACTATATTGCCATTGATTATGGGACACTTGCGATTTTAGACATTTTACTAAATATCTAGAAAAATACATGAGGAATCATCTCGAAACTCTTAGTTTATAAATATAACAGTATACGTCATACATCTCCGTGAAGGTTTTTTACCGAAACTCCATAGGGGACCGTCAACAAATTAAAAAAGAATGAATATCTTTTGAATAACCCTGTCAAAACTAATGTAGCAAAAGCGCTCAAACTCTAGATTATGATTGAATGCCTTATTGTAATACACTGTGTTCACTTTTATGCAAATAGCATGCATACTCGCAGAGTAATTAAGGTTTTTATAAAAATGGTCCCAAATTTTTCCAAGTTTTTCCATTATAATTTTCAGAGTTCTTAATATAAAATATTTTTTTTTCAGAAAATATGACAAACAACATTGCACACAGTACTCTGTAATCAGAATTAAAAAATAATAAAAATTGTATGAAAAATGAGTAGGTTTACTGTATAATTTTTTACTGCGCATGCGTCAAAGATATCAAAATTTCATTTGCATATTATGTTAGCTAAATGTATAGAGCAACTTTTGTAAAAGTCTCAAAATCATAGCTTGAAAATTCTAAAAGTAATCGTCTATAGAAAAAGGACAAAATCCGTTGTTTCCAAAATGAAGCAAAAAAATGAGGGATTTTATCCAAATGCAGTAGTACATCCCATATTGTGTATTCTATATTGACACTAATCAATGAATATATGGATACAACCCCTCTTGTTTTTGCTTCATTTTGAGAATAACGGATTTTTGACATATTCAATTGACAATTATTGTCAGAATTTTCAAGTTATGATTTTGTGACTTTCACAAAAGTTGCTCTATACATTTAGCTAACATAATATGCAAATGAAATTTTGATATCAATGACGCATGCGCAGTAAAAAATTATTTAGTAAACCAACTCATTTTTTATACAATTTTCATTATTTTTTAATTCTGATTACAGGGTACTGTGTGCAATGTGGTTTGTCATATTTTCTGAAAAAAATAATATTTTATATTAAGAACTCTGAAAATTATAAGGAAAAAACTTGGAAAAATTTGGGACCATTTTTATAAAAACCTTAATTACTCTGCGAGTATGCATGCTATTTGCATAAAAATGAACAAGGCTTATTACAATAAGGCATTCAATCACAATCTAGAGTTTGAGCGCTTTTTCTACATTAGTTTTGACAGGGTTATTCAAAAGATATTCATTCTTTTTTAATTTGTTGAAGGTCCCCTTTGGAGTTTCCGGAAAAAATCTTCACGGAGATGTATGACTTATACTATTATATTTATACACTAAGAGTTTCGAGATGATTCCTCATGTATTTTTCTATATATTTAGTAAAATGTCTAAAATCGCAAGTGTCCCATACTCAATGGCAATATAGTGTATATATATATATATATATATATATATATATATATATATATATATATATATATATATATATATATATATATATATATATATATATATGATAGAATCACAGTATTAAGTGGCAAAATAGAAAGTGAATTTTCTTGTAATTTTCCATTTTCATTTCTATATAAGATATTGGTCTAATGCAGCGGTTCTCGAACTTTATTGGTACGCGACCTACCTTTAAGTTAAAAAAAATTTCGCGACCCACTTTTAAGAAAAAAAAAATTCTCGACCCACTTAATATAAAGGGGAGATGAAATGGAAAATCCTTGTATGAATTCTGTAAGCTTTTATCTAGCATAACCAACGAAAAAAAAATTTTTGTAAGAAGGAAAATTATCAATAAAAATAGAAGTTGGTCATCTCAATGTGGGCGTAAGAGGAATGATATTTCAAACAATACACAAACTACAAAAAACCGGTGATAATAGATTAAAAATAAAAAGAATATTGCCCAGTTAAACTGATGGCATTGAGCTCACAGGCTACGCACACTAATTGTACATTACAGCCTTGTATTTTCGTTAATTTCGTTCGAAAAAATCATTTAGAAGGGTAAACAGCTCTCCCTTTCTTCTTTTTTATACTTAATCATTGAACCTCCTAAATTATCAAGGACATGCTTTATCATATAAAAATCTATATCCAAAATTCAGAGCAAATCGAATAATTCTTAATAAAAACCCATTTGCCATTTATATAATTTAAGAGGAGTTATTCCCCTCTTTTATACTTAACCATTAAACTTCCCAAACTATTCTGAGATTTGAACGAAATCTGACAATTATGCTTAAAAAATCCATTTATACAAGTTAAGGGGAGGGGCATTAGAGCCCCCGTTCCCCCTGTTTATACTTATTCAATGAACACCTAATAACAGCCACGGACTCGCCTCATCAGAATGATCCTATATCTAAATTTTGAACGAAAACTGTTAATTCTGCATGAAAATCCCATTTAAATCAACTAAGGGGAGGGACATGAGCCCCCCGTTCCCCCTGTTTATACTTATTCAATGAAAACCTAATAACAGCCACTTTATCGCCTCATCAGAATGATTCTATATCTAAATTTAGAAGAAAAACTGTTAATTCTGTATGAAAATCCCGTTTTTATCAATTAAGGGGAGAGGCATGAGCCCCCCGTTCCTCCTGTTTATACTTATTCAATGAACACCTAATAACAGTCACGGAATCGCCGCATCAGAATGATCCTATATCTAAATTTTGAACGAAAACTGTTAATTCTGCATGAAAATCCCGTTTCTATCAATTAAGGGGAGGGGCATGAGCCCCCCGTTCCCCCTGTTTATGCTTATTCAATGAACACTTAATAACAGTCACGGAATCGCCTCATCAGAATGATCCTATATCTAAATTTTGAACGAAAACTGTTAATTCTGCATGAAAATCCCGTTTCTATCAGTTAAGGGGAGGGGCATGAGCCCCCCGTTCCCCCTCTTATACATATCGAATGAACTCCAAAAAGTAATCAGGGAAGCGCCTTATCAGGATATACCTATATACAAAATTTCAAGTGGATCCGTGATTTTTATCATGAGTTATCGCGTTACGCACTAACGAACGTACGAACATACATACAGAACGGACGGGCACATAAGCTCTCAGGCTACTATAGCCTGTGAGCTAAAAAACGCTCGTGTCAAAAGGGTTTAAGGTAATTTTCCATTGTCCAAAGCAAAGTATTATATCTGTTTAGATATAAACTTTTCGAAAACGGAATTTTCTTTCGGTTTCTAACAATCCAGTTTTCACGTATTTTTCTATACTATGTTGTATTTTTAACCTCTTCAGACCCGAGGTGCACATTTGTGTACCTCTCATTTCAACTGCGTATCTCACTTAATATTTGAAATTTTTTTATTGAGACGAGTGGATGTTATATGTGTATGTTAGCTTTTTCTAGTTTCAGCAAGAAATGGCGCTAGCAGTCTTAATTCATATGATTTTGGTGGAAAAAAACGAACTATGGCGAAAAATATAAAATGTCGAAAAAGCAAGTACATTTTTATAATTAGAAAATTAATATTTATTCATAACAATTTTTAAGAATGCTTATAAACTCTTCAGTATTGCATAAATCATTTAAATGTTTCAGCTAGATCATAATATCTGTTTAAATTAGTTGTAATTTGTAAGGTACACATATGTGCACCTCCGGTTTCAATTCTATGTTTTTGGAAAGAAGTCATCTCACACAAAAAATTGTACTGAATGATATCTAATTAGTCCAGTGCTAAAGTTGTGGAATTATTAAAAAATATACTTAATTATAAATAAGAATTCATTATGTTGATGTTTTAAATTAAACATTAATTTTTAAAAATCATAATTATTATATCTTTGTAAGAGTAAATAAACTAATGAGGCCAATGATGATGGTCAATCTTCTAACAAAAAAAAAAAAAAAAAAAAAAAAAAAAAGATGACACAGATATAACTATTTAGGATATTGCTCCGATAACTATCCCGAATCCATGTAACAATAAAGTTTAACCTAAAAAGCCTTTGTTATGGAAAGCTGAAAATAAGTTCATTTTTAAAATTTGTGTTACAGCACAGTACAATAATAATGCTGAGAATACAACTTTATCTTTTGGCAAACATTTATTTAATCTTTTTTTTTTCTTCTAATAGTATTCCGAGGATCATTGATTGATGAGGATTATCTAAAAGTAGATTTTCCAGCGCCGTAAATCCTTTTGAATCATTTCTAGATTAGTTAAATGAAGATTTGGGGGAGGGGGGGTTCATATGAAACTAATTCCGTTCAAACAATTCTAATTCCGATATATTTTGTTCAAACACGAAACCGTCATTCAATAAATGCATCTAAATGTGAAAGTATAAAAGTTGCAGGCGTACACATACACATGGGAACTTTAATATATTTCCGAGCAAGCTTCTATTGGCAAAAAGACTTGTCGGTACTTAGAATTGCAGGTACTATGTCACGTGTTCGATTTTTTGAGATTAGAAAATTTCTTCATTTTGCAGATAAATTAAATTATCTTTAAGCAGATGACAAATTAAGGAAAATAAATCTAATCTGGAATGCAGTAAGAATTAAATGTTTGTCCCTGCCCATGCCAAAACCTTTATCACTAGATTAACAGAGACCACTAGATCCCATTTGATGGACCTTGTGGATCTAGACATTATGTGCCGTTAAAACCTAATCTGTTGAGATTAAAAAACTTTATTTTATCCGCCAAGGATGACCATGACAAATATATCATGGAAAAGGAATAGTACCAGCTGATGATTCAAAATAATTATGATTAGGTATAGGTGGAGGTGTTGTCAAATTGTTTTTTAAATTTATACCAAAAGACAACACACGGGTGATTTACTAGGACAGTTTTTTTTACTAGTGTAAAATGTGTCCACTTTTTATTGAGGAACAATATCTACCAAACTGGAAAGATTATTAACAAAAGATTTAGAGGAACAAATAAAAAAAATCAATGATCGAGATTTGTAACGCGGAGAGTGGGATAAGAGACTAAGGGAAGGGAAGGATATGTGTATACTAAAGTGAAAAGATAGCAAATGTGTAACTTTGCTTTCGACGTGCATCGATAGCAATCCCGAGAAGAGTTGTGTTAGATGGTCTAATGATCAAAAATTTAAAATTAATGTAACACAACCTGCAATTGTGAATACAAAGCATGTATGGGTGGTGCAGATTTAAAGAATAAGTGTTTAGCTTAGTATCGTTGTTCTATTCCCACATAGTCAACAAGAGTTTTTATACATTTTATAAATTTGGTTATTTCCATTTGTTGGATAATGTATATCAGAAATTGCAAAACAGGTGAAGTTCCTCGAAAAGACAGATTGTCTCTCCTGTGATATTTTTAGAGATTGCATAAGTATTGGTGAAATATAAGAGCAAAGTAAGTGAAGAACGACGACCATGGAGACCACGCAAAATTTATTCATCTGAAAACGATTTTGAAGACAATTCCGCAAATAAACCACAGCGAAAACAACATAAGGGTATTTAAAAGCCAATTTACTACATTAGATATGACAAAGTTGAACAGTTTCCTCGTCTAACAAATGATAACTTTGCTTCAAAATGTAAGTATGAAGGCTGCAAATCAAGAACAAGGGTTATTTGTACAAAATGCAATATGTATCTCTATATATAAAATTTTTTTTTCGAAAATAGCACGTAAAATAAGCTTATATGTATCAACTGTCCACCAAATTTCTCGTTTAAATAAATTTTTGAAAAATGAAGTGTTTTTTTGCAGTATGAACCCGAGGTGCACATATGTGTACCTACTAGTAAATATAAACTAATAATAATTATTTTACTTTTTATTACAAAATTGTGTTTCTATACGTATAAATAGATGGAACAAAGTGTTAAATAATTTTTACGATAGCTTAAAATGTGTCAGGTCTGAAGAGGTTAATACACTTTGTATCATCTAAAGAAAAGTTATAATAAGAAAATCTGAAGGTAATCATACTTGAAACATCTATACGGAATATTATTCAAATTCTTTTAATTCCAGTATAAAATTCTTGATTTTGAAACGGAATAAAATTTAAAATGTTTCAGAAGTAATAATATATTCTACTGATTAATTCATTTAAGGAGTACATAGTATTTAAATAACGCCATTAAACAATTTTCGTATTAATAAAGAAACTAACGGTAGTTAACTACCCAACGCATTAGAAAGTTAATACTTTGGAAAATTCAATTAAATAAAATTTTCGTAAGACGTTTTAAGTATTGAATCCAGAAGAGATAAATGTTACTTGAGAATAATTTCATTTAAATAAATTTCAATCATTTTCTCTACATTTTACATAAATTTTCGTAGCTCCTTATTGGAAAATGTGGTATATTGAAATAAGACATTTCATATTTATTCAGCATTTCAAAAAGTTTAATAGAAATGCATAAATTTTAACGAATTTTATTTAAACCAATAATATAATAATTGGTATACATAAAAACTGTCCGAGTTTCAACAGTACGTGTGGGACTCAGAAAATAAGTTTTCCCTTCTACTGTGATCAGAGTTGTGTATAAAAGTTAAAGGGGCTTAGGGGTTGAAATTTTTTCAAAAAATCGATTTTTTTATGATCTAGTTTGGTTATTCAATTACTTCTTAACTCAATGCCAAAAACCGAAACTTGACTGAAATTTGATTTTTGACGACTAACACCAAGATTTAGAAAAAACTATTTCATAGAATGGCTCTTTTTTTTTGGAAGCATATAACATTATTATCTAGAGAATGAATTAAGGATATAACTATCACTTAAAAAAAAATAGTAAAAAATCTCTCAAAGTTGAAAATTCGAAAAACCCCTAGAAAATACAAATTTCTTTCATTAAAAATACTCAAAATACTAAACTATCTAAAATATATTAATTCATTCTCTAGATAATGATATTATATGCATGCAAAAAAAAATTAAGCCATTCCATCAAATAGTATGTTTTAAATTTTGGTGTTAGTCATCAAAAATCAAATTTGAGAATACGCGACTTAAAGCTGAAATTGTATGGACGCGGCTATGCAAATGTTGATACATAAATACTTATAACTCCGTTAAAAATGCAAATATTTTATGCCGTTTTTTGCATTGAGTTTAGAATTAATTGAATAATCAAATTATATCGTAAAAAAATCGATTTTTTGTAAAATTTTCAACCCCTGAGCCCCCTTAAAGTTGTTCTCAACTGCTTACCTCAATAAGCGCAAAACGTTTTGACACATTAACAAATTCATTTCTTAACGTAACGTTATAAAATTGAAAAGTCTGGCTATGTAAGCAGTTTCGACTACAACTCACTTTTCTACTTTATGATAATTAAATTACCTACCGAGTTATACGCTATTTTGATTATGTGATCACACGATTTTCTACCTTTCGTCGGATTATGCAATTCAAAACATCATTTTAAACGGCTTGTTCTGAAAAATCTATTGCGTTTGCCAAAAAAAAGAGAAAAAAAGGTGCGATTAGATAGTTTCTGAATAACAACACCAGCTAGTTTCATGCATTTCCTAACAAAAATAAATTACAACTTATGTCACAAACTTGCCCTATTTGATTTGAGAACATTCTTAATATTAGGTATACGAATCGAAACCAGAAGAATTATTCAGAAACATTATTCAAGACTTTTTATATTTTATTTCATATGTAGCCAAGCCTTAATTTTTCCACTTTGCGGTTTTGAATTGTTCTTCCTTTTTCGGACTCTGAAATGACTGTAGATGTACTGAACTTCGCAATCTTTTGACTGTTGACTTTTCTATTTTACTACGTAGTTTAGATGTGAAATGTAGACGGAGAGATGACTGTTTTCTCTCTCCTTTTAATTATATATAATCTAGATCTTACAATATGTTTTTTCTTATTAAAAATAATACATGAGTTAATAGCATATTTTAGTGTTTTTATAGAAGCTCTTCAACTATGCATTTTGAAAAAGGATTTATGATGCCAACCCGTACCTAGAGGGATCTGAGGGGACCATAAATGTGGTAAGCGAATTTTCCTTATCTGTTTATTCATGTCCATGCAGTTTTAAACAAATTAACTCGTCAGAGGTTCCTCCACTTTAGTATTCAAAATTATTGTATAATATACATATTCACTATACTTAAGAGTAGAATGACACATGAATGATGACATATCTTTAATTTTGCGCATAATTATCAATGAAATTGAGACATTTGTCATACCATTAGTCATGAAAAGCGTAGAAAGCCCTTCAGGAAAATCTCTCGGCTTTGCATACGGTAGAAACGTTTAACGATTTTCTCTATGCAAAGCCTTTATATTTTCCTGGAGGTTTTTATGCAGCAAATCAAGTGGAATGACAAATGTCTCAACTTCCTTGATACTTATATTTACAAATAAAGTTGTGCCGTCCCTACTAAAAATAATCTTATGGTTATCTGCAGAAATCGCCACTTTCTTCTGAAATTTAAAACACTGAAAAAAAAAATGGATTCTGAAAATTGAGTAAAATGTATTCAATTTTAAGTACTTCACATACTCAAAATAGCTCCGATTTAGAAGTTCTGAAAACTGAGAAACACATGTAGGGGATGATGGGGATACTTGAGCCATTTTTTAAATTTTATTTTTTTTAATTTTTTATAATTTCTTAGAACAAAATAAAATATTGAAAATGAAAATTTGATTTTTTTTCTTCAATTGAAAAACACTTTCAATTAATTTTAAGTATTTTTTCTATGTCTAGTAAATTTTTACTTTTTTTTTTACATCGTGGCTCAAGTATCCCCATAGAGGGGATACTTGAGCCAGATGTCACATTCGCACCAGTATTTTGCAAAAAAAAAAAAAAAACCCGATTTACAATATACGCGAAAAAATGCATTAAACCTTTTTCAAATAAATTTGGTCGAATTTTCTGGTGTCGTTGTGACATTTCAGAATTAAAATTATGTGGTAGAAAATTCTACCAGCAGACTCAAAGGGTTAATCACCATACTTTCAAAATGGTACCAAGGTATGTGATTTCTTTTTTACATGTTCAGAACTATAAATATGTTACCATGTTGCCAGTTTTAGAAAGAAAAATTGACCAACTGTAGAGATAATAGGGGTGGCTCAAGTATCCCCACTCTCCCCTACTCATTTTTGATTCCGTGGTCTTGCTCAAATATAAATCACTACTATCTGCCCACTGATTTTACAAATTTAAGTGAAAATGTACTGGTATTTATTTTTTTCTCAAAATTATTAACAATAAACATTTAATTGATTATTTATAAGGAGAAATGCCAAAATTATAAGTAAAATACCCAAATCGAACATTCTTATGGCAAGAGCATTATTTGAAAATATATTTTTAAATTAATTTAAAATACTGTGCATAATTTAAAATTTACAATAATAAACATCTTTTATGCCGTCGTGAATGAGATAAATCCATACTGGGTACAAAATTATCGTTTGTTTTGATTTGATAACACATGCTGTTTCAAAATTGAGAAAGCAATGTCTTCATTTTTGATACATACATACTCAATTCGGTATGAGTACATCGATCACTCATTTTTGAGTACTTCATTTTTTTCAGTGTAGATATCTGAAGAAATTTCGTAGATTTAGCTTTACTTTAAAAATATCTGCAGAATGTTTTAAGATATCCTTAAAAATATCTGCAGATTGAACCTATTACCTACGGATTTCCCACAGAATTTTTGGCCAATTTCCTACAGATTTTCTATCGAATTTTTTTTAGTGGGGGTGTCTTTCATGTATCATTGCATGGTTAGACTTTAATACACATCTCTGTCCATAGACGCTAGGGGAAACTTATTTTGCAACTCCCCCTCGTATATTATAACAATTCAATTTAGATAATTTAGAAGAAATCACGCATTAAAATAAATAAAAATCATACATTTAAATGAAACTAATCTAATTTTTGTTACAAATGTTCAGTATGTGAACCTTTAGTTATGCAGAACCTAACGTTCAATTCCTCCCATACTTCGGTTAACAAGTCCGGACACACGCAAGCAATAAACCTCTTCAATTTTGTATCTGAATTTTTGGAAATCATTAGGTAGCAAGGATTGTTAACATGATCTTTTAGAAAGTCACAAAAAAAAAAAAAAAAAAAAAAAACAATCGCATGGCTTTTATCGAATTTAAATTTTCAGCTCAAGAATAACGTTTTAAGTTCAGAATTCATCATTTAGCGTATGTGGTACTGCAAGCGAAAAAATTAAAAGCAGTACTCACGCATGCGCATATCATTAATTGTTTGAGTTATCCTTTATTCATGACCTTGATTCAACATTCTACAATGCATTAAGTCGATACTAGTAAAAGTTATAACTGGGAATTTTTTTATATCAGCAAATAAGTAAGTATAATGCTATACTCATCTTTAAAAAAACATAAACGTAAAACTACAATGTGTGTAAATTACTTAATATTTACAAAAAATATTTAAAAAAAGGGATTAATTTACTAGTTTTTTCAACTATAAACACAGCCATTGACAGAGAATATAAAAATACAAATACTAACATCTTAATTTTCAAATGTCACGTAATTGGTGTCACAAAGGAATGAAAAATAAAGCTAATTTTTAGATCCGGAAAACTGTCTTAATTTTGTAATGTTAAGAATTTTTTTTGTTCTCGTTAAATGTCACGACAGTTTGATTAATATTTTATTATGCATTTACATTACTCGCAAATGAATAGTAGGGGAGACCGGGGCACGTTGGCCGTAGGGGTAGGTTGGTCAATTTGCTTTAATTTTCAAACTAATCACCAGATGTCGCCACAAGTGCAGAAACATCTTACAAGGAAGGTCTCCATACGGGCATACTCAGAAAAATCTGAAAAAATTACAGAATGTTCTTCTCATATAGTTATGTATGTTTATAAAAAAAATTCGGCGGAACCTCCTTATAACGTCCGTAAAAAAATAATAAAAATTTCGTTTATTTGGCGATTTATCTCCGGTTGGCCAGAAAACGAAATTTTGAAAAATACGCTTTTACGCTTCGAATACTTTTTAAAGAAAAAACTTTCTATGTTCAATTTATTTAAATAAGTTTAGTTTAAGTAATTTTAGTTTTGTATTTTTACTTTACTTTAAGTGTAATTTTGTCATATACGTTTATATGTACTTACAACAAAATGAAATTAATATATTTTATCATTTAAAACACAATTTAAATTGATTAAAATTGTTCCAAATTGAAAAATACACTGTTAAAAATCTGCTGCATTTTGTTGCAACGCTTGTATAGAAAACGGTTACTTGGCCGTGAAATGGAGCTTTCTCATTGGCTGGAATAGAGATATTATATACAAGCGGTGGAGTGCGTTGCAACAAAATGCAGCAGATTTTTAAAAGTGTATGACACGGTCAATTCACAGTGCTATGGAGCATTCTCATTGGTCAGAAGAGAGATATTCTATAAAAGTAGTGGAGTGACATTGCAGTAAATGCTGCAGATTTTTAACAGTGAAGTCAATTAAAATCAATTTTCAGATTCGTTAAAATCGTCTGCTTTTGGCGAGGAAATGCACTGCTCGCCAAATCCCGCGTCGCTTTCAGCTTTTCACGCCAATTAGTCCAAACTATTTTATTTTTAGGTAGCTTTCATGACAAAAAGTAAAAAGCTACCTATTGCAGCCGTCCGGAGGAAAGCACTTCCGGAAAATTTGGGTATATTTTCTCCGATCATGACCCCCAGACCCCAAAACCACCCTCCGTTCAAATGTTGACATATATATATATAAATACTGGTTTCATTGGTTCTTTTATTGGTATTGTCTGAATAACTTTGGATGTATTTATAAAAGTATTTATATATATATATATATATATATAACCATATATATATACATATATATATATATATATATCTGATTTTTGTCATGCGATAACTAACGTATTTATGAACCGATTTGAATGAAACTTGGTATGTACATAGTACATACAAATGTCTCGACCGAGTTCGTTGGCCAGCATCATCCGCCATTTTGTTTCAAAATGGCGGCCATTTTAAATTTTTTAAAAATTTAAAATTTAAAATTAAATGCAAAAAAGTTAAAAGTTGAAAAATATTTTTCTTTTACGTGTTAAAACTTAAAACAACAATTCCAGATCACTTTTTATTTTGTCTATATCTTAAAAAATGATTGAGTTATAGCACTTTGAATTTTTCTTATGGCTGACATTTTGAAATGATCTGATTTTTGTCACGTGATAACACGCGTATTTATGAACCGATTTCAATGAAACTTGGTATGTGCATAGTACATACAAACATCTCGACCGAGATTGTTGGCCAGCATCATCCGCCATTTTGTTTCAAAATGGTGGCCATTTTAAATTTTTTAAAAATTTAAAAATTTTAAATTAAATGCGAAAAAATCAAAATGTGAAAAATATTTTTCTTTTACGTGTTAGAACTTAACACAACGATTCCAGATCACTTTTTATTTTGTCTATATCTTAAAAAATGATTGAGTTATAGCACTTTGAATTTTTCTTATGTCTGACTTTTTGAAACGATCTGATTTTTGTCACGTGATAACACGCGTATTTATGAACCAATTTCAATGAAACTTAGGATGGGATGTACATAGTACATACAAATGTCTCGACCTAGTTCGTTGGCCAGCATCATCCACCATTTTGTTTCAAAATGGTGGCCATTTTAAATTTTTTAAAAAATTTAAAATTTAAAATTAAATGCTAAAAATTTAAAAATTGAAAAATATTTTTCTTTTACGTGTTAGAACTTAAAACAACGATGCTAGAACATTTTTTATTTTGTCTATATCTTAAAAAATGACTGAGTTATAGCACTTTGAATTTTGCTTATGGCTGACATTTTGAAACTGTCTGATCTGAACGATTCACAATGTTGCTTTAAAATGGCATACACTTTATGATATCGTAGAATTTGGTGACTCTCTAAATCTCTTAAAATAAAACCAGGTTGAATAAAATATGACTAATTTCTAAAAATTCCTATTAATATTCAGTCTTGACCAAAACTAGTTTCAATCTTAAAAAATCACTAATTTTATAAGATTATTTCCACTAATTTGAGCTTAGTATTTTTGAACAATGTAACTTACCTTAAAATAAATAAATAAATATATAAGTATATGAAAGCTACCTCTTTCTCCCGGCATTGCCGGAAGGACTTTTTTACATATCTAATAATGTAATTCCGCCGCTAATTTTCACTGATCCTTTATTACCTACATGAGTAGTTTAATTCGTATTTTTTTCAAAAAATACTGAGTATGCCCCCAATGGAGACCTTCCTTGTTAGAAAACTTGTTCTTCTACCCTTCCACGAGTTTCAGTTCCGCTTTAAACTTGCTTTTAAAGCGGATAATTAATAATGCTAATTAATTCCTTTTTGTATCCATATATATGATGTGTAATAAAATACACATGCGTCGCTATACATATCACGTAATATGTAAAATTTTAGTTAAAATGTGTAACAAAATACACATGTGTCGTTATACATATCACGTAATATGTAAAATTTTAGTTAAAATGCATAGCACAAGTGTTAACTTATTTTTAGACATTGTTGTTAATACAGAATACATCGAATACTATACTGTATGTATGTTAGTGCACCTCTGTACAGGGGCGTGCGAAAAAAAACTGCACCTGGGGCAAAGTTTCAATTTGGCACCCCCTAAAGTTCTGCTCCCGGGCGACCGCCCCCTTCGTCCTCTCCCCACGGTGCTGCTTCTATAGATGAAAAATAGAACTACTCATATCATATTCTGTAGGAACTATGTAAGTAATTTTTATAAATTTCAATACATTTGATATAATATAACATAATTAACACGGAGAGCGCGAGTATAAAAAGTATATGAATGCTTTTTACTTTGTCACCAAAAAAAGTAAATAATAATCGTCACCTTATTTAGTCGGAGTCAAATGTTACAAAAATTGCGATAAAATAAGTTGAAGATTGCTTCAAAAGAACAGTGGTGACAATTGTAAAAGCCATACGCTCGCTAGATCTATCAGCCCCGTTGCGCGTCTTCTGGTATTAAAGTCGGCTGCAAACCATTAACCTAAATATTTTTAGAAAATTTCGCATGATTGGGGAATAAATAATTATCATTTAAAGTCATTTTAAATTTTTGCGTATTGTAATGTCAATGCATATTTAAAAAATTCATAACCTATTTTTTAAAAATTACTTTACATGATTTATTATATTTTGAATAACCATGCATAATTATGCAAAACTCTTCGGTGTAAATGTTTTGCCAAGTTTTTAAATTCCAGTATAGCAAAAATTTTTTTATTGCAACATACATTTTTTATTACTTTGAATTTACAGATTTTTTAAATTAAAAATGGGGTTTGTTCTTTTATGCCAATGCACATAAATTATTTTCACTTTCTGAATTTATGCTAGTAATTCAAACTTTTTCTAATAATGCAAAACATAATTCAATAAAACATTTTATTTTTATTTTTTTGAAATCTTAAGAGAGAAGAATTGATTTTCAGATTAAGACCAATATGATATGCAAATACACATTATGTGTTCGAATGTTTGGAATATTTTATAACGCGTTCAATACTTCTTTGAAAATGAAATTTTACGATGCAAAATCTATCAAAGTATTCGGTACAAAAAATGTTTATGGATTTCGAATAAAAGTATGTAATGGAATTCTAAAAGTTTATTGGGAAATGTGTAGCTATAAAAGATAAATAAAAATTATTGAATTTTTTATCTCAATCATTTCTATAATGTCTTGAGGTTTACTAAAGTTTGTTTCAGTAATATTTCACTTAATATATATTACAAATTTTAATTTTTTTTCGCCAAAACTTTATTACTATATTAATTTGTACATTTGTACATTACCTTTATGCTATATTAATTTCCTTATAATAATATTCCGTACTTACTTCAACTTATTAAATTAAAATCTTGTTTCTAGATCTAATCTATTAATCTTTATGAAAACGATAAATATTCTTAATTCGCCTTAAAAAACATTTATTTCAGTATGCGTAAATTTAAAAAATATTCTTAATTAAACTTTATTTCTTAATTTTCCAAATAAAACTCATTTTTCTATGTTTTTATCAACCCTTTTTAAGAAAGTCTTATTAAATTTATTCCAAAACCATACCTTTAAAAAAATGTCATTATTTTATTTTATCTATTTATTTATTTTCCCTCAGTCAACATTTGATATTGTGCATATCAATAAATTAATTTCTTTTCTTTTTCTCCTAAAATTAATCGTCTATAAAAATCGTCTGCCTAAGATATTTAAAATTCTGAGTCAATTGTAAATTGGTTAAATAATATTTTTTTTAATAAAATTGTTGTCTGTCAAATAGTAATGTCGACTCTGGGTCTGAGTTATGTTTACATAAAAGAATGATGGTTTGAGACTAAAGAATGTTCTAGAATTTTCTTTTTAGATTTAAAAAGAGAGGAAGCCTCGAGAGGTGGAAAGAAGAAGGATTCTTGGGTTCTCCCTTCCATGAGTACGGCTGGATGTAGTAAATGATGGAATATTTTTTGGATTTTTCGTAAAAGATCGTCAGCAAAAGGAGCTTTTCTCTCTATTATAGCTACAGTTTAATAAAATGAACTTGCAGCAGCCAAGGAGTGACTTATTGGATCTTCTACATTTATTTATTTTGTTTTTTCTCGCTGGCCATGATTTCTGTGCGGAGAAAAGGAAACCTGGCGATGATGTTTCTATGCCCCTAAGTTTAAAATGTCACATATATATCAAATATTCTGGTGTATAACTTTCTATTTTTATAGAGGAAATTTGATCGAAAATCATGTACGCATTTATATGTCATTTATAAAATTTAAAAACTAAAATTAGGGAGAACAAGAGAAAAATCATACTTAAAGTATAGATTATGCAATAATTTTCAACATTTTTTAATAATGTAACAAAACTTCACCGTTTCACAAGCTAAAAAATCCTTCCGGCCAGTGCCGGGAAGAAGAGATAGCTTTCATATTCTTTATTAATATTTTTTAAATTCAAATTATACATTTAAACGTGTGAAGCTCAAATCAGCGGAACCCGATTATAAAAGATTCAATAGTAGTTTTTGTTAATACGGAACATTAATAGGAATTTGTAGAAATTAATCATATTTTATCCAAGCTGGTTTTATTAGATGTGTTTGTAATTATGTAAATACGTAGCACCCTTAGTTGTCGTTCAGTCCATCAATCTGTCTGCCTGTCCGTCTATCCGCCTATAACAAAGTAAAAACAATCCAACTGAATCGTTTAAAATTCAAAATATATAATTATTATATAATTTTTTTCTAATCATTTCAAATTTTATGAAATTTGGATACATAGTACAATTACAGGAACAATCAAAAGTATTCCATTACATTACGGTCATTGGAATAAAATGTTTCAAGTGCATTTTAATGGTGTTAAACTCTTTTGAAAATAATAATATTGACACGCATCTATGACAGGTATGTATGAAGTTATTACTGTATTAAATATTCTATACAATCTGTGGTGCAAAGAATATTTGTTATTGACTTACAGGGCCTCACAAAATTATTCCATTACATAACAGTATAGTTAGATCATTCTTTGGCCCTTTTTGTGAATTTGGCAGGGTTCTCGCTGTCGCTCTCCAATTCGCCGAATTGCGACTAAATTCTTCATTTGGCGAGTAAACAAGCGATTAGATTCGCCAAATTGCTAGTACTCAATTTTTGCTTTTTCTTTCTTTTCTTTTTCGTTTTTCATACGCATGCATATACATATATTTTTAATGTACACTGGTGCCCAAAAGTTAAGCATAATTGGTAATTAAATAAGTAATGGAATAAATATAAATCGGAATGTGGTGAGTCTCCAGGTGTGTAAACAAAATAGTACGCGTCATATATTTTCGCGAAGAGTTTTCCCCGAAATCGAACAGGGAACCGTCAACAAATTGAAAAAGAACGAAGATCTTTTGGATAGCCCTGTCAAAACGAATGTAGCAAAAGCGTTCAAACTGCTCATTATGATTAAGTAGCTTATTGTAATGTACTGTGTTTATTTTTATAAGGATAGCATGTATACGCGTAGAAAAATTAAGGTTTTTACAAAAACAGTCCTAAATTTTTCCAAGTTTTTTGCTTATAATTTGCAGAGTTCTTAATATAAAATAATGGGTTTTTTTTCTGACAATATGGCAAACATCATTGTACACAATACCTTGTCATCAGAATTAAAAAATAATAAAAATTGTATGACAAATGAGCAGGTTAACTAAATAATTTTTTACTGCGCATGCTTGAACACTATTAAAATTTCATTTGCATATTATGTTAGTTAAATGTATAGAGCAACTTTTGTGGAAGTCTCAAAAACATAGCTTAAAAATTCTGAAAATTATCGTTGATAGAATGAGATCAAAATCCTTTATTTCCTAGATGAAGCAAAAAGATGAGGGGCTGTATCCATATTCCATTGTTTAGTGCCTACACAATATTGCACGTACAACTATATTTGATTAAAACCCCTGATTTTTTTATTCCTTTTAGGAATAACGGATTTTGAGTTGATTCTATAGACGATCATTTTCTGAATTTTTAAGCTATGTTTTTGAAACTTTTACAGAAGTTGCTCTATACATTTAGCTAATACAATATGCAAATGAAGTTTTGATATCGTTGACGCATGCGCAATGAAAAATTATTTACAAAACCAACTCATTTTTCATACAATTTTTATTATTTTAAAATTCTGCTGACAGGGTAATGTGTACAATGATGTTTGTCATATTTTCAGAAAAGAACATTATTTTATAATAAGAACTCGGCAAATTATAAGCAAAAAACTTGGAAAAATTTAGGACTGTTTTTATAAAAACCTTAATTTCTCTACGAGTATACATGCTATCCTTATAAAAATAAACACAGTACATTACAATAAGCCACTTAATTATATTGTGTAGTTTGAACGCTTTTGCTACATTAGTTTTGACAGGGTAGTCCAAAGATATTCGTTCTTTTTCAATTTGTTGACGGTCCCCTGTTCGATTTCAAGGAAAACTCTTCTCGAAAATATATGACGCGTACTATTTTGTTTACACACCTGGAGCTTCACCACATTTTGATTTATATTTCTTTCATTACTTACTTAATTACCGATTATGCTTAACTTTTGGACACCAGTGTATTTGTAGCGGATAGTTGAAACTAAATTAATAACAATAGTTATCGCAGTCATAAAAACTTAGCTTATTTTAGAACATACTGAAAAAAAAGTGGGTACATTAAAGGATTAAAGATAATTTTTTTATGTGCTACACGGCGAGTCTATTTTGCAAATACTTTTTTTTCATTTGGCGAATGTTTTTTATTTTTAATTAGTCAAATTATTAACGTTGGTCAAATGCTAGCAAGAACACTGGTCATTGGTCAACTTTTGTGTAATTGGGGAATAAGAAACTATGAATGGAAGTCACTTTCATTTTTTGCATACTGTAATGATAATGCATATTTTAAAAATTCACAACCCGTGTTTTAAAATTACATTACATGCTTTATTATATTTAGATAACCATGTATAATTATGCAAAATCCTTCGTTGTAATTATTTTACTATGTTTTCTGATTACAGTATAGTAAAAATATTTTTATAGCAATATATATATTTTTTACTTTGAATTTATAGATTTTTTAAATTATAAATGCGGTTTGATTTTTATGCCCCTGTTCACATAAATCATTTTCACTATCTGAATTTGTGTTAGTTTTCAAAGTTTTCCTAATAATACAAAAAATAATTAAATAAAACATTTTTTGTGTGTGAAATCTTGCAGGGGAAAATTTGATTTTCAGATTAAGATGAATATGATATGCAAATGCACATTTTGTGATCGAATGTACGGAATATTTTATATCGAGTTGATTATTTCTCTAAAAATGAAATTTTACGATGCAAAATCCATAAAATACAAAGAATGGTTATGGATTTCGAATAAAAGTATGTAATGGAATTCTAAAAATTTATTGGGAAATGTGTATCTACAAATAAAAAATGAAAATTATTGAATTTCTTATCTCAATCATTTTTATTCAATGTTCAGATTTTCTAAAGAGAAGTGAAGGTATAAAGAAAGAGAAAGTTCGTTTCAATAATATTTAACGTAATATACCGGGTGATCCAAAAGTCAGAACGAATTTTGAAACTGAGTAATTAAAAAACGAATCAATAAAAAGAAAAGTCCTTCCGGCAATGCCGGGAGGAAGAGGTAGCTTTCATATACTTATAAATTTATTTATTTATTTTAAGGTAAGTTACATTGTTCAAAAATACTAAGTTCAAATTAGCGGAAATAATCTTATAAAATTAGTGATTTTATAAGATTGAAACTAGTTTTTGTCAAGACTGAATATTAATAGGAATTTTTAGAAAATAGTCATCTTCTATTCAACCTGGTTTTATTTTAAGCAATTTAGAGAGTCACCAAATTCCATGATATCATAAAGTGTATGCCATTTTAAAGCAACATTGTGGATCATTCAGATCAGACCGTTTCAAAATGTCAGCCATAAGCAAAATTCAAAGTGCTATAACTCAGTCATTTTTTATGATATAAACAAAATAAAAAATGTTCTGGAATCGTTGTTTTAAGTTCTAACACGTAAAAGAAAAATATTTTTCAATTTTTAACTTTTTCGCATTTAATTTTAAATTTTAAATTTTTTTAAAAATTTAAAATGACCACCATTTTGAAACAAAATGGTGGATGATGCTGGCCAACGAACTCGGTTGAGACATTTGTATGTACTATGTACATCCCAAGTTTCATTGAAATCGGTTTATAAATACGCGTGTTATCACGTGACAAAAATCAGATCGTTTCAAAATGTCAGACATAAGAAAAATTCAAAGTGCTATAACTCAATCATTTTGTAAGATATAGACAAAATAAAAAGTGTTCTGGAATCGTTGTTTTAAGTTCTAACACGTAAAAGAAAAATATTTTTCAAATTTTGATTTTTTCGCATTTAACTTTAAATTTTAAATTTTTTTAAAATTTTAAAATGACCACCATTTTGAAACAAAATGGCGGATGATGCTGGCCAACGAACTCGGTCGAGACATTTGTATTTACTATGTACATACCAAGTTTCATTGAAATCGGTTCATAAATACGCGTGTTATCACGTGACAAAAATCAGATCGTTTCAAAATGTCAGCCATAAGAAAAATTCAAAGTGCTATAACTCAGTCATTTTTTAAGATATAGACAAAATAAAAAGTGTTCTGGAATCTTTGTTTTAAGTTCTAACACGTAAAAGGAAAATATTTTTCAACTTTTAATTTTTTCGCATTTAATTTTAAATTTTAAATTTTTTTAAAAATTTAAAATGGCCGCCATTTTGAAACAAAATGGAGGATGATGCTGACCAACGAACTCGGTCGAGACATTTGTATGTACTATGTACATACCAAGTTTCATTCAAATCGGTTCATAAATACGTTAGTTATCGCATGACAAAAATCAGATATATATATATATATATATATGGTTATATATATATATATATATATATATGTCAACATATAAACGGAGGGTGGTTTTGGGGTCTGGGGGTCATGATCGGTGAAAATATACCAAAATTTTCCGGAAGTGCTTTCCCCCGGACGGCTGCAATAGGTAGCTTTTTACTTTTTGTAATGAAAGCTACCTAATACTGCCCAGTTAAACTGATGGCATTGAGCTCACAGGCTACAAATACTAATTGCACATTAAAGCCTTATATTTTCAAGGGTTAATTCCGTTCGAAAAAAAAAATTAAGAAGGGGAAACAGCTCTCTCCTTTCCTCTTTTTTTTATACTTAATCATTGAACCTCCTATACTATCAAAGACATGCTTTATCATATAAAAAATCTATATCCAAAATTCAGAGCAAATTAGATAATTCTTAATAAAAACCCATTTAGCATTTATATAATTTAAAAGGAGTTATCCCCCTCTTTTATACTTAACCATTAAACTTCCAAAACTATTCAGAGATTTGAACGAAATCTGACAATTCTGCTTGAAAAACCCATTTATATAAATTAAGGGGGGGGCATTAGAACCCCTGTTCCCCTTATTTATACTTATTCAATGAACACCTAATAACAGTCACGGAATCGCCTCATCAGAATGATCCTAATCTAAATTTTGAACGAAAATTAATTCTGCATGAAAATCCCATTTATATCAACTAACGGGGGGGGGGGCATTAGAGCCCCTGTTCCCCCTATTTATACTTATTCAATGAACACCTAATAACAGTCACGGAATCGCCTCATCAGAATGATCCTAATCTAAATTTTGAACGAAAACTTAATTCTGCATGAAAATCCCATTTATATCAACTAACGGGGGGGGGGGGCATTAGAACCCCTGTTCCCCCTATTTATACTTATTCAATGAACACCTAATAACAGTCACGGAATCGCCTCATCAGAATGATCCTAATCTAAATTTTGAACGAAAACTTAATTCTCAATTAAAATCCCATTTATATCAACTAACGGGGGGGGGGCATTAGAACCCCTGTTCCCCCTATTTATACTTATTCAATGAACAACTAATAACAGTCACTGAATCGCCTCATCAGAATGATCCTAATCTAAATTTTGAACGAAAACTTAATTCTGCATGAAAATCCCATTTATATCAACTAACGGGGGGGGGGACATTAGAACCCCTGTTCCCCCTATTTATACTTATTCAATGAACACCTAATAACAGCCACGGAATCGCCTCATCAGAATGATCCTAATCTAAATTTTGAACGAAAACTTAATTCTGCATGAAAATCCCATTTATATCAACTAACGGGGGGGGATTAGAACCCCTGTTCCCCCTATTTATACTTATTCAATGAACACCTAATAACAGTCACGGAATCGCCTCATCAGAATGATCCTAATCTAAATTTTGAAAACTTAATTCTGCATGAAAATCCCATTTATATCAACTAACGGGGGGCATGAGCCCCCCGTTCCCCCTCTTATACATATCGAATGAACTCCAAAAACTAATCAGGGAAGCGCCTTATCAGGATATACCTATATACAAAATTTCAAGTGGATCCGATATTTTTATCATGAGTTATCGCGTTACGCACATACGCACATACATACAGAACGGACGGGCACATAAGCTCTCAGGCTATGATAGCCTGTGAGCTAAAAACCAAACAGATAAAAGAAACCGGGTTTTGTGCGGCAACGAAAAAAAATAGTTCTGTAGGTGACCAACAGATGACTCTATAGTGTTTTATTGCACCAAAAGACAATTTACAAATGGAAAAATGTGGACAACTTACAAGTCAGCTTAATTACAATTAATTAGTATCTCAATAAAAGTTCAAATGTGAAGTCCATAAATCAGAATTACACCTGTAAGCCGAGATACCACACCGTTCAAAGCATTTGGTATCATTTCTTTCGTTATGGCAGACACTTATTGGCGGATGGCATCTTTCAGTGCTGTAGGTGATACCGGTTGGTCGCAGTACATTGTTGACTTCAAGAATCTCCACAGCCAAAAGTCACAGAGAGTGAAACCCGCCAATGTGACTTTCTCGAAAAAAATGGACCAAATATGAAATCAGCAGTGAAGTCACACCATACTGTCATTTTTGCATGTTGCAAGGGTAACTCCACAAATTCCAACAGAACTATTTTTTCATTGCCACACAAAACCGGTTTCTTTTTGAGCCGTTTGGTGCAAACTGTATCTTGATTCATTTTCAAATTATTCATTTTTAAAATTCGTCCTGACTTTTGGATTACCCGGTATATCGTATATTCTGCAGTATAATTTTCACTTTTTTAAACAAGTTTATTAATTGAAAGCCATGTGTGCGTATTTATATTTCTGGCAAAAACTAAAAGGTTTAAAACTAAGGATAACTAGAATGAAAAAAATCGTGCGTTAATGATAGATTATGAAACACTCTCTAAGATATTTACAATAATGTAAAAAAATTACACCACTTAATGAGTTAAAACATTATGTCTAAATCAACCAAATAGAAATGCATAACATACTTGAAACCTGATTTCAACTGTTTATATCTACAATAGGAAAATTATCCGGATTCTTTGAGCAGCCTTGTAAACGATAACATAGATTTGTATCTATTGATACCTTATTTGAAAATCCCCCTTCTGCTAATAAAAATGATACGTGGACTCTTTTGTGCAACCCTGTACATGAGGTACAGAATTCTTGTACAACGAGTAACACGCAAAACGTCACTTACATTTAAAACCACATACCGACTTTCAAAACTCACTTCCAGAATATTAAAAGATAATAGTGTAACGGAATTCTTTTGTGTGACCCTGTAAAGGAACGACCAATTCTATGAATGTCTTACTCTATAGTAATCATCTTGTAGTGAAATTTGGTGATTTACATCAGTCTCAATACATCTGAAATAGCGTAATCTCATTAAAATGCCCTGCGAGCGATTTTCCCCCCTCATACCATAATGTAATGGAATTTTTTCAGTGCTCCTATTGTGTTACCAAATTGTTTGTAAACGATCTATCAATCTCACATACTTTCTGTACAATATCTAACATATATTGATTATCCTAAATAAATCTGATCAATTGTATGAAAATCAAAGAATTGTAAAAGATTTTTTTTTCATGTAAACTGATAGCGAAAAGTAAATTTTTATAACTTAATAGCTCTGTCATAGAAACAAAAAACTTTGGTATTGTGATCATCATTCTTAATACTTACACACAAAATCGAAAAATATTTTTGCATTTGGTTTGTCTACCCATCTGCCCAGACTGCAAATAAAAAAATACTTTTAATTAATTAAAAATATGTGACTAAAAATGACCGATGCTGGGATTCTTTGTGTCTCATGTTACGCCGCAGGATTGTGTGCTGATAAAAACGATTCCATCTCGAGCTGCGAATTGCAGCCTTATCAACCAGGGTTGGTAAAAATAATTAATAAACTAAATAATTATGTTAAATAATTGTTAAAAATTGGGTTAATGTTAAATAATGGGGTTTAATTTGGGTTAATGGGGTCAACCCGGGTTAAAAAAACATGTTTTTTTGGTTTAAACCGGGTTATTTTGGCTTAAACCGGGTTTTTTTGGTTTAAACCGGGTTTTTTTAAATATGATTCCCTATTACATATACATGCATATTTATCAATAGAAATAAATATTTTTGAATATATAAGTAATAACTTGATTTTAAAATAATTCTAATCAATGTAATAATTTAATATACAATTATTTATGTAGAAAATGGAAATCATTTAAATATTAAACATTTTTAGAAAAAGCTATATCTTTTTTTTTTCTTAAATAAAATGTTTTACATAATGAAACATTGACACCTTGAAAATCCTAAAATACAATCTTTTAATTATTAGCACTATATATGATGAAGAATATAAATATGATGCAGCTTCATATATATTATTTTCACAAGGCTATTCAAAATAATTTCTTTGGAATATTTGTTATATGAGATGTCTGATTTTTTTGTTAGAAGACTACATGAATTAGCTTTTATTGAAAATAAAGCTTTTTATAAAGAATTTTCGGAATTATTTGAATTTAGCAGTAGAGTCTACACACTTTAAGAAGTATTGTGTATTGCTATTTGACATTTCTCTTCTGAAACTACCAGGTTAAAAGAAAAAAAAAGACGACAAACAAAATTCTTAAAATAAACAAAAATGCCTATTTAATAGCTTTTTAAAATTTTGAAAACATTGATCTTAAAATATAAAGCAGTTTTATAAATAATGTCTTCCACTAAAGCATTTAAATAGCCATCAGACTACACGCTATATTTTAACGTTTAGTACTTTTAAATGTCTAAACAAAAAATTACTTCTTTTTAGGCATTTTTATGAGACTTTCTTTCTATTATGTCTCAAGCAAACCCTGCCTTGTCCCTTTCTCCCCAATTTTCTCAGCTGATCTAAGTTTGTTATGCAATAGAAGATTTAAATATCTTATTGCATATTTTAATTAAATGTAAACAGGTGCTTCCTCAGCACTAAATTTTTCAATGTCTTCTTATTTGACTTTATATCTTGAGCTTTTATTATTATTATTATTATTATTATTATTATTAAAGATAATCCCCACATCAAGAAAATTTTCTTTTAGAGTTAGATTGAAATCTTAAAGGTCATTTTATGTTATTAACTGTAAATCTGCGTTTCTCAAAGGAAAACATTTTTTTCTAAATATTACATATTTTTAATCCATTTTGTCTTTTCCAACATAACATAATTTAATTTCTTTATAGCTTCCGATATGTTCATCATTGCATGAAATTTGCATTCTACGTGTATACTAACATGGCCTAGACTAGACTCACTATGTCTCGTGGTGACTGCTGAAATGACTTAAAAATAGAAATTACTTGCATGCAATAATTTAGTACACTTAAATTACAAAAATGAAAAAATATTATATAGATTTGTTCTAAAAAACCAATTGGTTTAAATTATGCCAACCCAATAAGTAACAGAATAAATCATAATGTAAAATCCCCATTCCCAATGTAAGAATGAAAAAAAAAGGCTTAATCCAGTAAACATAGAGCAAAAATCTGCCAATTATTTATTAGCATACATAACAAAAAGAAATCAATGGAGAAAATTACTTAAGAATGTTATATTCGAGGCTTTGAACAATGATCAAATCCTTAGTAAATCTTAACTAATCAAGCAATTTAAATAATAAAAGTGCATTTTTAACTCGAGTTTGCCCTTCTGGCTATGAATGTTTTACAATTAATGTTACATATATGTAATAAAATAAAAAAAAATTGCGCCATTTTTGTTCTCTCTTAGCTTCAATTCTAAATTTGTGGAACATATTTCAATCTTAGTTTCGTAATGTATTAACTTGTAACAGCTAAAATTCTTTTTCTTATTTTATTTATTAATAAATTATTGCTTGCTTCTCAAAACGGCGGGAGGTATTTCGTAACCTTTTTACCTTCTGGAATATTCCCGGGATTTTAATTTTATTTTTTATTTAACATCGCGTGACAGGTGTTAATACGCGTTGCTAAAGGGCTTGTTACTTGCGGAAAAATATAGTTCCTGCCGAGGACACGCCTGCTAAGACCAATCAGAACTGATCATTTTTTTTCGTTGAGACTCGAGTTAATCCTAATTGGATTTTTAAAATGATTGACGCGGAGTAGGAGGGAGCTAGTTTTGTCGTGAAAATGGTTTTTTTTCATTTGGTTTTTGAGGAGCGTTAGAATGCAATTGCCCTTTAAACTATCAAGACGCACGTTTCATTTCTCCGCTGAATTAGAATATCTGATGATGTGGACTGGATAACGAAAGTTGTAGAGCCGATGTGTGTTAAGGTGATTGCGTGGAAGAGTTTATCTATTTTATGAGTCATCAATAAAGAACTTGAAGACTGATGGTGTTTGTTTTTATAATGGGGAAATACCCCAATGAAATTCTTCCACTGCTCGCCAACGGTTGGAGCGATTACTCTGCTCGTGATGCTGCGGATTCCTAGAGTTTATGCAACATAGTTTTATTTTCGTCGAATTCTATATCTATTACATATATATATATATATATATATTTAAACCTTTAAAAAAAGGTAGAAATAAAAGTAATTTTTTTCTAACCAGCTAATTTTTTAAAATTGGTTTTTCTGCCATGTAGGCTTATAGTTTATATGAAAAGCTGGGTTGATTAAAAATATTTGTCATTTTAGAAATTTATCAATTCATCATTTTTCTACAACTTAGCTTGTAGCTTTTGCATAACTTGGATTTTGCATTTTTCAATGTGTAAAGTAAAATAAAAAAAAAAAAAAAAACAGATGAAAAAAAACAGCATGGTTTTTTTTAAACCATTGGTTTAAACCATGGTTTAAACCACGGTTTAAACCAACTTGGTTTAAACCAAACAACCCTGTTATCAACATTTGTAGCGAAAATGCTAAGCTAGGCATCGCCCACGTAGCGTAAATTGTAGAGCACTTGGAGCGCTTTTCCAAGGGTTCCGGGCTCGATCACCGGATTGGACATTTTTCACTAAGTTGGTTTTACGCTTAGTAGCAATGTGAAAATTCACGTATTAAATATTAAAGAATTTCAAGTGTAATTTCGCTGCTGAAAGTTAATTGAAATATTAATTAGAAGTATGTGATTGACCGATGATGGGATTGTCTCTCATGTTACGCCGCAGCATTATGTGCTCATGTAGACGATTCCATCTCGTTCTACGAATTGCAGCCTTACCAACGTATGAAGTGAAAAATGCTAAGCTGGGCATCGTCCTTGTAGCTTTTAAATTGTAGAACACTTGGAGTTGCTATTCCAAGCGTTCCGGGTTCAATCCCGGCTTGGAAATTTTTCATTAAGTTGGTCCAACGCTTAGTAGCAATGTGAAAGATTACATATTAATCATCCCATAATTATTATTTATTTTATTCTTTACTTTGTATCTTTTGATGCTTTCTTTGAAAATAAAGAAGCGCGTGTTATACGGCGTATATACTTAAAGTTTGAAAAACATTGTTTAGCAGTTTAGGTAAGCTTTATTCGACTAATACAACTGATAAATGAAAAATAAAGTATTTAGATTCGCTTCATATGGCCAATTCACTACCTAAAAATCGAAAAATAAATTCTGAAAGTTAAGGCGCGGTTTACACTGCGAATATAACTAAAATTTCAAAATAAAGTTTGAAAATTTAGTTGCGTATTATACAAATAATAGAACTCTGAACTGAAAAATAAAGCCTGCAAGATTAGACGTTTATTGTACGTTGTAACACATTACATATATTTTTAGTATAAAAAATCGCATTTTATCTAAAAAAATACTAATTTATTTATTTTAAAGAGTAAATATTTCAAATATAAGGTATCTATAAATCATTCAAATGTTCTTTGATTTTTTATCTGTTCGAGATATGTTGGCAATGTAAATTGAAACACGTCAGAAACTGTAATCAAATGAAGAGCTTTCGCAATATTACTAGATCTTGGTGTTTTAAATATCACACTCTCATTAAAAATGCATAAATACAAAATTTATTAAAATCCTATTTATTAAATTGAATAATACGGAAATAGTCTGACTCCAACTTTAAATAGGATGCGAGCATCATGTCAACCTAGAATCATTACTTATCCTAGGATATCATTGAATCAATTACGTATAATAGGATTTCACAAATTCAAAAAAAAACTTTTATTTTTGCATTTTTATGTTTTGGTTCAATTTTTATAATATTTAACATGACTCGTCAAACGATTATAATATAAAATTTAAAATAAATCGTTTGGGTATTTTTTGCGCCGTTACAAGCGAACAGACGAAAAGACGGACGGACAAGCCAACCCATTGCCGCGACCGGATATATCCGTTCACTAGACTTCAGGTTTCACTGCAGTTGAGGCTTTATTTAAATTAAAATTATTCTACATATAAAAGCCAGTTTTAAGAAATTAAGTTGTGATTGATAGATACTTTCAAGGCTTATAAACATATCCGTAAGAAAAAAAAAATTACCATGATAGAAAATCCCTCTTTTATTAACATTTAAAATAAATTGCAGAGAAAAAAAATTACAATTTTGCCTTTTTGCTCGGCGGTCAGGGTGCTAGACGACGGTTATAAATACTACGTATTTATGTAAATACGAACACTCCTAAAAGTGCGTGTTTGAGTCTCTACCAAACATCTGTAAAATTTCACAAAACTCGAAATATCTCAACTGGGTCTTTTGTTAGTAGACGAACGAAATTTGTGTTGAGTTAACCATTTACTCATATCCCAGTCGGTCACGAGGCTAATGAAAAAGACAGGCTTCCGCGATACATCTTAAGTATATTTTTTTACAAACCGCTAGAATGACGTAGTGCTCTATGCGTGCACCCGCATTGGTGTATTCGATCATTACGTGACTCCAGCGATCTGTAAAAAAAGATACAGTCGAGTCTCTCTATAACGAAACTCCATACATCGAACTTCTCTATATAACGAATTTTTAGTATGAACGGTTCCCTTTTCGCATGATTACATTAAAAACAGTCTCTATATATCGAAATATCGATCTCCATATAACGAATTTTTTCATAAATTGGTCTTAATTTACTCAGTTTTAAAAGGCTTCGAAATCATATGGGATCAATTTTCCATCATTTATTTTTGATTTATCGTCAGTGCTGAGTTTTTTTATTTTTATTATTACTTCTTTCCTTGTTCTTTAAATCCAACGAATTCATCCCATCTCGCACATACCTTTCCACATCCTTCTCAAAACAGGGTCAATTGGATTGATGCACATGTAAGAGAGGAATCAATGAGAGGGACACAAGAGAGGCTTTCAAATGGAGGAAAATGTTAACTGCAATTTTTCATTCCTTGCTAAAATTTCAGCATTTTTTCAGAGCGTAACAATTTTAAAATCAAAACAACAAAAAATCACAGATTTCTTCGAATGAAATTAATGCAAGTCTTCCTTGTTTGATTTTCATTAATCTTTGAAATAAATGTCTGTTCTCTTTTTTGAAACAGCTTAAATAATTAAGAAATAAAATGTTAGGTTAATATTTACTTTTAAAAATTGCAAATTATTAATTCAAAAGATCAAAAATAATATTTGTTCAAATTTCACACATTAAATACGATTTTTAATAACATTCTCTATACACCGAATTTCTCTATATAACGAATTTTTCACTGGAACGGTGGATTTCGTTATATAGAGACTCGACTGTACTTGAAATGCATTGCGGTAGCCTGTCTTTCTCGTTAGCCTCGTGTCGGTCCTTGTAAGGAATGAAGATAATCGATCATCATTAACAGCAACAAGAGCAACAACTGCGTAACTTATCAGTGCATGGAAATTTGACTTAAATATTATTATAAGACTTGAAAACCGTACTAAAATTGAAAGCGTATGTTTTCTTTTTAATAATAGTAGAACTATTATGTTATATAATATTTTTAACGATATTATATTTTCGAAATATCTCCAAATGTTAGCGAAATGAAACTCTTTTAAACTTTCTACCCTTAACTTTCACTTACACTTCTTGCATACATACATTAAGAGTAAATATATCTAAAAATTTCAATTAGTGCGTAAGTTTTATTTCTGTTATTTTGTAGAGTAATATATACATTATTTAATAATTTATTACAAATAGGATAGCTTACACACTTTTTCCTTGCTCGCGATTGAGTTTTCCTTAGGAAGGCGGCCTTAGCTCCAGAACTTTCTTCATGAATATTTATGGACATACCGCCGACTGTCATGTTTTCTCACGGTCTCTACTTTTGCTGCATTTTTTTTTTAAAGAACTCAATACAGGGGACCATAAGAGACAACATGCTCAACAGACTAGGCTTCCACATCTGAGCAGACCTTCCAACAATAGAATATAAAAAAATCTATACAGGTATTTGTAATACTGAATATAATATTTTTAATGTAATATATACATGCAATATATACAATATAATTATACATAATGTTTAATATATATATATAATATTTAATATTTAATTATACATAATATTTAATATGTATATAACATCTTTTTTTGATGCGAATCTTTTTTTTAATTCCAGATTTCCAAAGTACTTTATAATTTTATTCAAATTGTTTTAATATAACTTGTTTTAACAATACAAAGGAAAATTATTTCTTTTAGATCGCAAAAAAAGAAGAAATATATTATTAAAAAATATATTGAATTACATTAATTATTTTTTAAAAAACAATAAAAGCGTAGTGAAAATAACAAAAAAAATTATTTCTTTCAAAATGAAGTTTTTTATTTTGTATTGCTAATAACAAAACCTTTTTTAAATCAATAACGTATTTGGATTTTTTTTTTTTACTTTCATTTATTAGAACTATAAAAACATTAATTTTGTTTCAGATATTTTTAAACTTGAAAATAATTTTACAATAAGAACTGAAGTTAAACTTTCAATGATTAGATAACAAACACGTGCGTACTTTTTAGAGGTTTATTATTTTATTAAGAAAATGTAATTTTAAGTTGTTGTTTGTTTTATTGTAAAGAAAAAGTTTTATGAATATGCATTTTGAAACTATAAGCATTCCGTTGGGTAATACTTAAGTGTATATATATTTTTTTTTCGTGTAATAGTAAGACTGTACATGAATGAGCAGAAAAATGTATAAATAAAAAAGTTATAATACATTAAAAAATAAAAAGTTATATTTACGAAATATTTTTTGTTTTACCAATACTGTTAATAAAAAGATTGTGAATCGCTCAGTCAGTCTGCATGTGACAAAAAAGTTTGTGAGCACTCTATCTCATGAACTAATGCATGTAATTCCACAAAACTTTATATTATGCTATTTCTTGATATAAACTAGATCTGATTAGCTTTTCATGTATATCCTCAACAGGTGGCGCTGTTATGCTGCATTATTTACAATTTCCACAATAGCTATATTTGAAGAGCTAGTGCAGGGATTTTTTATAAATCTATATTTAGTTAGTACTTAATTTAACATAGTTAACTAGCTACTGCAAAAATCATGCAAAAAAGCAGTATAGAAACGTTATTTTTTTGGCAATTTACACCAAAAAGTATTCAGTACCAGAATGTAATATGGACTAAATTAATCTAAAGTTTTGTTGAATCCTGCTCATTATTTCTTACGATAAAGCATCCAGAAAATCTGTGTCACATACATACACACAGACCGACATTTTCTAAAAACATGTTTTCCATGATCTTCGACACCTAAGATATGTAAATCAGTCAAAAATTAGAACTTGAAATTTTCAAGAGTCCAATATTTTCTTATAAAGTAAAAATTGCTGGAAACGTTGGTTTTATATTTAATTAAAGTTCTTGGTTTTGTATACAAATGGGCAAAATTGTGTGTTTTTAAAAAATACATTCTTGGTAATGTTATTTTAGTTCAAGAGACTTGTAATTTTTTTAAAAGTTAATTAAACTGTTATCGGAAAACTTAATTATGAAGAATTAAACTATTTATTAAACATAGACTGCAATAAATAGTTCAGATATTCAGCCTTTATGGGCCTTTCATTGCTGCTAAACTCGAATATTTAAGCATAAAGTTTTTAAATATATAATTTCAAGAATATATCTTTAAAAAAACTAATTAATATCTGGAGTAAATAAACGGAATAAGGGTTATTTTGATAATAGAAAGATTATATTTAAAATGTTTATAAAGTATGTATATACAAATAAAAATATAATTCACAAAACAATGTCTAATTCTAAATTCTTTTTTATGCATTAAATCTATGTTTAAACATAGTTCTTCAAATAGATGAATTTCATGAATTATTCAAAATGATGGATTAAGTTCATGTACGATATCTTGCTGCAAGTCATAAAGCCGAAAAGAAAAAAATCTACTAATGGCATCTTAACATTATTTTCAGTTGCATTTAAAAGTTGCTACATGCTTTGAGTGCATGTAGTTTTTAATGGCATTGTCAATATTTTATTTTAAAAATTTTGATAGTGCTTGAAGGAAATTTAGTCCTATTTTCTAAGGGAGATATTAAATATCATATATTACAAGACCTCGTTACTGATTAAATAACAAAAAATATTACTATATATAACATGGCATAATTTATAAATTTTCAATTTATAAAACAAAAGGATTGTAATTATTGTAGATAAAATAAATTCACGGAAAAAGTGAAAATACGTGATATAAATTATCATTTTGATTGAATAAAGTTATTTCAGTTCAATGTTTTAAATCCTAGAGAAAATTAATCAAACTTTTATTTAAAAAAATTATTATGGTGAATTAAACTATTTATTAAATACTATTATTTTCAACACAATCTAACTGATTGGTAAAGTAATCACACGAATTTAATATTTCCAACTGAGCGAAAATTTGACCAGGCTGGGAATCGAACCCAGATACTTGGCTTACAAGGCCAATGCTTTACCTGTTAAGCTACCTGGGCGATAGCCAGCTGGGAGTTTTCGCTCAGATAATCTTATTGGTCATAACATCTGGTCTGTCATTTAGACAGCTCAACAGAATAGACCGCAGGTAATGGAACTCCGTATGACGATGTGTACGTAGAAATACTATTATTTTCAACACAATCTAACTGATTACCTGCGGTCTATTTTGTTGAGCTGTTTAAATGACAGACCAGATGTTATGACCAATAAGGTTATCTGAGCGAAAAATCCCAACTAGCTATCGCCCAGGTAGCTTAACAGGTAAAACATTGGCCTTGTAAGTCAAGTATCTGGGTTCGATTGCCAGTCTGGTCAATTTTTCGCTCAGTTGGAAATGTTAAATTCGTATGATTACTTTACCAATCAGTTAGATTGTGTTGAAAATAATAGTATTTCTACGTACCCATCGTCATATGGAGTTCCATTACCTGCGGTCTATTTTGTTGATCTGTCTAAATGACAGACCAGATGTTATGACAAATAAGGTTATCTGAGCGAAAAATCCCAGTTGGCTATCGCCCACGTAGCTTAACAGATAAAGCATTGGCCTTGTAAGCCAAGTAAGGGTTCGATTCCCAGCCTTGTCCATTTTTTGCACAGGTGGAAATTTTAAATTCGTATATTTATTAAATATAAATTGCCATACATTGCTCATATATTTAGCAATTGGTCCTTCGTAGCTACTAAACAAAAGAAATCGAGTATTTAAGCATAAAGTTTTTAATTATTTAACTTCGGGAATATATAAAAATAAAAAAAATCAACCTTTTTTATGTAATTAATATGTGGAAGAAATGTTTGGTACAAGAGGGATTTAAGTAATCGAAAAATTATGTTTAAAATAACCTTGAAATTAACACATTAATATATATTAACAGTACCACTTTCATAGTTACTATAACGAAGAAAATCTAATATTTCATCCTGTTTTAAAACAATTTTCAGAAAGTATAACAGATACAGATAAGACGCAATTATTTTTAAATGTCTTTTTGATCAGCGGAGCAAAGAGCTGAAACACGAAGAAATTAGATAATAATAAAAAAAATACTATTAAATTACCTATAAAATTTGTTTATTCAAGCATAATTATTTATATTTCTCAAATAAAGTTTAATTCTAAATTCTTTTTTATGTATAAAATTTCTATTTAAATATAGTTATTCAAAAAAGTGAATGAATTTCAGGAGTTATTCATATTGACGGATTAAGTTCATCTACACTATTTTACTGCAAATCATAAATCTGAAAAGAAAAAAATTCGCTAATGGCATCTTTACATTATTTTTTGGTGCATTTAAAAGTTGCTGGAAATGCTTTGAGTCCATTTAGTGTGTAATGGAATTGTAAATATTTTCCTTTAAAAATATTAAGAACACTAAAAGGAAATTTAGTTTTATTTTTTAGCAAAAAAAATTAAATATCATCAGTTAAAAAGACTTCGTTACTGATTAAATAAGACAATGTATTATTACATAAAAAAGGCACAATTTATAAATTTTCAACATATAAAATAAAAGGATTGTAATTCTAACGAATAAAATATTTTTACAGAAAAAAGGGAAATATTTGCTGATACGTGCTAATGCAAATCATGATTTGCAGTGATGATGGTACGCTATGGCTGCCGAAACCAGTTTGGAGTAAATCATAAAGTATTTTGGTGCTTCAAACATTTTTTATTTATTTATAATCTTCACATATATTGATTTTTTTAGAAATGTTTTTTATAATTATTATAAAGTAAGCGGTTTTTACTTTGTGGATCAGCCTTATACACTGTAAAAAAAAATCTGTAAAGGTACTACACCTTATCTAGGAAACTGGGATTCCAAGAACTTTTCCTGTAACGGTAACAACAAAAACTCAAGTTTTAGAATCGGTTACATGGATTTTTCCTGTTATCGTCACATGAAAAGTTCTTGGAATCCCAGTTTCCTAAATAAAGTATAGTACCTTTACAGATTTTTTTTTACAGTGTAGGCTATCTCTAGGTGTTCGTATTATGTTTGTTTGTATGTATGTCGGCCAATTATGTACGCTGTGGGATTCAGGCCCTAATGGGTGGGATGCCCTCCTTGGGGGTCTTTCTAAGGGAACCTAACCCGTATTTACGCAAGTTTCGAAGAAAACCACGGAAAACTCCGAACGGTTAGGCCGACGGTCGCGATTGGGTTCGAACCCAGCACCTACCGTCTACCAGTTTGAGGTCAGAACCTCTCGGCCACTGGTGGGGCTTTGCGTATTATGTCATTAAAACTTTGATTTCTGTTTTTTTTACTTGTTTGATTGATTTTCTTAAATACGGCGAATGATAATGTAAAATAATATACGTAAAAAAATATAAAGAAGTCAAGCATTATAAACAGGTTTAACGAAAGAAAACCAAACGTGAAGTCATGTAAAAAAAAAATGCAATAAAATGAGAAAATGTTCACTAGGAAACTACACTGTAAAAAAAAAAAAAAAAAAAAAAAAAAAAAAAAAAAATCAAGAGGTTACTAAAAAATTTTTAGTAAATTTGTATTCCACAGAATTTTTTAGTAACCATTACAAACTTTTTTTTGCAAGTGAAACAAGCATTTCTTTTGTAATTTTGTAATTGTGTCTTTTCATGTTATTTTTATTCATAATTCAGTTTTCTTTCTCAATCTTTCGCCAAATCGGAAGGTTCTGATAGAAAAACAAAAACGCTTTATTTTTATGTTAGCGAGGCGCAGATGATAAATCGCCAAACATTCTTCCCATCATATTTTTTGTATTTCATTAAAACTATAATCCACTCTTTTAATTAGGGAATACGATAAAACTGAAACATCTAAAATTCATGGCTTTCACAGCTTTCTTTCTTTTTTTGCAAACAACGAAAAGAAAAGAAAGAATTAATGCCGCAAACTACGATATTTAATTTCAACTTTAAAGCATTATTTTTATTTACTACGAGAAATATATTTAAAAAAGTCTAACTGGCGAATGAAAAATTGCTGTAGGTAAGATTTGCGCCCGATTAACATAAAATATCAAGACTTTTTACACGGTCATGGCAACGTATATGTAATTTCATTCGAAAAATTAATTTTAATATTTTAATTAAAATGAAAACCCTGCATATGAAAAGGGATCGAATCGTTGGAATATGCTCGTAGTTGTTTATAACAGTCATATGACTTTGACTATTATAATATGGATGAAAGGATGGCGATAAAACAATATTTGGTGACTCACCTGCGCTTGGCTAATATTTAAGCATTAAAATGAATGTTCGGCATATAAAAAATGAAGTGGTCTGCCCAGAACTATTGATTACAGTCACATGACTTAGGCTTTTATTACATAGATTGTACTTGATAATTCATTAAGTTTTATGTTAAAGTTATTTCAAAAGATATTTCTGTGAAACGTTTATCCTCAGGAATGACACAAGACAAGAAATTGGTTTAATGTGCAATGATACTTTATTCCAAGTCATCAAAGTGAAAGGAAAAATATTCTACTAATGGAATTTTTGCGTTCTTTTGTAATGGCTTTAAAAGTTGTTGGAACTATTTTGAGCATATTTAGATTTTAATGACGTTATCAATTTTTCCCTTATTTATCAATTTAATAATAATAATAATAATAATAATAATAATAATAATAATAAACATGAAGGTTTGAAATACACACGCAGTTGAAAATTTACAAATGGTATTTTTGGCTTAAATGTTATCAACAGAAGTATCATTAACAATAAAATAAAGTTTTGCAATAACACACTTTATCATAAATTAAGGTATCCGACATTATTCAGAGACCCTTTTTTAACTCTAATTTTGACTCATTTTTTGTTACTTTACTCTGTAATGTAGTACAGAATAAAGAAAATTGTAAAACAATACGTAATATCTATGCAACTCTTAAAAAAAACTGAAGAATTTTGGTCACTTTATACAAAGGAAAAATTTACATCTCACATCTCTACATCTCAACCTCACATATATATTGACAATTTTTTTTCAGAAAATATTTGAAATATTATAGAAATAGAGGATAAATTAAACTTACGTTTTTTTTCATTTAATATAAAAAAATTTACAAATAACGTATTTCACCACTCATATACCACGTAAGTGCTTATGTATTATAAGTGTTTCCCGTATTCTGTTCACTCTGTGTATTTACTTTTAATAATTTATAAAATACCGATTTAAATGCGAAGAATATTAGTTTTGTAGCAAGAGAAAAAAACGATAGATACATAAAAAATAACAATAATTTGAACAGCATTAATTAGTTCTAAAACCATAAATAAAATTCGAAACATAAAGTTTCAAAGCATAAAAGAAATTACAAAATATAGAAATACTTAGAAAATAAGATTGTGTGTTTTTAAACTAATTGTAAAGTATTTTTAAAACCAATAATTTATTTCTTAAAGAATATTTATATTCAATAATTGCAAAAAATAATAATTATGTTTAAATATATTTAAAAATACACACACCAAAAAAAAAAAAAATCTGAGAAATGAAGATTGTTTTAGTAGAAACCTTAATTAATTAAAATGGGAAAACAAATGACTTTTTAGCTCACAGGCTATCATAGCCTGAGAGCTTATGTGCCCGTCCGTTCTGTATGTACGTTCGTATGTTCGTTCGTGCGTAACGCGATAACTCATGATAAAAATATCGGATCCACTTGAAATTTTGTATATAGGTATATCCTGATAAGGCGCTTCCCTGATTAGTTTTTGGAGTTCATTCGATATGTATAAGAGGGGGAACGGGGGGTTCATGCCCCTCCCCTTAATTGATATAAACGAGATTTTCATGCAGAATTAACAGTTTTCGTTCAAAATTTAGATATAGGATCATTCTGATGAGGCTATTCCGTGACTGTCATTAGGTGTTCATTGAATAAGTATAAACAGGGGGAACGGGGGGCTCATGCCCCCCCATTAATTGATATAAACGGGATTTTCATGCAGAATTAACAGTTTTTGTTCAAAATTTAGATATTGGATCATTCTGATGAGGCGATACCATGGCTGTTTTTAGGTGTTCATAGAATAAGTATAAACAGGGGGAACGGGGTTTCTAATGCCCCTCCCCTTAAGTTGTATAAATGGATTTTTCAATCAGAATTGTCAGATTTTGTTCAAATCTCTAAATAGTTTTGGAAGTTTAATGGTTAAGTATAAAAGAGGAGAATAACTCCTCTTAAATTATATAAATGCTAAATGGGTTTTTATTAAGAATTATCCGATTTGCTCTGAATTTTGGATATAGGTTTTTTAATATGATAAAGCATGTACTTGATAGTTTAGGAGGTTCAATGATTAAGTATAAAAAAGGAGAAAGGGGAGAGCTGTTTCCCCTTCTTAGTTTTTTTTTTTCGAACGGAATTAACTAAAATGCAAGGCTGTAATGTACAATTAGTATGCGTAGCTTGTGAGCTCAATGCCATCAATTTAACTGGACAATATTCTTTTTTATTAAAGAGATTATTAGTCGCTTTCATGAAAAAAAATCTTCTGAGAGAATGTTCGATTATTGTTGGTTTATTTTTTTCTGCAAGAAAGGCGTTCTTGTTTTATATATATTTAAAAATTAATAACTTTATTTAAAATATTATTTAAATAAAAATACGTAATTCATTAAAAATATTTTTTTCTGTACATGTTGGAAAAAAATTACAATCAATATACGATGCTATAAAAATAAGCAACAAAGTATAATAAACTTAATTACTATTTCAATTACAAAGTATTGAATTTCAGTTAACATAAAATACTACGCATATAATATAGGTAAAAAAAGATTTTTTTTCTAAACAATTCATGCCTATTCATCAACATTTGGAAGAACTTTATTTCGGCCCAATAAATGAAAATCCCATGAATGAATATATATATATATATATATATATATGTGTGTGTGTGTGTGTGTGTGTGTGTGTGTATGTTACCGGCCAAAACCCGATTTTAGGACAAACTACTTTATCCTAACGCCCATCAGATAAACTAGTTTTTCCCAGGCCAAAACGGTCTATCTAAAAGCTCATTGGATAAACTAGTTTTTTCTAGGCCAAACCGGTTTATCCTAACGCTCATCGGATAAACTAGATTTTCCTAGGCTAAACTAGTCTATCCTAAGGCCCATTGAACAAACTAGTTTTTCCTAAGCCAAACTCTTATAGGATAAACTAGTTTAGCCTGCTGTTTATTGGTCTGAACTAGTTTACCCTAGGCCATTTTAATTTGGCGGTATTTTATTGAATTCAATCACCACCTCAGCACCCACATTCCTATTTTATCTTAGGCTGATCTAGTTTAGCCTAGGCCAATGTAATTGTACGTGCTTTTAGCTCACAGGCGTTAAAGCCTGAGAAATAATTGGCTCGCAGGTTCTGTATGTATATATGTACTCATGTGTGCGTATGTACGTAACGCGATAACTCTTGATAGAAACATCCTATTTGCATCAAATTTAAGATGTAAGTTCATTCTAATAAAGTTCTTTTCTGATTAGTTTTGGGAATTTATTGGATAAGAAAAAAGGGGGATGAACTGGAGGCTAATCCCCCACCGTTAATTTCGATAAAAGGATTTTTCATGCAGAATTATCAGTTTTCATTTAAAATTTTAGGGATCATTCTGACAAGGCGCCTCAGTGATTAGTTTGGGATGTTTATTGTTTAAGTGTGAAAGAAAGGGCAGTATAGATAACCCCCCAAAATTTAGATAAATGGTTTTTGACGCAGAATTTAAAGATTTGTTTCAAATATTGGATATAGGTTCTTTCTGATAAGGCGATTCCCTGAATAGTTTTGGAGTTTAATGGTTAAGTATAAAGGAAAAAATGCAGGATTTCCCTTTTACGTAGGAGAAACTAGTTTATCCTATGAGCATTTTGATAAAGAAGTTTGACGTAGGAAAAACTAGTTTATCCAATTTGCGTTAGAATAAAATAGTTTGGCCTAGGCTAATCTAATTTAGCTTGAAATCGGGTTTGGCTGGTAAAAAACACATCTTCCATTAGAAGAAGTATAAATGTGTGTCAAGAGTCATTGTTCATGTTTGAGATTAAAAATCTCAGATTCAAAGAGTTGTTTAATTCTTAAAAATGGTGACTAATGTTAATCTATTTTTAAAGGCGTTTAAACATCTTTAAATTCAGAACATTTGCTTCAAACTGTGGTTAATTTTTAGACACATAATCGAAAGGCTTTATCTATTTCTTGCGCACATTTTATCTGTTTTATCTATTATTTATTGTTGTATTATATGTCTATTTGTTATTTATCATTACCATCATGAACATGCTATGATCGCTACTTGTTAAATTGCAATGCATTCAGACACATTTTGAATTTTAGGTCGCAACTACATGTATATATATGTGTGTGTGTGGCTTCCGGTATCAATTAGGTAAAGCACATTTTTGAAAAAATAGAGAATTTTAGAAATTGTAGCTTTAAATGAGTACTTTCATCAGCCATAGTACCGAAAAATGAAAATCGAATACTTCCCGACATAGGGTGACTATAAATTTTCATTTAAAAATTAAAATACTGGTAAATTAAAAAACCAGGTAAGTGCATAAAGTAACGGTGATAACCAGATGAGATTTTTATTTATTTCTGTAAATCGTTTATAATTTTAAAACTAACATAAAAATGGCTTGTATCATTTATAAATGTTTCTAAATAATTAAATTAACGTCAATAAACTATAAAAAATAGATATCTCAGGCGGGAAACTGCAACCAGTTTGTGGATTGATCTGAAAAATGTGTTGTCGAGCGCCATCTATTGTGAAAATTGCTAATAATAACGCCGCGAAAGATTCAAACAGAAAATTGTAAAAAAAATGACAATACCTTTAATTGTTGTGAAATTAGTGTTTAAAATGTAAATAAATATTTAATTTTATTTACATTTATTAAAAATAAATGTAAAACGGTAATAACCAGATAAAAGTTACATATTTAATTGGTTCTCAATTAATAAAAACTCTTTTAAAATAACTATTTTTGCAAAAAAAAAAAAAACATGTTCTTATATCCTAATTGAACGTAGTGAAATTTTTTAAGTTCTAATCTATTTTATAAATATAATGATAAAAAGACATTTTTGAAAACTTTAAACCTTAATTACTTAAAATATTAAAAATGTGCCTTACCTGGTTATTACCTGAAGCCACTTGTTAAATAAGTTATTATAAACATCTGTTAGATGTTTATAATAACTTATTTAAGAATAATTTCTTCAAACCATACGTATGTTACAAAGTTTTTTATTATTATTTTAAGATGATAATTCACTGTATTTGGTTTTGGAAAAAATTAATTTCTAATGATACATAAGTAAGTGATCTTCATATTGTAGGGGAGAGTAGGGATACTTGAGCATAGGGGATACTTGAGTCACCCCTACTATCACTACAGTTGGTTAATATTTCTTTCTAAAACTGGCAATATGGTAACATATTTATAGTTCTGAACATGTAAAAAAGAAACCACATACCTTGGTACCATTTTGAAAGTATGGTGATTAATAGTTGTTTTTTCATATCAAAAGTAAAAATTTCGGTGCAGGTTTTTTATTTTCTGCAATCGAAGTTTTGTTAAAAGTTGCAACAATATATATAAATTTAATAGCTATAACGTAAATTGTATTTTTAATCTAAAATAGTTCAAATAGCCGCATGCTTTACTTAGTAAAACTCTGATAAACAAAAATAGTGGTAATGGGGATACTTGAGTCAGTGAGATTGGGGATTCTTGAGCCATGGATCAACTATCCTAACTAGGAAATTAGACATGGGTGAAAACAACAAAAAATAAAATTACGTCCTTATATTCACTAATAGATTTTTTTACTGGATAAAAAAGAGCATATTTTTTTCTTTTTAAAAAAATAATGATCTAGAAAAATTTGTTTAAAAATACATATTTTTAAAATGAAAATATCCATTTTATTTTTCATTTTGACTAACAAAATAGCCTGTTTAGATAAATGTAAACATAGTTTTCAATTTAACTTTTATTATGTTAAAATAACTTTTTAAAACTGTTTTACGGGTTATAATCTCTAATACTTTAATTGAAATTGTAAATATTAGACTTGTAACCTCTGTTACTGTAACTTTTTTTTTTGAAATCAAAGAAATGACTTCTATTGTCTCTAACAGAGGGCACTACTGAGTTTCCATGTAGGTAAAAGTAAAACAAAGTGGCGTTACAACTATTCTGAATTTGTTTTCAAACATGTTACCAAAAAGTTGAAATTCTGTTTTGAAGGACTTCATGTATCATAATTTATCATTCTGTAAAATATTTGTGAAAAATAAAGCGAAAAAAATTACTTTTGTGGGTATTTTTCCACACTGGCTCAAGTATCCCCTCACCATGGCTCATGTATCCCCAGAGGGGGATACTTGAGCCACGATGTAAAAGAAAAAGTAAAAATTTATTAGACATTGAAAAATTGTTCAAAATTAATTGAAAGTGGTTTTCAATTGAAGAAAAAATATCAAATTTTCATTTTCAATATTTTATTTTGTTCTAAAAAATTATAAAAAATTAAAAAAATGAAAATTTAAAAAATGGCTCAAGTATCCCCTACTTCCCCTACTCAATAAAAGTAAATTCTATGAACATGATGCATTCAAAACTTTTTTTAAAAAATAGTAATAAAAAAATCAATGATGAATATTATTTTAATATACTATTTGTAATGTATGATATAATACTAAATATATAGAAATAAGTAGTCTTCAGTAATCACACACAATGTGGGGTTAGTCTAATGTACGGTAATATTTTATTTGTTCATCAAATTCAACTGTAAAGTTTTTTTTTTTTCTGATGGCACTTTTTCCTGCTTGTGTAATTGGATTTAAAAGTTGAAAAAACTCTTTCCAGTATTTTTATAATATAACGGAAACGTCAATATTTCAGTTTTAAAAGTTAAAAGAAAAAAATTACTTTTAAGTAATTTTTCATAAAAATTAATACTAGGAACATGATGCATCTAAGACATTTTTTTTTTTAAATAGTAATAAAAAGTCAATGGTGAATATTATTTCAATGTACGATTTGTAATATATGATATAATACTAAATATAAAGAAATAAGTAATCATCGGTAATCACTCAAAATGTGGGGTTAGTCTAACGTACGGTATTATTTTATTTGCTCATCAAATTGAACGGTAAAGCATTCTTCTAATGTCACTTTTTCCTGATTGTATAATCGATTTAAAAGTTGAAAGAACTCTTTCGGGTACATTTATAATATAACGGAAACGTCAACATTTCAGTTTTAAAACTTAAAAGCAAAAGAACGATAATAATAATAATAATAATTTACTTTTAAGTAATACTTTGTAAAAATAAATTCTAGGAATGTGACGTATATAAGAATTGTTTAAAGTAATGTAATAAAATTTTTGATCGTGCATATTATTTTAAAATAGTGCTTATGATGCGAAAAAGATGCCCTGAAGGGTTTTTCAAAATAATAAAACATTTTTCAATGGATTTTAACATATTAATACCGAACTTGTGATATAAGAGAAGTATTTCTATTATAATATTTTACCTCCGTTGGAATATTAGTAATAAAGTAAATAAAAAATAAATTGATCGTCACTGATGTAAATCCCAATTAGTGCATACAGTATTAAATGCTTTCCAATACACATATACATATGAAGAATTTTATGAAGAGGTTTGACTCTTTCTTAAAGTGAAATATCTAAATAAAGAATTAAAAAAACACATTACCCATTATTTATTTTGAGCAATTCGTGCGTTATTCGATATTGATTTTGAATTCCTTATTAAAACTCTGTTATATATTAATAAACAATATTGAATAATATTTTTATGTATTACAATAGTAAAGCATAATGCTGAAATAGTCTTTGAGTCCATCAACATTTTCTGGTCACGCATTTGCTCTAAAAGTTGGCAAAAATAACATTTTTACGGTAATCCTTCATCGAACTTAGCTTGTCAATATTTAAGTGTAAGAGCTCCTTACAAAATTAGAGCACATACCCGATCAGATGATGTTGATGAACTTAAATGATGTTTCAGCATAATGTTTTTATTATTATTATTATTATAATACATAAGAATTTCCGCTATCACATTCGTGAAAAGGCTAATTTTAAAAAATTGTAATAATGACTATTTTTTATCATTTCGGCAAATTTTACTGAGCACACCCGACCTAAAGATATAAACCAAATTTATTTCTTTTTTTTAAATCCAATTTTTAGTCTCTCGAATTTGCAATTTTTCCAAGGTATTGTGAAATAATAAAGCAATTTTTTCATTTTTTCGAGCCACCCTAATACTAAGTTCATTTACGAGATTTAAAGTACTGGAAAAAGCAAACAGACAAACCGAATTTATAAAATTGTTATAATATATTGGACGTGTTAATGAAAATTGTATTTAATTGTGCCTATATGTATAGCGTAGTCTATAATTAATTTTAAAAAGTCTCCTTCTGCATACCTGCAGAGCCAAAAAAGTTATAGTTACAAAATTTACATAAAGATATTTGTAAGAAAACTAAAAGTGCATTTATTTTCTTGTAAAATGACACGAAAAAAAAAGAAAAAAGAAAAGAAATTTATTAAATAAATGCACCACTAGAAGTTAAAAAAAGACTAATAAAGAAAAATGTTTTCACATATTTTTTCTATATATTCGCTTAATATTTCGATAATTTAATAAAAATAAATTTAAAAACACCAATAAAAATGACTAAGAAAATAAATAAAGCAAAAAAACAAACAAAAAATCCATTCTTGTACAAAACAATTTTCACATTTACAATAGTTATTTGCATAAACAATAAAAGCTGAAATAAATAACGAACATAATTTCTTTATAAATTACATTTTACATTTTTTTCTGCTAAAACATAATATTTTTAAATCAATATTTTGTTTCACAAAGAAATTTTTATTTATTTTTATATTATTTTGGGTGAACTAATAAAAACAATTATTCTGTTTGAAATTTTTTTAAACTTAAAAAAAAATACTGTGAGAATTGAATATTTCTAAAAGAAATAAAGAAAAATAATAAAGAAAAGAAAATAATCTGTAATTAAATTATGAAACATATGCTTTTTTTTCTTCGTAGTTTATTAGTTTGCTTATAAACTGTTCTTTGGGGAGATTATTACTTTATTGTTGATTTTTTTCGTTGCACTTAAAAAGGAAAATCGTCTTTAATATATCTTTTAAAATTAATACCTTTTAGTTAGGTGTTATTTACGCAGAAATATTTCATTCCTCTAAAGTAAGAATTTAGGAAGCATGTTAAAATTAATGCATAAATTAACAATTTTCTGACCATATTTTGCCTTTGTCATACAATATCATAATATTTTTAAAAAAGCACATAAATAGAATAGAACTTTGGAATAAGTTTAGAATAAATGTTTTTCTACTACAATTTAAAATATCATATCAAAATATTTTTTAAAATATTTAAATCAATCTTTGTTACATATAATTAACTTTAGAACATTTTAAAAATTATGATGCGACTGAAATTTTCTGTATTACATTTAAAAAATTTAGTAGCTTTTACAAAGGATTAATCAGTCAGAGGAAAATCGTATTTTGGGATAGTGTCAATTCTCAAGAAAATATTATCGACTGCATAACTGAAACTGTGCATGCAGTTGTACCAGAATAATGTTAATTTTAGCATTAATGTTAATGCTGTTAATTTTACATGTGTGCTTCTTTAACATGTTTGCTGAATCTGAGAACATCTGCTTTAGATCTCTTAGAATCTGAAAAATTGAATTTTACAAATAGAGACAACTGATTATTGCACGGTAAAAATTATTCGAAAATATTTTCGAAAATAATATAATAATAGAAACTTTTTTTTTTTTTTTACAAATTTTTATTTAAATTTGAAAATTAAATTCCTTTTTAACCCGCGGTTAGTCGCGCGTCGGTCTTTTCGCCGCTCGAATTCTCTGTCTGCTGATTAACCCATCTCCCTTTAAAATTACAATGATGAAATGCCGCTTAGCTGACTTTCACTGTTCGACCTTCTGCCTAGAGAAATTACGAGTCATTCCTACGATTTTTCATGCTTTTATTGTATTTTAAAGTCAAATTCGGTCTGATTGACCGGCATGCGACTACTCACGTAGCCGATGTTTTTTTCGCCCTAGCAATCTTCTTTCCTACTCCCCCGAATTTCTCAGAAGGGGGTTTCTTGGAATCGGGTAGTCCCGTTTCTTCTCCCTCTCTTTTTTTTTCTCTTTTTGCTGATAATATTTGAGTTCTGAAAACTGTTTCTTATTGATTCTGTTCTAGGGAAAATTGTGAACTATATAAATATATAAATATAAACTCAACAACCTAATTTTTTAATATAATATGTAAAAATAAGCAAGGATAAGTAATAAAAAACCGCTTACTTTGTTTTTTAAGTTTATGAATATTGCGGGAATAAATTCTCAAATTATTTTTCCGAAAAATACGCGTAAAATGGTTGTGTTTAATTTAATAAAGGACCATAGAAATAAAATTAAAAAAAATTCGATCTGCGAAGACTGAAAGATGTAGTTTTTGCACAATAAAGCGGAAAAGAAGGCAAAACAAATTTGTCAACACTGTAGTTTGTATATCTGCAAAGAACATACTTACAATATATGTGTCGAGTGTGCTAAATAATGTGAATTTTCTAATGTAGATTACAACGTATGCAAGTAAAAAACTTTTATTTTTTTCATAATTCAGGTAATGATTATAAAATACAAGAAATGGATAACTACGTTTCTAAAATATGTTTGTTGCTAATAAAAATACTCAATATTGAACAACGCCATAGCAATTCTTTTTTTTTAACCCGAATTTAAAGAGTGCCTAGTGCTAAGATCTAATAAAGTTAATTTTCTTGGCATTTAATTTCAGAAATCATTTTTCATTAATAATGTTTTTCTTTTCAAAAGCGAAATTGACTGAAATTGAATTATACTTTGATAAATATTGTAAATAATTACAAAATAATATTTACTTAAATTAAATATTGCATCTTTTTAATATTGATTGGCGCCAAAAAATGAAACATTGTCAAAATCAATGTTGACAGTCCCCCCCCCCCCACTCCAAAAAAAAACCGATTTATCTATATGAAATATAATATCTACATTTGAAAATTTATTAAAAATATATTCTTTTTTAATTCGATATTTATTGTATCTTTACAATTTCAGTCCAGTATATAATAATTTTTACCCCTTTTACAAATTTTTAAAAAATAGTTATTAATACATTTATTATTTATTTTCTTATTTTATATTATTCATATATTTTCATTTAGTGCATATATATTTTTCATTTCAAAAAAAGAATAAACGAAAAGAAAAAATATATAAAATAAAATAAAGAAATGAAATGTAGCTACTGCTTTTATGTTACTAATTACAAAGAAGGGATTATTTTATCTGCTTTTTTTATATCTGTATAGATATGGTAATAAAAATATTTAAGATTTATTTTTTCAACATTAATTGGCTCCTAGTGTCAGTCCACCGTTATAACGAACTTCAGTGCGTTGCTGCTTAAAAAAAAAAAAAAAAAAAAAAAAAAAAAAAATCTGTATCACAATTTCAATGTTATAACTGAAAGTATCTTTTAATTCGTTATTCATTGTATCTTCAAAATTTCAGTCAGATTATATAGTAATTCTTATCTTTTTTACAAACTTTGAAATAAAAAAAAGATGAATCGAAGTTATTACAAAAAAAATATATTATATATGTATTACTTTATATTATTCATACATTTTCATTTGGTGCAAATATATTTTCTCATTTGAGAAAAATTACTGAATTATAAAACCTCTAAGGTTTTACATGCAAAAAAGAATTACGACGATACGAAGAAGATTTAGGAAAAGGAAAAAAATATGAAAAGTAGCTCCTGTTTTTATGTTAATAATTTAAAAAAGGGTTATTTGCTCTTCTATTCTTATATTTATGTCGAAATAGTAAGAAAAATTTGAGATGTATTTTTTCAACTTCAATTGGTTCCTAGTACCAGACATACGTCAAAACTAAACTGTCCTTTCAAAAAATATGTATCACAATTTCAAATTTTCAAAAAACTGAAAATATTTTTTTATTCATTATCTATTGTATCTTTAGAAAATTATTCAGATTGTATAAAAACTTTTATCATTTATATATATATATATATATATATATATTAAATAATTATTAAAACATTTATTTAAATGCTAACTAAATATATACTTAACGTAAATGCGTACTAATCGATATTACACGTATCTTTTCGTTTTCAAGCAATACTTTCCTCTTGAATTCCCTGTTTTCGATCTTCGAGGAACAACGGCACTTTTTCTCTGTTTCTTCGGCCAAAAGGGAACGGCGGCGAATAGACCGAGCGCGACTAATCACGTTCGAAAAAAAGCCGCGACTACTCCCGGGTTAAATGTTTCTGTAGTGCCTTCAAGTAAATTTATTCAGTGAAATGAAATTATTTTACATCATTCTAAATTTTACTTTGTTCAACGATTATTCAGCTAGTGTGCACAGAAAAAGTCAGCACTAAAGAAAGTTTTTAAAGATTATTTTTAAAGATTTATAAATAAGTGATCTTTACAATTTACCCAAAATGAGAGTTTATTCAGATGTGTTGTGATGCTTTATTTGTTCGTCAAATTGAAGGGAATACATTCCACTAATGGTCCTTTTTTCATTCCTTTGTGATGGTTTTAAAGTTGAAGAATTTCTCTCGAACATATTTAGAATGTAATCGCAATATAAATACTCTATATCTAAGACTTATTTAGAATTGTAATAATAACAGAAAATCAATGATGCATATTATTTTAATACAGTGCTTTTGATATATTTCTAAACATATATAAATAAATGATCTCCATAATGTGTTTAAAATGAGGGTTTATTCTGATATGTTGTGATGCTTTATTTGTTCGTCAAATTGAAGGGAATGCATTCCACTAATGGTCCTTTTTTTTCTCTTGTAATGGGTTTAAAAGTTGAAGGATCTCTTTCGAATGTAAAGGCATCATCAAAACTCTGCATCAAAGACTTATTTAGAATAGTAATAATAATGAAAAATCAATGATGCATATTATTTTAATACAGTGCTTGTGATATATTTCTAACCATACATAAATAAATGGTCTTCATGATGTTTTCAAAATAAGGGATCATTTTGATGTGCTATAATACTTTATTTGTTTGTGAAATTCATAGGAAAGTCATTGTATTTATTTTCCTTTTTCATTCCTTTTAGAACTTTTTAGAGTACATTTAAAATATCGTGGCATATTTAAAAGCATGGTTAAAATATAAAGCATAGTTAAAATATAGTATTTAAAGTATAACAATATTTAAGTTTTAGAAGTTGAGAAAATAATAAAAACTGTATTTGTTTTGACTCTTTATCTATTGCAAATTTAAAATAACAATAATTATAACAATAATTACTACATTGAAAATTAAAGAATTTACATAAAAATAAAAATACTTACCCGTGAGAAATTTAATTCGTCAGAGTTAATTAATTAAAGTCGTACAGTAAAGTAACGCAGTACATTATGCAAAAAGTATTCTCGTAACAGAAAACCAACACAATATTTTAAATAAACATCAAACTCTTAAAAGTGCTAAATAACAAGAGGGTATTTGTAACTTAACTATAAAAAATGTTTAATTGACATAACTATATTTTGCACATGAAAAACGAATAAAAAAATAAATTTCAAAATAAAAAATTATCGAATAAGAAATTAAATTTTATTGATTAAATTTTAATTTTAACTCAAAAATACTTTAAATCAATTTAATTTTCTTTTTAGGTTTCGTTTATGTTAGCATTCCTTTAGTTATGTGTCTCGCTTATATTTTAGGGACATGTTTTCTCACATTTCTACAGAAATTATACATGAATTTACATGTTTAGACTCTAACATAGCAAAAAAAAAAAAAAAAAAAAAAAAAAAAAAAAAAAAAAATCGCTCACATTATTTTTTCGATTTTCAATAACAAATAATAATGAAACAGAAAATAAATGCTGGGAAAAACATTACTAATACAGAATTTAGTAATTACATTATTAAGCAGATAAAAACAATTGATAACTATAGAGACAACGAGTAATAGTCCAAGAGTCGACAGCACAAACATCTATGTTATCGAGCACAAAAAAAACCATTTATTTTATAGAGGAGTAGTAATAGGGGAATCTAATGACCCATGTTTGCTAAAAGTGAAATGGTGCATAAGCCAAAAATTAATACCACTAGTGGCTCACTCGTAAGTTTATCATTATGCTTTCCTGCTCTCAGTTTTCCATGTTTTTATACCTTTGATTGTGCGGCAAGCACAATGTTAAACCTACACGTAAATCACTAGTTGTAATCATTTTTGTCTTGTGCATCACTTCACTTCCGATAGACATGGATCATTAGACTCTCTTATTACTACTCTACCATAAAATAAGGTTTTTTTTTCTTGTACTCGACAACATAGATTTTTGTGCTTTCGGTTCTTGAACTATAAACAGGAAGTTTTTCTCCATCACTCAATGTACTGGCGATACTTGTATTGACGAGTAATTCAACTGTTAAATCATACACCATGTAAATAAACTAGCTAGTAAAGTCGTATTCTAAGACCACAATGAACTTACAAAAAAAAAAAAAAATATATAGGAAAAAACAATGAATTTGCTTTTAAGCTGACATTTAATAAAAATAAATGTTAAGAATATGATGCATTTATGACTTATTTAAAGTAAATTCTAAAAATTACATTATGAAAAAAAAAATTAATATAATACTTCTCCTGTATGATTTAACTCTAAACATAGACGATTAGGCGATTCTCACTTTTCACTTAAAATGAAGAATTAGTCTAATTTGTGGTAATATATTATATTTTAACTAAACAAAAGTGGGAAATATATAACGATTGGAGCTTTTTCATTCATTTGAAATAGACTTAAAAATTGAGGAATTAAAAATTGGGGAATTCTTTCGAGCATGTTTAGAATATAATGGCATCATCAGTATTTCACTTTTAGAAGTTGGAAGTATGAAAAAAAGAGAGTTTGCTTTTAAGATACATATGATAAAAATAATTGCTTGAAATATAATGGATTTATGACATATTTAAAATAATGTCTAAAAAAATGCGTGATGAAATTATTATATAAAGTATTTCTGATACACTCGTATTATTTAATTTATAAAAATTATAAATAATTTATCCTCACGGTTGAAGCAAATTGAAGGATTAGGAATAAAAAAATGAGCAGCATTAAAAAGCACCAAAAATATTATATAAGCAGCAGACCGGTTTGGTAGCATTTAGAGTACCGTCGTCAGTGCTAGATAGGAGAATTCTCTTATTGGCCATTACTTGCAATCCTCTGCCATCCTATTGGTTGCCTTCAATCCCCCGTCTCTACGATATATATGAGCGAATTTCTACCTCCTCAAGCACTGATGACGGTCCGCTAAATGCTACCGATACCGGTCTGCTGCTTATGTAATATATTTGGTGCCTTTTAACGTTGCTCATTTTTGTATTCCATTGCATTCCACCAAGCTCTATCTGAATATTAAATTGAAGCATTAGTCAAATGTGCGATAGTATTTTATTGGCTTGTTCAATCGAAGGTAAAAACGTTCCACTAATGACACTTTTTCATTCTTGTACTTAATAGATGAAGAACTCTTTTAAACATATTTAAAATACAATGACATCATCAATATTTAACTTTTAGAATCTCAGAGTTAAATTCCAGAATTTGCTTTTAAACAGATACTCAGTAAAAATAAATTATACGAATAAGATGCATCTAAGATTTATTTTAAATAATGATTGAAAAACCAATGATGAAAATTATTTTAACACAGTACTTGTGATATATGATTAATTCCTAATCATACATAAATAAGTGATCTTCCTGATGCACATGAAATGGGGGATTAGTCTAATGCGCGATAATATTTTATTTGCTCATTAAATTGAAGGTAAAACCCATGTACTAATGGCACTTTTTCTTTCTTTTTTAATGAACTTAAAAGTTGAATAACTTTCTCGAGCATTTTTAGAATATAATGGCATCATCCATATTTCACTTTTAGAACCTGGGAGTAGGGAAAAATATAGAATTCACTTTTAAACAGACATTTAATAAAAATAAATGCTTGAATATTTAATGCATTTCTGTATTAGTTAAAATAATATTCTAAATAATTCATTATGTACATTATTTTAATATAATAATTCTGCTGTATTTTTTAATTATAAACAAACTGAAAAAGGAGATCCTCACGATTCCCATAAAATCAAGGATTTGTCTAACGCGCGAATAATATCTTATTTTTTCATTAAATTAAAAGAAACGATATTTAAATAATGAAACTTTTTTATTCCTTTCTAATGAACTTAAAAGTTGATTAATTCTTCCGAGCATATTTAGAATATAATGGCATCATCAATATTTCACTTCTAGAAGTTGGCAGTAAGGAAAAAAAATAAATTTGCTTTTCAGCAGATGTTTAATAAATTTAACTTTTTCAAAAAAATGTATAACCGACTCCAAAAAAAAGCGCTAAAAAGAATTAAATAATTCTATAAAATTCTCTAATGACAAATCGTTATCCAATAACCACACATTGACTATCATGTACCGGTATAAAACGGTTAAATTTAATATATAGAATTTAATATCTACCAAACATAGCTTTTCCAGAGAATATTTTTTACAAGAGATTAATTTACATATTTTTGATTTAATTTTTGAATATATACATATAAAAAGTAAGGAATTACTTTTTGAAGTTGGTGCCAAACAATTATAATCGATAATGATTTCCCCATTTTATTTATAGTACTAGACATAATATATCCACAGTTCTTACTATACTTAAGATAGTTTGGCACCAACTTCAAAAAGTAATTCCTTACTTTTTATATGTATATATTCAAAAATTAAATCAAAAATATGTAAATTAATCTCTTGTAAAAAATATTCTCTGGAAAACCTATGTTTGGTAGATATTAAATTCTATATATTAAATTTAACCGTTTTATACCGGTACATGATAGTCAATGTGTGGTTATTGGATAACGATTTGTCATTAGAGAATTTTATAGAATTATTTAATTCTTTTTAGCGCTTTTTTTTGGAGTCGGTTATACATTTTTTTGAAAAAGTTAAATTTATTTCCTACTTTTTAGTTATTTATACCGTAATACATAATTATGTGTACTGACATATGATGGCATTTTGCTGAGTTCTGATGTATTCGCTTTACTTGTCACTGTTTGATTGTCTACTTTTCAAAAGACACTTACAATAGCGGTTAGTATCGTTGGGAATCTTTAGGTTTTCTGGATGTGGTAACTTCTTTAGATCCGGCACGACGAAAAGCTACCGTATTCATGAAATCTTAAAGTCAACATCTAATCGTACGGACATCGGAAGTGGTTATCGAAAGGTGACATTGCCTCAAGTAAAGTGTCCTTACACATAAGCGCGCGGCAAAGCGCTTTCATATATGAGTAAACAGCAAAATGACTTCATGTATCTGTGAATAGTAAAATGCTTTTCTAGTGTAGTCAAAAGTACTTCCCCTTCAGTCAGAAAAAGCAAAAAGAAAGATTTTAACAAAAATCGTCCCAACTAAACTGTTAAAAATTTGAAACTCACTCCACCGCTTTTATGGAAAACGATTATTTCAGTCTATCATGGAGCATTCTCATGGATCAAAAGACAAATATTTTATAAAAGCGAGGGAATGACGATGCAGCAAAAGGGTAAAATTTTTTACAGTGTATGTATGAGATATTCCATAAAAGGGATGGAGTGACGATGCAGCAAAAGTTAAATTTTTAACAATGTATCGCAATGCTAGGCATTTTCTATTATAAAATTTGATGATGATTTCCTGGTAGAATTCGATTGTACGCCGAATGATCCTGTATTTCTGCACAGACATAAATACATAATCCATATTATTTTACAAATTCGTGGACATACAAGGACAAGATAGCACAAGGAAATATTACGACACAAGAAAAGTACAACCGGGAGCTACACATAAAGAGTGTGTGCAACGGAGCCAGTGGGATTCGAACCCACAATCTCCTACGCTCTGAAGAGATTAGCAGCGTGGTGTCTTAACCACTCGGCCACAAGGACCCCCTTGATGACTCATTTTTGTCCAGAATCTTTTCAATCAATCGTATACTGTGCTCCATGTGTCGTCATATTCACATCGAGGAATCCTACACTGATAAAAATCTGCTGCATTTTGTTGCAACGCACTCCACCGCTTGTATATAATATCTCTATTCCAACCAATGAGAAAGCTCCATTTCACGGCCAAGTAATCGTTTTCTATACAAGCAGGGGAGTGCGTTGCAACAAAATGCAGCAGATTTTTAACAGTGTACATGAACAATATCTGGAATCATTCTGGTGTCTAATCCGGTAACCAAATCTGAATCTAAAGATAATTTTGCTACACATATCTATACACTTTATTTTGCATTGATATGTAGAGATAATTTTTTCCTCCGGAGCAAAATATATACGAAAGGATTTTCACATTTTCAACAACTTAAGGATGTCGATTGGTATCGATGTCTATTTCCGCTTTAGTGGATGCGAGAACTTGTCCATTTAAGCTTTAACATTTCGGAAATTTATCGCATTCAGCAAACTTTAAGGCCCCACACTAGGCACAGAAAAAGACCCGGATGATAATGTGAAGTGTTATGGGGGCGTTCTTTTCAAATATCTCGCTCAAATTTTAAAATTTTTACGTGATTTTTTTTGCCTAGGATAGTTGAGGATATTCCACAACGACCTAGTTTTTACTTTTTCAATTTTGGTTTCAGATTTTTTTAAAAATTATATTAAATTTCAAAACCGGTTTAAACGGTTCTTAAATTGAAACTATCATTATATAAAACATGCATAAGCAAAATCGAAGAAGTAAAAACTAGGCCGGTTGTAGAATATCCTCGTCTATCCTATGCAAAAAAAAAAAAATCATGTAAATATATTAAAATTTGAGCGAGATATTTGAAAAGAACACACACATAATCTTTACACTAACATCCGGGTCTTTTTCTGAGACTAGTGTAGTGCCTTAAGGTCCGCATTGAAATCTACAGACTTCGTAAATGGGCATTGAAAAGCTGACAATCCATCAGTATACGTTAAAATTATTGTGGAAAATTACCTTTGTTTTTAAAGACTATCTATTTTCTGACTAATGAGAGCGATCTAAAAACGTCTATGGAGCGTTTTCATTGGTCAGAAAATAGATAGTCTTTAAAAACAGAGGTAATTTTTTAAGATATTCTAAACAGGGTACACTGTTAAAAAAATTGTTGGCGCAGCATGTCCCTTAAGGGATTTTGCGCCATTAAACCCTATATAACCAACGAACCAACTGTTAAAAATTTGACCCTTTTGCTGCATCGTCCATCCACCGATGGGTGGGACTTGTGTAGGCTAAAACCATATTTGGTAGGCCTTCCCACCTAGCCGAATCGTCCCTCCACCGCTAATATAGAAAACGATTACTTCAGCCTATTATGGAGCATTCTCATGGATCAAAAGTGAGATATTCTATAAAAGCGGGGTAGTGACGATGCAGCAAAAGGGTCAGATTTTTTACAGTTTAAAGTACGCGTACACAATCAGAGCGCGTCAAGTTGCTTCTATGATTCAATGCATAGCAAAGTAATTCTAAATGTTCGTATGTATTAACATACCCTTTTTAGTCATAAAGACTAAAAAGGAAGATATTATTAAAATCAAACCATGATTCAACATGCGTCTATATGAAAGTAGCAATATTTGAAGTTAAGAATGTTCTTTGATAAACGCGGTTTTTCAAAGTACAGAAAATTTTAAGAATTTTTATTCCAGAACTTGGCGGAACGAGTTTGTTTTATGGGTGAAAGAAGTTAACTAGCTTAACTTTAATGGTAAGCTTATCAAAATTTTTCGCCATTTATATTTGTCCAAATGTAAATCTAGCACATAGCAATGTACTTTTATCTCTTTGTGAATCCGGCATAACAAGCACTATGATACACAGACACTCTTGTTTTAACGTGTAAAGCTCTTTAGAGATTAATTTTCAGCTTTTCGATATCGAATTCTCATGTATGGATCGATTTGGATCTTTCACTTTGGTGGATACGAGAATTGTTCCAGCTAAGATTTCGTACTTTGAAAAAAAACCAGCGTCTCTGCAACAGTGGTTAGGATCCAGAAGGAATTCGCTGTTAAGCAAAACAAGATTGACCAATCATAAGCCTTCATTTTTTGAGAACTTTTTATTGTTCGAAGGATAGAGTCTGGAATACAGGGAGTGAAAATCTGCTATCGACACTGTAAAAAATTTGACCCTTTTGCTGCATCGTTACTCCATCGCTTTTATAGAATTTCTTTGTTTTGACCAATGAGAATGCTCCATAATAGAGCAAAGTAATCGTTTCCTATAAAAGCGATGGAGTGACGATGCAGCAAAAGGGTTCAATTTTTTACAATGCAAGCAGTGCTAAAAATTTGTATCCTTTAAATGTGCAACGATGCTACTGAATTCCAAAGTGTCGATCACAGCGACATCTGTGGCATTTTCGTGATACATTATCTAGACTAGCAATAATTCTTGCATTTTTAGAAAATATCCTGCAGATGTCGCTTCTATCTTTAAATTTCATTAGCATTGTTGAACATTTAAAGAATAGAACATTTTAGCGCTTTTTTTAAGTGTTACATAGGGCGTGTTCAGCACAACATACCGGTTACTTACCGACAACTTACCGATTGTAGACAAGTACGAAATGAAAATCAAAGCGAAGTGTGACGCCAGCTACAATTCAACAGAATAGTTTTCATTGATGCCACAATTTGCTTTCGTACTGCTCTACAATCGGTCGGTAACATTGGTTACTTTTGTAAGTTGCTCTCAACACGCCCTGAGATAGCCGATTTCCACACTATATCCCCTAGATGCTATATTTCCGGTTTCTTGCATAGGAGAACTTGTCCGGAATCCAGGTAGAATTTGCGCTGTTAGCAAAACCAGATTAACGAATCAGAAGCCTGAATTTTAGCAAATTTTTCAATGTTTTAAATAAATTATCTTGTTAATAAATCTCGTTTTGCAAACAGCGCAAAATTTATGTGAATCCTGGCCCTCGTCCAGTTAGGATTTTGCACTTTGAACACTATTAAAAATTTGAAACTTTTACTTTGTCGTCTATCCATCGCTTTTATAGAAAATGATTACTTCATTGTACTATGGTGAATTCTCATTGGTCAAAATAGAGATATTCTATAAAAGCGGTGGAGTGTCGATGCAGCAAAAACTTCAAACTTTTAACAGTGAAAAGATCGTGTGTCTATGTAAGTGTAACATAAAAGCATGCAAAAGGAACACTTCTAATTGGTCGATTGCTTCAAAATGAATTTGAAATTTAAAGTTTTTATTTTTAAAAAAGTTCTAATTATCAGATTTTTGTGAAATTCGAATGGGACCACATGGGCCTCATACGCTTTCAAACAAAAAAAGAATTATCAAAATCGGTTCATATTTGCAAAAGTTATGCGTGAACAACAAATACATACAGGTCGAAATCATAACCTCCTCTTTGAAGTCGGTTAATAAAAGTAAATTACTAGAATATGATGCATTTATAACTTATTTAAAATAATATTTAAAAAAAAATGCATGATATAAATTATTTTATAAAATATTTCTGATGTTCTTATTTAATTTAATTTTAAAAAAATTATCAATAATATATAATCCCGTTTGACGCAAATTGAAGGTTTAATCTGCCGTGCAATATTTTATTGTTTTATCCAATTGAAGGAGAAAATGTACAAATGACACTTTTTCATTCTTGGACTTAAAAGCATATTTAAAACGCTTTCAAGCATATTTAAAATACAATGGAATCATCAATATTTAACTCTTACACTGTAAAAAATCCCTTAAATTTACGTCAAAAACGGCTGGCAACAATGTGGCCAGCCGTTTTTGTCGTAAAAATTGCAGCAAAATTAGATGTATTTTTTTCATTTATTTTTCCTTCAATTTTTACGGCAAAGACAGTTGGCAACATTAACTTTGCCATAAATTAACAATTTTTTACAGTGTAGATTTTGAGAGTTGAATAGAAGAATTTTCTTTTAAATTGATACTCAGTAAAAATAAATTTAGTATTAATATACATCTAATATATTTTTTAAATAATGATAGAAAAATAAATGATGAATATATTTTTAATACAGTACTTTTGATGCATGATTAATTCCCAAACATATATAATTTTCAGATGAGGGATTAGTTTAATGGTGATAATATTTTATTTGCTTATTAAATTGAAGGGAAAACCATGCACTTCCATTCCTTTGTAATGGACTTAAAAGTTGAGGAAGTCTTTCGAGCATATTTAGAATATAATGGCATCATCATTATATCGCTGAGAAGTATCAAAAAAGTTAAATTTGCTTTAAAAACATATTTAACGAAGATAAATATTTCGAATATGGTGAATTTAAGATTTGTTTATAATAATGAATTTCTTTTTTTCATTGATGAATATTATTTTAAAATAACACTTGTGATTCAGCATTTGTATTTAAATTCTCATTTTTTATTTATGTTCAAATAGTATAAATAACTGTAAATGAATAGTAAAATACTTACCCCTGTTATAAAGCCAAACGAAAAGTGCGTTTCAAAAGTAAGAGAATATTTGTATGAAGATTTATACATTTTTCATATAAAGAAATAAGATAGTTAAATAAGTTATAAAAAAGAACATTTTAAGCAACAACTATCTATATCCAGTAATGTGTGTAAATTATTTTTTTAACATTATATAGCAATTATAAAAGCAGCGAGTTCTCTGGATCCGACCCTTGGAGTGGGGGAAGCGAGCTGAATCTCAGTCGAATTCGTAATATATGAATGCGAGAGGACAAAATGAGGACGAATCAAAGTACATTAATTATAAATCGAAGTCTTCTTATACGTCCATTAAAAACATTTCAAAAATATGCATTAAAATATTTAATTGCTACAAAGGACGTCAAATACTAATAAAAACATTAAAAGATCTTAATAATTTTTACATGTTTCGATTGAATTTAATCAATCATCATCAGAAAAACAAAATACAAATAAAGATCCATCTTTGTGTGTGTGTGTGTTTTCCATCATTGTGTTTATTTGTATTTTGTTTTTCTGATGATGATTGAGTAAATTCAATCGAAACATGTAAAAATTATTAAGATCTTTTAATGTTTTTATTAGTATTTAACGTCCTGTCCTTTATAGCAATTAAATATTTTAATGCATATTTTTGAAACGAATGAAAGTAACCACGAAAAAATTATTTATGAGTGCAGCAGTCACGATTAAAGAAGCGTTTTTCACTGAGCTCGACAATAATATGGAGAGCTAACTCCCTATTCTGATACGCTGAATCTAGTGGTCCGCCCATAAATACGATGCCAAAGATTTTCTAAAGAAAGTCTTTGGCAAAACATAGATTTCCTCCCATAGAACAGTATGGGGTAGATATTTTCAAATTGAATTTTCCTTTAGAATTATGACAAAATTACTACAATTTTCAATGATATATATTATTTTATTATTGAAAATCGATTGATTTTACTAAAATTCATTGCAAATTTTTAATTTGATTCTAGGTAAAAAGGAAATTTTAGTTTAACTCAACAAATAATAATGAAACATTTGTTAAATACTGCTCATAAAAATATCAAAAAAGTATAGAAATAACCACAATTAATAAGAAGTTTGCGAAAAAGCTTGAAAAAATGTTTGTAATAGTAAGAAAAATGGAGGCGTATTACGTATTATAATTCATTAGTAGTATTATAATTCATTACTTGTATGTATTGAAAACTGTGCCCAGCAGAAAGAGGATCGATGAGTAGGCTCGCCATATAATATATGAAGCTCAGAGAGCATTGTCTTGTGGTGTTGCACCCGACTCCGCAGATTTCAGTGGAAGGCACGGCCAGTGCTCAGTTTTCGAGGCTGTCTGGGCAGTGACGACCATAGGTAGATGGCAGTTGCTGACCTTCGGCTCGGATGCTGACTCTAGGCAAAAATATTAATGTGGTTAGACCTCATCCACTAATTGACTGTGAAGAAGCCTGAGGCTGCATTCAGACTGCAATACTTTCAGTTCAACTAAAGCGGCGCGTTGTATGTCCCCACACGGCGCGCTTGATGTTAATGACTTTTGTGGTTCAATTTCAATCCAAGTGTAGGACAAGAATCTTTCCCTTAAGGTCCACGCACATAGCACTAACTTCTTGCGGTCAGGTGTCGCTATTTTTGATCTTTCGTGTCGGCGCTTTGATGTATAAAGTGCTTTTTCAGTGAACTTTTTTGAATTTCGAGAGAAATCCAGCTCGAAATCAGTTGACAGCTTTACGACTGAAGATTGTGTAGATAAAAGTTCCCCTTCCTTTGTCAATTTGGTTGGGTCAGTCCCTCAAAAATCATTTAATGAGATTTCACTCTTGTTTCGTTCGGAAACAAAGATTGATTGATTGCTCTTTTAGTGTAATAAAATCTAGTGTTGTTCGCTCGCAGCCTTAATTAAGGTTAATATAATGATCTCCCTGACCCCCGTATCTCTCCCATTTTCTATTGTCAGTAAACCGCAAGTGGGGAGAAAAGAAGGGAATTCCAGGAACTCGGTTGAGCTTCAAAGTGGTCGGGTCTGTTTTGGCCTTGAGAAGAGAGAGTGGACCTTGCACAGCAAGGCACAAGAACTCCCTAATATCGACGGTATTCGCGGGATCAGCATGCAGCATCTCTCAGAATTATATGTGACGTTACAGTATTATGACATATTTTAAAAGCTTTTCTCCACTTTATTTTGGTTTTATGTGTTTTGGTAACGCAAATTCGAATTATTTTGCTTTTCATGGCTCATACAAAAATGAAACCACACACTATATTTGTAGTTTCATTGTAATTTGGGTCTGATGAATCTACTAGGGTTCTACGAATTTCGAATATATTCCTTAGTTCATTTTTTATTGTTGTATAATGTATATTGTTACACAATTAGCGGTTTTGTATGTATATTAGCGGACCCGAGAGGCGTTGTCCTGGCATCGACTCCAAAAAATCAAATAAATGTACATAAATATAATAATACGCAGGATAAATACTACGCTCTGAATTTAATTTCTTATTACAATTATATACGGAAATTATTTTTCACTTTGCAGTAGTTTTGAAGTCGGTTTTATTTTTGATAGAAAAGTGTATTTTTCTCTTTTTAGTTAAAAGTTACCGATTTTCTTGAGTCGGTTAATTAAAATTATAATACAGGAAGAATTATTGTAAATCATACACGTATGTAAGGAGTGGACATCGAGCACACTATCTCATTCTTCGAGAACCAGGGCTTAAATCTGGCGCCTTAGACCGCTCAGCCAATCTGTCAGCACTCTATTCAGAGAACTTATTCAACACTTTTAACTAGCGAAAAATCACTACATTTATTAGTTTTTGCCAAATTACTAAAAAAGTACTCAATCAAAATCGATGAAATGTGAATCTAAACCATTCTACAATCTACTGGAACACACACAAAAATATCAAACATTAAAATCGGACCAGTCGTTTAGGAGGAATTCAGCCACATACACACGCACAAAGGAATCATACATATAAAGATTTGCATTGGATACTTAATTTTAATTTTAAAATTGGTTTGGCTAGCAACAACTCCAAAAAATCAAATAAATGTACATAAATATAATAATACGCATGATAAATACTACGCTGTTAATTTAATTTCTTATTATAATTATGTAAAGAAATTATTTTTCACTTTGCAGTAGTTTTTGAAGTCGGTTCAATTTTTTATAGAAAACTTTATTTTTCTCTTCTTTGTTAAAATTAACGACTTTCTGAAGTCGGTTAATTAAAATAAAAATACAGAAAAAATATTGTAAATCATACACGTATGTCGGGAGTGGGGTTCGAACACACGATCGCTCTCTTCGAGAACCAGTACTTAAATCTGGCGCCTTAGACCGCTCAGCCAATCTCTCCGCACTCTATTCAGCAAATTTATTCAGCACTTTTAATTAGCGAAAAATCACTATTAGCGTTTGCCTAATTACTAAAAATCGTACCGTATCAATTTCGATGAAATGTAAATCTAAACCATTCTAGAATCCAATGAAACGCGCACAAAAAATTCCATTAAATCGATCCAGTCGTTTATGAGGAGTTCAGTCACATACACACGCACAGAAGAGTTATTTATATAAAGATTTGCATTGGATACTTAATTTTAATTTTGAATTTGGTTTGGCTTGCACCGACTCCAAAAAATAAAATAAATGTACATAAATATAATTATACGCATGATAAATACTACGCTCTTAATTTAATTTCCTAATACAATTATATTAGGAAGTTATTTTTCACTTTGGAGTAGTTTTTGAAGTCGGTTCTATTTTTGATAGAAAAGTTTATTTTTCTATTTTTAGTTAAAAGTTAAAGATTTTCTGAAGTTAGTTAATTAAAATTATAGTACAGAAAAATTTATTGCAAATCATACACGTACACCAAGAGCTGGGTTCGAACACACGATCTCTTTCTTCGAGAACCGAGCTTAAATCTGGCGCCTTAGACCGCTCGACCATTCCGTCTGCGCTCCATTGAGCGAACTTATTCAACACTTTTAATTAGTGAAAAATCACTGACTATTAGTTTTTGCCTAATTACTAAAAAGTACTGAATCAATTTCGATGAAATGTGAATCTAAACTAAACCATTGCCAAATCCACTGGAACACACGCAAAAAATTTCATTAAAATCGGTCCTTTCGTTTAGGAGAAGTTCAGTGACCTACAGACTTACAGAAGATTTATATTTATAAAGATCTGCATTGGATACTTAATTTTAATTTTGAAATTGGTTTGGCTTACACCGACTCCAAAAAATCAAACAAATGTACGTAAATATAATAATACGCATGATAAATACTACTCTCTTAACTTAATTTCTTAATACAATTATGTAAGGAAATTATTTTTCACTTTGCAGTAGTTTTTGAAGTCGGTTAAATTTTTTATAGAAAAGTTTATTTTTCTCTTTTTAGTTAAAAGTTAACGATTTTCTGAAGTCGGTTAATTAAATTACAATACAGAAAAAAATAGCGTAAATCATACACGTACGTCAGGAGGGGAGTTCGAACATAAAACCTCTTTCTTCACGAACCAGACTTCAAATCTGGCGCCCGTTCGGCCATTCCGTCCGCACTCGATACACCGAACTTATTCAACAGTTTTAATTAGCGAAAAATAACTAACTATTAGTTTTTGCCTAATTACTTAAAAAGTACTGAATCAATTTCGATGAAATGTGAATCTAAACTAAACCATTCTCGAGTCCACTGAAATACACACAAAAAATTTCATTAAAATCGGTCCAATCGTTTAGGAGGAGTTCAGTGACATACACATGCACAGAAGATTTATATATGTTGCGGCCAATACCCGGAGCCTGGCCAATTCTAGAACTGGCCGGCCAATACCCGAACTGGCCAAGCTTCCTGGCTAAAACCCGAAATGCATGAAATGAATAGCGTTTTTCGGGTTTTGGCCGGCCAATTCGCGAACTGGCCAGGAAGCCTTGGCCAACATCCGAACTATGGTGCATAGGTACCAATTTTTTTGTAATTAAGATAATGTAATAATGTACAGTAAAAAAGATTCCCATTGATTATATTGAAACGAAATATTTTTCTGTACCCAACTAAATTAACCTAAATAGTACACAATTCCCTTTCAATATCGAAATTAATTGATAAACCAAATACGATGACAATTACAAGTTAACCAGAAACTTTACTCGAGTTAGATCACGGACAGGCTGACGTCTAGACCATAGGTTCCCAACCTTTTCTGGGCCACCGCCCCCTTTACAAGAGAAAAAAATGCCAACGCCCCCTCCTCTTTTCCATAATAATTAATTATACAAAATGTTAAAATATTATTGTATATTATCTACATTTTATCTATCTATCATTCTATTGAGAATCACAAAGTAGAAGTTAATTAAAACGACCATCAAATGTAGTAAAAAATTGTTTATTAAAAGTTGAAAAATAAACACAAAACCAATAAGCATTAAAAAAAAAATCTATTGAAATGGTTGAGGCTAATGGAGTTTTAACAATTTGTTCATGTCGGATTCCAATTTATTTAACATCAGTCACAAATTGCCAGGTTCAAAGATGTCTGTTCTCTTTCTTAACAGTAAATTAGCTACTACACGGAACCCACTCTCAGCAAATCTGATGAAGGAATAGCAATTAAAATTTATTGTAGTGTCGCTCATAATCCAGGTTAGAGAACTATATATGAGGATCCCAGAAGCCAAGGGGTATAAGTGACAAAATTGAAAAAAATAAACTAAATACACAGACGACCTAAACATATGCTTTTTTCATTTCAGGTAAAGAAATATAAGTGATTTTCTTATTGTTTGCTGAGTTATAGAGGCAAACCAATTTTTTCGAAAAACAAACAATATTGATTAACTATACATTTAAAGAAAATTGTACTTTATTTTTTAACATTTATTGAAATAAGAGTTCAAAGACCAGAATGCAACAAGCAGAAATTTCCTATTTCAATTCACTCAATTATTATTGATGTTCGAATTTAACATCAATTATCTTTAAACTCAATTTACTCCAAATATAAATTTTGTCACTTGTACCCCTTGGCTTCTGGGGTCCTCATACGTTTTCTTAATTAGAACCCTTAGTATCTATTTCTGAATTTTACTTTTAGTTCTCGTTTGCTGTGAGTTCCACGATTTTCTCGTCTAAATATCATGATACTGCTGTACCTTCATTTGCGAAGTAAATATTCCTGTTTTCACAAACTGCGAATAATGTGGCAAAGAGGCTATATTCTCATTTACTTAGATTTCGTTTGAACATAAAAAGTTTACCCATACCCACAGAAGCAGATATGAGGTTTTTTGTTTTAATTAATTTCAACTCATCATTTTGTAATCATCTGATGCCTTATTAAAAATATTTGGGATGTTTAAATTTTGATTTAATTAAGGATTCTAAACAGATCTGTCAAATAATCGATGTCATCTTTTTAACGTAATCAGGTTTTAGTGTATTTTTACACCTCCGTTTTTAATTAAGTATAATACTGAATCAAATATATTGAAAAAAGTTTCAGACAAATACCTTTTCAAAGAAAACGAACTTCTGTATACAGCAACAAACAATTGTAATAATTGACAAGTCTGGCGCAAAGTGATAGTGGCAAGTGCACTACAAAGTGAAACAATTGTTTCACTTTGTTTTAAAATGATTTTCACTATAAAGTTGGCTAAATATCCTGTCATTCAATAAACTTCTTCTATTCATATTGACTACTCTAATACTGTAATGAAGCGACGTATACAGGTGTTCATTCAACAATTTTGAAACCAAATGTTGATAATGTGTATCAGAATGCACAGAGAATACATTTAGTACTGTTTGTTTCAAGCGTGTTAATGAAACCCTTATGATGTTCTGTCGTTGCTGGAGCAACATCATTAGCAAGATATTATGAAAAGGAATTTCTCTTGGACTAACTTCATTGTATTAAATATCGATTCTCTCTTCGTATTAGTTTCCAAATTTTTAGCAAATAATAAAATATTTCTTGACATTTTTTTTCTTTTATGAGCTTTTGTTATTTGCTAACGCTGATCCATCGAGTTGCATGGAATATTTTCAGGTCCTGAAAATCATAATACTAATAGTATTATGATATATTTTAATGCCTTTAGCCATCTATTCTTCTTTGTACCGAACTATTACTCAATATTTTTTCTCATGATATCTGGCGATTTCTTATGATGAAGAACATTTTTTATATCTCTCACTGCCGGCAAAATTAATTTCTTGCCGTTTGTGTGCGGTTTCTACACTTTTGTTATTAACAATATATTATTATATGATGCTCGTAGTCCGTCATTTTATTTAGAAGACGACAGAAAAGGTTTGAAATAGTTGACATTTCTAAATTTTTCTTTTCTAGTCTGTAAAATAGGACATACCTTTTCCAGAGCTGCCAAGGCCCTCTCCGACTTTTTCGATACCACTATTTTAATTCAGAAAATGTTTCTTTATTTAATTTTAACATTTGGGTGATTTAAAATAACCATATTTTCACTAAGATAATAGTGGTGTACAAAAAGTTGGAGGCTTGACAGCTCAGCTTTTCTATAAGTCCTCATTTTTTCAAATGCTTTTGTTGCCTAGAAGGCTTCATTGCTTCATTTGAAAAACATTTTTTGACAAATTAAGCACATAGGTAACGAGTGATTTGTAGGAGAGTACGTAGATCAATATTTCAAATACTCAATATTGTACTGACGCCATTTTTTCTTTAAGATATTTTGAAATAAATTTTTCCCTGTTTAAGTAAATTTAAATTTGTACAAATTTATAAGCATAATGATTTCTATCACTTTCACTACGAAAAGACAAATTTCTTCAATTGATTCATATCACGGGTTCGTTTGAAAATCTCTGTTCAGACATATGTAGTCATACTTCAGAATTTTTTTGAAATACATGTTAATAAAAAAAGAACTATGTTTAAAACTTTCAGGCAACTAATTATATCGAATATTGTATTCTACAATTTTTGAATTCATAATGATTTTTAATATGAGTCATAGTGACTTTTCGTGTTCCACTGTGAAATTTTGACATTCATGAAATAACTGCAGCTACAATGTTTTTAGCTTGATATAATAACATTTTGTTCTCCGCGATTTCAGTCCTTTTTCGTCTTCCAGGGCGATATTTTTGACACTAGTAAAATAAATTTAACCATCGATCTAGGTTCGTCTACATAAATTTCCATTTAAAGGTGCAACTAAGTTTACTTCACGGACCGGGCAATGCAGAGGAGATCAACTATTTTCATTATATAATTCCTATATAGGCGAGTAAGACATGACCGCCCCCCTTGACTGTCCTAACGCCCCCCATTTTTCTCCAGACCCGCTACCGCCCCCCTGGTAGGCTCCAGCGCCCACTGGTGGGGGGGCGGTACCGCCCCCGTTGGGAACCTATGGTCTAGACTATTTGAATTCATAGACTCTTTCAATTATATTAGAAAGGATTAAGCCGAGTGCTTATATCTATTTCGCGAATTGGCCAATCGCATCTGGCCAGTTCGCGAATTGGCCAATTGCATCTGGCCAGTTCGTGAATTGGCTGGCCAATTCTAGAATTGGCCAGTCATTTTTTAACGTTGTTGGCCAATTCGGGAATTGGCCGGCCTGTTCTAGAATTGGCCAATTTCGGCTATTGGCTGCAACATATATATATAGGTATATAACCATTTATTGTAAAATAATATATATCAATAAAATATGTAAAAAGGGATTAAAAGGAATATATTCGAAATTTGCAGAACCATACTGGATTCATCATATATATATATATATATATATATATATATATTGTAAGGTACCCTGGGGTAATAACGCCACGTTAAGGTTCTACCAATTTTCACGGCTTAGTTTTAGATTGTATTTTTCAAACAAATATAGGATCTGATACAGCAACTCTTTGACTATCTATATAAAATAAAATAATTTAACAGATATGTATTCATAAAATGTAATGGCGTTTTTTCTTGACCAATGCTATTTGGCGTTATTACCCACCTATATGGGTAATAACGCCATGCAAACAAAACTATGAAATAAGATGGAATAATTGCATGTAGATAGCCCAATTCTAAAAATACAAACTCTACAAACTTAGAAATTGACAAACTGCATTCTAAGCTATTGAAAATGTTCAATTTTTTGTGAAAGTGTAAGAAAAATAAAGGTGTGGTGTGGGAGGAGGGGATGAGGCAAAAGATTATCAGACCGTGAGCTTCTTTTTGCTTAAAAAGGACCGCTTAAATAGAAATATGAGAAACATTGGACAGTTTTTACTGAGTTTATTTGAATCAGTATTTAGGATATAGCTCGGCCACTGTAGGGAATCAACCGGGGTACTAAAGTCAAGGATTGGCGTTATTACCCCGGTATAGTTATTGCGCAGTACATTTTAAATTACAAATTATCTAGAGAAGATATCCAAAATCTTCAACAATATTTTAAAAGTACATGAAATGCACTACAAATTTATATAATTAACAAAGTATTTCCGGATAAAAAGATAGTCTTCACATCACAAAACATATCTCGCAAATTTTAGATCAAGCGTTAATTTTAGTTGTTTGTAAAAACAATAAGACCTAAAAATGAAACAAATTAACTTGAAGCTGTTTTTTGCGATTTATATGACTCAAAACCCTTCTGCGCACAGCACATGGGTGTCATTTACCTGATTATTTCACAATTATGCAAAATATAGGCACTTGGCGTTATTACCCCGCCTGGCGTTATTACCCCAGGGTACCTTATATAATACGATGTACAGTTATAGACCGGGAGATACATGTTCTTTTTAGTGACTTCTGATCTAAAAGTTTTATACACTAAATTGTTTTTTAATTTATAAAAAGCATACATTAATTTTCTTTGATTAATATAAATTAGGCAAAATTTTATAAAATATATTTTTTGCTAAAATTCAAATAAAGAAATATTAATAATGCAGATACAATACTAACGGAGACATATGTTTTTTTATTTTTTTTCTATCCATCATGTTGTTATTTAGTTAATTTAGTAAAATAGCTTTAAAAACAAAAATAAAAGTTATAAAAAGAAAATGATTTCTTCGAGCAAAATTAAAAAAATATACATACTTAGACATTAAAAAAAAACCTATTTCCAATGATTTCTTATATTAACAGCAAAAGATAAAATAAGTAGCGAAAATAAATACTTTTCAAATTAGGTTTTACATTTAGACTGCTATACATAAAAAGTTTTTTAAAACCAATATTGTATTTCTAAAATTATTTTTATTTTCTTTTTTGATGAACGAAGAAAAATAATAATTCTGTTTCAAATGTTTTAAAACTGAAAAAAAAAATTACTGCGAGAATTGAAAATTGCTTAAAAAAACTAATACGTAATTGAATTATGAAAACATATTTATATTTTTCTAAGTACTTTATTAGTTTGTTCATAAAAAGTTCCTTTGAGGAGATTATTATTTTACTTTTGATTTTTTTGCTCTGTAAAAGAATATTTTTTAAGACATGTTTTAAAAATTAATACCTTTCGGTTTTGTTATTATTTGTGTAGAAATATTTCTTTTGCCTTAAATCCTATTATGCGTTGAAAAATAATACAGCAATAAATTATCAATTTTTAACAATTATGTTTCTCTTTTTCATAAAATGCCGCAAAAAAAAGTAAAATTTAACATGCAGGTAGTAAGATGTCATGAAAGTTCATAAAAAAACGTTTTTATGGAATATTTTAAGTATCATGACGAAAATATTTTAAACTATTTTACTCAATTAATAAGAAATTGTTTTTTAAGAAAACATACCTACTCACTATGACCATTTTTTTTCACCCAGCCCTCTCGCTTTAGGAAATTCCGATTAAAATGCCCACTTTGACAGGCTTTTCTGGAATCCATTATGCCTTTATTAAAAAATCGCCAATTATAGCACATTGTATAGTTTGTGTATAAGAGAATTTGTCAATTTGATACTCTTCAAGGTTGCTTGTATTTATGACGGCCAATTATTAACACAAGGGATATAGATTCTAATCGGGGTGGAGTGCGCTTCTAGGCAGTGGCTCAGCCAGAATTCGGTTCTAGGTGAGGAGTTGGGTTTCTCATAAAGGTGACTGCTGATTATTTGAATCGCCAGATAATACAATCAATACTAATTAGAATATTCACTGTATAATATTTAAACTGAAAGAGAATCTGTGTGGCAGGAAATCATCATTATTTTAGCATAATGCGTCTCAGAAAAGTGATTTAATTCAAATAACCAATTTTTACTTAACTAATCTATGTAATATGCACTTTCACAATTTTAAGTAGAATTATCGCTATTTAATTGAATCCTTTTATTATATAAAATCTCATTCAATAAAGCGATGGTTTCCGAAAAGCGCCAAAACATTTAAATATTAAGTTTGGTTTTGTTTCATATAAGCCGCATTTATAGTGATCTTTTTTTGCTCTGGGAGGGGTTTAATCCCCAAAACCACCCCCTTGGCAGTGCCATTGCTTCTATGGGGTCTTCTTAAGGGAATCTAACCCGTGTGTATGCCAAGAAATACAAGGATCGAACACAACAATGTCGAACGATTAGACCGATGGGCGTGATCGGCATCGAACTCAGCACCTCCTGTCTACCAGCTTCGAGTGCAGAACCTCTTGATCACTCCAGGGGCCTGATGCGCTTCAGAAGAAAAATGAATTTAACAATAAGTAAGAAAAAAAGAAGTTTTGTTTTGTTTGATTGATTGTATTTATCCTGGCCAATTATCTACACTAGAGATATAGGCCCTGGGGGGAGGGGTGTCCTCTGTGGGGGTCTTTATAAGGGAACCTACCCGGTATTTACGCAAGGAAATTCAGGGTTCGAAGAAAACCACGGAAAACTTCGAACGGTTATGCCGACCGTCGTGATTAGGTTCGAACCCAGCACCTACCAGTTTGGAGGTCAGAACCTCTCGGGTACTGTTGGGGCGAAAAGAAGTTTGAATTTGAATGCTCAATTTTTGTGTGAACTATTTTTGAAAGTCTCTCTCTTTTTTTCTTTTCTCTCTTTTTTTAAAATCACAAAATAACTCTATAACATATACTTAATTGTTATTCAAGTGTTAAAAACTTACCAACTGCTCATACGGTGTATAATTTGAAAAATACAGACATAATTATGAAATTATTACATATATAATTATAAAATTCTAATATACATGTATAATTATAAAATTATTACACATATGATTAAAAAATTCTAATATACTTGTGTAATTATAAAATTATAATAAACATATATAATCATAAAATTATAATAAACATATATAATTATAAAATTATATATGTATCACCGATGCTGGGTTCATTTGCATTTCATGTTACGCCGCAGGTTTGTGTACTCATGTTTAGAAGTATCCATTTTGTGTTGCAGTTTAAGTGTGAGTTTAAGTGGAGGCATTTGAGACCTGTAGCAAAGACGCTGTTGCCCCAAATTAGACGTCCATAAAACGCATTTAACACGCGCTAACTAGCGATCACATCCACCCAAAACCCGATGCTGTAGTTACAGTCTTACCAACATATGTGAGAGTATGATGCGAAGCTGGGCATTGTCCTCGTAGTTTAAATGGTAAAGTAGTGGAGTGCTATTCTATAGGTTCCGGGTTCGATCACTAATTTGGCTATTTTTCACTCTGCTGCATTTACGCTTAACTGGAAATGTGAGAATTCACTTATTAGTTATTTTCGTATTCTTTTAATACATAAAATTATAAAAAAGTGCATTTATTAAAAAAATATTTTTACAATTTAAAAATAAAAATGAAGAAATATTCTAGATTGAAGTAGAGAGAAAACTACGTATAGTAGAACCTCGATTAACCAAGCTAGAATTATGGGTTCTACTTTTTTTTTTTTTTTTTTTTTTGCTTGATATGCAATTTTTTTTATGATTAAAATTTTTCAATGAGTTGTTTTTGTTAAATTGCGGAAGTGGTATCAAATATGCAGGATTAAACAAACTCTTTTAAATTTCTTTAACGAAAATTATTAATTATTTGAATTGATATATATATATATATATTAATATTACAGCTATCATAATTGTTTTTTAAATAATAATTTTTTAATATTTATGTTAAAATTAACCTGAAACAATTAATGATTTATTTTTCTTAGTTTATAGAAAATTCTGAACTATATCTAGAACTACTTTTCATATTATATTCTTCTTTTTTAATTTAACATTTTCAGAAAGGCAAATGTTTCTTAATCTATCAATAGATAAGATAATCTGGAAAAAAATATATGTAGTAACCTCTTCTAAGCCATTGAAAATTTAGAAGCGCGTTAATTATAATTGAAGTTAATATATTTTCGTAATTTAAAGTAATGTTTACTCATCATTGAGAAATTTACGGTTTCAAATACAGTAAAACCTCCAAAGTTGACCACCTCTTTATGTTGACCACCTCTCTCTTTATGTTGACCGAAATTTATTAGTTTGAATGGTCGCAATGCATTTTCAATAGAGAATCAACTCTCTATGTTGACCACCTCCGTAAGTTGTATGTTGACGTTTTTTTAGTGGGTGGGTTCTACTCTCTGTAACTTGACCACTGATGTTTTCTTGAATTTGCTTTTTCCTCCGTTTTTTCTTCCACGTTATATCACAATTGATAAAAAGTAGTGGGAGAGCATGTTTGAAGAATTTACGATTCTATATTTAATTTCACGTATTGCATAAAGTTTTGTGTTCACCATTTGTAAATAATCATATTCATGATATTTTTTGTACATTATTATTAAATCGAAATATACATTATGTATATAGTTACAGATGAGCATAATAAGTTGCTTTGTTAGAACTCATGATTCTAAATAACAATTAGTATTTTAGCAACTCTTTTCTTTTTAACACTGAACTAACATTTTATTTTCTTCCACTTTTCGAAGATCAAGAAATAATGCAGTCTATTACTGCGTTCTAATTTTACATTACAGGAACTAAAAGAAAAAGAATTTTTTTTTTAATATCAATTATCTAGTAAGTCACATGACCCCTAGCGCCTGCCATCTGGTTGAGAAATGAAGGAATTGCCGAAATACACAGGTGAAATATATTCTGTTGTTTTTTCTGCATATCGCGTTGTAACGGGACCGGTCGTTTATTTGCGAATTTTCATTAAAAATTAGCAAAGAAAAGCTATAAACTAACTTAATTTAAAGGAGAAAGTGGATCTACTCTATTTTCTGGAAAGCAGCAGCCAAAGAAAATCAGCGGAAAAATTTGGTGTGAGAAAGACAACTGTGAGCAACATTTTAAAACGCAAGGCAGAATATATGGAAAGATACCTTTCCGAAAACGGGGAACTCCAAAGAAAAAGCAGAAAAACATGCCTCGACGCTGTGAACGAAGCTACGTTTCGTTGGTTTAAAGAGATGAGATCAATCAATGCAAGAATATCAGGACCAAGATCAGGAATATCAGGACCAGCAAGAATATGATTTCAGGAAGTATAAAAAAAATTGCAAAAGAATTTCAAATCGGACTTCCAAACATTAGCAGGTTGGCTTGAAAAATTCAAACTACGATACGAGATTTCTCAAAAAGTTTTATTTGGGGAATCGAATGAGTTTTCAGCTGAAGTGGTGGAGAAGTTTATTGAAAAATTCCCAGAGTTTGCTAAAGGTTATAAGGATGATGACATCTTTAATACTGATGAGTGCGGTCTCTTCTTTAAAGCAATGCCTGTTAGAAGTTTAGTAATGAAGGATGATATTTGCAAAAGAGGAAAACTTTCAAAACTGCGTTTTATTGTTCTTCTATGTGATAGTATGACTGGGGAAAAATTGAAGCCTATGGTGATCGGCAAATACGCTAAACCTCGTGCATTTAAAAATGTAAAATCAGAAGACCTTCTTGTTTTTTGGAGAGCAAACAGGTCTGCTTGGATGTCTAGTGCTTTGTTCGAAGAATGGATTAGAGGAATTCACGCAGAAATTAGGAGAAAGAAACGGTCTGCTTTTCGTGGACTACTGCCGCTGCCACCCGGAAGTGAATAATATCAGAAATGTGAAGCTAAAATTTTTGCCCCCAAACACAACTTCGAAAACACAACCTTTAGATCAAGGCATTATTCAGTCCTTCAAAGTGCACTACAGCGCTCAACTTCTGGAATGTGTGATTATGAAAGCTCAAACCTGTGGTCCTTCTGCATTGGCATCGTCAACAGCTGCGTCAGTAAATGCTTTGAATGCCGTTCATTGGATTAATTCTGCTTGGAATAAAGTTACGCAAACTACGATTAAGAACTGTTTTAAGAAAGCTGGATTCTTTACAGTTACAACATCGGTGCAAGAGGATGAGCTTCCTTTGCCAGTTGGAGTTGTTTTTGAAAATTATGTTAATATGGATGATGAGTTAGCAACATCTGCTGAACCAGACCAAGAGACAATCTTGAATGAGATACTTTCTGAAACTAGGCACAGCGAGGACTCTAAGGTACAAGAAATGGATGGCATAGAAGATGATGATCCAAGGGACGACGAAACTGAAAAGTACCCAACTCTGAAGGAAGATGATGTAAAGTGCATGATGGAGCAACTTAAAGATTTCGCTGCAGAAAAATGGCCAAGCATGCTTAATGGACTTGTAAACTATAAAAGTGCTTTTTGTAGTTACTTAATGAACAAAAAGAGGACTCAAACAAAAATCGAATTATTCTTTTAAAAACTGTAAAAATGTGCTGAATCTTCAGTAAAAATAAAAATTAGTAAGTGCTAATTTTATTTTTTAACTTTTTCGTAAAGATATTAGAAAAGTTTACTAAATTTTTGCTATTATTGTACTAAATATTTTCTAAAAATTCCGTAAGTTGACAACCTCCGTACATTGACCACTTAGTTACAGTCCCTTGGGTGGTCAACTTATGGAGGTTCTACTGTATAATAAATGTGACAAATGTACCATGTTTAAAATTTAACATATTTTCAATTATCGTAACAAGGTAGAACCCGTCAAATTTTGAGGAAAGAAAATTTTTAAGAAGGAACTGTTTCATTGATTTATAATAAGCCAATAAGCCTACAAAATTAGTTATAGTAAAAAATGTACCATATATTGATAAGTCTAACTCTTAAACAAATCATATTTAAGTTAAAATTAACAAAATACTAATTCTAAAACACTCAGTTGTAGAAACTGTTAAAATTAAAATTTAATCGTCTATGTAAACAGTAAAAAATAATAAAGATCGGTTATTATGATAAAGTTATCAATTAGGTATTCCAAAATGAAATAAAGAAAAAATTATTCATCTTTAACTTAATGATGGAATTATTTTGCTGTGTAATCTAAATCCGACATCATTTTCACCATATTAAAATTTACAATTGCACTTTTTGTATCTATATTCAACTTTACAAATTGGCATTTTAATTTGATCATTTTGATTCAAAACTTGAAAACTCGATGCTGTTAGTTGAAACAAATACTAAACTGTTGACATTCTTTTAAATGTAAATCAAATTTTTAAATGAATCAAAATTCACCGGGTACATATTTAAATTTATTTTTTCCCTTTTAATGAGAAAATGGCAACAGAAAGATACAGTAATCAATTTGTTTTCCCTTTTTTCCTTTGCTTTTCATAGAAATGGTGTACTCTCGTTGCCACAATTTGAAAAGCGGTATTAGAAACTAAAAAAAATTAATATTTAAAAAATAAATTAAGATACATTTTTCAACTAAATTGCATTTAAAAGTACATTTTTACCCTATACGATGGTGTGAAAATTTAAAATGTGCGATGTCTGCAGTTAAAAAATATGCAGTAGCAAAAATTGCAACACCGAAATTTCATTTAAAATTTGAAAGTGTTGCCATTCATAAAATGACGTATGCGTTACGCACAGATACATTTGGCCTATAGAATATAGATATATAATATAATTGACTACGACGCCTTTCTTTAAAGAAATATAACAGAAAATTCAATTTACAGAATTATATAAAAACAAAGCAGATTTATTAAACATTTTTCTATGCAGTAATAGCAATTAATAAATGCAATAAAGGAGTTTCTTATTGAAAAAATTGCTTTACATACATATGGCTTATAAATGAACATGTAAATTTTTCGTACATAATATTTCTTTTAATGTTTAATAGTACATAGTGAGAATAAATTTCCTATTACTTGATTCCGATTTTTTAGAAATGCGATTATTTTGCGATCTATTTCATTTTTCAATACTATGTTGATGATTAAAAAGATATAATCTCAGAAAAATATGCAAGTTCACCGTAGCATTACATTAAAACTTTTTATTTATTTTTTGTGGGTTCTGCATTTTTCTCCTTGATAAGCATTTTTTTTCTTTCTCATTAATTTTTTTTCAATTATTTGTTTTTCTTAAATGGTGGTAATGGTATTGAATAGATACAATTCATCAATTCTTTAAACTCTTTTAATGAAATTTATTATTTTAATCAATATATGTTTCTAAAATAAGAATTATTTTTTTAAAGCACTCATAGTTATATTTTAAATAATAAAAATTGTATGTTAAAATTGACTTGAAACAATGAACGATTTTTTATTTTATTTTATTTATTTATTTTATTTTTTTTTTTTGTTTGTAGAAAATTCTGAACAATATCAAGAGCTACATCATCAATTTATTTTTTATATTACTTTTTTTCTTCAATTCAACATTTTCAGAAAGGAAAGTATATCTTAATCTATCAAAAGATACGATTACCAATAATAAAAATATACAGTAACCTCTTCTAAGTCATCTACAATTTCGAAAACCGTTACTTATATTTTGCAATTAATATATTTTTTATATAAAAAATCTTTAGTTTTACAGAGAAGTATAATAAATTAATAGTTTCAACAGAGATATGTATTCTTAAATTATATGATATAAATATTTAAAACATGCAGTAATATTTTCCACGATATCCACAAAATCTCTACAGAAAACATTATGTTAACTAAATTACAAATCATATAAAAAAATAACGTTTTATTACGACGTTTAAACATTAACATAGTTTTCGATTATTGTAAAACTATAATTGACTGCAGTGCCTTTCTTCAAACTAACAGAATACAAAATTCAATTTACAGAATAGTACTAAAAATGGCTTTATTAAACATTTTTCTATATGATAGTAAAAAAACTAATGAAATAAAAGAATTTCCTATTGAAAAAAATTCTTTACTTATATGAATTGAAATGAAATGTTCGAATTTTTTTTTTACATTTGTCGTATACCATATTTTTTTAATGTTCATAGCACTTGCTAAGAATAAATTGCCTATTATTTGATTTCGATTTTTTAGGAATGCGATTATTTTACGAGAAATTCGGTTTTTCTAAAATATGTTGATAATTAAAAGATTTAATCTTAGAAAAAAAAAATTCCAACGTAAGCGTTATATTAAAAATATCTTTTTTTCTTTGTAGATTCTGATTTTTCTACTTAATATGCAATTTTTTTCCTTCTGATTAAATTTTTTCAATGATTTTATTTTTTTAAATAGTGGTAATGTTATGATATAATTAGGTTTCAACAAATTCTTTTAAATTGCTTTGATTAAATTTATTAATTATTTTAATCGATAAGTACTTTTATTTAAAAACCATCATAGTTGGTTTTTAAGTATTAATAGTGTAACATTTATGTTAAAATTAACCTAAACTAATTAACGATTTTTTATTGTTTGTTTGATAGGAAATTCTGAAAAAAGTCTAGAGCTTGTTTATCAATTTACTTTTTATTATACCTTCTTTTTTTTTTTTTTTTCAACATTTTCAGAAAGGCAAATATTTCTTAATTTCACGAAAGATAAAATCACCAGGATTTAAAATATACATTATCCTTTTCGAAGTCATCCAGAATTTCGAAACGCGTTTCTGGCATTTTGAAATTAATATATTTTTGAAATTTAAAGAAACGTTTACTCCAGTTTCGCAGACATATATGAAAAATTAACAGTAATAGACATTAATATTAAAATTAATATTAATTTCATATTTTAGCATGTATAGATTAAAATACGTACCTGAAAAAATTTAAAGAACTGAGAAGAATTCTAAAAATTAAAATTCTAGTAGGCTAGTTCCACGGGTTTTGTAGTGTAAGTCACATTACCTTATAATTGCTATGCTTGTTTGCCACCGTTATTTTCGAAAAGTTTGCTTGGCCTTATTCAATTAATGAGAATGTGCCGATAAAATAAATCCTATTTTTTCGTACTAAAATACTGGTAGCCAAAAATCGTAGCCTGTGATTTACACTACAAGTACTCACGGAAATAGCCAGTACACAAAGCTTCCAATGGCAACTATATTTTTATAATCTGTTCGCACCAGAATTGCTCAAATATGTCTTTCAAAGAATATTTCTCTTGAATATGTTGTCACAGGGTCTGTTAAGGATGTCTATATTGAGAAGGTTCTGCCAGTTAGAATTAAAAAATAATCGCCTGCGACAGGTCTGAGTAATAAATGTAATTAACATTTTTTAAGTAGCCCCAAAATGTTTCTGAAAATCTGTGCAGACAAAATAAACTTTCTATTTTAAATCTGAAAAATACATTATGTTTCTGATATTTCTGCGAATAAAAAATTATTTTCAAAATTGTGGGTAACTTGGAACAGATTATTATACACTTTCGCCTACATTAATTGCATAGTCATAGATTAAGAAATATTTGTCTTTTTTTTAAATTGTTGAATTAGATATTGTGATTTATTATCGTGATTCGACACAAATCGTGGGTTTCTGTCAAGTTGATGAAACTTTTATATGATAAATTTTGTCATAAACGCTTCATAATTTTTGTGGTGAGAATCTAAACTCTTATGTTATTGTATTTAAAACATCCCGAACACCTAAGAACGTTAATTTACGCTTGGCAGTTAAATCAGTTAGTTATTGTATAATAATAAAGACATGATTGAAAAGATCTGGTCTGGGTTGACACTATACATTTTAAATATCATGCTGCGCAAAGATATTTTAATTGCTGCTTTTTCACGATTATAGACCGGGAGGCGTCAGCACAGACAATCACCTCATCGACTTAAAGGATGAAATTCTAGGATTAAATAAATCTTGATTCGTATATGTCAGGTTCTGAGAAAACATCTGCTGTGGAACTGTTATTTGTTATATTAATATCTTATGTATTGTATGGGCTGTGTACTTCTCACACCAGTAAATAGAAAGATAAATAAGCAATATTTTTTACGAGACAAATTCCTCAGTAAATTAAGATAAAAGTTATTCTTCTTTTAAAAGAGGTGGGAAACCCAAAATTTCATTTTTATTAAAGAAAATATTTTGGGCATTAAAGGGTTAAGAAACAACCTTTGTATGCATTTACATCTTAATCACCATGTCAAAATCCAAGTTTATTTTTCAAGGATCTACCATCTCTCGAGAGGTAGTGGCACTGTGATAAAATGCCTACGTTAAAAAAGGGACTGTCACCAATAATTTGCCAACGTTGATTTTGAAATCAGTTTCATATTTCCTAATATTCTATAGAAATGTAATTTAGAAAAAATTCAAAGGCTTTTTTAGAACATTTATTGTTGCTGCTTACCTCAGGAGTTAGTGGAACCGACATAGAACGTAGACTATAAAGAATCAGAAAGCGTCACCATTGATTCGAAACCATTATATTTATAATTGATTTATTACTTCCTGAACTTGCATAGGAATCATAGTTTCGCTCCGTCCCTTCGCTTCACAACTTTTAAATTTCAAATTCACTCCCGACTGTTCTTAGAAGATATTTATATTTTATAAGTAACCCCACGCCAATGACATACTTAAAGTTTCTAGATCCCTAAGTGCAATAGAAATCACCGTTTTGAATATTTTTGGCTTCTGCAACTATCTGTTGATGGTGTCGTCGACAGAAAATGTAGCTTACATTTGATATGTTTTAACAGCTTCTATCGCCACCACTTTATTTTTGAAATCGGTTTGATACGTGCTGATGCAAATTAAACTGTTAGAAATTGCCATTCAGAACGTTTTTACAATTTTAAAAATTTGCTGCATTTATTGCATCGTCACTCTACCTCATTTATAGACTATCTTTATTCTGAAGTGAATGCTTAATTATATAGTCAAAAAACCGATTTTATCAAAGCGATCGTGTGATGATGCAGCAAATCTTGCAGATTTTTAACAGTGTATTATTTTTGCGCATTTTCACCCCTCTTCAATTTTATTTTTAAGGAAATGATGGTAGAGATCACTTGTATCTTATAAGTCACTAGCATGCAAAATTTCATGATTCCGGGCTTTTCAGTAACACAAAAATCGCATTTTTAGAGCGTTTTTTGCTCCTACATCGCATTTGGGCTAATGATATCGACATAAGATGTGATGTAAGTCGGAGCAAAAACTGTTACTATAATTTTGAACAAAATTATTATTTATCAGTTCGTTACATCCCCAGATTGTTTAAAAAACGTTATTAAGAACATTTTTAGAACGTTTTTCGAGCATTTTAACTCTTTTTACATTTTGTATTTTTGGCAAATGTTCGGAGTGACCCGGATCTGTCCCCAAGTTTGGTTCGAAATTGGCAATATATCGTCGAATCTAGAGACCAAATTACATGCGAAATGTTATGCCAATTCGGCAAGATTGCTTACAGATGGCCTTTTTATATTTCTTATTTATTATCAAATGTTTTAAGTTATCATTTATAACTTATAAGGAATTAACATACCAAATTTTACCCAATAAAATCATTTAACATACCAAACTTGGCTGTTTTTATACCCTTCAGTAACACGAACTTCGAATTTTTGGAATAAATTTCTCTCCTGCACTCCCTATGAATTAGTGACATGGACATAAGACATAGCCTACATTTGATTCGGGGAAAACACCATCATTTTGGTACCATTACTTTTGAAATCGGTTCTGTTTTTTCGGAGAATAGCCTCTACAAATAAATAAACTTTGCCTCTTTATAATATAAATAAAGATAATGAAAAACTTTGGTTTCGTTTTCGTTAAACCATTTTCTAAGCTCATAAATAGCAAAATAAAGAACATAACTAAGAGAAATAGCGAAAACTTAATGCGAATGCAAAGAGTTAAACAATAATCACACCACCATTTTACTTACTGTGACATCACAAGAATACTGTAGAATTTGAAACAAAAGCACGAACTCTATTTTGTGATTATCGAATTTATCAAATTACAAGTTAATTGGAACAATGAGATCTCTTGAAATTTGTCACTAGAATAAAAAATAAAAATTGCTTTACATTTCAATCTATGCATCTACATTATTGCATGATTTTATGCAAAATTAAGCACATCAAAAAAGTTTAAATCCCTAATATAAAATTGCATTTCATTAACACGCGATTGATTCACTTAATATAGAAAATAATAATGAACAGTATCAAATCAACAAACGTCCACGAAATGCTGCAAAATATTTTACTAAAATGGTGCTTCATAAAAAATATTAAAAATTATTAGATTTTACTTAAAGAAATGATACTCAAATTTCACGATATTAAATCTTAAGTTCTCTTAGGTAAATAACGAAATGGATATATCATATCCTAAAGAAATTCTGTCGCATTTTTAATTTTTTCCATTTAAAAATGCTTCAAAAATTAATGGAAGAGCAATTTTATTTAGGGGAAGATGGGGATACTTGAGCCATTTTTTGAATTTTAATTTTTTTAAATTTTTTATATTTTTTTAGAATAAAATAAAATATTGAAAATGAAAATTTGATATTTTTCCTTCAACTAAAAACCACTTTCAATAAATTTTGAACTATTTTTCTATGTATAATAAATGTTTATTTTTTGTTTTACATCATGGCTCAAGTATCCCCATGGCGGGGATACTTGAGCCATAGTGAAGGGATACTTGAGCCACTACGGAAAAATACCTACAAAAGTAATTTTTTTCGCTTTATTTTTGCAGAATGATAAATTATGAAACATAAAGTCCTTCCAAACCAATTGAGAAAACAAAGTTAGTAATACGATCATTTTTTGTCGCTAGAACTGGTTGTCAAATGATAATTTCAACTTGAGTTATAACGATGGTAGAAACTCCCTCAGTTCAGAGCCATTTAAATTTGGAATCTGCTATTCTTCGGGCAAATTTCATTTTCAAAATATTAAGTGCTTATCCAACAAATATTTTTAGTTTTCTTTCTGGCATATTTTATTAGTAACCAACCATCAATAGAAGGTTTTCTTTTCACATCATCACCATCATTGACAGAATTTTCCTCTAATGATAATGTCGAACTCATGCTTTTAATTTAATAGCTGTCGGAATTTAAGCCAGATGTATCATTCTACTATTTCAAACACTTTTTTGATTTCACAGGAAAAGATTTTGTCTTATTCTTTGGCTCCATGCAGGTAAGTTTGAACTGGGATTTTTATTGCTTTTCTTGTTTTTTGTGCGCTCTTTTTACTAATTTTTCTTCAATTTTCTTAGTTAAAAAAAATTACAGCAACAGAGGTTACGATTTCAATATAAGATATTAATCTTAATATGTTGTATTAAAAAATAAAAATTTTAATATGTTGGACCTAACTAATTAAAGTATTAGAGATTACAGCCTGTAAAACAGTTTTAAAAAGTTATTTTAATTTAATAAAAGTTAGATTGAAAACTATGTTTACATTTATCTAGACAGGCTATTTTGCTAGTCAAAATGAAAATTAAAATGGATATTTTCATTTAAAAAATATACATTTTTAAACATTTTTAAGTCGTTATTTTTTTAAGAAAAATAAAATAAAATGAAAAATTATTCTCTCTTTTATCCAGAAAAAAATCTATTAGTGAATATAAGGAAGGAATTTTATTTTTTGTTTGTTTCTCCTATGTTTAATTTCTAGTGGGGAGGGTTGAGACTTGGCTCAAGTATCCCCACTCTCACTGGCTCAAGTATCCCCACTACCACTAGTTTTGTTTCCCAGAGTTTTACTAAATAAAGCATGCAGCTATTAGAACTATTTTAGATTCAAAATACAATTGAAATTATCCTTATTAAATTTATGTATATAGTTGCAACTTTAAACAAAACTTTGATTACAAAAAAACAAAAAAAACATGTACCCGAAAATTTACTTCAGATAGGGAAAAGACAACTATTGATCACTATACTTTCAAAATGGTAATAAGATGTGTGATTTCTTTTTTACATGTTCAGAACTATAAATGTGTTAACATATTGGCAGTTTTAGAAAGAAAAATTAACCAACTGTAGAGATAATAGGGGTGGCTCAAGTATCCCCTATGCTCAAGTATCCCCACTCTCCCCTATATAAATGATATTTTTCATGAAACGAAATATTTTAGTCGAAAACGTTTTTATCACATATTGAAAAAATAATTAATTCGATAAAAATTTTAAGCTAAAATAAATAGATTCAGAGTAAAATTTTAGTATTCCATGCTTCCTAATATATTAGAGTATTATTTATTTTACACAGGGAAAATTTTATTTTTTTAATTTTAAATAAACAAAATATTACAGGCGTATTTGAAAAAAATGCGTAAAAAATATTAGCAAAATGCATATCCATGCATTGGAATCAATTTAGCAATATCTATTTGAAAAATTGATTGTTTACGCATTAAACGCTTTCTAAAAGATGCATTAATAAGTGATGAGTTACACAAAATAATGATAGATATGCATGATAATATTTTACTACGAGTTTTTAATGTAACAGAATGATATTCTACTGATGGTAATTTATGAGTTATTTTGTAAAGGAATTGAAATTTGGATTTTTTAGAATTTAATGGACATTATCAGTATTTCATTTTTTTATAGTTTGCAGAGAGTAAAAGAATTGTAGTATTAGATTTTAAACAAACAACTCGTTCAAAATTGACACGGGATATAAAATTTTGGTGTTATATTTAATGATGGAAATACAATTTGCATGAATCATTTTCGAAAAGACGATACAAACACTTTACATTTAAAACATATTTAGAAGTAACTGTCCCCTCCCACCCAGTATTGGTGATGTCCTATAATGAATTACTTTTAAATGACCCTCAAATTTGTATGATTTCATTCTTTAAATCTACTTTGTATAATTTATGTTTTTAAATGAAAAAATATTGAATTTCAATGATGTATTACTTGCATTTTTTTTGGGGGGGGGGATTTTATTTTTAGAGTCAATATGTACCGAAAGCGAACAGAACATTGACAAAATTCGCAGGTTTTTGCTGATTTTGTCAAAATATTCACAAATTTTTCGTTGTGAGAATTTTTTTAGCTCCTCTGAGTATTTCAACAATTTTGTATGTGATTTAAATCTGGTCTATTGAGATGCTCTAAAAAATGAATTACAATACAGATTAAAGGATGTATTAAATATACTTTTTTATTTTAATTAATGAATACATTAGAAGAAATAAGAAAGCGTAATATTATTATTCATGTTATTGATTCCAAGAAACAATCTGCCAATATATTCAAGGACAGTAATCTTTTGACATATCCTTTCACTGAACAAAGCGTAATGAAATATGTTAAACAGGTTTAAGGGGGTCCAGGGCCCAAAAATCTTCAAATTTTTGATTTTTTTTTTATTTTATTAAAAAACTCTCTGGTTATTTCTGCATAAAATGCCGTTTGAATTATGTTTCTATCTTAATTAGAACCGAAGATATAGTAGTTTTTGTTAAGTACTGTTTTGCAAATTCAGCTGATTCACTGCGATGGATGTGGTTTATCGCCATAGCGCCTGCGCGGTTGCTATGGAGCTTCTTTGGTTTCGTAAACAAATAATCCGTAAAATGTAAACAAGCATTTTAAAATTAAATTTATTTATATTGTGAATCAAATTTTAAATTATTTATCTTGATTCATTCATTGATTCATTCATTCACATAAACTTCTACTTCTACTTCTATGAGATGTAAAGGAGGGAGAAATGTAAACAATATTTTCTGTTCCGCGGTTCCGCATGCTTTTCATTTTTCATGTGTTGTTTGGACGGAAATTAATTGGAATATTGTCAAGATTTTTAAATGATTTATATTGGATGTTAAGAAATATACTTGTAGCATAAGATAATAAGTAAAAATAGTTTATTATAAAGACTGAATCAACGCCAAAAAAGGAAGCAAATTGCTAATGTTAACTTCCTCATGGTAACTTTTATTACGCTGACTCTGGTGACTTGCATCTTATCGTGTTTGTTTTTTAAATTATTTTAAAATGCAGATGTTTTAATTTTATAAATATGTCAATATATTCCTAGAAATTATAGGAGAAATATATTGTAAATATGGAATGAATATAAGACTTTGATAACTGAAATTATGCCTGAAATAATGACATTGTTTATGTGTTGATTACAGAAGCAAACTTTCATATGTTTTCATAAAATTGAACATTTTTATTCATTTCTTAGAAAATTTAAAACAATATTTATAGCAATGGGTAGAAAACGAAAATCTACTGCTCAGAAATCTGAAGCTATGCAAAAAAAGAGAAATATATCAGTTTGTTTTAATGCAGAACCTGCAATGACTGTAGTAAAGCGGTTAGATGAGAGAAAAATGCCATCGCCTACAAAAAAAAACTATATTGAAGCCCAAGAAGAAAATTATATCATTATAAAACAAACTGTTTTACAATCTATTATATCAAATGTTAGTTGTAAAGAATGCTCAGAATCATCTTTAGAAGTTGAATTTAGTAAACCTAATGGGTTTGCACAAAACATTAAAGTTATTTGTAACAATTGTAGATTTAGATTTACAAATAGCACCTCAAATAAAGTATCAGATAAAGAAAATGCTTTCGATATTAATCGAAGAGCTGTAGTTGCAATAACAGAAATCGGTAAAGGTCATGCAGCATTGGAAAAGTTTTCATACAATATGAATTTGAATTGCATGGATTCGAAAGTTTTTACACGACATTTAAAACTGGTTCATTCTTCATGTGTAAAGAGTACATGTGAGCTCTTAGAAAATGTTCGCACTAAAGTAAAACAATATCACTTTGTTTCGAGTGAAGCTGTTGCAGATATTGCAGTGAGTTACGATGCAAGCTGGCATAAGAGAGGACATACTTCAAACTATTCGGTTGGTTGCATAATAGACGTTCTAACTGGATTTGTGATAGATTACGAAGTGTTATCAAAAATCTGCTATAACTGCACACAAACTGCAAATGCTCTTGGAAAAGATTCTGCAGAATTTATGGCATGGTACGAAGGTCATGCTCCATATTGTGATAAAAACTATGAAGGAACATCTGGTGGAATGGAAAGCGAAATGGCAGTGAGATTGTGGCGTCGTTCAGAGAATCTTGGTTTTCGTTATACAGAAATCGTTTCAGATGGAGATGCAAAAGCATTTCATGATCTTCAAGCTTTAAAAGTTTACGGCGAGGAAACTATTCTAACAAAAACAGAGTGCATCAATCATGTTGGAAAAAGAATGGGGACTGCATTACGGAAACTTGTAGAGACGGAAAAATCGAGAGGTGTTACACTCGGAGGAAAAAAACATGGAAGCCTTTCAGAAGCAACAATTAAAAAAGTTACTCGATACTATAGAAATGCAATAATACGTAATAGGGGAAATATTTTCGATATGAAAAAAGATATATATGCAATTTTGCAGCACTGTAGCTCAACCGATAAAAATCCAAAACACTCAAAGTGTCCTCTAGCAGAAGATTCATGGTGTTTCTATAATCGTGCTATTTTTCTAAATCAAAAGCCTCCTGCTCATAAAATTTCTATTAGAACACCTCTACGAGAAGATGTTGTAGCTAAAATGATGCCGATTTTCCAAAGATTAGCTTCAGACGCTTTATTAGAAAAGTGTACAAAAGGTCAAACACAAAACCGTAATGAATCTTTGCACAATGTGATTTGGGGACGTTGCCCCAAAGTTTCTAATGCATCAAAAATGCGAGTAGATATTGCTGCAGCTAGAGGCATATCTGATTTTAATCATGGTGTTAGGGTATCATCTGTAAACGCACTGCAAACATTCTTTCTATCACCTGCTAATACTTCGTTAATTGCACTGAAGCGCATAAGAACTCGACATGTGAGAAAAGCATTATTTAAATCTACAGAAGCATTTAAAAACTACAGAAAAAAAGTAGAACTTGCTAAAATTAAAATAAATCAAAAATACAAAGTAAAACAAGGTGTTAGTTATGCACCTGGATACTTCTAGCAGGTATATGCACTTTTTGTAAACATTGTTTATTATTCATGTTTTTTTTTTTCTTTTTCTTTTTTTTTTCTTTTTTTTTCTGTATTTTAAGGGTTAAAATTGATATAACAACTAAAAACTAATAATTATAGAGAATTTAAAGCATAAACATAATATTTTCAAATATTGTAGTACTTTGTCTATGCAAATTGTGAAAGAATATGGAAAAACTTTGTTTATTCTTCACTGACGGCTTGTCATCTCCAAAAAGTATTACGTCCACAGAGGCTTTTAAATGCTTTAAAAATAAATGTAAATTTGCTAAAATTCTATTAAATCAAAAGTGTAAAGTGAGATAATAAATCAGTCATGCATCTGAAAGCTTCTGAGAGGTATTTGAACATTTTATAAACAGTAATTCTTTCTTTTCACCTTTAAACGCATTTTTCTCCATGATGTGTTTTTTGACGATTTGTCATCTTCAAATTGATATAACTCAAAAACCAATGAAGATAGAGATTTGAAATTTCAAACGTGATATTTTCAAACATTTTACTTTAATTTGTCTTCGGCAAATTTTAAAAAAATGAATATTTTTTAAAATATGAAAATTTAAAAAAAAATTACATTGAAAAAATGTTAATTTTCACTATAAAATTTTTTATTTTTTTTTTAAATAATTATTTTTTTAAACGCCGAAGACAAATTAAAAGAAATATAATTCTGTTTAATTAGGTGAAAAAATTTTGAAATTCCATCAGTAATATTTTGAGTTATATCAATTTTAAACTACCCCACTTTTTTTAAAAATTTTTTAAAATTTAAATTTTTTTTAAATTTTAGAAAATTTTTATGATGTGTTTTGGTGTACTCAGTACATGCCTGATTTCCAAAAGAAATTTCAAATTCCTACCTTCAATAGCAAAAAAAAAATTTTTTTGGGGCCCCGGACCCCCTTAATTAACACTATCATCTTGATGATATATATATATATATATATATATATATATATATATTATACGACACGCAATTTTTCCAACTGAATTAAATAGTGTTTAAAGAAAGTTCCAATTCCAGTACTTTGTGCTCAGTTGCGAGCCCTCTTCCAACTGAGCTCTCCTGGACAAACTCGACAGACACATTTCCCTCAGAAAACGTTTAGGCAATGAATTTTGTCTATTATCATAAACAGTTTAAATCAAGAGCAGAATCACAGCTTAAGCCAAGATCTTGGAGTGTAACCCCGGTCCAAACACTTTTTCACCCGCTCGAAAAAATACGGCTTCCATGATTTATTTATCAAAAACTATGATCCTGTTACAATAGTTTAGTGTAATTTTCTAACAAATATACGTGACTCCCTTGTAAGACTAGCAGTAAATTTAAATACACGAAATGAAGCATAAAGCTGGTGTTAAATATAATAGAAAATTAAAGCTCTGGCAAGATTACATCACGAAGAAACCATCCAAATAAATTTTCACGAAAGTAAGATAATTTACCCTTCCAATTTACTCTTCCATTATAAGAGATACCATATGGATTGTAACACGCAAAAACTCAATATGTAACGTTGTAGCATCATTCAAGTTGCGAAAAATATGGCTCGAGTTAGTTCATTATTAAAAACATGGAAATAAACACCCAAGGTAAAACAAAAAAATAATGTCCGTGATTTGAAAGACTATGTGAAAAACTGAATGATAGCGTTTCAGATCATTACGCCATAGATGGATCACTTTAAAACATTCTTATTTATTTGTTTTGATAATTGCTCGAATAGAAACGTAACATATATATAATCCAGTAAATCTATTTTTAATGTTTTGAATGTTTTTATATTTTTTAGTATTTAAAAGAAGTATATTATTCTAAGGTCTTAATTTAGGTCTTAATTAAGGTCATAGTTCCATACATGCATATTTCTCAAGAGTTAATTAAAGTTTTATTTTTAACCTGAGGTTTAATCTATGAAAATACGTTGTTAAATTGTTTCTAGTTAAAAACCTGATGCCATTGACAAAAGATCATCTGAATGAATTGCGTCCGCCAGATCTGTCTAGGATATTTTTGCTGGAAGGGAGATGGCATCTAAAATCATGCACATGAGACAGAATTACATCCTGAACATTTCCTTTTCAGTCTGTTAGAAAAATTACATTATGTATAAATACGTCAAATAAGATATTTCTAACTCAGTAATCGAAAAGAAAATACTATAAATTTTAACTGTGTTGCACAAGCAATGTCTAATTTTATATGTGAATTTGTATTTAAATAAAAATTAAAATATAATATGCATAATTTTTAATGGTTGTTTTACTACACAGCTTTTATAAAATTACAATGCATGATACCGTAAAACAAGTATGCTTTTAATAAAAAAAAACCGTGATTTTTACTAATCATTTTCAGGCATTTCAATAATTTCGCAATTTATTTCGTTTATTAATTTCAGTAATCTAAATTGATCAGAAATTCATAACTGCAAATATGAAATTAGATTTTATTGTATCGGGCGGGAAAAATGTACAATACCTTACGATTAATAACACGGCATGTTTATTAATCGGATTACCACATTACTATAAAAGTATATCGTTTGGGATAAGATGTTAGGATGTTGGGTATAGCTCATTTCGTAAAATTAGATTTTTTTATAATAATAACATTAAATAAAAATTGCAATTAAGAAAACAAAGAATGAGTTTTTATTTGTTTTAAAAAATTATTATTACAACAGTATGCATATTAGAAGTAAAATGAAAAAAAAAATCCAGCAGAAAACTACTTCCAAAATAAACTACTCTGTACAGTTAGAATAGCTTTCAAATAAACATGGATTTAAATCCAAAATGTACTTCAACAACAACAAATACTTTTTGATTAATGAATGTAAGATGTTCTGTCAAATAGCAATATGACTATTGGAATAAAATGACATATTTGACAATTTTCTCTCGTCATTAGAAAGTGTATTCAAGAACATTTAAGGACCTTTAAATGTTGACTGCATATGTACACAGACTGTGGATATTTGGAAACCAGAAAGCCAGTATGCTTTACTTAATCATCTGGTCGAGAATTTCGAGATTTGTTTTAAAATGCATATGGCGTGTATTTCAAACGATCTATATTTTCAGCAACAAACAATGTTTTTTAAGATATTTCATCAGAGATGACAGCATCTATTAATTATTCTTGAACCTGATTCAAGACAAAGATGTTTGGAAGTGAAAAGTTTATTTATAAATGATTTTAAAATGAATTCTAATAAGTAAAATTGAAAATGACACATATTCTTACAAATATTCTTTTCTCAGACACTGGAATAACACACATCTATGCATTTAATTCATAGGATTTCTATGAAAAGCAGAGAATTTTTAAAGAGTATTTTCTCTTGTTTCCCACGAAATGGTCTCTAGGAATGAATCCTTATTTAATACATATTGATATTTTATGCATTGAAGCAAAAATAATCTATTTTTCTAGAAATTTTGTTGTGCATGATAGACTAATTGGAGGAGTTTTAAATATGAACCAACTTTTAATATGTTTGTGAATAATTAGTTAATTAGTACTTTAAAGAAAATTCTAGCAAGTTTTTAGATACGTTAAAATATAATACATTGTTTTTTTTTTCAATAAATATTCCTTATATATAATATATAAAAGAAATATCGTGTTTTAGTAGAAATTAATATTTAACGTCACTTTATGAAAAATTAAAATCGTTAATATTCGAAAACTATTATGCACATGAAAAAAACTAAAAAGTAAAATATTTCCTGGGGAAAAAATACAAATATGAACATATTACTTGAAAGTGCTTTAATTATCATAATGTTTCAATCGTCGGATAATGTATTGCCTTTTTTAGAATATATTATCGAAACTTATTAGATTAACTAATTATATAGCAAAAAAGGTCTAATCATGGAATAATATATTATTCATTAGCATAAAAAAACACAAACTTAGCAAAAATATTTTTTCACATCGAATAAGAAGATAAAGAAGAAATTGGATTATTTCAAAAAGTTATTAGACTAAAAATGTAAAAAAAAATCTTCTTGTTCAATTATTTTCTTAATTTATAAATTCATATTTCTTTTCAGTTTGTATGAAATAAGTATGATTGTCATCACATGAATTGTATTTTTTTATTATATTTTTTATTATATATTTTCAATGAAATTATATTAGGAAATCCGTTTTATAATAAATTTGTGTTTCAAAATATAGCAAATAAATTTGTGTTAGATTAAAGTAACGTTTGGTTTAATAGAAAAATTATTAATGTTTGATAATTTTTTTGTTGCGATTAATTTTATAGGTTTATTATTAGTCAATGTAACTGTTCTTCTTCCAGCATTTTCTTTGATATAAACTTTAAAATATACATGCATTATCGCCCAATCCAAAGTTGCGGGTGTGACATTTACACAACTTAATTTAGTCACCAGCAAAAAAGTTTTAGCATTGGTTTCAATTTGTATGAATTTCGATGTAGACCACTAACATATACATTTATCCAAATCTGAAAATTGTCCGATGTATCATTTATTTATTTAAAAAAAAATTCCGCCTGTTGCGGGTGACATGAAAAAGACATGCATTTTCATCTTTCTGTGCAAAAATGCAAAACTCTGTGAATTATGACAACTGAGTGAATTGATATTTTTATATATTAGACAGTAATACTTAAATAATTATTCTATGAAAAAATTAAATTACTTACTCAATTCTTGCTTTTGTGGAAAATATTCAAATTTTTCGTTGCGGGTGTGACGGCCTGTTGCGGGTGTGACTTGTATAGCCAATAAAATAATGACATACACAAATATTTTCAAGGCAGATTTTTTTAATTAAAGAATTAATTAACATTACAATTATAATATCTAGAGAGGAAAATATAAAAAAAAATCATTCCCAATCTTGAATGTATAGTTTCTGGTGGCGGTAGCTTATTTTACAAAAAATCTCTTTTTTTTTTCCTAGGATGCATCTGACTGACTGGGCCAAATATGTACGTTTTCTTAAATTTTTTTCAAACATTCTAATACTATATCGTCACCATCCATTTGTCTTATTTGTCAATCAAAGTTTTCACTTTTTTAATGTCGAGAATAAAACAACTTCTACAAAATCTTCAACTGCACATTCATCGTTGGTTATTATATCCTTGTCAAAGTATGGATACATCTAACTGACTGAACCAAATATACACATTTTCATGATTTTTATTCCGATACTCTTATTCTATAATATCCTCATTCATTTGTCTTATTTGTCCATCAGAGTTTTCACTTTTTTTTTATGTGGAGAATAAAACAACTTCTACAAAATCTCCAACTGCACTCTTATCATTGGATATTATATTTTAGACAAAATATGGTAACAAACAAATTATCTTGTGATCACTTTCTGAAGTCATTACTACATTAATTGTTCCTACGTCAATAAAAACAACATGATGTATCGATTGAATGTTGGGCTTGGTGCCAGCATTCATGAAGCATTTTCACAATATCTTCTGAAATTCCACATTCAGCAAAGTTCTTTTATATTTTTTAGGACTTTTTCTACACACATCGCAAAATCTGAAGGTGAATTTATAATTGCAGAGCGTTGCTAGTGTTACCATTTTCTTGGCAACTGCGCCAACCCCATCGACAACTCCTTTACCATGAGATGAAATTCAAAAGGATTGCCATCCTTTACTTGATTTTTTAAAATAGTCTCTTCTTTTCTCTCCTTGCTTTGTCTCTTCCTTCTCTTGTTGTAGATATGCTTCATATTTAAAAGGGTTTTCCTTAATCTTTTTTTCAATGATATCGTGATCTTTCTGTTCTCTTCATTCTCTGCAAAAGAGAAGAAATTAATGTGTAAACTGAATAAATATAGCACTTCCAGTCCAAAAAGATAAGCTTAACAAATTTTTAATACTTATCCCTTGAAATTTCTAATCTTAGATAAAGTTAATTATGTTAAATTTTGGTTAATTTCAAACTGATTATATACATTTTATGCTAACTTAATAAACATTTTAACAGTTTCTATTATTCTTACTTCTACTTTTTATTTAATTTGAATTAAAAGAGAAAAAAATCTATCTTCCCCTAATATTAATTTACTTATTTAAAAAAAACTAAACAAATATATATTAGATAAATACTATCAAATAACAAAATTAAAAAAATGTATATATAAAAAAACAAAATTGACAAATTTAAAGAAAATTGCTAAAATATTGTTTCGTAATTTTCTTTTTTTAATTTCTATAAAAATCTTACCTTTTTAATTAATTTCTTAATCATATATCACTAATAAAAAATATTTTTTTTGCAGTAAAGCAACAATTTTATCAATCCAAACTGAATAAATCAACTGCACACAGTGTCATATGCTCAGATGATGCAAATTTTTATTTATTAACTGGAATTCCCTCTATTAAATCAAAGGGTATAGTTAAAGCTGCCAAGTACATGTTTTCCAGCGTATTATTCTTTTATAAATTTGCATATAATTTGTTCAAATATGCATTTTTAATCAATTTTAAAAGACGTTGCGGGTGTGACTTTAATTAAATGTCACACCCGCAACAGGGACATGTCATGCCCGCAACGCTCAATAATTATAATTAAAATATTAATTAATTTCTTTTGTGTCTGTAATTCAAAGTATCTTAATAAACCATTTTTGAATATAAAGTTTCATAACTTTAAATCAAAAATATTTTTCTGCAGAGATATAAATGTAACTTTTTGTTGAGGGTGTGACACAATAATTAAGAGTAATTAAATATGCTTACCTTTTGTAATGAAGATTAGTGAACACTTCTCTGCAGACAAAAACAGTCAATAATAGCTGTCAGATCATATATATCCAAGTTTGGAGATTTTCAGAATGTTTGTTCAGCTGTACGAGACCATGAAATGTAAAGATTTTTGCTGCAGTCTATTTTACAAAGTCATAGTGTTACTTTATTAATTAAAATAAGTATGTTAATGACAAAAATTTAATTCTTTTTTGATAAAATATGAAATAGTACACTCTTAGCAGTTAATATGCAAAATTTCAATCATATTTAAAGAAATTTAAATTTTGATCCTCATGTCCATTTTTTCGTGGATTGGGCGTTATATAGCCATTAATGACTGGACGATTGCGATTTTAGAAGTTTTATTAAATATCTAGAAAAAAAAACATGAAAAATCATTCTGAAATTCCATGTGTAAAAAAAATAGTGAGGTCATACATTTGCGTGAAGATTTTTCCATGAAATCTCAAAGGAGATTGTCATTGAAGAGGAGAAATTGAAGGGAACGTTGGTCTTTTGAACAACCCTGTCGAAACTAATGTAGCAAAAACGTTGTGGTCAAGCATTGGGTTTATCAGTCCATCTCTCCATACTTTAACTCTTTTAAATGTACTTGGATTTTCAAGCAAATGATAAATTTTATTTAGGATTCCAAGGCATGTTTGGACTGCTTATGAAGTATATGGTTCTAACAGTTTATTTGCAAGAGAACTAAAAAAAATTCCATTGTATTATGCAGAGTATTTTAATACGCTACTTCAAATGCATTAAAACAGACGTAAATCACTGAATATTCACTTCACGAGGATAACCATATAGAAGGTCATTCATAGCACTTGTTGTTCATTTACAGGGACACACAAAAGAAATCATTTAAAGTCTTTCAGCAATAATTTCTGGAAATGCGGTTTAAATTTCAGTATTCACTTATAAATATATAATCACTTATAAATTCTATACTCATATGCAGGTTACGCAAAAGAATTCATGAATCATTCTTAATAGCGAAAATTCCTTCAGTGGAAATTTCAACTCAAATATACATTTCCAAACTGAAATTTTACATGTATGTAGTTATTGTATACAAATCTATATTTCATATAGAGGGCTGCTCAACCCTCTAAGTGTTTGGAACGTAATATTCCGTTCACTAAGCTCCAGTTTTCACTGCAATATAAGCTATATTTAATATAATATAATTTTACAGATTTAATGAATTTTTACTACATTTTAGAATGATTAATAACTCTCTAGGATTACAATCATATTTTTAATTAGATTTTTTTTTACATAATGTTGAAATATTGAATATTTTCTGAAGATTTAAAACAAAATGCAGGGAAAACAACATTACATTTTTACCCATTCAGAACACGCTCAGAGGGTCAAAGAATTCAGATCATTTTCAGGTTGTAGTTGGGAACAGCCAATACTTGGTTTTCAAAGTGTTTTTATTTTCGTATGGTTTAATGTTGATATAATATTTTAACTCATAAAACAGAACAGATTTATTATATTATTGTAAATATGTTTAAAAGTATGATGGTTTGATCCACCATTTTTTTACATTAATTTCTTGTTTAGCTACAATATTATATGTAATTACGGAGTTTTATTTTTATTGATAATTTTATATGTTTACAAGAACAGATGGTATAAAGTATTGAACTCTCTTCATTGCATTATATTTTATTTTATGGTACCAAGTGATGTTTTTTACTCTGTATTTATGGTGTATCAAAGGTGAATCTTCATGTGTGGTCCTACCCGTGTGAAAAAGTAGTTACATGACGATAGGAAGTTCCCACATCTGTCGTTCTAAGCAACGTGTTCCTAAATATGTAGAGCCACTAACCGGTCAAGTCACGGCCAACCTTTAACTCACGTTTCAACTCTCAGTTGAGAAACTCTAGGTTGGCATATCTAACCGCCAGTTAATATTTCGAATTCATCAATAACTTTGGAGCCGCGATTATTCTTGGGTTACTCGACCTGGGTTAAAAACTAGTTAGCGGATTGGCCATAGGAATCACTTGACCTGGTAGTAGCTGCTATGAGTTCTGTCCTGGCCTAGTATCATGTTTATCTGTTTTTTTTTTTCTCTCCAAGAACAAAATTAAAGGAAGTATTGAAAATGCATACTTATCATGTTTAATTTTTAAGTAAAATATTCTTATAAATAAATTTCGAATGGTGGTTTTCGTTTACAAAACAAAATTTTCGTTGCAGTAAAATTCTAAAAAAAAAAAAAAAAAAAAAAAAAAAAAAAAAAAAAAAAACATTTATTTTATTATGTATATATATCTATATTTTTTAATATAAATTTAATAGAAAGTTATCTGATAAAACTAATAAATTTATTTATTTATTATAAGTAAAAGTAATTATTTCAAACATACCAAACATATAATTAACAACAACAACAACAAAAAAAATACATTTATCTATTAGTAATAACTGACCACATATACGCAATTTGGTAGAAATTCCATACTTAATCAAATATAAAAAGTACTGCGGTACAACAGAAATAAAACTTCGTTTTTCTCTTTATTATTATTATTATTATTATTTAAAGAGAGGTGGAGAATTTTGATTCATATATTTATAATTGATGTCAACATAATTCTATTTGGATTCTTTGGAGGGCGCCACCAAACAAAATCCGTAAAATTGCAAGCTTCGTTTTCGACACACAAATTTATGTAATTTTGCGTTCGTCGAGCAAAAATATAAAAGAAAAAGGGAAAATTTAGGTGACACATTCTGTTATAATAGCAACTTTCGTAATAAACGCTTTGCTTTATTAATAAATCATAAATAGCATTGTTTTAGAAAAAGACACATCAACGCTCTGTTTAAAACGACGGTCATCTTTCTTTCTAGTAGGCATGCGCGGTTCACTAACCTGGGATTTTAGCTTGGTTGAGTTTGTCAACTCCAGGTTGGGAAATGTCTCGAATCTCGGCAAGTTAAGTTAACGGTGAATTAAATTTCGCTTTCAACCGAGAGTTCAGCTTGAAATTCGAGGTTGAGGTTGATGGAGAATTACCGGGTAAGTATGTAAAAGGGCGCAAAAACTTGCTTGTGGTCAGTACCTAAATTATGTGAACATGCTAATTCAGATCGACCGTTCAGAAGAATATGCAAATTTTGTGGAAGGGGGCGGTCCTGATAGGTTGAGGTGAACAGAGATAAAAAAGAGAACGGGTCTCCATCATTCATTATTCTAAATTGAAACTAAAAGTTTGCTGGAAATAGATGTCCCGAAAAAGTAAAAAAGTTCTTGGCCATTGTCCATAAATTACTATGGATTTTTTTTTTTTTTTTTTTTTTTTTTTTAAGTAAGGCTTGCCATCCATCAACCAGTGAAGGGAACCAGGTGTCGAGTTCCGGCCTCATCTCACCGCCTCCCAGAGATTTTCCAGGCAGACTTCAATTTATTTTATGTAACAATTTAAATATCGCTTTTTTTCTTTAATGTTTTGTATAAATAATTCTCACGGTACAAAATGAATATTTCATTTTTTAATTCTAACTGAACACTAATTGTCCAAAGAACTAGGATAAAATAGATCCCATTTATCATAGTGTTTTCTTAATATTTATTATTTTATTTTAATTTTGAATTTCCTGCGCAATTTTAAATTGCAAGTTATCGTTTATATCATGTACATACAATTGTAAACAAAATATTGTTTATGTTAACTCTTTGTTGTTTTATTTTAAGTGGATGGATATTAATTGAATGGCCTTTCATTTTTCAGACATTCTTCTTTTTTTTAATAGGGAAAAATAAAGTTACCTCCTAGTAATATTTGGGTAGGTCTTGAAATCGTGGGGGGGAGGGAGGTATTTATTAAGTTACGTTAGGTAATCTTCGTTATGTAATCATTACGTTAGGTACGTTAGGTAATCTTCGAAATAACACAACACAATCCTTTTCAATTTTTTTAAATGATTGTCTATCAGGAATTACGGTAGATTATCTCTTGCCTACTTAGGTTACGATCACAACTTTCGTTTTCGGTAAACTGAAACCCCAGGTAATTAATACAAGAAGATTAGGGATATGGATTACTCAAGTTCCGAAATGCTCATGGCTAGAATTTGTTTTTCTTTTTATGTTTAATTAAAACTTTCCAGCAAACTACTCGTCAAGTATAATCCATGCTTTATGCACATTTTTTTCTTTTTTGTTTTGTTTTATAAAAAGCTTCAAGTATAAATATAGAAAGATTCTTAAAGATTTCAAAACTAATTACTATCTAAAATAAGAATTTAGCAATTAGTATGATATTCATGTGTTCCACAAAATTATTAATTTTGATAAACTTTTATACGCATCGTTAAAGATGAGCGCAGTTGCTATAAATTGATTGCAGTAGAATTCTCTACTTTGTCATCGTGAAGAAAGTTATCGAATACATCTTATGAACAAGCAACCCTTAATTAACTTCCTACTTTTTATTGATCCTCTTACTATTGCAAGGATCATAATTTTCTTATCTTATAAAAAAAGCAAATATGAAAAAAATTGAAAAAAAAATTAGTCTTTCATCAACATTTAGTTTTTTTAGTTTTCTTATATATATTATGAAAACAACGTACAGAGATGAAGTGATCAGACGAAACAAGCAACTATTAATTAACTCTATACTTTTTATAGATCCTCTTATTATTATGAGTTTAGTACCGTCATTTTCGAATCTAAAAATGAAAGAACAATACATGTGAATAAAAGCGTAGCTATAGATTACTCTATCCTAAAAAAATTTTATTTTATTTTTATTTTGAAAACAAGCTACGCAAATAAAATCACAAGAAGAAACAAAATGTGCACATTAATTCAAAAATAAAATACAAAATGAACTTTATAAAGATCATCGTTTTGCTTACAAAGCGACTAAAATAATAAAAGAGATATTAGAAATTAAAAATGTTTATTTTATTTTAAAAAGTTTTAGTACTTCTGGACTGTATTCAGATATTTTTCCGACTTTAGATGGGAGCAGCTGAAATTGGGTTTTGAAATGCGTTATGATGGCTGAACTAGACATTATTTTAATTAAAAAAGTGCAGTTTTATTGCATTATTCTGAATAAGTCGGAAAATGTCCCATAATCTATGCTTGACGCATGTTTCCGCTCTTCTCTTTTCTAGGTATATAACTTACTTCAAGAACAAATATTGAAAGAGCCTTAAAGCTTTCAAAGATATTATCTAAAATTAGAATTCAGCAGTTCATGGGTCCTTAATTGCAATAGAATTTTTCACCTTGTCGTCGTAAGGACATTCATCGAATCCATCTTTTTTACAAACAACTCTTAATTAACGTCCTACTTTTTATAGATCTTCCGACTATTACGAGAACAACACTTTCTAACTTTAAAATCTAATTCATAATATTATAATTCATAAAACATTGCAGTTTTCTCACATTATTCTGAAAGTGTTGAAAAATGCTCTTTAATCTGTGATTGATGCATGTTTTCTCTTCAGTGTTTTAAATGTAAATTACTTCAAGTATCAATATAGAAAGAGTCTTAAAGCTTTCAAACATAATATTTAAAATTAAAATTTAGTAGTTCATGTGATATTCATGTGTTCCAGAAAATTATTACTTTTGAACAACTTTTATAAACATCATTAATGATGAACGCAGCTGCGATAAATTGATTGTAATAAAATCCTCAAATTTATCGTCACAATGTATACAATATCAATTTTAAAAAGCTCACTTTTTTATTTACTAGGCGATTAAAATAATAAAAGGTATGTTACAAGTTTAAAATATAGATTTTATTTTTAAAAATTTCATATTTTCAGACTGAATTCAGATAATTTTCCGATTTTAAATTGAAATAAATAAAACCGAGTTTTCAAATGTGTTATATATTTCCATATGGCTGAATTAGACATATTATATTAACACATAAGAAAGTGCAGTTTTGTTACATTATTCTAAATGTGTAGGAAAATATTCCATAATGTATACTTGATGCATGTTTTCTCTTTCCTGAATTTTATATGTATAAATAAAGAAAGAGTCTTAAAGCTTTCAAAGATAAGATCTAAAATTAGAATTTAGAAGTTCTGTTATGATTCACTTGTTCCAGAAAATTTTAACTTTTGATGAACTTTTATAAGCATCATTAGTGATGGACGCATCTGCGATAAATTGATTGCAATAAAATCCTCAAATTTGTCGTCACAATGTATACAATATCAATTTTAAAAAGCTCACTTTTTTTATTTACTAAGCGACTAAAATAATAAAAGGTATGTTACAAGTTTAAAACATAGATTTTATTTTAAAAGTCTTAGTATTTTCAGACTGAATTCAGATAATTTTCAGACTTTAAATTGAAATAAATAAAATCAGGTTTTCAAATGTGTTATATATATCCATATAGCTGAAGTAGGCATAATATTTCAGCTCAGAAAACAGTGCAGTTCTGTTACATTATTCTGAATGTGTTGGAAAACGTCCCATAACCTATGCTTCATGCATGTTTTCTCCTTCCTGTTTTCTATGTATATAAGTTACTTCAAGTACAAATATTGAAAGTGACTTAAAGCCTTCCATATGGCTGAAGTAAGCATAATATTTTAACTCATAAGAAAGTGCAGTTTTGTTATATTATTCTAAATTTGTTGGAAAATGTTCCAAAATCTATACTTGATGCATGTTTTGTCTTTCCTGAATTTTATTTATATAAACTACTTCAAGTACAAATATAGAAAGAGTCTTAAAGCTTTCAAAGATAATATCTAAATTTAACATTCATCAGTTCAGTTGTGATAGTTCCAGAAAATTATTACTTTTGATGAACTTTTATATGCATTTTTAATGACGGACGCAGCTGCGATAAATTAGGTGCCATAGAATTATTTACTTTGTCATCGTGAAGAATGTTATCGGAGACATCTTTTGAACAAGCAACACTTAATTAACTTCCTGCTTTTTATAGATCCTCGTACTATTATTATAAATACCAGAATTTTAGACTCTTAAATTAAAAGAACAATAAATGTAAGTAAAAGAATGAAAAACTATAGATTAGCTTTTCTTGAAACTTTATATATTTATTGGAAAATATTTGGATTATTATTGGAAAATAGTTTTTATTCTCGGTAGAGAATTGGGGAATCTGAAGTACATCTAAATCTTTTTATTGGTTGAATTCCGCAACTTATTTTATTTTATTCGTTTCCTGATTGGTCCAAGTTTAATGTCCAAAACTGGAATACTTCTTCGCCGCGATGACAAAAACACGATTTTTTTTACTAACAATTTTAAAACAAATTGTGTAATGTTTAGAAGTTTGAAATTTTGCAGTTCCGAAAATTGTAAGACTGAAATTTCATTTAAAATTTATTTTGCATAGGTCCAGGAACATGAATGTTTAATCCAAGTCGTTCGTAACAGGAGGAGTTCAAAAGTAAGTCTGTTTAACTCCATCCATTAAAAATGCACAACTTAAATAGTTAAAGTTGTATATCTATAAGCTGCTGTTTTTTATCATTCGTGTAGGGATATTAATGTTTAATACACGGCGTACGTAATACATGACTCATTATGATCTTCCTATAAATGATGTTTACTATTATTATTTATTTAAATATAGAATTTATTTATTTGTCTTCAAAATTTTAATGTTTGAAAATATAATTTTCCAAACAGTGGTTGTAATTCGTTAAATTGCAATTTTGTTATTATTTTTATTATATAGATTAAGATAACAAATTACGCAGATAAAATCATGAGACGAAAAGAAAATTTCCAAATTGAGTCAAACACAAAATATACTATATGACCTTAAGTTCACTTTTTTCTTACAAGGAGACTAAAATAATAATAGAGATGTTACAAATTAAATATATATATATGTATATATATATTAAAAATGTCTTATTACTTCCGGACTGTATTCAGATAATTTTCTCATAAAACACATAAAACAGTGCAGTTTTGTTGTATTATTTTGAATGTGTTGGAAAATGTTTCAGAATCTACGGTTTTTTCACGTTTTCTCTTTCTTATTTTTTTCATAAATTACACCTAGAGCAAATATAGAAAGAATCTTAAAGAATTCAAAGATAATATCTAAAATGAGAATTTCGCAGCTCATGAGTTATTCATGTGTTCAAGAAAATTATTACTTTATATCAATTTTATATGCATCATTACTGATGAGCGCAGCTGTGATAAATTGATTGCAATAGAATTTTCTAGCTTGTCATCGTCAAGAAAGTTCTCGGAAACATCTTTTGAACAAGCAATTCTTAATTAACTTCCTAATTTTCATATATCCTCTTACTATTACGATGACTTTCTAATCTTAAAATGAAAGAACATGAAATGTGAAATAAAAATGAAAAACTATAGAATAATCTTTCCTAAAAGCTTCCCAAAAAGTTTTAAATCACTCAAAGATAATATGTAAAGTTAAAATTTAGCAGTTCATGTGGTATTTGTGTGTTCGGGAAAATTATTACTTTTGACCAAATTTTATATGCATCACGAATGATAGCGCAGCTGCGGTAAACTAATTGCTATAAAATTTGGAAGCTTGTCGTTGGCAGTTATAGGAGACGTCTTTTCAACAAGCAATACTTAATTAACTTCTTGTTTTTTATATATCCTCTTACTTTTACAAAAGCCATAATTTTCGAACCTCAAATTAAAAGTACAATAAACGTGAATAAATGAATGTAAAACTATGCATTGGACTTCTCTAATATTTGGTTATTTTATTTTTATTTTGTAAACGAATTACATAAATAAAATCATACGACGAAACGAAATTTTTTACCCTGATTCAAACTGAAATACGCAATATGAACTTCAAAAGGTTGACTGTTTTACTTACAAAGATATTAAAATAATAAAGGAAATGTTACAAGTTTAAAATATATATTTTATTTAAAAACGTCGTAGTGAATTCGGGCTATATTCGCATAATTCTCCGATTGTAGATGGGAAAAATTGAAATTGGGTTTTCAAGTGTGCTATACGTTTCCACACTGTAAAAAAAAAGGATCGATCTACTAAAAAAACTTTAGTAATCCTTGTAATTACTAAAAAATATTTAGTAATCTTAGTCGGTTACTAGAAAATCTGTAAGAATTACTAGAAAAAAGTTAGCAACGAATAGAGTTAATAATTTTATATTTTTAATAGCTATTACTAAAACTCACTTGGCGTGGCCGCGATAGCATAGTGGTTATAGTAAAGGACTCCAGGCTAAAAGGTCCAGGGTTCAATACTGGACAGCGCCAAATACGCCCCGAATGTATGTAGTGTAAGTACTCTATAATAAAGGGGTTATGAATTTCCTGTTGGAGCTGGTAGCAATGGTTGGTGCTGCCATCTATTGCGTTTTTGCCGAAAATTTATCGCTTCAGAAGTCTGGATGCTGCTAGAAATAAGCTCCTGGCCTTCGGACGCACGTAATTGTTATTAAAAATAATTTTGGAGCTATTACTAAAATTTGCTTGGTGGCTCATACTAAAAAATTTTAAGTTAGTTATACAAAATATTCTTTTGTTTAGTTTACAAAAGAAATGCTTGTTTCACTTGCAAAAAAAAGTTTGTAATGGTTACTAAAAAATTATGTGGAATACAAATTTACTAAAAAATTTTTAGTAACCTCTTGAATTTTTTTTACAGTGCATATGGCTGAAGTAGACATATTTTAACTCATAAAGCAATGCACCTTTTTTGAATTATTCTAAATGGATTGAAAAATTTTCCATGTTTTCTGTTTTTTATTTCATTTTTCAAAACTTACTTCAAGTACAAATATAGAAAGAGTCATAACCTCCTCAGTCCTGATACAAATTTTAAGTGGCACTACAAAAACCAGTTTAAAAGTATTATAAAACATCTCCAAACATGTATTAATTCGTATATCGATGCTTCTAACATGCGCACATCTATTAAAAAAGTCTGGATGTAGTTTTAATAATTCAACTGGAAATTAAATTAATTTAAAGGGTGATTTTTAGTGTCGCCTCCAGGCGACATCAGGACTGAGGGGGTTAAAGCTTTCAAAGATAATATCTAAAATTAGAATATACAAGTTCATATGTTATTCATATGTTTCAGACAGTTATTACATTTGATCAACTTTTATATGCATCATTAATGATGGACGCAGCTGCGATAAATTAATTGCAATAGAATTCTCTACCTGGTAGTCGTAAGGAGAGTTATCGGAGACATCTTTTCAACAAGCGACACTTAGTTAACTTCCTGCTTTTTATAGATCTTCTTACTATTGCAAAGACCATAATTTTTTAACATTAAATTGGAAGATCAGTAAATGTAAATTAAAGAGTAAAAAAAAGCGTTTAGTTGAGTTAGACATAATATTTTAACTCAGAAAACTGTGTAATTTTTTAAATTATTCTGATTGCTTTGAAAATTGAAATATATATACACTGGTGTCCAAAGTTTAAGCATAATGAATAATTAATTACGTAATGAAAGAAATATAAATCGAAATGTGGTGAAACTCCAGGTGTGTAAACAAAATAGTACGCGTCATATATTTTCGCGAAGAGTTTTCCCCGAAATCGAACAGGGGACCGTCAACAAATTGTAAAAGAACGAAGATCTTTTGGATAACCCTGTCAAAACTAATGTAGCAAAAGCGTTCAAACTGCTCATTATGATTAAGTGGCTTATTGTAATGTACTGTGTTTATTTTTATAAGGATAGCATGGATAGCGTAGAAAAATTAAGGTTTTTATAAAAACAGTTCTAAATTTTTTGCTTATAATTTGCAGAGTTCTTAATATAAAATAATGTTCTTTTCTGAAAATATGACGAATATCATTGTACACAATACCCTGTCATCAGAATTTTAAAATAATAAAAATTGTTTGACAAATAAGCAAGTTTACTAAATAATTTTTTACTGCGCATGCGTGAACGTGATTAAAATTTCATTTGCATATTATGTTAGTTAAATGTATAGAGCGACTTTTGTGAAAGTCTCAAAAACATAGCTTAAAAATTCTGAAAATTATCGTTGATAGAATGAGATCAAAATCCTTTATTCCCTAAATGAAGCAAAAAGATGAGGGGCTGTATCCATATTCCATTGTTTAGTGCCTACACAATATTGCACGTACAGCTATATTTGGATAAAACCCCTGATATTTTTGCTTCCTTTTAGGAATAAAGATTTTGAGTTGATTCTATAGACGATCATTTTCAGAATTTTCAAACTATGTTTTTGAAACTTTTACAGAAGTTGCTCTATACATTTAGCTAACACAATATGCAAATGAAATTTTGATATCGTTGACGCATGCGCAATAAAAAATTATTTACTAAACCTACTCATTTTTCATACAATTTTTATTATTTTAAAATTCTCATGGCAGGGTATTGTGTACAATGATTGTCATATTTTCAGAAAACAACATTATTTTATATCAAGAACTCTGCAAATTATAAGCAAAAAATTTAGGACTGTTTTTATAAAAACCTTCATTTCTCTACGAGTATCCATACTATCCTTATAAAAATAAACACAGTACATTACAATAAGCCACTTAATCATAATGTGCAGTTTGAACGCTTTTGCTACATTAGTTTTGACAGGGTTATCCAAAAGATTTTCGTTCTTTTTCAATTTGTTGACAGTCCCCTGTTCGATTTCGGGGAGAACTCTTCGCGAAAATATATGACGCGTACTATTTTGTTTACACACATTTCGACATATATTTCTTTCATTACTTACTTAATTAACAATTATGCTTAACTTTTGGACACTAGTGTATATATATATTACCTGAAGGAGAAATATACAAAGAACTTTAATGCTTTTAAGGATAACATATAAAATTAGAATTTATCAGTTTATGTAATATTCATGTGTTTCACAAAATTATTACTTTTGATCAACTTTTATATGCTTCATTCATGATGGGCGCATCTGCGAAAAATTGCTTACAATAGAATTTTATACCTTGTAGTCGAAAGGAAAGTTATCGAAGCCATCTTTTCAATGCTTTTCAACAAGCAACTCTTAATTAACATCCTACTTTTTATAGATACTTTTAGAATTAGGAGGACCAGTGGCGCCAACTTATATGGGCCCGTGGGGTCTGAGCCCACTCAATAATTTTGAATTCTAGCCTGTCCAATTTTCATTGTTCTATTTCGGTATCTATTTCATCCCTCATAGCATGCATGGTCACAGTGACGTCACAATGACGTCACTGTGAGTCACTTTGGTCACAACTCATCTGTGACCTAAATGCCACCACTCAGTGATTTCATTGTGACTGAGATCTGACTTTCTTAAATTTTTTTAGAAAATTACAAATATTATTCAAAATATGCTACTTTCTTTAAAAAACATGTTTCTGGCAATTTAAATATCGTCACTTTTGTCACAGTCTCGTCACAATGTCAATGTCAAAGTAGTCACAAATGACACATTTTTCACAAATTTGTCACATTGTGACCACTTTGTGTCACGTCACAAAAAAGCGCTAAAACGTCATAACGACTTCACATTTTAGTCACTGTGAATTCACATCGACGTCACGTGACGTCACATCGACAATCGATGGTCACAAAGTCACAATGTGACTTCAGAACGACGTCGCAGTGACGTCACCATGCCTTACGGGATTATTATTTTATTATTAACTTTCCTCCCTAGAACAAAATTTATTTTGTCAAGCATTTTAATTCTGCCACTGACACTCATAAATCCAAAATGACTGAAATGTAAATGTTTAACTTTCTGATGCTGTTTCAATTTGAAGTCATGTTCATGATATGATGAAATTACAATAAATATTACTGTCTTCATAAGGAAAAAGCATGAGAATATGATTTTTTAAAAAATTTAACTACCTTAAAACATGATAATTTGACTTTCAAAGTCTCATATTTCACCAGATGTCCACTCTTCTCAGATAAACAAACTGATTGTACATTTTTATAAAAATATCTTTGAGCACATCCAATAATTTCGAGCCGACCCAATATTTTTCAAAAGTTGGCGCCACTGACAAGGACCATCATTTTCTATTCTAAAAATGAAAGATCAATAAATGCGAATAAAAAATATAAAACTATAGTTGAATTATTCCGGAAAACTCTGTTTCATTTTTTTATTATATACATTAAGAAAACAAACTATACAAATAAAATCATAAGACAAAATGATATTTTTCACCTTGATACAAACATAAAATATACAATATGAATTTGAAAAAGGAAACTGTTTTACTTACAAGGAAATTAAAAGAATAATAGATGTGTTACAAATTAAAAATATGTATTTTAATTTTAAAAGTCTTATTTCTATCGGACTATTATGAGATAATTTACTGACTGTAGATGGGAACAATTTAAATTCGTTTTTGAAATGTGTTATATGTTTCCATATGTCTAGAGAAGACATAATATTTTAACTCATAAAACAGAATGTGTTGGAAATTGTTTCATAATCTATTCTTTATTAATATTTTCTTTTTTACTTATTTTTTTCATAAAGAAGATCAAGTACGAATATACAGGGTAAGTCTTAAATATAGAAACAACAGGCTATTTCTTTAAATATTACCCCTAGACCCACACTTCCAATTACAAATATTCATAACAAAAGGTGAAAAAATTGATAAGATAAGTTTCAAATCCATGGGGGGGGGGGGGGTATATTTGAAAGAATACGAAAATTAAATTTTTATACGTCTCCCGTAGGGCAAAATTTCCAAGTATGAGTCTAGGGACAATAAATAAAGAGATAGCCTATTGTTTCGATATTTATGACTCACCCTCTAGAAAGAGTTTTAAAGCTTTGAAACATAATACTTTCTAAAATTAGAATTTAGCAGTTCATGTTATATTCACGTGTTCCAGAAAAGTATTACTTTTGATTAACTTTCACATGCATCGTTACTGATGGGCGCCTCTGCGATAAATTGATAGCAATAAAATTCTGAAGCTTATCCTCGCGAGGAAAGTTATCGGAGACATCTTTGGAACAAACAACACTTATTTATATTCCGGCTTTTTACAGATCCTTTTACTATTACTAAGACCATAATTTTCAAACATTAAATTAAAAGAACTGTAAACGTGAATAAAGGAATGAAGAATTACAGGTTGGCTTTTCCTAAAACATTAATTACTTTTATTTTTATCACAAACATTACGAAAATGAATTACTCAGATAAAGTCATAAGACAAAACGAAATATTCAAGCATAATATATACGATCTGAACTTGAAAATGCTCACTGTTTTACTTACAAGTAGATTAAATTAATAAAAGAGCTGTTACAAGTTAAATATATATATATATTATTTAAAAACATCTTTGTATAATTGAACTTTATTCACATAATTTTCTGACTGCGGACGTGAGCAGCTGAAATTTTGTTTTCAAATGCACCCAGAAAGAAGTATTGCTCAATCAACAAAAATTTGTTAGGTCCAAAGATAATTACTATCTATACTATTAGAATTTAGCATTTCATGTAATATTCATGTGTTCCAAAAAATATTACTTTTGATCAACTTTTATATGCATGATTAATGATGGGCGCAGTTGCGATAAATTAATTGCAAAAGAATTCTTTACCTTGTCGTCTTAAGGAAAGTTATCGGCAACATCTTTTTAACGAGCAACTCTAAATTAGCATCCTTCTTTTTATATATGCTCTTTCTATTACAAAGACCTAGCGAAGTCCTTATTAGCAAAAATTCCTGAAGTGGAAATTTCATCTCAAGTATACATATCCAAACTGAATTTTTACATGTATGTAGTTATTGTATACAAATGTACATTTCATATAGAGCGCTGCTCAAAGAATTCAGATAATTTTCAGATTGTAGATGGGAACAGCGCACATTCGGGTTTTCAAAGTGTTTTGCATTTCCGTATGATTAATATTGACATAATATTTTAACTCATAAAACAGAGCAGTTTTGTTATATTATTCTAACTGTGTTTAAAAGTACTCATCAAGTATAATCTATGTTTGACGCATAATTTTCCTCTCTTGTTTTACTATATGAATAGGTTCAAGTATAAATATATAAAGAGTCTTAAAGATGTCAAAGGTAATTACTATCTAAAATTAGAATTTAGCAGTTGGGATGACATTCATTTGTTCCAGAAAATTATTACTTTTGATCAAATTTTATATGCACCGTTAACGATGAACGCATCTGCGCTAAATTGACTGCAATAAAATACTCTAGCTTGTCGTGTCAAAGAAAGTTATCGGAGACATCTTTCGAACAAACAACACTTAATTATCTTCCTGCTTTTTACAGATCCTCTTACTATTACAAAGACCATAATTTTCGAACATTAAATTTAAAAAACAGTAAACGTGAATAAAGGAATGAAAATATACAGGTTGGCATTTCTTAAAACTTTAATTATTTGAATTTTTATTAATACATAATAAAAATAAATTACTCAGATAAAGTCATTAGACAAAACGAAATTTTTCACATTGATTCAAAGATAAACTATACAATCTGAACTTGAAAAAGCTCACTGTTTTCCTCACAGGGAGATTAAAATAATAATGTTTTAAATGCATGAGCTTAGTTGCGATAAATTAATTGCAATAGAATTCTCTACCTCGTCGTCGAAAGGAAAGATATTGGCAACATCTTTTCAACAAGCAACTCTTAATTAACATCCTTCTTTTTATATAAGGCCCGTGGGACTGAGCCTACCCAATAATTTTGGGTGAGCCCACTAATAGTAACCTACCCAATTTTCGTTGTTCTAGTAATTTATTTCATTATTATTTTAATAATCCTTTTTCCCCTTAGAATAAAATTTATTTTGCCAATGACCATGTGTTTTATTTCTCCAACTGACACCCTTAAATCCTAAATGACTGAAATATTTTACTCCCTGTTCTTGCTAATTCAATTTATAGTCATGTTCATGGTATCATGGCATTACAATAAATATCAGTGCCTTTATAGGGAAAAACTTATGATAATGTAAGTTAATTAAATTGCAACTTTATTAAAATATGGTAACTTGACTTAAAATTCTCATCTTTCGCCATCTGTCAACCCTTCGATAAAAAACAAACTGGTTGCATCATTTTATATAAAAAAAAAAAAATTTTAGCCCACCCAGTATTTCTGACCCAACGCAATATTTTTCAAAAGCTGGCTCCACTGGATACAATCTGAATTTGAAAAAACTCACTGTTTTACTTACAAGATATTAAAAAAATAATATATTATATGCATGATCTCAGTTGAGATAAGTAATTGCAACAGAATTATCTACCTTGTCGTAATAAGGAAAGTTATAGACGACATCTTTTTAACAAGCAACTCTTAATTAAATTTCTTCCTTTTTTAGGTGCGTTCGTAATTATGTAAATACGTATCACCTATTGTTGTCGTTCAGTCCGTCCGTCTGTCCGTCCGCATATAACAACGCAAAAACTACCCAACCGAATCATTTGAAATTTAAAATATATAATTATTACATAATGTTGTCGAGTCATTTCAAATGTTATGAAAATCGGATGAATAGATCAATTACAGGGACAATCAAAAGTATTCCGTTACATTACGGTCGATGGGGAAAAAAGTTTCAAATGCATTTTAATCGTTTGAAATTTTAAATACATAATTATTACATAATTTTGTCGAGTTATTTCAAATTTTATCAAAATCGGATGCATAGTTCAACTACAGGGATGATCTAAAATTCGTTACATTAGGGTTAATGGGGAAATTTTTTTTCAAATACATTTTAATGGTGTTACATTTATTCGAACGTAATAAAATTGATATGCATCTATAAAATACATATTATAATATACATTTTGCATAATCTGTGGTGCAAAGAATATTTGTTATTGATTTACAAGGCCACACAAAAGTATTGCATCGCATAATGGTATAGAGAAACATTGTTTGGTGCGTATTTTAATTGTAATTATTTACAATTTTATGAGATTGATATATGAGAGTGATATTTTTAAAACTTCGTTATCGTACGAACGCACCTCATTTGCTACGCTTCACGTGCAATTTCCAACTTGTTATACATGCTCTTACTATTACAAAGACTTTTATTTTCGAACCCTAAAATAAAAGAATAGTAAATGTAACTAAATAAATAAAAAATTTTAGATTAGATTTTCCTAAGCATTTAGTTATTTTGTTTTTGTTTTGAAGACAAATTACACAAATTAAGTCATAAGACTAAACGAAAACTTTCACCTTCATTCAAGCATAAAATAGACAATATGAACTTTAAAAAATATCACTTACTTACAAAAAACTTAAATAATAATAAATATTTACAAAAAATATAAATATATATTATTTAAAGTCTTATTATTTTCGGACTGCATTCAGATAATTTTCCAACGGTACATAGGTACAACTCAAATTGACTTTTCAAATGTGTTATAAGTTTCCATGTGGCTGAAGTAGACATAAATTTTTAACTCATAAAACTGCGGATCTATGTTACGTTATTCCAAATATGTTTTAAAATGTTCCATAATTATTGATTGATACATCTTTTCGCTTCCTTCTTTTGTTTTTTAACCGACTTCAAGGAGGAGGTTATGATTTCGACCTGTATGTATTTGTTGTTCACGCATAACTTTCGTAAATATGAACCGATTTTGATAATTCTTTTTTTGTTTTAAAGCGTATGGGGCCCATGTGGTCCCATTCAAATTTCATAAAAATCTGTTGATTAGAACTTTAAAAAAAATTAAAACATTAAAATTCAATATCTTTTCGAAGCAATCGACCAATTAGAAACGTTCATTTTTCATGTTTTTAAGTTACACTTACATAGACACACGATCTTTTCAAAGTGTGAAATCCTAACTGGACAAGGTTCACATTTATTAACAGTGTACACTGTAAAGAAATTGACCCTTTTGCTGCATAATCACTCCCCCGTTTTTATAGAATATCTCTCTCTTGACCCATGAGAATTCTCCACGATAGGCTGAAGTAATCGTTTTCTATAAAAGCGGTGGATTGACGATGCAGCAAAAGGGCCAAATTTTTTACAATGTACACTGTAAAAATTTTGATCCTTTTGTTGTATCTTCACTCCCCCGCTTTTATAGAATATCTCTCCTTTGACCCATGAGAATGCTCCGTGATACATTGTTAAAAATTTGACCCATTTGCTGCAGCGTCACACCACAGCTTTTATAGAATATGTCTTTTATGACCAATAAGAATGCTAAATAACACAGTAAAGTAATCGTTTTCTATAAAAGCGGTGGACTGATGATGCAGCAAAAGGCTCAAAGTTTTTGTAGTGTAATGGGGACAAAAGCGTCTGTAAAAGAAATATTTGGGAATAAAATGCTGTCACTCTCTTATAGAGGCAGCCAGGTATAGGTAATGAGTTTCAGATTCCTCCTCGAATACGCCACCGCTCATTTCCGATTACAGTGTCACTGTAAAAAATATGACCCTTTTGCTGCATCGTCACTCCCCTGCTTTTGTAGAATATCTCTCTTTTGACCCATGAGAATGCTTCGTAATTGGGTGAAGTAATCGTTTTCTATAAAAGCAATAGAGTGATGATACAGCAAAAGTGTCAAATTTTTTACAGTGTAGGATTCCTCGATATGAATATGACGACACATGTAGCACAGCATATAATTGGTTGAAACGATTCTGACCAAAAGGAGTCACCAAGCATCTTGTTGAGCGGGCAATTTTCGTCAATCTTGTTAACTTCTCATACGAGTACAATCGAATTCTTCCAGGAAATCATCATCAAATTCCATAATAAAAAATGCCTGGCAATGCAATGCACTGTTAAAAATTTGCAACTTTTGCTGCATCGTCACTCCATCGCTTTTATAGAATATCCTTATTTTTATCAATGAGAATTCTTCATAATGCATGTAACTAATCGTTCTCTATATAAGCGGTGAAGTGATAATACACTTTTTAAAATCTGCTGCATTTTGTTGCAACGCACTCCACCGCTTGTATATAATGTCTCTACTGCGACCTATGAGAATGCTCCTTAATACAGTAATAAGTAACCGTTTTCTATACAAGCGCTTGAGTGCATAGCAAAAAAATGCAGCAGATTTTTAACAGTGTACAGCAAAAGTTTCAAATTTTTAACAGTGTAGTTGGGACAAAAGCGTCTGTAAAAGCAATATTTGGGAATCAAATGCTGTCACTCTCTTATAGAGACAGCCAGGTATTGGTTATGAGTTTCAGATTCCTCGTCGAATCGCCACTGCTCATTTCCGATGCCATTACTGCCTGTATAGGTATTAGATTGTTGCTGTTTATCGATTGAAGCATAGTGCGATTTTTGCTAAAATCTTTCTTTTTACTTTTTCTGAGTGAAGGGGGAGTACTTTTGACTGACTACACTAGAAAAGCATTTTACTATACATTAATATATGAAGTCATTTTGCTGCGTGCTCATATATGGAAGCACTATGTCGCGCTCTTATGTGTAAGGAACTTTACTTGATGGATTGTCACCTTTTGATACCCACTTTCGATGACCGTAGGATTCGATACAGACTAAGATTTCATAAATGCGGTAGCTTTTCGAAGTGGAAGATCTCGTCTGAAAAAGTTACCATACAAAGAAATTCTTAAGATTCACAACGATACTAACCGATATTGTAAGTGGTTTCAGAAAAGTTGACAACCAAACAGTGACAAGTAAACTGAATACATCAGAACTTAGCAAAGTGCGTACATTAGTAATGCATTGCAAAGAGCTATCGTGTGCCAGTACACATAATTATGTATTACGGTATGCATAACTAAAAAGTAGGAAATAAAATAAGCTTTTTAAGAAAAAAATATCAACCGACTTCAAAAAAGCGCTAAAAAGAATTAAATAATTCTTTAAAATTCTCTAATGACAAAACGTTATCCAATAAGCACACATCGGATATCAAGTACCGGCATAAAAAACGGTTAAATTTAATATGTATAATTTAATATCCACCAAACATAGATTTTAGAGATAATATTATTTTACAAGAGATGAATTGACATATTTATGATTTATTTTATGAATATATACATATAAAAAGTAATGAATTACTTTTTGAAGTTGGTGCCAAACTATTTGATGTATATTAAGAATTGTAGCTAAATTATGCCTAGTACCATAATTAAAATGGGGATAATCATTATCGATTGTGATTGTTTGGCACCAACTTCAAAAAGTAATTCATTACTTTTTATATGTATATATTCATAAAATAAATCATAAATATGTCAATTCATCTCTTGTAAAATAATATTATCTCTAAAATCTATGTTTGGTGGATATTAAATTATACATATTAAATTTAACCGTTTTTTATGCCGGTACTTGATATCCGATGTGTGCTTATTGGATAACGTTTTGTCATTAGAGAATTTTAAAGAATTATTTAATTCTTTTTAGCGCTTTTTTGAAGTCGGTTGATATTTTTTTCTTAAAAAGCTTATTTTATTTCATATAAATTACTTCAAGTGCAAATATAGAAATAGCCTTTTAGCTTTCAAAAATAATATCTGAAATTAGAATTTAGCAGTTCATGTGATATTCATGTGTTCCTGAAAAACATTAGTTTTGATCAACTTTTATTTGCATCATTAATGATGGGCGCAGCTGTAATAAATTGATTGCAATGGAATTGGTTAGCTTTTCATCGTAAAGAAAATTATCGGATACATTTTTTCAATAAACAATACTTAATTGCCGTATTTACTCGTGTATATCGCGCACGCGTGTATAAAGCGCAGTCCGTAATTTACAAGAAAAACGGCGATTTTTTAAAATCTGGTATATAAAGCACACCATAAATTTGATTTGCAAGTGAATGAATGACTGTGATGGTCCGGGAAGCGTGTGCTCATTTGTGGGCCAGGAAATTATCGCAGAACTTCTTTAAAGGAACACACTTTATTGCTGGAAGTAACATAACAACAACGACAAATGAATAACACTAACACAAAATCAACAAACATATAAATAATATTATCCTTCTTTCAGGTTACAGATTACTTCTGATTACAGTCGGTGCAATCCGGACAGCCTTTTGCCCTACACCTTCACAAGTGGAAATTTTTCCGTGTTCTGCCCAGTTTCTTCTTCTTTTTCAAGTGGAGGCGCTACTAGAAAAACAAAAGGTATGCGCGGACATCACAATGACCAAATGCGTTTTAGTTAAAAAAAAAAAAAAAAAGTTGAAACAAACAATACATAAGCTCGAAAACAAGCCGAAAATACATATTTAGACTTCGGTAGGGAATTAATGAGGGGGGGAGCAGTGATTTACGGCAATTAGAATTTCAAATTTGCGTTTGAATAACGTTACTGGCTTAGTTGTATAGAAAATTGCAAGGAGTGAAATAAAAATGCAATACCAATTCAAATTCAATTAATTAGCTTTTCCGAGTTTTAATGTCTTCTTTGAATACATTTTTTGATTTATATATTTATTGTATCATTACGTCCAGGAGTAAAAAAAAATATTCCGTATATAACTCGCATTTAGAAGTTTTACCCCCCCCCCCCCACTGTTTTTTTAAATTACGCGTTATACACGAGTAAATACGGCAACCTCCTGCTTTTTATACATCCTCTTACTGTTATAAAAGCCATAATTTTCTAAACTTAATTTGGTAGAACAATAATGTGAATAAAAGAATGCACAAATATGATTTTTAAACAAAATCACATGATAAAACTTCTCAGATTGTTAAAAAAATAATTTAAAATTTAAAGTTTGCGAAAAAAATAGTGTTATTTAAAATCAGCATTCGAAATGTTATTTGTAGAATTTAATTTTTTTTTTCATGTAAATAAACAGAAATACATATTTTAACTTTAATTCAGCATTTTAAAAATTATTGATTTGAATGAAAATTCCTTAAATAAAATTCAATAGAAATTAAAAATATTTAATAAAAAATGATACAAATAAAAAAAATCATATTTTTTAAACTAATTTTTTTTCAAATTTGATGAATCAAAATTAAAGTAGAACAATAAAAAAAGATATGTCTTAAGATTCAACCCATTATTTTTTATGGTTTTTCACTTATCACAATTTAAAAGCAAGAAATGGTGAAAAAACACGCATTTTCAAAAGAAGTCCTTTCTATGACAGCCATTGTTTGAAATCTAGATTTTAAAAACAGAACAAAATGAAAAAAAAAAATAATAATAATGTTCCCTGTTCCACTTAAGATAAATATATGATTTAAATGTCACTTTAAGAAGAAAAAAAAAACAAAGGGTTTTTTAATGCTACAAAAATTTTTTTAGAAACATTGAAGATTTTTATGTGCCAGACCCTTTAAAGGCGACTAAAAAATTAAATATTTATATATTTCTCACATCTCCTTTATTATTTTAGATACAAATCATAAACATTTTTCAACTATGTTGGAATGTAAAAATATCAAGCACCAATAATTTAAAATTTTAATCATACCAATTTCGGTAGTTCATATACACTGAAAATATGGGTTCTCAAAATTGAGTAAGAAGTACTCAATTTTAAGTACTTCACATACTCAAAATAGCTCCGATACAAATGTACTCAAAACTCAGAAACACATATACTCATTTCTAATACCATGGGTGTTTTCAAATAAGAATCGCTATGAACTGCCCCCTGAACTTACGAATTAAAGTAAAAATATACTATCATTTATTTTCTTGCTCAAAATTATTAACACTAAATGTTTACTTGATTATTTCTTTTAACAAAAATATCAAAATGCCCCAAATCGATTATTTTTATAGAGAGACCATTATTTGCAAGCACTTTTAAATTATTTCAAAATACTGTGCATAATTTAAAGATTACATTAATAAGCATCTTTTATGCCAATATGAAGAAATAAATCAATACAGATTACAAAATTATCATTAGTTTGGATTTGATAATATATGATGTTTAAAAATAAGAAAGCAATATGTTCATTTTTGATCCAAACATATTTACATCGATATGAATATTTCAATATACTCATTTTTAAGTACTTCATTTTTTTTTCATTACAACATACCTTAGAAGGAATAAGATAACGAAGCCTGTATGATTAAAATTTAAAATTATAAAAACCGGTATGCTCAAATTTTAAAATTATTTATGCTTTTACACTTGATGTTTTTACATTTTTTTTTTTTTTTTTTTTTTTTTTTTTTTTTCTACATTGCACCAAGCTCTATCTTAATAATTATGTTGAAAAGTGTTTAAAAAGAGCTTTAAATCTTTCAGAGATACTTAACATCTAATATCAGAAGTTAGTAGAATTTGCGTCAGCCTTCATATGCACCATTAATGACGCATGCAGCTGCGATAAATTGACGGCATAAAAATTCATTACTTTGTTGTTCGGGATAAATTATAAAAAAATATATTTCAGTAAGCAACAGCTGATTAACTTCTTTATTTTTGTAGCACATTATATTGAAATAAAGACTATGTCTTAAACGGAAAATGCTATAACGATAAACGTGAATAAAGAAAAGAAAAATTGTTTTTAAATTCAGCTTATTTTTTACGGTATGACTTTCTAATTTACAAAAAAATACTTTCTTTATTGAGTAAGCTAAGAATAATAAATAAACTAAATTTAAAAAATAGACTAACTTGAATAAAAAAAAGACATTAATTTTGTAGTCAAGTCTCTATATTGTATTAAATTTAGCTGAAATATTTGAATTCAGACGTAAAAATGTCTGTGTATCTTAATAATAAAGAAGTTTATTTCAAAATACCATCTGATGAAATACACTTTTTTCTTTCCAGCATGAAGCTAGAAATCTATTTACCGGGTGTCCCAAAAATGACTGATGGTTTTTAAAATTCAATAACTTGCAAACGGAGACAGCTATTTACAAAATTTTTTGCAGCAGGGTTATGTACAATGCCAGGAGTTTTTTACCGTAATTTTTTATTTTAGTTCGCATCTGAAACAATAGTTGGCGCTGACGGCGATTGAAGGCCAGGTGATCAGTGCTGAGTGAAGCGTCAATCTGGCCTTCAATCGCCGTCAGCGCCACCTATTGTTTGAGATGCGAACTAAAATAAAAAATTGCGATAAAAAAACTCCTGCCATTGTACATAACCCTGCTGCAAAAAATTTTGTAAATAGCTGTCTCCGTTTGCAAGTTATTGAATTTTAAAATCCATCAGTCATTTTCGGTACACCCGGTAGATTTAAATGTTAAATACTACATAATATGACGCTTTTAACACGTTGAGTGCCACCTCAGGTATAAAATGCTGCTACATGAAATCATGCAACAATATAATTTATACGAAACGCCAATTAGTGGTGTACTCAATTACGGAAAATTAGTCAAAATTTTACAGTGACAATCAGAAAAAATGGCATGTATCCGCAATAAATTTTTGTATAATTGCGTATACATGTTTACGCATGCTAATGAAGTAAAAGCATACAAATGAAGTAAAATATAGAAATTATTTCACCAATAAAATTCTTTTCATAATGCGCAACTACATAAAGCTTCGGGAGAATAATTCTAATTTCCTAATTCCGTTTTTTTAAATCGTATTTTCAATGAAATGCCTAAAAGGTTTTCCACAATGCTAGTATTTTTTAAAAATAATATAGCCATTTCAATTTATTAATAGCAGCATAATCTATCGTGATCAAAATGATAATTTTCAATTTCAAACTTTTGAAGCAGTGAATATTTCTGCAATTAAATTTCTGTAATTTGCAAAATGTTTAAAAAATATATACATAATAATTGATGATATTTGTTGAAAAAAGAAAGGAAAAGGAAAAATTCTTCGTCTCTGAATCCAAAAATATATTTGTTTCTGAGTAATAAACATGAATAATGTATAGCGAAAAACTTTTAAAAAGACTGAATTTAATTTACAATATGTGTGTACGACAGCCACTTGCAATAAATTGTTTATATTTGATTACATTTATTGTAATATTAACACATATCTATATATTTTATTGACGAATATAAAAATGTGCTCCAAACATGTTTTAATACACTTGTAACAATACATAGAAAACATCATGTATTTGAATTTACTACCTATGCATTTTTGGCGTAAAATCATATTATTTGGTGACGAAAGTAAAATCAAAATCTTAAATGTGTAATAATATGTAACTTATAAGTGCGGTTGTTTTTACAATTATTCTCTTGTATGTCACTTGATAGAAAAAACAAAAGAAATGTGCAGAAAGAAAAAAATTGTCATTCAAACTGTTACCGAATTTTCAGATACAAATTTTTTTAACCTGACGCAGTTAATAAATCGCCAAAATTGTATCAGTTGTAATCTTCCACATTAAATTATTTTTTAAGCATTAAGAATGTTGTTTTTCATATTTAAATATTTTCATTTTGTTCTATTGTCACTTATCAAAATTTTTTTCTTTTTTTTTTTTTAATTATTATTTTGAAATTTTTATTATTATTTCTTTGAATAAAACTATTACTTTTTTTAGATGTATAGCCATTTTAATTCTTATTATAATGACAGCCAAAATATAACCTCGCCAAAATAGTAACATTACCATCCAAAATAACAGCATTTTCATTATTATTATTATTATTATTATTATTATTATTATTATTATTATTATTATTATTATTATTATTATTATTATTATTATTATTATTGCATAAAATTGGCACAATGTTTTCCCTGCAATTAAATAAATTTAAAAGCTCTTATTATATTCATTACATAAGATATGAAATCATATTGAAAACTAAAATTTAAAATTATAACATTCAGCACAAAAATTAATACCCTGTTTTAATCAGAAATATAATTTTAAGAAGTAACATTCGGAAATTGAACCGAAATGTTAAGTTTTAATGCTTGGATAATGCTTCTGTGTGATTTCTGCGATATGTCCACATAAGGTATATATATACAGTAAAACCCCGATCATTTGGATTAATTGGGACCAGATCCAATCCGGAATATCCGGAGATTTAAAAAAAATGAAATAAAATATAACATATTTACAGAAAACCACCTTTATGTTTAACTTATTGATTAGTTACAAACAGTAAAAATGTTTACTCTAAAGAAAAGTTTATAATTTTTTGCTGTTCCAGTTCTCTATACCTTTTGCGAGCCTTATAGTTACGCATCCGCTTGAGAATAAGTAGTTCGTAGGGTGTTGTTTAAATAAGAGTTTAAATAAGAAAGCTTAAGGTATTCTCCCGAAAAAAATTCAGAATTTTTTTTTTATTCAGAATACAACGATGAAACAAGTTAATATTACGGAAATTTGCCAAATCGCTTTTCAAACTTGAAAAAAATTGACAAACCGATCCGGATTATCCGGAGATTCAGAATAACGGGGTTCGAATGAACGGGGTTCTACTGTATAACATTGATGTTTAGAAAAGATAAAACAGAGTTTATAGTGAAAGGATACATCCCCCCCCCCTAAAATAAAATATTGCAATTCAAATGCTCTTATTATATTAATTATAAGATGGGAAATCATATTGAAAATAATAATTTACAATTACAAGATTTATCATTTAAATTAATGTCCAATTTTAATCAGAAAAAGTAGTTTTAAGGAGAATTATTCCAAATTGAACAGAAATGTTCAGTTTTAATATTTGACTAATACTTCTTTGAGATTTTTCCGATGAGTCTACAGAAAGTGTAGGTATTTAACTTTGAAGTCTAGGAAAAATAAATCAGAGTTTATAGAGAAAGTACAAATTGTTTTCTCCTACAATTAAATATGATGATTTAAATACTGTTATTATATTAATTAAAGATGGAAAATATTATTTAAATTTAAAATTAAAAATTATTACATTAAATATTAAAATCAATGACCACTTTTAATAAAAAAATAGTTTTAAGGAAAACTATTCTAAATTGAACCGAAATGCTCAGTTTTAATATTTGACTAATACTTCTTTGAGTTTTCTCTGATGAGTCTACATAAAGTGTAGGTATCTTTGATGTTTAGAAAAGATAAAACAGAGTTTATGGAGAAAATAAAAATTGTTTTTTCCCTGCAATTAAATATTACGATTTAAATGCTGCTAATTAATTAAAGATGAGAAATCATATTTAAACATAAAATTTAAAATTATTACATTGTACATTAAAATCAATCGCCACTTTTTTCAAAAAAATATATTTCTAAGAAGACATATTGTAAATTGAACCGAAATGTTCAGTTTTAATGCTTGACTAACGCTTCTGTGATATTTCTGCGATGAGTCTACATAAAGTATAGGTATTTAACTTTGATGTTTAGAAATGATAAAACAGAGTTTATAGTGAAAGGAGAAATTGAGATGCGAGTTCTGGGAATTCGGGGATTTTTAGAACTGATCAAAGGAATTTTATATTTAAAATATCAATTGAAATGCTAGTTAAAAGAATTCGACGCATTTTCCAGCTATGCGATAGCAGTATGATTGATTTTCTTTTTAAAAACATTTGAGTCTAAATGTTCTTACTTCTATTGAACTAGAAGCAAGATGAGAAATCATCGAAAATTATAAATTTAAATGTTAATGCTGCAGAAGCATAACTGCCATTTGAGTTTTTATATAATTTTTAGGAAAATATTTATTGATTACATTATGATCGAAATGAATAAGAAAGGAGCAATTTAGTGTTAAAAATAAAAAAAATGCCCAATTTCAATTAGAAGGAGCAGTTTAAAAAATATTGCAAAAAGGAACTTAAGGAGAAGTTTTATAACTTAATTACGAAAACGCATTTTGCATATGGTATGGAAACTTAATTTTCGTGTTTGGAAAAGATGAAACGGAATCTATGCACATATAATCAATTGATATGTACCTTATGGGAATCCCAGGCATTTCTCTTGTGTAAACTACATGAAGTTTAAATTTACCTGTAAATAAATATTGTGATTTAAAAGTTTTAATATATATTTAATATTACTTTTACATAGCTGTAACTGTCATTTCAAATTTTTTTATTAACTTTAGGTAAATAATGTATAATGAATTCATTACCTCGAAATACATTCTAAGATGAAATTAATTTTTTCTATTATAATGATTATTACTGATATTAAATAACATACAATAATTGAGGACTCCAGAAGCTAAGAGGTGTAAGTAATAAAATTTAAAAAAAATGAGCTAAGTGCACATATGATCTGGAAATATCTTTTTTTTTCTTTTAGGTAAATAATATTGATTTTCTAATTATATCTATGTTCTCGACATAAATCTGTTTTGGCGAAAAATGATCAATATTAATTATTTTAAAAAATATTGTACTCTACTTTTTTTACAGTTTACTTTTTGTGGCTATTTCTTGATATTGAGAAGAAGAATTTTATTTCAAACTTTTAGCATAATGCAGGAATTTTGATTTGCCATGATATTTGAATTTCAAAGAAATTTAATGCAATTTTCAACGTAATTTTTAGTTATTTTTCTGAGATTTTTTTCATTTAGCGTAATTTTTTTTCATTCATGAAAAATTTCCGATTACAATATTTTACCATATCAGAGTAAATTTTAACCTACTTTTAATATATACTGATTTTTAGTACATTTATAAATGCGAACTTTAGAGGTTTTTGAAATACTACGGCAATTTTTTTGACATTGTAAAATGATGTTTTCTTTTAGCCTAACATTTCCATCGAATATATTGGAATACATAAAAATTAACCATTTGGAAAATTTACCAATGAAAGTCTGTATAGATACCGTGGAACCACTGGGAGTATTACTATAGGGGAGACCCGTTTCTATTGCCAAATGTTGCCAAGTCTGTACATCGTAAATTACAGATATTAAAATTTCTCGCCAAACAAGACGCCAACTTGGTGCTATTTTATATGCATAATTCCCAAAGACTTCAATTTTAATCTCATAGAGTACCTTTCTGTTCACGCTTCTATTTTTATTTCCAGTAAGAGTGTCCTATGTAAATCTTCAACCGTTAAGATTGCAACAGGTAGTATTTCTTACGAAATATTACCTATTGAGCAATCTGGGCCAGTATTTAAATCAGTGATGTGTTGGCTGAAGACGGTTGGCAACTGTTCCGGATGGTGAAGTTGGAAGAACATTGGCGGCATCAACCAATACATCCCTGGTTTGAATTCTAGTCTGAAATTTTTTTCAACCACTTGAATATTTACAACTGTTATGACATAAGTATTTTTTAAACAATCTACTTTTAACTAACTGTAGTGATAAGCTTTTTATTTATGTCTATTTTTATTCTTTAAATAAATTTAAAAGTTTGATTTAATATATATATTGTTTACATGATTAATGAAACAATTTTGACCATATAGCAAATAATTTTAAAAATACACATATGCTTATGAATACACTATATGGCCAAAGGCGATCGATCAATTTCGATTTTTGACATTTTGTTAAATATCTAGAAAAATACACGAAGAATTATCCTGAAACTCTAAGGGTGTAAAGATAATAGTCCAGGTCATACATTTCCATGAAGATTTTTTGTTTCCGAAACTCTCTAGGGCAGAGGTTCCCAAAGTGTGCTCCGCGGAGCCCTTGGGGCTCCGCCTGAACTTTCTAGGGGCTCCGAGGTGTTCCAGGAAAATAAACAAAACATAGAAGAAATTAGCATATTGCAAGTGAAAGATTTTCAAATGTATGTAGGAATTTGTGTGTGTGTGTGTTAAAAAAGATATACAGTGAAACCTCCAAATAAGGGACACTCCGAATAAGGGACAAAAGTTCTGGTCCCAGTCCCTTGGTATAGGAAGTGTACTGTATTTACCTCTTAATAAGGGACACTCGATTTAAGGGACACTTGAAAATGAGATTAACCCTTGCGACTCGGGCGTTTCTTACACAAATTTTATTCAGCTGACACCACTTTTTTTTTTTTTTTTAAGTTTCCTTCAAGTACATAATTAAAAAAAACAGCTTTAATTAAATAACAAATTTTATTTTCCTTTGTTACTGGAATGACAAAAACAAATTTTGCAAAGAAAAATGCTGCCCAGTCACACTGGACATACGAGTGCAAAATGTTAGGGGTTGATTTTTGCATTTGAGATAATGAGGCAGTTATGTTGGTACAGAGATATGCAACTCAACTGATGAATTGCATATAATCGATGATATCGAAGTGTGTTTATCTCTATTAGAGAAAGAGGTGGCAGTGCAGACAATAATTTCATTGAATTCACAACTGAAATTCCAGAATTGGTTCAAAGTCGATTCACAAATTAAAATTCAATTGATCCGCCAAGTCATATCTAGATGGAAAACACATATAAATATAATTTTAGTGGTTGATTCGTAGGTTTATCATTGGGGTATCCTGCATCCAGTCCTCCATATTTTCATAGATTTGAGTGCAAGAAAATCTAAAGGTAAATCTACGAGTTAACTCCTAAATTCAGATTTTTAGGTGTTTTTCACCAAAGTATGACTTAGTAGACCAACTGTGTTTTAACATGCATATTGAGTTTTAGCTAATTCTAGAATTTCTGCCGTGAACTCGATGAGGTGATTGTCTGTGCTGTCACTTCCCAGTCTATATTAAAAAAAATGCTGAAAATTGTGAGGGATGACTTTGAAAAAGAAAGAGAAAGGAAAATTGTGAAATAAAAAACTTTACAGATGCTTTAAATTAATTAATGCGATTGAATACTTTTTTCGTAAATGCTGCTTATAATGAAGGACTAAAACTTATAACCACCTCAGTCCTGATGTCGCCTGGAGGCGACACTAAAAATCACCCTTTAAATGAATTTAATTTCTTTTAGAATTGTTAAAATTACATCCAGACTTTTTAAATAGATGTGTGCATGTTAGAAGAATCAATATACAAACTAATGCATGTTTGGAGATGTTTTATAATAATCTTAAACTGGTTTTTGTAGTGCCGCGTAAAATTTGTCTCAGGACTGAGGAGGATAAGTACGGTAAATGAATGTCTGAAAAGTTTAATAGTAGAAAAATTGAAATCTGCAAAACAGTCACACACTGCAAAACATCCCTCACAATTTTCAGCATTTTTTTTAATATAGACTGGGAAGTGACAGCACAGACAATCACCTCATCGAGTTCACGGCAGAAATTCTAGAATTATTTATTGCTTCACAAGTAAGATTTTTTAAAATGTTATTGCGCTTTTTGCATTATAGAAACATTTGCGTAAAAAATATAAATCAATAACTCTACAACTCATTTACTAATTAAGTAATCAATTAAAAAATTAAATTAATTAATTCTCTATTACTTTTGTACCTAATTAATGTAATTTATACCCTCGGGTCTATTTAAACTTCAATTTTAATATTTTGTTATTTTTTATGCCCTTATGAATGATTAATTTAAAAAAATGTAAAAATTCCGAATAAGGGACACCTCTATTTAAGGGACAAAAGTTCTGGTCCCATGGGTGTCCCTTATTCGGAGGTTTCACTGTATCTATAACCTAAGATGAAAAATAAAATAATACACTCCAAAAACATTTTAACGTTTACATTTTATATGTATCTATTTTCTGAATAATATTTTTGGTTTGAATTGATTTAGTTTATGGTCTTGCATTTAATGTGTTTTAAAAATTCGATTTAAAAGAAATAGTATTCTAAATCGAATGCACAACGTAAATCTAAACAGTAAAGGCCCGTCAGTTCTGTTAACTCTGCTTGCCAAACAAAAGGGAAAACAGTTTTGTTCTTTGAAGCTCCGTCTATTCATTTATTTATACTTAATTCTTTATTTCTCATATTTCATAATAAGATGATCCAATAAAAGAACTTTTGAACAATAAAAGCATTACTGAACCGTTGACCCTATATCAAGTATTGTTATCAAAGCAAGACAGAACCAAGACATTGGGGGAAAGCAATCTCAATAAAAAACTAAAATATGATGATAATTACTTATAAAATGGAATTTGCTGAAACAGATTATGATCGGCCTCTCTGCGTGATTTGTGGAAAATTTTGAACAACAGCTCAATGTTTTATGTTGTTTGTATATTTAAATTTTCTGCATTGTTTTTCATTGTACAACAATGTTTGTCGTTTAAAACGCCCCTTTTTTATAATATCTTGTATCATTTAATAAACTCCTCATTACATTCATTTAATATTTATATACGTTGTGTATATAGTTTTTTTTTCTTTTCGTAAATTTAATTGTTTTAATCTGCTTATTTTATTTTTATAATTCCTTAGTTCTTTAAATTTTCTTTGCTATTTTGCATAGTCGTACTTAATTTCAGAAGCAATGTATATTGCTGAAAAAGCATTTTTTTAGCATCTTGTATCACTTTACAACCCCTGTGTAAAGTTTTCTTTTAATTGGTCTGTGCCACATTTTTCAATCAGAAATAATTCTGTAGCAATTTTAAGAATATATATTGGTTCTTTACATTTGTCATCACGCAAAGAATTTAAAATTTTGCTAAATTCCACCTCTTGCTTAGACTTTTTGTCAGTGAGTGCCTGCCCTGATGTAAATTTAATCCCACCCATGCACTCTATTTTGTTAGTAAAGTTTCTCTGCCAGTTCAAGTTCATTTAACATGCGTAGTTTTTTACCTGCATATCCGTTTTGAAACAAAAAAAAAATGACGACACAAAGTATCTTTGAAAACTATAATTATCCAAATACTTTAAATAAAATATCCAAAAAAACAATTCTGCACCTAACAATACATCTTATAAATTTTGCCCCGCCCACTTAAATGTTAAAACGATACCTGCTTCTAAATGTATTGTTTGTAAATGGTACAAAAAAAGAAGATGCGAGGGAATTCAATTTCATTGCATGTTTAGAAGTAGTATTTAAAGAAGAAAAAAACATAGTCGCATAATTCTATTACGAGTAGGTGGTACTATCGAAAACATATTACATATTTTCTCATGGGTGACTGGCACTACCCATTTTCTTTATTTAGCGAGTAGCCTATTGGAATTATACAGAAGTATCTCCCTGCAAACGAAAACTGTATAACTTACCTTTTTTTTCTGTGTGCGTGTCTTTCGCCATAAACAATAATAGTTTTATGTAATCCCCATGAAATACATAACTCAAACATGGTTACCATTTTCATCTTTAATTCAGAATTCATACTGTAAATCCCAAAAGAATATTTTAAAATTTAAAAATTGATGACATTAACCAATTAACACTTTGACTGTCATGGCTATCATATGTGATGGCCAGGGATGTTTCCGTTGGGCCACTGGCTATCGATATGATAGCCATGGTATTTCAACACTTCAGGCCTTGGCTATCAAAAACGATACGAGTTTCATGAAAATGGTTTTGGAGTTTGATTGTTGGGCTCCTTGCAATGTGTTAGATATATGTGGTTTGTGCAAATTGATATATGTGCTGATTTCTTGTACTAAGTGTTACAGAAAATGAAATACTTTCCACATTTTTCTCTGGCGTATTGTAAAAAAATTCATAAAATTCTAATCTAAAATAATGGAAAAAAAATAAAAATATAGAAAATAAAATAAAGAACATTTAAACTAATAATCTCCCAAGATCATCCTTACATATATTTAAAATTTTTCCAATTTAAGAGTATAGTAGAGTATATTGTAGAAACATAAATCTTAATAAGTGATTTTAGTGATAAATGATAAATTTAGTTGTCTATCAAATAAGCCTTGACCACTCATGGAAGAATTGACACTAACTTTCGTGGGGTGCTTTGGCTATCATTTTTGATAGCCAGGATTAAAATCTCCCTATGTGTTGCAAAATGTGTCAGATTGAAAATATTGATTTTATATATAGTTTTATGTTTCGAATATTGAAATTACACACACACAAATTGGCCACACCCTAATGAACATTAGCAGTTTTCGCTTGACAGTCAACGTGTTAACAGTATTGCTTGAACATTGCACTGGTAAAAAAGAGTTTGTTTTAATATTTAAGATTTTTTAAATTTATAGTATGAATTAAGAATTTCTGTAATATGATAGGGCCGAACTGGGAACCATTACTGGCTCGGATTTTTATCCATCAGACTTTTCTGTACTCCATAGACATTTAAAAAAAATATTTGTAGAGTATCGTTGGGTTCAGGGGCTCCGCCTTTGAAATTCTTCCCAAAAAGGGCTCCGCGAGCCCAAAAGTTTGGGAACCGCTGCTCTAGGGGATTGTCAAAAATTGAAAAAGAACGAATATCTTTTTTTAACCCTGTCAAAACTAATATAGCAAAAGCATTCACACTATAGATTATGATTAAGTGGCTTATTGTAATAAACTGTGTTTATTTTTATGCGGATAGCATGTATATTCGTAGAAAAGTTAAAATTTTTATTAAAACAGTTTTTTGCTTACAACTGACAGAGTTCATAATACCAAATGATGTTCTTTTTTGAAAATATGACAAACAACATTGTACACAATACCCTGTAATTGGAATTTGAAAATATTAAAAATTGTCTGAAAAATGAGCAAGTTTACTAAATAATGTTTTGTTACGCATGCGTGAATGCTGTCAAAGTTTCATTTCCATATTATGTTATCTAAGTGTATAGAAAAATTTCTGTAAAAGTCTCAAAAATATAGCTTGAAAAGTCTCAAAATAATCACAGAGAGAATAAAGTCAAATTCGTTATCATATCATATATATTATAAAGCAGAAGTTCTGAAACTTCCAAACGGGTGTTTTCAAAAACTACCCAGTGGATCTTTTTGCAGATTATATCATTCGATAGGAAATATTTTTGCGAAGGTTTATGATACAAATATACAGGGATAACTCAGATTTTTCGTACTAAATTTCGTATTTTTCGGTTATTTTTGACGGAAGGGTTGCAACAACTAATTTTTTGGCGATAATTATATTTCAAAAAAGAAATGAAATGCTTTCTCTAATGGAAAATAATATAAACATTTCGAAAAAAAAAACCCTGTTAATTCATTGAATTAAAATAACTAATGATAAAAAGAAAAAAATCCGTTTAATGCAAAATAATATTATGAAAGGAAAATATTTATCTTTAACGAAAAAAAAGAATATTTATAATATTTAAAAAGTATCTCAATGTGAAAGAAAGTTTTGATGTGACACTATATTTGGCTATTTATTTATTTCGATCCAGATTAAAAGAAAACAACACATCAAAAATTTCATTAGGTAAAACATAAGTATTTTTTTTAACCATTTGAAAAATGGTTGTTGTTTTCGGGAGAATGGACCCGATGATGTTACCACTTTTGAATGATGTGGTCACTTTTGAATTTAAATTAATTTCTTTACTTTTAGAAGAGTTTTTATTTGAATTTAAATTAAATTCTTTACTTTTAGAAGAATTTTTATTTGAATAGTAAATTAAAATGGTTAAAATCATTGTAATAAAGGAGAAAACTAACAAATTTAAAAATGGGTAGACGGAAATTAACAGATACGGAAAAAGCCGAAGCCAAAGAAATGAATGAACGTGAATATCGCATTCAATGATATTAAACACAATACGCGTACTTAAACAATCATAAAGTGATTTTTATTTCTTCTTTTGCTATTTAAAATAAAAATTTAGTCAACATGTATAAGTTGCTTATTAGTTTGGCGATTCGTATCATTTGGCGAAATTGGTCGACGGGATAACTGAGTAATACTGTATTTGGTTTGGCGCAAAAACGTCTTTCAATGCAGAAAATGATAAAATCAAAAGATTATTGAGCCGCTGAAAACCAATTACGTGTTGAAAGGCGATCACGAAAAAGGAAGCAATTTAATGCCGAACCGATTAATTGTAAAACATCATGTCGCCAGGGCGACCAATCCACTAGCCATGGCGTTTTACTATCGGTCGGTTCTAACCAGGAAAATTTGAGTGCCAATAGTGATTCTAACAAGCCGGAAAATGTTATAGCTATTACTCTTGATTTTCCACCACCTAAAAAGAAAACTAAAAAGCAATCGGCTTGGGAAAAACTGGGAAAAAACTTTTTTGATTCGATGTCTGATGGACCCATTCACAGATGCATGTGCTGCGATCGATTTTGGTTTAAAACCTCCATCACCAAAATTCTGCTCTGTAAAATCAAACAATATATGCCAAAGTCTTACAAGTATAACAGTATATGCCAAAGCTGTATTTTAATAATGATTACTTTTGCACCAACAATGTTAAATAGTTTGAAATGTTTCTTTCGTCGCCAACTTTTATGCTTGGCGACAATAGAGTGATATAACTTAAACGAACCGTACCTTCAAATTGCAGCATGTATAAAGTCATTTATAGCAGTGGCACGGATAATACACAATAAAACAACTGGTATTTAGCTTAAAATGATAGATGAATGTATCGAGTGAAACATTTTTCAAATGGTTGGGGTAATTTCTTAAATTACAATTTTTTTTTTTTCTTTCTTTCTTTCTTTGTTTTTTTTTTTTTTTTTTTTTTTTAATATTTTTAAATCTAATTTTCCCGTTATGTGTTTTACAGAAGAAACTCGCAGAATTATTAAAAAAAAAAAAAAAAAAAAAAAAAAAAAAAAAAAAAAAAAAAAGTGTAATTTAAGAAATTACCCCAACCATTTGAAAAATGTTTCACTCGATACATTCATCTATCATTTTAAGCTAAATACCAGTTGTTTTATTGTGTATTATCCGTGCCACTGCTATAAATGACTTTATACATGCTGCAATTTGAAGGTACGGTTCGTTTAAGTTATATCACTCTATTGTCGCCAAGCATAAAAGTTGGCGACGAAAGAAACATTTCAAACTATTTAACATTGTTGGTGCAAAAGTAATCATTATTAAAATACAGCTTTGGCATATACTGTTATACTTGTAAGACTTTGGCATATATTGTTTGATTTTACAGAGCAGAATTTTGGTGATGGAGGTTTTAAACCAAAATCGATCGCAGCACATGCATCTGTGAATGGGTCCATCAGACATCGAATCAAAAAAGTTTTTTCCCAGTTTTTCCCAAGCCGATTGCTTTTTAGTTTTCTTTTTAGGTGGTGGAAAATCAAGAGTAATAGCTATAACATTTTCCGGCTTGTTAGAATCACTATTGGCACTCAAATTTTCATGGTTAGAACCGACCGATAGTAAAACGCCATGGCTAGTGGATTGGTCGCCCTGGCGACATGATGTTTTACAATTAATCGGTTCGGCATTAAATTGCTTCCTTTTTCGTGATCGCCTTTCAACACGTAATTGGTTTTCAGCGGCTCAATAATCTTTTGATTTTATCATTTTCTGCATTGAAAGACGTTTTTGCGCCAAACCAAATACAGTATTACTCAGTTATCCCGTCGACCAATTTCGCCAAATGATACGAATCGCCAAACTAATAAGCAACTTATACATGTTGACTAAATTTTTATTTTAAATAGCAAAAGAAGAAATAAAAATCACTTTATGATTGTTTAAGTACGCGTATTGTGTTTAATATCATTGAATGCGATATTCACGTTCATTCATTTCTTTGGCTTCGGCTTTTTCCGTATCTGTTAATTTCCGTCTACCCATTTTTAAATTTGTTAGTTTTCTCCTTTATTACAATGATTTTAACCATTTTAATTTACTATTCAAATAAAAATTCTTCTAAAAGTAAAGAATTTAATTTAAATTCAAATAAAAACTCTTCTAAAAGTAAAGAAATTAATTTAAATTCAAAAGTGACCACATCATTCAAAAGTGGTAACATCATTCAAAAGTGGTAACATCATCGGGTCCATTCTCCCGAAAACAACAACCATTTTTCAAATGGTTAAAAAAAAAAAAAAAAAAAAAAAAAAAAAAAAAAAAAAAAGGCTCTAATTGTTATTTGTATGTTGTTTGTTCAATCGGGTGTTTCAATCTACTTTTGTCGCCAATCAATGCGATTCTAAACCAAAAAAAGCACAAGACGGAGCGATGTTCGCAAGAAATTTTTTTTTCTCTCTCTTTTAATGAATGAGAGCATTTTTAGGAAAGCATTTCACATTTAACTTAAATACATATGTAGCAGTTAATACCACAAAAATTAATAATATTTAAATTTTAGGGTAAATGTTTTTCCACATACATAAATACTGTAAAATAATTTAACTGCAACTTTTAAAAATTTTTTGGCACTGATATCTCCTATGCACTACGTTGGTGCGATTTGTCTCTTACGCCAATACCATATATACATCTGGGTAATTAATTGACGCCAAAGTGTCATTATTTTGCTTGATATGGCAACCCGGATGTTATTGCCTATTTATTAATAAATTGTCTATTTACATTTTTTTTCTTTTTTTATCCAATTATATAAACTATTTTAATCTAGGCACATTTGTCATACATGTGCCACATTTGCGCGACTGCAATAAAATGGCGATTTTATGCCTCACTTGGTAACCTGGATGTTTATTTATTAATATTTTTTTATTTTATTTTATTTTATTTTTAAAGGATATAAATAGTTTTGTTTTATATTTATTAACTAAACTTTTTAAAATTTATTGTTATTTTCTATTTAAAACAACAGAAAATAATTGTAAACTCTATATGTAATTGGTATTTGAAAACAAAATTTTCTCTAAATCGGCATGAGAAGAAAAAAAAACTCGCCAATGTAGTGCGTATATGTCATGTATACATTTTTTGACTATACTACAGTATTTAAACATGCTGTATAAATAACGATTATTGTTTTTTCCAAACATGTTTGGCACAGATATTATATACACATTGAGGTGTCTGACTATCGCCAAAACGGTGTTATTTTGCCTGATATGGTAACACAGCAATAGGGTTTTCTGTATTAATAAATTGTTTATTCACTGTCAATTTCTTTTTAGAAATTCTATAAATTGTTTTGTGCTATAGTACCTTTTTTTATTTAATAATATTTTCGTTTTAAAATAACGAAAATAATTTTTAAAAATGCACATTTCTTCGCTATTCTAAAACGAGGATTTTGCCGCATTGGTATTGGAAGGAAATCTTGCAAATCCGGGTTTGTGCCGGAGTTTTTTGTGAAATATGATATTTTCAAATGTAAATTGAGTGCTACTTGATTGACACGTCGGCCAGTTTCGCCAAACTATTCAAATTTACATAAATTCATTTTAAATAACGAAAGAACAATAAACATAAATAAAAAATACAAATTAAAAGTCGAATTAAAAAGCACTTATGACGTAAAAAAATACGTGTATCACGTGTAATATCAATTGCTATCATACTTACGATCATCGATTATTGACTGCTATTAATTTTTTTCTCGATAGAATAATCAAGTAGTACCGTCGTACATTGTACAAACTCCACTTAATATAACAAAAATAGAGCTAAATAACTAAATTTAGGTGCAAATGCACACACCCATGTTGTAAGAAAGAGGCACAAATGTTATATATGCACCACGTTGGGGTGATACATTTCTGGCGCCACTTTAACGGAAACTTCGTTTTCAAATGACAAATACATTTCTATTTTCTATTTTACTTTTCTATGTATAGAGCATAACATTTTGTATCATTTTAAAATGCAAATGAAAGTAAATAAATAGTTCATTAGTAAATTAAAAACAAAGTTGGATTACCATAAGAGGCATAAACTGTTCATTTTGTTTCAATCACGCCAACGTAATGCGTATATGACATCTGTATCAAAAAATGAATTTCACACATTCAAAAAACATTCACCTTATTTTTCTAAGGAAAACTTTATTTAACTTTATTAATTCTGTTGCATTCCAAAAACGGAACACTAATAGATTTGTCAAGAGCAGATGTACGTTGCGAAATATAATATAATATTGATAGAGGATGTATTAAGGTTTCCACAGATACCCATATTCTCAAGTTGAGAGGTTTAGAGTTCAAAAACTATCAAATGAAAATGAATCACTTGAAAATTGTTTAAATTCAATGGTCAGTCTCTGCGATCATAATGCTCGCTATTTTAGAAATATGGTGAATAGACAATATTTAAATTGCTCTTTTCATAATTGCCTCATTTGTCTATCAAACTACAATAAATGGTCAACTGAAATATTTTTTTCTTAAAAGCCCAAATTTTATCGAATGCATAAGCTGATACAACAACATAATATTTTATTATTATTTTAATATATTTTGGCGTCAACGGGCCTTGATTCCATTGTTGTTGTTTTTATTTTTGGCTCAGTTTTGTTTTTTCTAGCTCGCTGAGTTTTGCACTGATGAAGAATCTCGACAGTACATTCGAAACAGCTGTTTGCTAATTTTTAATGCATTTATAATCGTTGGGTTTCTATCTTTAAAACAATGGCGTTTTGTATGATTTTCAGAAAGGTGAAAGAGCATTCGAGGTTAAGTTGCTTTAAAAAACACAATCACATTCAATATTTTGTTTTGAAAAATAGACCAGCGCAGCGGGCTTAGCCTGCTAGTATATTATAAAGCAGAAATTCAGAAACTTCCAAACGGGTGTTTTTAAAAACTACCCGATGGATTTTTTTGCAGATTATATTATTCGATAGGAAATATTTTTGCGGAGGTTTATGATACACATATACAGGGATAACTCTGATTTTTCGTACTAAATTTCGTATTTTTTGGTTATTTTTGACGAAAGGGTTGCAACAACTAATTTTTTGGCGATAATTATATTTCAAAAAAGAAATGAAATGCTTTCTCTAATGGAAAATAATATAAACATTTCGATAAAAAACCTGTTAATTCATTGATTTAAAATAAATAATGATAAAAAGAAAAAAATCCGTTTAATGCAAAATAATATTATGAAAGGAAAATATTTATCTTTAACGAAAAAGAAAAGAATATTTATAATATTTAAAAAGTAACTCAATGTGAAAGAAAGTTTTGAAGTGACACAATATTTGGCTATTTATTTCTTTCGAGCCAGATTAAAAGAAAACATCCCAAAAATTTCATTAGGTAAAACATAAGTTTTTTTTCTTTCTTTTTTTAAAAATATTTTTAAATCTAATTTTCCTGTTATGTGTTTTACAGAAGAAACTCGCAGAATTAATATTTTTTAAAAGGCACCAATCGTTATTTGTATGTTGTTTGTTCATTTGGGTGTTTCAATCTACTTTTGTCGCCAATCAATGCGATTCTAAACCAAAAAAAAAAAAAGCGTTGTTCGCAAGAACTATTTTCTCTCTCTCTCTCTCTTTTAATGAGTGAGAGCATTTTTAGGAAAAAATTTTACATTTAACTTAAATACATATATAGCAGTTAATACTACAAAAATGAATAATATTTAACTTTTAGGGTAAATGTCTTTCCACATACATAGATATTGTAAAATAATTTAACTGCAACTTTTAAAAATTTTTTGGCACAGATATTTCATACGCACTACATTGGTGCGATTTGTCTTTTACGCCAATACCATATATACATCCGGGTAATTAACTGACGCCAAAGTGTCATTATTTTGCTTGATATGGCAACCCGGATGTTATTGTCTATTTATTAATAAATTGTCTATTTACAACATTTTTCTTTTTTTTTCCAGTTATATAAACTATTTTAATGTAGGCACATTTGTCATACATGCGCCACATTTGCGCGACTGCAATAAAATGGCGATTTTATGCCTCACTTGGTAACCTGGCTGTTGTTTATTTGTTAATAAATTTTTATTTTATTTTATTTTATTTTTTAAAGGATATAAATAGTTTTGTTTTATAATTATTAACTAAACTTTTTAAATTTTATTGTTATTTTCTATTTAAATAACAGAAAATAATTGTAAACTATATATGAAACTGGTATTTGAAAACAAAATTTTCTCCGAATCGGCATCAGAAGAAAAAAAACGCGCCAATGTGGTGCGTATATGTCATGTATACATTTTTTTCACTATACTACAGTATTTAAACATGCTGTATAAATAACGATTATTGTTTTTTCCAAACATGTTTGGCACAGATATTATATACACACTGAGGTATCTGACTATCGCCAAAACGGTGTTATTTTGCCTGATATGGTAACCCAGCAATAGTTTTTTCTGTATTAATAAATTGTTTATTTATTTTCAATTTCTTTTTAGAAATTCTATAAATTGTTTTGTGCTATAGTAACTTTTTTTTTTTATTTATTAATATTTTCGTTTTAAAATAGCGAAAATAATTTTTAAAAATGCACATTTCTTCGCTATTCTAAAACGAGGATTTTGCCGCATTGGTATTGGAAGGAAATCTTGCAAATCCGGGTTTGTGATGGAGTTTTTTGTGAAATATGGTATTTTCAAATTTAAATTGAGTGCTACTTGATTAACACATCGGCCAGTTTCGCCAAACTATTCAAATTTACATAAATGCATTTTAAATAACGAAAGAACAATAAACATAAATAAAAAATACAAATTAAAAGTTGAATTAAAAAGCACTTATGACGTAAAAAAATACGTGCATCATGTGTAATATCAATTGCTATCATACTTACGATCATTGATTATTGACATTTATTCCTATAATCTGCTATTAATTTTTTTCTCGACAGAATAATCAAGTAGTACCGTACATTGTACAAACTCCAGTTATTACAAAAATAGAGCTAAATAACTAAATTTAGGTGCAAATACTAACTAAATTTTGTGCCTCTTTCTTACCCATGTTGTAAGAAAGAGGCACAAATGTCATATATGCACCACGTTGGGGTGATACATTTCTGGCGCCACTTTAATGGAAACTTCGTTTTCAAATGACAGATACATTTCTATTTCCTATTTTACTTTTCTATGTATAGAGCATAACATTTTGTATCATTTTAAAATGCAAATGAAAGTAAATAAATACTTCATTAATAAATTAAAAACAAAGCTGGATTACCATAAGAGGCGTAAAATGTTCATTTTGTTTCAATCACGCCAACGTGATGCGTATATGACATCTGTATCAAAAAATGAATTTCACACATTCAAAAAACATTCACCTTATTTTTCTAAGGAAAACTTTATTTAACTTTATTTATTCTGCTGCACTCCAAAAACGGAACACTGTAATAGATTGATAAAGAGCAGATTAATGTTGCGAAATATACTATAATATTGATAGAGGATGTATTAAGGTTTCCACAGAAACCCATATCCTCAAGTTGAGATGTTTAGAGTTCAAAAACTATCAAATGAAAATGAATCACTTGAAAATTGTTTAAATTCAATGGTCAATCTCTGCGATCATAATGCTCGCTATTTTAGAAGTATGGTGAATAGACAATATTTAAATTGCTCTTTTCATACTTGCCTCATTTATCTATCAAACTCTACAATAAATGGTCAACTGAGATATTTTTTTCTTAAAAGCCCGAATTTTATCGAATGCATAAGCTGATACAACAAAATAATATTTTATTATTATTTTAATATATTTTGGCGTCAACGGGCCTTGATTCCATTGTTGTTGTTTTTATTTTTGGCTCAGTTTTGTTTTTTCTAGCTTACTGAGTTTTGAACTCATGAAGAATCTCGACAGTAGATTCGAAACAGCTGTTTGCTAACTTTTAATGCATTTTTGGTGCATATATAATCGTTGGTTTTCTATCTTTAAATACATTGGCGTTTTGTATGATTTTCAGAAATGTGAAAGAGCATTCTAGGTGAAGTTGCTTTAAAAAACGCAATCATATTCAATATTTTGTTTGATTCATGTTTTGTTTTGAAAAATAGACCAGCGCAGCGGGCTTAGCCTGCTAGTATATTATAAAGCAGAAGTTCTGAAACTTCCAAACGAGTGTTTTCAAAAACTACCCGATGGATTTTTTTGCCGATTGTATCATTCGATAGGCAAGTTACTACTTGCTTTTAGCAAGTAGTAACTTTGCCTTAATTTGTAAAGTTTTCTATAGGAATCTTCTTTTGAAGGAATATACCTGTAATGAATCTTATAAAACGTTAACTGAAAACCCCTCTAAAATAAAAAAACGTATTTTGGATTTTGATAAAAAATTTGGAATTAGTAGGAATTACTTTGTATTTCCTTACCTTTTTGCGACTGTTAAATTTCATAAGAAACCAGTAAAATTTCGCTTCGTTACCTGTGGTACTAATAGTTATAATTGCAAAGCGGGTAAAATTTTGTTTGGTTCGCTGAATTTAATTTTAAAGGAAATAGAAACTTTTGATTGCAATACAATCATTGGCAATAACCTTAAAGTTTTAGATTTTTTGAATGATAACTCATGGAAAATTACTTCTGTAAACACTTTTGACTTTGAGAATCTGTTTGGCAGCATTCCTCACAATTTGATTGTGGGGGTATTTGAAAATATTTATGTTGAATTTGAATATGTTTTAAAAGTAGATAAGAAGTTTTGGATTGATTTAATTAAGTTTTGCCTATTTGAAAATGTTTTATTTAATGGAATTAATTATTTTAAACAAAATAAGGGGGTGCCAATGGGAACAAGTTTTTCAAGTGCGTTCTCTAATCTATTTTTATATTTTTACGAAAAAAATTTCAATAATATTTCCTTCTTTAGATATGTAGACGATCTTATAGTTTTTAACTGCAATAATTTTGAGGAAATAAGCCTTAACATTTACCCTAAAGAGCTCGTTCTGAACCGAACCGATGATGGTGAACAAATTACTTTCTTAGATCTTAAAATTAAGAAAAACAAGGAAAAATGGTTGATTGGACTTTATGATAAAAGGAAAGATTTTAATTTTGAAGTTAACAGCCTCACTTACTGGTTTTCATGTATTAGCAATAAAGTTTTAAAAAATATTATGTATTCACAAGTTAATAGGATCCGCAGGATTTGCAATAACAAAACAGATCTAGAATTGGCTATGAGTGGTTTAAAAAAGATTTTAATGGTTAACTGTTATCCATCTTATATGTTAACTGAAAGTTTCTGAGTCTCAGTGTTTCTTTACTTACGGATGCTTGATTTCAATTTAGGGCGAGATTGAAGCGCTAGTGAATGGCCCCACTAGCTGAAGAGGGTTTTGTATTCCTGGGGGTTTGTATTTTACAATTTTATTTTTATATTTAGTTTTGTAGGTAATTTTCCTTTTTTGTTTGTGTAATTTTTGGTCTTGTCCTTTGGTATTTTTAAAAAAATTTTTGTATATATTTATAATATTTTTGAAGGTTTGAGTTTGATTTCTGAAATCTGAGAAGTTGGGGGCTAAGGATGTAATTTAGCTTATGAGCTTACATCCTTTCAGAAACTTCTCTTTATTTACCCCTACATGGAGGGGCCTCCCTGATGAAGACTTCCATGTATTTTGGGGATATGGAATTTCTTTTGGTTTTGTTATATATATATATATATATATAAAAGAGATGACCCCAAAGTTACCCACTATCGAATTTCCTCGAACATTTGACCCAGCCTAATGAGATTCTGGTATCCGAAAAGCCTAAAACGCAAAATTTAATTAATATTCTGAGAAAATGAGCTTAGTAGTGCCTCATGTTGGGTAATTTATACTAAAACCTAATAAGCATCTATTTATGTCAAGACCTAACAGAATCTGAAATTTGATGGAATTTCGTCCATTAGTTCTTGAGATATAACAAAAAAAATTGCAAAACGTAGCACAGCAACACCATATCTTGGACAATTTATGCCAAAACGTAAAAAAAGCGTCTAATTATGTTATGGTGTAAAAGAATCTGAAGTTTGATGAAATTCTGTGCATTAGTTCTTGAGATATAGCTAGTTTAAAAAAAACCATGTAAAATATAGCACAGCAGCACCATTAGTTGAAGGATTTATAACAAAACGTAATCATCGTGTAATTATGTTATATGTCATTTTGTAACAAAATGTGAAGTTTGATGAAATTCTGTGCGTTGGTTGTTGAGATATAGCTATCAGAAAAATTGCGCAAAATGCAGCATAGCTGCACCACCTGTTGCAAGGTTAATACCAAAATGTAATCAGCGTCTAATTATGTTATATATTCTAGCGTAACAGAATCTAAAATTTGACGAAGTTCTCTGCATTAGTTCTTGAGATATAGCTATCGCAAAATCGTGAAAAATGTAGCATAGCAGCGCCACCTATAGGGCAGTTCACACCAAAACCTTATCAGCGACTATGTATCTCAAGGTATCGCGGAATCTGAAGTTTGGTGAAATTCTGTGCATTAGTTCTTGAGATATAGTTATCATGAAAATCATGAAAAACGTGGCATAGCAGCGCCACGTGCTGGCCAATTTACACCAAAACTCAATCAGCGTCTATGTATATCAAGGGGTCACAGAATCTGAAGTTTGGTGAAATTCTGTGCATTAGTTCTTGAGATATAGCAATCTTAAAAATCATGAAAAAGTGGCATAGCAGCGCCACCTGCTGGCCAATTTACACCAAAACTTAATCAGCGTCTATGTATATCAAGGGGTCACAGAATCTGAAGTTTGGTGAAATTCTGTGCATTAGTTCTTGAGATATAGCAATCTTGAAAATCATGAAAAACGTAGTATAGCAGCGCCACCTGCAGGCCAATTTTCACCAAAAACCAATAGGCACTAATTCATATCAAGGTCTAACAGAATATAAAATTTTATTAAATTTCGAGCATTAGTTCTTGAGATAGAGCGCCCACAAATTTCTTGTCACATACAGACAGACACACAGACAGACAGACAGACAGACAGACAGACAGACAGACAGACTCACAGACAGACATTTTCTAAAAATTGTCAAAACGTGTTCAGGACCTTCTAAACCGTATAAATCCGTCGAAAACCGGAAGTCGAAAATTTTCATGAATCCAATACTTTCTTCTTGTAAAGATAGAAGAAAGTAAAAATGCGTATAATGTTTAAATTTTAGTATAAATGTCTTCCTCATCCAAACTGTAAAATAATTTAATTGCAACTTTTTAAAGTTTTGGTGCAGATGTCATATACGCACCACATTCGCACGATTGCAATAAAATGGCGATTTTATGCCACACATGGTAAACCGACTATGATTGTTTATTTATTAATAAACTATTTACTAACTTTCATTTTGTTTTTTAAAATAATATAAATCATTTTGTTCTATAGCTATTAATTAAACTTTTTTATTTATTATTTTTTTTTCAAATAATACAAAATAATTTAAAAATATTTATGAAATTGGTAATTAAAAACCAAGTTCTCCAAATTGGAGCCAGAAAAAAATTGCGCCAATGTGGTGCATACATGACATCTGTGTCAAAGTTTTTTCTTATACATAAGTAGGGAAAATGCAGTATAAATACCGATTAAAGTTTTTTCCAAATGGAAATTTTGTCACGGATTTGGTCATATACTCATCGAGGAATCTCACTGGCGCCAAAATGGCATTATTCGCCTCATATGGTAACCCAGCTATAGTTGTTTATCTGATGATAAGTTGTTTATTTACTTTCATTTTTTTCTTTTTTGAAATGATATCTGTTGTTTTGTTCTACAGTTATTTTTTATTTAGTGTTAATTGCTGTTTAAAATGATAGAAAATAATAAAATATACATAAATTTCTTTGGTATTCTAAAACGAGGATTTTGCCACATTGTAGTTGCAAGATAATCGTGCTAAACCTATTGCGTATATGATGTCTGTGTAGGAATCTTTTGTGAAATATGAAAAGTGTAAATTGGCTACTACTTGATTATCACGTCAACCAATTTCGCCAAATCGTTCGCCAAATTATACAAATTTACATAATTTTATCTTAAATAACTAAAGAGAAAATGCTTAAATACGATAGAGCAAATAATTTTGTTTTCATTTTTCAGGAGGAAATTTTGCAATAATAAAGTAATTGTTCTAGTTAGAATTTTAATGTGTGTTTTTTTATCGTTGGCAACTTGCTGTAACGAAAAATGCTTTTTTTTCCTTCTATTGTTTTGTAAGAGCTAGTTTTGTGAAAGCCATGTTAAGATGATATTCAAATTTTTGAACCCTTCCCAATTACCACCCACTTGGGCCGATTTTGCACATTTGCAATTCCCACTGAGATATTTACCATCTCAATGCACTTGACGAGTTTGAAGATGATTCTTGCATAATTGTGTCTTTTGTCGCGCGGACAAAATTTAATATATATATAAACTTTTTAGGTTGGAGTAGCTTTGGGTTCCTGGCTTCACATAATGAAAAGTTGTGAAGAAATTTTTCAGAAGTTGTACCATGGTAACGACTGTAATAATTAATATTTCTTCAGATAAGGGAACATTTTAAATCCTGTTGCCATAATGGTCTCATTTCGCTTCCAAATGTGCACTGTTAGTAATAAACTAAAATAGTTACTTATACCTGGTTTTTGTGCAACGTTTAAGATAATTTCATATCACAATGGTGTCTAAATCGTTTTCAGCAAAGACCAAGGTGCTGCTGGAGGTCCAAATTATTTAAAATACAAATTTAAATTCACCAGTTCGTTTCATCCACGGTTGATTTTGAAATATTGACCAGCGCACAGTGGGACAAAAAGCCTTCAAAACTGGCAAAAAATCGAAAAAATGAAATTTTATTTTGAACTACCGACATACGTCACTTTAATAGAGCAGATGTCAGTACACATCTTCCTAGTATTAAAATTTGTTCAAAGTTATTTTGATCGTCACTAGAGAAAGAAGTTAAACTGCATATTGTGCTTTGATAATAAGTGAAAAAAAAATCAATAATTTTGTTTCAACATTCGTTTGTTAATTTCGTTATAATAATTAAAAAATAATTTTTTTTTTTACTATGGAACCTTTAACTATAAGTATGTAACAATAATTCATTAACTTTCAATTTGTTTTAATGCGATTTTTATAGATATGCAGACGCTTAGAATATATAGTGGTGAAATTTATAAAAAAAATTAACACTGTCTACAAACATTGTAGGTTTTAGTTATGAGTTAAGGCGAGTTAAGTGTTAATTATAATTTTTTCTACTAAGTGTGAGTTTTAAAAGGACAAATATGCCAGAAAATCTTGCTCCTTTTTGCCACTTTTTTAATTGTATGGTCATTTTTATAACTAATCATCCTTAAATTTTTGTTAGTGTACGGGTGTGCCAAACATGATTATAAATATTTTCTTTGTTAAATACGAATTTTAATGCATTGTTTATCACAAAACAATGTATTTAAATGAAACTGTCTATCATAGAACGTTTTAACAAAAAACTTTTGAAAAGTAATGTGATTTTATGGTATAAGAGCTCCATAATCGGAGAAACTATGAACAAGTAGTTTAAATGAAAAGAAGATTAAATGATTTAAAATTTAATATAAATTCCGATGAGCAAAAGCCTGGCGAAACAAGGGAAATGCTTTAGAATTAACAAAGAGTGGCTTTGCAAATCGCTTTCATTTCCTCGATTTGAAAAACAAACAGAAGCGTCAATGAAAAGCAAACGTGCCCATCTTCATATTCCGTCTGAATTTGCTCTGGACGATCAAAAATATCAAGAGTAAAACGGTTATACAATTCTAGTTCTACATATTCGTTAGTGTACGTGACATGTATGAGTTTAAGATCTGAAAAACAGGAAAACAAAAAGTGTGTGTTAGCACTAAAACAACAGAAACAGTTTTTCTTCTGCTGTCTTTATAGTAATACGTACATTTTGCCTGAGAAAGGTTGATCCAATCCTTCAAAACGAGTCGCTAATATTCATTATAAGGTTTGCTTGAGAATAATTAAAATTACTAATTATGTTTACATTTTTTAATGCGATATTATGGATGATTTATAAATATCTAATTAGTATAAAACTATCTTAAATTCTTGTTTTTAACTCATTTTTCTACAAAAAATATTGAAAAAGGTTTGTAAATTAATTAATAAATTACTATTTAGCTTATGTAAAAGTTTAAAATTTTACTACTTTTCTTCTACAAAAAAATCCGGGATGTGCTTTTTTTGTTCAAAGTAAATTTTATTTTTTGCCAACTTTGGAGGTTTCCTGCCCCACTGTGCAGCGCAGCGGGCATAGCCTGCTACTTCCCAAAATAAAACAAAAAGATGAGGGGCTGTATCCATATGTCCATTGATTAGCGGCAGTAAAGCATATACAATATTTCACATACTACTATAATTGGATTCAACCCTGCATATTTTTGCTTCCTTTTTGGAATACAGGATTTTGACCTTATTCTCTCGACGATTATTTTAAAAATTTCAAGCTATGTTTTTGAGGGTTTTACGAAAATGTTCTGCATATTTTGCTAACATAATATGCAAATGGAATTTTGATAACCTTCCAGCATGCGTAGTGAAAAATTATTTAGTAAACCTGCTTATTTTTCACTTAATTTTTATTATTTTTTAATTTTTATTATTTTTTAATTCTGATTACAAGGAATTGTGTACAACGTTTTAGTCATATTTTCCGAAAATTATTTTATTTTTATATTGACAACTCTGAAAACTATAAGCAAAAAACTGTTTTTATAAAAATCTTAACTTCTCTACGAGTCTCTCATTTTTATGCTATCCGCATAAAAATGAACACAGTTTATTACAAGCCCCTTAATCACAATCTATAGTTTGAACGCTTTTGCTAGACTAGTTTTGGTAGGGTTATTCAAAATATATTCGTTCGTTTTCAGTTCGACGCCCCTTTTTGGAGTTTCGTGAAAAAATCTTCAGAGAAAAATGTATGACCTGTACTATTATGTTTATGCGCTTTGAATTTCAGGAAAATTCCTAATGTATTTTTCTAGATATTTAACAAAATGCCAAAAATCGCAAGTGGTCGGTGACCTTTGGCCATATAGTGTATATATCCAAACTCATAACAATCCAAGTTTATGTTATGAAGTTTTGCGCTCAATGCCAGAAAGACTAAAAAATAAATATTTTAATTCTAACAATTTAGACATTTATTTATTTTCTAATGATAGTGTATTAAAAAAACAATTTGTTTAAATAATAATTAAATTTTCCTGTTTAAACTTAAAAACTCATAACACAACTAAAAATGTTTTTCCAGCAAAGATCTGTAACATACGGTGTTTCTGATACAGTTTAGAATTCGAAATCTTTTGTGAGTTCTTGTAAATACTGTTAATACCTTCTATTATACAGGAACTAACTGGTAATAAATCTCATTAATGTATATGAATTTCATTATATATGAAGTAATTTAACTTGATTGAAATACGACGAAAACGATATTTTCCCATATATTACTATGCAAAAGAATTTTTTTGTGTAGTTCTGTAAAGGAATAGTATACATTTTCTACATCATATGTTGCCCAAAATGTATGTTTTAGTACACTTCTGTGAATGCATATCAATTTCCTCCTGCTTGAAAAGCTGTAACACCTTTAAATTGAACTTAAAACATTTTTTCCCGTTTAACCATAATGCAAAGGAATGTTTCTGATTGTCACTGTGATCAAACTGTGCATCTGATTTTCATAAAATTTGAAATAACGCGACAAAATTATGCAATAAATATATATTTTAAATTTCCAATGATTCAGTTTTGTAGCTTTTATTCTGTTATATGTGAAAAGACGGACAGACGGGCGACTACCGGTGATACTTATTTATATAAATACGAACGCACCTAAAAAGGTACTGGAATGACACTAATACACAATTTGAATGTTTTTGTTTATTTTTGTTGCTTTTAAAAAGTACAAGACCCCTTAATGCAGGAAGTTTGCCCTCAGCTATTACATGCCTTTGCAAAACCAATAGCAGTTGAAGCTTCACTAATTTGAGGATGTGTCATGTCCTTTTTTGGTGTGTTCGTAATTATGTAAATACGTAGCACATATAGTCGTCGTTCAGTCCGTCTGTCCGTATATAACAGAGCAAAAATCCAAATGTATCATTTGGAATTTAAAATATATATTTGTTGCATAATTTGGTCGCGTCATTTCAAATTTTATAAAAATCGGATGCATAGTTTAATTACAGTGAAATCAGAAATATTCCGTTACATTATTGCTGATACGAAAAAATAGTTTCAAGCGCATGTCAGACTCTTCCGAACATAATAAAATTAATATAAATCTATGGATTACGTGCTAAAATGTACATTCTGTACAATATGGTATGTGAAGAGTGATTATTATTAATTTACAGTGCCGATGAAAAGTATTCCAATATATAATGGTATAAGGGGAAACATTGTATGGAGGGTTTAGTTATATTAAACTATTTCTCATTTTATGAAATTGATTTACGATGCTGAAGTTAACTACAACTTAATTCCAGTATAATACAAAGCAGACAGTATTTACAGGCATACCTAAAAGTTTTCGGCTACTATTCTGTATGCGAAGTACTGTAAACTATTGCACCAAGATCGAAGTATTTTTAAAACTTCGTCATAGTACGAACATCATTTGTTACGTTTGACGTGCAATTTCCGAACTGTTATTCATAGACTCTGTATATTCGTGACAATTAATTTTTAATCCAAATGTTTTCCTTCTGATTACCGAAGATTTTTTTTGGCAGAAATTTCCCATCTATCTAATTTCAAAAATTCAGGAAAAAGCCAAAAAATAATTGAAAAAAATAATAATTGCAAACAATTAATTAGAACAATAATAAATGCAAGGCTCCCAAATAGTCCGCGAACTAAACACCAATATTTTTCACACAAAATTTCATAGTATGTTTCTACAGCATTTGTGCTAAAACTAATTTTCGAAGGCCGTTTTGACACAATTTGCAAGAAAAATGTAATAACGAAAATCTCTCTAAGAAAATATTGATGTTCAATTGGCCGCCCATTTGGGAGCCCTGTAATTGATGATTGAAAAAATATCGACAGTCGTCCATTAAGGGTTAAAAACGTTTGGTTTTATTTATCGTGATGAATAGTGTGATTAATATTATTTTGAGAAAGCAAATTAATAACTCGGTTTTACAGATTCTCTAAGCATTCAATAAAAGTAAATAACTATTTTTCTTATAATAAATTCCATGCTCAAAAATGTAGAAGTAATTCATAAGTCTTGATGAAAACACAAACAAATTATTATGTATCTTCGAATGCATTTTTGAATGCATGTTTGAATTACAGTAAATATATTACTTATTGCATCTAAAGCTAAAAATGCGACAATTTAAGAACCTGAAGAAACAAACAAAATAAATTTGAATATCCATAAACTGAAGGAATCATGATCACGATCAATACAAAACATATATCAAAATTACTCTACAGTCTCTCGCATTTATCAAAAAAAAATTTCCAGTAAAATTCTATTTCAAATTTTCAAGTCTATACTTAAAAAGAAGGAAAAAAAAACTATTATTCTTTTTCAAATATAACTTTTAGAATTGACTTTCATTATAAAAGATGAAATCTAAATTCTATATCAATTCTGTTTCAGCACCATTTTCAGTCTTTTTGACAGTTTATTTATTTTAATCTTCCATCATTTTTCATTCCAACTTAAATTTATTTTTACTTTAGAAATCCTTTAACTCATAAAGTTATCTGTGATATTTTCGAATATATAAAAGAATTTACAGAAAAAAAATGTATATATTAGTGAACTTTCCTTATTTTTAAGATTTCGTTTATCCGACAATTCCCTGCCTTCTATCTGTCCGTCGCATAATACATACGCAAAAATTGTTTAAGTCAGAGACTTCAAATTTTTGCAATTACAGCTGAATACCTCGTGTCACAAAACAAATCATAAAATTTTGAAAAAGTCTGTTATTTTAATTAAATTGATTTTTTCAATGTCGCTCGTTCATTTTTGCGTCTTGAAAAGACAAGCTTAATTTAAACGGTTTGTGTGTCGACAACATGACTTGGAGGTAAAGCATCTATCTCAATAGTAATTAGGGAGGTTTTAGTTACCACCCCAGAGCAGAAACTTGAAATTTTCATATTTAAATGGATTTAATTAAATGAAATTCCGTATTTTTTGCCAATTTAAGGTTTTATTTTATTATTATTATAATTATGCTTGGATAAATACTCATTGACATTCATAATATTCTTTGGAATTTATTTTTTATTTCTATACTAAAAACTATAGCGATTTATTATGGATTCAGCATTTTAAATTTTTTTTAAATATTTTTTTTTCGTATTTAGAAAATCAAAATTTTATCTCCTTAATTTTCATTTTTTTCTTTTTTTCTTTTTTTCTTTCTTGTTTTTTCTTTTTTCTTTTTTTAAAATTAGAATTTTGGATTTTATTTAAATAATTTGATTTGAATATTTTTAATTAGATTAAAATAAATAACTCTTTTTTATAAATATTTAAAGAAATTATTGGTGCTACCATCCACATAAGAATTCAATAATTATAAATTAATAATTTTTATTTATTAATTAAAATTAAATATAAGTTATTGTAATTAAAATAAATTCTTTTGAAAGAAACACTAAAAGAAATCCCCTGACCGATCTGCGATCACATTTCCACATTTGTTTCTGTGGTTTTCTATAAACCTTGGATTTTCTTGAGTAAATACGGGTTAGCTTTCCATGGAAAACAGAGGGAATTCCCCCACATCCTTCATTGCCTATATCCCTCTTGTTGTTAAGTAGCCGTCATTAACACAACCACTCATTCAACCAACCACTTGTTTCTACACTGTAAAAAAAAAGTCGATCTACTAAAAAAAATTTTAGTGATCCTTGTAATTACTAATTTTTTTTTTTTTTAATCTTACTCGGTTACTAGAAAATCTGTAAGAATTACTAGAAAAAAGCTTGCAACGAATAGAGTTAATATTTTTATATTTTTAATAGCTATTACTAAAACTCACTTGGTGTGGACATGATAGCCTAGTGGTCATAGCACCGATCTGCAGGCTGAAAGGTCTCGGGTTCGATGCTGGACGCCACCAAATACGCCGTTGAATGTATGCAGTGTAAATACTCCTTAAATAAAGGGATTATGAAAGTCCTGTCGGAGCAGGTAGCTTTGTTTGGTGCAATGTTTGGTGCTGTCATCTATTGCGGCTTATTATTAAAAATAAGTTTAGAGCTATGTCTAAAATTTGCTTGGTGGCTCATACTAAAATGTTTTAAGTTAGTTATACAAAAAACTCTTTTGTTCAGTTTACAAAAGAAATGTTTGTTTCACTTGCAAAAAAAAGTTTGTAATGGTTACTAAAAAATTCTGTGAAATACAAATTTTCTAAAAAATAATTGTAACCTCTTGAATTTTTTTTACAGTGTATGCATATTTTTCCTTTTTTGTATTATTCATAATGAACGCAACAGTTTTTTGGCTGCTATTAAATACCATTATTCTGACACGTTTTTCTTTTAAGATCGGGAAAATATTATATTTTGCGAACTGTATCAATAGGCGAAAGCAAATTCACGTTGCGTACTTTGTTATCACAATTTTAAATGAAAATTTTCAGCTTTTTGTATACCTGAACAATAACATTGTTAAAATTATTCCTGTAAAATTATGGGCAGAGGCTGTCAACAAAGATTCTAGTCATACCTAGTAAAAAAAGAAATTCATGCCCATCATTTTCTGCAGCCCATAAACCACGACATAATGCACACTTTAAAATGCATTAACACTTAGCTTACTGTTTCATACCATATAATAACAGAATTATTTTTTATCACAGAATCAACTTTTTTGGCTGGGATAAAAATATGTTACGTTTAAGTGACATTATTTTTCGAACGCAACTAAAATGAAGGGTTACAACCCGGCGGAGGAAAATGTATGGTGCCACACCGCTATTTTAGGAATGTGTACAGTGTGTGGATTGCTTTAATTTTTAAATCTTTAAGGAATAAGACTGCCTATTTAGTTGATCAAACCCCGTGGAAGCAAATTGAAGGACAAGCACTCAAATAACTGTTTTGTGACGCACAAATTGCAGTAAATTTACAGTTTTTACTGAGAGTGTACAACAAATTCTCGGTTAAATGCTGTGACTACGGTTTCCATCTAATATCCCGAGCTTTAGAATACGCAACCCATCTTCAGAAAAAAAGAAATTTTGGACCCACCTATTATAAGCGTGTATATCAGTATAGAAATTGTTGTTTGGCTTCTATAATTTATCGGCTATACTAACCCACGAAAAAGGCAAATAATCTCAATGTGTAATTAGAATAAAAATTAAAACGCCAGTCAAATTACAAAGATAATTGAAAATACGTTTAAATACAATTTAAAATACGTTTACGTTTGCTAAAAAATAACTTAATTATCAGTGTAATTTCTGGCACTGACCTTTACCGAGGTGCGCATGTATATCAGTGCTGAAATTGGCGAATTTCAACCTTCAATCACTTTCTATACGCAATTTGTTTCTGTATTTGTTTTAAGGGTTTCATTCTACAGACGAAATCCTATTTCTCTCTGTTCTAGAGTCCGTACAAAAAACATATAACTCTATGACTCGTATGACCTTGTGTCACACTTAAAAAATAGATAAAATCTATTATTTTAATAAAATCAATTTTATCAATGTCATCCATTCATTTTTGCAACTGAAATTTTAAAACAGAGTCTTCATTTTCAAACTTTAATATGCAACAATGCATTAAAAAGAAGAACAGTGTATAAAATCCAATTATTTAAAATTAAAAATCCAAATTTTTAAGCTATTAGAAATTAACAGGACATTTTGAGTAAAGCTGTTGTTTTCTAAAATTAAATTTATAGTTAGCTATATGTGCGCATTCAGTTTGCAAGTTAGCATTCTAAGTATTCTTAAATTACTGCTTAACAAAGATTAATGATCTCACCAAGCTTTCCTAATGCATTGTTTGATAGAATTATCTTGGTGATTAGTAATAGAGAATATGCAACGTATCTTGTTTACAATTTACTCGAATGCGTGTTGTAAATGTTAACTCAAATCGCAGCTTAATGTCAAAGAATCGTCACTAGTTTGAATCTTCAGAAGAATGTGTTGTTTCATCACATTTATGTGCTATAAAAAATGTATTTCCTTTAAACCTTTCTGTCCCAAATTATGAATTCATGAAAATTTCATCTTCTACTGTCTTTTAGGTAAATTTTAGAAACTACATTACAAATTTTACACAGTCATTTAATAAATTTTAGAAGGATTTCGCAAATTAAAATTAATTAATTTAACTTAAATTTAGAGAGATTTATGTAATATTCGTAATTCCATTTCAGTGTTTAATTTGAAATATTTTTTTTAGTATTTTGTGGATTTGGAAAATGTAGAAACTTAATATTTTTACGATAAATTTATGTAAAATATTTTTATGAGAAAGAGCCATTGCAATAATCATGAATAATGAAGTATAGTAGCTCCAACAGTAGGGCCATTTACACCTAAAAGTAATCGGTGCAAATTGTATTAATGACTAACTGATTCTGAAGTTTTATGAAAATCCGTGCATTAGTTCTCGAAACATTGCTATTGCGGCAATCGTGAAAAAGGCAGCACCACAGAACCACCTGTTGGGTGATTTACACAGAGAAGTAATGTTTTATTGAACTCTGTTCGTTAGTTTTTCAGATAGAAAGTTCACCTAATTTGTCTCACATACAGGCAAAGAGAAATACTCACAGACTCACAGACAGACATTTTATAAAAAACATGTTTTCCGGAATCTCGGACTCCTCAAATGTGCTTCTTCGTCAAAAACTGGTATTTCAGTATTCCAAAATTCCAATAATGTTATCGTATACAGATAGAAAAATGCAAATTAGAGGAAAATTTAAAAGGTCCATCTAAGTTTCAATTTTTAAATCAAAAGTTAATGTGTATATTCACGTTACAATTTTGAGTAACAATTACGAAGAGAAAATAGCATTTATAGAAACTGGATCTTCAATAATTTTAATTAAAAGCATCGTGAAGATAAACATAATTTGATCTTGAAGATTCTAAATACATAATAATATATACGGTAGGTCGGTACAATGCGCGTCAACTGTCTTTTCTAACATTTTAAAAAGCATTTTAAATATGCAATAATGCATTAAAAAGAATTATAGTGATTAAAATTAAAAATCAAAAATGTTTAGTTATTAGAAATTAATAGGACATTTTAAAAGAAGCTGTTGTTTTCTAAAATTAAATATATAGTTAGCTATATATGCGCATTCAGTATGGAAGTTAACATTCTAAGTTTTCTTAAAATAAAAGCCTAACAAAATCTACGACAAGATTCCTTAATACATTATCTGATCATGTATTATCTCGGTGATTAGGAGGACAGAATATGCTATTTATCTTGTTTACAAGTTACTTGAATGTTTGTTGTTATTGTCCAATCAACTTGGAGTTTAACCATAAGAGATTGTTGTTAGTTGGAATTTCCTGAAGAATGTGCCATTTCATCACATTTATGCACCTAAAAAAAACTTATTACCTTAACTCTTTACATAACAAATTATAATTCATGAAATTTTCTTCATCAAAACCATTTTTCGTGAATTTTTGAAACTACTAAAAATATTTACACAATCATTTAATAAATTTTAGAATGGTTTTGTCGATTAAAATGTACTAATTAAATTTTAATTTATAGGTATTTTATGTAATGTTTATAAATAATTTCAAATATCTAAATTATTTATTTTAGCATTTGTAGAATCAAGAAAAATACAAATGTATTGTTTTTATAGTAGAAATATAGAAATATTTCCAAGTTGAAGCAGTTCTGAAGTTTGATGAAAATTCGTGCATTAGTTTATGATGTAGGGCTATGTAGGGCTATTAAGATAATCATGAATAATGCAGTATAGCAGCCAAGCTTGTGGGGAGATTTTCATCATAAAAGTAGTCAGTCCCAAATAATGTCAAATACTAACGGAATTTGAAGTTTAATGCAAACCCGCACATTGGTTCTTGAATGTAGGTATTGCGGAAATCGTGAAAAAAGGACCATACCAGCACCACCTCTTCAACGATTTACACCAAAAATTAATTAGCAAACATTTTTCTAAGGGACTAACTTTATCTGCTATATTAAATTCCGTTCATTACTTCTTCAGATAGAACTCCCACAAAATAAGTGTGTGTGTGTCCCCATTCACAAACAGAGGAACTTACAGATTCACAGACTTACACTTTGTAAAAATATGTTTTTCGGGATCTCTGATCTGCAAAACGTGTAAATTCGTCGAAAACCGGAATTAGACAAATTTTACGAGTTTAATTTTTTCGACTTGTTAAGAAAGAGTAAAGTAAAAATAGTAAAATGTAAAATAAAAAAAGTAAAAATAGTGAAAGAGAAGAATGTAAAATATGGATTAATCCATAAAAGTTCCGCTTATAATTCTATTACATTATTTATTCCGTTTAAAATTTTAAAAATACGTTTTTAGTTATTGGAAATTAATAGAACAGTATAAACGAAGCTGTTATTTTCTAAAATTAAATTCTCTAAAATTTATAGTTAGTTATATATGCGCATTACGTTTGCAGTTTAACATTGGAAGTATTCTTTAAATTACAGCCTAACTAAGATTTATGTTCTCATCAAGATTCCCTAATGCATTGTCTGATAATGTATTATCTTGGTGATTAGTAGTTTAGAATATGCTACTTATCTTGTTTACAAGTTACTCGAATGTTTGTTGTTAATGTTTACTCAACTCGGAGTTTAACCGCAAGGGATCGACGTTACTTTGAAATTCCGGATGGATGTTTCATTTTATTGCATTTATGTGCTGTAAAAAATTATTTATTTTAATACTTTATGTTCGATATTATGAATTCATGAAAATTAGATCTTCTAAAGCATTTATTCTGGAAATGTGTTAGAAAATTCATAGAATCGTTTAAAAAATTTTAGGTGGAATTTGTTAATTAATATGAATTAAACAAATATTATTTCATAATGATTTTCTGGAATATTTATAACTCTACTCAAAACTTTTATTTTAAATATTTATTTTAGTATTTTGTGGAATTAAGAAATGTACAAATAAAATGTTTTTACAACATAAATACAGAAATATTTCCAAACTTAAACATTTCTGAATCTCAGTGAAAAGTCGTACAATATTTCTTGAGATAAAGTCATTGAGATAATCATGAATTGCGAAGTACAGAAGTTACATCTGTTGAGATAGTTACATCAAAAAGTAATCTGTACAAATTATATCAAGTGCTAAGGGAAGCTGAGATTTTATGAAAATCCGTGCTCTAGTTCTTATGATACAGCTACCGCCGAAATCGTGAAAAAGGCAGCATAACAGAATCACCTGTGGGGCGATTTACGCCAAAAAGTAACCAGAACAAATGTATACCAAGGATTAACTGAATCAAAAAGGTTTTAATAAATCCTATTCGTTATTTTTTCAGAAAGAGCGTCCACAAAATTGTGTCTCGCATAGACAGACATACAAAGCGACTCGCAGACACACACCCAGACATTTTGTAAAAACATGTTTTTCGGGATTTCTGAAGTCCAAAACGTGTAAATTCGTCAAAAATCAGAATTTTGAAAATTTCACGAATCCAGTACTTTCATCTTGTAAAAGTAGAAGAAAATAAAAATTGTAAATACGTTTTATTGTGTTAAAAATAGGTATATTTTTTTGCTTAAGTTTATACACTTATTCATAGTACACTGATGAAACTGACACAGATGTCACTGTTACAGTGCACCTGCCGGCGGAATATTTCCAAACTGAAGGAGAACCATTTGGTCGTAGCTAAAAACATACGATATAATAACTTCATGCACTTTTCGATAATAAAATAATGAAAATGGCTCAAAAACGCTATTACAAAGCCCCATTTCAACAGAGCATACTCTAATTCAGGAACAACCTAATGGACACAACCAAAATTATAAAAAAATATGCTTCTATTATATACACTTCAGCATGCTTTATACACTTTTCGATGATAATACAAAGTAAATGGCACAAAAATCGTCATTACACCAAGGTATTCCGTCAGAATATTTTCACATTCAAGAAAAAACTAATTGCCATAGCTAATTAGATACTGAAAAAAAATGGTACAGTTTCTTGCATAAGTTCATACATTTATTGATACTACAAAAAAAAAACTAACACAGTACTGTTAACAGCACAGGCTTCAGGCGAACTACTTCGAAATTGAAAGAGAATTAGCTGTCATAACTAAACACTACACAAAAAATTGGTTCAATTCTATGTATAACTTCATACACGTTTTAATTGTGCAATAATGAAAACAATACAAATATTGATATTACAGCGCTCCCTACCGGCACAACATTTGTAAATTGAAGACGGACCTGCTTGCTATAGCCAAATACATAGAGAGAAAATTTAGTTGAATTCCATGTATAATTTTACACACTTTTTGATAGTTCAATTGCGACATACGAACACGCGGACGGATAGACAGACATTTTGTATAATTATGTTTTTTGGTATCTCTGCCCATAGAACGTGTAAATCCATCGAAAACCAGAAGTATAAAAAATTGCAATGCGATTTCAATACTTTCTTCTGTTAGATATAGGAGAAAATTAAAATCCGTAATAAGCAAAAAATAGGTTGTAATATAATTTTAAGCTAATTTTTAATATAAATATTTTTTTTCTTTAAAAACAGAGTATTATTTTAATTATATTGTCGTTCTTTGTAAGTAGAATTGTTAATTGATGTTATTTTTTTATCACGAATTGATTTAGTTACAAAATAAATAAATAAATTAATTAATAAATAATAAAGTAAATAAATATCATAACATAATAATTGATACCAAGCATTATAATTTTTAATTGACAAGATTGAGATTAATAAATTCTAATTTCAAATGTATTTATAAACCAAAAAGTGGGAAAGACAAAAGTTAAGCGCGTTTCGTATCGAGCCGGAGCACTCGAAACACTCAGCGAGCGCCGTTGCAACTGAGGTACGATCATCATAGTCATTTCGTTACAAAGTAAGTACCGTATTTACTCGTGTATAAGACGCACTTTTTTTCCAAAAAATTAGGGCAAAACACCTAGGTGCGCCTTATACACGGAATAATTTTTTACTGTTGGATGCAGTCGAACGATATACATATGGAACAAGAAATTATTCAAAGCAGATATTAAAACTCGGAAAATGTTACTTAACTGAAGTATTACTGCACATTTATTTCAGTCCTTGCAGTTTTTTATACAACAGAGCTAATGACATTACTTAAACGCTAATTAGCAATTCCTTTTACCGTCACTCATTCCTATTTCCCGTCATTCTCTTACAACCCGAAGTCTAAAAATGCATTTTCGTCTTGTTTTCTGGTCTGGTGTAATGTTTGTTCCGACTTTTTTTTACAAAAATTCATTTAGTCATTCTTCATTAGCGTATCAAATTTATGGTGCGCGTTATACATGAGATTTTAAGAAATCGTCATTTTTACTTGAAAAGTAAGGGTGCGCCTTATACACGCGTGCGCCCTATACACAAGTAAATACGGTACTTAAATTGCGATATTATGTACTATCTCCACCCCCCCCCCGTAACTAAATACTAGACCTCCCTCATCCTGTTTCTAGAGAATTAAGGAGAAATATATAAAAGCCATTGAACTGAGATCAAAAGGTGTCTTTCCTACAACATACATAACTTACAAGATGTGACAAACTTTTATTTTAACTCATACCTGATAATACTTTGCATTATTCAGGAGAGCAGTGCCAATGGTTAGATGATTTGCGCGAAAATCTAGTCAGTACCATCTTATGTCAACTCTTAACTGAATCTGAAGTTTGATGCAAATCTATGCATTAGTTTCTTAGGTAGAACTCTTGAAAAATTTTTATAAAATGTCTGCAGAAAAGTGCCATCTAATGGGTGATGTACACCAATAACGAATTAATCAACAGGATCAAATTTTTATCAAGTTTTAACTGAATCTTGAGTTTGATGAAAATTCATGCATTAGTTTTTGGGATACATCTGCTGCGAGATCGTGAAAAATACAATATAGCAGCGCCACTTTTAGAGCAATTTAGAACAAAAACTTATCAACATTAATCTATATTAGGGACTAACTGAGTCTGAAGTTCGATGAAAAATTAAGCATCAGTTCTTGAGTAAAGCCATTTCGATAATCATGAATAATAAAACATAGTGTTGATTTGCCACCTCTTAAATGATTTGCATCAAAAAGATATCAGCACCAAATAATATGAAGGAATAAAGTTTCACAAAAATTCGCGCCTTAGTTCTTCAAAAATAGCTATTGTGAAAATTGTGAATAATGCAGCATAAGAGTGCCACCTGTTGAACGATATTTCCCAGAAATTAACCACTTCCAGTTTCTGTTAAGGCATTACAAATATAAAGTTTTGTGAAATTCCGTTCATTAGCTCTTGAGATAGAGCGCTCACAAATTTTTTTGTGAAAAAGTTTTTGTGATTTTTCTAAAAAGTACCAAATATTTTTAAGGACCTTCTAAAATGTATAAATCTGTTGAAAACCGGAGGTTGAAAATTTTAACGACTTCAATAATTTCTTCTTGTAAAGATAGAAGAAAGTAAAAATAATCAAAATTTGGGACTACTATGGTTCGCTCATTACCTGTTACTATTGTTTGATATTAAAAATAGTAATTATTTGTTTTCTTTATTTTCTCGAAATTTGTATTGCATACTATGATTCGAATTATTTGCTTCTGTTTTATTAGCTTATATTAATAAACAATTCTAAATACGAAAGTCTGCTTCGTTTTACGAAATTTTCAACTAAAATACATTAACTTTTAAATTATTTAACTAATTCATCTACTCATTTCTAAATTCACTAAACAGAATTAACTGAAATGTATTAACTTAACGAATTTTTCAAATGATTTGTCTTGTTAAATTAGAGAACCGGGATATTCTGTTTATCCTATTTAAAATACAGTTGAATATATTTTGCAAACATTTCACTTCATCTTCCTATAAATCACAAGAGATACTTAGGACATTTGACATTGCACAGTGCTTTCAAATGTCAGCATGTATAGCTGTTGCATAAATTTAATGTAGTATATATTCATTAATGAGTTACATAATACGTCTATTATGGTATTGTTTATATTTTGGTATGTATAATTGTATATTATAAATTTGTAAAAATAATATAACTTATTAAAATTTTAAACTTGTAACCATGCAAAAAATTGCTGTCTAATTTTAATGGTAGTTTAATTTTTTAACCTGCATACATATGAACATTTATAAATATATGTGTGTGTGTAAACCTTTTTGAAATATTTTTTTCAAAGTTATATAGCGCTTCATCTTGGAATTATTTTGATGTTTAATGATATAATAAAGCATTTTCTTTTTTTCTCTCAGAACGTGTATTGCAAAACATTTCTTAGGAAATTTATTTATTTAAGTCTATTTCAACTATTTTTTAAGTGCGTTCGTAATTATGTAAATAGGTAGCACCTATAGTTGTCATTCAGTTTCCGTCCGTCTGTCTGCATATAACAAAGCAAAAACTAACCAACCGTATCGTTTTTAAAATTAAAACATATAAATTTTGCATAAATGTTTCGAGTCATTTGAAACTTTATGAAAATCGAATATATAGTTTAATTACAGGGACAATCAAAAGTATGAAGTTACTTTACAATCAATGGGAAAATAATTTTTCGAGTTCATTTTAATGGTGTTACAGCCTTTCAAACAGGGTAAAATCGATATACTCTTACTGAAGTGTATTACAATTTACATTCTGTGCAATATCTGATGCAAAAATGTTTATTAATCATTTACAGAGCTACACAAAAGGATTGCATAATGATATAAGTGAAAACAATTTTTTCGACGTCTTTCAATCATGTTAAAATATTTCACATCTAATGAAATTGATATATGTTGCTGAGATTTATTTCAGGTTACTTTATGTACAATAGAAAATGCTAACAGTTTTTACTGAGGCACACAATATTATACTGTATCAGATTCGTATACTATACGGTACGAAAAATACTATATATTACAGATTTTTACTGCAAGTGCATTTTTAGTTGGGATATGAATTTTTAACTAATATTTTGCACATCACGTTGCGTGTATAAATATTATGGATCATATACAGTGTAACACAACAGAATCTGTAAGAGTTTCGGAGTATGAATGAAAATAGCTTAAAAGTGGTTTTCGAGTAAGTTACGAATTTTTATGATATCCCATGATAGGCAGTGATTCTTGTTTTGACATGTTGATTACGTCCTATTAATTCCGTATTACTGAATTGAAAATATATAACCGTATAATTTTTTTTTACTTATACATTTTTACATAAGAGTTTAATAACTAACGCATAAGGTTCTGAAAACTTATAAAAATATTTATAGTACGAACGCACCTGATTTACCACTTTTTTCTTTCCAATTTTCAGCTTGTTTATTATTACATAAGATCTTCATATTGGAATCATTTTGACATTTAAAGAGACAATGAAATGTTTTCTTTTTCTTTCGGAACGCTTAATGCAAAATATTTGCTAGGGAACTATACTTATTTTCTTCTATTTCATTTTTTTAAATATTACATAAGCACTTAATCTTGAAATCATTTTGACAATTTATTACACATTTTAATGTCTTTTTTTTAATTCCGAATGTGTACTTAGAAAAATATTTGATCTGAACTTTATTTATTTTATTCTACTTCTTTTATTTACTTTATTTATTTTTTTCTACTTCTTTTATTTACTTTATTTATTTTATTCTATTCTAGTAGTATTCCTTTTATTCTAATTCTTATTTTATTCTACTTGAAGTAATTTTAGCGTAGATAAACGTTTTGTTTTTTCTTCTAAAATATGTATTGCAAAATATTTGCTTTGAACTTTAGTTATTTTTGTTTACATTTTTTTTTAAATATTACGTAAGAACTTAATCTTAAAATCATTTTAAGATTTAAAGACATATTTAAAGCCTCTCTTATTTTACAAGTACATGTAAAGAAAAATATTTCTTTTGACCTTTACTTATTTCCTTTTACGTTATTTTATTTTATTTTATTTTATTTTATTTTATAATATTATGTAAGAGCTCCTTCTTTTAATCAGTTTGATATTTTAAGATTATACTTGAATACTATATTTTTCTCGGAACGTGTGTAGGAAAATATTTGTTTTGAACATATTTTTTCATTTAAATAGTTGAATTATTTTGGATAGTTGATATTAATTTTTTCATAAAATAATTCATTAGAATTCAACTTATAAGTAAAGAAATAATTTAAAATTCTTACGTACACAGAAAATGCATAACTCCTAAATCATTCATTTTCGTTGTCATTGTTTTGAAACAGTAAACATTTCGGTCTATATCTATTAAAGTTGTTAAAGGACAATGAAAATTTTTTTTAAATAGTGGTAGTAGAGGTTTAAAAATCTATTATAAGCTCTAACAAAAACAAAATGTTACTTAAATGATTTTATTAGAAGTAAAAATAGAGAAATACATCGTTTGATAGCGTGTATTTTTCATTATGATTTTTCTGCATTTTCTTCTTTATTATTTGGGTACTAAACTGTAAAAAAAAATCTGTAATCCTATAGATGTAAAGTTGCCGAAATCTTTATCTATTCTACCTGTACACTGTACAAGAAAAAATGTAAATTTACAAAGCTAGTTTTTGTAAAGATATAGAAATCTGTAACTTTACAAACGAGGCTACTAAAATTACATTCATCTTACTAAAATTTTATCTGTAACTTGGGTTGCAGTTAGATGAAAAATTAATGGAATCCCAGTTTCCTAAAAAATTCTTAGTAACCTTAAGATTTTTTGATTTTCAGTGCAAATCTGTATCTGTTAAAGGAATTTTTGCAGTTGCCGTTACATAAAATATTCTAGAGATAGGAGTTTCTAAGAAAACTTTTACTATCTTTACAGTTTTTTTTTTTTTTTTTTTGAAGTGTAATGCAAATGCCCGTCCTAGGAAGGTGGAAAAAATCGTAGTTTTAACTTAAAATTGGAAATAATTGTAAAAAATATTGGCACAGATGTCTCAGACTCAACGGTGTGGACGTGAGGTTTCATTGCGCCTTTTTCAATTGGAAACCACTGGAATACCCCGTGCAAATAGGATTTAAAACGGCCTACAGAAACGTTGTTTGCTCACCCTTCGGTACAGGAAAATTGTCTCTTTAATGTACTTATAGTTAATGCTAAATTACTATTGAGATAATTCTTTATTGTAAATGCAATTGAAGGCATTAGATAACCAAATTATGAAACATTTTTATTTGTCATATAATTCGGAACAAAATATCACATAAAATCTAATATTGCGCAGTATACATATATATTCTGAACAAAATTAAAATATACCTTATGCAATGTACTTACATGAGATTTTCTGAAAGGGAGAAGCTGCATCTTTCCTTTACCAGATGGCGTATTCGAGTATTTGAATCGCGAGATGATTGAATGCGAAGAAGCGTGATTAAACGGTTGAGTTTGCGCCGGAATTATTACATTGCGTTTTATTATATTTAGATTATCAATTTTTAAATTAGTGCTATATCAAGATATTACGAATAAAATTAAACAATGATTCTGCATTTGTAGTTTCAGTTTTATAACATTAGAATCCAACAAATTTATTTTAGAAAACCTTTGTTTTGCGAAATTACCTCAAATAATTACATAAAATGCTACTTGGAAGAGCAAGAACATTAAGACCTTCCCCACATTTTGCAATTTACTCACCTGGATGATTTGGAGGTCACATACTCATTTGATATTAGAATCTAATTGCTGCTGGGTACTTTGGGAAGTAATTTTGCACTTACTTCTGAATTTGATTCTAAAAGGTGTTAATATGAGCGATTTCGTTAGACAACAAAATCAATGACCTGACGGCTGTGAACGAGTATCTCCGGAACCGCATTACCCATGGGATTTTCGTGAAACATAGTTGTTAATACTCATGAAAAGCGGATGAATGGCGGTGTTACCTTTATTAGACGACATCGTGTTAGACGTCCACGGGTTATCAAAGATAAAGGATTTCGGGGACTCAGCCGCTCGGAAACGCAAAACCAGAGTCAGAGACTGGCTCAACTGACATCGCAATGCAATACAGATCCAAGTAGATTATCTTTAGAGCACACAATTTATCTGGCACCGTTAACAGCAAAAGGCCCACTCTAGTGCTCTGTGGACTAAGCGTCATCGCCAAATACTTTTACACAAGGCTCGGGAACATTATGACTATACCGTGTATTATTATTGGAAAGACTTGCCTGGTCGGATTCATCACTATAAGTCTTTCAACACTTCGATAGCCGTGTCAGGATATGCCGTTTTTAAGCGAGTTGTTGCTTTCCTTTATACATTTTTTTTCTGAAGGTGTGGGTTATCTGGGGGCAAGGAAATGTTGAATGGGTCTTCGATTTGTTTCAGATAACTGAACGTCAGAGTAAATTTCTGTTAAAATAATTGAAACAATTTAAATATTTTAACACAAAGTAGAATTTAATTTAAATTTACATTTATTACACAGTAAATAAAATCTGCAAAGTTATAAAATTTTTCTAGGAAACTGGGATTCCTAGAACTTTTTATGAAACGGCAACAGCAAAAAGACATGTAAGAGATACAGATTTGCAACGAAAATCAAAAAATCTGTAAGGTTACTAAGAATTTTTTAGGAAACTGGGATTTCAAGAATTCTTTATGTATCTGCAAGTCAGGTTACAGATAAAATTTTAGTAAGGTAATTGCAATTTTTGTAGATCCATTTGTAAATTTACCTATTTCTGTAGCTTTACAAAAGTTAGTGTTGTAAATTTACATCTTTTCTTGCACAGCGTACAGATAAAATATTATTAAGCCTACAACAACTGCGTTTTCATCATAAGTTAGATGACTTATATGTTCTATTTAACTTATTTAAGGAATAGTTGTATTTATTCAGTAAATGTATCACTTTATATCTGTGAAACCCATAAAAGAGTTTTTCACTATTTCACAAAGCACAATGCTCTCTCATGTACACATATGTACCTACTATATAAATTTATACATTGCAAATAAATAAATGTGAATCATATAACTGTTTATCCTATAAAAATGGTTTGTAGAATTGTTAGACTTAGCGATATTTAGTGTAAATATAAAATATTTGTTAAAAATTGAAGGAATAATGCGGCGCAAGGTAACAAACATCTTAAGCATGTTATGTTGTAATTTAGTAAAATATACAGACTGCAAACATGTTTATAATATTTGTAATCTCTGGAGTGAACACGCATTTTTTAATTCACTGTAATTCTTCACTTGTGTGATAGTTTAGTATTTTCTATGCAATCAGTGCATTGTTATATATATAAAAATATCAATTAGAAACGGTATCATTGTCATTTATAATGAAATAGCATATTTTTTTTAATGTAAAAATTAATAAAGAATATATCTCTGATAATCGACATAACATAATGTGTAATGTCATTAATGAAATTTTTGTTTCAAAAACTCAAAAAACAATTATAACGCTTTGTGACACATGAGTTATCACCACAAGAAGTATGATAAAATGACATAAACTGTGTTCAAGGAAAACCAACCAAACTTTCATTATATACGAAAATAGCTTATATTACATTAGACGTTGATGATCCAATTACTACGTACTTCCAGCACTTAAAAAAATCTCACTCTATCTTACAAACTGTAATAGGATATGGTAAAATGTAACATAACTACGTATTAAAATTAATAATACTCTATTAGATTTATCCAGAAATGCAAAAATCGTTGTTGTCCTTGAAAAAAATAATAAACCAATAATGTTTCCAAATTTTAAAGAATGATTTATAAAAAAAATTACTTCTACATCCACTAATATTTGGAAATGTTTACAAGTAGTTTTTATACCTATCTAAAACCGGAATATCGGTATTTAGGATGCCAGCAATTCTCCTTTTAAATATTTTCAGCTTTGCATTTAAATTTATTCATACTAGATTAACAAAATACTGTTAATTTGAATGGTCATAATAATGCTTTTAATTAATTTGTGTTTTCTGTAAAACTTTCTGTATTTGTTAAACATGTAAATATTTACTTAGAAAATGCTGGTAAAAAAGAATTGTACATTTTTGGCATTTATGCATTCAAAAATAATACATTTGAATGCTAATGCTAATGTTATTAACATATGATGTTTGTTTGTGAAATATGAAAAATTGTATTCTTGACTTGATGGTCTTCGTAAAACCTATATTTCGGTTAGAGAAAACGATTAATATAGAGAAAAAATTTTAGGAAACTTTGCTGAAAATTGGTAGTAGCATTGTTTATTTCATTAATAAATGACTTTTAATCGAAACTACATTGATTTCTGTGGTTTTTAACCCTCCCAAGCCCGTCTATAGACGTTCCCTAAGCTCCAGGTTTCACTGCAGTGCAAGCAATAATTAAAATGATATAACTCAGTTGATTTAATGGAGATTTTTAATACATTGTGCAATGATTAACACACTCAAGGATAACATTCATATTCGTAAATAAGATTTTTCTATAATTTTGAAAGAATCATATTTTTTAGCAATTAAAACAAAATACTGAGAAAACAGCATTACAGTTTTGCCCTTTTGCAAGACTGTCAGAGGGCTAAAAATGAAGAACTTTATTCATAATGATTAATGACTCGGAGTATCAGGATAGTCTATACAGTAGAGTCTTACTATAGCAAACTTCCATATGATGAATTTTTATATATAATACAGTTTTAGCAAGAACGGTCACCTTGTGCAATAATTATATAAAAAAAATATATCCACATACGAAATATCTATCGCTAGTTTATTTTGTAAAGCTTGTATATCTACCTTATTCTTTATATCGAAAAATGATAGTGAAATCCACAATGGGAAAGTTAAACAAGGAAAACAAAAACTAGCACTAAGTGAATAGATGAATTCTTTTGATGTTATAACAACATAATTTCAAATGGAGGAAAATGTTTTCGATTCAATTCTGTATATTTGGAATCTGTGCATATATAAAGTCATCACATTATAAGGGACGAAATTTCTGACAATTTCATATCGAGTCAGACGTTATATCGTTATACATCGCATAATATCGTGGAGCTAGATATGTTTGCTTTTTTATATCGTTAACGTTTTTGATGCAATCAACCTTTTCATTTTTTAGAATCTTTTTCTTTACATTAAAATAGCTTTTATCTTTATTATTATTTTGATGCTATTTTTATGCTATTATTAAGTGATTAAATGATTATAAAATCATTTAACTCCAAAATTTGAAATACCACATATTTGGGATTTTTGTTCTTATGTTTTATGCACATATAATTCGTTCTTAGATAAATTTAGAGCATAATATGTAAGAACCAATACTTGCAATTATCCAGTAAAGAAACACCAATAATGTTGTCCATTGTTTTGTTGATAATTTCTGCTTTTATTGTTTTTGGGGATTTTTTTCACGGCGGACAGAGAAAAATTGTAAAACGTCAATATTAATTTTTTGTGCATTATGTAAAAATAAGCTATTATTAAATACTTTTAAATAGTAACTAACCCTTTAAGATGTTATTTGATATAAATTTTGTTTGTATTTTATTGATATTTTATTGACTTGAATCTGTACAATAAGCAGCTATTAAATTTGTAATTACGTGTATCTATCACGGCAAACGTATAGAAAAAAAAAGAAAAATTTAAATATAAAATATTTTTTTGAATTTAATAACGATATCATCGAGAGATGAGGTGGAGAAGGAAGTGGGTAGAGTAATGATGATATATGATATCTTGAGGAGGGGGAGATCAAAATTAGAAAAGTGACAACAACGTTAAAAATTATCATGTCAGAGTAACAGTTTTAAAATTTAAAACAACCAGGAATTCCAATTTTCTTCGTTTGAAACAAATGAGATATTATGGCTAGACTGGACTATCCTGGGGATCTGCAATATTGAATAAAATATTTTCAAAAATTTGAACAAACGTTTTTCAAATTCTTTCAAGCCAAGTTTTTAAATGGCCATAGCAGACACACCTTCATCAGTAAGCTTATGGTAATTGAGATGGCCGTGACAGAGTAACCTAAACCAGCGGTTTTTATCCTTTATTGGTAGTTCATTCCCTTTTATGTAAAAAGAAATGGCATGCCTCACCTTGTATGAGGATGTATCTAAAAGCATTATGGAAGTTTTCTATGAACTCTATAAGCTTTTAACTATCCTATACTATGAACAAAGGTTAATTTTTATATGAGGGATGCATTATCAACAGAAATAATATTGGTAATTTTGACTTGTCTAAGGTGAATAATTGGTAATCTTAACTTGTGTATGTTGAATAATTGGTATTCGCAACTTTAATAATTATGTAATAAGTATGATTACAAAAGTTACACTCATGTCCATAAATTAAGGATAATTCAGAATCACATAGAAATCAAACTCTAAAGTAAATATTTCACTTGCAGAATTATCACACACATCTTCAAGACTTATATGCAAATTTCAAAAGCCACCAGATGGCGCCGATAGTACGTCATAATGACGAAAGTGTGAGGGGGTCGTATGTAAGGAACGGTGACAAAGAAGTAAAACAGTTAAAAATCATTTTCTAAGCCTCTCAAAGCCAAAACCAAACAGTTACGACACAGAGCACACATGTGGATCATATTTTACGTGGTAAAAATATCGGCCGTCTCGAACGTGGGCGTACTCAGATGGAAGTATCCGTGGAACTTGGAATTGCCCAAAAAGGCATATCTAGACTTTGGCAATGATTCCATGATGATGGAAATGTTAGTAGACGTTACTACACAGGTCGTATCCGAGTTACAACCACGAATGAAGGCTGTTATTTGGCAGTAACCGCCAAAAAAAAAGACAACACAGCATCAGACGTGTTTTGTCAGCTCTCTTTTGCCACGGGTGCGACTGTTTCAAGGCATACCGCGTACAGATGTTTGGTAAGTATTTGTCTATATGCTCGCAGACCTGTAAGAGGTGTTTCGCTCATGGCAACTCGCTGTCGCCTGCGGTTAGCCGGGAGTAGAGAACATGCAATGTGGACATTAGCACAGAAGGCTTGTGTAAAGTTTTCCGACGAGTCCAAGTTTAGTTTGCTGTCTGATTTTCATATGGAGAACGCCAGGCACCCATTACAACCAAGACAACATCATTAAACGACATTGCTACAGTGGTGCAGGATTGCTCGTTTGGGGTGGAATTATACTGGGCTGCAGAACAGATTTACATGTTCAAACCTGAAACATATCAGGCCAAATTTATCTGGACATCATTCTGCAACAACATGTACGTCTGTTTAGAGATGCTGTGAGCTCAGAATTTGTTTTATGGATGATAATGGCCGTCCTCACCGAACAAACATCGTAAATGAATGCCTTAAATCTGAGGATATCACCCGTATGGATTGGCCAGCATTTTTGCCTGACTTGAATCCGATAGAGCATGTATGGGATATGCTTGGCCGACGGGTTGCAGCCCGCCAACCAACTCCTACATGTATGCCGGAACATCGAAGATTATTGCTTGCTGATTGGAGTAATCTTCCCCAAAATCAGCTTGATAATTTGATACTTAGCATGTATAGGCATTGCTGGGACTGTATTTCATTCTCTGGGAGGCATACAATTTTTTAACCATTATACCAACCATATAATGTTAATTTTTTTAAGAAGGGTGATTTTTGTAATTGATCTAAAGAACAACAATTGCAGATTTTATTAATGTTATCATACATATAGCATCGTTTTTGTTCTTTTTCTTTTGTTTAATGTATGGGCTTGACGAAGAAGTCACATTTGTTTTCTTTCCGTGCTTTTATTTGGTAAAACAGGCATTATCCTTAATTTATGGACATGAGTGTAAATAAGTAAGTTGAATATTAATTAAAAGACCAAATAAAAGGTACATTTAATTATTATCAAAAAACAACTTTACAATCAGCGTGATTTCTGGCACTGTTATTTACTTATGAAATAATTTATATTAGTGTTTTAAAACTGGTTAACTTTAACCTTAAGTAACTTTCTACACGCAGTTTGTTTTTGCACGTGTTTCACAAAAATCGCAAATCAGAAGAGCCATGTTGACACAAGTATATCGTGTTCAACTCGATCAAAACTAATTTCTATATATTTGCTCCCATTTTTATCCAAAAGAAATTTAAGGGTTTTTTCAGTGTTGATATACCGATTGCTGAACTGACGACATATTACACAACGCGATCATAACCGCGGTCAAAAACCGACTAAAAATTTTAGAGCATATTGTCTTCTCTCGAAGTTTTAGATTAAACTTTAATGATTATTGCACTTGCAAAATATTGTGTTTTTTATATTATTTCGAACATATACAGTCGACTCTCGTTAATTCGAATCTTCGCTTAATTCGAACTAAACATGAAATCCCGAAATTTTCGATGGCAGAATAACGTTAAAATTTTTCATTAATTCGAACTCATTTTCGCTTGATTCGTTTAATTCGTATTGACGAGTATTACAATTTTTCGTGTTTCTTTTATTTCTCACGGATTTCAGATCGTTTGAATAACTTCCTTTCTTTGATTTTTGCGGAAGTTGTTCCAAACGAGTATATATGTAATCCAATGCATTTGATATCCACTTTCTTAGAAATCTGTCTGTCCATCACTGACGCTTTAAATTTTTCTTTCATCATGCTGGTTTCTAATCTTTTAATTAGTTTATGTATTTATGCATTATAATTTAATATTAAGTCATATTCTAATGATAAAAGACGAAATAAGTTTATAAAGCACTGTAACATTAATTCCTTTGCAATAGCACAATATTAAGCATATTTTCCATAATTCGAACTCCGGATAAATCGAATATTTCTTGTGGTCCCGACGAGTTCGAATTAACGAGAGTCGTATATATATATATATATATATATATATATATATATATATATATATATTGTGGAAAACCTCGATTGTTCTGCGATCCACGAAAACAGTCGCTGCGAATGAGTACTAAGTCATAGATTGGGTACCGCTGACCCAGACAATTGATCCATTTTTGCATGGAAAAGCTTGATATACAAGATACGTTAGACCATCTGTGAAACCTGCTTTATCATATGACTAATTTTGAAATAAAGAAAATTCTTTATACAGCCAATAGATGACATGGCATACAATGATTTGGCATTCCAATTTCTTTTGGTGTGTGTGTTCTGTAGTTCACTCTTGTTCTCAATGCTTTTTTATAACTTACTCTCTTAAAACGAAAAAGCTGAAATAACTCAAGTTGAGCTGAAATCCACTCTTTTCCCATGTTGAAAGGAACCTTCTCAAGAAGAGCTGAAACAACTCAAGTGAATGAGTTGTTTTTAATCAACTCATGATTGAGTGATCTCCATTTTACTCATACTTGAGTGAAATCAAATCAATAAAGGTTAAATCCAGTAGTACTTGAGTGATTTGTAATCAAGTCATGCTTGAGTGAAATGAAGTCATTTAAGACTGAATCTCGTAGCTCTTGAGCGATTTGTAACCAAATCATACTTGAGTGAAATGAAGTCTTTAGGATTAAATCGAGTAGCACTTGAGTTAGCTGCAGCCAACTCGTATTTGAGTGAAGTGAACTAATTTAAGGCAAATCCAGTAGCACTTGAGAGGTTTTTTATCACTTCAAGTTGGAGTGAAATGTTGTCATTTTTGATTTAATCCAGTAGCACTTGAGAGATTTGTTATCACTTCAAGTTGGAGTGAAATGTTGTCATTTTTGATTTAATCCAGTAACACTTAGGCGATTTGTAACCAATTCATACATGAATGAAATCAACTCATTTAAGAGTTAATCCAAAACTCCTTGAATTTGTAGAATTGAATAAATTCACTCTTAAGAAAAGCAAAATTGGTTAAAATTACAAAAATCTTCAAGTGATTTCTAAATCGTCTAAATAAAATCACATCATTTAAAACTAAATTCAGTAATCCTCGATTAATTTTTATCAATGAAATTCAACATAACATGGAATTATTGCCACATTTTCAAGTGTTGCAATTAAATTCTCATTTCGGATTTAAATTTCTGTTTATTGACATTACAAGGGTATATATATATATATATATATATATATATATATATATATATATATATATATAGAGAGAGAGAGAGAGAGAGAGAGAGAGAGAGAGAGAGATTGGAAAACTAACATAGATTCTCCAATATTTCTTCCAAGTCTTTAATTAACAAGACTTAAAACATTCTAATTTACATGACTGAAAGTTCTCTAATGAATCATAAAAACATTTTTTTTCTTTCTAATTCAATGAAACAGTTTCCTATGTCAATTTAGGGGAAAAGACAATTGAATCGTTATACAAAATTAAATAGAGCTTACATAAATTTTTTATTATTCTGTCAAATCAGAAATTTTTAACATCAGTATTTTCTTTTGTTAAATTTAAAAGTACATATATTCATTAAATTAAAAATACTGGTGATCTCAAAATTGTAAATTTGAAAACACTTATTCATGCAAACTGCCTAAATTTGCATAACTGTACAACAGCACCCGAACAACATTAAACAGAATATCAGCTTCTGATGCTGTGGTGCTAATGGGATTTTTCCTTTCCTTTCTTGGGCAATTTCAAGTTTACATATTTTCCAATGATACTTATAGCTTCAGATATGCTTATATACAATTTTAATTTTTTCATTAGCTTCTGATTTAATTGTAAATAACTATTTTTTATTAAAAATTTATGATTTCAATCAAATAAACCAATCTTAGGCATCTTACTAAAAAAATAAACTTGATATCAGCCCAACGACTCAACTTCAGCACCACAATGTCAGAAGTTGATTGTTCCCCTAAAGAGTTTAGATAATCCTATGCAGAAGTTATTTTCAAATATCTTGCTTGGATTTTAAAATGTTTACCTTTTTTTTGGGCGGGGGGCATAGAATATTTGAGGATGATCTGTAAGTGGGTTAGTTTTTACTTTTGCAATTTTGGTTAGTTTTTTTAATATTAATACGAGTTTCAGAACCAGTTTTGAAAAAGAAAGTATTAAAAAACATAAAACCTAAATTTAAAAAAGTATTCCCCCCCCCCACACCCACACGTGGCCAGCGCAGGGTTTAAATAAATGAATTTGAAAATATTTTAAATGGATAAACATCAACCCATGATACCTTGTAATTATTCCTAGATTTAAATCTCAATCAAAATCTTATATTTCTTAAACTGACTAAATTTTAATTGTTTAGTTTGAAATCTGAAATGGCTTTGAAATCTTAGATAAAATAATTGTTACCCATAGCATTTATATAAGCACATTGCAATTGGGAAATGTGGAGGAATGCCATTAAAAAACTTGTATAGCTAAAATTTTGATTATGGACAGTTATTTTATTGTATGAAAAACCTTCCACTAAATATTGTAGTACAAAAGTTAAATGCAGAAATAACTGAGAAATGGATTTATTGACCATGTGCAATTATTCTTTATATCATTTAAAACATTTGTTAAAACTTGAATTTATATTCAAGAATAACTTATTTCTTCTTAATTAATCTTTTATTTTTTGATTTTATTCAATGTTTCTTAAATCAACTAACTTTTAAATAAATATAAAAGCATAAGACTGCAGCATTTTGTGTCAAAAGTTAGAGCCAAATGAGCAATTTAGAATGTTGCAAGAAAGAAAAAAAACTAATTTTATTTAACAACAAAAACATTTTATTTAGCAAGAACAAAATAAACCTAACATTAATTAACAATTCTTTCCAACATCAGATAAACAAGTTTCAATAACATCTTTAACAGGACCTTTATAAATATAACAGTCCATTTGCATTAAACATTAAATACATAAAGAACATATTGTAAACTGTCCACTGGTTTGTCCAACTTTTAAAATCTTAGGCAAAATAGACACTTTGTTGAGGATCCTTGAGATTAAATAAGATTGTTGAATTTGACTCCTCACAGTAGAATTTTACTCCTCCATGAAATCACCATCTTCCTGTGTTAAAAGAAAATATTAAAATTAAGTTAAATAGCAATAAATATAATGTTAAGGAATGATTATGAACATATTAAAATATTTTGCAACTTTCAGATTAAATGTTTTATAAAATTACCCAACCATAGTCTAAACAATCTAGTTGGATGTGTCAATCCCAAAACTTTCTTCTATCTCATAAGTACATTTTAATATTTAAAAAAAAAAAAAAAAAAAAAAAAAAAAAAAAAAAAAACGTGGTGACCCCAAAGTTATCCACTATTGAATTTCCTGAAACATTTGACCTAGCCTAACGAGATTCTGGTATCCGAAAAGCCTAAAACGCAAAATTTAATTAATATTCTGAGAAAATGAGCTTAGTAGTGCCTCATGTTGGGTAATTTATACTAAAACCTAATAAGCATCTATTTATATCAAGACCTGACAGAATCTGAAATTTGATGGAATTTTGTCCATTAGTTCTTGAGATATAGTTATAACAAAAAATTTGCAAAACCTAGCACAGCAACACCATATCGTAGACAATTTATGCCAAAACGTAAAAAAGCGTTTAATTATGTTACGGTGTAAAAGAATCTGAAGTTTGATGAAATTCTGTGCATTAGTTCTTGAGATATAGCTAGTTAAAAAAAACCGTGTAACAGCAGCACAGCAGCACCATCAGTTGAAGGATTTATAACAAAACTTAATCATCGTGTAATTATGTTATATGTCATTTTATAACAAAATCTGAAGTTTGATGAAATTCTGTGCGTTGGTTGTTGAGATATAGCTATCGGAAAAATCGTGCAAAATGCAGCATAGCTGCTCCACCTGTTGCAAGGTTAATAGCAAAATGTAATCAGCGTCTAATTATGTTATATATTCTAGTGTAACAGAATCTAAAATTTGATGAAGTTCTCTGCATTAGTTCTTGAGATATAGCTATCGCAAAAATCGTGCAAAATGTAGCATAGCAGCGCCACCTACAGGGCAGTTCACACCAAAACCTTATCAGCGGCTATGTATCTCAAGGTATCGCGGAATCTGAAGTTTGGTGACATTCTGTGCATTAGTTCTTGAGATATAGCTATCATGAAAATCATGAAAAACGTGACATAGCAGCGCCACCTGCTGGCCAATTTACACCAAAACTTAATCATCGTCTATGTATATCAAGGGGTCACAGAATCTGAAGTTTGGTGAAATTCTGTGCATTAGTTCTTGAGATATAGCAATCTTGAAAATCATGAAAAACGTAGTATAGCAGCGCCACCTGCAGGCCAATTTTCACCAAAAACCAATAGGCACTAAATCATATCAAGTTCTAACTGAATATAAAATTTTATTAAATTTCGAGCATTAGTTCTTGAGATAGAGTGCCCACAAATTTTTTGTCACATACAGACAGACAGACACACAGACAGACAGACAGACAGACAGACAGACGGACAGACTCACAGACAGACATTTTCTAAAAATAGTCGAAACGTGTTCAGGACCTTCTAAAACGTATAAATCCGTCGAAAACCGGAAGTCGAAAATTTTCATGAATCCAATACTTTCTTCTTGTAAAGATAGAAGAAAGTAAAAATGAACCATACACTAAAAATTTTAGCTTTATAAATATTACACTACTGAAAATTCAGCAAATCATGAATAAAATGGAAATAGAATAAATAAATCCTGTGCGATTACACTTATCCGCTTGTTTAAATCATGGTGTTACTCCTGATACAATCTTAAAATAAATCACCATTTTAAAAACAAATTTAAAATGAAAGTTCTTAAAGCAACATTATAAAATATTGTTGAAAATTCACCTTTGTTGCTACTTTCAAAATGTATCAGCGCTGGCAAATACCCAACCAATACAGGTTTTTGTGGATTTTTAGTTGTTTTTCTATATATTTGCATATTTATATAATACAAGATAGAACCTACAACAATTAGACCAGGGTTGGCACGGTTTAAACCAATTGGTTTTAACTATGGTTTAAACAACTGTTTACTCCTTTTGGTTTAAACAACGGTTTAGTTTAAACCAACTGGTTTTTTTCTAAAAAAAAAAACAATTGTTTTTTTTTTCTTTTCAGAAGAAATCTAATGACATTTTCTCTTTTTCTTAATAATTTATGTATGTCAGATTATTGAATATAAATAACTTCTATTTTTAACACTTTATATCAGCAATAAGCATTGGATGTAGCAGGCTCAGATCATTTTTTGGGTATAGGATTAAAATCAGTCTGCAATGGTGAATATATTTATTTCTCTTTAGAAAAAGCTTCGAACATGTGAATTGATTTAATATAAAATAGATTAAAAATATTCAATATTTAATAGAAAATATCTTAATTTTTTGAAAACTGCAGATTATTTAACGCAATAACATAATACAATTTATAAGATTTCAAGCTGTAAAAGAAATCCCCAATCTTAATTGGGGAGGTTATCTTAAGCATTAAAATCAAAATATGAAATCTAATAAGAGAGTTTTCAAAGATTGGATGCTACTTATAGCATTTTAATAATAGTGATTCCCCCCCCCCCCTGTTAGTTATCTGCTGAATCTATGACCAAAAATGTTGACTTAAAATTGTCATTCAAGAAACAAAATGTCAAGAAGTATTTGAACTTTATTATTTGGATAGCTATGGAGAAGAATATTTTATTTATCAGACTACTTTCAAATGTTTATTATTAGTAATTAAAAGATTAGTTATAAAGATTTTCAGAGTATCAATGCTTCACTGTATACAGCACTTTATTCTTAGAACATACAGTGGTGCAGCCAGAATTCGGCTCTGGGGGGGGGGGGATAGAGTTGCTAGAGCGAGCTAATGCTATTCCTATGTAGAAGCATTTTTCTAATAACTGTTTCGCATTTTCACATTTTCAAATAATTTTTTTTTTTTTTTTGCACTGGATAGTTGAGGTGCATGCCTACAGAGCACCTTTTTTACTTTTTCGATTTTGGTTGCAGATATTTTTTTTAAAAAGCACTTTCAGTTTCAAAACCGGTTTTGAGAGGGAAACTAACTTTGTAAAAAATATCTGCAACCAAAATCGAAAAAGTAAAAAAGGCATGCACCTCAGCTATTTTATGCAAAAAAAAAAAAAAAAAAAAAAAAAAAAAAAAAAAAAATTAAAAAATGTCAAAATTTTAAAGAGTTATTAGAAAAATGCTTCCCCATAGGAATAGCATTAGCTCGCGAGCGTTTCTTTGAGCGAGGACAGTGGCCTTAAGATGTCCAATCAGAAATTAGAATTATAATGAAGAACCCTGATTTCTTTAAATTGGGTGGATTATGAATGTTTGTCGATTTATATTTTATGGATTTGCAGTAAATATTTAGCTCGCATAAAAAGAGGGGGAGGACTTTCAATTAAAAAAATAATAATAAAGACTATTGAAATGTAAGGAATTTTTAAATACTTTTAAGGTCTGTATGAACCCTGGAAAACTTTACATGCATTTAAATTATAATTAAATATAAATAAAGCTTATTTCTTTTTATGCACTTATTGACAGATGTGAAAATTTCGATACAAACTTAAATATATGACAAAAAATCTATTTCAGCAAAACAATAGATATTGGAGATTAAGTTATTTTTCGTGAAGTTAACTGAAAGAAACAGGATCGCAGAATGATTTTTGAGACCCACTCTTATGAACTGTTTATTATGTGCCCAACTAGACTATTCACAAGCACCTTACATTCCCACTAGAGTTAAATTGACAAATTATTAACATTTCTCAATTTTAGAAGAATTTATTTATCAAAATTACTCATTCATAATATATGCTAGAACATTAAAATTTAAATAAATGAAGAAAAGTTATTTGCCTAGAAAGTTGGAACTGGGACTTTACTTTTAAAATCTATAAACAGTGGTTTCGGCTGCAGAGGACAAACAAAATGTCAAGAACTTATTTTTTTTTTCAAAATAATAATAAAATACAACTAGTGAAAAGTTGTGACGTTTACATCTGCCCCAGTTCCAAGTTTTAAATATACATGAACAGGAAGTGAATGAAAAAAATAAGAAGACTGTCACATACAAACATAATTATTAATTAAATAAATAAAAGTAAAACCACTTACATTTCTTAGGTTTTCACTAGAACCGACCTTGTTGACAGCAATGTATCACTTATAGGAGCACCTCAGTCAGATTCTGGAACATTTTTTATTTAAATCCACACAATAAGTAATCAGTAGAACTTGTTATCAGCCAGGCTTACTTGATTATTCTGTAAAAAATGCAGTATTATACATACAGGGTGTTTCAAAAATATATATACTATTTATTAATAATTGGTATATACTTTTCCTTTCCTTTTTTATACATATTTTTTCAAATAATTCTTTTTTTTTCAGAAACGGGAAAATTTACATAACAGACAGAGGGAAAAAAAGTTACCAGTCTTGCAAAACAACAATGTTGGTGGTTCGATTGAGTTTTTGGTGGTCTTATACCAGCAGTCCACTAAGAATTTCGAACGCTGTATACAATCGCAGGGGAAAAAAAGTAAACACTCCTAACTCTACAGTAAGAATCGTAAAAGAAAGTTACTAGTACCAAACAATAGGAAATTAACTATTTTTAAATAATGTACATAAATCTTTTAGTAGGTCAACCTGCAAATCAAAACCAGTCCAAAATTTGTCTTTTAATGGCAACACCCAATTTTCACAAGATACAATCTTGGTTCAAACTATGCCTAAAAAGGAAATGTCATTTGGATAATAAGTTTTTGAATCAAACACTTAAAACTTTGAGCTTCTGATGTTAATTTATATTTTCATATTGCTATAATTATCTCCTGAAATTATAATTGTGAATATTTTTTGTGTGGTTATAGTACTAATACTAATATCAAAACATAAATGTATTATTGAAAAAAATTATGATATGAATTGCACAACCTACAATTTTATTGATTAATTTATATTTATTATGTCCTGCCTTATGTAAATCCAAAACTTCAATTTTTTCTTTCAAATAGTTTTTAAAGTTACTCTTAAAAAGTACAAAATGCTGGTTTAAAGGGCCACCTATGATAAGCTAAAAAGCACAATTTGATTTTTTTTTTTTTTTTTTTTTTTGCTCATGTTATTAAAGCATTTGGGCTGGGATTACAGTGCCTCACTTAAGATAAATTTAGAATGTAAAGAAAGCTTAAAACTAAATTCAGTGCCTCGTGATCACACATCAACTTAAATACTTTCTACATTTATGTGCTGTGCAAATTATCAAAAGAGATCATGATATTGCTAAGGGGCGGTGCATCTTAACATTACCAATTTAGGGGAGGGCAATGATATCACAAAACATTTCTGAAAGGAAAGGGATTTGCTTCAATAGTTATTTTAGATTTACCAAACTTTTCTTTTTTTCAGTAACATTTTATAACATCTAAATAGTCTTACATTTATTACGATTATATTTTTTGTGAAAATACTATTATTGAAGTCATTAAAAGTTTATAAAATCATTTCATTCCAAAATTTGAAATTCTCCCACCGTTTCACATTCACCTGCCATATAATTCATTGTTAAAGAAATCAGGAACATAATATTTGGGAAATGATACTTGTATTTACCAGTATAGAAAGAAAAAAAAATATTTGTCTACGTTTTGTTAATAAATCCTCATTTAAACCTACCTGAAAGCAAGTGCACGAAAACAATATTACATGTAAAGCAATGTTTATGTAACAATGTAGCTAAATACTTTTACATATTAAACAAACTATAATAATATAGACCATGCATGCAATAATTTTGCTCAATAGCAATGTAAAGCATTGCCAAACAAAACAGTAACAAAGTACACACATGCTCAAACGTTAAGAATGCAAGAGTCTTAGAAATGTGTTTATATACACACTATTTTTTTTCCTTATATGCCGCAACATGTAGATCAAAATACAAGAGGACTATGTTTTTCGTGTTTATATAGGGTTTTCCATCCCTTAACAATATTAGCAAAATTGAGAAATAGGAGTACACTAAAAAATAAGCACTTCTAACCATCCCGAACATCTATAAATAAATTTCTATAAATACAGATGTAATAATTGCATAATTTAATTCTTCAAAACTTTTATACTACAAGACTGTTAAATGAACTAAGTATTTACATTATAAGACAATTTTTACTTCGCTTGATACACCATTTTATTTCAAGGTTGTTATGTACGGTACGTATGAGTATTAACATTAATTGTTTATTAAAAAAAGATAAGAGAAATCTATTAAAAGGATAGTATAATGTAAATAAAATACTTTCATAGTACTTATTTCGTAAAATATCGGCTTCTTTAGCAAATAATCTTGAGGAAACCACGAACTTTTAAGATGCATCGAAAATCAGCTTCACAGAGCATCAGCGTTCAGTGCATTCGGAAATCCTCCATCTTGTATTTTGCAAGGTCAGGTCGACAGCAGCGCCAGCGGTGGATGAAAATAACGCGGGAATGATCTGTTTTCTTCTCGAGTTCACTTGCTTAGTTTCCGATCTCAATGAGTGCATTAGAAATAGAAGAAAGCAAGTCAAGAAGAGTGGACCACTTAAAAATCAGCTCATTCACGATCCAGTAAATTAGAACTCTTTCTTGAGCAGCCAAATCCACTCTTTCGTTTTAAGAGAGTAATAATTTAAGTTATCTTTATGAGTTTTTACTATAATTTCAGATATGTGATTATTTTCCATTTAAAAACTGTTTCAATAATTTAAAAGACAAATATCAAGTTAACATTTAAAGATAAACATTTCAAAATCTTAATTAAATACCTCATTTATTAACTACACACTAAATACGAATTTAGATGCTTCTGCATTTAACGAATTATTAAATATAACGACCTTTTTGACTGGAACAATGGATTTCATTATATAGATACTTGATTGCATTTTTCTTCGTGGTTATAACATATTTCCTAAGATTATCTGTCTATTTTTGCTGCATTGACGTGATAATGCAGTGAAGGATTATAATTTTCTCATATATTATCAATAGCCACGAATCTTTAAACATATTATCTATTTTATGAATATCATTTTCAAACTTTTTCTTAATCTTTTTCCGACATAAAATATTCCCCAAATTAAACCAATTTCCGAAATATAGCATAGCCATAAATTGTTTACCGTGATCAAAAGATAATTGAACGTAGCCTGTAAATGTCATTTTAACATCCTGAAACCACATAGAACGTTAAATTATTTGACATAGCACAATACTATCTGATATCAGCGCAAATATCTGCTACGTAAATTTATACACTCTAAATGCATGACTGAATGACATATTAAAGCATATATATCATGGGAGGTGTAAAAAGATTATCAGGTGTTGTACATGATAGGTGAACTTAAAACATAATACTTGATAATCTCTACTTATTATAATCAAACAAACTTTTGTTTTTATCATTCATGCGAAGTTGTCGATTTCAAACATTAGAAAAAACGTTAATTTTGCGGTCAAGGTAAAACACTCTTTGTACTGAGATCGCAGTCAAATCAGATTTTCTTTTCTTGGCACCTATTTGGTGATTTTGTTTTTCCTAGGGTCGAAAATCAGACTTTCCTTTGTATGGCAACATATATAACAGATTATATTTGTTTCACATTAAATTCAATACTGAGTGTATTTTATATTAAATTATCATTGTACGTGTTTATAATAAAATAAGTTGAGAGTATCTGTAATAAAAGTTTTACAAATTTTTCAATACAATACATGTGTGGGATATACAGGGTGAGTCAGAAATATCGAAACAATAGGCTATCTCCTTAAATATTGTCACTAGATCCATACTTCCAATTGCAAAGTTTCATAAAAAAGGGTGAATTTTTCGATAAGATAAGTTGCAACTCCATAGGGGGGGTTCTATTTTTAAAAATACGAAAATTAAATTTTTATATGGCCCCCTGAGGATAAAACTTCCAATTAGAAAAATTTTCCTTATCCATTCCTGAACCGAAAAAAAAAATTATCTTGATATCTTCAAAACTCAGAGAGTTATGACAATTTTAATAAATCGTGAGGTTTAAAGGGATGAGACACAAAATGAAAAGCGTGCAAATGAAGCAACAATGTTGCTGTAATGGGTACAGAAAACATTTATTTTATTTATTTATTTATTTATAAAGTTAGAATTTTGAATGTTTTGTGATGGTCAACCATATAATTTATAAGCATTATAACGTCATAAGGCTTCTTAATAATTTTTATTAAAAAAAATTAGAGTAAATAAAAATTGTTATAACTCAAAATATTATATGTCGTGTTGTTTTTTTTTTCTTTTGATTAAATGAAAATGTCTAACTTTCAATTTTAATTCAGCATTTTAAATAATATTTTTTTCAAATAAAAGTATTTAAAATAGCAATATAAAGAAAGATGCAATTTTTTGTAAACAAATCATATTTTTAGAAGTTTTTTTTCTGAGCTAAAAACTTCTTTCGGCACGTTGAACTTTTTTTTTTTTTGAGATGTTAAAAAATTATTATACTCGCGGGACTGCTACCGTAACCGACGGTTATTGACTTATGTCAGTTTAAAAATGAGAAATACTCAAATAAAAACATTTGATGCAGAAAAGTGCATTTTGTTTTAAACAAATATGGGGTCCTAGCGTTTAAATGCTTTTTTAAAAGTTTCTAGGTGATTAACTCCGCCCTGTATAGTTTCGATTTCAGATTTTGTTTAAGTTTTGCCATTCTCACCTTCTTTAATTACTGTTTAAATGCGTCAGTTGATTTAAACCTTATTTTTTTATCATGTCGATTTCAAATTTTTTCATTGTGCAGTGACTCACAGAAAGACATTTTATAAAAACATGTTTCTAGGTATTTCTAAACGTGTGAACCCTAAAACGTGTGAATCCATCGAAAACAGGAATTCAAATTTTTCATGAATTGAATACGAAGATAGAAGAAAGTAAAAATAGGTTTAAAACTATCATAAATTTTAAAACTGAATAGTAAAAAGTAGGTTTGTGAAAATATTTCTATGTAAATTATTAAAATATATTTCCAATGATTCCGTTAATAGAAGTGTCATTATCGCTATTACTATATTTACTAAACTTATTGCACGCGGCGATAAGTTTTTAAGACACTTTTAATTGAGAGTTTAATTAATATCTCTTTATTTAATAACACTTTTAATAAGTGTTTAATAAGACGGTCCGGCCAATGGGTCGTGCCAGTTACGAAGTTTGCGCCAAGGTCGAAATGTTGCAGACATCTAACATATTTCAAGGAAGTTTAAAGCAAAAAGCTATACGCTTTTATTTTATTTATAAAAGTTAAAATATTGTCTTGGATCGACATTTAAGAATGCGTAAATTTATGGTCGATCCCTAAATTTTACTTCAAATGAACTGATTTCGCTGCGCTCAGAGGTATGCTTAAGTGGTGTAAGTCACGAATTTTGGAAAACTTTGAATTTTAATATCTTTTGGGAATTTGTAGATATCGAGATGAACTTTTTTTCATTCAATTCAGGAATGGATAAGGAAAATTTTTCTAATTGGAAGTTTTATCCTCAGGGGGCCATACAAAAATTTAATTTTCGTATTTTTAAAAATAGAACCCCCCTATGGAGTTGCAACTTATCTTATCGAAAAATTCACCCTTTTTTATGAAACTTTGCAATTGGAAGTATGGATCTAGGGGCAATATTTAAGGAGATAGCCTATTATTTCGATATTTATGACTCACCCTGTATAATAAAAGTATGCATGTTTTATAGTACAAGGTGTTTATAAAGTCCCGGACCCATTTTGATGTTTAATAACTCTTAAAATAATAAAATTAGATTAAAATTAATAGCACAAATGGTTGGATAGACTCAAAAACTTTCATGACCCTTGACAATGAACTTCCACGTGTACCCCCTTCGTCGCACGGAGCATATCAAGTCGATAGTCAATTTCATGTCACGTAGCAGCAAGCATGTTGTCATCCGCAGAGGCTATTGCGATTGCAATTCTGGCTTTTAAGTCATCAATGTTCGACACTCTCCTCCTATAAACATTGTCCTTTACAAACCCCCAAAGAAAAAAGTCCAGCGGCGTTGTATCAGGTGATCTGGGTGGCCAAGGAATTGGATCTCCTCGCCCAATCCATCTTCTTGGAAAATGGTCATTCAAAGAAGTACGAACGATGGTACCCCAATGAGGTGGTGCACCATCTTGTTGCAAAAAGACATGTGGCTGACGCCTTTCTAGTTGTGGAAATACGAAGTTTTCCAACATATCTAAGTATACGACCACCACAGAAACTGTGCTTTCTCTTGCGGTGTATGCATTCTCCTTCTATCTGCTTGAATAAAACTTCACATACAAAAGTAATATGGAACAGACACATCAAAAGTAAACATAATATTGCAATACTTGCAAAAAACAAAAGAGACAAAAATGCAATTAATAAGCAGACGATATTTAGAAAAGTACAGAAATTTGGGCTGGAAAATTAAATTATCTGAAATTAATCATACGCACAGACGATATTTACAAAAGTAAAGATATTCAAATCTGAAAATTAAAATATATGAATAATGAAAGAATATGAATATGAAAGGAAAATATACTTCAATAAATGCCATAAGTTTGTTTATATTTTCATTATTTTATGATTTTCATTATTTATTAAACATCAAAATGGGTCCGGGACTTTATAAACACCCTGTATAATGAAATATTTCTAAATAAAATGAAACAAACATACTACTTTTTCATGCCAGAAACTAACAGACTCATTAGGTCTAACAGAAAACTTCGTTTTCTTGTTAAAATTGCACAAAGGAAAAAATTCCCCAATCTCGGTATATCTGAAACGTATGATCCTCTGATTTTACGGTACAAACTGAGTCTCTTATTCACGAGTATATAAGGTAATTATTATTATTTTTTTTTTTTTTCGTTTCAGCTGACGAGATTCACTTCACAATTTTTTGCTGAGATTTCAGAATGACAAATAGAAAATTTAATATGCAGAAAAGAAGTACGTTTTAATTCAATTTTGATTATATGTATTTTTCATGGTTTGAATAATAAAAGCAGAGTGCTGTTTGCTTTTTTATTATTCAACATTGCTGCATATTTTTAGATGTCGAGCTATTTAAAAAGTAAATCTTAAAGTAAATTTAATATATTATTTATGAAAAATTTCACGTTAACATGCAGCAAATCTTTTACATTATAATCATTCTTTACATTATAATACACTGTAAAAAAAAATCTGTGAAGGTACAAAACCTTTTCTAGGAAACTGGGATTCCAAGAACTTTTCATGTAACGATAACAGGAAAATTTCATGTTATCGATTCTGAAACTTGAATTTTTGCTGTTACCGTTACAGGAAAAGTTCTTGGAATCCCAGTTTCCATGAAAAGGTTTAGTACCTTTGCAGATTTTTTTTTTACAGTGTAGGAGAATTAAATCATTTTTTGAATACATTTCAAGCAGGCTTTCATTTTACTAATAAATAAAATTTACAAAGTGAAGGAAATAAAAAATATCGCCTGGAATCCTCAAAAATTCTCAAAATATATTTCTATAGCTAGTAGAATATTTTATCAGAACTAAATAATTGGTGAATTCTGCACAGCGTAATGTCAAATTTACTTGGTGAAAGATTTAAATCTAGGAATTCTCGCATAATATTCAAAATTTATCAATAACATTTACTTCCATTTAGCCTGATAAAAATTCAGTTTAGGAAAAACTAATTTGCAAGATATTTTAAAAGGAAATTAAAATGATAGATATAAATATTCCATTATGAATAATAGATAAATAAAATATTATAAGTTAAATTCAAATTAAGTAAAAAACGATTCTTTTCATGGTTTCAACAATAAAAGCCGCATGTTAGTTTCTGTGTTAATTAATAATTATCGTGTGTTTCTGGTTGCCATAATATTTTACAATTAACAAGCCGGAAATTGCACCTCAAGAGTTGCAAATGAGGTGTATTCGTACCATAACGAAGTTTAAAAAATACGCAGATCTTGGTGTAATGATATAAAGTTTTTTGGATACAGTATAGTAGAATAAATCTTACCTATGTCCCTGTAAATATCATCTGCATTCTATTATACAAGAAATAACTTGAAATATACACCTATTTTATAAAATGGGAATAAGTTTGATATAATTAAAACATCATTTCCTACAAAATTACGTACTGCAATATTTTGTGTAGACCTGTAAATTAAAAACAAACATTCTTTGCACCCGACTGTGCAGAATGTATATTTTAATGAATACATCATAGACTCATATCAATGTTATTATGTTAGAAAGAGTACGACATCATTAAAACGCACTTAAAACTATTTTTTTTTCGTTGGCCCTAGTGTAACGGAATTCTTATTGTTTTCCTGGTAATTAAACTATACATCTAAAACATTTGAAATGACTCAACAAAACTATGAAACATCGATATATTTTAAATTTCAGCGATTCGGTTAAGTAGTTTTTGCTCTGTTATATGCGAACAGACGGATAGACAGGCGGACGGACTGAACATCAACTATAGATATTATTTATATAATTGCAAACGCATTTTAAAAGTTTGCATAATTGATAACAAATTAATTATAAAAAAAAAATCATGCAACATTTCAGAAAACTTTAGGTAACCAATGCCATAAATCTTTTATCATTATATTAAATCTGACATTTTTTTAAATCACATTTAGATTATAATAGGATAATTAAATCATTTTTTCGAAATTCTACGTAACTGCTTTTCATTTTAGTTATAAAGTTTAGTTATAAAAAATTTATCTATGAATTCTTGAATATTATTAAAAATTTATCAATTACGTTTTCTTACGTTGACCTAAAGAAGTTTAGTTCATGAAAAGAAGTCATTTAGAATGTTTTATAAAGATATATCAGGCTGATAGACAGAAATGTTTAATTACGAACAAATTCCGGTTTAAGGCTTCACACTAGACACAGGAAAGAACCGGAGGATAATGTAAAGTCTATGGGAGCGTTCTTTCCAAATATCTCGCTGAAATTTTAATATTTTTGCGTGATTTTTTTGCACAAGATGTCTGAGGACGATCTACAACCGGCCTAGTTATTATTTTTCGATTTTGCTTTTATATTTTTTTGTATTACGATAGTTTCAATTTCAGAACCGGTTTAACCCGGCTTCGAAAGTTAAAGTATTTTTTTTTTTAACAATCTGAAACCAATACAGAAAAATTAAAAACTACACTGTAAAAAAATTCAAGAAGTTACTAAAAATTCTTTAGTAAATTTGCATTCCACAGAATTTTTAGTAACCATTACAAACTTTTTATTTGCAAGTGAAACAAACATTTCTTTTGTAAACTTAACAAAAGAATATTTTGTATAGCTAACTTAAAACTTTTTAGTATGAGCCGCCAATCAAATTTTAGGAATAGCTCGAAAAATATTTTAATAGCCATATTATGTGTCCGAAGTGCAGGAGCTTCCTTCGTGCTGCATCCAGTGGGTAAGAAGGCAGACGAAGATTTTCGTCAAAGCCGTAATAGATAGCAGCACAAAACATTGCTATCTGCTGCGACAGGATTTTCATAGTCCGTTTATTTAATGAGTACTTACACTGCATACATTCGGTGCGTATCTGGCGGTGTCCACCAAGAGATTTTAGGAAAGCTATTAAAAATATAAAACTATTGACTCTATTCCTTGCTATCCTTTTTCTAGTAATTCTTACAAATTTTCTTGTATCCGAGTAAGATTACTAAATTTTTTTTGTAATTTCAAGGATTGCTAAAGTTTTTTTGTAATTTCAAGGATTACTGAAATTTTTTTAGTAGATCGACCCTTTTTTTACAGTGTAGGACGATTGTGGATCGTCCTCGCTATCTTGTGCAAAAAAATCATGTAAAAATATTAAAATTTGGGCGAAATATTTGAAAAGAACGCTCCCATGGACTTTACATCCGGGTCTTTTTCTGTGCCTAGTGTTGCGCCTTAAGGCATTTTGAAATTAATTTTGGGGTTTAAGCAATAACAGCAGAATCTCGTTTGCCGTTTATATATATAAAAAAAATCTTATGCGTTACTGGATATCATGGGTATTAAAGAATTAAAAAAATGATAGCAAGTTGTTCATACACTGTGAAAAAAATTATGTAACTGCATTACAAGAATTTTTTCTATTGCCGTCACATAAAAAGTTCTAGGATTGCATTTTCCTAGAAAAAGTTTGGTAACTTTACAGATTTTTTTTTACAGTGTAAAATAGCAAAAAAATTTATGTTGTCATAACCAAAACCATTAAGCTATTATTATTTAATGCAAGAAATTATTTTATAGTAAATTTTAAAATGGAATTATTTTTAAGGGATCTCACGAGTCTTACTTTCTACATGGCGGTGCAGTTTAGTAGCACACTGTAAAAAAAATCTATAATCTTACGCTGTTAGAGATAAAGGTGACAAACCAGTTGCATTTGGCGCCCAGGGGTGAAAAGGAGTTACCATTTGACACCCGCGGGCTTGAAAATGTGTTTGGAGTGCCGTTTGATCTTTCACTGGGGGATTGAGGCTAATTAGGTGCCGCGCAATGCATACCGTGGAAAGATTTTCACCCCTTAGTCATTTGCGCATGCACTGTGACTTGTATCCTTCCCTTTCAACCACAGCAATTTCTCCCTATGATGACTATCACCGGTATGTGTTATCCCAATTTCGTTTAAAACTTCGGATGGCTAACTTTTGGCGAGCTTTTTTTATATAAAGCAACCTTTGAATTTCAGGACATTTGAACAGTTCAAGGAGACTTTGAAAAATGAGCTCGATGGCCGAGCGGTTAGAGTGCTGAGCTTGCAATCAGACGTTGTGGGTTCGATTCCTTCGAGGGACAAAAGTCGGTTTGTGTATTTTTTAATTTTTTATTATTGGGCACGCTGGGCTAAGGGTGCCACCTTTTCACCCTAATAAAAGGTGCTATTCTGGCTCCCTTAGGGTAGTCACCATAGAGACAAGCCTTTTACCCCTAAAAGATGCAATGTGTCATCATTAGTTTTAGCAGTGTAGTCATCTAAATTTACTGAAATCTGTTATACTTACTAAAATTTTTGCCGAAACGTCACTGAAGGCTTACTTTGGAGACACGAAATTTTTTTCTTTCTGTCTGTCTGTCTGTTCCGCGATAACTAACGTAAAAAGCATTCGATTGACTTGAAATTAAGTGGGTATGTTAGTGAGGCACTTGGATTAAGCTGTACAGTTTTTTGTTAGATTTGATTCATTCGTTCGGAAAATATAGAATATTTTATTTTTCGCAATAATGCTTTTCTATGGCAAATCCAATGATTTTCAATTTATTTTTTTTTCTTGAGAGAAAATGACACATTTGATTAATGGAATTCAATGATAAATGGATACTGAAATTTACCGGTTAATTTATTCGTATTGTTTTGAAATTTTGTCTACGCATTTGTCTACGCATTTATTGTCTCATATTGGTTGCTAAGCAACCATTCACCGTAATTCTTATCCATAATTTGAAAGCGTGTACGAAAATTTAAATGAAATGAACATCAAAACTGATGAATTAATTAATGTCTTTGTATCTTTGCGTATAAATATAACATAGACTAAAAAAGAACATAAGTTATATTTTATTTATTAATTTGATTCAAATATTTTCCTTAATAATTCAAAATTTCATTTTTTTTCATACACAATCAATAGAAACTTTTTAGCACGGAGTAAGAAACAGGAGGGGAAACTTAATGCGCATGACTCTTCGAAAATACAAAGTGAAATTTTGGTAAATAATGAGGGGGCTGCGATACGATGTAGGCTGGTTTTATAGCAGTCTTTCAATATGATTGTATGCTTAAGATGCATATGTTCGAATTAAAAGATATTTTATTTTATTCGTTTATGTTTCATATTGATATATCATAAAATAAATTAAGATTGGATGTAAGTGCTGCGTTCCTGGATGTAAAACAGGCTATAATAGTTTAAAAAAAGACGAAAGGAAAAAAAATAAGTTTAGTCCGTGCTCCATAAGTGAGTGATGTTTTTTAGGCTTTAATATAAAGCTATTTACTTGTAATTATATTTATGCGTATAGAACTTAATTTGTATGTTTTTTAAATGTTATGTGGAATAATAAAGCACATTCTTTGTTTTGTGTCTAAATACAATCTTATTTAATATGAAAAAAGACGTGTACATTTTACAAAAGATTAATTAGCCAGATTTTTTATACATTTTTATAGCATTTATAAGTAATATTTATTATTTCTTTATTTACTGTTTAGGGATTAATTAATATTATACAAATTCATTGGTCCATAAAATATAAAACTGTTTCGATTTTATCTCGCCAACTGAAGTTTCCGACTCCTTTTTCTATAAATTTTACACAAGCTTCAATACGAATCTTTATTATAACATACAGCATAATGATTAGGTTCTTCTATTGCATTATGTGTATTTTATGCACCATTTTGACATTTTGCAATGAGATACTATTTCTGTTTAATTCTTCCATCATAGAGTGTGCCTTATCCCCAGAGCATTTACTGTTTTCCTCATTTAGAGTCATAGTTAAGGATGCTATTTAAACTTATTGTTAAATAATGCAGCATAGCAGCGCCACCTTTTGAGCGATTTACACCAAATGTTAATCAGCTTTAATTTATATCAAGATTACCTGAGTATCATTTTTTAAAATTAAAATCTGTGCATTAGTTCTTGGGATACAGCTGTTGCATAAATCATGAAAAATGCAATACAGCAGCGACACCTATTAAGCAATTTACACCAAAAACTAATCATCATCAATCAGGGACTACCTAAATATAAATTTTTATTAAAATCCGTGCGTAGTTCTTGAGATACAGATATTGCGTAAACCGTAAAACAATGCCGCATAACAGCGCCACCTGTTGAGCGATTTACACCAAAAACTGATCAGCATCAGTTTAAATAAGAGACTACCTAAATAAAAAGTTTTATTATAATCCGTGCGTAGTTCTTGAGATACAGATATTGCGTAAACCGTAAAGCAATCCAGCATAACAACGCCACCTGTTGAGCGATTTACACCGAAAACTGATCAGCATTAATTTATATGAGTGACTACCTAAATATAAATTTTTATTACAATCTGTGCGTAGTTCTTGAGATACAGCTGTTGCGTAAACCGTAAAAAATGCAGGAAACAGCGCCACCTGTTGAGCGATTTACACCAAAAACTGATCAGCATGAATTTATGTCAGGGACCACCTAAAACTAAATTGTTATTAGAATCTGTGCGCTAGTTCTAGAGATTTAGCTGTTGCGTAAATCGTAAAACACGGAGCATAGCAGTGCCACCTGTTGAGCGATTTACGCCAAAAAGAAATCAGCAATAATTTATATCAGGGTCTTACCTAAATATCAATTTTTATTAAATTCCGGGAATTTTTTCTTGAGATAGAGCACTCACAAAATACCTGTCACAGACAGATATTTTATAAAAGCATGTTTTTTGGAATCTCTGACCCCTAAAACGTGTACAATCCGTCGAAAACCAGAATTCGAAAATTTATGCGAATTCAATACTTTCTTCTTGTAGAGATAGAAGGAAATGAAAAAAATTGGTGCAGGTAGAATAAATTTGGTGCTCCCTCAATCTCCTCGGACGGGCCGACCCCCACTCCCTCCCCTTTCACATGGGCCTGAATGTACGGATGGAAAAGATGGGGATTTAAAAGCAAAAATTCCTGTATGAGCTAAGAAAATTTTAATTAATAGATTTATTTTTACTGCATAGTCACAAATAAAAGATAGAAGCAAAGTTAAAAAAATAATAAAAAAAACAATGTTTAAATTATTTTAAATGTATATTCTGGAGATCCTATAATTTACACAATTTTTTCCCCTCCAAATAATTAAAATAAAAATTTGCTTTAATTCTACATGCATTAATTGCATAAATATCCAAAGTTATGGATTTTTAAATATTCTAAGGTTATAAAAACTGTACGCGAAGTTAAAATTTATTCCAAAATATTTGATTAATACTTAATTTCTAAAAATCATTAGTCTATTTCTTTGCGATATTCAACTTTCTTACAACAGTCATTTTAATCCGCAATATTCAATATTTTTAAATGGTGGTTTTTGTCAGAATGATCTCGTATTTTAAATGGCTTAAAAACGAAAATGAAGCGCCAAATACCTGCAAAAAATATGTATGTTGTGAAGAAAACTTCAATTAACCAGATTTTCATTTCTACAACTTTCTAAAAATACAGATTTTTCGTTAATTTTTTTTTTAAAACGACCATTTTTTCCATTGAAAAGCATTGCAAAAGCATCGATCGACAGCCCGCATGCAGTGGTGTCGCCCCCTACCGTCAAAAAATCCGCGTGGCAAAATTTTAACACTACTTTTCCCTCCTGCTTCTTACTCTGTGCTTTTTAGATATAATTTGAGCAATTTTCTTTATCGTTGCCAAAAAAATTAAAATCTGGAATAACTATTTTTCAACGATAATAAATTTCAATTAAGCAATTTCTATTCGATAAATTAAACTAAGAAAAAATATATAAATATGACGTCAGAATTAAAATAAAAATAGATATAGTACTTTTTATTAAATATTAAACACGGATATTTGTTTCGTTAACAAAAATTTTTCTGAAAAAAAAATGGAGACCTAATTAGAAGTAAAAGAAATAAAAAAAGAATAAATTTTTAACAAACAATTCACTTGGTAAAATATGACGTCATATTTGAAATAAAACAGGTATTTTATACTAGTTGTAAAAAATACAAGAAACATGGATATCAATAACTCATGACTAAAGCCGTCATTGCCGAAACTTCAAAATGAAGGCTTATTTTGGTGCTTTGCTGCGTACTGTCATCGCAATGTACGCCTATATCTGGGAAGTAATATTGCGATGTTAACAAAAAGTAAATTTAATACAATGTGGAAGATATTTTCATGATTTAAGGGTGTCAAGGGCACATTTTAAAATAATTTTTATTTATTAAGTTGGTAATTTGAATTTTTTCTAATTTCTAACCATATCATTAGAAAACAAACACACATGATAAAAATTATCATATTTTTCTTCAATGTTTATAAATTAAAAATTTGTTTAAATAGTTTGGTAAATTAAAATTCTTATAATTTGAAATATTTTTCGGGTAATTTCCAAAAATTTTCATGCAAATAAACAGAAATATGTCAGTTGAAATTTTAATTTGAAAGATAATAATTTAAATAAAGAATAAAAAAATTTAAAATAAAAATTCGAAAAAAAGTAACTGCTTTAAAAACAATCCAGTTTTCAAAAGTAAATATATTTTATTAAATTTGACGAATCAAAATTAAAGTAAAGCAATTGATAAAAGCATGGTCTAAGTTTGAACCATTTATCTTAAACGGTTCTTGAGTTATTTAAATAGAAAAAATAGGTGAAAGTCTTATATGAAGAAAAAAGCATTTTCGAAAAAAATCGCTTCCATAACAACCATTGTTTGAAAACTAGGTTTTGAAAACAAACCAATAATAATAATAATAATAATAATAATAATAATAATAATAATAATATTTCCTGTTCTAATTCAAATAGAAATATTAATTGTGGAATTAAAAAAAAATTCATATAAATAAAGAAAAATACATAAGTTTAATTTTGAATACTCATTATTAAAAATATTGATTTAAAGAAAAATGAAAAGTATTTAAAGTAACAATTCATTTCATATAAAGTAAAAAGAAAACTTTAATAAGTAATTGATTCTAGTAATTGTTTAATAATTTGTTTACTCTTGTTTTGAATGTAGAATAATTGCTAACAAGGCATTTATGAAATATTTCATGTTATGATAAAAACAATGTTTTTAAAGTTTAATGTTACACATAATTTCACATTAAATTAAAGTGGAATTACAGTGGAATCCCTCAAATCCGCAAAGCTTGGGACCAGGGGTTGTGCGGATTTAGAATTTTGTGGATTTCTGGTCTCTGGTTTGTTTACATTTTTTAAACAGTAATTTGAATGTAATTATATTTGAATGTATTACAATAATAATGTCACTGTTTTAATTAATATTGTGCTGCCATTCATTTTAGCTATAAATATAAAATAAAATTATATTTACCTGAATTCTTGTCTAACAAAAATAAATAAGTCACAAATCTTACGCACCTTAATCCCACATCCTGATAAACGATTAAATTATGTGAATTCTTGAATATTACTCAAATTTTAACAACTGTGTTTCCTTTCGTTCACCAAATGAAACATAGTTCATGTAAAGAAGTTATTTAGAAGCCTTTTTAAATAGATATCCAATTAATAGAATGCAACATTTAGTTATAAAAAAAAACATTAGGTTTAGTTAGTTAAAAAAATATATATGCGTTCAAGTTTTCAACAATAAAAGTTCAATGTAGGTTGCTGGTTTCATTAAATATTAGTATGTGTTTCTGGTTGTCGTGCTATTTAATAATTAAAAAGTTAAAATAATTTAAAACATATTATTTATGAAACATTTTGAAGTACAGTTAAAAAAAAAAAAAAAAAAAAAAAAAAAAAAAAAAAAAAAAATCAGGTAATCAAAGTTACCCAAGATCATAGATTAAATTTAAATGGAATACTTTTTTTCATATTTACATTATAATAGGACAGTTAAAAAGTCTTTAAACATATTTCAAGCTGCTTTTCTTTAACAAATAAAGTAAAAAATATATCTGAAGTCTTCAAAAATTGCAAAAGTACTTTTCTATAAGTAGCAGGATGTTTTATCAGGATTAAATAAGTTACCAATCGTTCACAGCATAGTCTCACATTTCCTTCATCAAATATTAAAATGTACGAATTTTTTCGTATTTCTCAAATTTTGTCAATTACATTTCCTTCCGTTCACATAATGAAATTTCGTTAGGAAAAGAAGTGATTTAGATGATATATTTTTTTTAAATATTAGAATGATCAAGAAAACTATTCAATTACAAAAAAAATATGTTTCACGAGTTTTGGAGACCATTTTCATAGTTAAATTTTAAAAAAGCAGCATGTTATTGCTAGTTTTATATGGTTTATATGTTTCTGAATGTCGTATAGTTTAAGAATTAAAAACTTAAAATGATCGATTGAAAGTAAGTATATTTTATATAAAAAAAGAAATATTTTAAGCTAATAACAGTTACACGAAATCATAGATTAAATTTAAAGGAATTAATTTTTTTTTTTCATATTTAAATTATGATAGAACAGTTAAACCATTTTTTCGAATATAATTCGAGTGGCTTTTTTACAACAAGTAAAGTAAAAAAAAAAAAAAAAAAAAAAAAAAAATGTCCCCGAAGTCTTCGAAAATTCTAGAAATAGTATTTTTATAAGTAGCAGGATGTTTTAACAGGATTAAATAAGTTACCAAACCTTCACAGCTTAGTCTCATATTTCCTTGATCAAATATTAAAATTTATGAATTTTTGCGTATTATTCAAATTTTATCAATTACATTTCCTTCCGTTCACATAATGAAATCCCGTTCAGGAAAAGAAAAAGGCATTTAGAAGGTATTTTAAAAGATAATAATGATAGTAAAAAATTTTCAGTTTCGAAAAAGAGTATGTTTAATAGAGTTTTGGAGACCATTTTCATGGTTAAACTATTAAAGTAGCAAATTAGTCGCTGGTTTTATTACTAATTGTTATAAGTTTCTCAATATTGTGTTATTTAAAACCTAAAAAGTTAATTAAAGAAAATTTTAAAAGTAATAAATGCTACTGATTATTTAACATTAAATAAAAATGGAATTTTTTTTTTTATCAGAATGATATTTCAATAACAGAATTAAATAATAGTTAAATTTATCTAGAGTGGGTTTTAACAAGAGTTATAAATAAAATGCATAAAGAAAACATACCTAAAATCTATATGAAAAAAAAAATAAACTATAAACTTTCAATATTGTGTTCTCACATCTGCTTGATCAATGTTTAAAATATGAATTTTTACCTATTAATAAAATTTTATCATTTACATTTTCTTTCGTTCATCTAATGAATTCAAGTTCATGAAAAAAAGTCATTTAGAGATTTTTTTAAAATAAGACTCAACAGATCATTAGAAAAAATATTTAATTAAAAAAATAAGTTTAAGACATTAAAAAAATGTCTCCATAGTTAATACAAGTAAAATGTTAACGGCTAGTTTCATTGAGAATTGTTGTGTTTCTAGAAGTAATGATATTTAAGAATCATAAAAAAGTTAAAATAATTTAAAACATGGTATTTGTGAAATCTTCCGTGTTAAGGTAAAAAAGAAAAAATCAGCGATACATGGCTATATAGATTAAATTTAAATGAAATTATTTTTTTAAATCTTATTTACACTTAAACCGGAAATAAAAAAATGGTTCGAATACATTTCAGGAATTTTCGTACTAAGTAAAAAGAAAATCTACCTCAAATTTTTGAAAATTCCAAAAATACATTTCAATAAGTAGCAGGATGTTTTATCAGGATTAAATAAGTTAAAAATCCTTCACAGCGTCTCCTCACATTTCCTTGATCAAATATAAAATTTATGAATTCTTGCGTATTATTCAAACTTTGTCAATTACATTTCCTTCCGTTCACATAATGGAATTCCGTTCAGGAAAGGAAATCGTTTAGAAGATATTTCAAAAGATATTAGAATGATAGAGAAGAACATTCAGTTTTTTTAGAAAAAAGTATGTTTAATACAGTTTTGGAGACCATTTTCATGTTTAAACCAATAAAACCAGCAAGTTAGTTACAGGTTTTATATGTTTTATATGCTTCTGAATGCTGTATTATTTAAAAATTAGAAAGTTAAAATGATTGATTGCAAGTTAGTAATTTTTTTAAGTAAAGGAAACTATATATTACTATAATATATTATATATAAACTGTAATATATTGGATATATTTCGAGTTGCTTTTCTTCAACAATTGAAGTAACAAAAAAATTTACCTGAAGTCTTTGAAAATTCTAAAAATACTTTTCAATAAGAAGCAGAATGTTTTATCAGGATTAAATAAGTTATCAATTCTTCACGGCGTAGTCTCACATTGCCTAGATCAAATATTAAAATTTAAGAATTCTTGCGTATTATTCAAATTTTATCAATCACATTTCCTTCCATTCGCATAATCGAATTCTGTTCCAGAAAAAATACCATTTAGAGGATTTTATAAAAGATATCATAATCATAGAGATAGACATTAAAAAGTCCTTCCGGCAATGCAGGGAGGAAGTGGTAACTTCCATATACTTATTTATATAATATTTATTTTAAATTAAGTTATAGTAGTCAAAAATACGAAGCTCAAATTAGTGAAAACTGATTTTATAAGATTGAATGCTAGTTTTTGTCAATACTGATTATTACTTGGAATTTTTAGAAATTAGTCATTATTTATTCAACCTGGTTTTATTTTCAGCGATTTGGAGAGTCGCCAAATTCCACGATATCATGAAGTGTATGCCATTTTAAAGCAACATGATGGATAAAACAAACCAATGAGCTTGGTCGAAATCTTAATTCATGTGGACATGCACTCTCATATCGAAATCGATTAATACATACGAGTGCTGTCGCGTGCAAATTAATTTTTTAAAAAATGTCACCCACATTAGAAATTCCAACTGTTATATATCAGGCGTTTTTAAAGATAAAAACAAAGCAAAAAATACACCAGAATTCCTTATTAAGATAAATATATTCGAAAGAATCTTTTTTCAATTTCTATTTTTTTTTTTTTTTTTTTTTTTTTTTTTTTTGTACATCATTATACATTTAAAAGATTTTTGACAAACTTAAATAGCCGCCATTTTGAAACAAGATGGCGGATGAAGTTGGCTAGTGAACTCGGTCAAAACATTGATGTGTACTATGTACACACGGAGTTATATCCAAATCAATTTATAAATATGCGTATTATCGAGTGACAAATTTCAGACAGTTTCAAAATATCAACCACACTGGAAATTGAAAGTTCTATAACTCAGCCATTTTTCAAGATATAGATGAAATAAAAAATGCCCTGGTTTTTTTTGTATCAAGGTAAAATACACAAAAGAAAAATCTTTTTCAATTTCTCACCTTTTTGTACCTAATTTTAAATTTTAAATTTTATAAAAAAATTTAAATGGCCGCCATTTTGGAACAAGATGGCGGATGATGCTGGCTAAAGAACACGGTCGAGGCATTTGTATGTACTAAGTACATACCAAGTTTCATTCAAATCGGTTCATAAATACGTTAGTTAAAGCATGAGAAAAATCAGATCGTTTCAAAATGTCAGCCGTAAGAAAAATTCAAAGTGCTATAACTCAACCATTTTTTAAGATATAGACAAAATAAAATGTTTTCTGGAATCGTTGTTTTGAGTTCTAACACATAAAAGAAAAATATTGTTCAACTTTTAATTTCGTCGCATTTAATTTTTAATTTTAATTTTTTTAAAAATTTTTAAATGGCCTCCATTTTGAAACAAGATGGCAGATGATGCTGTCTAACGAACTCGGTCGAGACATTTGTATGTACTATGTACATACAAAGTTTCATTCAAATAGATTCATAAATACGATAGTTATCGCATAACAAAAATCAGATATATATATATATATATATAGGGTTATATATATATACATGTCAACATTTGAACGAAGGGTGGTTTGGGGATCTGGGGTTCATGATCGGTGAAAATATATCAAAATTCTCTGCAAGTGCTTTCCTCCGGACGGCTGCAATAGATAGCTTTTTACTTTTTGTAATGAAAGCTACCTAAAAAGTATATTTAAAACAGTTTTGGAGACTAGTTTCATGGTTATAAATAAAAGCAGCATGTTGGTTGCTGGTTTTATTAGTAACTGTTATATGTTTCTGAATATTGATTTATTTAAAAATTTACAAGTTAGAATGATTGATTACAAGTTAATAATTAGAAAAAGAAATCGGAATAACGGTACTAATTATTTAACATTACATTAAAATTGGACTATTTTTCTTCAGAATTATACTTCAATTAAAAACTTCAATAATAATTGAATCTATTTCGAGTTGCTTTTTATTTAATTCTAAATAAAACTTCAAAAGGAAATCTATTTCAAACCTTGCGTATTATTCAAATATTACATTTCCTTCCGTCGAAGAAATGAAATTTCATACAGAAAAAGAAATAATACAGTAGCTATTTTAAAAAGATGTTAGAATGATAGAAAAATAGTGTTTAGTACTATTTTGAAGATAATGTTCTGGAATACAAGTTTTTATTTTCAAAAATAAGTTTGTTCATAAATTCTGGTGTTGTTCGATAATGTCAATATTTTAGCAGCTCAAATAGTTTGTGTATAAATTATTAAAAATTTTAAACTTTTTATTACAAGACATATACGAAATATTTTTTGTTAATAAAAGGAATTCTTTTAAATTTCTATAGAATGTTTATAAATTAATATAACAACAAACTTGTATTATATCAATCCATTATCAGAAAGTAAACAAAAACCTTTATTAAAATATATCTTTATTTTTGTGTAGTTTTAATATTTAATATAAATAAATAGGAAAATAAGTCTGAGATCAGAATAACAAAGTATAAACAAACTTCATTTTAACGAAATCCCTGTTTAAAAAAGTTTTCAACTTGACCAAATTTTCTGCTGAACGTTTAATTTGAGCATTGATGGCATGCATATTTATCTCCAAACACAGAAAGATATATTCTTTATAGTGAAGCTTGTTTTATTTGCGAAACACCGCATACTATCTGTTTCTTAAGAAAGCTATAACATATATAGTCTAAGGCGTACCTATTGCTTTAAAAGTATACCCTCTGTTTTTTTTTGTTTTTTTTTTGGTTTTTTTTTTTTTTTGTTTTTGTTTTTTTTTTCAATGCAAAACCACTGGTTAGGAATATAAAATGCTGAGAAAAAAGAGAAAAAAAAAATTCGATTTTTAAACTTTTTTCCCACTAGATTTGCAAAATACCACATTTTGCATTTGTTGTTAGAAAGCAAAAAGGCGTTAAAGAAATATTCATCATTAAAATAACCAAATGTAATTACAAAAATTTTCTGAGGAAAATTTGTAATTTATAATGGTGCATAAATGCATCAGTGTGGATGCATAGTATTAATATCTCAGGTTAGTGAAGCGATCATATCAACTCAACAATGCTGTCTTATAATTAAGTTATTTATCTAGGTCCTTCTATGGTACGGATAACTAACATCACAGTATTTAGAATACCAGTAAATTTACCATAGCCAAATTGCTTAAGAAATCCCTATGAGTGCCGCTCAAATTAAACGTGTAGTAAAATGTAGCTACTTTTTCTCATAACGAAGGTATTTATGTATACCGGCTCACAATACAGATAATTAAAATTTTATCACATTGTTTTTATTATACTGTATTTTTATTTTTACATTTTTAAAGAGCTGGTCGATCCTTATTTTGCGACCCACTAAAATATCGTGCTCACCCTGTTAGGCACTTTTATGGATGTTTTCGGAACCGCTTCTGTAGAGGAGGGAAGAGATTCTCACACTTTTATGCTATTTTGTACACCACATTTCATGTACGTGTAGCACTACAAGTGTTTATCTTCTTTCTCTCTCTCTCTCTCTCTCTTTCTCAGTCTCAAAGTGCAAAAATCTTTAATATTGCATTTAAAGCAAGATTTACAGCAAGATTTGGAACTTGCCAACTGTACTTATTTACTTTTTCTAGTTTTTGAATTTACAGTGTTATTGTTTTGGATAACGTTGAAACGTACATTGAACATACATATGTTTTAATGCATTGTTTTTTAAAGTATTAATTAAAATGAAATTCATTTACGCTGACACATTTAGTTGTCCCGTGAGCTATGATGGCTATGAACACAAACTTGTCGAGTACCCCTTGGTATGTTTACTCCATTTTCAGGAATATTGCTCTACGTTTTACATGAGTAAAATCTTAATATAATTATATAATAATTTAAAGCTAGCATTAAATAATTTTTATATTTTCTCATCAATAATTCAGATTTAAATACATCAATTTAATAATGATGCACACATTTAATCTTACTACAGTCAAACCTGTTTAATTTGTATGAATTCAATTAAATGCATAATGCATATGATACAGTTCTTATATCAATGTCAACAATTCCATTTTACTTCTAATAGGTTATTAATTTGCGAACCATTCTTGTAGAAATATCTTTCAGGAAATTAATACTTCAGATATTACTCTATCTCGGAGTTCAGTGACGTTACAAACATCATTTGCCTTTTGGATTTAGAAGAATTTACTCGCATTCATCTATATTATTACTTCATAAGCAATCCCATGTTTGAGTTGATAGAGAAAATAAATTATACAGCACGTTATTAGAAATTAACATTAAGCTTTTTCTGAAATAAAAAACATCATCCCAAAGTGTTCCATGAAAATAATCATATAAAAACTTTACAGTTAAAAATCGGCTACACAATATGTTTTTACACTATTAAAAGATTTTCTGTGAAATAACATATGTACTACTGGTAATCAGTTATCCTGAGGCTTTTAAAGGGTAAAATAACACTGATTAGAAAAACAGAGATTTTGTAAAATATTATAGAGAAATTATTCCGTAAATTTACAAAAGAATCAGTAGATTAACATTGTTAAAAATACACGAGACTGTGTAAATTTATATTTAATGATAATTTAATTTAGTTTTCAAAATCAGTAATTCATTTAATCTTTAGTGAGCCTGGAAGTAATTTAATTTTCCGAGTAATTTTCAACTGCTGTATCATTTATTTTTTACCCAATTTGTTTGCCTGATTATTGGGGTTAAAGCCCTATACAACTTGACTGTAGAACATCATACTGACTGAACTATAGGTGCTTTTGGTATTTTGTTCGAAAAATGAATTTTATGATTTAACACGTAAAAACAATAGACACCCTCACTAACAATTAGGAGATGATTTTTCCTTTGCTAAATTATTTTAACTTACAAAAAATAAGCTTAATTATTTATCGATATTTCTAATAAAATTACACAATAATTTTATAAGTGTGCATTGAGTTATAAGCTTTATGAAAAATAAAAATATCTTTAAATAAAGACGAAATCCCTACAGGGATTCGATATTATATACGGATAAAATGATAGTAAAATGATGACCGGGAAACTCGTTCGAATGCACTTAACCGAGAACTAGTATAAATTTACAGAGAGACTCGCATTTTTTCTGTGATTTTACAGATATTTTTTATAGTGTTTTAGGTGCTATCCATAAATTAAGCTTTTAAAGCAGTCTACATATTAAAAATGCTATTAAGTTAAGCATTTAATAAGTTATTAAAATATGATCCTTTATACATTTTGTTGTGCCGTGAAGCATATCCATTTTTGACAATAACTCATCGGTACATCCCATTTCTATAATCTCCCGTATATATACAACGCATTTTAATCAACTTTGCTACAGTTTTTTTTTCAAAGTGTTACGGAAAACATTTATGCTATTTTAATGTTTTTTCATTAATCATTTTCAAAGTGTTGCTAGATTAGTGACTTTTTAAATTCAGATTATTTGCCTGTAACCACTTTTTTAAAATAGTATAAGTCGTCTTATTTTTCGGAACGTTCCATCCATTTTTCTTTTAAATATTCCGAATATTTCTATTAAAAAAACGGTAACAGTCGAACAGTCTAAGGACTTATTTGTCCCAAATCTTTCAATAATGTATTCACATTTATATAAAAAAGCCCCTTGTCGCGATGGAGCAGGTCTCCGGCGCGATGTTGTACAGATCAAGTTTTCTTCTTCAGTCGATTGACTTTTCAATCAATAGACTTTTCTTTAATCAATAGACTTACCTTCAATCAACAGTCAAGTTTCCACCTTCAGCTCGCCGCTGTCTATCGGAAAGACCTCTGTACTCTAGCGGCCTGCATACTGTTTTTTTTTTCTTTTTTAAATTTTGAGGACTGGAAGTTATTGTAATGAATCTCCGCATTCCGGGGAACTTACCGGGTTGGACAAATAGGGTCTATACTGGATCCTAGCGATCTGGTGATCTTGTTTCACTTAGGCATAAATAAATAAATAAGTAAAAAAGTTCTCATCACAAATAATAGTGTATAAGTTTAACACTATTTGCGTCAAAAACTGTTTGATTTGTATCGTTCCATTTAAATGCCTAATGTTCATACTACACTACTTGTATCAATATAAACATTTTTTACTCTATAATAGGTTATTAATTTGTCAACCGTTCTTCCATAAATATCTTTCGGGAAGTTAACATCTCAGCAATTACTCTCGGAGTTGAAGTCACAAAAATAATTTGCCCTTTGGTGTTAGAAGAGTTCATTTGCATTCATTTACAGTGTTATTTCATAAGCAAACCAATGTAAGTGTATAGAAAAGTTTATTTATAAAGCGTGTTATAAGAAATAAACATTGAGAACATGCTGAAAAAGCAATCACCCCAAGGATTCATATGAAAATAATAATATAAAAACATTATACTTAGAAAAAGACTACAAAATAAGTCAACATTAAGTGTTATCGAAAAATTATACTTTTGAAACTGTCAACGTACTAAAAATGTTGTTATATTTAAAAATACATAAATAAAACATTTAATATGTTAAAAAATGGCCTTTTTTACATTTAGCTGTGCTATGAAACAAACTCACTGGTACATTCCAGTCCGATAATTTCCTGTATTTACTCACCTCATTTTAGGGAAAGTTGTTTCAGTTTTTTCAAAGTATTACGGAAAACATTTACATTATTTTTGTGTGTTTTCTTTTATCATTCGCAACGTATTGCTAGATTAGGGACTCCTTTGATTCAGATTATTTGACTCTCCCCAGTTTTTTTAAAATAGTGTAATTCGTTTTACTTTTTAGATTTTTTTACCCATTTTTTAAGCCAAATATTTCTAAAATATATATTAAAATATTTAATTGCTAAAATGGACGTTAAATGCCAATAAAATACATTAAAATATCTTATAATTTGACATGTTTCGATTGAATTTACTCAATCATCATCAGAAAAACAAAAAAAAAAAAAATAAACACAAAGATGGAAAATGACAATAAACTGTTACAAATGAAATTTAAAAATAAATAAAAATAATCGAAACATGTCAAATTATAAGATCTTTTATTGTATTTTATTAGTATTTAACGTCCTTTTTAGCAATTAAATATTTTAATATATATTTTTGAAATGTTTTTAATGGATGTATAAAAAAAATCTTCTATTTATAATTAATGGCAAATATTTCTATTAAAAAAATAAAAATAAAAAAAGGTGACAATCAAACAATTTGGAGAACTATCTGTACCTAATCCTGAAACAATTTATTCACATTTAAATAAATAAGTCTTATGACAAATTATAATGGACGAGTTTAACTTTGCGTCAAATTTGATACAAACCTGATTTGTATCTATCCCCTTAAATGTATAATGCATATAATACACTGCTTATATAAATATCATTTTTTTCTCTCTACTAGGTTATTAATTTGTCAACCATTCTTCCGGAAATATCTTTCAGGAAGTTAATATCTCAGCTATTACACTAGGGGTTGGCGTCACAAAAATGATTTGCTTGTTGGAGTTAGAATAACTCATTTGCATTAATCTGTTTTTATTTCATAAGCAAACCAATGTATGAGTGTTTAGAAAAACTTCATTTATATTGCATGTTGTAAGAAATATGCATTAAGAACATCCTGAGAAAGAAATCATTTTAAGGAGTTCCTTATAAATATAACATATAAATACAAAATAACCACATAAAATGGTCATATCCCGTTAATTTCCAGACCTCACGATCGTGCTGTTAGACATACATTTAGATTTTTATTTCTGGGTCGTATATAATAAAAACTCGAAGCAAATAATCATTTTGGTTTACAGAAAGAATAAAATATAATTTTTTATCAACAGATAGGGTTTGTTGTATATATTTTACTTTCAGCCGGCATGAATCGCTTTATTTACAAGTAAAAAAAGTATACATATGACACATCTCATTGGGTTTTAAATCAACATTCATCAATCGAATATAAAAAATGTCATCATTAAGCGCTATCAATAAATTATGCTTTAAAAGCTTTCTATATACTAACGATTCAATCAAATTTAAAATGCATTGCTAAAGCAGTACATAAGTCTTTAAACAAATCTGACCCTTTAGACATTTAGTTGCGCCGTAAAATAAATTGACACAAACTCGTCGGTACACTGTAAAAATGTGTGCAACGTTACTCCATAAAATTGTTGACAGCCTTTCTATCTGCACTTTTTAGAGTACTTTAACCAATATAATTGGTGTTACATTACATTGATGTGCAATGTTACACTAGTAAAATAAGTTTAAATTATAACATTATATAAATAAAAAAATAACTTCATACAATTGGAGGCAACATTCTTCCTCTAATTTTATGGAATAACGTTACATAATTTTTTATTGCGCAAATTAGTTCCACTACCCTCGTACTTACCTACCTTATTTCAAGGAACATGTGCTTCAGTTTTATCATACTGTTAAGGACATTTCAATTATGTTTGTATTTTTTCATCAATAATTCACGTTTCAATAAAGATGTTATTATGACAAATAATGAGCAAATTTTACATTATTTGCGGCAATCTATTTAATTTGTTTCGGCTTCTTAAAATGTATAATGGATAAACTATATTACTATAACAATATGAACAGTTTTTTTCTTGTAATAAGACATTAATCTGTTCTATCAACCAGTTTTGCAGAAAACATCTATCGGAAATTAATATTTCAGATTTTATCCTTGGAGTGGCATAGCGGCAGAAATATTATTTGCATATTTGGAGTTAGAAGAATTAACTTGCTACAAATCTATATTATTATTCACAAGCAAACAGATGTTTGAAGGTACAGGAAAGTTTATTGTATTGTAACATGATATATTCAACATTTTGTGACAAATGAACACTATGAACATGTTGGATAAACTCATCCCCAACGAATTCCGTGGAAGTAATTGTATAAAAATGTATACTTACCTATCAATAGAAAATGCAATACAATTACATTACATGCAGTACAAGACTGTTATCCATAAATTATCCTTTTAAGGCTCTCTATAAATTAAAAAATCGACCATGTGTAAAATGTTAATTCTAAAACGGTTATAAGATAAAAAAAAACATTTTGTGCATACACATTTAGCTTTCCAAGAAGTATGTTTGTTTTTGACACAAACTCTTTGCATACGTTCTTTTTAAAAACATTTTGATTGCTCTGCTTTACTAAAATGTAAATATCTATTAATTGGTAGCTTGAGGCTACATTTAAAATAATTATGCACTTTTAATCTATCATTCATTTAAAAAGATGTAATCTCAAATATTAAAACTATTTGAACATTATTTCCGTCCAAAATATTTCATTTGTATCTATTCATTAATAAATACCATATGTATACTGAACTACTTATAACAATATCGAAAATTCTACTTTTCTTCTAATAGGTTGTAAATCTTTCTGCATTTATTACGGAAATATCTTTTGGGAAATGAATATCTCAGATATTACTCTCGGAGTTGCATAGCGTTACAAACATTATTTGCCTTTTGAAGCTAGAGGAATCCACTTACTGCAAATCTGTATTATTATTTCAAGAATAAACCAAAATTTGGGATTATTAAGAAGTTAATTTATGTCGCATGTTACAGTGCTTGTACATTAGGGTGCGTGGAAAAAATCCAAAAATTGATTTTCAATTCGCAATATCACGGAAAATTGCGAATTTGAAACACTAAAAAATGGGTAAATAAAGAAATAAAATTGGTTTATATTTCCCGGCCGCGCATGCGCTGTAAATTTTGCCGAAATGTTGAAAAATTCACATTATCAAAGATTTTTTAATTGGCCTTTTCACGAATTTAATAGTTGAAATTATCACGTATTACAATAACAAAACGGAACGATATAATAAAATTTAAATCGATCAACAACTTCCGGTCACGCATTTTCAGTAAATGTTCACAAGAATCATATTTTTCTTTCATATTACTTAGTTTGTCAATATTTAACTGTAATAGCTCCTTATAACTTTAGAGCCGATGTCTAACAGGAAGATGTTGATTGACTTAAATAATATTTCAGCATTATGTTTTTTTTTATTGTAATACATAAAAATTTCAGATAAATCATCTATTTGAAAAGGCTAATTTAAAAAATATTCTAATAATGTGAATTTTTCAACATTTTGGCAAATTTAAAAGCGCATGCGTGGCCGGAAGATATAAACCAATGTTATTTCTTTTTGTCTCTCAAATTCACAACTTTTCCGCGGTATTGCAAATTGCAAATTAATTTTTGCATTTTTTCTTTCCACCTAAATGTACATCCGAGAATATGATATACTAGCAAATCCCACGATTTTGCTCGTGTAATGGTTGAAATATGGCAATTCATATTTGTACGTCTAATTTTTATTAGAAGAGTTTATACTTTTAGGAATAATTCAAAATTACCATTTAAGCAACAATTTGACTAAACTTCATTATTACACTGCATTAGGCGGAAATGAGGCTTAAATTAGTAAAAATAACTAAAACTAATTTTAAATAAATAACAATTTAGAAAAAAAATTAAAATTTTTTATTGCTCATTACGTTCAACACAGTATTCATGTGGTGTTTTTAATTTTCTAGAAACCATCTGCTTACTATGCATTTACTTCTCAGAATTAACATGATGTGAAATTCCAAACTTCTTGTGTAACGATCTACCACCTCTCTTGGGTAGTGGAAAAACATAAAATGACCATGTTAAAACAGAGACTGTAACCATTATTTTTCCAACAGAAGTTTCTCAATATACCTTCGGTATTTACTAATATTTAATATAAATATAATTTAGATTTTTTTAAAAGACTTTTTAGAACGTTTGTAGATTCTGCTAACCTCTGGTGGCTGTGCCACTAGCGTAAATTATACATAGTATGTGTAGGATCAGACATTATCACCACTGTTTTGCAACCACCAGTTTTATAATCGATTTATTATTTTATGAGTTTGCATAGAAATCGTATTTAGATATTTTTTAGAACGCCCTTTGTCACTTTCCTTCGCATCACAACTTTTAAACTTCAAATGTACTTACAACTGTTTACAGAGGACATTCATATTTTATAAGTAACAAACATAACATGCCAGAATTTTTAGCGCCTTTAGAATCTCAGAAATTATAATTTAGAATTACTTTTTTGTTCTTGCAACCCTCGAGTGGTTGTGGCACCGACATAAAATATAGCTTATTTTTGAACAGGTTCTGTAACAACCAATTTGCAGCCATTATTTTTTAAATTGGTTTAATATTTCATAAGATTGCACAAAAATCCTAATTTAAAATGTTTTAATAATGATTTTATGTAAAGTTTAACTTTTCAAAATCTTTTTACATTCGGAATTTTCTTTCGACTGTTCTTAATTCCTTTTGGATCTTTTTAAAAACTACTATGTCTAATTCGAAATGACAGACCCTCACCTGTACAAAAAATGCCTTTTAGGATATTTTTTGCTCTTACGATCCCAGATGGTAGTGACAGTATTATAAAATATAGCCTGTATTGTAGGACTGTTACCATCAATTTGCAACGAATACTTTTCAAATCGGTTTCATATTTCTCAAGATTACACAGAAATCTCAATTTAGACCCTTTTTTAAACGCTTTTCTTGCATTTTCTGCCCTTTTAAATACTGAACTTTTTAAAACTGCTCTTAAAGAACATTAACATATTATAAGCAATTATCATGCCAAATTTAAAATTTCTAGCCCCCGAAGTTTCAGAAAAATCGCAATTTATTACGCTTTTAGCTCCTGCAACAACCAGGTGTTAGTAACGCAAACGTAAAATAGAGTCTGTGTTAGAGCAAAGGCCGTCTACATGCCTTTCCAACCACTACTTATGAAATCGGTTTGATACTTTCTGACATTGCTCATAGAAAGGCATTTAAAATGATTTTAGAACACATTTTACGCATTTTCATCCATTCATCAATTTCGAATTTTTAAAAAAAAGTTCATAGAGATAATTTATGCCTAATAAATAACTACCCAGGCAAATTTCATGAATGTGGACCGACCAATAATACAAAATTCGCATTTTTAGAGCGTTTTTTACTCATGCACCCGCATTTGGTTAGTGGAAATCATAAAAAAATACAGCATATCTGGGAGTAATGGGCTGTAACCATCTTTTATACACCATTAATTTTTAAATCTGTTCGGTGCTTTCTGAAATTGCGTTGAAATTGCAATTTAGATTGCTAATTGCGTATTTACCATTCTTTTAGATTTCGACTTCTTAAGAAATGTTTTTAAAGATCATTTATATCTTATAAGTAACTACCAAGCGAAATTTGTTATTTCTAGACCTCCCGTAATAACAACAACAAAAAATTGCAAATTAGAATTTATTTTTTTTCTTTTGCAACTCCCGGCTAGTAGTGGTGACACTGACATAAAAGTCTATGTTAGAGCAAGAGCTGTGAACATCAATTTCCAAACATTACTTTAAAATTGGTTTGCTAATTCACGAGATTGTGTTAGAATCGCCATGTTTTAGAATACTTTTAGTGCATTATAACCCCTCTTAAATTTCGAATTCTTCAAAAAAAATTCTTAGAAATCAAAATATATCTAATATATAAATACCATGCAAAATTTCATATTTTTAGGCCCTTCAGTAACACAAAAATCGAATTTTTAGAAAGTTTCTTGCTCCTGCACACCTTTCGAGGTTCTGGCACCGACATGAAATATAGCCTATGTTGGAGCAAGGAATATCACCATCATTTTGAAACCAACTTTTTAAAATTGCTTTAGCACTTCCTGTAATTGATTAGAAATTGCCATTTAGAGTGGATTTTAGAACGGTTTTCGAGCATTTTCATTACTTTTGAATTTCAAATAGTTTAAAAATGTTCTTACAAGTCATTTATATCTAATATGTAACTACCATGCATAATTACATGTTTCTAGGTCCTTCAGTGATTCGGGGTGAATACACATCATTTTGGCACTACTTTTTGGCACTACTTTTGAAACCGGTTCGGTAGTTCCGGAGATTACTTCCACAAATAAACAAACTTTACATCTTTATAATATAGGTATAGATAAGATTTATAAGAAATGACGCCATAACTCACAATTTTTTAAATTCTAAATAACTTAAAAATTTTTGTGCATAAAAATATGTTTTTCAAAATGGAAATTCTTGTTTTATAATTTAATGTAAAAAAAAAAAAATGCGCTTAGTTATTTAGATTCTCTGTAAGGTATGTTGGTTGGAGATACAAGCTTTTCGAGTACCTCTTTTGGGGCACATCTCATGTTGAGGAATGTTGTGTCCGCTTTTCAAGAAATTGCTTAAATATAAATATCTATTAGTTTATAGTTAACTTGAAATAGTGTTTTTCATCAATCATTCACTTTTAAATAAATCAATTTTAACCACAAATAATAAAAATGATTTGAATATTATTCCCATCTGAAATAAATAATTTGTATGTATTCATTAATAACCACTAAAGAAATAAATTTTATAAATCTATTTATAACATTATCAACAATTCTACTTTTCTTCTAATCGGTTGTAAATCTTTTGTCCATTAATATAGAAATACCTTTCGGGAAAATAATGTCTTAGATGTTACTCTAGAAATCGCATTGTGTTACAAATATTATTTGCCTTTTGAAGTTAGAGGCATTTGCATTTACTGCAAATTTATGTGATTAGTTCAAGCGTATGCCGAAGTTTGAGAGTATTGGTAAGTAAATTTACGTACCATGTTATAACATATAAACAGTGGTGGCCAAAAGTTTCCGGCCAGCATAAAATTTTTAGTATGCCCATATGTAGAGGAAACGCAAATTGATACCTATGCATTTTAAAGACAACATAACTGAGAACTTACTTTTTGAATAACAAATAAATGTCAATAAATTTAATTGACAAAATTAAGCACAAAGGAAAACTCATGTTCTCAAATGTTTCCGGCCACCTTTGCAAGTTCGGGGAAAAATGGTGTTGTAATAGAAAATAACAGTGATCAACAACATTTACAAGTAGTATTTTATTGCCATTCCTTTAGCATTAAGTAGTGCGGCGCAGGCACTTGACATCGGTTCAATGAACGATTGACGATCGCGAATGGTAAGGTTTTTCCACTCTTCTTCCAACTCTTTTGAAAATTCAGCTGAATTAGAATATTTATATTTCCGCACTCGTTTGTGAAGTTCGCTCTAAAGATTTTCTATTGGATTTATATCGGGTGTTATTGCTGGTCATTTCAAAAACTTAATCTTTTGTGTGAACAACATTGCTTGAAGAACTTACATATATTCTTTGGGTCAATATCATGCTGAAACAAATAGTTGCGATCACAATTTTTCCTCCGAAAAGTCAGCAAATGGTTTCTAAAAGTTATACATTGCATCATTCATCCTGCAGCAGTTTTCAGCTAACAGACCGTCGTCTTTTTCAGAAAATGCTCCCCACAGCATAACGTGTTCTCAGCCATGCTTCATCGTAGGAATAACGTATCTCAAATAACATCTTTTGTTTTTAGGTCGTCGGGCGTTGTGTATGTTATCACTCCCAAAAAGGATGAATTTCAATTGATCGGAAAACTTTACAAACTTTTTAACTTTTTCTTAGTTTTTACTAGACTACTCTTTGTGTTCACCCGTTGTGTGACCACTCGTTGATATTTCATTACTTATAAAAGATTTTTTAACACCGACGCTTCCACCAAATGTTGTTTCACGTAAGCATCTTGACATGGAATACCGACTTATCTCAGCAATATTTTCTTCCGCATATAGCAACGGCATTTTTATGCGGTTCATCAACGACTTTTCTACCGATAATTCTGTTACACGAATTTTCATATTCCGGGACCTCCTGAATCATAATAGGTTATGAAGGCCATCTACATACTTTTTAAAAGAGTGTTTCACAGTAGGTATTCTAATCGATAACTTTGCCTCAATCGCAGGAGAGATATAGTTCTTTAACAATAAAAAATTCACTCACTTTTGAAACCTTTGACGTCACTGTATAATCAATAATAATAATAATAATAATAATAATAATAATAATAATAATAATAATAATAATAATAATAATAATAATAATAATAATAATAAAGTCTAATGGTGCATTTATATATATATGATAGTGTAAAGATCAATCTACTAAAAACTGTGCCACTATTAAGTGCAATCCATAAATTACGCTTGGCTCTACGAATGAAAAATTCCACCAAATTCAAAATGTTAACGCTAAGTCATTTAACCTCATCAGTCAAGATGTCGTCTGTAGGCAATACTAAAAATGAATTTAAATGTTTCTAGAAATTATAAAATCCCTTCAAGACATTTTAAAAAAAGCGTGCATTTCTTAAGTATTGATATATAGGCTAAGACATCTTTAGAGATGTTTTATAGTAATTTTGAAAAAGTTTTGTAGTGCATTTTAATATTCGACTTAGGCCTGAGGAGAATAATAAGTTGAAATATTTTTGAGATTACACATTTATCGATTCCGTGAATTATATTTGTTGTTAACATAGGGTTTCAATGAAATTCAAGCTCTTTTAATTAGTATTTTCGTAAATTAATATTTGACTTATTTAATGAGAGTAATTCTGTCTTCAGATATAGAAACAAGAACTTTACGAAATTTCTGGCACTGAATCAGTTAACTTTCCCGTACATTATATTGCATAGATAACAGCGTACATTCTATTGGGTCGTTCGGAAAGTTGGGTTCGTTTGGGAAAATCAATTCGTACCGGAAAATTCTGTTATTTAATTTTTAGGGTTTCGCTCATATGACGAAAAAAATAATAAATTGTAATTACTTTTAAACTAATTCTATATTTTTTATCAATAATTTATTTTTAAATTAAAAAATTTTAATCGCGAATTATAATACAATTTGAACATTATTTCCCTCAAAAATAATTAATTTGTGTCTATTCATTAAAAGGTACTGCATATTTTCTAAAATAATTATAACAGTATCAATACTTCTATTTTCCTTCTAATAGGTTGTAAATCTGTCAGCCAATTAATGAAGAAATATCTTTCAGGAAATTAATGTCTCAGATATTACTCTCGTAATTACATAGCGTTAAGTATATTTTTTGCCTTTTAAAGCTAGATGAAGTTACTGCAAACTGTCTTTTCATTTCAAGAGTAAAGCGAAGTTTTAGAAAATTGGGCAGTTAGTTTATATTGCACTTATAACAAATTTGCAATGTCTGAAATTCGTGTGAATTCTGTTTAAAATAACCGTATAAAAATTATACTTACTAATTCACTATAACATATGTCACTATTAAATACTATCCATAAATTATGCTTTTGTAGATTTCTTTAAAAGGGTTCGGAACGCATTTTAAAATAATTTTAAAATATTTTATGTTTATTAAGTAAATATTTTGAAATATTTTAATTTGGGTAACATTACTATTTGTAAACAAAGGCATGTTCTCAGAAATTCAAAAAATAAATAATTTGATATTTTAAAGATGGTGTAATTTAAAATTTTTATAACTCGAAATAGTATTTATTTTTTTTTTCATTTAAATAATTATAATGCATAAGTTTTAATTTTAATTCAGCATTTTAAAAAATACTAATTTAAATGAAAATTAAAAATCTTTAAAGTAAAAATCTTTAGTTATAAAATAAGTATAAAAAATCTGTAAGTTAATTTTTTAAATCATATTTTCAAAAGTAAATGGTTTTGTTTCAAATATGCTAAATAAAATTGTAATAAAATAATCGAAAAAATATTTTTCAACTTTCAACCTTTTATCTTTAACGATTCTTGAGTTACACATATTGAGTTATACATATACAATTTACATGCGAGAAACAATGAAAAAATTCTATCATGAAGGAACAAGTAAGAAAAATCATGCGTTAAGCATAGATTATAAAGCACCTTCCAACACTTTAAACAACGTTGAAAAAACTTCGTCATTTAGGGAAATAAGGTTACTGTATGTAGTGAAATATGTTTTCCAATATCTTTGAATAACCTTGTGTTTGATCTGTCGGTTGATATACTATATACTATATTGAGAAAATTTAGTTTAGTAAGAAAATGTCTAGCAGGTTGAAATTTCTCTTTCAGAAATTTATGCTAATCGTTTGCAACATATTTGAATACTTTTGTTCAGCCCTTTAGTTTACTCTGTACATTTATTACACGTCAGTATTAAACTAAAACTTCTTTTAAACTCAAACCTTTTTAAAACTACTAAAATCACATTCTCAGAAAATATCATTCAAAAGCGTCCATGTATTCAATTCTTTGCGTGCCTATATATATCATTTTATCTATATTTTGCAAACATTTCTTAGTAAATTGAATGCAGTTCAGCGTAAAAATGTATAACTTATTTAAAAACCACCTTTAAAAAATTTAAGCTCATATTCAGTCAGCATTGCGACCTCTTTTGGGTAGCCTTGCATATCAACTATAGTATTTATACACATCATATAACATGCATACACTTAGTGAAACTGAAATGTGCGAATAATTATTAAAATGCCTTTAATTTTGTGTGTCCTTGTAAATGTTATGTACTTCATATTATGCATTACTATATCGTATAACTTATAGTATGCCTCAGCTATATATATATATATATACATATAGATTATATTATATATGAAATAGTTTAATATAATTAAAATGTGTTGCACACAATTCCCTCTTTTACCATTATGTGATTGAATTCTTTTGTGTGGCCCTGTAAATGAATAATAGCTATTTTTCACCGATGTTTTTACAAAATGTCTATTTTAGTGCATAGTGTAAGTGTAATTGAATTTTAATATGTTTGACAGGATGTAACATCCTGAAAATTCATTGACACGATTTTTCCCCATAGGCCGTAATGTAACCGTAAACTTTTGACTACCCCTGTAAATAAGTTAATCATGGTAGAAACTTCATTTTCAATGGTTTCAATAGGTTTCGTGCTAGGGTAAATTTCAATAACATATAAAAATTTCATGGTGATCCGAGTATATTTACGAGAGTTAGAACGCGGCCAGACGGCCAGACAAATAGAATGCATAACCACTTTTCAACTTTGTTGGGAAGTGCTAAAAAAGATTTTCACAAGAAATTGTCTTCATGACAGCCATTGCTTCTCAGTTAGATTTTTAAAACAAACAAAACAAATAATATTTCTTCTTCCAATTAAGAAAGAAACATGATTTAAACTTCAATTTAAGTAGAAAAAACTTTTAGTGCAATAAAATAATTTTATGGTATTCAAAGATTTTTGTATCTTGGACCCATTTAAAAATCCACCAATTCTAAAATGTCAAAGCTAAAACAGCTAAAATGATGAAAAACATTTTGTGATTACACAAAAGGTATCGTAAGGTATGTTGCTTGTTGACTCAAAGTCGTCGCTTACCTTAGTTTTATTTTGAGTATGTCTTATTTTGAGCAACGTTACCACTTTTTTACATGTAATTGCACAAAAAATAGGTATTAGTTTTTAATTACATTTAAATTAATTTTATTTTTTTCATCATTTATTTACTTTTACATAAATAAGTTCTAATTGCAAATTATAACACGATTTGAACCTTATTTCCGTCAAAAATATTTTATTTATTTTTATTCATTAAAAAATACCACAGATGTGCTGAACTACTTACACAATATCAACAATTCTATTTTTCCACTAACAGGTCGTAAATCTCTCGACGATTATTGCAGAAATATCTTTCCGGAAATTGATATCTTAGTTATTACTCTCGGAAATGTTTGGCTTTACAAATATTTTTTGTCTTTTAAAACAAAAGGAGTAAACGTAATGTTACTATGTATTATTTTAAGAGTAAACCGAATTTTAAGAGTATTGGGTAGTAAATTTATATAGCATATCATAATATATGTTAATTCCGAAAAAATAAAATATTCCCATGATACATTTTGAAATTCGCCGTATAAATTCCAATCTGGTAAAATTATGTTACTGCTATCGATACTTTACTTGATTGTGTTCATGACGGCTAATCATCAAGACGAGATATATGGACCCTAAAGGAAGAGAATTCCCTCCATGGGAGCTCTTTCTAAGGGAACCTAGCCCGTATTTACGGAAGGAAATCCAAGGTTCGAAAAAATCACGAGCGATTAGGTCGACAGGCGCGATTGCGTTCGAACCCAGTACCCCCAGTTTACTAGTTTTGAGACCAGAACCTATCGGTCACTGTTGAGGTGCTATCGATACATTAAATTCTATCCATACATTATGCTTTTGATGCTCTCTACGTTTCACCAAATTGAAAATGTTACTGCTATATCAGTTAAGAAGTTGAAACAATTTACACTTTTAGCCGTGCCGCGATGTAAATTGGTTGAAAACACAAAGTCTTCGCGTGCGTTCTAGTTTCATTCTGAGTGTGTCTCAGTCTGAGGAACGTTGCCTTTGTTTTTGAATAATCACAGAAAATAAAAATATATAATAACTTGTAGTGATCTTTAAATTGATTTTATATTTTTCGTCCGTCATTCACTTTTAAATAAATAAGTTTCTATCATGAATTTTAAAACGACTTGCATTTTATTTTTGTCACAAATATTGAATTTGTAGTTACTTGTAGAAATACTAATCTAAGAATATCAACAATATCGAATTCGCGTTTAGGAGAATGGGGTACTCTCATTAATTAATTTACATAAGTAAAATAACAGATTCATTAGAAAAATATGTCTAAAAAATGATATTTTTAAAAATTGTAGTTCAAATAATTTTGATAAAGTGAGTTTTTATCTATTTGAACATATTTTTTCAAGCCTACTAATATTTATTCTGTAACATCTTTTAGATAATATATTTTAATTTTTAAATTTCAATAACTATTAAATTTACTTTCTAAACAGTTATATGTCAATAAATTTTGTAGAACATAAAAGCATAATTTGAACATTTTAAAGCTATTGCCTTCAAAATGTTACATTTATATGTGATCATTAAGTTAAAATAAAAACATTTTGTTCTGTTAATATTAAAAACTATCGATTATAAACAGGTAGTGCATCTCAAAGAACTTAATTTTCCATTTGCAATTAGGTCATAAATATAAAAGCTATTAAATAAATACCTACTCATTTAGAAATATTACTATAAACATTTTTCCAATGAAAATATTTTCAAATAAAAGTACAGGAGTAGATTAATTCTGTTATTAAGATTTTTTCACGCTTCCATTCATACGGGCCTCAAATGAGGGCAGATAAGAATTGTTCTATAAAGCAAAAATATTTTCAGCATTTATTTATACAGACCTGATTTGTGGACAGATAATAGCTTGTATACAGCACAATAGTAAAATTACTTTATAACGGGTTTTTATTTATCACAAAAAAACCTTTGATTTTGTTAAATAATAATGAAAAATAATTTATGCATGAAAGGATTAATTTATATATCTTCTTTAAAAAATATCCGCTGAATATAACAAAAAGTTTTTTCTAAAAATATGAAGAAAAGATGGATGTCATAAGTAACTATTAATTAAAATATAAAATTATAAAAAAATTTCTTATGAGAATATCTGTAAATAAAAGTTTAGGTTAATACTTGGTTATCCCGTCGACCATTTTCAACAAATTATGCGAATCGCCAAACTAATAGCCAAATTATGCCTGTTCATATATTTTTTAAAATAACGAAAAAACAAATAATTATTAGAATATCAAAATAAATACAATTAAAAATTTGAAATAAAAATCATTTAATGACGTTTCAAACACGCGTGTCGTATTTAATGTCATTGAATGTGACATTCATGCTCATCCATTATTGGCATTTAACATTATAGTTTGGCGATTGTTCTTTGATCAACGGGATAACCAAGTAGTACCAAGTTTAGCAGTGGGTTATTATTGTTGCTATTTTTGTTATTAAAGCATTTAAATTTTTATTCCTTGTTTCAAACATATACTAAGCATAACAAATAAATTTTCAATAAAAGTACGATTTGAAGATGGATCTGATAACGCACCGAGCTTCTATTTATCTTCTACAAGTAGTACCAAAATATAAATAGAAAGTCCAAATAAAAATTCCTTAATGACGTTCCAAACACGAGAATCGTATTTAATGTCATTGGATGTGACATTTACGCTCATCCGTTATTGGCATTTAATCTTATAGTTTGGCGATTGTTCTTAGGTCAACCGGATAACCAAGTAGTACCAAGTTTAGCAGTAGGTTATTATTGTTACTACTTTTGTTATTAAAACATTTTAACTTTTATTCCTGGTTTTAAACATGTACTAAGCATAACAAATAAATTTTCAATAAAAGTACGATTTGAAGATGGATCTGATAAGGCACCGAGCTTCTATTTATCTTCTACAAGGACATTAATCTTACAATCATTTTTTGTGAAATCATCAGTCGGAAAGCAAATGTCACAAACATTACGGAGAGAATATAGTTACTCTGCTATCATAGCTTGCGGTTTAAAGTTTGGGCAGGGGAATTATTTTTCATGATGCTACCAATGTTTGTTAGAAAAAGGATACTTTAATTAATTGCTTCAGATAACTCAATTGAAGTGGTGCCTTGTAAAGTGTGATTTCAACAATTGTACTTATCTAATTTTGATAAAGTTTGTTTTCTCTATTAGGATATATTTTTAATCATATTCATGTACATTCTACAATATCAATAACATTGGTTAGTTTGAATTTTTAAAATACTGTTACTTTCTAAACAGTTCGATGTTATTTAATTTCGATGACAAAATATAGCAAAATGGTGCATTAGGTTCATTTGAAGTTAATAATAAAAAATAATAATAAAAATATTAAAATAAAAATTACCTGGGAGTGACAAAAGATCTTTTTGCTGATCGGACCAAAATTAAAATCTTTTGAATTAATACCTATTCATTCAAGAGTATAAATATAAATTTTTTTTCAATGGCAATACCTTAAAATAAAAATATAGCAATATACTATTATCCTTCCTGAAACTGTTTATATCCCATCAGTCGTTACATCAGTTGATACCATTTGAGTTAGATCAGTGCTTGCCGTTTAAAGCCTGGCCGTGAGATTCACTTGTCACAAAACTGAATTATTTTTATTCCCACAATCAATTTTGCTTACCTTTTGCCATTAAATTACCTTTAAATTGACGATATACTGTCATTAAATCTCCAGTAAATTATAGTAAAAGGACGTCAAATTGTCATTAAATTACAGTCTGCCGTTAGTTTGCATGCTTATTGTTGCATTGTAAATCGCCGTAAAATTATCGGTAATTTTAATTGCCGTTAATTTGTCGTTAAACAGTCGTTTAATTGCCGTTTTTATTGATGTTAATCTGCTAAAAATTTACATTAATTACTGTTAAATCGTGTTAAATTACTGTTTGCCATTAAATTACCAGCTTACGGTTATATCAGTTGTCGTTATATCGCTTGACTTATATTAGTGTTTGCTGTTTAAAGCTTGGACATAGGAGATTAATTGCCACAATTTGAATTAATTTCTTTCATTCAACCAAATTTTGGAAAAATAGAGTATTTTCAATAATTGCTTTATATAAATAGAACGTGTTTTATAAAGTGTTTGTTTAACAAAGAATCTTTTTAACAAATTTAGTTCACAGAAATTTGATGAAATATATTTTAAACAATATATTATTACAATGCATTTTTATAATTTTTCATGAATGTTCTAAAATATTTTCGAGAAGAAGCATGTTATTTGTAGATTAAAATTACTATTAACTTTAATTCATAACCACAGTGTCCGTATGCCTCCTGGAATTTTTTGATTTGGAAATTCTTTGTTATCCGTATTTCCTGATAAAAATTCCTGATTAAATAAGTAGAAATTTTGTAAGTTTAACTTAGATATACTTATCAAAAAATACTGATAGTTCTCCTCGAAAATTCCCTGAATCTTTCGAATCCTATAAACATTTAAATGTTAAACCACTTTGAAGAAAATTTATGTAACAGACGTTATAGAGAGCATGGTGTTACATCAGTGCTTGCTTTTAAAACTTCGCAGGGGAATTTATCTATCACAAAGTGGAAATATTTCCATGTCGCAACCAGTGTTTGGGAGAAAATGATACTTTCATTAACTGCTTCACAGAAATAAAACGATGCATTATAAAAAGTGTGTCTAATAAAGAATGATTTACAAATTGTAGCTTGTAGGATGTTGAAAAGTAATTTTTTTCGCACAATGATTTTTTTTTCTTTGTAAATCTTCCTGTATATCCTATAATGTCTTATAGATAATATGAGTAAATTTTCAACTACAATTACTCTTAACTCAATTTCCTAAATAGTTAGATGTCAATCAATTTTCAAATTTCATGTAAAACAAATAAAAGCTAAAATTTAATATATTATAAGGTTATTACATTCAAAATGATGAATTCCTACATGATCTTTCAATAATTCATTTAACATAATAAAATATCCAAACAAAATATTAAAAGAGCATTAATCTAAAAATGTCCATATTCGCTAATAGGACATTAAATTAAAAGCTATTGATATAAGAACTATTAATTCAAAAGCAGAATTATAAACATATTTCCAATGATAATATCTTCAAACAAACATGTGAAACTATACTATTTCTCTTACTAAAACATAATAATTTATATTTCGTACATCAAACATATGCTAAGTATAAAAACGAACTTTTCTTATAAAGTACCAACCGAAGATTAGTCGTCATAAGTCATCAAACTTCTATTTACCTTCTAATAGGATATTAATCTTACAATCATTCTTGTAGAAACATCAGTCGGGAAATTAATGTCACAGAAATTACGGAAGGAATGGAGTTTACATCAGTGTTTGTGGCATACAGGTTAGCCATTAGAATTTACCTACCACAAAGTTGAATTATTTTCCATGAACGAACCAAAGTTTGGGATAAAAGGGTACTGTTATTAATTGCTTCACAGAAAAAAGTGATACATTCTAAAATGTGTGTGTATAATGAAGAATGTCTCCCCCTGACCGCCGAGCAAAAGGGCAAAATTGTAATGTTTTTTTTTCTCTTCAATTTATTTTAAATGTTAATAGAAGAGGAATTTTCTATCATGGTATAATTTTTTGTTACGTATATGCTTATAAGCCTTGAAAGTAATCATCATAACTTAATTTTTTAAAACTGGATAATATTTGTAGAATTATATTAATTGAAATAAAGCTTCAACTGCAATGAAGCCTGCAGCCTAGTGAACGGATATATCCGGTCGCGGCAGTGGGAAGGTTAAGAAATTTAGTTCGTAGGATATTCACAAAGTAACTATTTCGTGGCTAAAATATATTCTTTAAAATCTTCTTGTATATTCTATAATATCTACAAGATAATATAAGTTAATTGGTAGCTATAAATTACTCATAAAGTTACTTCCTAAAAACAGATGTCAATCAATTTTCAAATTGCATGTAATTAAATTATAAGATAAATGAAATATTAAAGGCTATTATCTTCGAAAGAATAAATTTATACGAAGTCCAATAAAAAAAACCCTAAATTTCAAAAAGACGTCCCAATTTCTATTTGCTAATAGGCCATTGCATTAAAAGTTATTAAATTAATCATTATTAATTCAAAAGTAGTATTATAAACATATTTCCAATGAAAATATCTTCTAATAAGCGCGTAAAAATATTCCTCACCTCTTATTAAAACTTCTTAACTTATATTTCTAACATAAAACACATGTTAAGTATAAGATCTCATAAGTCACCGAATTTCTTTACCTTAGAACACTTTACCTTCTAATAGGACATTAATCTTACAATCATTCTTGTGGAAACATCAGGCGAGAAATTAACATCACAGACATTATGGAGGGAATGCAGTTTACACCAGTGTTTGCGGCAGAGAGCTTGGTTAGAAGAATTACTTAAGATAATATTGAATTATTTTCCTTCACACAGCCATTTTTGGGAGAATAAGATACTTTCATTAATTGCTTGACGTAACTTTAAAAAATGGTGCATTACAAAAAGTGTGTCTAACAAAGTACGTTTTTAATAATTGTAGTTCATAGCATTTTGAGACGATATGTTTTTTATGTATAAAAATATATGTTTAAGGATCTTCGTCCAAATTTCCTAATATCTTCTAGGTATTATATGTTAATTTGTAGCTTAAAATTACTCTTTATGTTTCTTCTTCAACCGTTAGATGTCGAACAATTTTGAAGAAATTGCAAGCATAAATGAAAAAAATAAGGGTATTACTTTCAAAATGTCAAGTTTTTGTATTTTCATTTAGCCGTTCATTTAGTATTAAAAATTATCTAAAAAAAGAGGATCTATCTAAAAAAGCTAGACTTTCTTTTTTCTAATAAACAATTGAATTATAAGCTATTGAATTAGTAACTAATAATTCCAAAGTATAATTATAAATATATTTCCAATGACAATATCTTCTAATAAACGAGTAAAAGAAAGATATTGTCTATACCTTTATTAACACTTTTTAATTTATATTTCTTACATTAAATATATGCCAAGCATAAAAAAGAACTTTTATAATAAAAGTATGAACCGAAGATTGATCTCATAAGTCCCCGAATTTCTATTTGTGTTTTAATAAGACTTAAATCTTACGATTGTTCTTTGAAACCAACGGTCGAGAAATTCATATTACAAACATTACGGAGGAAATGGAATTTACATTAGTGTTTGCGGCGTAAAGCTTGACTAGAGGAATTCATTTAACACAAAATTGAATTATTTTTATAAACGTAACCAATTTTTGAGAGGATAGGGTACTTTTATTAATTACTTGACGTAATTTAAAAAATGTGGAGTATAAAAAGTGTGTCTAACAAAGTACGTTTTTAATCATTGTAGTTCATAGCATTTTGGATCAATATGTGTTTTATGTATTAGTTCGTCTAAATTCTGTAATATTTTCTAGGTAATACATATTAAATTGTAGCTTTAAATAATTCTTAACTTTTTTTTGAAACGGTAAAATATAGAACAATTTTGAAGAAAATATAAGTATAAATTAGGAACATAAAGGTACGATTTTCAAAATGCTAAGTTTTTGTATGTTCATTTAATATTAAAAATAATCTAAAAAAAGAGAGTGCATTTAAAAAATCCAAATTTTCTAAAAAGCCATTGAATTATGAGCTGTTCAATTTATAACTATTAATTCAAAAGTAGAATTTAAAAGATATTTCCGATGACAATATCTTCTAATAAACGTGTAAAAGTGTACTACACCTCTTACTAAAACTACTTAATTTATATTTTTTACATCAAACATATGCTGAGCATAAAAAAGAGTTTTTCTTATCAAAATATCAACCGAAGATTGATCTCATAAGTCACCGAACTTCTATTTACTGTCTAATAGAACATTAATCTTAAAATCATTCTTGTGGAAACATCGGTTGGGAAATTAATATCACAGAAATTACTAAGGGAATGGAGTATATATCAGTGTTTGCGGTGGAAAGCTTGGCTGGAAAAATTCGTTTAATACCAAATTGAATTATTTTCCTCCACGCAACCAGTTATTGGGAGAATAGGGTATTTTCATTAATTGCTTGAGATAATTTAAATAAAACGGTGCATTCTAAAAAAGTCTGTCTAACAAAGTTTGTTTTTAACAATTGTAGTTCATAACATTGATAAAACATGTTTTTCTTTATTGTAATATATATTTAAGGATTTTCATCTAAATTCTATAGTATCTTCTAGTAAATATATGTTAAATTGTAGCTTTAAATTAGTCTTAACATTTCTTCTTAAACGGTTAAATGTCGAACAATTTTGTAAAAAATATAAGCATAAATTAAAAACACAAAGGTACGATTTTCAAAGACTTCCGTTTTTGTATGTTCATTTAATAATAAAAATTATCTGAAAAAAAATGGGTGGATCCAAAAAAAGCCAAATTTTCTATTTTCTAATAAGCCATTGAATTATAAGCTGTCCAATTTATAATTATTAATTCAAAAGTAAAATTTAAAAGATATTTATGATGACAATATCTTCTAATAAACGTGTAAAAGTGTACTACACCTCTTATTAAAACTACAAAATTTACATTTCTTACATAAACATGTGCTAAGTATTAAAAAGGTTTTTTTTTTATTTTTTTTTATAAAAATGTCAATTGAAGATTGATATGATAATCATCGAACTTCTATTTACCTTCTACTGGGACATTAATCTTGCAATCATTCTTGTGGAAACATCGGTCGGGAAATTCATATCACGGACATTACGGAGGAAATGGAATTTACATAAGTTTTTGTGGCGTAAAGCTTGGCTAGAGGAATTCATTTAACACAAAACTTAATTATTTTCCTCCACGCAACCAATTTTTGGGAGAATAGGGTACTTTCATTAATTGCTGGACATAAATAAAATGGCGCGTTCTAAAAAGGGTTTCTAACAAATTTTGTTTTTAACAATTGTAGTTCATAACATTTTGATAAAATATGTATTTTTTTATTAGGATATATATTTAAGGATCTTCATCTAAATTCTATAGTATCTTCTAGGTGATGTATGTTAAACTGTAGCTTTAAATTATTCTTAACGTATCTTCTTAAACAGTGAAATGTCGAACAATTTTGAAGAAAATGCAAGCATAAATGAAAAAAATAAGGGTATTACTTTCAAAATGTAAAGTTTCTGTATGTTCATTTAATATTAAAAATTATCTGAAAAAACAGGGTCTATCTAAAAAAGCCTGTTTTTCTATTTTCTAATAAACCACTGAATTATAAGCTGTTCAATTTATAACAATTAATTCAAAAGTGGAATTTAAAAGATATTTCCAAAGACAATATCTTCTAATAAACCTGTACAAGTGTACTACACTTCTTATTAAAACTACTTAATTTATATTTCTTATATCGAACATACGCTAAGTATAAAAAAGTGTTTTTCTTATAAAAATATCAACCGAAGTTTGATCTCATAAGTCACCGAACTTCTATTTACCTTCTTCTGGAACATTAATCTTACAACCATTCTTGTGGAAACATCCATCGGTCGGAAAATTAATATCACAGAAATTACTAAGGGAATGGAGTTAACGGCAGTGTTTGCGGTGGAAAGCTTGGCTAGAAGAATTCATTTAACACCAAATTGAATTATTTTCCTCCACTCAACCAGTTATTAGGAGAATAGGGGACTTCACATAATTTAAATAAAACGGTTTTCTAATTCTAAAAAAGTCTGTCTAACGAAATACGTTTTTTAAAATTGCAATTCATAGCATTTTGATAAAATGTGTTTTTTTATTAGAATAAATTTGTAATTACCTTTATCTAAATCAAATATTTATCAAAATATCTTTTAGATAAATATGTTAATCTGTAGCTTTAAATTACTCTTATCTTTACTTACAAAACAGTTTACTGCTGAACAATTTATAAATACAACAATTTCACAAATAAAACAGTTTTTTTAAAAATATATAAGCTAAAATTGAACATTATAAGGCATTGAATATTATTGAATTATTGAATATTATATATTATAATCATATTATTGAATATTATAATTGAATATTATCTTTGAAATGATAAAATAGAGATATGATTATTCAATAATTCAATTAATATTACAAAGTATCCAAGAAAACAAAATAGAATGAATCTAAAAAAAATAATAATAATTTTCTATTTTATAATAGACCATTGGATTTAAAACTATTCAATGAATAACTATTAATTGAAAAGTATAATTATAAATATATTTCCAATGACATTTATCTTCTAATAAAAGTATTAAAACAACTTAATTTATATATCTTACATCAAACATATGCTAAGTATAAAAAAAGAACTTTTCTAATAAAAGTATCAATTGATATTGGACTCACAGGTCACCAAACTTCTGTTTACCTTCTAACAGAAAAATCGTCTTACAATCATTCTTTTGAAAACATCAGTCGGTAAATTAATATCACAGACATTACGGAGGGAATGCATTTTACATCAGTGTTTGTGGTGTAAAGATTGGCTAGAGGGATTCACTTAGTACAAATTGAATTATTTCCCTCTGCACAACCAATTTTTGGGAGAAAAGCGTACTTTCTGCTTAACAGAAATAAAGTTATGCATAATAAAAAAAAATGTTTAATAAGTAATGTTTTTAAAAATAGTTGTTCATAGAAATTTGACAAAGTAACTTTTCGACTGTTAAAATATATTCCTTAACATCTTCCATAATCTATATCTTCTAGATAATATAAGTTAATTTGAAGCAATAAATTAGTCTTAACGTTCCTTCCTAATCAGTTAGATGTCAAAAATTTTCAAATTTCATGCAAAAAATGCATATATAAAAGCTAAAATGAGATTTATAATGCTGTTACCTTCGAAATGATAAATTCATTCCTGATAATTAAATAATTCAAAAATATTGTAAAATATCTAATATAAAATTAAATTAAAACTCATGAACCTGAACAATCACAATTTTCTATTTGTTAACAGGACATCAAATTAAAAGCTCTTGAATTAGTAACTATCAATTCAAAAGTAGAATTATAAGCATATTTCCAATGACAATATATTCTAATAAACGTGTAAAAGTATACTATACCTATTGTTTAAACTATTTAGTTTATATTTCTAACATAAAACATATGCTAAGTAGAAAAAAAAAGAAGTTTTCTAATAAACCAAAGATTGATCTCATAAGTCACCGAACTTCTATTTACCTTTTAATAAGACATTAATCTTACAATCATTCTTGTGGAAACATTGGTCGGGAAAATAATATCACAGGCGGAGGGAATGGAATTTACATCAGTGTTTGAGGCGTAAAGCTTGGCTAGAAGAATTTACTTAACGCGAAATTGAATTATTTTCCTTCACCCAACCTATTTTCTTGGGAATAGGGTAATTTCATTAATTAGTCGAAATAAGTTAAATAAAACGTTCGTTATAAAATGTGTGTCTGACAAAGTACATTTTTAACAATTGCAGTTCATAGAATTTTGATAAAATTAGTTTTTTGTGTATTGGAATATATTTTTAAGAATAATCGTCTAAATTCTATGATACCTTCTAGGTAATATATGAAAATTTGTAGATAAAAATTTCTTTTAATTTTTTTTCCTAAACAGTTAAATATCGAGCAATTTTGAAGAAAATATAAGCATAAAATAAGAACATAAAGGTATTACTTTCAAAATGCTAAGCCTTTGTATGGTCATTTAATAATACGTTTAATATTAAAAATTACCTAAAAAAAGAGGTTGCGTCTAAAAAAGCCCGATTATCTGTTTTCCAATAGATCATTAAATTAAAAATAAAGAATACTTCCCAGTTAAACTGATGGCATTGAGCTCACAGGCTACAAATACTAATTGTACATTAAAGCCTTATATTTTCAAGGGTTAATTCCGTTCGAAAAAAAATTAAGAAGGGGAAACAGCTCTCCCCTTTCCTCTTTTTTATAATTAATCATTGAACCTCCTATACTATCAAAGACATGCTTTATCATATAAAAAATCTATATCCAAAATTCAGAGCAAATGAGATAATTCTTAATAAAAACCCATTTAGCATTTATATAATTTAAAAGGAGTTATCCCCCTCTTTTATACTTAACCATTAAACTTCCAAAACTATTCAGAGATTTGAACGAAATCTGAAAATTCTGCTTAAAAAACCCATTTATATAAATTAAGGGGGGGGGGGCATTAGAACCCCTGTTCCCCCTATTTATACTTATTCAATGAACACCTAATAACACTCACGGAATCGCCTCATCAGAATGATCCTAATCTAAATTTTGAACGAAAACTTAATTCTGCATGAAAATTTCATTTATATCAACTAAGGGGAGGGGCATGAGCCCCCCGTTCCCCCTCTGATACATATCGAATGAACTCCAAAAACTAATCAGGGAAGCGCCTTGTCAGGATATACCTACATACAAAATTTCAAGTGGATCGGATATTTTTATCATGAGTTATCGCGTTACGCACGAACGAACATACAGAACGGATGGGCACATAAGCTCTCAGGCTATGATAGCCTGTGAGCTAAAAACCATTGAGTTAATACATGTTAATTCAAAATTAGAATCATAAATATTTTTTCAATTACAATGTGTTAAAATAAAAGTGCAGCATTACACAACTTCCCTTTTTTAAACTGTTTAATATAATTATGTTGTTTGGAATATACGTTAAGTACACCAAAGAATTTTCATAAAAACAGTATCAAAATAAGATTGATCTGATAAGTCACTGAACTTCGACGAAGTGTAGTCTGGTAATAAGCTTCCCCTGTCAACTATGGTCACAGTTGTGCATGAAAGTAAAAAAATAGAATGAGATATGAAAGTTTAGAAATATCTTTATTTTTTCTCTTAAGTAACAAGCACGTTGAGACATTTGTGAACGCAGTCTTTAAATACCAAAGAAACATTTAATGGCTTGACCTTATGCAATGCCCTAGTGTTCTTCTGGAGGTCATTTTGCAGCTTATCAAGCGGTATGACAAATGTTTTAATGTGCTTGGTACATATGTTGACAATTAAAGTTGTTTCGTATCTTTCACATCTCATTATATTGTTTGACTTTCATATACACCTCTGTTTATAGACGCATGGGGAAACTTATTTGCAGACCCCTCGTATTTATCTTTTAATAGGAATTTAATCTTTCAGCAAATCTTTTGGAAACATCGGAAGAGAAATTAATATTACAGGCATTAAGGCTGGCATAAAGTTACATCAGTGCTAGCTCTTAAAGCTTGTCCACGAGTTATTACTAACTAAAAGTTAATTTTTTCCATGACACATCCAATTTTTTGAGAAAATGGTACTTTCACAAATTGCTTTCAGAGAAATAAAGCGGCACATAATAAAAAGTGTGTCTAAAGAAGATCGTTTTTTAAAAATGTAGTTCATGGGATTTTGTCAAAGTAATTTTTTCGCTGTTAAAAAATATTCTTTGACATCTTAATGTATACTCTACGATATCTTATAGATAATAAGTTAGTTTATAGATATATAAAATATATAAAATGTATACTTTAACATCTTCCAGTATATTCCATATCTTATAGATAATATAAGTTAATTTGTAGCTATAAATTGCTCATCACTTTACTTATTAAGCAGTTAAATGTCAATCATTTTTCAAATTTCATGAAAATAAAAATATAAGCTAAAATTAAATATTTTAAGGTAATTAATTACCTTTATAACGATAAAGTCATATACGATGATTCAATAATTATTTAATGTTATAAAATATGCAATAAAAAAAAGAGCATGAATCTGAAAAAGTTCAATTTTCTATTTATTAAAAAGCCATTGAATAAAAAGTTATTAAACTAATAACAATTAATTTAAAGGTAGAATTATAAACATATTCCCAATGACAATATCTTCAAAAAACGTGTAAAAGTATGTTACTCTTATTATAATATCTTTATATTTCTTACATGAAACATACGCTAAATATAAAACAAAACATTTTAAATAAAAGTATGAAACGAAGACTGATCTCATAACTCACCGAATTTCTATTTACCTTCTAGTAGCCTTTAATCTTACAATCATTCTTGTGGAAACATCGGTCATTAAATTATTATCACAGACATTGTGGAAGGAATGGAGTTAACATCAGTGTTTGGCGGCGGAAAGCTTGGCTAGATGAATTCAATTAACACAAAATTAAATTATTCTTCCATCACGCAACCAATTATTGGGACAATAGGGTACTCTCATAAATTGCTTCACATAAATAAAATGGCGCATTATAAAAAATGTGTCTAATAAAGGATGTTTTTACACTTCTAATTCATACGATTTTGACAAAGTAACTTTTTTTCTGTTAAAATATATTCCTTAATTTCTTCCATTATATTCTATATCTTCTAGATAGTATACGTTAATTTGTAGCAACAAATTACTCTTAACTTTACTTCTTAAACATTTCAATGTCAATCAGTTTTCAAATTTCCTGTTAAAAAAATATATGAGCTAAAACTGAGAATTATAATGCTATTGCCTTCGAAATGATATGTTCATATATGATCATTCAATAATTCAGTTAATATTATAAAACATTTAATAAAAAAAATAAATAAAAGACTGAACAATAAAAACTTCAATTTTCTATTTGCCAATAGAAGGTTGAGTTAAATGCTTATAACAATTAATTCAAAAGTAGAATTTTAAACAAATTTCCAATGACAATATCTTCTAATAAATGTGTAAAAGTATAATACATCTCTTATTAAAACAATTTAATTTATATTTCCTACATCAAACATATACTAAGTATAAAAAAGAATTTTTCTAATAAAAGTATTAATCGAAGATTGATCTGAAAGTCACAGAACAATCATTCTTACAATCATTCTTGTGGAAGCATCAGCAGGGAAATTAATATCACAAACATTACGGAGAAATTGGAGTTTATATACGTGTTTGCGGCATAAAGATTGGTTAGAAGAATTCACTTAACACAAAATTGAATTATTTTTCTTCACGCAGTAATTTTTTGAGAGAATAAGGTACTTTCATTAATTGCTTAACATAACTCAAATAAAACCGTGCGTTCTAAAAGTGTTTTCAACAAAGTATATTTTTAACAACTATAGTTCAAAGGATTTTGATGAAATAAGTTTTTTATATATTAGAATATATTTTTAAGGGTCTTCATCTAAATTCTATAATATTTTCTAGATAATATAAGTATTTTGTTGCTATAAATTTCTCTTTACTTCTCTTCCTTAAGAGTTAGATGTCAATCAATTTTTTTAATTTCATTAAATATTTTAAGGCAATTAATTACCTTTCTGGTGATAAATTCATATACGTTCATTCAATAATTCATTTAACTAGTATTAAAAATGCTCTGAAGAGCACTATTTAATTAAAAACATTATTTGATTAAAAACATATCAACCTATCACAAAAAAGGTTGATATGTTTTTAATCATAAAGAAGGTTTTGCCAAGTGCTTCTATTAATAATTGAGCAAGAAGGAAGATAAGGGATCTCTTCGTGGCTGCAATTCACTTCAATGCCAACTTTGTAAAAAATATATTTGCGCTTTTTCCATGTAAAAGAAATTTGCGGTACTTTAGTCGAACTTTTGATCCTTCTTTACATGATAACTGCACTGTTCATTCTCCACTGAAATATAATCAAATTTATCTGAAAATCTACTCTGCGTGCTTGATGGCACTACATGAGTATGATACGCTATAGGAACTAGGTTTTTGGTACTATGTGGCCTAGTTTTACACTCATGCTTATTCAAGCTGCGTCTTTACTGTATACGTCTTTATACTACTCATTTTTATAGTAATTGTGACTGATTTGTTTTCATGGAAAAAGCGCAAATATGACTTTTTCAAAGTTGACATTGAAGTGAGTGGCAGCAAAGAAGAGATCCCTGGTCTTCCCTCATGCTCAATTATTAATAGAAGCTTTTGTCAAACTCTTTTTCATACTTAAAAAGATATTAATCTTTTTTGGTGCTCGTCAGAATATGTTTTAATACTAGTCATTTAAATTTTTTGATTAAAGCTAAAGATTTTTTTTTATATCTTGAAAAGCAAAAACATTGCTGCTGTCAAAATTTTACTGTTAGGATGAACGAAGCGAGTTTTCCATTAGGCTACACAAATTACATTTTATCGTACACTTTGCAAAATACATTGTTTAGTATTTTGACTTGAAACTACACATAAAAATAAATTATGGTCTGTAGATTTGCGCACTATTATATTTTTACCGAAATCCCCCCAAGACATTATTATATTACTTAATTTATTTTACATGTTTTTCCATACGGACGCATTTGTGCAAATAAAAAATGAGACGCGTATATTTTTAGAAGGAACTACAAATCATGGAGTTGCTAATTATAAATAGCATCATGATTAATTAGATAAACAAAAAATTCCTCATCAAATGTCTTTTACGCATTTAAAAAGAATTATACTATGATTTTTTTGTAAAGTGGCAACAAAAGAACTATGAACAAATAAATTAATACTCTGTAAAATTTTGCTTCGAAAATATTTTCACTTATACCAGCTCTATATCTTCAGTAAAAAAATCCAAAAGCGTTTTGTTACTTTCAAATATTTATCTATGAAATAATGCTTCGTGAATCCAGAGAACGCATGGCTTTTGTTAGTTGTATTAGAATAACAAGAAAATCATTGCATTGTCATATAAAATACATAATCTCTGAAAAAAATACCAAGGACTCGAAAAAAAAAAAAAAACTACAGTTCGTTTACAACTTTATTCAAAGAATTGAAACTGAGAGCTTCGCAATAAAAACAAATAACCATTTTTTTCAAGTGATTTATTTAATTTTAATGAATTGTATTACATACATAACAATTTTTATATTTATTTAAATTTGGTGGCAATAAATAAAAAAAAATAAAATCAGCAACAACAAGAAATAATGTAAAACAGGAATTTAATGACACAAATTCGATTTTCTCAGCGACTGTTAACCTTTTAAAGATAAAAAAAATCTAAATTAAATTTTATTATGACGATAAAAATAAGACAAAAATTCAGTTAATCCATTTACGGGATCGTCAGCTACACTTTGTTAAATTTTTCGTCTTAATTTTTTTTTTTTTTTTTTGTTAAAAGTTAAATACAAAACTACAGTAAACTAAGATAATATTCTTAATTATATCATTTAATGGTCTCATTGAGTTTTATCTTTTAAGAAAAAAAAATATTGTCGTAAGTCAACTGGTTCGCCAGAAATTTCAAAAAAGACGTTTGCGTTTCCCATTTCTTAAACATATTATACCAAACGCTACTGCTTTTTCTATGATATTGTAAAATACCTAATAATAAAAAATAAAGAGCATGAATCAAAAAAAGTTCAATTTTCTATTTCCTAAAAAAGGACATTAAATAAAAACTATTGAATTATTAATTATTAATTCAAAAGTAGAATTTTAAACATATTTCCAATGATGACAATATTTTGTAATAAACGTGTAACGGTATACTATACCTCTTAATAAAACTACTAAATTTATATTACTTAGATCAAACATGTGCTATGTATAAAAAAGAACTTTTTAATAAAAGTATCGACCGAAAATTGATCTCATAAGTCACAGAACTTCTATTGTTCCTAAACAGTAAGATTTCAATCAATTTTCAAATTTCATGTAAAAAAATATATAAGCTAAATTTGAATATTATAAGGCTATTACTTTTGACATGATAAATTCGTACATGGTCATTCAAAAATTAAGTTAATATTAGAAAGTAAACAATAAAAAAATAGCCTAAATCTGAAAAAGTCCAATTTCGATTTTCTAATAGGCTATTAAATTAAAAGCTATTGAATTCTTAATTCAAAAGTAGAATTGTAAGCATATTTCCAATGACAATATCTTCTACTAAGCGTGTAAAAGTATATTAATCGTATTATTAAAACATTTGAATTCATATACACTTCTTACACTCTTACTCTTTAAATAAAAAAAATAACTTTTCTAATAAAAGTATCCGCCAAAGATTGATCTCATAAGTCATCAAACTTCCATGTACCGTCTAATAGAGCATTAATCTTTCAATCATTCTTGTGGAAACATCGGTCAGAAAATTAATATCGCAGACATTAAGGTGGGAATGGAGTTTATATCAGTGTTTGAGGAGAAAATCTTGGTTAAAAGAATTCACTTAACACAAATTTGAATTATTTTCCTTCATACAACGATTTTTTGAGAGAATAGGGTACTTTCATTAATGGCTTGACGTAATTTAAATAAAACGGCACGTTACAAAAAGTATGTTTAGCAAAGTACGTTTTTAATAATTGTAGTTCATAGCATTTTGACAGAATTTATTTTTCTTTGTTAAAGTATGTTTTTAAAGATCTTCATCTAAATTTTATAATGTCTTCTAGGCAATATATGTTATTTTTTTAACTTTAAATGATTCTTAACTTTTAATCCTAAACAGTTAAATGTCAATCCATTTTCAAAATTCGTGTAAAAGATTTATAAGCTGAAATTGAATATTATAAGGCAATTATTTTCAGAATGATATATTCGAAAATGGTCATTCAATAGTTCAGTTAATATTATAAACTTTTAATCCTAAACAGTTAGATGTCAATAAATTTTCAAAATTCACGTAAAAAATGTATGAGCTAAATTTGAGTATTATAAGGCAATTATTTTCGAAATTAAATATTCGAACATGGTCATTCAATAATTCAGTTAATATTATAAAATATCCAATAACAATTTAATAGAGCAGGATTCTGAAAAAGTCCATTTTTCTATTTGCTAACAGGCTATTAAATTAAAAGATGTTGAGTTAGTAATTAATAATTCAAATTTACAATTATAAACTTATTTCCAATGACAATGTCTTCTAATAAACATGTAAAAGTATACTAAGGCTGTTATTAAAACTTCTTCATTTATGTTTTTGACATCGAACATATGCTAAGTATAAAAAAGAGCATTTCTAATAGTAGAATCAACCGAAGATTGATCGTATAAGTCACCGAACTTCTATTTACCTTCTTATTGGACATTAATCTTACAATCATTCTTGTGGAAACATAAGTCAGGAACTTAATATAGCAAAAATTACAAAGGGCACGTTGTTACATTAATACTTGTCGTTTTAACTTGGAGAAGAGAGATCATTTAAAACAAATTTGAATTATTTTCCATGATGCAACTAGTGTTTAGGAGAAAAGGGTGTTTTCCTTAATTGCACTGCAAAACTTAAACATTGCGATACATAGTATAATGTAAATATAGTAAAAAGTGTTATTTCAAAAATTGTATGTCATTGAATTTTGATAAAGTATGTTTTTTTCTGTTCGTATATATTCTTAAACATTTTCATACATACTCTATAACATCTTCTATAAAATTTGTAGTTATTTGTAGCTTTAAATTGCACTTAATTTTACTTCCTGAACAGTTATATGTCAAACCCTTTGGAAAGAAATATAAGCGGAAATTGAGTATAGTAAGTCAACTACCTTCAAAAATTTAAAAGTATATAATATGGTTATTCAACAATTATGCTAATATCAAAAAAATATATATTAAAACATTTAAAAGCGCATGCATCTCAAAAAGTCTGCTTTTTTCTTCGCTAATATATTAGCAAATACAGTGTGGAAAATTGGTTTAGGAGTGGATCTTATTGTCACATCAAATATTTTATAGTAATCTTCAGGTTGATAAAAACTGAGAAATCATGTCATCAAATAAGCCAAAAAATTCCACTAAAATTTATTGGTGACTATAGGCTATACCTCTACCCCATTTTTCCACCACTGCAAATAGTAGAAAATTGAACTTACAGGCCGTTGAATTAAAAGCTATTGAATTAAGGCCCCCACACTTGTGGCTGAAAAAAACCCGGATGATAATGTTAAGTCTATGGGATCGTTCTTTCCAAATATCTCGCTTAAATTGTAATATTTTTATTTTATTTTTTATATTTTTTTTGCATATGAATGAAGAGGACGATTTACAATCGGGATAGGTTTTACTTTTTAAATTTTGTCAATTTCCGATTAAAAAAATACTTTAACTTTCAAAACCGGTTAAAATCGGTTCTGAAATTGAAACTATCATAATATAAAAATATATAACCAACATCGAAAATGTATAAACTATCTCAGTTGTAGATCGTCCCCAGCTATCCTATGCAAAAAAATCTTGAAAAAATATTCAAATGTGAGCGAGATATTAGAAAAGAACGTCCTCATTGACTTAACATTATCACCCGGGACTTTTTCAATGGATAGTGTTGCGACTTAATACATATTAATCGAAATGTAACATTTTTCAATAATAATAATTCTAAATCAAAAAGAAATAGTATACTACGTCTCTAATTAAAACGGTTTCATTTATTTCTCTTAATTCAACATCCACTAAATACAACAAAAAAATTTCTAGTATAAGTACTGACAGAAGATGGATCTTATAAGTCACCAAACTTCTATTTACATTCTAATTGGACATTAATCTTACAACCATTCTTGCAGAAATAAGAGTGCAGAAATTAATATTACCGGCTTTACGGAGAGTATTGAGTGACACCAGTGCTTGTCGTTTAAAGCTTGACCAGGAAAATAAATTCCCTTACAACAAAATTGAATTATTTTTCTTTGATGTAACCAATGATTGTTAAAAAAAGGTACTTTTATTAATTGCTTCTCAAAACTTAAATTAATCGGTGCATTATAAATAGTGCGTCTAATAAAGAACGTTTTTAACAATTGTGCATCACAGAATTTTGATAAACTATGTTTTTTTTTTCTGTTGGAATATGTTTTCAAATATCTTCATATATATATATATATATATATATATATATATATATGAAGATATATATATATATGCAGAATATATATATATACATATATATACTAGAATATCACCTATATATATATGTTAATTTGTAGGTTTAAATTACTCTTAATTTTACTTACTAATTAGTAGATGTCATCGCATTTTGAGATTAAAAAGGCAGGAAATTTAGAATGTAAGTGTAATACTTTCGAAATGGGCAATCGTTGTATAATAAGGTGAAAAAAGATTGTGAGTGTTTTTTTTTTTATTGTTGCTGTTTGTTTTATTTTGCTTTATTTTTTGTTTTTTCATTAATTTTGTATATTAATTTAAAATTTTAGCTATTATAAAATATTATCTAATAAAAAGAGCCCAGTTAAAAAAATAGATCATTGAATTAAAAACTATTGCTTTATGATATCTATTCATTCAAAAGTAGAATTATAGCGATTTTTCAAATGACAATATCTTCAAATGAAAGTGTAGCTGTAAACTAATCTTTTTCATTTTAATTTCTTATTTTAAACACTGCTAAGTATAACAAAAAAATGTTCTAATAAAAATATCAACAAAGATGTATCTGATAATTCACCGAACTTCTATTTACATTCAAACAAAACATTAATCTTACAACTTTTTTTTGTGGAAACCTCAGCTAGGAAATTAATAAATCTTGTTTAGGGGTATTCACTTATCACAAAATTGAATTATTTTCCATGACGTAACCAATGTTTGGGAGAAAAGGACAATTTCATTAATTGCTTGACATAAAGAAAATGGTGCATTATAAAATGTGTGTCGAATAATAAATGTTTTCAACAACTGTAGTTCATGGAATTTTGATGAAGTGTGATTTTCTCTCTTAACAAATATTTTTAACCTCCTGACTGCCGCTGGCTGATTTTTTCGCACACTAACCTGCAGGTTTCACTGCTGCATAAGCAATATTTAAAGTAATATAATTCTACAAATGAAACCCAGTTTTGAAAAATTATGTTGGGATTAATACTCTCAAAGATTATACACCTACACATAATAACATATTTTGTATCAGGTTGGAAAAAAATATTTTTTTAATATTTTTAATAAATTACAGAGAAAACAACATTACAATTGTACCCTTTTGCCTGGCAGTCAGGGGGTTTTAAGAACCTTGATGTATGTTCTGTGATATCTTCTGGATAATGTAGGTTAATTTGTAACTTTAAATTAATTGTATGCTTACTTTCAAGACAGCTCAACGATGTCATTTAACGTTGAAGTAAATAAATAAATAAATAAATTCGTGATTGATATGCTATTTATTTAAAAATTTTTAATACCTGGCCGTTCAAATATTCAGTTAGTGTTACAAATTTTCTAATAACAATATGAAATTATAATTTCTTTGAAATTTATTTAACGAATGACCGGCGTTCTATTTACTTTCTAATAGTGTATGCATCTTAGAATCCCTCTTGCATAAAATCTATTGCGAAATTCATACAGAAACTTTATCCTGCGGTTTACATGATGTCGGGATAAATATTATATTCTGTCATACAATATTTGTACAATATACGCTTCATACAATATCTGTAATTTTAGAAATAATGTTTGGAGTGAAAAAAGATCTGTTTTTAAGCAATTAAAAACAAATACATAAACTTCGACAATTTGTTAAACTCTTTATAGCACATAAAAATCTTTAAAAAATAATAAAAATAATATTCAACGTTTCATTTTCCCTCATCAGTATTGTAAATGCAACCGAATTCACGAGGAAAGACCTGAATGTAAATTGCGGTTGAGCGCATGTGTCGCAAACAATTAAACACGGAGGTGGGTATTTCAATCAGATTGAAATGGCATATTCAGCTGAAACTGAACTAGTCTCATAGAGTGGAAATGGTGCTGATCTGGAAAACCATGCCTCTAGGAAAATAGTGTCCTTGCATGCCTTATAATTTAATTTAATGACTTCGCTATCTGAAAACCTAGAAAATAATTGGTCTGTAGCGAATTGGCTAAGACTTCAAAGTACATATTTTGAAATTAAAAGCATTTATAGAGTATTTTCAACCAAAATACTAATAATCTCTCCAATATATAAAAATCAGAGACAGATGTCATATACGCACCACATTAGAGCGATTGCAACAAAATCGCGATTTTATGTCTCACATGATAGCTCAGTTATTGTTGTTTATTTATTAATAAACTGTTTATTTACTTTTTTTTATGATGTAAATTACTTTATGCTATAAATATTAACTAAACTTTTATTTGTTTATTATTATTTCCCTTTTAAAATTATGTAAAACAACTGAAAAAAATATATGTAACTAGTATTTTCAAACAAAGTTTTCGCCTAATTGGCGTAATAAAAGATCTCGCCAATGTGATGCACATATGATATTGGTTCCTAAGATTATTCTGATAATAAAGGAAGAAATCTACATATAACAAGTTTATCTAAAGTGGAGAATGTTATTAATTGTTCAAGACATACTATAATAATGGATATGTGTTTAAAAACTTATTTATGTGTCATTTTTATCGATGAATCACCATCAAAAAACAGTACAATATGAAAAAAAGGTTTGGTGTGTATTTTTGGCACTGTAAAATCTTTGTTTAGGAAAAAAACAATGGATGCAATTAGAGGTTTTCGCGATTTCCCAGAATTTGCTTTCATGTATATGGTGTAGTTTGAAATTCAACTCCTCAGTTGCACTACATCGTTCACTATTATAGTAATTTACTAGCTTCATCGGGTGATTTTCAAACTATGATTCATGTACATGCATAATTTTGATTCGTAAATTAGTGTTGTGTTTTATCAGTAACTTCATTCGTATAAAGGTATATGCCTTTTTTTAAATCGGTGTTTTTGTGAAAAAAATGGTTTTTTTTAATAATGTTTAATCAATTAGGATTGAAACAAGTAAGAAAAATCATGCGTTAAGCATAGATTATGAAGCACAGTCCAACACTCCATGAAATCTTTAACAAAACTTCGTTATTTAGGGAAATAAGGGTTTATAGCCAAATATGTATTCCTATACTTTTGAACAGCAGTATATTTAATCTGTCAGATGATATACATACAATATAATAGAAAATTTTTGTTTAGCAAGAAAGTGCCTAGTAGCTTGAAATTTCTTTTTCAGCAATTTATACTAACAGATGGAAACATACTTGAATACTTTTGTCCAGCCCTGTAGATAATCTTGTACCTTTATTGCGCGTCAGTATTAAGCTAAAATCTATTTTAAACTAAAACACTCTTGTGTCCATGCACCCAAATCTTTGCGTGACTCTGTATATCATTTTATCTATATTCTGCAATCATTTCTTAGTAAATTATATGCAGTTCAGCGTAAAAATACATAACTTATTTAAGAACCACCTTTAAGTATTTAATGTCATATTCACTAACGTTGGCGAACTCTTTTGTATAGTCCAGTATATCAACTTTAGTTTTATACACACCATGTAATGTGCATAGATTTAGTGAAACTTAAATGCACATGTCAAAATTAAAATGCATTTCATCCATCCATCAGCCGTCATCGGATACATATACAGTACTTCGGAGAGAATATACTATTTGAAATCTTTTGAGTGATCCTGTAAATGCGATGTACTTCATTTTATACAAGACAGTATCGTATAATTTATACTAAGCCTCAGTGATACATATCAATTTTACTATACATGAAACAGTTTAATATATTTAAAATATGTCTCACACAATTCCCCCTCTTTACCATTATTTAGTGGAATTCTTTTACGTGTGACTGTAAATGAATAATAGCTATATTTCCACCGCATATTTTATAGAATACACATTTTAGTCCATATTGTGAATGCATATAAATTTTAACATGTTTGACAGGGTGTAACATCTTTAAAATTCCTTTGAAACGATTTTCCAAAATAGGCCGTAATGTAATGGGAAAATTTTGATTCTCCCTGTAGATAAACTAATCATGGTAGAAACTTCATTTTCAATAGGGTTTGTGCTGGGGTAAATGTCAATAGCGTCCAAAAATTTCAGGGCAATCCGAGTATATTTACGGGAGTCAGAGCGCGGCCAGACGGCCAGACAAACCGAATGCATAAGCACTTTTCAACTTTGTTGGAAAATGCTAAAAAATGGCTTTCCATTTGTTCAGCGACATTAGAAATAAAGTTATAGATTAAAATATAAAACAGAAATCAAATATCAGAAACCGAAAAAGTTTAAACCGTTTAAAGAACAACAGAATAGCAAATTAGTTGTAAATTGCACGACAAATGTAGCAAATGTGGTACTATAACGAAATTTTTTAATATTCAGATCTTGGTGTAACAGTATACAGTATTTAGATTCTCTATAAATATCCGAAATCTTTAGTTCTAAAATAAGTATCTGAATGGTGTAAACTTTATAAATAAAATTTTGTGCTATATAAAAATCTTAGTTTGTGTTTTCTGAAAAATTGTCTAAGTTTGCTAAAAACATCATTTCTCAAAAGTTTTCAACATTCTGAAGTAAAAGTTTCTCACAAGGTTCTATTCATCTATTTGTATATTATAAAGCAGAATATAGCTTATAAGTTCACATACACACTGTAAAAAAAAAGATCGATCTACTAAAAAAAACTTTAATGATCCTTGTAATTACTAAAAAAATTTTAGTAATCTAAGTCGGTTACTAGAAAATCTGTAAGAATTACTAGAAAAAAGTTAGCAATGAATAGAGTTAATAGTTTTATATTTTTAATAGCTAAAACTAAAACTCAATTGGTGTGGCCTTGATAGCATAGTGGTTATAGTAACGGACTCCGGGCTGAAAGGTCCCGGGTTTCATGCTGGACTCAGCCAAATACGCCCCGAATGTATGTAGTGTAAGTACTCGTTAATAAAGGGATTATGAAAATCCTGTCGGAGCAGGTAGCAATGTTTGGTGCTGCCATCTATTGCGGTTTTGCCTAAAATCTATCGTTTCAGAACTCTGGATGTAGCTCGAGGGAAGGTCCTGCCCTTGGGCGCACGTAAAGTTTATTAAAAATCCTTTTGGAGGTTATTAAAAATCCTTTACTAAATTTTGCTTGGTGGTTCATACTAAAAATTTTCAAGTTAGTTATACAAAAAATTCTTTTGTTCAGTATACAAAAGAAATGCTTGTTTCACTTGCAAAAAAAAGTTTGTAATGGTTACTAAAAAATTCTGTGGAATACAAATTTACTAAAAAATGTTTAGTAACCTCTTGAATTTTTTTAACAGTGCATTAAGTTTGTGTGCATCGCCCAATCGGAAGTTGCGGGTGTGACATTTACACAACTTAAATTAGTCATCAGCAAAAATATTTTTGAGCAATGGTTTCAATTTCTATGAATTTCAATGTAGACCACTTACACATACATTTATTCAAATCTGAAAATTGTCTGATGTATCATTTATTTATTAAAAAAATAATTTCCACCTGTTGCGGGTGTGACATAAAAAGGATATGCATTTTCATCTTTCAGTGCAAAAACGCAAAACTCTGTGAATTATGACAACTGAGTGAATTGATTTTTTTAAATATTAGACAGTAATACTTAAATAATTATTCTATGAAAAAATTAAATTACTTACTCAATTCTTGCTTTTGTAGAAAATATTCAAAATTTTTGTTGCGGGCGCGACGCCTTGTTGCGGGTGTGACTTGTATGACCAATAAAATAATGACATACACAAATATTTTCAAGGCAGATTTTTTTAAATTAAAGAACTAATCAATATTACAATTATAATATCAGAGAGGAAAATATCAAACAAATTTCATTTCCAAACTTGAATTTATAATTTCTGGTGGTGGTAGCTTTTTTTTACAAAAATGCTCTTTCTTTTCCTAGGATACATCTGACTAACTGGACCAAATATACACGTTTTCTTAATTTTTTTCAAACATTCTAATTCTATATCGTCACCATCGATTTGTCCATCGAGGTTTTCACTTTTTTTAATGTCGACAATAAAACAACTTCTACAAAATCTCCAACTGCACATTCATCTTCGGATATTATATCCTTGTCAAAGTATGGATACATCTGACTGACTGAGCCAAATATACACATTTTTTTATTTTTATTTTTTTCAGATATTCTTATTTTAAATAATCCCCATTCATTTGTCTTATTTGTCCATCAAAGTTTTTCAATTTTTTTTTTTTTTTTTTTTTTTTTTTTTTTTTTTTTTAATGTGGAGAATAAAATAACTTCTACAAAATCTCCAACTGCACTCTTATCATTGGATATTATATTTTTGACAAAATATGGTCACAAACAAATTCTCTTGTGATCACTTTCTGAAGTTATTGCGACATTAATTGCTCCTACAGAAACAACATGATGTATGGATTGAATGTTGATCTCCGATTGTGCTTGGTGCCAGCATGCATAAAGCATTTTCACAATATCTTCTGAAATTTCACATTCAGTAAAATTTTTATATTTTTTAGGACTTTTTCTACACACATGGCTAAATTTGAAGCTGAATTTATAGTTGCAGAGCGTTGCTAGTGTTATCATTTTCTTGGCAACTGCACCAACCCCGTCGACAACTCCTTTACCATGTGATGAAATTTAAAAGGATTGCCCTCCTTTACCATGATTTTTTAAAATAGTCTATACTTTTCTCTCCTTGCTTTGTCTCTTTTCTTCTCTTGTTGTAGATATTCTTCATATTTAAAAGGGTTTTTTTTTAATCTTTTCCCGGTGATATCATGATCTTTCTGCACTCTTCATTCTCTGCAAAAGAGAAGAAATTAATGTGTAAACTGAATAAATATAGCACTTCAAATCCAAATATATATGCTTAACAAATTGTTGATATTTATCCCTTGAAATTTCTAATCTTACATAAAGTTAATTATGTTAAATTTTGGTTAATTTCAAACTGACTATATATGTTTTATGCGAACTTAATAAACATTTTAACAGTTTCTATTATTCTTACTTCTACTTTTTATTTAATTTGGATTAAAAGAGAAAAAAAATCCCCTAATATTGTGTTACTTATTTTAAAAAACTAAAAATATATACATTAGATAAATACTATCAAATAACAAAATAAATATATATATATATATATATATATAACAAAACAAAATTAACAAATTTAAAGAAAATTGCTAAAATATTGTTTTGTAATTTTCTTTTTTAAATTTCGATAAAAATCTCAGCTTATAAATTAATTTCTTAATCATATGTATACTAATAAAATCCGTGCGCCTCTGTCTGCTTGAAGCCGATTAAACTTCGCAACGCGGGCGAGTTGGAAGTCGCGAGAGGTGTCTTTCGATTGAAAAAATTCCGGGGAAGTCATTTCGGGCATTTTCGAGACCGTGGGACCAAAATTAAAAAAGTTATGAATTAAAAACCCCTTGGGAATCGGAACGAAAAATGTCTCAAATTCCAAACGGCGCTCAAACGGAGCTCTGAGGCAGAACACTGCGCCACCTTGCGGTGAAGAACCTGAACTTTTCCCCTTTGGCTAAAAGAAGCAGCCGAAAACCTCTTTTTCTCCCTTTTTTGCGCGTTTTTTCTTAAACCATCATGCAGACAGTTTTTAAAGTAGAAAAAAAACTGATTACATATTCAGAATCTGCGTAAAAATCTGCTTCTGATGAACTAAAAAATACGAAAAAATGTCTTATGGGCGCTTAGTGCCCATCGTGCAAAACCAAATATTTTTAACGGGACTATGGGCGCGAAGCGACCATAGCTCCGATACATAATCTTTTTTTTTCAAATGCACGTGGCCCACCATGCGAAATCACATATTTTTAACGGGACCATGGCTCTTTAATTTACTTTTTTTTGTGCTTGAAGATTCGAACACCAAGACTTTCTTATTAAATGAATTTTTTTTGCTTATTATATACTGCTTAATACCGAGGTTCGTTTGGAAAAAGTGGCCCAGCTAGCGGGCGTAGCTCGCTAGTCTATACTAATAAAATCCGTACGCCTCTGTCTGCTTGAAGCCGATTACAGTTCGCAACGCGGGCGAGTTGGAAGTCGCGAGAGGTGTCTTTCGATTGGAAAAATTCCAGGGAAGTCATTTCGGGCATTTTCGAGACCGTGGGACCAAAATTAAAAAAGTTATGAATTAAAAACCCCTTGGGAATCGGAACGAAAAATGTCTCAAATCCCAAACGGCGCTCAAACGGAGCTCTGAGGCAGAACACTGCGCCACCTTGCGGTGAAGAACCTGAACTTTTCCCCTTTGGCTAAAAGAAGCAGTCGAAAACCTCTTTTTCTCCCTTTTTTGCGCGTTTTTTCTTAAACCATCATGCAGACAGTTTTTAAAGTAGAAAAAACTGATTACATATTTAGAATCTGCGTAAAAATCTGCTTCTGATGAACTAAAAAATACGAAAAAATGTCTTATGGGCGCTTAGTGCCCATCGTACAAAACCAAATATTTTTAACGGGACTATGGGCGCGAAGCGACCATAGCTCCGATACATAATCTTTTTTTTTTCAAGTGCACATGGCCCACCATGCGAAATCACATATTTTTAACGGGACCATGGCTCTTTAATTTACTTTTTTTTGTGCTTGAAGATTCGAACACCAAGACTTTCTTATTAAATGAATTTTTTTTGCTTATTATATACTGCTTAATACCGAGGTTCGTTTGGAAAAAGTGGTCCAGCTAGCGGGCGTAGCTCGCTAGTCTATACTAATAAAATCCGTACGCCTCTGTCTGCTTGAAGCCGATTACAGTTCGCATCGCGGGCGAGTTGGAAGTCGCGAGAGGTGTCTTTCGATTGGAAAAATTCCAGGGAAGTCATTTCGGGCATTTTCGAGACCGTGGGACCAAAATTAAAAAAGTTATGAATTAAAAACCCCTTCGGAATCGGAACGAAAAATGTCTACAATCCCAAACGGCGCTCAAACGGAGCTCTGAGGCAGAACACTGCGCCACCTTGCGGTGAAGAACCTGAACTTTTCCCCTTTGGCTAAAAGAAGCAGTCGAAAACCTCTTTTTCTCCCTTTTTTGCGCGTTTTTTCTTAAACCATCATGCAGACAGTTTTTAAAGTAGAAAAAAACTGATTACATATTCAGAATCTGCGTAAAAATCTGCTTCTGATGAACTAAAAAATACGAAAAAATGTCTTATGGGCGCTTAGTGCCCATCGTGCAAAACCAAATATTTTTAACGGGACTATGGGCGCGAAGCGACCATAGCTCCGATACATAATCTTTTTTTTTTCAAGTGCACATGGCCCACCATGCGAAATCACATATTTTTAACGGGACCATGGCTCTTTAATTTACTTTTTTTGTGCTTGAAGATTCGAACACCAAGACTTTCTTATTAAATGAATTTTTTTTGCTTATTATATACTGCTTAATACCGAGGTTCGTTTGGAAAAAGTGGCCCAGCTAGCGGGCGTAGCTCGCTAGTCTATACTAATAAAATCCGTACGCCTCTGTCTGCTTGAAGCCGATTACAGTTCGCAACGCGGGCGAGTTGGAAGTCGCGAGAGTTGTCTTTCGATTGGAAAAATTCCAGGGAAGTCATTTCGGGCATTTTCGAGACCGTGGGACCAAAATTAAAAAAGTTATGAATTAAAAACCCCTTAGGAATCGGAACGAAAAATGTCTCAAATCCCAAACGGCGCTCAAACGGAGCTCTGAGGCTGAACACTGCGCCACGTTGCGCCGAAGAACCTGAACTTTTCCCCTTTGGCTAAAAGAAGAAGCAGTCGAAAACCTCTTTTTCTCCCTTTTTTGCGCGTTTTTTCTTAAACTATCCTGCAGACAGTTTTAAAGTAGAAAAAAACTGATTACATATTCAGAATCTGCGTAAAAGTCTGCTTCTGATGAACCAAAAAATACGAGAAAATGTCTTATGGGCGCGCAGAGCCAACCGTACAAAACCAAATATTTTTAATGGGACGATGGCGACCATGGAACGTAGAGCCCACTGTGCGAAATCACATATTTTTAACGGGATATTGGGCGCATAACAACCATAGCTCTTTAATTTACTTTTTTGTGCTTGAGGATTCGAACACCAAGACTTGCTTATTAAATGAATTTTTTTGTTTATTATATATTGCTTAATATCGAGGTTCGTTTGGAAAAACTGGCCCAGCTAGCGGGCGTAGCTCGCTAGTCTACACTAATAAAATCCGTGCGCCTCTGTCTGTCTGTCTGCTTGAAGCCGATTACAGTTCGCAACCCGGGCGAGTTGGAAGTCGCGAAAGGTGTCTTTCGATTGGAAAAATTCCGGGGAAGTCATTTCGGGCATTTTCGAGACCGTGGGACCAAAATTGAAAAAGTTATGAATTTAAAACCCCTTGGGAATCGGAACGAAAAATGTCTCCATTCCCAAACGGAGCTCCGAAGCAGAACACTGCGCCACCTTGCGGTGAAGGACATGAATTTTTCCCCTTTGGCCAAAAGAAGAAACAGCCGAAAACCTCTTTTTCTACCGGCGCTAATTGCGTTTTTTTCCGCATCAATTTTTTTGACTTGCCGTAGAATATTTACCGTAGTTTTCGCTAAATTATTGAACTTTGAAATAAAACAGGACTGTCGAAACTTTCTTTTGCGCGTTTTTTCTTAAACCATCATGCAGACAGTTTTTAAAGTAGAAAAAACTGATTACATATTCAGAATCGGTGTAAAAGTCTGCTTCTGATGAACCAAAAAATAAGAGAAAATGTCTTATGGACGAGCAGCGCCAACCGTGCAAAACCAAATATTTTAAACGGGACGATGGCGACCATTGCGCGTAGCGCCGGTGGGCGGTAGGCCGGTGGGCGCGTAGCGCCCACTGTGCGAAATCACATATTTTTAACGGGATAATGGGCGCATAACAACCATAGCTCTTTAATTTACTTTTTTTGTGCTTGAGGATTGACCAAGACTTGCTTATTAAATGAATTTTTTTGCTTATTATATACTGCTTAATATCGAGGTTCGTTCAGAAAAAGTGGCCCAGCTACGGACGTAGCTCGCTAGTATCACCAATAAAATTATTTTCTTGTAGTAAAGCAATAATTTTATCAATCCTAATTGAATAAATCAACTGCACACAGTATTACATGCTCAAATGATGCAAATTTTTATTTATTAACTGAAATTTACTCTATTAAATCAAAGGATATAGTTAAAGCTGCCAAGTAGAAGTTTTCCAGCATATTATTCTTATATAAATTTACATATAATTTGTTCAAATATCCATTTGTATTCAATTTTAAAAGACGTTGCAGGTGTGACTTTAATTAAATGTCACACCCACAACAGGACATGTCACGCCCGCAACGCTGAATAATTATAATTAAAATATTAATTAATTTTCTTTGTGTCTGTAATTCAAAGTATCTTAATAAACTATTTTTAAATATAAAGTTTCATAACTTTAGATCAAAAATATTTTTCTGTAGATATATAAATGTAACTTTTTGTTGCGGGTGTGACACAATAATTAAGAGTAATTAAATATGCTTACCTTTTGTAATGAAGATTAGTGAACACTTCTCTGTAGACAAAAACTCTCAATAATAACTGTCAGATCATATATATCCAAGTTTGGAGATTTTCAGAATGTTTGTTCAGCTGTACGAGTCCATGAAATGTAAAGATTTTTGGCGCAGTCTTTTTTACAAAGTCATAGTGTCACTTTATTAATTAAAATAAGTATGTTAATGACAAAAATTTAATTCTTTTTTGATAAAATATGAAGTTGTACACTCTTAACAGTTAGTATGCAAAATTTCAATCATATTAAAAGAAATTTAAATTTTCATCCTCATGTCCATTTTTTGTGGATTGGGCGGCATATAAAATTGTATACATTATATCAACTAAATAAATGTTAATTAAAATTGCACATTTTTTAGAATGTAATCACGTTTTATATACAAGATCTGATAAATGTTAGTAAATTTAAGAGATATTGCAAATCTTTGGCTTCAGAACACAGGTAAGTTTTTTGATAATATAAAGTTGAAGGAAAAATGAGATACACTGAATAGATCTGTTATAAAAAATCTGGCATAAAAACTATCCTTTACTAAAATTTCACTAAATATTTTATAAATTTGAAGTGTTAATTACAATTCCATTAAAATATTTTATGAATTCATATTTTTTTTTCCTGTTTTAACTAAAAACACATATCTTTGGTAAAAATTTCGTATTAAAAAAAAAGGTAAGATTTGGTAAGATTTTATTTTAACTCTTCATTCATATTTAAATAAATAAGTTGTTGTTCACATAAACACAAAAATACGAATGTCTGACTATTCTCGTCGAATCAATTTATACATTCAAATGCTATCGCGAGTATATGTATAAACAGTTTCTTAATAATAAGATCAACGCAGAGTCTATTTGACAAGTAATCGCTGATCCATTTACTTTATAACAGAATATGCATCTTAGAACCCTCTCGCAGAAACTTCCTTCGGGGAATTCATATAACTGACTTTACTGCCCAATTTATTTGAAGTTGCAGTTTGTGTAAAATTATATGTATTTTCCTCTTTATATATAAGTTAACCCTTCGGACTCCGGTGCTTCTTACACAAGTTTTATTCGATTAGCTACACTTTTTTAAAAGAACTTTCCTTGAAGTAGAGAATTTCAAATATTCTCTTATTAAATAATTAAAATTTTATTTTCCTTGGCTACTGGTGACAAAAAGAAATTTTAGAAGGAAAGATGATGTCTTCGCAGCGGAGACAGCGGAGTGACAAGGATTAAATATATACACCCTCTCCAACTCTACATCTCTCTACATCAAAAACATGTAGAGTTTCAATCAAGAACAGTTAAAGTTATATATATATTTTTTAGAAATAGAAAATATTCACTGGAAATAGAACGAACATTGTTCATTGTCGGCGACTGCAAATATGTGAACTAGCCTTCGAGGAGTAACCTACTGAGACAATTGTTACATCCAGGTTTTATAATGTACTGGTGTTCGTAAACTGCGGGATATGTTTCATTTGACAACAATGCTGGACAATTTTAGAATTTGAATTACCACGTTTCAGAGCGCCGATATGATCTTTCAGACGAATTTTAAATGATCTACTGAATGAGCGCCAGTATTTTAAAATCGGGTTGTAAAAGTTATCACATTAGATTACTCCTCGAAGGCTGGTGCACATATTTGCAATCGCCGACTCTGAATGAGGTTTGTTCTATCTCCAATGAATGTTTTCTATTTCTAAAAAATATCTATTTTAACTGTTCTTGATATCTTCCGCTGATTGTTAGACAATGGATATTTGTACTGATAATGCTCTGCGAGTAATTTGGTGAAACGTTGCTTTTGTATTTTTAAATTATTTTTTGTATTATTATTATTATTATTATTTTATAAACTTTAATTTTTTAAGTGTATTCGAGTCTGTCTTAGTTTATATCATTCAATCTTTTTTTTTATTATTCGGACGATAAATGTATGTGTATTGCAAGTTAATACTTTGCAATGGTTTTCAAAATAGAAAAAAAGGGAATTTCAAAAAATTAATGTTAGATGAACAAACCCCTGTAATATAAACCCATATATTAGCAAAAAAAATCGAATTTTCTTCTAATTAATTACATCTTAATGTGAAAATTTGAGGTTCCAGCATCGTAGTTCGAACTAAGAACAACCTGCTTACTAGCGAAACGCTTTACTTCCAAGTTATGATGCGACATGTAAAACATTGAAATTAAGATTATCTTTTAAGATAGAAATCGCAAAAATGAACGGATAACATAGAAAAATTAATTTAATGAAAATGTTAAACGTTTTCAAAATTTTACGTTTTATCGTGTGAGACGAGGTAATCAGCCATAAGTACATAAAATATTAAGTCTCTGATGAGATATTGTAAATTTTCTTAATAAATCCCGCGCAAATACTCATGCAATAAAAACTTTGTGTTTTTCTCCATGTTCATATTTTCGTCACTTCCTGTTTTAATAACTCTAACAAGGGCACCACCAAACATGGTGCTCACAGATTTTGGTGATTTCAAAGTATGTTGTAGGGTTCATACCACTAATTATTCTGGTAAAACGGTTTCTTCAAATAGGCCTTAGTTTTTGAGAAACTGGTGGTTAAAGTTCAGCGTATATTTTAAATACTTGTTAGTATAACTTCTCTTTGTGGCCCCATGGCGCTGCGGCAGGGTCTGAGTCTGCAGATCCGAAGGTTGTGAATTCGAATCCGTCTGGATCCTTTTTTTTACTTATTTTTATAGCTTTTAAATGTTACAAATTTTAAGCAGAATTGGGGATTCTACAGCTTTTGATATTTTCTTAGTAAATTACACTTACATTTTCGAATTTTTTCATAAAACTTTATTTTTTTTTTGTTATTGACAAAACTGCAAAATTAATTTATTCCTAGAACTTTTTTTATTAATTATTACAGTGAAACCTCCAAATAAGGGACACCTATGGGACCGCAACTTTTGTCCCTTAAATAGAGGTGTCCCTTATTCGGAGTTTCTTACTGAGTGAAAACTCCAAATAAGGGACATCTATGGGACCGCAACTTCTGTCCCTTAAATAGAGGTGTCCTTTATTCGGAGTGTCCCTTATTTGGAGGTTTCACTGTATTTACATTTTGTATTCTAAGCAAAGTTCAGAAATAATAATTTTTCTTTTTCTTTATTTTATAGAATTTCATATGAAAATTTTAACCTTTTCTTCTATAAAAAAATACAAGATAAATTTGGGAGTAATAAGTCAAACGTATTTCGGATTAAATAATTCAAATAATGCATACATTTGAAAGAGTAATAAAATATCAATCCAGTAATGCTTTTAATGTAAATGAAAGTTTTTACCAGTTATCAAATTTTTCAGAGCTCTGAAAATACATTTATCTCCAATGTTCAACCTTCCCAACATTTATCATTTGCACAAATAAGAAATGGCAGATTACGTTTAAAACTTTTTTTGTAACAAATTAAAACATATGATTCATAAAAATTCAATTGTATTGCTAAAACCGTCTGTGAATGATCAAATTTGGGATACATATATATTTTTATTTATTTTTTTTTTATCATCTGCTTTCCTTTCATCGGTTATATCAAAATAAAAGAACGTTTCTTCTTATTGACATTATATTTGCTCGTATACAAATGATGATTAAAGTTTTTTCTGTTTTAAACTTTTAATGTCTTTTTAAATATATTTAAAGAATATTTAAATATATTCAAGTATTTAAGGAATATGAATTATGTAAATTTATGCAAATTGAAAAAAAACAGACATAAATAAAATCAAACTTCCGTTTATATTAAAAGTTTTTTAAGGGGATAGTTTACCTCAAAACTGATCAAAAAATCGATATTTGTTTTTAAACATTTTAAAAATAAATGAAAGCCTGTTTAATTATGAATATTGTAAAACCTCATTTTTACCCATATGACAATTTGCAAATTTTGTTTATACACCTACACAATTGATAACTTTAAATGTTTTTTTTTCCTCTATGTTCATATTTTTTTCACGTTCATGTTTTAAAAATGCTGAGGCTTTTTATCTATTTATTTATTTATTTAATATAGAGATTGAAAAAAAAATTTACATGATCTTTAATACATATGGGTTAAATATGTGCATGGAATTAGCTGTAAGGTTGTGACGGTATACTCATGCTGGGTGTCATTTGTCACGTTATATGCAGACATACTCATTAATTTAGGTTAAAACAACACAGTTTATTAAAATGATAAGGGCTAAAGGAAAGTGGAGCCAGTCTATAATTCCACTCACTGAGAACACTATGAAAAGCTAAATTATACTCACAGGCGTCGGTCTAGCTCAGTCGGGGCACCGTCTAGCACTTGACACTATTTCCTGGCTGATCTACTAAACAAATCTTAATTTCACAGCCCGTGGCTGTGGATATTTCTTTATTTCTCAAATAATCAAAACGGAACGATTCTAAACTTTCTTACCAAGGCCGAACCTTTAATCCACTATCTGAACTTCTTTCCGCTTTACTGGAGGCCGTGGCTATTCTCTAATCGTCAGCACCTTAATAAACAATCATCAACTTCGTTGTCCACACACAGAGGCTGCTGGCTGCTGGCTACTGGCTACTGCCAGGAACACACAGACGCTGGCTGCTGGCCAAGGCCAGAAAACACACAGACGCTGGCTGCTGGCCAAGGCCAGAAACACACAGACGCTGCCTAAGGCCAGAAAACACACCACAAACTCACACCCAAGCTTTTATACGCGACAAACTGAGATACTTCTCATTAACATAATACTAATAACCGCGAGCTAACTGCGGAATTCGAAAGAGCACACACACTCTAGAAAGTTAAAGTAAAAGAGAGGATAGATGTCACTTTTACGCCTACAAAATGTTAAATTATTGACGTCACGATCTCAGAAACACTAGAGTGCCTTTATGACTAAAGGTCACTCCCTCACAAGGTTATCATTATTATTATTTTAAACAGCAACATATATGAAGATATGTTAGATTTCATCAGATCTACACTACATATGCCATTAAAAAATTTATATCAAATGTAATATTAGATTATCTAAAAATCCATGCACATATTGTGTAATACACATTTGACAATCTAAAAAAGTTTTTGAGTAATCTAAAAATATTAATATTTAAAGTAGTATGGATTTTAAAATGTTTAAATTTTCTTATAATCTTAAAAACTTTAATTCAAAATGCAGTTTTATTTATTTGTTTATTGCAAAATGTACTATTATTTGATCTCTGAAATGCAAGCAGTTCGCCATTTGAATCAAATTAAAAAAATAAATAAATAAATAAACGATGTAAATATAAACTGCCCCCTTACGAAAATATCAAAAGGTTCAAAGTTGTAAAATTCCCAATTCTGTCTAAAATTTGTAACATTTAAAAGCTATAAAAATAACTAAAAAAATAAAAAGACTCCAGACGGATTCGAACTCACAACCTTCGTATCTGCAGACACAGACGCTGTCTCAGCGCCACGGTGCTACACAATGAGGTCATACTAATAGGTATTTAAAATATACGCTGAACTTTAACCCCCAATTTCCCAAAAACTAAGGCCCATTTGAAGAAACGATTTTACCAGAATAATTAGTGGTATGAACCCTACAAAATACTTTGTAATCATTAAAATCTGTGAGCACCATGTTTGGTGGTGCCCTTGTAAGACTTTTTTTTTCTTTCGTATTTGAAATAAAGTTTTATTTTTTTTGTGTATGTTCTTCATTATATAAGTGATGTCTATGCAAGTAATTAGCTTCAGGTTCTATGTATATTTTTTTAAATATGTATATGAATATATGTTAGATTTCATCATTTTTTACTCTCTATATTAGTAAATTTATTTATTAATTAATATTAGATATATCTAAAAATGCACATTCTGTCTTGTGCAATACACATTTGAGGAGAAAAAAACTTTTCAAAAATATCAATATTTAAAGAAATAATAACGGATTTAAGACATATTTTTAAAACTTCTTTTAATTTTAAATTAAATGTATGTTTTTTTTTTTTTTTTCAAAATTAACTGTTTAAAATGCAACGAGTTCGCTGTTTGAACTGTATTAAAAGTAAACAGAAATGTTGAAATTGTAAACTGTGCAATTAATGTTACAACTATTCTTGCAGAAATATCATTTGGGAAATCAATTTCATAGACATTAATCTCGGAATTAGAAGGGGGTTACAAACAGCGCTTGACGTTTATAGGGAGATTAGAGAAATTCATCTACCACAAAATTGAATTATTTCCTATTGAACTAATCAGAGTCTTTGACGAGTAGTTTTCATTGCATGTTGCAACTTAAATGTTGTGACAGATTACAGTTAATGCATATAGGATAAAGGAACATTCTTCCAGTTTCATTCTTCAAATGATCTAGATTATTATTTTTTTTCTGTCTTAAAGTACATGGAACATAACGACAAATAAAATTTCTCGAACTATTTAACTTCGTGTATTTTACATAAAACTACACAAAGAAATGAAAAACAAAAAATTTAAATATACACATTATAACCTATTATAAATCAATAGAAATTAATTTCATGTATAAATTAATTTTTAAGATCTAATTAAATTTTTATATATCTTCATGAAAATTTTCGAACCTTATATCTGTTTCGAAAAATTTTCTAAAAATTTTTTTAATAAATCAACTTAAGATTTGTTGTTATGTAAGAAAACATATTTTTTTGACAATTATAAGACACAATTTTCATTTTGGCTTAAAAGAAATAAAATAAAAAACTTTTACTAAAAAAATTTGAAAATCCTAAAAATCTAAAGATACTCTTCATTATCTTATTTTTTTTCACTCAGACCTATAATGTTAGATATTTTATAATGAAACGAGTTAGTTACACAATTTTGGAAATTTTCAACTGTTTAACTAGCTGAAAGCATTGCTACCAACATCTATTGCAATCACAATATCATTCCTTTTTTCTATTTTACTTCAGATATATATTTTAGAAAAGATGTATCCATATTGTACGAATATGTAAAACAAAATTCGAGAATGTGCAATGATATGGACAGGCATAGAAAAATCTATTTCATAGTTATAGTGATTTTTTATATAAATAGACTCATTACTTTATTATTTTAATGATAAAATTATTATGGTTAATAATTTTCATGGGTACCAGAGAGTAAAAAACCTGTCCCATTTTTACAGACAGAAAGAGGAAAAAGGTTGACTTCCGTTGAAAGAGATACTGAGCAAAATTAATTGCAGATGGATAACAAGGCAGTCTAGGGCAATAAGTTGATCCTCATTATTATGTATGGTATCTTATCCTTGTTTTTCACAGGTGACGCTAATTTGGTTAAAAAGGTGCATGTGAAAAAAACTATACTATCTCAGCAGAGATGAACTCGATAGCATTAGGAAATGCTTTTCAGCTACTCGGGGAGCTTTAGATTTACTTCAGCCATTTTTCCAGAATCGAGAAAAAAAAATATATTTCATTCAGTATGAATGTAAGAGCTGAAGAAAGATAATCTAAAAAATTCTCACAGAGTATCCCCAATAAAATAACCTTACGATTATCTGAAGAAATCTCCACTTTCTTCATACTATACAGAAATCTGACGAATTTTTTCAGATTTAGCTTTTGTTTAATAATATCTGCAGTATGTTGTAAAAAATCTTTGAAATCATCTGCATTTTTTTAAAACTTGCCAACAGATTTTCTACAAATTATTTTAAATATTTTCTTTTGGTATTTTTTATTGGAGATGTCTGTCCAATACCCTATCATGACAACAATCTCTAGCCGTGGTGAATTAGTGATGGAAGGGGCATCTAACAGGCACTTATGTGTGGTTTTCAACATAAGTTATACTTCAGGTAATAACCTTAAAGCGCTCACTTACAAGGTAATGACATCTAGCCAAATTACTAGACATTTATGGATGATTTTCAAATAAGAGTTTCTGCTACCAACTACGATCCAAGTTTATTAAAAATTAAGCAAAGTGAACGAATTTTTTTTAAATAAAAAAGGTGCATTAAGAAAAATAAGATAAAGAATTACATATATATACATATATACGCAATATATATACGATTAATGGTTTTATATATATATATATATATATGTATATATATATATATATATATATATATATATATATATATATATGTGTAATGAATAAAACTCTTTTCGCCATTTACCCGCCTTGAGTTTGTTCTAAAGTTTTATAGGAACAAACTTTTATTCTCAGTTTCCGTACTGTATTAATATTTTTAATGTCTAAATTTCTTTTTATTTTACTTTAGTTAACTTAGCATAATTTATTGATTATTTTCTGAAAAACAGCTAGAATGTATCTTGAATGTCAATATCTTATTTGGAAATCTTAAATTCATTACACATATCCATTTTCTTTTTTAGAATTAAAAACATTTATCGAAACTTTAATTTTGTTCTATTATTTAAATAATCGTCTGCTAGTGAAACTCATCCGCTTTAAGTTGGGGCATATTACTCTATGATTTACGCCATTTGTTAAATAGTCCTTGCATCTAGTTCCGCCCATCAGCCAATAGAAGAGCGCGAGGTGGATTATCTTTACCTTGGAAACAATTCTAGTGGATTTTTAAAAGCCTTACGTCGAAAGGGGAAGGGAAAGGTTAGCTTAGAATTTTTGAGAGAGTCATTTTGGCTTTTCGGAGCCAGTAGAATGCTTTTGACCTTACAAGTGTTAAGACTCACGTACCTTATCAGAATAATTTTGAATAATGCTGGAGTGCAATGTATTTCCAGCAGTCTCTTTTCAAAGTCCACTTTGTGTTTTTTTTAATTCTTTTTATGATGAAACTGACTTACAACAAATGACTTATTTGTTTTCGTGCATTCTCTTTAATGGTCATGATGGAATTAAGAACATTTTTTATATATTATAAATTTGTGGAGACTGAATATGTGTGGAAAAGCCAGTGAAAGTGCTCAAAAATAAAGATTTTGTTGCCTCCTTGTGTTCTTGTATGTTTAATTGTTGGATAAACCTTCAATTAAATTCCTCCATCTGCCTTTTGATGCCGATCACGACGGAGATATACGTTAATTGTTTTTAAAAGACGATGTGAAAAAATTAGATTGGCCAGCGGTGTTGTGCTATGGTACGTTCCTTCCGTCATTTCAACAGATGTTCTGTGATCATACTGAAGTATTTCACACACATATATATATATATATATACACTATATTGCCATTGATTATGGGACACTTGCGATTTTAGACTTTTTACTAAATATCTAGAAAAATACGTGAGGAATCATCTCGAAACTCTTAGTGTATAAATATAATAGTATACGTCATACATCTCCGTGAAGATTTTTTACCGAAACGCCATAGGGGACCGTCAACAAATTAAAAAAAAATGAATATCTTTTGAATAACCCTGTCAAAACTAATGTAGTAAAAGCGCTCAAACTCTAGATTATGATTGAATGCCTTATTGTAATACACTGTGTTCATTTTTATGCAAATAGCTTGCATACTCGCAGAGTAATTAAGGTTTTTATAAAAATGGTCCCAAAATTTTCTAAGTTTTTCCCTTATAATGTTCAGAGTTCTTAGTATAAAATAATATTTTTTTCAGAAAATATGACCAACAACATTGCACACAGTACCCTGTAATCAGAATTAAAAAATAATAAAAATTGTATAATAAAATGAGTAGGTTTACTAAATAATTTTTTACTGCGCATGCGTCAAAGATATCAAAATTTCATTTGCATATTATGTTATCTAAATGTATAGAGCAACTTTTGTAAAAGTCTCAAAATCATAGCTTGAAAATTCTGAAAGTAATCGTCTTTAGAAAAAGGACAAAATCCGTTGTTTCCAAAATGAAGCAAAAAAAATGAGGGATTTTATCCAAATGCAGTAGTACATCCCATATTGTGTATTCTATATTGACACTAATCAATGAATATATGGATACAACCCCTCTTGTTTTTGCTTCATTTTGAGAATAACGGATTTTCGACTTATTCAATTAACGATTATTGTCAGAATTTTCAAGTTATGATTTTGTGACTTTCACAAAAGTTGCTCTATACATTTAGCTAACATAATATGCAAATGAAATTTTGATATCGTTGACGCATGCGCAGTAAAAAATGATTTAGTAAACCAACTCATTTTTTATACAATTTTCATTATTTTTTAATTCTGATTACAGGGTATTGTGTGCAATGTTGTTTGTCACATTTTCTGAAAAAAATAATATTTTATATTAAGAACTCTGAAAATTATAAGAAAAAAACGTGGAAAAATTTGGGATCATTTTTATAAAAACCTTAATTACTCTGCGAGTATGCATGCTATTTGCATAAAAATGAACAAGGTTTTTTACAATAAGGCATTCAATCACAATCTAGAGTTTGAGCGCTTTTGCTACATTAGTTTTGACAGGGTTATTCAAAAGATATTCATTCTTTTTTAATTTCTTGACGGCCCCCTTTGGAGTTTCGGAAAAAAATCTTCACGGAGATGTATGACTTATACTATTATATTTATATACTAGGAGTTTCGTGATGATTCCTCATATATTTTTCTAGATATTTAGTAAAATGTCTAAAATCGCAAGTGTCCCATAATCAATGGCAATATAGTATATATATATACATATATATATATACATACACGTAAAATAAATATAAATAAGACAGAAAAAACCATAATAAATAATTTAAAGTATAAAACAGAATAAAAGTTTATACCACTTAAAATGTTTTGAACTAGTTTAAGTGCTGTATCTTTCTCAAACAAGATTTTCATGTTGTAAAAGAACAAGAAATCTTTTTATTCATTCTAATTTTCTTAAATAGTTAACTGGTCACTATATTTGATAAATACTTTCAAAAAATGCCTATTTTTAAGTCTTTTAGAGAATTTTTAATCATTTTATCACCGGTTTTTCAAAGCAGAAATTTTGCCTAATTGAATCAGAAAAATACTCGGATTAAATAATCCAAAATTTACTGCAAAAATTTACTAGAGGGAATAATAAATCATGATTCGAATATGGATGTCCGTACGATGTACGGGTATATCAAGATTCCGAAATAACGAACGAGATATCGAATCGATTCAAGATATCGAACGTTTAATGTGTTTTTCCTTCATCTATTAACAAGTTAATTTAATCTAGAATTAATCCTAGTCTGTTTAATAAATAAATTAATGTGCACAATTCTCCTTTGGAATTATGTGAATGGATTTATTAATTGCAGGTGTAGATAATTTACTATCGCGCTATGAGTTAAATATTATTTTGCACTAATTGATTATGTCCAAAATATTTTGCAATTAAGTTTTGACATAAAATTTATAATTAATGTTTGCTTTGAAATCACACAAAGCAAACTTTATTATTATTATTATTACTAGAAGATAGCCCATCAAAATGACGTGTTTCCATTTTTAAAAAGATGATAAAACATTACAACAACTTTGGTCAACCATAGCCATTTTAGGCTTAAACAATTTTGAAAAATACAAAGATTGAACATGAGAGAAATATCTAAAAAAAAAAAAATCAATAGAAATCTGCATTTAAAATTATAACAAAACTATCTGGTAGATGGGGAGGGATTGTAATGAACAAATGCTAAATGCATAAATTTTAAAAGAAAAGTAAGGTAAATTATCAATTATAAAAGAATACATTGTGAAACTACAGCCAAAAAATATTTTAAAATACTGATAATACTTTAAATGATGAAATGATGATATTTTAAAATACCGTTAATTATTAATTGAATGGGTAAAATAATGGCATAGAATATGCAGCTAATGAATTTCACTCACAAAATTACAGTAATTATTTCACAAAAAACATGCAAATTAATATGCATTAATAATGCAAAATATACACTAATAATGCTATTTTAAAACATTTGTGAATTAACTATTTTATACCATTAGCTAATACTTAAAAGAAAATACTTTATAAGATCGAAAACAAATGTCAACAATAAAGAGTAAACAATTGTGATTCGTTATGTGACAATGAAGTCATTCACGGCTGTAAAAAATAAATAAATAAATAGAAATAAAAGAAATAAATAAAGCAACACGAATATAAAAATTCTAACAATATTGTATTTAAAACGCACCTTCGCTTTTCTTAAATAAAAAGTTTTAATTAAACACTGTTAAAAATTTGCCTGTTTTCTGCATCGTCATTACACAGCTTTTATAGAAAATTATTACTTTACCGTATTACACTGTTAAAAATTTGACCCATTTGTTGCAGCGTCACTCCACAGCTTTTATAGAATATCTCTTTTATGATCAATGAGAATGCTCCATATCACAGTAAAGTAATCGCTTTATATAAAAGCAGTGGAGTGATGCTGCAGCAAATGGGTCAAATTTTTAACAGTTGCTGCAGCAGCACTCCAACGTTTTTATAGAAAACGGTTACTTTGTGTGTGTTACTTACAGTGTAATCTAAAAAAGCTGGAGAGTGATGATGCAGCAAAAGGGTCAAATTTTTAACAGTGTACTGCTAATAATTTAACCCATTTTCTGCAGCGTCACTCCACAGCTTTTATAGAATGTCTCTTATGACCAATGAGAATGCTCCATAACACAGCAAAGTAATCGTTTTCTATAAAAGCGGTGGAGTGATGCTGCAGCAAATGAGTCAAATTTTTAACAGTGTGAATATTGTGTTTGAAACAGAGAAAAGATTTCAAAGCACAGTAAAATGTAGTGACGTCATTTACAGCTCAAACTGTAAATCTGGCAAATGAGAACGCTCCATTACGACTCTGGAACGTTTGCACTGGACAAAAAATTGAGCCTTTAAAATCGGAGATAACTTTTCACAATGGAATTTGTCATTGGTGTACTATTATTATTAATTAATTAACGAGGGCATCATATTACTTTTCTTTTCTTTTGATTTACACTATCTCATTACTTCATGATAATTTAGTTTTTTAACTCCCAATTTTAACTACCAAGTCTTGCCTAAAATTTCTTGATTTATACACGAGTATTTACTGTGTACTCTTTTTTATTTTAAAATATTTTTTTTGCTTTTATAGCATCTACTCTAAAAGAGATATCTGAAAAATTTATAGTACACTAACATTTATATTAATTTTAGGGTTAAAACATTAAAATCTATATTGACTTCTAATTTTATATTATTTTTAAGTCATTTTGACAAAAAAGAGACTTTATAAGTATTTAGAAAAATAACATGTTACATCAAGCAATGTAGTTCAATCTGAACGAATTAGTACATATTTTGTGCATGACCATTTAAAAGTGCGGTAAGAATATTAAAAAGTTTGCTAATAACAACTTCTATGGAGATAGATTTGAAATATAATATTAGTTTTATAGTTTTATTGCATATATTTGCAGTTAAAGCAAAATTAAAATAACTTTATGCCATAAATAACTTTTCATATCTTCGAATCCTTTTATTTTGAAAACATGACCGCAAATTCCATTTCCTTTGAAATAGAATATTAATCATAGATAAATATCCAATGTGTATAGATTTCCGTTATATCTGTTATGTTTAGATTCTTGAGTAAATACTTGACAAGAAATTAATATCTCGTTGTTATTATCGGTGATAGCAGATTTTCGGGTTACCCTAAATTTAATTTAATTTCACGTTTTAAAACATTTACGTATTTTTTTAAGTGTAAAATTTGCGTATAACACCCACTTTTAATACCAAGAATAAGATTTAAATTTAAGGGTCTGCGTTAACCCCGAACATAAAAATGACAGATTAAAAATTAAGGCAAAAGGAGGGCTTAAGTTATGCTTATTTTAAAGAAATAACATTACATTATGAACATAAAAAATTTATAAAAAGAGCTTCATAATATTTTTTTAAAAATATTTTTATAAAAAGGAAAAAGGAAAAGTATACAATAACCACCTCAGTCCTGATTCCGCCTGTAGGCAACACTAAAGAAGCCCTTTGTATTAATTTAAATCCTTATAAAATTGTTAAAATTACTTTTAAACCTTTCTAATGAATACGCGCATATTATTTATTTATTCATATTATATCATCATATCGATATATTGACTGATACATCTTTGGATATGTTTTACAGTAATTTTAAACTGTCTTTAGTTGTCCCTCGAATTATTTTACTAAAGACTAAGGAAGATAAAAATACAGTCGACTCTATTTAATTAGAAATCGTATAATTCGAATCTTTGTTTAATTCGAATTAAATGTAAAGTCCCCAAATTTTCAATGGCAGAATAACGTTAAAAATTTTCATTAATTCGAACTTATTTTCTCTTGACTTCGTTTAATTCGACCTAACGAGAATTCCAATTTTTCATTTTTCTCTTCTTTTTCACGGTTTTCAGATCATTTAAATAACTTTCTTTACTTGATTTTTGAGAGAACTGTTCCGAACGACTGTACATAAAATACAGTGCATTTGATGTCAACTTTCTTAGTTCCCCGTCTCTCCATCAGTGACGATTTAAGTTTTTCTTCCATTGTGCTTGTTTCTAATATTTTAACTAGTTTATGTATTTATGCATCGTAATTTAATATTAAATCATATTCTAATGATAACAGTCGAAAAAATTAAAAAAGCTATAACATTATATCTTTTGTAATAGTACCATATAAAGCATGTTTTCATTTCGTATTTTTCATAATTCGGATTTCGGATAATTCGAACATTTCTTGTGGTTCCGACGAGTTCGAATTTACGAGAGACGACTGTACTGGTGAAAAAATCATGGTCCTATACTCCAGTACCTTTAACAATGAATAGGGTACAACGTCACACCCAATTTTTTACTGCACACTAATAAGCCAAAGACATTCTCAGATATATTTAAAATATTCCTATAAATTATACGACCAATTAATAACCTCTTCAGTCTTGAGACAAATATTATAAGAAACCACAAAAACCAGTTTAAAATATTATAAAACATCTCCAAGCATGTGTCAGTCCATATACCGATGCTTATTATATGCACGCATTTTTAATAAGATTTAAAACTAATTTTTGTAATTCTAGAAGGATTTATTATTATATAAAGACATTTATTAAAAAGGTTTAAAATTAATTTTAACAATTCTAGAAGAATTTATATTCATTTAAAAGGTCTTCTTTAGTTTCTCAACCTACACGCGACACACAGTGGGGCAAAATCCGGAAAAGCTGGCCAAAATATGAAAATTTTATTAGAATTGCACGAAAATTCGTATACAGGTGTTTTTGAGGATGCTAAGTAAGAATACAAAATTAAAATTAAAAAAAATGGCGGATACAATATGGTGGAACAAAAACTATAATGTCTCGAATGTTATTCCATTTGTATGAAATTTCGTAAACTTTTCAGGATGCTAATTAGGATTCAAAAGTTAAACTTCAAAAATAAATAAATAAATAAAATGACAGATTAAAAGTAAAAACAATTTGATTTAAATAAAATTTAAAATTTCGATGCTAAACTTAAAAAGGAATTTTCAAGGAACCAAGAAACATTTAATCGAAATTTAAGTACATTAAAGGAAAGTAAAATACCAGACTATTTATTTTTTATATTATTAAAATAAAAAGAAAATATATTCCAGAAATTCACCTTTAAAATCAATTGTAGTATAATAAAAAGATTCTTTAGACGTCAACGTGTCGAAATAATTAGCAGAGCTTGTTCGCAGTACTAGAAGATCCTGTGACTCTTTGGATCAATTATTTTTAATTTCTTCTACAATAATTTACCTAAACTTGAAATGAAATAATCTGATGACATTAAAAGACATAAAAATACCTTTCATTTTCTTGCGCTACTGCATGTTTGCGATAAATCTTCTTGATGCCTTTTGATCAGTTTGTTGCATGAATCTTGAGTATCTTATGGCATTTGGCAAATTGGCAGTAATGAAGATAATGTTATTTCTTTGTCAATAATAAATAGTCTGTGCACTGAAATAGGCATATAGAACCAGGGATGTAGTTTAAATCTACGAGCTGTTTGTTAGGAAAAATCTTCGAAATTGATCAAATAAATGACATGGATACTAGAAATTACTTATGACATAGAATCGTTTTATCAAATCTTCGTATACGCTCGTTATAGAAGCACAAATAGTTGTGTTTTCAAAGAATCGTTGAATTGCATTGCCATCATTTGTGCTTCCAAATCTGAGATTTGGTTTCTTGACAAGAAGTCTTAATTGTAAACGAAATATTTTTTGCATATTTTATTCTGCAATTTCAGTGTTCTTCTTTTCATGCAGAGTACGAGCTTTCCATTTTTTCTATCCAGTTTGTCTGCGAGGTGTAAGCCCTCTCTAAGCATCTTAGCATGTAACATAGATATTCTGAATTCTGAATTATCTCTATCCTTTTCTAATTAAAATGTGATATCGGTAAGAAGCTGTTTTGATGTTGTCTGACATAGGTAGCAACGTCGAGTATTACACTAATTCGTTATTAACGACTATTTCTTCTGTATCAATGATTGTACTAAAAGAAATAAGTTAATTCTCCTGTGTTTAATACAATACCATTCATTGACAGTAGCTCTCGTATTTCTTGAAAAAAATATGGATCTTGATTGGCCCGATAGTGAAATGAAGATCTCGGAATTTTCAAATTAACGATTCATGAATTATTCGCAATATTTATGTATTCTAGTAGCACGGTAGAAGTGAAAAATATATTAGAACCTCCTACCATCTTCATAGCTAAATATTTGTTTAAATGTACTTAGAATAGATGTGTCATCATATCCTCACTTGTAAACCAAATCCAAATTGCTAATGTAGGCGATAGTCATATTCATAAAGATTTTCACTCGCATTAATGAAATACGCTCAGTAGTTTTTATCAGCAAATATAGCCATTGACAAAATAATCCTTCTAATTATAATAGAACAAACAAAATTACTACCTATAAAGATAAGAAAATGTTATTCTACCGGAACAGTAATAGAGAATTATTTTCATTTTTTCATTACTAAGCTTACTTATCAAATTAATGTAATCTTATGATTATAGTATTTATTTACAGTATAATAGAAAATAAACTATTATAAAATTAAATAATTCAAAAATTTGAAAAATATTTATCAGCTAAATTATGTGAAAAGTAGTCAATTTCAAAATTTTTGAGGCGACCAAAAAAGTGGCATTTTTACTTGCGGTTACTAAAATATGCGTGAAATGCAGAAAGGCAGTTTTAGGCAGCTGGTTTTATATGAATCACTAGACAATAGCCCAAGTTATTATTTCCATTAAATTTCGTTGCGGAACACTGCGGAACATTTAAACTTTTTGATGTTTAAAAGCAAAATTAATAAAAAAAAAATTCTAAATTTTTTTATCAAAAATGACAATGAATTTATTAATTTTTACGTGCTTAATATAAATTTTGTAGTACATGCAAATAAAGTCCATACTATCATAGTGTGAATCCATTTGAAATCATTAAAATCGGATAATATTATAAAATAAAGCACGCGTTTAGAGGAACTGTTGTTTTGCTGTTTTTGTTTGCTCTAAATGATATTCCTTCAAGCATCATTTTTGAAATGATGCTGCTTGTAAGGGCAAAGCAAAAATCTTTTTTTAAATACAGATTCTAACTCTCCAAACATTATTCTAGCCAACTGTACAATTGAAATTCCCTAAATCGTAACCTTCATTTTTCGACTTTTAGCCAGCTTTTTGGGTTTTTGCCCCACTGTGCGACATCAGGAAAAAGGAAATTAAAATTAAAGCTAACAAAGAAGGTCTCCATACGGCCAGATTAATAAAATTCTGAAAAAAATTACAGAGTATTCTTCTAGTGTGTATTTATATGTTTATAAAATAAAATTTCGGCGGAATTCTCTTAAAACGCCCGTAAAAAAATAATGCACATTTCGTTTATTTAGCGGTTTATCACTAGTTGGCTAAAAAAAAAATTCAAACAATATTTTATGTTAAATACTATTTAAGGTAAAAATGTTTCATGTTGAACTTCATTAAAAAAATATTTAAATAAATTCACTTTTGTCAGTTTTAGTTAGCTTTAACTATAGTGTTATGATGTAATGTATATACATATGTACTTAAAGTTAACTATGAAACATTATGAATTAAAAAATAAAAATAATAATAATTAAAATCGTTTCAACCTGAAAATTAAGCCCAAATAACCACTGTCGATTCAACTTTGTTGCTAGGGAAACAAAAACTTCTCTGATTTTGAAATGTATTACTGCAGCATTCTTCATCTGATCTTTATTTTGGAATATGCTTAAATATAGGAAAACGATTTTTATATCAGAAATTATTTTTACAATGATAAAATTAAATAACTGCAGTAAAAAACAACATAAATATGTAATACAAAAAGAAAATATATGTATTAAACTCCTTAATTGTTTAAATTTAAATTAATAAATACCATTTACACGCATTTTAAAATCTATTGATAAAGGATTTTCAGTTACATTAAAATCGTTTGCCTTTGACGAGGAAATGTGCTGCTTGTCAAATTGAGTGACGCTTTCGTCTTTTTGCGTCCAATGTTTCAAAGTATTTTTTTTTTTTTTTTTACAGATTATCTACTGTTATTCCGCCGCTAAATTTGACTGACCCTTTATTACATACATGAGTAGTTTAATTGTTTGCTTAAAAAAAAAAAAAAAATTGAGTATGCCTAGTATGGAGACCTTCCTCGTAAGCAAAGCTTTCGAGATGTTTTATACTAATTTTAACCTGTTTTTAGTGGTCATTCGTAATATTTGTCTCAAGACTGAGGAAGATAAACATCTTCCATTTGTCATAATCGTATGCAGGCACATCATCAAATTGTGTTTTATCTTCACCGTCAATGTCTCTGATCCAGAAATAAGTAATAATCCCCCGTCCTATCTAGATTTTTAGATGTACTATATATGTTGAATTAGATCAGGTTTCATTTCATCCTGTGATTGTATTATGCACGCACCCACTATTTCTAAACTAGCTTTACTTCTTTGACCTGATTTTGTAAATGCTTTGTCACCTTCTAATATCCACATATAGCTTTTCACCTTAGCATACCATTGTTCTAAAAGACAGTGAAAAATCCTTGGAATTAAAACTTCAAAAGATAAGAGCATTGCATATGTATGTACATTTAAGGTTTCATTGTAAAAAAAAAAAAAAAAAAAAAAAAAAAAAAATTGCGTGACATGCGTCTAATATACCTAAAAAATAGAAAACACAGTCTCAAATCATAGGTGCGCGTTATACATCGGTATGCATAAAATACCAGACTGTATAGCAATTGATTCCCATTTTAAAAAAATACGTTTATCATACCCGATAGTGTATACTGCTTTTGTGTCAAATGTTTTTAATTGCTATCTGTTTCTTTCTAGGTACAATAAGTACAATAAACTCCTGATTATCCGCAAAATTTAATGGCACGGCTATCGCAGATAATCCACAAACTTATGATAAAAGGGAACAAATCAACATAAATGTGGACTGGAACAGTTTATACATACATTAAGTAGCATAAACATACATTCTATCATTTACACACACAGTAGGTAACATAAACATATTTATTACTTAAGGAATAATAAAATTATTCTCTTCTAACAAATATGTAGATTTGCTTCTTCAATCAATCAAAAATTTTATTTTTCTTTCTTTTCTTTTTTTCTTGTTTATGTACTGATACACTGTTTTTTTATTTAGGATCTAGTATGTAACTTGAACTTACGACAGTTCGCTTCTCATCAATAAAGAGCAAAAATAAGAATAATATAATCTGTCCTACTTTGGTTGATTTACTTTCATAGGTATCAAAAATGCGCATCTATACTTTAATATGCGTACCCATTGGCAGCACACAAATAATACACTATATTGGAGAACACTGATGATTAAATCCTTATTTTTTGGTAACTATCTTTAATGAAAAATTAAACAAGTGTTAGTGAAAAAGATTAACAATTAAAATTGCAGTAAAATGTTCAGCTTTTAAGCTTATAGACAAATCTAGCAGACTGACAAAAAAATGTAATTTCACATTCACGTTACATCGATTGCATCATCAAGATGAAATACATATTACGAGAAAAAACAGTTATTATTATGAAAAACCCGATTACATATTGAAAATGGAAGTCTATTGATTAAATAAAATAAGATTTATTATTATAGTTTCAGAAAATCATTATATGTCTATCACTCCTGCTTCATTTCTGAAGCTGTAATAGTCATTAGGTTTAATTCACTTCGATGTTTAATGAAATCAGACTTAAATAAGGGCTTAGTTAAGATGTCTGCAATTATGTCCTTGCTTGTACAATATTCCAAGTCCATAATGCCTTTATTTCGAAAATCCCTTATACAGTGAAATTTTATATCCACATGCTTGGTTTTCGAATGATATGTTTCATTTTGTGTCATTTTTTATGCAGAACTGATTGTCTTCATAAATAATTATTGGCAAAGTCTGATTTAAATCTAGATCTTTTAGAAGATTAATTATCCATATTGTTTCTTGGGCTGAACTGGTAACTGATTTATATTCAGCTTCGGCTGAGGATAGTGCAACTGAATTTTGTTTCTTTGTTTTGCAAGAAATAGCTGTTTTTCCTAGTTTACATAAGTTATCACTGGTTGATTTTCTATCATAATATTATAGAATCTGCGTATGTTGTTAGGATTGGTTTCATTTTATTGCTAATAATTAATTTTATTTCCTTTGTAGTCTTTAAATATTTTATAACTCTTTGTACTGCATTCCAAACCTTTTATCTCGGTTTTTCGTTTCTTCGACTAAGAATGCTAACAGCCGCTGAAATATCCGGCCTATTTATAGTAGCTATATATAAACAATGCTCTAATTGCTTGCCTATATTTGCTTTTGTTTGGAAGTAAGCTTTCTTCATCACTTATGTTTAGAAAACCTGGTTCCATCGGAGTATCACAAGGTTTTGCCTCACTTAAATCGAATTTTTCGACTAGTTCTTTTATTTCGTTTCTTTGATCGAGTATAAAATTTCCTTCTTTTTTTCTGCTTATATTTATACCTAAATAATAACTTACAGGTCCTAAATTTTTTGCTTCATATTCTTTTCTAAGTTGAATAATTATTTCATCTATTTCTTTAGCATCCCCTGAAATTAACATGTCATCCACATAAATGATGATATAAGTAGTACTGTTTTGTGTTTTTCGCATGAAAATACATGGATCGGCATTGCTTTTCATAAAACCAATTTTTTCCAAACTTTCTCTTATCTTAATATTCCATGCTTTTGCGGCTTGTTTTAAGCCATAGATTGCTTTTCAATTTACAAACTTTTTTTTTTTTTTTACCCAATACAACGAACCCTTCTGGTTGAGACATGTAAACATCTTCTTTTAAATTTCCGTGCAGAAACGCTGTTTTTATATCAAGATGGTTTACAACGAAATTTTTGTATGCCGCAGAGGCTAAAAATGCCCTCAATGTTGTATGTGTTACTACTGGTGCAAAAGTTTCGTAATAATCGGTTCAAATTCTTTGAGAAAAACCCTTAGCGACTAAACGTGTTTTATATTTATCAATTTCATTATTTGAATTATATTTTAATGAAAATACCCATTTGCAATTTATTACTTTTACGCCAGGTGGAGGATTAACTACATCCCGTGTTTTATTTTTCCTTAAGGAAATAATTTCTTCGTTTGTTGCTTCATATCAATTCCTTTTATCATAGGGGTTATCGATTAATTCAATATCCTTCCATTCTGATGGTTCTAATATTTTGTTTTCTTTCGAAAAATATGCAAATCTATCACGTGGAACATTCCTATTTGTGATCTTTTAGGTTCATTTATTACAATATCCTCATCGCCTGTTTCATTATTTTCCTGCATATTTCTAACAATTTCAGAAGAATTCTCCCCCCCCCCTGCTATTTCGAATTGTTTTTGAACATTAATGTCCCTTGTTATCTCAAAGCTTTGTACCTTTTCGTTTGAATTAGAGTTTTCTAAAACTTTTTACTGTTCGTGCTCGTATTACACTATTATTTCCAATATAAATTCTATAACCTTTTGATCTGTTGACCTTCTGACCGACAAAGGTTCCTTCAATTGCTTTGTTATCATGTTTGCTTCTTTGGGATCTATCGAGGTAAGCGTAAGCTTTGCAGCCAGTTCTTTTTTATATTTCTCAAATCCGGTATTTTATTTGCCCATAGCTGGTTAGGTGTTAAATTGTGGGATTTTTTTGGTAGTCTATTAGCAAATACACCGCTGTATTTAAAGCTTCTCTCCAAAATTTCTGAAGTAGATTAGCTTCCAATAATAGGCAACGTGTCATTTCAACTAATGTTCTGTTCTTTCTCTCTGAAACAGCGTTTTGAGATGGAGAATGTGGTACAGTTAATTGATGATGAATACCTGTTTCGGATAGAAAATTTTCTACTTCAACGCCAATGTATTCTCCGCCGTTATCTGTTCGGAGTTCTTTGATCGTGTGACCGAATTTATATTTAGTAAAGGCTACATATTCCTTTAATTTATTAACTTCGCGTTTCTTTGATAAAAGATATATCATCGTAAATCTGCTGAAGTCATCGGTAAATGTGAAAAAAAATTTCTTTCCTCCTATGCTTTCTGTTGGTATCGGCCCACAGATATCTGAATGCACCAGGTCTAGGACCTTCTGAGCTCCGTTTGTTCCTTGTTTTGGATATGGTGCATCTGTTAATTTACATTTTATGCAACTTTCGCGAATTATATCGTGTTTATATTCTTTTATTTTTAATCCTGTTGCTAAACTTTTAGATATAAGTTGCTTAATTGAATTTATGTTCCTATGTCGAAGTCTCTTATGCCAAAGCTCAATGCAGTTTTAATTCTTGCATTATTAAACTAAATTTGCATAGTTATCTTATTTAGGTTTATAGAGATCTATTTCGTACAAATTATTTTCGATTTTTCCTTATAAGAATCATTTCCCATTTATGGTTAATTTATATGTTTTATTTTCAAATATGAACTTACAACCATATTTTACAGCTTTAGTACCGACATTAGATTTGATTATATGTCCGCAACGTACAAAACATCATTCAAAGTTATATCGTTAGTTTTTGTTTGTAATTTTATTGTCCCTATGCCCTGAGACTCGAGAGTTTTTCCGTTCGCTATCGTGACAGTATTTTTATTATCTGTGTTAATTTCAACGAATAAATTTATATCATTACGCAAGTGAGAGCTGCTCCCAGAGTCAATAATCCAGGTAGATTTATAATCATTTTGTGCGAGAAAAGATAATCGTTTTGAGATACTTCATTATCAAAAGTGTTATGCTATTATTAAACAGGTTCTTCCTCAGAGAATATTTAAAAAAATAGAAAAAATATTCTCTGAGGAAGAACCTGTTTGGAAAAGGTTTGAAAGTACGAAGATTTTTAAATAAAATTAACATTTATTATCTATAGTTGATTATTTAATCGCCTTTTAAGTAAGCCTGAACATTTTAAAGTTCATATTGCTCTTTTTATTGTAAAAGCAAGGCGGAATTCTCACTCCGTCGTATATTTTATATTTAGGAAATATAAATTTTTTTCTTTTAATTTATTTTCAAAATCTACTTTCAACCAATGGTTGTTAAGGAATCGACTTCTTGTAAAAATGCGATGTTCTTCATGATGGGTTTTTTCCATCCTTTTCTGTCTTCTAAATTGTTCTATCTTCTAAATTGAAACCTTTAAAATAAATGGTCCAAACATGATACATGTCTTTTTCAAAAGTTTTACTGTAATTTTGATTCGGCAAATTAAAAAAAAAAAAATACATGTTTACTTTAAAAAAATATATTTTTTAAAATAACATTACAAATGTTGTAAAATACAGAGTAAAAAACGCAGTAAATTTTGAAAACAAATTTGCACTTAGTTGAAGACAAGACTGTAAGAGTCCTATGCGAGATTAGACATGTTTTCTCGGAAACTACCCGACCAATTTTAATAAAATGTGGAATGCATATTAATTGAATTATGCTGAAGACTTATTGCAGACTGTTTTTTCTACAACTAAACCTTTTTATTTTAAAGCAATGGCAATTTTTCAGAATTTTTCCCATTTTTTAGCATTTTTCTTTTTTGGAAACTAATTAAAAATTGTTAAAACTGTCTTTCTCCTTGGCTGCCAAAAAATACTGATTTTGGCAGCCTTTTTTTAAAATAAATTCTGTTTAAAATAATTTGGTCGAATCATTTCGAATTTTATGAAAATTAGTCACATAGTTTAATTACAGGGTCAATTAAAAATATTCCATTACATTACGGCCAATGGAGAAAAATACTTTCAAATGCATTTTAATGATGTTACACTCTTTCGGATAAAATAAAATTGATATGCAACTATGAAGTATATACTAAAATAATCATTCTGTACAATCTATGGTGCAAAGAATATTAGTTATTCATTTAGAGGGTCACACAAAATCATTCCATTACATAATGGTGCAGGTGGAAACATTGTTTGTGGCGCGTTTTATTAATATTAAACTATCGTACATGTTATGAAATCGATATTCTTTGCTAAGGTTTACTACAAGTTACTACAAGAAAGCAGATAGTACTTACAGGGATGCACAAAAAAATTTGTATACTTATACAGTATTCGAAGTACTGTATACTATTGCAGCAAAATCTGAATATTTTAAAAGCTTTCTTATAGTACGAGCGCACTTCATTTTCTACCTTTCACGTGCAATTTCCCACTTTTTTAATAACAATATCGACAGACGGTAGATGTAACAATTAACAGTATTTCTATATGCTTTGTAAGAGGACATCTGCCTTAAGGCCATTCCTGCAGAAATATCTGTCGAGAAATTACTAGGACATTAATAATTCTCAAAGACATACAGAGTTATAAACAATGCTTACTGTTTAGATGTTGAGGAATTTACTTACCACATAATTGAATTACTTCCCCTTGACATTACTGAAGTTGCGGAAAACTGCGAAGTTTTCTTCTGCTGCATATCATAAGTTAAATATTTTAGTATATTTTGTTTTGTGAGATAAATCCAATTATGTTTTGCATATAATTAATCTATTTTTAACTAATTACGATTAAAGACACATGCAAAAAAAATTTTAATTTTTTTTTCAGTGTACATATAAAGTCTTAAAAATAGAGTTAAAAAGATTATGATGCTAAATGATAATGGACCTAAAAGACTATGGAGCTCGAAGGTTTTAAAATAATATATATTAAACACTCTGAGTGTGCACAAAGTTTTTTGCCTTTTTATACTTTTCTATAATTCTATTTCAGGTAAACAGTTGAAACTTTCTAAAATTTATAACTAATTTGTTTCTTTAAAATATCTAAAATTTTAAGTTTCAGTGATTTTTTTAAATAATGAAATTCTGTTCTTAAAAACGTAAATTATTTCAAAGTTTTTAATAAAATATTTTCAATTATATTTCTTTTAAATAAAAAAAAATTTCTTATTATTATTCCCAAATAGTATATTTTTTGACGCCGCAACCGATTTTAAGATGATGTAATAAACAGCTTTTCAGAAAAGTGTAACGTACAGATATATTGTTAAAATTTTTTCTTAGAGATGTGTAACGTTTCAATAAGTTCTTAAAAACAAATTTATACTTGAAATTACTTTTTTTTAGAAAATTACTTTCCATCTATATTTTTTAGTTAAATGAATGATGTTACTGCTTCATTTTACATGTTGAGACGCTCCATGTGGCATCAAGATCATGTGACCTATTTTTCTAATAATAATGCAATACTATATGAATATTACACCAACGTATGTGGCACAAAATCGCGATTCTTTGTTAAATGTTTAATGGCAACAGCCAAATGAAACGCATCTAGGCCGAGGCAAATTGGGTTTATTTACGTTTTGTTCTTTCTCTGCAATTATGGAGCTTCAAAATATCGCTATTTTTGTTTTTGATTTTTTATTCTATTGGCTTAAAAATAACGGAATAAGTGAAAGGATTATATTATTAAACATATTTTAAATAAAATTAATAATAATAAAAAATGCCACTGCTACAATATTTGCGATGCGCCAAGATAACATAAATATACCTAGTGCTTGATTTATCTACACAGATGTCATATACGCACCACATTGGTGCGATTTTTTTCTTATGCCAATTTGGCGAAATCTTTGTTTTCAATACCACTTACATATATATTGTTTAACACTTTTCTCTTATTTTCAAAAATTAGTAATAGCAGATAAAAAAAGTTTAATTAATAATTATAGAACAAAACAATTTATATCATTTTAAAAAGAAAATAAAAGTAAATATTCAGTTTATTAAAGAATAAAAACAATTGCCCGATTATCATGTGAGGCATATATTTGCCTTATTGTTGCAATTGCAGCAATATGGAACATATATGACATCTGCGCCTAATTCTTTAGCAGAATCTTCCAATTTGGAAAAAGATTGAGCAATTAAAATAAATTATTATTAAAAGCAATATGATTTAGCGCTTATTATGTATTTAAGGGAGATCAAACTTGTTGCCAAGGGCGGCTCGTAATGTATGAATAAACGACAGATGAAATCAAAACTATTGAATATGTCTATTTATATTCAGAAATGTAGTGATTGTTAAACCTCTATTTATTATTGTAAAGTAATAAAATGACAGTGAGTAACGGCAAATTCATATTTATGGTGAAATCTGACCAATAAACATCGCTTTTTTAATTTTTACTTCGAAATACCAATTACCAATTTTACACTCTATAGTCGAAAAATATTTTTTTTTCATGCTGCTTATTTTAATAAAAGAATCTAAATTTACTAATTTTTTTCTGTCTTTACAAGAAGAAAGTATTGGATTCGTAAAATTTTTCTTAATCTAGTTTTTGATGGATTTATCCGTATTAGGATCAGATATTAAGAAAAAAACGTTTTTATAAAATTTCTGTTTGAGGTTCGATTAGTCTGTGAGTCTGAGGCTCCGTCCGTCTCTAAAGGATAAAAAATTGTGGGTATATAATAATAATAAATATATGGTGATAGTCCCTAATAGAGATTGAAACTGATTAGCTTTTTGGTTTAAATCGGTCACAGATGTCGCTGCTATGCTACATTTTTAACACCCTCAACAGTTCTATCTGAAAAACTAAAGCAGGGATTTTAATTAAACATCAGACTCCGTTAGGTCTTGACATGAATTGATGCTACTTACACTTTGGTGTAAATCGCTTAACAGTTGCTATGCTGATTTTCTCACAATTTCTGCAATAGCTCTATGTGAAGAATTAAGGCACGTATTTTCATCAAAATTCAGATTATTTTTGATATGAAATGACTTCAAGGTAGGTTTGGTTTGGTTTATTTTGTGTCGGCCGATTATGTACTCTAGGGATGTAGGCCCTGGGGGAAGTTCCCTTCGTGGGGGGTCGTTCTAAGGGAACCTAACTCGTATTTACGCAAGGTTCAAAGAAAACCACGAAAACTCCGGACGGTTAGGCCGACGGCCGCGATTGGGTTCGAACCCAGCACCTGCCGTCTACCAATTGAGAGGTTAGAACCTCTCGGCCACTGATGGGGGCCTCCGAGATAGGAACCTTATATGAATATCAGAAGAAAGAGATGAGTAAAATATAAAAAAAGCATTTGTAGTCAGATAAAAAGTAGGCTGTTTATCTATATATAATTTTATTTTTTATACATTACAAATAGTGCTTTCTTGAGTTTTATAGTTATGTATGAAGATGGTGAAACATGTACAGTTATTTTCTGGTGAGAATATGAATTATACATATAGACATAAACAATACAGTATTTTAATAATGACACAATTTTTACACAAATACTTTTGTTCTTTTTTACACAAATAATTTATGCTTTAATCAATAAAAAGTGTTTAAATGAAAGTATATTCCTTCTCCTTTAAACATCGAGGATATTTCATAACTTTGCACAATTTACAGATTTAAAAAATAATTACCTAAAAATATGATATAAGTTTATTTTACATGCAAATGATTATAAAGAAAAATATATATTAGACAAAAAACCTTTTTTGTAATCCTACAAAATTTAAATTTCTGAATTTTAAGTTTCTTCTTAAAAAAACAAAATTAAATAATGATAATAATGATAAAGATAATATTGAAAAAGAACACTAGGATATAAAATTTAAACAGGGAAAAAAATCTAGAATATATCTTTCTGTACAATCTATAAGATATAGTTTTTCCTTTACTCCTTTAGGAGCAGTGAAATAATATTAAATAAAATGTCCTTTTGTATAAAGTATAAAAAGAAAAAAAATAAAGAGAAATGGAAAATTGACATTAACAACACAACAAAATAATATTAAAACGTACAATTAAACATGTATTATGTGATGAAAAGTTTTTTATTTATTTAACAAAAACTAAAATAAACATCATAATTGCACAAATGTATGTAAGTTAAATTAATGTATATAATTTAGATTAATATATATATAATTATACTTCAGTAAAAATCACTAAATAATTATTTCATAGAAAATAAAAATTTGGCACATATAAGACATATTTTTAAAAAGTTAAAATAACACTTTCAAATAGTTGGCACTCATTTATTGGAAGTCACAATCTTTGGCAGCAATTAAATCAGAGTTTCCCTTCATAATTTGAGAAAAATATTTGGCACATTGTAAGACGTAATAACTCAGTGATGATTATAGCTAATAATTTTTATCATAACGTTGCTGTGTTTATTTTCTTTTAGTGTTTTCTTCTTTTTATGCTGATAAACATAATTACAAATCTTAAAAGTAATTTTTATGAAAAATTTAAAAAACATTAATTCAAGACTTTTCCACCAACATTGATTTGCGAGAAATTTATTTAATTAAAATTTCTACGTAAATTTTCCCCTCAACAAATAAAAAATTACACATAAAATGGATCTTTTTAATTGCTCATAATCGCGTGCAGTGTAAAATTAGAATTATTTCCATTTGTGTTATAATGTTTGTGTTTTAAACCGTATTCTTCCATAAACTTGTATGCATTTGTACTTTTTGTAACAATGTATGTTTATGTACTATGTAAAATTTTAATTTAATCAGTTTTGTGCCACCAAAAATCATTTTACTAATATTTCATTGGATATAAGAACAAAATATTTTTGGAATTTTAATGTAACAAATAAATTATTTTAAAATATATGTATACTCCGTTCTGTTACAAACTGAGACCTTCAGTGTTAGTAATGCATTTTTTTCCTGCATTTTTTTAATGTCTCGGTTAGATTTCAGCCTAACGTATAACACCCAATGCTTAGTAAGAAAAATTAGTAAACATTTTTTTTTGCCTTGAAGAGATAAAAGACTGCTTATATATGAAGTAAAACCCCAGATTTGTAGTGTGGCATTATTTCCAAATTATAAGTAGCATGCACTTATCGTTGATTTATTAAACTTTAAATAAATAAACAAATACATAATATAAAGGAGCAGATTTTTGGAATCATTTAAAATTAGCGGAAGCTCTGAAGTTTAAAGCATAAAGAATAAATATTTCTTCCCCATGAACTATTGCACAGAATATTGGTTTGACAAAGAATTGTAAAAATGTAACAAAAAAGTATTTCAAAAATAGATAGTAAAATGGTTCCAATACTAATTAAAAATATGTTAGAAGAGAATATTTAAAATGTGTCTGTAAGCATACCTTATAATGCATCAGAATTATTTGATTTTTTAAAATTTATGCATGTAAACAATCAATTAATTTATTCCGTGTATGTAAAAGCATATTGATATTGATATATAATAAAATCAGCATATTTATAACTTATTTTGTATGATTATAAATTTTATAATCTTATTTTTGTTTTAATGTTATATTAGTAAAATTATCACTATGTAAGAAAATTATGACAAAGAAAAATAATAACGGAGAAATTAGTCTTGAACTTAAATTAATGAAAGAACAGATCTGAAAATAGATATAAGCTTGTTTTATGAGATGTATTATGTAATTTAAACTTCTTCTGATCAAGGATATTCACTTTACAAAAAAATTTATCAGATATATTTTGTTCTTTTTTATATCTTTATTTCCGTGCAGCTTATATTTAATTATATCAATACTTTAAACACTATATTATTAAAAAATGAAATGAAGTAATTATTTCGAAGAATTTCTTCTTTGTATTCCATATTGGACAGTTGAATCTTATATATTCTTTGCGGAAATAAATATTTCGATAAAATTATACATTTTGCATTCCAGAAATCAATATTTAGTATTATTCATCCTTCGATAAAGCAAATAATATAATACACTGAAACACAACACATTGTCTTGCAGAAAATGTGTCCTGGGAAGATATACATTGTTAAAATTCATTTCATGAGCAGAGTAAAAACACTGATTGTGACCAAGTTTCTAATTTTGAGGAAACGTTTATCACTGTCTGTTCAGTGGATGATAGATAGCAAATAGTTTTTTTTTCTTTCACACACTGTTCCTCAAATGTTCAGGACAAAATTTGATGGCTCGTCCACTTTTCTCACTTTTGCAAGGAAAGCTGATCCTGGATCAATTTTAAAGCTCCTACGTCGAATTCTGGACCCAGGTATTGAAGAAAAAGGGCGGACTTCTTTGTAATTTTCCGGAAAATCTTTGTTTTCCGTTTCAGTTCCAAGATTTACCACTAGGAGGAACCTGTGGTAGCCTACGCCTCGTTCCATGACAATTATGTTTGGATCGAGGACATCCAAGCGCTGCGTGTTATCCAATGTGAGATGTTGACGAACATCGAGAAGATTGATGAAGTCAGATAGTCTTGCCGTTTGAGACTGGACATTTGTGGAGAAATGGTCAGGACTCAGTGGTAACCATGGGTTGGTCATGTTGTCAGTAAATCCTCCAGAGGAATTGTCAGATTTCCACTGCATGGGTGTTAGTTGTCCACCTCGATATACCTGCAAAGAAAGATTTAATATAAATAAAAATAGTGAAATTTCGTACATACGCATATTGCACCTTAATTAGCGACTTCCTATCGTGAGTTAACCGCAAATTGCGATAATCTATATCTAACATTTAAAGAGACAATTCACATTTTCTGTAATAATAATTATAATTTTAAAAACGCTTCGAATGGTGAATTCATTGCAAAACAATGTGCAATTTAAAGTAAATTTTGCAAAATATATTTATCAAAAATTTATTAAATCTTTTAGATTTTAAATCACAAGATTTTTCAGAAACACACCTTTTACATATAAACATTTGAATAAAAAATGTTATTTTATTTGAGAGGTGTAATGAAAATTTAAAAAATATATTATTGACATGTTTCGTTTCTATATATTAAGAACCATAATGATAATAAAATAAAAATAAAAATAAAAATCGTATCACAATACAAACGGCTCACGACAATGAGATGTAATTTACATCTCATTGTCGTGAGCCGTTTGTATTGACCGTGAAACGATTTGTATTTGTATTTTTATTTTATTATCGTCTGTCTGTTCGTCTGTCCGCATATAACAGTACAAAAGCTGCTGAATCGTTTGAAATATAAAATACATAATTTTTGCATACTTTTGTCGAATCATTTCAAATTTTATGAAAATTTGATGAATAGTTTAATTACAGGGACAATCAAAAATAGTCCATTACATTAAGGCTAATAAGAAAAAATAGCTTCAAGTGCATTTTAATGATGTTACACTTTTTCGAATATACTACAACTGATATGCATCTATGAAGTATTATATTAAAATGTACATTCTATACAATCTGTGGTGCAAGGAATAATTACTATTAATTTACAGGACCACAGAAAAGTATTTCATTCATAATTTTGTAGGGGAAAACATTGTTTGGGGCACGTTTTAATTGTACTGAACTATTTAAAATTTTATGAAATTGATATACGTTGCTGGGGTTTGCTACATGTCCTTCCTGTATAATAGAGACCATATATTACTTACAGGGACGCACAAGAGATTTCGTCTACTATATTGCATTCGAAGTGCTGTTTACTATAGCGCCAAGATACCGATAATTTTTAAAACTTCGTTAAAGTTCGAACGCATCTCGTTTGCTGCGCCTGACACGCAGTTTTTAACCTATCTTCTACAAAGTACCATGACGGTCTGATAATAAAAACTGAACGTCAAATTTATTTTAACTATTTTCCTTACTTTCCGAAAGAGCACTGAAGATAACCCATTTTTAAGCTTTGATTTTGTTTTATCTATGATGACCAATTATCTACATTATAAAAATACGATCGGGGGGGGGGGGTTGCACTCTCTCTAAGGGATCCTAACCCGTATTTAAGGTAAATTCAAAGAAAACCAGGGAAAAACCGGAAGATTTGACCGATGGGCTCGACTGGGTTCGAACCCAGCATCCATTTTCTACGAGCTATACGAGAATAGCCTCTCAGCCACTGGTGGGGATACCAATATTTTAGATTTAAATATTTTTTTCTATTATTATTTTATTTTTTACTAAACATTAATGTCCACTAATAACATTAAAATATGCAAATTCAAGTTTTTTGTTGATAATAATACTTTTTATTTGTGATTTACATAAAATGATTACAGGAAAGGATAGTAAAGTAAATCTTTTTACATAACGATATGTATCTTTTTATTTAAGTAAAATCTTAATAAAATAATAAAATAACATCTAATCATAGTCTTTTAATTTCGTAACCATGTATGTTTTCAATTATCTTTCACTATTTTGTACTAGCCACTGCACTCTTTCCTTCCCCCACTAAAAATAAAGATAAAAGGAAGTAAAACCCACAATATCTCTTATATTTAAAGAACACCTACACAAATTCGTATTTTAATCCTTACTTAAATTTCATTTCGGTATCATATAGAAAATATTATATGATTTTAATCCTTACTTAAATTTCATTTCGGTATCATATAGAAAATATTATATAATTTTATTACGTTACAATAAGGTTAAATGCAGCGGAAAATAAACCTTATGTAACATCTACTCGCAGTGCACTGTAGTTAATCCATTTATATAAATAGATATTCCAAAGAATATAGGACACAAAAGGTTGGTGGATTTATCATTCTTTCGGTATGTTTTTTTTAGTTATTTTAATTTATTTTTAAAGACTATTTGGTTTTAAGACTAAACGTATTGCATTTTATATCATTTTTTCAAGGTACATTTTCACCAATTTTCTCAATTTGAAACAAAACTACCATAAGAATTTAAAGAAATTTGAATAATTACTGGAATTTGAATTAATTTGAGTAATACTTAGTAAAGGTAGATGGAGAGGAACAAAATTTTATTGTTTAAAGACATAATAAAATGGGACAATAAATGATGTTGGAGCATGCAAACTTATTAATTTCTTTGAATTTAACATAGCTCTCAATACAGAAATATAATTGCTTTAAAATCGTTAAAATAGCATTTTTTAAATATTTAACGAACAAGAAAGAAGAAAACAGACAATACAATGTTAAAGAAATGTGAATGAATAATAACTTATCGTAACATGTATGGTGTGCAATTATTTTTTTTCATTTAGATGAAAACAAGAGTTTTTTGAAAAGAAATCATTGAAAAAATAAAGGGAATAAAAATAAAATAAAAATACTTGACATTGTTAGATCTAATACAGTGCTCAGCAAAAGTTTAGACAATGATCGATTACGCTTCTATTTTCAGAAGTATGTGCCGAATGTTTGTAATTCATCTGTCATATATTACTTGTGACTTATCCTTTATTCCCACACAATAAATTTTGAATTTCACTTTTACATAAAATATAATGACAAAAAAATAAAATTAACATTGTGGCAAAAGTATAGACAATTTGTGTATTTACAGAAAAATAACTACAAATTAAAATCGAGTCGCATTGTTTGCAGTTAGTGCAAGAATGTGACTTTTCATCGAAAAAACTATATGCTGCGTCACTTGGGACTCTATTTTGTACCAAACATGTTCAACAGCAGCTCGAACCTCATTAAAAGAAAATTATAGCAAAAATTTGAAAACATTACGACATATGATGTAACAAAAGTTTTCGATTGGGTCCGGATCAAAACTACACGCCGGCCAGTTGAGATCAATAGTATTTTTAGACTTAAACGAAGTTCTTCTTTTGTATGCAACATGAATTGATGCTAAAATCCATACTTTAGATCAGCAAAAGTTCCCCACATGACTAAAAATTAATCTCCAACGTATATACGTAGTCTTGTGTTGCTTGGCAACCAATGAATAACTTCACTGATACACGAGCATTAAAGCAAAGTGAGGACCAAATTATTTAAAAGTCACCTTCTTTTGTGGACTTAATAAAGTCCCAGGATCTTTACTTAAGTCATTCCAATAGTATGCCCACTTGTTTGTGCCATTCAAATTCCACATTTTTTTCGTTAGTGAATATCATAGCTTACCATTTGGGTCCTTATAACGTATGTTAGCAAGTTAATTGCATTCTCGCCAATTTATAGCGATATTTTAAAGCTGATTGTTTTATCATTTTCATGTAAATTGATTTACCTATTACTTTAATTCATCTACGAATCATTTCCGTCGACACAGAAAGTTCTGATTTACTTTTAATGTGATTAGCAATAATTACTTGTGTAAATGTCAGTTTCTGGATCCTTTTGTCGTCTCATTTTCTCGTCACAGAAGGTCTTCCAGATTATGTTTTGTTTTGATTAGACTATACCTCATAGACAGACCACTTTGGACGATTCAATGCTGCTGAAATTTCAGCAACAGTCTTCCCTTTCTATTTCATCTTTCCTTCTTCAATTACCTCATCTAATTGAATATTTTTAGCTCGCGGCATCTTCACTAACTGATGCTGTATCTATGTACAGTTAAATACTTCAGACATGTGACATCATAACTTGGAAATTTGCATTTTTCCATGAACAGTTGGCTAAAAATCAAAAAAGTGTCTAAACTTTTGCAATATGCAAATTTTACTTTTTTCAGTTAAATTAAATATTATCTTATATTATAACCATTATTTTATTCTACATTGTATAAAATATATTTGAAAATAAGTATAGCTATTTGTAAAACTCACGTGTTCGTATTTTTTATTTAAAGGTTAAAAAACACCAGTGTCTAAACTTTTGCTTAGCACTCCAATGGTACATGACAAATATGCAAAACTTTAAAAAAAAAAATAATTTCTTAGGCTATTTTATTTTCAGCACGATGCGATTCTAAGAAACTAGTTTCATTATTCAGTGCTTAGTTTTATGAAAGGTTTAAATGTTAGAGCTGCATTTGCAATTGTGAACAAATTGTTACACGATATTTTTCATCGTGCTTTTTTATTATACATAAAAAAGGAAAAGTTTTGTGTAAAAATATGCGTTAGACTACAATGAAACATAACTGGATTTGATTAATGCATTTTATATAAGCATACTATGTAACCATGTAATTTTCAATACCTGTAATTTTTACGCACTTTTTTAGATCGAAAATATTTGCCAATTTTTACTGTAACACTTTTTAGATCAAGCTCTACTTTTTTCACTGGTCCCACCAGTTTTTCATATGATATGTTATATTATACATTATTTAAAAAATAAATACCATCAATGTTTTTGAGACCCACTGTACATTAAAGTTTTTGGTGGCCAATTTTAAACTTCTGTATGTGCATCAATGAATCACATGAGGGCAATAAACAGCAATGTTTTTCTAGTATACTCTTTTTTGTATATTTTTTTGCATTACCGATTTCTGAGCATGTTTCCATGAATTTCTTCTAACGAACTGACATTCGTGGGAAATGTCTGGGCATATAAATATGCATGTGTATATGTGTGTGTGTGTATTTCATTGCTGCACGTTATATATTTAATAATATTAAATAATAATAAAATATATGTTATTACCTATATAATATAATAATGTAAAATTTTCAATACATCGGGGGTACTATAAGAAGAAATCTTCGATAAAAAAAAAGACATAAGAAAATACAATCCTCAGACAAGAAACTTTGAGATGGCCGAAAGTATATTCGATAATGGACAAAATAAAAAATGATCCCATCAAAACAGAATTTTAAGTCATTCTTATATTAAGAGAAATAGAAATTTGCAGAAAGAAAAGAAGTACCACTTTGAAAGGAAAGAGTCTGATCACATATCAAAAGCAGTCTTTAATTATAATACAAAAGGTAAAAAGAAACAGAAAAAATCCAGAAAACAGAATTTAGGCCGGAACAGACTTATAGCCTTAAACCGTGCTTGGGAAGGATGACGTTGAAAATTACGCATTTATATATGTATATATGTATGTTCAGATATTTCCCAGACCATCAATTCGTTAACAGTAGAAGAAATTCATGGAAACTTGTTCAGTAATGGATAAAGCAAAAAGTAGACAAAAAAATTGTATAATAGAGAAACATCGTTGACTATCTCCCTCAATGGATTCATTGATACACATACACAGGTTTAAAATTGGCCATCAAAAACTGTAATACACAATGTGTGCCAAAAACAATGACAGCGTATATTTTTAAAATATTATATAACTAGCTGACCCGCCCGGCGTTGCCCGGGTCCGTATTAACAATATTAAACGAACTTGAAATTTGTATGATTTTATCAATAACTGGAAGCATGCAGAAATGCATTGTCTGAAATACGTCGCAGCTGACTTTGTGAAAAATCGGTTTTAAAAACAACAACTAATATTAAGCTCTAGAAATACTTAAAATGAGCAATGAGAAACACGGGAGGGAACATGTATCCAACGATTGCGTTAGTTTCGTGTTAAAGTGTTGATATTTACCCGTAAAAATCACTGTTAAATCACGTAACTAATTATTTTTTTCGCATAGAAATCCCAAGTGAAAAATTTTGAATTTCAAACTAATTATATCATTCTTAAATCCGACTATACCGTGAATGAATCGATACGCGATGATAAAAGATTGGTATATAGTATTATAGTTTCAGAGCCATTTAACAAAAGTGTATATTTTTAATCAAAGCATGCGTAATGTTGACTCTGTGGACAAATTCCTAACCGTAAACTTTTGTACCATAACCATAATCTGTCTGTAACCTAACTGCGACTTAACATTACCCTACCGTAACTTAAATATAACATAAATGTAACCTAGCCGTCACTTTGAAATATCAATATAGAAGCATCATTTAAGATTTTGCTTGAAAAGTTAACATTCTTTCGTTAATGTCTTAAAATCGTCTGCACTCTGAAATCTATATTTTAGACTAATATTTGTTATTTAAGTTTTCGCGCATGATTTTAAAAGAATGTTTTCATAAATATATTTTATATATTGACATAGAGTTATTAATATGTTGTTAAATTAAAAACATATTTTCATCTACGTTATAAAGTATTAAAAAGTTCTGAAAAAAAAAGAAAGCTTTTAGTAATACAATTTTTAGTTCAAATCAAATGTTTTCAATATTTTATTTAATTTTATTTTGACATTTAAATTATTTCGAATTTATCAATTTCAATTATTTTAAAAGCAAACATTTTTTAAAAATAAATAATATAATAGAAAAAAGACCATTTTAAAAAATTACTATTTCTTCATAAAATACGCTTCAGCTGTTATTCAATTCTTTCAATTCGTCTTATTAATACAAAATCCCTTCCACATGCTTTTGTTTGGGACATTAATATTTGAGCGATAAATGGTTTAATATTGCAACTCTTTTTTCGGTTTACTTCACCACCACCTATCTTTTTCCTCCATGGTTTGCAACCGCTGTGATAAAAAATCATTATTTAAACTGACAGTTTGCCAGTCTATGAATTTTAAAGGTCTGTTCCAGCTTTTTAAATTATTTATGCGAAAATTTTATGCAACCAACCAACCATAACTAAATGAAGCGAAAAAAAAGAAGAAAAAAGGCGATTTTTTATGAGAGTGATCTTTGGAATTTAATTAATTACTCAGTTAATAAATAGAATTTCGAAATTCTGAAGCTCAGGTGCATCAGGAGAGATATTGGGCTACTCTCATAAAAATTTTGAGCTTCGTACGTCCCATAGATTTTGCTAGCCATCGCAGACACACACACACACACACACACACACACACACACACACACACACGCAGACAGAGCGATTTGTTATTTTATTAGTATAGATATAAAATATAGTATAAAATATAACATAATAATAATGATAATTATTATTATTATTATAAATAGGGCGTATAACTGATCTATAGTAAATGAAAAATACATATATAATATGACTACAGGCAGAAATATTAAAAAATTACTAAAAATAATTAAAACATATTTAAAAGTAAAGGTTTTCAATAGCCCTCTTTAGTGGTCGTAGAAAATCACAAACGTACAAAAACCACAACAATTAAAAACAATTAATTACAGTTTAACAAGGATAGAATAATCCGATGAAACTTGGCTGGTTTCTTTAACTGACTATTCAGGTATCAATTCAGTTATCCAACCCTCAAAGGAGATACGAGTAATATATACAGACCAATTAGAATTCATTATAGATCAGTTTGAACAGACGTCACTCATTAGCAAAAATCATTTGTTCAAGAACATTCTCGAGCATTCGATCTGTTCTAGAATGCTTTTTGGCATGAATTATCAGTTTCAAAGTGATCCTACACAACTCTTTTGAGCAATTTTCTAGTTTTAAAATTTTTAGTTTTCGGCCGATAACTACTATCGTTAAGCTTGTTAAAGATTAGGTTGATTATTTTTTGGAATAATTTTGGATTTTTTTTTAAGAAATCAATTCTGTTAATCGGTTCTTCTAAACATTTCAATTCATCGAATTCAACGGGCTTCATAGTTTTTAATACACAAATAATTGTTTTTCATTTTTTTCAAACTTTACATGAAGTGTATCATTTTACACTTTTATCATGTTTTGCTACCGGATAAATTTTACCTATTTAAAAAAAATGATAAATTAAAAGAATTAACTATTAAAAATTATCATTTGTTAAAGTGAATGCGTTAAATATTGAATTTTATTAAAACACTCACATATACATATCAAATAAATAAATTGAGCAAATTTTATGTTCATAATTATGATAAGATGCAGGATGTCCACAAAGATGTATGAAAATACACAAATGCTAATTTAAACCAATTTTCGATGTCTGTATGTGAGTTTGCAAAAGCTAAAAATCATATAGAAGGATCTCTTTTTAACTGTCATACAAAAAATGTGAAAGAAGATAATGACAGAAATTGAATTGAAAATATTTATAATTTAATTTACAAAGTTTGTTTAAATATGTCAATGCCACGTTTTATTATAAAATGTTCAAATTTTATACATAGCCTTACGGGGTACATTTTACTCATTAGGAAAATTTTTGTTAGAGCCCTATACACATATTTAAATTTTATATTTCTTCAAATTTGAATCTCTGAAAACTGAAATCGAATTTAAAAAATTGCCTGCCGCACATTATCCTAATTTATAATTTTATGACTTATGAAAATCATCAATAGTTAAAGAATAAAAGTTGAATTTTTTGGAACACCATGTATACTTCTAACATTGTACCATTATCCATACATGTATACGTGTATTTGTACTTGTAATAAAAGCTTGAAATTGTAGACACTTTATGGAACTCCTGAAATATTGTCGTTTCAGAGCAAGTATAGTATATCTAGAAATAATAAAAAATGAATTGTCATGGAAGACGATAGTATTCCGAGTGATGCCCGCCTTAAGCCCGAAATAAAAAAAATGTCGGAATTCTATATATACAGATAACTTGACCAATCGCGGCTGTCGGCATAACCGTTCAGAGTTTTCATGGTTATCTTTGAACCTTGCTTAAATACTGGTTAGGTTCCCTTAGAAAGACCCCCACGAAATAGATATTCCTCGTGTAGATAATCGGCCGACAAAAAATAAACCAAACCAGCTGACTCAACATAAAGAAAACGCGAAAAGCCGCAATTTAATAACTCGGGAAATACCGCTGATATTGCTCTGATTTTTTAAACACAATCTTATATCTGCTATCTAAGCTTATACTAAAATTTTTAGAACTCTACGTTTACTATATTTCGAGATCTGTACACCATTTTTAGGCCAGTAGCGATGGTATAAGTTTGTCATTTTCTTTCTCCTAAACGGCCTAGGCCTTTTTTAAAAATATTAATATATAATATAAATCTCTACCTTATGAAATGAATAAGACTTACATAGGTTCTAGAAAATTTCCTGTTTATTATATATTGGTCCTGAAAAATGGGACTATTTGAGACCGCGAGTTACATGTTATCCTATGGACTCACAGAAAAACAGCTGCGCTGCGGTCTCATGCAGTCAAAATTACAGTTAAAATATCTGAATATAAGGAATAAACATTTTTTAAATACACATATTGTTTATTGTGCGTTTTAAAATACATAACATACATATATTAAATCAAATTTCTATATATATCTTTCTTTTTTGTTATGAAGAATGTATTGCGTGTTTTAATAGTTCAAATTTCTGCATTTGTTTAAGAAATTACTTGGATTCATTTTTTTTTTAATTGGGGAAGTATTTTGTAATTATGCGTATTTTGTTTCATAGTTATTCATAATAAGGCTACATTTTTTAAGTAGAAAACATTTCACTTTTTTTTGGAAAAATTGCGATGATATGTAAAAATGTATCAATAGTAAAACAATATTACAAATTTTAAAAATGTAACTTATATTAAGGGAAAATTTTACCCTGTCACTAAAAACGTCATAACTATCCTTCAATCCAATTTCGTCTCCATAAAACACAGAAGCGGATCCTGTCAATGACATCAAAAGATAAAATGCTGCCATATGATACTTGCTGTCGATTCTTGAGGCCAATCTGAAAGTATCGGAACTGCCTAAATGCCACATTGGAACCGGCGAATGTCCTCTTATATCCGACATCTGTTTTAATGCTGTTATCTGGTCAGCCATCTCTCTTGAACTTCCTATTAGGATGGGATAATCTAATAAATCTACTTTTTTAAGCATTCTCCTGGCTTCGTGTTCACCAAGCTTTTCCGACATGTCTTGAGCAAATTTTGATGACACAATAAGGACACGTTTTGGCTGACGTTTAGTATTAATCCAAAGAAATGGCGGACTGTCTAACACTTTTCTCCATTGATGTATGATTTTTGGTATATCTCGAGCGTCTATCACGTGAATTTTGTCTAAATGTTTCATGTAAAAACCGTCGATACCATTATTAATCCAAAATGACATTGCTTTCTGGTACTCCTTTTGCACCAGTTCATTTGACCAGTTTAAAACATAATGTGCACCAAAAGTCCTTTGTATAAGTTCCCAGTCTTCTGGCGGTGGTCCTTCGGAATTTTCCATTTCGGGAGGCTCCTAAAAGAATAAAATTTGTATTAGAAACCAAATGTTAAAAAATAATAATTATTAAGTTATATTCATCATCAAATTTGAAAGCTTCTAGAAAAATCAGAACATTATTTAAAATTTTGGTCTAGCTTGAACCAAATTTTGGTGCTCAGTAGCTGCCACCATAAGCTGGTGAAATCTCGTACCAACATTTGGAACTTCCTATTTCAACATCTTTCCAACTACTATTAGAACTATACTACAATAGGAGCTCTAAATATTGGTTCGAGATTTCACAATCTTACAGTGGCAGCTATTAAGCACCAAAATTTGTTTCAAACTAGGACAAGACTTAACAATATACGATGAATGAAGCAAAGAATCTTACATACTTCTATCATTTATTATTTATGTAAATCACTTTACATATTTACCACAAAATTAATCAATTATCTAGAATATGGTATGCGTCATACCGAATAATGTAATTACGTTAGCATTTTTGAAATTACAGTTTTGATTCGCTGTTCAACTTTTTACTTTCTTCTATCTTTACAAGAAGAAAGTATTGGATTCATGAAAATTTTCGACCTCCGGTTTTCGACGGATTTACACGTTTTAGAAGGTCCTGAACACGTTTTGACTATTTTTAGAAAATGCCTGTCTGTGAGTCTGTGTGTCTGTCTGTAAGTCTGTCAGTCTGTCTGTGAGTCTGTCTGTCTGTATGTGACAAAAAATTTGTGGGCGCTCTATCTCAAGAACTAATGCTCGAAATTTAGTAAAATTTTGTATTCAGTTAGACCTTGATATGAATTAGTGCCTATTGGTTTTTGGTGAAAATTGGCCTGCAGGTGGCGCTGCTATACTACGTTTTTCATGATTTTCAAGATTGCTATATCTCAAGAACTAATGCACAGAATTTCACCAAACTTCGTATTCTGTGACCCCATGATATACATAGACGCTGATTACGTTTTGGTGTAAATTGGCCAGCAGGTGGCGCTGCTATGCGACGTTTTTCATTATTTTTATGATAGCTATATCTCAAGAACTAATGCACAGAATCTCACCAAACTTCAGATTCCGCGATACCTTGAGATGCATAGCCGCTGATAAGGTTTTGGTGTGAACTGCCCTATAGGTGGCGCTGCTATGCTACATTTTGCACGATTTTTGCGATAGCTATATCTCAAGAACTAATGCAGAGAACTTCATCAAATTTTAGTTTCTTTTACACTAGAATATATAACATAATTAGACGCTGATTACATTTTGGTATTAACCTTGCAACAGGTGGTGTAGCTATGCTGCATTTTGCACGATTTTTCCGATAACTATATCTCAACAACCAACGCACAGAATTTCATCAAACTTCAGATTTTGTTACAAAATGACATATGACATAATTACACGATGATTACATTTTGTTATAAATCCTTCAACTGATGGTGCTGCTGTGCTATATTTTACACGGTTTTTTTTAAACTAGCTATATCTCAAGAACTAATGTACAGAATTTCATCAAACTTCAGATTCTTTTACACCATAACATAATTAGACGTTTTTTTACGTTTTGGCATAAATTGTGCAAGATATGGTGTTGCTGTGCTACGTTTTGCAAATTTTTTGTTATAACTATACCTCAAGAACTAATGGACGAAATTCCATCAAGTTTCAGATTCTGTTAGGTCTTGATTAGAAAGATGCTTATTAGGTTTTAGTATAAATTAATCAACATGAGGCACTACTAAACTCATTTTCTCAGAATAATAATTAAATTTTGCGTTTTAGGCTTTTCGGATACCAGAATCTCATTAGGCTAGGTCAAATGTTCGAGGAAATTCGATAGTGGGTAACTTTGGGGTCACCACGTTTTTTCTTTTTTAAATATTAAAATGTACTTATGAGATAGAAGAAAGTTTCGGGATTGACACATCCAACTAGTTTTTATTCCCCCCAGCTATATTACCCACTTAAAAAAACTGTTACATTCTGCGTGCAATATTTTTCAGACTCGCTTTTGTTGTAAGAGATGTAAATTTGAATAAATCTGTATATTATGTGAAATATATTTCTAGAAATTTTCGCATGTCTTGCATTCCACAATACTTCAAATTTTATTTGCTTAAAAAAGCGCGCAGCTGACAGAATGAAAAATGTCCAAGCCGAGAAGCCCCACCAGTGGCCGAGAGATTCTGACCTCTCAACTGGTAGACGGCAGGTGCTGGGTTCGAACCCAATCGCGGCTGTTGGCCTAACCGTTCAGAGTTTTCGTGGTTTTCTTCGGACCTTGCGTAAATACGGGTTAGGCTTGCTTAGAACGACCCCCACGAAGGGTACTCCCCCCTGGTCCTATATCCCTAGCGTAGATAATCGGACGACAAAAATAAACCAAACCAAACCAAGCCGAGAACTGAATCCGGATAATCGGTCTAGAACACTAACGTTCTATCAACTGAACCACTTGGAACTATACCCAATTGAGTACTTCTCACTATGATGTCTTGGCAATGCTACAACCACAGCAGAATATGTAATATTTTTCTTTGAGCCAGCATATAAAAAATAAGACGTCATAATTATACCGAGATAATACTTTTGTTTATTAATATTCTTGTTTTTATGTGCATGCTTATAAGTTTATCACATCCTTAACCATTTTCGGTACGGAAGAATTCTGTTCGTAAAATGAGAAATTATTGACTGGCACGGGATTTTAAAAACAACTTTTTACGAAATTAAGAACTCCTTAATTCAAACTTTTATTGTAAAATTAAAATTTTAGTAAAATATTCTTGCCATTTACAAGTTTGGGAATAAAATTAGGCGTGCCTGGAGTGGGTAGAATGTACTGGAAAGGGTTTTTAGTCATGGACACGTTTATTATAGAAGTTTATCTATGGATATTCCCTTCGGATGATTGTCAAAAGAAATTTTAGTGTTGCAAAAATGTTGCGCTTCTTAAAATGTGACATTTCTTTAAAAAAATACATATGTATATATATATTAATATATATATATATATTATATCATGCCCACATATTTTAAGATATTAACTTACTTTAGATCTGTTTGCTGAGGCGTAAAAATGTTCATAACCAGGTATTCCTCTTTGCCAGTGCAGGGCCCAAGTATGCTGGTCACTGGTTACTACAGGATTGATGTCTAGAACCACTCTGATTCCTCTCGCATGACATTCCCTTATGAGGTTCCTGAAGTCGTCCATTCTTCCCAGATGAGGATCAGCACTTCTTAAGTCTATGATGTGCTCGAATTCTAGAGGGTAATCTAAAGCACTGAAGATGGAATTTAGGCGAATCGCTGTCATTCCCAAAGAAGATATATAGTCAAGTTTCTGTACAATACCCTATGAATAGAAAGCAACATCGCTATAAGACATGTAAATGGAATAAGATACAGGGTGTGCAGCAAGTAAGACCCTGATTTCAAAATTTAATTTCTCAAAAACAAAGATCGATAGAATTATGCGGTAACAGTTTGTTCATTAGGTAAGCTGTAAAAATCGTATACAGATGTTTCGAACCGTGAATATATTAAAAAAAATTCTGATTTTTAAAAGATTCTAAAGTGTTCTGATCTAAAACAATACTTGACTTGAAATTTTTCTTGTTTTAGATTGCTTACAGCAGATGATTTTTTCGGCTTTCAGTGAGGTATTTTTCCGATTTTTGGAATTATTTTTTTTATTTTGAAATTCTAAAAATTTAGTTTGAAAAATCGTTAAAATATGTCACTGTACGCCGAAAAACGCGTATTCTGCAAGCAATCTAAAACAAGAAAAGTGTCAAGTCACGTATTCTTTACAATTAGAACACAATCTTTTCAAAGTATTCCTCGTTCGGGACTTCTGTATAAGATTTTTACAGCTTACCAAATAAATAAATCGTTTACCACTTAATTCTATCGATCTCCGTTTTTCAGAAATTAAATTTTGAAATCAGGGTCTTTGCTGAACACACTGTACTTTAATATATAATAATATGCACTATTAAAATCCATCTGTATGTATGTTGTATGTATGTGACGCTATCTCCTCCGATCCTGGAAATGGAGAAACGTCGCGTTTGTTTTGAATTGAAGGGAAAAAACCCAGGGATCCCATTCACATCCCAAAATTCCAATTAGTTATTAAGTTATTAATTAAAAACGATAAAATTTGAATTACTTTGCCCCTCTATGTTAGCACAGGTCGAAAAAGAACCCTCCCAAAGTAGACCAACAATGAATAACAAAAGGAGAATATTTTTTATTTTTTCTCTTTTTTAAATTGCCATCCACGGGCTTTATAATAGAATAATAATTTTAAAAAATGAGATTTTTAAATATATAGTTCTTTTCTTGGACTAACGGTCTATTTTTTAAATAATTTTTTCGATTTTTTTACAAAACGTCACTTTTCAGTCCTTTTTTCAGAATTTTCAAGGAATGCATTTTTTGAATTCCAATACTGAAAATTGCAAGTAAATCTTTCAAAAAACAATGCTGGATCCTGAATTCTCATTTCGTTCTGAGACAGACAGTGTAATTTTTTTTTCGGTTTATATATATTTTTTAATTATTTTCTAAGGTTATTATTATACAGTTTCCACTAGTAAATATTTTATATCTCCTAAAGTTATCGCACTATCGACTTACTTTTTTTTAATGTATGTCTAAATATTGGCTAACTATTTGCAGAAGATAACATAATCTGTTACCCACCAGCCGATGAACGCTATATAGTGTTGACACTAGAAGATCTCTCCGCACTTAATTTAAGCTTTAAGAAGTCAGCATATTGATTATTATTAATGAAATCCACATATTCTGAACTCCCGCTAAACCTAGCTATGTTCAGTCATAGTTAGTTCGGAATAGTTGAACTCTACATTATATCCACTATCACACATCATTATATTTGGTCAAATCATATATGACGAATATGAAACTAGCTTTTTTTTTAATTATTATTTCTTCAAAAAATATCTATGAATACTAGAAAACATTATAATTATACAATTTATGATTTAGCTAGCGGCCTATGCCCGCTACGCTGGATTGTTTATCAAAACAGAATTTGAAGACTACGAAATATATCTGTAAATTGGGTGATGAATTTTAAAGTAATAATTTAAGAAAAAAAAAGCAGAAGTAAAACTCAAAAGTCCCCTGAAATATTTTGAATTCAGAACAGAAGGACCTCGCTTTTGGCAGGATGATAAAAACACTAACTATCTAAATATTGGCTAACTATTTGCAGAAGATAGAAAAAATCGGTTGGTTGGAAAATGTTAGATGAGCGATTAAGAATAAACATTTTATATCTCGCTGATTTTTTGGTATTTTCACTCAATTTTTTTTTTCATTCTTTATTTAAACATCATTTAAGACTAATTAAAAATTTAAAAGAATTGATTGAATGTCTTTAAAAAAAATAATTTCCATGGATGCGATAACGAAACGAAATAATTACAAGAAATCTATTGAAGAGTGTTTTTATCATCCTGCCAAAAGCGAGTTGCTTCTGTTCTGAATTCAAAATATTTCAGGGGACTTTTGAGTTTTACTTCTGCTTTTTTTAATTATTACTTTAAAAATCATCACCCAATTTACAGATATATTTCATATTCTTCAAATTTTCTTTTGATAAACAGACCAGCGTAGCGCGCATAGGCCGCTGGTTAAATCATAAATTGTATAATTATAATTCTTTCTAATATTCATAGATATTTTTTTCAATAAATAATAATTGCAAAAATAAGCTAGTTTCATATTCGTCATATATGATTTGACTAAATATATGTGTGTGGTGTGTGACAGTGCATATAATGTAGAGTCACACTAATCCAAACTAACTGTGACTGAATATAGCTAGGTTTAGGGATAATTCAGAATATGTGGATTTCATTAATAATAATCAATATGCTGATTTCTTAAGGCTTAAATTAAGTGCGGAGAGATCTTCTAGTGTCAGCAATATATAGCGTTGATCGGCTCGTGGTTAACAGATTCTGTTACTTCTAATAACTTAATTTAAAATTCACTGTTAATATATAACAGACTCAACAAATAACAAATATATTTTTAGTATCATGGCAATAAATATTTTTTTTCCACACATACATCTAAGCGAATGATGACAAAAAATCTAGTTACTTAGCAAATTCAGCAATCTTCGCCAGGAAAAAAATGTATTTATTTATTTATTAAGTGTCTGTAAATTAGTTATTTCTTGTGTTAAACAGTCATTAGAAACAATGCTATACAACTGTAACAAGTTGGAAATTGCACGTGAAGCGTAGCAAATTAGGTGCGTTCGTACGATAACGAAGTTTTAAAAATATTACTTTCATATGTCAATCTCATAAAATTGTAAATAGTGAATTACAATTAAAACGCTCATCAAACAATGCTCTTCCTATACCATTATATAATGTAATACTTTTGTGTGGCCTTGTAAATCAATAACAAATGTTCTTTGCACCACAAATTATGTATGATGTATATTATAATATGTACTTTATAGTTGCATATAAATTTTATTAAGTTCGTATGAGTGTAACACGATTAAAATGCATTTGAAACATTTTTCCCATTGACCGTAATGTAACGGAATACTTTTGAGTGTCCCTATAATTGATCTATAAATCCGATTTTCATAAAATTTGAAATAACTCGACAAAATTATGTAATAATTATGTAGTTTAAATTTCAAACGTATAGAATATATTTGAAACTTTTTCCTAATTGACCATAATGTAACTGAATACTTTTGATTGCGTTCTGTAATTGATCTATGCACACGATTATCAAAATATTTGAAATAACTCGACAGAATTATGTAATAATTGCGTATTATAAATTTCAAACGATTAAAATGCATTTGAAACTTTTTTCCCCATTGACCGTAATGTAATGGAATACTTTTGATTGCCCCTGTAATTGATCTATGCATCCGATTTTCATATAATTTGAAATAATTCGACAAAATTATGTAATAATTATGTATTTTAAATTTCAAACGTATAGAATATATTTGAAACTTTTTCCTAATTGACCATAATGTAATTGAATACTTTTGATTGCCCCTGTAATTGATCTATGCACACGACTATCAAAATATTTGAAATAACTCGACAGAATTATGTAATAATTGCGTATTTTAAATTTCAAACGATTAAAATGCATTTGAATTTTTTTTCCCCATTGACCGTAATGTAATGGAATACTTTTGATTGCCCCTGTAATTGATCTATGCATCCGATTTTCATAAAATTTGAAATGACTCGACAAAATTATGTAATAATTATGTATTTTAAATTTCAAACGATTCGGTTGGGTAGTTTTTACGTTGTTATATGCGGACGGACAGACGGACGGACAGACGGACGGACTGAACGACAACTATAGGTGCTACGTATTATATAATTACGAACGCACCTAAAAATGGAGCCATCATATAATGTACGTCGACCAGTTTTCATTCCAATTTGGCTTCAGGCGTTAACACCAGATTTAGGATCTATGGATGTCTCTATATAACTTCTTTGTAGAACAATAAATGAACATTTTATCACTGATGTTTTTTTTAATCTTTCCTGTTTTTAAGTTAAAAATACAGATATTTCTCCTGAACTCTGCTTGGAATAGGTAGATTTTCGAAATAATGGGACTTTGTTGTAGTTATAGCGAATAGCGTCTTCGGTATTTTTATCGATTGTGGAATACAGTTATGCTCAATATGATGCGTGATGGATTCCTTCTAATCAGTGCAAAGATGCTTTATGTAATTTCGTTGCGGAGAGGTGAGCAATAATACCAGCGTAAAAAGGGTTTCTCGAAAAGATTGGTGCTGAACAACTGCGGCTTTCTGATATATTTTCCCTTTCAAGTATAATGCCAGCAAAAGAAAAAAAACTTGACACTTAAATCTTAATCTTAATGTTCGTATGAGTTATTTTATTTTTCCAGTTTTATATAGAAGAGGCGGGAGAGAGTTTCTTTCGTGCGTTGGTTACGTGGCTTTTTGCAGCTTAACATGATTTAGAGTTCTCCCTTTATTTTTTTTAAATTTCTGGTAGGGATTTGAAAAAATGGATTCTTTTAAATTTTTTTCGCTACAAAGAAACTCGTTTGGTGGACATAATTGAAGTAAAAACTTACAATTGTTGAATAACCTCGTGCTTTGATTTTATTACTGCAAATGTTTCTGTAGATCGTAAAGTTTTAGATTAATAAGTATCAGCGCAAACAATCTATGTCCTAAAAATGGCAAGGCCGATTTACCACATGGCAGTATACTAAAATAAAAAATCAGTTAAAAAAGACCGAGAAAGAGTTCAGCTAGATTTGATGTATATATTTTTAATTGACGTACTGTTAATATCCACTCTATCAACCGCAGAAATAAAAAAAATTATCATATCAATAAAGACCATTTGTCACAAAACTTTACATTTTTCAATGAATGCCAAGATTTGATTTGATTATTTATTTATTTATTTATTTATTCTCTGGGACTGTACATAAAAATTTCTTGATAAAACCAGATACCTCCCCCTGTGATATTGTATACAGGTAAGATCAGTGTTCTCGCTGTCGCTCGCCAATGCGCCAAATTGCGACTAAATTATTCATATGGCGAATAAACAAGCCATTAAATTCGCCAAATTGCTAGTGCTCGATTTTTTTTTTTACTTTTTAGTTTTTCATACGTATCCATATATATACATATATTTATTTAATCTATAACACATTTTTTATATTTGTAGTTGATAGTTGAAATTAGATTAATTACAATCGCTATCACAGTTACAGATACGTAGGTTATTTTAGAACATATTGAAAAAAGGGGGTACATTAAAGGATTAAAGGTAATTTTTTGTGATACACGGCGAATATATTTGGCTAATACTTTTTTCATTTGGCGAATGTTTTTAATTTTTAATTAGTGAAATTACTAATGTTGGTCAAATGTCAGCGAGAACACTGGGTAGGATATCACACGCCACTTTAAAGAAAATAATTTTAATAATAAGACTGTTTCATCTATTTGATATATTGTTTGTCTAAATGTAAATGAGACTAATTATAAACGTATAATAAAAATTCATTAAAGTGATCACGTTGCCCATCATTCCAAGACTATTGTAATCATATACAACAACAATAAAAACAAGTGTTAAGCAGAATAAAATGAATAAAATTGCCTATTATTCTACCGAAATGAAATGTAGTAACTCACTTCAAAGTCACCGTATCCATCTGAATCTGTGTCTTTGAATGAAGCTGGAAATATTTCGTAAAATGTGGCATTTTTGTGCCATCTCCTGTCTTCCATGCTCGTGTGATGTGCAAGGTGATCGGGCATGAAAATCTTGATGAACATGAGTGAGAAAACGAGCATGAGAGCAAAGGCGATTGTTGAGAGTATAAGTACCCTATAAACTATTGGCAAAGGACCGAAGAATTCATAACAAATCCCAGGGTTCGGATTCAATATTCTGTCAATGCGACGGTAATGGGCTATTGCAGCTTTAAACCTAAAAGAATTATATACATTATTTCCAGATTTTGCATACATTATATATATACATTATTAAAACAATCCAATATATAAAGACAGTCCAGAAAATAAGACCCTGATTTCAAAATGGAATTTCTCAAAAGCGAAAATCGATAGAATAAATTGATAAACGGTTTGTTTTTAACGCACTAAGTTCCGAACTATGAATATTTTAAAAAGATTGTGTTCTGGTTTCAGCAAAGAATGCTGTATTTGATATTTTTCTAGCTTTAGATTGGTTGCAGGGAACGACGTTTTTGGCGTACAATGCCATATTTCAAGGATTTTCATAAATAATTTTTTTAGTCTTTCAAAATAAAAAATTTTAATTCCAAATATTGTTAAAATATGGCACTGTACGCCAAAAGACTCGTTCTTTATAATCAATCTACAACAGGAAGAATGTCAAGTCAAGGACTCTTTGAGCAACACAATCTTTTCAAAATATTCACTGTCTGAATTTTTTTTTACAGCTTACCTAATAAACAAACCGTTACCGCATAATTCTATCGATCTTCGTTATTGCAAAATTACATTTTGTAATCAAAGACTTATTTGCTGAACACCCGGTACATACTTAAAAAACAATATATGCATTATTAAGGTATCCAAACACCTTTCAAATGTAATTTTCAATCAAAATATCAAAGATTTTTTTTATGAAATAATATTAAAATCGCCTGTTTTATCTGTTGAATTCTGCTTTAACCGTGTCAGTATCTTAATTATAACCAAAATGACGGCCGTGTAAAGTTTCAGGTATTGCAGCTTTTGAACTGCTTAAAAGTTCATTTTAGCTTTTTCTCAAAAAGAAGTTTTTTCGATTTTAACTGTATGCAAAACATCCTGAAGCAAAAAATTATGAATGAAATGCCACGAAATTGTCCGTGCTCCTTTTACAAAGGTCTTTTGAAGGAATAGACTACATTCATGGTAATATATTATGTAGTTTTATACTTACAGTGGTATATAATTGACAAACTTCAGACAAATTTTGCTATTACTTACCCATCATACGTAGTATAGGGTAAATCTTGCAATCGTTTTGAAAATCGAAAAAAAAAATTTGACGGATTTACACGTTTTAGATAGTGGGGATTCCGAAAAACATATTTTTAGAAAAAAAATTTTGCCGTCCGTCTGTCTGTCTGTCTGTCTGTCTGTCTGTCAGTCTGTCTGTCTGTAAACGCTCTATCTTCCGAAAAAATTGAGATAGAGACTTGAAATTTTGTATGTAGTTGGTATGTAAGAATGGGACGAACCCTATTTAATATCAGCAACCTCGATTAACCGGAACTATTTTTTTCGGACTCTCGAAAAATTCGTTCTGATGAAAGGTACATAAAAATTTTCGAATTTTTTTGTTCTAAGGAATGGACGTAAAAGGCAATAAAATAACACACATTTTGCATATAGAACGAAGTCGATCGGATTTTTAGTTGCTGAGATATTTGTAATCTTGTTTTCCCCATTCTTCGATTTTTCATGACCCTGTATTTCATTCAAATTTCAATTCAGAGGTATATTTTAATTGGAAATGAGACACTTAATCCGACGCAGTTAGTTGTTAGTTAATAGAAATATTATTATTGGAGTTATAAGTATGTTTCTTTTACGCAGTTCGGTACTATTTGAGTAGTTTGGCGTTTTATATAATTTTTCGAAATTGGTACATCAACAGTTCTTTAATATAGCATTACTATGTATATTAACAATATTTAAATTTTGTTTATGAATTGCAATGCATTGTATAAATAGTTTCACATGTTTTACTTTCATATACATATCCATGATGGGTAAGTATTACGGTGGCCCCCAACGACTAGTTTTCTTTACATTAGTACTTTAACTGCAGTATCATCCGAGATAGAGATGCGATTATAATGTGTGTTTTCTAACTCTTGGAGAAAGTTATTCTGTTTAATATGCAATTTATAAAATGTCAATACATCGGTTTATTTTTGAGTTTTCACGTTTTCCAGAAATACCAATTTTTCACATAATTTTCACTATTTTTGTCTTAAAAAATAATTTCTGGATAATTGCGAAAAAATTTATATATTTTTTTCAAAGTTTTAAGGTAAATGTAATTATAAAAAATGGCAGGGCTCCCAAATGGTCCACTAACTGAACATCAATATTTTCTTAGGGAGATTTTCATGCTATATTTTTCTTGCAAATTGCGCAAAAAACGCCTTTGGAGTTTAATTTTAGCACAAATTCTGTTGAAACGTACTTCGAAATTTTCTGTTAAAAATATTGGTGTTCAGTTTGCGGACCACTTGGGAGCCTTGAAATGATAACAATAGAAATTTTCAAAAAACTAAAAACATTATTTCTGAAGGTGTGCGGATTGTTTAAAATTGCTAGGACTTTCAAAAGAAAGTAGTCACTCTTTCTCACTTCATAGTGTCCGTTATGCATATTGTTTGAACTCTTCCATGATATGCTCTTGCTTTCCATTTTCCTACTGACTAATCCTTCAGCTTATTCCCTTTCCCACCTTTTCATTTCAGTCGTGCAGCTGCTCTAAAAAGTAGATGCACGTCTTCTTTTCGCCTGACAATTAAAGACTCATGTGTTTTAAAAGACCAAGTGAATTTAAGTTATTATGGTGTATTTAAAAAGTTTTTATCTCTTCGTTTTGGACATTACGGTACTAATCTTGTTATCCCGTCGACCAATTTCGCCAAATTATACAAATCATCAAACTAATAGCCAAATCATCGATATTGACATAGTTTTTTATTTTAAATAACGAAAAAACAAATAATTAGTAGAATATTAATAAAAATATGAATAAAAAGTCGAAATAAAAATCACTTAATGACATTTTAAACACATGAATCGTATTTAATGTCATTGAATGTGACATTAACGATCATCCGTTATTGGCATTTAATCTTACAATTTGGCGATAATTTTTTGGTACACAGGATAACCTAGTAGTACCGATATTACAATTGAAAAACTTTAAATTTTTACTTGTGTTCTTCATACGGTAACAGCATTTTTAATTTATTCTTTATATGTCCACCTGTTCTTTGAAAATCATTAAAATAAACTTTGTACTAAACACACAATAATTTCCTAAAACTATTTCATGTAATAAGCTTACCTGCTGCATTGAAATATATCTCTACCTTCGATGAGCATTTCTTTCATTTCTTGTACTAGCTGGCGATCTGCTAGATGGCGTTCTGTGTCTGGTCCGATATAAGGTGGTGAGACAACCACCCCGCCCTCAGCATTGATTTGTCCATCGGGACAGGGATGGTGCCTGTTGGATTCGAGAGCAACATACTTGTTGGGAAATGTTGCGCAAGAGAGCCTAGCTTTGGAATGGAGATCTTCCAAAGTTGGCAAAGCAGAACTGGGTAAGGTCATGATGACTGTCACGTTAACTTGTTAATTTTCTTTCATCTTTTTAGTCATGTTTCAATGGTACGTGGAGGAAAGTCATCTTCTAAAAAAAGAAAAAAAATAAGTATAAAGATGGATATTTGTAAGATGGTATTTAAGATATGTTCTATGACATCTTAAAATAAAATATTAAGTCACATAATTAGCATTTATAATTACTTAAAAGGTGATACAAATACATATTATTACTTAAAAGGTGATACAAACACACATATTATTCAATATAACCTGAGATCTTTCAAACGCGCACTCGTTTATTTTGAAAGGGACAAAATGGCTGACTAGAATAGAAAACATTTAAAAAAACAACTAAATACTACGCATACGCAAGTGAAATTCAGTCGATTGCTCTACAAAGGGCATACTATATGTATCTATATTCTACTATATATAAAAATATTGTTTATATATTTTGGAGTTCTTGAAATACCCAAGATCTTATACAAAATCGCGGGAATATTGCAAGAAATGACATCAATAAAAACAGTATCGCCTCGGAGTAAAAATTCAATAGATTCGCGGATTAGTGAAGACAATGAAGTGCATTAATAAAAGGAAGAAAAATCCATCACGAAACTAGTTTTGCAATATAGTGTTTTGACTCTACCAATTAGCATATTGAAAAGCAATTGATCAGTCAACTCATATCTTCATCGAAATAACCTGCAGGACCCGATTTATCGGTGTATCAGTAGGTTTACAATTTTGTTTTACTTCACCCAAAGAGATGAATTCATGGAGCACTAAAATCAAACTGTACAATGATAAACATATCAGTCAAACCAATAAACTCGGGTTGCAGATGCTTTTCCATCATGATATGATTTCTCAGACTAGTTGCATTTGAATATGAGAATCGAGTTTTTGTTAGTCTCGGAATTTTAATCATCAACTCGATGAGGTGATGGTTTGTGCAGCCTCATACCAAGTCGGCATTTTTGCCGATACCACCGAGGCTAGCACAGGGAAGTAAATACGGGCTTTCGATTGGTTGAATAATTTAAAGAGCAATTGCTGCTTATAAATAAACCATTCTGAAGGTGGATGTACATATTAGGGGCGTATATGGGTATATCATGTTAAAATAATAATCGGAAAAAAATGACAATTTTTTAAAGTAATATACAGCAATTCGGTTTGTAAGTATTGCATAATTGAAGCCATAATAAGGGAATGTGATAACTATATGTAAATAAATTGTTCTGAATATGGATGTACGTATTAGGGGCATATGTGTGAATATTATATTAAAATAACTAAGAAGAAATTCTAATTTTATTTTATTCATTTTTTAAAGTAATACAAAATATTTGAGAAATATCAACATTAACTTCTTTAATTCTAAATTCCAAAAAATGTTTTTTTTCATCTATTAATAAATATGTAAAATCAGAAGTACATCAATCAAAATCCCTCTTTTAAAAGGTTTTCAAACAAAAACTGGAGATTAAATAATCATAAACTAAAAAATGAACCAAAACAAGATGCTCTTTAAAACATTCAACCAATCAGATGACCGTATTTTCTTTTCTATGCTAGCCTCGGTGGAATCGGCAAAAATGCTACCAGTGGATAATGATGTCAGAGTTCAGTTCTCTTTTCAAAACAAATAGCGAAGGTTTCGTCTATGAACTAAATCCATTTACCATGCAATACGGTGGAAAATTTCAGCATTTCTGTTTAGATACTTTTCCCTAAGAAATATCTTCAAACTGTGGTATTATCAGAAAATGTTCAGCTAAACAAATGACTTATCTATTAAGCTTGGTTAATTAAACAAATTGTTCCAGGATTACTTTTGCCAAAGCGATAACGTCAAAATAAATAAATAAAAATAAAATAAAATAAAATAAAAAGCCAAGACACATTTTAAAATATTTTTTATTTATTGACTAAAAATTTCAATTTCTTTCGATGATTAACCGTATTATTAGTAAACAAAATCATATGCTGAAACTTCTCATAATTTAAATTTTTAATTTATTAATTAATTGGGGTAGTTTGAAATCGTTAAGACTCAAAATTTTATTAGTAGAATTTCATTTTTTTACATTGAAATTAGCAGAGATATCTAAATTTTAATTTTGAATTAGCATTTTTAAAATATCAATTTTTTCTTAAATAAAACTATTTAAAGGAAAAATTAAGAAAAAAATGCTGTAATTTATTTAAAAATATATCATACTTTCAAAAGTATTTTTTTTTAATTAACTCAATCGAAATTAAAATAAAACAATAAAAAAAAGACATTTTCCAAGTTTGAAGCATTTATGTATAACGGTTCTTGAGTTATAACAAGTTAAATATGAAAAATCGTGAAAAAACCAATCATGAAGAGAAACGTATTTTACTAGGAATTCATTTCCATGACAATCATTGTTTGAAAGCTAGATTTTGAAAACAAAGAAAAACGAAAAAAAAAATTTCTTCTTCCAATTAGGATAGAAACATGATTTAAACATCATTAAAATAATTAAAAAAACAGAGAAATTTTGAATGGAATAAATACTTTTCTAGAAAATTTGAATTTTTTGTGTCCCGGACCCTCTTAATATAAATTTAGCTGTGGAATGCTCATTAAAAGAACTTCATGAAAATGTCTTTGCTCGCTTCCTTTAAAAATCTGTATTAATTTCTTATCATACGAGGGAAAATACTGTGAAAATTATACAAATGTTGGCAAAAAAGAAGCTGCTCATTTTCTAAGGAAGCTGAAGTCTGAAGTAGATGATAATCTAAATGGTAATGCCAATCTTATGAGTTGACATTGACATTGACAGTCCACCGAAGTGGAGATTGCTTTGAAGCTTTCGCTCGAATGATCCTTTATTTCTACACAGAAAAAAATACATAACATGTATTATTTTGTACAAATTCGTGAACATACAAGGACGAGATAGCACAAAGAAATGTTACAACACAAGAGAAGTAAGACCGCGAGCTCCACACAAAGAGTGTGGGCAATGGAGCCAGTGGGATTCGAACTCACAATCTCCTACGCTCGCAAGCGATTAGCAGCGTGGTGTCTGGACCACTCGGAGAAGTTGAAACAATCCGAAATCGCTTCTAGGCCTTTTGGCTAAGATCAAAGTGTAGTATCACAATCCGAAGAAACAAGGTTTATTTTTAACCATATAACCTATTTAACCATAACTTGGTAAACTATACTAATTGCTATCAATGGGAGCCAGTAGTTGCAGCCACTGCGTGTTAAATAGTCGGGGCATGCTTGAGCTCTGGCTTGTCTTCTACTTGAAAATCAAAACATAGTAACATATTAATGTAATGTCAATCGATCTTTTTTTTATAAAATTTTTATTAATTATTTTCGAACCGCAATTAAAAATGTTTGAACCAATTTCTTTTGTTGTTGCAATTGGATACGTATGATAATTGAAATTTGCAAAAAATATAAATTAAATGTATATTTTGTCGTGTATAAATAATTGTTTAGCTACGAAATCTTGCTTGTTTAAATATGTAATGACAAGCACAATAATAATAATAACCAAAAATTAAATAAATATAAAAATACAAAAAAATTGTCTATAAACCAGGATATTTTGTTGTTATTTAAAATTAATTATAGTTATTTTTATGCCTAATCTATTATTTAAAAAAATAAATAAATTTTCGTTCCGAAAAATAAGTGTGAGCGGGATTCAAACTCGCATAGAACAATCTTAAATCCAGTATGTTACTGACCATACTACAGAGCCGCTTGCAAATGAAAGAAATCTACTCGATTATAAACTGTAAAGCTGTTTAGATTCGATCTCAGTTTTTGAGCAGATGACAAACCAGAGCTCAAATACACATGCATCAACTTTGTAAATCTCAGTTGCTGTAACGACCGTTCCCTATTATCAATCTCTTAATAGTTCAGTTTTCTTATATTGTTAAAATTTTGAAACGTTTGCTGCATTGTCACTGCACCGCTTTTATAGAATACTAGCTGACCCGCCCGGCGTTGCCCGGGTCCGTTATAATAATGTTAAACGAACTTGAAATTTTTATGATTTTATCTTCAACTCAAAATATGTGTTAATACACTGTTAAGAATTTGACCCTTTTGCTGCATCGTCACTCCACCGCTTTTATAGGAAATGATTACTTCAGCCTATTTTGGAGCATTGTCATAGGTCAAAAGAGATATATTCTATAAAAGCGGGGGAGTGATGATACAGCAAAAGGGTCAAATTTTTTACAGTGTACATTATATTAAATACGTGCCCCCTGACTGTGTCCAAAATTGGTTTTTTAAAAAACTAATATTTAGCTGCAAAAATACCTAAAATGACTGCAATGGGAAATGCAGGAGGGAATATGTGTCCAACGATTTCGTGTTAATATTTATCCTTAAAATTACTGTTAAGTGACTTAACTAAATACTTTTTTCACATAGATATCCCAAGTGAAATATTTTGAATTTCAAACTAATTATATATCACTCTTAAATCTGACTATACCGTGAATAAAATCGATTCTCGATGATTCGCTAAAAGGTTAGTATATATTATTATAAATTCAGAGCCATTAAAAATAGGTGTATATTTTTTATCAAACATGCGTAATGTTCATTCTATGAACAAAATCCTAACCGTAACCTAATTGTATCGGAATCATAACTTGTCTGTAACTTAGCTGTATCTTAACAGTAACCTAACTGCAAGTTAAATATACCATAAATGTAACTTGGCCGTCACCTAATCATAACCTACCCATAATCTAACCACAACCTAACCGCAAATTAACCTTAACCTAACTGTAACTTCACCATGACCTAACTGTAACCTAACCGGAAAATAAAATAACAAAAGGGTCACCGGAACGTAATTGCAACCTAACTGTTATCTAACCGTAACCTAGTTCTAATTTAACATTAACTATAAACAAAATATTTTAACCATCTCGCGCTAAGTACTTAGTTTCACTTTCCACCGCTACGGAGCGCATTATGTTTTGTAGAACATCCGAATTTTAGGTTCGGATTGGATTCATGTTCATGGAAATTATTTTGTCTTCTTCGGATACGGTTATGATTGTGTGGAATATTAGTGTTCAGTTTAGATTCGGTTCAATTCAGATTTCGTGGGGGTTTTTTTTCCCTTCAAATGGGATTTTTAAGTTCGGGTCGGATTGTACTTATATGGAAATTATTTTACCTATTTCCAATGAGGTTATACTTCACTGAAATATTTTTGTTAGGTTCAGATTAAGTTTGGTTCAAATTTCGGGATTTTTTTTTCTTTTTTTTACAAATTTTTTGGTTTGGAATGGGGATTATGTCTATGGAAATTATATTGTCTTGTTCGTATCTGGTTATAGTTATTTGGACTATTTTCGGCGGATTCAGATTTGGTTCGATTCAGATTTCAGGTATTTTTTTTTAAATTGATTTTTAAGGTTCTGGTTGGATTCATGTCCAGGGAAATTATTTTGTCTTGCTCGGATCGGGTTTTGGTTCTTTGGAATATTTTTTTCGGGTTCAGATGTCGTTCAATTCAGATTTCGGCTTTTTAATGGAATTTTTAGGTTCAGGTTGGGTTGCACATCAACGGAAATTATTCTGCATTGTTCGAATAAGGATATGCTTCTCTGGAATATTTTTGTCAGATTCAGATTTAGTTCATTTTTTAGGTTCGGATTGGGTTCATGTTCATGGAAATTTTTTTGTCTTGTTCAGGTCCGGGTATGGTTCTGTGGAATATTTTTGTCGATTCAAATTTCAGGTATTTTTTTCAAATGGAATTTTAGGTTCCGATCGGTTTCATGTCCACGAAAATTATTTTCTCTTATTCGAATCCGGTTATGGTTCTTTCGAATATTTTGATCGGATTCAGATGTAGTTTGCATAAAACTTCAGGCTTTTTTTTCAAATGGAATTTTTTAGGTTCGAGTCAGGTTTATGTTCATGGAAGTTTTTTTGTCTTGCTCTTATCAGGTTATAGTTCTTTGGAATATTTTTATCGATTTCAGGTTTCGTTCTGGTCATTTTTTGGGTTTTTTCAGAGAAAAATTTTAGGTTCGGGTCGGGTTGCATATACACGAACATTATTTTTCTTTGATCGAATTGGGGTATGCTTCATTTGAATATTTTTGTGGGATTCAGATTTGATTCGGGTCAAATATCAAATCCATAGTTTTTTTTCAAATGGAATTTTTAGGTTCGGGTCGCGTTTATGCTCATGAAATTTTTGTCTTGCTTGGATCGGAGTATAGTCTGTTTTTTTCTGGTTGGGATCGGGTTATGTGTAAATACGCCTAAACATTATGTTTTGCTACTATTCTTTTAGTGACTATTTTTTATATATAATTTATTTTGCTATTTGATAATTTATTACTGTGTATGAATCGTCTGCCTATTCGAAAAATTGTACGTCAAAGAGCCATTTCATTTTTGTTTTAAAAACAAATTAAAGTCTTAATAAAATTTTAACTTAAATAAATGCATTCAAATTTAATCAATGATTTAAAAAAACTGCTAAAAAAGCCTCATATATACATATACATATATTAACTGCAACATAGCCAACCACAAATACATTCTAATGTACGAAGTACCAACGATCTGACGTAATAGCTATGTTCAAAAATCCTAAGTTAAACTGACATTTTGCCAGTCTATGAATTTTAAAGGTCTTTGGGAAAAAAACAGTCACTTTTGAAATGTCAAAATCTCAAATTGGTTTCTTTCATAGAGTAAAAAGAAATTAATAGAGTGGAGGTATTATCTCTGGAGATTATGCTTAAGATGTAACCCTACATTATTTTCAAATGGAATTTTTGAGGTACAATTAAGTACCAACAAAAGCACGTGCTTTGACACGCCTATCAATTGGAGAAATTTTAAAATGAAGGGCCAAAATCACAGTCAAGTGAAATCCAGCCACCCCATCGGTCGAGTGGTAAGGGTGAAAATCACGAACTTGTTTCTCCATTTGAAAAAGGTGAGGGGGAAAGTATTTTTTAAGCGATTGTTACCGTCTGTTCTTATTTAAGATAAACCATCGAAATTAACTCAATTAAGATATTTTGATGCCATTTTATAAAATGAGAGTGAAAAATTTAGATTATAAATGAAAAGAGATAAGATTTACTTCAAAACTGCCGCTACGATTTTTTCTCGGAAAAAGGAGTATGACAACATTTACCCAACTGCTAAGAGATTGTTCCCTGAAAAGGACGCGGCTCAATGACCAATGAGGTGTTTGGATTTCACCGGACTGTGATTTTGGCTCTCCATTTTAAAATTTCGCTATCAATTGAAACAGGTTTAAACCTGTATTTTTTTTTCTTTCGTTTTTAAAAAAAGAACTAATTTATCGCTTCACCGGTAAAAATTTATTAATTATTTTATCATATGTGTTTTAAATATCAATATAGAAAATTATTTTAACGTTTTGCTTGAAAATATAACATTATTTTGTTAGTACATTAAAATCGTCTGCAGTCAGAAATTTATATTTTAGATTAATATTTATTACTTAAGTTTTCATACATGATTTTAAAAGAATGTTTTCATCATTATATTTTAAATATTTATTTACATGCAATTATTAAGTCATAAACATTTTTCATCTACGTTATAAAGTATTGAAAATTACATTAATGAAGGAAACTTTTAGTTATACAATTTTTAATTCGTATTAAATGTTTTCAATATCTTATTTAATTTTAATTTGATATTTAATTATTGCTAATTTTCCAATTTCCTTCATTTTAAAAGCGAATATTTATTCTAATAAATAATAATAGAACGAAGACCATTTTAAAAATTTGCTATTTCCTCTTGAAATATGCTTCAACTGTAATTCATTTCTTTCAATTCGTCTTATAATACAAAATCTCTTCCACGTCCTTTTGTTTGCCACATTAAATTTGAGCGATAAATGGTTTCATATCGCAAACCTTTTTTGAGCTTACTTCACCTCCACTTATCTTATTCCTCCATGGGTTTCTTTAATTCTGTCTCAGCTTTCTTATTACTTCTGCGAAAATTTTTACACAACCAACCAACCGTAAACAAATGAAAGAGAAAAAAATTGGGAAAAAGATGATTTTTTATGAGAGTGACCACTTGATTTTAATTAATTACTCAGTTAATAATTGGAATTTTGAAATTCTGAAGCTCAGGTGCATCAGGAGAGATATTGGGCTACTCTCAAAAAAATTTTGAGCTTTGTACGTGCTGTAGATTTTGCTAGCCATCGCAGACACACACACAGACACACACACAGACAGAGCGTTTTGTTCTTTTATTAGTATAGATTTCTATTTTTGACCAATGAGAATGCTCCACAAAACAGTAAAGTAATCATTTTCTATAAAAGAGGTGAAGTGACAACGCAGCAAAAGTTTAAAATATTTAACATTGTATACAACACCGAAATTAAATTAGGAGCTAATGACATATGATAGTTAGAAATGCATTTATTTTAACAGCTTGTTGTTAAAACGGGTTTTGAGAGATCGAGTTTAATATGCACAACGTTTCATATATTTATATAAAACTTTTATAGTATAAAAGTCCAATTTTAATCCTATCTGCATCAGCTAGAAAATAAAGCTTTTGTCAAAATATTTAAAATATCTGATCGAAACGATTTTTTTTTTTTTTTTTTTTTTTTTTCTATGAGAAACGTTAATTTTCAATCGAAGCTTAAAAATAAGAATTTGTTGTAAGCATATTAATCATTTAAGTGAAAGATATTTGAAATTAAACTGCATATTTAAATACTTATTTTAATTTGGAATTCAAAGTTTTAGCAAATTTTTTCATTTAAAATTGTTATTAACAAATATTAAACGCTTCATATGAGTTATTCGTAGTTTTGATTTTGAGGTATTTGAAGTGAATGAACCCACGTTAGAGTACTACGAAGAACCAATATTACCAGTGCATTACTTTTATCAAATTCAGAATTCTTGATTGGCACCACTTTTTTAGCTCACAGGCTATCATAGCCTGAGAGCTTATGTGCCCGTCCGTTCTGTATGTATGTGCGTATGTGCGTAACGCGATAACTCATTATAAAAATATCGGATCCACTTGAAATTTTGTATATAGGTATATCCTGATAAGGCGCTTCCCTGATTAGTTTTTGGAGTTCATTCGATATGTATAAGAGGGGGAACGGGGGGCTCATGCCCCCCGTTAGTTGGTATAAATGGGATTTTCATGCAGAATTAAGTTTTCAAAATTTAGATTAGGATCATTCTGATGAGGCGATTCCGTTACTGTTATTAGGTGTTCATTGAATAAGTATAAATAGGGGGAACAGGGGTTCTAATCCCCCCCCCCCCCCCCGTTAGTTGATATAAATGGGATTTTCATGCAGAATTAAGTTTTCGTTCAAAATTTAGATTAGGATCATTCTGATGAGGCGATTCCGTGGCTGTTATTAGGTGTTCATTGAATAAGTATAAATAGGGGGAACAGGGGTTCTAATGCCCCCCCCCCCGTTAGTTGATATAAATGGGATTTTCATGCAGAATTAAGTTTTCGTTCAAAATTTAGATTAGGATCATTCTGATGAGGCGATTCAGTGACTGTTATTAGTTGTTCATTGAATAAGTATAAATAGGGGGAACAGGGGTTCTAATGCCCCCCCCCCGTTAGTTGATATAAATGGGATTTTAATTGAGAATTAAGTTTTCGTTCAAAATTTAGATTAGGATCATTCTGATGAGGCGATTCCGTGACTGTTATTAGGTGTTCATTGAATAAGTATAAATAAGGGGAACAGGGGTTCTAATGCCCCCCCCCCCCGTTAGTTGATATAAATGGGATTTTCATGCAGAATTAAGTTTTCGTTCAAAATTTAGATTAGGATCATTCTGATGAGGCGATTCCGTGACTGTTATTAGGTGTTCATTGAATAAGTATAAAAAGGGGGAACAGGGGCTCTAATGCCCCCCCCCCCCCCGTTAGTTGATATAAATGGGATTTTCATGCAGAATTAATTTTCGTTCAAAATTTAGATTAGGATCATTCTGATGAGGCGATTCCGTGACTGTTATTAGGTGTTCATTGAATAAGTATAAATAAGGGGAACAGGGGTTCTAATGCCCCCCCCCCTTAATTTATATAAATGGGTTTTTCAAGCAGAATTGTCAGATTTCGTTCAAATCTCTGAATAGTTTTGGAAGTTTAATGGTTAAGTATAAAAGAGGGGGATAACTCCTTTTAAATTATATAAATGCTAAATGGGTTTTTATTAAGAATTATCTAATTTGCTCTGAATTTTGGATATAGATTTTTTATATGATAAAGCATGTCTTTGATAGTATAGGAGGTTCAATGATTAAGTATAAAAAAAAGAGGAAAGGGGAGAGCTGTTTCCCCTTCTTAATTTTTTTTAGCCTGTGAGCTCAATGCCATCAGTTTAACTGGGCAGTATTCTTTTTATTTAAATGGTAAAATTCTCTTGTTTTCGTCCTTACTCACTTCTTAAGACGTCATACTACTGACTGAAAAAGACCCGGATGATAATGTAAAGCCTAAAGGGGAACACTGATTTAAAAAACAACTGATTCACGGTCCAATGAATTACAGCTCTTTCCTGAGAATACAAATCCACTCTTTCCTTTTAAGGCCCCACAATAGTCACTCAAAAAGACCCGGATGATAATGTAAAGTCTATGGAAGCGTTCTTTTCAAATATCTCACACAAATTTTAATATTTTAAAGTGATTTTTTCTGCATAAGATAGCCGAGGACGATCCATAACCGGTCTAGATTTTAGTTTTTCAATTTTAATTTCAGATTAAAAAAAAATATTTTAAATTTCAAAACCGGTTTAAACCGGTTCGAAAACGTAAATCGAAAAAGTAAAAACTAGGCCGGTTGTGGATCGTCGTCAGCTATCCTATACAAAAAAAATCATGTAAGAATATTAAAATTTGAGCGCGATATTTGAAAAGAACGCTTCCATAGACTTTACATTATCATCCGGGTGTTTTTGAGTGACTATTGTGGGGCCTTAAAAGGAAAGAGTGGATTTGTATTCTCAGAAAAGAGCTGTAATTTATTGGACCGTGAATCAGTTGTTTTTTAAATGTTTCACTCATCTTGATTTAAATTGTTTCTTTAAATTACTCATCTTGATTTAAATTACTTAAGAACAACTCGCTCACTCAAGTTCTTTCAACACTTTACGAGAAGCTGACTTTCAAACCGTAAGATGAGTGAAAAATCAAGTTGAGATTTCGGCTCAACTTGAGTTTTTGAATAATATCATACTGCATTGATGTTTATCGTCCATTGTGAATTTAGGATGCCATATGATTTTTAATGACATATTACATTTGAAATAACTTAGTTATCAATCTGCACATTTATAATTTTGAAAAATAGTATGTAAAAAAATAATAATAATAAAACAATAATATTAAATAATATAAAAAATACAACAATTTTTTTCTTCACTCTTTATAAAACTGAAAAATGGTCGGAAAAATGTAGAGAATATGAAGTATAATAATTTAATAGAATTTAAAAAAAATCTAATGCAGTGAATTTTTTAAAAAATATAAAAGATTATTTTGAAGCGAAATTTTTAGCAAATATTTGTTCAGTGTCTTGAATTGAAAAAAATAAATACTCTCCGAATACTTTTTCCGAGTCTTAAGTTTAATATTTGTCTGCTCCATTTATATATTTGATCTTTCGAAAATTCGAGGATTTTTTTTCCTTTTTAAATTTCAAAATTTTTTTTTGTCCCAGTTCATTTTGATGGATCATGTTCATAAAGCTGTCCTAGTTCTAAAACTGGAAATATATTGACTCACAGAAGAAATACTTATTTCTCCGACAGTCAGTTATTTCATAACAATAATATTATATATTGTACAAGGAAATAGTAAAAACATACATTATAAATAATTATTTTGCTTATAAGACGTTACTTTATTAGTAAAACATTTAAAATATATTAAAAATCGACATGCTTCAACACATTCTCATTAATTTGAAAGTAAATAAAAAACTACACAAACAATAAACGTGAAAAACTGTAATAAATAATTATTGTGTTCAAATTAAATGTAACACCCTGTATATTTTCAACACCGATTGAATGGTTGGACTATTTATATTATAATTGCAGAGTAGGGAAACGGACGCTACCGAAAATATACAGGGTGATTCCAAATTTTTTTTACAATAAAAGAAGGGTGATAGTACACATCAAGACAAACGATATTAAATAGGAGACCAAGGGTCCAAAACGTTTTCCTAAGGAAATAGCCGCCATTAAAGTTTAGGGACCAAAATTTCAAATAAACATAAAAAACGGAAAAATCGGTCGATTGATTTGCGGTTTTCACTAAAATTATTTTTTATGTCGGCATTTTCTTAAAATCAAATAATAAAGATAAATTTCAAAAAATGCCGATAGAGGGAGCTTTAGACTTTGGAGTAACGGACAACTATTTTTTGCCGGTATTTTTTGCATCTCATTAAATGTTTTCGCAAGCTTAGACTTAAACTTAAATTTTGAGCTCAAAATCTGTAGTTGGGAGTGGTTCAGTAACACAAACTGAGCTGTGTTCAGAGGGTTCAAATTTCAAATGATTTCTAAAAACGGAAAAATCGGTCGATTGATTTGCGGTTTTCACTAAAACTATTCTTTATTTAGGTATTTTCGTGAAAATAAATTATAAAGATAAATTTCAGAAAATGCCGATAGAGGGCGCTTTAGACTTTGGAGTAACGAAACACTCTTTTTTGGCGTTATTTTTTGCATCTTATTAAATGCTTTCGTAGGTTTAGACTTGAACTTAAATTTTGAGCTCAAAATCTGAATAGCTGGGAGTGGTTAAGTAGACAAACTTAGCTGTGTTCAGAGGGTTCCAATTTCAAATAATTGTAAAAAACGGAAAAAATTGGTCGATTCGTTTGCGGTTTTTGCTAAAACTAATTTTTAAATCAGCATTTTTCTTGATCAATCAGTGTTTTCTTGAAAATAATTTTTAAAGATAAATTTCACAAAATGCCGATAGAGGGCGCCTTAGACTTTGGAGTAGCGTACAACTATTTTTAACTGTTATTTTTTTAATCTCATTAAATGCTTTTAAATGCATAGACTTAAATTTTGGGCTGAAATTCTGAATCGTTGGGAGTGAGCGAAAAATTGAATTATGTTCGAGGAGGAAAGAGTGTTAAATTTCAACTCCTGAACACACTTCAGTTTGCGCTTCTTAACTCCTCATAACGATTCAGTATTTGAGCTCAAAATTTAAGTTTAAATCTAAGCTTCCGAGAACATTTAAAATGCTTCTGCAAGCATTTAACTAGAACGAAAAAATAATGGTTAAAATAAATTGTTGATTACTCTGAAGTTTAACCTCTGACGGAATTTTTTGAGATTTATCTTTAAAAATTATTTTTAAGAAGATACTGACTTAAAGAATAAGTTTTATTTTAAACCGCAAACGAATCGACCAATTTTTCCATTTTCTATAATTACTTTAAATTTGAACCTTCCCCTCCCCCTTGAATACAGTTCAGTTTGTGCTACTTAACCACTCCCTACTATTCAGATTTTCAACTCAAAATTTAAGTTTAAGTCTAAGCTTCCGAAATCATTTAATGAGATGCAAAAAATAACGACAAAAAAGAGTGTTTCGTTACTCCAAAGTCTAAAGCGCCCTCTATCGGCATTTTTTGAAATTTATCTTTATAATTTATTTTCACGAAAATACCTAAATAAAGAATAGTTTTAGTGAAAACCGCAAATCAATCGACCAATTTTTCTATTTTTTTTTAAATCATTTGAAATTTGAACCCTTTCAATACAGCTCAGTTTGTGTTACTTAACCACTCCCAACTACAGATTTTGAGCCAAAATTTAAGTTTTTGTGTAGACTTACGAAAACATTTAATGAGATGCAAAACATACCGGCAAAAAATAGTTGTTCGTTACTCCAAAGTCTAAAGCGCCCTCTATCGGCATTTTTTGAAATTTATCTGTATAATTTAATTTCAAGAAAATGCCGACATAAAGAATAATTTTAGTGAAAACCGCAAATCAATCGACAGATTTTTCCGTTTTTTATGTTTATTTGAAATTTTGGTCCCTAAACTTTAATGGCGGCTATCTCCTTGGGAAAACGTTTTGGACCCTTGGTCTCCTATTTAATATTGTTTGTCTTGATGTGTACTATCACCCCTCTTTTATTGTAAAAAAAAAAATTGGAATCACCCTGTAGAAGGCATTATATATATTTTAAATCTAATATCAAATAGAAAAAATGCAATGAAATTTGTTCTTTTACTCTTTATAAAACTGAAAAGTAATCTGAAAAACGGGAGAAATTATAAATTATAACAATTTAATGGAATTTTTTTTTAATCCCATGCAATGATTCCTGGTAAAAATATAAAAGACTATTTTGAAGCGAATTTTTTAGCAAATATTTGTTCAGTGTCTTGAAATGAAAAAATAAATAATCTGTTTTTTCTGAGTCTTAAGTTTTATATATATCTGCTCCATTTATACATTTGATCTTTCGAAACTTCTCATTTTTAAAAAATTCATTTTGTCCCAATTCATCTTGATTCACCGTGTTCATAAAGCTGTTTTACATCTGAAGAAGGAAATATAGTGACACACAGAAGAAATGCTTACTTCTCTAACAGTCATTTATTTCATAATAATCATATGCGTATTCTACATCAAAAAGGTAAAAACTTATATTATAGATAATTATTTTGATTATAAGATGTCACTTTAATAGTAAAACATTTAAAACATATTAAAAATTGACATGTTGCAACTCATTCTCATCGAGTAATCTTCAAAATGTAAACAGAAAGTCACAACACAATGAAAGTGGAAAACTGGATTAAGTAATTATTGAATTCAGCTTAAATATAACGTCCTCTATATTTTTGGCACCGATTGAATGGTTGAATGGTTCACAGGATAACTACGTAGTATGGACATGGATGGTGGCCAAAATATAGAGGGCATGATATTTAATTTGAATTTAGTAATTATTTCAGTTTCCCTCGTTCATTGTGTTTGTAATTTTATATTTACTTCCTGAAGATGACTCGATGAAAATGAGTTGCAACATGTCAATTTTTAAAATGTTTTACAAATAAAGTGACATCTTATAATCAAAATAATAATTTATAATGTAAGTTCTTACCTTTTTGTTGTAGAATATATACTATTATTCTTATTATATAGTTATTAAAGGACGTAATTTAGACTTATTGCTTTTAAATTTCACATTCAATTAGTAATTTTATTTTTTTAAGAACGCCATATTTCAAAAAAAAAATTTTCATAAGATTTCCGAATATGCTATTTTGAAAAAAAAAAAAAAAAAAACTTTTTTTACCTAATAAAATATTATTAAAAAACGTCATTATTAAATTCTCAAATTCTCATGGAGAAATCAATCATGTATTAAAAATTTAATGAATTCTAAAAATATATAATCTCTTTTAACACATTCTTGCCGATCACGCGCCAGCGCGTGATATGACGCCAACGTTAAAGGACCACTCACGCGCCAGCACGTGATGTGGGGTGATATCCAATAGCCATTTACGCGCTGCCGTGGGAAAATCTTTCACTAATTCTTTTTTATAAAAAAGTAGATCGGCTTCTGGGAAAAACCCTCCTCTACAGTGCGGCATTAACTATCATTACATCTTCACGTAAGCGGCAGCGAAAGTATTAATGTCTGTTTTTGGTATTGTGAAGTTGTTTTAAGATTACATAAACGTCAACGCATGACGTTATGATTAAAATAACTAATAAAGCCTTTGTACAAAATTCTACACAGCTAGGAAACCAATGCTTAAATATGCACAAATAATGCATGAAAAGGTTGCTAAGAAGGTTGAAGAATGTTCTATGTCAATGTTATTTTTTCTCTTGCTAATAAAATTACTTTTTCAAATCTTAAGCACCCTATTGATTGCTTAGATAACTGGAGTATTTCCAAAATTTTTTGCCAGTGTGGTATTTCTTAACTTGGCCAAACTAAGCGTGCTCTTAGATTTCGTTTATAAGAGCATATAAAGTATGTTAAAAATCAAGAGCTTAAAGGTTTTTCTATTGCTCAACACTGTTGTTTTTCACATCATAGGTTTAATTTTTGCTCAATCATCATTAAAATCCTGTCCTTCAAATCTTGATCTTAATTTTTGGGAAGCTTGCCATATCATTAAAAATGTCAATGGGTTATTGATTACACCTTATTTTTCAAGACCTTAATTTTTTTTCGGTTTAGTTTGTTCGTTATCCGGTAGACGTCTTTAATTATCCACAGAGTTGTTTATTTAGCCTTCTTCACATTGGTAGCTTTTTCGAGCATTCGATCCGGTAACGAGTATATAAGCCTGCGCTACTCTGTCATTTTGCTCAGCTTAGCTTTTTCTAGCATGCTGGGTCTTGCACTGATGAAGAATTTCGATATTAGATACGTAACGGCTATTTGTTACCTTTTCATTCATTATTTGTGCATTTCTGAACGTTTGTTTTATAGCTTTGTGACTTTATGAGTTATAGTGATCACTTTCATTACGCAAAACTTTAAAAAATCATGACAATAGAGTAGAAGGCTCACATATATGCTTCAATCGAAAATGGGTTCATGGAGTGCTGAGTGTCCTAGTTTTGCTTATGCATGATATCCCTGTTAATTTGTTGCTAATAATCCTTATTTTTAGCATTTATATTTGTCCCACGTGATGAAAATGAATTCCAAATAGTTAAGAAATTATAATAGAATTCCAAGTTCCAATATTAAGGAACTATTAGGAACTATTAATTAACTGAATATTAGGAACTATTATAATTCCAATATAGAAATTATAATAGTTCCAAAATTTAAGTTTTTTTTCTCAATTGTTTGATTGTTTTATCTATTTATTAATTTTGGTAAATGAATGCACCACATACATTTTAAAATAAATTTTAAAGTTAGAAAAACATGGATTTTGAGATTTCAGCTATTTTTAAAAAACAGCAAACAGAAAAGAAAATCTTTTTTTGTCAAATGTTAGAAAAACCGAAAATGGAAGAATAACATCCTTTGAACATTGTTGAGGAAAAGGATAAATAGGCTACAACCCAGCAAAATCTATCGATTTTTTCTGTCTATCTATAAATGTATTTATATCTATTTATCTAACTATATTTATGAATATACACTATATGGCCAACAGAGACCATCCACTTGCGATTTTAGACATTTTGTTAAATATCTAGAAACATACACGAAAAATTATCCTGACAATCTACATATGTAAACATAATAGTACAAGTGATACATTTCCGTGAAGAATTTTTCTCGAAATTCTATAGGGGATAGTCAACAAATTGGAAAATAACGAATATCTTTTGGATAACCCTTTCAAACCTAATGTAGAAAAGCGTTCAAACTATAGATTATGATAAGGTGGCTTATTGTAATAAAATGTATTCATTCTTATGTTAATAGCATGTATACTCCTAGAGAAATTAAGGTTTATATAAAAATAGCCCCAATTTATTCCAAAATTCTTTCCTTATACTTTACAGAGTTCTTATAATAATGTTCTTTTCTTAAATTATGACAAAGAACATTGTACACAATACCATGCAATCAGAATTGCAAAATAATAAAAATTGTATGAAAAATCAGCAGATATACTAAATAATTTTTCTCTTCGCATGAATAAACGATATCAAAATTTTATTTGCTTGTTGTGTTAGTTAAATTTATGGAGCAACTTTTGTAAAAGTCTCAAAAACATGGCTTCAAAATTCTGAAAGTGATCGTCTATTCAATAAGCTAAAAATTCGTTATTCCCAAAATTAAGAAAAAGATGAGGAGTTTTATCCATTTATACATTGATTAGTGACAATATAGAATACTCAATATCCAACGTATTACTTAATATATTTGGATAAAACACCTGATTTTTTGCATCATTTTGGGAACAACGGATTTTTAGCTTACTCTATACACGATCTCTTTCAGAATTTTTAATCTGTGCTTTTGAGTCTTTCACAAAATTTGCTCTACATATTTCGATAATACAATATGCAAATGAAATTTTGATACCGTTGACGCATGCGCAGTGAAAAATTTAGTAAGCCTGTCATTTCTCATACAAATATTATTATATTTTAATTCAGATTACAGTGTATGGTGTACAGTATAGTTTTTCATATTTTCAGAGAAGAACGTTATTTTCTATAAAGAATTTTTAAAGAAAAATTTGGCACTTTTTTTAAGTTTAATTTCTCTACAAGTATACATGCTATCCACAGAAAAATGAACACAGTTTATAACAATAAGCTACTTAATCATAATCTATAGTTTGAGCGCTTATGCTACATTAATTTTTACAGGGTTATCCAAAAGATATTCGTATCTCATGTATTTTTTTTGATATTTAAGAAAATGTTTAAAAGCGTAAGTGGCCGGTCACATTTGGCCATATAGTGTATGTATGTATGTGTAATGTTTTGGCAAATCTGAAAGTAAGACTTCATTCGGTGTAAATATTCTTTAAGTTTTACTACGGATTGACTGTTGCATTGTGGTTATTGCAGGTCGTGTATTGGATAAAACAATAGAATGAATTCGACGATTTAAAGTTCATCCGTAGAATAAAAAAAGCATCTGTTATCTTCAATATTTTATTGACTACAAATTAACTGAAACACTTTGCACTTAAATACTGAAGCTCAAATCTTACTGTGTCAAATCATAGTGGATGTTAAAAGAAATTTAGTAGCAAAAAACTGGCGTCACAAGGAAACTCCAGGCATTGTGAGATGTTAACAATCTGAAAATCGTAAAATCTCTAAAAATCTGTTCTTTCGCCGAGTGCTCTTGCTTTTTGCTCATCTCGCAAGCATACAATCCATGATGTCGCGAAATAAACTGAAAGCTTTATATTTAAGTAAAATGAGTAAGATAATAATTAATTTAACTCCCTCAACGACGAGCAAAAGGGCAAAATTTTAATGTTTTTTTATTTTCTGCAATTTTTTTTAAATGTTAATAAAAGAGGGATTTTCTCTCGTGGTATAATTTTGTTTTGTTACGTATATGATTATCCCTTTCCGGCGCACTACTCTTTAAAGTTGGAATTTAAAGAAAAAAAAATAGGCAATCTATTTAGGCCTAGAGGAGTACACAGGTATTGATTTGTAAAGATTGAAACTAACCATTTTAATTATACAGCTGTTGCTGAAGTGGTAACCTCCCATAAGTAATGCATTGATAAGCGCAGTGAGAAGAGCATTGCTGTGAAGCGCGTATTACAGTAAAACATTTTACCTATTATTTAAAAACAGTAGAGTTTGATCTCTGTGGTGCTGCTATCTAGAACTCATAAGAAAGATTTAAATTAGCCATTAGAGTAGTTTTTGAAATATTCACGGAGTTTTTGTATCTCTAAACAGGGGGAACTTTAAATGTTGCCGACCCGGCAACACTGCGCGTTAAGGGGTTAAAAGCCTTAAAAACATCAATCATAATTTAATTTCTTAAAACTGGATTATATTTGTAGAATTATATTAATTTAAATAAATCCTCAACTGCAGTAAAACCAGCAACATAGTGAACGGATATATCACGGCAGTGGGAAGGTTAATGTAAATGTAATAGAATTGATAATAGATATTTCTAAAGAATAGGAAATTAATGAATAGACCGGTAATTTAGCGTAAATAAAAAGAGATATAGCAAAGGAAAAATTAATAGTATATCATACAGGGTAGATGTGCCAGTAACTAACCACCTTCCAGTAATGGGCCATCTCGCAATTTTTTGTTTATAAAAAAATAATAAATAATAGTTAAGCTTTTATTTTTTTTCTGAACTCCACCTTGCTTGCTTAAAAAACTGAATTGATTTTTTACACTTTTCATCAAAACAATTAGGAAGCAGAAAATAAAATTTCACAATTTCGCTGTTTTTCATTGAAAATCTTTATGAACATGGTAAGAGCTGACTTTACTTGTTTATACCTTTTTTAATTTTTCGTAAAAATTGAATGTTTTTGTTTGGTTAGTAATATAAAACATTGAATTTAATATATCAATGGCCATTTACAAAATTTTATTTATTTTTAAGATTTTAGGAGAGGTGGTCTATTAATGGAATGCTTAATTTGTGATTTTCCAGTAATGGACCACCCAAGTGACCAATACTAAAAGTGTAAATTCAGTAGAGATAAAATAAAAATTTTGATTTAACTAATAAGTTAAATAATCAAATTTAATACTTAAATTTTACCTACTATAATTTAAAAACGGAAATTTCTTTATAAATAGTTGGTTCTAAGAAGACATCCAAAATTGGTTCAAGAAACAAGAACATTTGAAAAAATCTAGATGTGCCGTTACAAAAGAAGTTGTTTTAAGTTGTTTCAAAAATGTAGAATCATATTGGAAAGATGATATTACTGATAACTTCTTCCAAATTCTACATACAGAGAGAATTTTCAATTCAGTTAAAACTGGTTTTCTTTTGTGCTCTTGAAACAGGAAAAATTTTGGGACCAAAATCAGTTAAAGATGTGTATTATGTAGTACCGAATAACAAAAAAGAACAAATAAATATTATGAGATGTTTTTCAGCAAATAGTGAGATTGTTTCATTGATGATAATATATCCATATAAACATCTCTCAAAGGAAATTGTGGAATCAATCTGTACCAAATTGATGGGCTATATGATCATCTGAAAATGGTTGGATAGTGCAAGAACATTTATCATTTTAAATGCATTCTAAAATTCTGTATTGAATAGTTTGGATTATTGGAAAGTGATGATAAAATTGAAGATTTGTTATTTATTTTTCATATTTGCACAGCACATCATTTAGATAATGATATGAATGAAGATTGGAGACTTCTTTATTACCTTATTTTATCTAAACTTGATTTCAGAAAACATTGTCTTTATCTTATAAATCCTTTAAATTTAAATATTTTGTTTGATTTCTTTACAATATAAATCCTTTAATGTAATAAACTTTTAATTATATAATTAATATTTTGTTTTATATCCACATTATAAATACTTGATTATAATAAATTCATATCTTAAATTTAAATATTTTGTTTTATGTTTTTTCATTATAAATCCTTTAATGTAATGAATTTCTAACTTAAGTTATAATATTTTGCTTATTAGTATGTTTTTATTAAGTTTTGGAGCAAAATACAATTAAAAAAACAATTATTTGTTATTTTTTGTAGGGTGGCCCATTACTGGAACATAGTGTGTCCATTACTGGAACATAAGCGGTCCATTACTGGGCTTTTGGGTGTTTAGACGTATTTCTATATTTTAAAATTAAATTTTTATTTCTATTGGGAAATGTAACTATGGGATTAGTTAAATATTGTTGAATGATTAATACAATATGAAAAAAATTGGAATTTAATAATTATAACAATTAATAAAATGTTATTTTTTAAAAAAATTCCTTAAGGGGGGCCATTACTGGCACATCTACCCTATATGTATATACATACATATATAATCATTATTAAACAATACAACTTTCCATCTATATTAAAAATAAATTTAAAAATTTGGAACAACAAAATAGAAAAGGAGATACATATATGAAATAAAATAGTCGAATTTATTTTTTAAATCCTTCCAAATAGAGTACTTCCTAGTAAAATATTATAAAGAAAGATTTAACAGATAAATGTAAAGCAAATATCTTTTATAGTTATATGACAGGAAAATAAATACTCATTCAAACTTTTACATTTTATATTTTTATCTCTATTTAATATCTGATCTTTTAGAGTACTCAGACTCTTTATATTTCAAAATTATATTTATCCAGTTCATTTTGATATATCGGGTCCATAAAACTGTCTTACTTGTAGAGTCTGAAGTATAACTAATATATAAAAGAAAGTTTTAGTTTTAAGATTGCTATATCATTTTTAATATTTGCTTCATAAAATTTACAAAAAGAACTTTTAAAAGTTTTTTTCTTTTTCTGAGTTTTAAAAATAAGGTGTTTTATTCAAGATTTTTTTTCATTTTTGCCTAAGAAAGCCTTATAATAGAACAAATTCTGGCGAAAATTGCAGAGTGATGTTGATGGAATATAAAAAGTTCGAAGTAAAAAAATATATTACCGACTTCAGAGACAATTTTTTAAGGGGAGAAAAAAAGATTTTTTCGACTATTTATATGAAAAAATATGAAAAAAACAAATAATAATAAAAAAAATGTATTCAAATTTGTGGCCAATGAGCGTTAATAATAATTTATGTTTAAAATATTTTCTTCTATAATAAAGTAATTAACAGTAAATTTCTTTGTTACATTTCTACAAATTATTACAAGTTAATATAGATGATATCTTTGATATTTTTGTTTATCAAATAGTAACGATTTTTTAAAATTATTTGACAACCCTCATTGCCGAAAATTTACTTCACGCTTCTTTTCACACCTCAACTGTACGCCAGAAATAACATTAATACTGCAGTCATAAAATATTTAATTATTTATTTCTGGGACTCTAAATTTAATAAGCTATTGCAAAATTTTAGTTATTTTTATTATTGATTGTAATTATACTAAAACTAAACATCCACGTATGTGGCCAAGAGCTCGAAAGGGTTAAGCATTTAATGTTTAACCCATTTTGATACCGCCATTGATCTCACTAAAATATTTTGTAAAGTGTTATGGATTCGAAAAGCTATGATATTATATTGGAGTATTTTGCTTATAAAACGAGTAAGCGTACATTTAATGTTTAAAGAAAAGCGAACACAATAAAAATATTCTTTTTACAAATGATAAACTAGTGGCGAGTTGCTATCCGAAAACTTTCTTCTATCTCATCAATGTTAATAAGTCTAAAGTCGCTACCACAGTGCCAAAATTAAATGACAGTCTATGCACATCTTGAGGGTTCTGAAGGCATTAAATGCCGAGCATTAGTTCTCTAAATAGAATCTTTGTGGATGTCGGAAAAATTGAAACTTAAAAGTGCCATCTGTTTGTTAGGAGATTTATGCGCAAACATAAGCAGCAAAAATATTTAACAAGCTATACATGAATCTGAAGTTTTATGAAAATTCACAAATTAGATTTTTAAAACAGACCTATTGCAGGAATCGTGAAAAATTTAGCATAGCAGTGTGACCATTTGGGTGATTAACACCAAACTATAAACAAAACTAGTTTATATAACGGATTTACTGATTCGGAAGTTAGGTGATAATCCATATATTAATTCTTGAGATAGAGCTATTTTGGAAACCAGAAAAAAAATTAGTGAAGTAGCGCAACATCTTGGGCGATTGACACAAAACTATAAACAGAAATGGTTCATATCTCCGATTTACTGAATCTGAAGTTTGATGAAAATCCGTGCATTAATTCTTGAGCGGAAAATGTGAAAATGCAACTTGGCAGAGCCACCTGTCTAGCGATTTACACTAAAATATAAACAAAAGGAATTCATGTCAATGACTAAATTGTATGAAGTTAAATTGAAATCCGTGCATTAGTTCTTAAGATAGGGTTATTGAAAAAATCGTGCAAAATGCACCACAGCAGTACCACCTGTTGAACGATTTAGACCAAAATGTAAACCGCATCAATTCATGTCAAGGACTAACTGAATCTGAAATTTGAAAGAAATTTTGTTTACGTAATTGAGATAGAGTTGTTGCATAAATCGTAAACAATCCGACGTATCTGCTCCACCTGTTGAGCGATATACACCAAAAACTAATCACATTAATTCTTGAGCGGAACATGTGAAAAATGCAACATAACAGAGCCACCTATTGAGTGATTTACACCAAAATGTAAACAACAGGAATTCATGTCAATGACTAAATGGATATGACGTTAGACCGTGCATTAATTCTTTAGATAGGGTTATTGCAAAAATCGTGCAGAATGCACCATAGCATAGTACCACCTGTTGAACGATTTAGATCAAAATGTAAATCGCATCAATTCATGTAAAGGACTAACTGAATCTGAAATTTGATAGAAATTTCTGTATACGTTATTGAGTTGTTGCATAAATCGTAAACAATGCGATATATGAGCGATGCCTATTGATTTACACCAAAAACTAATCAGCATCAATTTATATGACGGAATACCTGAATCTGAACTTTTATTAAATTCCGTGCTTCCAAGTTCCACTTTTGAGATAGAGTGCCTACAAAATTTATGTCGCATACAGACTGACAGAGTCACAGAGTCAGTGACAGGCATTTTGAGAAAACAGGTTTTTTTAGAATCTCTGACTCGTAAAACCTGTAAAATAAAAAAAACTTCAAAAATAAGAATTCGAAAATTTTCATGAATCTAATACTTTCTTCTGGTAAAGATAGAAGGAAGTAAAAATTCATGAAAATATCACACCTATAACGATATGATTTAAAAGTACATTCGAAAAAATGCATATTGTTTTGTTTGAAAACAATGAAGAATATAACTTAATTGATAAGAGCTGATCAACATGTAAAAATAACATCATTTTTTAGTTTATCAAATGTCTTTTGATTACTTAATAATAAAGTAAAAGTAAAGCAGAATGAAAATATAATAAAATATAAAAACTTGTAACTACATTTGAAATAAAATTATTAATAAATTAACTAATAAATTGTTAATACATTTTGAAAACAAATTCGCAGTTCTTTTGTCAATAAATAAACGAATTACCACGAATGAACATGTTATCCATTATTGGAATGGAATATTTTCTTTAAAAATTTTTCCTCTCTTTAACTAATTACACAAACTTATAAAATTGAAATGAAAAAGTTACTTGTAACACATTTGAGAAAGTCATATAAGGCTTGGGAAAAAATGTACTTCTGTCTAAACTAAAAACTTGAATTTATCATGCATTGAAGTAGAGTTAAAATATGTTACCATAAAAACTATACGACAATACTAATTAAAACTATACCTTTTAATAAAAACTATGAAATCTTAACTTCTTAATTTCAATTCAGAACTGTCATACTTGATATAATATAATATATAATTCATAATAATATACATCAATTATATGGTAGTCCGAGCATTTTTAATTGGTTACAGCGCGGAAAGCCGATTAGACAAACAGAAATTGTAAAAACATTTCAACCGTGTTACAAAGTGTTTTATATTACATGTATGATGCACGATTTTTCTTTATTGTTTAAATAATTCTCAATATATGTGCCAGTGAATAATAAAATAACGTTTTAAATTTCTCTTTGGAATAAATTATTTTATTTCAAAATATTTTGTCTTTCAAAGCAATATCTGTTAGAAAAGTGATAAAAGATATTCGTTTAAGAAAAGAAGTCATTTTTCTTTAAACGGAAGTTATCTAGCATAGATATGAGACTTCAGTTATTATAAATTGCACTTACATATTTTCATGGTGCAATTGGATAGCTGAATTTATGATTTCTTTAGAAAAGTTAAAATATACTTTTTAATGTTTTAAAATGTTAAAATCCATGAAAAGAATTACTAAGAAATTCCTTATTAGATTGATTTTGATCATTTATCTCTTGCCATATAAAGTATTTTTTCTTTCAATAGAAAAAAAACCCAAAAAGGAACATCATGAAAAAATTATGCACCAAGTATAGATTATAGAACCCTATAACATAGTTGAACATTTATCTTCATCAATTTTCGTCAATAAAATGAAATTGTGAGGAAGTGACCTTTGTCATAAAGGCACTCTAGTATTTCTGAGATCGTGACGTCAATAATTTAACATGTGTAAGCGTAAAAGCGACATCTATCCTCTCTTTTACTTTAACTTTCTAGAGTGTGTGTGCTCTTTCGGATTCTGCGTGGTTTTCTTCGAACCTTGCATAAATACGGGTTAGGTTCCCTTAGAAAGACCCCCACGAAGGGCACTCCCTCCCCTGGTCATATATCCCTAGCGCAGATAATCGGACGTCAAAAATCAGCCAGCTAGCCAGCTTTCGGATTCTGCAGTTAGCTCGCGGTTATTAGTAATATGTTAATGTGAAGTATCTCAGTTTGCAGCATATAAAAGCTTGGATTTGAGTGAATGGAGAGTGTCTCTGGCGTTAGCCAGCGAGTGAGGATCTCTGGCATTAGATAGCGAAGTGAATTATTGTTCAGCGAAGTGCGAGCGAATTGAAAGTAGCAGCGGGCCTCCAGTGAAGTGTAAAGGAGTTTCGATAGTTGACTTGAGAGTTGGCCGGGGTAAGAAACTTCATAGTAGTTTCATTTTGATTATTTGTGAATAAGGAATTACACACAGCCACGGGCTGTCTAATTAAGCTTTATCTAGTAGCTCAGCCAAGAGATAGTGAAAAGTGTTAGAAGGTGCCACGATTGAGCTCGTCCGGAGCCTGTGAGTATGCGTTTAGCTTTTTCATAGTATTCTCAGTTGTGTAAAATTAAGACTTGCTCCACTTCCCTTCAGCCCTCATCCTTTTAATAAACTTTGTTGTTTTATCTTAACTACTGAGTATGTCTGCATTTAACCTCCACCACGACCAACCAATCGTTACAAATGACACTAAACGTGTATATAACGTTACAAAATGTATTCAAGAACCTTCGTGCAATCTTGTTTACGATGTATAAAACTTATACCCACCAAGTAATTATAGATTTTTTGAATTTTAAATTACTTTTAGTAGAAATCTTTCTTCCATTGTAGCTCACAGGAGAGTATTGTAAGTTAAATTTTTATTTGTACTCCTGTAAATGAACCCCAACTGTTATGAACACAGTTATTCTACAGTATGAATCATGTATAGCATCTTAGTGCTGCAAACGCATCTAGTCATGTTTAAAATAGCGTAAAATTATTGAAATAAAATGCAGTGGAATTTTCTCATTTATACATGTTTTTATTACAACATAATAAAACAGAATTACCGTGAGTGTCCTGAAAACGAACTGTAAAATCTGAACACATAACTTTCAACACAGACCATATCCTACTAATCTTAAACAATACGCATAAAGTACATGACAATCCGATTTTTTTAATTAGGTTACAGCAAGGACAGCCGAGCAGACAAACAGAAGTTATAAATACTTTTAAAATGCTTTGGAAAATATTTTTTTATTATTATTACATGTCTAATGCACGACTTTATTTTTTATATCAGTAATTCTCAATGTTTATGTCAGTTTGCAGTAAAATAATATTTGAATTCTCCTTTTGCAATAATTTTTTGATTTAAAATTGTATATTCTTTTAAAATCAATCTTTCGAAGAAAAATGATAAAATAATCCAATTAAATGAAAGAAAAGGAGTTATTTTTATTTAAACGAAATTCCTACCAATGGCTGAGATATTATGCTCTCAAAGCTAATATACAGGAGGTTCTAGGTTGAAACCCAATCGCGCCCCGCGGCCTAATCGCTCGGGGTTTTCGTGTTTTTCTTCGAACCTTTTTTGACCATTCCTAAGTACGGATTAGAATCTTTTAGAAAGGCCCCCATGGATTACACTTCCCCTTGGGACTATACCCCTAGAGCAGATAATTGACTATGATTAATAATACCAACTTTAACAACTTTTGATATTTTCGATGCGCAATTGGAAAGTTTAATTTATGATTCCATAGAGAAGAGTTAAAATATTTTCTTCAAAAATTTTAAATGTTTTTACCCATGAAACGAACTGCTAAGGAATTCCTTATTTGACTCATTCGTACCATTTATAAACTGCTATATAATTTTCTTTGAAAAGAAAAGACACGAAAAAAAAAAGAAAAACACGCCGATAAGAATAAGTTATGTCACCCATAACATACTTGGATTTTACCGTTCAATTATTCCGGCCAATAAACTAAAATATGTTCGAGACCTTTTAGGCAATCTTGTGTAGTCTTTATAGAATTTATGGCCAAAATTAATATGCAAAACATCTAATAAATTTAAAAACGCATACTAGAATTGAAAATGTACTTCCACTGTTATGGCACGTAATTTCTACTGTAACCTCTAATTTCCTGCGTGTTCCTGTAAATGAACGATAAATGCTGCGTATTCTACACTGTGCTGTAAGATTAAAGTAAGCGTAAAACCATTGAAATACAATGCATTCGAGTTTTTCTCACACATCATAATGGTAAAAAAAATATTTCGGGTATTCCTGTAAATGATGCATAAATACTAAATACTTCAATTTCAATACAAAATGTATTGTAGTAAACGTCAAAAGTATAGAATTATTAAATGGTAATCCGACAATATTTACTTTCGTTATAGCACGGGGGGGGGGCAAACCACACGAACTGAAGTTTTAAATACCGGGTGATCCAAAAGTCAGGACGAACTTTTAAAATGAATAATTAGAAAACTTATCAAGATACAAAGATACGGTTTACACCAAACGGATGGAAAAGAAACCGAGTTTTGTGTGGCTACAAAAAAAAAAATAATAATAAAAGTTCTGTTGGCGAACAAAGGCATCACGAACAGCACTGAAAGATGTCATCCGCCAAAATGTGGCTGCCATAACGCAAGAAATGTTACTAAATGCTGTGAATGATTTGGTGCCTAGTCTCACAGCTGCACTTATGAATGATGGAGAGCACATTAAATATTTACTGTAGTACTAATTAACTGTAAGTAAGCTGACATTTTTTAACCGACTTCAAGGAGGAGGTTATGATTTCGACCTGTATGTATTTGTTGTTCACGCATAACTTTCGTAAATATGAACCGATTTTGATAATTCTTTTTTTGTTAGAACGTGTAAGATGCCTACATGGTCCCATTTCAATTTTATCAAATTCTTGCGATTAGAACTTTTTAAAAATAAAAACATTAAAATTCCAATTTTTTTTGAAGCAGTCATCCAATTAAAAGCGTTCATTTTTCAGGTAATCGCAGGCTTTCATGTCGAGCACACAAGTCAGATATGTGTGTACAATAAATAAATAAAATTTCAGGCTATCACTCCTATACCGATAGGAGATCTTTTTAACTGCTTTCAAGGAGTAGGTTATGATTTCGATCTGTATGTATTTCTTGTTCACTCATAACTTCCCTAAAAATGAACTGATTTTGATAATTCTTTTTTTGTTTGAAAGTATAAGATGCCCGCCCCATTTTAATTTCATTAATTTCTGATGATTAGAATATTTTTAAATAAAAAATGTGGATTTGATAAAAAAAATATAATGATTTGTCGCAAATAATCTTTCATTGTTGCAACCGTTTTCAAATCATAAGCATATTAAAACTATACATTCATATGCGTTAGCGCCAAGTTGCCGCCAAGCTTGATTCTTTTTTGAAGTCGGTTACTATTTAAAAATAATAATAATTATTATTATTATTTTATTTGTAAATCATCTTTTGGTGCAATAAAACACTATAGTGCCATTTGTTGGTCGCCAGCAAAACTATTTTTTTTTCGTTGTTACACAAAACCCGGTTTCTTCTCCATCCTTTCGGTGCAAACCGTAACTTTGTATCTTGATTCGTTTTCGAATCATTCATTTTTAAAGTTCGTCCTGACTTTTGGATAACCCGGTACTTTCTAACTGCATGGAACAAATTTTATGAATTATATATGTGTCATTATTTTGCTTTCTTGTTTCTATAATTATTAATGTTTGTACTAGAGAATAATAAAAATGATGTGAACATGACCATTTGAACCTTCCAATACGTTTTTATCATTTTAAAAATAATTTTTATAAGCAAAGTGATAAAAGATGTCATTTAAAAAAAAGAGAGAAAACAACGCATTTTTCTTTAAGCGAAACTGATATGACAAAGCCATGAGACTTTCAGTTAAGACAGATTGCGCTTAAATATTTTCTAGGGGCAATTGGAAAGATGAATTTATGATTCCTTCAAGAAGATTTATAATATTTCCTTCAAAGTTTTAAAATGTTTACACCCACGAAAAAGATTACAAGAAATTTTTTATTTGATTCATTTGCACCATTTATCAACTGATATTGAATTTTCTTTGAAATGGAAAAAAAAAAAAAGAAATAAAAAGTACGCCACTAAGCATAAATTATAGAATCCTTAACATACTTGAACATTACCCTTTAACAATTATAGTCAATAAATGAAAATATAATCGCGATCTTTTGTGTAATCTTGTATAAGTTTTATAGAATTTATAGATAATAAGTAATATATGAAAAATCTATTAAATTTAAAACCGCATGTTAGAACGAAAAAGTACTTCCAACAGTTATCAAGCATACTCTATTGTAAATTAATTTATATGCGTGTTCCTGTAAATGAACTATAAACGCTGCGTATTCTATATTCTACACTAAGAACCAAGCAAGTGCAAAACCATTAAAATATGATGTATACAAAATTATCTGTTACACTAGAACTCAAATAAATGCATTTGAATATTCCTGAAAACAATCTATAAATACTAAACAAATTATTTCAGTACAAAATGTATTACATTGAACGTCAATGATATAGATCTATTATATGGTAATCTGATAATAATTACTTACGTTATAGCACGGATAACCAACCACACGAACCGAAGTTTTAAATACTTTTCAACTATATGTGAAATTATTTTATAATCACTATCTTTGCCATTATTATGCAGTCTTGTTTAAGTAATACTCAATGCTTGAGTAAACAAATAAAATAACTGATTTGAACATAAATATTGGAGCATTCCAATGTGTTATTTTATTTTAAAATGAATTTCATTTTAAAAACAATATCTCTAAGCAAAGTGATAAAAGATGTCAGTTTAAAGATGCAAAGAAATCATTTTTCTTTAAACGAAACTAATATGAACTAATCTTATAATTATATTGTAATCCAACAATATTTATTTACGTTATAGCATTGATAGTAGCCAACCACACGAGCCGAAGATTTAAATACTTTTCAACTGCACTGGAAAACATTTTATAATATATATATATATATATATGCCTCTATTTTATATTACTGTTAAAATAACTCTCAATATTTTTGCCAGTGAAAGAAAAAAATAATTTGAATATAAACATTTGTACCTTCCAATGCTTTATTTATTTTTAAATAAATTTAATTTAAAAAACAATTTCTCTAAGAAAAGTGATAAAAGATGTCAGTTTAAAGAGGCAAAAAAAAAATCATTTTCCAAACGACTCTGATATGACAAGGTCTAATTATTATATGGTAATCCAACAATATTTATTTACGTTATAGCACGGATAGCCAACCACACGAACCTAAGTTATAAATACATTTCATTGGTATTGGAGAATATTTTGTAATCTATATCTGTGTCATTATTTCGCTTTCTTGTTTTAGTAATTCTCGATGCTTGTGCCAGCGATTAATAAAAATGATTTGAACATAAACATTTCAACATTCCAATACGTTATTTTATTTTAAAATGAATTTCATTTTAAAAACTATTTTCGTAAGCAAAGTGATGAAAGATGTCAGTTTTAAGGAAGAAAAAAATAATTTTTCTTTAAGGGAAACTGATATGAGAAAGTCATGAGACTTTGGTGAAGACAGATTGCACTTAAATATTTTCCAGGTGCAGTTACAAATCTGAATTTATTATTCGATCGTGAAGAATTTAGGTTATTTTTAAAAAGCTTGAAATGCTTGTACTCAGGTAAAGGTCTACGAAGAAATCCCTTCTTTCAGTAATTTTTACCGTTTATTTGCTAATACGTAAAAGAACTTTTCTTTCAAAAGAAAAGACCAGAGGAAAAAATCATACATCAAGAATGGATTATGGAACCCTGTAATATAGTTAAATATTTCTTATCAGCATTTTTCGTCTAAAAACTGAAATACGATCGAAATCATTAGGCCAAACTTACATATGATACATGAAATTTATACCCATTAATACTAGTAAAAAATACTCTATTTTAAAAACGCATACCTCAACTAAAAACGTACTTCCCGCAATTGTAATTAATATGACAGTCCTGTAAGTGAAGTATTTTTGTATGTTCCTGTAAATGGACGCTTAATACTAAGTATACTATATTCTACAGGAAGAATCATGTAGCATCTCCGTTCTTCAAACGAATTTTCTTGTGTGGGAAATTGTGTAACATTATAGAAATCCAATATAATCGGATTTCATTAAATACCATAGTAAAATATAATTATTCTGAGTTTTCTACAAACGAACTATGAAATCTAAGCATTTTATTTTCAATCCAAAACATGTCATAGTAAATAATGTATATCAATACTATTTATCAATTACATGAGATATTGAGAATATTTAACCTCCTGATTGCCGCCGGCTGATTTTTTCACATACTAAGCTGCAGATTTCACTGCAACATAAGCAATATTTAAATTAGTATAATTCCACAAATAAAACCCAGTTCTGAAAAATTAAGTTAGGATTCATACTATTAAAGATTATACACCGATACTAATAACATATTTTATATCAGGTTGGAAAAAGCATCTTTTTTTTTATATTTTTAATAAGTTACAGAGAAAACACCATTACAATATTACCCTTTGGCTGAGCAGTCAGGGGGTTAAATCTGTTACAGCACGGATAGCCACTCAGACAAATATAGTTTTTTCAACTGATTTGGAAAGCAGAAAAGCTATTGTTATTATTTTAAAATTTGAAAACTCTTTTTATTATAAATTTAATTTATAGATTTTAAAAAATATATGAATTCGGATTTATTATTAATTGACAAAATACGCATACGTGCTAGGAAAGACCGGAACCTCTACATCTTTTGAGCTATTCGGGGAGAATTCACGGATGAAACATGTTTTCTAGGAGTATGGAAATTATTTGTTAAAAAAAGAAGATTAATTTAGTGCATATTGGCAAATTTCTCTGACAGTGTTTGTGTTAGTGAACTACAAAATGAATTTTGAACTTTTTTTTTTGCAATGCATTATTGTGGGAGCGATTCTTTCTCCAACAGCCAAGTAACATGTCTTGTAAGGTTCTTCATATCGCAACTCTGATAGAAAAGGTCTTTAGAAAGCAGACGATTTTCTGAAAAAACTAAATTCAGACGAAAAGCCGAAGAAAAAAGAAATGAACGGAAGAGATCGTTGGATGGAATGTGGGGAGAGTTGGTGTTGATTTTAGAAGAATGTTGATTAAGATGACGCGATTAAGATGTTTTAATTAAAGTTTCCTTTTGAATGTTCGAATTGTAAATATTAATATGTAAATATCTTTTTTGTAAATATTAACGTTTAATATAAGTCATTTAAAAGTTTAAAAACGGTGTCAGAAATTAATTTACCTCCGAGTTTATTTACTTATGTGTTCGAAAGAACTTTTATAAGAAGAATCTCCATAAATTTTGGTGTCAGAACCGAGACAAACGAACGCCCACAGAGAAGAAATATATATATACTTTAAATAATCTGGAAGCCGTTATTATTTAGAATTGTGATAGAATCCTTGCTGGAAATTATTATGAGGAAATCTTTTTTGAATATATGTTTAATGATATGAAGCTGTTGGATACTGCGACAACAATGCTGTTTAAATGTGTGAAGCTGAGCATCTGATTATGAAGTGAGTTTATTATTTCATTTTTCTTTTCAATAATGGAAAAATTAGTTGATTTAAAGGAATTAGAGTTTTCTTTGAAAACTGAAAAATCAGCTAGTATTAAGATATTGCACAAATTAATTTTTGGAGAAATCGGTGACAGAAATAATGGACGTAGAATTCGGAATTTTACTGGGTTTACGTTTGAAGTAGATTCCGATGAATATCAAACTAAATTCAAAGAAATTAAAGATAATTTTTCTGTTAACGACTTAATTACCATTTGCAATGTTTTGTGTATAAATAATTCGGGAACTTTTGATGAAATTGCTGCCAGAATAATTTCTAGTTTATGTGATTTTAATATTTTAAAAATTAATATGATAGCCGATGTAGGTACTCTTAGTGATGACGAAAGTGTTGATGAATTTAATGATGATTTACAAGATAAAACTAAAAATATTTCAACTGTTTTTGAGAATAATATGAGAAATGATTCTGGTAGTTCTAATTGTGAAAGTAATGAAAATCAGAAAATTCTAATTCCTGATTATGTTATTAAACCAAGCATTTCTATTAATGATATTGAAAGTATGATTACAATGTTTGAAGGTACTCAAGTACAAAATATTAATAAATGGAGTGCCGATTTTGAAGATATTGTTTCATTATTTAACGTTAGTGATTTGCACAAATTGATTTTGGCCAAACGCCGTATGACAGGCAAAGCAAAATTATTTCTTGAAAGTGAAACAAATATTAATTCGTGGTCTAAATTAAAAGCCCTACTCATATCTGAATTTGGTCAAACGTGCAATTCAGCTGAATTACACGAATTGCTGTCCAAAAGAAAAATTAGACCACATGAATCGTTAGATGAATATTTTTTAAATATGAAACAATTATGCTCAAAAGGCAATATTGAAGATTCTGCCCTTTTTCAGTATGTAATAAATGGAATTAATGACCCCATTTCTAAAAAATCTTTTTTGTATGGTTGTCCCAATATTGCTGAATTTAAACAAAAATTAAAGATTTATGAAAAAATAAGATCGGAGTATGAAAATGCAAAATTTCATAAATATGAAGGAGCTAAGCCTAAAATTAAATCCGAAGTTGAAGTTAAGAACAAATTTAAGCCTGTAAAGCCAAATATGCGTTGTTTTAATTGTGGCGGTAATAATCATAAGAGTATTAACTGTGTAAATAAAGATAAAGGGCCGCTTTGTTTTGCTTGTAACGCTTATGGTCATAAATCATTTCAATGTAATAAATCTAAAGATACAAGTGTTAAAAATGCTCAGTCACAAGTAAACATTATTACATTCCAAGATTTAATTCTGAAAGAGATAAAGCTTTATTCTTTGCGTTTAATCTCTTTAATAGATACTGGTAGCCAAAAGACTTTGTTAAAGAAAAGTATTTATGATAATTTGAAGAACTTTGTAGAATTAAAACCTACGAGTATCTCTTTGACCGGTCTAGGAAAAGCCTCAATTAAACCAGAAGGTTGTTTCAATTCAGAAATCGAAGTAGATGGTTCAAAATTTAAAGTTACTATTTTTGTCATTAAGGACAGTTGCATTAATTTCGATTTAATTATTGGCACTGATGTTATTCATCAAGGTACATTAACTATTTCTGAGAATAAAGTGAAACTGTTTAAAGCTGAAGTTCAGTCTAATGACTTTTTAGTTAATATTGTAAATGTTTTGGATGAGCCTAAAATTGATTTAACTCACATTGCTGACAAAAAATTACGTTCAGAGTTATACTCTTTAATTGAAAATTATGTACCAATTAAAACTAAAACAGTAGATGTTAAAATGAAAATTAATTTAACTGACGAAATCCCAGTTTGTTCTTCTCCTCGAAGATTACCGCCATGCGAGAAAAAAATAGTCGAAAACCAAATTGAGGAGTGGCTAGCTCAGGGAACGAGAAAGTTCTTCTAATTTTTCTTCGCCGGTTGTGTTAGTCAAGAAAAAAGATAACACAATGAGACTTTGTGTTGATTACAGATGTCTTAACAAAGAGACAGTACGTGAGCATTTCCCCTTGCCAGTTATTGATGATGTAATAGACCAATTACATTCTGCCGAAGTATTTACCACCATAGATTTGAAAAACGGTTTCTTTCATTTAGATGTTGAAGAAGACTCGCGGAAATACACCTCGTTTGTTACTCATGAAGGACAATACGAATTTTTGAAATGTCCATTCGGGTTGACCAATAGCCCTAGTGTTTTTCAAAAGTATATTTATAAGATATTTCGAAACCTATTAAAAGATCACATTGTTGTCATTTATATGGATGATTTAATAATACCTGCTAAAAACGAAGCTGAAGGTCTAGAAAAATTAAAACTTGTACTCGAAACTGCATCGGAATATGGATTAGAATTAAATCTTAAAAAATGCAATTTTTTGAAGCGTGAAATTGATTTCTTGTGGTATAGAATCATAAATGGTAAATTGTATCCCTCTCCACTGAAGACTAAAGCAGTAATAAATTTTCCCGAACCAAAGTGTACCAAAGATGTTCAAAGTTATTTAGGATTGACAGGATACTTTCGAAAATTTATAAGAAATTATTCGGTTATAGCTAAACCGTTAAGTGACCTGCTAAGAAAAGATTCAAAATTTAAATTCGATATAGAAGAACAAAGAGCTTTTAATGAACTCAAACGTATTTTGTCGTCAGAACCAGTACTTTTAATTTACAATCCCAAAAGTGCGACCGAAATCCATTGTGATGCCAGTATTGATGGCTATGGAGCTGTTTTAATGCAACAATCTCCAGTAGATAATCAATTTCATCCAGTTTATTTCGCAAGTAAAAAAACCACCGAAGCTGAACGGAAGTACACTAGTTACGAATTAGAAGTTTTAGCTGTAATTGAAGCCCTGAAAAAGTTTAGAGTATATGTGCTAGGTATCCCATTTAAAATTGTAACCGATTGTAATGCATTTAAAATGACTATGGATAAAAAAGAAATGAGTACAAAAATAGCTAGATGGGCAATAATGTTATCCGATTTTGATTATGGTATTGAACATAGACAGGGTAGCAGTATGAGACATGTCGATGCATTAAGTAGGTATCCTATTTGTATGGTAATCCAATATAGCTTAACTTTAAAAATTATCCAAGCTCAAGAAACAGATGACCATATTAAAACAATAAAAGAAATCCTAAAGGTGAAATCTTATGATGATTATCTAGTTAAAAATGATGTTCTTTATAAATGTGTTAATGGTAATGATTTATTAGTTGTACCGGAAGACATACAAATGAATATAATCAAGGCCGCTCACGAAAAAGGTCATTACGCAGTTGCAAGAACAGAGAAAAGTTTAGAAAATGATTTTTACATCCCTAAAGTTAAACAAAAAATTGAGAAATGTATAGCAAATTGTGTTCCCTGTATTTTAGTTAATAGAAAATGTGGTAAACAAGAAGGCTTACTTCACCCAATAGAAAAATAAGAAACTCCATTACATACGTACCATGTTGATCACTTAGGTCCATTAGAAAGCACTAATAAAAATTACAAACATATCCTTTCGGTCATTGACGCATTCACAAAATTTGTTTGGTTGAATCCCACAAAATCTACCGATGCTGCCGAAGTAATTTCTAAATTAGAAATTCAAAAATCTATCTTTGGAAATCCAGTTCGAATTATATCAGATAAAGGTCCTGCATTTACCTCTAAAGCTTTTGAAGATTATTGCATCAATGAAAATATTAAACATATCCCGATTACCACTGGATTACCCAGGTCTAACGGCCAAGTTGAGCGTCTAAATTCTGTCATAATATCTGTTCTGTCTAAATTGTCTGTCGATAATCCTAAAAAATGGTATACACATGTAAGCAACGTCCAACAGGTGATAAATTCGACTTTTCAGAGAAGTATAAGCACAACTCCTTTTGAATTGATGTTTGGTACTAAAATGAAACTAAAAAATAACATTGAAATTACTAGTCTTCTGAATGCTGAAATACAATCTGATTTTACAAATAATCGCGAAGATATGAGAAAAAATGATAAAAAACAGATTTTAAAAGTCCAAGAAGAGAACCGTAAAACTTACAACCTCAGACGAAAGAAAGCTAACAAATTTAAGATTAATGATGTGGTTGCTATAAAACGCACACAACAAGGTCCAGGTTTGAAGTTAAAACCAAAATATTTAGATCCGTACAAAGTCATAAAAGTAAAAAATAATGACACCTACGATGTAAAGAAACTTGGATTCAACGAAGGACCTATGGTCACCAGTACATGTGCAGAGTACATGAAGCCGTGGACGGACGAAGCTTGAAAAAAAAAAGAATTTCACCGATTGTGACACTATACCAACTATGACAAACCTCTGGACTGACAACTAATAGAATTTCAACTTATTCTCGAAAAGACGAAAAGACGTAAGGTAAAAGAAGATGAAAAGAAGTATGAAAGAAGACGAAAAGACGTAAGATAAAAGAAGACGGAAGACGTAAGAAAGAAAAGACGAAAAGACGTAAGGTAATAGAAGATGAAAAGACGTATGAAAGAAGAAGACGAAAAGACGTAAGATAAAAGAAGACTAAAGGACGTAAGAAAGAGAAGACGAAAAGACGCGAAAAAAAATATATATGAATTTTTTCAAGAAATAATCTAAGCTTTGATAAACAATTTGAATAATGACTTCTTTTTTTCAATTAAGACTTTGGATGCTGCTGTGTTTTTTTTTCTTTATCTTTCCAGATGATCCAACTGCTGCTGCCTCCAAAGGGACGAGCATTCGAGGACGAAAGTCTAGTCAGGACGGCCGTTGTGGGAGCGATTCTTTCTCCAACAGCCAAATATCATGTCTTGTAAGGTTCTTCATATCGCAACTCTGATAGAAAAGGTCTTTAGAAAGCAGACGATTTTCTGAAAAAACTCCATTCAGACGAAAAGCCGAAGAAAAAAGAAATGAACGGAAGAGATCGTTGGATGGAATGTGGGGAGAGTTGGTGTTGATTTTAGAAGAATGTTGATTAAGTTGACGCGATTAAGATGTTTTAATTAAAGTTTCCTTTTGAATGTTCGAATTGTAAATATTAATATGTAAATATCTTTTTTGTAAATATTAACGTTTAATATAAGTCATTTAAAAGTTTAAAAACGGTGTCAGAATTTAATTTACCTCCGAGTTTATTTACTTATGTGTTCGAAAGAACTTTTATAAGAAGAATCTCCATATTATATTATTTATAATGTATATATATTTTTTAAAATGATTTCTCTAATGAAAGTGAAAATTTTCAATACTTAACATACCAGAGTTGTTATGGATAATATACATAAATTAAATGGCAATCAGAGTACATTTAAGTAGGTTACAGCACGGAGACCTGGCCGGACAAATGCAAATTTTAAAACGTTTCAACTTTGTTGTAAAGTGTTTTATAATTCTTGACTCATGTATGATTTTTCTTTATTCTTTAAATAATTCTCAATCTTTGAATCAGAAGACAATAAAATGACATTTGAACTTTCTATTTGAAAAGCATTATTTAATTTAAAAATGTATTTTCTTTTAAAAACAATTTCTCGAAGTAATGTGATAAAAAATGCCAGTTAAAGGAAAGAAAAGAAGTCATTTTTCTTTAAACGGAATTTATGGCAAAGTCATGAGACTTCAGTAAAGATAAATTGCACTTAAATATTTTCGAGGCACAATTGGAAAACTAAATTTTTAATTTGTTCAAGAAAAGTTAGAATATTTTCATGAAAGATTAGAATGTTCATAATGTCCATGAAAAAAATTACGGAGAAATTTCTTATTTGATTGACATCTACCTTTTATCTGTTTATATGTAAAAATAAGTCTCTTTCAGAAAAAGCATGCGTGAAGCATAGATAGCATAGTTGAAAATTTTTCTTAATCGATTTCGGTTAATAAACAGAAATATATTCGCTATTTTTTCCGCAACCTTATATATGATCTGTAGAAAATAAAAATACTGAGTAATATACAAAGATGCTGAGTAATATACAAAGGAATTATTAAATTTATAAACGCATGCTACATTTTAAAACACACTTCCGGTAATTATTTTTCATTAAATTAAATTTTTATGTATATTTCTGTAAAGAATACAGTGCTATGTGCACTATATTCTATAGTAAGAATCATGTGGAGCATCTCAGTACTGCAAATGATTTTCTTTACATTTGAACACAGTCAAATCCTTTAAAATACAATACAATAAGGATTTTCCCCACAGACCATTGTAGAATGGAATTATTCTGTATATCTGATACCGAATTATGAAAGTTAAACATTCCATTTTCAATAACGAATATGTCACGGTTTTCATCGATAATATATATTAATTAAATAACAATCAAAGTACCTTTAAGTAGATTACAGCACGGATAGCTTACCAGAGAAATACAAATTTTAAAACATTTAATCTTTGTCGTAAAGGGTTTTATAATTTATGACTCATGTATGATTTTTCTTTACTGTTTAAATTATTTTGTGTCAGAGTACAGTAAAATGACAGTTAAACTTTCCATTTGCAAGGAATTATTTTTTAAAAAAATGTATTTTCTTTTTAAAACAATTTCTCCAAACAATGTGATAAAAGATGCCAGTTAAAGGAAAGAAATGAAATCATTTTTCTTTAAACGGGACTTATGGCAAAGTTATGAGACTTCAGTAAAGATAAATTGCACTTAAATATTTTCGAGGCGCAGTTGGAAAACTAAATTTATGGTTTGTTTAAGAAAAGTTAGAATATTTTTATGAAAGTTTAGAATGTTCATATCCATGCAAAAGATTACGGAGAAATTTTTTATTTGATTTACATCTAACATTTATTTGTTGGTATGGAAAAAATGAGTCTCTTTCAGAAAAAATATACGTCAAGCATAGATTATGGAGCAGGTTTGTAAATTATATTTAAGCAATTTCAGTTAATAAACAGAAATATATTCGAAATTTTTTCTGCAACCTTGTATATGATCTATAGAATTTAAAGACACTGAGTAATATACAAAGAAATTATTAAATTTAAAAACGCAGGCTACAATTCAAAACGGATTTCAGCAATTATTTTTCATACAGTATATTGTAAATGAATTTTTATGTGTATTTCTGTAAATAATACAGAGCTATGTGCACTATCTTCTACAGTAAGAATTATGCGGGGCATCTCAGTGCTGTAAAGGAATTTATTTATATTTAAATTGTGTCAAATTCTTTAAAATGCAATGCAAAAAGATTTTATCCACAGACCATTGATAAATAGAATTATTCTATATATCTGAAATAGAAATATCAAAGTTGAACGTTCCATTTTCAATAACGAATATGTCACGATTTTCATCGATAATATATATTAATTAAGGACAATCAAAGTACCTTTAAGTAGGTTACAGCACGGATAGCTGGCCAGACAAATACAAATTTTTAAACATTTCATCTTTGTTGTAAAGGGTTTTATAATCCATGACTCATGTATGATTTTTCTTTAATGTTTAAATAATTCCCAATCTTTGCGTCAGTGTCAGTTAAATGACAGTTAAACTAGCCCAGCATTTTTTAAAATGTATTTTCTTTTAAAAACAATTTCTCTAAGCAATGTGATAAAAGATGCCAGTCAAAAGAAAGATTAGAAGTCATTTTTCTTAGAACGGAACTTATGGCAAAGTCGTGAGACTTCAGTAAAGATAAATTGCGCTTAAATACTTTCGAGGCGCAATTGGAAAACTGAATTTATGATTCGTTCGAGAAGAGTTAAAATATTTCCTTGAAAGTTTTAAAATTCTTATACCCATGAAAAGGATTACTAAGAAATTCCTTATTTGATTGATTTTTACCATTTATCAACAGATATGAATTTTTCTAAAGAAAAGACACGAAATAATATCATGCTTGGTTTATTGATTATAATATGAATTTTAAAACATTGAGCGATCTGTAAAAACATCATTTAATAAGATGAAAAAAGATATCTAAGTAAACAACATTGGAAAACAAGGAAACAATTCAGCATTTGTCGTCTGTAGTCGGAAAAAGAAGCTATTTTTGTCTGAAGATGTGTATAAACAAATAAGTGGAAGATCTACAGATTTGTATACATATACTACACAGTAAGTTAAAAATTAGTTCAGCTAGAAAATGCATAGCATGGTTCAAAATTTCCTTTCAGCAATTTCCGTTTAACATTTGCCGTGTTTGTTGTCACTATTTACACATACACTTGCTGTAGACTGCTTCACTACTACATTGTTAAAAAATTTTAACTTGTGCTGCATTGTCACACCACCGATTTTATAGAAGACGATTACTTCTCTGTATTATGGAGCATTTTCATTGGTCAAAATAGAGATTTTTTTTATAAAAGCGGTTGATTGGCAATGCTGTAAATGATACAGATTTTTAACAGTGTTTCCCGACAAATTTATAGGAAGTATGGAGGGTACAGAGATTACCCTGAATCACAGAGCAATGCAGTGCCGAAAATATGTAGTTGCAAAAAAGCACAGAAAAAAAACAGCAACACATGAATGGGACAGAAAACATTTTATTGAAAGGTTGAACTACAGAAGCTGTTCAAAATTACGACCAAAAGTCATTAGACAGGTTAGGCAGCAGTGTTTACAATCTTACGTTAAATAGCAATTCAAGAGTTCACCGTTTAATATCGAGTGATGCGTGATACTCAAGGAATCTTCTAGAACACAGGAAGTTCCATGTGTCGCTGCTCTCAAGAATGCCTGACGATATCTTGTCGAATTTCAAATACCTTCTTTAGTAGAACGATTTGAAAAAATGCTTTCTGTCCCATTAATATGTTTATGTTAATTTTTTCTGGTTCTTTGAGCCACAGTTCGCAACTATGGCATTTTCGACCTGCATTACTATTGATTTAAAGCCATATCAGTGCTCTCTATACATCTCGTAAGTTTGACGGCTTGGTAGTCATCGAACTTCAGATTGTGTTAGATGTTGGATGAATTATTGCTGTTTAGATTTTGGTATAAACCCCTTAACCGCTAGTGCTGCTATGCTGTATTTTCGAAGAAGTATTAACATGCATTACAGAGACTAAATGTTTTGGAATTACCACATCCGACAAGCTTTAATTTTAAGACAAACCCCCTATGGATATCAAAGAAATTATAATATAGGAATTTGGGTGAAATATAAGACATGTTTAAAAAGTTATCATATGTTTATTATTTATTAGTAAAACTCATATTTTATATATTATTCCGCGATTTACAGCATAGTGTCGAAAATTTCAAATATTTTATTAATTTTATTTATTTTTTTATAAATGTATCATTTTCTTGAGAATTAAGCCATCAAAATTACATTATAAAAGAAATTTTTGAAAGTGTTTGTTGTTTTATGAAACATCCTAAAATAGCACATTTTTCCAAATTAATGCAAAATGATTTTATTCTCTAGAATTGTGTTTCATAATAATGTTTTGAAGATTTGTATAGTAAACAATTTATTTATTATTATTTTAATTTAAATCAAAGCAACGCTAATTATTTTTCACATTATATTACCATAATTTGCATTAGTGACATGTACCTAACAACTTGATAATGATTGTTGAATTTCATGAAAATAAAATACACAACTAATCAGATTCGACAATCCCAAAACTTTTTTCTATCTTACGCATGTTAATACTTCCTGTAAAATGCAAGGTAGCAGCTTCACGGGTTAGGTTGTTTTAAACGAAAATCTAGTCAGCAAGAACTTTTTTCAACTTATAACTGAATCTAAAGTTTGATGAAAATCCGCGCATTAGTTTTTCAGATAGAGATATTGAAAATCTTTTAAAAAAACTCCATAGTAGCAATACATGTTGTGTGATGTACACCGAAAACTAATTAGGATCATTTTTTTAACAAGAGCTAACTGAAATGAATTTCGATAAAAATCCATGCATTAGTTTTTGAGATACATTTATCGCAAAATCGTAAAAAATGCAACATAGCAGCGCCATCTCTAGGGTGGTTTACGCCACAAATTAAACAACCTCATCTACATCAGGCACGAACTAAATCTAAAGTTTTAGGAAATTTCGTGCATTAATTCTTGAGATAGAGCTATTGCAATAATTACGAATAATTCACAATGACAGCGTCGCCTGTTGAGCGATTTGCACCTAAACGTAATCTGCACCATGTTATATCAAGTACTAATTTAATGTCAAGTTTTGTGAAAATCCATGCACCAATTCTTGATATATGGTTATTATGGAAATTGTAAATAATGAAGAATAGCAGCGTCACCTATTGAGCGACATACATAAAAAATAGTCAGGTCTAGTTTATATCAAGGTCTAACATAATCTAAAGTTTTGTGGAATTCCGTGTATTAGCTCTTGAGATAAAGCGCCCATAAAATTTTTGTCACACACAGACACACATTTTTTTAAATCATGTTTTTTTGGGTTCTCTGACCCATAAAATGTGTAAATCCAGGGAAAACCGGATTTTCAAAATTTTCACGAATCCAATACTTTCTTCTTTTACGATAGAAGAAAATAAAAAATCATTGTCCTTTTCACAAATATTCATTATTCATCATAAGTTTTCCTATTTCGAGACATCTTAGAAAACTTATTCTCGTCAACGAAAACAATTAATTCAATGAATACTTTTACTCGTACCCTATTTTTTTTTTCAGAATTCAACGCCTACATATCTCGCCCACATATAATCGATAGGTATGGAAAAGAAAGCTCAGTCGGAAAAATGATATTCCTGGCTGTCTGTGAAATTCATCGAGTTTCCTTGTTATCACATGATAGTGGAGTTTTTAGATTATTTTCCTTATATGATATTTATAGATGAAATTTATGGACATCTGTTCAAATAATCTATAGAATTCTGTAACTAAGAATAATCTATGCCAGAACAGATTAACAGCGTCAATAATGACGCGTAAAGTGTTAGTTGGTAAAATGTATTTATTTATTTATTGCTTTTTCAATCTTATAGCATATTTAACCCCTTATAGTCCAGGCATTTAGTGCTAAAAAGGGACAAATAAATGCAAGTTTTGGTGTAAATTTAATTTTTGGTTACCTTTATGTTTTTTGGGTCGCTGAACACGAATCTGGCATTATTCAACAAAATTTCTTCCCGGAAACACATTTTTTGGCAAAAAACGCGGCTTTTTTTCATTTTTTCTAAATAACTTCAAAATTATGCATTTTACATAAAAGTCATCGATACATAACTTAAAAGCACAAAATTTCCTACATTTTATGTATTAAAAGTTTTTTCTCTGATCAATGGTTTAGCCGTGAGAGAGCCACAAAAAGGGGTGTGAGAAGCAAAAAATTCTGAAAAACGTGAATTACTGCGCAGTACGTCGATGAAACATGAAAAACAACCATTTTACGCACATTTTCCTCATTTAATAATACTAAATATATTATTATTGACTATATTTTATAAATCTGATGTTCATTGTTTCTTTCATAACTAAAAAATAAATAAAATGAGCATATCTGTGATCAAAATCTTCATTTCCTATTACAATATAATGATAGTAATAATTTCTTAATTTGACTTTTAAATAATGTAAATAAAATAACTAAAACAGGCTTTACTGATAACAACTGACATGCACTCCACTTCTTAAAATTTCAGTTTTATCCTAAACTGACTATTTAGTAGGTGGGGGCATCTCATCAGTTGACACAGACGAAAGTTACGGTGATCTTCGTCCTTGAAACTCAGCTGTAGGAATCCCATCTGCACTTTCCCCCTTGATTGAAGGAGTGCAAGTGTGAAATAACGTTGGTCAAGCGCCCAACCTTGCATCCTATGTCCACGTTCAGTGGAATATTAACCCCCCCCCCTTTCCCACCAGTCTTGCATCTGTTAGAAATATGCGTCGCACAGATCACTAGCTTATCAGGAGGACACATTCCTCTCAGTTTCCATATGTAACTGCTTACTTATAATTTAGTAATTCTCTGTTTGTGTGTTCGTGAATATAGTGAACATCTAAAGTGATTTTGCGCGATGTCGCTGTGTTTTATTTGTGACTCTCCTTTAGTAAAGGGGCCGTCAGTGAAAGTTAGTCGAGGTATATTGCAGCGTTAATCAAGGCAAGTACAGAAAGAAAGGATGGAAAGGCAGGTTTACTAGAGAGGAAAACCTCAGTACATGTGCATGTTAAGTGTAGAAAAGCATACGTAAATGAACGGATGGTTACTGCTTATGTGAAAAAGGTTGAGGAACAAAGTGCTAGTACTTCTCAAATTTTAAGATCATCAAATCCTCAGTTTAATTTTTGAACTAATTGTTTTATATGTGAACTGTGCATTTCGGAAGAATTCATTGCAACACAAGCGAAAAACCCACTAAGCGAACGCAATACTATATACACGCAATACTGTATATACACTGTGCGATACATGGGATTCAAAAGTACAACTCTGAAAGCAGCAAAAGCTCGAATGATGATTATGGGCTTGCTATAATTCAGCGCATCGAACCAGTGAATTATTTGATCGCAGCAGATGCGCAATACCACATCAAATGTTTTAAATATATTTATGGAAGGCCGAAGATCTAAGAACAGAAGAAACGTGGTCCATTTGCCAAGGCAATTGACAAAGCAATGCAAAATATATGCGATTACCTTGAAAATCATGATGACGAGTGTCAATTCTCCATGGAAGACTAATGAAACAGGTTACAGGGAGTTATCAACCTGATATGAGAACTGTAAAGTTTAACCTCATTGAGAGATATGAAGACGACATACTGATCACAAAGAATCAGAAAAAAAAGTCCATTGTGTGTTTCAAGAATACACGAGGAAAGATACTGACTAATGCATGCTATCAGCAAACATGTAAATCTGATCGAGATGAGAGGCTGCGAGTGGTTGAAGTAGCAGCAAAAATTAAGGGGAAATACTCATGCCGCAAGGTATTAAATATTTACTATTAAAAAAACTTTTATTTATAATATTGATAGTTTTAAAAACAGCCACTAATTCCATTCGTCTATTTTATATTTTGTAGATGTCGGTGAAAAGCAGGGATCCTCAAATAAAAGAAAGCGGAAATAGTACTTTGTTTTTTAAGTAAATGTACTTACTAATGTACATAATTATTTATAATTAAATAATAATTCATAATGAGTCGTCGTTTTTATTGTTAGCAACTTCATTGTAAAATATAGTCGATCATAATATCTTCAGTATCATTTAAAGTCAATCTTTGCGAAAAATGGTCAGTTTTCATGTTAAATCTATGTACAGTGCCATAATTCCTATCTTCCAGATTTTTTTATTTTTTATTTTCACACCCACATTTTGAACTTTGAGAACTTTAACAACTGGCTTGTCAGCTTTTATATGTTAAAGCCTGTTTTAGTTATTTTATTTACATTATTTAAAAGTCAAATTAAGGAAATTATTACTATTACTTTTTTATAATAGCAAATGAAGATTTTGATCACAAATATGCTCATTTTTATTCATTTTTTAGTTATGAAAGAAACAATGAACAACAAATTAATAAAATATAGTCAATAATAATATACTTAGTATTATTAAGTGGGGAAAATTTGCGTAAAATGGTTGTTTTTCATGTTTCATCGACGTAAAGTGCTGTAATTCACGTTTTTCAGATTTTTTTGCTTTTCACACTCATTTTTGCGGCTCTCTCATGGCTAAACAATTGATCAAAGAAAAAACTTTTAGTACATAAAATGTAGAAAAATTTGTGTTCTTTAATTTATGTATTGAAGATTTTTATGTAAAATGCATAATTTTGAAGTTATTTAGAAAAAATGAAAAAAAGCCACGGTTTTTGCCCAAAGAACATGTTTTCGGGGAGAAATTTTGTTGGATAATGCCAGATTCGTGTTCAGCGACCCAAAAAACATAAAAGTAACCAAAAATCAAAACTACACCAAAACTTGCATTTACTTTTTACCAAATGCCTGGACTATTAACTGTAGCATTGTTTTTGACACCATAAATTAATAAACTTTTCTACCAAAAATTGAACCGACTTCAAAAACAACTGCAAAGTGAAAAATAATTTTTTTAGATAATAGTAATAAGAAATTAAATTAAGAGCGTAGTATTTACCATGCGTGTTATTATATTTATGTACACTAATTTGATTTTTTCAGTCGGTACCAGCCAAGTCAAGTTATATATAATTTTCAATAGCCACACATCCAAGTATCTACGAGTTTTTTTTACAATTTAATATTTAGTTAAAAAATTAACCTTATTCTTTTACGATTTGCATTTGATACTTAATTTTAACTTTGAAACTGACTTGGCTGGCACCGACTCCAAAAAATCAAATTAGTGTACATAAATATAATAATACGCATGGTAAATACTACGCTCTTAATTTAATTTTTTATTACTATTATCTAAAAAAATTATTTTTCACTTTGCAGTTGTTTTTGAAGTCGGTTCAATTTTTGGTAGAAAAGTTTATTTTTCTCTTTTTAGTTAAAAGTTAATGATTTTTTGAAGTCGGTTAATAAAAATTATAATACGGAAAAAATATTGTAAACTATACACGTATGTCAGGAGGGGATTCGAACCGACGCTCTCTTTCGAAAACAAGAGTTTAAATCTTGCGCCTTAGACCACACGGCCATCTGACTGCATGTATACCTTCCTGACTGCACTCCACTCGGCGAGCTTAGTCAACGTCCATGTTCCTTTTAATTTGCAAGAAATTCTTAATTTTATTCGTTTTTGCTTTATTACTAGAAAAATACTGAACTAATTTCGATGAAATGGAAGCAGTTCCAATTCGAGTAACCTCTTTAATTCAACACAAAAACCAAATTAATCGGTTGGATAATTTCGGAGTAATCAGTGAACATACATAAATATATATATATACATACGTGTCGAATTGATAACCTCCTCCTTCTTTTATGAAGTTAATTAATAAAAATTAGAATACGAAAAAAAAATATTGTACATAGATGTAAATTATATCAGGAATGGGGTTTGAACCCACGCCCCCTTTTGAGATCCAAAGCTTACATCTGGCACTTTAGTTTTTTTGTATATATGTCGAACAATTATCTACACTGTGGGATATAGGCCCTAAGGTGTGGGATGCCCTCCGTGGGGGTCTTTCTAAGGAAACCTAACCCGTATTTACGCAAGATTCGAAGAAAACCACGGAAAACCATGAACGGTTAGGCCGACGGTCGCGATTGGGTTCGAACCCAGCACCTACCGTCTATCAGTTTGGTGTGTATGTGTATGTATTTTTGTAGGCCGATTATCTACGTTATGGGATATAGGCCCTATGGGGTGGGTTGCCCTCCGTGGTGGTCTTTCTAAGGGAACCTAACCCGTATTTACGCAAGGTTCGAAGAAAACCACGGAAAACTTCGAACGGTTAGGCCGACGGTCGCGATTGGGTTCGAACCCAGCACCTACCGTCTACCAGTTTGGAGGTCAGAACCTCGCGGCCACTGGTGGGGCCTCTATCAGTTTGGATGTCAGAACCTCGCGACCACTGGTGGGGCCTGCGACTTCAAACCGCTCGGCCTTCTTGACTGTACTCCACTCGGCGAGCTTTTTCAACGCCTGTGTTACTTTTAATTTGTGAGAAATCACTAATTTTATTAGTTTTTGTCTAATTACTGAAAAATTACTGTGCCAATTTCAATGAAATGGAAGTAGTACCAATTCGAGAGTAACTTCTTTCATTTAACATAAAAACCCAATTAATCGGTTGGTTAGTTTCGTAGTAATCGGTGAACATACATAGAAAAAAATACATACCCGTCGAATTGATAACCTCCTCCTCCTTTTTTGAAGTCGGTTTAAAATTATAACACGGAAAAGACTGTTGTGCACACGTATGTCAGGGGTGGGGTTCGAACCCACGATTTCATTCGAGAACCTGAGTGTAAATCAGGCGCCTTAGACCTCTCGGCCTTCCTTACTGCATTCCGGTCTGTGAACCTATTCAACGTCCATGTTACTTTTCATTTGCGAGAAATCGCTAATTTTATTCGTTTTTGCCTAATTACTAAAAAAGTATTTAACCAATTTCGATGAAATGGAAGTGGTACCAATTCGAGAGTAACCTCCTTCATTTAACACAAATACTACTTTAATCGGTTGGATAGTTTCGGTGTAATCGGTGAACAAGCATAACGAAAAATAAATACGCGTCGAATTGATCATAGCCTTCTCTCCTTTTTTTTATAATAAAAAAAAATTATAATACGAAAAAAAAAAACACAGTATGTCAGGAGTGGGGTTCGAACCCACGCTCTCTTCTGAGAACCAAAGCTTAAATCATCCGCCTTAGACCGCTAGGCTATCCTGACTGAAATCTATTCGGCCAGCTTATTCAAGGTTATGTTACTTTTCGCAAGTCTATTATTTTAGTACTCTTTCACTGATAAAGTATTGGGTTGACAAAAATTCTCTGATACTCTGTGCTAACGGTTAAATACAAAATATTCTTAATAGCAAAATTAATATTTAATTTATAAAATATATATGTAAAAATTATAACACGGAAAAAGTTATCGTACACATGTCTGTCAGGAGTGAGGTTCCAACCCGCTCTCTTTCTTTCAAGAACCAGAGCTTAAATCTGGAGCCTTAGACCACTCGGCCATTATGTCGACACTGTAGTCAGAGAACTTATTCAACACTTTTATTTAGCGAAAAACCACTAATTATATTAGTTTTTGCCTAATTACTAAAAAAGTACTGAAGCAATTTCTGTGAAACGAAAGTGGTACCAATTCGAGAGCAAGCTCTTTCATTTAACACAAAAATCAAATTAATCGGATGCATAGTTTCGGAGTAATCGGTGAACATACATAAAAAAAAATACATACGCGTCGAATTGATAACCTTCTCTCATTTTTGGAAGTCGTCTAAAAATAGGGGCTGTAAACCACATTTTCCGTACTAAAATAGTTGCTTTACTTGATCAAAAAAAAAAAAAAAAACATCTGCCAATCAATAAAGATAAATTTTCAGTTAAATATTAGTGGTGTCAAAAAGCTTTAAGTAACGAAGCGTGCAAAGAGTTCCTGCCCGAAGTCAGTTCGGGCAATACAGTTAAGGGGTTAATATTACATAACTTCCATATTAACCGCTTCTCTGTTTTGCCCGTACACTGCATGGGTATCCATATTCCAATCATAATTTATTATTTTCACCAGTAATTTTTTATTGTAAATTTTGCATTATTTAATCCGAGCACTTTTTTCATTCAGTTGGACAAACATTTCTGTTTTTAAAAACCGGTGATAAAAGATTAAAAATTCTGCTAGAAAACATGAAATAAATAGAATTTATATGATTTTTTTTTTCAAATATGTTGATGAGTTAAGTGGTTAAAGTCAAGAACATTTTATATACCAGTTTTCGTATGGGTTTTGAAATTACAGAACCAGGAAAATCTTCGGTACCAGTTTTTTTCTTATAGAAAATTTCTTTTCAAATAAAACGAAATTTCGCGCGTTTGAACTAGATTTATTTTACTGGATCTGGTTGGGAAACTGACTTGGGAAATCTAGGAAGCTAACGGTATCCGTATATGTATATCTTATCTAAAAATAGTTAAGTATGTCACCTTGAAATTTATTGTGGTATCATAAAAAACGCTAGTATTTGAAGATATTAAGAAGCAATTTGCATTTTGGTTTGAAAAAATAAAATAAAAATTTTTTTGCTGAATTTTTTTTTAATTCCTAAAAGTTTTAAGAACATATTTTCTATCATTAACAAAAAAATACTCATATTTAAAAAAAAGCGAATGAGTTATACAATTTCGGAAAGTTTCAAATATTTACTAAAAGTAGAATTTTAGAAAAGGGTACCAAAACATAAAAAAATCTATTTCGAAAAACAGACACAAAAACTATGCAAAATACACAGAGTGTTTAAAAATATTATTTAAAAACATACCAGCACCATATTTTTTTTTATGTCTATAATAATTTAGCACTATAAATTTTTAGTTCCATTTTTTAAGCAGACAATTAAAAACTCAAAAATTTAAAGCATTTTATGTCCCATTTGTTTTTAAAGCTTCCAACCCTGTCTTCATCTTCTGCGGCTTTCTAACAAGAAGGATTCATTTACGATATTCACTGAAAAGAAATTCTACCACTGGCATCTAGAAAATAAATAGTGTTTCCAGAAAAAATAATAATATGTCATTCTATTATTTCTATAGAATTCTCTCTTTCCTTATTATATCTCAACGGCATTATTGTATGTTATCGGGGTCAAAGTTATTTAAAAACATCTGTAATGAAATGCGAACACAAAACGCATGTTTTAGTAATTACAATTCTAGTTTATGATTATATTCTAGTACTCAAGTGATAATTTTTCGCAGATCAAGCGATTTAAGTTTCATTTCATCATCTAGAAAAATATAGACTAGTACATCTTGATTATTTTGTTTTATCATTTTATTTGTTAATCAACATTTATAATTTAGGTATCTAGAAAATGGCTATTATTTGTTCTACATAAATGCAATTTTTTCTCTTTCATTATATAACCGTCAATTTCTTTGCTTCGGTTCTTCTGCATGGGAATAAATCGCCTTAAAATAAACATTTTATTACTACAATCATTGTTGACCATTTATATCATATTGGAATATTTCCCGAATCCTAATAAACTCGTAAGAATTCACTTTGCAATATTTTTAAAGTCTAGAACTTCGTTTAAAACTAGTAAATCTGCAGATCAAGAGCCTCAACGTCAGCTTTGCACATCATTTCTTTTTTAAAACACACTTTGGGTAATATTCAACTTCCTGGAAACTGTAATTTAAAATTTTCAAGTTACGTAATTATTTATAAGAATAAAATAAGAATAAGAAGTTTTCAGCCAACAAAAGCGTTAAATTAAAGATTTAGTTATGTTAGGATATTCTGAATTTTTCATGATCTATTATTTTTGTTTTTTTATTATAACATAGTAGATTTCTTCAGGGGGGGCTCCGCCCCCCTGAACCCCCCGTAGTCTCATTAAATTTAAATTTGTAACTTTCTATCAATTTGCTAATGGTTATCGTATATCTTGTATTTCTTTATACATTTTGATTTATAAGGATAAGTAACAGTTTTAATAAGCATTTTTCTTTATCCTCATACTTCTACATACCTGTCCACACCTAAATCTGATGTATCAGGAACTTTTGAAAGCGTAAACTCAGTAATCTAGGGTTTTAGAATTTTGTTTCCGAAAAAAAAAGAAGTTTTGATTGCATTTTGTGGCAGATATCGCGGCCAGACAGACAGACAGACAGAACAGACTGACAGGGGTAAAACAATAAATTTTGTGTCGCCAAAATAAGCCTTCACTGAAGTTTCGACAATGACGTCATTATTCATGAGTTATTGCTATCCATGTTTCTTATATTTTTAACGACTACTATAAAATACCTGTTTTATTTCAATTATGACGTCAAATTTTATCAGGTGAAATATTTGTTAAAAATACAATTTTTTTTAATTTCTTTTACTTCTAATTATGCCCCCATTTTTGTCAGAAAAATTCTTATTAACGAAACAAATTTCCGTGTTTAATATTTAACAAAGTACTATATTTATTTTTATTTTAATTCTGACGTCATATTTATTTTTTCTTAGTTTAATTTTTCGAATGAAACTTGCTCAATTGAAACTTATTGCCGTTGACAAATTATTCCAGCTTTTGATTTTTTTTTTTTTTTTTTTTTTTTTTTTTTTAAGCAACGATAAAGGAAATTGGTTAAATTTTATCTAAAAGATCGCTATTGATTCTGCATGAAAAAGAAGGAAATTTTGAATTATTAAGGAAAATATGTGAATAAAATCAATAAAACATAGCCTATGTTCTTTTCTGGGCTATGTTATAGTTATACACAAAGATACAAAGACATTAATTCATCAGTTTTAACGTTGATTTCATTTAAATTTTCGCGTTCAATAATTACACGCATTCAAATTTATAACATTATAAAAATAAGGATTAGGATGAATGGTTTCTTAGCAACCATTAAGAGAAATTAAAGAAAATGAAATAAAAACATTTGAAATAAGGAAGTCTCTAAAACAAATTCGTTTATATTATTGGAACACATTTAGAAAAAATCTCCAAAATTTACAGTAATAATTTTAAAAATCTGACAAATGAATATACAAAATTTCAAAACAATACGAATAATTTAACCGGTAAATTTCAGCATCCATTTATCATAATGTGACATTTTCTCCCAAGAAAAAAAAATGGAAATCATTGGATTTGCCATAGAAAAGCATTATTGCGCAAAATAAAATATTCTATATTTTTCGAACGAATGAACCAAATCTTACAAAAAACTATACAGCTTAATCCCAGTGCCTCACTAACATACCCACTTAATTTCAAGCCAATCGGATGCTTTTTACGGCAGTTATCGCGGAACAGACAGACACAAAAAAATTTCGTGTCTCCAAAGTAAGCCTTCACTGACGTTTCGGCAATTAAAACAAAATTTTATTTCATTAATGGAAATACAACTAGTTCGCTATTTCAAACTTAAATGAATATTCTTTTTTCTTATCTTCTTTTTTTTCCTCCATCGTTTACGATCTAGGATCTCAAATTGCTGTTGCTTTGGTTTTATTATCACCCCATGTTACGCTTAAGGCGATGTTGTCCATGACTTTATACTTAAATACATCTTACAGTAACACATTGTTCCCGTTTATTTAGCGGCTTGTGTCTAAGAACTCAAAAATAGTAAATTGTTTTCGTTTAAGTCCTTAATAAAGATATGGTACATTTGAGCTTTACAGTCGTGGTTACTACGACTGAGCAGTAAAGTAGTCCATGTTTTTGCCAAATTTTTCACATCTTTAAACCACATCTTTTTAACCTGTAAAAAATATTCAATATGGCCTAGACAAAAAAATTTTATATCAACCACTTTCTTAATACTCAAGGACTTTAATGTTTTCCCTTTGAAAGCAAATGGTCATTGGTTATAAAAATAAATAATTAATTACAAAGGTCATACACATCAAATTCTGAAATACCAACACATGACTTTTTTTTTGCTTTTTTAATGGTATAATTAGTAATTACTGATGCATATCAGAAAAAATCTTCGAAAAATATGGCTGCAGTTTTTTTATTAATATTTATTGCATTATTTTCTTTAATAAAAATACTTTTCTTAAAAAGAATTCCATTAATTTTATTTCAAAACATTCTACATATATGCAAGAAATGGTTATTTTATGTAAGTCATAGTTACTTGTAGCTTGGAAATGACTTGCAGCTACGTATACTTGCATACTCCCTAGCTACGTATATCAATTTTATAAAATATTAAATAGTATAATACAATTAAAAAGAGCGCCAGACAATGTTCTTTCTATATAATTATGTAATGGAATACTTTTATGTCTCCCTGTAAATCAATAACAATTAAACTTAGCGCTACATGTTGTACAGAATATGTATTATGTTATATACTTACTAGATGCATACAAATTTTAATGCGTTCGAAAGAGTTTAACACCATTAAAATGCACTTGAAACATTTTTTCCCATTGACCGTAATGTAACGGAATACTTTTCATTTTCCCTATAATTGAACTATGCATCCAGTTTTCAAAAAATTTGAAATGACTCGACAAAATTATGAAATAATTATACATTTTAAATTACAAACGATTCGGTTGCGTAATTTTTGAGTTGGTATATGCGGACAGATGAACAGACGGTCAGACAGGCGGACAGACAGGACTGAAAGATAACTATAGGTCTTACGTACTTACATAATTACGAACTTACCTAAAAAACGTGACGTGATAGATTTTTTTCAAATATCGTCTTTCATTAGTAAGAAGTAGTATATTAAAAGGAATAGATGTTACATCAAAAGTATAAACTAGTTGGATGTGCCAATCCCAAAACTTTCTTCTATCTCATACATACATTTTAATATTAACAAAAAAATAGTTACTCATTTTAATGCTTTAAAAATTTTAATTCAATACCTTACCAACTTTGATTTTCATCTTAAATTTCTGCTTCAATCAATTAATCGGAGTAAAAACGAATTACCGTCTCTGCACGAGCCGATGGACAATAGAATGATAAGTAAATTTTTTTTTTCAAATTCAGGGAGGGCCTACTTGCCTTACCAAAAAATAATCATATACAAAATGTTTAGTTCAGTTCTAGAACTAACTTCATACACTTTTATGTGGTGCAATATTGAAAATGGCATAAAATTCGCTATTGCAGCGTCCCCTTCCGAGGGATTTTTTTCAGATTCAGGGCGATCCAACTAGTCGTAGCCATACACTTACACAAAAAACTTCGTTGAATTCGATGCATAACTTCATGTACTTTTGGTCGGTACAATATTGAAAATGGCATAAAAATCGCGATTGCAGCGCCCCCTACCAGCGGATTTTTTTCAAATTCAGGGAGGACCAACTAGTTATAGTCATACAGATACAAAAAAAATTTGGTTCAATTCGATACATAACTTCATATACTTTTGGTCGGTACAATATTGAAAATGGCACAAAAATAGCGATTGCAGCGCCCCCTTCCGGCGGAATTTTTCAAATTCAGGGAGGACCAACTAGCCATAGTCATACACATACACAAAAAATTTGGTTCAATTCTATGCATAACTTCATATACTTTTGGTCCGTACAGTATTGAAAATGACACAAAAATGGCGATTGCAGCGCCCCCTTCTGGCGAATTTTTTTCAAATTCAGGGAAGACCAACTAGCCATAGTCATACACATACACAAAAAATTTGGTTCAATTCGATGCATAACTTCATGTACTTTTGGTCGGTACAATATTGAAAATGGCACAAAAATCGCGATTGCAGCGCCCCCTTCCGGCGGAATATTTCAAAACTGAAGGAGGACCTGCTTGCCACAGCCAAAAGCATTCACAAAAAATTTGGTTCAATTCTATGCATAACTTCATACACTTTTTGATGGTAGAATGGCGACATACAGACAGACACACAGACACACAGGTACACGGACAGACAGATGTTTTGTAAAAATATGTTTTTTTTGAATCTCTGACCCCTAAAACGTGTAAATCCGTCGAAAACTGAATGTCGAAAAAAAAATTTCGATTACAATACTTTCTTCTATCTTCAATAGAAGAAAGTAAAAAAGTTTAATTTTGTAAACCAATGTAATCGCTCTTATTATCTCGGAACGTGAGTGGGTGGAAAGATGCGAGTAGGTAGGAGGAAGATTATTTAAGTTAAAAGGAAAGTTTTTAATTCGAAAACAATTAAATGAAGTAATCAATTAAGTCTCGATAAGTTCTTTAATTTCCAACGCCTACACATGTCGCCCACGTAAAATCAATACATTTATATAAATAAGAATGGAATCAGAGAAATGGAATTTCCGGAGATCTTGAAATATTTTCCGAATATTATATTTAAATGTTATGAAAAGTGTTACTTCCGATTGCAGCATGATTAATCGTATGTTATGACAGAAATTTTGAAAAAGATTAGAGGATGTGTATAATTTAACTTTATGATACTGTACTAGAGTTCTCAATGAATTTTGATAAACATTAGCAATTTCGCGAATCAGAAATAAAAAACAATCACCAAATAAAAATAAATATTAGCAAAATACAGATTCAGCGTGAAATAATGAAAAATCTATCTTTAAATTCTTATTTTATCTTTTCTTTTCCCCTTCGAAAAATAATCTTCCTTTGTATATTATTTTTTTTTTCAATTATTTTGAAAATAGAAATTCGACTACACACAACAGAAACTATTAGAGTTTAGTGCCTTCTAATATCTCCTATATGTGTAAATGTTTCAGATATTCTTTTATCACTGTCAATAAAAATTCAAAACAGTAACTTTTGATTTACCATTACGTGAATATACACTAAAAGTTGAAATTTCAACTAACAACAGAAAAGACCTCTCTGTCTTTTCTATTGCTAAACTGATTTGGTATTGGATAAAAATATCTGTAAACAGAGCAATGGAAATGACAAGGTCAAACTGAATATGTTAAGCGATATAAATCGTTCAGAAACGTGAATAAGAATCTCGAATGTATAGGCAAATACATACACTCACAAACAGAGCAGAAATTAAAAATTCGCGATTTGGCGAGTCTGATTGTATGTTTACTCGCCAAATGAAACATTTAATCGCAATTTGGCACATTGCGATTTGCATCTCGCCATTATTCGACATTGCCAGTATAAATAGTTCAGAAACGTGAATAAGAACCTCGAATGTATAAGCAAATACGTACACTCACAAACAGTGCAGAAATTAAGCATTTGCGATTTGGCAAGTCAGATTGTATGTTTCTTCGCCAAATGAAACATTTTATCGTAATTTGGCGCAATGTGAGTTGAATCTTGCCATTGTTTGCCATTGCCAGTATATATCGTTAAGATACGTGAATAAGAACCTCAAATGTATAGGGAATTTCATACAATCAAGAGCAGAAATTGAGCATTCGGACATGTGCTGCAATTTAATGCCATTTGCCTCTCCTTTAAAATTTATCTTTGTTGAGATGCGTCAATTTTCTTGCGGGTGAGCAGTATAACAAAGCAATTTAATAAGAAATTTCATGTAACTTTTAATATTTTAAATAATTCAGTAGTTTTCGTATAAAATCTGACACTTTTTTTTTGTTTAACATAAGTTTACTAGCAATGTCATATTAATCTTGTAAAAAACTGCAATTTAAATATTTCATATAATTTCATAAAAAGTTTCATAAAAAATCCAACTTACATATTTGCTTTTTTTTCATCACATTTTTACATCACGTTAAAATGTCTCCATATGTTCCAAATACTTCCTGGAAAAAAAGAATTTTTCTCATTAGTTTTATGAAAAGCTTTTAATGAAGAAAATTAATAAGGAAAAAAAATAAGACGTTGTTTTTATAACAATCGAAAAAATTCCAATAAGTGTATTACATAACATAAACATTTTGAATTCAACCATTCGGAGATAAAAACAATAGTAAAAAAGGAAAAACAAAGTAAATTTAATTGTAAGGAGTGCCTTTTAATTAATTTATTTTTTATAAAACGTAATATAATATCTCTATTTGCAAATCATTCGTTTTTTTCCTTTTAAATTAGGAACATATGTATAATATAATAAATAAATTTAAAATTTAAAATCAATACTAAAGTAATACATTACTTAAAAAAGTCTTGTTTTTATTATTACAACATAAACAAAATTGCAATGTTTTTTTTTTTTTTTTTTTTTTTTTTTTTTTTTTTTTAACTACTTGGGCAAAACTAATCTGGATGGAGATAGGGGGTGGGGAATACATGCTCTTCTATTTTAATTATAAAAATTAATATGTACTTGCTGTATTCACATAACGGTCTTAAACGGTTTCCATTATTATTATAATTATTATTTTTTGAAAAATGAATGAATAAATAATTTGCTATTCGATCTCTTTATCTCAAATGATTAAATTTTATAGTGATTTATATTCTGAAAGGACAATAAAACTAGACATATTATAATAATGGAGTGAAACAATGCATTGTCAAGAATGTAGAGATTTAAGTGCATTTTATGTATATTTTATGTACAAAGAAGGGAGTTATAAAACTTACTTTATTATTTTCAGAAACAATCCATCATTGGATTTCGAAACATAAATGCAAAAAATTAGAAAGATTTTAAGCCTAAATAAAACAATAACAAAAAATATATATTTTTTATCTTTTATCATATAACCCCTTTGGGATATGCAGTTTTTATAGATTGTTTAATCTGTCATCACTAGTCTTTAAAACTGTAATTTTCCAAATTCAATTGAGAAAATGCTCGGATTAAATAAAGCAAAATCTACAATAAAATTTTACCGATGAGAAAAATCAAGGTTTTTGAGCAACTTTGGCGGCATGTATACAGTTCACTCGTCCCCAAATGTTAATAGCTGAAATTTTAAATTCTATACTGACAAATTGAATATTTCCAGCGGAGCGAAAAATCATCCAGGCCGGGAATCGAACCCAAATACTTGGCTTACCATGCGAATACTTTATCTATTAAACTAATTGGGCGATAAACGGCTGAATTTTTCGCTCAGGTTAACCTTATTGGTCATAACATCTGGTCTGTCATTTAGATCGCTCGAGAGAATAAACCGCAGGTAATGGAACTCCATACAACGATGGATACGTAGTACGATGGACTATTATTTTAACACAATGAAACTGATTGGCAAATTTGTGCAAAATTGGATTTGCCAATCAGTTTGATTGTGTTAAAATAATAGTCTATACTGACAAACCTTAGAGCTACTACGTTAAACATAATGAAAAGTATGCGGTATTTAGAAGTTTAAAAAATTGCAATAAAAGTTAAATTTAATCGTCTGCTGTGGCCACCATCATAATGACTTATTGGTTTTGCCCGGCATGTTTGTTCGTCCTCTTTAGGCCCGGTGTATGCTACATATATACCCATATTTTCAATATTTTTTTCACGTACGTAAATAGTTAAAAAAAATTACGCAGAATATGAAATTTATCAGTATGCTTACAAATTATTATATTCAGTAAAACATGATTAAAATTTCGTTTTTATTTAACACGGCAAAGGTAAAGTATTTAAAATTTGCAAATTTAATGAATGGGGCATAATTTCCCATAATCTATAACAGATTTAAGAAAAAAATATTTTTTTGTCCAATTTAGATATTTCTATTTAGTTATACTATTTAAGCAGACAATATATATGTTTAATGCAATATATGCATTAAACTCACTCATTTTAAATTTAAATTTATTAAATATTATTTACAGGCATTCTAAATATACATTAACAAAAAATTTCTAGTTACATTAAAATCGTTTACTTTTTGCAAGGAAAAAAGCTGCTCACCAAATGGCGTGACTCTCGTCTTTTCGTACCACATAATCGAAAATATTTATTTTTTTGCAGACATTTTTCTGTAATTCCGTCGCTAAATATGGCTCTAATCCATACATCCCCTTTATTCCATACATGACTAGTTTAATTTGTATTTTTATTTCAAAATATTCTGAGCATACCCAGATTGGAGACCTTCGTTGTATGTCACATATATCGATTACATTGCGATACCAGAATATATACATGAGTCAAAACCTAAAAAGCGCACATTAGGTAACATTTCATAAGAACTAAAGTAAGCTTAATTTGTTATGTAAAAGGCTAACAACAACAAAAAAATCCTTCATCTTCTCACAAACCTAATTAAGATTAACCGAAAAATTGATTCATTATTAAAAATTTCAAACTAAATGCAATCTTAAAAATTGCTAATTGCCATATTTTAAATTTAATCACTTCAAGAAAATTTTATTTGATTAACGATACTTATGTTTAAAGAAATTAACAGCAAAATTAAAATATATGTATTTAAAAAATTACGCAGAATATGAAAGTTATCTATATGCTTACAAATTATTATATTAAGCAAAACATGTTACAAATTTCCTTTTTATAAAGCATAACGAAGTTAAAGTTTTTAAAATTCGGAGATTTAATGAATGGAGAAGCATTTTGGAAAATATAAATTCCTCTAATTAGTAGATGACTTAAGAATAATTGAGGGGTTTTTCCCTTCCGATTTAAACATTTCTATTTAGATTATACGATTAAAACAGACAATATACACTGCTCAAAACAATTCAAGGATATTGCAGTTTTAGGTGGATTTTGTATCTGCGAAACTTTTTAGCTGATTGATACATGGACGATAGACATAGTAGGTTATATGAGAATTAATTACACATGTTTGGCAGAAAAAAATGCATTTTATTGCGCATTTGTGTACAAAAGGAAAAAAAACACAGTTTGTGCACATGAGAAAAAAAGAATAAGAAAGGGTGTTTTCTTCAAAGAAAATCATTTTCAGTGGGCGGTATGGTTTCCACGGGCGGCCAGCAACGTTGAACACCTTTGAGGCATGGACTCAATGAGGCTATTAATGACGAGTTGGGGTATTCTGCCCCACTCTTTCAGAAGAGCTCTTTCCAGTTCTTGGAGAGTTTGTGGGGGTTGTTGGCGGCCAGAAACTTGTCTTCCTAGAGCGTCCCAAACGTGCTCGATTGGATACATGTCTGGAGAACACGCTGGCCATTCCATTCGAACGATTCCTTCCTCGAAAAGGAAATCCTCCGCCAGGTTTGCACGATGTCGCCTGCAGTTATCGTCCATTAAAATGAAGTTATCTCCGATTGTTGCAGCGTAAGGGACTACAATAGGTCTGAGGATCTCATCCCTATATTGGCGACCAGTCAGAGCTCCATCTCGCATGAAGTAGAGGTCAGTGCGTCCGTCAATAGAGATGCCACCATACACCAACACTCCTCCACCGCCAAATCTGACACTTTCGTGCACGAACGCAGGATTATTCCTACTGCCACGGTCCCTCCAGATGAAAATACGCCTATTATCCGGATGCACAGAAAAACAGAACTCGTCAGAAAACAGAATATTGCTCCATTCATTTCTCCGCCAGTTAACATGCTCGGTTGCCCACTCCCTGCGATCGCGACGATGCCTTGATGTTAATCTAATACATACCATCGGTCGGCGAGATACAGATCTACAGCATGGAGCCGGTTTCGGACAGTCTGAGTTGAAATCGTGGTGCCTGTAGCCGAGCGAAGGTGTTGTTGGAGAAGAGTAGCGTTCATGTTTCGGTGTCTCCGAGCTGTTAACGCTAAATACCGATCTTCATTGGGCGTTGTTGCTCGTCTACGACCTTGCCCTGGTCTTCAGTCTGCACATCCAGTCTCTAAAAAAAGGTTCCAGATCCTGGAAATGACACTTTGTGACACTCCAGTGGCTTGCGCTACTTCGGCTTGAGTTTGGCCCCCCTCTAACCTATCAACAATTCTCCAAACTTCTGAATCTGTCAAATGACTTCGCTGAGACATCGTCTCATCGAAACAAAGCAATCACTGAATGCCGATCATCCTTGTCTTCATTCTCTTTTATCATTCTCTATTATTTTTAGTCAAATTTCATTCGCTGCCGCTGAAGCGACGTTTTTGACGTCGCACTCAAAATTTGCATACTCTACAGTTTGAAAACCAGAAAATTTTGCATTTGTGATTATCAAAAAAAATTCGTTTATATCTTTATTTTATACTAGCTGTTCTGCCCGGCGTTGCCCGGGTTCATCAAAAAATAGCAAGAATTGCGAAAAAACGCGAAAAAACTCGGCTTTATCTGGTCAAGCCAAGTATCTGGGTTCGATTCCCGGCCTGGGCAATTTTTCGCTCAGTTGGAAATATTCATTTCGTATGATTACTTTACCAATCAGTTAGATTGTGTTGAAAATAATAGTATATCTACGTACCCATCGTCATATGGAGTTCCATTACCTGCGGTCTCATCTGTTGAGCTGTCTAAATGACAAACCAGATGATATGACCAATAAGGTTATCTGAGCGAAAAATCCCAGCCGGTTGTCTCCCAGGTTGCTTAACAGGTAAAGCATTGGCCTTGTAAGCCAAGTATCTGGGTTCGATTCCCGGCCTGGGCAATTTTTCGCTCAGTTGGAAACATTCAATTCGTAAAATATTTTACAGTTTATTTTGCCAGCTTTTATGACATATCATTTGGCCATTCAATGATGCAAAGAAAAATAATTTAAAATATTGATGTCCAGAGCTTTAGGAGCACCCATTTACGCGGAATATTAGTGGCCAGAAAGAATCACCTCTCGAGTGCAAACAATTAATACTTACGTGAACGTAAATGCACAAAGGTCAATGGGGAACAGTTTATATTTTCAGTTCATCTTTGACCTTGTGCCCTTATGGACACGTGTTTGCTTCAGATGATGATGAAGTGTATTGCTTTTGCTCGAAGCACGTTCTGCATTTTTTATGGTTAATTTAACAAAGTTTATTGTTTCCATCAGTTAAACCTTTTCTCCGTTTGTAATACTGAACATGCCAAAGTTAACCTAAGTAACATATATCGATTAATTGCAATACAAGCATATAGAAAGAGAGCATTAAATAACATTTTAGAGGACCGGAAATATGTTAAACTTCTTATGTAAAAGACTACCATAAAAAAGGTCCTCATTTTCTCACAAACCCAATTAAGACTCACCGAAAAATTGATTGAGTATTGAAAATTTCGAACTAAATAAAAACTTAAAAATTGCTAATTGCCATAATTAAAATTTTATCGCTTCAAGAAAGTTTTACTCGATTAATGACACTTATGTTTTAATAAAATAAAAGCATTTTTCCGTATCCCCCATTAGAAACCGCTGCTGTAAATGAGTTATTAACACTTAGGACTCGAGAGCTCACTCTCACTCATTACTAGTGTCCAGTTGGCAGGCGTCCCTCGGAAATCGGGACTTTAAATGATTTCTTTCTAACCGATGACCAGGCCCCTACCTGCTGAGTTATCTCAGCTTAACGGGTTAGATACCTGGTATGGGGGCGGACTACCGCCTAACTGCCATGTAGCTGCAATAAACTTTGCTTCGCATGCCATCATTTCTGCAGTATTTGCTTGTCGTTGAGCATACTTTGTTTCGCCTGTTATTTAATGGTACATCCTGTTGTTTGAACTGCCAATGGCTTCGCGAGATGGTCGTAATTTAGGGCCTTGATCAAATGACGAGAACGAAGTTAAATGCTTTGGACCCGACTAATATCTTATAGTTTATTCCGCCATCTTTTATCCCACATTATTCGGCCATTAGATGAAGCGAGGAAAATTATTTTAAAATACTGATGTCCAGAGCTTTTGGAGGACCCATTTACACGGGACACTAGTGGGCAAAAGTAAATAGTAGCAAAATTAATTCATAAAACAAGATAATACTCCTTTAAAAGACATGTACTAGTGACATGTACACAAAGACAAAGACATGTACATGTACACCAGACCCGAAAGGATTAAAACACAGAAACATAGCATTAAATAATATTTTACAGGATCGGAAATCTACTAAATTTATTACGAAAAAGACTAAAATAAAAAAAATCATCTTCTCACAAACCTAATTAAGATTCACCGAAAAGTTGATTTATTATTAAAAATCTCAAACTAAATACAACCTTAAAAATTGCTAATTGCCATAATTTAAATTTTACCCATTCAAGAAAATTTTACTCAGTTAACGACACTTATGTTTAAAGAAAATAAACGCAAAATTAAAATTTAAATATTTAAAAATTTATGCAAAATATGAAAGCTATCAAAATGCTCAGAAATTATTAAATTATGTAAACCATGTTACAAATTTCGTTTTTGTATAACAAGGCAAAGTTAAAGTATTTAAAATTTGGAAATTTAATGAATGGGGCAACATTTTGGAAAATATAATTTCCCCTAATCAATAAAAGACTTAAGAAAAATTGAGGTTTTGTTTTCTTTCGATTTTGACATTTATATTTAGATTATGCTAATTAAACACATATTTAGGATTTGTTAAACTAAGAAGGGCACCACCAAACATCGTGCACACAGATTTTGATGATTTCAAAGTATGTTGTAGGGGTCATACCACTAATTATTCAGTCTTTCAAATGGGACTTAGTTTTTGAGAAATTGGGGGGGGTCAAAGTTCAGCGTATATTTCAAATATTTATTAGTACGAGCGCCGCATGTGAAGCCGTGGCGTCGTGGTAACGTACGAGCTTCTAAGTCGAAAGGTTGCGGGTGCGAATGAGCCCTCGGCCTTTTACTTATTTTTATGTTTTTTTTTTTTACACTTCGCAAATTATAAGCAGAATTGAATATTTTACAGCTTTGAACCTCTTGATATTTTCTGAAGAAGACAGTATACTTTGTCAACATTATTTTATTATTATTTTTTCAAAATATGGTGAACTGACTGCACTTCAGGGTTCAACTAAAAGTACATTTTGCAACAAATAAATAAATAAAAATTGGTATTTAATTAAAATTTTGAAAAAATATAAGAAAATTTCAATATTTTAAAATCTTCACTACTTTAAATATTAATATTTTTAGATTAATCAGTCACTTTTTTCTTTTCAAATGTGTATTACACAATATTGTGCTTGGATTTTTAGATAATTTAATACTGCATTTAATATAATTTATGTTACTAAAATACTTAATTCGTGATAAATATGTTTAAAAATATATTTAAAAAAAAAGGTTTAATCATCAATTGTAAAAGTGCAAAAATAAGACCAATAAAAATAAATCTTCATTTATTCTGATAATTACGGAGGAAAGCAGACGATTAAAAAAAGTATTTTTATATGTATAATTTTTATCTCATTAAACAGACGATTTTCGTACTTCAGTTGAATTACGGAAAGAGTGTTTTGATTTGTTATAAAAATAGATGTAATCTGTCATTTCTTATTTGTACAAACGATAACTTATGTTCATGTTGAACTTTGGAGATAAATGTATTTACAGAAAATTGGAAAATTGAAAACTTGGATAACTAGCAACAACTTGCATTTTAACATTACTGCATTAATATTTTATTATTTTTTCGAAGATACGCATCACTTGAATAATCTAATCCTAAAGACATTTAAGAAATTGCACCCGAAAATTATTTTGTATTATCTATACTAATATTATAAAGAGGAAAGATTTGATTGTTTGTTTGAATTGAATAGGCTCCGAAACTACTTGACGGTTTTGAAAAATTCTTTCACCGTTAAAAAGCTACACTATTTCCGGTGAACATAGGCTAATTTCTAATTGATTTATTCAAATATTTTCCTTAATAATTCAAAATATAATTATTTTTCATACAGAATCAATTAAAATTTTTCCGATAAAAAATAACCATTTTCTTTCCCGTTGCCAAAAAAATCAAAATATGGAAAATAATTTCTCCTCGGCAATTAATTTTTAGTTGAACAGTATCCACGTGAAAAATTAAAATAAAAAAAAATTCAAAGGAAAATAAATATGACGTCATTTATTATATTATCGGAAGTTTTGTTTGCACAGATATCATATACACACCGAAGTAACTAATGGACACTAAATTAATGTTATTTTGTCTGGCATGGCAACCCGACTATTGTTATTTAATTATTAATAAAATGTTTTTTATTTCCTTTCTCTTCTTTAAAATTATGTAAACTGTTTTGTTCTATACTTATTATTTAAATACTAATTGTTATTATTTTTTAAATAATAGAAAATAATTTAAATATATATATAAACTGGTATTCGAAAACGATTTTTCCGCCAAATTAGTCAAAAATTATCTATCATATAATTATCGATCTTTTAGATCATAAATCCGATTACAGAAAATTAGTCAGATTATTTAATTAGAAGTTTTTAAATTTATGTTTTTTTATTATGAAACAGACGAAGAAAAGAAAATTTACTATTGCTGCCCGACTGGAGAATTAACCTTGATGTTATTTTAAAACAAGGCTAACTTGGCCTTGTTTTAAAAAACTATCGAAATGGCGAATTTTTAATTATTTGTTTACGTTTTTTTGTTTATATTATTGCAAACATTTTTCCACTTTTATACACGCATCACCTTGGCGTGATTTTTTTTTATGATGCCAATTTGGAGAACACTGCGTTTTCAAATACCAATTACATTTATATTACTCTTATTTATTTTCTATTATTTTAAAAAGGAAATAATAATAATAAACTAAGTCAATAAATAATTATGGAACAAAACAATTTATATAATTTTAAAAGAGAAAAGAAAAATAATGAAATAATTTACTCAAAAATAATCAACTATTACCGGATTACCACGTGAGGCATAAAATCTCAATTTACTGCAATCGCGCCAACGGGATCCGTAGATGACACCTGCCCTACATATTATTGGCAATATTATTGTTTATACAATTTGTTTATATAATTTGGTAGTACTTGATAATCCCATCGACCATTTGACATTAAATTTGTTATACGTAATTGTTTCTTCATCAACCTATTTTAATTCGATGTTTATTTGTATTTCTATTAACATTTTAGTAATTTATTGATTCTTTGGTTATTTAAAATAAAAATTATGTCCATTTGTATAATTTTGCGAAATTGATCGACGGAATAATCAAGTAGTCGAACAAAAAACTATCGTCAAGCTATAACATTAAATGCCAATAATGGATGATCGTAAATTTCACATTTATTTGAGGACAAACATGAAATAAGTCTGGTACATTTGTAATAATATCGTTTCTAGCACTTCTAATGTTTGACACTAAAAATCATAATGGAATCGATTACAGAAGGTAGAAAGATTTTATTAGATGCAAACTAAAGTCTTATTTTTCTACAAAATTTAGTCATTAAGATTATTCTGATTTAACGGCTACATGTTAGCAACTGTTTTATAAAAGCAAGAGGCAGTGAAACTGTCTGTTTTAACTGTTTTAATGTTATTCAAATAATACAGCTTTAAAACATACTTTTTATGCTTCATTGTTCTACTAAATATATAAGTGAAACACCCTTCTTCGTCTGCCACCCCCACGGAGGGCATCCTTTCCTTAGGGCCTATATCCCACGTGTAGATAAATGGCCGTCATAAATACAAACAAAAACTTTTCTTTATCTGTCAATAATTCTTTACATTTTTTACTCTATGTATTCTTGCTGGAACAGATTAAGGTAGATAGGAAACTACAGTAGACCTACTAGAAGAGGACGTTTATTAAAAAATGTAACATGAAATGACATGTTACATGAAATGATATGTTACAAAAAATGTAACATGAAATGACAAATTATGTCAACATGTATAATTTGGCTATTAGTTTGGCGATTTGTATAATTTGGCGAAATTGGTCGACGGGATAACAGAGTAGTACCAAAAATGCTTTTACAGTTGGACAGCTACACTATTTATTGTGAACATAGGTTATATTATATTTTCAAAAAAATAGGGATCCTTACTAAAATGCCAATAATGTAACCCAAGGTGTCGATAAATGACCTTAAAAATTCTTACATCACGTGCGCTGAGAACATTATTAATTATAAAACAAAATAATGTACTACTACTTTGCAATACGTATAATTATCTACAAAAAATGTCGCGACAGCATATGTCTGTTATAGTTACGTCACAATAAGAGTTTTTTTTTTTTAATTAAAAAAAATTATTAAAATGCCGTCTCAGTAAAAGATTTTTATTTTTACCTTAGTATTAATCCTTATGGACATGGGACTGGGCGACTTGCTCTACCCGAAGCAAAGCGAGGGCGGGCCGCTAGTTTATACATATACAAAAAAAGCCAAGTTTTCATTTAGAATGCTATAAAATAAAAAAGCGATAGGAAAAAAATCATTATTTCAGGATTGTGCTTAAAATAAAAAACGCGAATAATAATTAATAAAAAAAAGTTCTAGGCGTAAACTAGTTTTGTAGTTTTGTCAATAGAAATATTCGTTTAAAAATTGTAGAAAAAAAATAAATTTTCATGAAAAAATTTTAAAATGTAAATTTAATTTATTCAGAAAATAGCAAAAGCTGTAGCAATTTTGTAATAAAAATACTTAAAATTTGTAACGTGTAAAAATACAAAAATAGATAAATAAAAGCCGATGACAGATTCGAACACGCAACTTTTCGACTTGTAGGATCGTACGTTACCACCACCACGGCACCACGGCGCTCGTACTAATAAGTATTTGAAATATACGCTGAACTTTGACCCCCCCCCCAATTTCTCAAAAACCAAGACCCATTTGAAAGAATCCTTTCAGCTGAATAATTAGTGGTATGACCCCTGCAACATACTTAGAAATCATCAAAATCTGTGTGCACCATGTTTGGTGGTGCCCTTGTAAGTATGCCATATTAATTAGAAATCATTCTGAAATATAAAGAGATTTTATTAGTTCAATTTTTTTTTACTTTAATCACCAAATTTTTACTTGATAAAATTCAAGAATTTTTCCTTTATGGCTAAAAGTAATCCAAATCACATGATCAGAAAAAATATTGTAATTTGTTATTGTGATCATTTGTAAGTGTATAGACTTATAAGAAAACACAATCTTTGCTCAATTTATCAGCAAGTGTTAATGTTTCTCATAATCTTTTATTATACTTAACCTGTTTTAGAGTCTAATACTTAAAAAGTAAAAACGAAACTAGTAAATGATCAATCGTGTGTCTGTCTGTCCATCTATCACAGCCGTTCTTCTCGTAAACTATGAAAAATGAAAGTTTCAATTTTGGGGAAGTAATAAAGACTATTAACTCACATATTTATAGATTATTAAACATTCGCTAATATACAGGGTGGTCATAAAAAAAACTTTGCCGATATACGGAGCTCTAGCGGCCAGCCCGCTCGACCGATCGAAATGAAATTTCAGATATAGCTATTCATAGGTATGAGCTCGAGATTCTGTGAACGACAACAAAATGGCGCTCACGCTTACGGTTATAGTTACAGAAACTCGAAAATTTCCAATGGCAACACCCTTTTTTTTCATCGCAAAATGCTCAGCGCATGCGAAAACCCTAAAGAGCGTTGGAACCGTACGTGTATCGCAAGAAACGGACATGTTATGCACGCACAAAAAACCGTTCTGGGAATCCTCCCCCCCCCCATAGAAAAAACTCGATTGGGACGCAAGGAGGATATTTGCATATGACGCAGAGTGAGTACACTAATCTCTGATTACAATACAGATCAGAGAAACTAAAACTTTTATTTTAATTACACATTTTCTACATGGGTGCCATGCCTGTGATGGAGTGCATAACATGTCCGTTTCTTGTGATACACGTACGGTTCCAACGCTCTTTAGGGTTTTCGCTAAGCATTTTGCGATGAAAAAAATGAGTGTTGCTATTGGAAATTTTCGAGTTTCTGTAACTATAACCGTAACCGTGATCGCCATTTTGTTGTCGTTCACAGAATCTCGAGCTCATATATCTGAATACCTATATCTGAAATTTCACCTCGATCGGTTGCGCTGTCTGGCCTCTAGAGCTCCATATATCGGCAAAGTTTTTTTATGACCACCCTGTATTTTACGAAAAATGTAAAATAGGGAAGGGATAACCAAGTTACTTGGAAATAATATATGTATGCATATATATTAATATTGAGTGGCGTAGATTGAAAGCTCTAGAAACACCAAACTCAAAAATACATTTCTTTTAATTTTAAGTATTGTATTTTCAGAGTTATCATCGAAAATATAATGCAAAGATCTGCCTTTTCCTTTATTTCAAAATCTACTCAAATTAAAATTGTGAAAAAATTATTGTTAATAGAAATTTATGAAAAACCATTCCTAAAACTATACCGACTGCCCTAAGTCACATGGTTTTTGGCAAAATCGCATTTTTCCATTTCATACATATTTCAACCTACGAGCGTTCTGCAAAAGACTTGAGGTTATTAATTTATATTTAACTCTCATGAAATTAGTAGCTATAGAAAATATTGGTGTGCAGATTTATATTTAACAATGGAAAAAATATGAATTAAAAAATTTGCATTATATTAGTTGTTGAAATTAATAATTTCGAGAATAAAAAAACGAAGAATAAAAACTTAAATTTTTTTATTTTAAAGTAAACTATTTGATCGTTTCAGAAGCTAATAAGAAATAAAAAGTGATTTAAAAACATATACTATATGATGCTAAAATTAAAGCTATTCGAAATCTGAAAGATATGTTATGTATGTTTACATTTTCTTGTTTAAACATTCATAATTAATCTAATTGTAACAATAATAATCTTAAAAAATTCGTTACATCTTGATTATATTAAATTTTATGGCCATATGGAAGGAAAAGTTAAAAATTTTTAAAAATAAAAAATTCCACATCTTATGCCTCATCTATTGCTGCCATTTTTTATTATTCTTAACCAGTAAGAAAATCTAAACACGTGTGCTAAGCATAAATTATGAAGCACTTTCTAACACTTCATGAAATCTTTAACAAAACTTTGTTATTTAGGGAAATAAGAGTATATAACCAAATATGTATTCAAATACTTTTTGAACAGACCTCTATTTAATCTGTTAGTTAATATACATATTATATGATGGGAAAATTTAGTTTAGCAAGAAAATGCCTAGTAGCTTGAAATTTCTTTTTCAGCAATTTATACTAATAATCGGAAACATACTTAAATAATTTTGTTCGGGCATGTATTTTACCGTGTACCTTTATTACGCATCAGTAATAAGATAAAATTTATTTTAATTTAAACACTCTTAAAACAACTGAAATCACATTCTCATAAACTATCTTTCACAGCCGTTCTTGTACACTGTAAAAAAAAGGGTCGATCTACTAAAAAAACTTAAGTGATCCGTGTAATTACTAAAAAATTTTTAGTAATCTTAGTCGGTTACAAGAAAATCTGTAAGAATTACTAGAAAAAAGTTAGCAACGAAGAGAGTTAATAGTTTTATATTTTTAATAACTATTACTAAAACTCACTTGGTGTGCCCTTGATAGCATAGTGGTTATAGTAAAGGGCTCCAGACTAAAAGGTCCCGAGTTTGATACTGGCCACCGCAAATGCGCCCCCGAATGTATGTAGTGTAAGTACTCGTTAGTAAAGGGATTATGAAAATCCTGTCGGAGCGGTTAGCAATGTTTGGTGCTGCCATCTATTGCAGTTTTGCCGAAAATCTTCCGCTTCAGAAGTCTGGATGCAGCTCGAAGGAACCTCCTGCCCTCGGGCGCACGTAATGGTTATTAAAAATAATTTTAGAGCTATTACTAAAATTTGCTTGGTGGCTCATACTAAAAATTTTTAAGTTAGTTATACAAAAAATTCTTTTGTTCAGTTTAAAAAAGAAATGCTTGTTTCACTTGCAAAAAAAAAGTTTCTAATGGTTACTAAAAAATTCTGTGGAATACAAATTTACTAAAAAGTTTTTAGTAACCTCTTGATTTTTTTTTTTTTTTTTTTTTTTTTTTTTACAGTGTACCCAATTCTTTACATGGCCCTGTATATCATTTTATCTATATTTTGCAAACATTTCTTAGTATATTGAATGTAGTTCAGCGTAAAAATGTATAACTTTTTAAAGAACCACCTTTAAGTAATTTACGGTCTTATTAAGTAACGTTGGCGAGCTCTTTTGGGTAGCCCTGCATATCAACTGTATCATTTATACACACCATATAATGTGGATAGTTTGAGTAAAACTTAAGCGCGCATATGATAATAAAAATGTATTTAATGCATCCACGAGACAACATCGGATATATATACAATACTTCGAAAAGAATATACAATTTGAAATCTTTTGTGTGTTCCTGTAAACGCTATTTACTTCATATTATGCAAGAGAGTAGCGTATAATTTATATTAAGCATACATATATAAATATTACATACATAAATGTGATAATAAAATGTGACATATACATAAATATTATTATACATGAAACAGTTAAATATATGTAAAATATGATTTAACACACAATTTCCACCTTTACCATTATATAATGAAATTCTTTTGTGTGGCTCTGTAAATGAGTAATAGCTATATTTGCACCACATATTTAATAAAATGCATACTTTAGCGCACCTCCTAAATAAATGCATATAAATTTTAATATGTTTCACCGGGTGTAACATCTTTAAAATTACTTTAAAATGATTTCTCCCCATAGGCCGTAATGTATTGGAAAACTTTTAACTCTTCCTGTAAATGAACAAAATCATGGTAGATACTTCATTTTCAACAGAGTTCGTACTAGGATAAACATCAATAACGTCCAAAAATTTAAGGTCAATCCGAGTGTACACTGTAAAACTTTTGTGTAACTTTTCACCATAAAATCATTAGCAGCTTTGCTGCCTCCAATTTTATGGAGTGATTTTTTTTCACCTATATAATGGTGTAATACAAACATACATTTTCTGGTGTAACATTACAATGTTACACCGGTTATATCGGTTAAAATACTCCTTAAAATTGGAGGAAGCAAGGTTACTTCATAAAACAGGAGGCAGCAAAGCTGCCACCCATTTCATGGTGTAACGTTACTCAAATTTTTACAGTTTATTTAGACTTAGAGAGCGGACATACGGACAGACGGACAGACAAACCCTATGCATAAGCGCTTTTCAACTTTGTTGGAAAGTGCTAAAAAACAGTATTATTCTACGAAGAAAAAAATAAAAATTGGGATGAACTTAGGAAAAATTTTTATTTACTTTGTTAAAGAAGAAAATTTGAAAATAAAATATCTGCATATATAATAAAATTTTGCTTCGAATTAATACATGGCATGAAATAAAAATACTTTTTAAAATAATGATTTTTTACTTTTAGGAAAAATGTCATTATTAGGAATGATCTCAGTAGAATAACTGATGTAATGTTTTAATATGGTGTTATGAAAAAAACAAATGTATTTCTCACATATAGAAATTTTATACATTAACACTAGTTTAAACATTTATTATTTGTATAAAATGCAAATGGGAATTTCGTTCTAGCTGTTTATAATTTGTCATCTGCGAAATGGAAATTAATGAGACTCACACTGACAGTTAAATAATATTTTAGAAAATGTTTTAGTATGTAAAATAATGTTCTATGTTGTTTAGTCATAGAACTATTGGAGAAAGTTCTGTAATCAGGTAAACCTATTTATAAAATATATTTCACTATTAGTTAGTTTTCAGTAAATTTTATAGACGATAATAAATAGCTCTAACTTGCTTAAATACATAATTATGGGGAAAAGATCTTTGATCATGGGAAACCGATTATGGAAGACTGAAATTTGAAAAGATTATTGAATAAATTTCAATGAAATTTGCAGAGTAAGTTTAATATTTTTTAGGGATGGCTTAACAATATTGCATAACTGTTCATTATCAAATCCTACTATAAACGATAAGAATTGATCTTTGATACCCTAAAATTTTTCTAACACACTAGAAAAAAGATATTAGTGTAAATGTTTTCGTAATTTTTCTGTAATGTGGCGTGAGGTTAATTATTAGTATTTCTTTTAAGCACAAGATAAATTCCATCGATATATTTAGTTTTATTAAAGATTTCTTTCAAGAAAGGGCCAAGCGTAGCGGGAGAAGACTTGCAATTGTAAATTAATCATAAATTTAGTATTAATATTTCTATAAATAAATTCTATTTAAAATTAATGATGTTTCTAATTATTTTTGTTTATATATTAAATGTATTAAAAGCTAAGTAGTTATCATCTCTGTCGCTTTATCGCATTACTTTTTCTTTTATTTATTATTCTTTTAAGTGGGAAAATAAAAACAATTGTACAGCAGTAATAAATTCATAAAAAATGGTAGTAATGAACGAATAGTAATAAATTTCAGACATATAATGGAATAATCCTTCAGCATTAAATTGCGAATTGAAATAAAAATCAATTGAAATTAATTATCTTTAAAATAATTTTATTATCATTCTTCATTACACACCAAACAATTTAAATTAAATAAATATTTTATGTTCTTTAATCGCATTAAATTTAATTTTCCCCTTTTTTTAAAAGGAAAATAAGAATAATAAAAGATTGTTTACAATTATAACAATCATAATCATAATCTAACAGCAATAATTTTTATACATAAAAAGAACGATCATGAAAATGGAATGTGTTTTTTTTTTTTTTTTTTTAATCACATAAAATTTATCCAGGAAAGGAAAATAAAATGTCAGACTTTTAAGAATTTTAAAGAATAATTCTCACTACTTAGATTTATTAATTAACATTAATAATTCTAATATTAATTGCATGAGATGTAAAATGCGCCAATAAAACATTTTTAGGATTAATTTAAAAGCCTATTTTCTGCTTTATTAGTAGCACAATGCGATAAACTTGGGCTTTCTTTGGTAGAGAATACAGGCGAAATTATTTTTTCTGTTACAGTAAATTCTGCTGTAAACATCTTTTTCATTTAACATGTTTTTCTGTCATATTGCCGCCTCTATTTTGAAAAAAAAAATTATTTATAATGTGCACGGAAGAATTCAATACACATATTTTCATATAAATTCGGTTAAGAATTCCAGTGTCATTGTGATATTTTGGGATATAAATTAGGTAGTAAAAAATATTGCCCATCAAATCTTAAAAAGTTAGTTATGAAATATAACGAAAAGTGTAAAAAAAATAATGAAAAAAGGTAGAATAGTAATGCATGATACATGTACGTAGACTGTAAAAGAAAAATAAATTAATAATAAAAAAGGACGAATAATAATGCATGATACATGACACATTTTCCAAATAAAAAGTAATTTGCAGACAAATTCGAGGTGCAATCTTATTGTAAAAAAAAAAAAAATTCTTTTTTTTCAATAAAGTACAAGAAAAGTGATTTATTTAATTGCTTCTTATTTTGAGAAGAGACTTACTGAGACTTACGATGAAAATATTAATTTTAACATGTCTGATATCTAGAATGAATTCATAATAAATGTTATCATACAACATGATCTTTTCAGCTGTTGAAGTATTGGATTAAACGGCGTACTTTTTCATAGCTATAATAAATTGATGCAACTTCTTATTTAAATGTATTTTTTTTTGGGGGGGGGGAAATAAAAACTCTTTTCTTTAATTTAAAACAAATAATTACAAATTATCTATTTTGTAAGACTTAAAAAATCAAGAACAGTAATAGAGCAGAATTAGTAAAAGATGCAGAGTAAATTTTAATGCATCGTATATCACAAATTTTCAAAAAGCGAAAATGATCTGAATATAAATCAGATGCGATGGAAAAACTACGATCAATAAAACTTGCAATAGTTGGTTTCATACAGATTTTTTTTCGCTACATTAACAGCAAAGTACACATTTCTGCATTTAGTTTTAAGAGACTTATGTTGAGAATTTCTGTTTTAATATGAACAAATTTTATCTTATAAATTGATCATTTTAATCTGCTTATGCGTTAGTTAAGGTGGTATATTTCTTCATAAAAACATGAAAATATAAAATCGAAGACAAATTTCATACTAACTTTAATCTTACCGCTTAATCCGTTAACTCACGTGACATGTTTGCAGAAATCGTTTATTACTTTATAGTTCTTTAAAAAAAAAACATACAATGTCTTAATTGTAATGCTTTTTTGTGGAAAGTTAAGACTTTACTTTTTAGGCTAAAATTAAAATTTGTAATCTTAGGTAATCCCTTTACGCCATAAAACTTCAAGAAGAAGATAATTAATAAATGATGCTACACATACATGTTACATGACTGATTTTTTCAAGCAAAAGTAGTTTGAATAATAATAAAATCGAAGCAAAAACTACTGCCAATAAAACGCGTTAAAAGTTAGTTTAAAAGTGATTTTTCTCACTATATTAAATGCAAAGTAAAGATTTTACTTTACAGCTAAAATACAATTTTGGAATCTTGGGTAAACCCTTTACAATATAAAACTTCAAGAACAGAATTAATAAAAGATGAGCAACATACATGTTACATAACTGATTTTTTCAAGTACACATAATTTGAATAAAATAGAAATTTATGCAAAAACTACTGTCAATAAAACCTATTAAACGTTAGTTTAAAATTGGTATTTTTTCTGCATTAAATGCAAAGAGAAGATTTTTCTTTTTAGCTAAAATAAAATTCTGTAAACTTGGGTAGTCCCCTTACGATATAAAACTTCAAGAGGAACAGAAAAAAAAACAGAATTAATAAAATATGCGACACATATACGTTACATAACTGATTTTCTCAAGAACAAGTAATTTGAATAAAATAGAAACCGATGCAAAAATTTGTGCCAATGTAACGTGTTAAACCTTAGTTTAAAAATATATTTTTTACTGTATTAAATGCGATGTAAAAAAGTTCTGCATTTAATTATAAGAAACTTATGATAATACTTGTTAATTTTAACATGTCTGAACGAATTTCAAAGTAACTTATCTTATGAATTAATCATTTCCATCTTCTGGCATCTTAGTTGAAAGCGTATTTTTATTTATAACATGAAAATCTTAAATTTAAGTCAAATTTCATACTAACTTTAATCTTACAGTTTAATCCTTTAAATCACCTGACGCGTTTTCAGAAATCGCTTATTACTTTACAGTCTTAAAAAAATGCAATGTCGTAATTGAAATACATTTTTTGTGGAAAGTAAAGATTTTACTTTTTAGAAAAAAAATTGTAATATTAGGTAATCCCTTTACGGCATAAAATTTTCAAAAGAACAGAAAAAGAATAGAATTAATAATATATATGTCACGAATATTAATCTATGTGACATGACTAATTTTCTTAAGCACAAGTAATTTGAATAAACTAGAAATCTATACAAACACTAGTGTTAATAAAACTTGTTAAACGTTAGTTTAAAAGTGATATTTTTTCACTAAAATAAATACAAAACAATGATTTTACTTTCTAGCTAAAATAAAATTTTGTAATCTTCGGTAATCCCTTTACGACATGAAACTTCAAGAAAAACAGCAAAAGAACGGAATTAATAAAAGATTTGGCACATGCATGTTACATGACTGATTTTTTTTAAACAAAAGTAATTTGAATAAAGTACAAATGGATGCAATAACTACTGCCAATAAAATTTGTTAAACATTAATTTAAAAGTGATATTTTTCACTATATTAAATGTTAAATAATGATTTTACTTTTTAGCTAAGATAAAATTTTGTAATCTTGGATAATCCCTTTATGATATAAAACTTCAAGAACAGATAAAGAATAGAATTAATAAAATATGAGCCACATACATGTTACATAACTGATTTTTTTTAATCCCAAGTAATTTGAATAAAATAGAACTCAATGCAAAAACTACTGCGAATAAAACGTGTTAAACGATAATTAAAAGTAATTTTTCCTGCATTAAATGCTAAGTAAAGTTTTTACGTTTTATCTAAAATAAAATTCTGTAATTTTGAGTAATTCCTTTACGATATAAAACTACAAGAACAGAAAAAGAACAGCATTAATAAAAGATGAGCCACATACATATTACATAACTGATTTATCAAGCCCAAATAATTTGAATAAAATAGAAATCTATGCAAAAACTACTACCAATAAAACGTGTTAAATGTAAGTTAAAAGTGATTTTTTTTCCTACATTAAATGCAAAGTAAAGATTTTACTTTTTAGCAATAATAAAATTTTGTAATCTTGGTTAATCCCTTTACGAAATAAAACTTCCAGAAGAAAAGCAAAAGAACAGAATTAATAAAACATGTGGCACATACATATTACATAATTGATTTTTTTAAGCACACGAATACAATGGAAACTGACACAAAAAGCACTGTCAATAAAACTTGTTAAATGTTTGTTTAATTTTTTTCACTTTATGCAGTGCAAAGTAAAAAAGCCTTGCATTTAACTTCCAGAGACTTATGATAATACTTGTTATTTTTAACATGTGTAAACTGTAAAACGAATTTCTGAGTAACTTTTATCTTATAAATCAATCATTTCCATCTCGTGATATAGTAACTGAAAGAGAATATTTAAGAAAAACATGAAGATCTAAAACTTAAGACGAATCTCATAGCAAAATTTATCTTACTAGCCGCCCTTGGCGACCAGTTTGGTCTCCTTTAAATGCATACTAACAATTAAATCATATTGCTTTTATTCATAATCTATTTTAATTGCTCAATTTTTTGTTAAATTAGTAGATTCTACTAAAGAATTAGTCCCATATGTCATATACGCACCACATTGACGCAATTGCAACAAAAAGGCAAATATATGCCTAACATGATAACCCGGAAATTGTTTTTTATTCTTTTAAAAATTGTTTATTTACTTTTGTTTTCTTTTTCTTAAATGATATAAATTGTTTTGTTTTATTAAACTTTTTTTTATTTATCAGTTCCTTTTTTAAAAAATAGAAAGAGTTAAATATATATAAGTAACTAGTATAGAAAACAAAGTTTTCTCCATATTATCCATCAGAAAAAAATTGCAGCAATGTGGTGCGTATATGACATCTGTGCTGATAAATCAAGTACTCGTTATTTTTATGCTAACTTGGCGCATCGCCAAATATTTTATCCGTGGCATTTTTTTTCTATTTCATTAATTTCATTTAAAATATATCATATATATTATAAAGCAGAAGTTCTGAAACTTCCAAACGAGTGTTTTCAAAAACTACCCGATGGATCTTTTTGCAGATTATATCATTCGATAGGAAATATTTTTGCGGAGGTTTATGACACAAATATGCAGGGATAACTCTGATTTTTCGTACTAAATTTCGTATTTTTCGGTTATTTTTGACGGAAGGGTTGCGACAACTAATTTTTTGGCGATAATTATATTTCAAATAAGAAATGAAATGCTTTCTTTAATGGAAAATCATATAAACATTTCGAAAAAAAACCTGTTAATTCATTCATTTAAAATAAATAATGATAAAAAGAAAAAAATCCGTTTAATGCAGAATAATATTATGAAAGGAAAATATTTATCTTTAACGAAAAAAAAGAATATTTATAATATTTAAAAAGTAACTCAATGTGGAAGAAAGTTTTGAAGTGGCACAATATTTGGCTATTTATTTCTTTCGAGCCAGATTAAAAGAAAACAACATCTCAAAAATTTCATTAGGTAAAACATAAGTATTTTCTTTCTTTCTTTTTTTAAAAATATTTTTAAATCTAATTTTCCCGTTATGTGTTTTACAGAAGAAACTCGCAGAATTAATTTTTTAAAAAAGGCTCTATTTGTTATTTATATGTTGTTTGTTCAATTGGGTGTTTCAATCGACTTTTGTCGCCAATCAATGCAATTCTAAACCAAAAAAAAAATCACAAGACGGAGCGATGTTCTCAAGAACTATTTTCTCTCTCTCTCTCTTTTAATGAGTGAGAGCATTTTTAGGAAAATTTTTTATATTTAACTTAAATACAAACATAGCAGTTAATAGCACAAAAATGAATAATATTTAAATTTTAGAGTAAATGTCTTACCACATACATAGATATTGTAAAATAATTTAAATGCAACTTTTAAAAATTTTTTGGGCACGGATATCTCATACGCACTACATTTGAAAACAAAATTTTCTCCAAATCGGCATAAAAAAAAAAAAAAAAAAAAAAAAAAAAAAAAAAACGGGCCAATTTGGTGCGTATATGTCATGTATACATTTTTTCACTATACTACAGTATTTAAACATGCTGTGTAAATAACGATTATTGTTTTTTAAAAACATGTTTGGCACAGATATTATATACACACTGAGGTACCTGACTATCGCCAAAACGGTGTTATTTTGCCTGATATGGTAACCCAGCAATAGTTGCTTCTGTATTAATAGTTTATTTACTTTCAATTTCTTTTTAGAAATTCTATAAATTGTATTTGTGCTAAAGTAACTTTTTTTTATTTATTAATATTTTCGTTTTAAAATAACGAAAACAATTTTTAAAAATGCACATTTCTTCGCTATTCTAAAACGAGGATTTTGCCGCATTGGTATTGGAAGGAAATCTTGCAAATCCGGGTTTGTACCGGAGTTTTTTTATGAAATATGATATTTTCAAATGTAAATTGAGTGCTACTTCATTAACACGTCGGCCAGTTTCGACAAACTATTCAAATTTACATAAATTCATTTTAAATAACGAAAGAACAATAAACATAAAAAAAAAAAATACAAATTAAAAGTCGAATTAAAAAGCACTTATGACGTAAAAAAAAATACGTGTGTCACGTGTAATATCAATTGCTATCATACTTACGATCATCGATTATTTACATTTATTCCTATAATCTGCTATTAATTTTTTTCTCGACAGAATAATCAAGTAGTACCGTACATTGTACAAACTCCAGTTAATATTACAAAAATAAAGCTAAATAACTAAATTTAGGTGCAAATGCACACACCTATGTTGTAAGAAAGAGGCACAAATGTCATATATGCACCACGTTGGCGTGATACATTTCTGGCGCCACTTTAACGGAAACTTCGTTTTCAAATGACAGATACATTTCTATTTTCTAATTTACTTTTCTATGCATAGAGCATAACATTTTGTATCATTTTAAAATGCAAATGAAAGTAAATAAACAGTTCAATAATAAATTAAAAACAAAGCTAGATTACCATAAGAGGCATAAAATGTTCTTTTTGTTTCAATCACGCCAACGTTTGGCATCTGTATCAAAAAATGAGTTTCACAAATTAAAAAAACATTCACCTTATTTTTCTAAGGAAAACTTTATTTAACTTTATTTAATCTGCTACATTCCAAAAAAGGAACACTGTAATAGATTTGTCAAGAGCAGATGTACGTTGCGAAATATAATATAATATTGATAGAGGATGTATTAAGGTTTCCACAGGTACCCATATCCTCAAGTTGAGAGGTTTAGAGTTAAAAAACTATCAAATGAAAATGAATCATTTGAAAATTGTTTAAATTCAATGGTCAATCTCTGCGATCATAATGCTCGCTATTTTAGAAGTATGGTGAATAGACAATATTTAAATTGCTTTTTTCAAAATTGCCTCATTTATCTATCAAACTCTACAATAAATGGTCAACTGAAATATTTTTTTCTTAAAAACCCGAATTTTATCGAATGCATAAGCTGATACAACAACATAATATTTTATTATTATTTTAATATATTTTGGCGTCAACGGGTGTTGATTCCATTGTTGTTGTTTTTATTTTTGGCTCAGTTTTGTTTTTTCTAGCTCGCTGAGTTTTGCACTGATGAAGAATCTCGACAGTAGATTCGAAACAGCTGTTTGCTAACTTTTAATGCATTTTTAATGCATTTATAATCGTTGATTTTCTATCTGTAAATACAATGGCGTTTTGTATGATTTTCAGAAATGTGAAAGAGCATTCGAGGTGAAGTTGCTTTAAAAACACAGTCATATTCAATATTTTGTTTGATTCATGTTTTGTTTTGAAAAATAGACCAGCGCAGCGGGCTTAGCCTGCTAGTTTAATAATATAATCCTTTCACTCATTTCACTTATAATAACATAACTTTAATTTGAAACTGAAGCGTTTCAAATTCATAATTTTTATACAATAAAAAAAAAAGACATGATTTTTATAGAGTAAATAATCAAAAGAAAAATAACGATATTTTGTAGCTCCATAATTGCAGCGAATGGGCGTTGCCACTAAAAAATTAACAAATAACCGTGATTTTTGTGCAACATATGTTAGCGTAATACACATATAGAATTATTTTCTTCACACATACCAGAAATAGCGATTTCATATCAAAGAACTGTTGTTAACTATATTCGTACTGATAATGCCTACATTTATTAGCTTCCGATGCTATTTCTTTCAGACAAGCTAAAAAATGTCGTGTCATCATCCCTGAATTTTCTACTCAACCGAATTTGATAATTATTTTTTTAAATGAAAGCTATTTATTTGTAGTTGTGGCCAATTTAGTTATTTTTTAATTTTTTTCCATTTTTATATTTTATTTTTAATTTTAAATACTTTTTACCATATTTGTTCAAAATGGTGGCAACTCAGTTTAGCTTTCCTCTCGATAATAAAAATTTATTTTCCAAAATGATTGCGCATAATTATGCACTAATTGAGTTAAAAAATATAATTACTGAGAAATAATACTAATAATGTAAATAAAATAACAGAAAATAATTTATGATAAAAATTAATGTCTAAAGCAAAATAAGAAAAATTTCAAAGGAGGAAAATGATGTCATTCAGCAACCAGATAAATGGGAATTACAACATTATTAAGGATGCCTTTTTCATATTACTAATAACTGTAACTTAAAAAAAAACATTTGAAGAAAAAATTACGTCACTATTTAAAACATCGCATTTTTACTCATAACGATATTAGGTACTTCTCTGTTATCCGGAAGACCAATTTCGCCGAACTATACAAATCGCCAAACTAATAGCCAAATTATACATATTGACATAATTTTTATTTTAAATAACGAAAAAACAAATAATTAGTAGAATATTAATAAAAATATTAATAAAAAGTCGAAATAAAAATCACTTAATGACATTTTAAAATGCGACATTCGCGATCATCCATTATTGGCATTTAATCTTATAGTTTGGCGATAATTTTTTGGTCGACGGGATAACCTAGTAGTACCCGATATTACATTTCAATATTTCTTTTCATTATGGACACTGAGATTCAGATTTTACCTTCAGATGACTTCAGTTAGAGAAAATAATATCACAGTAAAAATGAAATTAGTTTTTTTTTTAAATAAAACTATGTTTCTGTGAGTGCAAATAAAATAAAATTTCTTGATTTCGTCGGCACTCAGATTACAATTTTAACTTAAGATGTGAGAATATTTGCATGCAAAACTGTAGCTGGCCAATTTGACATTTAGTTTTTAAAATATATTTATTATATATTGATTCAATAATGTAATTACTTTTGCTTATTTAAAAACCAAATCGATCGGATCTTTTAAACATTTCACTCGTCGAATTCGACGGGATTCCACTCGTTTTATTGTTAAATTGCATTTCCTTTTACCCAGAGTCTATAAAAAAGCGTTAAACTAAAGAAAAAATCCATTTTTGATCAATCTAGTCAATGAAGAAGTATCACGTCAAATTATATCTCTTTATTATTCCGCAATTCCAATGTCTCAGAGAGAAATCGCTATTCGATTGGGTATTTCACGCCGTTCTGTTTGCTATTATATTGATAAACACAGGAAAAATGAAGTTAGTTCATTGCAATCTAAACGGGGTCGTCCTTCTAAAAAACCTCTATCGATTTTTTTTTCTAATCGGAGGCGAAACTCAATTCTGCAATGGCAGAATCTACATTCAACTTGTTTTATTTTATTTTTTTGTGTTTGTCTGTATCTATACCGATAGAAGGCATTAATTTGTATCATAAAAGATATTTTATTTACTGTGATATAAATTGTCATTATGATAAATATAGAAATGCAAAATTTAAAAAAATACATACACTATACGAGACAACGTATAGTGCAACAACGTGAAAACTTATACGCTTACCAACTGAAGACGTTTCGGCTAGAATGAAAACGTTATACGGATAAGTTTTTAAAAGTCATGTATGGCGTATATGTTTGTAATTTTTACTATGCATCTCTACATTTATGATAATTAAGATGTATATCAAATAAAATAATTTTTTATGGTATAAAGTAATGCTTTGAATTGGTATAGAAATAAACAAAAAAAAATCCTATTTCCTTATAGTCATTAAAAGCATGCAATCTCTTATTTTAAATAAAATGTTTTAGGAAATAAATATATTACTTTTGAACATGAAAGTTGCAAGAATTAAAGATGCTGAACTAATATGATAGCATTTTATATAACTGATTTTCAAAAACCTATTAATTTGAATACAAATGGAGTGGTATTTAAAAACTACTGCCAATAAAACGTATTTTCAGTTGATTTAAAACTGTTTTTTTTTTCAGCATTTTAGAAAAAAATAAACATTTCTGAATTTAATTTTAAGCTAATACTGCTTGTTAGTTTTAACATATCTGAACACTAAAATAAATTTTATCTTCTGATTAAATCATTTTCGTCTTTTTACGGGTTAGTTGACAGAGCATGTTTTATTATAAAAACATGAAAATCTAAAATTTAAGACGTATTTTGTAGTTTTTTTTATTTTACAATTTAATCTTTATCATCACATAACATGTTTGCAGAAACAGCTTATAACTTTTTTCTATCTTTAAAAGAAAAAAGTATTGAATTCGTGAAAATTTTCGAATTCTGGTTTTCAACGGATTTACACGTCTTAGGAGTCAGAGATTCCAAAAAATATCTTTCTACAAAATATCTGTCTGTCTATATGTATGTAACATAAATTTCGTGGGCTCTCTATCTCAAAAACTAACAGACGGTACTTCACAAAATTTTAGATGCAGTTACAGTTTGATATAAAATGGATATGATTAATTTTTTTGTGTATATCACCCAAAAGGGGGTGCTGCTATACTGATTTTTGTAAAATACTCCCACAATAGCTATATCCCAAAATTAATGGACGGATTTTTATAAAATTTTAGATTCCGTTATTCTTTGATATAATGCGGTTTTTATTACGTTTTGGTGTAAATCGTCTAACAGATCGGAAGAATATGATTAAACGAAAATAATTTGAATACAAATGACGAATGATGCAAAAACTACTGTCAGTAAAATGTGTTACGATTAGTTTAAAAGTGATACTCGATGGTTGATCGAGAGCGCCATTCAAGCGAAATTCAAGAGATCGGTACCATACAAGCAGTCATTAGAGAGCTTGATTACAGGATAGCATACAAAGTTCCAAAATATCTAGTCACTTCTATCGTAGATCAACTTAAACCAACATTTTGAAGTGTTTTATAAGCATAAGTTGAAAGCTACTTGGAAATTTTTTTTAAGATTTGGATTTTTATAAAGCAGGAAATTATAATTCTAAATAAATAAAAAAAATGCGGGCTGCAATTCATAATTTCGAATATTAATTTTACAATTCATAATTCATATAATAAAATTACAAAAATTGCAAACTCAACGTATTTATTCTTGGATATTTTGGTATTATTTCTACATCAAAATAACCACATTAGGAGCATAATTTGAGAGATATTAATAAAAATATGAAAATGTACACTCTTAAAACGAAAGAGTGGATTTGGCTTCCCAAGAAAGGGTTGTAATTTATTGAATCGTGAATGAGGTGTTTTTTAAATGCTTTATTCATCTTGATTTAGACTGCTTACTTAAATAACTCATCTTTATTTAAATTGCTTAGAAAAAACTCACCCACTTGAGTTGTTTTTACTCTTTATGAGAAGCTGTTTTTCCAAACATCAGATGAGCGAATTTCAACTCAACTTGAGTTATTTTTTAGCTGACATTTTAAGAGAGTAATTTAACATTTCAAGCAGTAAATTTTAAGTACTTATAATTCAAAAACTTGTCATTCAAATGACTTAAAACTTGGTTTCTAGGCAAAGTTTGGACACAAGTTTTGAAATATCTTGATAAAATTTGGTATTGCCATTGAAAAAAAGAAGTTTGCATTGGTTTTTTTATATAGATGGCCAATATGTCAATATTGTATACATCATTTAAAAGTAGACTTTATTTCCAACCGTTCGGTGCCATTACCTTTCTTCTACGTTATTTTGTTGAGGAGTTTGTAGGGGTGTTTACTTTTTTTCCACTACTATACAACCAATTTTACAGTAACTTTGTTTTATCAAGTATGAAGCACATTTATATTTTTACCTAAAACGTTTTTTTTTTACTTTTGAAACTTTTTTATTCCTTAAGTATCCAAGAACACAACAAACAGGGATGAATTAAAAGAAGTTTAAAAGCGGTTACTAATGCATGCTACATCAGAGATTTCCTAAAGGAACGTAATTTGCATACAAATTGTATGGGGTTCAAAAAGTACGGTCAATACAACATTTTACACATGTTTTTTTTTCTCTCACTATATTAAGTAAAATTAAGTAGGCAAAGTAAAATTGTTGCATTTAACTTTAATAGACTTATGTTTTAAATGCATGTTATATATAAAGTTTAATATATAAAACCTATCTTACATTACTTTTTATTTATATTTTTTAATCATTTTAATCTTTTAACATGTTAATTAAAACAATGTATTTCTTTATAACTATAAAAAGAAATATATTTTTTTGTAAAGGAAATACATTTATATTTTTACCTAAAACAAAATTTTTATATTTTATGCAAGTTTTTTTTTAACACTTAAAAATTCAAAATACCACCAAAAGAGCAGAATTAATAAAAGATTATAATCGAATAGAAATACATGTTACCTCAGAGATTTTCTAACACGAAACTAATTTGCATACAAATTCGATGTGGTGAAAAGATTACGGCCAATACAACGTGTTATACATAATTTAAAGTTTTTTCCCCTATATGTATTAAAAGAAAAGTATAATCACTGCATTTAACTTTAACATCTTGTGTTCAAGTTCTCATGTCTAATATGTAAAACAATATTCACAATAACTTTTATTTATATTATTTAATCATTTTCATCTTCTGACATGTTAGTTGAAACTTTTTATTTCATCATAATCATAAAAAAGTGTTAAAATCTAAAGTATAATACAAATTTCCTAATTTTTTTTTTTTTTTTTTTTTTTTTTACATTTAACTTTATTAGACTAGCTTTTTAAATGCCTTTTAGTTAGCATGTCTAATATGTAAAACGTATTTTACAGTAACTTTTATTCATATTTCTTAATCATTTTCATCTGCTAACAGGCAAGTTGCAAAAATGTATTTCTTCATAACTGTAAAAAATATGTTTTTCGAAAATGAAATCTATTTGTATTTTCACCTACAGCAATATTTTATTATTTTATGCTATATCTTTATCACGTAGAATTTTAGAATACCAAAAGAGCAGAATTAATAACAGATAATCCACGAATAGTAATGCATGTTACATTAGGGCTTTTGTAAAGCGAAAGTAATTTGCATACAAATTTGATGAGTGAAACGATTACGGTCAATACAACGCACCATATATAATTTAAATTTTTTTCCTCAATGTATTAAACGAAAAGTATAATTATTGTATTTAACTTCAATCGCTTGTGTTGGAAATGCCTGTAAGTTCTCATGCCTGATACGCAAAATAATATTTACATTAACTTAAATTTCTATTACTTGTATTCAACTATTTTCATCTGCTGACGTGTTAGTTAAAACGGTGAATGCAACTATTTTACATGCAACTATTTTACATGCAACTATTGACATGTAAGTTGCATGTAAACAGTGTATTTCTTCACTTTCATAAAACTATTAAAATTTTATTCAAATCTGAATTTCATAGTAATTTTCATGATGCAATTTAACCATTTCCATCAACTGACGTGTTTGCGGCTATAATTTATTTGTTCGCTGTCATAAAAAGTCATTAAATACCAAAATCTAAAATAATGTTCAAAATAATGTTTGTAACACAATTTATAATCATTTCCCCCATCAGACTATTAACCGAAACACTGTTTCGTTTCATAGTTATAAGAAGTATTAAAATCCAAAATCTAAAATGAAATTCAAAATAATTTTTATGAACATTTTAATCATTTTCACCAATTAACGAGTTGACTGTGGCAGTCCTTTTCTAAATAATAATTGAAAACGTATATGTTTCCCCCAAAATGTAGCATATTTACTATTTCACCTAAAATATTTTTTTAATCTTATTCAATTTCTTTATCAAACAAAATTTCAAGAATATTACCGAAAGAGTAGAATTAATCAAGATGAAGAACCTATAGTAAGACTTGTTACATAAGAAATTTCTCAAAGCGAATGTAATTTGCATACAAATTGGATGGAGTGTAAAGATTGCTGCCAATACACCGTGTTATGTATAACTTAAAGTTTTTTTTCCTTCACTTTATTAAAAGAAATGTAAAGTTACTCATTTTACTTTAATATCTTGTTTTGAGAATGACTCTTGTTTCTCATGCGTAATATGTAGAACAGTATTCTGAGAAACTTTTGTTTATATTATTTAATCATTCTCATGTGCTGACGTGTTAGTTGAAACAGTGTGTTCATCATAACCATAAAAAAGTGTTAAAATTTAAAAAATAAGGCAAAGTCTTTAGTTTTTTTTCTTTTTTTTTCTTTTTTTTTTTTTTTTGGCATTTAATTTAAATCGTTCAAACTATTGACATAAAAGTTAAAACAGTGTTTTTCTTAACTGTCATAAAACTATTAAAATATGTATTGAAATTTGAATTTCATAGTAACTTTCATGATGCAATTTAACCATTTCCGTCAACTCACGTGTTAGCGGAAACAATTTATTTGTTCGTTGTCATTAAAAACATTAAAATCTAAAATCGAAAATAATGTTCAAAATAATGTTTATAATGCAATATATAGTTATATAGTCCCCCATCAGACGTACTAACCGAAACACTACTGCCTTTCATAGTTATAAGAAGTATTAAAGTCCAAAATCTAAAAGGAAATTCAAAACAATTTTACGTAGTAATTTAATCATTTTCCTCAATTAAAGAGCTAACTGCAACAGTCCTTTTCTTAATAATAATAGAAAACTTATATGTTTTCTCCAAAATGTAGCATATTTACTATTTCACCTAAAATATTTTTTTTATCTTATTCAATTTCTTTATCAAATAAAATTTCAAGAATGGTACCGAAAGAGTAGAATTAACCAATGAAGAACCAATAGTAAGGCATGTTAATATAAGAAATTTCTGAAAGTCAAAGTAATTTGTATACAAATTAGTTGGCGTTCAAAGATCGCGGTCAATGCAACATGTTATACATAACTAAAAGTTATTTTCTTTCATCATATTAAATGCAAAGTAAAATTACAGCATTTAACGTTAATATGTTGTGTTGAGAATGCCTGTTATTTCTCATGCCTAATATGTAGAACGCTATTCACAGTAACTTTTATTTATATTATTTAATCATTTTCATGTGCTGACGTGTTAGTTGAAACAGTGTGTTCATCATAACTATAAAAAATGTTTAAATTTAAAAAAATGAGGCAAATTCTTTAATGTATTTTTTTTTTTTTTTGCATTTAATTTAATTCGTTCAAACTATTGGCGGGTAAACTTAAAATTTTCTATTTATATTCTGAGGATGACTCGATTAAAAAGAGTTGAAACATGTACATAAAAATTTTTAATGTATTTTAAATGTTTTTAGTAATACAATAACGTCTTATAAGCAAAATATTTATTTATAAAAAAATTTCTTATTTTTTCGTTGTGGAATATATATATTATTAATATTACAATATAGTTATTAATGGACGTAATCGAGGCTTTCTAGTGTTATATTTCACATTGAAACAATGCATTTCTTCAAAATCATAGAACTATTAAATTATATAATAAAATTTGAAATTCATACTAACCTTTATGACGCAATTTAATCATTTCCACCAACTTACGTGTTAGTCGAAACACACTGTTGAAAATTTAAAACTTTTGCTGCATCGTCATTCCCCTGTTTTTATAGAATATCTATGTTTTGATTCTGACTAATGACAATATTCCATAATGTAGTGAATAATGCTGTTTTCAATAAAAGTGGTGGATTGACGATGCAACCAAAGTTTCAAAATTTTAATATTACAGTCCATTTATTCGTACACACGAAAAACCATAAAATCCAACATCTAAAACAAAGTTTAAGGTAATATTTATGACGCTGTTTAATTATTGTCCCCACCAGTCGTACTAAACGAAACACTGTTGCTTTTTATAGTCATAAGAAGCATTAAAATCGAAAATTTAAAATGAAATTCAGAATAATTTTTATGTTACAATTCAATCATTTTCAACAACTAACGTGCTAACTATAACAGTGCTTCTCTTAATAATATCAGAAAACATACATGTTGTCTCCAAAATGCAGCAAATTTACTATTTTACCAAAAAAATATATTTTTAAAATCTTAATCAATTGCTTTATCACATTAAAAATTCAAGAAAACCACCAAAAGAGCAGAATTAATAAAAGATTAAGAACCAATAGTAAGACATGTTACATGAGAAATTTCCTAAAGTGAAAGTAATTTGCATACAAATTAGATGGAGTTCAAAGATTGCGGTCAATGCAACATGTCATACATTATTTAGAGGTTTTTTCACTGTATTAAAAGCGAAGTAAAATTACTGCATTTAACTTTAAAACCTGTGTTGAAAATGCCTGCTAGTCCTCATGTCTAATATGCAAAACGTTATCCACAGTAAGTTTTCTTTATGTTATTTAATTATTTCCACCTGCTGACCTGTTAATTGAATCAGTATATTTCATCATAACCATAAAAAAGCGTTAAAATCTAAAACAAAAGGCGAATTTCTTAATATTTTTACATTTGATTCATTCAAACTATTTACGTGTTAACTAAAACGATGTATTTCTTCACTGTCATAAAACTATTAAAATGTATAATCAAATTTTAATTTCATAGTAAATGTCTGACGCAATTTTATCCTTTCCATCAATTGACGTGTTAGAAGAAACAGTTTCTTTCTTTGCAGTCATAAAGAACATTAAAATCCAAAATCTAAAACAAAAATCATAACAATTTTTATGTTACAAGTTAACCGTTTTCACCAATTAACAGCTAACTGAAACAGTGCTTTTCTTAATAAAATAGAAAACTTATATGTTTTCTCCAAAATATAACATATTTTCTATTTTTCCTAAAATAAAACTTTTTAAATCTTATTCAATTGCTTTATTGCATAAAAATTCAAGAATACCAAAAGATCAGAATTAATAAAAGATGAAGAACCAATAGTAAGACATGTCAAAATTGAATTGTGTAGTACCTATGATACGAGTTAATCATTTTAATCAGTTTAATCATTTTAATCAGCTTGTGTGTTAAACCCTTTGGGACGAGCGGCACGTTTCCGTGCCGCCAAAAGACTTATGAATCCGTGTTTATACCCACCAGTAAAATTTGCCTTATTTAATCGAAGCATTTTCTCCATGTAATAAGACACAAATTTTTATTTTTTTAAATCGGTAACAAAACATCAAAAAGGCTCTCGTCGTAAAAGGCTCTCGTCGCGGAGTTAACTGGAACAGTTTATTTCAGCGTACTCATTAAAAAAAATCTAAAACAAGTTTTAAAATAATGTTTACAACACACTTTAATCATTTTTACAAAGGTTTCTGCTAACTAAAGCAGCATATTTCTTCATTTTCATCAGATATATTAAGACTCAGAATCTAAAATGAAGTTCATAATAATTTTTAGGATGTATTTTAATTATTTTCACTAACTAACACGCTAACTGAAACAATGTTTTATTTTATAATCATAGAAAAACCGAATAAGTTTTTTTTTTTTTTTTTCAAAATTGAAGCCAAATTTTTACGAAAACAACGCTTTTTAATTCTATTCAATTATTTTATTCCATAAAAATTGAAACAAAAAACCAAAAGGGCAAAATTAATAAAAGATGATCAATGAGCTGACATAAGATTATTCCTAAAGTGAAAGTAATTTGCATACAAATTGGATGGAGTGCAAAAATTACGATCGATATAATGTGTTATAGATTATTGTTAGAAAAATTGTTTTATTTCAGTGTATTAAAAACAATGTAAAATTGCTTTGATTTAACTTTAAGAGCGGGTATTGGATATTCTTTTTAGCTAATGTATCTAATATGTAAAACGAATTTCACAGTATCTTTCATTTATATTATTTATTCATTTTCATCTGCTGACGTGTTAGTTGAAACAGTGTATTTCATCATAACCGTGAAACAGAGGTAAAGCATAAATCAATGCCGAATTTCTTTATTATTTTTATGTACAATTTTATTTGTTCAAACTATAGATGTGATTGATGAAACAGTGTATATCGTTATAGTTATATATAAAAAAAATAAGATCTTTAAACAAAATTGAAATTAAAGGAATTATCGCTTGCAAATAAAAAAATTTCATAAATTTACCTCAAATCCTGAATTTTTATTATCTGTAAGTTCTATTACACGAGGGTTCTAAGTCGCTTCAAATTCCAGGCGTCTCCATGTTACCCTATGGATCCTGGGGAGTCACTTGGAAAGCGGGCGATTATTTTGTGTCAGAGCGTCTTTGACGCCTGAAACGAAGCGAGTCGCCAGTAATAGTCCATCAAATGCTTAGAAATCCTGATAGTGGAAAAGCCTTTTACTGAACAGCCAATGAAATGCTTAGTAAACTAAAAAAAGCAGGCGATTTTGTTGCAAGAAATTCTTACGTGTAATAGCACTTTAAGATTTATAAAGTTAATGAACATTTTTCGAAGAGATCTTACAACTCAGAAGAGATTGTTGTTAAAATATACAATATGAACTTTGAACAGTTTGCTGTGTTACTTAAAATGCGACTAAAATATTAATAGAGATGTTCCAAGATTGAAAAAGAACATTCAACTTAAAACTTCTTCTACTTTTGGGCTTTTTTTTTTCACAAACCCATCACCAGAGATTATTTCAGAAACTAACTGCTGTTTATTTATATAGATACATCACTTCGTTTGATAATGAGAGAGCCATTGATTACTAGAGTGAAAGTAGAAGTAGCAGTTTCTCGGATTGGACTTAATTAGATAGAGTACATACTATTAATAATCCTCCTCTTACCTTTGGTGATTTATTCGTCCCTAGTCAGTCAACGTAGCAGTGTTTTTAGATGAAATTTGCGTAAAAGAAAACATTTAACCCGTCAGTAGTCGCGTGTCGGTCTTTTTGCCGCCCGTCTAACTTAACTTCTCCTGATTTATATCACATTGCAAATACAACGGAGATCTACCATGTAGCTGATTTTGAAGGTTTCTCGACCACCTTAGTGAAGTAACAGGACACCTCTGTTTTTCTTTTAGGTACATTTTTAGAAATAAAGTTGAAATTGGCGAAAAAGTCTACGTAACAATCACAAATGTCAGTTCATTTTTACTTTTTCCAATTACTCCATATCTCATGAATAAAACACATAATTTAAGAAAAGTGCAAATTTATATTTTCATTAAAATGTTAATTTCGTATATTAGGTGAAAAATATTTCTGTTTTACATGTTTGGTATCCGGGGGGAAAACAGCGGCGAAAAGACCGAGCGCGACTAATGACGTTGTGAAAAACATCGCGACTACTCGCGGGTTAACTGTCGTACGATAACTTCTTCAGTTCCGAAATTAAAATAATAATAGAAATACTTAATCATTGGATTTTTTTTTTCAAAATAAATGACATTGGAAACGACAGAAAAACTATTTTTTCTCAATTTGATCCTTCGGGCTCTTAGTAATTTGGGTTCAAAAATATGGATTTTATATTACAAACAAACCGTTAAACATAATTTTAATGACCAATAAGCTAAATTAATGTAATCAGTAATTTAAGAGCTTTAAAAAGTAAATATTCTAAAAATCGTCAAAAATAATAATAATAATGAAGATTTAATTTAAATACTTTTGAAAGTTTATCACTTTCTTGGTCACTCTTATAAAATTTATTTTATAACGGATTCAGTTTAGATGCAGACATTTATTCGTTTGCTTTTAAAGAGAAAAACATTCACCCATTAAAAAGTGATGTATAAAAAAAAAAAAAAAAAAAAAAAAAAAATCAGGCATTTTAGTTGTTTTTTTTTTTTTTTTTTTTTTTTTTTTTTTTTTTGAATATTTGCTCGGCTGGAAATATTCATTTCGTATGATAACTTTACCAATCAGATAGATTGTGTTAAAATAATAGTATATCTACGTATCCATCGTTCTATGGAGTTCCATTACCTGCGGCTTATTCTGCCGAGCTGTCTAAATTACAGACCAGATGTTATGGCCAATAAGGTTATCTGAGCGGAAAATCCCAGCCGGTTATCGCCCGGTTAGCTTAATAGGTAAAGCATTGGCCTTGTAGCCAAGTATCTGGGTTCGATTCCCGGCATGGGCAATTTTTCGCTCTGTTGGAAATATCCAATTCGTATGATAACTTTACCAATCAGTTAGATTGTGTTAAAATAATAGTATATTTTAGTATTTATAAGTAAAATAACAGAGGTACCTGATTTGAAGATTAAAGTTTAATATGTCACTTTGCTCAAGTTTTCAGTATTTATTCGCCTAATATTTAATGATATATTTGGAATATTGTACGAAAGGGCATGGATACGTATTTGATAATTTTTGCACAGGATTTTTATGGCTTCTTTGACAGTGGATGTGTATTTATTAATCCTTGGGAAAAATTTTTTGGATGATCGAATCCATTGTGATATTCTGATTGAAACTTAAATGAGAGAGAGCTGTGGATTGAAGGGGAAATTTTATATGTTCTTTAAGTATCTTCTATCTCTCTATCTATTTTATATCTTCTTTACCTTCTTTTTCTTTAAAATTTATTTTGACTGTTGTTTTTTTTTTCAAGCTATTAGATAATTATTGTTTTTTGTTCATAATTAAATTTAGTTTCTCAAAATATATATTTTTTTGTTGTTGTTGGTGGTAGTCCATTAATTCCAATGAGGTTGTTTTACTTCATTTATCACAGCGAAAAAAGGAAAAAAAATCTTTTAAGTTATCCGAATCACGTTTTGCCTGTAGTAATTTATGCACTTCACCTATTACTATGCAAATTATTTTCGCTTTAAGTAGTTTGATATGTAATGTGTATTACGATTAGTTTCGCATTCCTTATGTATTTTTTCTTTTTCGGTAGATGTAGTTTAGGACGATAAAAGAAAAAAAAACATAAGACTTTAAAGTTTATTTTTCAAAAGGAATAAATTATATATAAAGGGCTGAAAGTCGAACACAAACTAAACAGTTATTACGTAAAATATTTATTAACTAGCAAAAACCATGCTTTGTTTGTATTTGCGATGCATTATTTCATAAGATAAATATTTGAAAGGAACAGCATTTTTTTAATATTATTTTTGCGTCTTTATTAAGCAATAACTTTATTTTATGTTTCGGCACATTTTAATTTTAAAAATGCAAATTCAGCCAGGAATTTAACTAAGAATAACTAAGAATAACTAAGAATTTCCTCAGAATTTGTTATTTATGATAAAATACTGGTATAAATAAAAATATTTCCGATGCAAGATTTTACAAAATAACTATTAATTTTATTTGCTTACAATTTTATTGTAGCTACTTTACAAAAAAAAAATAATAATAATAATTAATTTAAAATTTGTAAGTAACATCTGTGTAAAGGATTTTATGTAATAAGAATAAGCTGTGCTTTTGGATACATAGTACTAAAAAATACTTTTATAATTGAATATAAATAATTGAATTTTAACAAAGTTTAATTAATTAAAAATGTGGTATAAGTTTCATAGAAAAGGGTATTTTAAAAATTTCATAAAAGAAATCGTGAAAATATTATATGATTAAAAGGAATGAGCACCAAAATATGCGACATTTTCAACCAATGTTAATAATTTATTAAATCTAAAAAATATATTTTGGCAGAATAATAAAAATATATTCAGTAATAGGGATGTGAATGTTTCGCGTTTTTCCATACCAGTATAATATTAGGAAAAATATTGTTAAATCGCTGTTAAATCGCAGCATTTTTCGATTGAGTAAAATAACATTCTCTCTAAGGTTATACTGGTGGGAAAAAACACGGAAAATTCTCATCCCTAATTAATCATGATTCTATTTATAATTAGTAACTCTATAATTTATTTTTTCTTCTACAAATATACGTGTTTCATTTTATATTTGAAAAATGCGTCCGTAATGCAAAAACATGTAAAACAAAATAATTAAAATAATAAATTTTTAAAAGTTAGTCTGTCAAAAAAATAATATTGTGCAAATCTACAGATAGATAGTTTATTTTATGTTTAATTTCAAGTCAAAATATTTAATAGTTTTTTGTAAAGTGCACGACAAAATGTAATTTGTGCAGCCTAGCAGAGGATTAGCTTCGCTCATCCTAAAAATAATTGCCGAAATTATTGAGATATTTATCCCATTGGGAGATAGGACTATCAATTACAGACTTGCAGAAATTCCAGACTCGTCAATTCCACATTTGCTGACACATCCACAATCTCACCTGTTCTTCCTCATCCGAATAAAATTCACGTCCACACAGGGCCCGACTTAGACAGTGGGGGGGGGGGGCCCTGGGGCAAACATTATTAGGGAGGCCCCCTTCTATCTTAAAATTGCTCGTGAATTATACGCAAGTGACTAAAATTAAAGTTCAAACTTTTTGTATATATGCATAAATTTCGTACCAAGAACTATTTACATCTATATACATAATAGCAAAAGATAGATAATTTTAACTATTAGCTTTTTTGTGATGTAACTAGTTCTTTAAGAGAGCGTGGGGCATGGAAACAGAAGAAATAAAGTCCCTTAAAACTGAAAAAAAAAGAATTTTGGTCATATTTCACTATTTTTTACCATTTGGCACTCTTTTAACAAAAAACTTTTCTCTCCTTGGGGGGGGGGGGGGGGGGGCTCAAGCCGGGGGGCTCGAGGCAATTGCGCCGCATGCCCCTGCGTTAGTCAGGCCCTGCGTCCACGGACATTTAAAGGGATAATTTACCTTATAATTGGTCAATAAATTCTTTTTTTAGGTGCGCTCGTAATTATGCAAGAACGTAGCACCTATTGTTGTCGTTCAGTCCGTCCGTCTGTCTGTCTGTCCGCATATAACAACGCAAAAACTATCCAACCGAACGTTTGAAATTTAAAATACATAGTTTTGTCGAGTCATTTCAAGTTTTATGAAAATCGGATGCATAGATCAATTGCAGGGACAATCAAAAGTATACCGTTACATTACGGTCAATGGGGGAAAATGCTTCAAATGCATTTTAATGGTGTTGCACTCATTCGAACATAATAAAATGCATATGTATGTATAAAGTATATATTATATATACATTTTGCACAATCTGTGGTGCAAAGAATATTTGTTATTGATTTACAAGGCCACACAAAAGTATTCCATTACATAATGGTATAGGTTTATGTAATGGTATATGTTTTATTTGGTGCGCATTTTAATTATAATTAACTATTTACAATTTTATGAGATTCATATATGAGAGTGATATTTTAAAACGTTGTTATCATACGAACGCTCCTCATTTGCTACGCTTACGTGCAATTTCCAACTTATTTCTTTTTTAATATTAAATGAAAATATATTTAATAATGAATATTTTGATATTTCTAATCGTATGGCAGTTATAACGAGAAATATTGCACATTTTGTTAATACACTCAGCGCAATTACCCAGAAAAATTAAAATTGTAAATGAATTTTTCTTCATGGTCATATTTTTTTCACTTGAAAATATGCTAATGATTTAAGGAAAAATATGCACAATGAAAAGGTTTATTTATTGTTTTATTTTGCATTAAGATAAAATTTAAAACTTTTTTGTACACGTTTTGCATTGTTGATGCAAAAAATCTGCGCATAGAATTAGCTTAGCTTTTTTTTTTTTTTTTTTTTTTTTTTTTTTTTTTTTTTTAATTAAAACTGTTTGAAGATGAGTTAGACTTTATTGTTTCATAATACATATATCAATAAAATATATATTAAATGTGATATTGTATGTATATAAAAAATCTATGTGCAATCTTGTTTAATACACATTTGAAAAACTTAAAAAAATGGGTAAAGCTATCAATTTTTTTAAACAGTAGAGATTTCAAAAAATTCATATTTTTATAAATATTTTTAAATTTTTAATTAAATATAGAGATATTTTTTTTTCAAAATGTTCTTTTAGTGAGTTCATTTTTTGATCCACAGTCTTTAAACTAAACAAATCGTTGAAAATGTAAATTGTCCTCTTTATAGAAGAAATCAGTGGATCCTGTCAGTGAAAAGCAGCATTCGCCATAGATGGCAAAAATGCGACAGTGAAATTCGTGTGTTGCACCATCTTCTGCAACCAATAAGTGAACCACAGTTCTATTCTCTTCTTTGTGTACCTGCATAATGCTGGCGAAACGCCTTTTCATTACACTCATTTATAAAGAAAAAAAATGGAATGTTTTGTTTTTTATTATTTAAAAAAATTGTATTATTTATTAGAATATATAAAAAATATATTTTTATAATACGTATTAATTTTTTGAAATCTGGCCTTTTATTTATGCTAACACTGTATTTACAATGGATACAAAAAAGACTACAAGTGTGATAGATCGGGAGGGGCAACACAGACAATCACATCATCGATTTCATGGATGAAAATCTAGGATTAGTTAAATCTCGATTAGTATATGCGCAAAATGCAATCTATTCGCAAAATGCAATCAGTCTGCGAGGTCATTTCTTAGTGGAAAACACTTAAAAACCCGATTTTAACGGTTGACATGTAGGTTTACTATTATGCTTTCCTGCACCGAAAAGTATAAAAACATGGAGAATTGAGAGCAGGAAAACACAATGTTAAAAAATTCACTTGATTTGTTTGAAAAAAAATAAAAAAAAATTATATAACAAATTTTAATCAACAAAGTCATATTTTATAATAACAGTCTAACATTAGATATCAGGAAAGTGATATTATACAATAAAATTATGTAAAATTTTAAAAAAGAAAACTTTATTAGGAGCATAAAAATATTCCACTTGGTTTGTCTGAAGAAAACGCTTACAGCATAATCAACCAACATAAGCCAACAAAATCATTTTTTATAATGACTTCCTAACATTACACATAAGTATAGTGAAGTCGATTTTTCCTGCCTAGATGAGCTTTAGGTAATTTGTTATGACTAATACAATTACATCTTTTTTATGTTAATTTATTATAAAATTATACGTGGGAAACATTAGTTAATCTTAGAGATATTTTTGAGAAAGCATAAGTTATTTTTGAAAATAAAGACATTTAAAAAACACTTTTATGTTTTACTTGATCATATATTTATATTAAAAAAAACATTAAAACCTTACGTGTTCATTTTATCGCATAAAACTTGAATGTTAAAAAAAAAATAAGTATTAAAATATGCAGTACTAATTATAATACATATTTAACCACAGATTTTTTATGCGAAAATAATTTGCATATTAATCGAATTGGGTGAATAAATTACTGCCGATAAAACATGTTATGGTTATTTTAAAAGTAATAGTTTCCCTCTGTTAAAAGCGATGAAAACTAAAGCTCCAAAATTTAAGAGACGAGTATTCAGAAGACATATTGGTTATAATACGGACACATAAGGCTTTTTTATACTAAATTTTGACACCATTTAATCTATATAATTAACTTATCCGTTAATCAAAGCAGTTAACTTCTTTATGGCAATAAAAAAAAAAAACCTCTTAACTATCAGTTGAAGACATCTTTTTGTAAAAAAAAAATGTAATTTAATAAATTACAGCGACTATTTAAAAAATTATACTTTCAAAGACTTTTAGACTTATTAATAAATTCCAAATAAAAAAAATAATCATAATAACAAACATCATTTTTATTATGATCAAAACATATTTTACATAATAACAGAGTCCTATATTATGTACGCCATGGATTAAAAAATAGTATTCCTGTACCTAATTTTAAATGAAATTTTAGTATTACAATTTTTGCTACAGGAAATTTTTAAGCTTCTAAACATCACACATTTACAATTTTTACACCAAGGTATATAAATATATATAAAATTACTTTTAAACGCAATTTGTTTGAAAGCTGTATCTGAATTTGTTTTCAAGTTATTAATTTTTTGTAGTTTTTTAATACTTTTTTGTATTCGGGGCAACAGATGTACTTCATTTCTGGACATTAAACATGAGAAAACGATTTGAAAACCAATCAGAAAACGATTAAAATAAGATAAGTTGCGGAATTCAACCAATAAAAAGATTCAGATATACTTTGTATTTCCCAATTCTCTACTGTTGACAACTACTTTCCAAATAGTTAAAACATGTAATATTAACAGTTATTTTAGATGTACTAGATATTTAAACAATTCGTACATTGCATGGCAAGCGTACGAAATGAGGTGCGTTCGTGTGATAATTAAGTTTTAAAAATATTCAGATCTTCATGCAATAGTTCAGTACTTCGAATACAGTATAGTAGCCGAAATGTTTTGTGTGACCCTGTAAGTAATATGCTTTCATTGATACACGACGTAACTTGTAGTAAACATCAGCAAAGTAAGGTACCCTGGGGCGCCACGTAATAACGCCACGTCAAGGTTCTACCAATTTTCACGGCTCAGTTTTAGTTTGTATTTTTCAAACAAATATATGATTTGATACAGCAACTCATTGACTATCTATACAAAAAAAAATAATTTAACAGATAAGTATTCATAAAATGTAATGGCGTGATTTCTTGATCAATGCTATTTGGCGTTATTACCCACCTATATGGGTAATAAAATAACGCCATGCAAACAAAACTATGAAATAAGATGGAATAATTGCATGTAGATTGTCCAATTCTAAAAATACAAACTCTACAAACATAGAAATTGACAAATTGCATTCTAAGCTATTGAAAATGTTCAATTTTTTGTGAAAGTGTAAGAAAAATAAAGGTGTGGTGTGTGTGTGTGGGGGGGGGGGATGAGACAAAAATATATCAGACCGTGAGCTTCTTTTTGCTTAAAAAGGACCGCTTAAATAGAATTATTAGAAACATTGCACAGTTTTAACTGTGTTTATTTGAATCAGTATTCAGGATGTAGTTCGGCCACTGTAGGGAATCAACCGGGTATTAATGCTTAGGATTGGCGTTATTACCCCGTTATAGTTAATGCGCTGTACATTTTAAATTACAAATTATCACGAGAAGATATCCAAAATCTTCGACAACATTTTGAAAGTCCATGAAATGTACTACAGATTTATGTAATTAACAAATTATTTCCGGATTAAAAAAAATAGTCTCCACATCACAAAACGTATCTCGCAAATTTTAGATCAAGCGTAAATTTTAGTTGCTTGTAAAAACAATAAGACCTAAAAATGAAACAAATTAACTTCAAGCTGTTTTTTGCGATTTATATGACTCAAAACCCTTCTGCGCAGAGCACATGGGTGTCATTTACCAGATTATTTCATAATTATGCATAATATTAGCACTTGGCGTTATTACACCAGGCCACCTTACATCAATTTCCTGAAATGGGAAATAGTTTAATGTTATTGAAATGCGCCTAAATCAATGTTTCCCCAGTACCATTACACAATGGAATATTTTTGTATGGTAGTTTAAATTAATAATAAACATACTTTGCACCGAATATATTATATAGAATGTGTATTCTGTTACATACTTCCTAGATGCAAGCCAATTTTATTATGTTTGAAAGAGTATAACATCATTAAAATCGACTTGAAACTATTTCTTCTCATTTCCCGTATTGAAATGAAATACTTTTGATTGTCCCTGTAATTAAACTATACATCCGATTTTCATAAAATTTTAAACGACTCGAAAAAAGTATGTAACTATTATACAGAGTGCCCACTCTCAAATGTGGCCATTGGCTAATTTCTAAACTGTTAGTTTTAGACATATAGTTCCTATTGCATAAATGCTTTAAAAAAAAGTAAAGAATTGTTTTTTAAGCGATTTAGGTAAAAAAAAAAAAAAAGTTTTGTAAAAAATTACGAAAATTAAATTTTTATACGGTCCCCCGGTCCTATAAGTGATATTTAGTAAGCTTTTGCCCCTACTCTAACAAGTTACGAAGAAATGTCCCACGATTAAAACTGACCGAATAATAGCTGATTAAAGTTGAAGTATCTTTCTGGCTGAAAAATAGGGGTCAATCACAAGTTTACTGGAAATAAAAATAAACATCATATATAAAATTTAACATTAACATTGAGAGTAAAATAATTTTTACAATATTTTTTTAACTTATGTTGATCTTTACATATTAAAGCAAAATATACGACTTGTATTAAAAATATAATTATAAAAATAAGAGAAATTTTGTTAAATTAAATTATGAAAAGCAACATTTACAATTCGTTACAAAATGATACGTATTTAAAATTCCATTAGATTACTTAACCTAATAGAATTTGGTGTATTCCTATAAAATCAATAAATGATGCTCACCTGAAAATGTATTAATATTACATTTTTATTGGATATAAATATGTTTGTTAATTGGACCTTGATCTGATATTTGGAAGTGAGTTAAAATTTGAATACAAATTTTGAACTAAGTAAATATACATAAGAAAGTCATAAGAAAAATAAAAGCTTATCAAAATAAAATACCTTTGTAAAATAAAATCATGAAAAGAAACAGCTTCATTTCCTTACAAAATATAACGTATGAGGATGTTAATTTCAAAACTCGCCTTATTGCTTTTCTTTTCTTTATCAGTCTTTATCGATCTACTGTAATGTAACACTACAATATCTAAATTTATAATGAAAACCAATGGACACATTTAAAGATTTTTCGCGATTTCCAAAAATTTGATTTTTCTCGATAAAGAGAATTTTGAAACTCGCGTTTTCAACTATTTTAACCAATCTAGAAGTTAATTAATTAAAATTAACGCTACCGTAAAACTTATATGGTGGCTGCAACTTTAGTTAAATCGCTTCAAATATATTATTTTACCTCATTTGAAACATTTATGTAGTTGGAACTATATATCTGTGACATACAGTTTAGTAACTAGCCATTAGATATTGTTGGAAATGGACGACCTTTATAATACTTGGCGCTTAGCGTACGTTCCCGTAAAACTTAGTGCACCTTATCCATTTTCAGTTACAGAAAATTGGTTTAAGCCATGACATTTAAAGTTTCATAACTCGGTCAATTTTAGTGTTAGACGAAAGGGACCCTTTTTGTATTGCTTGTTAGAGTGATGGCAAAATTTTATTAAATATCTCTTATAGGACCGGGGGACCGTATAAAAATTTAATTTTCGAAAATTTTTAGTAAAATTTATTTTCGACCTAAATCGTTTAAAAAACAAGTTTTTACCTTTTTTTAAAACATTTTTGAAACTGGAACTATATGTCTATGACTAACGGTTTAGAAATTAACCATTGGCCCCTGGTGAGAGTATGGCCACCCTGTATATTTAAATTTTCAATAGATTTGGTTGAGTAGATTTTTCTCTGTTATATGCGGAAAGACGGATGGACTGAACGACGACTACAGGGGTTATGCAATTACATGAACACGAACGCATTTAAAATGTTTCTTAAAACCCATCAGCACATGCGCTGGAAGAAAATCTAGGTATTCCAAAGCACTAAAGTTGACCATCCACCCAAACCCAATGACGCAAATTCCCCCCCAAAAAATCTTCATACTTTAGCATTGACCCCCCCCCCCCTCTAAGAATATCAATTGTAAAATATATTCTATTCATAATCTACTACACATTCAAAAGATAGCGAGCTGAGCATAGCGGAATTAGTTCTTATTGCCCTTATCTAGAATTTAAAGAAAAAAAAACCACATGAACTTTCTGAAAATTCAATGTTGAAAAAATTTAAAAGTTATATTAAAAGAATCAAGATTTACAAAAGATAGCAAGTTGAGTATAGCAAAATGAGTTCTTATTGCCCTTATCTAGAATTTAAAGAAACAGAGCACAAAAATATTTCTGGAAATTAAATGTCGAAAAAATTTAAAAGTGACATTAAAAAAAATCGTGTTTTTCGAATTGTGTTTTTATGACATCTGACGGAGTTACAATTAGGGCAGTTCTCAATTGCTGTGCTCACGAAACACAAAATGTTTTTGACACATTTGCAAATTCATTTTTTAACGGAAATAGAAAAAAATTGAAGACCTGAATATGGAAGCGATTCGGAATCGAACTGTATTATCCATTTTTTGATCAATATATGACCTATAGAATTGTAAGCGGTTTTGATCACGTGACAAACACGCCCCCCTTTGAAATAATTTTCTTCTTTCGCGAAGAAATGCGCTTCAAAACTCCCACTTTGACACCACTTTCCAGAAGATCTATTGCATTAAAAAAAACGGGAAAATGAGTGCGATTAGATAGTAGGGTGGGCCGAAAAAAACTTTTTTTCGATTTTCGATTATGGCGGGTGCGGAAAAGTGGCCACTGGTGGCACTCAGTTCATACAAAAAATTTGAGATTTTTTGGACATTTCCTTACCCTGCCGCAAACGGCTTGAAGTTTTGCAAAAATGTTCATTTTTGAACTTTTTTCGAAAAAAATTAAAAAATGTTAAATTAAATTTATTTTGGTTGTATTTACTTGAAAAGGCATATTTAATGTACCAAATGTTTAAATAAGATCCGATCATGCATTATTTAATATCTATGTGTATTATAACTTAGGCTATTTTTATAGCTTTTTCGCGTATAATAGGCAAAAGTTGTATTTGTTTGAATTGATCGTTAGTTTCTGTATTATTTACGTCCCTTGGTCTTCTTTATATATTTTCTATGTGTCAAACGTCATATATTTGAGGAAAAGACAGCAGTATGCTTTAAAAACAAATCTGGAAGGTGAGAAAGTGGTGAAGCAGGACTCTAAGCGCACGCAATGATTCATCGTGATACTCAGGGTGTGAAGGACGAAATAGTTGAGAACCAAAATTCGATAAAGGATTCTTATTATTTATCCTTGCTCAGTTACCTGCTATATTTGTTCAGTATTAACCTGAAACCCTTTTGTATTGATATGCAGTGCTTTTTGGGTCGTTTAATGTGCCATTAGAGTGTTTTGTGCGTTTTATTACAACGGGCTTAGAAATGGCTAGTACAAAGGGCCATGACAATGCAAAGACACGCGATAGAGTGAAAAGGAAATCTTTAGGAGCATCATGCATATTGAAAGGATTGCAATTGCCAACCTATGCTGATAATCATGCGCCACTACTACTGGTTGCTTCACCATGTAGAAGTTGTGACAGCAGAGTATACGAATCTCGTCATCGATAAAAACAAAGTCAGAAGAGATAAATAGAATCTTGGAAAGAAGATACAGACAGAAGAAGTTATTGAAAGAAGGAAAATTAAAAGCATATTTTTTGATGGTAGAAAGGATAAAAGTGTATTCAGAGGAAGAAAAATAACAAGCAGCACCGTCGAGAGAGGCGTGGAACACATCACCGTGTTTGAACCTGGTTAGGAATACTTGGGTCACTTGATACCTCGTTCCATTACCTTGATATCTCGTCAGTTCAGAAAAGTCTAACTTGTGGTGACTTGGAAGATTGTATAATGATTTTGCTATTTCTTTTTCGTGACCGGAACAAGGTATCAAGTGACCCGAGTATTCCTAACCAGGTTCAAACAACACGGTGATGTGTTCCTCGACTTTCCTTCGACAGTGCCGCTTGTTCTTTTTTTCCTCTGAATATACTTTTATCCTTTCTACCATAAAAAAATATGCTTTTAATTTTCCTTCTTTCAATAACTTCTTCTGTCTGTATCTTCTTTCCAAGTTTCTATTTCTCTCTTCTGACTTTGTTTTTATTGATGACCAGATTCGTATTCTCTGCTGTCACAATTTCTACATGGTGAAGCAACCAGTATTAGTGGCGCATGATTATCAGCATAAGTTGGCAATTGCAATTCTTTCAATATGCATGATGCCGCCAAAGAGTTACTTTTCACGCTATCGCGTGTCTTTGCATTGTCATGGCCCTTTATACTAGCCATTTCTAAGCTCGTTGTAATAAAACGCACAAAACACTATAATGGCACATTAAACGACCCAAAAAGCACTGTATATCACCACAAAAGGGTTTCACGTAAACATTGAGCAAATGTCGCAGGTAATTTAGCAAGGATAAATAATAAGAATCCATTATCGCATTTTGGCTCTCAACTATTTCGTCCTTCACTCCCTGAGTATTACGACGAATCATTGCGCGCGCTTAGGGTCCTGCTTCACCACTTTCTCACCTTCCAGATTTGTTTTTGAAGTATACTGCTGTCTTTTCCTCAAATATATGACGTTTGACACATAGAAATAATAGAATGACACATAGAATAGACGTAAATAATACAGAAACTAACGATCAATTCAAACAAATACAACTTTTGCCTATTATACGCGAAAAAGCTATAAAAATAGCCTAAGTTATAATACACATAGATATTAAATAATGCATGATCGGATCTTATTTAAACATTTGGTACATTAAATATGCCTTTTCAAGTAAATACAACCAAAATAAATTTAATCTAACATTTTTTAATTTTTTTCGAAAAAAGTTCAAAAATGAACATTTTTGCAAAACTTCAAGCCGTTTGCGGCAGGGTAAGGAAATGTCCAAAAAATCTCAAATTTTTTGTACGGACTGAGTGCCACCAGTGGCCACTTTTCCGCACCCGCCATAATCGAAAATCGAAAAAAAGTTTTTTTCGGCCCACCCTATTAGATAGTTTCTGAAACATAACTCCTGTTAGTGTCACGCATTTCTGTACAAAAATGATTTAAAACTTACGTCCTGATGTTGACCATTTGGATTTTGTTGTTGTTTGTTTTTAAAATGTATTTAGCCACAAGTATAATAGGGGATAAAATTGTGTTACATTTCGTAAGCTGAGAATAATAAGGTTCTATCTGTGTTTTTGAAAAAAAAAATAACTTACCGATATAGAAAGGTTCTATTTGTATCTATGAAGGCATTTTTGCATCAAAATGAAGTTACATATAATTTACAAAGGGTATTATGAATATATTATGAAATTATTCTAATCCAGAAATGCCTTAATAGATACAAATAAAACATTTTTACATCGATAAGTCAATTTTTTCAAAGACACAGAAAGAAACTTATTATTCTCAGGTCACGATTTATCCTACACATGTGCTAATGCTACAAATGCTGGCATATGAGCTGACGAGATATTTACTTTTTAACTTAAAATAAATTTTCATAAATAAAATTAATCATAACAAAAAATACACCGAAAAACGATTTTATTTTTATTATTTTATTTTTTATTTATTTATTTATTTTGCTCCTCTATAATTTGAAATAATCGAAATTCCATCTAGTAAGAAAATTGTAGAAAAAAAGGAGAGGTAAGGGAAAAAACTTCATTTGAGACAACGCAAAAAATCCTTAATTGCACTTTGACTAAGAAAAACAGAAGTAGAAAAAAAATGTTTCTACAAATAATTTTTTTTTTATTATTATTGCAACAAAAAACTCTACAATATGTTTTAAATAAGGATTTTATTTATTCAAGAGCTAAAAAATATGCTTATAAGGAATCATTGTGGTATTATATCCGACTTCAATTTAAAGTAGTTTTTCATCTGTAAAATAGTTCTCCTACTTCTGTACGACATTTTTTTCTGCATTTATAATTAGAAATATTCGAAATTCCATCTAGTAAAAAAATGTAGAAAAAAGATAAAAGGTAAGGGGAAAAAAAACCTCATTTAAGACAAAGAAAAAATTCTTAATTGCACTTTTACGAAGAAAAATAGATGCCAAAAAATTGTTGGTACAAATAAAAAAATCTTTATTATTGCTGCATCAAAAAAAATATATATATATATCTAAATTATATTTTGCATAAATTTGCATTGTCTATTTAGGATTTAGAAAAATGCTTATATAGAATCACTGCCCTATTGTATCTTATTAAAATTTTAAGTAATATTTTATCAGTAAAAAAGCTCTGCTACTTGCGTAAGGAATTGTTAGCTGCATTTATAATTAGAAATAATCGAAATTCTATCAAATAAAAAATAAATAAATAAATAAATGTAGAAAAAAATGAAAGTTCAGCGAAAAAACTTCATTTGAGATAACGAAAAAATCTTTAATTGCATTTTTACGAAGAAAATTGATGCAAAAAAAAAAAAAAAAAATGTTTGCAGATAAAAAATTCCCTATTATTGATGCATCAGAAAAAAAATCTGAACCATATTTTGCATAAGAATTTTGTTTATTCACGAGTTAGAAAAATTCTTATAGAGAATCACTGTTGTATCTGACTTCAATTTTAGGTATTTTTCATCACTAAACTAGTTCTGATATTTGCGTATCAGAATTTCAACTCGTTCCTAGAAAATATTAAAATTTTGAAATATTCAACTTCAGTTTCACATCAAAAATAAAATTAACTATACTTTATATTTTTTTTTTCAAAAATATTTTTGTTGTTACTTTTTCTTTCTCCTATCTTTATAAGAAAAATGTATTGCATTTGTGAAAACTTTTGATTTTTGTTTCTTGCCGCACTTACAGTATTTAAGGGTCAGAGTTAAAAAAAAAAAAAAAAAAAAAAAAAAAAAAATACGTGTGGCACTCGGGGACTGCCGCGGAAAAGCTATTGCATAGCATTTTTTATCAACTTATGCAATTATAATTATTTATTTATTTTTTATTTATGCAGTTTTTTTTGTCTTTAATATTAATTCAAGTTACACTTTTGAGCGTGATGACAGATAATTTTTTTTTCTTTTATTGAATAAATGAGAAGTTAATATCGTTTAAAATATTTTTATTCTCTTACAATACATGTAGGTTAATCAAGAATTTTTATCATTGAAACTATACGTTTATGCTAGCTGAAATAGAAAACATATGTTTGAGACTTGATGTTCTCAAAATATCTGAAAAATACCGCGTCAATGTCTGCCGAAGTCTACCGAAGGATACCGTGCCGAAGTCTGCCAAACTGAAGCCTCGTTAGCCGGAGTGTTAGGTTTTTCTCGTTACGGAATTTCTAGATTCTTTCGACGAGCTCAAAGCCCGCGATAAAAGCTATGCAATACCTTAATAAATTACCAAACAAAATTTGGCCTTTCTACGAACATTAGATCGCGAGTTATAAGCATTTTAAATTTTCCGAACCTCACCGTGGGGGTCTCCTATCACCGAAAATTAACACTGTCTCATAATAAATTACCAAACAAAATTTGACCGCACGACAAAAATTAAATCGCGAGTTATAAGCATTTTAAATTTTTCGATCCTCACCATGGGGGATCTCCTGTCACCAAAAATTAACAGTCTCATAATAAATTACCAAAAAATTTGGCCGCGCTACGAAAATTGATCGCGAGTTATAAACATTTTAAATTTTTCGACCCTCACAGTGGGGGGGTCTCCTGTCACCAAAAGTAACACAGTCTCATAATAAATTGCCAAACAAAGTTTGGCAGCACTACAAAAATTGATCGCGAGTTATAAGCATTTAAAATTTTTCGACCCTCACCGTAGGGGGGGGGGTGGTTCCTGTCACCAAAAATTAACACTCTCTCATAATAAATTACCAAACAAAATTTGGCCGCGATACGAAAATTAGTTTGCGAGTTATAAGCATTTTAAATTTTTCGATCCTCACCATGGGGGATCTCCTGTCACCAAAAATTAACAGTCTCATAATAAATTACCAAAAAATTTGGCCGCGCTACGAAAATTGATCGCGAGTTATAAACATTTTAAATTTTTCGACCCTCACAGTGGGGGGGTCTCCTGTCACCAAAAGTAACACAGTCTCATAATAAATTGCCAAACAAAGTTTGGCCGCACTACAAAAATTGATCGCGAGTTACAAGCATTTAAAATTTTTCGACCCTCACCGTAGGGGGGGGGGGGTGGTTCCTGTCACCAAAAATTAACACTCTCTCATAATAAATTACCAAACAAAATTTGGCCGCGATACGAAAATTAGATTGCGAGTTATAAGCATTTTAAAATTTTCGACCCTCACCGTGGGGGGTCTCCTGTCACCAAAAGTAACACTGTCTCATAATAAATTTCCAAACAAAATTTGGCCACACTACGAAAATTGATCGCGAGTTATAAGCATTTAAAATTTTTCGACCCTCACCGAGTGTGTGTGTGTGTGGGGGGGGGGGTTTCCTGTCACCAAAAATTAGCACTCTCTCATAATAAATTACCAAACAAAATTTGGCCGCGATATGAAAAGTAGACCGCGCGTTATAAGCATTTTAAATTTTTCGACCTTCTCCGTGGGGGCTCACCTGTCACCAAAAATTAACAGTGTCTCATAATAAATCATCAAAAAAAATTTGGCCGCGCTACGAAAATTAGATCGCGAGTTATAAGCATTTTAAATTTTTCGACCCTCACCGTGGGGGGGGGGTCTCCTGTCACCAAAAATTAACACTGTTTCATAATAAATCATCAAACAAAATTTGGCCGAGCTATGAAAATTAGATCGCGAGTTATAAGCATTTTAAATTTTTCGACCCTCACCGTGGGGGGTCTCCTTTCACCAAAAATTAACACTGTCTCATAATAAATTACGAAACAAAACTTGGCCGCGCTACGAAAATTAGATCGCGAGTTATAGTCATTTTAACTTTTTCGGCCCTCACCGTGGGGGGGAGGTCTCCTGTCACCAAAAATTAACACTGTCTCATAATAAATTACCAAACAAAATTTGGCCGCGTTACGAAAATTAGATCGCGAGTTATAAGCATTTTAACTTTTTCGACTTTCACCGTGGGGAGGGGGCTCCTGTCACCAAAAATTAACACTCTCTCATAATAAATTACCAAACAAAATTTGGCCGCGATACGAAAATTAGATTGCGAATTATAAGCATTTTAAATTTTTCGACCCTCACCGTGGAGGGATCTCTTGTCACCAAAAGTAACACTGTCTCATAATAAATTACCAAACAAAATTTGGCCCCACTACGAAAATTAGATCGCGAGTTATAAGCATTTTAAATTTTTCGATCCTCACCATTGGGCGGGTCTCCAGTCACCAAAAGCTACATTATCCTACCTTGTTTTATCTTAAGACGATTCTTTTCTATACACATTCTATTAGGAATTTTTATTATTGAAAATATAGATTTATAGTAACTGAAATAAGAAATATAAGTTTGAGACTTGATATCCTCTAAATATCTGAAAAATACCGCGTCAATGTCTGCCGAAGTCTACCGAAGGATAACATGCCGAAGTCTGCGGAGCTGAAACGACGTTAGCCGAGTGTTAGGTTTTTTCGTTACGGATGTGTTAGGATTTTACGCGTTACGGAATTTTTGGATTCGGTCGCCGCGCTCAAAGCCCGCGATAAAAGCTATGCAATAGCTTAAAAAAAAAACATGTTTTTACAAATTGTTTGTCTGTGAGTCTTTGACTCTCTCAGTCTGTCTGTCACTATGGATGTGACATGAATTTTTGGGAGCTCTGTCCCAAAAATTGATACATGAATTCAAAGCCGTCCTTATGGAGGGCGATTTAACGAGAGGCCCAGTGCAAGAATTTTGCGAGGCCTTTTCCTTTCAGAGTTTTTAATATAATTTTACCTATATTACCAATAAAAAAGAATGGTTTTCGCCAGTACTGCGATCCGGGAATTCAGTCTTCGAGGCCCTAGCTATTGTAAAAGAACAGCATTTGTTTGTGTGTTTGTAAGGGTAATTTCTGGAACTACTGAATGAGTTTCAAAAGTACTTATGGCAAATTGATGGTGAAGGTACCTCTTCTAACATAGGCTATATTTTATGTCAAAACCATTATCTTTTCCTAACTAAAACCATAAATTTATGTTAAAGATTTTCTCTCATACCTTCTTTTTTTTTTATTAAAGAAAAAATATTTTGTCTAGGTGCGAAGCCTTTCTAGGCGCGAGGCCCTGTGCGGCCGCGCCTGTCGACGACTCAGCATAAAATTTAATAACAATTTATATTTATTTTGTCTTTGATATTACTTGATGCTGATTATTTTTTCGTATAAATTGCAATTCTCTCAATGCTGAATTCTTTAAGATTTTCGCAATAGCTCTATCTCAAAAATTAAAGGACGGGTTTTCACGAAACTTCAGATTCAGTTAACATTCTTTAATTGGGCTCTATTTTCAGTCTCCAAACTTTTGATTTTAGCGTTCAAATTGCCAATTGGAACCAGTAATTATTTTGTACAATATCCATCTCATAATAGATAAAAAATCGATCTCATAAGAAAAGAAGAAAAGCTTTTGATTATTTCCAGATGTATTTGTTCGTAAATTGTGGTAGGAATTAATTATTTAAACATTTTTGGAGCAGGGTGAGCTGAACAATACAGAATAAGTGGAGCGAGGCGTAGGTTTTCCGTCCAGGGCTGTAGCTAGAAATGAACAGTAGGGGGTAGGGGTCATATTTTTTTTTCTTTCTTTCGGACTAGGAAACATAAATTAGTGAATATTCCTATTGCAGGTATTATGTTTCTTAATAAACTGTTGTAATAATTTCATTTTATGCTAAGAGAAATATATGAAGATGGAAATTTTGAGTGTATAACTGGTGCAAAATTAAACATCATCTTATATTCATATGTACAAATAGGATGAGAGGTGTTGAAACATTTATTGTAGATCCAATTTAGTAGTTCTGCAAAACTGTGAAAGGGTATCAAAACTAAGTGAGATTTTTGAACATAAATTCATTAAATGACCTTAGAATCTTTTCCAGAGGAGCTCAAAATATTTTAGGAGGGGGGGGCTGAGCCGCCCATAGCGCCCGCTTAGCTACGGCCCTAGTTCCGTCCACGGAACTTTTATGTTTTTGTTTATTTTGACTATCTAATATAAGTCAGGAAGAAAGGCCTAAGACTACATCTCAAGTACTGACTCTTGCGGAAACCCGTTTGGTATATGTAAAAGAAAAGAAAAGAAACAAGGCAAATTTAACAGCAAAATGTATTTTTTGCGTTTCCCAAAATTTTTATTTAAATTGTGTAAAGCGAGTTTTAAAACTCACATATTCGTATACAACAGATAATCTGTGCAGTGTAAATGCAAAAAAGTTGAAATGTTTTTGCAATTTCCCAAAAATTGATTTTCTGAATAAAGTGAGTTTTTAAACTCTACTACTCGTATATGGCAGATAATTTGTGAGACTGAAAATAAATTGCAACTTTCTCGACTTCCTAAAATTTAAGAGACGAGTATTCAGAAGACATATTGGTTATAATACGGACACATAAGGCTTTTTTATACTAAATTTTGACACCATTTAATCTATATAATTAACTTATCCGTTAATCAAAGCAGTTAACTTCTTTATGGCAATAAAAAAAAAACCTCTTAACTATCAGTTGAAGACATCTTTTTGTAAAAAAAAATGTAATTTAATAAATTACAGCGACTATTTAAAAAATTATACTTTCAAAGACTTTTAGACTTATTAATAAATTCCAAATAAAAAAAATAATCATAATAACAAACATCATTTTTATTATGATCAAAACATATTTTACATAATAACAGAGTCCTATATTATGTACGCCATGGATTAAAAAATAGTATTCCTGTACCTAATTTTAAATGAAATTTTAGTATTACAATTTTTGCTACAGGAAATTTTTAAGCTTCTAAACATCACACATTTACAATTTTTACATCAAGGTATATAAATATATATAAAATTACTTTTAAACGCAATTTGTTTGAAAGCTGTATCTGAATTTGTTTTCAAGTTATTAATTTTTTGTAGTTTTTTAATACTTTTTTGTATTCGGGGCAACAGATGTACTTCATTTCTGGACATTAAACATGAGAAAACGATTTGAAAACCAATCAGAAAACGATTAAAATAAGATAAGTTGCGGAATTCAACCAATAAAAAGATTCAGATATACTTTGTATTTCCCAATTCTCTACTGTTGACAACTACTTTCCAAATAGTTAAAACATGTAATATTAACAGTTATTTTAGATGTACTAGATATTTAAACAATTCGTACATTGCATGGCAAGCGTACGAAATGAGGTGCGTTCGTGTGATAATTAAGTTTTAAAAATATTCAGATCTTCATGCAATAGTTCAGTACTTCGAATACAGTATAGTAGCCGAAATGTTTTGTGTGACCCTGTAAGTAATATGCTTTCATTGATACACGACGTAACTTGTAGTAAACATCAGCAAAGTAAGGTACCCTGGGGCGCCACGTAATAACGCCACGTCAAGGTTCTACCAATTTTCACGGCTCAGTTTTAGTTTGTATTTTTCAAACAAATATATGATTTGATACAGCAACTCATTGACTATCTATACAAAAAAAAAATAATTTAACAGATAAGTATTCATAAAATGTAATGGCGTGATTTCTTGATCAATGCTATTTGGCGTTATTACCCACCTATATGGGTAATAAAATAACGCCATGCAAACAAAACTATGAAATAAGATGGAATAATTGCATGTAGATTGTCCAATTCTAAAAATACAAACTCTACAAACATAGAAATTGACAAATTGCATTCTAAGCTATTGAAAATGTTCAATTTTTTGTGAAAGTGTAAGAAAAATAAAGGTGTGGTGTGTGTGTGTGTGGGGGGGGGGGGATGAGACAAAAAAATATCAGACCGTGAGCTTCTTTTTGCTTAAAAAGGACCGCTTAAATAGAATTATTAGAAACATTGCACAGTTTTAACTGTGTTTATTTGAATCAGAATTCAGGATGTAGTTCGGCCACTGTAGGGAATCAACCGGGTATTAATGCTTAGGATTGGCGTTATTACCCCGTTATAGTTAATGCGCTGTACATTTTAAATTACAAATTATCACGAGAAGATATCCAAAATCTTCGACAACATTTTGAAAGTCCATGAAATGTACTACAGATTTATGTAATTAACAAATTATTTCCGGATTAAAAAAAATAGTCTCCACATCACAAAACGTATCTCGCAAATTTTAGATCAAGCGTAAATTTTAGTTGCTTGTAAAAACAATAAGACCTAAAAATGAAACAAATTAACTTCAAGCTGTTTTTTGCGATTTATATGACTCAAAACCCTTCTGCGCAGAGCACATGGGTGTCATTTACCAGATTATTTCATAATTATGCATAATATTAGCACTTGGCGTTATTACACCAGGCCACCTTACATCAATTTCCTGAAATGGGAAATAGTTTAATGTTATTGAAATGCGCCTAAATCAATGTTTCCCCAGTACCATTACACAATGGAATATTTTTGTATGGTAGTTTAAATTAATAATAAACATACTTTGCACCGAATATATTATATAGAATGTGTATTCTGTTACATACTTCCTAGATGCAAGCCAATTTTATTATGTTTGAAAGAGTATAACATCATTAAAATCGACTTGAAACTATTTCTTCTCATTTCCCGTATTGAAATGAAATACTTTTGATTGTCCCTGTAATTAAACTATACATCCGATTTTCATAAAATTTTAAACGACTCGAAAAAAGTATGTAACTATTATACAGAGTGCCCACTCTCAAATGTGGCCATTGGCTAATTTCTAAACTGTTAGTTTTAGACATATAGTTCCTATTGCATAAATGCTTTAAAAAAAAGTAAAGAATTGTTTTTTAAGCGATTTAGGTAAAAAAAAAAAAAAAAGTTTTGTAAAAAATTACGAAAATTAAATTTTTATACGGTCCCCCGGTCCTATAAGTGATATTTAGTAAGCTTTTGCCCCTACTCTAACAAGTTACGAAGAAATGTCCCACGATTAAAACTGACCGAATAATAGCTGATTAAAGTTGAAGTATCTTTCTGGCTGAAAAATAGGGGTCAATCACAAGTTTACTGGAAATAAAAATAAACATCATATATAAAATTTAACATTAACATTGAGAGTAAAATAATTTTTACAATATTTTTTTAACTTATGTTGATCTTTACATATTAAAGCAAAATATACGACTTGTATTAAAAATATAATTATAAAAATAAGAGAAATTTTGTTAAATTAAATTATGAAAAGCAACATTTACAATTCGTTACAAAATGATACGTATTTAAAATTCCATTAGATTACTTAACCTAATAGAATTTGGTGTATTCCTATAAAATCAATAAATGATGCTCACCTGAAAATGTATTAATATTACATTTTTATTGGATATAAATATGTTTGTTAATTGGACCTTGATCTGATATTTGGAAGTGAGTTAAAATTTGAATACAAATTTTGAACTAAGTAAATATACATAAGAAAGTCATAAGAAAAATAAAAGCTTATCAAAATAAAATACCTTTGTAAAATAAAATCATGAAAAGAAACAGCTTCATTTCCTTACAAAATATAACGTATGAGGATGTTAATTTCAAAACTCGCCTTATTGCTTTTCTTTTCTTTATCAGTCTTTATCGATCTACTGTAATGTAACACTACAATATCTAAATTTATAATGAAAACCAATGGACACATTTAAAGATTTTTCGCGATTTCCAAAAATTTGATTTTTCTCGATAAAGAGAATTTTGAAACTCGCGTTTTCAACTATTTTAACCAATCTAGAAGTTAATTAATTAAAATTAACGCTACCGTAAAACTTATATGGTGGCTGCAACTTTAGTTAAATCGCTTCAAATATATTATTTTACCTCATTTGAAACATTTATGTAGTTGGAACTATATATCTGTGACATACAGTTTAGTAACTAGCCATTAGATATTGTTGGAAATGGACGACCTTTATAATACTTGGCGCTTAGCGTACGTTCCCGTAAAACTTAGTGCACCTTATCCATTTTCAGTTACAGAAAATTGGTTTAAGCCATGACATTTAAAGTTTCATAACTCGGTCAATTTTAGTGTTAGACGAAAGGGACCCTTTTTGTATTGCTTGTTAGAGTGATGGCAAAATTTTATTAAATATCTCTTATAGGACCGGGGGACCGTATAAAAATTTAATTTTCGAAAATTTTTAGTAAAATTTATTTTCGACCTAAATCGTTTAAAAAACAAGTTTTTACCTTTTTTTAAAACATTTTTGAAACTGGAACTATATGTCTATGACTAACGGTTTAGAAATTAACCATTGGCCCCTGGTGAGAGTATGGCCACCCTGTATATTTAAATTTTCAATAGATTTGGTTGAGTAGATTTTTCTCTGTTATATGCGGAAAGACGGATGGACTGAACGACGACTACAGGGGTTATGCAATTACATGAACACGAACGCATTTAAAATGTTTCTTAAAACCCATCAGCACATGCGCTGGAAGAAAATCTAGGTATTCCAAAGCACTAAAGTTGACCATCCACCCAAACCCAATGACGCAAATTCCCCCCCAAAAAATCTTCATACTTTAGCATTGACCCCCCCCCCCCTCTAAGAATATCAATTGTAAAATATATTCTATTCATAATCTACTACACATTCAAAAGATAGCGAGCTGAGCATAGCGGAATTAGTTCTTATTGCCCTTATCTAGAATTTAAAGAAAAAAAAACCACATGAACTTTCTGAAAATTCAATGTTGAAAAAATTTAAGAGTTATATTAAAAGAATCAAGATTTACAAAAGATAGCAAGTTGAGTATAGCAAAATGAGTTCTTATTGCCCTTATCTAGAATTTAAAGAAACAGAGCACAAAAATATTTCTGGAAATTAAATGTCGAAAAAATTTAAAAGTGACATTAAAAAAAATCGTGTTTTTCGAATTGTGTTTTTATGACATCTGACGGAGTTACAATTAGGGCAGTTCTCAATTGCTGTGCTCACGAAACACAAAATGTTTTTGACACATTTGCAAATTCATTTTTTAACGGAAATAGAAAAAAATTGAAGACCTGAATATGGAAGCGATTCGGAATCGAACTGTATTATCCATTTTTTGATCAATATATGACCTATAGAATTGTAAGCGGTTTTGATCACGTGACAAACACGCCCCCCTTTGAAATAATTTTCTTCTTTCGCGAAGAAATGCGCTTCAAAACTCCCACTTTGACACCACTTTCCAGAAGATCTATTGCATTAAAAAAAACGGGAAAATGAGTGCGATTAGATAGTAGGGTGGGCCGAAAAAAACTTTTTTTCGATTTTCGATTATGGCGGGTGCGGAAAAGTGGCCACTGGTGGCACTCAGTTCATACAAAAAATTTGAGATTTTTTGGACATTTCCTTACCCTGCCGCAAACGGCTTGAAGTTTTGCAAAAATGTTCATTTTTGAACTTTTTTCGAAAAAAATTAAAAAATGTTAAATTAAATTTATTTTGGTTGTATTTACTTGAAAAGGCATATTTAATGTACCAAATGTTTAAATAAGATCCGATCATGCATTATTTAATATCTATGTGTATTATAACTTAGGCTATTTTTATAGCTTTTTCGCGTATAATAGGCAAAAGTTGTATTTGTTTGAATTGATCGTTAGTTTCTGTATTATTTACGTCCCTTGGTCTTCTTTATATATTTTCTATGTGTCAAACGTCATATATTTGAGGAAAAGACAGCAGTATGCTTTAAAAACAAATCTGGAAGGTGAGAAAGTGGTGAAGCAGGACTCTAAGCGCACGCAATGATTCATCGTGATACTCAGGGTGTGAAGGACGAAATAGTTGAGAACCAAAATTCGATAAAGGATTCTTATTATTTATCCTTGCTCAGTTACCTGCTATATTTGTTCAGTATTAACCTGAAACCCTTTTGTATTGATATGCAGTGCTTTTTGGGTCGTTTAATGTGCCATTAGAGTGTTTTGTGCGTTTTATTACAACGGGCTTAGAAATGGCTAGTACAAAGGGCCATGACAATGCAAAGACACGCGATAGAGTGAAAAGGAAATCTTTAGGAGCATCATGCATATTGAAAGGATTGCAATTGCCAACCTATGCTGATAATCATGCGCCACTACTACTGGTTGCTTCACCATGTAGAAGTTGTGACAGCAGAGTATACGAATCTCGTCATCGATAAAAACAAAGTCAGAAGAGATAAATAGAATCTTGGAAAGAAGATACAGACAGAAGAAGTTATTGAAAGAAGGAAAATTAAAAGCATATTTTTTGATGGTAGAAAGGATAAAAGTGTATTCAGAGGAAGAAAAATAACAAGCAGCACCGTCGAGAGAGGCGTGGAACACATCACCGTGTTTGAACCTGGTTAGGAATACTTGGGTCACTTGATACCTCGTTCCATTACCTTGATATCTCGTCAGTTCAGAAAAGTCTAACTTGTGGTGACTTGGAAGATTGTATAATGATTTTGCTATTTCTTTTTCGTGACCGGAACAAGGTATCAAGTGACCCGAGTATTCCTAACCAGGTTCAAACAACACGGTGATGTGTTCCTCGACTTTCCTTCGACAGTGCCGCTTGTTCTTTTTTTCCTCTGAATATACTTTTATCCTTTCTACCATAAAAAAATATGCTTTTAATTTTCCTTCTTTCAATAACTTCTTCTGTCTGTATCTTCTTTCCAAGTTTCTATTTCTCTCTTCTGACTTTGTTTTTATTGATGACCAGATTCGTATTCTCTGCTGTCACAATTTCTACATGGTGAAGCAACCAGTATTAGTGGCGCATGATTATCAGCATAAGTTGGCAATTGCAATTCTTTCAATATGCATGATGCCGCCAAAGAGTTACTTTTCACGCTATCGCGTGTCTTTGCATTGTCATGGCCCTTTATACTAGCCATTTCTAAGCTCGTTGTAATAAAACGCACAAAACACTATAATGGCACATTAAACGACCCAAAAAGCACTGTATATCACCACAAAAGGGTTTCACGTAAACATTGAGCAAATGTCGCAGGTAATTTAGCAAGGATAAATAATAAGAATCCATTATCGCATTTTGGCTCTCAACTATTTCGTCCTTCACTCCCTGAGTATTACGACGAATCATTGCGCGCGCTTAGGGTCCTGCTTCACCACTTTCTCACCTTCCAGATTTGTTTTTGAAGTATACTGCTGTCTTTTCCTCAAATATATGACGTTTGACACATAGAAATAATAGAATGACACATAGAATAGACGTAAATAATACAGAAACTAACGATCAATTCAAACAAATACAACTTTTGCCTATTATACGCGAAAAAGCTATAAAAATAGCCTAAGTTATAATACACATAGATATTAAATAATGCATGATCGGATCTTATTTAAACATTTGGTACATTAAATATGCCTTTTCAAGTAAATACAACCAAAATAAATTTAATCTAACATTTTTTAATTTTTTTCGAAAAAAGTTCAAAAATGAACATTTTTGCAAAACTTCAAGCCGTTTGCGGCAGGGTAAGGAAATGTCCAAAAAATCTCAAATTTTTTGTATGAACTGAGTGCCACCAGTGGCCACTTTTCCGCACCCGCCATAATCGAAAATCGAAAAAAAGTTTTTTTCGGCCCACCCTATTAGATAGTTTCTGAAACATAACTCCTGTTAGTGTCACGCATTTCTGTACAAAAATGATTTAAAACTTACGTCCTGATGTTGACCATTTGGATTTTGTTGTTGTTTGTTTTTAAAATGTATTTAGCCACAAGTATAATAGGGGATAAAATTGTGTTACATTTCGTAAGCTGAGAATAATAAGGTTCTATCTGTGTTTTTGAAAAAAAAAATAACTTACCGATATAGAAAGGTTCTATTTGTATCTATGAAGGCATTTTTGCATCAAAATGAAGTTACATATAATTTACAAAGGGTATTATGAATATATTATGAAATTATTCTAATCCAGAAATGCCTTAATAGATACAAATAAAACATTTTTACATCGATAAGTCAATTTTTTCAAAGACACAGAAAGAAACTTATTATTCTCAGGTCACGATTTATCCTACACATGTGCTAATGCTACAAATGCTGGCATATGAGCTGACGAGATATTTACTTTTTAACTTAAAATAAATTTTCATAAATAAAATTAATCATAACAAAAAATACACCGAAAAACGATTTTATTTTTATTATTTTATTTTTTATTTATTTATTTATTTTGCTCCTCTATAATTTGAAATAATCGAAATTCCATCTAGTAAGAAAATTGTAGAAAAAAAGGAGAGGTAAGGGAAAAAACTTCATTTGAGACAACGCAAAAAATCCTTAATTGCACTTTGACTAAGAAAAACAGAAGTAGAAAAAAAATGTTTCTACAAATAATTTTTTTTTATTATTATTGCAACAAAAAACTCTACAATATGTTTTAAATAAGGATTTTATTTATTCAAGAGCTAAAAAATATGCTTATAAGGAATCATTGTGGTATTATATCCGACTTCAATTTAAAGTAGTTTTTCATCTGTAAAATAGTTCTCCTACTTCTGTACGACATTTTTTTCTGCATTTATAATTAGAAATATTCGAAATTCCATCTAGTAAAAAAATGTAGAAAAAAGATAAAAGGTAAGGGGAAAAAAAACCTCATTTAAGACAAAGAAAAAATTCTTAATTGCACTTTTACGAAGAAAAATAGATGCCAAAAAATTGTTGGTACAAATAAAAAAATCTTTATTATTGCTGCATCAAAAAAAAAAAAATATATATATCTAAATTATATTTTGCATAAATTTGCATTGTCTATTTAGGATTTAGAAAAATGCTTATATAGAATCACTGCCCTATTGTATCTTATTAAAATTTTAAGTAATATTTTATCAGTAAAAAAGCTCTGCTACTTGCGTAAGGAATTGTTAGCTGCATTTATAATTAGAAATAATCGAAATTCTATCAAATAAAAAATAAATAAATAAATAAATGTAGAAAAAAATGAAAGTTCAGCGAAAAAACTTCATTTGAGATAACGAAAAAATCTTTAATTGCATTTTTACGAAGAAAATTGATGCAAAAAAAAAAAAAAAAAATGTTTGCAGATAAAAAATTCCCTATTATTGATGCATCAGAAAAAAATTCTGAACCATATTTTGCATAAGAATTTTGTTTATTCACGAGTTAGAAAAATTCTTATAGAGAATCACTGTTGTATCTGACTTCAATTTTAGGTATTTTTCATCACTAAACTAGTTCTGATATTTGCGTATCAGAATTTCAACTCGTTCCTAGAAAATATTAAAATTTTGAAATATTCAACTTCAGTTTCACATCAAAAATAAAATTAACTATACTTTATATTTTTTTTTTCAAAAATATTTTTGTTGTTACTTTTTCTTTCTCCTATCTTTATAAGAAAAATGTATTGCATTTGTGAAAACTTTTGATTTTTGTTTCTTGCCGCACTTACAGTATTTAAGGGTCAGAGTTAAAAAAAAAAAAAAAAAAAAAAAAAAAAAAATACGTGTGGCACTCGGGGACTGCCGCGGAAAAGCTATTGCATAGCATTTTTTATCAACTTATGCAATTATAATTATTTATTTATTTTTTATTTATGCAGTTTTTTTTTGTCTTTAATATTAATTCAAGTTACACTTTTGAGCGTGATGACAGATAATTTTTTTTTTCTTTTATTGAATAAATGAGAAGTTAATATCGTTTAAAATATTTTTATTCTCTTACAATACATGTAGGTTAATCAAGAATTTTTATCATTGAAACTATACGTTTATGCTAGCTGAAATAGAAAACATATGTTTGAGACTTGATGTTCTCAAAATATCTGAAAAATACCGCGTCAATGTCTGCCGAAGTCTACCGAAGGATACCGTGCCGAAGTCTGCCAAACTGAAGCCTCGTTAGCCGGAGTGTTAGGTTTTTCTCGTTACGGAATTTCTAGATTCTTTCGACGAGCTCAAAGCCCGCGATAAAAGCTATGCAATACCTTAATAAATTACCAAACAAAATTTGGCCTTTCTACGAACATTAGATCGCGAGTTATAAGCATTTTAAATTTTCCGAACCTCACCGTGGGGGTCTCCTATCACCGAAAATTAACACTGTCTCATAATAAATTACCAAACAAAATTTGACCGCACGACAAAAATTAAATCGCGAGTTATAAGCATTTTAAATTTTTCGATCCTCACCATGGGGGATCTCCTGTCACCAAAAATTAACAGTCTCATAATAAATTACCAAAAAATTTGGCCGCGCTACGAAAATTGATCGCGAGTTATAAACATTTTAAATTTTTCGACCCTCACAGTGGGGGGGTCTCCTGTCACCAAAAGTAACACAGTCTCATAATAAATTGCCAAACAAAGTTTGGCCGCACTACAAAAATTGATCGCGAGTTATAAGCATTTAAAATTTTTCGACCCTCACCGTAGGGGGGGGGGGTGGTTCCTGTCACCAAAAATTAACACTCTCTCATAATAAATTACCAAACAAAATTTGGCCGCGATACGAAAATTAGATTGCGAGTTATAAGCATTTTAAAATTTTCGACCCTCACCGTGGGGGGTCTCCTGTCACCAAAAGTAACACTGTCTCATAATAAATTTCCAAACAAAATTTGGCCACACTACGAAAATTGATCGCGAGTTATAAGCATTTAAAATTTTTCGACCCTCACCGAGTGTGTGTGTGGGGGGGGGGGTTTCCTGTCACCAAAAATTAGCACTCTCTCATAATAAATTACCAAACAAAATTTGGCCGCGATATGAAAAGTAGACCGCGCGTTATAAGCATTTTAAATTTTTCGACCTTCTCCGTGGGGGCTCACCTGTCACCAAAAATTAACAGTGTCTCATAATAAATCATCAAAAAAAATTTGGCCGCGCTACGAAAATTAGATCGCGAGTTATAAGCATTTTAAATTTTTCGACCCTCACCGTGGGGGGGGGGTCTCCTGTCACCAAAAATTAACACTGTTTCATAATAAATCATCAAACAAAATTTGGCCGAGCTATGAAAATTAGATCGCGAGTTATAAGCATTTTAAATTTTTCGACCCTCACCGTGGGGGGTCTCCTTTCACCAAAAATTAACACTGTCTCATAATAAATTACGAAACAAAACTTGGCCGCGCTACGAAAATTAGATCGCGAGTTATAGTCATTTTAACTTTTTCGGCCCTCACCGTGGGGGGGAGGTCTCCTGTCACCAAAAATTAACACTATCTCATAATAAATTACCAAACAAAATTTGGCCGCGTTACGAAAATTAGATCGCGAGTTATAAGCATTTTAACTTTTTCGACTTTCACCGTGGGGAGGGGGCTCCTGTCACCAAAAATTAACACTCTCTCATAATAAATTACCAAACAAAATTTGGCCGCGATACGAAAATTAGATTGCGAATTATAAGCATTTTAAATTTTTCGACCCTCACCGTGGAGGGATCTCTTGTCACCAAAAGTAACACTGTCTCATAATAAATTACCAAACAAAATTTGGCCCCACTACGAAAATTAGATCGCGAGTTATAAGCATTTTAAATTTTTCGATCCTCACCATTGGGCGGGTCTCCAGTCACCAAAAGCTACATTATCCTACCTTGTTTTATCTTAAGACGATTCTTTTCTATACACATTCTATTAGGAATTTTTATTATTGAAAATATAGATTTATAGTAACTGAAATAAGAAATATAAGTTTGAGACTTGATATCCTCTAAATATCTGAAAAATACCGCGTCAATGTCTGCCGAAGTCTACCGAAGGATACCATGCCGAAGTCTGCGGAGCTGAAACGACGTTAGCCGAGTGTTAGGTTTTTTCGTTACGGATGTGTTAGGATTTTACGCGTTACGGAATTTTTGGATTCGGTCGCCGCGCTCAAAGCCCGCGATAAAAGCTATGCAATAGCTTAAAAAAAAAACATGTTTTTACAAATTGTTTGTCTGTGAGTCTTTGACTCTCTCAGTCTGTCTGTCACTATGGATGTGACATGAATTTTTGGGAGCTCTGTCCCAAAAATTGATACATGAATTCAAAGCCGTCCTTATGGAGGGCGATTTAACGAGAGGCCCAGTGCAAGAATTTTGCGAGGCCTTTTCCTTTCAGAGTTTTTAATATAATTTTACCTATATTACCAATAAAAAAGAATGGTTTTCGCCAGTACTGCGATCCGGGAATTCAGTCTTCGAGGCCCTAGCTATTGTAAAAGAACAGCATTTGTTTGTGTGTTTGTAAGGGTAATTTCTGGAACTACTGAATGAGTTTCAAAAGTACTTATGGCAAATTGATGGTGAAGGTACCTCTTCTAACATAGGCTATATTTTATGTCAAAACCATTATCTTTTCCTAACTAAAACCATAAATTTATGTTAAAGATTTTCTCTCATACCTTCTTTTTTTTTTTATTAAAGAAAAAATATTTTGTCTAGGTGCGAAGCCTTTCTAGGCGCGAGGCCCTGTGCGGCCGCGCCTGTCGACGACTCAGCATAAAATTTAATAACAATTTATATTTATTTTGTCTTTGATATTACTTGATGCTGATTATTTTTTCGTATAAATTGCAATTCTTTCAATGCTGAATTCTTTAAGATTTTCGCAATAGCTCTATCTCAAAAATTAAAGGACGGGTTTTCACGAAACTTCAGATTCAGTTAACATTCTTTAATTGGGCTCTATTTTCAGTCTCCAAACTTTTGATTTTAGCGTTCAAATTGCCAATTGGAACCAGTAATTATTTTGTACAATATCCATCTCATAATAGATAAAAAATCGATCTCATAAGAAAAGAAGAAAAGCTTTTGATTATTTCCAGATATATTTGTTCGTAAATTGTGGTAGGAATTAATTATTTAAACATTTTTGGAGCAGGGTGAGCTGAACAATACAGAATAAGTGGAGCGAGGCGTAGGTTTTCCGTCCAGGGCTGTAGCTAGAAATGAACAGTAGGGGGTAGGGGTCATATTTTTTTTTCTTTCTTTCGGACTAGGAAACATAAATTAGTGAATATTCCTATTGCAGGTATTATGTTTCTTAATAAACTGTTGTAATAATTTCATTTTATGCTAAGAGAAATATATGAAGATGGAAATTTTGAGTGTATAACTGGTGCAAAATTAAACATCATCTTATATTCATATGTACAAATAGGATGAGAGGTGTTGAAACATTTATTGTAGATCCAATTTAGTAGTTCTGCAAAACTGTGAAAGGGTATCAAAACTAAGTGAGATTTTTGAACATAAATTCATTAAATGACCTTAGAATCTTTTCCAGAGGAGCTCAAAATATTTTAGGAGGGGGGGGGGCTGAGCCGCCCATAGCGCCCGCTTAGCTACGGCCCTAGTTCCGTCCACGGAACTTTTATGTTTTTGTTTATTTTGACTATCTAATATAAGTCAGGAAGAAAGGCCTAAGACTACATCTCAAGTACTGACTCTTGCGGAAACCCGTTTGGTATATGTAAAAGAAAAGAAAAGAAACAAGGCAAATTTAACAGCAAAATGTATTTTTTGCGTTTCCCAAAATTTTTATTTAAATTGTGTAAAGCGAGTTTTAAAACTCACATATTCGTATACAACAGATAATCTGTGCAGTGTAAATGCAAAAAAGTTGAAATGTTTTTGCAATTTCCCAAAAATTGATTTTCTGAATAAAGTGAGTTTTTAAACTCTACTACTCGTATATGGCAGATAATTTGTGAGACTGAAAATAAATTGCAACTTTCTCGACTTCCTAAAATTTCATTTTCTCAATAAAGCAAGTTTTCAAACACACGTTTTCGTATAGTTCGGTAGATAATCTGTAATTGCTTTTGAACCTATGATTTTTATTCAGTTTATGCTTTGATACAAATTTTATACGCAAATAAAAAATAATATAAACTGGTCGTTGGGAGCCTCCGTAATACTTACCCATCATGAATATACATAATATAAATATGGAAAACAAAACATGGAAAACTATACTTAAAATGCACTGCAATTCCGAAACAAAATTTAAACGTATATTTAAGTGTTTTTAACACATAGTCAGGCTTTATTAATGAATTGCTGATGAACTAATTTCGACAGATTATGTAAAACACCAAATTATTCAAGTATTACTCAATTGCATAAAAGAAACATCCTTATAGCCACAAAAATAATAATCATATTCACCAACAGTTTATTGTCTCGGTTTAAGTGTCTTATTTCCAAATAAAATATATCTTTGATTTGAAATTTGAATGAAGTACAGTGTCATGAAAAATCGAAAAATGTGGAAAACATGACATGAAATATCTAAACAATTAATAATCCGATCTACATCGTTCTTTGTGCAAAATTTGTGGTATTTTAATACCTTTTACGTCCATACCTTAACATTAAAAATTCGAAAATTTTTATGTATCTTTCATCAGAACGAATTTTTCCAGAGTCCGAAAAAAAATAGTTTCGGATAATGGAGGTTACTGATATTAAATAGGCTTTGTCTCATTTTTATATCCTAAGCATATACAAAATTGCAAGTCTTTATCTCAATTTATTTGGGAGATAGAGCGTTTACAGACAGACACACAGACAGACACAGACGGCGGAAGACAATTTTTTTTTCTAAAAATATGTTTTTCAAAATCTCCAGTACCTGAAACGTGTAAATCCGTCATTTTTTTTTTCGATTTTCAAAATGATTGCAAGACTTACCCTATACTACGTATGATGGGTAAGTAAAAACTCACGAATCTAATCACCTTAAATGGCCTTCTATTATATAGAGAATAGTAAGTGACATAAAAATAAATCGACTACTTTCGTGGTTAAAGGTAAAACATAAATGGAGTAATATTACATGTTATTTTTTTATTTTTTTTCTTAAATGGAAAATATAGAAGCGTTCATTTTCTATAACATTGTTTCCTCTTTTGTTCCATTTATATAAAAGATTAAGCAAAGCTGAGCTATTCTTCAATTTCGATTCAAATAATGTACTGTAAACATGAAAATGCGGAGAAATAAAATGATGTTATGAAATCAAATTATTTTCCAACAAGGTTTCTTAAAATGATTTTGTACAATATGTTTTTTTCTTATATAATGTATAAAAGTTTTTTGGTTTAAAATGGAATAATTTAAAGTAATAACCTGACATTTTACACCTTATTTCTGAGCAAAAACTTTTAATACAATTTAAGTAAAAGAAAACTACCTTACAAGTGGGTCCAGGACACATTTAAAAAAATTATTTATTTAGTTGGTATTTTATTTATTTATTTAATTATTTATTTATTTTTGTGATGATTAACCATATCATTTGTAAAGAAAATCACACAAAAAACTTTTCATATACATTTTTTTAATTTAAATTTATATATTATTAAAATCTGGGGTTGTTTAAAATCGTTATAACTCGAAATATTATTTGTAGAATCTATTTTTTTTCATATAAATCAAAAACATATTTAAAATGAAAATAAAATAATAATTATAATGTAACTTATTTTTTATAAAATCACATTTCGATGTAAATATATTTTTATATCAAATTTGTTGAATCAAAATTTAATTAAAATAATCAAAAAGACATGTACCAAGTTACCGCATTAAACATTAACGATTATTGAGTTATAATTTAAATACGATAAATTGCGAAAAAAGGCATCATAAAGGAAAACGCATTTTCACAAGAATTCATTTCCATAACAGTCATTGCTTGAAAACTAGATTTTGAAAACAAACAGACAGAAACATGATTTATACGTTATTATAAGCACAAAAAAAACAGAAAAATTTTTAATGCAATTTTTTTTTTTTTTTTGGAAAATTTAAAGATTTTTCTGCTTTACAAATCCTTAAGGGGGCTCAGGGGTTGAAAACTTTTCAAAAAATCGATTTTTTTAATGATCTAATTTGATTATTCATTTAATTCTTAACTCAATGCAAAAAACCGCAGAAAAATATTTACATTTTTAACGGAGTTATAAGCATTTATGTATCAACACTTTCATAGCCGCATACATATAATTTCAAATTTAAGTCGCGTTTTCTCAAAACTTGATTTTTGATGAGTAACACCAAGATTTAAAAAAAAAAGAAACTATTTGATGGAATGGCTTATTTTTTTTATTTTTTATTTTATTTTATTTTATTTATTTATTTTTTTTGCATGCATATAACATCATTGTCTAGATTATGAATTAATATATTTTAGATAGTTTAATATTTAGAGTATTTTTAATGGAAAAAAAGTTGTATGTTTCAGGTTTTTTTAAATTTTCAACTTTGAGAGATTTTTCAATACTGCTTTTATCAAATGATAGTTATATCCTTAATTCATAATCTATATGCATGCAAAAAATAAATAAATAAATAAATAAATAAATAAATAAATAAATAAAATAAAATAAGCCATTCCATCAAATAGTTTTTTTTTAATCTTGGTGTTAGTCGTCAAAAATCAAGTTTTGAGAAAACACGACTTAAAGTTGAAATTATATGGATGCGGCTATGTAAGTATTGATACATAAATGCTTATAACTCCGTTAAAAATGCTAATATTTTTATGCGGTTTTTTGCATTGAGATAATAATTAAATAAATAATCAAATTAGATCATTACAAAAAATCAATTATTTGAAAAGTTTAAGCCCCTTAAGGGGCTACTACACTGAAGCGAAAAGACCCATTCGCTAATGCTAATTCTATGGAAGAAATTTATAAAGATAGCTCAGTTGCATTTTAATATTTTTAAAAGATTTTTTTTTTGCATTGGATAGCTGAGATTGATCTCAATACAAGCCGCTTTTTACCTTTTCAATTTTGGTTGCATATATTTTTTATGAAGATGTTTTTGCTTTCCAAACCAGTTCCGAAAATGACAGCGTCCTCGTAAAAAATATCTGTAAATAAAATCAAAAAATATAAAAAACGTCCTGCATTCAAATCAATCTTAGCTCTCCAAAGCAAAAAAAAAAAAAAAAGAAAAAAAATCATTTAAAAACATGCAACCGAAATATCTTTATAAATTTCTTCCATGGGATTAGCATTAGCGAATGGGTCTTTTTGCTTCAGTGAAGTAGCCTTTTAAATAAACTTAATGGCATTTTATTATGTAAGCAATAATTAGTAATATAAAAATAAATCTACTACTTTTACAGTTAAAGGTAAAAATAAACAGAATAATAATACATATTGTTTTTACTTTCTTTCCTAAATGTAAAAGATAGAAACATTCAATTTCTATAAGATTGTTTCAGATTTAGTTCCATTTATATAAAAGATTAAGTAAAGCTGAACTGTTCTTCCATTTTGATTCAAATAATCTACTGTAAGCATGAAAATGCAGAGAAATATTATGATGCTATGAAACTAAATTATTTCCAAACAAGGTTTCTTAATTTTTTTTTTTTTTTAATACATTTTTTCTTCCATTATGAATGAAAGTTTTTTTGGCTTATAAGGGAAGAATTTTAAAAGTAATGATGTACCTTACATTGTATACCTTATTTTTAGCCAAGTCTTTTAAAAATTTATTTGAAAAATTAAAATTTTCTAATACAATTTAAGTAAAAGTAAAAAATTTTACAAATGTGACAAATGTTTGTTTAAGGGTGTCCAGAACATATTTTTAAATAATTTTTATTTATTGATTTCAATTTTTTGATTTAAATTTATTGATTATTATTTTTATTTTTTTGTAATGGTTAACCGTATTATTTGTAAAGAAAATCATATAATGAATCTTCTCATAATAATAAAAAAAATTAAATGTATATGTAATTAAAAAAGTAGTTTAAAATCGTTATAACTCAACATATTATGTGTAGAATTTATTATTATTATTATTATTATTTTTTTTTTTTTACATTTAAACATGCATAAATATCTAAATTTTAATTTTGATACAACATTTTTTAAAATATTATTTAAAAAATAATAAAAATCCCTCATAGCATGCATGGTCACAGTGACGTCACAATGACGTCACTGTGAGTCACTTTGGTCACATCACATCTGTAACCAAAATGCCACCACTCAGTAACGTCACATTGTGACTGAGATGTGACTTTCTTAAAAAATTTTAGAATATTACAAATATTCTTCAAATTATATTATTTACTTTAAAAAACATGTTTCTGACAATTTAAATATCGTCGCTTTTGTCACAGTTTCGTCACAATGTTAATGTCAAAGTAGTCACAAATGACACTTTTCACATTTTGGTCACACCGTGACTTCACAAAGTGGTCACAATGTGACGTCACAAAAAAAGCTCTTAAGCGGCCACAACGAGTTCACATTTTAGTCACTGTGACTTCACATCGACGTCACGTGACGTCACATCGACAATCGATGGTCACAAAGTTACAATGTGACTTCACAACGACGTCGCAGTGACGTTATCATGCCTTACTGGATATTTAAAATACAAATTTGAAAAGAAAATGATGTAACATTTATATTTTTTTAAATAATGTTTTCAAAGTAAATATCTTTTCAAATTTGCTGAATGAGAATTACATTAAAAAATAAAGAAAACGTGTTTCAAGTTTGAAGAATTTAACTCCAATGGTTATTGAGTTATAACATTTTTAATCCGAGAAATTGTGAAAAAAATTATCATGAAGAGAGACGCATTTTCGCAAGAAGTCATTTCTATGACAGTCATTGTTTGAACGCTAGATTTTGAAAACAAACAGACAGAAACATGTTAAGCTAACTGGGCGACAGTCGGCTCGGATGTTTCGCTCAGATAAACTTATTGGTGATTATAATTTGTCTGTCATTTAGACAGCTCGGCAGAATAAACCGCAGGTAATGGAACTCCATATAGCGAGTATAACCAGTTAGCTTAACAGGTAAAGCATTGGTCTTGTAAGCCAAGATTCTGGGTTCGATTCACGGCCTGGGCATTTTTTTTTCGTTCAGTTGGAAACATTCATTTCGTATGATAAATTTACCAATCAGTTGATTGTGTTAAAATAATAGTAGACATAAATATGTTTTAAACGTCATTCTAATAGTAAAAAAACTGAGAAATTTTTAATGCAATAAAATATTTTAGAAAACTTGAAGATTTTTGTGTCTCGGATCCCCCTTAAATGAACTTCATAAAATCATCTTAAAGGGTCTTTTATTGTATAAAGAACATTAAGTTAAAAGATAAAGCATAAACAGATTAGGATAAAACATAAATAGAGTAACAGAACATATTATTTGTACTTCCTATCTTAAATGGAAAACATAGAAGCATTCATTTTCTATAAGAATGTTTTATGTTTTTTCCATTTATATAAAAGATTAAGTAAAGCTAGGGCTATTCTTCTATTTCGATTCAAATAATGCACTGTAAACATGAAAATATGGAGAAAAGAAATGATGCTATGAAACAAAATTATTTCCAAACAAGTTCCTTAAAATGATTTTTTTTAGAATATATATTTTTTGAAATAATGCATGAAAGTTTTATGGTTTATGGGGAATAATTTAAGGTAACTTGATATTTTAGGGTCAAGTGGGTACTTCTGACCAGGAGGTAATTGTGACCGTATCATACTGAAGAAAACTGTGCAGTATGGTAAAGTTTTGTTTCATGATTAGATATTAACCTTATAATATATTTTTTATTTTAAAAATTCTATATCACTTGTCTGTAGCATTTTTGATATCCGAATAGCAATTTGAAACAAAATTAAGTTATAAACAGGTTTGTCAACTTGGAGTTCTAATGGTCTCAATTACTCACAAAGAATGTGTATAAGTAAGTATACAGTGAAAATATTGTGGTCATAATTTTCCGATTATTGATCTTAATTACAGAAAACTTTTGTGACTGTGAGTTTTTGATGGGATAATTATAACCATCCTTTTGACTTAAAAAAACGGTTTTGAGAATTAAAGCTTTTATCATGTGTTCTTAACCCTTTCCGGCGCAGTGTGTCCGGTCCAGGCACACCTAATTTTAATTCTAAACTTGCAATTCGCACCAATAACATTTCAATAAAATCTTGCTTTTATAATAAAAGCTTAAATTAAGGAGTTCTTGATTTCTTTTTAAGTCGTTCGTAAATTCCGGTGTCAGTCGACAATTTCTAATTTTACAAACAGCATTTGACTGCACCGGAAAGGATTAAAGGGTCAAAGTTACTTTTTATGTACTACTAACGCCACTTTTTCAAATAAAAACTAGTAAAAAAACAACAATGTTCGAAATGAAAATCGCCAGGAATTTAATGATCTCAATTACCCCCCAAAAATGTATATAGCAAACATCAGGAGAAAATGTAGTGGTCATAATTTCCCCACTATTGGTCTTATCACAAACTTTTTTGATTGTGAATTTTTGATGCAGTAATTATAACCATCCTTTTAACGTAAAAAACAACAACAACAACAACAAAAAACTATGAGAATTAAAGCTTTCATGAGGTGTTCTTAAAGGGTTGAAATTAATTCTTATATACAAAAAAAAAACCAATTTTTCAAATAGAAAAAAAAAATAGCAATATTGAAAATGTAGAAAGTCATCATAACAACCACTCCTAACCCTATACACTGTTAAAAAAAATTACAAAATTTTTTCTAATATAATTATATTCCAAGAACTTTTTATGCAATGGCAACAATAAAAATTCATGTAACGGATACAGATTTGCACTTTGAATCAAAAAAGTTTTAATGTTACTATTTTTTTTTTTTTATTATTATTATTATTTTTTTTTTTTTGAAAGTCGTATTTCCAGAACTTTTTAAGCAACGGTAACGAAGATTACAAATAAAATTTTAGTAAAATTACCAAAATTTTAGTAAATTCTTTTGTAATATTAGAGATGTCTGTAGTTTTGCTTAAAAGTTTTTATATTTACATCATTTTCTTGTACAGTGTACATATAAAATTTTAGTAAGCATAAAAGATTTCGATAAATTTAAATTACTAAGGTTGCAGTTTTTTACAGTGTACCTTATTTCTCAGTTACATCTTTTTAAAAACTTATTTAAAAAAAATTATATTTTCCTTATACACTTTAAATAAAAGTAAATGATCTTACAAGTGCAACAAATGTTTGTTTAAAGGCACATGGAATATTCCAACAGGTAAAAAAAAGATTATTTTGCGATATATCACACCCAGCATTTTACTTAAAAATAAAGGTAGAAATTAATATTTTAAAAACAGTAAATATACACATTATAACCCACATACAGAGTGTTTCAAAAATGACCGGTATATTTGAAAAATCAATAAAAACTAAACGAGCAGTGATATAAATATACCGTTTGTTGCAATATGCTTGAAACAACAGTAAATTTTCAGGCAGACAAGCTTTCGAAATTAGTTACAATTTTCAACAAGAGTTGCAGCGCTGCAGTCTGGAAAAATCTAAAGTGCGATATTTTCCACATATCTACTATGTGCGGCAATAATATTGCGTAGTCTCTGAACAGAATTACCATAAACCTTTGTAAACATGTCAGTCGGGATGGCTTCACATGCAGAAGAGATGCACTGCTTCAGTCGTTCAATTGTTTCTGGTTTGCGGCGGTATACCTGGTCTTTCAACTCAAAAATCCTCTGTTCTAAGGATTAAACAATTTTTTCACAGCAAACTTGCAATCTGTGAACAGCACACGCTTACAGCAGAAAGACGACTTACAGAATGGCGAACTGGCAAATAACGTTTTCTTCATATCTTTCAAATCGCCTGCCACGCCATCTGTTGTTGAAAATTGTAACTAATTTCTAAAGTTTGTCTGCCTGAAAATTTACTGTTGTTCCCAGCATATTTCAACAAACAGTGTATGTCTATCACTGCTTGTTTAATTTTTATTGATTTTTCAAGTATACCGGTTATTTTTGAAACACCCGGTATAAATCAAAAGAAATTAATTTCATGCATAAATTAGTTTTCAAAAACTAATCAACTTTTTACATATTTTTTTAACAATATGCCTAATTAGTACGCTTTTCAAAAATAATTGAATATATCACCTTATAATTTGTTAAGCTATCAGAAAATATATAATTTGAAAATGATGAGAAGCGATTTTTATTTTGGCTTAAAAGAAATAAAATGAAAATTATTTTAATGAAATAATTCAAAAATCCTAAAACATATAACATGTTTTTCATCATTTTACAGCATTTTTCCCAATTTCATCTTCGAAATCACACAACGCAAAATTCGTTATTTATTTTAACATTCTTTAAATCAATAATTAACATGGGTAATATATTACTATAATTTTATATTTTGCTCACGCTACCCCATTACTAGAATTTTATTACGATCATGATAATCTATTTATTTTGTACAAAAGTTTAATGTGTTTATGTATTTTTTGTATGGTGGAGTTTGTTAATATTGGATCTATGTTAAAACTAATTACCAGCTATGTAAAGAAGTAGTATTATTTGAATACAATGAAACTGATTGGTAAATTTATCATACGAATTAAATATTTCCAACTGAGTGAAAAATTGTCCAGTCCGGGATTCGAACCCAGATACTTGGTTTACAAGGCCAATGCTTTATATGTTAAGCTTAATGGGCGACAGCCGGCTGGGATATTTCACTCGGATAACCTTATTGGTCATAACATCTAGTCTGTCATTTAGACAGCTCGGCAGAATAAACCACAGTTAATGGAACTCCATATAACGATGGATACGTATATATAGTATTATTTTAACACAATCAAACAGTTTGGTAAATTTATCATACGAAATGAATATTTCCAACTGAGCGAAAAATTTATCAATTTCGCTCAGTTATCTGAGCGAAAAATCGCAGCCGGCTATCGCCCAGTGAGTTTACCAGGTAAAGTATTGGCCTTGTAAGCCAAATATCTAGGTTCGATTCCCGGAATGCTCAATTTTTTCCTCAGATGGAAATATTCAAATATTCAGTAATTCGTAGGCTAAATTTACGAATCAGTTTTATTGTGTTAAAATAATATTATATCTACGTATCCATCTTTATATGGAGTTCGATTACCTGTGGTTTATTCTGCCGAGCTGTATAAATGACAGACCAGATGTTATGACCAATATGGTTATCTGAGCAAAAAACTCAGCTTCGCCTAGTTAGCACAGTATCGCCTAGTAACAGGTAAAGCATTGGCCTTGTAAGCCTAGCATTTGGTTTCGATTCCCGGACTAGGTAATTTTTCGCTCAGTCGGAAATATTCAATTCGTATGTAGAAAAGGTTTTATAAGTCTTTCGAGCACACGTAATCGAAACATAGTTTAAATCAATGAAATTATCGGGAATTAAAAGGATGCTGCCTTCACTGTATGTAGCGAAATCTTTAGTTATTTATTCGTTGTAAGCAGCAAATATTATTTTAACAACTTGGGTGCCACGTCAGTCACCGGTGACCGACACGGAACTTTCCGTCTTGGCTGCATCTGTCACCAATGTATGACAACCTAAAATATGTTATAAAACTAAAATATCTAATATATTGTTTTAAGTTAAATGTATGATATGAACTTTAAAATGTCCAGCTTTACTTAAAAGGCGATTAAAATAATCAAATACAGATGTTAATAGTTAATTTTATTTAAAACATCTTAGTACTTTCAAGCCTTTAATCAGGCTCTTCCTGAAAGAATATTTTCTTTATTTATACAAATACACTTATTATACAAATTGATGTATTTGTAAAAATAAAGAAAATATTCTCTGCGGAAGAGCCCGGTTTGAGGCTTGAAAGTACTAAGATGTTTCAAATAAAATTAACTATTAACATCTGTATTTGATTATTTTAATCGCCTTTTAAGTAAAGCTGGACATTTTAAAGTTCATATCATACATTTTGTGTTAAAAGCAAGGTGAAAATTCCATTTTTTTCCGTCATATTTTTATATTTATTCATTGTTTTAAATAATTGCTGACAAAATATTTAAAATTTACTAAACTTTTGTTTATTACAGAGTTATATTTTCGTAATAATTATTTAAAACAGAAAGTTCAGTGTCAGTAATCGTGGCATTTAAAGTGTGTAACGCATTCAGTGAGAAAATGTGTATAACCATAGACTGTTAAAACTAATGGTGACACATTGCACCTTTTAGGGGTGAAAGGCTTGTCTCTCTGGTGACCCCCCTAAAGGAGCCAGAATGGCACCTTTAATTAGGATGAAAAGATGGCATCCTTAATCCAGAGTGTCCAATAATGATAAATTAAAAAATATACAAACCGACTTTTGGCCGTCGAAGAATTCGAACTCACAACGTCTGATTACAAGCTCAGCGTTCTAACCGCTCGGCCATCGAGCTCACCTTCAATCACTCATAGCCATAGATTTTACTTGCTGTCACAGAAAACAGAGAGACACACGTCACAGCACATGCGCATGGTTCCAGTCACCCTATGAGGTGCCACATTGCTGCCAATACGAAGTGCATGGCACCTTAATTAGCTCTAATCACCCAGTAAGAGACCTGTTGGCACTGCAACCACATATCCAAGCCCCTATGGCACCCTAGGGTTTCAAATGCCCCGGGCTCCAATGGACCCTAGGGCTCTTTTACCTCCGGGTCCCAAATGGCACCGGTTTGTCACCTTCACTTTTAACAGTGTATCGGTCAACGTTACGAACGCGCTGCAAACGTGTCTTTTTTTTTTTTTTTTTTTTTTTTTTTTTAATGTTTGAAACGTTAAGTGTGCGTTCGCCCCATCATAAAGTGATGATCCATAAAGTGATCCAAGAATAGAGAATTCTATAAAACGATCTATCAATAGATTGCATCATTACATAGCATTTGACTACAATTTCTACTGATAAAAGTAAATTTTTATTCAATTATTTTAATAATAATTACAGTAGAATAGCGTTAGTTTGAGCTCCTTGAAAGGTAAAATGCATTCTAAATGATTTTTAAGTATTTGTGAAAATAAATATTTAGATTTATTTAACATTAACAGTTATGATAATTTTAGCCTTGCATAAATTATTCTAAAAAAATTCAGAAAGTGACAATTTTAACTTTAATTCCATTTTTTCACTTAAAAGTAGTACAGCAAAGTATTTTACAACTAGCATAAAGCAACAAGCATTTATATTATTTTTCAATATTTATGTTTATGATACATGAAACGATAATTAACGGCAATCTCGCGTTTAAATACACGGAAAAACACATCAAGTCCAAGAAAATAATGTAACTTGTTTTTGAAGGAAAATAGAAAACATATTTTATATGAAATTTTAAAATTGCTTAAAATTTTTTAAAGATTTCCGAGGTTCAGCTATGTTCCAATTTGTTCCGAAATGATGCGCTTCAAAAGTGAAAAATCTGAAACATAAATTCGCTTTAAAGATTATTTTTTATCGAAGCAGTGCTTCTAAAAAATGATTTTCAACGAATATTTTTTTCTTAAATATAAAATGACGTATATTAAAGGAATAAGGAGGTCATTTACAAATATTTCTTTAAATATTTTTTTTAATATGAAATAGTGTGGTGCAAAATAGGTAAGCATCTTTTATAAGCTGTAAAATAGTGTAGCGTCTGATGTATATATTTTTTTCTATTTATGTGAAAGGGTAAAGTATTTTATGTGTCACATAAAAATCTTTTCTAGGCCAAACCATTTGGTGAAATATACTGTTTATTTATTTATTTTTTATTTTATTCATTTTTTTAATTTTTGTTCAAGATAAGAGTGGATTAAAAAAACAGAAAACAATTTAACCAAATTAAAGATTGATATTTAACAAATTATAATTACCTTCAATTAATTTCAGAATTTTAAAAAACCAGCATTCCTCTTTGAAAATGCGTTTTAAAGATTATTCAAATAAGATTCACAAGGGTATTTTTTTTTAATTATGTAGTAGATTTAAGTTCATCTTTATCGGCATAAAACATCGTTTTTTTTTATTGTTTTTATTTCTTTAGATATTTTATACATGATACTATGCGAAAGTTATGTTGTTATCATTCCAAAGACAAACGCTTTTACTATTAAACCTTAATCTTTCATTTAAATAAAAAAAAAATCAAAAATGCAAAACGACAAATGCAAAATCAACCAGCCTTTGTTTCTATATATCTAGCAAAAATATTGGGGATACACTGTAAAAAAATAAAAATAAATCTGTAAGGTCACTACACCACATCTAAAAAACCAAAATTCCCCACTTTTTTTTTTTTTTTTTTTTTTTTTTTAACAAAAATTCATGTGACAAAATAGGTTATATTGCAATTTTGCTATTGCCATTACGTAAAAAGATCTAGGAATTCCAAATTCTTCAAAAAAGTTTATTAACCTTAATTCTTTTAATACAGTGCACATCTTAATGGCATAATAATGCGTGTAATTTTTTTATTTAGTACTTTAATTTATTTATTTAGTATATGTAATTTATTTATTTAATTAATATAATTTCTTTACTTAGAATAAATATCGACGAACAGAAGATGAAGATAATTTCTACGGATAAAAAGAACTGAAAATAAGCACAACAGAGCATACAAATATTAATTAATTTAAAATCTAAAAAGAAAAACTACATACCTTTTAAATGTATTTTGCATTCACGAGAGAAGATAACAATCCTAAAAAATAAAAAGATTAATTATTAGCTTTATTTTTGTATTATTATTGTTACTGTTATTATTATTATTATTATTTTGCGAATCATTTTTTTTTTAAATCTCTGATTACTTAAATATTAAAGAATAATGTTGAATAAAATTGCTCTGTACAGCATTTATTGCCGTAAAGAAAAAAATCATCTAAAGCACAAATGTTTCTGACCCATTTTACTGACATACTCTGTAAAAAAAAAAAAAAAAAAATCTGTAATGTTACTAAAAGTTTTCTAGGAAACTGGGATTCCTAGAACTTTTTATGTAACGACAACAGCAAAAAATCATGTAACAGATACAGATTTGCACTGAAATTAAAAAAAATCTGTAAGGTTACAATGAATTTTTTGGAAAAGGGGTTGACAAGAATTTTTCCTGTAACTACAACCTATGTTCTAGATAAAATTCTAGTAAGATAACTAAAATTTTAGTAGATTCGCTTGTAAAGTTACAGATTCCAGTAACTTTACAAAAATCAGTTTTGTAGATTTCCATTTTTTCATGTACAGTGTACAGATAAAATGTTAGTAACCATATAGATTTCGCCAACTTTATATCTGTAAAGTTACAGTTTTTTTTAATTTATTTATTTATTTATTTATTTATTTATTTATTTTTATTTTTTATTTTTATTTTTTTTACAGTGTAATTATGTTTGAAAGATAAAGTATTCTAAACAAAATTAATTTATTTTGTGCAAATATCCACAAACAAACGCAAATTCAATTTCTTCAGATTTGAAAAACGTCAAATAACTTACAACGGGTAATATTTTAACGCTAAAAATAAAAGCGCAAAAGCAATATATATATTTATTTATTGTTACCTAGAAACAAAAATTTCTGAAATAAGTTTCAGAAATTTTTGCAAAGCTAAGGCTTTGCATTTTGCCGCATTTGTAAAAAATAGGAATACAGAATGGCACTGACTGTAAAACAATAACAACAACATGAATAAAATCACTAAGTTACTAAAATATTTGAAGAAAACTGATTCCTAGAGCTTTTCATGTAACGGCAACAACAAAAAATCCATCTGACAGACATACATTTCCACTGTAAATCTAAAAATCTTTAAGGTTACTAAGAATTTTTTTAGGAACCTAGATGCCTAGAAATTTTTTATGAAACTTCAACCCTGGTTAGAAAGAAAATTTCAGAAAGATGACTGTCAATTTAGTAGATTCTTTTGTACATTTACAGTTTTTTGTCGCTTTAAAACACTAGTTTTGTAGATTTGCATATTTATCTGTATAGTGAACAGATAAAAGTTTCGTTGGAATTCGGATTTCTGTTACTTTACATCTGCAGATTTTATTCCATTTATAAAAGGTTATTCATCGCTAAACAATGGTGTGTTTTCTACCAAATAATGTAAAGAAAACATAAAATTAAGGAATCAAAAATGTTTTTGATATTGGTGAGTTTGATGTTTCAAAAAAGTGCTTCTTTAAAAATGTCGTTTGAAATGTGCATTTTCTTAAATAATAAATACATAATGATATGTTTTTCTGATAAATAAAAATAAGTGCAACAAAATAGAAATATTAAATCTATTTGTTTGCGAATAAAATATTAAAACAAAACTAAATTTAGTTCCTGGAAATAACATGTTTACACAAAGTTGAAAGAGAAAGTATCGAATATTCGTCTTATGTAATATTGTTCAAGTTTTTTTTTCCTTTATAAAAGATGATCTATCGCTTGACTATGTTGCAATTTCTATCAAAATTTTGTGATTCAATATGAAAATGCGGAAGTAAAAAGTTACTGTGAATTTGATATATTTCAAAGGGGTGCTTCTTTAAACGTGATTATTAAAATAAGTATTTTCCTTAAATAGCATTTAAGGATATTAATAATTAATGATAATGATGATATTAATAATTATTACACTTATTTCAACGTATCTGATAAATTGAAATAAGTACAGCGAAATCGAAATATTATATCTAACGATTTGCGAAGAAAATATAAAGCAAAATCTAAATTCAGCACCACGAAGTAACATGTTTACTCAATTTTCAAAGGAAGAATATCAAACCTTCGTCTTTTGTAATATTGTTTAAGACTTTATTCTATTTATGAAAGATTTTCTAGTGCTCAACTATGTTGTAATTTCTATTAATGTAGTATTTCTAATAATGCAGTACAAACATGAAAATGCGGAAGCAAAAATGTTGCAATGGACTTAATGCATTTATAAACCATTAATGCATTCTTTAAAATTGACTTTTAAAAATGCGTATTTCCTTTTTAATGATATATTTTTGGATAAATAGAAATGAATTCAACAAAATAGATATGAAAATCTAACAATTTGCTAATGAAATAAAAAAAAAAAATCTAAATTTAGCGCAAGGAAATAACATTCTAACTCAATGTTGAAAGAAAAAAAAGTATTTTCGTCTTCTTCAACATTGTTTTAGATTTTATTCCATTTATAAAAGATAGAACTATCTATTAAAATCTATTGCAATTTATATCAAAATAATAAAGTTCAACAAAGAAAATATGAGTATTGCTATAAATTTTATATATTTTTAAAATATCTTTAAAAGCGACTTTTAAAAATGATTTCTTTTTTTAAAATATTCAATAAAGGCGATTTCATAAAAAAATGTGATGTTACATATGGTTTGTTTTAACTAATGCAATCTTTTAAAAATCTACTAAAATGTTTCATCATATATTTGAGGCAAAATAAAATGGTGTTACAAAGTTAGAAAAATTTGTATAAAGAGAAAAAAACCCCGATAATAACATAAATAATTAATTTGTGTTATTATTTTAGATTTCCGTTCTATCACACAACAATTAGGGGAGAGTTTAAAAAACCCCCCATATATAAATGGATAGCATGTAAAATACGAAGTAACTTTAATATTAGTGGATGAAACCGTGAAGATAATGTTCATCTCTCTTCTACATTGCAAAATTTATGGCCACAATTTTTATCCATTATTAAGAAATAATTATGTCATTAAGGGTCATCTCCAGTAATCAATATTACATTATGTCTTATTTTAAAGTTACTTAATGTAATTGAAATGTGTACCATATATATATATTAAAGTTAATTCAATGTACCATTTTTAAATGATAATATATTAATTAGAAAAAAAAAATAGTGCGTATCAATTACGATTGATTAAACCTGTTAGTACTCGCGTTGGGATGAATTCTATTCCAAACTCATTTTTCTTTCTTTCTTTCATTTTTCTTTTTGTTAAGGATAAATTTTTTATGTACGATTCTGATCTTCTTTGTACATTTCAAGGCCAAGAACGAGAAAGGGCGGGTGAATTATTGCTTTTAATTTATTTGCTAGGAGGGGAGAAATGTACCCCAGGGGACTAAAAAATCCTGTACGTGTATAAACGTTTTATTTTTATAAGTTATTTTTTATGGGATAACACACACTAAAATAATTTTAATGAAAAAATAACATAAAATCTACTTGTCTAGATTAAAGAAGGGTTTTAAAAGTCATTTATGGACTTGACAACTGCAGTAGTTCGGTATAGTAATAAGTTAGAATTAAAAAATAATAATACATTCGGTTATTCGGCATTGTGGTAAAATATGTCATTCCTATTATTATCCTTCATTTTTTAATACTTGAAGAGTACAATTAGATACACTTTAACCCTCTCAGTGGGAATGCACTTGGATTGTTAAAATTTTAAAATGAATAAATAACACCGAATTTATCAACATATTTGTAAATAAACAAAAGCTATTATTCGTATACATAAAAAAACTATTTTTTTTTTCAACCAAAATCCATGGCCCATTGTGGTATTCTTGAATTAAAATTAATTTGTTTCATAAACGTACAACAACTTTGGAAATGAATAAACCTTTCGTCAATGTTACCAATCAGTAAATCAGATATAAAATATCTACCAAACTGTGATAGATATCATGTTCTACTTCAATATCACAGTATGGATAATGGTAAAAATTAGAAAGTTATACAAATATATATATATATAAATATTCTTTTGCAGCATTTTAAAAAAAAAGATAAATATTATGCAAAGCGCATACAAATACAGATCATACTCAGCAAATTGACTGAATAGCAAAAACCTGTTTTTATTTTTTGAATAATAAGCATTTTGTTTTTCCGGAATGCATTAATTTTTTTTTTTTTTTTTTTTTTTTTTTTTTTTTTTTTTTTTTTAAATAAACATCAAATATAACAATTTTTTTCCAAAAACATTAATGAATCTTTAAATATTTTTAAAGCAATTTTTTACTTATTTTTGTATATCTGAGAAAAAATTCGATTTATAATTTATTTTATTGATTGTTAAATACCATATTTTTTGTTATTAAAATTATGAAAATATTTGTGTGAAACCCGAATATTGCAGAAATATTAATTTTGTTCCTATACCTGTATTTTTTTACGCTTTTTGTTTGAAATATCTGTAAGAAACTTGTGAGGAGTTTTATAACAAGCTTAAAAATTAAATAAAAATCCTAAGTAATATAAATCTCCATGTTAGTGCAAATAAAGGTTTACAACCTATATTGAAAAAATGTAAAAACTTTCAGATGAATCTATTTTTCATGTTGGTGCAATTTATCTTGCGATTTCTTCAGTATTGAAAATATTAGTTAAAATATATAAGATAATAATAACATTTCATAATACAGTAGTACTGTTACAGCATCGTGTAGCCTTCTTAAACGACTGTTTGGGAAATTTCCCCATATAATTTCTTTTTTAATTTTTATATACATAATTCCTGTGATGAAATGAAATTTAAGGATATATTCGAAAAAATATTTTCCATTCTCAACCGCTCGAATTTTTCTGAAGCATTTTCAGGCTCTTTTTTAAATGTATAAATATGAAACTTACTGAGATGATTTTTGAAGTGAAGGGATTAGTTAAGTAATGATTTCATATTTTGCACAATTAATTAGACTTGGATTTTAAGCGGTTATTTTCTCAGCATGACCATTTTTATTCCACTCTCATATTTTCCGCTTCGGAAAATTCAGTTCAAAACATAAACTTTGATGACAATTTTTGTAGTATTTTTTATCTTTATTTAAAAAATCCACAAGCACGGCACATTGTGTAAATTCTGAATAAGAAGATTTGACAGTTGGGGCATTTGAGAGCATAAATGAGTTAAAAAGTAAATCATAAAATAAACAGTTTGGATTGAAATTTATTTATATATATAATATAATACCGATATCTTTACTTTTCTTAAAAAACACAGAATAAAGGAAAAAAAGAAAAGAAGGAGAAAGGGAAAAAACATCCTTGAGTGGAATATTGAAAACAGGTCTAAAGAATTTTTACAAAATGCTAAAACATTATTTTTATAACAATTCATTCCAATTTAAATTTAGTGGTTCCGGGACACAAAAATCTTTACATTTTCTCTAAAAAATTATTGCATTAAAATTTTCTCTTTTTTACGCTTAAAATGACATTTAAATCTTATTTCTATCTTAATTAGAATAGGAAGTATTATTTTTTATTTCTTTCGGTTTGTTTTCAAAATTTAGCTTTCAAGCAATGATTGTCAATGTTGAAGTTCTTGTGAAAATGCGATTTTCTTCATGATAGATTTTTTCACCATTTTTCATATTAAAATTATCATAACTCAAACACCGTTAAAGATAAATGCTTTAAACTTGGAATATGTCTTTTTTGGTTATTTTACATTAATTTTGATTTAGTAAATTAAAAAAAAAAGTATTTATTTTTCAATATATGATTTTTTGAAATCAAGTTACATCATTTTTTTTCAAATTTTTACTTTAAATATGTTTATTTTTCTAAAAATTAAGTTTAAAAAAATGCTGAATCAAAAATTAAAATTTTGATACTTCTTTTCATTTAAATGTAATATTAAAAAAATGGATATCTAAAACTTACATTTTGAATTATAACGATTTTAAATTCCCCACATTTTTAATAAATTTTAAAGTTTTTAAAAAATATATGAGAAGTTTTGTAATGCGATTTTGTTTAAAAATGATATAGTTTATCATTACAGAAGAAATCTAAATTTTAATTCAATAAATAAAAGCTATTTTAAAATGCATCCCCGACACCTTAAATCTAGAAAGATTTCATTCCCCTGAACGCCGAGCAAAAAGACAAAATTGTAATTTTTTTTTGTCTGCAATTTATTTTAAATGCTATTGAAAGAGAGATTTTCTATGATGGTGTAATTTTGTTTATTACGTATATACTTATATGCCTTGCAAGTATCAATCATAAATTAATTTCTAAAAACTTTATTATATTTGTAGAATTATATTAATTTAAATAAAGCTTCAACTACAGTGAAACCTGCAGCCTGGTGAACGGATATATCCGGTCACGGCAGTGGGAAGGTTAACTTAGCAAAATGTCATTACATTGAAAAATGAGTCTGATTTTATCAATTAATAATTATAAATTATAATTTTTTCTAATAATGTTTAATGTTTTATTCCCATATGTGCCGTGACTCATTAAAGAGACCTTCAGAATGTTTTAAGAGAGTTACTATTTTCAAGTATTAACGTTCATTTAATCACATCAGTGTGTTGAAAAGGAATAACGCCTAAATTTATCTTTTCTCAAATGAATGGTTTCTTATTAACACAATTCTCATTTTGCATCGCATTTTCCCCAAAAATGTATTTCGCTACAAATTATGATATTTAAATAAATGAGCACCATTTATTTTCTCATTACATCGATATTTCAATGATAAAACTCAGTTTCAACGTCAGGTTTTTTTTTAATGTTATATTGATGTTGTCATTATGTCTAAAGATACTTCGAGTCTTTTCTTTAGTTTATAAAGTCAGCTAAATGGAGAGCAAAAAGAGTAAATATGTTTTTCCTTTTAGTTTAATGACTTGAAGTAAGGGCAAAATAAAGCAAATAGTTAAATATTCGTATAATTTGTGGAAAATGCATGTTGAAAATTTTCTTTATCTTAATGTCACAAAACATATTATCTGCATATTTTAGATTTTTTGTTAATAATGGAATTTATGATTTGTTTGATGTTAAAAATGTTTCTTTAGGATTTTCAGCCATTTTTATTTATTAAAATTTTTCTGTGTCACCACTCTCGTAAATTTCTTTATTACTTAATAAAATGTGTTTCAAACAAACAATATATACTTCGTGAATAAAAATACTCAATGATAAGATATTTTAAATCACTCTTACAATAAGGAGCAAAAGTTTAAGTACAACACGAATACCTTAGTAATAATAAAATTTTACAATATAAAGCTTTCAAATATCCACTTTAGGTGTGATATTATGGTAATAAATATATATCTTAAGTTTGTAAAAAATCATCGTTACGAAAATCAGAAATAAACAAAAAATATATTTTTTTTTTTGTAAAGGTGCAGCAGTTTTTGCACAAATGAGATTTTATGCAAATATATCCTTAAGTCTATTTTCATACATTAACGTTTATTTAACCACCTCAATTTCGAAAAGTAATATCTCCTCAATTCTAACTCATATGAATGTTTTCTTATTGACATAATGCTCATTTTATATTGCATTTACCAAAAAAATGTATTTCATCATAAATTTTGATAATTAAATAAATGGGCACCACTTATTTTCTCATTACATGTATATTTCAAAGTTGAAACTCAATTTCAATCTCCAAACTTTCTTTAAAAAAATATTGATGTTGCCATTATGTCTGTAGATAGTTAAAGTCTTTTCTTTAGTTTATAAAATCATCTAAATTGAGAGCGAAAAGAGTAAATATGCTTTTCCTTTTAGTTTAATGACTTGAAGTAAGTGACAAAGCAAGCAAATAGTTGAATATTTCGTATAATTTGTGGAAAATGTATGTTGAAAATTTTCTTTCTTATAATGACGTAAAATATATTATCTGTATACTTTACATTTTTAGTTAATAATGGTATTTATGCTTTGTTTGATGTTATAAATGTGTTTTAGGATTTTAAGCTGATTTTATTCATTAAAATTTAAGTCATCATATTCGCATTTTTCTTCATAACTTTAACAAAATATGTTTGAAACAAAAAATATATTATTGGTAAAAGTACTCAATGATATGATGTTTTAAATTACTAAATCATAATGTTTTAATAGATTTTTTTCAGAGATAGATATTTAAAATTTTAAACACTATGTAAATATGTATTTAACAGGTTAGAGTAATGTAGTTTTCTCTTACAATACGGCGCAAAATTTAAAGGACAACAAAAATATTTTAATAAAAATGAAATGTTATTAGAATGCTTTCAAATATCCTCTGTAGATGCATACTATGATAAAAAAATATACATCTCGAATTTATAAAAATTTATCGTTATGAAAACCATAAACTAAAAAATATATATTTTTTTGTGAAGTCGCAAAAAATTACGCAGAACTGAGATTTTATGTAAATATTTAATTAAGTCTATTTTCAAACATTTACGTTCATTTAAGTATCTCAGTTTCGAAAAGTAATATCTACTCAATTCTAACTCATATGAATGCTTTCTTATTATCACAATACTTCTTTAACATTGCATATACCAAAAAAAATGTATTTCGTTACAAATTAAATAAATTGGCACCATCTATTTTCTCATCAAATGTATATTTTAAAGATGAAACTCAATTACAAACTTCAAACTTTCATTAAAAAATAAAAATATTGATGTTGCCATTATGGGTAAAGATAGTTAGAATCTTTTCTTTAGTTTATAAACATTACCCAAATGGAGAGAGAAAAGAGTAAATATGCTTTTCCTTTTAGTTTGATGACTTGAAGTAAGGGCCAAAGCAAGCAAATAGTTGAATATTTCGTATAATTTGTGAAAAATGCACGTTGAAAATTTTCTTTCTCTTAATGGCACAAAACATATTATCTGTATACTTTAGAATTTTTGTTAGAAATGAAATTTATGATTTTGTTGAGATTGTAAATGTGTCTTTAGGATTTTCAGTCATTTTTTATGCAAGTATTTTTTTAGTCACAGCACTCCCTATTTTCTTGATAGTTTTATAAAATGTGATTGAAACAAAAAAATATATTTCAGAAATTATTGAAAGTTATGCGATTCTAAATATTAAACTATGAGTAATGCTGTTTTAATAGATGCTTGCAGAAATAGATATCCATTAACTATGCAAATCTATATTTAATAGAGTACACTAATGCAGTTTACGCAAATGTACAGGATGATTGCCAATCAATTTGAATATCTCAAATTTAAAGGTCTAAGAAAACGAAAAAAAAATTAAACCCTTGTTCTTCATCTAAAAAAAAACGCAGTTGAAAGTTCAAATTCGACACAGTAATAAGCGTTCAATGTGAGCTCCTTGAGAAACATGAACGGTGCGATACGGTGCGATAACTCTCTCGATATTTTTATCAATATGTTTTTTTCTTTCTTTTTTTGTAGGGGGGGGGATTGTTAATTATTTTTGTTAATTTGGCTGCTACCAACTGTCGTTGGTGAACTTAGAACACACATATCTCAAACAATTACTCAGGACATGCTAAAAAAGTGGTAGATGAGTCATCGTACACTGTTAAAACTACAGTTGACACATTGCACCTTTTAGGGGTGAAAGGCTTGTCTGACTGGGGACACACCTAGGGGAGCCAGAATGACATCCTTTATTAGGGTTAAAAGATAGCACCCCTAATCCAGAGTGCGCAATAATAAGAAGAAATTATAAATCGACTTTGCTCACGTGAAGGATTCGGACCCACAACATCTGATTGCAAGCTCAACGCTCTAACCGCTCGGCCATCGAGTTCACCTTAAATGTCTCCCTGAAATGTTCAAATGTCCTGAAATTCAAATGTTGCTTTATATGAAAAGCTCACCAAAAGTTTTCCATCCGAAGTTCTAAACGAAATTGGGATAGGACAGGCGTGATGACAGTCTTCGTAGGGAGAAATTGCTGTTATGATCCACCAGTGACTGCGAGTTGAAGTTGAAGGACACATATGACAGAGCATGTGCAAATGACTAAGGGTTGAAAATCATCCAACAGTAAGCAATGTGCGGCACCCTAATTAGCGTGAATCACCCAATGACGAATCGAACGGCACCCCAAACACACTTTAAAGCCCACGGGTGTCAAATGGTAAAACCTTCTCACCCCTTGGAGCCAAATGCAACTGATTTGTCACCTTTATTTTTAACAGTGTATCTACTTCACTGTTAAAACTAATGGGGACAAACCAGTTGCATTTGGCGCCCAGGGGTGAAAAGGTGTTACCATTTGATACCCGCGGGCTTGAAAATATGTTTGTGGTGCCGTTTGATCTCTCACTGTATGATTCACGCTAAATAAGGTGCCGCACAATGCATACCGTTGGAAGATTTTCACCCCTTAGTCATTCGCGCATGCTATGTGATGTGTGTCCTTGCCCTTCAACTCACCGTCACTAGTGGATCAAAACTGCTATTTCTCCCTACGATGACATCACCGCCAGACGCTATCCCAATTTTGTTTAAAACTTTGGCTGGCTAACTTTTGGCGAGCTTTTTTATATAAAGCAACCTTTGAATTTCAGGACATTTGAACATTTCAGATTGATTTTGAAGGTGTGGTCGATGGACGAGCGGTTAGAGCGTTGAGCTTGTATTCAGACGTTGTGGGTTCGAATCCTTCAAGGGCCAAAAATCGGTTTGTATATTTTTAATTTTTTTTTTATTTGGCACTCTGGATTAAGGATGCCATCTTTTCACCCTAATTAAAGGTGTCATTCTGGTTCCTTTAGCGGTGTCACCAGTGAGACAAACCCCTAAAAGGTGAAATGTGTCACCATCAGTGTATATGCTACCTGCGATCACACTTACTCACTTGTTTAAACTTTCTAAAAAATATTAAAGTAAACGATACATTCTATATGAGATTATTTAAGTAAATGCTTTCAATCATTACTACAATGTAGTTTAAATACAGTTCTAATACTTTTGCAAGCGTTATATATTTATTTGATAGCTAAAAATTTGTAAAAAACATGTATTTAGCAGTTTAATGTATTTGTGCTCAAGATAAATGAAAATTTATTTGACAAAACATGCATTTCAAATTTATAAAAATATTGAAACAAAATTTAATCTTACATCTTCCAAAATTCGTGTTTCATTACAAATCAAACACTTTAAATAAATGATACTTCGTTTAATTTCTCATTAGATGTATATTCAAAATAACAAACTCATTTTCTATCTCTTTACTTTTAGAAATCAGAAAAAAATATATAAGTTGCCATTAAAGTCTAAATATACTTAAATATACTTAAAATCCCCCTCCGTCTAAATGAAAAGGAAAAATGGTATTTGAAAATATTTTCTTCCTTTTAATGTAACGATTTTAAGTAAAATTTAAACCCAGAGTAAATGGTTACAATATTTAGCATAATTCATAAAAAAAACTCTTCTTTAATAAGTCTTATTCTCAAAATGGCATAAAGCTGATTATTTGTTTGCATGAGATTTTACGTTAATAATGGAATCCATGCCTTCCTTAAGAACTTAAATATGTCTTTGGTAATAACATTCATTTTACGTGCATTAAATATATTTTTCTCTTCTAAATTATTGCCCTGCTGTTTGGGAATAAATTGACTAACAATTTGATGAAAGATCTCGGAAACAAACGATAGATTCTATGTGAGATAATTTAGAGTTAAGTACATTTAAACATGGTTTCTTGGATAGATACTTTCTAAAATGCTTTTGAGTAAAATAAATTGAAAACCTAATTCTGCATTTTATAATCTATTATATTGCAATAAGCACGTCATATGCTAGTTTCTGCAGATTTTTTTAATTTTTTTAACACGATGAGTGCCAGGAAAACTAACATCAAACTTTCTACTTAGGTGCGTCAGTCACCAGTGACTGAGAGTGTAAAATAATATATAAAACAAAACAAAAAAATATATATTGTTTTAAATAATTTAATTTTTAAAAAAGTGAAATATCATAGAAATGAAAGTTAAGTACATTTAAAAAATAATTATTTAAAACAATATATTTTTTTAGTTTTATTTTTTTAGTTATATATTATATTTCAGACTGTTAATCACCGATGACTGACGCGGCCCAAGCGGAAAGTACAGCCTCAGGCACCGGCGACTGGCGTGGCACTCAACGTGTTCCATAGCAGCAAAACAATATTGGTCCAACGTTGTGCCAAAATTTCATTTATTGGAAATATTGCCAATAAAACGTCATATTGGTTAAATATTGGCATTTCGTTGGAAATATTTCCAATGAATTCCGAATATTGTACGAATTTTGCCATTAAATTGGAAATATTTCCAATGAATTCCCAATATTGTACAAATGTTGGAGTTACTTTGGAAATATTTCCAATGAAACACCAATATTCTAAAAATATTGGCATTTTATTCTTAATATTTCCAATTGAAACCCCAATATTGGCATAATACTGACTGCAAATATTGCCTAAATAAGGGCAAAATGTAAATATCCCAATATGGGAGCAATATCTCATGCCAATATTGCGCCAATGAGCCAATATTGCTCGAAGATGTAGCTAATATTGACACAATATTGTTTGGCTACTGGGGTTGATTTCGCCAAGAGCTTTTTAATGTTGGAAATAATTTTAAATTAAATAAATTAAATGGAAGTCATTTAATTTGGGGTTTTAAAGGCATAACATTTTACAATATTTTCATGAATTAGTCCCTCTTTATATATAAATGTATGCAAGCCTATCTATCTATAAAATTTTTACAGCTCTTACTGGACTTTAAAATTTAAAATATATATTCCTAAGTATTACGTAAGGGTATTTAATGATATTTCTCTTTGATATGGACAGTATTTATAAAAAATTAATCTTTTAGAACTTAAATATAGGCATGAGAATTTTCCGCGTTTTTTCCCACCAGTATAATCTTAGAGAAAATGTTATTTTACTCAACCGAAAAGTGCTGCAATTTAACAGAACAATATTTTCTCTAATATTATACTGATATGAAAAAACGCGGAACGCTCTCATCCCAATTAAATATGTCTTTGATAGTAACATTCATTTTAAATGCATTAAATATATTTTTTCATTTCTATTGCTGTTTGAAAATAATTTTACTAACAATTTGATGAAGCATCTCGGAAAGAAACGACAGATTCTATGCGATGTTATTTAGAGTTAAGTAGATTTAAACATTAAGTAAAACGTTTCTTGGATAGATGCCTTCCAAAATACTTTTTAGTAAAATAAATTGTAAAAACTAGTTCTGCATTTTATAATTCATTATATTGTAGCAAATATTTTAGAAGTTGGTTACTGCAGATTTTTAATAATAGAATAATAATATGTTAATAATAGAATATATGCTTTCTTTTAAAACTAAAATATGTCTTTGGTAATAACATTTTTTTATATGCATTAAATATATTTTTTCCCATCTAAATTACTATTCTGCTGTTTGGAAATAATTTGACGAACAATTTGATAAAAGATCTATAGAATAAGTGACATATTCTATGTGAGATTATTTAAAGTTAAGTACATTTAAATATTAAATAAAATGTTTCTTGGATAAATACTTTTTAAAATACTTTCCATTTAAAATAAATTTTAAAAAACTAGTTCTTCATTTTATAATTTATATAGTGCAGTGAACATATTAAATGTTGGTTTCTGTAGATTTTTATTTAATCTTTAAGTACGTGAAGAGCTTTTTAAAGGCAGAAACAATTTAAAATAAAATAAATAAAAAGGACTTTTATAAACATATAATTTGGGGTTTTAAATAGATAAACATTTAACAAAACTTTCATCAATTAGTCTCTTTCTTTTTATATATCATAGGTATACATTTATAAAATTTTTACACATCATACTGGACATTAATATTCGAAATATGTATTCCTAAGTATTACATTAGAGAATTAGAAGATATATTTTTTTTATGGACAGTATTTTAAAAGTTTATAAAATAGTATTTAAAACTCATCCAATAATGAGTAAAGCTGAAATATAGGAAGTATATTTTATTATTTGCTCTAATTTTTAAATTTAAATAATATAAGAGTATTTGTTAAGTGATGAACATAGCGAGATCTGCTGTATACAGTTATTTGTTAGTCCCCGATATGCCATTTTTTTCAAAAACAATTAATATCCAATAACGTCGTCTCTGAAAATTATTATTACGTTACTTAATTCAGTCATAAAACGAAGCAAAGGCATGATTATACGGTTAAATACTTATAATCTATAAAGCATTTCTTTTAACGTCTAAGCATTGCACCTTTTTAATTTTTGCACCTGCATATAAGGGAAGAAAGTACTTTTATTTGCAATATGTTTTAAAACTCAATTTATTTTTCAGATATTTATTTAATTGGGTGTAGTATTTAACCCATATCTCTAATATACATATTCTATTTCTGTAAACCGAAACAAAAAAATCTGGTATGATACAATAATTCTTCTAGAAAATTGGGATTCTTAGTATATTTTATGTAACGGTAACAGCAAAAGTTTATGCAATCGATTCTGTTGATATAAAGTTTTACTAGTACCGTCACAAAGAAAGTTCTAGAATCTCGGTATAGAAAGAAAGAGGTAAATGAAACATTACTACATTCTTTTGTTGCCATTTTTCATAACAAATTAAAAGAAAACTGTAATTTAAATACGTGCAATTTTGAAAAGATATAAATGAATGATTTCTGAGAAAGCATAGAGCTATCGTAAATTATATTAAATGTGAAGTGTCCATACTAATAATACATATAAATCTATACTAATAAAAGAACAAAACGCTCTGTCTGTGTGTGTATGTGTGTGTGCGATGGTTAGCAAAATCTACAGCATGTACGAGGCTCAAAATATTTATGAGAGTAGCTCCAAATCTCTCCTGATGTACGTGAGCTTCAGAATTTTGAAATTTTATTTATTAACTGAGTAATTAATTAAATTCCAAAGCTCACTCTCATAGAAAATCGCCCTTTTCTTCTTTTTTTCCTTTCATTTGCTTATGGTTCGTTGGTTGCATAAAATTTTCGCAGAAATAATTAAAAAAGCTGGGACGTACCTTTAAAATTCATAGACTGGCAAACTGTCAGTTTAAATGAGGAATTTTTTTTTATCACAGCTGCTGTACGCCATGGAGGAAAAAGATAGGCGAAGTAAACGGAAAAAAAGGTTTGCAATATGAAACCATTTATCGCTGAAATTTTAATGTCTCAAACAAAAGCACGAGAAAGAAATTTTGTGTTAATAAGACGAATTGAAAGAAATGAATTACAGCTGAAGTATATTTTACGAAGAAATAGTAATTTTTTAAAATGGTTTTTTTTTTCTATTATATTATTTATTAAAATAAATGTTTGCTTTTAAAATAATTGAAATTGGAAAATTAGAAATAACTAAATGTCAAAATAAAATTAAATAATTAAATAAAATATTCAAAACATTTGATTTGAACTAAAAATTGTATTACTAAAAGTTATCTTTTTTTCAGAACTTTTCAATACTTTATAACGTAGATGAAAAATGTTTATGATTTAACAACATATTAATAATTCCATGTCAATATATAAAATATATTGATGAAAACATTCTTTTAAAATCATGCATGGAAACTTGAATAACAAATATTAATCTAAAATCTAGATTTCAGAGTGCAAACGCTTTTAAGACATTGACGAAAGAATGTTAACTTTTCAAGCAAAATCTTAAACGATGCTTCTATATTGATAATCCAAAGTCATATGATAAAAATAATCAAATAATTCTTGCCTATGGTTGATCTATTTGTATCTTTTATGCATTCCGATCGTGTATTACAGCCAATAATGGCACAAGACGTTATTTTTTAAATGAAATGTTAGTCATATATTCAATAACAGTTTAAAAGGTAAAAAATAAAAACGAAGAAATACGGGTTTAAACCAGTTTGAATTGATCGGAGTGTCAAAGCACATGGTTTTTTGGTGCTTGTATGGACTTAATGTTGTGGATTTTAGAGTTACATTTTTGGCGTCACCCCATTACATTATAATACCACTCTATTAATTACTTTTTACTGTATGGTTGTACGCACATTTTTGGCATTTCGAACATTAGAATATATGAGTCATTAGCTGTGTTGCAGTAAAAAAATTACACAACACTTTTCTAGGAGTTTTTTTTTAATCATTGATTAAATTTAAATGTGTTCTATTCAATTTAAAATTGTAATATGGCTTTAATTTATTTTTAAAACAAAAATAAAATAGCTTTTTGACGTACAATTGTTTGAATCCGCAAACGATTCAAACACCATAATAAATTATCAAATAGTAAATTATTTATCAGAAATAGCCATAAAAAGAATAGTAGCAAAACTGATTATAACCTTAATGTTCAGACTAATTTAAATATAACCCGATCCCAACCAGAAAAAAAAAAACAGACCACACTCCGATCCGTGATAGATAAAATTTCCGTGAGCATAAACCCGACCCGAACCTAAAAATTCTGTTTGAAAAAACTATGGATTTGATAACTGACCCGAACCAAATCTGAATACCGCAAAAATGTTTAAATGAAGCATAACCCGATCCAAACAAGAAAAATGATTTTCGTGGGCATGAAACCTGACCTGAACCTAAATATTTTTAAAAAAACCCGAAATATGACCCGAACGATATCTGAAACCGACAAAAATATTCCAGAGAACTATAACGCGATCCCAGCAAGACAAAATACTTTCCGTGGTCATAAAAAAAAATTCAATTTGAAAAATCCTGAACTTCAACCCAAACCACATCTGAATTCTACCAAAATATTCGAAAGAATCATAACTGGATTCAAGCATGACAAAATAATTTCCGTGGACATGAACTAGATCCGGACCTAAAAATTCTATTTTAAAAAATACCTGAAATTTGAATCGAACCAAATCTGAATTTGATAAAAAATATTCCAAAGAACCGTAACCGGATCCGAATACGACAAAAAATTTCCATGCACATGAGCTGAATCTGAACCTAAAAAATTTCTTTGAAAAAAATGACGAATTCTGAACTGAATCAAATTTGAACTTGAAAAAAATATTCCAGTGAAGCATGTTCTTATTCAAACAAGGCAGAATAATTTCCGTGAACACGCAAGAAAACCCGAACCCAAAAATTCCATTTGAAGAATAAGCCGAAATCTGAATTGAACCAAATCTGTTTCCGAGAAAAATAGTCTACAGAACCATAACTGGATCCGAGCAAGGCAAAATAATTTCCATGGACATGAATCCAACCCGAACATAAAAATTCAATTTTAAAAAATACCTAAAATCTGAATCGAACGAAATCTGAACCCGACGAAAATATTCTAATGAATCATAACCAAGATCCGAACAAGACAAAATAATTTCCATGCAGATGAACCCAATATATGGTTAGGTAACATTTAGTTTGCAATTAACTTACGGTAAGTCTTTGATTATATTTGATTTCCCGTTAGGTTACAGTTAGGTCACGGTTACGTTAAAGTTAGGTTAAAATTAAATTGCTTTTGTGTTATGGTAAGAATAAGGATATATTACAATAAAGTGAAGGCTAGGTTACATTTATGTTATATTTAATTTACGGTAGGGTACTGTTAAGTCGCAGTTACGTTACAGGCAGGTTATGGTTGCGGTACAAAAGTTTACGGTTAGGAATTTATCCACAGAGTGAACATTACGCATGATTTGATTAAAAATAACACTTACTTTTGTTAAATGGCTCTGAAATTATAAAATACTATATACCGACCTTTTAGCTACCATCGAGTATCGATTTCATTCATGGTAAAGTCGGATTTAAGAAAGATATAATTAGTTTGAAATTCAAAATATTTCGCTTGGGATTTCTGTATGAAAAAAATAATTATTTACTTGACTTAACAGGGATTTTTACGGGTAAATATCAACACTTTAACACGAAAATCACACAATAGTTGGATACATATTCCCTCCCGCGTTTCTCATTGCTCATTTTGAGTATTTTTAGCGTTCAATATTAGTTGTTGTTTTTTAAACCAAGTTTTCCACAGTAGATTTCACAGTAGTAGTAGTCACAATTTCAGACAATGCATTTCTGCATGTTTCAAGTTAATTTATAAAATCATACAAATTTCAAGTTCGTTTAATATTGTTAATACGGACCCAGGCAACGCCGGGCGGGTCAGCTAGTAATGACATATAAATTATTAAATAAATGATTTATTATTATTATTATTATTATTATTATTATTATTATTATTATTATTATTATTATAGAGTTTATGACAATGTTGTTTTCTTGCGTTTATGTATTATTCTGCAACAGTGATGCCATATGAATAGCTTTCTATAGATATTGTTTAAGACTGGACCGTGAATGTGAAACTTTTCAGGAGATGTAAATGATGTCATTTTATACAAAATAAAACTTTGTATTTTGTTTCTAGAAACTGAAATAATGTTTTGTACAAGTTCATTTTCAGAGTTTTTGAAATTCTCCATAGGGGACAATGCATTACTTTTGAAAATACCGGGATGGAAATCACACACGGATAAAACGCAAAGTTTTTCAAAAATTTAAAATGTCCCGGTAGAAGAGAAATGTCATACAGGCACAATTAATATTTATTTGAAAGTTAAAATAACCAATATAAGGTACATTTCATAATTTAATTAATTTTGAGGTTTATTAGAAAGAAAACATCAATAAAATCCTTTTATTTTGCAATTTTATTCATTTAACCTCCCGTCGGGCGCGCCGTTTTAAAAACTACAACATTCACTTTATTTTTTCTTAAAAGTAAAATTCAAGCAGTAGTGGGTGTTAATAACCCTTTGTATTCGTTTATTGAATCTTTTTACGCAGTTCCTGAAAGTTAGTTGTGTTTCAAATTGCACAATTAGCTGCACCTGTCTATTTAATATGTTAATAATGCATGAGATGCACAACGTTTATCTGTAAACAGCCACAAAAAAGGCAAATCTTATGTTTGATATGTAAAGCAACTAATATAGATAAAATATAGGACTAATTCTATGAATCCCAAAATTACTTAATTATCGTTAATTGTGTATGAAATGCGCAAGGTTTATCTCTAAACAGCCTTCAAAGGAAGCAAATTTTATGCTTGATATGGAGGCAACTAATATAGATGAAATATAGGACTAATTCTGTAAACCCGAAATTAACTTATTATTGTTTACTAATTCACTGTTAATTTTTATTTTTTGTGATTGTAGTAGCAAGTACATTTTATACATCCAAATTTCTGATTTAGTATGCTATAACAAAATAAGCGTATTGCGGAATACTTATATAAATTGTGATCATAGATAACTTGTATGATATTTGTAAGTTAAATTACTAGTAAAATTAAAATAAAGCAGAAATAATTGATTGTTTTTCCCTGTTGTACAATTTACGCCCGCTCATGTGATGAAAATTTGCTCATCCGTCGAAAGGTTAAAATGTTTATATAGTAAACAAATTAACAAAAGATTTCCACTAAACCATAAAAAGAATTTTTACCATGTTGTTGCTCATAATATAAGATTTCTGATGTTTTGCATGATAACAGAAGCGACATAATCTGCAAATTTTTCCATATTATAAATGAAACATAGTATCTACAGTTTAAACGAAAAGCCAGTAAACTAAATAAAAAATTGGAGAAAAGAATTTATCTTCAAATTTTAAATGTGATGTTCACTCATTAAAGGCATGTCAAAGTTTCGGAAAAAGGATTAATCTCCACAAGTAGAAAAATATAGTAATTTAAATTCGACGCACTAGCTTAAGACGTAAACTTATATTTCATAATGTCTCATTAAAAATTTTCTTCCTAAAGATGTTTCTGGAATAATTAATTGAAAGATTTACATGCGTCATTAACATATTTTTTAATTAAAAGTATATGTATGCATAAAGAGTAAAATAAAATGTTGCTTTATCATTTTAGTCACATTTTAAATGAAACAGTGAACTTTTCAAAGTTTATATTATATATTTTATGGTTGTTCTATCGTATTATTTTCCCTATTAATGTTATTTTGTTATTTTTACGACTAAAAATATATAGGAAACAACTCTTGGATAATTTTCTGTATTTTGAAATTATAGCATTGATAACTTCAAAAGAACAGCCATCATCTGCAAATTCTTCATATCATGAACGAGACATAGTGCCTAATATTTAAACGGAAATCCAGAAAAAATAAACAGAAAATGATAAAATGAATTTATCTCAAAACTAAAAAATGCAATGTTTATTAAGGGCATGTCAGAGTTTCGAAATATGTTGAAGTTTGATTATAAGTTTGATTAATCTTCTCCAGTAATAAAACATGATAATTTAAATTCGACGCAATAACTTAAAACGTAGATTTATATTTCATAATGCCTCATTAAAAAGACTGTTAAAAATTTTCTCACTAAAAGAGTTTTCGTAATAATTTTATGAAAGATTCACATGCGTCATTGATACATTTTTCAATTAAAATTTATTTGTATGCAAAATATGAAATATAGAATGTTCTAAAAATGGGAAATATTGATTTTAAAATTTCACTGTTTTGCTTTAAGTGCTGAAACTAACGTATGGTAATAATGTGGTCTAATAAAATTAAACGAAAACAGAAGTTAGTATATATATTATATTTAAATCAAATCCTATTTCTTCATTAAACTCAAAATATATTCGATTTTTGATTTTTAAAACAAAATGATGTATTTGTATAAACACACTGCGAATAGTTGCCGAAACGTCAATGAAGGCTTACTTTGGAGACATGAAATTTTTTTGTTTCTGTCTGTCTGTCAGTCTGTCTGTTCTGCGATAACTGACGTAAAATGCATTCGATTGACTTGAAATTCAGTGGGTATGTTAGTGAGGCATTGGGATTATGCTGTATAGTTTTTGGTTAGATTTGATTCATTCGTTCGGAAAATATAGAATATTTTATTTTCCGCAATAATGCTTTTCTATGGCAAATCCAATGATTTTCAATTTATTTTTTTTCTTGCGAGAAAATGACACATTTGATTAATGGAAATCAGTGATAAATGGATACTGAAATTTACCGGTTAATTTATTCGTATTGTTTTGAAATTTTGTCTACGTATTTGTATGATTTTTTAAATTATTACTGTAAATTTTGGAGATTTTTTATAAATGTGTTCCAATAATATAGACTAATTTGTTTTAGAGATTTACTTATTTCAAATGCATAATTATTTCATTTTCTTTATTTTCTCATATTGGTTGCTAAGCAACCATTCTTCCTAATTCTTATCCATAATTTGAAAGCGTGTGCGAAATTTTAAATGAAGTCAACATCAAAACTGATGAATTAATTAAAGTCTTTGTATGCTTGCGTATAAATATAACATAGCCCAGAAAAGAACATAGGTATGTTTTATTAATTTTATTCAAATATTTTCCTTAATAATTCAAAATTTCATTCTTTTTCATACACAATCAATAGAGACTTTTTAGATACAACTTGACCAATTTCCTTTATCGTTGCCAAAAAAAAATAATAACTGGAATAATTGTTTTTCAACGGCAATAAGTTTCAATTGAGCAATTTCCATTCGAGAAATTAAACTGAGAAAAAATAAATAAATATGACGTCAGAATTAAAATAAAAATAGATATAGTACTTTTTTTGTTAAATATTAAACACGGATATTTGTTTCGTTAATAAGAATTTTTCTGACAAAAATGGAGACATAATTAGAAGTAGAAGAAAGAAAAATAATTATATTTTTAACAAACAATTCACTTGCTAAATATGACGTCACAATTGAAATAAAACAGGTATTTTATAGTAGTTGTTAAAAATACAAGAAACATGAATATCAATAACTCATGAATAATGACGTCATTGCCGAAACTTCAGTGAAGGCTTACTTTGGTGACTCGAAATTTATTGTTCATGAAATTTTTCGAAATTTATTGTTTATTCCGTCTGTCAGTCTGTTCCGCGATAACTGCTGCAAAATGCAATCAAACTTTTGTTTTCGGAAAAAAAATTGTAAAACTCTAGATTAGTAATTTTACACTTTAAAAAGTTCTTTATACATCAGATTTAGGTGTTTGTGGTTGGCAGGCATGTAGAAGTATGAGGTTAATGAAAAATGCTTGTTCAAATTGTTATTTATCCTTATAAATCAAAATGTATAAAGAAATGCAAGATATACGATAACCATTAGCACAATTAATAGAAAGTTGAAAATTTAAATTTAATGAGACTACGGGGGGTTCTGGGGGGTGGAGCCCCCCTGAAGAGATTTACCTTGTTATAATAAAAAAAAATAATAGATCATGAAGATTTCAGAATTTCCTAACGTAACTAAAATTTTAATTTAACGGATTTGATGGCTGAAAACTGCTTATTCTTATTTTATTTTTGTAAATAATTACGTAATTTGAAAATTTTAAATTAGAGTTTCCAGAAAGTTGAATTTTGCCCAAAGTGTGTTTAAAAAAAATGATGTGCAAAGCTGACGTTGAGGCTCCTTATCTGCAGATTTACTAGTTATTAAAATATTCTTTTATCATGGATACTGGAAATCCAGCCGAAACTTCTAAAAAGGTTTAAGTAAAAAACATATTTTGAAATTGTAACATGTAGTTTATTATTTTAGTTAAATTTCAAGTAAAACAGAGTGCTTTCTAAAATTCATATTGTATATTTTATGGTAGATTTATTTTATTTTTTTCCCTATGAGTGTAATTTTGCTATTTTTATGGTTAGAAAAAATATAGGAAGCAATTCATGGGTAATTTGTTACATCTTGAGGTTACAGCATAGGTAACTTTAAAAGAACAATCATCATCTGCAAATTCTTCCATATCATAAATGGAACGTAATATCTACAATTTGAATAAACAGCCAGCAAAACGAAAAATACAACAGGAAAATGCATTTATATTCTAACTCAAAAATGTGATGTTCACCCATTCATGCATGTCAAACTTTCGAAAAAACATAAATCTTGACGAGTAATAAAATATGGTAATTCAAAGTTGACGCAATAGCTTAAAATGTCTCTTTACAATGGAATTTGAATTTTTCCTTTCCAAAGAAGTTTTCAGAATAATTATTTGAAAGATTTACATCAGTCGTTAATGTATTTCTTAATTAAAATTTGGTTGTATGCAAAGTAAGAAAAAAATTGGTTTAAAAAATATACAACATTAATTTAAAAGAACTCACTGTTTTATGTAAAGTGTTGAAAGGGGCGTATAATAACAATGTGGTGTAATAAAATAATTGAAACTGCAGTTAAATGTATATCTTCTCTACGTAAATACAATCCTAGGGACAGCTGTTTCTACTTTGGTCTCTAATAATTATTAAAACTCTCATCTTCAAAACGAAGTGACGTATTTGTATAAATGTACAGCGATTAGTTATTAAAATATCCTCCGATGATGGCATGCATTTTTGATGATCCCACAGAAGCTAGCATAGTGAATAAATATGGGATTCAGATTGCTTGAATAACTTAATGAGCAACTGTAGTGTGTAAATAAATCATTCTGAATGTGGATGTACGTATTAGGGGCGTATATGGATATATCGTGTTAAAAAGTAATAAAAAGATAAGGATAGTAATAATAAGAACAATTTTAATGTAATATAGAACAATTGGGTTTGTAGATATCACATAATTGACGCTGTTAAAAGGAAATGTGATTATTGTGTGTAAATAAATTGTTCTATCATGTTAAAATAATTAAGAAGGAATTCCTATTTTATTTTTATTATTTTTCTAAAGTAATACGGAACAATTGAGAAACATCATCATTAATTTCTTTAATTCTAAATTCCAGAAAAGCTTTCTTTTTACCTGTTAATAAATATGTAAAATCAGAAGGAAAGTAATCCAAATCCATCCTTTAAAAGCTTTTCAAACAGAACCTGATGATTTAATAAACGTGAACTCAAGAATGAACCAAAAAAAAAAATTACTCTCTAAATTATTCTACCAATCATAAGCCTGTATTTTCTTTCCAGAGCTAGCTTCAGTGGGATCGGCAAAAATGCTGATGGCATCTGGAAATCCAGCAAGAAAGTACTAAGAAATTTTAAATAAAATGCATATTTTAAACTTGTAATAATCCTTTATTGCTTTAATCATCTTTTAAATAAAACAGTGAGTACTTTAAAGTACATCTTGTATATTGTTTGGTAGTTTTATTTTATTCTTTTTTCCCTTATAGTGTCAATTTGTTCCTTTTTACTATTAAATATAACGGAAACAATCATGCATATTTTTTTACGTCTATAAATTACGACATTGATTTTTACAAGAAAGATGCATTGTAACAGAACGGGCATAATTTGCAAATTCTTCCATGTTATAAATTAAACATAGTGTCTACAGTTTAAATTAAAAGCCAGTAAGCAGAAAAAAAATGGAGAAAAGAATTTATCCTTAAATTTAAAAATGTGATGTTCACTCATTAAAGGCATGACAAAGTTTCAGAAAAAGATAAATATTCACGAGTAAAAAAATATAGTTAATTTAAATTCGACTCAATAGCTTAAGACGTAAATTTATATTTCATAATATCTCATTAAAAATTTTCTTCCCAAAGAAGTTTCTGGAATAATCATTTGAAATATTTACATGTGTCATTAACATATTTCTAATTAAAAGTATTAGTATGCAAAATAAGAAAAATAAAATGTTGCTTTTATCATTTTAGATGAAATTTATGTTTCATTAACATTATCAGTCAATTAAACAGTGGGCTTTTCAAAGTTCATATTATATATTTTAAGGTAGTTTATTTTATTACTTTCCCTATTAATGTTATTTTTTATTTTTAAGAATACAAATATATAGGAAATAACTTTTCGATAATTTTCCTTCTCTTGAAGTTACAGCATTGGTAATTTCAAAAGAACAGGCACCATCTGTAAATTCTTCATATCATAAATGAGACATAGTGCCTACAATTTAAATGAAAAGCCAGTAAAATTAAACAGAAAATGATAAAATGAATTTATCTCAAAACTCGAAAATGTAAAGTTCACCCATTAAAGGCATGTCAAAGTTTCAAAAAAAGATTAAACTCCACCAGTAATAAAATATGGTAATTTAAATTCGACGCAATAGCTTAAAATGTAAATTTATATTTCATCATGCCTCATTAAAAAGACCGTTAAAAAATTTCTCACCAAAGCAGTTTTCGTAATAATTATATGAAATATTCACTTACGTCATTGATACATTTTTCAATTAAAATTAATTTGTATTCAAAATAAGAAAAATCCCTTTCGGCATGGCCTATAGGCGGAGGTAGATTTCGAAAGGTTTCATCTCAAAAAATAAAATAAAATAAAATAAAATAAAATAAAAATAAAAAAATGATTAGAGATAAACCCAGTTTAACTACTTTATTCAACCGCTTTTAATTTTTTTTTAATTGCATTTTTCTGTAAGAACTGGTTTTATCAAAATCCTCTTAAACGAAATTCTACTCAAATGCCCATTCTGGCAACACATTTTGAATTATATTCTTACTTTATTAAAAAAATTGACCAATATGCTCATAATGTAGTTCCTAAATAACAAAAAACTGTTAATTAAATTCGTTTGACAGCAAAATTGAATTTAAAAATGAGTCATAAAATAACCAATTTATTATTTTAATACATCCACAATTCTTTAATCAAGATTGATTTGAGAAATTTTGTACGAAGTGCCCACTTTGACAGATTTTTTTAAATATATATTTAGCCTTTATCAAAAATCTGACCAATACGGCACATTAAACAGTTCCTAAATAACAAAAAACTGTCAATTGAATGCGTTTGAGAGCAAAATTGAATTTAAAAATGAATCATAAAATAAACAATTTGTTATTTGAATACAACCTCAATACTTTTATCATGATCGCTTTGGGAAATTTTTTTGCGAAGTGCTTACTTTAACAGCTTTTAAAAATATATATATTCACCCTTTATCAAAAAATCGAAGAATACGCACATTATATAGTTCTAAGTAACAAAAAACTGTCATTTGAATGCGTTTCAGAGCAAAATTGGATTTAAAAATGAGCCATAAAATAACCAATTTGTTATTTGAATACCCACAGTTCATTAATCGTGATCGCTTTGGGAAATTTTGTGCGAAGTGCCCATTTTGGAAGCCTTTTTTTGAAATATATTCTGCCTTTATCAAAAAACTGGCCACTCCGTCACATAATATAGTTCCTAAATAAGAGAACCTGTAAATTAGATGCGTTTGAGAACAAAAAAAGATTTAAAAATGACTCGGTAAAAACGCAATTTTTTAAATTTCCTCAAATTTTAATCACAATAACTTCGTGAAATTCTGTTCAAAATACCCTTTTTGGCAGCCTTTTTAAAAATATATTCTGCCTTTATCAAAAAACTGGCCAATACGTCGCATTATATAGTTCCTAAATAATAGGATCTGTAAATTGGATGGGTTTGAGAACAAAAATGAATTTAAAAATGACTCAGAAAAAACGCAATTTGTTATACTTAATCAATTTTTAATGACGATAATTTCGGGAAATCTTTTCAAAATACCTTTTTAGGTAGCCTTTTTAAAAATATATTTTGCCTTTATCGAAAAATTGGCCAATACGTCGCATTATATAGTTCCTAAATAAGAGGATCTGTCATTTGGATGCGTTTAAAATCAAAAAGGAATTTTAAAATGAGTCAGAATATAAGCAGTTTGGATTTAAGGTTTTTTCTCCAATCCCTATTTTTGTTTAATTTATTTTTGCTATAAGAATTGGTTCTATGAAAAACGTGTCAATATAAAAGTTGTAGATATTATTGTGAAGATGCAAAATAAATTTAATTAGATTTGATTGCTTAAGAATTGAGTAAGCTATGGGTTTTTTCCTCCCCCCTTTTTCTTTTCGTTTTTAATTTTTTTCATCGGTAAAAATTGGTCCTATCAAAAACTTGTAAATACAAAAGTTTTAGATAATATTGAGTACATTTATATAAAATTTAGTTGGATTTGATATCTTGAGAATTGACGAAGTTATGAATTTTTTTCTCCCAAAAACCATGTTTTTTTCGCCCCTTGAGCCCATTTTAAACTTTATCAAATATCTGTCATACATAAACTTTTGCCCATTGTTTAGAAGTAATATAAACTTTAAACTGATTCGATATCTATTTTAATTAAGAAGTTATCGCGTTTTTTCTGTTTTCACAAAAACCTCCCCATTTCCACCCCCTTGGTCCGATTTTGCCCATTAACGAACTCGACCGAGATTTTAGGCTCCTTGATTTTATGTAAAAGTTTGAAGAAGATCTGAGCATAATTATGGAAGTTATCGTGTCTAGAAGAAAGTGATATACACCGATAGATAGATAGATAGATAGATAGATAGATATATAAACTTTTTTACTGATGGTGGTTTTGGGGTCTAGGAGTCATGATTCGTGTAGATCCGCAAAAATTTTTCAGAAATTCCAACATGGGAGAGAATGCAATAGGTAGTATTTCATACGAAATCTACCTAAAAAATGAATGTTCTAAATATGGCAATATTAATTTTAAAATTTCACTGTTTTACTTTAAGTGCTGAAAGAAATGTATAGTAACAAATTGGTCTAATAAAATTAAACAAAAACGGAAGTTAGTATATATATTACACTTTAAATAAATCCTAATTCTTCATTCAACTCAAAATATATTCGATCTTTGATTTTTAAAACGAAATCATGTGTTTGTATAAATGACGAGCGATTAGTTATTAATATATTATTTGGTGATGGAATCTGGAAATTCAGGCGGAAGTTCGGAAAAGATTTGAATAAAATGCATACTTTGAAATTGTAACATGTATTTTATTATTTTAGTTACATTTCAAGTAAAACAGAGTGCTTGTGCTTTCTAAAGATCATATTGTATATTTTTTGATAGATTTATTTTATTATTTTTCAATATTAGTGTAATTTTGTTATTTTTATGGTTAGAAATATAGGGTGTTTATAAAGTCCCGGACCCATTTCGATGTTTAATAACTCATAAAACAATTAAGATAGATTAAAATTAATTACATAAATGTTTAGATAGATTCAAAAAGTTTTATGACCTTGTCAATGAACTTCCACCTGTGTCCCATTCGTCGCACGGAGAATATCAAGTTGATAGTCAATTTCACACCAGGTAGCGGCAAGCATGTCGGCATCCACAGAGGCTATTGCGGTTGTAATTCTGGCTTTTAAGTCATCAATGTTCGACAATCTCCTGATCCCCTGATATAACATATCTGGATTTTTTCCTTTGTGGATTTGTAAAGGACAATATTTACAGGACGAGAGTGTCGAACATAGATGACTTAAAAGCCAGAATTACAGCCACAATAGCCTCTGAGGATGCCGACATGCTTGCCGCTACCTAGCGTGAAATTGACAATCGACTTGATATTCTCCTGCGATGAAGGTGGCTCACTTGGAAGTTTATTGACAAGGGTCATGAGATTTTTGAGTCTATCTAACCATTTATGTTATTAATTTTCATCTATCTTTATTATTTTATGAGTTATTAAACATCAAAATGGGTCCGAGACTTTATAAACACCCTGTATATAGGAAACAATTCATGAGTAATTTATTACATCTAGAAATTACAGCATTGGTAACCATAAAAGTACAAACATAATCTGCAAATTCTTCCATACCATAAATGGATGCAATATCTTTAATTTGAATGAATAGCAAGCAAACCGAAAAATAAAACGGGAAAATGCATTTACCTTCTAACTCAAAAATGAGATGTTGACCCATTAATGGCATGTCAAAGTTTCCAAAAAAATATTAATCTTCACGAGTAATAGAATATGCTAATTTAAATTCGTCGCAATAGCTTAAAAGTAAAATTTATATTTTAGAATGCCTCATTAAAAAGGGCATTAAATTTTTTCTTTTTAAGGAAATTTTGATATAATTATTTGGATATTTCCTTTTAAATTGAAGTTGCAGCAAAGTAAATTTTAAAAGAAGGGGCATCATCTGCAAATTCTTTATATCATAAATGAGACATGGTGCCTACGATTTAAACGAAAAGCCAGTAAAAATAAACTGAAAATTATAAAATGAACTTATCTAAAAACTCAAAAATGTAATGTTCACCCACTAAAGGCATGTCAAAGTTTCGAAAAAGGATTAGTCTTCAACAGTAATAAAATATGGTAATTTAAATTCGACGCAATAGCTTAAAACGTAAATTTATATTTCATATTACCTCTTTATAAAGGCCGTTAAAAATTTTCTTACTAAAGCAGTTTTCGGAGTAATTGAGTAAGTTTTTACATTTTGATTTACATGGGTCATTAATGTATCTTTCAATAAAAAATTTTTTGTTTGCAAAATAGGAAAAATAGAATACTCCATATAATATAAACCTCAATGAATTCAAAGTTTTTATTAAGTGTTGAAAGTGACTTATGATAACGAAGTGGCATAGTAAAATAGAGGAAACTGCAGTTAACATATATTTTCTCTACTTAAATTCAATCCTAGTGACTGCTATTTCTACTTTCAACTATAATAATTATTGGATCTCTCAATTTTAAAACAAAGTGACATATTTGTACAAATTAACAGCGATTAGATATTAAAATAATCTCATATGATGAACTGTGAATATCCAACCCGAAAGTACAAAGAAGTTTTAGATAAAATGCATATTTTTAACTTGTAACGAAACTTTATTCTTTTAGTCGTTTTTAAATAAAACAGTGTGCTTTTTAGAGTTCATATTATATATTTTATGGTAATTTTATTTTAGTATTTCTCCATATTAGTGTGATTTTCTGGATTTTTATTGTTAAAAATATATAGAAAATAATTAATGGGCAATTTTTTCTATTTTGAAGTTACACCAATGATAAATTGAAAAGAACAGGCATCATCTGTAAATTCCTTTTATCATAACCGAAACATAGCTTCTACAATTTAAACAAAAAGCCAGTAACCCTACACAAGAAATGGAGAAATAAATTTATCTTCAAATTCAAAAAGTGATGTTCACTCGTTAAATGCATATCAAAGTTTCGGAAAAGGATTCATATTCACGAATAATAAAATATGGTAATTTAAATTCGACGCAATAGCTTAAAACGTAAATTTATATTTCATAATATCTCATTAAAAAACCGTTAATTTTTCAAAGATTTTTTAGAAGTTTTTGCAGAACAATTATTTGAAAGATTTCCTTGCGTTATTAATGTATTTTTCAATTAAAATTTTTTATATGCAAAATAAAAAAATATATAATGGTTCAAAAATATTCAAGTTTTACTTGAAGTGTGAAAAGTGACATACACTGTAAAAAAAATTCAAGAGGTTACTAAAAATTTTTTAGTAAATTTGTATTCCACGGAATTTTTTAGTAACCATTACAAACTTTTTTTTTTGCAAGTGAAACAAACTTTTTTTTTTTTTTGTAAACTGAATAAAAGAATTTTTTAATAGCTAAAAACTTTTTAGTATGACCCACTAAGCAAGTTTTAGTAATAGCTCCAAAATTATTTTTGGTAACCATTACGTGTGCCCGAAGGGCAGGAGCTTACTTCGAGCTGCATGCAGTGGATAAAAAGACAGACTACTGAAGCGGAAGATTTTCGGCGAAGTCGCAATAGATGGCAGCACCAAACATTGCTACCTGCTCTATTCTGACAATTTTCTAAAGGGGAGGGAAAGTCCAGAGATCATTACCCATGGTAACTGCTACAACAGGATTTTCATAATCCCTTTATTTAATTATTTAACGAGTACTTACATTGCATACATTCGGTGCATATTTGGTGGCTTCCAGCATCGAACCCGGTTACTTTCAGCCTAGAGTTCGGTGCTATGACCACTAGGCTATCACGGCCACACCAAGTGAGTTTTAGCAATAGCTTTTAAAAATGTAAAACTATTAACTCTATTCGTTGCTAGCTTTTTTCTAGTAATTCTTACAGATTCCATATAACCGAGTAAGATTACTAAAAATTTTTTAGTAATTACAAAGATCACTAAAATTTTTTTAGTAGATCGACACTTTTTTTACAGTGTATGATAACAAAGTGGGACTGTGAAATAAATGGAACTACAGTTAATGTATATTTTCTCTACTTAAATTCAATCTTAAGGACTGCTATTTCTACTTTCAACTTTAATAATTATTGGATTCCCCATTTTCAAAACGAAGTAAATTTTTCGTATAAATGTACAGCGATTAGTTATTAAAATATTTCTCTCATGATGGACTTTGGAAATCCAGTACGAAAGTAGAAAGAAGTTTTAAATAAAATGCATATTTTTAGCTTCTAATATACATTTTATTATTTTAATCATCTTTTAAGTAAAACAGTGGGCTTTTCAAAGTTCATATTGTATATTTTATGGTAGTTATAGTTTATTATTTTTCCCTATTAATGCAATTTGTTATTTTTACTATTACCTATACACTACCTGGCCAGTGATGAACGTCCACTTGCAATTTTAGCCATTTTGTTAAATATACAGAAAAATACATGAGGAATCATCCCGAAACTCTTAGTGTATAAATATAATAGTATAAGTCATACATTCCCGTGAAGATGTTTTCCCGAAACTCCATAGGGGAAAATCAACAAATTAAAAAAAATCAATATCTTTTGAATAACCCTGTCAAAACTAATGTAATATAAGCGCTCAAACTCTAGATTATATATTAAGTGCCTTATTGTAATAAACTGTGTTCATTTTTATGCAAATAGCATGCATACTCGCAGAGAAATTAAGGTTTTTATAAAAATGGTCCCAAAATTTTCCAAATCTTTTGCTTATAATTTTCAGAGTTCTGAATATAAAATAATATTATTTTCTGAAAATGTGACAAACAACATTCCACATAATAACCCTGTAATCAGAATTTAAAAATAATAAAAATTGTATGAAAAATGTGTAGGTTTACTAAATAATTTTTCACTGCGCATGCGTCAACGATATCAAAATTTCATTTGCATATTATGTTAGCTAAATGTATAGAGCAACTTTTGCGAAAGTCGTAAAATCATAACTTGAAAATTCTGAAAATAATCGGCAATTGAATAAGTTGAAAATTCGTTATTCCCAAAATGAAGCAAAAACAAGATGGGTTGTATCTATATATTCATTGATTAGTGTCAATATAGAATACACAATATGGGACGTACTACTACACTTGGATAAAATCCTTCATTTTTCTAAACATTTTTGCTATACCAATGATAAGCAAATTTTCTAATCATATAAATAACAATTTTTATAACCTGTAAACGGCAAATGTCATCTGATAAATGATCACTGACACTATAAAAGACAGATGAGATCTATAAATAGCAAGATTTGATTAAAATAAAGGAAGGGGAGGACAATTGTAGAGATAGATTTATCATTCAACCGACTAAGGTTATTTCACTTTTAAATGTCATGGCAAATTTTCAAAAATTATTTAATCTTATTAAGTTATTAAAAAAAAAACTTTTTATATTAATAGGATGTAGTTAAAGAAATACATGAAACGTTAGTTTCCTAATGCAGTTTATCAATTCTTGATTGAAGAAAACAGAAAAAATTTACTTTTAAAGGGGTTTTCAGATAAAATATTTCAAACATTTATAAGTATTAATAACAGATTTTAAAATCGAAGTTGCCTAGAATAGTATAAAATATAAAGATACGTACAATTAGAAGATATATATATATATGTATATATATATATATATATATATATATACATGAAATAAAGACTATAAAAATTATATGAAATTTATAAGAATCATATAAAATACAGTCGGCTCTCGTTAATTCGAACTCGTCGGGACCACAAGAAATGTTCGAATTATCCGAGGTTCGATTTAAGGAAAATATGAAATGAAAACAAGCTTAATATGGCACTATTACAAAGAAATTAATGTTATATGTTTTTTAAATTTATTTCGTCTGTTATCATTAGAATGTGACTTAATATTAAATTAGAATGTATCAATACATAAACTAATTAAAAGATTTGAAACAAGCACTATGGAAGAAAAATTTAAAGCGTCACTGATTGACAGACAGGGAACTGAAGAAGGTGGATATTAAATGCATTGGATTCTTTGTATACCTGTTCGGAACAATTTTCACAAAAATCAAAGGAAGAAAGTTATTCAAGTAGAGAGATTGATTCAAATCCATGAGAAAGAAAAGAAAATAGAAAAATCGGAATTATCGTTAATTCCAATTAAACGAAGTAAAGAAAAATTAGTTCGAATTAATGAAAATTTTTAACGTTATTCTGCCATTGAAAATTGTGGGACTTTATGTTTAGTTCGAATTAAGCGAAGATTCGAATTATCCGATATCGAATTAACGAAAGTCGACTGTATATATAAAATATGTAAAATAAAATGGATAAATTCAAATCAAATACATAATGTTAATTAGATTAATTAACCATAAATGCTGCCGTGAAAATCACCCAATTGTTATAAAAAAGGCGGTAAATAAAACATTATGATCTTACCTGCAAATGGAAAAATTTTTGTAGGTAAAAATGTATTATGCAATATTTTTTAATAAGAGAAACGCTATAACTGTGTACATTGTTAAGACATACTACACTTTAAAAAATATTTAACTTCGACTTTTTCACCGTGATTTCTCACGGATCTAGTGAAGTATTTTGTTAGAACAATAAAACATAAATTTTTAATAAACGAATTAAATAACTTTTATTTTGAATTTCCTTTAATCATACTTCAGAAAATGAAGTATTAAATGACCAAGTATAAATATATTGCTATCATACGATGGTTGATTTTAAAAGACAGACATGAAAAAAATAAAAAGTATAGTGTAGAGAAAATGAAAGATCATTTATCGTTAAACTCTCAAACGTCACGTTCTCCATGAAATGTCATGTTAAATGTTTGAAACACTTTTAATCTCATCAAGTATAAAAGTTCTTTAATTTAAATTAAATGAAATCAAAATATAAGAGCTTATTTCCTAATTTAACTTTTAAAATTTCTCTTTTCATAAGTTATAAAAATCATTTTAAATAAAATTATCAGAATAATTTTAAAAGATTCACATGCATTACAAACTTTTTAAAACAGAAAAATTTCTGGTATGTAAAATGTTAAAATACTTTAAAACTCTTTGAAACTTTCTAAATGTTATTTGAATTTTCGTTATTCAAATATATATACTAGGATGATTTAGACTAGCAGGATTATGAATTAAATAGAAAATTTGTTTCTTTTTAAACGTATGGTACATTGTAACGTAATGTCGTTCATTAAAATTTGGGCAAAAATATTAATTATAAATAGTATGAATCACAAATTGAATATGCGTTGACAATATTGCATATGTATAAATTTGTTTTATAAAAAAATCTTAGATTAATATGGCTTACTAAATTTATAAATTTTCGTGTACATTCAAAAGAAAACTAAACTCACTAACATGTTAAATGTAAAGAATGTATGATACAGACTTAAACGAACGCAACGATTCTTTTTTTATAACTGTAGTCATGAAATTAGCAATGGAGAGGCTGAATTTAAGTGCAGATGATCAACAATAAGCTGCATTTTAGAAAATACTGAACAGGAGATAATTCTTTTTCATCAAATTTGATTTAACTCAATTAACTCGTATGCAAATGATATCTAAGTTCATTCTAGAGGATGCTAACAAGATCCTTTTAGCACAAATTTCCACTATTGTTGCAATCGTGCAATCCTTTACTTTGCTTTCTCTTTACAAGAAAAACGGATTGGATTCGGGAAAATTTTCGAATTCCGGTTTTAGGCGAATTTACATGTTTTAGGTGTCAGACATACCAAAAAAAAATTTTTTTACAAAATTTCTGTTAACACTATGTCTGCCTGTCAAATTCTGGGCCATCTTATATGAAGAATTAATGCTCGGAACTTAATATAAATTTATATTTAGTTAGAACCTAATATAAATTCCCTTATATAAATTGATGCTGGTTAGTTTTTGGTGTAAATTGCTCATTATGTTCGCTGCTATGCGGGATTTTTCCGATTTTCGGAATAGTTGAAACTCGAGAACTATAACACTGATTTTCATCAAACTTCAGATTCAGTTAGATGTTGGCATAAGTCTTTGTGAACTAGGTTTTGGTATGAATCAATGCTGCAATTTTCATGATTTTGAAAGATGGGAATAGCTTGTCATTTAAATTTGGCTTTTTGTTAGTGAATTTTGAGGTATTAACATGTATGCGACAGAAGAAAGTTTTGAGATTGCAACATAAGACTAGTTTAAATTCCAGCCAAATTTTAGAAAACTCACAAATGAAGACGCATTCCAAGCTGCTTATCCGAAACAACACTTTACACCAACACGCGGCACGAATTTCACGGGGCAAGATGTTTTAAAAACCCACATATCTTACGCTAAAGCAGATAAAACCACATTTACCACTAAACTCCAGTTACGTAAAACACATATAATTACAAAAATATATTTTGCATCCAGATTCTAGGAGATACTAATATGCATTACGAAAATAAAAAAATGGCAGAATATGTCTCACTCATATATACATGTTATTATTCAAGGCATCACGATCTTCTGCAAAATCTCAAAACACTTTTCCGCCTGATTATCATTAGGAAAGAACAGGTAATCACTAATCCAGAAATTTCTGGAAGATTTTAATTGCTAAGATTCATTTATCAAGTACACTGTTTAAAAAAAAATCTGTAAAGTTACTAAACTTTTTCTAGGAAACTGGGATTTCTAGAATTTTCTATGTAACGGTAACAGCAAAAATTAATCTACGAGAATGGATTACATGAATTTTAGCTGTTGCCATTACATAAATAGTTCTTGGAGTCCCAGTTTTTCAGAATAAGTTTAGTAATTTTACAGGGTTTTTTTTTTTCAGTTTACATAAAGTAAAGTAAGTAAAATTACATGTAACTAAAATTATGTTTAAGAGAGCTAAGAGTTTTTTTTTCTTTTTATAATTTCTTATACAAGCATAACAACTTATGTTTCTAAGAGATTTTCAGAAAAAAAGTACTTGAAATACATACAGTTTACATTTCAGAGAGTTTTTTTTAAGTGCTTGAAACATTTCGATGAATCATAATGACAATATTTAAGGAAAATGTTTCTAGCGTGCAAAGTGTCGGAAGTTTATTTCTTTAGAATTTAAATGTATTTACATTCCGGAAGGCAGTTATGTGCATTGCGAAACTTAAAAAATATAGTAGAATCTGTCATCCATGCACACATGTTAGTAATCAGAGTACCATGATCTTCTGTAAAATTTCGAAATACACGTCCGCCACACTATTGTTATAAAAGAGCAATTAGGCACTTTGTCACAAATTCCTGTAAGATTTTAATTGCTAAGATTCATTTATCAAGTTCATAATATATTTAATTACTAATCTGATGTGGCAATCCCAAAAACTTCCTTCTATCTCATGCATGTTAAAACTTCCAGAAAATGAAACATAGCAGCGTCATCGGTTAAATTATTTACAGGAAAGTCTAATCTAAAGTATCTTATTTCAAGTTCTATCTGAATGTGAAATTTGATGAAAATCCGTGTATTAGTAAGTGAGATAAATTCATGAGATAAATCGTAAAAAAAACCTGATAGAAGCTCACTTGTTGAGCAATTTACTCTAAAATTTAAAGAATACTCGATTATATAAGGAACGAACTGAATTTGATGAAAATTTGTGCAATGGTTTCTAAGATAGAGGTATAGCGAGAATCATGAAAAATGCCCCATAGCAGCGCCATCTGTTGAGCAATTTACTCTAAAAATTAAACAATATTCATTTATATCAGAGACTAACTGAATCTGAAGTTTGATGAAAATTCGTGCATTAGATCCTGAGATAAAGCTATTGCGATAATTATGAATAATACGAAGTAGCAGTGCCATCTATTGAGTCATTTACCAGAAAAATTAACCCTCTCACTGACAAGCCCGTCTATAGACGTTCCCTAAGCTCCAGGTTTCACTGCAATGCAAGCAATAATTAAAATGATATAACTCAGCTGATTTAATGGATTTTTAATACATTGTGCAATGATTAACACACTCAAGGATAACATTCATGTTCATAAGTAAGATTTTTCTATAATTTTGAAAGAATCATACTTTTTTAGCAATATAAACAAAATGCTGAGAAAACAACTTTACAATTTTGCCCTTTTGCAAGACTGTCAGAGGGCTAAAAAATACTAATTTATATCAGAGACTAATGGAATCTGAAGTTTGATGAAAATTCGTTCATTAATTCCGAAAATAAAGTTATTGCAATAATTATGAAAAATTCCGCATAGCAGAGCAACCTGTAGTGCGATTTTCTCCAAAACATTATCAGAACCATATTACAACACGGAACAACGAAATCTGAAATTTTTCGAAAAACCGTGAATTATTTCTTGAGGATGTGAAAAAATTGTGACAAAAGCAACGCCATATGTTGGGTGATATACAGCAATAACTAATCAAATTCAATTTATATCAAGGTTTAACATTGTTTTGAATAATTCAATCAGGTTACTTATGTCAAGGTTTGAATCTAAAGTTTTGTGAAATTCAGTGCAATAGTTCTTTAGATAGAGCACCCACAAAATTTACGGGACATACAGACAGAGAGACATACATTTTGTAACACATGTTTTTTGAAATCTCTGAGCAACCAAACGTGTAAATCCTTCGAGCATCGTAATTCGAAAATTTTCATGAATATTTCATGAATATTTTCATGAATATTTTCTTCTTGTAAAGATAGAAGAAAGTAACAATTTAATATAATTAAAATTGTGTTTAAGAGAGCTAAGAGATTTCTTTTTTTTCATACTTTCTTATACAAACATAACAATTTACTTTTCTGAGATGTTTTAAGATAAAAGTACTTGAAATATATTTTATAAGCAGGCTTAACAATTTATCTTTCAGAGAGGTTTTTTATTTAAAAGTGCTTGAAACACTTATATAAATCATAATGATATTACTTAAGGAACTTTTTTCTAAAGTGAAAAATGTCGGAAGTTTTTTGCTTTAGCATTTAAATTTATTTACATTTTCCAAATTTACATATGGCAATAGTTTAGTGGGTTTGTTTAGAGTTCCAGAAAAATTAAAAATTAAAATCTTTGTATAGTTTATAAATGGTACACACTTGCAGTGATTTGTCTGTAACCCATTGAGAAGCGATGGGATGTATTTTATCCATCATAATTTAAATAAAAAGAAACATAAAATGATTAATAAATTGAGGTAATGGATACATTAATAGCATTTTATAAAAACTCACTTTTTCAAACATTTGTTTTGATCATTTGTGGAAATGCTTTATATTGGATGTTACGTAATTATAAAAATAAAATCGTTATCAATTTCTGATCGTCTACTTACATTATAAAACCTTTCCAAAACTCGGAAAAAAATTTCCACATAAGTACAAAAATAAAACTTCTGTGTGCGGCGAAAACTCTAAGCTTCTATAATTGAGATTTAAGAAACAACTACAGACGATCTGTAGAACTAAATTCTTTTTAAAATCTTTTTTATGTACGACGCTTCAAACAGATAACCAACATCAACTGAAACTAAGATTGTTTTTTTGAAGAAGTTTCTTCTTTTAGTTCTTGGTTAAGCTAAAGCAATCAATCAAAGTGATGCTAAAAAGGTGAACTTTGTTATTATAAAAATTGTTTTAAATCCAATACTTTTTTCTCTCTTTTATGTTAGATCGGGCAGATGAATTGTATTATTTATACAAATGTAAAGAAATTTAAAAATCTTTAGGGATACAAAAATGCTGAATGTCCTACATCAGGAAAAAATCTATAAAACTGAAAATTCTATAGAAACATCTTTATTATATTTATATAGTATTTAAATTTAAAAAAATGAAGAAATACATACATATTTAAAACAAAAAGACATACATATTTAAAACAAGAAGATAAGCTCATTTTGTAAAAAGAAAAAATATATTACACTGCTTAAATCAGTTATAATTTTTTTTAAATAAAATTGTCAAGAGGCCACACTTTTTTCTTTTCCATGTTTTTGTACATATATTCAACTATTGCATGATAATTCTTTTTTTCACTTAACTCTGATGCTTTTTTGAAATAACGCTGCTTTAATGTTGAAGATTTTGAAATTTTTTAATATGTAACAGGCTATATCTATTAACAGCAACAATATCTCCGTGCAGTACAATATTATTTAGCTTGTCCTAGTAGTGCACTTTCATATTCTATAAGAAAAAGTTTGGGGTACTATTGCTTAAATAAGATATTAAGTGCGGAAAATGGACAAAAATGTCATTTCGTTTGTAATTTCTGGCAACATAACGAATGTAAAGTAACAATGGCCCATGGAAACAAATAAATTTTAATAAAAGGGTAGGACTAAACTAATAGTTTATGCCAAAATAATTTTGGGGTGTTGTTGCTTGCGAAAGATTTTGTTCTCCAAATATATCAGCATTTCACTTTTCACGAAAAATGGCCTTCACAACCTTGAACTTTGACATTTTCTATACAGAAAAGGACATTTTTTCAGGACTTCAAAATTGCACATTATTAATCAAATATGATCTACTTCAACATATAAAAAAATCAATGAAATCAAAAAATACAACTATCACACTTTGTTTGATTTTCAAACTAAGGGCTCTTAAAGTGTGATACAGTTTACTTTTTTATTTAAAATGTTTTGAATTGTTAATGAATCCGGATTTATTTAAACTATTTGTGTTGTATGCAACAAGAATAATTTATTTTATTAAAAATAAATGCAGTCAAAAATCGCAATCGAAAAACACAAATACAGGAGAATAAAAACGTTAAGCTTACATAATTGTGCTTTAATTATCAACTGTAGAAAATCTCGGGATTTTTTTAACACTTTTATGCGCAATACATGAAATCAATAGCCAACCTCAACTGAAAAAGAGATTATTTTACTGAAGAACGTTTCTCCTTTCAGTTATCTTTTTATTATTAAACTAAAGCAATCAATCAAAGTGATGCTAAAAAGGTGGTCTTTCTTAATATAAAAGATGTTTTCAAACCAATACTTTTTCTCTACTTTATGTTACAACGAGCAGATGAACTATATTATTTATACATATCAACAGAAACCTATAAATCTTTACGGGTGAAAAAATGTTGAATATGTTGAAAAGTAAAATAATAAGTATAAAATATCAAAGAAAAAAAATATTCAATAATTAATTCCATCTAGGTGTTAATGTAGAATAAAAGAATATTTTAAAAATATTTTGGGGGGGAAATGGAGGATTTTGTTTACGATTAAAAGTAAAAATGGTGAAAATAGATTTACACTTTGCTTTCATCTTTTTAGAAAAAAGATTATATATAATAAGAGCTTAAACCATATGGCTGTCATAACCAGTTCCGGACTGTTTATGCCCTTTTTATACTTTAATGTTAGCCAGGCGCATATGATAAACCGGCAAATATTTATATACATCATTTGATCTATATTATAATTGCTCAAGTCATGCAAATGTCATAAACACCTATTAGCTAATTTCATTGATTATTATATTCAAGGTTTCAATTTTGTTAAGCATAAAAATTGCCATGATCGCAAAGAAATCTTGATGCATTAGTGTTAAAGTTGTGTGCAAATCTATTTTCATTTTTTAACTAGCCAGTTAGCATGTTTATACCCATGGTAAATTAAAGCAATGATTTGAAGCTGAAATTAAATATCATGGTTTGTGGCATTATTTAATATTTTCCCTTTTTTTATTAAAAAATAAATAAATAAAAAGAAGAGAAAGAAAAAAAGGGAAGAAAGATGTAACGGCCGTGAATCTTAGCCGTTTCAGTGTTGAATGAAAGTATCGCATTTTTAAAGGAAATAAGTGAAATCATATATGTTTAATAAAGTGCAAAAAAAAGAAATTTTATTTGGTGATTTATCACCTGCGCCCCGAAAGCACACAGATAAAATGCTCTTTATTTCTCAATCAGAATTTTGATTTGGTGAAATATTGAGGAAGCAAATTTAATTATGGATAAAAATAACATGATACATTTCTTAGATTAGCTTACATTTAAAGGAGACCAAACCGGTCGCCAAGCACAGCTTGTAATAATATAAAAGGCTAAAAGAAAAAATACATTTATTAAACAAGGAGGAGTCACATCTCATCTGTCCAGCCTGAGAGTTGCGAAAATATAACATGGAAAACAGATCTCTTGGTGAAATATTTTATTCTCGCAGTAGTTACATTTAAGAGGCCATTCGATTCCCTCAAAAAGCACCGGATGATAATGTTAAGCTATGGGGGCGTTATTTTTCAATATTTCGATCAAATTTTAATATTTGTCCGTGATTTCTTTACATAGGATAGCTCAGGATGACCTGCAACCGGGCTAGTTTCTACCTTTTAGACTTTGGTTGTGTTTTCTTTTATATTGTGATAGTTTTAATTTTAGAACCAGTTCCAATCAGTTCCGATATTTAAAGTTTTTTTTAGAAAAATCTAAAACCAAAATCGACAAAGTAAAACCTAGAAGGTTGTAGATAGTCTTTAGCTATCCTATGCACAAAAAAAAAAAAAGTGAAAACAGAAAGTGAAAATTTGAGCGAGATATTTGAAAATCACGCGACCTTAGACTTAACATTATCATCCGGAGTTTATTTTTAAATTACTAGTGTGGGCTCTTTAGTTTGTTAATCTGCTCTCCATAGGCGTTTCTAAAACTTTCCCCAAACTTTCTTTTCATGGAAAAAACTGCACTAGTGAGACCTTATGGCAACGATAAAATGTAGAAATCTAAGAGCGGTATTTAATAGATTTATTTATTTATTTTAACTGTGTTTTGTGCTAAACAGTTTCTCTGTAAACTAAATGGATTTTTTTCGTTTTGTTAATGTATCTAAGCGCATCTGATCTGTCCAGCCTTAGGGTAACAAAAATATACTATAGAAATCCAAACCCTTGGTGAAAAAATTCCATTGTCGAAGTAGTTCCATTTAAGGTCGTTAATGTGATCACCACAGGCGTTTACAAGATTTCTCCAAACTCTCTTTTCATAGAAACAACTGCGCTAAGGAAACAATATAGCAACGATAAACTGTAGAAATCTAAAAGCGTTATTTAACAGTTTTTATTGATTTATATACAGGGTGATTCATAAAAGATGGGCAGAACTTTAAGGGGCTATAGTACACTTAAAGACAAATAATATTAAATAGGAGACTAAGGGTCCCAGACGTATTCCCAAGGAGATAGGGGGCATTAAAGTTTAGGGTCCGAAATTTCAAATGATTATAAAAAATGGAAAAATTGGTCGATTCGTTTGCGGTTTTTGCAAAAAATTTTCTTTATGCCAGTATTTTCTTGAAATAAAATTTTAAAGTTCAATTTCAAAAAATGCCGATAGGGGGCGCTTTAGACTTTGGAGTAACAAACAACTATTTTTTAACGTTATTTTTTGTATTTCTTTAAATGATTTCGAAAGCTTAGACTTAAACTTAAATTTTGATCTAAAAATCTGAGTCCTAACGAGTAGTTAAGTAGCGTAAACTGAAATTTGAAATTTGAAACCCTTCTCCCCCCAGAACAAAAATCAGTTATTCCCGATCTTTGTGTCGTAGATTAGGCTCTAACTACTGCCGCGTTTTGCTAAAATTATTCTTTATGTCAGTATTTTCTTGAAAATAAATTTTAAAGAAAAGTTTCAAAAAATTCCGATAGAGGGCGCTTTAGACTTTGGAGTAACGAACAACTATTTTATACCGTTATTTTTTGTGTCTCATTAAATGCTTTCTAAAGCTTAGACTTAAATTTTCAGCCCTAAATCTGAATCGTTAGACGTGGTTAAGTTTCTGGGGAGAGGGGTTTGAAATTTCTACTCCTGAGCACAGTTCAGTTTACCATGTCCACACATTGTGTGCTGTGATACGAGGTAAAAAGACACAAATTAGGATTATGTTACCAAAGCATATTTATTAACATGTAATTACAATAAATGTTCAAAATTGTGACCCCCAGAGGTTATGCACGCAGAACAACGGCGAAGAATGGAACGGCGAACATTCGCGAAAACATCAGGCTTTTCGAGCACTTCTCCTACAGCGGCGGAAAGTCTGGCGACCAGTTCCTCGGGGGTTTCAATGGGTGTCTCATACATAAGAGCCTTCAATTGTCCCCAAAAAAAGAAATCGAGGGGTGAAAGATCTGGCGAGCGAGCAGGCCAAGCAACAGGACCACCTCGAACAATCCATCTATTCGGAAATGTGATGTCCAGATAGTTGCGGACGTCTCGTACGTAATGGGCTGGCGCTCCATCGTGCTGGAACCACATGACCCGCCGGATGCGTGGAGGAACAACGTTTAACAGGTCTGGCAGCACATGTTGCAGAAATGTGAGGTATGTTTTACCGTTGAGGCGTTCAGGAAGAAGGTATGGTCCGATTAGGTGGTCTCCGAGGATTCCTGCCCAAACATTGATGGAAAAGCGTCTCTGATGAGCATGTGGATACGTAGCATGTGGATTGACATCCGCCCATACATGTGCATTGTGTGTGTTAAATGTACCTTCACGTGTGAAGGTACATTCATCGGTGAAAAGCTCAGTTCATCCAAAATGTGGATTTAGCGCGTTCTGCTGCAGAAACCAGCGGGCGAATTCAATACGATTTGGATAATCCCCTGGAGACAGTTTCTGGACTCTTTGCACATGAAACGGGAGCAAATGTTCATCCTTCAGTACCCTCCAAGTCATGGACTGTGAGGTATCCACCTGCCTAGCCACTGTTCGTGTACTTGTACTTGGCTGCGCCGCTACTCTTCCAGAATGGCTTCTGCAACAACTACTGATTCGTCCTTTTTTGCACGACCTGCATTCGACCGGGAAGCGAGAAATGATCCCGTCTCACACAACTGTCTGTGCAAGCGCTCGAAAGTTTTGCGGTTAGGCAACCGCCTGTTGGGAAATCGCTCTCCGTACATTCGTTGTGCCTCTGCACCATTTCCATCTGCCGCTCCGTAAATTAAATGCATCTCAGCCTTTTCCTTATTCGTGAAGAGCACCATCTTCCGATTCATTACTACAGCGACTTACACTTGACTCACCGTTCAGTGGTTTTTATGCCTGAATCGTGTCGAAATTTTGCATGCGTGTTCGTCTTCTTCCCCATTTGACATTTGCATACTTTCTGTCTCCTTCTTCACCCGGTGACTAGGGTCAGGAATGGAGCTTTAACGTTTGCATAAGCGACGTTTCCAACTGTGCCAGTGCCTTTATGAGTGAATTCCGACTATGCAGTCCTTGACGAAAGTTGTATTTTTGCCTCGTATCACAGCACAGAATCGTTGGGCATGGTTAAGTAGTGCAAACTGAACTATGTTCAGAAGTTGAAATTTGAACCCCCTCCCCTCGCTACTGAACCACGCTCAGCGATTCAGATTTTGAGCTGAAAATTTAAGTCTAAGCTTTAGAAAGCATTTAATGAGACACAAAAAATAACGGTATAAAATAGTTGTTCGTTACTCCAAAGTCTAAAGCGCCCTCTATCGGAATTTTTTGAAACTTTTCTTTAAAATTTATTTTCAAGAAAATACTGACATAAAGAATAATTTTAGCAAAACGCGGCAGTAGTTAGAGCCTAATCTACGACACAAAGATCGTGAATAACTGATTTTTGTTCTGGGGGGAGAAGGGTTTCAAATTTCAAATTTCAGTTTATGCTACTTAACTACTCGTTAGGACTCAGATTTTTAGATCAAAATTTAAGTTTAAGTCTAAGCTTTCGAAATCATTTAAAGAAATACAAAAAATAACGTTAAAAAATAGTTGTTTGTTACTCCAAAGTCTAAAGCGCCCCCTATCGGCATTTTTTGAAATTGAACTTTAAAATTTTATTTCAAGAAAATACTGGCATAAAGAAAATTTTTTGCAAAAACCGCAAACGAATCGACCAATATTTCCATTTTTTATAATCATTTGAAATTTCGGACCCTAAACTTTCATGCCCCCTATCTCCTTGGGAATACGTCTGGGACCCTTAGTCTCCTATTTAATATTATTTGTCTTTAATTGTACTATAACCCCTTAAAGTTCTGCCCATCTTTTATGAATCACCCTGTATATATATATATATATACATACACTGTGTTTTTGCGAAAAACAGCTTTTCTGTAAAGTAAATGTTTTTTTTTTTTTTTTATTGTTTCGGTAATGAATCTGTGTATGCCTTTAAACAGTCAATCTCGACGAAATTGCTATATTCTGATTTTTTTTTCTTTTTTTAAATTATTATTATTATTATATTCCAATACATTTCTTTAAATTTTCATTTGAACTTTTATAATATTGAAAAAAGGAAAAAAAATAAGAAAGTTGTTTTGTGATTTTTCTTAAACTGTATTATTATTATTATTATTATTATTATTATTATTATTATTATTATTATTATTATTATTATTATTATTATTACTACTACTACTACTATTATTATTATTATTATTATTATTATTATTTTTTATTTTTATTAATGCTATTAAGTTTATTTATTATTATTATTATTATTATTATTATTATTATTATTATTATTATTATTATTATTATTATTATTATTATTATTATTATGTTTTTTATTTTTTATTTTTATTAATGCTGTTAAGTTTATTATTATTATTAAAAATAGAAAATGACTCAGTAAATAATACTTCAACATTTAAAAAAAATTAAACAATCTTTTAAATATTTATTACAAAGAACTAGACTATTCCCATTCAAATGTATTGAAAAATGTATAGGTTACACAATTTTAGTTTATATTTAATTCATACTATAATTGATGTATATTAAATTTATATTGTGAATGGTTTATAATTAAATTATTTTTATTATACATTTTATTATGAATTATTTAATTTATATTTTTTTTTCAACTTTTTGTGTCTTTTTATACATATTAATCAAATATACATGTTATTGTCAGGAAAATAGACAAATTATTTTGTAACATTATTATGTTTATTATGGAATTAATAAATATGATTTATGTATAATAATTTTAAATTGAAATAGTTTTAAGAAAATAAGTAATAGGTATATTATGTAATATTTAATTTATATCCTAATTAATTTATATTTAAAACTTTAATATCCCACACACACACACACTTACACACACACACACACATATATATATATATATATATATATTTCAGGAATTTTCAGCGCTCTTTGCCTTTTTGAACTTATAACTTTCAGAATATTCACGTTATCATTATGAAAATAATCTTATCTTCCGTCAATTTGATTCATAGTCTTCTGTTAATTTTAAACTTTTTTTTTTTTAATAAGAACATGTTTATATGTATTTTACATTTTGACGACTTGTTAGTAATAATTAACAATTTTAAACATAACATTTAGAAATATTTTTAAAAAAATACATAAAAAAATAATTGAACGCATGCAGATACCTTAATAAACAGTTCTCAGAGTCCCCGAAAATCGATGTAAGTTCTTCGATAAGTATGAAACACGCCCGTCTTATACACCTGAAAATGTAAGGCAAAGGGTTAGGAACTTTAATTATTTAAGAATTCTCTAGAAAATGAGTGATTATAATAATACAGAGAAAATACTATTTTTAACACATACAGATGATCATATTTTAGTCAGTATAATTTAACTTAATGATTTTATGTTTGCAACACCAAGAAATGAAATCCTTTGTTTTTGTTTACAGATTCCAGCAAAGAGCCAAATAATCTCATAAGGGCGATTCCAAACACGGTTGCTAGTTACATATTGCATAGCTAGTTGCCTATTAATATTGCAAAGAATTGTGCATTAAATTCTTCTTTTATTGCTTCTACAGTATTTTTAAATGCTGTATAATTTCAATGTTTGCCTCTTGGAATAGCGACAGGATATGTTCTTTCCTATATTTTTTTAATGTAAAATGTAGCTCAATTTAAAGTGATTATTAAAGAGTATATATGGCAATCAGTTGCTAAATATGAAAAACATAAGTTTTAAAAGGTAAAAAGTAAGTTGTTAAAAGACACTTCTAATAAGCTACGTTTATTAAAAAAAAGTTTTCGAATTTTTTTTTCCATGTAGCAAAAATTGAAATTAAGCAATATTTAGAAATTATGTAACAGCAATAAACGAAAATGGAAAGCGCAGGTCTTTACTGCCATCATTATGTAGCTAGTTGTGAGTTATGTATCTAGAAATCGTATTCCCGTTCAAAATTGATCAATGAATTTATGTTTGCGATGAAAAAGTCAGGAACAGGGCAGTAGTCAAGTGTTGGTGTTTTTGAAGACCCCATTAATTACAGTCCTATAAGTCATCTCCCCATAAGTACAATATGAATCTTTATATAGTCGTCTTTAATGGTTCTCCATTATCATAGTAAAAATAATGATTTTATAGCTTGCTATTTCTAGTATTTATTGACGAGAAAAGTAGAAATTCGTCGAAAAGACCAAAATATAATCAGTAGTCTCAATTGATATTCACCTTTTCCAAATATTTCATAGAAGTAATTGAATATCTACTGAAAACTGTAGATATTCTCCTTTTTCCGCTAGTAAGAAACGGACTACGAAAAGATCGAACGCAACCACTAGCTTTCTAAAAAAACACGCGATTACTTTTGTGGTAATGAAGTTGTCGCAAGAAAGTGGATATTGTGAAATGAGAAAAGATATACAATTAAAGAAAAATAAAATGAAAAATTAATTTCATATGTTTGACTTGCTACGTGAAATCCGATTTCTTTACACTAATTTGATGCTGTGATTTATCTTGGATACATTCGTAAAAAAAAAAAAAAAATGAACGAGTAAAATTATTTTTAAAAAATACGTAAAGTTAAGTTCCAAGTACTACTAATAAATATTATAAGCCTGGAAAATACTAAAAAATCGACTGTTTTTTGTTTGTCAGTTGTTTGTATAAACTGTAAGCATGTAATGAATAAAGTGTTAAGGGGTCTCAGGAGTCTTACTTTTTACCTGGAAGTGCTACTTAGCAACATGCCACATTTAATTATTTTCTTAGTCCTTATAAAATATAAATGCATATTTTTTTAATATAGACAACTTAATATCACTTCTGTTTAAAATAATTTATTTTTAATATTCTACATCAAACTTCCATTTTATTTTCTTAAAGTTTAATTTTCATTAAAAAAATTAAGACGTGTTTTTAGACTCGCATCCAATGGGCGCAAAACTGCTGCAAAATTATTCGTTCAAGAGACTCCAAAAATATTGATACTTAATGTTGTAAAAGTAGTGTATCTTAAACATATACTTCATTTGAAAGCAATTTATTTTTTTATTTGAAATTTAAATTTAAATTATAAAATATTGAAAAAATTCATTTAAAAAAATTGCCAATTTTTAATAATTAAGCAATTATAATACTTAATTTGAAGTATAAGTTATTCTTTAACTTATACTTTAATAAATACATGTGCTAATATTACCGATAATTATGAAGGAATATAGGAGATTAGAGACAGGAGGGGTAATAATGACCACTTTGTAAATTTTTAACATCGTTATTATTTTTTTTTATTTTTTTCTATTAGGAAAAGTGATATTTTTAATACATAGGAAGCAACTTCGACCTTCTAAAAACAACTGTTTAAAATTAAAATTCTCAAAGCCTTTTTTTTTAAAGTTAAAATGACGTTTATAATTACCCCCATCAAAATCTCACAATCGCAAAGTTTGGAGTGATTAAGACAGCTAGCGAGGGAATTATGACCACAACATTTTTCTTTATACTTCTCTATGCACATTTGTTTTGACTAATTGTGATTATTAGAATTCCAAACTGACAAATTCGTTTTGAAAAATTTCGGTAGACTGTTTCAAATTTCTATTCTGATATTAAGATGCTTCTGAATAGTGATAAATAATACATAAAATTAAAAATACATTATGAGGTCAATATCTAAGCAGGAAACAAAATTTTATCATATACAGTTTTCGCTAATATGGAGATGGTCACAATTACCCCCCCCCCGGTCATAATTAAACCACCTGGCCCTACACCTACGAATTCTGTGCAGTACTCTGACTCATCTAAATCACAAACAGCTGCTAAAAGTAATTTGTTCCATTTGTAAATCTATCGCTCGAAGAAGCAATAAGAATTTAAGATTTGATTTTGGACCTGAAGACTGTATATTTATTAGGGAAATCTTTGTTTATGGCATAAATTTGTAGAGTATTTCGTGTACTTTCAAATTATTGTCAAAGGTTTTCGATTCGTTCGCGAGGTAGTTTGTAGTTTAAAATATACTGCGCAATAAATGTATTGATGTAATAACGCCATTCACTGTAGATTCTTTTAAGTGCTGGAACGATATCCGAAGAGGGTTTATTTTTTATTTTATGCGCTAGAGAGCATTATAGTCTATGTTGATAACTGAAAAGGATAAAAATATATTTGAAATTCCTTGTCCTAAGTACCGCTAATAATTTCATATCAGACGAATAAAATGTCAAATGATTATTAGGGTATCCTGATATCGCAATTGACAGTGAGTAAAAGCAATTTGCCAATTTTTAGAGCTGTTTGTTTTTATCATTAGAAATGTACAATTTATATCCAATTATTCCATTTTATTGTTTAGTTTTGTTCCATGGCGTCCACCTAGGTGCGTAATTTCATTGGTCAAATGCATGTAATTTTTCAAATATTAACATTTATAGATTTCATTTACGTGCATTAAGAGTAAAATATTACTTTAAAATTTTAATATTCAATTTTATAATAACATATAAGGTGCCCAGTGGTAATAACACATAGTGCTAATATTACGAGTAATTATGAAGGAATCAGGGACATTCTACGCACTGGTTCAGAGAAGAAAGACTTTGATTCATCTAAATTACAACAATTGCTAAAATTTAATTCCCTCCATTTATAGACTTATTACTCGAAGAAACACGTGCGAGTCAACACCCGATCTAAAATTTGAGACCTAAAATCTGGGATATGAAGACTATATTAAGAAATATTCTGTTTGTTACATAAATTTGTAGTGTATTTCCTGTACTTTAAAAATATTGTTGACGATTTTGGATTTGTTCGCGAAATAGATTGCAGTTTAAAATATACTGCGCGAAAGTATGTCGGGTAATAACGCCATTCACTGTAGTTATTACTCACATTAATTTGCTTTAGTACATGAACTACATACGAAGCTATTTTATTTTTTATTTTATACACACGTGAGCATAATTGTCATTTTAAAAAATAAAAAAAATGATAAAGAGAAATTTATGTATTCTAAATACTGCTAAATTTTTCATGTCAGAAATATTGAAATTATCAAATGACTGTTAGTGCATCGTGATATCGCAATTAATGCGAGTGAAAGCAATTTGTCAATTTCTACAGATGCTATGTTTGTATCATTAGAATTGAACAATTTAACCGCCATTATTCCATCTCATTGTACAGTTTTGTTTCCATGGCGTTATTGTCCGCCTGACTGGGTAATTACATAGATCAAGAAATTACGCCTCTATATTTTATGAATACATACATAAAATTTTCTTCCCGAAATCAAATTCTATATGTGTTTGGAAAAAAATGTAAAACTAACCCGTGAAAATTGTTAGAATCTCAACACGGCATTTTTACACCCGCCTGTCTTACATATATACAAAATAATAGAAAAATTAAGCTTACATAACAGAGATTTAAGAAACAGCTGCAAAAAATCACACGAACTAAATTCTTTTTCAAAACTTTTTTATGCACAACACATAAAATCGATAACCAACTAGAACTCACATAAAGATTGTTTTCTTAGATAATGTTTCTTTTTTTTGTCTTTCTTTCTTGGAAGGCATGGGATATTTATCAAAATAATGAAGTATAAACGTTGCATTTTCATTTGAAACTCTTTGCGCACTTTATTTTAGATTGGACAAACTAACTATGTTATTTACACATATTCAAAAAGGCTTGGATTATAAATGTTTACAGATTCAAGTATTCTAAATAACCTGTTAGCACTTTCCCCTGGCGCTAAGCAAAAGGGCAAAATTGTCATGTTGCAATTAGTTCGAAAAAAAAAATCGCGACTTAATATAAATAAAATTTTAAGTATATTTTTTATTTATTTGTTTTTTTTTTTTTAAATCCAGGTGTCAAATATAGTCAACAAAAAGGATAAGTTGCCAGATATTGTTTCTGTGGATCGCCTTTGAAAATGATTACTTCTTATAAACCGTTCACTTGTATAAACCGCAAAATAGCTTTTTGCGTCATTGTATCCAATTTAACTTAAATATATACAAATGGGTACAGTGGCGAGAAAAAAAAATATTTACTTAAATTTTACTTTTGATTTTGGATAGAGTAGCACAAAAGATAAATCAATTTATTCAAATAAATACGCTTCAGTGCATTTTATATAGATTCAGAGATAGTGATATATATCACTATCTAACAGTGTATTGGAAAATGAAAAGTATTGTTTAGATATGTAGATGTATTTAGCCAATAAATAAATAAATAATATAAATTTTAAAACAAATCATTTTAAGCTACATGAAGGCGTCACTTAAGATTTGATATCATCTTTTAAGATTCATATTTCGACTTTATGAGAGATTTAAATGATAAAGCATCAATGAATAAATTTCAATATATATATATTAATAATTAATAACATCGCATAATTTAAATTTTAATATCAATTTTTTAAGTTATAAATTTAAAATTCTTAGAGATGTAAGATGCTGCGTCATAGGCTTTTAACCCGTTCAGGATTTTTGTATTGATTGTACATAACAATAAAAATTAAATTTATTAAAAAAAAGATACAATGAAAATCATCATAGGGAAACATAAATACAAAGAAATAAAAACTCCAAGTTCCAAAATTGAAAATTAAGAAACAGCTGCAGACCATCTCAGGAACTATAAATTCATTTTCAACCATCTTCAATATACAACACATAAAATCGATGGTCAATATCAACTTACAAAGAGATTGTTTTCTTGAGAAAAGTTTCTCTGTTAACTTTCTTACTCACCCAATGCAATTAATCAAGATGACGCTGAAAGGATGGTCTTCAGCAATGTAAAAGATGCCTTTCGTTTTTAAACAATAATTTTTTTCGTACTTTATGGAAAATCTGAAGGGTTAGGTTATTCACGGTCATAGGGAAATTTATCAATATTTATGACTCTAAAAATCGTGAAAACATTGTAATACATAACACATATTTTTAAACTCACATTCTTTTAAAAACAAGGTGTTGTCTAAGGGTAAAATAAAAAGTTCAGAAAATACAAAATATTTAGAATATAAAGGACAAACTGTGAATAATTTTCTTAAAGTAGAATTTAATATTACGTTAATAGACTTGTCATTTTTTAAGATATACTGTTTAATGAATGTATGTTGTTGTTTTTAATAAGTATTTAATGAATTAAAAAGTTCATCCAAGATTAAATACCTTTTCATTTATTACTGGTATCCATTTGAATAATAAGTATGCTTAAGAAAAGGTGGAAGTTAATTAAGACATCATGTGTTTTTTTTTTAAATATTTTAATGATCGACAAATAGCTGATAATTTAAGTAAAAGCAATAACGAAATAACAAATAATAAAAAGGTACATTATAGATTAAATTTTGTAAACAAACACACATACACATATACTTTTTAAAAAATTATATGATCATGTTGTATAAAAAAAGAATGAATGATTTTATTCAAAAAAGATACGATGAAAATCATCATAAAAATAAAAATATAAATGAATAAAATCACTAAGCTTACATAATTGATATTTAAGAAACATATGCAGACAATTTCAGGAACTAAATTCTTTTTTAAAGATCTTCTATGTGCAACGCATAAAATCGATAGCCAACATCAACTTATAAAGAGATTGTTTACTTGAAGAAAGTTTCTCCCTTTATTTTCCTGTTCACTGAAAGAAATCAATCAAAACGATGCTGAAAGGTTGGTCTTCGGCAAAATAAAAGTTAAATTTTGTTTATAAACCGATATTTTTTACGTACTTTATGCTACATCTAAAGCGTAAATTGTGTTATTCATGCACGTTCAGGGAAATACATCAATTTTTACGGACTTAAAAATTGTGAAACGCTGTACAAATAAAGGTGTTTTAAAATTATATATTATTTAGAAAACGAGGAATTTAAACTAATTATAAAATATAAAGTTGAGAAATACAAAATATTTGGAAGATAAATTAAAATCTATGAATACTTATTTTAATTTGAATTTTAATATTTTGTTGAAAGATCTCTCATTTTTAAGTAATACTTTCAAATGAATGTATGTTGGTGTTTTTTAATTAGTATCTAATGAACTAATGAAAACATCTAACATGCAATACCTTTTGATCGATTACTGATATTTTTTAATAAATAATATACTAAAAAGAAGTGAATGTTATTTAACATTAATTGTCTTTTTTTTAAGTGTTAGTGATCAAAAACTGGCTGATATTTTAAGTGAAAGCAATAAAGAGATAAAAAGTAATAAAAATGTAAATTATATATTAAATTTCGTAAACACATACACATATATGTTGTCTATAAAAATAAAAAATGATATTATTAAAAAAAAAGATATTATGAAAATCATAGAACTATATAAATATAAAGGAATAAAAACACTAAGCTCACATAATCGAGATTTAAGAAACAGCTGCAGACAATCTCAGGAATTAAATTCTTTTTTAATGATCTTTTATGCGCAATACATAAAATCGATGGCCAACGTCAACTTACAAAGAGATTGTTTTCCTGAAGAAAGTTTCTCTTTTTAGTTTCTTGTTCGCCCAAAGCAATCAATCAAAGTGATGCTGAGAGGGTGGTCTTAAACAATATAAAAGTTGCATTTTGTATTTAAACCGATACTTTTTTCGTATTTTATGTTACATCTGATTATGTTATTCATGCACATTCAGAGAAATTTATCAATCTTTGCACCTTTAAATATCGTAGAAACTTTGTAGTACTAAAGATTTTTTCAAAACTGTACATTCATTTGAAAACGAGGAGTTTTATTTAAAAATAAAATATAAATTTTAGAAAAACAAAATACTTAGCAGATATAGGATAACATAATAATAATTCTTCTAATGGGGAATTTAATATTATGTTGAAAACCTCTATTTGTTTAAGTAATACATTTAAATGAATGTTTGTTGGTGATTTTTTTAATACGTATTTAATGAATTATAACATTTATCTAAGATTCAATGTTTTTGATTTATTATTGGTATTCTTTTGAATAATAAATATGCTTAAAATTAAATAAATGCTAATTATCACATCATGTCTTTTCTTTAAAAAAATGGTAATGATGCACAAGTAGCTGAAAATTTAAGTAAAATTAGTAAAGAAATAAAGGGTAATAAAAATATACATTATAGATTAAATTTTGTAAACACACACACAAGCTTGTAACATTTAAAATAATCGTATGAAGACGTTGTATAAATAAAATATAAGTGATTATATTAAAAAAATATAATGAAAATCATCATAGAAAAATATAAAATATAAAGGATTAATAACACTATGCTGTCATAACTGAGATTTAAGAAACAGCTGCAGACACTCTCAAGAATTTTTTTTTTCTTTTAACGGTTTTCTTAAGCGCAACAGATAAAATCGATGGCCAACCTCAAGTTACAAAGAGATTGTTTTCTTGAAGAAAGTTCCTCATTTTACTTTCTTGTTCACCTTAAGCAATCAATCAACGTGATGCTGAAAGGGTGGTCTGCAGCAATTTAAAAGTTGCATTTTGCTTTTAAACCGATACTTTTTTCGTACTTTACGCTATATCTGAAAGGTAAATTATGTTATTCATGCACATTCAGAAAAATTTATACATCTTTACGGATTTAAAAATCGTGAAAACGTTGTAGTGCTAAATATGATTTAAAACTGTTTATTATTTGTAAAACGTGGAGTTTTTCTTAGGATAATATATAAAATTCTGGAAAAAATGTATTTAGAAGCTAAAATACAATCTACGAATAATTCTTCTACTGTAGAATTTAATATTACGTTGAAATACCTCTCACTTTTGAGGTAATGCTTTTAAATGAATGCATGTTGATGCTTTTTAATAATTCGACAAGCAATGATTGACAAGTAGCTGCTAATTTATGTAAAAAAGAAATTGAGAAAGATAATAATGTTGTCTATAACAAGAACTTGTTAGAAATTGCACGGAAAGCGTAGCAAATGAGGTGCGTTCGTACTATATCGAAGTTTTAAAAATATTCAAATCTCGGTGTAATAGCATACAGTACATCGGATACAGGATAGTTGCCGATATGTTTTCTGTCTCCCTGTAAATACTATCTGTTTTCTGTTATAGAGACAGTAACGTTGCGACATATATAAATTTCATAAAATATAAAATATTTTAACGACGATAATTAAAACGAGCATGAAACAATGTTTTCCTCAATACCATTATGTAATAAAATACCTTTGCTTGGCCATATAAATTAATAACAAATATTCTTTACTTTATAGATGCATATCAATTTTATTATGTTTGAAAGAGTATAGCGCCATCAAAATGCTCTTTTCACAATTTTCTTTTCTCATTGGGCTTAATCTAATTAAATACACTCGATTGTCCCTTTAATTAAACTATACATTCGCTTTTCATAAAATTTCAAATAACTTGAGAAATTTATGCAACAATGATATATTTTAAATTTCAAATGATTCGGTAAGATAGTTTTTGCTGTGTTATATGCAGACGGATGGACGAACGGAACGACAACTATAGGTGTTATGTATTTTCATAATAACGAACGCACCTAAAAAATGGTTTTATTACAAAAAAGATAAAATAAAAATCATCATGAAAAAAATTTAAATACAAAAGAATAAAAACACCAAGGTCACATAATTGAGATTTAAGAAACAGTTGTAGACAATCTTAAGAACTAAATTCTTTTTTAACGATCTTCTGTGTGCAACACAAAAAATCGTTGATCAATATCAACTTACAAAGAGATTGTTTATTTGAAGAAAGTTCTTTTTTTACTTTCTTGTTCACCCAAAGCAATCGATCAAAATGATGCTGAAAGGAAGATTTTCAGCGTTATAACAGTTGCATTTGATTTTAAACCAATTTTGTCGAATTTATGTTATATTTGAAGGATAAATTATGTTATTCGTGCACATTCAGAGAAATTTAACAATCTTTACGGCTTTAAAAATCGTGGGAACTTTGTAATACTAAAGATGTTTTAAAACTGTATTTGATTTTGAAAAAGAGACGTTGTCAAAGGATATAATATGAAGTTCAGCAAAACAAAACATTTAGCTGATAAAGGATAATCTACGAATAATTCTTTAAATGTAGAATTTAATATGTTGAAAGATATCTTTTTTTAAACCCCTTGAGGTCTAAACAATTATGCCTGTAATATTCCATTTTCACCGGAATAAACGAAAAATTTTATTTTAAAATTTTAAGGAAAAGCAAGTTTTAAGTATTTGGCCCTGCAAGCTAAAACTATAAAATTTTGTTAAAAGTTTCTAGTGCGAATCTGGTTTAAATTATGTTGAATAAAATATATTCCACCGCCCTTAAAGGGATAAAATAATACTTTTAAATGAATTTATGTTTTGGTGTTTTTTGATAAGTATTTAGTGAATTATAAAATTCATCTAAGGTTCAATATCTTTTGGTCTATTACTAGTATCTATTTGAAAAACATATATGCTTAAGAAGAAATAAATGCTAATTAACATATCCTGTTAATTAACACATCATGTCTTTTCATTAATAAATGGTAATGATCAAAAAGTAGGTGATACTTTAAGGTAAAATAATACACTAATGATAAAAAATAATAAAAATATATGTTATAGATTAAATTTCGTTAACATATACACACATAAATATACTTTTAAAATACAATAATGTTATATGTAACAAGAAAAAATATTATTTAAAAAATATACAATGAAAATCATCGTAGAAAAATATAAATATAAAGAAATAGTAATCTCACATAACTGAGATCTAAGAAACAGTTGAAGACAATCTCAAGAACTAAATTCTTTTCGGCGATCGTCTATGTGCAGTACACAAAATCGATGACAAACATCAGCTTACAAAGCGATTGTTTTCTTAAAGAAAGTTCTCGTTTTACTTTCTTATTCACGCCAAGGGATCAAACAAAGTGATGCTGAAAGGGTGGGCTTCAGTAATATAAAAGTAGCACTTTGCTTTTAAACCGATAATTTTTTCATACTTTATGTTGCATCTGAATGGTAACTTATGTTGTTCATGCACAATCAGCGAAATTTATCATTCTTTACAGCTTTAAAATGCTGGGAACGTTGTAGTACTAAAGAAGTTTTAAAACTGTATATTTTTTGAAAACTAGTTGTTGTCTAAGGATAAAATATACAGTTCAGAAAAACAAAATATTTAGAAGATTAAGGTCAACCTATGAATAATTCTTCTACAGTAGAATTTAAAACTATGTTTGAAGACTTCGCATTTCTTAAGAAAAGCTTTTTAATGAATGTATTAAAAATAATAAGAAAATCAGTTTTTAGTTCCATATTTTATTAGATGAAGCCATAAGTTATTCCACTTGTCACCCTTTCACACATCTATTACTACAACATTCGCTCTCCAAGTTACGTCATTTCGGTGTTCTAATTATCGAAAAAAATGAGACGGGCGACCTAGCAGTTTAAGAGGCAGATGCATTCTGAATGCTTCGACAACCTAGAATGAACTCCAACACTCACACGGAAAAACTAGCCCCTCCTCAGACTGCGTCAGTAAATTAAAAATCCAAATAGGATTAACTTCGAGGCTACGCGTCAGAAATTATCACTGCTGATTGGTATAAGAGGCGTGGTCTTCCCTTAGGAACTATATCATGTCTCGCAAATAGACTAACCTGCTAACATCTCAGCACATTAATACAGAGCAGACGATCAATAAAAATAAAATTAAAAAACTCGATAATATTCTAAAAAGGAAAAACATTACGCAATCGATTCCCGCACTTTTTGAGAAACAAGCAATAGATTTTTAATAAGTTAAATAAAAAAAAGAAAAACGACCTTAGCTGTTAAAATATTAATACATTACGAAACTAAGATTAAAAATATGTTCCACAAATTTAAAATTAAAAGCTCAGAGAGAACAAAATGGCGCATTTTTTTATATTTTATTAGACATATATGTATATTTGAAATAATCGTATAATCAAGTTGTATATAACAATGATTATATTAAAAAGAAAAAAAAGTGCAATGGAAATCATCTTAGATAAATATGAATAGAAAAGAATAAAAACACTAAACTCACAAAATTGAGATTTAAGAAACAGCTGCAGAAATTCTCAGGGATTTAGTTATTTTTTAACGATCATCTATGCGCAACAATCGGTGTCCAACATTAACTTACAAAAAGATTATTTTCTTAAGAAAGTTTCTCTTTTTACTTTCGTGTACAGCTAAAGCAATCAATCAAAGTGATGCTGAAAGGGTGGTTTTTCGCCAATATAAAAGTTGTATTTTGTTTTTAAAGCGATATAGTTTTCGTACTTTATGTTACATCTGAAGGTTAAATTATGTCATTCATTCACATTCAAAGAAATTCATCAATCTTTATGGCTTTAAAAGTTGTGGAAATGTTGTTCTACTGAAGATATTTTAAAAATGTATATATTTTTTTAAAGTAGGAAAGATAAAGGATAATCTATGTGGAATTCTTCTAATGTGGAATTTAATATTATGTTAAAAGACCTCTATTTTTTTAATCCCCTGAGGGTTAATCAATAATGTTAATGAAATCTTCAAGTTTCACTCGAATAATCGAAAACAGTTATTTTAAAATAAGGAGAAAACAATTCTTAAGTATTTACCCAAACAATTTTTAAGTATTTGTCCCCCAAAATTAAATATATGAAATTCCGTTAAAAATGTCTCGTGCGAATCTTATTTAAATTAGGTGGGATAAAAAATATCCTACCGCCCCTCAACTGATTAACACTAGAACCGCCATTAGGGGTCAAAATGACCCCTGCTAGATTGATAGTAGTCGATTCGAAACAGAATTTTCTTCATAAGATATGTTAAATGTATGAAGCACAAAAACTAAACTAATTAAGTTAGTTAAATAGTTTAAAATTAAAATTCTAGTGAGAAACACTTTTTGTAAAACTTTAGTAAAATACCTGGCGGTTCTATGTTAAGTAATACTTTTAAATGAACGTATGTTGATGTTTTTAATAAGTATTTCATAAATTATATAATTCATATAAGATTCAATATCGTTTGATTTATTATTTCAATCTTTTTGAATAATATATATTCTTAAGAAGTAATAATTTTTAATTAAAGTATCATGTATTTTCTTTAAAATATGGAGATGATTGACGAGTGGCTGATAATTTAAGTAAAAGTTATAAAGAAACCAAAAGTAATAAAAATATGCATTATAGTATAAATTTCGTAAAAACATACACGCATATATGTACTTTTAATATAATCATATATGTATACGACAAGAAGAAAATATTTAATTAATAAAATATACAATGAAAATCATCATAAAAAATATAAATATCAAGGAATAAAAAATCTAAGCTCAAATAATAGAGATTTAAGAAACAGCTGCAGACAATCTCAAGAGCTAAATTCTTTTTTAACGATCTTCTGTGCGCAACACATAAAATCGATGGCCAACATCAACTTAAAAAGAGATTGTTTTCTTGAAGAAAGTTCCTTTTTTTTACTTTCTTGTTCACCCAAAGCAATCAATCAAAGTGAGGCTGAAAGGATAGGCTTCAGCAATATAAAAGTTGCTTTTATTTTTAAATCGATACATTTTTACGTACTTTATGTTACATCTGAAGGGTAAATTATATTATTTATGCACGCTCATAGAAATCTATAAATTTTTAAGGATTTAAATATCCTGGGAACGTTGTAGTACTAAAGATGCTTTAAAACTGTATATATTTCTTTAAATGAGGAGTTTTACCTAAGAATAAAATATAAAGCTGGGAAAAACAAAATATTTAGAAGATAAAGGAAAATCTATGAATTATTCTTCTAAGGTACAATTTAATATTATGTTGAAGGCCCTTATACTTTTTTACCCCTTGAAAGGCAACTTATGTCTCTATAATATTGAATTTTCACCAAAATAATTGTAAAATTTTACTTTAAAATATGGGAAACTGATTTTTAAATATTTGGCTCCGAAATCCATATGTGCAAAATTTCGTCAAAAGTTTATGATGCAAACCTTTTTTAAACTAAATGGTATAAAATATGCTCCGCCCCTCAAATAGTTAAGTAATAGTTTGTAATGAATGCATGTTGGCGTTTTTTTAAATAAGTATTTAATGAGTTAATAAAATTCTTCTAACGATTCAATATTTTTTATTTATTACTTTTATCTATTTGAATGAAATGTATCATTAAGAAGATTAATTAACACATAATGACTTTTCCTTAAAAAATGATAATGATCTACAAATAACTGATAATTTAAGTAAAAGTAATAAAGAATTGAAAAATAATAAAAATATACATTATAGATTAAATTTGTTAATCATTTAAGGATATTGCATATAACGAGATATTTTTCTTTAAGATACGATGAAAATAATCACAGAAAAATATAAATATAGAGAATTAATAATAATAAGCTCACATAATTGAGATTTAAGAAACAACTGAAAACAATATCAAGAACAAATTTTTTATAGATCTTCTATGCGCAACACCTAAAATCAACGGCTTGTTACAAACAGATTGTTTTCTCGAAGAAAGTTTCTCTTTTTACTTTCCTGTTCACTCAAAGTGATCAATCAAAATGATGCTGAAAGGGTGGTCTTCGGCAGTATAAAAATTGCATTTTGATTTTAAACCTATACATTTTTCGTATCTTATGTGGCATATGAAAGATAAATTATGTTATTTATACATATTCAAAGAAAGCTATCAATCTCTACCTCTTTAAAAATGGTGCAAACGTTGTACAACTAAATAAGTTTTAAAAAAGGACACTCTTTAGAAGACTAGGAGTTGTCTTTAAAATTGGAACATAGAGTTAAGAGAAAAAAAGGTTGGAATGAAAAAATACAATCAGAGAATAATACTGTTAACCCGTTGAGGAGCATGAAATTGCGTCTTTATTTAATTCACATCGGAATATTCGAATAATTGTGTTTTAAAATAATGAAAGCAATTATGCAACATTCCTCCCCCCCCCCCTCTAACGTAAAAATAGAAAATTTTATTTAAAATTTCTGATGCGAATAAGGATTAATATTTGTGAGATATAATGTACACTGGGGTGACAAATGCCATAGGATACCCTGCTGATAGTGTGTCGGTCTTCCATTTGCCTAGTGAACTGCAGCAACACAACGTGAAAGGACTCCATGTGTTGTTGGAAGTCCTGTAGAGAAATATTGAGCCATGCAGCTTCTATAGACGTATATAATTCGGAAAATATTGCCGGTGGAGGATTTTGTGCATGAGCTGATTTCTGGATTATGATCCATAAATGATCGATGGGATTCATATTGGGTGATCGCGGTGGCCAAATCATCAGCTAGAATTGTCCAGAATGTTCTTCAAACCTATCGCGAACAGTTATGGCCCGATGACATGGCGCATTGTCAGCCTGGAAAATTCCATTGTTGTTTGTGCACATGAAGTCAATAATTAGTTGCAAGTGGTCTCCCAGTAGCTGAACATAATCGTTTCCAGTAAACGATCGATTCAGTTTCACCAGTGGACCCAGTCCATTCCATGTAAAAACAGGCCACACCATTATGGAGCCACTACAAGCTTCCACAGTGACTTGTTGACAGCTTGGGTCCATGGCTTCGTGGGGTCTGCGCCATACTCGTACCCTTCTATCAGCTCTTACCAATTAAAATCTTGACTCAACTGACAAAGCTTCTCTTTCTAGGCATCTACGACCCAACTGATACGGTCACGAGCCCAGAAGCGACGCTGTTGGCGATGTCGTGCTATCAATAATGGCACCTGAGTCGGTCTTCTGCTATTATAACACATTAACGTCAAAATGTGGCCCAGACACGCCTATCAAACATCCCGTATTCATTCCTGCGGCTGTTTTAAGCAGTGTTGTTTGTCTGTTCTCTCTGACATGTCTATGTAGACATCGCTGGTGACGGTCATTAATCGCCGGAGGACGACCATGATGACGCTGTCCATGATGAGCATTTATGCTTGAATGTAGGTATTTTCGGAACACTCTTGATACTGCGGATCTCGAAATGTTGAATTCCGTACGATTTACGAAACGGAATGTCCCATGCATCTAGCTCCAACTAGCCTACCGCATTACAAATTCGTTAATTCTCGTTGTGTGGTCATAATTCCATAATCAACCTTCTCATACGAAACAGTTTAACACAAATGAAAGTCCTTCCCAAGCACTGACTATTTATATAATTTGTAAGCGACACTACAGCCATCTATATATTTGCATATTGCTATCCCATGACTTTTGTCACCTCAGAGTATCTCACTTCTCCTTGAAAGATTTAATGTGAAATTTAATATTACATTGAAAGACTTCCCACTTAAAAAAAAAGTCGTTTTAATCGTGTTATGTTGATACATTTTAACTTTTAATAAATTCCCTATAGTGGAAAAATACTTCTACTTGTTGACCCATACCAATCAATCAAAGTAAAGCTGAAAGGGTGATCTTAAGTAATATAAAAACTGAATTTTGATTTTAAACCTATACTTTTTTCGAACTTTATGTTGTATATGAAGGATAAATTATGTTACTAATACGCATTCAGAGTAAGCTATCAATCTTTACCTCATTAAAAATCGTGCTAACGTTGTACCACTAAAGGAGTTTTAAAGAAGAATATTCTTTTGTAAATGAGGTGTTATTTTTAAGGTTGAAAATTAAAGTTCTAGAAAAAGGTTAGAATGATAAAATACAATCTGTGAATAATCTTTTTAACCTTTTGAGGAGCAAGCAATTGTGTCTCTGTAATGTTGAATTAACATTTGATTAATCGAAAAACTTAAAAAATATAAAGATATAGTGAAAATTAAAATTCATTTAAAGTGATGTAAAATAATTCTGCATTTCTTTGACTTAATTGCTTATTTTATTGATTTTTAACAATGCAAAATAGTTCTATTAGAACATATTTTTTAGAACCTCCATCGAAAAAAATGCATTTTTTTTTTCGTATATTTCTACCATTGCAAAATCCTGGTTTACAATAAAACCTAAAGAACGCTATCAATAGTCCTCCATGTTTTCCAAAAATAAAATTTTCTGGATAAAGCGAATTTTAAAATCACGTTCTAATACAAATGGATGAATGTAAATACATATCACTTTCTTTTGTGCCAAAAAGTTTCGTTGTCTTAATTAAAATAGAAAAAAAGTAAAAATAATAAAACGAAACTGTACTCTCATATGCTAAAAAAGAATTGCAAAGAAATTCATATCATGTTAGAAAAAAAAATAGTAAAGTACGTAGGTAGTTAAATATCTAACAAAATAATTAATTAAGAATGCGGATACTTTTAGTTTGTAATGAAATTTTCACGAGAAAAAGAGGGAATCTTAAATTAATATTTAATTACAGTATAAAGCGCGCTTTGTAATTAATTACTTAAAGTGATTTTTTTTAATCTTTTGTTACAAGAAAATATTACATAACAGTAGCAACTTCTTTTTTTAAAGCATCACGCTATTTTATAAAATTCCAAGATCTTTTTTTGAGCAACGTTATTAGAAAAACTTTTACAAAAAATACTATATAATAGAAGTTTTTAATAGAATCCTTTGTAATTAATTTTACAAATTTTATGTTTATCTGCTTAAATTTAAATGTATTTTTTAAATAAAAAAGCAAAATGAACAGCTTAATTAACATTCTGTTGTATGTACTAGACAAAAAAAGAAAAACTTTTAATAAAATTTATTATAAAAATATTCAATTACTATATTCATATGTAGGATTATGAATAAAGGTAGCTAAGTCATAATTATGTTAGTTATATTATGTAATTCTATAGAGCCTTAGTCTTTATAATGAAACAAATATTTCTTGTGGGTTTATAATAGGGTGGGCCGAAAAAAATGGAAACATGGATTTTCAATTCGCAATACCACAGAAAAAAATGTAAATTCGAAAGATTATGAATTGGCTAAACAAGAAATAAATTAGTTTGTGCTGTAATGTTTGCCGAAATGTTGAAAAATTCACATTATTACAAAATAATTTTTAATTAGACTCTTCAAGAATTTAATAACTGAAATTCTTGTGTATTATAATAACAAAAAATAACGCCAAAATATTATTTAAATTGATCAACATCTTCCGATTGCGCATTTCCTCTAAATGTAGGCAAGAATCACATTTTTGCGTTAATCCTTCATTTTACTTACCTTGAAAATATTTAAGAGTAATAGCACTCCTTACAACTTTAGAGCACATTGCAGTCTGAACGGAAGGACTTATGTTTTGTTATTACAATACACAATAATTTCAAGTATTAACCCTCTGGATCCCAAACCGCCCGAGATATTTTGAGATGTTTTAATTTGTATATCCTAATTCCCTCTAGAAAATTAGAATAGCAATGTTGGCATTAAAGCAGACATTCCGGATTTAAATAAACCAAATTTAGCGACTAAAATTTTCTTGTGTAAAATCAGATTTTCTGAACTACACTGTAAAAAAAACGGACGATTTAACGGAAGTATTACTGGTAATCTGGACGCCAGTATAATTTACTGTTTTTTTAACGAAAACATTTCCGTAAAATAATTCGTTTTTTCGAGTTTTCTTCTGGAATTTACGGAAATTTTTCCGTTAAAAAACAGTATATTGTACTGGCGTCCAGATTACCAGTAATACTTCCGTTAAATCGTCCGTTTTTTTACAGTGTACATAATTTCTAGAACGCGTTCTATCATGGGAAATAAGTGTTAATTTGTGAAAAGGCTAATTAAAAATAAGTAACAATGTAATGTTTTCAACATTTCAACAAATTTTACAGCGCATACGCGACCGAAATTTTATTTATTACCACTTTTATTTACTTTTTTTATCCAATTTTTCACCTCTCGAATTCGCAACTTTTCCGCGATAATGCCAATTGAAAATCAAATTTTGCATTATTTATCGTCCCACTCTGATATATAACAGATCAAGAAAATATTTTTAACCAACATCCATTGTATCTACAATATAAAGAAAGAAATTAAATATTTCTTAATTTACAAAAATATATTAAAATTTCAATAGAAAACATAAATTAATGCCATACGATTTACCCATGATTTTTAAAAGCATTCTTTGATACTAGAAACTCCACAAACAAATCATATTTGGAATTTCAAAGTATGATTTATCCACTAATTTTAGGAAACATTTAGGGATAGATTTATAATGCATTAACCAGATTTCTCAAATAGGGATTTTTCAGGATGCTACCAATAAATAATTGCAACTTTCTCTGTGAAAATTGAATTTATCATGCAGCGATTAAAAAATATAAACATTATTAATTTATATATTAACAGTAAAACCTGCATGTTGAACATAATAATGTAGATAGAACCCTCCAAAATGCTAATCCGGTTTGAGGCATTTAAAAAATAAACTATACAATCTATTCAAAAACGTTTTCGAAAGTCAATGACAGTAAAATAATCTTTTTTTTTAATTGCATACGTTGTGTTAAAAAATTGATTTTGATCTAAATCAATGCATCTTCGTTCTGCATATTTTGTATGTTGTTGTTTGTTTACATTAACTGCTACTAGATGGCACCAAATCCATATTTTAAAAACATAGTCTAAAGCTTCATTAATAGATGATCTAGGAATCTATTTCATATCCTTCCTATATACATATATGACTAAAATTGCTGCGAAATCATTGCTTTTTATAAGATAATTCATTTTAAAATTAAAAAAAAATCATTATTTAATTTTAATATTTATTAAAATTTTCAGAAAATGTGTTTTACTTTGCTAATTATTTTTATTGTTGTGATAAATATTGCTGTATGTTTTGCCTAATTGATGAACTATTTCAGAAATCTAATATCAAGTTAAAAAAAAAAAAAAAAAAAAAAAAAAAAATCATTTGTATAGCTATTTTTAAAATATGCTTTTCTACAATATAAACTCTTTAATAATAAAATCTTTATTCTGTTTGTTTGTATGAAATCTTACGAAAATGAAATGCAGGTCAAAATTTCGTCATTTTCGACGGGGGTTATATATTAGTATAATAAAAAAAAATAACATTTCAGACATGTGAATAAAGCTTTATAACAGAAATAAAAAGAAATGAATAAAAAGTATCATTATGAATACTTAACTGTTCCAGATGCCATAAAAGAATACTTAATAAAATACCATACATGATCTAAATAAATAAAAAATAAATAAACAAGAATGCATGCATAAAGAAGTCTCAAATTGGACGTCAAATGTTGCAAATGAGATGCATTCGTACTATAAGGAAATTTTAAAAATATTCAGATCATGGTGTAACAGTATACAGTACTTCGGATACAGTATAAGCACACATGCCAACCTCCGGCTTTTTATAAATCGCAGAAACATATTTGGAACCAGAAATTTATTTAGAGAATTAAATTAAATAGGTTGCTAATGAGAACATAATTTAATGGAAGATCCATTTAATTTAACAAATTTTCCGGTTCAAAATCCGTTTTCTTGATTTACAAAAAGCCGGAGGTTGGCAAGTATGGTATAAGTATTCGAAATCGCTTGTGTGTTTCTGTCTGCTTTCTATTATGCAGGAAGAATCCTTTAGTAAATTTCAGCAATGTATATCAATTTCATGTAATCAAAACGCGCCTCAAATAATGCTTCCTGTTACACGATTATGTTGTGTGGCCTATAAATTAATAAAAATAAACCTTTTGCATCACAGATTACGTAGACATTACTCACTGGCTATAAATTTCAGTGTAATCCTTCCACAGCGACGTAAACCAATGGCCAGGAAAGCATTTAATATTTCCCTGGAGAGTAATTTTCAGCGACGAGTAATTCAACACAACAAAATATCGCACGCTAAGCATTTCGTAATTCAGAAAAGAAAAGGATTTTCAAAAGGGTGAAAATATTGCCTCCATGACATAAATTAAAATAGCTTACTTAATTCCTTACAAGCTGATATGTTCCCGGATAGGGAAATGTATAATATAAATAGTTCCAGCTCAGATCTTCCGTGTCTCTTAAAAAATGTATAGAATGGGGTTTAAGCTTTTATGTCATAACTGTACACACACTAAATTTCTCATAAGACAAAAGTAAACAAAATGCATATGCATTTAATGAGTGAATTTAAAAAGCTATTAAAAGATTGAGTAAAATAAACTAAGACAGACTTGAATATATTTAAAAAATTAAAATACTAACAGACATTTAAAAATACAACAAATTGGAAACTGCACGTGAAGTGTAGCAAATGATGTGCTTTCGTACGATAATGAAGTTTTAAAAATATCGCTCTCATATATCAATCTCATAAAATTGTAAATAGTTAATTACAATTAAAATGCGCACCAAACAATGTTCTCCCTATAAAATTATCTAATGGAATACTTTTGTATGGCCTTGTAAATCAATAAAAATTGTTCTTTGCACCACAGATTATGCAAAATGTACATTTTAATATATACTTTATAGATGCATATCAATTTATTATGTTCGAAAGAATGTAACATCATTAAAATTACTTTTTACCCGTTGGCCGTAGTATAACGGAACATCTTTGATTGCATCTGTGATTGAACTATTATCATAAAATTTCAAATGAATCGACAAAATTATGCAAGAATTAGATAATTTAGATTTTAAACGATTCGGTTTCGTAGTTTTTGAATAATTATACGCGGACGGATAGACTTGCTTACGGATGAACCGATGGACAGATGGACGTAATATAGATGCTACGTATTTTTATAATTAAAAACGCATCTAAAAAGGAAATATCCAGAACCTATAATTGATGATTTCAAGATTCTCATACTTTTTATATAGTCAATACTGTTTTTTTAGTTTTCTTTTAATAAGGCATTTTTAAATTACAAAAAACAGTACTTTGGCAGTTAATTGTATGAAACATTTTTTTTTTAAATTTCTTATTACGCAAAAACCTTACTTAATTTCTTTTTTTAATTAGAAACTGATATTTTAAAAATAAAACAGTGAATTTTATTATAAATGATAAAAATTCCAATTATTGCATTGAAGAGGTAAACAAGAAAATAAAGAAACGGGACAGAGAAATCAAGTTTAAATTTCTTCTCTATGTTTTATTAATTATTTTTTTCACTTAGATGTAATTAATGTTTTCTAAAATAAGAAATAAAATACGCTGCTTAATTAATATTACATTCTTTAGGGTAAAAAAAATATTTTTAATAAAATATGTTACGGAAATATGCAATTTCGAAACCTTTAGGAATTAATCCCTCTAATCTTATAATAATGTTATGTAACGTTGCTAAATCGTAATCTTTTTAAATGCAGTAAAACTTGTATGTAATTTATGAGTTAAAAAAAATGCTTTTTTAAAGTTTTAATTTAGCAATTGGAAAATTTATTACAGCACAAGACAAATCAATTAAGGAATGTTTTAAATACTACATGAAAAATATGCTTATTTTTTCTTTATTTATTTTTTTTAAGTATAATGTTTTATGCATCTCAAATTACGTAAGTTAATGTTACATAATTGGCCAGGAAAACAGACAATCACCTCTTTATGATCTCTGCTGAAAATTTAGTTAGCTATCGATTAGCATATTAAAACACAATCGGTCTGCCTAGTCATATCTTGGTGAAAAACACCTGAAATCCGATTATATTAGTAGACTCTTAGGTTTTCAGTTGTGGTTTTCTGCACCAAGGTATGAAAACATGGAATACTGGGAACAGGAAAACACAGTGGTAAACCTACGAGTATCTTTCCACGTCTTTTTACATAACTCCATAGAAAAAAAAAAAACTTTTTTTCCGCAAAATATATTATTTTTGAGTTGTGTAACTTTTTTGTGAGCGATATGAACATTATCTATTATCCAAAATAGGATCATTTTTAAAATACTTAAAAAAGAAGCTAATATGAATATTTTTACATTTCCAGTATAAAAAACATTCTTAATTTTTATTTTGCTGAAAATCGCAAATAAAGATGGCGAATTATTTTTATTGGATTAATTAAAAATATTTTGTTGTATTAAAATATATTTTTTAGATTTCGGAAATAAACATAAACCACGAGTTCCACACCTAACTATATGCCTATTTTTTTGTTGATATATACAGGGTATCCAGCGAATAAGACCCTGATTTCAAATTTAAATTTCCCAAAACCAAAGATGGATAGAATTATGCTTTAACGGTTTGTTAATGGGGTAAGCTGTAAAAGTGTTATACAGAAGTTTCGAATGTCGAATATTTAGAAAAGATTTTGTTTGGATTTCAAAGAATGCTTGATTTGGCATTTTTTAGATTGCTTACAGAGAATAAGATTTTCGGTGTACAGTACCATATTTTATCAATTTTTGGAATTAAATTTTTGAAATTTCGAAATTCTAAATTTTGTTCGAAATATCGTTACAATAGAGCACTGTACGCCGAAAAAGTCGTTATATAAAGCAAACATTAATCTTTTATCTGTCGGTAATAATTGGTGAAGTATCTGTATTTTGTATGGATTAAATCCTCGATTCCATGCAGAATACATTGTTTAAAATAAATCCGTGATTTAACGGAAAATTAAAGGTAAAAATTTTGCGAGACTTTCTCCGCTTCATTAGTAGATTCTCCGTTCTGGGAAATAAAAGAAGGAAAAACCCCGTAACTTTCCATTAAAAAGTTGGTATAACAACTGGCTGGAGCTGCCATCTAGCGAGCACTTTAGAAGCTCCTATATTTATTGGCCGAGGAAAAAATATAATGTCGTGGTGAATCGAACCCACGACCTTTGGTACGAGAGCCCGTGTCATTAGCTACGCCAAAGGGACTTCATGTGAAAATCAATCTAACGGCAAATAGTGGATTATACAGTGTGTTTATATTTTTATACAGTGTGTTGTAATTTTATCGATGCTGTTATAATATTTGCAAATTTTAATTAATAAGACTAATATTTTACTATGATTTTTTATGGTTAATGAATAATTATAATGTGGCTTGCTTAAATAATTTATTGGGGAAATTCTCTTTGCTCAATAAATGGTTAAAATATGGTCTGGATTATTAGCCCAGTCATTTTAGCAAAAATAGGGGAAAAAATTAGAACAAAGCTGGATTTTTGCATAGGTGCTAGTTAGGTTATGTAGTTAAACATACTAAAAGTCCCCATCGATCCGATGTGAGCTTTCGCCACCAGGGGGCGCTAAAGAGCTTGAAAATCAGTTTTTTGTGAATATCTCACAAACAATGGCATTTAGAGAAAAAAGTTGAATTACAAAGTTGTAGATAATTTAATTTCCTATAAAAAGTGTCATTAACATTTGTTTGTCACATTAACCCTTCCCTGTCAAAAATGCAAAAAAGTGAACATATTTGAAAGAATAATTATAAAAATACAAAAAATCTGCTGCTACTTTAAAAAAAATATGTAAACAGATCTGTAATTCTCATTTCTGAATGGGGAAAGTGAATATATAATATACATTTATGCTTATTTCCACACCCCTTTGAGGTAAAGCACTTAGTGCGTTTTTTTATTATTATTATTGTGGGTTCCCCCGTAGGCATATTCCACTTAAAGTGACTGGCTTAATCCAATTTCAGTCATTTAACTGCCTTAGTAGTTCTTTGCACAGCTTCAATTTCTACACTCGATTCACATTCGTCATTATCTATATTTATTTCTTTCGTTGTTGTGTTGCTTTCAGTATTTTTTGCTTGCCTTTCGATATCATGACTGATTTCAGAAGTAGCGCTGTCCTCCTCCCTTGCAGTAGACAGGATACTGTCAATATTTTCCTCGTCTTCAAATTCAATTTTACTTACATAATGAAATGAAACTCCGTAGCAATTTATGCAAATATCAGAACATTTCAATCCAATTTTTTAGCATCCACATGTTTTTCCACATCCTTTGGAGCAAGTACAAAAAATAGACTCAATAATATTTTTTGGTGCGGGCGGGGATTGGGAACTGGGAATTGGGAATTGGGAACAAATTAGGTGGATTTTGCCAGACCCAGTTCTCAGGAAGTAGTTTATTGCTCAAGCAGTATTGTACTCGATGATAAATACGTAAACTGTACAATTTAGCTGCATCTTTGGTAGGCGGCAACAATAAAAGGCTTTTTTTTACCAACAGCAACTCTTTTCTTGAAACATACATAACGGTACTTGTTCAGAGAAATTTCTGCTTTATTACCGCATAAAGCAAGAAAAATAGTTTTTCATGCCTTCAAATTAAGATACTTGATCACCTTTAAAAATGCTGGCAGCTTGTATGTTATGATCTTCTTCCTTTTTCAAAAAATTTGCTAACGATATTTTACCTTTCCTAAACATTGCTGATGTCGAGTCACAACCTGAAAAAGCGTGAAGGAACAATATATGATCTTTCAAAACAGCATCATTGTTAAAACTGTGCGATGAATACAGGGTGATTACAATTCGCCCTCTTCCAGGCTTAATAAAAAATATCTCCATCTCTGGAAGTGCTAAAGCAGTCAAAAATACGAGCAAGTCAACATCATCGCCAACAACACCAGTAAGCGCACCAGACTTTGCTACTTCAATAGCTGTATTAACAATTAGTGTGTCTGCATCATCTTCTGTTTGTTTCGCTTCGAAACCATTCTCCATAAATTTCTCCATAAGCATAGATATGAGACGTGTCTTATTTTAATGATTAGATTAAAAAAAAATTCTTTTTCGCGATGCTTTAGAGCTTTCTTTTTTTCCCTTCTGTAAAAAATCTTCGTCTAATGTATCAGAACATAGCAAACATTTTCCCTTAAATTCAAACAACGGACTGTTACTTCTCAATTTTTCCTTCAATGGTTGATTAATTTGTGTGGGCGTTGGTCTTTTTTCTGCAATAGATTTATTCTATGATTTAACAGGATTCTTTCGTGAATAGTTTTTCTTACTCTTTGAATGAACTGTAAATTCATTATTGTTTTAACCATTTCGTCAAATATTTTCCACTCATGGTCAATCCTTTCCGAACTTGCTGTCACAAGAGACTTCAGTCGCTTTTTTTCTATTTGTACATAATATTTCGAAACGCAGTCCTCTCATGCAAGATGAGCTATTTTGTCAATCTCCATTTTTCGCTCAGAATCAGCAATTAAGAAAGAGTCATTTTAAACTGTCATGACTAATTTAAAACTTTCTAGAGCATGCGTTGGTTGAAAATACTTCGTTCAATAAATTAGTGTGATTTCATACAAGCGAAATGAGCACCAAATGAAAATAAAATATTGGAAAGTACTTGCACCGTGATACATTTCGACAAATGCAAAGAGAGATAGCGTATAGGGCAATGACTATTCGTAACCTGAGAATAATAAAGTTCTATCTGTGTTTTTAAAAATATTGACTTATCTATATAGAAAGGTTCTATTTGTATCTATGAAGGCATTTTTGCATCAAAATGATGTTATATTTAATTTACATATAACCTTACAATTATATTACGACATTATTTTAATCCAGAAATGCCTTCATAGATACAAATTGAACATTTCTATATCGATAGTTCAATACTTTCAAGAAAACACAGATAGAACTTTATTATTCTCAGATGACGTATTACACAAGCGCGCGGAAACAACACAGACAATGGGGGAGGTAATCGGAAGTTGTTTAGTATTTGTTTTGCCTCTTCGCCGCGTTATGATTGTGTTTGGCGTTTTTTTTTTTTTTTTTTTTTTTTTTTTTTTTAATAATGTTTACTTTATCTTAATTTTTGGCAGGGAAGGGTTGGTGTGATAAAAAAATGTTAATGACACTTTTTGTAGGAAATTAAATTATCTACATCTTTGTAATTGAACTTTTTTGTCTAGACGCCACTGTTCGTGAGATATTCACAGAAAACCGATTTTCAAGCTCTTTAGCGCCCCCTGGAGGCAAAAGCTCACATCGGATCGATGGGGACTTTTAATATGTTAAACTACATACCCTAACTAGCACCTATGCAAAAATCCAGCTTTGTTCTAATTTTTTCCGCTATTTGCAAAAAAAGGTGCTAAAATGACTGGACCATATGTGTTGCTCAAAATGTTGTTGGTGCCAATACAGATGCACTTCAGCAGAGTGATACAAATCTTGCAAAAATGCCAGGATTTTTTTTCATTGATTTTTTTTCATTTTTGTACAACAAAATGTCAGTTTTATAAATATGCAAAATAAATTTACGATAGATAATGGAGTTTCTACATTGTTTCTTTCCATCTTCGGGCTCCACCAGTGGCCGAGATGTTCTCACCTCTCAGCTGGTAGACGGCAGGTGCTGTATTCGAACTCAATCGCGGCCGTCGGCCTAACCGTTCGGGGGTTTTCTTGTGGTTTTCTTCGAACCTAGGAATTCCTTGCGTAAATACGGGTTGACTCCCTTAGAAAGACCCCCACGGAGGGCACCTCACCTTAGGGCCTATATTCCACGTGTAGATAACTTGTAATAAACCAAACTTTCCATCTTCGTTCGTATCGTTATTTTCAAGAAATATGTAGAAAATTTTCGACTTCTAACAGAAAATGCCCTTTTGTCGACAAAAAGAATTTTTTCTGTGAAATTCGGGAAAAAATATATCTGTTATTTTCAGTTTTTTTTTTTTTTCGTCACAGTGAAAGTTAAAAAGACGATTCCGGAATTCCAGTTATTCTCACAGATTCACGCGCACTGATAGGCCCCGTTGATGCCTCGGAGGCCACTACTTCCATGACAGTTTTTACGACACTGATGGGATCGCTCACAAGGATGATTTGCCACTACATGGAAGATTCTCCAAACTCCTCGTTCACTCAAAACGTCGTACTAAAATGAGAATCCCATTCAATGATATTGGAAATTTTTGCACCTTAAGGCCCAACACTAGTCACTGAAAAAGACCCGGGTGATAATGTAAAGTTTATGGGAGTGTTCTTTTCAAATATCTCGCTTAAATTTTAATGTTTTTACATGATTTGTTTTGCATAGGATAGCTGAGGACGATCCACAACCGGCAACTTTCCTTTTTCGATTTTGCTAATATATTTTTTTATATTATGAAAGTTTCAATTTCTGAACCAATTTAAACCGGTTTTGAAATTTTTTTGAAATTTAAAGTATTTTTTTTTAAATCCGAAACCATAATTGAAAAAGTTCAAACTGGGCCAGTTGTGTATCGTCCTCAGCTATCCTATGCAAAAGAATCAGGTAAAAATTTAAAATTTGATAAAGATATTTGAAAATAACGCTCGCATAGGCTTTACATTATCATCTGAGTCTTTTTCTATGACTAGTGTTGCGCCTCAAGTCCTTTCTTCGTGATAAACTTTTGCAATGCAATAGTTACAGATTCACAATTTTTGTAAAAAAGTTTAACCACCAGCGTTCGATCTGATAACGGTAGCATGATGCCGAGATCAACTGACAAATCCATTTCCAGCCAGGTGCTTTATTTGTAGTCTGATTTGCATAAAACACCGTGTAAGTGCTCCTTATCGGTTACGTTTGGAACCATTTAAAAGAATCGGAAATCCGTCTGAACATACTCGAGCAAACCAATAAATGTTTCGGGCATTACTTCTTTTATTATGGATTTTTAAAATCTGCATGACACAGCTTGTATTTAAGTTCTATTATGAAATTATGGCACCGTTTATCTTTAGATCTTAAACAAAAAATATTTATAAACTGAATTTACTTTCATTAAAAAGCTAAAAACTTTCTGGAGATTGTTGTCTGAATAGATATTTCTTTACATAAGAGGAAACAACATTAATGCCAGGAATAAAATTTTTATAACTAAATTACAGCAAAATTTTCAGCAATGTTTTTCACTAGATATTGAAGGTAAGTAAAAGCAGTTTTGATAATTGTATCAGCATGTTTTCAAGTATTTTCGTGAAACCACAGAGTAAGGTAATTAGTGTAATTGTTTTTAATTTAATTTACGAAACCCAAAAAAGGGAAAAATAATAAATATTCATAACGCATAAAATATTAGATAACATTGTATTATTTATTCTAAATAACAACTTATATATAGAAACAAAATGTAACGCCATCCATATAATATATGGTGCGGAAATGGGAGAAAAATATATCATAACCAAGAGAAAATTTAGCATCATAATATATAAAAATATAATTAATTAGTATAGCAAAAATAACTGATGCTAAAGGAAAACTTTCAAACATAAAAATACATGATCAGTTAATTAAGGTTTCCCCGAACAAATTTTATTTTTATAAATAGAAAATGTTTACCGTTAATTTTTAATAAAAGAGAATGTGTTTTTAAGAGTTTTGTGCAATTTTAAATAGCTAAAGCATAATCGAAAAGACCTATTCATAAAAAAGTGTGCCCCAGGCGAAAAAACAAAGTATTGTGTTTAAAGTATCTGAATTAATTGTAGTTACTTTTAATCTAAATGCTTTTAAAATTTATAAATAGTGTTTTAAAGATCAGAATGAAATTTCCAGTAAAGATATTAAAAAATGCACTTAAATATTTTGATAAGTTCAGAAATTTCCTTTAAATTAGTATTCAACTAATAATTAATTTTCAAAATAACAGAAATAACTAATTTTCAGTAGATTTTTTTTTTCAATTTTAGAAATAACTTTTATACAGCTTCAAAGTTTACATCCTACTAAATACATATATAAAAATAAATTAATAAATACTTTTAAATTTTTTGAAGCATTAAAAAAGTTATTAAAAAAAAACAAATTTAAATTTAAATTTAAAAAAAGATGTTCAAAGCTAAAGTTAATTGTTTGCTATGCATTTCTTTACTAACACTAAAATAAAAAGACTGTAAAACTTGTGTATAAACTGAATTAAAACGTAAATATATATTTAAAGTCTAGTTAAAAATAATAAATAATATATTAGAATTATCCGAATTTCATGCAATTAGTTTTTAATCTTTATAAATAATTTCTAATAGTTCAAAATAAATATATAACTTTTTAAAAATTTGACTTTCAAAGTTTATGAATATTTAATAACTTTTTAAATAATTATTATTAATCTTTTTATTACTAATTTCAAAATACTCTTTTGGAGATAAATAAATAATGTTCTTAGCTTTTAGAGAGTAATAAAAAACAGTATTTACTTTTAAATGTAAAAGTTTTATACAATTTTTACTTAAAAACCAAAGTTGGATTAATTTTTTATACTTAAAGAACAAATTATAAATTTGATTTTCTTATATTATAGAAAGATTAAAGATCAAACACTTTTTTGCAAATTTAATCAACTGATGTATTTTAGAATTTTTTTTATTTCATTAATATTACTTTAATATATGCTTAAAAAATTTTAAGTTTTTCTACAAAAGTTATATCAAAACTTGATAAAAAATAAATTTTTTTATTTCTTTCTTAATTTTAACTTTTTACTTTAAACAAATAATGGACCTAAATATTATAAATCTTTTGTTAATCTTCAAAAAAAGAAGAAAAAGAAGAAATTACACTAATTTAATTTAATAATAAGAATAATAAGAATTGCTATATATGTATATTTATTTATTTATACTGGAACATTTTTTTAAGTTGTTGCTTAAAAGTCTCATTCAAATTTTAAAATTTGCAAATATTTTAGTTGCTTATTTTTTTTATTGTAATGAAATTTCTTGAGCGCCTTATTATGTAAAATTAAAAATGCAAGTTTGGGCTTGATCTGAAATATATAATGTAGAAAAAACAAAAATTATTTAATAGGTATGTGTTCTAATGTGTATTATAATACAGTGTGCCTCTCTCAACTGTGGCCAATGGCTAATTCCTAAACCTTTAATCTTACACTTATAGTTACAGTTACAAAAATATTTTAAACGAGGTAAAGAAATATTTTAAATGCAATTTGGGTCAATAAAAAATTTCATAAAAAGTTACAAATTTTAAATTTTTATACAGTTCCCCCATCCTATGACTTATATTTAGTAAGTTTTCCTATTACACTAACTAGGGAACTGCAAGAAGTGTAAATCACCGATTTTGACGAAAGTTGTATCGTTGGAAAGATCTCATCGGGAGCTGAAAAAACTCAATGGAACCACCCGTCGCCAATGATTCATTTTCGATATATCCGACAATTTATGTCACGTAGCTAGTGCACACATAATGGGGGGCCCCAAAAAATTTTAGTTCCAATTTTAACGAAAGTGGTATCGTTGAAAATAAATCATCATGAGGAAGAAAACTACCCGTCGGAAATGAGCCGTTTTCGAGATATCCGATAATTTATGTCACATAGCTAGTGCATATAGTTCTAGTGCACACTTAATGGGGACTGCAAAAAACTGTTTTCTCGATTTTGATGAAAATAGCGTCGTTGCAAAGATATCATTTTGAGAAGTGAAAAACTCACTGGAACTAATCATCTGAAATAAGCCTTTATAGAGATATCCGACAATTTATGTCACTTAATGCAGTTTCCCAGCAGTATGCATTACAATGTGGCACAAATTGTCAGATATCTCATTTCACACGGGTGATTCCATTGAGTTTTTTAATCCTCACGATGATACATTTTCAACGATACTACTTTCGTTAAAATCGGCACTAAAATTTTTTGGGGTCCCCCATTAAGTATGCACTAGCTATGTGACATAAATTGTCCGAAATCTCGAAAATAAATAATTTGCGACGGGTAATTCCATTGAATTTTTTACTGCTCACGATGAGATCTTTCCAACGATACAACTTTCGTCAAAATCGGTGACTTACACTTCTTGCAGTTCCCTAGTGAGAAGTAAGACAAAAAGTCCCGTTAATATAACCCTAAAATTGATCTAGTTATGCATGACTAACACCACTTACCTGCATTGAAAACAAACGAGTTCGAGAGTGATTTTAGGGATCATGTACCATATGCTTACGGTATTCGGAGAACTAATTTCATAGTTATCTGCGCTTAAAAAATCGTACAAGTGTTACGATTGAATTAACTTTTATTGCAATTCAGATTGTTAATTAATTGATCAAATTAATTGCATTTTAACTTTTTTTTTGTTAGTGAATTTGAGATTTTTTTTATGATTACTTTTAACAAAATATATGTTATTTTTATAAGTTTTTATTGAATCTAAACGATCCTATGCATTTTTATTCAAAACTTGTACCCTAACTTTAAATCACTTTCAAATATCCGAACAAGACTGAATTTTGCATACTAACGTACATACGATGACAATCTAATATTACTATGATTTTCGATGATTTTCATATGTATTTATTTTACAGAATAACACTAAACATTTTGGATAGATTACCGCTAAGAAGTTTAAGAAATGTTTTAGATTAGAAACACAAGACGATGATGCTTGTGCTTTTTAACATTTATGTATTTTCTATTGCTGAAACCAAAGTTTTGAATTAGAAAACAGAAGATGACGATGTTCCTGTTTTTGAATTCAGACCTTTTTCTTCGGGGAGACTTCTATGGCTCCGTGGGGAATTGCACATTTTGACCATTTAAAACACAAAATCTCAATCTTTCCGGGGAGGGGGAGCATTTCATTATGCTGGGGGTAATATCCGCCACCGGCCACTCCCTGAATTCAGCACTTATTTTCATGATTTTTTATTGCTGAAACCGAAAATACCTTAAATTTTAAACATCATGTCAGATTTTTTTTTCGTTAATCCTTAACTGTCTTATTTCAAAAATAACAAAAATCGGTTATTATGAAATAGTGGAGATGGTTGTGATTTTAAACTTTCGATACTGGATTTGTGTGTACTTTTAACACTGAATCTGGAAATGACTTTCATTTTTAGATCTTCACGTCAAACTACTTTTGCGAATCGGAAATGTCAAAGTTAAAATATTGCAAAACTTTAACACTATAAAAAAGATGTATTTTTTATAAAAACGTTTAATAATTTATTCTTTTATTTATTTATTTTGGCTTATACTAGGATACATACAATTAAACAAATGAAGGTCATTTTTAGAATATAATTATTAACATTTAAAAACACATCTATTTTATAATATCTAATCTTCGCTATTTTTTTCTTTTTAAGCTATTGCATAGCTTTTATCGCGGGCTTTGAGCGCTGTGACCGAATCCAAAAATTCCGTAACGCGAGAAATCCTAACACATCCGTAACGAAAAAACCTAACACTCGGCTAACGTCGTTTCCGTTCGGAAAACTTCGGGACGGTATCCTTCGGCAGACATTGACGTGGTATTTTTCAGATATTAGGATATCAAATCTCAAACTTATGTTTCTTATGGTCTAATTTTCATAGCACGGCCAAATTTTGTTTGGTAATTTATTATGAGACAGTCTTTATTTTGGTGGTCTTATTTATTTTGGTGACAGGAGACCCCCCACCGTGAGGGTCAAAAAATTTTAAATGCTTATAACTCGCGATCTAATTTTCGTAGCGCGGCCAAATTTTGTTTGGTAATTTATTATGAGACAGTGTTAATTTTTGGGGACATTAGACCCCCCACGGTGAGGGTCGAAAAATTTAAAATGCTTATAACTCACGATCTAATTTTCGTAGCGCGGCCAAATTTTAATTGGTAATTTAATATGAGACTGTTAATTTTTGGTGACAGGAGCCCCCCACGGTGAGGGTCGAAAAATTTAAAATGCTTATAACTCGCGATCTAATTTTCGTAGCGCGGCCAAATTTTGTTTGGTAATTTATTATGAGACAGTGTTAATTTTTGGTGACAGGAGACCCCCCACGGTGAGGGTAGAAAAACTTAAAATGCTTATAACTCGCGATCTAATTTTCGTAGCGCGGCCAAATTTTGTTTGGTAATTTTTTATGAGTCAGTGTTAATTTTTGGTGACAGGAGACCCCCCACGGTGAAGGTTGAAAAATTTAAAATGCTTATAACTCGCGATCTAATTTTCGTAACGCGGCCAAATTTTGTTTGGTAATTTATGATGAGACAGTGTTAATTTTTGGTGACAGGAGACACCCCACGGTGAGGGTCAAAAAATTAAAAATGCTTATAAATCGCTATCTAATTTTGGTAGCTTGGCAAAATTTTGTTTGGTAATTTTTTATGAGTCATTGTTAATTTTTGGTGACAAGAGACCCCCCCAAGGTGAGGATCGAAAAAATTAAAATGCTCATAACTCGCGATCTAATTTTCGTAGCGCGGCCAAATTTTGTTTGGTAATTTATTATGAGGCATTGTTAATTGTTGGTGACAGAAGACACCCCACGGTGAGGATCGAAAAATTAAAAATGCTTATAACTCGCGATCTAATTTTCGTAGCGCGGCCAAATTTTGTTTGGTAATTTATTATGAGTCAGTGTTGATTTTTGGGGACATTAGACCCCCAACGGTGAAGGTCGAAAAATTTAAAATGCTTATAACTCACGATCTAATTTTCGTAGCGCGGGCAAATTTTGTTTGGTAATAATAAACTCAATATGAAGAAAATAAAACACAAAGAAGCATGAGAACAAAATCACAACATACCTGGTTGATGGAACATGGAAGACTAAGTTTATTCTGATGAATAATACACTATATGTGGTTACAGCAGGTGGCGCCATCTTTTGGCATACAATGCATTTAAAACTAATATTCTTAATACTCCCACTTTAGTTTTAAATTATGCTGAAAACAAAATACAGATTGGCGAAACAAACAAACAAAAAATAATTAATTAATGTTCAAATTTGTAGTCTATAAAAAGTTTCAAAAGAAAAAAAAATCTTTCTGGAACTTAAAATTTTAAGCCTATTGCTTGAGCACACATCTCATGTTTTACACGCTGGACAGTTTTTGTTAGAAAATCTGCTACCATCTCTGCAGTTGGTACATTTTTTACCGTAATTTGTCCACTTTTGACAGTTTCTCGGACAAAATGGTGTTGAATGTCTATATGCTTAGATCTTGCATGATAGACGTTGTTCTTCGATAGATTAATTGCACCATTATTGTCACAATTTATCGGGATCATTTTTAATGCTGTAAACCAAGATCTTCGATAATTTTACTTAGCCAAATAGCTTCTTTAGACGCAGTTGACAGAGCCATGTATTCGGCTTCTGTTGTACTCGTTGCTACTGTTGGCTGCCTTTTGCTGCACCATGATACAGCTCCACCTCCTATGAGGAATACATATCCTGTCGTTGATCTGCGATCCTCAAGATCACCACCATAGTTTGCATCACAATACCCAGTGATTTTATCACATTTGTTTCTGGTGTAAGTTAACTTGGCGTTTGCAGTACCTCTAAGGTAGCGCATAATGCGCTTTACAGCAGTCCAGTGTATCTTATTTGGACTTTGACAGAATTTACACAGTAAATTAACACTATAGCCAATATCAGGTCGAGTTGCCTGAGCTGCATAAAGCAAGCTTCCAACAGCTGCTTGATATGGAATCTTTTTAAAGTCTTCCATATGTTCATTATTTATGAACAAATTTTAATTTATATCTGAACGAGGTGTTGTGACAGGATGGGAATCATGCATATTGTATTTGCGAAGCATATTTTCCACATATTGAGTCTGATTAAGGCTAATGGACCCATTTTTTCTATCACGTTCAATTTTGATGCCTAAAATATAACTTGCCTCTCCTAAATCTTTCATTTCAAATCTTTTCTTCAGTTGTTCTTTAACCCAATTTTTAAGGCTTATAGAATTACTGAATATAAGCAAATCATCAACATAAATAGTTACAATAACTAAATCTTCATTATGATTACCTTTAATATATGCACAACTATCGAAAGAACTTTGCCTTAATCCCATTTCAATTAAACCTTTCTCAAGCATCTGATACCAGAGTCTGCCATTTTGTTTTAAACCATCTAAAGCTTTATTGAGTTTAAGAACCTTCCCGTCCAAATTTCTTTGATAGTATTCATTAAACCCCTCTGGTATTTTCATATAAATTTCCTCATCTAGTGTTCCCTGTACAAAAGCCATAACAGCACCCATTTGATCAATTTCCCAGTCATATATAGCAGCATATGCTAATAAAACTCTTAGTGTAACATATCGAACAACTGGTGAGAATGTTTCATTATAATCTATACCTTCTATTTGTGAAAAACCCTTAGCTACTAATCGAGTTTTATACCTTTCAATCTCGCCCTTAGAATTATGCTTAACTTTAAACACCCATTTACAATTTATAATATTTTTATTTTTGGGTTTATCTACAATTTCCCATGTTTTATTTTTAATGTGACCAGATATGGTTTCAGATATAGAATCTTTCCAATGATTTACATTTACACCATTTAATGCTTTATCAATTGTTTTTGGTTCAAAGCAATAATCTATTTCCATTGCAGCTAAAGCTTTTACAAAACACACACGGTTTAAATTTGGCATTTGCAAATCTGGTATATCTTTCATGTCAAAATCCTCATAACGGCGTGGGAGCCTACTTTCTCTGTATGGACCAGTCAATGCAGGTGGATGTGAATTATTTACTGCATTGTCCATATTTACATTATCATTAACAGGATCATTAATAGTACCGATATTTTCTAAAGAATCATTTTCAGAATCATTATTTATTACTGTTTCTGTTTCATTGCTTGATTCATTATCCTCATTATCGGAAAACCTGATTTTACTCCCACTGAATAAAGAGTCGGTATAAAATTCAGATTGATTACCAGTTTGATGATACATTTGATTTTCTAAAAAATGTACATCTCGTGCATTTATTATTTCATTAGTTACAGGATCTATTAAGCGGTATCCTTTCCTATTCTGACAATACCCAATGAACATCATTTCTTTAGCCTTTACATCCCATTTTGTACGCTTTTGTTTTGGAATGTGAACAAATGCACGACACCCAAACACCCTTAAGTATTCTAAGTTTGGTTTATCCCCACTCCATTTTTCATAAGGAGTCATCCCTGGAACTGCTACTGTAGGAGAAATGTTCTTACAATGATTTGCTGTCTGTACAGCTTCTGCCCAGTACTTTCGATCAAGATGAGCATCAGCTAACATTGATCTTGCCCGTTCTACAAGAGTTCGATTATTCTGTTCTGCAACCCCAATTTGCTCAGGTGTATACGGAACAGATTTTTGATTCTGAATCCCTTTTGATTCTAAATATTTTATCATCTCATCATTTACATATTCCTTTCCATTGTCAGAACGTAATATTTTGATAGGTTTGCCAGTTTGCCTTTCAACATATACTTGAAATGTTTTGAATTTTTCGAAAACTTCAGATTTATGTTTCAAAAAATAAACAAAAGTCATTCGTGACAAATCATCAATGAAAGAAATAAAATAACGGGAGCCACCAATTGATGAAACAGTCATTGGCCCACATAAGTCACTATGTACAATACCCAATATTTCCTTAGCACGTTTAGCTTTACCCTTAGGAAATGGCTGCCTATGCATTTTGCCCTTAATACATGATGTACAATCTGACAAATTTCCATTAAATGTGAAACCTTCAACCATATCCTTTAATCTCGTCATTCCTCCCTCACTTAGGTGACCTACCCTTTTATGCAATAAATCATTTGAAATATTTTGAGGAGTAATTAATGCCCATTCATTACATATATCAAGTGCATATAAATTGTCACTTATACCCGTTCCACTAGCAACTAAACGTTTGTTTTTGTACACAAAGCATCTTTCTCCTGTAAATGTACTAACCATTCCAAAAGTCTTATTCAAATACTTAATGGAAAAAAAATTCGCTGTTAACTTTGGTACATGTAAAACATTACTAAAAGTTACTTGCACTTTTTCTCCATTTCTAGACAAAAGGAATGTTACATTGCCTTCACCCTCAACCTCTATCACTGAACTCCCTGTTTTAATTTGTTTAACATTAGGTTTTGTGTAGTTATCAATTAATTCTTTATGTGGAGTCATGCGATAAGAAGCACAAGAATCCATAAACCAAATATTAGGATCTGGATTAGAATTAGCAACATATACATGTGCCACATAAGCTTCCTCCTTTTTAGGTTGTTTTGGTTTAGAAACATTTCTTTTACTGAACTTATTTTCATTATTCCTAACATTTGAATGAGGAGATTTTTGACACTCTGAACTTTTATGCCCATAAAAATTACATTTAAAACACCTTCCCTTAAAAGGTCTTTTAGTTTTAAACTTTTCATTGACAAATGCATTTTCCATACTATCATTTGATTGGGGTTTTACATCTTCAGCTAATAAACGATTTCTAACATTATCAACAGTAATTTCCTTACCACAATTCTTTAACGCCATTATAAGGGGTTCAAACCGATCAGGTAAATTTGCTAAAATTATCCTTGCAATTAATTCCTCATCAGGTTTAACACCTGTAGTTTTTAACTGCTGATATGCTGAAATTGCCCTGTGCAAATAATCAGTCATATCTTTACAATCTGTATAACGAGTGTTAACTAATTCCTTTATAATTGAAACTTTTCTTGTTATACCTTTATCCTCATAGGTTTCAGCTAATACTTTCCAAGCTTCTTTCCCACTTGTTAAATCCCTTAAGTCATTGAAAATTGTTTCACTAACCCCCTCAACAATATATGACAAGGCTTTGGTATCTTTTGCTTGGTCTTCCTTACTACCATCAACAAATTCCCACAAATCCTTTTTAATAAGGTGCATTTTCATGGCAAATTTCCAATCCATATAATTAGCCCTACCAATTAACTGTTTATGATTAAATGAACCTTCTCCTCCAGGCATGTTTTATTCTTATTTTAACCCTAACCAAGTAAACTAAACAAAAATAATTTTGAGAACAATTCTAATAAATTATCTATTAAAATTAATTTATCCTCAATAATTATATAATCATTTACTTAAATAAAATATACAAGATTAAAAGTTAAAATAATCTCAATTTAAGACACATTAGAGTCACTTACTAGCTAAGCCTAACAAACCATGTGGAACAGAACATAATTTTTAATTCTAAAATTTTGAATAGAATTAAATTAAACTATATATCTTAACTAATTTAGAATTCATTTTTTATTTCCTGGACCTGGGCCCATAACCTAATAAACTCAGTATGAAAAAAATAAAACACAAAGAAGCATGAGAACAAAATCACAACATACCTGGTTGATGGAACATGGAAGACTAAGTTTATTCTGATGAATAATACACTATATGTGGTTACAGCAGGTGGCGCCATCTTTTGGCATACAATGCATTTAAAACTAATATTCTTAATAGGTAATTTAATATGAGACTGTTAATTTTTGGTGACATTAGACCCCCCACGGTGAGGGTCGAAAAATTTAAAATGCTTATAACTCGCGATCTAATTTTCGTAGCGCGGCCAAATTTTGTTTGGTAATTTATTATGAGACAGTGTTAATTTTTCGTGACAGGAGACCCCCCACGGTGAGGGTCGAAAAATTTTAAATGCTTATAACTCACGATCTAATTTTCGTAGCGCGGCCAAATTTTGTTTGATAATTTATTATGAGATATTGTTAATTTTTGGTGACAGGAGACCCCCACCGTGAGGGTCGAAAAATTTAAAATGCTTATAACTCGCGATCTAATTTTCGTAGCGCGACCAAATTTTGTTTGGTAATTTATTAAGCTATTACATAGATATTATCGCGGGCTTTGAGCGCGGCGACCGTATCTAGGATTTCCGTAACGAGAAAAAATCCTAACATTCCGGCTAACGACGTTTCAGTTTGGCAGACTTCGGCACGGTATCCTTCGATAGACTTCAGCAGACATTGACGCGGTATTTTTGCATAAGTTGATAAAAAATGCTATGCAATAGCTTTACCGCGGCAGTCCCCGAGTGCCACACATGTTTTTTTTTCTAACTGTAAAATAATTGATTTGAAAAAAATCTTTACGTGGTGGTAAAAAATGAAGATCAATTTCAGATTTAGTCATATTCAATTATCAAAATCTGAGAAACATTACGTAATCCAACTTTCGCAGGCTAGTGATAATAACATTAATAAATATTTATTATTTTGTATGCAGTTAATTTTCGTAATTTTATTTGGCAGAAATTATGTTTTTATTCGTTATATGTATATTAAAATTTGTATCTTTTGCATTCATATGCCTGAATGATTAAAGATTTCAAATTTACTTTGCAATGTTAATTTTATTCTCAACAAATTTTTAAAGATATCTGACGAAATTGTATTTCTACTACATTTGGACCTCTAATATGCAGCAAAAAATGTGCACATACTTTAAACAGCTATTACTCGGTGAATTTTAATCGTAGAACAACGGAACTTTTTTTTTATCTTATTTGTCAGTGTAACAGGAATATTTTACTAAATATAACATATAGAACCGTAGGACCATAAAAATTTAAATTTCATTATTTTTTAATAAACGTTTTTATTGACTCAAATCGTTTTAAAATATTTCCTTAACTCATTTGAAACATTTTTGTAATTGGAACTTCATGTTTATGACTAACGGTTTAGGAATTAGCCATTGGCCACCGTTGAGAATGGACCCACTGTATAATCATTTAATTATTTTACTTTATTTCTTTTAGCAGAAAAAAAAATTGTTTTTATTTTATTTTATTTTATGATTTGTCGTGTGACATGAGGTATTCAGCAGTAAGTAAACAAAATTTGAAATGCCTGACTTTTAATTTTTTGCCGATGGACTCTGTGATGGACAAACAGACAAAGGACAGAGACGAATAGTGTTTCATCAGATGCACAAAACACTGAAAATGTACAGATATGAAAAAATAAAGTTTTTTTTTTAATGTTTCGATTCATTTTAATTTATATAAAAATGTAAATAAGATTCATTTTAATTAATCGCTAAATAAATTAATTTAATCAAGAATTAATCCCAGTCTGTTTACTTTTAATAAATTAATTAATGTGTACAATTTTGTATTAGGATTAGGTGAATATTATTATTCATTTTAGATACAAATATTTTTACAATCTCGCTATCAATTAATTAAATCTTCTCTCTACTAATTGTTTATGTGAAAAATATTTTATAATTTAATTTTGAATAAAAATTCATAATTAATGGAGCCTTCGAAACAACACAAAGAAATTATATTTTTTGTCTATTACTGTTTTTTTTTTCTTTTTTAAGGCTGAACTCTTACTTTCTGAATTCCACTTCGTAATGTAAAGTCTATAGACGTTTGATACATTCTTATATTATAATATCTCCTTAGGAAATAAATATTTTTAACTTCTTCATTCGGTGTTTTTTTCGTAACGGATGTCACTTTTTTTCTTAGTTTTCAAAATATTTCTAAAATTTATGCTTAATTATATATGAAGTGTTAAAATTTTACTTCCAGTTCGTCATTTCTAAAAACATAAAATTTTGAATTGAGCATAGGGGGAACTGGGGGCTACAGCTTATTGATACAGCTATTGATACAGCTATTGATATAGCTGTTTTCAAAAAAAAATTTTGGTGTCTAGAAAGCAGAAATTTCAAGTTATTTTTCTATGTGATGACAGCAAAACCTCTGTAGTGTGTTATAAAAATGTGCAATCGTTGTTTTATGTATTATTTTTGCATGTAATTTTTAAAAAAATCAAAAAAAGTAATTTGTATCAATGTGCCCCATCCCCGGGGCAGATTGATACACTTTGACACGTCTGAAAAAAATGGAGACAAAATAACGCCAACGCATATTTTTTATAGTTAGCAAACCATTTTATATATATTTATAGATATTAAAATCGCACACAATTTATTTGTAAGCGTTATTAAAGCAATCAAAATGAAATGTATAATGACCTGACGTTCTGGCTGTTCCTTGTCTGTTTGTTCCTGTGGTAACTTTGTCATATCTGGCACTTTAACACCAGAATTAGCTTCTTTCTTAGGAAAGGTGAAAGAATAACCAGGTAGTCTGTTTATAAATCGGTTTAGAAACAAAAATAAAGGATAATTATATTAAAAATTATGTTTATAATATAATTATCCTGAACTGTTCTGCAGCTTGTTTCTCTTACTTAACATTTCTCATGTCAATAATACTTTTTTCTGGAGAATCGATATAAATTTGAGATTTGCCAGGCTGCCGTCTATTTATTTTGTTAATTATACTAGCACTAGATATTGTGTAAGTTTTTATGTCTTCTGTTTACAAAAATACATAAAATGTTCTAATATAAAGAATTTAGAGCTATTTCACTTCAATAAAAACTAATAGTAGAAATTTTTGACGAAAAATGGTTGAATTAAGAAGTGTATGGTATAAAAAAATAAAAGATAATGAAAAAATGAGCTAGAAAAGGATTTAGGTTGCATCAATGTGCCCCGACAAAGACTGTATCAATGTGCCCCATACAACAATTTTGAAAAAAATGAGTCGCAAATCCAACACCTCATAATTTATCTAACAATAAAGAATGAAGAACTGATAAAGAGTAGCTTTACTTGCCAGGGAGGGTATTCTTTTCGGTTGAAAATACTGGAACAGTTGTATAATACCATTTCAATTGTACAATTCAAATTTATTTTTGACATACAAAAACAATTAATCACCCATCCCATTTCATCAAACTATTGAATCATTCCAAAACTTTCTGCATGTAGTTAATTTCATTAGTATCACCTTTTGGAGCTCTTGTGAAACTTCCTGTAATGACCCTGTGTGCTGTACAGGGGTTGTATCAATGTGCCCCAAGTATCAATGTGCCCCAGTTCCCCCTACATTTTAAGAAATATTTTTAAAACAAAGAAACAGAGTGAGATCCTTTTAAGAATATCGAATGAAGAAATTAAAAATAATAGTTTGCTAGGAGATATTTAAATATGAGGACCTCTAAAATCGAGGGATACAAGTGACAACAATTCGTTTCGTAGAAAATTGAGGTCAAAGATAATTGACTTTAAATTTGATTATGAATAATAATTCACTGAATTGAAATAATAAACTGCCGCTTGTTTCATTGGGGTGTCAGAACTCTTATTTCAATAAATGAGAAAAAAATTAAAGTACGATTTTCTTTAAATGTATAATGAATGAATTTTGATTAATTTTCGGCAAATGTGGTTGAGCTTTAGAACACAGCAGAAAAGTCATTTTTTTAAAATTTATTGATCAAAAATCTTTTACGTTTTGCAGGCAAACCTCGTTTAATTAAAGGCAAAGTCCGTTGATCTAGGAACAAGATCCCTTTTTTATGGACATTGCAAAGAATCTACGGCAATAAAATTACTGCAGATTTTTTTTTTTTTACTATGGACAGAGATTAAAAAAAAAAAAAAAATTACTAACTATGCAGATAAGGTGCACAAATCTATCCAGCACATTTCAAAATAACACCTTTTTTCAAAACGCAATCAAACGGAAGTATATATTTCAGAAAAGAGGAAAACAGTCACCGATCATGAAAAAGTAGAAAACCGTTTCGACATCAAAATGGAGTGAATAAATCATAAAAAGGGAAAATGTTAAAAATCTGCGAAATCAGTAGAATTTTTACTATTATATTAAAACTTTTCTCAACTTTTATATAAAAATTGATTGATTTAAAACAATGATTGCGTTCAAGAAGGCATGAATGTCAAATGAATAATGATTAAAAAGGATAATTTTACAACTTTTTTACATCGTAGAATATAGACGGGCTCGTAAGATAATAAATAACATAAAATTAAATTAGATTTTTATAGTCATTTTATGAAATATTTCGGCAGATGGTATTACCTCAAATTAAACTTTGTTTTCACAAAATTCTTCCATTTGATCAAAATTCCAAAACTCCGTTAATGAGTGTTTTAGAAGTACAGTAAAACCCCGATGATTCGGATTAATTGGGACCACGCCCTATCCGGATTATCGAAAATTCGGATTATCCGGAGAATTAGAAAAAAAAATGATATAAGATAAAACATACTTACATAAAATCCCCTTTATGTTAAACTTATTTAATATTTACAGACAGTAAAAATGTTTACTTTCTTTGATTCCTCAGAAAAAATTTCAAAAAAGGTTTTTTTTTTTATTCAGAATACGGTATCTAAAATAAGTTAATATTATGGAAATCAACCAATCGCTTCTCAAACTCGAAAAAAAAGTGACCAAACTGATCCGGATTATCGGGGTTCTACTGTACGTATAATTGTTTCTTAGTTCTAAAGCGGAAAAAAAAGATTTGCAAAACTTAAGACTGAATAAAATTACAGTGTTGAAACACTAAATAGCAACATTAAAGAGTTTCTAATAAATTGTTTCTTGAATATCGACAAGATAAAAATAAAACGAAACCTTTCGAAATACAACAGTAAAATTCGAGTTTTCTTTTTAAATGCGCTGCGTGCTTACAGCGAACTACATTTTCAGAATTCATTAAACTTTATTCTTCTCTAATTTATTCTTCATTAGTTTTGTTTAGAAAACAATTTCTCTCTTTAATGAGGAACATATTTTATCTAAACAATTACGTAATGAACATGGAAAGACAACATTTAGAAACATACTCATCACAAGAAGACGAAAATAGCAACTTTTAAAATCATACAAACGTTTTAATAGTTTTTTAACGAGTTAGGTATTTTTACTTTCTTCTATCATACTAGAAGAAAGTATTACATTCGAGAAAATTTTGGAATTCCGGTTTTCGACAGATTTGAAACTTTTAAGGACCAGAGACCCCGAAAAACATGTTTATACAAAATAAAAGTCTGTGAGTTTGTGAGTCTGTCTGTATGTTTTTGAGACAAAATTTTGTGGGCGCTCTATCTCGAAAACTAAGGCACGGAATTTCACAATACTTAAGATTCTGCTAGAACTTAATATAAACTATATCTGATTAGTTTTCGGTGTATATCTCTCTACAAGTAGTACTGCTATGCTACATTATCCTCAATTTCCACAATAGACATATGATAAGAACTATGGCATGGATTATCATAAAACATTTAGATTTCGTTAGTACTTGGTATAACATGCTGCTAATTACGTTTTGGTGCAAATCGCTGGACAGATGACGATGCCATGTTGCATTATTCGTGATTATTTCAAAAGATCTATCTCAAGATGTAATGCATGAAATTTTCTAAACTTTCAGATTTAGTTTGTCCCTGATAGAGATTAGTGTTGTTTAGTTTTTAATGTAAATAGCCTATTGATGGCGTTGCGATGTTGCCTTTTTCAAAATTCTGCAATAAATGTATCTCAAAAACTAATGCATGTATTTCGATCAACTTCAGATTCAGCTATTATCTGATCAAAAATTGATCTTGATTAATTTTTGTTGTATATAAGCCAACATGTTACACTGTTATGCAGATTTTTATTAAAGGTTTTGCAATAGCTCTATCTCAAAAACTAATGCACGGGTTTTCTTCAAACTTCAGATTCAGTAATAAAATGACGTAAGTTGTTGCTGACTAGATTTTGGTTTAAAACATCTAAGCGGTAGTTGTACTACGCTGCATTTTTCAGGAAGTTTTAACATGCGTAATATTACGAAAGTTTTAGGATTGCCTAGTTTTATCTGACCGCCGCAGAATTTGCTTGGCGCGTCATTTCGCGTATCCAAATCATCTACTTATGCGCCTTTTACTGAGAGTGTAGCATAGTTGAAACGAGGTAGAAAAGAAACACAATATTTATATTTTGATACCAGATAAATTTAAGAGTAAAATTAATTAATTAAAGACTTCGAAAATTGGACAGAAATGATGTTTGGATTTGTTGCATCATATAAAGCTAGAGCCACATTCACTTTTAAATTTCATATTATACTTTTTTATTAATTACATCCAGTTATTATTACCATTCTTATCAAAGTTTTTAATTTTAATTCTGTTTAGGGTATTTTTATACAGTAGCTCATTAACCCCATTTTTAAGTTTATATTTTAACTTTTTTTAATTTAACTTCACTTAATAGGTGTCAGTTCCTGCTATTGCTACCATTCAGATCTATAGATTGCTCTCCTGTGTTCTGCACCAGTTACTAACAGGGAATGTGTGGTTTATCCACAGGAGCCCCCGGCAAAAACCATATTCGAAGTTGAAGTCGGAATTTTTTATTGTTTTTAATCTTTTTTATTGATGCCAGAGAAAGCCCTCAAAGTGCCAGCTCATACCTTTCTGATTCATCAGCTCGCTCCGCCTTTGACTCCACCCCTATTGGCACACGCCAATATAAGGAGTGACTTTTCGGGCTGCTGTCTATGACTTCATCGAAAGTCATTGGGACACTGGGTTTTCTTGGTGCCAAGTTTGGACTTCCCAAGTTTCAATCCAGTTTTTCAAACGTATCTCTATGTTTTTGGTCATCTTTCGGTGGAGGTTAAACAGGGGTTGCGACCCACTGTAAGTGCTCCTCAAGATTCTGCGTTGACTTGACTCATTTATCCACAGGACGTCGTAGTATGCACTTGCACATGTCTCAGCGTCGTAATCGGTAGTGGCGAGGGGACCTTTTCAGGGCCACCGGAAGATATATTCCGATTGGAGGCTGGGAGTACGCGGATATGACGTTCGGATTTTTTGCAATTAATTAAGCAAGAGCCATAAGAGCTTTATTTAAAAGCATTGGCATTTCTAGAGATAGCTTTTTAGAGATTTTTCCCTTTGATAGAAATCTGTGCAAGGGTATTTCGCACATCAAAAATAAAAAATAACTTTTAAATATAATAATTATTCTGTATAAATTGTGGAAAGTATTGCAAACTGAATTGGTAAAAAGTAAGTGGTAAGTTTTTCATTATGTTAAAATGTAAAATATTCACCTTTTTTGCCTCTCCCTCGTGCATGACAGTTCAACTTTTTTGTTGATATATGTTATTTCATTGATCCATTTGTTGTTTTATAAGACTAGAAAGATCTTTGAAATTTTTGATAAATTTAATATTTTTTTAAATCTATAAAATTATGTGAAATTATTTTCATCAATGAAAGATCATCTATATTCTCTATTTGTAACTACTCATGTATCGGTTACTATAACATGCCTGTTATTGTTTCCTGTCTTTTTATAACAGATATTTGCACCTCAAAAATAAATCAAGAAGTATTTTGTGTCCCAGAACAACATAACACTAGCGCTGATTGCTATTATATGTAATATATATAGGCGATATTTATTGTTTTTTTTTTTTTCAATTAAAAACATTTTAAGATATCTTCTCAAAATGTTTATTATGTATAAATCAAAATTTACTATATATATATACATTTTTTTTTTTTTTTTTTTTTTTTTTTTTGGCGTGGAATTTTAAATCTATAGGACCTTTATATATTCTACCACAAAAATTATATTTATTATAATTTATTTAGAAAATGAAAGTTGCATAATAAGGGCGTTACATTCGAAAATGTTATGTGTGTATTACAAAATAAATTAATTAAAAAATAATAATAAATAACTTCATCAATTGACTATAACGGAAATCTTTATCTGTATGTCTGTAAAAATTAAATTTCTACAGACAAAAGTGCATAAAATCCCTACTTGTTATTAAAGACGATATGAAAAGGAAATTTTCATTACAATAATTAGTACATACACATTTGAAAAAAAAATATAAAAAATTATATCTATATTTTTCTATATTTATAACTAAGTATCTATATTTATATTAGCTATTTTTCATCTCTTTTATGAACGATATGAATATTCGAAAAATGTTATATTTGAATTATATTACAAAATTAAATTTTATTTGCAATCATTATACTATATAAAGAAATAATACATAATATAGAAATAAAGAAATCATGTTTAATATTCTATCCATTTATATGCATAATTAAATTGTGAAAGGAAATTAGATATACAATAAAAAGAAAGTTTCAAACAATTTATCCCAAAGAATGAAATTATACTACGTACATCCTATTATATTAACATAATAGGAAGAATTTAAAAAAGGCCAGTTGAGATAAACTGATTACAAATAATTCAGTACAGCGGAATCTGGTAAAAATTAGTACAAAATTATTTTATAATTTACAGATATTTGTTAACTTCCTTTCAACGTTAAAAGAAAAAAAACTCAAGAACTGTATTAAAATTGTGTTACAAATGGCAGTTGCTTTAGTAATAAGAATTCGTATATTTTAATAAATGGTTTTATATATATATGACAATAAAACAATTCACTATCGTCATGAAAACATGCACGTCTACAAAATTAAGATGAAAATAATCATAATTTATATAAAGGAATTTCACTTTAGAAAGATAATTTTGCAATGGAACATTTTTAATTAAATTTCCTTTGCTGCATAGTTGATAGCAATTGTATGAACAAAAGAAGATTTTTATATACTTCATTCCATAATATATAACTCGAAAATGTATTTTACATTTTCTCCTGTTATTTATTAAATGGAAATTTTGAAGAAAGTTAGATAATGGAGAAAGAAATGAATTAAAAATAATCTACTCATACGTTATAAAATAAAATACAAATAATTAATTGAATTGTGTAATTTATTTTATCTCAATAACATGAAATTTGTTTGCTTCAAAATATTATGGATTTAGATGAAATCAGCGAAATGATGGGAATAGACATTTAAAAGCTTAAAATTTCAAATGTCTGTTCGCGAATTCGTCTGTGTGTCTGGTGTCTGTGTTTGTGTCTGTTTGCGAAACAAGTTTCGTGGATGCTCTAATTCAAGAACTAATGCACAGAATTCAATGAAATTTTCAGATTAAGGCCTTCACACAAAATGATGTTATTTGTTCTGAATTCAGATAGCGCTGCTGTGCTGCATTTCCCCATGCTTTACTCGAGATGTGTATTTGAAGAAAAAATGCATGTAATTGCAATTGACTTCACATTCTATGGGTCCTTGAGTTATTAGCCCCACCAGTGGCCGAGAGGTTCTGACCTCTCAACTGGTAGACGGCAGGTGCTGGGTTTAATCCCAATCGCGGCTGTCGGCGTAACCGTTCGGAGTTTTCGTGGTTTTCTCCGAACCTTGCGTAAATACGGGTTAGGCTCCCTTAGAAAGACCTCCACAAAGGGTAATCCTTCCATGTGCCTATATCCCTAGCGGCCAACGAAACTAAACCAAGCCAAACTTTGAGTTAATAGCATAAGCCGAAAATTAATACCGCTAGTGGTCGACTCGTAGGATTAGCATTGTATGTCCCTGCACCCAGTTTTCCATGTTTTTCCTACTTTTGATTGTACGGCAAACACAATGCTAATCCTACGAGTCAATCATTAGTGGTATCAATTTTTCGCTGATGCACTACTTCGCTTATGGCAGACATGGATCTTAAGACTCCTCTATTAGTACTCTTCCATAAAATAAAGGATTTTTCTCGTGCTCGATGACTTAGGACTTTGTGCGGTCGGCTCTTGGACTATAAATATGTCTGATTATTTTTTGTTATAACTCTCTCAAACGAAAAGCCGGTACACTGTTATGAGTGAAGGTGACAAACCGGTGCCATTTTGGACACGGAGGTGAAAAGGCCCTAGGGTCCATTGGAACCCGGGGTATTTGGAACCCTAGGGTGCCATAGGGGCTTGGATATGTGGTTGCAGTGCCAACAGGTCTCTTACTGGGTGATTGGAGCTAAATAAGGTGCCATACACTTCGTATTGGCAGCAATGTGGCACCTCATCGGGTGACTGGAACCATGCGCATGCGCTGTGACGTGTGTCTTTCTGTTTTTTGTGACGGCAAGTAAAATCCATGGCTATGAGTGAATGAAGGTGAGCTCGATGGCCGAGTGATTAGAACGCTGAGCTTGTAATCAGACGTTGTGAGTTCGAATCCTTCGACGGCCAAAAGTCGGTTTGTATATTTTTTAATTTTTTATTATTGGACACTCTGGATTAAGGATGCCATCTTTTCACCCTAATTAAAGGTGTTATTCTGGCTCATTTAGGGGTGTCACCAGTGAGACAAGCCTTTCACCCCTAAAAGGTGCAATGTGTCACCATTAGTTTTAACAGTGTATGTTATATCATAGTTTTTTCCGATTCTCGCGATATGTATCAAGGACAAATCCATAGGATTTCACGCAACTATTATTATTAGATTTGGGCTATTCCGCACAACAGATCTGTTGCTGTGGCTTGTTTTTCAAGATTTCTACTACAGCTACATCTCACGATCGAATTGATTGTCATTTATTTTTACTTGTTGGCTATTTAATCTATTCTGAAGACATTTTGCATTTGCCACAATATACTAGTTCTTATCATGTGATGTCGTAATTATTTAATATGAAGCACATATAGTTTTCGTTCAGTCCACCTGTCTGTCTGTCCATTCGAGTATAATTGAATCAAAACAACTCAATTGAATCGTTTGACATTTAAAGTACATTTTTATTACATAATTTTGTCAGGTCATTTTAAATTTATGAAAATCAGATGTATAGTTTAATTACAAGGACAATCAAATGTATTTCGTTACATTACAGCCAACGAAAAAAAAGTTTTAAGTGCATTTTAATCATTTTACACACTTTCGAACATAATAAAATTGATATTCATTTATGAAGTATGTAATAAAATATAGATTATGTACAATCTGTGGTGCAAAGAACATTTTTTATTAATTCACAAAATTATTATACCTCAATTTAATTTAAATGCTTTAAGTGATAAATTAAAATAACATAAAAAGATTATAGCTTGACATGTTTCATTGCTCTTACGGCAACATTTTCAAAAGCGAATAAAATGATAAAAAGGAATTTCCCAAAATAAACAGAAAAAAAACCCAAATCACGTGAACATGAGCATATAAAAATAAACTCGAAATAAAAATGAATAAAAATAATTGTGAGCGTGACATATTACAAATTATTGTCTTAAAAACCTTTGAAGCATTTCTTTCCATATTTTAGGTAGTTCCATGGAGGCAAATTCATTGCAAATATTGTCTTTACGTATGAAGATTTCTATTGATTCTCTTATGATTGACGGAAAATATGATCTAGAAGGGTATATTATTCTGCTATTTTTAAAATCTATTTGTAATGGTTCTTTGCTGTATAATCTTGAGAGAGCTGTAGTTTTCCTATTGTATTTGATGTCTGCTATATGTTCTTTAATTCTAGTTTTGAGTTTTCTACTTGTTTCACCAATGTAATATTGTTTTGTTCCATCTCGTTTTGTGAATGGTATTTCATATACGCCAGATATTTGATGTGGTTCTATTGGGTCAATTTTCCTACATATTGAGTTTTTTAATTTAGCAGACGGTTTTGCAACTGTGGATATATTGTATTTATTGAGTTTATATTTTAAACGTTCGAAAAATCCAGGAAAATATTGTAGAGAGAATATATTCGAATTTTGTAGTTTGAAGTTACCATCTTACTCTTTTTACCATCCATGCTTTTAATTAACTTGTCTATTGTACTTTTACTATACATCTTTTACATCATTCTGTTTGTTTATGTAACAAACATAATGATGGACCACCCTATATCAGGTCTCCTATATCAGGTCTTCTTGCTGAATTTATATTGCGGCCTCTGGAAAGTGAAATATATAATAAACTGGATTATACCCCCCATACATGGGTCAGATATGTAGATGACATTTTTATCATATGGCAACATGCAGATACCTTAATCAATAGTTTCTTAACACAGATTAATAGCATTGACTCTAAAATTAAGTTTACATTGGAAATAGAAAAGAATGGTACAATACCTTATTTAGATGTATTACTAATCAAGACGCCACAAGGAATCGAACGTACAGTTTACAGAAAACCGATTGCCAACCACATCATTATACCTCACAACGCTCAAGCACCGTTTTCATACAAAATATCTGCATTTAGACATGCCCTCAAAAGAGCCTTCACAATCTGTACTCCGGGACAATTAGACAAAGAATTAAATATAATATTTGACATCGCAAAGAGAAATGGTTATAGTAAAAGTACAATAGACAAGTTAATTAAAAGCATGGATGGTAAAAAGAGTAGTAACTTCAAACTACAAAATTCGAATATATTCTCTCTACAATATTTTCCTGGATTTTTCGAACGTTTAAAATATAAATTCAATAAATACAATATATCCATAGTTGCAAAACCGTCTGCTAAATTAAAAAAAACTCAATATGTAGGAAAATTGACCCAATAGAACCACATCAAATATCTGGCGTATATGAAATACCATTCACAAAACAAGATGGAACAAAACAATATTACATTGGTGAAACAAGTAGAAAACTCAAAACTAGAATTAAAGAACATATAGCAGACATCAAATACAATAGGAAAACTACAGCTCTCTCAAGATTATACAGCAAAGAACCATTACAAATAGATTTTAAAAATAGCAGAATAATATACCCTTCTAGATCATATTTTCCGTCAATCATAAGAGAATCAATAAAAATCTTCATACGTAAAGACAATATTTGCAATGAATTTGCCTCCATGGAACTACCTAAAATATGGAAAGAAATGCTTCAAAGGTTTTTAAGACAATAATTTGTAATATGTCACGCTCACAATTATTTTTATTTATTTTATTTCCAGTTTATTTTTATATGCTCATGTTCACGTGATTTGTGTTTTTTCTGTTTATTTCGGGAAATTCCTTTTTATCATTTTATTTGCTTTTGAAAATGTTGCCGTAAGAGAAATGAAACATGTCAAGCTATAATCTTTTTATGTTATTTTAATTTATCACTTAAAGCATTTAAATTAAATTGATATTTTAAAGTGATGTTTATATTATATATTATTATACCTCACAAAAATATTCCATTTTATAATGTTATAGGGATAACACTGTTTAGGCGCGTTTTAATCACATTAACTGTTTTACATTTTATGAAATTTAAATAAGTTGATGAAATTAAGTACCAGTTACTTCCTGTATTATTGAAAACAGATAGTATTTACACAGACACATAAAAGATTTCGACTACTATACTGTATCCGAACTTCTATATAGTATTACATTAAGATCCGGATATTTTTTTTAACTTTGGTATGCTACCAACATAACTCATTTGTTATGCTTGACTTGCAATTTGCGACTTATTATTTTTATCAAGTGCAATTCAAGGAAAGTATCAAAACAATGGTTGAGCGCGCTTATAGAAATATTTATAATTGTCCATCAACACGTCCATACAGATTTGTTATTCTTAATAACTGATCCTATATTAAAGTAATGATTGGTTTTCTAACAATTACAAATCTTATGGAGCAATTAAAAATAAGAATATCTCTTGTAATATTTTCTTTAAAAAACCTATTTTTTTACAAAAAAAATTCCATATTTTACGTCAAACTACGCTGTATGCATGTTTCAAAAACTTTCAAACAGGCATAATTTATGGATCTTTTAAAATTAACTCTTTCAACGCTGTTAAAACTATCAATAGTATGTGCATTTTTATCGAGTATTATTGTATCTTAACAATGTATAAAGTTAAAAGTTTATTAAATTCATTAGAATTTTTAAATCAAGAGATTTTAAGAACTTCATCTTTTATATAAACATTTTAATAAAAAAATTTAATAAAATTTTATGTTATTTAAAAAAGGATTTACAAAAAAAAAAAAAAATTGACATGTTTCGGATTTGTCTAACAAGACCCATAATCATAATAAGAAAAAATTAATTATTTTAAAATAAAAAAATTACTATGATTATGGATTTTAAAATAAAAAAATTACTATGATTCGGATTTGACAAATCCGAAACATGACAATGTTATTTCTTTTTAATTTTTTAACACCTCTCTCCAGTTATATAATTTTTTATTAAAATGCTTAACAATGTACAAGTACATATGGAAATACAATGAAACCTCCGAATAAGTGACACATATGGGACCAGAATTTTTGTCCCTAAAATAGAGGTGTCCCTTATTCGGAGTTTTTATTACAGTGAAACTTCCAAATAAGGGATAGCTATGGGACCGGAACTTTTGTTTCTTAAATAGAGGTTCCCCTATTCGGAATGTCTCTTATTTGAAGGTTTCACTGTAATAGTATATGGATATGTCTTTTTTTTACTTCATTTACCTTTTGGTATTTCGTAATAACAAAAATAATAAAATTTAGCTTAATTCTCTTTGCACCGTCGACGATTTCTTTTTTTTTCATGCATATATTTCAATCTAAAATTTAGTATAGGTTACTTTTCTGAACGAGATATGTGTCATAATACGCAAAAAACATTAGAAAGTTGTAAAATTTATTAAACCCGCTTGTTATGCGACATTTTTCAAACGTCTCTAAAAGATTTGCCTTAAAGTATTGTCTAACATCTAGTCATGGTAAAATGAATTTTTATCGACGTAAAAAGATGTATATACAAAATTAAAAGAAAGAATGTTATTAACATTAGAAAAAAAACGCTTTAAAGCTACACATGTCATTTAATTAAAAAAAATCTTTTCTCGAAATAACTTTAAATCACCTTATTTTGTAATATTCAGAAATATTTCGTAATATTTATTTAATGGAAAATTCCTCATGATTCGCTTTTAGACGCCTTCATAATTATGTAAATTTGAAGCACTTATAGTTGTCGTTCAGTCTGTTCGACTGTCCATCTGTCCGTCTGTCCTTATATAAAAGAGCAAAAATTATCGAATCAATAACAAACTTCAACTTAAAAAGAGATTTTTTTTAAGAACGTTTTTCCTTTAGCTTTTTGAAATGCCTTCGTAATTATGAAATACGTAACACCTGTGGTTGTTGTTCAATTCGTCCTTCAGTTCGTCTATCCGCTTACAACAACAAAAAAACTACCCAACCCAATCGCTTGAAATTTAGAATATATTAATGTTGCATAATTTTGCTGAGGCATTTCAAATTTCATGAAAATCTTACGAATAGTTTTATCATAGGGACAATCAAAAGTATTATGTTGCATGACGGCCAATGGGAAAAAATAGTTTTGAGCTCATTTTACTGAGATTACACTCTTTCGAACATGAGAAAATACATATGCACCAATGAAGTATATATTAAAATATGCATTCTGTACAAGCTGTGTTGCAAAGAATATTTATTCTTATTTTAGTGTGCCACACAAACGTATTCCAATACATAATGATATAAGGTATAAATATTGAAGGTAGCGTATTTAAACCATTTCACATTTTATGACATTTAAATACGTTGCTGATGTTTACTACAAGTTACTTCCTGTAAATATAAAGCAGATAGTATTTACAGGGACACACAAAACATTTCGGCTACTATACTGCTAACTATTACACAAGATCTGAATATTTTTAAAGTTTCGTAATAGTACGAACACACCTCATTTGCTATGCTTATGTTCAATTTCCGACTCTTTTAATTTTATATTACACAATTGCACTGAAAATTAGGTAATGCAAAACAAAAACTTATCATTTAATCTAGCCAGAAATATTACACCACATGTTTTATAATATCAACTTATGTATGCATAAATAAAAAATGCTCAGCTGAAATAAAGGGATTGCATATGAATGCATTGTCGTGGACTTTGGGATAAATTATACCATAATTCCTTTTCAGCAGTCAGAATATTCATTAACTTCCTGCTTTTTATTGAACGATAAAATGACATTATGAATATGAAATTGTATTATCTTAATCAAAATATGGGGAAATAGAAAATTAAAAAGGAAGAAATGTAAAGGGGAACATTACACATTAAATTAATATTTTAACGAGTTCTAATTAAAAAAAAATGTTTCCCCAAATTACATACATTTTGTATATTCTTCCTCTTTTACGATAGTGCTTTTTTTTTCAAATTTATTCTAGAATTTTCTTTATTCTGAATACTGCAATTTGGAATAAATTGGAGTAAACTAAATTTATATAATGCATAGCAGTTATCTTCTAAAACAAAAAATCAAAATATTTCAATAAATTTATTTTTAAAAATGTAGGGTCAGGAGGATGTAATTATGACCACTTTTTACATTTTAAATATTGTTATATCTTTTTAATTGTTTCTATTTAGAAAAGTGATGTTTTTAGTACATAAGAAGTAACTTTGTTCCTTTAAAAACACGTCTTAATTTTTTTTATTCTCAGAGCACTTTTTCTTTTTAAGTTAAAAAGTTGATTGTAATTACTCCATCAAAAACTGGTAAACAAAAAATTTTGGGGTAATTTAGACTACTAGTGGGGAAATTATGACCACTATATTTCCTCTTTATACTTGCCTACATACATTTGTTTGGAGTCATTAGAACTTCAAACTGAGAAAGCCGTTTACCAAAAATTTTAGTAGACTTTGTTTCAAATTGCTATTTGGATATCAAAAATGCTCCTGAGTAATGATAAAGAATGTCTAAAATGAAAAATACATTATGAGGTTGATATCTGAACACAAAACAAAATTGTACCATAAGCAGTTTTCTCAGATACGAAACGTTCACAGTTACCCGCTGGTCATAATTGGCCCACCTGACCCTATATCTCATATAGCACACATCCTTCCCCAGGATATTCCGAGGACGATTTACGATATAAAACACCATCATAGGCATTCCGAAGGATGTAGAAAAATGTCACTAGGACGTCCCCAAGAACAAAAAAAATTCGCTTGACAGCATCCTGGGAAGCTCACCAGGACCTTTTTCAGAGTTCTCCTCAGGAGCTTCTGGGGAAGATTTTAAGGAGTGATATTGGTAGACTTTGGGAAACTTCAAGGTCACTAACATGTTGAAAAAATAAAGAAGTTATGATTTAAATTAATTATTTTTTTTCTTAGAAAACGCGTACAATTTTTGATATAAAAACTTCTTTAGGTGTGTTGGCCCTTTTTTGAGATGGGGAAAAAACTATTCGCGACACAGTAATTCTTGTTACCTGCTTCGTGTAACTGACACTTCTGAAATTGGTCCTTCCTTCCCCGCTTAACGGGGAAAAAAGAACCGTACAGAAACTTTACTTTTACATTTTTTACTGGCGCTTGCTAAGCACTTTTTTCCGTATCAAATTTGCGCTTTAGGGAACGTTTTTACCGTACTTTTCGCTAATTTTGTGGACTTAGAAACAACACAGACACATTGTTTACATTTGCATTGCAGTACGCTGCTGCGTTTATGGATATGAAAATATCTTTAGGCACGTTGGGCATTTTTTGAGATCGGTAAAAACCATTGAACACGCGGCACTTTTACCGTAACTGACACCTCTGTATATAATTATGTACATATGGTGTGTATGGTACGGTATGAGGTAGGGTGGTGCAGAAGAACCATGAAAATTATATTATGCTATGTTGTTAGATGATACTAAACGCTTTAAAAAATTAAATTTAACCCTGGAAGGGCCAGCAGATATATTGTACTTATGTATGTACCAAATTTTTAAATTCTTGAAGAAATTTAAATAGTAAAAACTTCTATGAATATGATTTATAACAAAACGTTAAGAAAGAAAAAACATGACATTGTACATCGATTACGCTGCATCTTCCAACCCTGTTTTTTCATTTTTTATTGCATTTAAATTTTAACAATTTATATGGTGCCAAATGAAATAAAAAGTTGAGAAAGAAAAAACATGATATTACAAATTGATTATGCTGCACATTCCAACCATTTATTTTATTTTTTTATAGTATTTAAAGTTTAACAACTTACATTGTTATCAAATGGAATAAAAAGTTAAAAAAGAAAAGACATGACATTGCACTTCGATTATGCAGTACTTTTCATCCAATTTTTTAAAAATTTTAATTGTATTTAAAGCTTAACAACTTATACTGTTACCAGATGTAATAAAACTTTAAGAAAAAAGTGTCACATAGGGCTTCGATTATGCTGCACTTCCCATTGATACCAAATGGAACTCTTAGAGTTCCACTATTTTTTTAAATGAGGATGTTACAGCAACAATCAGTAAAATGAATAATAAATCAAATGAAAAGATACGGAACTAGGAAACTGGAAGTAAATAATACTGTCTACAAAAACTGTTAAAAATTTACTACTCAGCAGACAAAAATTAACTAGTATCTAGTCATATTAAAATGAAAGTCAAATTATCTGATTAAAAATATGCATAGAAAATGTATACAAAATAAGAAGATAAATTACATTAACATTGGAATAGATTTACATTAGATTATCATTATCCTTTAAAAATATTTCAAGCAATTTTATTAACCCTTTCTTGCTCAGTGTTGCCGGGCCGGCAACACCTAATTTTAATTCCAAACTTGCAAATGGCATCGGTGATATTTTAATATAATTTTGTTTTTACAATGAAAGCTTAAATTAAGAAATTCGTAATATCTAGACAAGTCCTTTATTAATTCCGGTGTCAATCGACAATTTGTCATTTTACTAATAGAATTTGCTTGCGCCGGAAAGGGTTAACAGATTTAAGTCACAAAATAATCAACATTGTATGAGGAATATTCCATTAAATTAATGAAAATTTCTACATAATTCCCTATTTAATTTATACTGGGTAATAACAAATACTTTTTACAAATTCAGGGGTGTCACATTACCAATCCAGACTACCAATAATGACATAGGGACATAAGATCACATTCCATTTTGAGAGGCAGAAAATAGGAATATAGAAATGCATCCTGCGAAATCAAGCAATACAAGTCATCGTCTCTTACGCCATTTTGTACCTGCCTAAGTAGCATATCTCCTACGACTATCAAGAAAATATGTTCGATGGAGCCAAAACACGTTTTTACATCAAAGTTTTAATTCTTTAATGCTATAAATCGGATTGAATGTATCGAACGTGGCGGATGTGTAGATTGGCCAAAGATCTTAGAGGATCTTTGGATTGGCCTCTACGCTCACCGGACCACGATCCAAAAGATATTTTATTCTGGGGGTACATGAAATCTTTAGTGTATCAGTCGCCTCTGGGAACAGCTGAAGATCTGGTGGTGAGAATCGTTGTTGATGCACACAAAATTCAAGCTACAACTAGGGTACATCACCTGTTCTTTCGCCGATATCAACTGTGAAACGACGTGTGCAGTAGGCAATTTAAATATTTTCTGTGAGTTTTTACTAAAGAATAAAACTGATTGTGCAACTTTTGGTATTGTTCATTTGATTTTTTAACACTGCTGTAAGTTCAGGTTCGAATATTAATAATATTTTTTTCTACCTCTCAGATAGACGCCAACGAATTTATATTTACCAATCCCCCTTCCCTTTCTGAGTTTGCTATTTAAATAATGTAAGTATTTTTATTACTTACTTTGTTTTGATTAATTAATTTATTTAGTAATTTCATTACAATTATTAGCATACAGACTTTAATTAATATTTTCTAAGTCTAAAAAATTTAAAATTATGTCTTGTAATTGTTTATGCTTATATAGAACTTAGTATAATTATTGTCTATGTATGCACAGATGACATTTCTTGTAAGTTTCAGAGCCAAAACTAGTAAACTGAATCTATATTTTTGTATGTTATTAACTGCCATATAACATAGTAAAATCTATTTACTGCTAATGAACCTTACCATAGGAAGTGGATTTGAGCGCTTATATTGTAAAGCTATCCCTGTCATCGTTGTTTGTGACCCAATACCCTGTGTAATTATTGGACATCTTGGTGGTACTATCACCCCTTTAATTTTGTTTGAACAATTTAGAATCACCCTGTATTGTACTAGAAATTTGTTAACGCCAATGAAAAATATTTTTTTTTAATTTATTCGGAAAAAATATAACATGTTATGCTTCACATATTATCAACTCAAATATGTAGGAATAAAAATGCATAGCTTTTGCAAACTGATTGCATATGAATATATTTTCTTATCATCTCAGAAAAAATATACAAAAACTCTTTCTTCAGAAGGCAGAATAATCATTAACTTCCTGCTTTTTTATTGAAAAGGAAAATGAATACAACGATTAAATGACAATATGAATATAAAAGAATTTTATCGCAATTAAAAGATGTGGAAATAAAAAAAATAATTAGAGAAAAAATTCAATAGAAAAAATGTATATTATGTTAATTTTTTAAATGCGTTTTACTTTAAGAAAAATGTTTCTGTCTAATTATACTCAACTTGTTTATACGCTTATTTTTCTTTACTGTATTATCAACAGTGTTTGTCATAGACTTATATTTTCATATTTCTTTGACATATATTTTCTGATGTTGTTTGAAATAAATTAAATTAAATTCCTATTATAAAAGGCATTTATTTTAGAAAAAGAAATAAGATATTGTAAGAAATTTATTTATGAAAATTTATTGTGTTTTCTCAGTAACATAAGAAGAAAAAAAAGCTTTATTACACTATTTCTTTTTACTCTAAGTAATGTAATTTATAAAAGCAAAACAACAGACTATTTAATGTAGATTTATAAATTTAATTTGTCCATTTGGAGTTAAGAGCATTAAAGAATTATTTTATACTTATTTCATAATTTGAAAGAAGGATTCTTTGATATTCTTTAAAGAAAATTATTTTAATGTTTTAAAAATATCAAATTACTTTACGGCAAGTCGAAAACATTTAATTCTTACAAAAAGGAAATAACTTCCATTATCGCACTGAATAAAATCGACAAAGATATAAAAGAAACAAAATAGAGTTAAAATACGCTAAATTAATGCTATAAACATTATGAATAATATGAATTAATTTAGGAATTACCTTGGATTAATGTTGAAACAGAAAGTTATAAATGGCTTTACTTCAAAAAAATTCTTTTGTCTCTGTTATATAATTTTTTTTCGCTATCACTTTATAATTTTCTTCATACTTTATGTTGATTAATTCAAAGGAACATTTTTCGTATTTTCTTCTTGATATTACATAAAATAAGTGTAAAAAATAATAATGTTATATAATTCAAAAATTGTTACAAGAAAACCGATGAAGATTTTAAGAACACCTATAAAAAAGTACCATGAGTATTTTTAAATAAAAATTTAATTTTAACTTTAAATTATGTCTAAAAAAATTATGTATATATTTCAGAAGGACTGCTTACATCTGAAATCATTAATTCTATGCAAAATCTTATCCACATCATTTTCGATACAACATCTACTTTGAAATAAATTTGATGCAGCTGATGAGAAATTCATTATATTCTCCTCTCAGCAAAATATTCGGCCTTGCTTTTCAAAAGGAGAGATTTGATTAACTTCCTGCTTTTTATGCCCTTTTATTGAAAGAGACTGCCATAACAACGTAGCGTTAGACGTATTTCATAAAAAAGAAGCGGGTGTATAGCTATTTCAATAGGAAGATGATACGGAGATTTATTTACTGACATTTTAATAAGGAAATTTTACAGAAAAATGTAAAAAAGCATCTGCATCTAGTTCTCTGTTTTTTTTCTCAACATATGGTACATGCACTCTTATGCGCTCCCACACGACACATATGAATAGAATATAAATACATGTATGTTAAGACTTCTTTACAAAAAGATAAATTTTGCATTTTATTTTTACGTATCACCTAGAAAAAAATGGTCAATTAAATAAAAAAATAAATATAGATAAACAGATAGATACAAATTTATTTGATATTCAATAGTAGTAAAAGGAATTGCATATTGTATTTAAAAAAATTATCTGAGTTGAAATAAAGAAAATTGATGTCTTTGTCATTACAGTTAAATCAAATTTTAAGAGATTAAACCGGGACAATAAAAAAAAGTTAAGCATCTTTTTAAGTGTCCTGTAAACACTATGCACATTCTATTCTATGGTGTCTCTTGTAGTGCATCTCAGTCTTGCATATCAATTTATGCTTGAAATAGCGTAATATCATTAAAATTAACTGCAAATAAATGTTTGTCATAGACCGTAAAGTAACAGAGTGTTTCAGTAAATTAACTATAAATTATACACACTTCATGTTTAATACTGAAGCATGCCTTAATAATTATGCCAATCTAATAAACAGCGAAAAACACACTATAGATATTAATAAAAATACTATTTTAATTTTAAACTAAATTTGTAAGAATATCATTTTTTTTTTTACTTGTGGATTTTTCAAGAATTGCTTACATAGGAAATCAATAATTCTATACGAATCTTTATCCACATCATTTTCAATACTACATCTATTTTACCATAAATTGGATGCAGCAGAAGTTCATTGTATTCTCCTCTCAGCAAAACATTCGGCCTTGCTTTTCAAAAGAGATTTGATTTACTTCCTGATTTTTATGCCTTTTATTGAAAGATATTACCATAATAGCTCGCGTTAGACGTATTTCATAAATAAGAAGCGGGTTCATAGATCTTTTAATAGACAGATGACAAGGAGATTTATTTAATGACATTTTAAATAGCAATTTAATGAAAAAAAATGGAACCTTTAAAAAGCATCTATATCTGTTTCTCGTTTTTTGTTTTTCTCAACATACTGATACACAACAAACTGACACATATATCGATACAGATTTACTTGATATGCAAGAGTATTAAAAGAAATTATGTGTCTATAATTTTTTAATCAACTGAGTTTAAATAAAGAAACTTGATGTCTTTGTCATAACAGTTAAAATCATATTCATAAGATTTAACCGGGTAATTCGAAAATTTTAAGTATCTTTTTAAGGGTCCCAGTAAATTCTGTGAACTTTCTACCGTATAGTAAGTCTCTTGTTGTGCATCTCAATGTCTCATATCAACTTATGCTTGAAATAGTGTAATATCATCAAAATAAACTGCAAATAAATTTTCGCTGTAGAACATAATGAAACAGAGTGTCCCTGTCAATTAACAATTAATACTACACAATTAATTTTCAATTCTGACCAATACCATATAATTATGACAATTTAAAAAACAGCGAAAAAATAGCATGGGTATTTTTATGTAAAAATTTCATTTTAAATTTTAAACTAAGTCTATAAAAAAGTAGTATTTTTTTAACTGTGGATACCTCAATAAATGTTTATATCTGAAATCATTAATTCTATACGAACTCTTATCTGCATCATTTTCAATACTACATCTATTTTACCCTAAACTAGATGCAGCAGAAATTTATTATTTTCTCCTCTCAGCAAAACATTCGGTCTTGCTTTTCTAAGGAGAGATTTGAATAACTTCCTGCTTCTTATGCCCTTTTATTGAAAGAGATTGCCATATCAACGTCGCGTTTTAGACGGATTTCATAAATAATAAGCGGGTTTGTTGATTTTTTAATAGAAAGACGATATGAAGATTTATTTACTGACATTTTAATATGGCAGTTTTACATATAAAATGTAAAAAAGCATCTATATCTAATTCTCTGTTATATTTTTCTCAACACATGACACATGCACTTGTGTGTGGTCCTACACATATAAACAGAATAGAAACATATGTATGTTAAGACTTCTTTACAAAAAGATAAATTTTGCATTTTATTTTTACGTATCACCTAGAAAAAAAATGGTCAATTAAATAAAAAAAAATATATATAGATATACATATAGATGCAGATTTATTTGATACGCAAGAGTATTAAAAGTGTAAACTTACATTTATGAAATTACCCGAGTTAAAATAAAGAAAATTGGCGTCTTTGTTATAACAGTTAAATCATATTTCATGGGATTAAACCGAGACAATCGAAAATTTTAAGCATCTTTTTAAGTGTCCGTAAAACCATTATGCGCATCCTCTTGTAGTGCATCTCAGTGTTTCATAGCAACTTATGCTTGAAATAGCGTAATATCATTAAAATTAACTGCAAATGAATGTTTGTCATAGACCGTAAAGTAACAGAATATTTCTGTAAATTAACTATAAATTATACAAACAGCATTTTCAATTCTGAAGCATGCCAATCTAATAAACAACGAAAAACATATGATGGGTATTAATTAAAAATTCTTTTTTAACTTTAAACTAAGTCTGTAAGACTGTCATATTTTTTTTACTTGTGGATTTCTCAAGAATTGCTTACGCATGAAATCAATATTTTTATACGAAATCTTATCAGCATCATTTTCGATACTACATATTTTGCCATAAATTTTGCCATAAAATGGATGCAGCAGAAATTCATTACATTCTCCTCTCAGCAAAACATCCAGCTTTGCTTTTCAAAAGGAGATATTTGATTAACTTCCTGCTTTTTATGCCCTTTTATTGAAAGATATTGCCATAATAACTCGCGTTAGATGTATTTCATAAATATGAAGAGGGTTTATTGATCTTTTGATAAGAAGACGATAAGAAGATTTATTTACGGACATTTTAATATGGCATTTTTAGAGAAAAAAGTCTTAAATGCACCTATATCTAGTTCCCTGGTATTTTTTTCTCAACATATGACACATGCTTTCGTGTGCGCTCTCACACATATTGTTGGGGGGCTGCATTTCTCTCCCCTTATTTTCTAACTTTTATTCAAATAAGTTAACTGGCCGATGAAACTAAAGAAAATATAATATCTTAAGAATTTAACCTGTATTTAATTTTAAAAAAATAATATAAACCCAGACTCAAAAGAACAGAAAACTCCTTTTGGATTTAACATTTGTTTAAATAATATAAACCCAGACTCAAAAGAACAGAAAACTCCTTTTGAATTTAACATTTGTTTATTAATATAATTAAACATGATATTAAAAAAAACATTTAGTAATAGTATTAGTGTAATAATTAATTTATAAATAACATTAGAGAATTGCCTATTATTTAGGAATTTACTCGGAGTGACAATGGGAAATAAAGATTTGTTCCTTACCTTTTCTCTTTAAACGTAAATCCATTATCACAGGGAAATATATCAAACTATCACTCTGAAATTCGAAAATCGACTAACTGCCCAAAAAACTCCGTGTTCCCGTGTATATACTTCTTTACTTACAATTAAAATTTTTTCCCCTTTTTCTATAGCCAATCGGGAACTTTTCTACCCTCCCAACATCAATCCTGAAAATATCCAAGTGCTCAGTGGTTCTCCTGTTAATAATAACAATATTCCGATTGGTTCTCTCTCAAATTTAATATATCCTTTTAATATTTCCTGCATGGGAAAACACCTTTTCGGCCACCTGATACCGGAGAAACATTCTCTTATTTACCTGCACGGTAAAATAACCCCTTTTTCGTTCTTAAAATTTACAACTTGTTTTCGAATTCTTGTGCTTTTGGAAATATCGCAGTTCCCAGCTGCATGGGAGGGAAACATATCCTGTCCATTCTTATATAAAATTCCATAAGTATTGTGCCTACTCTGACCGGTGTCCGAAGTAAGTTTCACAACAAGGCCATAAAATATCACAGAATCACTACTGTAAAGGCTTGTATTATAAAATATCATTTATATAACGACGTGTACCGTCTATACATTTCAGTATAATATTGGCGGTACCCTTTGAAAATTTCTCCCCATAAATAAAGGGATAATTCAGCTCCTCGTAGTCCGCTTACCGAATTCGTGCACCTGGCTTTTTCGTTAACACCTGAAATCTTCACAATTTAGCGTACAACCTTTTCTGTATTCCTTATTCCAAAATCTCATGTCTAAAATAGGGTATTTCAACAATATGATGAGAATATAAATATATGTATGTTAAGATTTCTTTACAAAAAGATAAATTTTGCATTTTATTTTTTTGTATTACCTAGAAAAAAACTATCAATGAAATAAAAAATAAATATAGAGATAAACAAACAGATACAGATTTATTTGATACACAAGAGTATTAAAATAAACTGCATATTATATTTTTTAAATTACCTGAGTTAAAATAAAGAAAATTGGTGTCCTTTTCACAACAGTTAAATCATATTTCATGAGATTAAACCGGGACAATCGAAAATTTTAAGCATCTTTTTAAGTGTTCCTGTAAACACTATGCACATTATATTCTATAATATCTCTTGTAGTGTATCTAAGTGTTGCATATCAATTTTAGCTTGGAATAGCGTAATATCATTAAAATTAACTGCAAATGAATGTTTGTCATAGACCATAAAGTAAATGATTGTTTCTGTAAATTAACTATAAATTATATCCACTTCATGTTCAATACTGAAACATGTCATGATAATTATACCAAACTAATGAACAGCGAAAAACATACGATGAGTAATAATTAAAAATTCTATTTATCTTTTTACAAAGTCATTAAGAATATCATACTTTTTTTCTTTTCTTTTCTTTCTTTCTTTCTTTTTTTTTTTTTTTTTTTTTTTTTTTTTTTTTTTTTTTTTTTTACTTGTAGATTTTTCAAGAATTGCTTACATACGAAATCAATAATTTTATACGAGCCTTTATCCGCGTTATTTTCGATACTACATCTATTTTACCCTAAATTGGATGCAGCAGAAACTCATTATATTCTCCTTTCAGCAAAACATTCGGCCTTGTTTTTCAAAGGAGAGATTTGATTAACTTCCTGCTTTTTATGCCTTTTTATTGAAAGATATTTCCATAACAACGTCGCATTAGACGTATTTCATAAATAAGAAGCGAGTTTATTGATCTTTTAATAGGAAGATGATAAGGAGATTTCTTTACTGACATTTTAATATGGCAATTTTAATGAAAAAAAATGGAAACTTTAAAAAAATCTATATTTATTTGTCTGTTTACTCTCAACATACTGAGACGTGCACTCGTGAGCGTACGTAAACATATGCAAGAATATAAATATATGTATAAATGTTAAGACTTATTTTCAAAAGGTTAAATTTTTCATTTTATTTTTACCTATCACCTAGAGAAAAATTGGTCAATTAAATAAATAAATAAATAAATAAATAAATATAGATAAATAGGCAGATACAGATTTATGTGATACGCAATAGTATAAAAAGAAACTGTATACTATATTTTAAAAATTAAGTGAGTTAAAATAAAGAAAATTGATGCCATTGTCATAACAGTTAAATCTTTAGATTGAACCTGTACAATTCGAAAATTTTAAGCTCTTTTTTAAGTGTCCCTATAAATGCTATGTACATCGTATCCTATAGCAAGGCTCTTGTAATGCATCTCAATTAATCATTTCAACTTATGTTTGAAATAGCCTAATATAACTAAAATAAACTGCAGATGAATTTTCCCTATAGACCGCGATGTAGCAGAGTGTCCTGTAACTTAATTGTAAATGCTGCATAATTCATTTTCATTACCGACCATGCCTAAGTATCTATAACTACCCAATAAAGAGCGAAAAAAAAGTAGCATGGGTATTTTGAATTACAAATTCCATTTTAATTTTAAACTAAGTCTATGAGAAAGTAATATTTTTTTTACTTGTGGATTTTTCAAGAATTTCTTACATCTGAAATTATTAGTACTACAGGAACTCTTAAACGCATCATTTTCGATACTAAATCTATTTTACCATAAATTGCATGCAGCAGAAATTCATTATATTCTCCTTTCAGCAAAACATTCGGCCTTGCTTTTCAAAGGAGAGATTTGATTAACTTCCTGCTTTTTATCCCATTTTTTGAAAGAGATTGCCATAACAATGTCGCGTTAGACGTGTTTCATAAATAAGAAACGGGTTTATTGATCTTTTAACAGGAAGATGATAAGGAGATTTATGTACTAACATTTTAATATGGCTTTCTTACTGAAAAAAATTGGAAACTGTAAAAAGTATCTTTATGTATTGATCTATTTTTATTTAACATATTGACACATGCACTAGTGCGCGCACGAATTAATATGTACAGTATATAAATATATGTAAGACATTAATAAATGCGACACTATTCTCTTCAGACCTGGTTTCCTAGTCTGAGCAGACCCTCCTAAACAAAAAAAAAAAAAAAAAAAAAAAAAAAAAAATTCAAGTATTACTTACAAATACGATCGTATATGTTTTTTATGTACATTTTTAATTTTAATTTCAAAATGTATTATAAATTATCTTTTAAAATGTCCCCTTTAATTTTGGCATTTTAGAAAATATTTCAAAATTATATTTGGCATAAATTCTGAATATCGCATAATTCAGCATTTATTTCGATAAATTACATTATTTTTTACGCAAACAATCTATCGTTATTTTTGAAAATATAATTAAGAATCGACCAAAATAAGCTTTTAAGACAGAAAACGAAACCAAAACTAAAATTTCGGTTGATTTCTAACGATTACATTTGGATTGCATATTTTGTAGCCAAAGCATTACATAGTCCAATAATTCGCACATGTTTCTTTTTTCTTTTTTCTTTTTAACTTTTGAACAGACGATAGACATTATAATAAAAGTCAGTGAGACCGAGAAACTTTTATTAATCATTTTTACCAGCTGATTTTAAAATGTACATCGTATTTAATCAATCAGAAAAACAGCACTGCCAACAGTAGATGCGGCCTTGCAAACAGATAATTCAATCTGTACAAACCAAGCTCTACTACGCTTAATTGTATTTTAATTTGTGATAAAGTAAGTACTTTTATGTAGACTATAATCTTTACTGTAATGTAATTGTCGTATTAATTGTCTAAGAGTAGAATTAGTTAAATTTTTTAATGGTAATTAAATACCATTTACATTTAAACTAAGAACCTAGAATTTTATATTAGCTTGAATGTATATGGTTAGGGTTAAAACTTAAACAATCTCTTTTAGATAAACCAGTGAAAAAATAAGAGTAATAATAAGATTATAAAATAAAAAATTCGCAAGAGAAATATAAAAAAAACTTATGGTTTTTTTCTACTTATTTCTTTAAAAAGAATAAAACTAATCAACGATTACTTGATTACACCATTGTTTTAAGATGAAAAATATCTGCCATTGTGTAAATTTAGATGATACATAAAGGCAGATATCAGCACTGTGTAAAAATAATCTCAGTACTTTTGTTAGCTGTGTAACTATCTATTCATTATTTTATTGGTTCTGTTATCACGTAACATGGAGAAAAATAATATCGTTTTTCCTGAATTTTTAATTTCACAAAAAATCATTAAAATGTATTTAAAGCTATCTATAACGGAGAAAAACATGTGTTATAGTCAATTGATACATAAGGGCTGTGCATATATAATGTTATCACTTTAGGGGTGAGGTGGGAGTCTGGTAAGTGATTTCGAAGCATATTTATTGGGGGAGGGGGAAATTTGTGTTTACATATCCTTATTATTTTTATCCAACCCAAATTTTCCCTTTTTATTTGTAACATGTTCGTTACATCAAAATGGTCTGCTATATATTTTTAGTGTTTTTTATATTTATTAAAATATTAAGCTATTATTAAAATCATTAAGTTATTATAAAAGTATTTAATTCGAAATATGGAATACCATTCCAAAATATAGAATTAAATACATTCAATCAACCGGAAATAAGAGGGCTTTTCCTTAGACAGTATGTAAACACCTCAGATATGGTACCTATCAAGCGATATCTTTGAATTAAATACGTATGATAGAATTTAATAAAATGAAGAATAAATTTATTAATATCTTTTAAAGTTTTGATTCAAATTTCTTAAAATTTTAAATGATTCGACAAAATTTTACAACAATTATGTATCAAATTGATTTCAAACTATTAGTTTTTACACTGTTATATGGGGACAGATGAACAGACCAGACTACGATTATAGGTGTTACGATATTTATATTATTATAAAAGCATCTAAAATCGCAGAAAACGGAAAATTTGAAAAAGCTACTGTTACAACAGCAGAGTGAAAATATGTTGGATTTCGGTTCACTTTTTACTTTATATAGAATGACATATACACTGTTAAAACTAATGGTGACACATTGCAGCTTTTAAGGGTGAAAGGTTTGTCTCACTGGTGACACCCCTAAAGGAGCCAAAATGGCACCTTTAATTGGGGTGAAAAGATGGCACCCTTAATCCAGAGTGCCCAATAATAAAAAAATTAAAAAATATACAAACCGACTTTTGGCCCTTGTTGGATTCGAACCCACAAGGCCTGATTACAAGCTCAGCTCTCTAACCACCCGGCCATCAAGCTCACCTTCAAAGCCTCTCTGAAATGTTTAAATGTCCTGAAATTCAAAGGTTGCTTTATATAATAAAGCTCGCCAAAAGTTAGCCGAGCGAAGTTCTAAACGAAATTGGGATAGCGTATAGCGGTGATAGTCATCATAGGAAAAAAAATGCTGTGTTGATCCACCAGTGATAGCGAGTTGAAGGTCAAGGATACATGTAACAGAGCATGCGCAAGTGACTAAGGGGGTGAAAATTGTCCAACGGTATGCATTGCGCGGCACCCTAATTAGCGAGAAACACTCAATGGCACCCCAAACACATTTTCAAGCCCGCGGGTGTCAAATAGTAACATCTTTTCACCCCTGGGCGCCAAATGCAACCGGTTTGTCATCTTTATTTTTAACAGTGTAGAATGATTTAACAGTCTTCATATTTTTTTCGGATTTATAAAGAATTTTCTAGCGCGCAAGTTTCAGAAACACATAAAAATGACATCATCACTTGCCGAAAATGATAATAATTTTATTAAAATATGAAACATTATTTCGAAATAAAATCTCTATTTTTCTTACGTATAAATGAGCATATTTAAAAGTGCTAATTTGTAGTAAAAGAAACTATAAAACTACGTTTTTTTGTTAATATTTCTATTTAGAAAAAAATATATTATATTGTTATTTTCCTATTAAATAACAGCCATCGCGATTTTTTTATTTAAAATTAAACATATTTTCTTTGGGTTCTAAAATTCAACTATCCTGTTTCAAAAGTTCTTGCACATACTGCTGATAAAATATTATGATAAAATTAGTAGAATAAGTACATGAAAAAAATTCGCGATAAATATTAAAAATTTAAACTAAAAGAAACATAATAAGGATATACATTATTTAAATCAGCGCTATGTATTTTTTAAAAATAACGATTTTGTTTTTTTCAAGACCACAGTCTCAAAAAGTTTAGGCTTTTAATGCAAATGTTAACAAATGCAGATTTTTTTTCATCCAACCAACATAACCATTCATCAAATTTAATGACATAATTTAACTATATAACAGCAAATCTTCAAATTGTGTTTATTGTTTAAGATGTTGAAGGTTACAAAATTCACAAAAAGAAGAAGTTTTTAAATATTTTTGTAAATATTTTGCAGTTAATATAAGGTAATTGATGTATTGGATTTTATAGAATTTTAACCTTTACATTAAAAATCTTACAGCATCTGTATGGTTTTAGCATGCAATCTCAAATAGATGTAGCGAATAAGTTCTAAAAATAGTAATTTCAACCGAAAACCCAAGATTATTTGGACACGTCACATGGAACAAGTTATTTGATAAATCGAAAAGTTAAAAAGTTGATGTAGAAATAAAATTTATCTTGCATGTCGTATGGTGAGAAGTGGCTCATCATATTTTTAAGCAATGAAAATAAATAAAATATGGCTTCTCCTGATAACTGAAATTACTACTCGCATAGGTTTACAAAATTTATCTTTAAATATATTTTTCACATTAAATGTTAGTTAAAAAAACAAATCTCTAAGTATTTTGGATTTAATCATAACAAAATCTACTTTCATTTACGTTACATACTGAATAAAAATGTTCATTGAATAACTCTAAAACTTTATGTCTTAGAAAAAAAAAACTAATCTAGACAGAGCTGCGAAAACAGGAAATGGAAGAAAAAACCCCTAAAAATATCAAAGAAGATTTAATACTTTACGAAACTATTGTTCTTAGTGGAATATAAAAAGACATGAATATTTTGTCCGATTTAACTCTTTTGCGAAAAATGGAATTAATGAAAGGATAGAGCAATGTACTTTTGTTTTACGATGTAAAATAGGGACAACTGGGTTAATATGAGAGATACATAAAACCATATGTCAGCACCAGATAAAAACAGTAACTCAATGCTTTATGAACATTTTATGATAGAGTATATTCATTTTTATATAGCTATTGTGTAGGATAACAAAGTTATATACATAATTTTCCTACATACAAACACAAAATATAACATAAAAAGATTATATTGAAGCATATATTTTATATTGAAGTTTAATTTTTTGTTTATACATAGATTAAAAAAATATCATTTCATGAAAAAAATAACTAACAAAAAGGATTCCATCATAAAAATTTAAATTATATTTTACATATATATATATATATATATATATATATATATATATATATATATATATATATATTACTGCAGCTCCAAGATTAATACAATTGATGCAATTGTTGCGTTACTACACTTTGATCAAAATTTATTAAAAACTCTATTTCAGGCTTTCATTTCTATAAATTTATAAATTATATGAAAATTAACGCATTTTGCATGCAATTAAAAAAAATAAATTAGTTTATTAAATACGTTTTATCATTATATTTAAAAATTGTAAAAATCACTAATTTTTTAAAATTTAATCATATGTAAATCGTATTTTTATGCAGATACTGAAAAACCAATGTTTTACTTTTAGTGAATATAATATTACCTTTCTGTTTTTTTTTTTCTATAATACTGCAAGTTTATGTCTTCATAAAAAAAATAAAAATAAAATAAAAAACATAAAGCTGTGGAGACAGGAAATGGAAGGGAAAAAATATCGAATAAAAGTTAATACTCGGCAAAACTACTGTTCTTAGTAAAAGAGTATAAAAAGATATAGATTTTTCGTCTACCTATTTTTTTAAGACGAATATAATTGATAGAAGTCTTTAGCAATGTCCTTTTGTTTTACTATGAAATAAATCTCTACCTGTGATAATTTCGAAATACATAAAAGCAAATCTCAGCACCAGATAAAACCGCGATTTAGTGTTTTATGATAACTGTATGTGAATATATTCATAATTTATATACAGTTATTATGTTGAATAACAAAAAATATCTCTATGTTTTGTTTTCATATCTATGAAAGCAAATATAACATAAATTTTTTTTTATTTCCATGAAGTTTTCAGTTTGCAAAAAATAAAAAGAAAGTTTCATTTCATTTCACTGACTAATATATATTTGATGCGATTGTTGCTGTCTTAAAGTTTGATCAAAATCAATAAAAATTCAATTGTCATCTTTATTTTTTGTAAATATATAAATTCATTAAAATATAAGATATTTTAGGATAACTGAAACCACAAGATAACTGGATTATAGGCTATTTTATAGAAAAACCATTGATGTTTTTCAGTTTTAAGTTTTAACTTTTGTCAACATTGCATCACCATCTCTACTTCTTAAAACAATTTTAAAGTTTGGTTTCTTTATTTAGAAAAAAATGTTGATTTGTTTGAACTTTTTTGGTTTTGTGTTAAAATGTGGTAAGTACGTTTATTAAAGAAACATTTTTTTTTAACAATTAGGAATGTAAATGTTTCAAATGCAAGGCCCGTGTTCTTCTTGCCACATAATTCTTTTCAAGAATGGGGTAACTGGGGTATGTATCAAGGGTTCAGAGTTAACCGGACTGGTTGGTATCCAGTAAACTACATTTTTCAAAGTTTTTTCTACTACAAAAAGTTATTTCTCCGTTGCTATTTTTACTTATTTTGAAGAAAGTTATGTAATACCTAATTTAAATTATGTAGTAAAATTTTGAAAAAGGAGTTGTTTTGAGAGTGTTGGTGATTAATAAAACAAATTTCATAAAGTTATTTACATGCGAACTTGTCGAGTTTCTCACATAAAAAAAATCGCTATATTTGTTAACAATATTATTTTCGAAAAGTTTGCTTCGCTTTATTCAATTGATAAGATAGCTCCGATAAAATAAGTTACATTTTCCCGTTCTAAAATAGCGGTAGCGTAAAATCGAAATGTGTGACACACATGTCAATTTTTTATGGAAATAGCCTTAAGTGCAATTGAAAAATTTTTAAATTTTGTAATACAGATGAAGAAACCCAGACAAGAAAAAGTGATATTATTAAAAAAAATTATAGAAATAAATAAAAAGTAGTTCTTTTCAATAAACGTAATTACATTCTCCGCAGATTTATTGAACTTATCGAATTTTCATTCAGGTAAATAAATAAATAAATAAATAAATAATAAAAACATTTTAAGTACTCATGTACCCACTTGTTCATAGTCTTGTGTCTTTTTTCCCTAAAATACACAAATTACTTTACACTTCCTTCTATAGTAAAAACATAGAATGTGATTTTTCTTATGGTTTTTTATAAATAAATCTAATAATTTCCCATTCGGTGCTTTTTTTAGATACATTGATAGCGAGAACTTCCTTTACAGCGATTTTTAGCTGGTATATTATATACTTGATCTGCCTCATTAAAAAAAGTAATTAACATATTTCCAAATAGGATTTGACACTCCATATACAGGATGTTCCGTTAAAGGGGTCCAATATTAATAGGGGTAATAGAGGGGATCACACGGAGCATAAATCAGTACATAATGCCTGGCCGGATCTCAATAATTTTCAAGTTACAGCAAATAGAATGAAAAATCGGAAATTTGTAAAAATACCCTCATTGCTAAACTATCGATAATGCTACCTAAAAACGAAGCACATATTTAGAAAGAACAGAAAAAATCCTACGAAATGACATAAGTTGTTTTAGAATATTTAGAATTAATGGCGAGTTACAAGCTCTGAAACAGTGAAAAAATACAAAATCAAATATTTAGCAAAATAGTTAATCGTTATTTCCAAAAATGCAACTCTACCTACATCAAGGAAAATGTTCTAAAATTTGGTCCATTCCGAAAGCTTTCGAAGAAGCTTACAATAAACCATATCAGTTTAATTGTATGGGAGAAATCAAGCAGTTCCCTAGTTACAACTCTGTACTGTTGCACGCTCGGAAAGGGCGAAACTCCGCCCATGACGATTGTAAACACCCCGTTTTAATATCTTTCAATTATACATTTCTGATCAACCTCTATCAATACCCTTTCATTATTCAGTCTGGTCAAGTGAATGACATATTGTGCAGCTCTCGCCTTGTCTTAAAGCAAACTCCGTGACTGCTGCGTTTCCTCCATGAACTTTCAGGATGATGAAGAAGAAGTACTTTTTATGCAAATTTTCTATGTGTATAGGAAGAAAAGTGTAATAAAACAGCAGTCATCAGTGGGCGTTATGTTAAGTGGGATTGTAGTAAGTTGATGTATAATAATTATGCCGGAATACTCTAACGAAAAATATGCGGACATGCATCTGATATACGGGCAAGCTCATGGAAATGCATGTCTAGCACAGCGCATGTACCGTGAGCAATTTCCAAGGAGACGTTGCCCAAGTTCGAAACTCTTCATAAAAATCGATAGACGATTACGGGAGACTGGATCGTTTAATACAGCAAGCATTGATGCAGGGAAACCTCGACATGTACGAACACCTGCAAAGGAAGAAGATGTACTGAATATTTTTAAAGATAACCCCTCCACGAGTACACGAGCTGCTGCGTCTGAAGTCGGTGTTTCTCACCAAAGTGTGTGGCGTGTTCTGCGTGCAGAAAACATGCACCCCTTTCATGTGCAGCGGGTACAACTGTTATCAGTAACAGATTGTGCTCAGCGGACAGATTTCGTACGCTGGTTGCTTAATGTAACAGAAAATAATCCACAATTTCTGGAAAATATTTTATTTACTGATGAAGCAACATTTACGAGAGAGGGCGTGGTAAACACGCACAATATGCACACATGGTCATATACAAATCCGCACACTGGTTTCCCGTCGAACGCACAACAAAAGTTCAGTGTGAACATATGGGCAGGTGTCCTCGGTGATTATCTCATAGGACCATACTTACTCCCAGATGTACTCAAAGGCAGTACGTACTGGGTTTTCCTACGGGATATCTTACCGCAGTTACTGCAAAATGTGCCAGCAACATTGCGCCACAATATGTGGTTTATGCACGATGGCGCACCGGCACATTTTTTCATAGGTGTTCGCAATCACCTCAATTCAACATATCCTGGGAAATGGATTGGACGCAGTGGACCTGTTGCTTGGCCTGCACGCTCTCCAGACCTCAATCCGTTAGACTTTTTTGTTTGGGGACACCTTAAATCGCTGGTGTATGAAACGCCTGTGGATACACCGGAGGATTTACTAGCGCGAATCTTTGTCGCTGCAGGAGACATTCCCAACTCCGTCGGAGTTTTTCGGCGTGTTCGCCAATCTTTACGACGTCGCTGTCGGCTGTGCGATTCTGTTAATGGGCGCAACTTCGAACACCTATTATAATAATGTCCGTTCGTCTGCCTTCCGACATTGAACTGTGCAGCGCAGGCCAGAGGACTATGCTTCACATATGTCATAAAGTACGTGGAATGTACTTCTTTATTTGTCATTTTTCTTTTATTTTCAACACTTTTTGGCACAGTATTTTGTAAGTCACAGACTGTGGTGTACTCAAATTGTAAATTACAAAGTTTGTATGAATTAATTTAAAATTTAGTGTCTTTTTTAAATTTATAATTAATAAAATTATTATGCTATTTGTTATCATTATTTCCTATCATAAATTATGATGCACATATACATACAATAATTGTCCATGTAAAACATGTACTGAAACTTCTTGCATAGTTACAAATCGCAATATTGTTAATTATTTCCGAATTTTCACCACCAGTTTAATTTTAAAGAATTTAAGTTAAGCTTTATATCAATAAAAGACCACTTTAAAATGTAGACTATTATTGTAAAGTTATTCTGGTTCATTCAACTCTTGAATAATTAAAAATGTTGCAACTCAGAAGAAGCATGATCGAAAATGTATAGTTGAGAGTAATTAAAAAGGCGGTGTTTCCAATCGTGATGGGCGGCGTTTAACCTTTGCCAATGTCAAAGAAAGCGGAGTTGTAACTAAGAAACTGATTAATTTCTCTCACACAATTAAACCGATATGGTTCATTGTAAGCTTTTTCGAAAGCTTACAATATATATACTGATTTATGCTCCATGTGATCTCTCTATTACCCCTATTAATATTGGACCCCTTTAACGGAACACCCTGTATATATACATATATACAGGGTTCTCGCTGTCGCTCGCCATTGCGCCAAATTACGACTAAATTCTTAATTTGGCGAGTAAACATGCGATTAGATTCGCCAAATTGCTAGTGCTCAATTTTTGCTTTTCTTTCTTTTCTTTTTCGATTTTCATACAGATGCATATATGTATATATTAATATATTTGTAGCGCATAGTTGAAATTAGATTTATAATAATCGTTGTCGTAGTTATAAAAACTTAAATTATTCTATAACGTATTGAAGAAAAAGTGATACGTTAAAAGGTTAAAGATTTTTTTAGTGCTACACGGCGAATCTATTTTGCTAATACTTTTTTCATTTGGCGAATGTTTTTTATTTTTAATTAGTCAAATTACTAACGTTAATCAAAAGTCAGCGCGAACACTGCATATATATATATATATATATATATAAATTTTAGTGCTGCATGTGGTTCACTTACATGAAACAATTTCATTATTGTTATGGGGCATCTGTACCCATAAAAACATAAAGATGAAATGTGTAACTTTTTAAATTTTAGATTAAGACCCTAGGGTGATTAAAATATAGCTTTCTTGAGAAATAGGGGATATACGGCCACCCATTAAAAAATACAGAAGATATATGGCGTATTCTCCCATATATCCTCCACTAAATCCCTGCTATTGGTGCTTTTTTAGACACCTTCATTGCAAAAGTTTCCCTTACAACCGGCTTTAGTTTACATATAATTTGCTAGATCTGCATGGTTTATTTTTATTTTTATTTTTTTATTGTTGTTGGTAAACAGAACCTAATACCCCACGTTTTTATAAAATATGTGCATAAAATAGACCTGCTTGGTTCAGTTGTCGCATAAAAGTGGGGCATCTGGATCCATGAAAAAAAGATATTGTATATGCATATATATTAATTTTTAGACATTAGAAGAATTATTAGGATATCCCGAATCACATTTTAAAATCACGGCCTCTTGTTGCCGCATATAATTTTACCATTATGTATAAAGTTTTGTTATTAAATTTCAAATTGAAAAAATAATTATTTTCGAATTTTAAATAAATGCGTAGATGAATCGCTAAGTTCAGATTATCACAAAGAAATAATTGAGGTATCTCGATAAAAATATTTTCTGCAATTTATATACTATTATATGTATAGTTTTGTTATCAAATTAAAAAATACAGAAGGTATACGGCGTATTCCCCCATATATCCTCCACTAAATCCCTGCTATTGGTGCTTTTTTAGACACCTTCATTGCAAAAGTTTCCGTTACAACCGGCTTTAGTTCACATATAATTTGCACAATCTGCCTGGTTTAATTTTTAAATTTTAATTTTATTTAATTTTATTATTTTTTTTTTTTTTTGTTAAACAGGACCTAATACCCCACGGTTTTATTAAATATGTGCATAAAATAGACCTGTTTGGTTCAGTTGTTGCATATAAGTGGGGCATTTGGATCCATGAAAAAAAGATATTATATATATATAAATTTTGCATTTTCTGAAATTTATATACTATTATATGTATAGTTTTGTTATCAAATTACAAATTGAAAAAAAAATCTAATTATTTTAGATTTTTAAATAAGTGCATAGGGGTATCGTACGTAGGGGTATATTCTCTTCGCATTAGTATTTTACATTAAATACATTTAGTAGTACATTTCTAATTCAAATGTTCTGAAATCGTATGTAAAATATTTTTGTTTTAAAAAACAGGTACAAAATAAAACTAAAAAATATTTGCCTTTAATTGAAATTTTACAATACTATTTTTTCAAAACAAAACTCTTTTACATGTGTTTTGAGAATATTTGCAAGATAAATGTAGAAGAGATATTTTAAAAAAATACAGGCATGATTAGAACATAAAAATAGTCTTTGTAATTGTGATTTTACAATTCCCCTGTGTAAGAAAACCATTAATCGTTTTTACACAGATACAGAAAACATGGCTAATACTCTTTTTTTTTCTTTGTGTATTGTACATGTTTGTGTCGTTATTTAAAAAAATACATTTCGTGGTACATTTCTCTTTCAAATGTTCTCAGAGCTTATGTAAAAGATTTTTGTTTTAAAAAACTGATACAAAGTAATATAAAAAAAAAATATTTGCCTTTAATTGAAATTTTGCAATACTAACTCGCACCACTTTTTCAATACAATAATATTTTACATACGTGTTTGAGAATATTTGTGCAATAAATATAGTTGGATATGTATCTGTTAAAAATAGTGGCGCGAATCGAATATAAAAATAGTCGCTTATAATTGTACTTTTGCAATACACCTACGTAAGAAAATCATTAATCATTTTTAAAGAAATACAGAAATCCTGTCTAATATATATATTTTTTCTTTTTATTAATAAAACAACAACTTTACGTCTTGAAAAAAAAATCATCTACTTAAATCTGTAAAAACAGGAAATGGAAGGGGGAAATATCGAAGAAAACTTAATAGTCGACAAAACTATTGTTCTTAGTACAGTATGAAAGATATAGATTTTTGGTCTACTTATTTCTTTACGAAGAATTGAAATTTATGGAAGATTATAGCACTGTACCTTTGTTTTACGAGGAAAAGAATGTGTAACTGTGTTAGTTTGAGGAAATACATAAAACTTCGTCTCAGCAATAGTTGAGAACGATGACTCATTTTCTTTTAGCTAAAAGATTTTTTTAGACATAAAAAAGGGAAAAAATTAGTTTGAATATTAGTTTTATAAAAGAATTTAAAATACAGTCCTGAGGTTTAAGGCTTTAAGCAATAGAGATTTAATCTTATAGTAATTTTAAAAAGCACATATAAATGCATTTAACAGACCTGTTTAATTTAAAAATATGGACTACGTAATAAGTGTGCTATTCAGTGAAAAATACCAGCATTTTTTCAAATAATTAAGTAATTACCATCTACGTGTTTTTTGCTCTATACAAAGAGAAGTATCATTTTTAACCTGTGTTTAATATTGAATTTTATCATTATTTTCTGTTCTGTATTATTTTTCCATGAGTAATTCAATAGATAACAAGAAAATAATTAATTATTTTTACACAGATACAGAAAACCTTTTTAGTGCTCTTTTTTTCTTTTTATTAATAACACAACAACTTTATGTCTTGAAAAAATCATCTACTTAAAGCTGTAAAAACAGGAAATGGAAGGAAAAAATGTCGAAGAAATCTTAATACTCGACAAGACCTTTGTTCTTAATACAGTATGAAAGATATAGATTTTTGGTCTACTTATTTCTTTACGAAGAATAGAAATTTATAGAAGATAATAGCATTGTACCTATTTTTTACGAGAAAAGTATGTGTAACTGTGTTTGTTTGAGGAAATACATAAAAGCACATTTAAGCAATACTTGAAAACGATGATGCATTTTCTTTTAGATATTTTTTTTTCTTTGAAGAAACATAAAATAAGGGAATCTATCTTTGTTTGAATATTAGTTTTCTAAAAGCATTTAAAGTATAGTTATAAGGTTTAAGGCTTTAAACAATAGATAATTAATCTTATAAAAATTAAATATATACATAAATGTATTTAACATACGTAGTTAGTCTTTAAAAATCAGGACTATATAATGAGTGCCCCAATCTGTGAAAAACACCAACAGATTTCCAAATAATTACGTAATTGTCATCTATGTGTTCTTTGCTCTCTACTCAAACAACTATCATTTTTATTCAGTGTTTGATATTAAATTTTACCATACTTTTCTGTTCTCTATCTTACCTTCTATGAGTAATTCAATAATTATTTACGCAATACGCCACACCTGTTTCTGTGTAATATACAATCTGTGTTTTACAATACCCCTATGTAAGAAAATCATTTATCATTTTTAAGCAAATACAGAAATCCTGTCTAATATTTTTTTCTTTTTATGAATAACACAAAAACTTTATGTCTTGAAAAAAAATCATCTATTTAAAGCTGTAAAAACAGGAAATGGAAGGAAAAAATATCGAAGAAAACTTAATACTTGACAAAACTATTGTACTTAGTACAGTGTGAAAGATATAGATTTTTGGTCTACTTATTTCTTTACGAAGAATAGAAATTTATGGAAGATTATAGCAGTGTACCTTTGTTTTATGAAAAAAAGAATGTGTAATTGTGTTAGTTTGAGGAAATACACAAAAGCACATCTCAGCACTAGCCGAAAACAATAATGCATTTTCTTTTATTTATTTATTTTTTTTAAGAAACATGGACGAAGGGAATCTATCTTTCTTTCACACTTCTTTTTTTTAAAGTATTTAAAGTATAGTTATAAAGTTTTGAACAATAGAGATTTTAATTTTATAAAAATGAAAAAACACATATAAATTATTTATTATACGCAGTTTACCTTTGAAATTATGAATTACGTAATGAGTGCTCCATTCTGTGAAACACATCCACAGATTTCAAAATAATTACGTAATTACCATATAGATGTTCTTTGCTCTCTACTGAAAGAAGTATCCTTTTTAACCAGTGTTTCATATAAAATTTTACAAAAAAATTTTCTCTGTATCATTCTTTCTATGAGTAGTTCAATACTTAATTTTTATGCAATACGCCACACCTGTTTCTGTGTAATATACAATCTATGGTTTACAATACTCTTATGTAAGAAAATCAGTAATCATTATTACGCATAAACAAAAAACCTGAATAATATATATTTTTTTATTAATAACACAAAAACTTTATGTCTTGACAAAAAATCATCTAGTTAAAGCAGTGAAAAGAGGTAATGAAAGGAAAAAATATCGAGGAAATTTTAATACTCGACAAAATTATAATTCTTTGCATAATATGAAAGATATAGATTTTTGGTCTATTTATTTCTTTACGAAGAATGGAATTAATGGAAGATTATTGCAATGTACCTGTGTTTTTTGTTGAAAAGAATGTGTAACTGTGTTAGTTTGAGGAAATACATAAAATTACATCTCAGCACTAGTTTAGAATAATGATCTTTTAGATTTTTTTTTTTTTTTTCTTGAAGAAACGTGAAAGAAGGGAATCTATTTAAATCTTCTTTTTGTAAAAACACTTAAAGTATAATTCTAAGGATTTAAATCTAGAGATTAATCTTATAAAAAAAACTTATATAAATGTTTTTAACATACGTAATTAATCATTAAAAATATGGATTAAGTGTATCATAAATTTCAAATTATCACAAGAAAATAATTGAGATATCAAGATAAAAATATTTTCTACATATTTATTGATCTAAATGTACGAGAGGGTGTTGTAAAGGTTCAATTAAAGGCAACTATTTTTAAAGTCTATTCGCAAAACTTTGTAGTACATTTTTCTTTCAAATGATCTCAAAGCGAATGTAAAATATTTTTGTTTTAAAAAAGTGATACAAGGTATCACTAAAAATATTCGCCTGTTGCGAGCTGTGCGAATATAACGCTATCAACCCCCACCCCGTTAATAGTATCGTTATCAAAGTGTATTTTTTTTTAAGTATTTAGTTTTTTTTTTCTTTGGAGTAATTTAAAAAACTGGTAAAATTTATTTTTCGCATACTTTATTAATTTAAATGAAGAGAAGTCAATAAAATATCGCCTATTATTAAATAACACTTAAAAGAAATAGTTACTACTTAATGTTATTTTTTTTTTTGTTACATAATGCATTAAATAGTAATAAAGTTTTTTGTACTTTCCCCGAACGGAAGAGGGGTGTGGAAAAATAGAAATTCTCATCACAAAACAAGTGGACGACATTGTTTGTTATTTGTTTATTAGTAAACACAAACTTCATTTCAAATATACTTCAAAAATTTGATGTATATATATAATTGTATATGCATACACATATGGAAATGAATAGGGATGTGAAATGTTGGAGTATCCCATATTTTAGAATTACATTATTTTATAATAAATTAGTGATTTTAATAATAGCTTTATATTTTCTTAAAGAGAGATAATACAATAAAATAGATACTATACTATTTTGAACCGAAGACCATGTTACAAATATAAAGAGACTCTTTGATTGGATCAAAAATGTTATTGATATCAAAAGCCAACCCCCCTCCCCCTAAAGCTATTTTATAATATCATTTGCCATATACCCCTCCTCTCCCCTAACATGATAATGATATAATGCACAGTGCCTAATTGAAATTTTACTATTCTACCTTGCACTACTTTTTCAATACAAAAATCTTTAACAAATGTTTTATACATGCGAATGCGATATAAAAATATTCGCCTGTGATTGAAATTTTACAATCCTATAATCATTAATCATTTTTACGCAAATGTAGAAAACCTGGCAAATTTTTTTTATTATTATTTAGAGCACAACAAATTTACGTCTCGAAAAAAAAATCATCAACTTAAAGCTGTGAAAACAGAAAATGGAAGGGAAAAATATCGAAGAAAATTTAATACTCGACAAAACTATTGTTCTTAGTACAGTATGAAAGCTTCAGATTTTTGGTCTACTTATTTCTTTAGGAAGAATAAAAATTTATGGAAGATTATAGCATTGTACCTTTGTTTCACGATGAAAAGAATGTGTAACTGTGTTAGTTTGAGGAAATACATAAAAGTACGTCTCAGCATTAGTTGAGGGCAATGACTCATTTTCTTTTAGATAAGTTTTTTTTTTCTTTTAAAATGTGAAAGAATGGAATTTATATTTCTTTGAATATTCTTTTGTAAATGTATTTAAAACATAGATTTAAGATTTTAAACAATAGAGATTTAATATTATAAAAATTAAAAGAACCTTTAATAGATGTATCTAACAGACATAGTTAATCTTTATAAATATGGACAACGTAATGAGTGCGCTGTTAAGTAAAAAAAAAAAAAAAAAAAAAAAAAAAAAAAAAAAAAAAAAAAAAAAAACACCAGCAGATTTTCAAATAATTACGTAATTATCATCCTCGTTTTCTTCGCTCAAAGAACCATCATTTTTAACCGGTGTTTAACGTTAAATTTTTCAATTATTTATTATTCTCTATTATTCTTTCCATGAGTAATTCAATACTTATTTACGCAATACGCCACACCTGTCTCTGTGTAATATAAAATACTGTGTTTTAAAATACATCTATCTAAGAAAATCATTAATCATTTTACGCAGATACAGAAATCCTGACTAATATCCTTTTTTTCTTTTTATTAATAACGCAACAACTTTATGTCTTGAAAAAAAATCATCTGCTTAAAGCTGTAAAAACAGGAAATGGAAGAAAAAATTATCGAAAAAAAACTTAATACTCGTCAAAACAATTGTTCTTAGTATAGTATGAAATATATAGATTTTTGGTCTACCTATTTCTTTAAGAATAATTGAATTTATGGCAGATTATAGCAACGCGCCAATGTTTTATGAAGAAAAGAATGTGTAACTGTGTCAATTTGAGGAAATACATAAAAACACATCTCAGCAATAGTTGAGAACGATGATGTCTTTTTTTTTAGATAAGTTTTTTTTTTTTTTTTTGAAACGTGAAAGAAGGGAATGTATCTTTATTTTGAATATTAGTTTTATAAAAGCCTTAAACGCATAGTTCTTATGCTTTAAACATAAGAAATTTAATCTTATAAATATTTTAAAAAAGCATATATAAATGTATGTAACAGACGTAGTTAATCTTTAAAAATATCGATAACAAAGTATGATTCAGTGAATATTCAGTAAAAAACATCAGCAGATTTCTAAATAATTACGTAATTACTATCTACGTGTTCTTTGCTCTGTACTCAAAGAACTATCATTTTTAACGAGTGTTTAACATTAAATTATACAATTATTTTCTGTTCTCCATTACGGATGTACTATATTTCTACTAGTATTTTCTACTATAGTACTCTATTTCTATGCGTACGTCAATACTTTTTTACGCAATACACCACACCTGTTTCTGTGTAATATACAATCTGTGTTTTACAATACCCCTATGTAAGAAAACCGTTAAACATTTTTACGCAAATACAGAAATTCGATCTAATATTTTTTTCTTTTTATAAATAACACAAAAACTTTATGCCTTGAAAAAAAATTAGCTGCTTAAAGCAGTAAACACAGGAAATGGAAGGAAAAAATATCGAAGAGAACTTAATACTCGACAAAATTTTTGTTCTTAGTACAGTATGAAAGATATAGATTTTTGGTCTACTTATTTCTTTACGAAGAATAGAAATTTATGGAAGATTATAGCATTGTACCTTTGTTTAACCCCTTAACGCGCAGTGTTGCCGGGTTGGCAACACCTAAAGTTCCCCCTGTTTAGAGACACAAAAAGTCCGTGAATATTTCAAAAACTACTCTAATGGCTACTTTAAATCTTTCTTATGAGTTCTAAATGGCAGCACCACAGAGATCAAACTCTACTGTTTTTAAATAATAGGTAAAATGTTTTACTGTAATACGCGCTTCACAGCAATGCTCTTCTCACTGCGCTTATCAATGCTTTACTTATGGGAGGTTACCACTTCGGCAACAGATGTATAATTAAAATGGTTAGTGCAATCTTTACAAAACAATACCTGTATACTCCTCTAGGCCTAAATAGATTGCCTAATTTTTGTTTTCTTTAAATTCCAACTTTAAAGAGTAGTGCGCCGGAAAGGGTTAACGATGAAAAGAAAGTGTAACTGTGTTAGTTTGAGGAAATACGTAAAAGCACTCTCAGCAATAGTTGAGAACAATGATGTATTTTCTTTTAGATAAAAGATATTTTTCTTTACCTTTTTATTTGAACAAACATAAAAGAAGAGGATCTTTTTTTCTTTGAATATTAATTTATAAAAACGTTTAAAGTATAGTTCTAAGGTTTTTACAGGATTTCGTGGTTTTCTTCGAACCTTGCGCTAATACGGGTAGGTTCCCTTTGATAAACCCCCCGTAGAAGGCTCTCACTCTACGGCCAATATCCTTCCTGCAGATAATTGGCCGTCATAAATGACATCAAATACCACCAACTAAGATTTAAGGCTTTAAACGATAGAGATTTAATCGTATTAAAATTAAAAAGCATACATAAATATATTTAGCAGGCATCTTTAATTTAAAAAAAAAATTGGTTTCGTAATGAGTGTGCCATTCAGTGAAATATACCAGCAGATTTCCAAATAATTGTGTAATTATCATCTATGTGTTCTTTGCTCTCCTCTCTACTCAAAGAACTGTAAATTTTAACCAGTGTTTAATATTAAATTTTCAATTATTCTCTGTTCTCTATTATTCTTTCTATGAGTAATTCCATAGTTATTTACGCAATACGCCACACCTGTTTCTATGTAATATACAATACTTTGTTTTACATTAACCCTATGTAAGAAAATCATTAATAATTTTAATGTAGATACAAAAAACCTGGCTAATATTATTTTTCTTCTTTTTATTAATAATCATACAACTTTATGTTTTGAAAAAAAAATCTTTTACTTAAAGCCGTGAAAACAAGAAATGATAGGAAAATACATTGAAGAAAATTTAATACTCGACAAAACTATTGTTCGTAGTACAGTATGAAAAATATAGATTTTTGGTCTACTTATTTCTTTACTAAGAATAGAAATTTATGGAAGATTATAGCATTGTCCTTTGTTTTACGATGAAAAAAATGTGTAACTGTGTTAGTTTAAGGCAATACATAAAAGCACGTCTCAGCAATAGTTGAGATCGATGACATATTTTCTTTTTGATAAAAGATTTTTTTTTTTTTGGGGGGGGGGGGGGGTGGGGAGGCGGAAGAAACATGAAAGATAGGAATTTGTCTATTTTTTTAATCGTTTTTTTATAAAAATATTTAAAATATAGTTCTAAACAATAGAGATTAATTCTTATATAAAATAAAATAAAATAAATATACATATATAAAGGCATTTAACAGACGTAGTTAATCTTTAAAAATGTGGACTATATAATTAGAGCTCCATTCTGTGAAAAATCCCCAGAGCTTTTCAAATATTTACATAATTAACATCCGCGTGTCATTGGCTCTCTTCTAAAAGAAGTGTTATTTTTAACCAGTGTTTAATATTAAATTCTGCAATTATTTTCTGGTGGCTATTATTTACGAAGCACTTATTTACGTAATACGCCACATCTTCTTCTGTGTAATTTACTCCATTTTATTTCTTAATTAAATTATAATTTTAATAAATTTGATAATTATTATTTTTATTATTTTATTTTGCATTGCAAAGAAGAATAATATCATTAAATGTTGATAGTTAGGTTTGAAAAAGACGTTGGCGTATGAAATACGCTTCCCGTTATTTAAGCTACTATAAGGTACGAGGTACGTACTTAGGCCTAATGCCAATAAATCCACTCTAAAGGCCAAACAGACAACAGGGTTTAACAGTTTAATTTGAAAGTAGAAATGCATGTTTTTTTTTTAAATAATGATACAACAGGCATCAAGTATGAGACGTACAGTCATCACGGTCGAGTATCAGCCATTAATATGTTAATTAAGGTCAAATATATTTACAAGTATATTATATAGAACGCATAAACTAAACTTTATAAACTTATATTAATACTAAAATTTTTAAGGTTTCACGTCTTTCATAGATGTCATCTGGGCCATCAAATCAACGGCTTATAAATTGTTTCAATTAAGCATGCAATGGAATGAACTTAGCTAACACCATATATCATTCAGACATTCCATGAAGCCTATCATGAAGCTGTCAGCGACAAACTGTATCGATTGAATATTGGATTAAGCTGTGTACACTTCATGTATGTGTTACAGTAGCAATTGATAATAATGCATTTGGGTTTGAATCTCTAATTCGGGTGCTATTTGCACATTACGAGTCGAAATTCTCTAGAAAATGTTTTATAGACTCCTATAGAATTATGGCCTTTTTTTCTATAAGCTAGTTTAAAAGATATAGAAATTCCCTTAGGAGTTGAATAGAAATGTCTGAAAAGAATAAATTTCCATTAAACTTCTATTAAATATTTTATCTCTATAGACATTTATATTAAACTTCTCTAGATATTTCAATAGCTTTTAAACTAGCTCATAGAAAAATGAGCTATAATTCTAGAAAACACAATAAAACATTTTCTAAAAAATTCTAAAAGCCATTTTCGCAAGGACACCTTTGTCTCGAGTTGTTTGAACTTTACATTCAACGTTTTATTAGAAAAAAACACCCATTGAGTACTATATACCCATTTTGTAAAACTACATGCTTCCAAAATATTCATACTATCATTACAAGTTTCCTACCATTTAGATATAGATATTATTTGAATGATGATTAAATCAAGTGCAGTGAAACGAAGCATACTTTGACTCTTTTACAGTATCAGCAATTGTTATGTGAATTCAGACCAAAGATATTTACAAATATATTATATAAATCGCATAAAGCAGAGGACTGTAAAATCTCTAAACTTATATTAATATTAAAATATATAAGGTTTCATGTTTCTCATACTTCTCTTCTCAGCCAGGACAACGTCTTCTAAATTGTTTCAATTAAGCATTCAATGGAATAAACTTAACTAACAACATATATCATTCAGATATTCAATGAAGCTTAACATGAAGCTGTCAGCTATAAACTGTATCAAATAAATATTAGATTAAGCCATGTACATTTCATGTATGCGTTAGAAAGCAATTGATAATACTGCATTTGAGTTCGCATCTCTAATTCAGATATAATAACATCCGAACATTTCGAAACGCTGGCTTTATTTCGAATAGTTTGAAAATCACCTTAACATTCAAAGTTTATTACAAACAAACACTCATTGAGTAGTATATTCACATTTTATAATAATACCTTCATATGCAAGTTTCATATAATACGCATTCTACTACTTATCTATTAGCCAAAAGTGGGACACAACGGTTTGTAGATTAAAATTTATGTAAACACGCACACGTTTCCCCTTTTCCTAAAGATCTTGCCATTACAATCGCTAAACAGCTATTGTTATCATTTTTTGTGAAAAACTATTTCATCCACAATAATTATTTTTTAATCATTGCTACTTTAAGCAGTTTTTCTTTGAATCCACCTTCTAGTAAGATATTTAAAATTTCTTTTAATGTGATTTTTTTTTCTTTTCTCGAGACATGAAGTACAGTGCTATATTTGAGTGATGGCTTTATCAAATGCGGTGAAAGGAAGCCTATTTGACTGTTTTATAGTATCAGCAATTAATATATCAATTAAGAACAAATATATTTAAAAATATATGGTATCTAACGCGTAAAATAGAAGACAGTAAAATATATAAGCTCATATTAATACTAAATTATATAAGGTTTCACATCTCTTATATGCCTCATCTGATCCAGAACATCAGTGTTGCCAGATGGGCTTCTTTTTTAAAATTCTAATTCTTGATTGAAACCACTTTTTACAAATGATAAAATGTGCCTTATTCATTGAGATGACAATAAAGGCGAAAACAAAAGGTAATTTACCGTTTTAAAAAAGTGGTGCTAATCAAGAAAATTGAATTTAAATAAAGTAGCCCACTGGCAACACTGCCAATCAACGACTTCTATATTGCTTCAATTAAACATCCAGTGAAACAAACTTACCTAACTCCATATATAATTCAGACATTCCATGAAGCTTATCATGAAACTGTCAGCAACAAACTGTATCGATTGAATATTAGATTAAGCCATGTACACTTCATGTATGTTTTACAGTAGCAATTGGTATTACTGCATTTGAGTTCGCATCTCTAATTCTGATATAATTTGCACATTACAAGACGGCAGTTTTGTCTCGAGCTATTTAAACTTTAAATTCAAAGTTTTATTTGAAACAAATATCCATTGAGTACATCCACATTTTAAAATAATATGTGCGTCGAAAATATTCATATTGTCTTTTCAAGCAGGGGTGTAGACGTAAAAATAACTGAGGATATACGCTCAATGCCGAGCGTATGTGAAATAATGTGTGCCTTTCTTGAGAAACAGAGGGTATGTGGTGTTACCTTAAAAATACCAGAAGGAATACTGCGTATATCATTGTATACCCTTTTTTACATTTATGTTTACAAGTTTTCTACTACTTATCCGTTAGTCCAAACTATTTCAGTATGGTCGGTGCATTAAATTTTATGTAAACACACTCACATATAATAAAAACGGTATATAAGTAATTGAACATAAAACTGTATATACTGGCAATCTCTTTGAAATCTTAACGGAAGATTATACAATCTTACAAGATAATAATATACTGTAAAACGATAATTAAAACTTGTAATAAAGAAGAGTTTTTCCACGCTTGAACAATTTCAATTACTCTGCAGTTTTAAATATGAAATTATTCACTTGTACTTTATTCCTTATGTTTGATGTATGTTTTAGTTTTAAAATAAGTTTTTCTAATTTAAAATTAAACTATTAAACCCCATTAAGTACATGGCTTTTATAATGGCTTTATTGGCATTAGGTCTAAATACATTCCTGGTAAACTAACCCTTGCTCAATTTCTTGAACTTTTATTTTTTTTTCCATAAGCACAGAAAAGAGAAAATTACTATATGCATAAAATCATTATGTTAGGGAAGATGCATGTAATGTATGGCTCTTTGCTTTAATACAGTCGGAAATGAAGAGATAATGAAAATGATTTCATCAAAACAACCGTATATAACATTAATTTATGTATCATTAGCACTCGTATTTATCAACTAATTTGGATGAGGTTGAGTATGTGCACAGAATGTACCACTATCTAAACAGACTTTGTTTCAATCCATTCTCAATCATTATTCAAAACGGCGCGGCGTCCAGATGAATATTTTAAAATCAAGACCATGAAGTCAAAGTTCATATAGTTAACATCAACGTTAAAGTACGTATTGCGTATGTTTCTACTTTTAATTTTTTAGTGTAATTGGTATTTTAGAAAACAAAAAAGAAAAAAAAGGTACATTGAAATATTTTTACTAATGATGTTATTAAATAGAACTTTCCAAAAGCTAAAACTTTTTAAACAGCTCCTCAAAACATCTAATGATAAAGCATTATATGAGAGTTTCTTAAAATTTAATAATATCATTGAAATAAAAACTATTAAAATCCTTTAAATATCATGAAGGGTTTTATAAAAAAAATTATGCTATTAAAGGCATCATTAAATGTATCATTAGGAACAGTCATTTATCGCAAAGCTAATTTGCAATCGTTTGAAAATCGAAAAAGAATTTTTGACGGATTCAGACGTTTCAGACATTGAAGATTGCAAAAAGCATATTTTTAGAAAAAAAAATTGCCGTTGTTTGCCTGTGTGTTCGTAAACACTCTATCTCTCTAACAAAATAAGATAGAGATTCGTAATTTGGTGTACATTTAGTATGTAATATGAAGGTTATTTAAGTTAGCCAGAGTTAAATTTGAAAAGACCTCATTTTTTTCACAATAAGAAACATTAAAAGTTTATATACATTGCAGAATGATGTTTATGATGGTATTCTTCAGCTATAAAGAAATATTTGAGCCTAGCAATTAAATGTTTGGTTTATCAAATAACCATTTACAGAGATTATTTTTAGTCTTTACATTTTGTATAATACAAATTCCTTGAAAATCGGAAAAAGTCAGAATTCAATTTCAATGTTTTATATTGTAAATTGAACGTTTATAAACGCTATACATATGTTGAAGATGCTTGTCATTTTTCTTGTATATTTTTGATTCTATGAGTTTTTTATATTAATTTTCATAATTTTATGAAATAATTTTTCAAAAGAACGAGTAACCATGCTTCAAATATAGATTTTGAAGTCCTTTTCAACGCTTATTATATTGTTGTGTGGTAATGTAATAATTGAGAATACACACTCTAAAAAAAACATTTGTTAAATTTATGGCAACAATTGCTGACAGAAAAGTTGATAGCAGTTTTTGTCGTAAAAATATCAGTAAAAGTAGATGTAATAAGAATATTTACGTCATATTTTACTGCAATTTTTACGGCAATAACTGCTTGCAATGTTGCTGCCAGCAGTGTTTACGGTACATTTAACGAATTTTTTTTTACAGTGAACTTATAAAACGAAAGAGTGTTTTTGAATTCTCAGGAAAGAGTTGCAATTCATTACACTGTGAATGAGTTGTTTTTTAAATGTTTTACTCATCTTTATTTAATTTGCTTTTTAAATTACTTGATTTAAATTACTAAAAAAACTCGTTAACTCGAGTTGTTTCAACTCTTTACGAGAAGCTGACTTTCAAATCGTGAAATGAATGGATTTCGACTTAACTTGACTTATTTTGTGGCTCAGGTTTTAAGAGAGTGTGATTTTATGAAGTTAAATTTATACACAGTGAATAAAAAACTTTTCTGGATTGCAAAAAAGTTTTAGTTTAATTTCAGTATACACATATGAAAAGGAATCTCAAAGTGATGCATATGCATTTTATTGCCACAATAGCTAGGACTTTATTTATGGAATAACAAATAAATATCAATAAATAAAATTCACAAAATTAAATGCAAAGGAAAACGCATGTTCCGAAAATTTTCCGGGCACTTTGGGAAGTTTGAAAAAAAACGCTATAATGGAAAATAACAGGGATCAACAACATTAACAGTTTGTATTTTATCTCCACACATTTAGCATTAAGGGCTGCAGTTCAGTTACGCTGCATAAATTCAATGAAAGTTTGAAGATCGTCTATTTTAAGTTATTTCGCTTTTTTTATTTTATAGAAAAATCTACTGAAATGGATTGAATGTGATTGCACACACGTTTGTTTGTCAAATTTGTTCTAAAGTTTGTCCTGTTGGATTCATATCGAGTGTTCGAGATGGCCATTTCAAAAACCAATTTTGTGCGTGTGCTCGTGTGTAAAACCCACTGCTTGACGAGTTTTAACATATTTTTTGAAATGCATTTTGGATGTTTGTTATCACAGTGAAACAAACAATTTTGGCCACAATTTTCCTCTAACAAAGCGACAAATGATCTTGCAAGATATCCTTATACACTGTTCTGTTTATCTTGCAACAAATTTCAACTAACGGACCAACACTTGATTCAGAAAATGTTCCCGACAGCAAAAATTGCCCTCGCAGGAATAACATATCTCGAATCATACCTTTTGACTTTAGGTCGTCGGATGTAGTGTCTGCCAGCATTCCCAAAAATATTTAACTTCGATTCATCGTAAAATAGTAATTTTTTCCAGTTTCAGTCTTTAAACTCCTTGGCAAATGCCAGTCGGGTCAATTGATATATTTTTTTTTTACTTATCATAGGTCTTTAACACCGACTGTTTCTTAAAGTCCAACGTCATGTAAGCGTCTTGGCATGATAGACCGACTTATTTCAGCAATATTTTCGTTCTAAATCGTGGGATATTTCAACGGCGTTTTTGTGCAAATCATCAACAGATTTTCTCATGATAATCCTGTCTAATTGATAATATTCGTTTTCCGGGGTCTCCCGTACCGTAGCAAGTAGTGATGATCATGTTCATCTTTTTATTTTTGAAAAATATCATTCACGGTAGATTTTCTGATCGATAGCTCACCCGGTTTGGCCTTTTAGCGACAATGCAATACCTCATTTAGGAACAATAATTGTTAAACTTTTCATTTTTGAATTTCAGCTACGTTATTTATGTAGATAAATTTATAAACTCACTTTATTGATTGAAAATTCATAAATCCCTTTACTGATAAAAAACTTATGAATGCGAGTGATCAGAAACTTTTTCACAGGCGAATTTTGTATTCTTCTCCTTTACGTCAGGTGTCCTCAGTTTCAAATCAAAATGATCATTTGCTCAGAGGTCATTTACATATTCCTAACTGTCTTTCTTCTTCGCTGAAACTTTCTGCGAAACAAATCAAAGAAATTAACTAGCCGGAATCTTTTGACCGTCACTGTATACATTTTTTATAAAATTCCTGGCATAATAATGCAGCGTTAACGTTCTGCCAATATCCATGTGTTAGTTTTAGTTATATTTTTTAAACTATGTAGAATTTGATACAGAAACTTAATTATTATGTATACAAGGAGGAATAATTTAAAAAATATGCATTTATAAAATGCAATGGTTTGATTTCTTGATCAATATTATTTGGCATTATTACGCACCTATGACTATAATAACTCCAAATAAACAAAATTGTAAAATAAAATAGAATAATGGCATGTAAATTGTCCAAACTGAAAGATATAAATTCTACAGCCCTAGAAATTGTTGAATTTATCCTTACTAATAATTGCAATATCAGGGTGCAGTAATTATCATTTGATATTTCATTCTTCTGACGTGAAAAAATTTGCAGCACTTCATGCATACAAATTTCTTTTTTTGCTTTTGGGTTTTCAACATTGACAATATTGCTCTATCGTGCATAAAATAATAAATAAACCCGGATGTATATTATATTATACCTATTTCCAGTATAAAATTATATGTATTTCCAGAACTGAAAAGAATCAACCGGAGTAATAGCGTCAATTGTTGGAGTTATTACCCCGGAATAGTTATTGCGCATTATATTTCAAACAACAAAATACCTTGAGAACACATCCAAAATCTTCCACAAGATTTAAAAAGTAAACGAAATTCAATACAAATTTACGAAGTGAACAAAATGCTTTCTAATAAAAGTATAGTCTTCAGATCGCACAACTTAATCACAGAACTTACATCACAAATTCTAGATCGGGTGTTGATTTTTACGAATTTCTTCCAAAGTAGCATCTACAAAGGGAATAAATTAAATTTTAATTATTGTTTCTGATTCAGAGGACTTAGAGCTTATCTATGCAGAACCCGTAGTTGCAATTTCACGGATTCCTTCAAAATTATGAGTACTACTTACACTTGGTATTATTACCCCAGGACACCTTATATATGTCAAGATTTCTCTTATCCTTACACAAAAAAATACAATCTTTAATTTTGAGTACAATCATTCTTTTAGTCTACAAAATAGACTAGTCAGATGAGGCAAGTCCAAAACTTTTTTCTGTCTCATACACGTTAATACTTTTAGAAAAATTAAATATACCAGCTTCACCGGTTAGGTAATTTACACAAAAATCTAATCTGAAAAACTTTTTTCAAGCTCTAACTGATTCTAAAATTTGGTGAAAATACATGTATTGGTATTTTATGTATAATTGTCGCAGAAGTCGTAAAAAACTGGATAGAAGCGCCACCTGTTGAGCCGTTTATTACAAAAACTGAGAATAGTAATTTATATCAGAGGGTAACTGAATTTGAAGTTTGGTGAAAATCCATTCATTAGATCCTGAGATAGAGCTATCGTGATAATCAGGAATATTACAGCATAACAGTGGAACCTGTTGAGAGATCTACTCAAAAAACTACAGAACACTGAACAGGGACTAACTGATTCTGAAGTACTATGAAAATTCGTGCATTAACTCGTGAGACAGTCATATTGTGATAAACATGCATAATAACACATAGCAGTGCCACCTGTCGTGATATTTATATCAAAACGTAATCAGAACCATATTATACCAAGAATTAACGGAATCCAAAGATTTATTCAAATCCGTCTATTAGGTCTTGAGATATATCTATTGTAAAAATCGTGAAAACAGCAATATAGCAGCTCATCCGGTTGGGCGATAGTCACCAAAAGCTAATCAGATCATGTTTATATCAAGGTTTAACTGAATCTAAAGTTTTGTTAAATTTCGTGCAATAGTCCGTAGGGGGAACTGGGGTACATTGATACAGCTTTTTTTTAAGAATTGTTTTGGTGTTCAGAAAGCAGAAATTTCAAGTTATTTTTCTATGTGGCGTCAGCAAAACCTTTGTGGTGTGTTATAAAAATGTACAATTGTTGTTTTATATATTATTTTTGCATGTAATTTAAAAAAAAAAAAAAAATCTTTTATATCAATGTGCCCCATCCCCGGGGCAGATTGATACACCTCATGGAACACTTTGATACGTGTGGGAAAATGGAGACAAAATAACACCAATGCATATTTTTCATAGAGAAATAGTTTGCAAACCATTTTATATTTATTTATAGAAATTCATATAGCCCACAATTTATTTGGAAGCAATATTAAAGCAATCAAAATGAAATGTATAATGACCTGATGTTCTGGCTGTACCTCGTCTGATTGTTGGCTGTGGTAACATTGTCATATCTGGCACTTGAACCCCAGCATTATCTTCTTTCTTAGGAAAGGGGAAAAATTACCAGGTTTTCTGTTTATAAATTGGCTTATAAACAGAAAATAAAGGATAATTATATTAAAAATTCTGTTTATAATATAATTATCTTGTGCTGTTCTGCAATTTGTTTCTCTTACTTAACATCTCTCATGTCGAAAACACCTTTTTCTCTCGAGAATCGATATAAATTTGAGATTTTCCAGGCTGCCGTCTTTTCTTTTGTTGATTTTATTAGCACTAGATGTTTTGTAAGTTTGTACGTCTTCCCTTTGCAAAAATACTGTAAAATGTTCTAATATAAAGAAACTAGAGCTATTTTACTCCAATAAAAACTAATATTAGAAATTTTTGGCAAAAAATAGTTGGATTAAGGAGTGTATGGTAAAAATAATAATAATAATAATAAAAGGTAATGAAAAAATGAACTAGAAAATGATTTAGGTTGTATCAATGTGCCACGAAATAAACTGTATCAATGTGCCCCATACAGTCATTTTGAATAAAATGAGTCGCAAATCCAACACTTCATAATTTATCTAACAATAAAGTATGAGGAACTGATAAACAGTAGCTTTACTTGTCAGGGAGAGTATTCTTTTCGATTGAAAATACTGGAACAGTTGCATAATACCATTTCAATTGTACAACTCATATATACTTTTGACCTATAATAACACTTAAACACGCGTCCCATACCATCAAACTACTGAATCATTCCAAGACTTTCTGTTAGTAGTTGAGTGCACTAGTATCACCTTTTGGAGCTGTTGTGAAACTTCCTGTAAATGACCCTGTGTGCAGTACAGGGGATGCATCAATGTGCCACAGTTCACCCTACGCCCAAAAAATCTGAATATCAGACAGACATTTTGTAAAAATATGTTTTTTGGAATCTTTGAACACTAAAGCGTGTAAATCCGTCAAAAATTGGAATTCGAAAATTTTTCATGAATCCAGTCTTTTTTCTTGTAAAAGTAAAGGAAAGTAAAAAAGATATATGTATATTGAAATATTATTAGTAATGATCTTAAGAATTTGTTCTTAATAATTTTGAACAAAAACTAAAATTTCTAAAAATATCCTTAAAGCTTCAAAAGATAAAAACACTTTTATGAGAGTTTCTCAACCGTTAATAGCATCATTAAAATTAAAACTATTAAAATCTTTTGACTCTCATAAGGGTTTTCATGGTAAGATATATTATCCTCAATGCGCCGATAAAAGTATTATTAAAAAGGGATACTTACAGTAAAGTGATTTTCACGATGAAAGAGTTAAATTTGAAAAGACCTCATTTTTTTACAATAAGAAGCATTAAAAGATTACCCACATTGCGAAATGATGTTTATGACAGTAATTTTAATCTATAAAGAAATCTATGCAAATGACCAATAAATATTCTGTTTATCAAATCAGATCAAATAGTAACCATTTACAGAGATTAGTTATATTATTAATTTTTTGTATAATTATAATTTCTTAAAAATCAGACATGTCTAGATACTTAGATTGTAAAGTGATAGTTTGTATACTTTTGTGCAAATTATTTATGAACTTTCTCACAGATCTGAGATTCTATGTATTTTTTTTCATTATTTTCAAATAAAGTTTTAACGAGAAACGAAAATTCATGCGGTAGACATAGTCAATAAAGCACTTTTCAAGCCTTCTAGAATAGCGTAATATGATAATGTAATAATTGAGAAAATGATTTATGAAGTCAAATCTTTAAATATGTTTTTTTATGGATACTCACAAGTTGTATTTTATCTTTATATGAAAAATACTATGTTTCCATTTTAGTGTAGTTGTTTGTGTAATTGTAGTCAATTAAATTGAAAAAAATGTAGTGTAATATTTTTAGTAATAATCTTAATAAATATAACATTTCAAAAATGAAAACATTTAAAAAGCTCCTTTAAATATCTAAAAATAAAACACTCTTCTGAAAATTTCTTCACCTTTAATAGCATCATTAAAATAAAAACTATTAAAATCCTTAAAATGCCATAAAGGGTTTTTTACGATAAGATTTTTTGTCCTTTAAAATACGTCATTAAAAGTACCATTAAAAGGAATACTTATACCAAAGTGAATTTCACGATAAACTAGTTAAATTTTAAAATACCTCATTTTTTTCACAAAAAGAAAGCATTAAAAGATTATGTACATTGCAGAATGATTTTTATGATAGTAACTTTAATCTATAAAGAAATATCTGTAAATGGTCATTAAATTTTTTGTTTATAAAATAACCATTTACAGAATTTAGCTATATTATTTATTTTTATATACTATTAATTTCTTGAAAATAAGAGAGTTCAAAGAAAGACTGGTAAAGTCTAAGGTTAATTTCAAATATTTATATTGTAAAATAATACATTAAAAACGGTACACTTTTGTTGAAGTTCTTTATGAACTTTCTTACAGACTTTTGATTTTATGTATTGTTTAATTTTATTTTCATTAGTTTCAAGTAAAGTGTAAAAGAAATTAAAATTCCTGTGTTAGATATAGATTATAAAAAACTTTCCAAAAATTCCAGAATAATGTAGTAATTCAGAATGTGATTTATGAAGTTAAACCTATAAATATGATTTTTTTATGCATACTTTCTAGTTTTTTTTTTATCCTTTCATAAAAAATAATATTCATTTTTAGTGTAGTTGTTTTTTAGTCTACTAAGTAGGAAAAAATATATATTGTAGTATTTTAGTAATAATTTTAATAAATATAACTTTTCAAAAACGAAAACATTTTAAAAACTCCTTAAAATATCTCAAAATAAAACATTTTTAATAGAGTTTCTTAACCTTTAATAGCATCATTAAAAAAAAATGTATTAAAATTCTTTAAATATCATAAGGGATTTTTCAGATAAGATTTTTTATCGTCTAAAATACGTCGTTAAATATATCATTAAAAAGGGGATACTTATAGAAAAGTGAATTTCGCGATAAAAGAATAAAAACTGAAAATAACTGATTTTTTTTTCAAAAATAAGAAGCATTAAACGAGTATATACTTTGCAGAATGTTGTTTATGATGGTAAATTTAATCTATAAAGTAATCTCTGTAAATATCCATTAAACATTTCGTTTATGAAATTCCCATTTACAGAGATTAGTTATATTATTTATTCTTTATATAATACGAATTTCTTGCAAGTTAGAGATGTCAAAGAAAGTCTGAGAAAGTCAGAGATTAATTTCAAATATTTAAATAGTAAAATGATATTTTAAAATTGGTAAAATTTTGTTGAAGTTCTTTCTCGCAGATCTTTGATTCGATCGATTTTTTTTTCATTATTTTTAAACAGAGTTTTAAAGAAAAACTAAAATACATGAATTAGATATAGGCTATAGAGTATTTTCCAACATTTCCAAAATAAATGAGAATATGAAACTGCTTAAAATATCTAAAAATAAAACACTTTTATGAGAGTTACTTAACCTTTAAGAGCATCATTAAAATAAAAATTATTAAAATCCGTTAAATATCATAAAATGTTTTAAGATACATTTTCCCCCTTTAAAATGCGTCGTTGAAAGTATTATTAAAAAGGAATATTTATAGCAAAGCGTATTTCACGATAAAAGAGTTAAAGACCACATTTTTTTTTGGAATAAGAAGCATTAAAAGATTATATATATTGCCAAATGATGTTTATGAGGGAATTTTAATCTACAAAGAAATCTCTGTAAATGGCCTTTAAACATCCTCTTTATCAAATGACCATTTGCAGAGATTAAGCATACTTTTATTAGAGATATCCGGTTTAAGATTGTAAAATGATAGTTTAAAGACGGTATGCATTAGTTGAAGTTGCGTATAAACTTTTTCGCAGATCTTTGATTCTATGTATTGCTTAGTTTTTTTTCGTTATTTTCAAATAAATGTTTTAAGAAAAACTAAAATTCATGCATTAGATATAGATTATAAAGCACTTTCCAACATTTCCAAAATAATGTAAAATGTTAATGCAATAACTGAGGATATGATTTATGAAGTTAAATCTTTAAATATGATCTTTTGATGCATACTGTCAAGTTTTATTTTATTCTTATATATAAAAATGCTGTAATTGCTTTTTAGTGTAATTGTTTTTTAGTCTACTAAATAGAAAAAATGTATTGTAATATTTTTAGCAATAATAAATATAACTTTTAGTGAGAGTTTCTTAATCTTTAATAATGTCATTAAAAAAACTATTAAAATCCTTTAAATATCACAAGAGGTTTTTAAGATAAGATTTTTTTAATCTTCTAAAATACGACGTTAAAAGTATCATTAAAAAGGGCTCCTTATAGTAAAGTGATTTTCTCGATAAAAAAGTTAAATTTGAAAACACCTCATTTTTTCACAATAAGAAGCATTTAAAGATTATAAAGATTGCAGAATGATTTTTATAATGGTAATGTTAATGTATAAAGAAATCTCTGTAAAGGATCATTAAACATACTGTTTATCAAATGACCATTTACAGAGATTAGCTATATTATTTATTAGCTTTTGCCCGCGGCTTCTCTCGCGTTAAATACAGCAAACTATGTAATCGAGCTTATAAAAACTCATAGAATTTTTGAAGGATATGTGGAAAATAAATTTTACTTATTATTTTTATGCATATTTAATTTAAACCAAAAATAAAAAAAAAAACTAATTCACGAAGCAAAACTAAATCCAAAACCAAAGCGATTGTCTTATTCTTTAATAGTCCAGGAATATTATAAATTCAGTCTGAACGAATTAATCCAATCCAAAAAACAACTACGGTAGAACAAATCCGAAACCGATGTTCTTTTTCGGAAATCGGAAAACCAAATAAAGACAACAATTGCAAATCGCAAAACTAAACAAGAACATACAAAAAACGAAAGAAGTTAAATCAAGGTGAATCAATCGTCAAATAACAGAGTACAGGTACCGTATGCACTATAGTGTGAAGCGCGGGCCGATGCCCGCACTTAAATACAGATAGAGAGCACACAACGTGATCATGTTTCAGAAACTTATCAGCGGCATCTATCGGAATCCATGAGTAATATTTTAGCTTTCTACCTTGAAGTTGCGGAATGCTCCATGCAAATTTCCACCCCCATTTTAGGGAAGTGGGGGTTAGAAAGAGACAAAAAGTAGCCTATGGCACTCTCCATCCCTTCAAATATCTAGACTTAAAAAATCACGTCAATTCGTAGCTCCGTTTTGACGTGAAAAACGGAGAAAACAAACAGACACACACATACACTTTCCCATGTTTATTATTAGTATGGATTTTTTATATAATATGAAATTCTTGAAAATTAGAGATTTCAAAGAAAGACTGGGAAAGTCTAAGACTAATTTCAAATACTTAGACTGTAAAATAATAGCTTAAAAACTGTAAACTTTTGTTGAAGTTTTTTTTTTTTAACTTTCTCACAGACTTTTGATTTTATGTATCGCTAAATTTTATTTTCATTAGTTTCAAATAAATTTTAGAAAAAAATTGAAATTCATGTGTTAGATAGAGATTATAAAGATAGAAGTTGGATATATTTTCCAAAATTTCCAGAATAATGTAGTAAATGAGAATGTGATTTATGAAGTTAAACCTATAAATATGATTTTTTTAATGTATACTTCCAAGTTTTATTTTATCCTAACATAAAAAGTACTATATATTTATTTTTAGTGCAATTCTTTTTAGTCTACGTTGTAGAAAAACATATATTGTTGTATTTTTAGTAATAACCTTAATAAATATAACTTTTCAAAAACGAAAACATTTTAAAAGCTTTTTAAAATATCTTAGAATAAAACACTTTTAATAGAGTTTCTTAACCTTAATAGCATCATTAAAATAAAATCTATTCAAATCCTTTAAATGTCATAAAGGGAATTTAAGATAAGATTTTTTTATCTTCTAAAATACTTCATTAAAATTATCATTAAAAAGGAATCCTTATAGTAAAGTGAATTTCGCGATAAAAAAGTTAAATTTGAAAAGACCTCAGGTTTTAGCAATAAGAAGCATTAAAAGATTGTATATATATCGGCGAATGATGTTTATTAAAGAATTTTTAAGCTATAAAGAAATCTATGCAATCACACATTAAACGTTACATATATCAAATGATCACTTTCAGAGATTATTTTTGTCATTTATTTTATATGGTATGAAGGACTATTTAGTAACTAAGAAATGTAGTTAAATTATTTCGTTTGTAAAATAAAAATTTAGTAAAATATGAAAAACCATGCGCAAAGCTTGGATTACCAAATATTTTCAAGCATATTTTGAATAACATAACAAATGTGCAACGTTAAAAATTTTTTTTAAAAATTATACATAATTCATTCATATGAAACGCATAACACGTTTTAAAATTCATTATCAACTATTCTGATCTACAGACAGATAAATTAGCCGACTTCTTTAATGAACATTGTATATGATATATAGATTTTTATCTATGAACTATATGCATGCAAAAATATACACTATATTGCCATTGATTATTGGACACTTGCGATTTTAGACATTTTACTAAATATCTAGAAAAATACATGAGGAATCATCTCGAAACTCTTAGTGCATAAATATAATAGTATACGTCATACATTTCCGTGAAGATTTTTTACCGAAACTTCATTGGGGACCGTCAACAAATTAAAAAAGTATGAATATCTTTTGAATAACCCTGTCAAAACTAATGTAGCAAAAGCTCTCAAACTCTAGATTATGATTGAATGCCTTATTGTAATACACTGTGTTCATTTTTATGCAAATAGCATGCATACTCGCAGAGTAATTAAGGTTTTTATAAAAATGGTCCCAAATTTTTCCAAGTTTTTCCCATATAATTTTCAGAGTTCTTAATATAAAATAATAATTTTTTCAGAAAATATGACAAACAACATTGCACACAGTACCCTGTAATCAGAAATTAAAAATAATAAAAATTGTATGAAAAATGAGTAGGTTTACTAAATAATTTTTTACAGCGCATGCGTCAAAGATATCAAAATTTCCTTTGCATATTATGTTAGCTAAATGTATAGAGCAACTTTTGTAAAAGTCACAAAATCATAGCTTGAAAATTCTGAAAGTAATCGTCTATAGGAAAAAGGACAATATCCGTTGTTTCCAAAATGAAACAAAAAAATGAGGGATTTTATCTAAATGTAGTAGTACATCCCGTATTCTGTATTCTATGTTGACACTAATCAATGAATATATGGATACAACCCCTCTTGTTTTTGCTTCATTTTGAAAATAACGGATTTTCAACTTATTCAATTGACGATTATTTTCAGAATTTTCAAGCTATGATTTTGTGACTTTCACAAAAGTTGCTCTATACATTTAGCTAACATAATATGCAAATGAAATTTTGATATCATTGACGCATGCGCAGTAAAAAATTATTTAGTAAACCAACTCATTTTGTATACAATTTTCATTATTTTTTAATTCTGATTGCAGAGTATTCTGTGCAATGTTGTTTGTCATATTTTCAGAAAAAAATATTATTTTATATTAAGAACTCTGAAAATTATAAGGAAAAAACTTGGAAAAATTTGGGACCATTTTTATAAAAACCTTAATTACTCTTCGAGTATGCATGCTATTTGAATTAAAATAAACACAGTGTATTACAATAAGGCATTCAATCATAATCTAGAGTTTGAGCGCTTTTGCTACATTAGTTTTGACAGGGTTATTCAAAAGATATTCATTCTTTTTTAATTTGTTGACGGTCCCCTATGGAGTTTCGGGAAAAAATCTTCACGGAGATGTATGACATATATTATTATATTTATACACTACGGTTTTCGAGATGATTCCTCTTGTATTTTTCTAGATATTTAACAAAATGTCTAAAATAGCAAGTGTCCAATAATCAATGGCAATATAGTGTAGTTCAATTAAGGAAATTAGCTGAAAGTTCCGTTTCAGCAATTTCATCTAATAAGGAGAATGATACGTGAATTGGATTGTATAGTGCTGTAAAAGAATTGAAGAATTTTTATACAACGAGCAACATGCAAAGAATTAGTTATATTTAAACGTATTTTCCCAAAACGTCATTTCCATAACATATATTGCTTGAAAGCTTGATTTTTAAAACTAACAAAAAAGTAATTAATATTTCCTCTTCTAGTTAATATAGAAATATGATTTAAGTATCTTTTAAATATAAAAAAAACAGATAAGTATTTAATGCAATATATTTTTTTAGAAAATTTGAAGATTTTTGTGTTCCGGACTCCCATGAAGATATCAAAATATTGACTAAAAAAACTAACTTTCTTCAAAATTTGCATAGAAACGTAATCATATTTTTTCAGTGTAAATTTTCTTTCAAAATAAATTGAGTTCTTTCAAGCACTTTTCAAAATCTTCTTGAGTATCATACTTTATATACTTCTACACAATAATATCATTTACACAATTCTAAATTGCAAGTTTTGTTAATAAATTGTAATTTATTTAACGTAAACTGCAAATGTCATAATACAATTAATAATCCATGAAATCTATTTCAAAATAATTCGCGAAAAACATTTCAGAATATAAACTGAGTTCTTTGTACAATGAGTTTTATTGTCACAAAAAAATACACCTTTGATATTCAAAATACTTAAAGCCTTTGAAAACAATAATCGTACATTTCCACACATTAAATAGTTGAGTGCATTTGAATAAAGTAGGATTTTTAAAAACTCCTATCTAATAATTAATTAGTGCTATTTTCTTCCAGTTTACTGTGATAAGTTTGCATAAATACTTAAACTTTTGCGCGTATTTAAAAAGTTTTTATGTAATAATCAAATTCGAATATTTAATATCAATTAACCCTTTCCAATATAAAACATTTTGATGGTAAAATAGTAAAATACTGTACTAACACCGGAATTTACAAACGACTTTTTTTTTATTTAGTTTTTTTTTGTCCTGCAAACTTTCTTTTTAAAAGGAATATTTTATTCAAATAATCATGATGGCGTTGTAAGGTGGTTCCGATATAGGGTCACTGCGATGAAAGGGTTAAATATGAATAATTTGCATATGTTTTACATAAATATTCAATTTTATTTATATTTATCCAGAAATAAAGGTAGATAAATATCAACAAAGTTTCAGTAGAAACAAATTGCTTATTGTGAAAACAAAAGTTTCATGAACAAGTAGAATGATGTGTTTAAAAACAGTATTGAGAAAGTTACAGATAAATATTTTTAATTTTTCTTGAGGGGACAGGGGACATTAAAAACTAAATCTTTTAGTTTTCAACACATTTACTCGAAAATTAGTAAACTTTTTAACTAAACAGTTCAAACAGTTAAATTCAAAATTTCGTGTTATAATAATAAAATTTTATAAATTATTAAATTTGTTAAAAAATTAAATACCGTGTTTTAAAATAACTCATGCCAATTTATTTTGATTATAGCATGAATTTTTATGTTTGATAAAGTAGTTTTCGATTAGTAGAAGGAAAATTGGCATAAATTGTAAAAGTTCACAGAACGTGTAACAAGAAAAAATATTTATAAGAAAACTCCTTTTTTCTTGTAAAATAACGACTTTTTTGTATTCTATCGCGAACTTTAACATTAAAATGTTCCCTTAATAGAACTATTTATGCTACTATTTTTTTTCTAATAACTGAATAGAAAAAAAGGGCATGGTATATTTATAAAAGCCTATGGGGCATTTTATAAATATAACACTTATTCGGTATTTTGATATTTTAAAAAATAATAATTTAAAATTTTTTTATTATTTTAACAAGAAATTTATAATTTAACCTTTTAAAGTTATCATTTACAAGTCCACCAATTTTAAATGAATCTTTTGAAATTTAAAATACATGGTTTATCGATTTCAATGTCTACTGTCCCCTTAAATAAACTTTAAACTTGAAAGTTCTCTTAACTTTGCCCATTCAAAATTATCTTTCAGTAGTGATTTGAATTTTTTTACATATTTAGTATTTGAAAATATTTATATTGTATTTCGAACACAGTTTCCAGCATTTCGAGTGCGAGTGTCTCACGTGTTTGATGAAAATGGAAGAAAAAATTATTGAAGCTGTTCCATTAATAACACATTTAATATTTGTTACTTTATCTATCATGAATAGTTTCATTTTTTCAGTATGATAATCAACAATGAATAAATTTTTAATACTTTAAAAGAAAATCATTATATCAAAGAAGGGTGAATCTTACTTTACGTATAATTTTAGAATTAAAAATTGTACTGAAGGTAACAATTCACAACATAATATTTAAAAATCATAAGAAAGAACTAATTGTTTCTTGTATATAAAATACAAAACGAAACTTGTTTCACACGTGTACATCAGCAAGCAAACGTGACGGAAAACTGAGTCGTAATATGCGCACTCCCTTCTACGCGTAGTTTTTTCCGGATCAATGTCGCTTCAACTGCGCGTGGCAGCTGCGGCTCAATGCGCGCCGCGCTTACTCTTTAAGTGGATTAAAGGATTTGATATGCTTTACCATTTTAATCTTATATCTATTAATAATTTCATTATAATGTACTCCAGTTTCTGAAAGTTGCTACAGTCAATCCAAATTCAATTAGAATACAGTATGCAATTTTAATTAATTTTTCGATTAATTTTCAATAGCGAAATTACGTTTGAAAATTTTAATTATTTAATACGTAAATTACTACATTGATAACCAAGCTTAGAACCAAGAAATTGAATAATGTCTAAACCGGGGATCTAACCTGGAGTTCTTGGAATGGCTTTCCAAGTGTTCTACCATCTAAGCTACGAAGAGGATGTCCAGCTTAGAATTTTTCACTCCATGTCTTCATAAGGCTGCTACTGCAGCAAAAGATGAAATGGTCTTCATAAGCACTCAATTTTGCGGCGTAAAATGAGATACAAATAAAGCCAGCATAGGTGAATACATATGTAATTTTAATTAACATTTTAAATTAATTTTCAACAGTGAAATTACACTTGAAAATCTTGAATTTTTTAATAGGTGAATTATCACATTGCTAACCAATCGTAGAACCAAGAATACAGTATTTTTCTGTATTTCTGATTAAATATCTTCTTTTCGAACCCTTTTTCTATGGTTATTTTTTATCCTCTTCATGCCTATTATCATCCTTCTAAATTTGTCAGTCGAATTTGTCAACATCATCATATATAAAGAGGTTTTCTGACACTCAGCCGTACTTTGTCCGATAAATACACGTATGAGTACTAAAAATATCATTTTTCTTTGATCTAAGAAATACTACATTTGCCACCTTAAAAAAATTTCTTTGATTAAAATAGATTTCTAAATAGTCTTTGATTGCTCTATTGATGATTATAGTTGTTTATTCCACTCTTTTGATATCGGAATTGTTTCATTTATTTATCAAATGAAACATTAATTTACTGCTTCGAGACATAAATTAATATGTTTGGAAAAATACATCTGAGGAAACACTTAGCATTATGAATAATGAGATTACTATCTTTCTACCTACCTTAAATTCCGTAATTTTTACATTACAGCCGGATTTGTTTCAGTTGTATAACTGAAAAATTTGTTCATGAAAATTTATTATATAATGTAAGTGAAATCTTTATTATGATAATTACATTTGCATGATCTTTTAATTGTAGTTTTTTTTACAAACGAAACACTTATCATTAATAATTCATGTGATTAGTTTTACATAGGGATATTGTATTTCATTTGAGTTTGATACAGTAATCTGCTCAGTTAAAATGGATCTGCAAGTTACTTGTAAAGAAAAAGTAAGAAAAAGTGCATAGAAATTCATTTATTGCATACACAAATCCTTTGATGCTAAAATATCCTGAGACATTCGAGTTATCTCTCTATGTACAATGTCGCAATTGATTGCCAAAAGAAAATACAAAAGTACTACCATTTAATTATTTCATTTATATTTAATAATTATAAGATATAAATCAATAATCACAACTGAAACATTATATAAAATATACATACATCAAAGACACTACTCAAAGATTATTTGATGTATATTTTAAAGAAAATATATTAACTCCTCTACACAATCGATCCTATTGTAAAACAATATGTACAGTGTTTGACTTTTAAGATAATCAATATCTTTCGAGGTTAAAAATCTTACATTTACTCTCATTACAAAAATAATAATTTCGTTTAAATAAAGTAGTATATCGAACCATTAGTTTGATGAGCTCAATTAATAGTAAATCTTAATAATATTAATATACAGTCCCTGGCAAAATTATTAGATGCACTCATATTTTCTTGTGTCGAATCATATTACAAGTTTCATAGAGATATTAATATGCCAATAGATACAATTGATTATATACATCATCTGTAGGATTATAATAAATTAAAAACACTCCAATGACTTTAAAATTATTTATTTTTGTAAATTAAATTCACAATTGCTAAAATTGTAAAACTTAAAACATGAAATTTTAAAAAAATGTAAATATTTTTTGGAGTCTCCTTTGGCGGCAATAAGTGCCTCTATTCTTCATGGCATGCTGTTAGTACAAAATTGAAATGTTTCTTGCATGTGTGAATGATGTTTCCAGACAAGGATAAGTTTTTCTATGAGCTGTGTTTTGCTCGTTATGAGCTCTTTGTCCAGTTTTTTCTTCATTAACTCCCAAACATTTTCAGTGGTATTCATGTCTGATGAATTACGGGAACAGTTCAACATAGGTATATTTTTTCATTGAATGTAGAACTTGACGGATCGTGCTATGTAACAAAAAGCATTACCTTGCAAAAATACAAATGGTTCTTCATTTGGAAACCATCATTTTAGCTTTAGAATAAACCGATTTTGAAAACCTCTTTATATTGGTCTGGAGAATTGACTAAGAAGTCATAACAAATAAAACCCAGCTCATAGAAAATCTTATTCATATTTGTAATCGTTGCCCATGCATACAAGAAACTCTTCAATTTTGTATTAACGGCATGCCGGGAAGAATAGGGGCACAGATAGCCGTCAAAAGAGACTCCAAAAAATATTGACATTTTTTTAAGCTCCAAGTTACAAATTTTGCAATTTCAGCCATTTTTAATTTAATTTGTAAAAAGAAAGAGTTTTAAAGTCATAGACATGTTTTTTATTTATTATAATCCTACAAATGATGTACATAATTAATTGCAGTTATTCACACAGTAATATTTCTATGAAGCTAGTAATATGATTCGAAACAAGGAAAAGTGAGTGCGTCTAATAATTTGGCCAGGGACTGTATATTACAACATCTAAAACGAAATTTCGTTGTATGTAATTTATATACAACAAAGAGGTAAGAACTTATATTATAAATAAATATTTTGGTCATAAGGCGTCACTTTAATAATAAAACATTTAAAATATATAAAAAATCTTCAATGTTTAATTTATATTAAATGTTTTATTATTAAATTGGAGTCTTATAACCAAAATAATTATAATATTCTAGACTATTTCTATACTAGTCTAGAAACTTTTAGGCTACATCAAAACTCGAATCAATTTCAAATGTAAAATATTTAGTTGCAAATTTATGCCGCAACTTATACATTTTTTGTGTTTTTTAAAACAAAACGTTGTCTTTTGTAATATACAAATCTACAATGATAATTTTCTTCATGCTCTTAAATTGGAGTTATAAAGTAAAGAAAACCCAAAAATAATCTATGGACATTTTATAATTAAGAGGTATAGCATACGGATAAAGTAAAATTGACTGTAAGCGAATAAAACAGTAATTAGATTCATTTACATTTGATTATCATTTAGTGGATTACAAATAGGGATTACAATCCCGGGATCCCGCAACCCGGGATTTCGGGATCCCGGTGTATTTTTAATACCGAAAATCTCGGGATTTGTCAGAAAAAAATCCCGGGATTTACGGGATTGTCTGTTTTTTAGCGGAATAACATTCAGCTGAATTTAAAAAAGATATTTATAAACTTTCGCTTTTGGTTGGGAAAAAATCAATTTTAATGAAGTTTATACATGATTGAAAAAGAATATGTACCTCAAATATTTTTTACATATATTTCTAAGTGAGTAAATTTCTTTTACAGTAGAAATCTTTCGACTTGCAAACAGATGTAACACATACAGCATTTAGACAGGAAAAATGAAATCATTTGTTTATTTTGACTTTACTGCGTTTGTCGAAATTTTCTTCACTTCCTAGATCATTTTTGAATTAAGTTTTACTGATAAGCGACACATTTGTGTATGATAGTCATTATGGGCTAACTTCTTTGCTTTTCTTGAATTCAGACTTACTTTTCTTTAAAGATGTCGAATGAAAAGGATTCCGTGGCTCATCCGGAAAGACAATTATACATCTTCAATATGGTACTGCTATTTAACGCCAAAAGATGGAAAAAGCGCTAAATGTAAAAGATGTAGCGCAGTGCTTAAAACATTAGGTGGATCGACTAATGGATTTCAGAATTGAATGCATACTCTATTCCTTCGACAAGTCAAGATTGCACAAAAGATAAATTGCCTTCTAAAAAGTTGAAAATAGAGGACTACTTTAGCAGTCATAAGGAATCACGGAATTTGATTCTATCAAGAATGACTGGTAAAGATGGTCTATCATTTAACGTTTTCATCGCTTCAATTGATTTAAAAAAATTATTGATAGCTAAAGTCTGTAATGATTTGCCAAAATCTTCAGTATCAGTTTAAATCGTGTAGGGAACTATAGTTTCATAATAAAGATGTTAATTACAAGAAAAATACAAACTTTTAAACCTTCGGGGAAAAAATTAATTTGATTTTGAAGAATGGACATCTACTGCAAACAAGCGATTTGTGAATATTAATGTCCATTCAAGAAATATAAATTTAAACAAATTCTTTAATTTAGGGCTTGTGCCTATACATAGGTCTTTCATTGAAAAAAAGTGTATCGAAATGCTAATACTGCGCCTAAAACAGTATGACATTTCAATGAAAACAGACGTTGTTGCTATCGTAACTGATGGACAAAATGCACTGCTGAAAGTCGTAAAAGAAATTGAAGTTGATCAACAGCTTTGTTTCTCTCATGGCAGTCTTTTAGCAGTTTGTGATGATTTATATTGTAATCAACGAAATACAGAACCAGAAACTTTCTCCAGTAAAACAATAGCTGAATCATGCTGCGGAAGTGAAAATTTAGCCCTAGAAGAAGATGATAAAAAGGAAGATATTGAATCTTACGAAGCTTTATCGTAAGATTACTTATCGGGGTTTGTTTTAATTTTTGAAGATGAAATCGGCTTTCCATACTCTGATGAATATATCAATGAACTTATTAAAAAAGTTCAAAAATTAGTAATTTATTTTAAACGATCTGCATCAAGGAATGAAGTTCTTCAAAAGTAGGTTAAATCTGAAAAAAAGAAAGAACTTTCTCTTCTTTTAGATTGCAAGACTAGATGGAATATCTGGTAACTATACTTGAACGATTTTATTTCTTGAAAAATAGCATATAGAAAACTTTAATCGATTTAGAGCATAAAGATCAGAATTGACGATTCCGATTTTCTACTTATAAACGAAATTGTTGAAGTACTCAAACCGATACAAATCGCAGTAGAAGCAATCTGTCGCAGAGACTCTAATTTGTTAGCCGCAGACGCAGCCTTAAAAATTCTTTTAAACGAATTTGCGGAGAAAAAAATCAAAATTTGCTTATAAAATGACAGACATGCTAAAACTATGCATTAGAGAACGACGACGTATGGAATTATCGGGTGTTTTAAATCATTTGCATAATCCTAAACGAGATGATCTGAGTGAAAACTAGTAGTATGCTTTCTATTCCTAACAAAACTGTTATTAAGAAGCAAGTAAAAGCAACAATTGGAAAGGTGAATAACAGTGTTGACAATAGCAAGTCTGAAGATATAGAAATAAAGCATATTGAGCCCACTGCGAAAAGTCAAACGTATAACCGAACATTTAAGGAAAAATTTCAACAAGAAAAAGAAAAAAGCCGTCGAACTGAGTCGTCAGCTGTCGAATCTGAAACACAAAAACAAAAGGATTTATCAATACAAATTAGAAATGAGATGTCTCTTTTTGAAAATGGAGGAGTACGCAGTCATAATTTAAAATTAATTTATCAATATTTGCTGACAATTCCTCTCGCGAGTTATCAACTACATTGTAGTTGTTAGAATTTTAATTAGAGTAGATTTCTATACTATTCTAAAAACACTTAGGCTATATGCAAAATCGAAATTCATATCTAAATTTAAAATGCTTAGTTGTAAATTTATGGTCCTAATTTATAAATATATATTGTTTATTTATTTATTTATTTATTTATTATTATTATTATTATTATTATTATTATTATTATTATTTTGAAAAACGTTGTGTTTTGTGCCTCATAAATATATAATAATAATTTTCTTCATGCTCTTAAGTTGGAGTTATAAAGTAAGGAAAGTCCAAGCATAGTTTATGGACCTTGTATATTTTGGAGGTTATATAGCATATGTATAAAGAAGAAATTGTCTGCAAATGAACAAAACAGTAATTAGTATAATTTACATTTAATTATCATTTACTGGATTACAAATTGTAAATACCTTAACACAAACGCAGACGATCCAAAACCAATAGTATTAATCTATGAATAGTATTTTTCTGAAAAGACGCAGAAAATAAACCTGACATAAGCCCCTTACATAACCATTCTTATTTTATCTAAAAGAATTCCCCTTGCATTCTAACATTCAAAGTATTCAACTTCTTTTAACTTAGATATCGTACATTTAATCTCATTAAAAAAAAGATAAGTTCGTTTAGACGAAGAGAAGGATTTCGAAACGTTCTTTTGATGTATGCAGTTAATTTTAATATTAATTTATTAGATATCTGAAAAGGCTTAGGTATTTAAATAATTATACATTTATATTAAGTGTAATATTAACTGACTACTTTGATGTCACAATTTACTTTATTGAAACAGAGATAGAAATAAAAACTTAACATTAGAGATAATGAAATTATTTCTGTATTCATAAATTTTAAATACAAGGGCTTATTTTCAATTGCACCAAAGAGAAAAAACACATCAACATTTTCTTAATGCTTATAAATGAAATCTAGCAAAAAATACGAATACGAATTTTAACGATTTTAATGTTTTTCTTAAAATACAAGAAAGATAATACTACAACCACGATATTTAATTAATTAGTTCTTTAAAACAAATCTTAAAACAGGTAGTCTGTTAAACGTTTAAGAAACTATATGATTTGAGTTCAGATCGGCCAGGTCGTTTTCTATCTCCTAAAAACTTTCTTACAATACGATAGGACCTAAAAAACTATTTTAATTAATAAATTGGCCGAATATTGCATTAGAATTATAATCTAATAAAATTTTAATCTTTGTTATCAACTACACTGTAAAAAAACCCGGAAAAATTCACACAAATATTCCTTTTTTACTTTCTTCTATCTTCAATAGAAGAAAGTATTGTAATCGAAATTTTTTCAACTTCCGGTTTTCGACGGATTTACACGTTTTAGGGGTCAGAAATTTCAAAAAACATGTTTTTACAAAATGTCTGTCTGTCCGTGTGTCTGTGTGTCTGTCTGTATGTCGCCATTCTACCATCAAAAAGTGTATGAAGTTATGGATAGAATTGAACCAAATTTTTTGTGAAAGTTTTTTGGCTGTGGCAAGCAGGTCCTCCTTCAGTTTTGAAATATTCCGCCGGAAGGGGGCGCTGCAATCGTGATTTTTGTGCCATTTTCAATATTTTACCGAGCAAAAGAATATGAAGTTATGTATCGAAGTGAACCAAATTTTTTGTGTATGTGTATGACTATGGCTAGTTGGTCCTCCCTGAATTTGAAAAAAAATCCGTCAGAAGGGGCGCTGCAATCGCGTTTTTGTGCCATTTTCAATATTGTACCGACCAAAAGTATATGAAGTTATTCATTGAATTTAACCAAATTTTTTGTGTAAGTGTATAGTTATGGCTAGTTGGTCCTCCCTGAATTTGAAAATATTCCACCGGAAAGGGGCGCGGCAATCGCGGTTTGTTTTTCCATTTTCAATATTGTACCGACCAAAAGTATATGAAGTTATGCATCGAATTGAACCAAATTTTTTGTTTATGACTATGGCTAGTTGGTCCTCCCTGAATTTGAAAATAATCCGTCGGAAAGGGGCGCTGCAATCGCGAATTTTATGCCATTTTCAATATTGTACCACATAAAAGTCTATGAAGTTAGTTCTAGAACTGAACTAAATTTTTTGTATATGATTATTTTTTGGTAAGGCAAGTAGATCCTCCTTGACTTTGAAAAAAAATCTGCCTATCATTCTATTGTCCATCGGCTCGTGCAGAGACGGAAATTCGTTTTTACTCCGATTAATTGATTGAAGCAGAAATTTAAGATGAAAATCAAAGTTGGTATGGTATTGAATTAAAATTTTTAAAGCATTAAAGTGAGTAACTTTTTTTTAAATATGAAAGTGTACGCATGAGATAGAAGAAAGTTTTGGGATTGGCACATCCAACTAGTTTTTTAGTTTTTCCGGGAATTTACTGAAAATTTTCCGTTAAAAAACATTAGATAGTACTGGCGTCTAGATTACCAGTAATACTTCCGTTAAATCGTCCATTTTTTTACAGTGTATATTTTAGTAGTTAGAATTTTAATTAGAGTAGCTTTCTATACTATACTAAAAACTCTTAGGCTATATCCAAAATCCAAATCTATATCCAAATTTAAAATGTTTAAATGTAACTTTATGGTCGCAATTCACTGTAAAACATTTGTGTAACATTACTCCATAAGACTGGTGGCAGCAAAGCTGCCACCAGTCTTAAGTTTTGTGCACCACCAGTCTTAAGTTTTGTGCAAAAAATCTGAATCGTTGGGAGTGGTTAAGTAGAGCATATATTGGAAATAGTGTTCAAGGAAATAGTGACATAACGAATAGTTTTAGCGGAAACCGGAAACAAATGTACCATTTTTTTTCCGTTTTTTATGACAAATTGAAATTTGAACCTCCCCACCCCCATTGAACACAGTTCAGTTTGCTCTACTTATATCTATATATTTATACTATATATATATATATATATATATATATATATATATATATACATTGTTTTTTTTTTATCTAAACGTTGTGCTTTGTACCTCACAAATCTAAAATGATAATTTTCTTCACTCTCTTAAATTGGAGTTAGAAAGTAAAAAAAACAAAAAAAAAATTATTGACCTTCTAAATTTTGAAGGGTTATAGCATATGTATGATGTAAAAATTGTCTGCGAACGAGCAAAACAGTATTTACTATTATTTAGATTCAATTGTCATGTACAGGATTACAAATTGTAAATACTTTAACACAAACTGCAGACGATCCAAAACTAATAGTATTAATCTATTACTGGTATTTTTCTGAAAAGACGCAGAAAATAAACTTTACTTAAGCCCCTAACATAACCATCCTTATTTTGTCTGAAAAAATTCCCCTTGCATTTTAACGTTCGATATAATCAACCGTTTTAACTTAGATATCGTACATTTAATCTCATTAAAATAAGATACGTTCCTTTGAACGAAGAGAAGGATTTCGAAACATTCTTTTGATGTATGCAGTTAATGTTAATATTTATTTGTTCGATGTCTGAAACGGCTTAGGCAGTTAAATAAATTTACTTATTTATTAAGTGTAATATTAATTGACTAATTCGAAGACACAATTTAATTTACTATAAAGTGACGAAGAAATAAACAATTACCATTAAAAATAATTAAATTAGATATGTATTCATACCTCCTTAAATGTAAAGAAGTTTATTATTTACACATCATACGAAGTATACGGTAGGATTGCAATCGTTTTGAAAATTGAAAAAAAAAATTGACGGATTTTCACGTTTCAGATGCAGGAGATTCCGAAAAACATATTTTTAGACAAAAAGAATTTGACGTCCGTCTGTCTATGTATCTATATTTCCGTCTGTCTGTTTGTGGTGTCTGTAAGCGCTCTATCTCCCGAACAAATTGAGATAGAGACTTGAAATTTGGTGTGCGCTTAGTATGTAACAATGGAAAGAAGCGTATTTAATACCAGTAACCTCGATTATATGGAACTATTTTTTCGGACTCTCGAAATATTCGTTCTGAGGAAAGGTACATATTCTATTGAAATGTTTTATTTTAATGAACGAGGGTGAGAAACAATAAAATAACACACATTTGAATAAAGAAGAAAGTTGATCAGATAAATAATTAAACCCAGATATTTGTAATCTTATTTTTTACTTTCTTCGATTTTTCCTTGTATTTTATTCAAATTTCAAGTTAAAGATATATTGTAATTGGATATAAAACGCTTAATAAGACGCAGTAAACTGCTAGTTAATATGTTTATAATTTTTGGAGCATATATATATTGGTATTTTACTATACTTATTTGAAGCTCCTTTACCTTCGGTTTATTCTGTTGAGCTGTCTAAATGACAGACCAGATGTTGTGACCAACAAGTTTATCTAAGGAAAAAATGCTCACCGGCTGTCGATCCCAGTTAACTTAAACGGTAAAGCATTGGCTCTGTAAGCCAAGGATCTGGGTTCGATTCCCGGCATGGGCAATTTATCGCTCAGTTCCAAATATTCAATTCGTATGATTTATTTCAACAAACCTTACAGTTCTATAGGCTTTAATAAAGCCAAATTAATAATTCCATGTAATACTACTATTGATGGCCTACAGAAAGAATTAATTGAAATTCTGACTAGAAAAAATTGGATGTTCCCAACGATAACATTTCATTTAGTATCAATAATCCACTATGAATCCAAGTGTTAAAATAGTCTTTTACTATTAATTTGATTCATCTTTTACTTTTCAATGTGAGATCACGCCTCTTGATTCTCCTCCGTTAAACCATTTAAGACGCCACAGTACTGACTGAAAAAATCCCGGATGATAATGTAAAGTCTATGGGAGCGTTCTTTTCAAATATCTCGCTCAAGTTTTAATATTTGACATGATTTTTTTTGCATAGGATAGCTGAGGACGATCCACAACCAGCCTATTTTTTACTTTTTCGATTTTGGTGTAAGATTTGAGGGAAAAAAAAATACTTTAACTTTCAGAACTAGTTTGAACCGGTTATGAAATAGAAACTATCCTAATATAAAAAGAATGTAACCAAAATAAAAAAAATAAAAACTAGGCAGGTTGTGGATCGTCCTGAGCTATCCTGTGCAAAAAAATTACATCAAAATATTAAAATTTGAGCGAGTTACTTGTAAAGATCTCTCCCATAGACTTTACATTATCATCTGGGTATTTTTCCATTAGTAGTGGGGGCTCTTATGGGGACAGTGGACCTTAATTTGAGCAAAATTTTCTATAGCAAAATAGTCTCAAAAAGGTTTATTTCTGTGAAATAATAGTACGAAAACAGTTTTTTTCTTATTAAAATATCATTTATGAAAGTTTTAAGAAGTAAAAAATAAAGGTTACTGTACTTATATACTTTAAATCTGTTTTTCTCAAAGCTAACTTTTCAGCGTTTTTAGATTTTTGAAAGGCTTCTTGCGATGTAATTTTTGCTCAATATTTATGAAATTGATAAGAAAGTACCCTGATATTATTTACAAAGAAATTGTGTAATTTTTTTTTTTATTTCGTCTTCATTAGAATAGTCAAATCTGATTTTTTACTTATTAAAAGGTAAAATTTCGATGAAAATCAATATGGAATTTAAAAAAAATCTGTAAAATATTAACTATTCAAGATATTAAAAAAAATTACGCAAATTTGTTTATATTGGAATTTTAAGTGATAAAAATGCAAAAGCAAGAAATATCTCAAAAAATAAAACACGAGGAGCATTTTAAAAATTCGTTTAATTTTTTTTTTAATTTTTAAAATTTTAATAAGCTTCGAAATTTTTTTATGGTGTTTTATATGCTTTTGGTGAAATGTATATATGCACAAAATTTCATATTGCTATGTTGAAAAAAATAACGTCCACCGTCTCTTTAAATGCTTACTCTAACTTTCGTTAGATAAATTTTGGCAATGCACGTTTTCTTGTTCATGATTGAAGTAATATTTGACTGGTAATATAATGAACTTTTAAATCTGAAGACAGTTTTAGTCTGTTCGGAAGCAGTATAACAGCGTTTTCCTGATAATGATCGCAGATGAAGATCGAAACGTTGCTTTTCTTAACTTCACGTTATTGTTTGTTTAGTTTTTAAACTTAGCAACAAATTTATGCACTATTTAGTCATCTTGTTATTTTTATTTTCAAGTTTATTTGTAACATTTATTGATGTAAATGTCAAGCTCTTTCACTGTTTTACTTTTAATTAAACAATTGCTGATATACTTCATTACATGGTAAATTATTTGTTGGGCAAGTGAAAAGTTAAAGATAAATACATCAGATATTTACTTCGTTAATTACTGGAAAATTTTGCCTTTTTTTCTTAAAATATTTTGAAACTGAAAATTTATTTTGACTCATGAAGATTAAGATACTAAGGTACTAATCTAAATGCCAGGCACTAAAATATATGTATCTCTTGCACTCCAGTAATACTTTAATAGCTGTCCTAAAAGCCCACTACTGATGCATTTAGCTTAATTGGCCGAATTTCAAGGCAAAAAATGCGTCTTTTAAGGTTCCTCTTTGAATTTTAAAATCCTGCGTTTTCTCTCGTTAAAAAAGATATGTTCTTTTGAATGCATCGTGATTTCAAGCTATTTCTTTGCCGAACGCATTTAATGTTAACATTTATTCCTCCTATTGCCGTAATCTATAAGGATTATTTCATTTCTTCATGATATGGAACATTAATTATCTATTTCTTTATGAGATTGTATATAACTGGAAAGATACTTAGATGGAAACACTTAACATTAAGGAATTTTGGTAGTCCAATATTAAAAAAAACCATTCTAAGATGCGTTTATAATTGTGTAAATACGTAGTATCTATAATTGTCTTTCGGTCCGTCCGTCTATCTCTCCGTCTGTCCGCATGTAACAGAGAGAAAACTGTCCAACAGATTTTTTATTTAATTTTAAATATAAAGTTGTTGCATAATTTTGTCCAATCATTTCAAATTTTATGAAAATTGGATATATAGTTTAATTGCAGGGACAATCAAAAGTATTTCGCTACATTGCGGCCAATGGAAAAATAATAGTTTGGAGTGCATTTTAATGATGTCAAACTCTTCCGAGCAAACACTATAGAAAAATATGTTAAATTTACGGCCAAACCGCTGACAGTTATGCTGCCAGCAGCTTTTGCCGTAAAAGTTGCAGTAACATTTGATGTAACAGAAAAAATTACATCTAATTTAACTGCAATTTTACGGCAAAAACTATTTGCAACATTGTTTGCCGTAAATTTAACAATTTTTTACAGTGTAATAAAATTGATATGAATCTATGAAGTATATGCTAAAATATACATTGTGTATAAACTGCGGTGCAAAGAATATTTGTTATTAATTTACAGTGCCACACAAAAGTATTCCATTGCATAATAGTACAGAGGGAAGCATTGTTCGGGTACATTTTAATTATATTAAATTATTTAAGATTTTAAGAGATTGATATACGTTGTTATAATTTACAGCAAGTTACTTCCTGTGTAACAGAAAGAAGATTGCATTTAAAGAGACACACAAAAGATTTTGGTAACTATATTGTATTGAAAGTTCATTATATTATTTCAGCAAGATCTGAATAATTTTAAATATTCGTTATAGTACAAACACACCTAATTTGCTACGTTTAGCGTGCAATTTCCATCTTGTGTTTCTTCTTTTTAAAAAGCAATAAATTAAAAATATTTTATTAAATTTAAACTTGCTGGAAAATATAGCTTTAGAGAATGGAATACCTATTTCAAGAATTCCGTGCTCGATTACCAGCATGGAAACTTTTCATTCTGTTCATTTCTATGCTCAGTTAGCAAGTATTACATCACATTTTAAATATTCAAATAATTACTATTAAATACTTTTACGTGGCAAGAATTTCTTTCAAGTATTATTTGATATAAAGTATATTATATTTGATAGATATGTTTTATTATTTCCTTCTCTTCCTTTAAATTAGTAAGTATGCAAATAATAAATGTGTAACCATATATGTATATCATTGAAAACATATGGAAAGATGGATAAACATAAAAAAACAGACACTGATAATGATATCATTATGCGTGCGGATTCAATGAATGATAACGTATGATACCGTAAGGGGAAAAAGCATGGGGACTGACAATGCTAAAACGTTGATAACATTATATATGTACAACCCCTAAAGTGTATCGATGGACACCAAAACACAATAGATTTAAGCTCTTTGCTACCTGGTTCCTGTGTTCTTTTACCCATAAAAATTAAAATGTCTGATTCTTTTTACATTTTTTCATCACTTCTTAATAGATAAACTTTATTTTTATTTATTTATTTATTTTGCGTTGAAGGTAAACGAATAAATACCTACATCTAAGCTGAATCCCTCATAAAAATAAATAGTTATTTTCATCTGAGTTTGCAAAAAGCTTAAAAATTACCAAAAGACAGTATGGTCAAGAAAGTGATAAATTTTCATGAATATTTAAGTCTTTTTTTCTTTTTTTTTCATTTCTTTTTTGAGAATTTGAAGACCTTTTACTTGTATCTTTTTCAATTTTTTATTTTTATTTTGATAATTTAAAAATTTTTTTACTGGCTTTAAGATCTTGAGTTTCAGATTGCGTTAATTTTGGTTAGTGGTTATTAAATTTATATTTTTAGGGGCTTTGTAGTATTAGATCTATATGTTTAAAACTAAATGACTAAGCGCCTAAAGGATCGATTTCGGAAAAGATGTTTTTCTGTCATTTACAATGTAATTTTCTTTGGAAAAATCCGAGATACTTATGTGTTAGTATTACTATTTTAGTTCCGAAACTGAAGAGGTTAAGAGACAGTTAAAAATTAAAGCATGTGTTGCGAATTAATACTTTCATGTGATACTTTTGTTAAGGTTATTTAAAATATAACGAAAAAACTTTGTGTTATATGTAAAATAAAAATAAAAAAATATATTCAATGCTAGAAAAACATTTAGAATCACAAAAAAGAAAGAAAAAAAGAAAGAAAGAAAACAAAAACGCTAAAACTCTTACTTTGATGAAAAAAAACAATATCAATGCAAAATTATACAGATAAAGTTATAGAAATTTTGTTATTTGTGTTAAGTCTTTTAAAGCACTATGAATCATTCAGGCTAACCCTGTATATTACTCTTAAATGCTCAGAATGAAGATGGAAGTGTGTGTGTGGAGGGGGGGGGGTGTACATGAAATTAAAATAAAAATTAATGTTGCATTAGGTTCCCAGAACTTCACTAATATATGGTATTACTAGTTTTTCATTATTTCTGTAAAATTTTAATTTGCAACACAGGCCTTCTTTATTGACACTGATTCAACCGTTTCGCAATAGTTCCAGGAAAATTAAAATTTACATTATTTATCAATCCTCCTTATTTATTGGTTATATTATTATTCATAAAATTTTATTTTTAAAAGATATTACATCAAAAAAAAAAAAAAAACATATGATGAAATGCAATTTTTATCTTGTTTTAAAACCGAAATATATAATAAGAACATATGAACGTTCAGTTTTACTTAAAAGGAAATTTAGAAAATCGAAAATAGGCGTAATTTTGTCGTAAATAATTTTGTTAAAAATATCTTACAAATTTCAAGCTTTTAACCAGGATCTTCAAGAGACAGTATTTTTAAAACTAATTTTTATTTATTTATGCAAATACTTTCATTTTTCTCGTATTTCATTTCTATTCATCCAGTATCAACTAGATGTAAATAAGAAACATATAACAGAACGATATTTCCACCTTGTTTTAAACACTAAATATGTAATGTGAATTATAAAAAAATGATATAATTCTTATGTATAATTCTTAGTACTTTCAAGTCACAAGGATCTTCATCAGAGACTATTTTTATAACTAATTACTGATTACTTATGCAAATGCTTTTATTCACTTGTATTCCATCTTTATTCACTCAGTATCGACTACGCAAAAATAAAAAACATATGACGGAAGCAATTTTCACCTCGTTTTAAACACAAAATATATAATATGATTTTTAAAACTTTCAGGTTTATTTAAAAGAGGATTGAAATAATTGAAAAGAGATGCTAATAGATAATTTTACATTAAATAGATCACACTGTTAAAAATTTTGCTCTAGTTTTAACCAAAGTTTTGTGCTCAGTAGCTTCCACTATGAGATGGTGACATCTCGAACCAACATTTGGAGCTTCCTATTTCAACCTCATTCCAAATATTGGAACTATGCTTATGGAGCTTCAAATATTGGTTCAAGATTTCACCGTATAACATTAGCAATGGAGTACCAAAATTTGGTTCTAACTAGAGCAAAATTTTTAACAGTAACTTTCAAGCCTTAAACCAGGCTCTTTATCAAATAATATATTTGTTTCCTTTTGTATGATTTATATAAATAAACAAAAATTAATTATAAAAAATATTCTCTGATGAAAATCCCGGTTTAAGGCTTTAATGATACTAAGATATTTTAAATAAAATTAACTATTAGCAACTCTTTTTGATTATTTTAATCAAAAACCTTTCAAGTTAAACTGAGCGTTTTATAATTTATATTATATATTTTGATATTACATCTCTTTACATTTTTGTAGTTTAGAGTCATTATTTCATTATTATCTACTACAAATACCATTAGATTAAAGTTTACAGTTTGAAAATGCTCTGATATCTTAATTTAAAAAATAATCACTCTATAAATTAGTTAGAGCTTTAAAAGATTAGAACAAGAAATGGTGTAATACTTAAACCGCATGTAGGATGTCATTCCAATTCTTTAAGGCTTAGTTGATATCTTTCATTTTTGAAAAGAAAAAATCTTGAGAAAATACTTGTTTCTTCTTTTAAAAAAGGGGGGCTATTTCTGTAGCTTCCAAATGGACTACATTTTCTTCCCTATAAAGATAAGACTCCGAAGCAACGCCATAAATTTAGAAAATGCAGTGCCTTTAGATTAGCTTCTTCAAACCTGAGCATAAAATAACTCTACAAATATATATTTATTGCTTTTGTATTATCGAAATGACACCATAAATGACAGAAAGTCATTTTTATGAAATCAGTACTTTAGGGGACTAATAATTTTGGTTTACAAATATGGATACAGAAGTACTAACCCCCCTTAAAACATCACTTTAACTATCAGTAATATAAATTTATGCAATAACAAAACTAAGGTCTTTAAATAAGTAAAATATCAGTAAATCCCAAAACGTTTTATTGTAAAACATTTGTGACGTGGCCGTTGTTCTGTTGGTTAAATGAAGGCATAATCTTAAGTAAAAGTTAAAATCAAACACTTTATTTAACCCTCTGGGACATGGGAAATGGAGCTAAGTTCGAGATTTCAGTCACTAAGCACAATACTAAGATATTAAATTGTAAACGATACTCACGTCCACGGCTTAAGCTCAGTTGGGGGCACTCACACCGGCTTTACTTTCAGGTTGCGGCTAAATGCTAGGTTAAATCTATAATAAAACATCCCGTGACCTCAAACAACCTTTATTTCTCAAAATACTCAACATATTAAATAACTCTTACCCACTGGCTTTCATCTTAGGTAACTCAGCTCACTATTCAAGCTAACTCGGCTCGCAACACTAGCTATCCCGCTTTAGAACTCCTTGCTGCTTCAAAACACAATGTATCTCACTTAGCTGGCTTCCGTCCCCTCACAACACACCACACAATCGAACTCACAGCTTTTATACATTGCAAACTGAAGACGGAGCCATAAATTTGCATAATACTCCTAACCGCAGCTAACTGTAGACTCGAGGTCTCCACATACGCTCTGGAAAGTTAAAGTTTAATAAAGGATAGATGTCGCTTTTGCGCCACACATGTTAGAACATTGACGTCACGATCTCACTAAAAATACTCGAGTGCCTTTATCACAAAGGGACACTCCCTCACACATTTAAGTTAAATAATCATGAATATATTTTTTTACTTTCTTGGCCACAATGTCTTGAAAATATTTTTGAAACTCGGGTGAAAATAATATTTATTTTATGATGTAATATTCATCGGTGCTGACATATATTAGTTTTGTTTTAAAGCAAAAAAACATTCTGCTGTATAGAAGTAAAGTAAAAATAGAAAAAATTCGAACAGTTTAGTTTTTATGAGGAAAAGAATGGAGGTACACATTTGTGTACCTCAGGTCTGTAGAGGTTAGAAGAAGTGGGAGTAAAAGTCAGCGATGCTATATTCATGTTGAAACAAAAATATAGATGAATGAAGAACATTTGAATTTACAACGTTTCCATTACGGGAACACTTTATTTTAAAGTTAGTCAAAAAAATGAATTTTTACTTTTCATTATTAAGTGAATATCTATTTAAATATAAAAAGTTATTAAATCTTTTAGATTTTTAAATCACAAGATTTTAAGAAATATAGCTCCTACGTATAAACATTTGAATTTTATTTTACTTGAGAGGTGTAACGAAAAATTAAAAACAAATATTATTAACATGTTTCGATTCCATCTAATAAGAACCATAATCCTAGTAAAATAAAAGTTACAAATGCAAATCGTTTCATCGTTTGTATTGACCGTGAAACAATTTATATTTTTGTTTTTATTTTATTATGATTATGGTTCTTAGATGGAATCGAAACATGCCAACAATATTTGTTTTTAATTTTTCGTTACACCTCTCAAGTCAAACAAAATTGTTTTATTCAAATATCTATTTAATTGTAAACATTTTGATAACTTATTTTTACCAATACGTTAATTATGTAGTATGGTATTGAAAATGTCTTTTAATCGTATTGTCTACTAATGCCAGAGCATTAAAAAATCAAAACCAAAAATGGTGTAGAACTTAAACCATCTGTAGGATGTCAATTCAGTTCTGAAGATTTAGATGATATCTTCCATTTTACAAAAAAAAAAAAACTACATAAAAAAAATGTTTTTTTTTTTTTTTTTTTTTTTTTTTTTTTTTTTTTTTTTAGTAATTGTCGGTGATTCCCCATTTATACTGAAATCCCGATTATAAATGATTGAAAAATTCATATTATTTACCAATCCACTTCATTAATATGGTTACAGTATTCATAAAATTTTATTTTTAAAAGATATTACATCATTGTACACTTTTGTTGATTGAATCATTATTTCAATCTTATCTGCCAAAAATACAATTAAATTAGAGTTTACAATTTGAAAATGCTCTGATATCTTAATTTAAAAAAGAATCACTCAATAAATAAGCCAGAGCTTTAAAAGATTCGAACAAGAAATTGTGTAGTACTTAAACCGCCTGTAGGTTGCCATTCCAATTCTCAAGGCTTAGTTCATTACTTTCATTTTTGAAAAGAAAAAAATTGAGAAAATTCTTGTTCCTTTAAAAGAAAAAGACAATTTCTGTAGCTTCTAAATGGACCACATTTTCTTTTCTTTAAAGATGAGACTCCGAAGCAACGCCGTAATTTGAGTAAAGGCAGTATTTTTAGATTAGAATAAGTGGGAGTAATAGTCGGTGATGCTACATTTATATTGAAATCAAAAATATAGATGAATGAAGAACATTTGAATCTACAATGTTTTTATTACGGGGACAGTTTATTTTAAAGTTAGTGAAAGAAATCAATTTTTCTTTTTAATATTAAGTAAAAATCTATTTAATTTTAAACATTTTAATAGGTTATTTTTACTAAACGTTAATTATACAGCGTGGTATTGTAACTGTCTTTTAATCTCAAAGTATTATCTTTAATTGTCAGAGCATTAGAATATTAAAACCAGAAATGGTGTAGCACATAAACCACCTGTAGGATGTCAATTGAATTCTGAATATGTAGTTGATTTCAGTCATTTAACAGAAAAAATATATATAGAGAGAAAATTCTTGTTTCTTTAAAAGAAAACATCGATTTTTGTTGCTTATAAGTAGAATACATTTTCGTTTCTATAAAGATGAAATAAAGGCCATAAATTGAAGAGAGGCAGAGACATTAGTTAAGTAAAATTGGGAGTAATAGTCGGTGATCCTACATTTATACTGAAATCCCGATTATAGATGATTGAAAAATTCATATTTTTTATCAAAACACTTCATTAATATGGTTAGAGTATTCATAAAATTTTATTTTTAAAAGACATTACATCACTTTACACTTCTGTTGTTTAGAATCATTACTTCAATTTTATCTCTCAAAAATACCATTAAATTAAAGCTGACAGTTTGAAAATGTTCTGATATCTTAATTTAAAAAGGAATCTCTAGATAAATGAGCCGGATCATTAGTAGATTTGAACAGGAAAAATTGTAGTACTTAAACCGCTTGCAAGATGTCATTCCATTTCTGAACATTTAGTTGATATCTTTCATTTTTAGAGAAAAAAACTATATAAAGAGACAATTCTTGTTTCTTTAAAAGAAAATGTCGATTTCCGTTGCTTTTTAATAAACCGCATTTTCTTTTTCATAAAGATGGAGTTTTGAAGAAAGGCCAAACGTTGAAAAGAGGCAGGGTCATTAGTTCAGAAGAATTGGGCGTAATAGTCAGCTGTGCTACATTTATGATGAAATCACTATTATAGACTAATGAAGAATTCATATTCTTTGCTAGTACACATTATTAACATGGTTTTAGTTTTCACAATAATTTATTTTTAAAAGATATTACATCTCTTTTTATTCCTGTTGTTTAGAATCATTATTTCAATCTTAACCACTAAAAATACTACTTAATTAAAGTTGAAAATTTGAAAATGCTTTATCTTAATTTAAAAAAGAATAACTAGATAAATGAGCCAAAGCATTGGAAGATAAAAGGTGAAAAGGTGCAGTTCTAAAACCACCTGTAGGATGTCATTCCAATTCTGAAGAATTACTTGATATCTTTCATTTTTGAAATGAAAATAAACTTGAAAAAATACTGTTTCTTTAAAAGAAAGAGGTGATTTCTGTATCTTCTAAATAGACCTCATTTTTTTTCTCTATAAAAATGGGATTCCAAAGTATCCCTTAAATTGAGAAGACACTGGGTCATTAGTTTAGAAAATTTTAGAGTAATAGTTGTTAATGCTACATTTGTATTGAAATCACGATTGAGTAATTCATGCTTTTTACCAATCCAATTTATTAATATGATTATGGTATTCACAAAATTTTATTTTCAAAAGGCATTACACCTCTTTACATTTCTGTAGTTTAGATTCATTATTTTAATTTTATCTACCAAAATTACCATTAAATTAAATCTGACAATTTGAAAACCTTCTGATATCTCAATTTAAAATAAAGAATCACTTGATAAATGAGCCAGAGCATTAGAAGATAAGAACAAGAAATGGTGTAGTACTTAAACTGCCTGTAGGATTCCATTAGAATTCTTAAGATTTAGTCGATATCTTTCATTTTTAAAAAGAAAAAAACTCGAGAAAAATCTTGTTTCTTTAAAAGAAAATGACGATTTCTGTATTTTCTAAATAGACCCCATTTCCTTCTCTATAATAAGGGGATTCCAAAGAAATGCTATAAATTGAGAAAAGGCAGGGACATTAGTTTCAAAGAATTGAGAGTAACAGTGGGTGATGCTACATTTATATTGAAATCACGATTCTACGCAAATGAAAAACTCATATTCTTTACTAATCCGCTGCATTAATGTGGTTATTCTATTCACAAATTTCTTTTTTAAAAGACATTACATCATCTCTGTTGTTAAGAGTCATTATTTCAATCTTATCAACAGAAAATACCATTGAATTAAAGTTGGCATTTCTAAAATGCTCTGATACCTTAATTTAAAAAATAATCACTAGGTAAATGAGCCGGACTTTAAGAATATTAGAACAAGAAATGGCGTGGCACTTAAACCGCTTGTAGGATGTCATTCTAATTCTAATATCTTTCATTTTACAGAAAAAAATAACTACATAGACAGAAAATTCTTGTTTCTTTAAAAGAAAACGTCAATTTCTGTTGCTTCTAAATAGACCACATTTTCTTCTCCATAAAGATGGGATTCCGAAGAAAGGCTATAAATTTAAAAGAGGCGGAATCCATAAGTTTAGAAGAATTGCCTTGTATAGTTAATGATGTTATATATTGAGTTCATAAACAGTGAAAGAGACATAGACAGATAAAGAACCTTTGATGCCATAATTTATGAAACAGACAAAATGTACCAAAGTGACGATTACACATATATATATATGGGAAATCTCCTCCACTATTAGATCTGCATATTATTTTCTACGCATCGCAACTCTGATGAACAGTCTCTCAGTGAGGCAGACGATTTTGAAGAAACTATTAATTCCTAAGAAGCCAGACGATTTAAGCGGTAGAAAAAAAGAACTGAACGGAAGAAAGGAGAATGGAATGTTTTTAGTTTTAAGCTGGTGTAAAAAGAACGTAAGATGAAGACGAGTTCCCGTATAAGATGTAATTGATTAATTAGAGTTATGATTGTTTGCTTTGTAAATAGTCTTATGTAAATATCTTTTTTGTAAATATTAACGTTTAATATAAGTCATTTAAAAGTTTAAAAACGGTGTCAGAATTTAATTTACCTCCGAGTTTATTTACTTATGTGTTCAAAAGAACTTTTTAAAGAAGAATCTCCATAAATTTTGGTCTCAGTAAGTGAGATACAGACGCACGCCCACAGAGATGGAAATATATATTATTTAATATCTTGGAAGCCGATATTTTTTAGAACTGTGATGGAATGTCAAGCCTACAAAGCTATTTCAGAAGAGGTAAAATTTTGCGATGAAAGTGAAATCAAAGTGTGTGAAGCTGAGCATCTGATTATGAAGTGAGTTTATTATTTCATTTTTCTTTTCAATAATAGAAAAATTAGTTGATTTAAAGGAATTAGAGTTTTCTTTGAAAACTGAAAAATCAGCTAGTATTAAGACATTGCACAAATTAATTTTTGGAGAAATCGGTGACAGAAATAATCGACGTAGAATTCGGAATTTTACTGGGTTTACGTTTGAAGTAGATTCCGATGAATATCAAACTAAATTCAAAGAAATTAAAGATAATTTTTCTGTTAACGACTTAATTACCATTTGCAATGTTTTGTGTATAAATAATTCGGGAACTTTTGATGAAATTGCTGCCAGAATAATTTCTAGTTTATGTGATTTTAATATTTTAAAAATTAATATGATAGCCGATGTAGGTACTCTTAGTGATGACGAAAGTGTCGATGAATTTAATGATGATTTACAAGATAAAACTAAAAATATTTCAACTGATTTTGAGAATAATATGAGAAATGATTCTGGTAGTTCTAATTGTGAAAGTAATGAAAATAAGAAAATCCTAACTCCTGATTATGTTATTAAACCAAGCATTTCTATTAATGATATTGAAAGTATGATTACAATGTTTGAAGGTACTCAAGTACAAAATATTAATAAATGGATTGCCGATTTTGAAGATATTGTTTTATTATTTAACGTTAGTGATTTGCACAAATTGATTTTGGCTAAACGCCGTATGACAGGCAAAGCAAAATTATTTCTTGAAAGTGAAACAAATATTAATTCGTGGTCTAAATTAAAAGCCCTACTCATATCTGAATTTGGTCAAACGTGCAATTCAGCTGAATTACACGAATTGCTGTCCAAAAGAAAAATTAGACCACATGAATCGTTAGATGAAAATTTTTTAAATATGAAAAATTATGCTCAAAAGGCAATATTGAAGATTCTGCCCTTATTCAGTATGTAATAAATGGAATTAATGACCCCATTTCTAAAAAATCTTTTTTGTATGGTTGTCCCAATATTGCTGAATTTAAACAAAAATTAAAGATTTATGAAAAAATAAGATCGGAGTATGAAAATGCAAAATTTCATAAATATGAAGGAGCTAAGCCTAAAATTAAATCCGAAGTTGAAGTTAAGAACAAATTTAAGCCTGTAAAGCCAAATATGCGTTGCTTTAATTGTGGCGGGAATAATCATAAGAGTATTAACTGTGTAAATAAAGATAAAGGGCCGCTTTGTTTTGCTTGTAACGCTTATGGTCATAAATCATTTCAATGTAACAAATCTAAAGATACAAGTGTTAAAAATGCTCAGTCACAAGTAAACATTATTACATCCCAAGATTTAATTCTGAAAGAGATAAAGCTTTATTCTTTGCGTTTAATCTCTTTAATAGATACTGGTAGCCAAAAGACTTTGTTAAAGAAAAGTATTTATGATAATTTAAAGAACTTTGTAGAATTAAAACCTACGAGTATCTCTTTGACCGGTCTAGGAAAAGCCTCAATTAAACCAGAAGGTTGTTTCAATTCAGAAATCGAAGTAGATGGTTCAAAATTTAAAGTTACTATTTTTGTCGTTAAGGACAGTTGCATTAATTTCGATTTAATTATTGGCACTGATGTTATTCATCAAGGTACATTAACTATTTCTGAGAATAAAGTGAAACTGTTTAAAGCTGAAGTTCAATCTAATGACTTTTTAGTTAATATTGTAAATGTTTTGGATGAGCCTAAAATTGATTTAACTCACATTGCTGACAAAAAATTACGTTCAGAGTTATACTCTTTAATTGAAAATTATGTACCAATTAAAACTAAAACAGTAGATGTTAAAATGAAAATTAATTTAACTGACGAAATCCCAGTTTGTTCTTCTCCTCGAAGATTACCGCCATGCGAGAAAAAAATAGTCGAAAACCAAATTGAGGAGTGGCTAGCTCAGGGAATAATTCGAGAAAGTTCTTCTAATTTTTCTTCGCCGGTTGTTTTAGTCAAGAAAAAAAATAACACAATGAGACTTTGTGTTGATTACAGATGTCTTAACAAAAAGACAGTACGCGAGCATTTCCCCTTGCCAGGCTCTCAGTGAGGCAGACGATTTTGAAGAAACTATTAATTCCTAAGAAGCCAGACGATTTAAGCGGTAGAAAAAAAGAACTGAACGGAAGAAAGGAGAATGGAATGTTTTTAGTTTTAAGTTGGTGTAAAAAGAACGTAAGATGAAGACGAGTTCCCGTATAAGATGTAATTGATTAATTAGAGTTATGATTGTTTGCTTTGTAAATAGTCTTATGTAAATATCTTTTTTGTAAATATTAACGTTTAATATAAGTCATTTAAAAGTTTAAAAACGGTGTCAGAATTTAATTTACCTCCGAGTTTATTTACTTATGTGTTCAAAAGAACTTTTTAAAGAAGAATCTCCATATATATATATATTAAAATATGTTGTTAAATTATAAACTATACATTAAAATTAACAAAACCCCTCTATATTTTCATACTAGCATAGTTACTTTAATTTTAAGAAACAATAGCATTATTAAAAATGTCCTTCCGGCAATGCCGGGAGGAAGAGGTAGCTTTCATATACTTATACATTTATTAATTTATTTTAAAGTAAGTTACTTTGTTCAAAAATACTAAACTCAAATTAGTGGAAATAATCTTATAAAATTAGTGATTTTATAAGTCGTCGTGAATGCTAGTTTTTGTCAAGACTGAATATTAATAGGAATTTTTAGAAATTAGTCATCTTTTATTCAACCTGGTTTTATTTTAAGCGATTTAGAGAGTCACGAAATTCCACGATATCATAAAGTGTAAACCATTTTAAAGCAACATGATGGATCGTTCAGATCAGACCGTTTCAAAATGTCAGCCATAAGCAAAAATCAAAGTGCTATAACTCAATCATTTTATTAAGATATAGACAAAACAAAAAGTGTTCTGGAATCATTGTTTTAAGTTTTAATACGTAAAAGAAAAATATTTTTCAGCTTTTAATTTTTTCGCATTTAATTTTAAACTTTAAAAATTTTTAAAAATTTAAAATGGCTACCATTTTGAAACAAAATGGTGGATGATGTTGGCCAACGAACTCGGTCGAGACATTTGTATGTACTATGTACATACCAAGTTTCATTGAAATCGGTTCATAAATGCGCGTGTTATTACGTGACAAAATTCAGATCGTTTCAAAATGTCAGCCATAAGAAAAATTCAAAGTGCTATAACTCAATCATTTTGTAAGATATAGACAAAATAAAAAGTGTTCTGGAATCTTTGTTTTAAGTTCTAACACGTAAAAGAAAAATATTTTTCAACTTTTAATTTTTTCGCATTTAATTTTAAATTTTAAATTTTTTAAAAAAATTAAAATGGCCGCCATTTTGAAACAAAATGGCGAATGATGCTGGCCAACGAACTCGGTCGAGACATTTGTATGTACTATGTACATACCAAGTTTCATTCAAATCGGTTCATAAATACGTTAGTTATCGCATGACAAAAATCAGATATATATATATATATATATATATATATGTCAACATTTGAACGGAGGGAGGGTGGTTTTGGGGTCTGGGGGTCATGATCGGTGAAAATATACCAAAATTTTCCGGAAGTGCTTTCCTCCGGACGGCTGCAATAGGTAGCTTTTTACTTTTTGTAATGAAAGCTACCTAATACTTTTTGTAATGAAAGCTACCTAACAGCAATAAAATGTAGAAAAGCGATCATGTGATTCGGAATGCCCCTTTTATAGGTTTAAAAATCTCTGCATTTAAATCTGTAGACCTTAGTAAGCTGACCATTTTTAACAATAAGTAAAAAAATAAAAATGTTAGTTAATAGAAATTTTCACATCTTAATACTCGTTTCAATGTTATGTCATGAAAAACTGACAAAATGTCTAGATGACACATATATGAATACGTATACTATTGACTTATATTTTTTTTAAGCATAAAGTATATAATTAAACATAAAACTCTAGATTTTCATATTACCATGGCCGTTTAAAGTGAGAGATATAATAATAAGATTGTTAAAACAGCGGAAATTTGTAGAAAAGCTGTTTTACACGTGACATTGGAATGACCCATTTTCTTTATTAATTTTTTAGGTTATATTAATGAAAATGTTCCTTCAAACATCAGTAAATATCTCATTGTTTTCTCGTTAACATAAATCGAAATTAATACATATGGGTCAAAGCTTTAACTTCCAATTTAAACATAATTTCTCACCTAAAAAGTTTTTTTTATCATAGTAAAACAAAAACAAAATACTACATTTATAATTATTGGTTCCAAAATATTACATTAAATAACAATAAATAGAAACTGCTAATTCAAGTTCTTTAGAAAAATTACTGAGTTCTATTAATGATTTCTAAACTTGTGAATTATAATAACTTTAGTATTAAATTTTTTATTTAATTTATTGAAACTAGTTAAAGGGCTATAAAAATCATTTAAGTTAAAAAAAGTTATCGGGCAAGAATTTTTAATTTTTTTCATTAGAACGCAATCTATAAATCAACAGACTCATTAATTTAGAAATCTAACTAAACATGTAAATTTTATAGTATTCTTCTTTAAAATAAATAAATAAATAGGTTAGGATTCATATGGAAAATCTCCTTACCTTGAGTTATTCTTATCTCAGTAAACTGGTGAGATATCTGTGAAAGAGAAATCAAAAATGTAATTTAAAGTAACAAACAATAAATTTGCATTGTAATAAATTAAGTTGCATTAAGTTAAAATTATTTTTTTTAGATTTTGAGCATGAAAATTACTCAGTTACAAGCAGATTTCATAATCAGAATAATTAAACATAAAATAGAAAGCCCTTAAAAGGTAAGAGTAATCTGAAAATAATAATAATAATATTAATAATAGGTTATAAATATATTCTCTGAAGAAGACTGAAGATAAAACTTGAAATTACTAAGATATTTTAAATAAAATTAACTATTAACATCTTTAATTACTTTTAATCACGTTTTAAATAAAACAGCGCTCGCTAAAAATTCATATTATATAAGGTTAGACTGAACAACGATTTTACAATGCGGCTATTAAGATTCTGACAATTTAGCTGCCAAATGCTAATGCTCCTCTTAGTTAAAGTTTGGGCCTCTGTAAATGTGTTCACTTAGATTCACTCTATTAGACAGAAATTAAAAAAATTAAATTTTCATGTCTAAAAATAAAAAATACATATTTTTAACTCTTTTTTTCTTTGTAGGTCCTGTTGCCTCATAATAATGGAAAAACTGGACCAGGAGGGTCCGTGATCCACACAAGTTTGTACTTTTTAATATGTCATATCAGGTCTTGTTTAAAAAAGAGTAAAAACTTTTAAAAATTCAAATCTGGCTCCTCATGTAAATTATACAGCACTAAAGAGCGTTGTAAGGGAAAGATTTGCTTTTAAGTAATCTAAAAAGGCACAAAATGTGAAATTATTAGATTTATTTATACCAAAAGCATAGAAATCAAGTGAGTACTTGTGTACTTTAGTTTTGGTAATAACTCTAAAGCATAATGATATTTTTGGGGAAAAAAAGATAAGTAAGTACGAAAGTACCTCTTTCTCATTTTTATTTAACCGAACTGAAGTTCGACATTTTCAATAACATTGTAGATAATATAACCATATTTTTATATTGAACAAAATAATTTTTATATTGGTTTCGATAATTTCCAAATAATTTTAGTTTGTCTTATCTACACCCCTTCATTTGTATGGTAAAATTTCAAAGTTTAACTATCTCATATAAGAAATTTCGTTTGATACCCACAATTTGCTTTTTAAAAATATGTTTTTGTATTTTTAATAACATATTATGTAACGTTCTTTACTGTAAGCAAAAAGAAAAAGGAAAGGAGAAATTAATTTCCTGTAGCGAGGTAAATTCTAAAAAAAGAAAAAAAATACAACTATTGGGGTAATGGGATCCAACAAGTTCAGTTACCCCTGATACATTTCCCAGTTAGCCCATTCTTGAAAAATTGATGAAGTAACAGGGACTACGGCCTTACATTTGAAACATGAAATAAATATGTATAGATATCTAATACTAATAATGCAGTTATATGTCTAATGCTTATAAAATGATTGCTTAATAAAAGCACATAAAGTATTTTAATAAACAGCCGATCAATGTTTAAAAAAGAGTAGAAGTTCAACAAAAGTTATGCTTTTTTTTTAATGAACCGAAATTTTCAACACAATATAAAAAAGAGAGTTATGATAGATTTTACACACGTTGTTTTAAGAAGTAGAGATAAGGAGTGCTGTTCACAAAAGCGAATACTTAAAAGGCCTCAACATTTTTTTTTCTTGTAAAACAGCCTATGGCCCAATTACCTCGTGGGTCCAGATGCGCCAGCTAACATTATTGTATGTTTAAAACAATGTGAAAATTGCGTTCCGTCATATGTGTTTAATTACAAGATGTATTTTGTTTCATAACATACAAACACATAAGTAAAAATTAGTAAAACTTTTATTTGAATACCTTAAAAATTGCTTAGAATTGATGTTTCTCGTAAACATACAAAATAAAAAATGCTGTTTTCCAAAATACTCAAATTAAGACACAGCGCAAAAAATCATATATAGAGTTTACTACTTTAGAATTCTCCATAATTGTAGATGTTTGCATATTTTTGTATATATTGCATAATTGTACATTATATCGAATTCTTTACCTTTCTGCTGCTCTTTAACCACTTCGCGACGGGAGCATTTTACGAAATTTTTTATGTTTTCTCACCGGTTTTTAAATACAGAAATTTTTGCCTTACTAAATCGAGAAAACGCTCCGATTAAACAAGACAAATTTTACTGTAAAATTTTACTGGTGGGTATAAACAAGGGTTCTTGAGACTTTTTGCGGCACGTATAGATGTCGCTCGTCCCCAAGGGGTTAAACGATCGCTCTCGGTTATAGATTCCGAAAGATTCCGTTTAGATTCTTTCCGAATGCATATTTTGGGCTATAACATTAATTCTAATTATCGCTGAACGAAAAGTAAGGTTTTTTAGAATTCTAAATATTTGAACTTTAATAAAATAAAAATAAAAACGAAACCGACTTTTATCGAAAAAAAAAATCAGCGATTTGAGGACAGGCGCATAACTTAATTATGGGAAAATAGTACGTAGATTATTAATAAGAAATACCGATTCTCAAATTCAAACATTCTACTAATTCTGCGAAATATTAATCGAAATTATCCGCCATTTTTACAATTAGCGTGTAAACCTGACATTCAAGGCAGCACGGAAATTAGTTCATTGTACATGTAATCATTCCTACTATATGTTTTTGTAAATAAAATTCAATACTTGAAAGCTATTTTTATACTTAAAAAGTATAAACATTTCTGTGCCACGATTTTCCTGTCTGCATTGCTAAAATAAATCAAGCAAAAATATAATTCAACATTCGTTTCTATATAACATATTTGAATTGAAAATCAAATACCTTAAAATATACTCTTGAACTTCTGGACAGTAAGGGGTATCTTCATAGATTTAAAAATTTTACACTTAAAAAATATTTGTTTTATCGTCTAAAATGTTTTTTTTTACATCTACCTATCCTGAAATAACTATAAGTCAACGAATTACTAATTGGTATAAGTATTAGTTACGTTATTTAGTTCTTGAGGTATGCGATAGATGGCGCTGGGTAAGTTTATAAAACGTGGTAACGATGTGAAGTAGCTGTATAATAGTTAGGTTAGGTAAGTTTAGTGCTTTTTTTCTAGGTAAGATACCTAAAATAGTTATTGTTTTTTCGATAGGTAATTACGTCGCTTTGTTCGTCGTTTAGATTGTTATTGTTTAGTTTGGGATTTTAGTTTAGTTTAGGTTTATAGGTTACTCATATTTTCACAATGCCTCGCAAACGTAAATCTAATTTGTCGAGCACCTCATCTAAAGCTCGGGCAATGAAAATTGCCCGATCTCAAGAATCGTCTATCCTTGCTGATTTAAGAAGGTGCGAACAAGCAGAGCGTCAGGCTGCTTCGAGAGCTGCTGAGCTACCATCTCAGCGCCAACAAAGAATTGAGGAGCAAACCGTTCGCCAAGCTTCTTTGAGGGCTTCTGAGAATGATATTCGTACTCATGTCCGTTTATCGCAACAGGCTCAACGTCAGCATGGTCAGCTCTATGTAGCGTGTTTCCGGGTTTCCAGTGCCCAAAATCTGCATGTTTTTGCTCCACAAGGGAAAACATATAATACAGTGTACCATTCTGTTTTGGTTTAACAACTAATCGTATCCAGCGTTACATCGCGCTTCTTACATTTTTCCGTGGAAATGAGAAGTTTTCTTATAGTAGTGCTTTATACCGCGTTCCACGCGGGCGAAGCCGTGGGCGGAAAGCTAGTATTGAATAAAAAGAATTTTAACAAAAATGGAAGAAAAAAATTCTTTTCAAAATAAAAGAAAGAAAATAAATAATGGGAAGAATATTTTACCTTCAAATACTCACTTTTTACAAATTATTATTTTTCGTCAATGAAAAATGATCTGGTATTCAGAAATTTTATTTTCCATATGCTACTTATGTAATCTATCATTATAAGAATCAATTTCTCAACATGAAAAATAGTTTAACTTAAAGAAAAAATTATTTTTCATCAATTAAATAGAATGGCAATTCTAGAGACTTTTCGCTATTTTTCTGGTACGTCCAAAATTGATGAGATAATATAAGACAAAGTATGATACTAAAAATAAATATTAGAACTACAATAAAGCTAAAAATTACATTCAAAATGTTTTTTGAATGGTCGCAAGTTAGTGGAGCATGCTACATCAAATAAGTTTTGTGCACAAAAAATGTGTCACATTCTACTTGTTTATTCAAATATACAGGGTATTTAGCTCTTAGCTAAGCCGGAATTTTTACTCCTTTTATTAAAAATCAAAGATATTTTACCAGAAATTTTCTTTTGTGATAAATGTACTGATACTACGTAAAATTTTGGAAGAGCATTTTAATTGTGTTTGTGATATCATATACAGAGTGTCCCAGAAATAATGGGACAAACTTTAAGGTAAGGTAAATGTCATCACTAGGATTTAAAAAAATTAAAAAAAAGTATTAGAAAGATGTAATATACGTTAAATATTATTGTAATGCCATATTTTCTAAACATCTCCAAAAGTTCTTCCTTAGCGTATTGTCATATGAATATTTATTGAATAGTATGCAAAAAAATAACATTCATCATCTTTCAGGCAATGGGATAATTTTTAAACACTAATTAATCTATTTGGATAGCTTGTGTTAATGTTATTAACGTAAAAGTATTTTTTTTCTAAAAATTAAAAAATAATAATAACCGGACCCGAAAGGGTTAATGTTCTTATCAACAGGTATTGTTTATTAATAAGCTGTCTGGCAGATTTTGACATATTAACAAATTCTGTAATTTACGCGAAGTACAGTTGTTTCTTTAAAATGCAGTAGGATATCCGTTAAAGCAATCGATTGTGCCCATAGATTGCAACCCTAGTTTTCTTGTTGTGAAACCATCTCTAAAGTTGTACCATCTAGTATGTACCAAAAGTATGTACCATCTCTAAAGTTATACTTATTACTTTAAATTACCCTGCATTATTTTTTGCATAGTGTAATCTGAATCTATTTTTTATTTAATTTATATAATAATAGTCACAATAAAATAAATAAACAAAATTTTATTTCTGATACTTATAAAAGAAAATATTGTTATTATTATAAATATTTAAATTCAATAATTTTAAACAATTTTCTTCCTAAAATATTTGGTTATATCGTAAAGAATATTTAAAAAAATAGATTCTAATTACACTTAATAAAAATTTTGTATAAATATATCTTATGTTACACATAAAATAAAATTATTAAGATGTTTAATTTAAAAAAAAAATAATAATTGTTATGTATAAAAATCAATTATTATGCTTTTCAAAATAATTTTCATAATTTTTCATCCAGAAATTAGCATACAATAAAATTATTGCAGAATGTAAATCTAGTAAATTTCTTAATCTTTTTTTAAATATTAAAAAAATAAATAAATAAATAAAATATATAAAAAACTCAGAATATTTTCAATAATTTAATATCATACCTTTCAATTTTATTAATGGAATTAAGATTTTCAAGACATTTTTATTGCTCATGAAATTAGTTTTAAAAGCATCAAAAGGAAAATCGAAAGAAAGTTTAAATGATTTTGTAATAAAAGAACTTTTATTTGCACTGAATTTAATTCATTAAACTTTGTCATTAATGTTTCTATAAAAAATATCTTTACTTTAATTTATAAATTACCAATTAAATTTTACGTGGAGAGAATTGGACTATAAAATAAATGTTCTATCCATATAATTAAGATCAATTACGTTTCATTACACGCTTTAAATGAATGTTGATTTAATATTATAATTCTAGATAAAAATCGTAAAATTAAAATCAAAAGTTATTGAGCAATATAAAAACCATTAATGCTGCTGTTATTATAATTACACAAAGCATTATAGTTATAGTAGATTTCTGCTTAAATGCTAATTTCTTTATTATATATTTTAAATATTCTTATCAACTTTAAATTTTATCACTTTGATATTTTCACTCGAATCTTATCATTAAAAAGTAATATAAAAAATAAAACATTTGACAAATAAAAACTATAATTACAGTTTTTATTTATGCACTATAAATTGTTTAAAGGGATTTATTATGCATTTTCACAAGCCTTTGAAGAATTAAAAAAAACATTGCTGGAATAATGGATTAAATTTAAGTACTACATGATATTTTAAAATTGTTCCTTAATAATAGTAATAATAATAATAACAACAATAATTGGAATAATGTTACATTAAATTGAAATGTTAATTTGAGACTTATTTATCATTTTTGATATTTGAAAGAATTATACTAATTAAAGTATAAAACTTTTTTCTCCGTTTAATAATTTTGACAAAGAAAAATTATGTCTATGGTATCTTTTTCTATAAATTTCAGCTAAAGAAAGAACATTAAAATTTTTAAAAAGATAAGTTATTTTTTAGCACATTCAAGATCTATTTGTAATTTCTATTTTTATTTAATTTTTCTGCTCAAAAATATGGTTGTGATTATAATTATATTAAAATGGGCTTTTAAGCTTTATTATTTATTTATTGAAAATAGATAGTAAAAACGTTATTGGCAATATTCAAACGAGACTTAAAATGTATTATAAAAAAAATTAAATCACTAAACGATGTTTATGTGAAGTTTTCAAGATAGAAGAATATCTATTGATATTTATTAGAGAGTTTCTGAAATAATTCATTCATTTTATTCGTTTTGCTCTGGATGCATTAACACAAATCAGAAATGTTGAAAAAATACTGTAGGAAATAATGGATCAAACTTAAGTACCCGTGTGATTTTTTTTAATAAAATTTATCTTTAATTTTTTTTTACCTTAAACTGAAATGTTAATTTGAGATTTATTCATTATTTTTTGAAAGAATTTCTGAAAGAATAATGGTAATTAAAATAGAAAATATTTTTTCTTCCTATATAAATTTTGATTTATGAAAATAGTGTCTATGGTTTTTTTTACAAGAAAAATTCAGCTTAAGAAAGAACATAAAATGAATAATAAATAAAAATAACTAATAAAAAATAATAATTAATATATAAGTGATTTTTAGCAAATTCAAGATATATATTATTTCTATTTTCATTCAATTTTTCAGCTTAAAAGTATGAAAGTGATCATTAGTATACGATGGATAAGAAAATGGGCTTTTGAAATTCATTATTTGTTTATAGAAAAGATTTTAAATGTATTCCACAAAACGATGAGTTTCCAAAATATAGCATTTTATTTTTCAAAATTACTAAATGAGGTTTGTGTAAAAATGTCGAGGTGTTAAAATATTTATCAATATTTATTACATAGTTTCTGTAATGATTCATTCACTTAATTAATTTAACTTTCGATGCATTAACACAAATAAAAAGTAGAAATACAGTTATCTGTCTCGCATTTGCTATCGCAGATCGCACAAAGAGTTCGTTTCATATTTATCTTAAAAGAACTTATTATTTATTATTAAATATAAATTGCTTACTTATAATTATTAAATTATAATACAGATGATAGCATCAATAAATTTAGTTTTAAAATAATTATAAGAGAAAGTTATTTATTTCAATCAAATCAAATTATTTAAATGATAAATCCAAAATTACAAATTTTTTGTAAATTCAAAATTAGAAGAAAATTAACGGAAACAAGTAAAATATTAAATTTCTAAAAACGAAAAATAAAGGCTTAAACTAATTTTAAAATGCTGAATCATGAATAAAACGAGAAAATAATAAGAGAGATAAAATTGAAAGAAAATTGAAATCCAAAAAATATTATGAATGTCAGTGATAAGAAAATAATATAAAACCTTAAATTGGCAAATATTACGAAAGTTTCTTTTCTCCCGTAAACGATATATTTTACCAAAACAATAGAATAAAAAAAATTCAAATTTACTAAACAAAAATTTATCGCATTGAATCCATTTTATTATTAAATGAATGCAACTTTTTCGTATTTACAATAATGCAGATTTACTTGCATACTTACATTTAACTTTTAAATTAAAACATTAACGTGTTTGGTTTAATAATAACATGAATATCTATCTTTTATTTAGGCAAACAAACTGAAAACAATGCTGTACATTAAGTAGCAATATATCGTTGTAAAAAGTATATTTGTTTTCTAAGAATATCTAATATTTTTCTTTTTTTGTGTGACGCATCTGTATGAACAATTTCTCATGAATAAAATCAATTAATATCAGAAATCGATTTATTTATTGTGATTGCATTCGCAGAAAATCGATTCAGTATATCAAACATCTTTCACCTATGATTTTACATATTCTATTTATTTTTCGGAAAATACTTTCTAGAATAAATTCATATTTTAGATTAAGAAAGTTACAAAATGCAAATGAGCATTCTTTACGCAGAAAGATTTGAGAATCTTCAGATTATTCAGCTTTTAAATCGAAATAAAAATTTGGACTAGAAAACTCGTACATTTATTGTGACATAACTTTCAAATAAAAAAAATATATAGAATATTCTATTCCTTATTATTGTTTGTGAACATAAAACAATGTTTTTCTTTTAACTGATATTTAAGGAATTGTATTTTAAACAGAAACATAAATTTATTTCAATATCAATTTTCTAACATAATATTAAATTATGATTATTTTTAGGGGGGCGCAGTAACTTTTAAACTATTTTTTCTAGCATTGTTTTCAATAGTAAAAATGAAATATTATTATAAAAATCTTGTAGAACAGCATATAATTACCCAAAATCTATTATTATATTTTAAATTTACTTTTTAAAAAACCAACTATTTTTTTAGCAATGGATATTATTGCTTCCATTTTTACTGCATTCTTTAGAATATGTATAAAACTGTCCATGAATTTTTGAACATATGATATATAACATTTATTGGGATTTTTTTTCTCTTGTGTATTATCATACAATATAGTAATTGAATCGAAGAGATTTAACAAACTCATAATTTAAATTAAAAAAATGGAAATTCCATCTTAAATCTATGTACAGAAATATTAAATACACAATGGACAAGTAAAAAAGAAGAAAACAATCCATCATCTGTCTGAATTAGGAAAAAATCTGAACATTTATTGAACAAGTCAGTTATAAAAAATATGGACATGGAGAAAAAAAATAAAATTTTCTTTTTCTAAAATAACATGAGCGTTGCAAGCGCTGCGCCAGAAATGGCTTATTTCTACCACTAAATAGTAATAGTATTTTTTTATTTATACAATGACAGAATTTTTGAGATTTAATAAGGCAAAGGATACTATTAAAATTAACTTGTGGAAATTAGCCATTTTTGGAACAATGTGTCTATCCCTGTAACATGTTTGAATTTGTGTGAAATTCACGTACAATTTTATAAAAGACGTTAATTAAAGTTTATACCTGTGTGCAGTTTATTTAAATATAATAAGTGACGTAATGTTTTAAAGTCATTAATGTTCGTTTTTTAATGGGGAAATTCTTTAATTTATTGTTAATTCTATAATATATATCTTACTAATAATATGTTTCATATACATTTATAACAAAATTTTAAAAGATGTACATATTCACAAATGTGTGTTAAGTTCTTCATTATTTTAAAGCCTCTCAGCGTCTCCGAGCAAAAGTATATATATATATATATATATATATATATATATATAGTAGTCTTTTAACATGACCGGATTAACTCAAACTATTACGGTTAATCATACCCTGGCTTTCCTCTAACGAAAAAATAAAATTATTTGCTATATCCTTAGGGTCATTCAATAGATCTAAGCTAATTAGGATTGCTAGGTAGTCGTGGCGTCCTTTTAAAATGTGTCATCTCGCATAACACTTTTAATAAATTCCTTCATTATTATAGATATCACGTTGGAATTTTAAAAATACATTTTTAAAAGTTGTAGTTATGCTTTATGCCAATAATAACTATAAAAATCAATATTTTGACTATTTTCAAGGAACTGTTTTTCAAAGAACCGTTCTTTATGTTATTTTGAAATATTTTGAAAGTTGTTTAAAGGTAAAGTAACATTTATAAAACATTCAATTAACAAAAGCGTTTAAACATTTCTCCGCTAATTGCAGGTATTCTTATGTCAACACACATTTGCAGAATTCAATATTAGCTAGCCTCAATGGTTAATATTCATACCATACCTTTCAATTATATAAAGCGAACATTACTTTTACGAGTGCTTTGTAACTTTAATTATGTCTCTACATTCAAAGTATTTCGATTCAGAAAGATTAGTCAGTTAATTTAATCATCGATCATCAGGAATTCAAATGATAATTTCAGTTTTTAAAAAGCATGTAAAAGTAATTTACGAGAGCTTTTAAATGCACAGTTAAATTGGATCAATTTTAATTTAAATATTGCTTTGATATAGTTGAAACAAACATTAATTTTATAGAGTATTTTGGAATTAGAGTATTTTGTAATTTTAACCGGGCCCCAAATTGTTTCAGTTGTGAAAAGTTAGTCAATTAATTAAAACTATTAAATTCCGAATTCAAACAGTAATTACAGCTGAAAAAAATCACAGCTTGTAAATGCATGGTTTAAATTGGATAAATTTTTACCAAAATAGCCACGTAAAGAATTTTGGTTTGGTTTATTTAAAACAAACATTACTTTTAACGAGATACTTTGTAATTTTAATTAAATGTTTACATCCAAAGTGTTGAGAAAGATTAGTCAATTAATTAAAACATCAAATATTAGGAAATCAAACTAAAATTACACTTCTTTTAAAAAAGTAGTAAATTTTGTCAGATCTAGTAAATGCACATTTTAAGTTGGATAATTTTAATCAAAGTAATTATCCATTTTGCATTGATCAAAAAATGGGTTTTAATGCAATGCAGTACATATTTTATTATATGAATAAAGTGGATAAAGCCGATAAGATAATTTTAGATACAAACATTCTGTGGCATGTCAGAAGTCACAGTGCGCCGAAATAACGAAATTCCATGACATTTGAAAAAAGTACAGTTATTTTTCTAGGATTGCCTGACTTGTACAATTGTTCTATATGTCCCACAACATCAGAAAACATATATTTACCCCTTACATACCGTTTTAAAGTGAATATATATAAAAAAAAATAAATAAAATAAATAAAAACAGTAAGAATGAAAAGTGAGTTACATTTGATTTTATTTTTATGCAAGTCCATTTTTTTTAATTGTAAATTAATTTTTAACTATGTATATATACCTATTATCAATGTATATATCATAAAATATAAAATTTCAACCATTAGTAGTAGTGCAGTAAGAATGGGAAATGTTTTATACTGTAGTAGAGTAGCATATAGAAGTATTATTTGTCAAAATATTATTAAATACTTTAATATAGTGAATATATATAGAAATATCAAAAACTGCAATTATGGTGAACTAATTTTGAATTATTAAGCAAGATTTGAAAAATAAAGTGAAAAAATCCTTATCTTTTAAACTCTGAATGGGAACATAGTGTAAAATAGGCTTCTACATTTGCGATTTTTAAAAATATTCTCTGATTAACAGTATATAAACTCTTTTTCAAACAATCGTTATGATTCTTACGTGCTATGTTTTACAACATTAAAGTTTTTAATACAATTTAATGAATAAATATTTTTTGTATGCCAAAAAATATTAATTCATTTTTGATATCCCATATTTGAGTATTTAATAAAAACTATTTAAGTTATATATAACAACATTTTAATGATAATTTTCTTAATAATAACTCGCGCACGCGTATAAGTGGAGGAATTTTTTACAGTTTTCTGCAAACAAATCGGGGAGAGGGAGAGTCGACTTAAACGCGACTCAATTAAAAAAAAGAAAAATCAAGCTCTTTGAATACTGTAAAATTCAGGCACTTTAATTGTGTGACTAATTATATATATAAAATACACAAATAATAAGAACTTATCATTAAATAACGTTACAATGTTTTGTTTTAATTTCATTAGTATATTTTCACATTGGAAAGGGAAATATTTGTGTTCAATTTTATGAAAAATTCAAGTAACAAGTTAGGTGACCATCTTATACATGAGTGGATTTATATGCAAGTATATACGGTAATTAATACTAAAAATTAATAGTGCTTTTATATTAATATCGCTCTCTATGTGTATATCGAACAAGAAAACGTTTAATATTAATGCATAACATTTCTTTGATTTATTTTTCTTTAAAATATTTCTTTAAATATTAGTATCTAAATTTACTTTATTTCTAAATTTACTTCTAAATTGATAAGGATGATCTTTATTCCATTTTCAGGCAAAGTAATATATTTTCATTAAACCAATATACATAATGTTTTATTATTAAAATCATATGTAATACGACATTAATGTACATTTTTATATCCGTGAAAAGTAAATAATGAGTCATTAGCGATACATAGTATATCCTTGGTTACCATTCACTAATGAGCTAAATAAAACTAAATCAAAAAGATTTTCAGAAAAATATTTATTTTGATGAAATATTTTGAATATTTTATTTTGAATCTTTTTTATGGGGAATGTATTTTTGTCTTTTTCTATCTTTAAGCAACCCATTAACAATAAAATTAATAACAAGATGATATTGTACGTTAAATGTGCCAATTGAAGTGCATTCCCACTACCAAATTATTCAGCTTGAAAATTGAAATAAAATTTTGAGATAAAAAAAATTAAAATTATTTTACTTTCTCTTAAGCTGAAAAAACTGTTGATAGAATTTTCGTTGTTTATAAAATTAAAAATTGGAATTTTCATAAAATACGCTATCTATGTGTATATTGAGCAAGCAAAATGTTAATATTATTGCATAATCATAAATAGCGAAATTTTTTTTTCCAAGCACCTTCTTCGTTCCAAGCCCAAGCTCGCACTCTGATTAGTTGTTGCTCTCGGCACTGTTTTCACGTAACTTGGCGATAACCATACTTGGCGAAAAATACTTCGCTCGTAAGTGAATGAGTAAACCTAAAACCTAACCTACTCATTCTTATTCTTCCTTCATTCTTATCCTCGTGGTCTTCTGCTCTTGTGTGTAAAATCTTTTAAAGATTACATCTTTCAGTAAGACACGTTCCATCCAATCCAATGCTGCAAGATAAAAGTTATTTTGTACTCGGTTCGGAAGGAAATCAAACTCGACGGAAGCATCTATCGCTACGCCAAGTATGATTATGGTCAAGTTACATGAAAACAGTGCCGAGAGCAACAACCAATCAGAGATCGAGCTTGGGCTTGGAACGACGAAGGTACTTAGAAAAAAATTACGCTCATAAACATTATTGTATTTTTGCAACTTGCATCTTTTGCATATTGCAACTTTTCTTTAATTTATTTTTCTATAAAAGGCTATCTAACTTTACTGTACATTGCTATGTATTTACAACGCATTTGCATGAACAATTTCTTATAACTAACACTAAGTAATTCCAGAAATTAATTTATTCTTTCTGATTGCACCCACTGAAAATCGATTTTGAATATCAAAGATCTTTCGCATATTATTATGTACCTTCTACTTAATTTGTGGCAAATTCTTCTCAGAAAGAATTAATATTTCATATAATGAAAAACATGAAATGCAAATCACCATTCTCAATGCAAACATATGGAAGAGATTCTAGATTATTCAATTTGAAAATCGAAGTAAAATTTTGAGATACAAAAATTTCAAAACTCCTTGATATTCTCTTAAGTTTAAAAAATTGTCGTTGGAATTTACGTTGTTTATGTACTTTAAAATCAGTATTATCATAAAATGCATGTGGTACTTTTATTTACAGGGCATGATAAAGAAGTGTTTTTAAAAACTAACATATAAGATTTTCTGTTATCATCCTCGTATTTGCTGAGCTTCATGTAAATAAAAAATATTCTCTGAATTCGATTTTCAAGTAATGTAATATATTTTTATTAAATCAACATACGTAATGTTTTAATATTAAAATCATATATAATGTCATTTTAATGCTTTACTATTTCAATTCGTAAAAAGTAAATATTGCGTCATTAGTAATGCACAGTATATCCTTGGTTACCGTTTGCCAATGAGCTAAATAAAAATTTTTAGAAAAAATATTTATTTTGATGAAATATTTTGTATATCTTTTTTTTTAATCTTCTTTATGGGCAACATATTTTTGTATTTATTCTATCAGTAAGTAAGCCATTAACAACAAAAATAACAGCAAATTGAAATTGTACGTTAAGCGTGCCAAATAAGGTGAGTTTGTACAACACCTAATTTACATAAACATTGAAATTTTGGTGTAATATCGCTATCTATGCGTACAATGAGCAAGAAATTTGTTAATATTATTGCATAATATTTCTTTGATTTATTTTCTTTAAAGGGCTATCTGAATTTATTTTATATTTTTATGAATTTACAACATATCTGCATGAACAATTTCTTGTAAATAAAACCAAGTAATTTCAGAAAAAAATTTATTCATTCTGATTGCACCCACTAAAAATCGATTATGAATAACAAAAACCTTTCGCACAGTATTTTGAACATTCTATTTATTTTGTGGAAAATTCTTTACAGAGAGAATTTATATTTCATATTAAGAAAAATATGAAATGCAAATCACCATTCTCAATGTAAAATTATGGAAGAGATTTTAGATTATTCAGTTTGAAAATCGAAGTAAAATTTTAAGAAATAAAAACTTCCAAACTGTTTTACATTCTCTTAAGTTAAAAAAATTGTTTCTAGAGTTTACGTTGTTTATATACTTTAAAATCAGAATTTTATATAAAATGCATGTGGTATTTTTATTTTCACAGCATGATAAAGAAGTGTTTTTAAAAACGAATATATAAAATTGTCTGTTATCATCCTCGTATTTGCTGAGCTTCATCTAAATGAAAATGATTTTCTGTATTCGATTTTCCGGTAATTTAATATACTTTCATTAAATCAACATACGTAATGTATTGATATTAAAATCATATATAATGCCAATTTAATGCTTTACTATTTCAATTCGTAAAAAGTAAATATTGTCGTTAGTGATACATAGTAGCGTAATTTTTTTCCAAGCACCTTCGTCGCTCCAAGCCCAAGCTCGCACTCTGATTAGTTGTTGCTCGCGGCACTGTTTTCATGTAACTTGGCGATAATCATGCTTGGCGTAGCGATAGATGCTTCTTTCGAGTTTGATTTCCTTCCGAACCGAGTACAACGTAACTTTTCTCTTGCAGCATTGGATTCGATGGAGCGTGTCTTACTGAAAGCTGTACTCTTTAAAAGTTTTTACACACAAGAGCACAAGACCACGAGGATAAGAATGAAGGAAGAATAAGAATGAGTAGGTTAGGTTTTAGGTTTACTCGTTCACTTACGAGCGAAGTATCTTTCGCCAAGTATGGTTATCGCCAAGTTACGTGAAAACAGTGCAGAGAGCAACAACCGATCAGAGAGCGAGCTTGGGCTTGGGACGACGAACATGCTTGGAAAAAAATTTTCGCTGCATAGTATATGCTTGGTTATCATTTGCCAATGAGCTAAATAAAAAATTTCAGAAAAATATTTATTTTCATGAATTTTTTTTTTTTTTATTTTTTTTTTATTTTTTTATTTTTTTTTTTTTTTAGAATTTTCTTTATGGGCAATATACTTTTGTGTTTTTCTATCAGTAAGTAAGCCATTAACGACAAAAATAATAACAAGTTGAAATTGTACGTTAAATGTACCTCATGAGGTGCGTTCGCGTTGCTCGTAATTTCATAAACATTGTAATATCGCTATCTATGTGTTTATTAAGCGTGCAAACTGTTAATATTATTGTACAAAATTTGTTTGATTTATATTTCTTTAAAAAGTTATCAAATTTTATTTTATATTTCTATGAATTTACAAGGCATCTGCATGAACAATTTCTTATAAATAAAACCAAATAATTCCAGAAATAAATTTATTCATTCTGATTGCATCCACTAAAAATCGATTAGGAATATCAAAGACCTTTTGCATATTGTTATGCACATTATATTTATTTTGCAGCAAATTCTTCCCAGAAAGAATTTATATTTCATATTAAGCAAAATATGAAATGCAAATCACCTTTCTCAATGCAAAAATATAGAAGAGTTTTCTGATTATTCAGTTTGAAAATCGAAATAAAATTTTGAGATACAAAAATTTTTTTTATATTCTCTTAAGGTGAATAAAGGGTCGCTAGCATTTAAATTGTTTATAAACTTTAAAATCAGAATTTTGCGTTAAAAGTTCGGAATACTTTTATTTTCACGGCGCCATAAAGACGTGTTTTTAAAAAAGAAAATATAAGATTTTTTTTATCATTGTCGTATTTGCGATGATTCATGTAAACGAAATGTTTCACTTTATTTGATTCAAGAAATTCAGTATGTTTTTCATTAAATAAACATGCATAATATATTAATATTAGAGTCTCATATAATGCCACATCAATGCATTATTTTTACGTTTTAATAAACGAAGTAATGCGTCATAGAGTGGCATACACTAGATAACCGCTTAACATTCGCCAATAAGCTAGCAAAATAAAAAAAAATGGGTCAGAAGTGGACCAATAATAATAATAACTAGAAACAATATCGTAATTTAACAAATTACGACTATTCAAAAATGATATTTTCAAAGAAATTCGATATTTCAATTAATAATAATAATAAATATCATTTTTAGTATAATTATTACGAGCCATGTATTACTTACAACTGCATTAAAAATTAATATTCCTAGACCAATGATAAAAAAGAACAGTAATTTATATATAGACATCTTTAACTGTTAAATTGTGCTTTTTTATTGAATGGAGTTAATCAGACTGACTTTTGAATGCCTCATGTTACCTACGACATGGATTAAACATTAATATTCATGGGCCCATCACAAACAAATTTTAAATGAAATTTCAGTTTTATAATTTTCGGAACTGAAAATTTTTAAACTTCTTAATATCGCATATTTTAAATTTTATACCGTTGGGTAGAGAAAAAATACACTTTTTAATGAAATTTGTTTGAATTTTCTATGGCAATTTGTTTTTAAATTATTTTTTTTTAGTTTTTATTACTCTTTTTGTCATTGTGGCAGCAGGAAAATTCCGTTTTTGGACATTACACTTGGACCAATCAGAAAATGAATAAAATAATAAACCAGATGTATTCCATTTTTGGAAATTAAACTTGGACCAATCAGGAAACGAATAAAATTAAGTAAGTTGCGGAATTCAACCAATAAAAAGATTCAGATATACTTCAGATTTCTCAATTCTCTACCGAGATCAACAACTATTTTTTTTTCAAATAGTTAATAAATGCTTAAAGCAATTCATGTGACTTCAGTACATTCTCTTAAGACAATGTGCTGATATGATTTGTTGTTTCTGATAACAGATCAGATGTTCTTATAAAAATGTTTTCTAAGTGAATTGTACCTCCCAAATTTGCTCAGATTTTCCCAAATAGTTCAGTTGGTCGAAAATTAGCAGCTTAAGCGAAAAGGCTCTTGGCTTAAATTCCTGACATGGACACTTATTTAGTCAGTTACAAAACATATGAGAATTACAACTCACATTTTTTGCTTACCAATTAAAATAATTATATTAAGTTTAACCAAATGTAAATACAATAAAGTTTATCTATTTTTAATTACAAGGAAATGTTCAGATAAACATAAAAACCGTGTTTTTGATTTTTGTGAGAAATCAAATGAATAAATAATCCAAAGCATAAAAACTTGGATTTTTTTTTTCAGTTTTAATGGTATTTTTCGGCAATATTTTTCTTAAATGGATGCAAGCTCTTTTTGAATATACAAATGTAGGTTCTGGGGGAACTCAAATTGTATTTCATATTTTCAAGCGTATTATGCCATTTATAAAACAATTCCACGCGAAAAAATATTTATTTGAATTGTACAGTTTTGTATTAAAAATAATTCAGAAGTAAAATAAAATATTTCTGTTAGCCGTCTACAGTATTGAAAACACATATTTTCAATTCGGAATTAAGCCAATAAAAAGATTCAGATATACTTTAGATTTCTCAGTTCTCTACCGAGAGCAACAACTTTTTTTTCCAAATAGTTAATAAATGCTTAAAGCTATTCATATGATTTCAGCACATTCTCTTAAGACAATGTGCTGAACTCATATGATTTGCTTATTCTGATAACAGATCAGATGTTCTTATAAAAATGTTTTCTAAATGAATTGTACCGCCCAAATTTGCTCAGATTTTTCCTGATAGTTCAGTTAGTCGAAAATTAGCAGCTTAAGCGAAAAGGCTTCTGGCTCAAATCTTGACATGGACACTTTTTTAGTCAGTTACAACTCATAAGAGAATTACAACTCACATTTTTTTTTTTTTTGCTTACCAATTAAAATAATTGTATTAAGTTTAACCAAATGTAAATTAAATAAAGTTTATCTATTTTTAATTACAAGAAAACGTTCAGATAGACAAAAAAAAAACGTGATTTTGATTTTTGTGATAAATCAAATGAATAAATAATCCAAAGCATAAAAATTTTATTTCAGTTATAATGATATAATATTTTTCTTCAATGGATGAAAGCTCTTCAGAATGTAAAATATAGTCTTTGAAGAATACAAATTAAATTTCATATTTTCATCAGTATTATGCCATTTATAAAACAAATCCAAACGAAAAAAATATTTATTCGAGTTGTACACTTTTGTATTGAAAATAATACAAAAGTAAAATAAATTACTTCACTTAGCAATCCAAAGTATTGAAAACACGTAATTCTCTTTATCACCATATAACACAACACTGTTTAAAGCGTTTCTAAAAATAAATATAATTAATAATAGTACATGAAAATTCAAAGATAATTTTTATGTCAAAACAGACATAATCAAAATCGATAAAATTAAACCAATACAGTTAAGCTAATCAGGTAATGCCGATTCTAACTTTATTAGCACATGCTTATAATTTCCTTATTTGGCAGTTATTTTCCAAAATATAGAAAATATATATAGGATGCGTTCTACCTTTTTTATTCAAAAGTACAACTAAATTAGGTAAAATATTTCTTTGTAAAATTTGTAAAATATTTTTCATAAAGATTTCAAAAAGTTTTGACAAGAGCTTAGCAAACAGACGATCAGCGACAATAAGAAAGAATACATAAACATTTGGATCTTCAAAGGTATTTTTATACTTTTGCACGAAGGAATCGAAAATTAGTAACTATAAAAGAGAAAAAAATATGCATGCAAAATATGTTAAGCAAACGAAAAACCTACCCTATATACTACTTTAATTTGAAAACTCAAAAGTTTTAAAATTGAGAAACTTGGAGAATAAAATAAGGCTTAATTTATCAATTTAGAAAAACATTTTTAATAAACAATTTATTCCTACGTATTTGTCTTGTATGCATTTTATTTTACTTTTTTCTGTCTTTACAAGAGTAATGTATTGAACTCGTGAAAATTTTCATAATCCGGTTTTTCGGATTTACACGTAATAGGGATCAGAGTTCCCGAAAAACATGTTTTTACAAAACGTCTGTCTGTCTGTTTATACGTGTCGAAATATTTGTGGGCGTCCTATCTGAAGAAATAATGCACGGAATTTCACAAAACTTTAGGTTATGTTAGACCTTGATATAAATTAGATCTGATTAGTTTTTGATACACATCGCTCAACAGGTTGCGTTGCTATTCTGCATTATTCAAAATTTGCATCATAGCCATACCTCAAGAATTAATGCATGAATTTTCATAAAATTTTATATCTTGTTTACTTGATAAATCATGGTGCTGATTACGCTTTTGTGCATACCGCTCAACAAGTGACGCTACAATGATGCATTAATTTTAGTTATCGCAATAACTCTATTTAAAGAACTAATCCATGAATTTGTTTAAAACTTCAGATTCAGTTAGTCCCTAATATAGATTAGTGTTGTTTAGTTTTTAATGTAAATTGCCGAGCAGATGGCATTCTATGCTGAATTTTTCGCGATTTAGCAATAAATGTATATCAAGAACTAATGCATGGATTTTCATTAAGCTTCAGATTCTTTTATAACGTGATAAAAAATTGATCCCGATTAGTTTTTGGTTTACATCACCCAACATGTGGCGCTATTATGCAGATTTTTTTAAAGATTTTGAAATAGCTTTATCTTAAAAATTAATGCTGAGATTTTTACAAAACTTTAGACTCAACAATAAGTTGACGTAAATTGTTGCTGACTGGATTTCAGTCAAAGCCATGTAACCGGTGGCACTGCTATGATGTATTTTTAAGGAAGTATTAACATGCATACGATAGAAGAAAGTTTAGAGATTGCCACTTGTGATTAGTTTTTTTTCTTTCTTTTGGTTTTTTATAGATATTTAAAAGTTACAGATTTTGTTTTTCGGTATGTTTTCAGTTTTAAAATTACCCGAATTTGTTAAATAAAACACAGACAAAAAAAAAATTGATTTTTATCAAAATGTATTTTGTTCCCTCTCCTCTTCAATATAAACCTTTTGGAGGTTTTTTTTTTATTTTTTGTTCTTTACTAATTATGAAATTCGGACACTTTTTACAAAATGACATGGCCTGCTGGGAGTAAAAAAAAATGAACGCTTTAATAAGATCATAATTAATTTACTAAGTTGAAAGATATTAATTACAGTTTTCTGAAACGCATTTCTTATTTAACATAATTTCTCTTGTAACGTAAGTGTCTTCGTTAATGTCAGACATGCTATTTAAAGAGCAAAAATGACAGTAATAACGATCCGATAGTCACAAATGTCCAACAATCCATTTTATTCAAATATTTTTTAGAATTCTGCTTCCGGTTTGATAGACAATAGCACAAATTTTAAGGCTATGCATAATGACTTTTTATGATAATGCATTCCTTGTAAATGTAAAGAACCTTAAAAGCACCAATAATATTAAATTACGAGTAAATCGATTGCTTTAACATATAGCTTACCGTCGTCAGGTGGAAATTCGTTCATATATATAGGAGTGATGGGGGATCCATGTTGAAGGTTGATTAACCAATAGGACAACAGAGGATTGCAAGTAGAAGCCAATAGGCGAATGGATGGGCAATTTAACAGAAGGAGAGATAAATGAATAGAAAAAAAGTAATTAAGAAAAAGATGTTTTATTGTAATATTTACAGGAATCTGAGAATGGAGGAATTGCGAATTCACAATTGAGAATATTGTCATTTTTTTATAAATATAGAATGCTTGAAGGAAATTTAGTTGACGAATGGAGGTTTGTTTGGATATTATTTTGACGGAGCTAAAGTCAAAAGTATGGTTCATCTGCCAGAAATATTTTGCGCTAGAGGATTTATTGATTTCTGGTTTCTTAATATAATTTTGATTTTATATAATACGCCTTTTTTTAAAAAAAGAGTTTAGTTTCTCCAATGTAGGAAAGACCGTACTGGAAATTGATACAGTAGATGCCCCATGAATCGAATAAATCTATAAGATCTTTGAGCTTGGAAAAAGTAACTTTAATGGTAGGAGAAAAAATTATTTCCAAATCATATTAACTGAGAATTTAGCAATGGTAAAACTTGATTTAGGAAAGAAAGGTAACACAGGGAAAAAGTTTAAAAGAGTTTGAGGGTTTGAAAGAGTAGAACACTGAAGTGAGTTTGAGGAACGAAGGTGCTGAAGTTTAAGTAGAACTCTTATATAATACACAAATTGCCACATCCATTAGCACTGACGAAAGTAAGCTAGATGCTACCGAAACCGGTTTGCTTATAATTTAATGTAATTGGTGCTTCTAACATTGTTCAATTTTATATTCCTATTATAGTGCACCAATGTCCATCTCAATAATTAATGTAATCCTTATTTAAATTGATAAAATTTATGCACACTTTACCAGTATTTTTCTCAAAATTGTGTGTACAGGCGGTATAACAATTTTTTAAACATATTATTAATTAATTGCCGAAATATGTATAGAAATATATATACTAGTAAATTAAAAAGAGTAAAATGTTTTATTACAAACAGTCTAAGGAACAGATGTTGCAGACACTTCTTGGTTTACTCCAAAATAAACATTTACAACACATATAGATAAAGTAGCTGTTTGAGTTGAGAAATGAAACGTAGGCTTTGTTTTAATTTTATATTGCTCTTTGTTTCGAAGAAAATTAATGATAATTATTATCATATATTTTATTACCCAAACTTCATTCGTTATTCTTCTTTTTAAATAAAATATTTATTTCCTCACATGGAATTATATATATATATATATATATATATATATATATATATATATATATATATATATATATATATATATATATATATATATATTTGTTTCTTGAAAATTTTTAAACGATTATTTTTCAACTGAAATTTAAAATTTTAAGAATAAGAATACTTTTATTGCACGAATTTCTAGGTAATATAGGAATGTCACATTTCATGATCAATTTATTGATTAGCATATTCTAAAAATAATTATTGTATGCGCTATATCTTCAAATTTATGCGGATGCCTTGTTATCAACAAAGCTAAATTTAGAAACATTAACTAAGCTTAGATTTTTAAAAAGTTCTGTAGTTACATGTAATAAAGCTTATTAATATTTTTTGTTTTATTAATATTCTTCTTATTATTTTTTAGCAAAATTATATAACTTTTTTAATGTTCTACTATTTTTAGTGATATTTTGATTTTAGAAAGATGTAACCCTTCTAAATATTAAAAGAGTTTTATTTTTTAAATCTAAAAATAAATTGACGAAGAAATGTCAAATCTGTTTCTTTTCGGATAAATTATTTTCCATTTAAGATAGAAAGTCATGATTCGTTTTTAATAATTTTGTAAACGAATGTAAATGTTTGTCAGTTTTTTATTTTAGTTTTGGTAGATTGAAAATATCTATATACAGCGTAACTTCAAACATCCGGCATTAAGAAATCCGCAAATTCAAAAATACAGTGTTAAATTTACCGTTTCCCAAGCGTTGCTAGTACATTGCCATCTTACGAGAGAGCAAAATATTCCAAAATGAAAACGTATATTTTTCTTTTTTGAAGTTTTAAAAGATTTTTTTTTTATGTATTAGCAATAGTACGATTTTTTTAACCAGGTAATAGTTTTTCTGATATAAAGCATTTAAATTTGTCTAGAAAAGAAAGTTGAGTCGACTTTGTGAAAACGTTGTGTCGTATGCTGTTCATGGTTTCGGATCAGCTATTTTTTTGACATTGATAAAAAGAAAATTGTTTCAAACTCTTAGCGTAATTTAATTTATTTATTCTGCTACGATTTTTTAATTTCATCAATTTTTAATGGTATTTTCGAAGTCATTTTTAACGATTTTTCGAAATTTTGTGCTTTTGGTATCTTTTTTTTTGGCAATATTATAGGTTTTTTTATGCATCATCGTTATCCCGAAACCAGGGCAACGCCGGGCGGGTCAGTTAGTATCAAATAAAACACAACTTTTAATTAAATCTCTACTGCTTTTCATCACCGAAAAACATTAGTCTCCCGATTTTAACTTTGTGTAATTCAGGAATGTGATCACAGACTTCCACATACACTGTAAAAAAAAATTCTGTAATCCTACAGATGTAAAATTTCCGAAACCTGTATGCTTACTAACATTTTATCTGTACACTGTACAAGAATAATGTAAATCTACAAAAAAAAAAGCTACAGAAGTCTTTAACTTTACAAATGAATCTACTAAAAGTACAATTATCCTACAAAACTTTTACCTTAACTTGGTTTGTTGTTACATAAATTAATCTAGGAATACCAGTTTCTTAGTAACTTTACAAATCTTTTTCTTCAGTGTAAATCTGTATCTGTTACGTAAACTTTTGCTGTTGTCGTTACATAAAAAGCTCTAAGAACGCTAGTTTCTTAGAAAACTTTTAGTAACTTTACAGTTTTTTTTAACACTGTAGGAGTCACATATTAAAGAATTCCCCAATGTCTGATCATTACATTACACCCGATCTTCCTCAATTTAATTAAATGCATATAGGTCTCTATAGATGAATACTGATAATTCATTAGTAGCGTTTCCAAATTCCGCGTATTTTTTCACAGAAGTTCTGTTACAACCAGAAAGTTTGAATAATTATTTTTGCTATATATTATGGTTTGTATTCCGTGAACAAAAGATAAAATCAATATTTAGATTTTTTTTTGTATGATTTGGCAATTTCGGAATAAACTATCCTCTAAATTGTCACAATCAATCAGCAATTATTTGTCTGTTATTACAATCGGTTTTGAGAAAATTCACTTTCGAAATGACTAAATAATAAACACAACAAATAAAACACAACTTCTTTTAAAGCCACCACTGCTGATTATCTCAGAAAATGGATTACAAGCTCGCAATTTTAATTTTGTGCAATTCAAGAATGTGATCTCAGTATTCCACATGCAAAGTGCTAGATTTATTTATGTTAACCCTTTATTTACACTATTATAAATGCGTGAAAATTTTACATGCTAAAGCAGTTCACGCTAATTATTTAAACTAGATTAAGAGATTTACATAATCATTCAATAAATATTTGACGGATTTTAGAAGGATTGAAGGATTTAGAAGGATTAATTAAATTTGAATTTACAAGGATTTTGTGCAATTTTTATGACTTCACTCAAATCTTTTATTTTAAATTATTTTCTTAGTATTTTGAGATTTATAAAATGTACAAAAATGATGTTCTTACAACATTGAAAAACCCTCGTACAATTCCCCCAGCGCCAAGAAAGCTGAAAAGGTACAAAGGCAAAAGAAGTCATACTTTAAAAAATATTTATGTTTTGTGTAACCAATAATGCTTTTGAAACAAAATAAAGTGATGGATCTGTAACTCATTCTAAACAGTATTACAACTAATTGACGTATTATAAGTAGAATAAGTTATTTTAATGGTACTTATAAGTACCGTCGGTAGATAAAGGGTTAAGTTATGCATGGGTATAAACTTATCTAAAAAATATATTTTCCATGATTGTTATGATTTTGTTTAGGACATTCATCTGTAATAAATAGTGAATGAAAGCATAGGTTAAAGTCAAAATGACTAAATGTAACCAACATAATATGTTTTAGTAACAAAACAAAATACAAAAATCAGATTTTAGTTTCGTAAACAGATCACTAGAAAATAAAAACCTTTGGAATTTTCAGGAAAAAAGTATATGACCTATATATAGAAATCCAGTTTTATTTTTCCCAGTAAGTCTTTGTTATTTTTTACATTCTTTTATACTTCAGTATATTTTGACTTTGCAAGATAAATCACCCGTAAAACATAATAAGAGAATTGTTTGGTGATACAAAAGCAAGAAGGAAAACTGTTTTTTATATAGACGCATTACTATTATCTAGACGAATGTGATATGGCAAGAATTCTTTCTTATTTACTTATATTTTTATGAAAATAATTATCTTATTGAATTTATGTAAAAGTATTTATGTATTTTAACTTCGTAGTTTACATCGATACCACTATATTAATTTTTATTAACCTCTTGACATCCAGGGTTATACTTTTTTTAATCCTTCACCACACGATTTTCCCTATTTTTATGAAAAAAAATTATTTGAAATTAGTTTTACGCTCTATTAATATGAAAAATACTAAATAAAATTAAATTTTAAATTTTCGGCTAAAATCTGATATTTTATGTATATTTATATTATATACACTGTTAAAATTAACGGTGACACATTGCACCTTTTAGGAGTGAAAGGCTTATCTCACTGGTGATCCCCTAAAGGAGCCAGAATGGCATCTTTAATTAGGGTGAAAAGATGACACCCTTTATCCAGAAATAAAAAATTATTTTTTTTTTATTTCTGGCCCAATAATAATAAATTAAAAAACATACAAACCGACTTTTGGCCCTCGAAGGATTCGAACTCAGAACGTTTGATTACAAGCTCATCGCTCTAATCGCTCGGCCATCGAGTTCACCTTCAAAGTCAACCTGAAATGTTCAAATGTCCTGAAATTCAAAGGTTGCTTTATATAAAAAAGCTCGCCAAAAGTTAGCCATCCGAAGTTCTAAACGAAATTGGGATAGCGTATAGCGTGATAGTCATCGTAGAGAGAAATAGCTGTTTTAATCCACCAGTGACGGCGAGTTGAAGGGCAAGGATATACGTCACAGAGCATGCGCAAATGACTAAGGGATAAAAATCTTCCAAAGGTATGCATTGCGCGGCACCCTAATTAGCGTGAATCATCCAGTGAAAGATCAAACGGCACACCAAACACATTTTCAAGCCGGAGGGTGTCAAATGGTAACACCTTTTCAGCCCTGGGCGCCAAATGCAACTGGTTTGTCACCATTAGTTTTAACAGTGTACCCTTTATACACAGTTATGGTTTTTAAATTTTACACTGCTATATTTTGCAATTAAATGGACTTACATTATCTATTTAACACTCTGAAACATTCTTTACATTATTATTTTTAAGTTCTGGGTAAAAATTAAAAGGTAAATTTTGCCTAATTAGCATAATCGAATTTTTTTTTGTTTCCTATACCAGATTCTAAATTTATTGTGAACTACAGCCATATGAATTGGGCAAAATAATTGTATTTTCATTCTTTGAACTGCTCTTGATCAGTTACAGCGATCATATTGGTCATATTCATGGCATACAATAGGAAATATAATGGTATTAGGTACACGATACATTAAAGGGTTAATTTCAGTTATGGATACATATTAACAAAGTGATAACTATAAAAGATTGAATAGCGAAAAAAAGTATTTATTTTTTAGTACATAGATTGTGCTGACACATGGGAATTCAAAAAATACATTTTTTGAAACTTTTTTAGGGTTATTTTTTATTATTTTATTTCACTTTTTTGCATTAGAAAAATAATGAAAAACATAAAATAAATATTTATTTAAGAGTTTTGTATTACTAATAGAATGTACAAATGGTTTCTTACTGCAGAATAAAATTATTTACGTTTTAATGTTTTGTACATTTCGTGCATTTCTACTACAAGCCTTTTTATATAACACGTAAGTCGCAAAAGAGCGCTATAAGAAAATCTCGTTTTACTGACATCATTTAGTCATTGTTTTTTCTATTATTTAACTTTTAAAATTTTCTGAGTTTTTATATGGAAAAAATTTTCAATGCAAACACTTGAAACAAAAAAGGTTTACATATTTTTTTAATAGAGTTTTCCTTTTATTTTAAAAGAAGTTTTCCAGAAAAATAATAAGTAGTGCTAGCTAGTACATATTGTTCTAGAGCACACTTAATGGGGGACCTCAAAAAATTATTTTCTCATGTTTTATGAAAATTATGTCATTGCAAAGATATCATTGTGAAAAGTAAAAAACTCAATGGAAGTAACCATCTGAAATGAGCTTTTTTTAGATATATGTGACAATTTTTGTCACTTAATGCAGTTTCTTAGCAGTGTGCATTAGGGATGTGACACAAACTGTCGGATATCTCGAAAACGTCTCATTTTTGACGGGTGATTCCATTGAGTTTTTTAATCCACACAATGATATCTTTTGAACGATACAACTTTCTTTAAAACCGAGACTAAAATTTTTTGCGGTCCTCCATTAAGTGTGCACTAGCTACGTGACGTAAATTGTCGCATATCTCAATAAAAAGAATACTGCCCAGTTAAACTGATGGCATTGAGCTCACAGGCTACAAATACTAATTGTACATTAAAGCCTTATATTTTCAAGGGTTAATTACGTTCGAAAAAAAATTAAGAAGGGGAAATAGCTCTCCCCTTTCCTCTTTTTTTTTTATACTTAATCACTGAACCTCCTATACTATCAAAGACATGCTTTATCATATAAAAAATCTATATCCAAAATTCAGAGCAAATTAGATAATTCTTAATAAAAACCCATTTAGCATTTATATAATTTAAAAGGAGTTATCCCCTTCTTTTATACTTAACCATTAAACTTCCAAAACTATTCAGAGATTTGAACGAAATCTGAAAATTCTGCTTGAAAAACCTATTTATATAAATTAAGAGGGGGGGAGGCATTAGAACCCCTGTTGCCCCTATTTATACTTATTCAATGAACATTTAATAGCAGTCTCGGAATCGCCTCATCAGAATGATCCTAATCTAAATTTTGAACGAAAACTTAATTCTGCATGAAAATCCCATTTATATCAACTAACGGGGGGGGCATTAGAACCCCTGTTTCCCCTATTTATACTTATTCAATGAACACCTAATAACAGCCACGGATCGCCTCATCAGAATGATCCTAATCTAAATTTTGAACGAAAACTTAATTCTGCATGAAAATCCCATTTATATCAACTAACGGGGGGGGGGGCATTAGAACCCCTGTTCCCCCTATTTATACTTATTTAATGAACACCTAATAACAGTCACGGAATCGCCTCATCAGAATGATCCTAATCTAAATTTTGAACGAAAACTTAATTCTGCATGAAAATCCCTTTTATATCAACTAACGGGGGGGGGGATTAGAACCCCTGTTCCCCCTATTTATACTTTTTCAATGAACACCTAATAACAGTCACGGAATCGCCTCATCAGAATGATCCTAATCTAAATTTTGAAAACTTAATTCTGCATGAAAATTCCATTTATATCAACTAACGGGGGGCATGAGTCCCCCGTTCCCCCTCTTATACATATCGAATGAACTTCAAAAACTAATCAGGAAAGCGCCTTGTCAGGATATACCTACATACAAAATTTTAAGAGGATCGGATATTTTTATCATGAGTTATCGCGTTACGCACATACGAACGAACATACAGAACGGGCGGGCACATAAGCTCTCAGGCTATGATAGCCTGTGAGCTAAAAACGAATCATTTGCGATGGGAAATTCTATTGAGTTTTCTACTACTCACGATGAGATCTTTCCAACGATACTACTCTCGTCAAAATCGGTGACTTACACTTCTTGCATTTCCTTAGTAAGTAATGCCCAAAATTTATGAAAATTTATTTTTTAAATGAAACTATACATTTTAAAAAAGACAGAAGTTTCTGAATTTATGAAAATGTAATGTACGAATACATACAGTAACATTTTCCGAGTTACGCAAGATTCCGAAAAGCTTATCTTTTTCATTAGAAATGCATCAATCAGTTCTCTCTATTAAGAAAACCGGTTTTTCGGATGCTATGAAGTAAATATTTCATGTTCAACAAAAAAGTTTAACTAAAAAACATATAGAACTAACAACATTAAAATTACCAATAAAAGTAACCTATTTCTGCTATAATAGCATAAACAATTTCAGTTATACAGCTTAAAATATTTAGTTAACCCCTTTATCTAGCGACGGTACTTATAAGTACCATTAAAATTACTTATTATAAAATTCTTTTAATTCGTCGATTAGTTGTAATACTGTTTAGAATGCGTTACAGATATATTACTTTATTTGCTCCAAAAGCATTATTGGTTAAATGAAACAAAATATTTTTAAAAGGATGATTTCATTTGCCTTTGTTTCTTTTCAGCTTTCTTGGAGCTGAGGGAGGGGGATGGGTATTTTTCATTTCGGAAATATTTCTATATTTATATTGTAAGAACATCTTACTTGTACATTTTAAAATTCTACGAAATACTCAAAAAACAATTTAAAATAAAAGATGTGAATAGGGTTATATATATTGTACAAAATCCCTGTAAATTCAAATTTAATTAATCCTTCTAAATCCCTCAATCCTTCTAAAATCCTTCTGAAATTTATTAAAAGATTATGCAAATTTTTCTAATTTAGTTTAAACAATGTACGTAAAATGCTTTAGAATATAAAATTTTCATGAATTCATAATTCGGTAGATAAAGGATTAGTGTCTGCTAGCAAAAAAATACAACAGATTTTTCGCATAGACAGAACTGATTAAAGCTTTATAACAGCAATTGGAAAGCGTTTTCGAAAATTACAGACACAATAAAAATTTAGTTTACTAAATTCTTCTTGAAATTTCAAAATTAAAATATTTTCTGAGGTTTCTAAACATAAAAAAACGCTTTTTGGAATATTGGGTGACTTGAAAGCATTTATCAAATATTTTCAATAGGGGTTATGGTAAATTTTCAAGTTTAAAAAACATGCGTATTTCTTTACAGTGGAATAGTACATATTTTAAGAATAGATTTAATCAACTATATATACAAATATTTAGGTGTTTCAAACTATTTTGTGACTTCTAAATTGTAATAATTTTCATTAAGTTAGTAACAAATGTACATAAAAACCGCTTTTTATGGACATTGTCGCATAAAAATTTTTACAACATTCATTTATACTTAAAATAAATAAAGCATTCATTGTGATTTTTAGGAAATATCAAATATTTAAGTGCTTTAAACTATTGCGCGACTTCTAAATTATATTATTTTTCATTAAGCTAGCAATAAATGTACATAAAAAACCGCTTTTTATGGATATTGTCGCATTAACATATTTACAACCTTCATTTACACTTAAAAGAAATCAAGCATTCACTGTGATTTTTAGGAAATATCAAATATATAGGTTCTTTAAACTATTTCGCGACTTCTAAATTATATTATTTTTCATTGAGTTAGCAATAAATGTACATAAAAAACCGCTTTTTATAGACATTGTCGCATAAAAATTTTACAACATTCATTTACACTTAAAACAAATCAAGCATTCATTGTGATTTTTAAAAAATATCAAATATTTAAGTGCTTTAATGTATTGCGCGACTTCTAAATTATATTATTTTTTTAAGTTAGCAATAAATGTACATAAAAACCGCTTTTTATAGCCATTGTAACATAAAAATCTTTATAGCATCCATTTACATTTAAAACAAATCAAGCATTCACTGTGATTTTTAGAAAAAATCAAATATTTAAGTGCTTTAAGCTATTTCGCGACTTTCAAATTATATTATTTTTCGTTAAGTTAGCAATAAATATGCATAAAAACCGCTTTTTATAGGCATTGTAAACATAAAAATAATTACAACATTCATTTAAGCTTAAAACAAATCAAGCATATATTGTGTTTTTTAGGACATAGCAAATAAGTAGTGCTGTCCGAGAAAAGTGCTGTATAATTATTTTTCTGGAACAAATATTGAACATTATAATAGTTATAAATGACATTTTATATAATGCATTCAAAACGCTGTTATTTTCTTTATGAAAAATGGTATAAAACTTATCAATCCTGTAGAGTCACACATTAAATCACTTTTTTTTTTAATGTGTTCGTATTCAACTGAATCATTTGAAATTTAAAATATATAATTGTTGCATATTTTTGTCATGTCATTTCAAATTTTATGAAAGCCGGATGTATAGTTTAATTACAGGGACAATCAAATATATCCCGTTACATAATGACCAATAGGGAAAAAAATAGTTTCGAGTGCATTTTAATGGTGTTACACGCTTTCGAACGCAAAAAAAAATTGATATGATCAATGAAATATATACTAAAATATACATTGTGTACAATCTGTAGTGTAAAGAATATTTGTTATTCATTTACAGTGATATACAAAATAATTCCATTTCATAACGGTAAAGGGGGAAAACATTGTTTGGGGCGCGACTCAAAAAATATTAAACTATTTTTCATATTAAGAAACTGATTTACGCTGCTGAGGTTTACTACAAGTTGCATTCAGCATAACAGAAAGTAGATAATATTTACAGAGATACACAAAAGATTTCGAATACTCTACTGTATCGGAAGTACTATATACTATTACACCAAAATCTCAATATTTTTAAAACTTTTTTATAGTACGAACGCACTACATTTGCTACGCTTGGCATGCAAATTCCAACTTGTTTTACTTTCTGACAATGTGTTGCTGTTTTGTATATTTTAATTTTCAAAGAAAGTTCACCTACAGAAGGCTACACTATTTCAGACACAGGAATCGTTTCTGAAACACAAAAACAGTACATGATAAATATTTTTTTGCTAATCTTTTCAATTTCTGTCAGCTTAGAAAAAAAAAAGGTTTTATTTTGATTTTTCTCATTTTTCTATATATCGTTATCGACAGAAATGCTGTTGTTCTTTCACAATGAGTTATTCTTGTTTCCCAAATCCTATTATTATTTTATTTTTCTGACTGCACAAGAATAGTGTCACCTGTTAAATATTACAAGAAATTTATTTGTGGGGAGTAAAAATCTATTTATTTTTCAGTGTGTGTTTTAGGAAAGGCTACAGAAGAAACTATTCTTTCATATTCAAACATTTTATAACACATTTTATATTTATAAATTGTCACTGATTGTAATTCAATTACGTAAACTGTTAATATGATTCAAATAAAGCTAACTTCACAAAATTAGCGAAATACATTTCGGCAATTCTATTATTTTTAGCTTTCTTGTTTACATAAGAAAAGTCACCAGAGAGATATTTTAATCCGTAAGGCTAACCGTTGTGATAAATCTTACCCCAATAATAATAAAAAAATGTCATGAAAAAAAGGGTAAATTTTTAGGACGTTTCTGAGCTATTTGTACCATTTAAGGTTAAGGTCAAGATTGGTTATATGAAGCAATGTCTTTTCTTTGTTTGCTAGAAGGAGAGAAATATATCTCTGGGGATTAAATAATCCCGCGTGTGTACAAACATTTCATTTTGATATATTCATTTCTTATGGGATAGTAGCCACTAAAATAACTTTAATGTAAAAGTAAGATCAAAGCTAATTGTATATTGATGAAATACTATTATTAATCTAATTCATCCTATCAGAAGTGGTGTACTATTAATAGCACATGTCTTTTGATTGAGTATTATTTTGTCTTAACAATTACTTAATTACTTTTAACATATTCAAATAATAATTATATATATAAAACCCCTCCGTGTACGACGATTCCGGGGACAACCCATCCACGAGAAAAATAAACCTATTCCAACTGCGTCCACGTTAGGCTTAAATATTCCGAGCTGTTCACAAATATTCTAACTGTTCAACTTATGAAGATATACATGTGAAATATTTATTCATTACTGATTTTCTCTAAAACCTACAAAAACTATTTAATTATAATGTTTAAGTTCTAAATAAAACAACCAGCAATTACGGAAAAAACAAACCAAACAAACAATGTAAGCAAATCAATACTGTTGCCATTCAAGAATGACAAATTCCGTGATTGAATCTTTAGAATGACTCCTTTGTAACATCACGACTCAGGAATGATCAGGCGCGTTCGGGATCTATGGGCGCTGAGCGCGCGCGCTCAGGAGACAGAATACGTGGAGTGGATCTTACAGGGGAATAGTACTCGGTAAAAACTCCTCAGTTCGCGCGCGAAGCGCCTGTATCTCCCAAACACGTTCATTGTTTACTCTTTATTGTTGACATTGTTTTCGATCATAGAGTGTTTTCTTTTAAGTATTAGCTAAAAAATGGGCAAAAATAGGAATTTTTTTTTAATCTATTTTAGGTATTTTTATTATTTTCTTTCAGTATTTTTCGATATACTTTGGCTGTAGTTTCACAATACATTCTTTTATATTTGATTTTTTTGCCTTACTTTATTCTTTTAAAATTTATGTATTTACGATTTGTTCACTACAATCTCCCAATCCACCAGACAGTTTTGTTATAGTTTTAAATGCAAATTTTTGTTAAAATTTTCTCTTTTTGTAGATTTTTTTCCCCATGTTTAACTGTTGTATTTTTAAAAATTGTTTAAGCCAGTGGCTGATTGACCACAGTTGTATTTTTTTTAATCATCCCTTTAAAAATGCAAACACGTCATTTTGACGGGATGTCTTCTAGTAGTATATGGTGATGCCTCTCTTAGATTCACTTATATTTTGGCATTTAGTAAAAATAAAAATAATAAAAGTTCACTTAATCCTCTTGTAACCGTTGTCGATTCTTTCATTTTATGCATATATATCACTCTTTAAATTTAAAATATATGGTACTATCTGACCAAACATATATGTAAAATCGCAAAAAATATTAGAAAGTTGTAACACTTTTTCAAATCCTTTGTAATACATTATTTTTCAAACGTTTTCAAAAAACTTCCTTACCCTATTATCATAAAAATATAAAATGAATAGTAAAATATAATAAGTACAATCGTTAGATTTCAGACAATTAGATCATTTTTCAACATCAATATGTCTTTTTTGATAACAAAGGTAAATTTTATTAAAATAAAAGTAATTTTGTTCACAGAATGTAAAAAAATTCGGACTTGGAAAGGATTAATATCCAGTATGTGAAAAAAATGATATTTTAAAAGGGAAAATAAATAGTTCGCGTGTTTTCTTAAGAGAAAAAAAACATGATTATTAGATAACTGCTACAAAATCTACTATAACTGTAAAGAGCATGATTTATTTTTGCCATAAAAATATGTAGTATGATGCATTTTGTAATTCAGAATAATGAATTTGTTTTTAATGCATACCTAGCTTAAAATATAATGAGAGACAAATTAGGGTGAGATTTATCCCACGTGTGTGCTAACACTACAGATGTAGACGCTAATTAAATATTTTAAGAAAGTTGTCTGCAGAATATAACAGTTAGAGAGGAATTTTTTATTTATTTCTTGAAGTTAAAATTATTTTATATAAAAAATATTATTCGAGGGAAGAAATTTTTTTTCACTCTGAAACATTATTGTGCAATTTAATACATTTATTCAAAAATATAAAGATATCCAAGCTACTTTTATTACAATATCTTTATAAAATCTATTTCTGAAATTCTACTCTTCCTTGCAATATTGATTTCACAAGTAAAGTCCTGTGTTACATGCCATAAGAATGTTACTTGTGGAATATAAATTTAAAAACTAAAAAATCTCTTTTTTTATGAAAATGCACATCTTTTATTTTAAAGTAGATGTTTATAAGATAAAATTATTCTTTTATTTCCAAACATTTTATAAAACATTTCAGTTCATTGCACCATATTTCTAGAACTCATTTCTAAAATTCTATTTTTCTTTGCTTTATTGACTGCACAAAACAGTAACTTTCTAAAAGTTTTTTGTAAAATTTAAAAGTGTGAAATGATTTTAATTTTTCTGCCAATATATTTCTTTTTTTATGAAGAACGATATTATTATGCAGAAACTATAACTTCATTTTTTAATTCTTCGAGAAACAATTTACGGTTAATAAGTACCGTAAGAATTTAATAATTATTGTTAATAAGAATTGTTAATAAACGTCCCAAAAATGTTTAAAAAGTAATTGAATCCTCTTTCTATAATGAATTTCTGAAATTATGTTACTTGCATTCTTCATTGTACAAGAAAATTAGAACCGAAATATATGTTTTTTATTCTCCTGCATTTAAAATTATCTTGCATTAAGAAGCTGTTTTAGAAAAGACACTTTTATTTCTTTAAAATATTTTAACCCTCTTGTTACGTTTATTCTCTTATATAAAATTATTGATACATCTTTTGTAATACAAGGTTTAAAAAATTCATATCTGCAATTCCAGTAGTCCTTGTAATCTTGACTGCACAAAAAATCTCCTGTGTTGAATATCATACAAATTCTACTTGTGGAATATAAAATTTAGAAAAAAAAAATTTTTCTTAAAATGTACATCTCTTGTCTCAAGAAATAATTTAGTAAGAGGAAACTATTCATTAAATTTCTGACATTTTGAAAAGCATTTCAGTTCATTGCACCATCTTTTTAAACCGCATTTCTGAAATTCTAGTTTTCATTGCATTCTGGACTGCATAAGAAAAGTAACCTGCTAAAAGTTTTTGAGAAATATAAAATTTAAATTGATTTTAAATTTTCTGCCGATGAATTTTTTATGAAGAAAGACGTTTAAAGCAGAAACTATATTTTTATTTTAATATTAATCGAGAAACTTTTATTAATTATACATTTATTAAATTATATAAAATTGACAAAAGTGTTTAAAAATTATTCAATTATCTTTCTATAACTCATTTTTAAAATTCTCTTGTTCTTTACATTATTTATTGTACAAGAAACCATTTGATGTCGTAAAAGTTAGACTAAAAATATATGTTTCTTCTCCTGTAGTTGAAATTATGCATTAATAATAATGTTCTAAAAAGACATTTATATTACTTCATTTTGAAACACTTTTGTGCCACTTGTTACATTTTTTTATACTTTTATACTTTTTACAATTATATGAATAAATTCAAGCATTTTTTATTGAACTAGTTTTATAAAATCCATCTCTGCAATTCTAGTAGTCCGTGCATTCTTGACTGCACAAAAAAGACCTGTGTTAAATGACATAAGAATGCTACTTGTGGAATATAAAAGTTACAAACTATTTTTTTTTTTTTTAGAATTGTACATCTCTTAGAATTTAGTAAGAAGAAACTATTCTTTCATTTTCAGACATTTTGAAAAGCATTTCAGTTCATTGCACCATTTTTGTAAATCTCATTTCTGAAATTCTAGTTTGCTTTGCATTCTTGACTGCATAAGAAAAGTAACCTGCTAAAAGTTTTTGAGAAATATAAAATTTGAACCGACTTTAATTTTTCTGCCGATGCATTTTTTTTATGTAGAAAGACGATTTAAGGCAGAAACTATACTTTTATTTTAATATTCTTAGAGAAAAGTTTATTATTCATGCATTTAATAAATTATATAAAAATGTCAAAAGTATTAAAAAAAATATTGAATTATCTTTCTATAACTCATTTTTAAAATTATCTTGTTCTTTGCATTATTTATTGTACAAGAAATCATTTGATAAATATATTATGTTAAAAAAAAAGACTGTCACGCGTCAAGTGACACCTGAGCTCTGCTGAATTAAAAATACAGCTGTAGTACTTTTCGTTAAAAAAAGCTGACAACAATAATTCTATTAAAAACTTTCCATTCATAGTTATGTTCAGAAACATTCGAAAGTTGGTTGTTAGCAGTGAGTTCATGTCTTATTGTTGGTGGTGTGTGCGACTAGAATTATTTTTTAAAAAAGCGCTATTTGTAAATATATTATTTTTATTTATTGTTCTATGTGTATGTGCCGTCTTTCAAGAAAAAAAATATTTAAAGAAGATCATAGCCTCTGAGACATTCATATTTTGATAAGTGAAGCTTCTTATTTTCTTGTAAATAAGTAAGTCGATTTCTTACATGTTTCTTTTCCAATAGTTGAAATTATCATGCATCATGAATAATGTTTTAGAAAAGACATTTTTATTAATTCGTTTTGAAACATTTTTGCGTCACCTGTTACATTCTTTTATACTTTTATACTTGTTACAATTATATAAATATATACAAGCTTCATCTTTTATTGCACTAGCTTTAAAAAATCCATTTGTGCAAACCTAGTAGTCCTTGAAAACTTGACGGCAAAAAAAAAGTATGTCATAAGAATGCGACTTGTAGAATATAGAAGTTTCCTGAAATTGCACATCTTTTGTCTTAAGGAAGATGTTAGTAAGAAGAAACTATTCCTTAATTTTCAAACATTTCATAAAACTCTTCAACTCAGGGCTCCATCTTTCTAAATCCCATTTCTGAACATCTTGTTTTCCTTGCATGTTTGATTGTACAAAAATACAATCTGCTATTTTTTTCTTTCTTTTTTTTTAAATATAAAAGTTTGAAACGATTTAATTTTTCTACCAATGCATATTTTTATGGAGAAAAATTATCGTTTTCATAAACTGTATTTTCATTTTAAAATCCTTGTAGAAAAATTTTACTTTTATTAAAATTTTTTTTAATTGTTTGAGTCATCTTTCTACTACCCTTTTTTGAAATTCTCTTGTTATTTGCATTCTTAGTACAAGTAAATATTTGATGTCTCAAAAGTAAAAGCAGAATTATATGGTTTTTCTCTGCAGTTGAAACTATCTTGTATCAAGAATAATATCTAGAAAAAAAACCCGTTTATTTCATTTTGAAACTTTTTTTGCAACTTGTTACATTCATACAATTATATTACGGCTTGTTCTTAGAATTTTTATAAAATTCATTATTGAAATTCCACTATTCTTTGCAATCATAATTGCACAAAAAAGTCCCGTATTAAATGCCATAAAAATGTTACTTGCGGAATAAAATTTAGAAACAAATAATAATTTTTTTTTCTAAATGCACTTTCTAAATGCAGATTTTCTTAAGAAGATGCTATTCTTTCATTTTCAAACATTTTATAAAATATTTCAGTTCATTGCACATTCTTTCTAAACTCCATTTCTGAAATTCTAGTTTTTTTTTCTTTTTTTTTCTTTTCTTTTCTTTTTCTTTTTTTTTTTTTTTTTTTTATTCTTGTCTGCACAAAAAAATAAGCTGCTAAAGTTTTTTTTTTTTGAAAAAGATAAAAGTTTGAAACGATTTTAATTTTACTACCAATACATTTCTTTTTTTTATGAAGAAAGATGTTCTTATGCAGAAACTATATTTTAATTTAAAAATCCTTCGAGATACATTTTACACTTATTAAATTATATAAAAGTGTCAAAAATATTTTTTAAATTGTTTGAATCATTTTTCTACTACCCATTTTCGAAATTATGTTCTTATTTGCATTCATCATTGTACATTGTACAAGAAAACATTTGATGTCGTAAAAGTAAGCACGTAATTATATATTTTTTTTCTGCAGTTGTAATTATCTTGTTTCAAGAATAATGTTCTAAAAAAGAAACCATTTTGAAGCTTTCTTTTTGGCAACTTGTTACATTCATACAATTATATAAAAATATTCAAGCGGCTTTTTCATAGCACCAAGAATTTAATAAGAAGAAACTGTTCTTTCTTTTCAGACATTTTGAAAAGCATTTCAGCTCATTGGACTATCTTTCTAAATCTCATTTCTGAAATTCAAGTTTTCTTTGAATTCTTGATTGCATAAGAAAAGTAACCTGCTAAAAGTTTCCGAGAAATACAAAATTTGAACCAATTTTAATTTTTCTGTCGATGCAGTTATTTTTTCTATTTTTATGAAGAAAGGCGATTTAAGACAGAAAACATATTTTCATTTTAAAATTCCTCGAGAACCGTTTTACATTTATTAAATTATATAAAAGTGTTAATAGTGTTTTAAAAATATTGAATTATATTTTTATAACTCATTTTTAAAATTCTCTTGTTCTTTGCGTTATTTATTGTACAAAAAATAATTTGATGTCGTAATAATTAGAATAAAAATATTTGTTTCTTTTTTAGTAGTTGAAGTATCATGCATCAAGAATAATGTTCTAGAAAAGATTTTTTTATTAATTCATTTTGAAGCATTTTTGCGACAATTGTTACATTTTTTATATTTTTTACAATTATATGAATATATTCAAACATCTTTTATTACACTAGTTTTATAAAATCCATTTCTGCAATTCTAGCAGTCCGTGCAATCTTGACTGCACACAAAAAAAGACTTGTGTTAAATATCATAAGAATGCGACTTGTGGAATATAGAAGTTCGAAACTATTTTATTTTCTGAAAATGGACATCTTTTGTCTTAAGGAAGACGTCAGTAGGATAAACTATTCTTCTAAGTATATCTAGAAACCATTCTTCATTTTCAAATATTTCATAAAATATTTCAACTCAGTGCACCATCTTCTAAATCCCATTTCTGAAATTCCTGTTTTCCTTGCATGTTTGACTGCACAAAAAAACCTGCTTTTTTTAATAAAAATGTTTGAAACGATTTTAATATTTCTATCAATGCATTTCTTTTTTGTGGATAAAGGATTAAAACCCATTTTAAGGCGACTCGGTACTGCTTAAACAGCTTTAAAGAATGTCTTTTACTGATGTACAGTCATGGACAAAAAAGTAAATAACGCCCTCTACTATTTCCCCAACAAAATATCGCAGAGCAAAATTACTGGTACCGGACAGTTGGAAATAAAGTCTACTTTTAAAGGGTGTATATAAAATTTGCTTAGGAGGACATGTACATATTAATTGAAATTAAAACTTCATTTTTTAAGTGGAAATACCCAATTTTAACAAGATATTTTAAATCTTTGGTTCAAATGATACCTAGACACTAAATTACAAGTCTTTTTAATAACAAGTTTTTTTAATTATAAACATTTTAGAGCTTCTAATGTTCAATTACATTTTGATATTTTTATAATATTTCCAGAAATTATATTCCTAATATACTAATTTTTTATGTAGCAATGATACTAAAATACGCAAACATAAATACATTGAATTTGCATTTTTATAATTTTATTATGTGAGTTATAAATTACGAAATTAATATTCGAAAAAATATGAATTGCGACCTACAATTTTTTGATGGATTAAGATTTATTAAGTTTGTTTTATGGAAATCCAAAATTTCATATTTTTTTTCCTGATAGTATTCAAATTATGCTTTGAAAACTGCAAAATGATAGTTTAAAGTACCGTCTATGATAGAAATGAATAAATATTTTGGAACGTCTTATGGCATCATGTAATCAATCAATCTCCATTAACAGAATCAGGGACGCCTAAAGTGTCTTGCTTAAGAATGAGATTCCCTCGATGAACATTCGAGTAGCAAACTTCAATTTGGATACAGCCCCTAAAATATGTTCGTTTAAAAATAATTAATTTATTATAATCGCATGGTATGAAATGCATGAAAATTTGATTTTACAAGAAAGGTCTCCATACTGGGCATACTCAGAATTTTATGAAAAAAATACTAATTAAAGTACTTATGTAGGTAATAAAGGATCAGTCAAAATTAGCGGCGGAATCATATTAGAAAAAATGTAAAAAAATAAAATATTTTCAAATATTTGGCGTGAAAAGACGAAAGAGTCACTCAATTTGGCGAGCAGCCCTTTTCCTCGCCAAAAGCAAACGATTATAAAGCAACTCAAAACTGTTAGATATTTAGAATGCGTGTAAATGGTATTTAATGAATTTAAACATAAACAATAAGAGACTTTAATATATTATATATATATATATACATATTGTATTGCATATACATATTACTTGTTGAAGTAGTTATTTAATTAATCACCGGAAAAAATGTTCTTATAGATAAAAAATATCATATTGAGAAGAATTATCTTCATACATTTAAGCGTATTCAAAAATAAAAGCCAGACGTTTTCATAGCAACAAAATCTAATCGACAATTCTCAAATGGACTTTGAGCTTGAAACAAATTTAATTAATTTAAGTTATGAATTTCATTTTAAATCCCAAATTTTGATGATTAAATTTGAATATAAATACATATAAATATCGATATAACAAAATTATTCTTAAAACAAACGAAAACTTACAAAACTAAAGTTATTTAAATTAAATGTATCAAAACAAATTCAACATGAAACTTTTCTTTTTTTCTTGAAATGTATTTGACATATTTTTTGAAATTACATTCCATCGCCAACCGACGATAAATTGCCAAATAACGAAATTTTCATCATTTTTTTACGGATACTGAATGGAAGTTCCGCCAAAAATTCTTTTATAAACGTATATATTCACACAAGAAGAACATTCTGTAATTTTTTTCAGATTTTTCGGAGTATGCCCGTATGGAGACCTTCCTTGTTAGCTTAATTGAAGTGTGTAGAGTTCACCTATGCAGTCAGAACTGAGTACTACTATTGAAAAAAAACGAAGTTGGGGTTCGATTTAATATATAGATGTCTCCCTAAGCAAACTTTATATACATCTTTTAAAAGTAGGCTTTATTTAAAATCATTTGGTACGAGTATCTTTCTTTAGACCTGCTGACCATAACTAAAAATATACATATAAAATTTGGTTCAATTTTATGCATAATATAATGCGGTTTTCGATAGTAAAATGGTGAAACAAGGACACGCAGATAGACAGACATTTTATATAAATATGTTTTGGGGAATCTTTGTCCCCTAAAATTTGTGAATCCGTTGACAGTCAAATGTTTAAAAAAATTTGATTAAGGGTCATTCTCATACAAAGGGAAATTTTATGCATTTGACCAAAAAAAGAAAAATTCATGAGTCTATCATGAATGTTTTAATTTTATTTTTAAAAATAGATAAAAAATACTATATTGTGCAACAGTTTTAACATGTGAAAAATAATAATTTTAATGTTAAAAAGTTAAAAAGTTGCAAATGTCATTACCATATCATGTCCCTAACTTCAAATTTAATAATTCAAAATTACACTTTGAAATGTTGGAAAGCCTTTAAGAAAAAATAACAGCAATACAATATTTTTATCTCTCTTCTTTTGATATAATTAATGTTTTAGCTTTAAAACTTTTTTCTCTTAATTTTAATTAAACTTTGTCCCTGGAGTTGATGGTCATTAACATGGCGTAAAGTGTTTTTTTTTTTCATAGCTCATCACTAATGGGCGCCAGAGTATACTTTTAGGTGCTGTATTGTAGAGTAGCACATATTCTTACAAGCAGTGGTGTCTATTTTTTTTGCGATAGGTATGTACTGTTTCACTTTGATACTTTTATTCAAAAACTGAGAAGAATGTGTTTTTTATGTACCATTAAAATGCTTCATTTTCCTAAAATATTATAATACAAATTATTAATTGTATTAATTGAATTATATAGATCTCTAGGACTATTTTGAAAGTAAATGTACTGTAAGCCTTTAATTGCTGTAATGTAGCCTAAAATGAGGTTAAACATTAAAAATGTCACTACCATGTCTTTTCTCAAACATGGTAATGGCCCACAGGCCATGAAAATGAAAATTTTCAAGACTTTTTGTATTTTCTAATATTATTTCACAAAAACTGTCATCAATAACGTAAATTTGAGTTACTATAACGATTTAAACTTACTGATTTATTGTTTAAAAATTAATTAAATCCGATTTTACAAAACAATAATTCTCATTTACCTTTATAAATAAAAATTATTTTTACATTATTAATGTTTATATTTATTTCATGAATGATAATAACAAGTGGGTCAATGATTAAATATAAATTTTTAATTTCTGATCTGTTTATATTTCATGAAATTGAATTATAAAGTAATTAGTTTGATCTTTAAATTATTAATTTGGGTTTCTATAAATTAAGGCCATAAATATGGCTAACGATTTCTGCTGATATTTTTCTCATAATGTCAGACATGCAAACATTCCATTATTACAAAAAAAAAAAAAAAAAAAAATAGAAAATTAAAAAAAAAAATAGAAAATAAACAAAAAATCTCAAAGGAGAAATTTTCCTTTATCTGAGAATGACCCTTATAATAGTTACTTTCTCTGAAGACAAAAGTATATTTAACCTAAGCGACTATGATCAATTCAGAACTGTAACAAAGCGAAGATTGAAAATAAACTTCTAGAAAACTTAACGACACTAAGCTTAAAATATAAGGAACGAGAGTAATATTTCATACCATCGAAATTTATTTATATTTTCGAAAAAATGAAATAAGCGTAAGAGGCTGTTTTATGGGAGTAACTGATAAATCCGAACAACCAACGCCATCTATCAGACGCAAATGGTTACGCCTTAAGAATTATAAATTAGCTAATGTATATTTTAGAAAACAAGTAACATCATGCTTTAGGTAAAGCAATTCATTCTACTAAAGTAGAAAACAACGAAAATATATTGTAAAAAGTCATTATAGAAAATGTTTTTTAAACAGATTTTAAGTCGGTCCGATACCGTTCAAAGAGCTTTTTTCTTATTGATGCACATTTATTTATTTAATGCTCTTATTATTATAGGTAATACTTTGAAAAATATAGGTTAGACGAAAAAAAAATCATTCTCTTGGTTTAAATTGAGAATTTACTTTTTTTTTTAAATCTATAAAGAATTTAAAAATTTTGTAGTTTTTTGATATTTTAATCTGTTTAAAATCCTAAAACCCCATCTACAAATATTTCTTAAATCATTCCATTATTTTTTTATGTAACTTTAGTATTCACTACATAATAATATTAGGGATTTATTTTACTATATAATGAAATATATATATATAAATTAATGCGTTGAAAAAATCGTATTTTTTACGGCGTTTTTACATATGTTAATATACATATATTTCTTATTTTTTATTAATTAGTTAATTAACTATAACCGAAAAAGCAATTTGCATGTTTTCATTTATTGGGAAACAAAAGTTATCAACGAATTTCTAATGTATTTTTTATTTTTTAAGTGCCAACCATTGTAAGCTTCAATTAAAAGTAAATGCTTAGTCAAAAAAATAAGTTGGCCCTAATCAGGGTGGCGAGTGGTCCGGTAAAAATACAGTAAAAAAAGGAAGAAAAATCATGCGTGAAACATAGATTATGAAACTTTTTCCAACACTTCCGGAAATCTTTAACAAAACTTAGTTATCCAGGGAAATAATGTGTTGCGTAATGTGTCCATAACCAAATATATATTCCAATACATTTGAAAAGCCCTGTATATGATTTGTCTGTGGATATATATGCTATATAATTCAAAAATTTAGTATAGCACAAAAACGCCTAGATGGTTGAAATTTTCATTACATATTTAAACATGCATTACATATTCAAACATGCATTACATATTCAAACATATTTAAAATCTTCGTAGTTAAAAAATTACTTATACGTGACAAAATGTATATTTAAATTATATTTTTTTGTAAATTTCAATTATAACACATATTTTTTCAATTGCGATGCGAAAATAATTGATGAAAATTTTCGTTCCAAAAATAAGACCGATTGACATTACATCATTCTTCTGTTCTCTTTTAATTTTCAAGCAGACGATAAGCCAGAGCTCAAATATGCATGTGCCAACTTTGTAACTCTCATTTGCTGCAACGATTCCATTTGTTCAAACAAACATTCGAACCAAATAAACCGAATAAACTTCATGAAGCGGGGCAATTACATTCTATGTAATGAAAATGTTTTGCATGTATGCTAAATGCGTATGTTAAAATTGTAGTATGTTAAATGCTCGTATGTTAAAATCGTAGCAGGTATCCGAATATCCGGTCATTGAACATAAGGGTAAATTTTGGACATAAGGGTTAACTATTATTAATATTTATTTTATTGCTGCAATATATTTAGTGATTCTTTAATCATTTAAAAAAAATTTGGAATTATTTTTATTATTATTATTATTATTATTATTATTATTTTGGCAGAAAACCTCTATTAAGGAGTTGAAGTCGGGAAATTTTTTTATTAATTATTTTGCTAAAAAATAACTCATCTTAAGTTCAAAAATTGTTATTTAAAGATTTTATTCAAAGATTTTATTTTTATTTGAATACTAGTGCATCTAAATATAAGGCATCTATAATACCTTGCTATATTTTGTCAATTGACTGGATTTCTTTATTTAAAATACATAAACTTTTTTAAATTCACCTTATTTAAAGTCAAATTTAAACAAGACAATGAAATATTTATTAAGTTTCCAGACAAAACTTCAAAATTGGTAAAACTAGACATAAAATGTTAATAGGTCCTTTAGGTTATTTTATTTTATATAATTTCAAACTATAGGAGAAATTTCCATTTCTTTATTCTGACATGTTTTTCACAGACAAATCATTAGACCCATAACTGGCATTTAAGCTTTGATAAATATTCTAAAGCAGAAATCTATTTACAGCATAAGTCACATAAATATGTAATAATAGTACATTTCAGTAAATGTTTCACTCCCACATCCCTTATGGGTCATTCCATGTCAATTCAACCAGACCTTGTAACCCGACCCCCAGGGATTTTGATGAAACTTTGTGCACACACTAATTCTATCATGAAATGATTCCATCAGAAATTTTTCCTTCCTAGAACTCATAGTTTGTGAGATATGGGGGGTCCAATCCTTGGGGTTTTCTCAAATCGCGCATTTCTGAGTCTGTATTTTGAGATTGCAGTTCCATCTTCAAAAAATTGTTTCTCTGGATCTAAAATATGAATCATCTTAAAAATTTCACTGTAAAAATATAAATAGATGCAGATTTTAATAAAAAAATATTTAAAAAATTTACTTGTAATATTTAGGATAAAAAAAATTAGCCAAAGTTGAGAGTTATGGTTATTTTTCCAAATTTTTGTGACTTGACAAAAAAGGTTGTACACAAAAAGGCAAATTAAATTTCCAATTTCTTTTTGTTTTAAATAAAAGTTTACACTTTGGGCTTTCTATCTATGAAATAAAAATGATGTGTTTCGCATGGCTTATGCAAAAATTTTGGGTACTTTCCAATTAGCCGGATGAGTGCTTTATTTTTATATATTACATATGCACACAAAAAAGCAAATGAAATTTCCCATTTCTTTTTGTTTTAAATAAAAGCTTACACTTTGGGCTTTCTATCTATGAAATAAAAATTATGTGTTTCGCATGGCTTATGCAAAAAATTTGGGTACTTTCCAATTAGCCAGATGAGTGCTTTATTTTTATATATTACATATGCACACAAAAAAGCAAATGAAATTTCCCATTTCTTTTTGTTTTAAATAAAAGTTTACACTTTGGGCTTTCTATCTATGAAATAAAAATGATGTCTTTCGCATGGCTTATACAAAAATTTTGGTTACTTTCCAATTAGCCGGATGCGTGTTTTATTTTTACATATGTACACATGTATAGATCTATATAAATGCAGATGTATTATACATGTACATATATATGTATATTTACAGTATATTGATATATATATATGTATAAAACTGGTGCCCGTCTAACCGAAAAGTACCAAATTTTGCCTTGTTTTGAGAATCTGCACCAATTAAGAGGAAAAAAATCTGACTAAGTTTAGCTGTGGTACTTAAATAATTACTGGAATTTCTATGAGTTATTGAATTTAATGTTATTTGATGCATGTTTTTTTTTTTTTAATTTTCAAAGTAAAGTTTAGGCTTTGTTTTTTCTGATTAAAAAAAATCTGACTGTAATATGTTTCCCCATTAAATTTAGTGAATGGTCCATTTATTTCATTTAGTTATTTAATAATGGGCATTTTTTGACAATCTAAAGAATCTCTTACTTTTATTTTCAATAATTAAACTCAAAACAGATTTTTTTTGTACAGTATAAAATAGAAATTTTTTTCTTCTCATATTTCCATTCTTTTTTTCGAATGCTTATATATTAATTATTTGTGTTTAAAAAAATGTTCATAACCTTGTATTTCCTTTCCTTCGTTAATTTTAATCAGTTTAAATATTTATATTGGCAAGTTTAAATACACAAATGTTTAACAGAACTTGAATTTGTTTCTATAGTCTGAAAGATTTAATTGCACCTGCCTTGTATAAACACCTTCTGATAAAGGCAGGGTAATGCTCGTTAGTATGAAAGCAGATGTTTTGAAATCAAGTTAATCAAATTATTGCCATTCTGTTGTTTCTTATCATAGAAGAATGATTTAACTTTTACTGTGCTACAAAAAATATATTCTGATCGTTACATATTTTATAGTTTATGATATGTATAAATATATTTTTTGCTTTATTGTTTTAATATGGAGCCTGATATTAAACCTTCTACTAGTCTTCAGGCTTGCAGTATTGTAATATTAACTGGTTTAGAATGTCACAAAACTAGCTATACAAATAACAGAGAAATAGACTACATTGATAATCTCTGTGATTCAGAAAAAGAACTTTTATTAGTTAGGACTATTGCATTAATAAAACAAAAATTAAGTGAAAACCGTTTGATTAATATATGTGAGCATCACAGAATTTCGCTCTTAATGAAATATGAATTATATAAATGTGGAGATCCATTTAAGCGGCATAAAAAGCAAGTGAAAAAAGCAATTAGGGCAATTAATGGAGATTTATATACGGACGAAAAAGTAAACCAAAGTTGAAAGCCATGATTATTTTTCCGAAATTTTGTGACTTTATGAAAAAGTCTTTACATGAAAAGGAAAATGAAATTTCCAATTTGTTTTTGCATCAAATAACATTAAATTCAATAACTCATAGAAACTCCAGTAATTATTTAAGTACCACAGCTAAACTTAGTCAGATTTTTTTCCCCCCTTAATTAATGCAGATTTTCAAAACGAGGCAAAATTTGGTACTTTTCGGTTAGACGGGCACCAGTGTTATATATATCAATATACTGTCTATATACATACATATGTACATGTATAATACATCTGTATTTATATAGATGTATACATATGTGCATATGTAAAAATAAACAAGCATCCGGCTAATTGGAAAGTACCCAAAATTTTTGTATAAACCATGTGAAAGACATAATTTCTATTTCACAGATAGAAAGCCCAAAGTGTAAACTTTTATTTTAAACAAAAAGAAATTGGAAATTTCATTTGCTTTTTTGTGTGCATATGTAATGTGTAAAAATAAAGCACTTATCCGGCTAATTGGAAAGTACTTAAAATTTTTGCATAAGCCATGCGAAAGACATCATTTTTATTTCATAGATAGAAAGCCTAAAGTATAAACTTTTATTTAAAACAAAAAGAAATGGGAAATTTCATTTGCTTTTTTGTGTGCATATGTAATATATAAAAATAAAGCACTCATCCGGGTAATTGGAAAGTACCCAAAATTTTTGCATAAGCCATGCGAAACACATCATTTTTATTTCATAGATAGAAAGCCCAAAGTGTAAACTTTTATTTAAAACAAAAAGAAATTGGAAATTTAATTTGCCTTTTTGTGTACAGCCTTTTTCGTGAAGTCACAAAAATTTGGAAAAATAACCATAATTCTCAACTTTGGCTGACTTTTTTTTATCCTAAATATTAAAAGTAAATTTTTAAAATATTTTTTATTAAAATCTGCATCTTTTTACCTTTTTATAGTGATATTTTTAGGATGATTCATGTTTTAGATCCAGAGAAACAATTTTTTGAAGATGGAACTGCAATCTCAGAATACACACTCAGAAATGTGCGATTTGAGAAAAACCTAAGAATTGGACCCCCCCATATCTCTCAAACTATGAGGTCTGGGAAGGAAAAATTTCTGATGGAATCATTTCATGATAAAATTAATGTGCACACAAAGTTTCATCCAAATCCCTGGGGGTCGGGTTACAAATGGGGGAAAAATTGGTTGAATTGACGTGGAATGACCCTTATACTACTATACAAACTTAGAATACTGATACAATGTGGCGTTAATAAGTAGGAATTTTCTTTGCATAACATGTAAGATGAAACAACATTACTTTTCAAATTATTGACTGTTCTGATGTATTATATGCTGTCGATTTCTGAAATGAGATTTCTGAAATGAAATTTTAGAGATGACAATTTGCTATATTATTATTAATGAAATATAAAAAAACTGTAAAAAATACATAATAGTAGCAGATATATATACATATATACATAATTTGTAACAAATCTAACTTATTTGAATGATCAATTATTGATAAATTATTATATGATAAATTATTTGAATCTCAGTGAAATGGGTGACGAAACATGTGACCAAAAGGCAAAATAAATTTTATTAAAAAAATCTAAAAAATAATATTGTGTAATGTACTTTTTTTAAAAATATATTCATTGCAGAAGACACGACATAGATTTGTAATGCAATTCAATTCAGATTATAATGAATAAACATCTAAAATCAAAATTTAAACCAGTAACGCATAAGTTATATTCACCAATACTATACATTCAAATCAAAAAAGGTTTTATTGAACAACAAAAAAATTCTTGATTAAATAATGATCCGAATAGTAGAAAGCATTTTTTATAATGCGTTTGTTTGTTGACTGATATGAAAATACAGATGAATAAGGTCCTCTTTGAAGCTGATCACTCGTGAGTTTGGAAAAGTCAGTTTCTTTTCAGATCCTCTTTGAAGCTAATCACTCGTAAGTTTGGAAAAGTCAGTTTCTTTCCAGAACCTCTTTGAAGCTAATCACTCGTGAGTTTGGAAAAGTCAATTTCTGTCTTATATATGGTGTTTAAGGGCTGTTTCGGGAAACAATGTCCACAAGTTAAATCAATGTAGAGTCGTAGTCGCAGACCCACCATCTATTTAGTACTTCTCATGTTATTGAACTCCGGAGAATTTCTCTCCCCTAGTCCCGCTGAGCACCTCCGTACTGGACTACGTTTTACAAAACTGGCTACTTCTCCTTCATATCACCCCTCGAGAAAAATTAATAACACGGTCGCTGCCGCAGACGCGCCAGAGCGTGGTAAGGCGCCAACGTTAAAGGGCCACTCACGCGCCAGCGCGTAATGTGGGTTGATGTCCAACAGCCAGTCACGCGCTGGCGTGGGAAAATCTTTCACTGATTCTTTGTTATAAAAAGTAAATCGGCTTTTGGGAATAACCCACTTCTACAGTGCAGTATTAACTATCATCGCATCTTCACGTAAGCGGCAGCGAACTTGTTAAGAGGCTTTTCGGTGTCTACCTATGGGAGAACAATAAGTTGATGTCAACCTTAAAGTTCCTTTGAATTGGCTCCCTAAAATATTGAGGTCACACGTAGGCTAAAGGTGTGAACATAAAGTGCACCAATCTCTTTCAGCTTAACTCAATTAGGCGATCTCGTCTATCAGCTTTTAAGAAAGGAATACTATGTGAAAGCCAAAGATTGATTGCTACATTCCAAGTCCATAGCGTGAGGAAATGTCCTCTCGTTACCGTTTAGCTCTAACTGGGTAGAAAATTATATCGGAAACTTGCACACTTCAAGTTTTCCAAGTCAGCCTTCAAATCTGATAAAGACCATTTTTTCACACGAGTAAAATTTCCATTATCTATTCTTAATGATATGCAAACATAAAATATTGGGAAAAGTTCTTCATGGTTAAGTAAGCTTTCTCAAGCATAACATATTCTCAAATAGATTTATGTTCCAAAACGTTGTTAATTATTACTTACAGAGATAATTTTTCTACAGGGTGGTCATAAAAAAACTTTGCCAATATACGCAGCTCTATGCCAGTCCGCTCAACCGATCGAAATGAAATTTCAGATATAGCTATTCAGAGGTATGAGCTCGAGATTCTGTGAACGACAACAAAATCGCGCTCATGGTTACGGTTATAGTTACAGAAACTCGAAAATTTCCAATGGCAACACCCATATTTTTCATCGTAAAATGCTCAGCGCATGCGAAAACTCTAAAGAGCGTTGGAACTGTACGTCTATCGCAAGAAACGGACATGTTATGCACGCACAAAAAACCGTTCTGCGAATCCTTCCCCCCATACAAAAAAACTCGACTGGGGCGCAAGGAGGAAATTTGCATATGACACAGAGACAATACACTAATCTCTGATTACAATGCAGATCGGAAAAACTAAAACTTTTATTTTAATTACACATTTTCCACATGGGTGTCACCACAGGCAATTAATAATGATGGAACCCATGTGGAAAATGTGTAATCAAAATAAAAGTTTTAATTTCTCCGATCTGTATTGTAATCAGAGATTAGTGTACTGACCATGTGTCATATGCAAATTTCCTCAATCAAATCGCCCCAATCAAGCTTTTTCTATGGGGGGGGGGAGGATTCGTAGAACAGTTTTTTGTGCGTGCATAACATGTCCGTTTCTTGCGATACACGTACGGTTCCAACGTTCTTTAGGGTTTTCGCATGCACTGAGTATTTTGCGATGAAAAAAAAATGGGTGTTGCCATTGGAAATTTTCGTGTTTCTGTAACTATAACCGTAACCATGAGCGCCATTTTGTTGCCGTTCACAGAATCTCGAGCTCATACCTCTGAATAGCTATATCTGAAATTTCACCTCGATCGGTTGAGCGGACTGGCCGCTCGAGCTCCATATATCGGCAAAGTTTTTTTTATGACCACCCTGTACAATTTCTACATTGAAACGAATGCTTGGCTTATTTGTGCATACTAATCTTAATATAAAAAATAAGCTCAAAATCAAAATACGTCAGTAAAATCATAAATTATAATTTCCATAATGATCTGAAATCTTTCGTATATATTTGAAGGAGGGAGGGAAGCAAATACAAAATAGAACTGATAAAATAATTCTACATCTAAAATACTTATTTTTTAAACTGAAAAATGAAATTCAATTCGATTCATTACGCAAGAACATTTCAAATGATTCAAAAATCCTTTCTTCAACTTCTTTCGAAATCTGAAAGTACCGAATTTGAGATTTATTTGAAATGTAGCTTGTAGTCGAAAATTTAAAATAAGTAGTTAAAGTATTTGTAGTTAACTACATTTTCGATAATGTGCATGTAATAATAGTTAACTACATTTTCGATAAAGTACTTGTAGTTATAGGTAACCACATTTTCAATAAAATAGTAGTACTTAGCTACGTTTTAGATAAAGTACTTATCGTTGTAATTAACTACATGCTTCATATAGTACATCTAGTCTCAGTTAATTACATTTTCAATAAGTTAGTTGTAGTTGAATCAAGAATGTTTCTTCGGACCAAAGATTCAACCTAAAACTGCTTTTTAGATTTATTTTAAGAAAAAATTCTTCTCCCACTTTTACAGCCATTTCTGATTTTCAAATCAGTTATATTAAATATTTTTAAAGGTACTGTGTAAAAAAGTTGCATACTAAAATTCTTTAAAAAGAATTATATTTCAAAACAAATTACACATATTTTAAAGTCTTTATAAACCATTGTACAACTTGTTTCTGACGATTTGCAAAAGCTGCAATGAATATCGAATACATATAGAATTACAATTTCGATTGAACTAGAATTTCCCTTTCATGTACTAACTTTCGTTTACGAGTTTTATGTAAATGATAGGAAAAAAAAAAAAAAAAGAATTTTCCTTTGAAATAGAACTTTTTTGCGATAATCACAAAATCTGAAATTATAAAAACTGTAGGAGTATCTTAAGCTATATACTTCATTTTTTAAATAAACAAATTTAAAAAAAATGAAAATGACATAGAATCAATCTTTATGCCAGTAAAAAATGACTTTTTTTAACAGAACATTTTTGCCTTTGCAAATAATATTTTCCTGAGGAACAAACTACCATTTCTCATTTTGTTTCCTTTCACTTTTAATTTTAGTGAACTTTTGGATGTTTTCCAAATTCTATGTTATATAAACGTCTACAAAAATGTGTTTTTAGTTAATAAAAAATATATATGGGAGGCATTTTTCACACATATTTTATTACTACGTTAATAACGCTGTCACACCAAGGAGGTCATTTTTAGTAATTACTTCAAATAAATGTCGACATTTAGATTTACACCGATAGCTTACTAAAATTTTGTTTTATAAAAAGTTTCTCACTAGATCAATTGCGTAGTTATAAAGTTTTTTAAAGTTATTGAAGTAGTTTAAATAAAAGATGCCATACATAAAAAATTCAATTAATAAATAACTTTTTTATAGAAAAACTATGTTATAGCTATACTTTATAGCTTTCTTTTTTAATCTTTATAGCTATTATACGTGTAAACAAAGGGCGATAAAATCTAAAGAGCAAATTACATAACATCAAGAAATAAATCATATTTTCCCCTCCCCCCCAAAAAAAATCATGTAAAGATAAGAAATAATGCTAAACGCATTGAATTATAAAAATCATAAGCTTTTATTTAAACTTAAAAGAGTAGAAAAATTAACCATAGAAATGTAAATAAATGAAAAAATTAATAATAAAACAATTTTGTGTTCATTGTAGTTATAATTTTAATAAAACTAATTTCATAATTACTGCAGCAGAATAAAAGAAATTCACAAAAACTCTTTTAAGTGTTTCTCTGTTTAAAATATATCTTTGAAAACATTTTTTAAGCTACACTCTACTTTATGTCTACCTTTTAAAAGTTTTTTTAAAGTTCAAAGTGATATAAAGCCTAACATTTATTTTTACTATACGTTTTTACTTTAAAGACAGCTTTTTCTTTCTGTTTTGTGCTAGCTTTTATTTTTATCGTTAAACTATATTTTCTATTCAAAGCGCTTCTACTTATTTTCCCACTTTTGCCATTCTTGAAATTTTAAAGCATTTTAACGTGAATAGAACTTTTTTTAATATTTTGAATACGGACTTTTAAAATTATCTATCTACCGATATGCAGTTACAGAAATGTATAGATACATACATGCGTACTCGATATATGCACATACATATACAATAACATATGTATAGACACATATTTGCGTATATATTAAGATATCGGTAACGTTCACATGAAAACTGAAGTCATAACAACAATTCGCTGTGAGAAATTCCATTAGAAGACTTCTCGAAATCAACTTTCAAAATTCAAAATTCGGTAAATTTTATTACCACAATGCTACCATATATTCTAATAGTTGATACTAACGTAATATTTATATTTATATATATATATATATATATATATATATATACATATATATATATATATATATGTTACAGGCCAAACCCGATTTTAGGGCAAACTGGTCTATCCTAACGGCCATCGGATAAACTAGTTTTTCCTAGGCCAAACCGGTCTATCCTAACGCCCATCGGATAAACTAGTTTTTCCTAGGCCAAACCGGTTTATTCTAACGCCCATCGGACAAACTAGTTTTTCCTAGGCCAAAATAGTCTATCCTAAGGCCCATAGGACAAACTAGTTTTTCCTAGGCCAAACTAGTTTGGCCTAACTTTTATAGGATAAACTAGTTTAGTCTGCTGTTTATTGGTCTGAACTAGTTTATCCTAGGCTGATCTAGATTATCCTAGGCCAATTCAATTTGGCGTGATTTTATTGAATTCCATGACCGCCTCAGCGCCAACGTTTTAGTTTGTCCTAGGCTGATCTAGTTTATCCTAGGCCAATGTATTTTACTTGTTTTAGCTCACAGGCGTCAAAGTCTGAGAAATAATGGGCTCGCAAGTTCTGTAGGTACGCATGTATGTACACATGTATGTACGTACGTATGTACGTAAACTCTTGATAGAAATAATGTAATTTGACGTTTACGTGTTATTATCTCATTAGACTACCAAAGCCTGAGAAATAATGTGCAAGTGGATTCTGTATCTATGTATGTACGTAAGTACGTAACGCAAAAGTTCTTGATAGAAATACCCGATTTGCATCAAACTTTCAATATAGGTTTATTCTTATGAGGAGTTTTTCTGTTTAATTTTGGGAGGTCATTGGAGAATAATAAGAGGGAGGAAGATCGAGAGGCTGATTCGTCCCGTCCCTTAAATCAAATAAATGGGTTTCCATGCATTATTAGCATATTTTATAATAAAAAAATTAGATATAGAAGCATTCTGATGAGGCGCCTCCATGATTAGTTGTGGATGCTCATTGTTTAAGTATAAAGAGAGGGGGAAATATAAATAACGCCTCATAATGTATGTAAATGCTTTTTTCAAGCAGAATTAGGTGATTTGTTTAAATTTTTGAAATAGATTCATTCTGGTAAGGTGCTTCCCTAATTAGTTTTGGAAGTTAATTGGTTAAGAACAAATGGAAGAAAGGGGGACTCCCGCTTATTTTTGCCAAATGGGTTTTTCATGCAGAATTAACCGATTTGCTGCAAATCTTTGATTTGTTCATTCTGATGAAGCGCCTCACTGATTAATTTTGGTGGTTCTTTGGTTAAGTATAAAGGGGAAGCGTACAATTTATTTCCTTAAATTAGATAAATTAGTTATAATATAGAATTATCCAATTTGCTTAAAATTTTGGACATGAATTCATTTTGATCAGACGCTTCTTTAATTAATTTTTCTTTTGCTTTAGTATAATGGGGTAGTGGACGATTTATTGCCTTCCTTAAATTAAATAAATGGGTTTTTAAGCAGATTTATCTGATTTTCCGATTAAATTTTGAATATAGTTTTTTTCAGAAGGCGAATCCCTGAATAGTTTTGAGGGTTTAATGATTAAGTATAAAAGGAGGAATCTAGGATTACCCTCCTTAAATCAGATGAATGGTTTTTGAGCAGAATTATCTTATTTGCTTCAAATTTTGAATAATTGTTCAATTTTATAAAGCGTATCTGCAATTAGTTTTGGGGTTCAATGGTTAAGTATAATTAGGGGAAATGGGAAAAAGTAATCTCCCTCACTTGTTTTTTCGAGAGTGATATTTAAAAAAAGTCTGTAATACACTATTAGTGTAAACAGCCTGTGAATGCAAAGCCATTACTTTAACAGGGCAATATTCTTTTTAATATTAATCCTGACTACTGGTCTCTAATCTTGTGCAAAGTGGTTTTGCTATCACCCCTGTATAATGTATTTTATTTGAAGGGTAGTAGAATACTGTTACAGGTTTGCACGGGCCGGAATTTCGAAGCCCGGTATAAAAATTAAAAGTTCAGCCCAAGCCCTGCCTGTAAAAAAATCATTGAAAAGAGACTCAGTCCGGCTTGACCTGGCCCTACTGAATTTCTGCAGAAAATTCAGATTTTAATTCACATACATTTAAGATTCCTTTAAAGAATGCTGCTTACATATTTATGGATGAATTTACAATGTATTTTTAAATTACGATGTGTTCGCTAAATGGAAAATACACAAGGTATTATTGATTATTTAGATTCTTAGTCCTTCAATATTCAAATAGAAATTCATTAAATAGTTAGAATAAAAGAAAAAAAGGAGTGTTATAAACATCATAACTTTTGAATATGTTTAGTAAAAAGTAGATTTCTAAATATATTTTTCTATCATTCTTTAAGGGTTTTCTCAAATCCAAAAGAGCTACATCCTAACACATTTATTAATTAATTCCTTTTCGGAAATGCATAAGATTAACAGGCATTCTCACTCAGAAAATATGTAATCGAATGGCGTTAACCATTTTTTCATAAAAGCGATGTATGTTTGAGAAAATACTATTAAAGCTACGTTTTGAATCTAATTTCCAGTTGCGACTTTACGAAAAAGAAAAACTTGACGCCATGGCAAAAATAGCTATATGTCGACAGGTAATTAATTTCTCAAAAATGGAAAACGCTGTTCGATTTCAAATTTTGTTCAGCTGCGATCTGGCTCGAATAATAATAATAATAATAATAATAATAATAATAATAATAATAATAATAATAATAAAAGCAAGCTTATCACAGCATGGCCTGAGTCTGCATAAAGAAAAATAAAAATAAGCAAACACCATGTCCAATGTATCATGTCTCTACGGTGGACATGTTAAATTTCTGTATTGATGTTACAAGCAATGACTCTTGACACACATTTATGCTTATTCTAGTGAAAGATATGTTTTTACCGGCCAAACCCAATTTTGAGCCAAATTATATTATCCTAGACCAAACTATTTTATCCTAACGCAAATTGGATAAACTAGTTTTCCAATGTCAAACTTATTTCTCTAAATGTACATAGGATAAACTAGTTTTTCCTATGAAAGTTGGTAATCCTTCACTTTTTCTTTCATACTTAACCATTAAACTCCCCAAAACTATTCAGGGAATCGCTTATCAGAAAGAACATAGATCCAAATTTGACGCAAATCCGTAAATTCTGCATCAAAACCATTTATCTAAATTATTGGGGGGTTACCTACATTGCACTTTGTTTAAAAATTAAACGATAAACATCCACACCTAATCACGGAGGCATCTTGTCAGAATGATCCTATACCTAAAATTTTAAATGAAAACTGATAATTCTGCATGAAAAATCCATTTCTCTGAATTAACAATGGGGTATTAGCCTCCTTTTCACCCCCTCTTAATCTTATCCAATGAATTCCCAAAACTAATCAGAAAAGTACCTTATCAAAATGAAACTACTTCCAAAATTTTAAGCAAATCGAATATTTCTACCAAGAGTTATCGCAATACGTACATATTTACGTACATACGTACAATCATGCGTACATACATGCGTATATACATAAATACAGAACCTGAGAGCTCATTATTTCTCGGGCTTTGACGCCTGTGAGCTAAAAACACGTAAAATTATATTGGCCTAGGATAAAGTAGGTCAGCCTAGGACAAACTAGATCAGCCTAGGACAAACTAGAAAGTTGGCGCTGAGGCGGTCATGGAATTCAATAAAATCACGCCAAATTGAATTGGCCTAGGATAATCTAGATCGGCCTAGGATAAACTAGTTCAGACCAATAAACATCAGGCTAAACTAGTTTATCCTATAAGAGTTAGGCCAAACTAGTTTGGCCTATGGGCCTTAGGATAGACTAGTTTGGCCTAGGAAAAACTAGTTTGACCGATGGGCGTTAGGATAAACCGGTTTGGCCTAGGAAAATCTAGTTTATCCGATGGGCGTTAGGATAGACCGGTTTGGCCTAGGAAAAACTAGTTTATCCAATAGGCGTTAGGATAGACCGGTTTGGCCTAGGCCATTCTAGTTTGGCCTAAAATCGGGTTTGGCCTGTAACATATATATATATATATATAATATATATATATGTATATATATATATATATATGTGTATATATATATATATATATATATATATATATATATATATATATATATATATATATATATATATATATATATATATATATATATATATATATATACAGAACAGCTCGTTTGCAATCCTTCCAATCAGTTTAGCCATACAACGAATGTTTTTGGAATTAATATTTTTTCTCCATTTTAGCTCCATAAAATATTTTTACTCTTTCATTACATAACTTCTGTAGTCATTCGATCATGAACTACATTTTAGAAATTATTTGATTAAAATAAAGGGCGACAGGTATGTTTTTAAATAAACTGGACGCAAGGAATTCTATTAACGTTATTCCTGTCTTATCATTAAACACGTCTAAGCAAAGGATTTGGACTGCTCTGCAGATAGATGGCTAATTTTACTAGGTAACCATGCCATCATGAACTACATTTTAGAAATGATGATTATTCAGTTATTCAAATAAAGGGCTACATGTATGATTTTGAAGAAACTGGATGAAAGGAATTCTATCATCTTTATTCTTGTTTTAGCGTTAAACACGTTTAAGCGAAGGATTAGGGCTTATCTGCAGATAGATGCATTACCAAATATTAGCCCGTATAGGCACAGTACTATATTTAAAGTAGAAATACGAAGTGAATCTAGTTGACTTTCATTAAAAAGTGCACCAAAACGATTTTTGGAATAATTAAAAAAAGGTACAAATCAAAGAATTTTAATGTAATTAATATCGCCATTTAAGGTTAAAAAAATGAAAGATGTTGAACTAAATTACTAATTATAGTAATTATTATTAAATATATATAAATATATAAATATATTGCAATTTATAGATACATACAAATATATAAAAGCAAATTCATAAAAACTCATTCAGTACACTGTAAAAAAAATTTCTGTAGAGGTACTAAACTTTTTCTAGGAAACTGTGATGCCTAGAACTTTTCCTGTAACGGTAACAGCAAAAATTCTAGTTTTAGAATCAGTTACCTGGATTTTTCCTGTTATCGTTACATGAAAAGTTCTTGGAATTCCAGTTTCCTAGAAAATGTTTAGTACCTTTATAGAATTTTTTTTTACAGTGTATCAGCAAAAAAAATTTTGACAGTCATTGAATTTTTTTTAAGTCCTCTTTTCAAACCTGCAGCAGAAAAAAATGAGAATGCTTAATTTTCTCAGGCCGCTAGGTCCGCCACTTTACCTGAACAAAAAGTGATGGAAATTTTCGCTTCCCACTTTTATTTAAAGAAACAAAAATGAAAATGAAACACTTGAACATTGTGACTGTGGTTTGAGTTTCCAGAATATTTCATCTGGCACTGTAAATACAGACAGGGAGAGAGAAAGAGGGCAGATAGATAAACAAATATCAAATAAAAAGAGATCTATAGATATCATTACATGATAAGTTAAAATGAAAAGTAAAAACAGATTTTAGCGTGCGGTAGAGCACACCAGAACAAACAATCTTTGTAGAAAAAATTTAGATGTTATTCCATTTATTTAGTCAAAAATTTGGATATCACACTTAAAAACAATACCCAAGCCATAAGTATTAATAATTATAATTTCAACAAAATAAAGATGTTTTTAAAATGTTTTCAACAGACCTATCATACTTCGTGTCAAGTTTCGCAAGGCGTTCTCTAAATGTATAAGCTAAAACATTTTGCAACGTTCAAATGCATAAATACGCAGAACACTGAGATTCAAAACACCACGTAAAGCTATTTCAAGTATTCTTGGATCCCTTTCTTCAGTGAAAGGAAAATAAGTTAAATATGTTTACAGAACTCCTCGGTTATAGTACCTGACCAATGAATTCAGTTTTTTTCCTGTCTCATAGTGTAAGCATTTGTGCGTTTTAACGTTAGTAAAAGTTTTAGCTAACGCATTTAAAGCACAAAATTATTTATTTAAAGTTATGTTCTGTAAATAATTTTTATTTCTGACAGAAAGACTGTACGTAACATACATTGGGAAATTTTCGTTTGTAGCTTAGTTATATTCGGATGTGGGTATTTTGCCACGTCTATCAGAACATACTATTTCACAAAAAAAAAAAAAAAAAAAAAAAAAAAAAAAAAGAAAAAGAAAAAAATTAAGCTAAATTTTAAAATTACAAAATTTTAAATATGAACTTTAAAACGTTTAGTTTTACTTAAAAGGTGATTAAAATAATCAAAAAGTTATGTTAATAGTAAATTTAACCTAAACTATTCTTAGTATTTTTGATGAAGAGTCTGTTTAAGAGAGTAATTTATTCCATTTTTCAATATTGAGTGAAAAGAGTCCGGGCGAGGATTCGAACCAGGGATGTATTGGCTGAAGCCGCCAATGCTCTACCAACTGAGCTATCCCGGACACGAACACTGGAGGACTATTTCACCCAATTAACCTCAACGATTACTTTATCTGGTCTGATACTCTGGATCAGCACAACAGATAATTCAAAAGTCAGTGAATGGAACTGCAGAAAATCGCTGCATACGAAATTACATTAGATTAATTTAATGGGGTAAAAAGGGTAACACAGGGGACATAATATGCCTATATCATGAAAAAATACATACATAAAAAAACTATATGGCACTAAAAAAGAACATTTATATCAAAGTGTTAATATTGTAAAAGCAATTTTCTATTTTAATAAGAAAAAATGAGAAAAATATTTAAAATATGGTAACACAGGGGACATCTTTCAGCTAATGTGTTTCTAAGTGTAGTGATAAATATTTTTAAAAAAGTGTGCTGCTGATATTCAATTTCTACTCTTCAATATGTATACAACCCTCTCAAAGGTATTTTTATTTCATTTTAAATGAAAAATTTTTTGAAAAAAAATTCTCAAAAAAGACCTTTATTTTTGGAATGACCCATTTTTATTGAAACTTTTTCTTGACAATAGATAGCATTTCAAGTATTATTTGTCGTTTAGAAAACAGTTGATTACTCTTCAAAAACAGTATGAAAACATTTCTGAAAATCAGCGGCAACCTCCGATTTTTATTTTTCAGTGACTTATGAGGTAAGCTTACTAGCAGCAGTCCCCTGATATTTATCTAATTATTATTAAAGTGTTAGGGAATTCCAAAAGATACATATGTATATATATATATATATATATATATATATATATATAATATCATTAGTTTAAAAACAATATGCAAGCCATTGAATTTAATACAAAATTACCACATTAAAACATGGAAAAAAATTTAAATGAATACAAATAAATATTGCACAAACAAAACAGAATACTTGGCCCATTTTAATATTTCAGAACTACAAATAAAGTGTGTGGTTTCATCTTTGCATTAGCCATGAAAAAGCAAAATAATATGGATTGGAAACTACAAACCAAAATTAAATGACGAAAAAACATTAAAAAAAGTTTTATATATATATATATATAAGGCATATTAAATTTATATTCAGATGACGAAAGTTTACTTGATGCAAATTTACCGGATTCAGATTAAAGTTCATTATATTCAACTGGTCAGGTATTGTTTTAATGTTACAAGTTCGACGCAGCTGCGGTTTTTCGATAGCTTTAGAGATTCAAACCCAGCTTCCCCCCCCTTTTTGGCGTATTTTATTTAATCAAATTGACTTTTATATTTGTCCAGCTTCAATTAATATCTTCTTTCCCTAAACTTGACTTCCGCCAGAGATTTGGTTATTAGGGACGCGGGTCGTAATTTTTTAACCTGTCTTCCACTAGATTCGCAATAAGCGAATAAAAACTAAAGAATCACGGACGTTAATAGAAGAAAAACTTAAGGATCACATATGTTAAACTAGTCGTTGGGGCGCCCGTAATACTTACCCATCATTGATAGGAATATGAAAATAAAACATGTGAAAACTATTTATACAATGCATTACAATTCCAAAACAAAATTTAAATATTGTTAATATGCATAGTAATGCTCTATTAATGAATTGCTGATGTACCAATTTCGACAAATTATATAAAACGCCGAACTACTCAAGTAATACCGAACTGCGTAAAACAAACATCCTTATAACTCCAAAAATAATTATAATATAAACTAACAGTTTACTGAGTTGGATTACGCGTCTCATTTTCAATTAAAATATACCTCTGAATTGAAATTTGAATGAAATACAGGGTCATGAAAAATCGAAGAATGTGGAAAACAGGATTACAAATATCTCGGCAACTAATAATCCGATCAACTTCGTTTTATATGCAAAATGTGTGTTATTTTATTGCCTTTTACGTCCATTCCTTAGAATAAAAACATTCGAAAATTTTTATGTAACTTTCATCAGAACGAATTTTTTGAGAGTCCGAAAAAATAGTTCCGCATAATCGAGGTTCTGATATTAAATAGGCTTCGTCCCATTCTTATATACTAACGACATACAAAATTTCAAGTCTCTATCTCAATTTTTTCGGGAGATAGAGCGTTTACAGACAGACAGACAGACGGACGGCAAATTTTTTTTCTAAATATATGTTTTTCGGAATCTCTACTATCTAAAACGTGTAAATCCGTCAAAATTTTTTTTTCGATTTTCAAAACGATTGCAAGACTTACCCTATACTACGTATGATGGGTAAGTAAAATGGTAAAAAAATAGCAAATAAATAACAACAATAATAGTAAAATGCGGTCCCCACAATGTACATTCTCGACCGAAAACAATCACTATTTTTTTAATGGTTAATAAAAAAATATGCTACTGTTCTCTATTCAATAGTAGTTGGCTTTTAGCTTATCTAACGAACTAGTTTTTAAAAAATATGTTAGGAAAAATATAGGAAAAATCATCTGTGGTTTACTCACTAATTAACAATTATGTAAAAAAAGAATATTTCTTCAATGATAACTGTTAAGAAAATTGATCAGTTAATCGGTCAACATATATATAAATATACTTTTTTAAACTTCAAAAAGATAGCTATTTTTAAATAAATATCTATACTCCTACTACACATAAATGTACACACATTAAAAAACTTTGATATATTCTGAAAGCAAAGCGAAAATAACAAAAACATAAATTTATGACGCATTAAAAGAAAAAAATACCAAAGTTGATTCATTTCGACAGCAATGGCAAGATCTATGAATTTTTACATCATTTTTAATGTTTTGTTTGGAAATGAAATATGGCAAAAAGTGCCTAGAGATTATTATTTTTTTTTTTTTTAGAGCTACTGAAAATGTAAAATTTCGAACTCACTCCAGGCACATATTTTCATTCAAGAAGTACGTTTATTACTATACGATATAATGAATAGATGTATTTACTGAAAAGATGAAATGAATAAATTGATGCTTAGAATGGTATAGTAAAGTAAATTAAAAAAACATATTTTAGTAAATATGTCTGTTTTGTGAAAGAAAAAACAATCTCTTATTCTATATTTTTACTGCATATGATGTGTATTATTTAATTTTAAAAGAAGATTATTTTTGTATTTAATGTAATAACATCTGGACGCACCGCATGTTTATTAATATTTGAAATCTTCTTAAAGAAAAAGGACAGGGTATTTTTTTAATGGGCTTTTCGAAATTTTAGTCTATTAGTGCATATTTTTTAGTGAGTCATAAAAATGTTCTTAAAATTTTGGTCAACTGAGGACAGTGCACGAATGAAAGCTAAATAATTTAATATTACATAACCTTTTTTCTTTGAACTAAATTTTAAATAAACAATATTTTATGAATATTTTATTGAAAATTTATATAACCGCGGTTGAGTGAATGTCACACAAGGTATTACATTTTGTGGACATACATATTTAGTACTTAAAGTGCATTCTAACACATTACGGATTTTTTCTACATTTATAAAAAATAATTTAAAATTATGAGTTGTAATTTAAATGTATTTTAAATTGTAATTGGCTAGTAAAAAATGTACAGGAAATGAACAGAAAAATCACACAATATAACTGGCAAAAATTAATAAGTTGATCGCTTAATATTATCTTATATGTTATTAGTTTCAGAATGAATAGTTTCTAAACAAATTTCTAAATTTGCACTATACGCATAATGAACACATTAATAAACATTATAAGTAAATATAATAATAAAAAAAACATATACCTACGCGGCATTTTTAAATTGTACCAGAGTTGATTTATTTCGACAGAAATGGCAAGCGCCGTGCATTTTTAGATCATTTTTGGGTTTTATACAAAAATAAAATATTGTAAAAAGTGCCAAGAGAATTTTTTCTTTGAAGATTTACTGAAAATTTAAAGTCCCGAACTCACTTTAGGGACATATTTTCTTTCAAGAATTAAGTTTATCATTATGCGAAGCAATGAATAGGTATGTTTTCTGAAAAAGTTGAAATGAATAAATTGTTGCACAGGAATTTTCAAGAAAATAACATCCTAATAAATATGTATGTTTTGTAATATAAAAAACAAACTCTTATTCTTTATTTTTACTGTATATGATGCGTATTATTGAATAATAATAATAAGAAGAAGAATGCTTACTTTTGTATTTAATATAATAACCCCTGGTTCTCCATATGTTTATTAATATTTTAAATCTTAGAGAAGAAGGATAAGGTATTTTTTTAATAGGCTTTTCGGAATTTTAGTCTAATAATGCATTTTTTCTGTAAATCATAAAGAATGTTTGTACATTTTTCGCCAACAGAGGACAGCGTACGATTGAAAGCTAAATAATTCAACATTACAAAACCTATTTTTGTTAAGCTAAATTAAAAAAAAAAAATATATATATATATATATATATATATATATATATATATATATATATATATATATATATATATATATATATATATATATATAATTGAAAATCTATATATATTCAAATGTTGAATTTGTATGTCATACAAGAAATTATATTTTGTGTTAATATTAGGCCACATTTAATCCCTTTAGTGTATTCCAAGATTTAACAGATTTTTTTCTACCTTAATTAAGAATAATTAAGATGATGAGTTCTAATTTAAATGTATTTTAAATTGCAATTGGCTGGTTAAAAATTGTATAGAAAACAAACTAAAAAACAAAAAACTTGTAAAAGGTATCTGGCAAAAAAATTAGAGATAATAGTTACATTAGAATAATAACATTAGACATAATAGTTATCTAAATAAATATCATTAACTTTACATAAATATGCTTAGATTATTAAAAAATGCAAATACTAAAATAATAAAAACATATATCGATGCGGCATTAACAAAAAATAACCAGAGTTTATTTATTTCGACAGAAATGGCGAGCACCGTGCATTTTTGGATCATTTTTTAGATTTTATACAGAAATTAAATATTGAAAAAAGTGCCTAGAGAATTTCTTCTTTATAAGTTTACTGAAAATGTAAAGTCTCGAACTCACTTGAGGCACATATTTTCTTTGCTTTGTGAAATAAAAACAAATTCTCTTTTAATGCATATGATACGTATTCCTTAATTTGGAAAGATTAAAACTGATTATTGTTTTCAACATAATAACCTCTGGGAGTCCCTTAGGTTTCTTAATATTTAAAATCTTATGTAAGGAGGTTTCGTTATATTTGAATGATCTTTTCGGAAATTTACTGTAATATTGCATTTTTTTGTGAGTAATAAAACTTTTATTTTAAATATATGCCGATGGAGGGCAATGGACGACAGAAATCTTAATAATTCTACAATACGCAACTTTTTATCTGTGGCAAATATCAAACCGAAAATACATGGTATTCAATGTTAAAAGACGAAAGTTGATTTTTTATTCAATTTAATAACTTTAGGTAGTCCCTTAAGTTCGTTAATAGTTTAAAACGTCTTTAAAACATATGATACGATATTATAATAAAAACATATATCGATGCGGCATTTAAAAAATACCAGATTTAATTTATTTCAACAGAAACGTGCATTTTATGATCATATTTTGGGTTTTATACAGAAATGGCAAAAAGTGCCTAGAGATTTTTTTTCTTTATAGATTTATTAAAATTGTAAAGTCTCGAACTCACTAAGAACCTCATGTTTTTTTTTTTTTTTTTTTTTTTTTTTTAAAACAAGTAACTTCATTACTATGTGAAGCAATGAACAGGTATATTTTCTGAAAAGATGGAATAAATAAATTGTTGCAGAGAATAGTAAAGTATTTATTATGAATAGCATATTTTAGAAAATATGTATGCTTTGAGTTTATATTTTTATTGCATATGATGCGTATTATTTAATTTTAGAACAAGAAGATTGATTTATATTTGTGAAATACAAACAATTTCTTATTTTATATTTTTACTGCTTATGGTGCGTATTATTTAACTTTAAAAGGAGAAGATTGATTTTTGTATTCAATGTGATAAACTCTTGGTAACCCATGTGTTTTTAAATAACTTAAATACTCTTAAAGAAAAAGGATAGGGGCTTTTTTAAGGGCTTTTCAGAATTTTACTTTAATAATACATATATTGGTGATTCACAAAAAATGCACTTGAATTTTTGGCCAACTATGGACAGTGCATAAATGAAAGCTAAGTAATTCAACATTACACAACCTATTATCTTTGAGCTAAATTTTAATATATTTCTCTGGAGTATATATTATTTAAAATTTAGATAATCAAACGTCGAATTTGTATGTCCACAAGAAATAACATTTTGTGGAAACGTTAGACCGTATTTAATCCCTTAAAAATATTCCGAAAATTTACTGACTTTTTCAACATTTATGAATAGCAATTTAAAATAACGAGTTCTAATTTGAATGCAATTTAAATTGTAATTGGCTAGCCAAAAATTGTATAAATTTAAAAAAAGAGTCATACAAGATAACTGGCAAAAAATGAATCAGTTGTTCGTATAATATTATCTTATACATTTTCAAATCTAGACATAATAGTTTCTAAAGAGATACCTAAACTACCACTACGCATAAATATATACACGTTAATAATCCTCGTAATTAAAAAATAATGAAATAATAAAAACATACGCATTAAAAAAAGGTACGAGAGTTGATTTATGTCGACAAAAATGGCAGGTTCCGTACAATTTTAGATCATTTTTTAGAATTTATACAGAAATGAAGTATTGCAAAAAGTACCTAGATAATTTCTCCTTTATAGATTTACGAAAAATGTAAAGTCTGAAACTCACTTGAGGAACACATTTTCTTTCAAGAAGTAATTATATTATTTTGCGAAGCAATGAATAAGTATATTTTCTAAAAAAGATTAAATGAATAAATTGTTTCAGAGAACAGTAAAGTGAATATTCAAGAAAGTAATATTCTAATATATATGTTGTTTTGAGAAATAAAAACAAATTCTTTTTTAATGCACATGATACGTATTCCTTAATTTGGAAAAAATAAAACTGATTCTTGTTTTCAGCGTAATAATATCTGGGAGTCCCTTAAGTTTGATAATATTTAAAATCTTATATAAGAAGGTTTCGTTATATTATAATGTGGTTTTTGGAATTTTACTGTTCGGAATTTTAATGCATTTTTTTTGAGTAATAAAAATATTATTTTAAATATATGCCGATATAGGGTAATGCACGACAGAAATCTTAATAATTCTACAATAAGCAACGTTTATTTTTCTCTGTGGTAAATATCACACCGAAAATATTCAATGTTAAAAGAAGAAAGTTTTTTTGGGGGGTTTTATACAGAAAGCAAATATGGCAAAAAGTGCCTAGAGAATTTTTTCTTTATAGATTCATTGAAATTGCAAAGTCGCAAACTCACTTGAGCCACATGTTTTCTTTAATAAAGTAACTTTATTATTATATGAAGTAATGAATAGGTATATTTTCTGCAAAATATGAAATGAGTAAATTGTTGCAGAGAACAAATATTTTTTATGAAAAGCATATTTTAGAAAATATGTATGCTTTGAGAAATAAAAACAATATGTTATTTTATATTTTAACTGTATATGATGCGTATTATTTAATTTTAAAAGAAGATTGATTTATATATGTTTTATGAAATAAAAACAATCTCTTATATTATATTTTTACTGCATATGATGCATATTAAAAAAAGAGAAGATTGGTTTTTGTATACTATGTGATGACTCCTGGGTGTCCCATATGTTTGATAACAATTTACATCTTCTTAAAAAGGAATGACTGGGTATTTTTAATGGGCTCTTTGGAGTTTTAGTCTAATAGTGCATATTTCTTGTGATTCATAAAAATGTATTAATATTTTGGCAAAATGGGGACAGTGCACGAATAAAAGCTAAATAAGTCAGCATTACACAACCTCTTTTCTCAGAACTAAGTATCACGATTATTTCGTTATATATTGGTTATTTTCTTAAATGATTCCTTTACACCCCCCGTCTCTGTTCAATTCAAAATTAGTTTTAAGTTGTCCTTCATTCCTTTTCCATTTTTCTTGCTTATTAATTCTCTAACCGAAAATTGGCAGCTGCTTAACTTTATCTGTGAGAAATACACTCACATATTATTCAACCGTTTAAAACTATTTCCTGATGTCTGCTATTTCCGATCGAAGCAATTCTGCATTACCTTATAAGGAGATCATCTCTGTTTCGCAGTTGAAATTTATGCTTACGCTTCTTTTTCCTTTCTCGACAAAACCCTAAAAAGAATTTAACATCTGTGCAGTAAAATCTGATGTCCCTTCGGTGTGCCTCTGTGTTTAGACATAACAACACGTGTAACAATTTATCGTTTGGCAACCTTTCCTTTCCATCCCAGCTGGGAAACCAAATTGAATTCTGATCTTGCTGGCTGCATGCATGGGCGAACTTGTGTATGTTGGCGATTTTCTATCATGCCAAAAGTGGCGGTTTGTTGCTATGTACGAGGCCACTTGACTCACTGCTCTCGTCTTGTGAAGTTGCTAATCGCTGTTCGGAGATTTTCTCCGAGTACTGTATGTGTGCCTCCCTAATCTCAAGGAAGACCTAACTTGTCAATGGACATTATACTGGAGAGATGTGTATGTCCGCGCAAAGAAATAGTTCCTTATTGAATTTTGAAGAAAAACCGCTTTAAATTTGATTTTTTTTAGATTTTTCCATTGAAAAACGATTAACTGATTAAACAAAATATATTTAACTTATTGTATGCTCATATATATTGCAAATACTAGTAATATTCAAGGTAAATGTATTGATTCGCGCATAAGAGTTCTGGCGAGATTTTTGGCGGTAGAAACAAATGACTAAGCAACCTTTACCTCCCACAGAGAAGTAAGAGGGGAGAAATTCCCATGTCATTTTTGGAGATAGACGATTTTTCATGTCTAATCAAATATTTTATTTTTAAAACTACTAAATATAGAATAAAAATTTCGATGGATTCGAATTTTTCGGAAAATTTCACCTCAAGTACATACTAAATATGCTGATGGAAGTATGTAAATTAGCAATAATTATCTTTAAAAATAAATAAAACGAGTGAAAGAAGTTCTTTATATTCAATTTTCGAAGAGGATAGACAATATAATAAACATGATATAACTTTCATGTTTCTGCATACACAAAGTATTCTTATTTTAATTACGAAGAGTTGATAGGAAGATAAATCCATTCATCTTCTAATCAATGGTATAAATTTAATATTTCAACAGTATGTTAGATTCAAAAACAAGAAACTTTTTTTTTTTAATTAATGATACATTTTACTACGAGGGGAAATTATATGATTTTTATTCTTTGGTTATAATTAAATAAAATTTAACACTAATTGGCTAATTTCCATATTAACTTGTTTCATCGTCGTATTCTAAATAAAAAAAAATAACTTTTTCTGACATATTTTCGGAATAATTAAGCAAAGTAAACATTATTACTGTCTACAAATATTCAATAAGTTTAACATAAAGGTGACTTTCTGTTAGTAGGTTATATTTTATTTCATTTTTTCTAATTCTCCGGATACCAAGTAGGATACCAAGTTGAAATTTTGCCTGATGTGTGTCGGATATGTTGATATGATATGGTATACTCTTTTCACACACTTTTTGAACAAACTTTCCTGTTCTTTTTTAAAGGGAGGTAGGGGGCATCTGAATTAAAATGCAGCTTTTTTTAATATAAATAAATTTTTTAATATAAAAAATGTTATTCATTTCATCTTTTTATTACATTACGTATTTACTAATTACTACTTGATGGGAAAAAATCTGTTTATTTTATGAGTAATATTTATTCAAATTCTCACCTGCCCAAAAAAAATGCCTGAGCCCGTTAAAATTCGCACAAAACGCGAAAAATTTATAATTTTCACGAATTTCAAATGCAACAAATTAAAAAAAAAAAAAAAAAAAAAAAAAAAAATCTGCATTTCCTTGGAAGATGTAAATTTGATTACTTTTATTAATGTGAAAAATAGCATCAAATTGAGATTTTTCTCAATTTGATGCTATTTTTAATTTTAGGGTAAAAATGCCATTAAGAATGACTGAAACTTAAAATAAATGCTGAATAATAATAAAAAAAAATCGATATTGTTTTAAAATCATTGCACAAACACGAAAAAACTACAAAAATTGCATAAAAATTTTCAAAAATCATTTTACTAATTCCGAATAAATTTCGAAACAATTTTAAAATTTGTTGTATTGGACTAAAAGTTTAAAACCGGATTTATTTTTAATAATATCGGAAAATTGCCGCGAAATACAAGACCCCGTTAAGTCTCATGAGAATCTGAGAAATTCAAAATTCGCCGATGTCAAAATTTAGCAAAATATTTACAACTAATGCAATCGATATTCCTTCAGGAATATAATAAAAATTATTCATGGAATGGGAAAACAAAAGAATCGGTAACATCAACTCGCTCAAATTTATTCCTCCAACCAACGATTAACAGCCAAATCTGATGATCCAAGAATATATTTCCGCAGTAAACAAATAATATAAATTAAATCCGAAAAAGAATTTTTTGCGCGCCAAAACCATCGCTATATCTCCCAGTATGGAAACCCTGACGACGCCAAGTCCGTAAACAGGCTCGCTAAGCATAAACTCCATTGACAAGTTAGGTCTTCCTTGAGATTAGTAATACATGTCTGAATAAAGAATAACTTAGCAATCATTGTGGGGATTTTTCGTACATCTGAACCTGGACTACTATACGTAATCACGCTTCTTCTAAGTATTCTAATAAAATAGCAGCTGCTACAAAGCTACACCCTCACAAGAATCTCTATTACAAAAATAACTGGTACCGTTTGACTTTTTCGTTTTCCCCACATAAAAAAAAAAAAAAAAAAAAAAAAAAATATGGAGGGGGGTACAATCAACTGCCACTTTCCTGCGGATGAGATGCTTTTTGTTTCTTCTTTTTCTTCTCTGCATCCCCCGGTAGAAAATGCTATTAGTCTTGCCTGCTAAGTGTCAACCGATGTGGAATTGAGGTACCCATCGTCACCTGCGGTCGACGTCGAAAAGTACAGCGCTGTTCCCGTCCTGAAATTCCTTTGCTGGACACCCCCTTTTCCTCCCCTGTGTGCTCCATCTTAACTGCTTTGGAATGTCTCCCCTGCGGCCAATTGTCACCTGAGCGCTGGGCGTTCCTTTTTTTTTCATCTCCTCGCATCGTCTGTGTGATTTATGTGTTTTCATCGCCGGCAGATATCGAGGGCTGCGTGTGCTTCGTCAAAATTACAGAATATGCAAGACATAAAATTTACGGGCGATAAAGTCCAATTTGTGTGTGATTACAGTGCTATCATCGACTCATTCATAATGTGTGTTGCATATTTACTCAACGTATTCTACTGAAATCTCATAAAGTCTCATAGAAGATTTTTGTGTGTAATAAATGTGCATGTCTAGTTATGCATCGTAAAGTGATACATCGTGCAAAAAAATAGTGATTCATTCACGGGTGTCTGCAAGCGAAAGTAAAAAAATTTGCACATGCAATATAAGTCTTCAATTCTGAGAAATTCAGCAGAAATAATTCATCCTATGTATCAGTTAACAGTGCACAAAATTAATAAATAAATAAATAAGATAATTACAAAAAATTCTCTAAAAGAGGCGTCACCACCTTCGATAAGTGCATATTCAATTACCTGTTTACAATATAAAATTTCTGCTAGTCTTCTGTGATAAAAAAAAGAGAAAAAGTGCACAACAACGAAAATCAACTTCGAAATAATCTACATTTTGAACGTGAGAGCAGATCTTGCCCCATTTCCCTAAGTTTTTGTGTTATTAAATTAGTAATCATTTAATTATTTTTAAAACTAAATCAGTAAATCAACCCACCTACTTTGTTTATTTCATGTTCTGCTTTCACATTAAGGACACAACGGTCAACATTTATGTTCTGTTGTAGAGCATTAATATAATCCTGTTATTGTGTTTTTGCAAAGATTTTTAATTTGCGAAAGCACGGTAACTGTTGTCATTTCTAGTTATTATTTTTGCTGACATTTTATGCAGTTTTTATCAGTTATTTGCATTTATGTGCTATTATTTCATATTTAACGTCCCATACCCCTTCGTTTTTTTTTATTTGTATTTAGATTCTCTGGTATGCTTAAATGAGTGTTTAACCAGTTTTGAACTTTTAATTACAAGGTTAAAATAAGAACATTCTTTTTCATCCAAAAAATATAAATAAATCAGAAGGGTTTAAGTTACAAAAAAAGGAATTATTTTTCCTTGTGTAAAGAAGTTAAAGGATTTTTTTTTCCTTGCTTGCTAACAGTTTTTGCGGTTTTTTATAGAGTTTTCTTTGCTTTATTATCTAAAGATAAAGTAAGTATTTTTTTTAAAGTGAAGGAATATATAGATATATGTTTCAAAGTGTAATTATTTTGTTATTTTATTTATTTTATTTTCTAAATGATTTACCTGTTGTATGTGCTTCCTTGCTTTACTGTCATAAAAGGTTTAAATAAGATATCTTTAAAGTGAGGTATATTTTAAAATCTATTTATTTTGCTAGTTTACATATTTTTACTAGCTAGGAAATTCACTTGTTTTCAATGTGCTAAAGCACATAATTCCAGTATAAGTCCGACACAGTATAAGACACAGTATAAGTCCGGTCTGTGTAACAATTTCTCAAAACTTGTGAGCTTAAACAAAACAAAAAAAATAAATAAATAAATAAAAACTGTAATCATGGCGGCAAAACAAATTCCGATAAATATCATTCAATTTGATGGAGATCCAGATTTACTTAAATTTTTCTTTGACCAAATTAGAGTCTGTGCGGAAATTAATAAATATAACCCACAGACAACAATTGCAATCTTAAAGGGAAAGTTAGTTGGGCCTGCACAAAAATTTCTAGCCCAAAACCCTGACCTGCAAAAGATAACAGACCTTGATTTGCTGGAAAAGGAATTTGCGTCATTTTTCGCCCCTCCTAGTAAATGTGTTGCCTCGGTTGAGTTGTCCAGTTTAGCACTTATGCCTTCTGAGACGATAAAAAATTTAGCCCATAGACTAAATGTTCTTGCGGCTACAGTATATGCAGATATCAACGACGAAAATGCACGCAACACTATCAAACTCATGAAATTTCTAGAAGCCCTTCCTTCAAATATTAGAATAAAATTACAGGAAGAAGGCATTAATGATTATAAAACAGCAGTTGAAAGAGCGCAAACCCTTCATGAAATTTTATGGAATGAGAAAATCTTACATTCCTTACCTTCGGTACACAGACCAGAAAATCTCATTGAATCGCAATTAAAAGAAATCTCTGAGAAAATAAATGCATTATCTTTTGCCCCTCCTGATACCAAAACCGAAACTGAGCAAAAAAATCTGCAGACTAGACCAAAACATTCCGCGGGTGTTTCACGTTTCAAAAAAAATTACAAAAATCGGAGCTACACTAGACGTTATTCCCCACACAAGTTTTCACAAAAAAAACCAGTTGTTTGTCAGGTTTGTGGCCGAAACAATCACGACGCTCTCTCTTGTTTTAAATGGAAAAGAGCAAATACTCAAAGAAAAAACAATTACACAAATTCCACTCCACAATTTCAGGAAAACTGAAACAGAGATACAATTTTTATGCTGATGGTGTTGTGTCTCAATCTAATACTTCTACATCAGCAACTTTTCTTTTTGACCCTGTTTTACCTAAAATTTCAAGTTCGAGACTAGTTAATTCAGTAGGTTCCCAAACTTTTGACTCCATTAAGATAGCAAATAACACCAGTACACAAACAGAAAGTGATAATGTTCAGATAATTTGTAGTGTAAACACTATGTCACCATCCCTTCCTCTTGTTAAAGCCACTATAGCAAACCATGATATTACTTTGTTGGCTGATTCTGGTAGTAGTATATCTTTACTTTCACAAAAATTATTTAATCAACTTAAACCTGTCTTAAAATATAAAAGACTGTCCACTGACGTCAATATTAAAACTGTCAATTCTGATGTCTCATTTTCCGCCTGCATCAGAACATCCATTAAGCTAAAACAAAAAGCGTTTTCACACCACTTTTATATTGTTGACATACCCGAGTCTTCCAGTTTTGAAGGCATTTTAGGTTTTGATTTCATAACTAGATACAATGTTGTCATCGATACTTTTAACAAGTGTCTCCATGTCAACAATAATTTCTCTGTTCCTTTAAAAACCAGTAAAGATTCTTCTGGAGAGAAACAATCAAAATCATGCAATTCTTTGAGTGATGTTGTAATGAATCAAGCGGTGTGCTTAACTCGAAAAATAATATTAGAACCCCAACAACAAATATGGTGCTCTGTTTACACATCCAATAACATCAACAATGACAGAAATTATCTATTTGAATATTTGGCACAAACAAAAGAATTAATAGGAAATGATGCCATTATTCAAATGAACAAATTATCCAATAAAAGAAAGAAAACTTCACAAATACATCATTTCTTCTCAATAACACTTAAAAATACTTCTGAAAAGACCATTCATCTCCCTAAACACACAAAAATAGGTCAATTATCTGAGATTGAGGAAATTCGCGACTATACTTCTGAAATGTCTGACAAGCAAAATAACTCAGAACAGCACTTTGTAAATTTCATTCAGGCGTCTAATGAAATCTTACAAAAAAGAAAGCAGGATTTATCGGCTAAGGATTTTAATCTTACTCACTTAAAATCTGACGAAGCAAAGAACCTAACTAAATTGTTACTTAATTATTATGCTGCCTTTTCCAAATCATTAGACACACTTGGTCATACTGATAAAATTGTACCTGATTTGAAATTCATTAATGATTACCCCATAAAGACTCTCCCTTTCCCTCTTCCCCAAGCTGTGCAGAAGGATGTTTTAAATCAAATCAAACAGTTGCTTGATGCCAAAATCATTGAACGTCATTGTTCCGAATGGGCCTGCCCCATGCTCCTTGTTAAAAAGAAACCAGACGGTACAGGTATACAGAAATATAGACTCGCATTAGATCTCAGAATGGTTAATACTATAATTCAAGGTTCGTCCTATCCACTTCCAAAAATTCAAACTATTATTTCAAATCTTTCACAATATCGTTTTTTTTCTTCTCTCGACTTTCGTCAGGCATATCATCAGATTGATTTGCCTGCAAAATTTCAAAATCAGCTCACATTCACTACAATGTTTGGTTCTTTTCGGTATAAGAGATTAGTATTCGGATTAAAATCTAGCGCCTCAATTTATCAAGCTTTAATGGACTCCTTACTTGATGAATTACAGTTAGAAAGTGTCTATACCTACCAAGATGATCTTATTGTTGGTGCCAATTCATATCAAGAAATGTGTGATAAGTTGGATAAAATTCTTGCAATATTAGTAAAATATAACTTAACGCTGTCCCCTAATAAATGCACTTTTCACAAAACCAGTTTAGATTATCTTGGATTTCACATAGAAAATCAAACTATTTCTCCTGTTCAGTCGAACATTGTAAAAATAACATCTTTTCCAACACCTACAACAAAACGTCAATTAAAAGCACTCATTGGTGTCATTACATTCTACAAATCTCTGGTTCCATCCTTTTCTGAACTTGTGCAGCCTCTCATAAACTTAACTACTCCAAAAGCCAAATTTAAGTGGACAAGTAAACATCAAAAAATTATGGACACCATACAGAAGATATTCTTTAATCCACCCATGGTTAGATTACCTGATTGGAACAAAAAGTTCTATTTAAATACTGATGCGTCAAATATTGCTATTTCTGGCGTCTTACTACAAGAACATGATAAACAACTATTACCTGTTGCGTACTTTTCAAAATCTTTAAAAGCATCAGAAAAAAAATATCCTGCACTTAAATTAGAACTCATGGCGATTTATAAATCAGTTACTGCTTTCAAATATTATTTATACAACAGAGAATTTGTAATCCTTTCAGATAGTAAACCCCTGGAAAAGTACAACAAAACTACAAACCCGGCTGATATTATCTCTCGTTGGCTCATGAATCTCTCAGAATACACATACAAATTTCAACATATTCCAGGTAAAAAGAATGTACTTGCTGACTATTTATCTCGCTGTAACTTTGAAAATAATCAACAGACTTTAGCTACAAACCCTGAACTTATTCATGATACTCAACCCTTACCTATTGTAGAATGTGATACTCCACACTCCAGCTCGAATGATTCTAATATGCATGTTAACTGCCTTATTTCTGGTACACAAACAAATCCTGACCCTTTATTAGAAATTTCGAATGAAACATTTGCTACTGAACAACAAAATGACCCTACTTTGTCTGTTGTTTATAAAGAAATCTTAAAGAAAGGATCTTCTCAAAAATTTCCTAACTACTTCATTCATCCTGATTCGAAAGTATTAATGTTAAAGAAGGAAAATATTTTTAATGACACATTTTTCGTCTCTCTTCACTCTAGGATTGTCTGCCCATATTAGTTATTATATGATATACATTTTTTTTTTGTTTTTTTCTTTGTGAATTCTTCCCTTTGAAGTCTTGTTCCCGTTCAAAATTAATGCCCTAAGGGTTCAAGCTTCATTGTGTTGAGAGACAAAGTTTTGGAATTGGAGTTTCAATTCAAATTTTTGAATTGTGATTCCAATTCACAACAATTCAATTTTTTTTCATGTAATTCGACGTGAGCTCCTTCAGAAGACCGCTAGTGCCTTTGGGGGAGCATCACAATTCCCTCCTCATCTAAGGCTAGGCCCTAAGCCGATGCCATAATACTTGTGTTGTACACAAGATTCAGGGTGACGCAAATTTTATGGGCGTGCTTGGAGCACCTCTTTTTTTTTGTCATCCTATGCTTCGGCATGAAACAATTTTTTACAAAAACATTTTTATTTTTTAATATACATCATATTACTTTTTTTAATTTTTTTGAAAAATATAGTGCTATTATGTTATTTTTGTGTATTGCTATTTTACATTCATTTAGTATTAGTTTCATGTTTTGTGTATATGTTTCAAAATTTTTACTTGTGTCATGATAACAATCAAAGCTGCAGTAATATTTTTGTACTGTCTGAGTCGACTCAACTTCTACATATAAAATACAGTACTAGCTTGGATCCATATACAGAAATAGTAAAAAAATATAGAAACTTTAGAACTGCTGACTGTTTTTGAATACAAAAGTCTCCATTATCATGACGTCAAATTTCTACAGATACATATAAAAAAAAACTTTTGCATTTATGTATGTTTTTATGTTATAATATTGTATGCTAGCCTATGCACATTGGACAGCAAAAGTTTTTTTTTGTGGTGCACCGGGTGATATATATAACGATTATTTCGTTATATATTGGTTATTTTCTTAAATGATTCCTTTACACCCCCCGTCTCTGTTCAATTCAAAATTAGTTTTAAGTTGTCCTTCATTCCTTTTCCATTTTTCTTGCTTATTAATTCTCTAACCGAAAATTGGCAGCTGCTTAACTTTATCTGTGAGAAATACACTCACATATTATTCAACCGTTTAAAACTATTTCCTGATGTCTGCTATTTCCGATCGAAGCAATTCTGCATTACCTTATAAGGAGATCATCTCTGTTTCGCAGTTGAAATTTATGCTTACGCTTCTTGTTCCTTTCTCGACAAAACCCTAAAAAGAATTTAACATCTGCGCAGTAAAATCTGATGTCCCTTCGGTGTGCCTCTGTGTTTAGACATAACAACACGTGTAACAATTTATCGTTTGGCAACCTTTCCTTTCCATCCCAGCTGGGAAACCAAATTGAATTCTGATCTTGCTGGCTGCATTTTAACTGTTATTTGGCGTATACTATCCATTGTGCATGGGCGAACTTGTGTATGTTGGCGATTTTCTATCATGCCAAAAGTGGCGGTTTGTTGCTATGTACGAGGCCACTTGACTCACTGCTCTCGTCTTGTGAAGTTGCTAATCGCTGTTCGGAGATTTTCTCCGAGTACTGTATGTGTGCCCCCCTAGTAATACATGTCTGAATAAAGAATAACTTAGCAATCATTGTGGGGTTTTTTCGTACATCTGAACCTGGACTACTATACGTAATCACGCTTCTTCTAAGTATTCTAATAAAATAGCCGCTGCTACAAAGCTACACCCTCACAAGAATCTCTATTACACTAAGTTTTAAAATAAACTTTTAAACATTCATAAAAATGAATATATTATTAAAACTTTATATAAATAAGGTTGAATGTGTATGTAACATAAGAAATTACATTTTGTGGAAATATTAGACTGTATTTAATCCCTTAAGTGTATTCAAAGATTTTACCGAATTTTTATCACTTATGAATAATAATTTTAAATGATGAGTTGTAATTTAAATATATTTGAAATTGTAACTGGCTGTTAAAAAATGAACAGTAAATACACAGAAAAAACAATATATTTTAAATTTTAATGACTAGTTGAAATTAGCATAGCAAAGAAACTAAAAAAATCGCACAAGATAACTTGCAAAAAATGTATCAGTTGATCGTTTAATATTATCTTATATATATTTTAATCTTCAGACATAATAGTTTCTAAATAAATATCTAACTTTCCACAACTCATATATATATATATACCCAGAATAACAAAATTTGTTACTAAGAAATAAGAAACTAATAAAAACATATATCTATGCACCATTAACTATATATATATATATATACACTGGTGTTCAAAAGTTAAGCATAATTGGTAATTAAGTAATTATTTTTAAGTAATGAAAGAAATATGAATCGGAATGTGCTGAAACTCCAGGTGTGTAAACAAAATAGTACGCGTCACATATTTTCGCGGTGAGTTTTCCCCGAAATCGAACAGGGGACGTCAACAAATTGAAAAAGAACGAAGATCTTTTGGATAATCCTGTCAAAACTAATGTAGCAAAAGCGTTCAAACTGCACATTATGATTAATTGGGTTATTGTAATGTACTGTGTTAATTTTTACAAGGATAGCATGTATACTCGAAGAGAAATTAAGGATTTTATAAAAACTGTCCTAAGTTTTTTGCTTATAATTTGCAGAGTTCTTAATATAAAATAATGTTCTTTTTTGAAAAAATGACAAACATCATTGTACACAATACCCTGTCATCAGAATTAAAAAATAATAAAAATTGTATGACAAATGAGCAGGTTTACTAAATAATTTTTTACTGCGCATGCGTGAACGCTATTAAAATTTCATTTGCATATTATGTTAGTTAAATGTATAGAGCAACTTTAGTGAAAGTCTCAAAAACATAGCTAAAAAATTCTGAAAATTATCGTTGATAGAATGAGATCAAAATCCTTTATTCCCTAAATGAAGCAAAAAGATGAGGGGCTGTATCCATATTCCATTGTTTAGTGCCTACACAATATTGCACGTACAACTATATTTAGGTAAAACCCCTGATTTTTTTGCTTCCTTTAGGAATAACGGATTTTGAGTTGATTCTATGGGCGACCATTTTCAGAATTTTCAAGCTATGTTTTTGAAACTTTTACAGAAGTTGCTCTATACATTTAGCTAACACAATATGCAAATGACATTTTGATATCGTTGACGCATGCGCAATGAAAAATTATTTACTAAACATACTCATTTTTCATACAATTTTTATTATTTTTAAATTATGATGACAGGGTATTGTGTACAATGATGTTTGTCATATTTTAAGAAAAGAACATTATTTTATAATAAGAACTCTGCAAATTAGATGCAAAAAACTTGGAAAAATTTAGGACTGTTTTTATAAAAACCTTAATTTCTCTTTGAGTGTACATGCTATCCTTATAAAAATAAACACAGTACATTACAATAAGCCAATTAATCATAATGTGCAGTTTGAACACTTTTGCTATATTAGTTTTGACAGGGTTATCCAAAAGATCTTCGTTCTTTTTCAATTTGTTGACGGTCCCTTGTTTGATTTCGGAGAAAAGTCTTCGTGAAAATATATGACGCGTACTATTTTGTTTACACACCTGGTGTTTCACCACATTTCGATTTATATTTCTTTCATTACTTAAAAATAATTACTTAATTACCAATTATGCTTAACTTTTGGACACCAGTGTATATGTATATATATATATATATATATATATATATATATATATATATATATACTGGCCTAGTAATGAAAAAAATATGTTTATGATCAAACTTGGATTTATTGTTTTTCAAAGTGTACTCCATGAATATCAATGCACTTTTGCTTGCGTTTGAACCAATTTTCGAATCACTGTTTCCACTCCTATGGAGGTTACTGCAAACATACGTTTTGAAAGCAATAACCGCTTGTTCGAATGGCGAAAATCATTGTTCACGTAATTTATTTCTGATGTGTGGGCATAAAAAAAATGTTATTGGATGTCAAATCAAGGGTATATGGCCGATGACCCATAAATTCGAGGTTTTGGTCTTTCAGAAATTCCTTTGTTTGGGCGAATGTGTGAGAGCTCACATTGTTATAAAAATTAAACTTCTTTGAAAACTTCTGGCAAATAAATGGTCGAGTACGATTCAGAACTGACTTTTCTGAGCTGCTCTAATACCACTGTCGCCACGTGACCGCTAATGCTGAAGAAACAGGCAACCATTTGCTTCGATTTGCTTCTTCCTGGAACAACTTTTATTGGAATTGGCTCGTCTTACAAGACCCTTACAGTCGACTGCTGTTTTGTTTACGGCTCGTTTGCATAGATCCATAATTCGTCACCAATGTAGTTGTTATACTCAGCTGTCGATGAACCTTCAATGTATTTGTTTAACATTTCCTTGAACCAATTGACACAAGCTTTCTTTTGAGCTTTTGTCAGATTATATGAGTTCGAACGCGAAAAAATATATTTTTGACAAATCTTCAAATAATATCTTATTGATTAATGTCATGCTAATGTCCAAAGATTCCTCACTCTCATGGTGTGTCACATGACGATCTTGCTTTATCAGTTCAGGCAAAACATCGATATTTTAGGCACAAGAACCGATTTTGGTTGACCTTCACGGAATATGTCCTAAAGCAAACATCTACCACGAATAAACTTGTTATACCAGTCTTTATACAGTGGTTTAGGATGGTGCTTTATAGATGCATACAAAATGAAGTATTCATGTAAGTGCTCTTATCTTGACAATCCGAATGTCGAAAAAAATGATCGAAAGAAAATGTTCACGAGTCAGTTTCATATTTTGCACAAGACAAGATTTTTAAATTTAATGTAAATTATACAAATCAAGTTAAAATGGCAAATTATTTTGAAGAATTTATGGTTAAAAATATCAAACTTTCAATTGAAATCGTCAATGATCGCCTAATAACACTCATTAAGGCCAAGACCAGAAATATAAATAGCAGACTTCGTATGTATGTATACGTATGCGAGTTACAATTGAAATGTATTTTAAAATGTAATTGATTGTTTAAAAATTGTATTATAAACAAACTAAAAAAGAACAAAAATCGTACAAGATAACTGCCAAAAAGGAATCAGTTGACCGTTTAATATTATCTTATATATTTTGAACTTCAGACACAATAGTTTCTAAACATAACAGTTCTAGACATAATAGTTTCCATCTGAATTTCCACGACACATAAATAAACACACATTAATAAACTTTGCAAGTAAAAAAATCAAAATAATATAAACATATATCTCTGAGGCATTTAAAAAAAAGTAACAAAGTTGATTTATTTCGACAGAAATGGCAAGAGCCGTGCATTTTTAGATTATTTTTCGGGTTTTATATAAAAATGAAATATTGCAAAAAATGCCTAGAGAATTCTTTTCTTTGTCGATTTACTGAAAATGTAAAGTTTCGAACTCATTTGAGGAACATATTTTCTTTCATGAATAAAGTTCATTATTATGCGAAGGAATGAATAGGCATATTTTCTAAAAAAGATGAAATTAATAAATTGTTTCAGAGAACAGTAAAGTGAATTTTAAAGAAAATAATATTCTAATAAATATATATATTTTGTGATATAAAAACAAACTCTTTTTTACATCATATGGTATGTATTCTTTAATTTTGAAAGAAAGCAACTCATTTAGATTTTCAACATAATACTTTCTGGGCGTCCCATAAGTTTGTTAATATTTAAAATCTTATTTAAGAAAGTTTCGTTATTTTTGAACGTGCTTTTCGGAATATTACTGTAATTATGCATATTTTTTGCGAGTAATAAAAATTTTATTTTACATATAGGCCGATAAAAGGCAGTCCACGAATACTAGCTAAATATTTCGACGTTACACAACGTACTTTTTTTTAACAAGATTTTAAAATGAACATTTGTTTCTCGATGTATTATTGAAAATTTATACAATCAAAGTTGAATGTGTATGACTCACAAGAAATTACATTTTGTGGAATTATTAGACCATATTTAATTTCTTCAGTGTAAATTATATAATCATATATCTATGCGGAATTTTTAAAAAAGTATCAGAGTTGATGTATTTCAAGGAATGGCAACAGCGCCGTGCATTTTCACATCATTTTTCGAGTTTTATACAGAAATGAAATATTGCAAAAAGTGCCTAGAGGATTCTTTCTTTATAGATTTACTGAAAATGTAAAGCTTCGAACTCACTTGAGGCACATATTTTCTTTCAAGAAGTAAGTTTATTATTATGAAAAGCTATGAATAGGTGCATTTTCTGAAAAACATGAAATGAATAAATTGTTTCAGAGAGTAGTAAAGTGAATTTTAGAGAAAATAATATTCTAATGTACACGGTAAATGTTACACGGAAAATACATAGTATTCAATGTTAAAAGAAGAAAGTTGATTTTTTATTCAACTTAATAACTTTATGTTGTCCATTAGGTTGGTTAATATTTCAAAACTTCTTTAAAACATATGATATGATATTATAATAAAAACATATATCTATGTGGCATTTAAAAGAATACCTGAAATGATTTATTTCAACAGAAATGGCAAACACCGTGCATTTTCTGCTCATTTTTGGGAGTTTATACAGTAATGAAATATGCCAAAAAGTGCCTAGAGAATTTTTTCTTTATAGATTTGTTGAAATTGTAAAGTCTCAAACTCACTTGAGGCACATGTTTTCTTACAAGGAGTAACTTCATTATTATATGAAGCAATTAATAGTTATATTTTCTGAAAAACATGAAATGAATATATTATGGCAGATAATAGTAAAGTTTTTTTTTATGAAAAGCAGATTCTAGAAAATATGTAAGCTTTGAGTTTATATTTTTATTTCATATGATGCGTATTACTTAATTTTATAAGAAGAAGATTGATTTATATATGTTTTATGAAATAAAAACAATCTCTTATTTTGTATTTTTACTGTTAAATTTAAAAGATTGATTTTTGTATACAATGTGATAACCCCTGGGTGTCCCATAAGTTTGATAACGTTCCACATCTTCTTAAAAAAGAAGTACGAAGTTTTTTTTTTTTTTAATGGGTTTTTTGGAGTTTTGGTCTCATCAGACTTTCACTCATCATCATTTAAAAAAAGGCCAAAGTTGATTTATTTCGAAAGAAATGGCAGGCACTTTGCATTTTTAGATTATTTTTGGGTTTTTATATAGAAATAAAATATTGCTAAAAAATGAGTAGAATTTTTTTTCTTTATAGATTTACTGAAAATGTAAAGTGTTGAACTCACTTGAGGCACATCTTTTCTTTCAAGAATTTAGCTTATTATTATTATATGAATGAATAGTTGTATTTTCTGAAAAAGATGTAATGAATAAATTGTTGCAGAGAACAGTAAAGTGAATTTTCCAGAAAATAATATTATTCTAAACATATATGTTTGTGAAATAAAAACAAACTATTTTTTTACTGCCTATGATATGCATTCATTAATTTTGAAAGAAGAAAATTGATTTTTGTTTTCAACGTAATAACCTCTGGGTATCCCCTAAGTTTGTTAATCTATAAAAATCTTATATATGAAGGTTTCGTTATTTTCGTTAGAGCTTCGCGGAAATTTACTACAATAATGCATATTTTGTGAGTAATAGAAATGTTGTTTTAAATATGTGCCGACAGAAAGCTAAATAATTAAAAATTACAGAACCTATTTTCTTTGAGCTAAATATTAAAATAAACATTTTTTATGAATATCTTAAATAATAGATCATACTTAATCAATTGAGTGCATTCCAAGATTTTAAAGATTTTTGCTACATTTATGAAGAATAATTTTAAATGATGTGTTGCAATTTAAATGTATTTTAAGTTGTAAATAGCTGGTTAAAAATTGTACAATATAAAAAAATTAAAAATAAAAAAAATCTTAGAAGATAACTGGCAAAATATGAAATATTTGAATGAGTATATTATCTTATACATTTTTAAAACTCAGACTTAATAGTTTCTAAATAAATATATAAACTTTCTTTACACATTAATGTATACACTTAGTATACTTTGTAAGTAAAAACAAAATATATATATATAATCATATATCTATGCGGAATTTTTAAAAAAGTGTCAGAGTTGATTTATTTCAAAGAATGGCAGCAGCGCCGTGCATTTTTACATCATTTTTGGAGTTTTATACCAAAATGAAATATTGAAAAAAGTGCCTAGAGAATTTTTTTTTTGAAAATTTACTGAAAATTTAGTAGTCTCAAAATCACATGAGGAACATGTTTTCTTTCATAAAATAAGTTTATTATTATGCAAAGTAAGGAACAGGTATATTTTCTTAAAAGATGAAATCAATAAATAATTGCAAAGAACAGTAAAAAGAATTTCCAAGAAAATAATATTTTAATAAATATATAGATTTTGTGAAATAAAAACAAACTCTTTTTTTTACAGAATCGATACGTATTCGTTAATTTTGATAGAAGAAAACTGGATTTTGTTTTCAACATAATAACCTCTGTGTGTCCCATAAGTTTGTTAATATTTAAAAATCTTATGTAAGAATTTTCGTTATTTTTCAATGCACTTTTCGGAACTTTAATAATGCATATTTTTGTGAGTAAAAAAAATTATTTTAAATATATGTCAATAGAGTGCAGAGCAAGAATGTAAGCTAAATAATTCAACGTTACATAACATATTTTCTTTGAACTAAATTTTAAAATAAACATTTTTTATGAATGTATTATTGAAAATTTATATAATGAAGACTGAATGTTTAGTGTCGCATTTGCGCGGAAATATTAGATTATATTTAATCTCTTATGTGTATTCCAAGATTTTACAATTTTTTCGATATTCATGAATAATAATTTAAAATGTTGAGTCGTAATTTAAATGTATTTTAAATTGTAATAGACTATTTTAAAATTGTACTGTAAACAAACTATAAAACAAAAAAATCGTACAAAGTAACGGGAAAAAACGAATCGGTTGGTAGTTTAATATTATCTGATATATTTTTAACTTAAGACATAATAGTTTCTAAATAAATACATAATCTTCCACACTGTAAAAAAAAATCAAGAGGTTACTAAAAATTTTTTAGTAAATTTGTATTCCACAGAATTTTTTAGTAACCATTACAAACTTTTTTTTTGCAAATGAAACAAGCATTTCTTTTGTAAACTGAACGAAAGAATTTTTTGTATAACTAACTTAAAACTTTTTAGTATGAGCCACCAAGCAAATTTTAGTAATAGCTCCAAAATTATCTTTAGTAACCACTACGTGTGCCCGAAGGGCAGGAGCCTTTTTCGAGCTGCATCCACTGGGTAAGAACACTTCTGTCCCGGAAGATTTTCGGCAAAGCAGCAATAGATGGCAGCCCCAAACATTGCTACCTGCTTCAACAGAATTTTCATAATTCCTTTATTTGACGAGTTCTTAAACTGCATACATTCGGTGCGTATTTGGTGGTGTCCAGCATCCAACCCGGGACCTTTCAGCCTGGAGTTCGAAGCTGACCACTAGACTATCATAGCCACACCAAGTGAGTTTCAGTAATAGCTATTAAAAATATAAAAACTCTTACCTCTATTCGTTGCTAGCTTTTTTCTAGTAATTCTTACAAATTTTCTTTTAACCGAGCAAGATTACAAAAAAATTTTTAGTAATTGCGAGGATCACTAAAATAGTTTTAGTAGATTGACCCTTTTTTTACAGTGCACCACGCATAAATATACACACATCAATAAAATTTGTAAATACAAAAATAATAAAATATTAAATACATATATCTATAATGCAATGAATATTTCAAAATAAATATCTAAACTTCCACTATACATAAATATAGGCACGTTACTAGAAATTGTAAGTAAAAAAGTTTAAATAATAAAAACTTAAATGAATGCGGAATTTAAAAGAAAAGTACTATACATTTATTTCGACAGGAATGACGCCGTGCAATTTTAGATCATACTTGGCTTTTATAGAGAAATGAAATGTTGCAAAATGTACCTAGAGAATTTCTTCGTTGAAGATTAGCCGAAAATGTACAGTCTCGAACTCACTTGAGGCACATATTTTCTTTCAAGAAAAAAGTTTATTACTATGCAAGGCAATGAATACGTCTATTTTCCGAAAAAGATGAAATGAAAAAGAAATTTGAAGGGAACAATAAAGTGAATTTTTAAGAAAATAATATTCTAATAAATATGTATGTTTTGTGAAATAAAAACAAACTTTTTTATTGCACATGATACGTATTCCTTAATTTTGAAAGAAGAAAACTGTTTTTTGTTTTCAACGTAATTACCTCTCGGTGTCTCATAAGTTTGTTACTTTTTAAAATCTTATATAAGAAAGATTCGTTATTTTTGTATGTGAAATCTGAAATTTTACAATAATTCATATTTTTTATAAGTAGAAAAGGGTTATTTTAAATATACGCCGATAGAGGAGAGTGCACGAATGATTGCTAAATTATTAAACACTACATCACTCATTTTCTTTAAACTTAACATTAAGAAAAAGTTTTAAGCATATCTTATAGAAAATTTATATATTCAAGGTTGAATGTGTGTGCCGCACAAAAAATTGCATTTTGTGTTAATATTAGACTATATTTAGTCCCTTAAGTGCATTCTAAGATTTCAAAGATTTTTGTCTTTATTTATGAAGAAGAATTTAAAATGACCATTTGCAATTTAAATGTATTTTATATTGTAATTAGCTGGTTAAAAAATGCATAAAAAATAAACGAAAAAAAATCGTGATAACTGGCAACAAAACTTATATTATCTTATACATTTAATTACATCAGATAATTACATTATTAATATTATCTTATACATTTTTAACTTCAGGCATAGTAGTTTCTAAATAAATACCTAAACTTTCACTACATATGCACACGTCAGTAAATTTTGTAGGTAAAAATATACATACCATATATATACCTATTTAAAAAATAAAGCACCACAGTTTATTTATTTCAACAAAACTGGCAAGCGCCATGCATTTTTACATTACTTTTTGGGTTTTATATAAAAATGAAATATTGAAAAAAATGCCTAGAGAATATTTTTCTATATTGATTTACTGAAAATGTAAAGTCTGTAACTCACTTGAGGCACATATTTTCTTTCAAGAAGTAAGTTTATTAGTATGAAAAGCAATGAATAGGTATATTTTCTGAAAAAGATGAATGAATTGTTGCAGAGATCAGTAAAGTGAATTTTCAAGAAAATAATATTCTAATAAATATGTATGTTTTGTCTAATAAAAACAAACTCTTTTTTATAGCGTAAGATACGTATTCCTTAATTTTGAAAGAAGAAAACTGATTTTTGTTTTCAACGTAATAACCTCTGGGTATTCCCTAAGTTTGTTAACATTTAAAAATCTTATATAAGACGGTTTCGTTTTTTTAAATGAGCTTCGCTGAAATTTACTATAATAATGCATACGTTTGTGAGTAATTAAAATATTACTTTAAAACTTACTGTACTTGTGTACTTACTGTACTCGTTACTTTACTGTGTTAAAACTTCTGTCTTGCATGCCAATAGAGGGCAATGCAAGACAGAAGTTTTAATAACTCTACTAAACGCAACGTTTATTTTTTTCTGTGGCAAATATCACATCGAAAATACAAAGTATTCAATGTTAAAAGAAGAAAGTTGATTTGTTGTTCAACTTACTAACTTTATGTTGTTCCTTAAGTTCATTAATATTTTAAAACTTCTTTAAAATATATGATACGATATTATAATAAAAACATACATCTATGTGGCATTTAAAAGAATACCTGAAATGATTTATTTCAACAGAAATGGCAAACACCGTGCATTTTCTGCTCATTTTTGGGAGTTTATACAGTAATGAAATATGGCAAAAAGTGCCTAGAGAATTTTTTCTTTATAGATTTGTTGAAATTGTAAAGTCTCGAACTCACTTGAGGCACATGTTTTCTTTTAAGAAGTAACTTTATTATTATGCGAAGCAATGAAAAGGTATATTTTCTGAAAAAGATGAAATAAATAAAATGTTGCTGAGAACAGTAAGGTGAATTTTCAAGAAAATAATATTGTAGTAAATATGTATGTTTTGTGAAATAAAAAAACACTTTTTTACTGATTATGATATGTATTCCTTAATTTTGGAAGAAGAAAATTGATGTTTCTTTTCAACGTAATAACATCTGGGTATTCCCTAAGTTTGTTAATATTTAAAAATCTTATATAAGAAGGTTTCGTTATGTTTAATGAACTTCGCTGAATTTTACTATACTAATGAATCTTATTGTGAGTAAAAAAAGTGTTATTTTAAATATATGCCATTAGAGTTCAGAGCACGACTGATAGCTAAATAATTTAACATTACATAACATATTTTCTTTGAACTACATTTTAAAATAAACATTTTTTATGATTGTATTATTGAAAATTTATATAATCAAGATTGAATGTTTATGTCACACCAGAAATAACATTTTGCAAAAATATTAAACCATATTTAATCCCTTAAGTGTATTCCAAGATTTTACAGAATTTTTTTTTTTTTTTTTTTTTTTTTTTTTGTATTCATGAATAATAATTTAAAATGATGAGTTGTAATTTAAAGGTATTTTAAATTGTAATAGACTGGTTAAAAATTATACAGTGAACAAACTATGAAATAAAAAAATCGTACAAAATAACTGGCAAAAAATGAATCGGTTGATAGTTTAATATTATCTGATATATTTTCAACTTAAGACATAATAGTTTCTAAATAAAGATATAATCTTCCACTACACATAAATATACACTCATTAATAAAAATTGTAAGTAAAAAATAATAAAATATTATAAACACATTTCTATGAGGCATTGAATATTTCTAAATAAATATATAAATTTCCAATACACATATACAGGGGTTGGACAAAAATATGGAAACACCTTAAAAAAAACACGTTTCCTTGCCTAGTATTGTGTACGGTACCCGTTGTTATTCAAAACAGCTTGCAGTCTTCTCGGAATAGATAAATACAGTTTCTGTATGTTTGCCAAGGGAATATTGTACCATTATTCCTGCAAAACGGTGGCAAGTTCAGATAACGATGTTGGCGGTGGATAGCGAGAACGCACTTTCCACTCCAATGTAGACCACAAAGGTTCGATAATATCAAGTCTGATGACTTTGGTGGCCTGAGGAGATGCGAAAATTCATCCTCGTGCTCAGAAAACCAGTCCTGGATAATGTGAGCTGTGTAAACGGGGGCGTTGTCGTCTTGGAAGATAACATCATCATTGGGGAACAAAGCTTGTACCAATGGATGGACTTAATCGGCCAAAATGTTCACATAAGTCTGAGCAGTAATACGCCCTTACAGAGTTATCATTAGGCCAGAAGATAACCACGATATGGCTGCCCAAACCATCACCGAACCCCCGTCATGTTTCACTCTTGGCAACAAGCAGTCTGTATTATAGGCTTGAGATGGCGTTCTCCAGACGTAAACTCGGCCAAGGGTGGGGAACAATGTGACAGAAGACTCATCAGACCATATTACGCTCTTCCACTGCTCTATAGTCCAGGTTTTATAACTTAAACACCACTTTTTCCTGTTACAGGCATTAGCATTACTGATAGACGGCTTTTCAATTGCAACACGGCCAGCAATTCCCTATTTATGAAGCTGCCTTCTAATTGTTTTGGTACTCACAAGATGTGGTAACACGACATTCATTTCAGCAGTAACTTTTGCAGCTGTGGACTGCTTATTTTTAGCGATAATCCTCCTTAATGATCGTCTGTCACGATCACTCAGCACACACTTTCGTCCGCGCTGTGATTTAGCGAATGATGTTTTTTCCGCATTTCAAATATGCGGGAAAAATCTTCGACACAGTACCTCTTGAAACACTAAAAACCTTGGCTACCTTGCTTACAGAAGCACCCACCATACGCGTGCCAACAATTTGTCCACGTTCGAAGTCTGTTAACTCTGACATAATGCAATGAGAATTTTACATAACAGTGCTCCAACAACGACTGAATGGTGCAGCGCTTTTACGAAGTTGTATATGTGGCATCAGTAGGCGAAAACTCCAGTGCCATCAACATAGTTCATTATAATCAATCTTTCTTTTCAAACATGCATTTCAAAAGGTGTTTTCATATTTTTGTCCAACCCCTGTATATCACACAGACTCGTTACTAAAAATTGTAAGTAAGAAACCTAAAATAATAACAACATATGTCTATGCGGAATCATTATTTTATATATTTTTTATGTACCAGAGTAAATTTATTTCGACAGGAATGGCGCCGTGCATTTAAAAAAAAATTTTGGGGTTTTATAGAGAAATGAAATGTTGTAAAAAGTACCTAGAGAATTTCTTCGTTGAAGATTTACCGAAAATGTAAAGTCTCGAACTCACATGAGGCACATATTTTCTTTCAAGAAATAAGTTTATTATTATACAAATCAGTGAATAGGTATATTTTCTGAAAAAGATGAAATAATTTTTTCTTTTTTTTTTCTTTTTTTTTTTTTTTTTTTTTTTTTTTTTTTTTGCAGAGAACAATAAAGCGAATTTTCAAGTAAATAATACACTATATTGCCATTGATTATGGGACACTTGCGATTTTAGACATTTTACTAAATATCTAGAAAAATACATGAGGAATCATCTCGAAACTCTTAGTGTATAAATATAATAGTATACGTCATACATCTCCGTGAAGATTTTTTACCGAAACGCCATAGGGGACCGTCAACAAATTAAAAAAGAATGAATATCTTTTGAATAACCCTGTCAAAACTAATGTAGCAAAAGCGCTCAAACTCTAGATTATGATTGAATGCCTTATTGTAATACACTGTGTTCATTCTTATGAGTAGGGGAAAAATGGGGCTCCGACCTCAGGAGGAGGAGCGAGGAGCGTGGTGGTGGTGGTGGGCTCCTCCTCCTCAATCCTCCTCCACAGCCCTCCTCCTCAATCCTCCTCCTGGCATCGTCTTATAAGAGAAGGGGTTAAAAGGGGGGGATTAAATTTTTTTTCGTGAAATTTGAATATTTTATGCTATAAGAGAGGGGTAAAAGGGGGATAATTTTTTTAAGTATACTACAATACGAGCGGTTCTTTTGACTGTTGATTAAGAGATGAATGATTCATATTAAATTAAAAATAGTAATTAATTAAAAGGTAATTAAAAATAATAAGTGAAAAATAATGAAGGGACATAGAATTTTTCGAGCGGTATTTTTTAGTCAAGTGTAGTACGTAGTAGAATTTAAGAAATGAATAATAGCAATTAACGATAATTAGTAATTAATTAAAAAGTAATTAAAATTATGAGTGAAATTTTTTCAACATACTTTAGTATGAGTGTGATTCGAGCGGTGATTTATTAAGAAATTTTAATTTAGGAACTTTAAAATTTTCAACAGTTTAAATTTATTTTGAGTCAAGTGTAAAAGTTAATCCAATTTAACAAATGAATCATTAAAGTTAATTTCAAATAATAATTAAAAATAATGAAGATACTTTAATTATTTCGACATGCTGTAGTATGATAGATTATTTTAATGTGGTAATTTTTTCAATTGAATTTTACTGTTGTTCATTTAAAAAAGATTAATGAAAAGAATACTACCTTTTGAATTTCATATCTGGAAAAGTGTGCCCTCATCTTTTATCCGGGCTTGGGACCGGCATTCTCTGCTTAAGACATTGTCTAGTCATAAGCAGTGAATGGCAGATTTACACACTCACATTCACACACACATTCACACACACACTTTTTGAAGATTTTGGTATCTTCATTTTTTTTTTCTTTCACTGTGCTTTTAGATGAGAAGTTAAGCGGGTATTTGGGGATATAGAATGTTTTTTTCTATACTATTGTATGAGTGGTTTTTAATTTTAATGTGGCGACTTAAAATTTTTCAGTTTAGTGAAATTTAAGAGTTTATTTTTTCGATTTTAAGTGGGAATTTGGGGAGATTGATTTTTTTTTTCCACTGTGCTCTTACATGATGAGTTAAGCGGGTATTTTGGAGGAAATTATTATTTTAGACTAATCATTCACGAAGGATATTTTGCGGATATAAGTGTTTAATAGGGGGACTTTAATTTTTTTGCAATGAGATTGACGCGCGCTCGTCGACCTAACCGTACGGAGTTTATAGTTTTCTTTAAATCATGTATGAATATTGGTTTAGAATTTCTTAGAATGACTTCCACCACTTTTATCCACCATTATCATAAATAACACATGCTGGTAATGGGAATAATAATTTTGAATATTTATTTAATGAAGGAACTTTAAAATTATTTCGAGTACTATTTTTAGTCAACTGTGTTATACACTTGATATTTTAGAATAGTTAAAAAATAACTTTAAAATTTGAATGAAAAAATATGTTTCAAAATGGGATTTTATGTGCTAGCATTGAATCGCACTCGTCGCCCTAACGGTTTGGAATATGTGGTTTCCTTCGAACCTTGGTGAAAATTTAATTGAAATGATTATTATTATTATTTTGTGTGTGTTGTATGTATGTGTATATATGTGTGTGTGTTGTATGCATGTATGTGTGTTGTATGCATGTGCGTGTGTTGTATGTATGTGTTGTATGTATATGTGCGTATGTGTGTGTTGTATGTATGTGCATGTTGAATGTATGTGTGTGAAATTTTTTTGCCAATAGGTGTGATCTTTAGCTGAAAGTGACCTAGAGTCAAAACTTTTACCCAGGAATCGCCACGGGGAGGCAGATCACATAATTCCCGTATTGCACACATTCACACACATTATTTCGAGTGTTATACTTAGTGAAGCATAGTATGCAGTTGAAATTTTAGAATAATTAAAAAATAACTTTAAAATTTAAATGAAAAAATGTTTCAAAATGGAATTTGACGTACTAATATTTAATCGCGCTCGTCGGTTTTTACTGTTTGGAGTCTGTCATTTTCCTTTGACCTTGGGAAACCTTGCGTCAATGTAGTTAGGATATTTCAGAAAGACCCCCACTTTGGGTACTCTTTTAAACTAATATTTGTAATGAGATGTGTTCGCGCGCGTCGGCCTAACTGTTTGGAGTATCAACATAATATCATCAAATTAATACAAAATATTTCAAATAGTTAGAAAATGAATGGTTAAAACCGCCAAATAAGAACAAAATACTTCAAACAATGAGAAAATAAATGTTTAAAATCAACAATTTAACATTTAAAGGTTTTATCTTCAGATTTAAATAATTTGTGAAAAATGCTTTTAAATATTTTTAAAACTGTATTGAAAATAATAGTTTTCATACCTTAACATCAAAAAAAAGTGTTAAATCCAAATCGATGAAGAATTTAATAATTATTTTCTCAAAGAGAGGATACTAAATTCGTTGCAATATATGTGTGTGTGTGTAAACCTAGATGAATCATTCTTATCTGCTTATCTGATAGCGTTTTCCGGAAAGGATTGAATCTCTGAATCATAGCTGATTAGGAACTGGGGTTCATGTGTTATCTTAATTAATCTTAATGAGTACTAAATCTAATTAAAATTATTTGACTTGAAATAAAATAACTTCTTTTGAGCAATATCTTTTGAAAACTTAAGATATAATTATTTAAATCAAATTAGAGGCTTTTTTTTCTCATCGATTTATTTTAAATAAAACTAAAATATTTTTTTTTCTGTACTTTGTTAGCAAAATAAAGAGTGTAATACGTTCATTTCGGATTTAACTATTTGAAAATTTAAACTAACCTATGATTAAAATGATTACACAAGGTTGAGTATGTGATCTTTTAAATGAAATCTAGTTAAAAACGGAACACGCATTCATATAAAACTTTAAATACTTACGCTTTTGTGTATAATATAATGTATGTTTTAAATATTAAATGAAAAATATCAATTAACAATAAATGAAAAACATTAACATTAATAAAATATTAATTAAACATTGCATTGATTTAAAACTTAATATTAATATGGGAATACACATCCGTATAAAACTTTAAACATTTATGCTTTGGTGTATATATTATGTATATATATTTAATATTAAATGAAAAATATGAATTAACAATAAATTAGAAATATCAATTAACATTAATAAAATATTAATTAAACATTGTGTTGATTTAAATATAGATTAAATATTAAATGAAAAATTGAAAATTTAAATTAACCTATGATTAAAATGATTACATAAGGTTGAGTATGTGATCTTTTAAATGAAATCTAGTTAAAAACGGAACACGCATTCATATAAAACTTTAAATACTTATGGTTTTGTGTATAATGTAATGTATGTATTAAATATTAAATGAAAAATATGAATTAACAATAAATGAAAGACATTAACATTAATAAAATATTAATTAAACATTGCATTGATTAAAAACTTAATGAAAAATATTAATTTGGGAATACGCATTCCTATAAAACTTTAAACATTTATATTTTTTGTGTGTATAATATTATGTATTTATTAAATATTAAAAGAAAAATATGAATTAACAATAAATGAAAAATAACAATTAACATTAATAAAATATTAATTAAACATTGTATTGATTAAAAACTTAATGAAAAAAATTAATATGGGAATACGCATCCTTATAAAACTTTAAACATTTATGCTTTTGGGTATAATATTACGGATAATTAAATATTAATTAAAAATTAAATGAAAACTATTTATGAGAAACACACTGAAAAATATTCTCACCTGAAACTTTCATTCACCAGTTCTTAAATCCAACCTTCATCGTTGCTTACCTGTTAGGAAATGTCTGATAACAACAAATTCTTATCTTTAACGGTATTTCCCGAAGGCTGACTCACTAGATAAGTAACAATGACAAGTTCAAATCTGAAATTAAGAGTTTATTCATAGTGAATATAATTAATATAATGTTTAATTAAAAAGGGACTTAATTTATTTAATACGTCATAATTAAGAATTTAATTAAATCCTGAATATAATTTTTTAAAATCTTATTAATAGAATAGAATAGAAATTCTTTTCAACATTTTCAAAAAACACACGTGTTATCGAATACTTAATAGATTATTTTTTTAATGAATGTGTAATTAACATTTTTAAAGGATTTTTTTCTAATTAATTAGTGTTTAATTAAAATTTTCATAATTAAAATAAATATATACAATAAAAAAGGAATTCTTTTCAAAATTTTCAAGAAACACCAAATTATTATTAAGCAATATTTCGAATAACTACAAACTTTAATCATGATGAGTCATCACTGTGAATGATCTTTTCTTCTCATATGTTATAAAAACAAGTTTAAGTATCCAAATTTATTGATATATTTCATTGTGTGTTGGATCCTTTTTTACTAATCTCGTTAAAATTATTCATTTACCAATGATTTAAACTTCACATTTTAAAGTTATTTATATAATATACTAACATTTGACTATTAAATATCAAATAATGGATATGCACTTTTTACACTCACATCTTACAATGTTGAAAACTTATCAATGAGATGAAATTGAAGGGGAGGGGATGTAATAATTTAACAGTTAAAACTGAAAATCTAACTGACATACTAGTTATTTGCGGAAACAGTTGAATGGTTGGTTGGTTGGTTGGTTGATTAAAACTTATCAATGAGATGTAATTGAAGGGGGAATCTAATAACTTAACAGTTAAAACAGAAAACTTTAATCACATATAAATGATTATGGCTATTAAAATTTGTCGATTACTAAATATTAGTGAATCATTTTTAAATTTGTAAAGTTTTGTAAAATTACTTTAACAATTTGTTTAAACCTTTAACACGAACTTGTATTTTTGATATATTTAACTTTTTTTTAAACTTTTTTAATGATACTAAAATTGTTAATAAGTAATCACACTATGACTGATAAACTAAAATATAATACATTTCATAAGAAGTGAATATGTCTATTTAACTGATGAGGTGACTCATAAAATCTCAAAGTAATCCAAAACATATGTGATTTTTTTCTTTTCTTCGTGATTTTTAACTGATAAGTCACAATAAAAATTATTTTTGTATGTGTGAAGTAATCACTTTCGATGATATTTCTTACTTTTTAGTTACTAAATTACGGGCTTTAATGGCCCAATGGTTAGTGTCGCGTGTTAAAAAATGAGAAGTATGATCAGATGTTTGTGGTTTCGAAACCTGCAAGAAAAATTATCAAGAAAATGTTGTTATGTTAATGCATCTTACCTGCAAATAACGCTTATCATCGAAAGGGCATAAGCTAATCTTATTCTGTGTTAACGTGTGCAGCCGTTGTGCATCATAATTTTTCAAACTGTCGAAAAACTTCGGTTATAATATTGTGTTAATGAAAATTCAAATTATATACATCATAAACAGCTTCTCTATACTCTTCAGTGATGTGATCGTGATCATGTGTGCGTTTCGAATATAAAGAATGCTTTCAAATATGACACAACTTTGTTTCTTGAAATGCCATTTCTTACACGGATATAAACTTTAAAGACTCTATATTTAATAACTTCTGTCCTAATATATCCTTCTCTCAAACCATTTAAGTTAAAAACCGTTCAACACAAACTTTTCATCAATATACTAAGTAATGATTGTTCAGAATAACCACCTATTTGATAAACATAGTATAAAACATTGAAAATGAGAAGTTTGAATTGTATTGTGATTCATTTAATGAAATCATGTGGTATACATTACATATTTCTCGATAAAGTTATAAAGAGAAAGCTAAATATTCAACTGTGATAGTCTTTCATTGAAAAAAAAATTAAGAAGACATGCTTAAAAATCATTACATTTGGTTACTAATTACATTGTAAGATGTGAGTGTAAAAAGTGCATATCCATTATTTGATATTTAATAGTCAAATGTTAGTATATTATATAAATAACTTTAAAATGTGAAGTTTAAATCATTGGTAAATGAATAATTTTAACGAGATTAGTAAAAAAGGATCCAACACACAATGAAATATATCAATAAATTTGGATACTTAAACTTGTTTTTATAACATATGAGAAGAAAAGATCATTCACAGTGATGACTCATCATGATTAAAGTTTGTAGTTATTCGAAATATTGCTTAATAATAATTTGGTGTTTCTTGAAAATTTTGAAAAGAATTCCTTTTTTATTGTATATATTTATTTTAATTATGAAAATTTTAATTAAACACTAATTAATTAGAAAAAAATCCTTTAAAAATGTTAATTACACATTCATTAAAAAAATAATCTATTAAGTATTCGATAACACGTGTGTTTTTTGAAAATGTTGAAAAGAATTTCTATTCTATTCTATTAATAAGATTTTAAAAAATTATATTCAGGATTTAATTAAATTCTTAATTATGACGTATTAAATAAATTAAGTCCCTTTTTAATTAAACATTATATTAATTATATTCACTATGAATAAACTCTTAATTTCAGATTTGAACTTGTCATTGTTACTTATCTAGTGAGTCAGCCTTCGGGAAATACCGTTAAAGATAAGAATTTGTTGTTATCAGACATTTCCTAACAGGTAAGCAACGATGAAGGTTGGATTTAAGAACTGGTGAATGAAAGTTTCAGGTGAGAATATTTTTCAGTGTGTTTCTCATAAATAGTTTTCATTTAATTTTTAATTAATATTTAATTATCCGTAATATTATACCCAAAAGCATAAATGTTTAAAGTTTTATAAGGATGCGTATTCCCATATTAATTTTTTTCATTAAGTTTTTAATCAATACAATGTTTAATTAATATTTTATTAATGTTAATTGTTATTTTTCATTTATTGTTAATTCATATTTTTCTTTTAATATTTAATAAATACATAATATTATACACACAAAAAATATAAATGTTTAAAGTTTTATAGGAATGCGTATTCCCAAATTAATATTTTTCATTAAGTTTTTAATCAATGCAATGTTTAATTAATATTTTATTAATGTTAATGTCTTTCATTTATTGTTAATTCATATTTTTCATTTAATATTTAATACATACATTACATTATACACAAAACCATAAGTATTTAAAGTTTTATATGAATGCGTGTTCCGTTTTTAACTAGATTTCATTTAAAAGATCACATACTCAACCTTATGTAATCATTTTAATCATAGGTTAATTTAAATTTTCAATTTTTCATTTAATATTTAATCTATATTTAAATCAACACAATGTTTAATTAATATTTTATTAATGTTAATTGATATTTCTAATTTATTGTTAATTCATATTTTTCATTTAATATTAAATATATATACATAATATATACACCAAAGCATAAATGTTTAAAGTTTTATACGGATGTGTATTCCCATATTAATATTAAGTTTTAAATCAATGCAATGTTTAATTAATATTTTATTAATGTTAATGTTTTTCATTTATTGTTAATTGATATTTTTCATTTAATATTTAAAACATACATTATATTATACACAAAAGCGTAAGTATTTAAAGTTTTATATGAATGCGTGTTCCGTTTTTAACTAGATTTCATTTAAAAGATCACATACTCAACCTTGTGTAATCATTTTAATCATAGGTTAGTTTAAATTTTCAAATAGTTAAATCCGAAATGAACGTATTACACTCTTTATTTTGCTAACAAAGTACAGAAAAAAATATATTTTAGTTTTATTTAAAATAAATCGATGAGAAAAAAAAGCCTCTAATTTGATTTAAATAATTATATCTTAAGTTTTCAAAAGATATTGCTCAAAAGAAGTTATTTTATTTCAAGTCAAATAATTTTAATTAGATTTAGTACTCATTAAGATTAATTAAGATAACACATGAACCCCAGTTCCTAATCAGCTATGATTCAGAGATTCAATCCTTTCCGGAAAACGCTATCAGATAAGCAGATAAGAATGATTCATCTAGGTTTACACACACACACATATATTGCAACGAATTTAGTATCCTCTCTTTGAGAAAATAATTATTAAATTCTTCATCGATTTGGATTTAACACTTTTTTTTGATGTTAAGGTATGAAAACTATTATTTTCAATACAGTTTTAAAAATATTTAAAAGCATTTTTCACAAATTATTTAAATCTGAAGATAAAACCTTTAAATGTTAAATTGTTGATTTTAAACATTTATTTTCTCATTGTTTGAAGTATTTTGTTCTTATTTGGCGGTTTTAACCATTCATTTTCTAACTATTTGAAATATTTTGTATTAATTTGATGATATTATGTTGATACTCCAAACAGTTAGGCCGACGCGCGCGAACACATCTCATTACAAATATTAGTTTAAAAGAGTACCCAAAGTGGGGGTCTTTCTGAAATATCCTAACTACATTGACGCAAGGTTTCCCAAGGTCAAAGGAAAATGACAGACTCCAAACAGTAAAAACCGACGAGCGCGATTAAATATTAGTACGTCAAATTCCATTTTGAAACATTTTTTCATTTAAATTTTAAAGTTATTTTTTAATTATTCTAAAATTTCAACTGCATACTATGCTTCACTAAGTATAACACTCGAAATAATGTGTGTGAATGTGTGCAATACGGGAATTATGTGATCTGCCTCCCCGTGGCGATTCCTGGGTAAAAGTTTTGACTCTAGGTCACTTTCAGCTAAAGATCACACCTATTGGCAAAAAAAATTTCACACACATACATTCAACATGCACATACATACAACACACACATACGCACATATACATACAACACATACATACAACACACGCACATGCATACAACACACATACATGCATACAACACACACACATATATACACATACATACAACACACACAAAATAATAATAATAATCATTTCAATTAAATTTTCACCAAGGTTCGAAGGAAACCACATATTCCAAACCGTTAGGGCGACGAGTGCGATTCAATGCTAGCACATAAAATCCCATTTTGAAACATATTTTTTCATTCAAATTTTAAAGTTATTTTTTAACTATTCTAAAATATCAAGTGTATAACACACTTGACTAAAAATAGTACTCGAAATAATTTTAAAGTTCCTTCATTAAATAAATATTCAAAATTATTATTCCCATTACCAGCATGTGTTATTTATGATAATGGTGGATAAAAGTGGTGAAAGTCATTCTAAGAAATTCTAAACCAATATTCATACATGATTTAAAGAAAACTATAAACTCCGTACGGTTAGGTCGACGAGCGCGCGTCAATCTCATTGCAAAAAAATTAAAGTCCCCCTATTAAACACTTATATCCGCAAAATATCCTTCGTGAATGATTAGTCTAAAATAATAATTTCCTCCAAAATACCCGCTTAACTCATCATGTAAGAGCACAGTGGAAAAAAAAATCAATCTCCCCAAATTCCCACTTAAAATCGAAAAAATAAACTCTTAAATTTCACTAAACTGAAAAATTTTAAGTCGCCACATTAAAATTAAAAACCACTCATACAATAGTATAGAAAAAAACATTCTATATCCCCAAATACCCGCTTAACTTCTCATCTAAAAGCACAGTGAAAGAAAAAAAAAAATGAAGATACCAAAATCTTCAAAAAGTGTGTGTGTGAATGTGTGTGTGAATGTGAGTGTGTAAATCTGCCATTCACTGCTTATGACTAGACAATGTCTTAAGCAGAGAATGCCGGTCCCAAGCCCGGATAAAAGATGAGGGCACACTTTTCCAGATATGAAATTCAAAAGGTAGTATTCTTTTCATTAATCTTTTTTAAATGAACAACAGTAAAATTCAATTGAAAAAATTACCACATTAAAATAATCTATCATACTACAGCATGTCGAAATAATTAAAGTATCTTCATTATTTTTAATTATTATTTGAAATTAACTTTAATGATTCATTTGTTAAATTGGATTAACTTTTACACTTGACTCAAAATAAATTTAAACTGTTGAAAATTTTAAAGTTCCTAAATTAAAATTTCTTAATAAATCACCGCTCGAATCACCCTCATACTAAAGTATGTTGAAAAAATTTCACTCATAATTTTTAATTACTTTTTAATTAATTACTAATTATCGTTAATTGCTATTATTCATTTCTTAAATTCTACTACGTACTACACTTGACTAAAAAATACCGCTCGAAAAATTCTATGTCCCTTCATTATTTTTCACTTATTATTTTTAATTACCTTTTAATTAATTACTATTTTTAATTTAATATGAATCATTCATCTCTTAATCAACAGTCAAAAGAACCGCTCGTATTGTAGCATACTTAAAAAAATTATCCCCCTTTTACCCCTCTCTTATAGCATAAAATATTCAAATTTCACGAAAAAAAATTTAATCCCCCCCTTTTAACCCCTTCTCTTATAAGACGATGCCAGGAGGAGGATTGAGGAGGAGGATTGAGGAGGAGGAGGATTGAGGAGGAGGGCTGTGGAGGAGGATTGAGGAGGAGGGCTGTGGAGGAGGATTGAGGAGGAGGAGCCCACCACCACCACCACGCTCCTCGCTCCTCCTCCTGAGGTCGGAGCCCCATTTTTCCCCTACTCTTATGCAAATAGCATGCACACTCGCAGAGTAATTAAGGTTTTTATAAAACTGGTCCCAAATTTGTCCAAGTTTTTCCATTATAATTTTCAGAGTTCTTAATATAAAATAATATTTTTTTCAGAAAATATGACAAACAACATTGCACACAGTACCCTGTAATCAGAATTAAAAAATAATAAAAATTGTATGAAAAATGAGTAGGTTTACTATATAATTTTTTACTGCGCATGCGTCAAAGATATCAAAATTTCATTTGCATATTATGTTAGCTAAATGTATAGAGCAACTTTTGTAAAAGTCTCAAAATCATAGCTTGAAAATTCTGAAAGTAATCGTCTATAGAAAAAGGACAAAATCCATTGTTTCCAAAATGAAGCAAAAAAATGAGGGATTTTATCCAAATGCAGTAGTACATCCCATATTGTGTATTCTATATTGACACTAATCAATAAATATATATGGATACAACCCCTCTTGTTTTTGCTTCATTTTGAGAATAACGGATTTTCGACTTATTCAATTGACGATTATTGTCAGAATTTTCAAGTTATGATTTTGTGACTTTCACAAAAGTTGCTCTATACATTTAGCTAACATAATATGCAAATGAAATTTTGATATCGTTGACGCATGCGCAGTAAAAATTTATTTAGTAAACCAACTCATTTTTTATACAACTTTCATTATTTTTAATTCTGATTACAGGGTACTGTGTGCAATGTTGTTTGTCATATTTTCTGAAAAAAATAATATTTTATATTAAGAACTCTGAAAATTATAAGGAAAAAAACTTGGAAAAATTTGGGATCATTTTTATAAAAACCTTAATTACTCTGCGAGTATGCATGCTATTTGCATAAAAATGAACAAGGCTTATTACAATAAGGCATTCAATTACAATCTAGAGTTTGAGCTCTTTTGCTACATTTGTTTTGACAGGGTTATTCAAAAGATATTCATTCTTTTTTAATTTGTTGACGGCCCCCTTTGGAGTTTCGGGAAAAAATCTTCACGGAGATGTATGACTTATACTGTTATATTTATACACTAAGAGTTTCGAGATGATTCCTCATGTATTTTTCTAGATATTTAGTAAAATGTCTAAAATCGCAAGTGTCCCATAATCAATGGCAATATAGTGTATTATAATAGATATATAAGTTTTATGGAATAAAATAATATATAACTCCATAATCATATATCATATATAACTCCATAATCATCACTCCATAAACATATAGAACTCCTTTTTATTGCGTATGATACGTATTCTTTAATTTTGAAAGAAGAAAATTGATTTTTGTTTTCAACATAATGACCTCTGGGTGTCCTATAAATTTGTTAATATTTAAAATCTTATATAAGAAAGTTTTGTTGTTTTTGAATGTGCTATCAGGAATTTTACTATAATGCATATTTTTTTTAGAGTAGAAGCAGGTTGTTTTAATATATGCCGATAGATGGGAGTGCACGAATGAATGCTAAAAAATTAAACATTACACTACGTATTTTCTTTAAATCTAACATTAATTTTTTTAAGTATATCTTATAAAAAATGTGTATATTCAAGGTTGATTGTGTGTGTCGCACAAAAAGTTACATTTTGTGTTAATATTAGACTATATTTAGTCCCTTAAATATATTCGAAGATTTCACAGATTTTTGTCTATATTTATGAAGAATAATGTAACATCACGAGTTGCAATTTAAATATATTTTAAATTGTAATTGGCTGGTTATAAAAAGAATAAAAAACGAACTAAAAAATCATGTAAGATAACTGCCTAAAAAATAATTAATTGATCGCTTAATATTGTTTTATACATTGTTAACGTCAAACATAGTAGTTTCTAAATAAAAACCTAAACTCCCAATACACATACACACAATAGTGAATTTTGTAAGTAAAAAACACATACACCTAAGCGGTATTTAAAAAATAAAGCACCAGAATTGATTTATTTCGGCAGATATGGAGAGCTGCGTGTATTTTCTGATCATTTTTTGGGTTTTATACAGAAATGAAATACTGCAAAAAAGTGCCTAGAGAATTCTTCCTTTATAGATTTACTGAAAATGTAAAGTCTCGATCTCACTTAAAGAACATATCTTTTTTCAAGAATTAAGTTTATTACTATGCGAAGCAATGAATAGATATATTTTCGGAAAAAAATGAAATGAATAAATTTCTGCAGAGAACAGTAAAGTGAATTTTCAAGAAAATACCAATCTAATAAATATGTATGTTCTGTGAAATAAAAACAAACTCTTTTTTACTGCCTATGTATGATATGTATTCCTTAATTTTGAAGGAAGAAAACTGATTTTTGTTTTCAAAGTAATAAGCTCTGGGTATCCCCTAGGTTTGTTAATATTTAAAATCATATTTAAGAATGTTTCGTTTTTTATGTTCTTTTCAGAATTTTACTTTAATAATGCATATTTTTTTGTAAGTTATAAAAATGTTATTTTAAATATATGCCAAAGTATATATGCCAGTACACGACAAAATTCTAATTACGCAACTTTTATTTATTAATTATTTTATTATTATTATTATTATTATTTTATTTATTTTTTATTAAAGGCTACAGTACGCAACTTTTATTTTTTTCTGAAGTAAAACATATATTGAAATTTCTTAGTATTTAGTATAAAAAAACTAAAGTTGATTTTTAATTCGACTTAATAAACTTGGGTTGTTCGTTAAGTTTGTTAATATTTTAAAACTTCTTTTTTTAAAAAAAGCCCCACCAGTGGCCGAGAGGGTTTGACCTCTCAACTGGTAGACGGCAGGTGCTGGGTTCGAACCCAATCGCGGCCGTCGGCCTAACCGTTCGGAGTTTTCGTGGTTTTCTTCGAACCTTGCGTAAATACGGGTTAGGTTCCCTTAGAAAGACCCGCACGAAGGGTATCCCTCCCCCTGGGCCTATATCCCTAGAGTAGATAATCGGCCGAGACAAAATACAACAACTTTTAAAAAAAGGATGCGATAGTTTTGAATATGGAAACACCCATTTGTTCCTCTTGTAACCATTAGAGCACATTTTCATAAATAATTCTAATCGTTTTATTACAAAATATAGTTAAGTTAGAAATTAAAATAACCAGCTAAATAACATTGTGTTCCACTGTCAAATATATATCTAATAAGTAACGAAACTCGCTTTACCATTAGAGAAAATGTTCATAAATAATTTCAATTAATGTACTACAAAATAAATAATTGAGATAAAAATTTAAATAACCAGCAAATACTATTGTGTTTGAATGAAAAATATATATTTAATCAGTAATAAAATGCGCTTTAACACAAGAGAAATTTTTCATAAGTAATTCCAATTATTTTATTACAAAATATAATTAAGGTAAAAATTAAATTTCCAGCTAAATACCAGTGTGTTCCACTGGCAAATATATATCTAATCAATAAGAAAATGCACTTTAGACGCATATACAGGGTGTCCACTCTCAACGGTGGCCAATGGCTAATTTCTAAACAGTTAGTTATAGCCATGTAGTTCCAATTGCAAAATTGCTTTACAAAAGGCAAAGTATTGCTTTTTTTAAAATTTAGGTAAAAAAAAAAATTTTAGTAAAAAATAACGAAAATTAAATTTTAATATGGTTCCTAGATCCTATAAGTGATATTTAGTAATTTTTTACCACTACTCTAACAAGTTAGACAAGAAAAGTCGCATTCATCTATATTTAAAACTGACCGAGTAATAGCTGCTTAAAGTTGAAACAACTTTTTTGCTGCAAAATAGGGGTCAGTCACAAGTTTACTGGAAATATAAATAAATGACAGGTGTAAAATTGAACTTTAACATTGAGAATAAAATATTTTTTACAATATATATATTTTTTATTTTATGCTGATGTTTGCATATTAAAGCAAAATATACAACTTGTACTAAAAATATAATTAAAAAAATAACAGAAATTTTGTTAATTTTTTTCATGAAAAGCAACAGTCACAATTCGTTACAAAATGATACGCATTTAAAATTCTATTAGATTACTTAACTAATACAATTTGGTGTATTCCTATAAAATAAATAAAGATACTCACCTAGAATCGTATTACTATTGCATTGTCATTCGATATAAATAAGTTTGCAAAATGGACATCAATCAGATATTTGGAAGCAAGTTAAAATTTTAATACAAATTTTGAGCTAGGTAAACATACATAAGATAAGTAAAATAAAAGCTTATCAAAATAAAACACCTTTTTAAAATAAAATCATGAAAAGAAACACCTTCATTTCCTTTCAAAACATAACATATGTAAAAATCCAATTGAGGATGTTAATTTCAAGACTTGCCTTATCGCTCTAGTTTTCTCTATCAGTCTATACAAATCTGCATTAATATAACACTACAAATCCAAATTTATAATGAAAACCAATGGACACATTTAAAGGTTTTTGCCATTTCCTAAAATTTGATTTTATCGATAAAGTGATTTTTGAAACTCACATCTAAGTTAATTAATTAAAATTAACGCTACCGAAAAACTTATATGATGGCTGCAACTTCAGTTAAATAGATTTAAAAAATTGTCTTTTCCTCATTTAAAACATATTTGTAACTGGAACTATATGTCTGTGACATATGGTTTAGGAATTATAAATTAGACAGCGTTGGAAAGGAAACACCTTTATAATACTTTTAAGCATTTAGCGATCGTTCCCCTATAACTTAGTGCAACTCATCCCTTTTCCATTACAGAAAAGTAGTTTAAGCCATGAAATTTAAAGTATCATAACTCGGTCAATTTTAGTGTTAGATGAATGGAACCTTTTTGTATTGCTTTTTAGAGTGATGGAAAAATTTCCCTAAATATCGTTTATCGGACCGGGGAACCGTATAAAAATTTAATTTTCGAAATTTTTAGTAAAAGTATTTTTTGACCTAAATTGCTTAAAAAACACATCTTTACCTTTTTAAAAGCATTTTTCCAATTGAAACTATATGTCTATAACTAACGGCTTAGAAATTAACCTTTGGCCACCGTTGAGAGTGGACAACCTGTATACTAAATGAAAATTTTGTTTATCTTGTGACACTCTGGTTATAAGATTAACAAAATGTTGATGAATAATATAGACAATTGAAATGTTTTTTTGTTACAAATTATATATACTTCATGTGTGTGGAATACAATTGTATTTAACTGGTTATAATATCAATTTTTGTTTTAATTATCCTTTGTAGTAAAATAATTGAAAGTATTTCTGAAAAATTTGTTCTAATGGTCACAAGAGTAGCAATGGACATTCACATGTGCTTTTCGGATTTTTACTCAATCAGGATTTTCTTTCTTTCTTTTCCTTTTCTTTTTTTATGTATATATTTTTAGCTATTTAGTTAAACTACACGCACACATAAGACAGTATGTAAATGACAGGTAAATAATATTAAAGTGAACAATTTTAAAGTGAACATTGTTTATTTTTCAGCTAAATTTTTAAATTTAAAATTATTCGATTAGTTTGGTTTATTTTATGTCGGCCATCATCAAGTCTTGCCATGATTAAGGAAGCACTTTCGTCAAATATTTGAGAATTCACGTTTCGTTAAAAGTCACGTGATTTTGATACGAAATGATCGTCAAAAACGACGAAATAAGGCTCAAGGATTTCTGAATCGTCAAAAATGAGAGTTTTATTTTTGAGAGTGTACTTTCTTTATCTCTAATCGATAGTCAAGCCCCTACCTACCACTCTTATACAAGAAGTAACTTGTTATAAATCTCCGCAGCGTAGCAATTTTATGAAATATTCAATAAATTAAAATAATTATAACACGGCCCTAACAATATTTGGGCCGCGTATACCATTATGCCAATACCTTTTTACCTATACCATTAATACACGAGGGATATAGGCTCTTATGGGCGTGGGGTGCCCTCCGTGGGCGGTCTTTCTAAAGTACACTAATCCGTATTCACGCAAGAAAATCCAAGGTTCGGAGAAAATCACGGAAAATTCTGAACGATTAGGCCGACGGCCGGGATTAAGTTCGAACCCGGCACCTGCCTCACCCTGTATTTGCCAGCACCTGTTTGAGGGTCAGAACCTCTCGGCCACTAGTGAGGCCGAACATTATTCGAAGAGCTCGCAATCATTACAGACCAAATCCGTAATGTGAACCAAAAAAATATAGAGATAATTCATTTGTAAGGTGCATAAAATCTGTTTTATCCACTGTCACAGTAAAACAAGTCAGAATTTGTAGGTCAAGTGTAGCAAAAGAGGTGGGTTCGTACTATAACGAAATTTGAAAAATATTCAGATATTAGTGTAATAGTACACAGTACTACGGATACACTATAGTAGCCGAAATCTTTTGTTATGTCCCTTTAAATATTATCTACACACTCAGAAATGAATACTCAGATTTCACGAAATTCTCCTCGTTTTTGACGAAACCGTTTCCTGGGAAATGCTCCGAACAAATATTTCGTCAAATTGATGAAATCACTTCCCTCACTCATTTGACGATACCAAATCGTCAAAAAATTTCGTCAAAAAGGGACTAGTGCTGCCATCTATCGAATTTTTTAGAAGCAATTTTTTTTTCAATGACAGAAGCAAAAAAGACATGTCACACGTGGGGTTCGAACTCATAACGTACAGTGTGACAGTCCGACGCCTTACGTTCAAGCCACAGACTACTCAGACAAGCATTATTATAAAGGCATATAGTGGATTATGGTGTGTGTTTAAATTTTTATAATTGTGATAGTACTTTTATCGATTCTGTTATAAATCTTGCACGTTTTAAATAATAAGACGAATTTATTATTTTGATTTTCTGATGGTTAATGAATAATTATAATATGGCTTAATTAAATAACATCTAGGTGAAATTTATTTTCTTAAGGAATGATTAAAATTTGTGCTGGTTAGTTTGTTGCTCAGAAATAACGAATTATGAAGTGCTTATTGGGAGAGATTTTACTACTTTAAGCGAGACTTTATGTAGGTGGATAAGATTTTGACAATTTACATTTATAGAGGGGAGAGAGAAAAAATATGTATATATTTTTAATTTGAGTGAAAAAAGTAGATATTGGATAAAAAATAGATCTTAGAATTTTGAAATTTTATTGATCAAATTTATTTTTTGAACGGTTTTGTAGAATGAAGTAAATTTTTTTTCGAATAAAATCAAAACGAAATACAACTTACAAATGAATAAATAAAAATAGTAATAAACATCCCCCCCCCAAAAAAAAATTATATAGTAAGTGTAATTGCTTAGATTTCATTATTTTCTGAAAAACGCTGAAAAGTACTGTTTTAAATAAGAAATATATCCTTGCTAAAATCGCAAAATTTGGAGAGGTACAATATCGGGTCCTTCTATAAACAGCTACCGCGACAGTTTCCTTAAAATTCATCAAGTCTTGCCATGATTAAGGAAGCACTTTCGTCAAATATTTGAGAATTCACGTTTCGTTAAAAGTCACGTGATTTTGATACGAAATGATCGTCAAAAACGACGAAATAAGGCTCAAGGATTTCTGAATCGTCAAAAATGAGAGTTTTATTTTTGAGAGTGTACTTTCTTTATCTCTAATCGATAGTCAAGCCCCTACCTACCACTCTTATACAAGAAGTAACTTGTTATAAATCTCCGCAGCGTAGCAATTTTATGAAATATTCAATAAATTAAAATAATTATAACACGGCCCTAACAATATTTGGGCCGCGTATACCATTATGCCAATACCTTTTTACCTATACCATTAATGCGTTTGGCTTATACTATTAATGCCTATACCATTATGCAATGGAATTTTTTGTGTGGTCCTGTAAATTAATAAAAAAAATTCTTTGCCCTGCAGCTTTTACAGAATGTTTATTTTAGTATATACTTCATAGATGCAAAACAATTCGATTATTTTCGAAAGAGTGTAGTATTTTTAAAAAGCACTTAAAACTATTTTTCCCACTAGCCGTAATGTAAAAAATACTTTTTATTGCCCCTGTAAACAAACTATATTGAATTTTCATGAAATTTTAAATTATTCGACAAATTTATGCAACAATTTTATATTTTAAATTTCAAACTCTTCAATTTGTTAGTTTTTGTTGCGTTATATACGAACAAATGGACGGATTGAACGATGTTATGTCTATAAGTTCTAGGTATTTACACAATTACGAATGCACTTAACAAGTTCTTAAACAAGTGACATATATTAAAGTATTTGAAAACAGTCTTGGTTTACTGCGGAATGTATAAAACAGATTTTATGCATCTTCTAAATAGATTATCTAATTTTTGTTTCAAAACGCTCTTTATCTACTACAGTTGAAACCGTTCATTTATGAAATATTATCCAAAATTTATATAACTAAATGGTGAATGTGCATTTTACTCAAATTTTTTTTATTCTGCTTAATTTTAGCCCATAAACCTGTCTTTATATGTATATACCAAGATTTCTTCTGCATTTATTAAGAAGAGGCGGCAGAAGTGCGTTTCGAAAATGTTTTACACAAAAATGCATTGTCACTAGAAATACGTCAACCCATCAAAATAAAAGAGGTCGATTTTAGTAGTAAAAATTGGATCGCAAATTTTAAGCCAAGTTAAAGAAAACTTTATAATAATTGGTGTGTCAGCAGGTACGGATAAATTCAATTTCTTAGACGTAAATTTTTTTTAAAGTTTTTCTGTTTGATTTCTTTTTTTCAGTAAATAAAAATGAAAAAGATAATTTTTTTATATTCAATCCGATGCAAAACATGAGATTTTTTCCCTGTTAAATATTTTTCCAGTTCATTTTTTTAACGTTCAAATTAAAATAATAGTATTTTCAATAGCATTTTTTGATCATCTCAATTGTTGGAAAATCTTGTACTTTATTCGAAGCCTACAGTACTTTAAAATTAATGCCTTTTCTTCATAAAATCATTTCTTTATGTCGAATCTTCATAAATAATCAAATCTTCATAAATATAAAAAATAATCTTCATAAATTTTCATAATCAAAGCTTCAAAAATATTCAAATGTATCTTCATGTGTTGGAAGGAAAATGTTTTACAATGTGGATCTAATAACATTCGAAGAACTTGGTTATATCATGTTAAATGTCGGTATTTTAGAAAATTTGTCAAACGGAAATTGTAAGATAACAATTAAACATTTGAGTGCAAAATCATATACAAATGTATTTCTTGTAGTATACATACCTTCCTTTCCATGAAGATAAATGAAATAATTTAAATGGGGAAAATGTGTGGAGAAAATAAAAAATAGAAATCACTTTCCAGTAATTACCGTTATTCAGATTTGCATAAAATTTCTATAGTCCTTTGCATTTGCATTTGAATTTAAATTACTTCTACTCTACTTAAACGTAAGTCCTAGATCTTAAGAAAAAGTTATATTTTATTGTTTTCTTTTAGAACTAAGCAGGTTAATTTATGTATCTTATTATTATAATTGTTCATAGAAAGGAAAAAAGAAAATACTTACTGAATATATTGTATTCTGTACAATTAATAACGGAATTATTTAATGAAATAATTCTATCCATTTTAAATTAAAGAATTTGAAATTTTCTTTCGCAATCGGATATATTATTTTGTGTTTCATAGTGCAACTTGCTTTATTCGTGTAAAATAAACAATCATTTAAAAAATAGATGTTAATTAAGCTAAAAATTAAATCGCAAAATAGGATAGATTCCATATTCACCGGAAATAATACGTAGATTTCGTAAAAAATGCTACCAATTGCATTCTCTCCTATAATGGAATTTCAGGTTTTTTTTTTTTTTTTTTTTTTTTGCCAATCTACACCAATTATGTGTACTAGAACCCTAAATCACATGCACTTCAAAATTTTATCTATCTATCTTTATACATCATTTTTTTATGGACACAACCAATTCCATAATTTTAGATTAATCACTTCCAAAAGTACACATAAAATCAACGGGCAGAAAATCTCGACCAAGTTCATTAGAGTATAAAACTGGACTAAAGGCCGCGCCTAAAGGTTTAATGAAATTGGAAGGGGGGTTGTGAAAATTGATAAACCCTCATAAATTCTTAACTATAATGCATATAAAATCAATTTAAGTTCAAGGAAAAGGCCCAAAAGTGTATGCATCGCAGAATTTTGATAAAATAAAAAATGTGTTAAAGGGGCGAAAAAAATTAGATTTTAGAGGGAGAAAAAAAAATCGCAATTTCATCAATTCTAAAGGTATCAAATTGTTTTAAATTTATTATAAATTTTCACAATATTATCTTCAACTTTTAAACAGACAAGTTTTTTATAGGACCAACTTTTACCGTTAAAATAAATTAATTAGAAATGAAGCAAAAGCAAAAAGGGAGAGGGGGGATTAAAAGGGAAAAATTTCATAACTTCATCAATTCACAAGATATCCAGTCGGCGTAGATTTATTATTCATATTTTTTTTATATTCTACAATTTTTATACCAGCAAGTTCCCCATAGGACAAACTCTTACAACAAATACAGATTAAACAAAAATAGGAGTTGAAGAAAAAAAATTAAAATAAGGTTGCGTTCAAATCTGAATTCTTTATTTTCTGAATCATTTTAAATTATTTTTTCCTCTGAAATGAATCTTGATAACATGTTTTCTTATTGAAAAATTATACGGTGTGCCTTATTGATCTATTTTTTGATAAATGCCGACTACATTTTAAAAAAAATATCAAAGTGAGAAATTTTAACCGAATTTCCCGAAGCGATATTGCTTAAAACGAAAAAACGGTCGTAGTGAAAAAAAATGTTTGTGATTAAAATTCTAATTAATTGAACGAATAAAAAATCGCTTATAAATCTCTTGAGTCTATTATGAAAAATGAGTCTAAAGATGTGGCAGAAATTTTGAGTTGTGAACGTGGAATAATATTTTTTACAATATTGTCTTAATGCGACTCCACAAGTGATGTTACACTTTTTTGTCCATATTTTTGATTCCCCTCTCCCTTTGTCACAAAGTGGCACACTTTATAATACTCCCCCCTTCCCGTTGTCACAAGCCATGCTATATTACGTATATAGAATACCTGCACATCAGAAAGAGAGCACTATGTTATTGAACATATTTGAAATTTTATTTTTAAACTTTAACTGTGTTTTAATGACAATTGTGAGTATAACAGTAAAAGAACGGTTTGTATGCTCATTTTACATGAAATAAGATTACTATTTATAACAAAAACATAATTATATACAATAATAACAAAATATTAATATGAAAGAGTAATAGAAAACAGTAGAATTATGAAATTTGAATATGATTTTAAGAAATTTCATCTTAACTATATGAACACAAAATAATTTCACCAGCATTAAAATCAGCAGATTAAATTTTGAAGTTACAAAAATTTCATGATTTTTAATGCTTTTATTTTAATTAAAATGTGTAATGTCTTGTATTTTCTTACCAGCTCCCACGACCTTATCACAAATTGTATCAATTTTACGAACTCTCCTCCCGCTTTCTAAGCGTGACGTCATTTGTGGATGTTCCCTTTATATGATTCTGCTAAAACAATGTTGTACATAAAAATGAATTTTAAAACTTGTGAGAAGTGTCCATATGAATATTTGAACTGGGTTTATTGCTAAACTTTATTTAGTTTTGTTGGTAATTAGCACTTAACTTCAAAATCTTCGCCCGTCTGTAGGCCAATCCGTTAGTGATTTTTATGCATTAGAGCAGGGGTGCACAACCTGTAGCCCGAGGGCCACAATGATACCACTATTTTTATGCAGATTAATTTCCTTATAGTAATGACAGAAACTTTGCTGTTAAATAAAAGAAACTACACTTTTCAAATATTCTGGTGGCGAACGATTTTCTGGTAAAAAGGTTGTGCATCACTGCATTATAGTACAATGGAAACACTATATGGCCAAAGGTGACCGGCCACTAGCGATTTTAGACATTTTGTTAAAGAGCTAGAAAAAAACATGAGGAATTTTTCTGAAATCCAGGTGTGTAAGCATATGCAGATCATACATTACTGCGAAGATTTTTTCTAAAACTCAATAGGGGACCGTAAAAATATATTTTACATTTAAAATATTTTTTAAGATTGCCCTGTAAGACTTTGAGTGCCACGTCAAACTGGTAACTGACACTGAACATTACTTTTAACCGCCTTTTATTTATTGATCCAATCCTCTAATAAAAAAAATCAGTAAATTTTTAATGAATTTTTAATAATTACTTGTAAGAGTATTTTTTCTTTAGTTTTATACGTTCAGACACCAGTGGCTTACGCAGTCTAAATGAAAAGTTCGGTGTCAGTCACCGGCGACTGAAGTGGCACTCAACGTGTTAATCGCCCCCCCCCGTTCAAGAAAAAGGGTTTATTCTATATGTGTGCATCTTTACAGTTGATAGCCGATATGATTTCAGTATGCTAATCAGTAAAAAATAAACCAATCAATTTTAAATTTTAAATAATACGTTACAAATTTAATTACATTAATGCAACCGCTGTATTACCCACACCAGGTGTTAGATTCCGAAGTTAATTAATTCCAAAATAAAACATTTTTTTTCTTATAAATTCGATTGTTTGTATTTTTATGTAAACCAAAGCTTTTTTTCTGCCTTATAAAAAAAATCTGCTTAAAATGATAAACTCTGTATGGAAAATTCAGTTACGTAAAAGTAACCACCTTATTAACCGCAATAAAAAAATATTAAATTTATAAAAAGCTTTATTTTTTACTTTTGAATTATTTTAATTTTTTTTATGTAAATCACAATCGTTTGAGTTAAGCTTGTATAAATATCAATAAATTTAAATAAAAGTATTTCCCATATGTTTTATTTATTGCATCTTCTTCGCTTCGAGGAATTTCGAAAATGTCTTCAAGGAAAACGATAACATAGACATATTTTGAATTTAAAACAAATACAAATAAATTGTTTCTTCCTTACTATTGAAAATAATGAAAAACAATTTCTTGTACCTTAATACAATAATTGAATAGCAAATAATGCTAATAGAGCAAGATCCTAGGGCCCCCAGACGTTACTTATTTTCTCAGAAGTAAAATGTACAGGATAAAGTAGTGGTAGTATGTGCTATGAGCTGAGTGATACCTGCTAGCTTGCACCGACGGCCACTTTACAGGTACCAGATACCAAAGGTAGGTAAAAACACTACGAACTTTTCTTATTTTCTCAGTGTTGATTTTTATATTATGATGCTCAGGGAACTATTTCAGTACTTTATGTAAGCAGCCAGACCAATTCCATGGGCCAAACATCCTGCCAGACACACATAAGAGTGTCGCTATGGGTATGAGCGCCAGCGTGATAACCCAGGTGCCAAAGGTAGGTAAAAACACTACGAACTTTTCTTATTTTCTCAGTCTTGATTTTTATATTATGATGCTCAGAGAACTATTTCAATACTTTATGTAAGCTCCTAAACCAATTGCATGGGCCAAACATTTTCCCAGACATACATAATGTGTCGCTATGAGTATGAGCGCCAGCGTGATAATTAGAGAGTTTTATAACATAGCTCCATAAAACTTATGTTATTAATGGTCTAATGGAAGTCTTCAGTAATAATTAAGTAATATCTATCTTAAAACCCTTAACTTTGAAAATAATTACAGCATACCAAAATGTGAATACATTTGAAATCGTAATCGAAATTATGAACAAATTGTTATAAATTTATAAAAAGTGTGTTTTTTTTTCTTTTTCTTTTTTTTTTTTTTTTAAATATTGAGAAAATTTATGATTCCCAACAGCAATCATTTTATTAAAATAATAGTTTATTGACGTCTTATAATAGGCATTTATGAGCATTATTATAGAGACTAGCGATGTAATTAGCTCATTGAAAATGCCTGCAAAAGCTCACTCTTGCTCAATTTCGATGGTAAGTTGCTTGCATCAAAGATTTTCAAATGTTTGCGATTAACACTTCATCAACATCGGAAACCACGTAAGTGTTGAATAATGCTCATAATAAGGAACTAGATATTTTTAGTCCTGAAAACAATGGGTGGACATTGAAAGATAGTGAATATCATTTCAACTGGTTTGATGGGGACCAACTACCAGAGTTTGTAAGTGAATCGCTTCCAGAATAATCAGGTATTCTACAAATTTAAATATTTATATAAACTTGTAATTATTTGATTCTTAATTACATATATATTTTTTACAGAAAAAGACACTAATAATGATGATTATAAAGGTATTCAATACTAACATTGGATTGATGATGAATTATGAAACTTCAACGATGACGATAATGAAGATTAAAGAAATTATAAAATAGATCATACTTTCTCATTAATAAAGTAATGAGTAATACTTAAATGAATTATTTTGAAATTTTCTATTTAAAAATTTTATTGTTTTTTGACTATTATAAAGCGTCAATAAACTATTATTTTAATAAATAGATTGCTGTTGAGAATCATCGATTTCCTCAATATTTAACAAAAAAAAAAAGTCTTCATAAATTAATAACAATTTGTTCATAATTTCGATTACGATTTCAAATGTGTTCACATTTTAGTATGCTATAATTATTTTTTAAATTAAAGGTTAAAATATTACTTAATTATTACTAAAGACTTCCATTAGACCATTAATAACATAAGTTTTACGCAGCTATGTTATAAAACTATCTAATTATCATGCTGGCGCTCATACCCATAGCGACACTCTTATGTATGTCTGGCAGGATGTTTGGCCCATGCAATTGGTCTGTCTGCTTACATAAAGTATTGAAATAGTTCCCTGAACATCATAATATAAAAATCAAGACTGAGAAAATAAGAAAAGTTCGTAGTGTTTTTACCTACCTTTGGTACCTGGTACCTGTAAAGTGGCCGTCGGTGCAAACTAGCAGGTATCACTACGCTCATAGCACGTACTAACACTACTTTATCCTATACATTTTACTTCTGAGAAAATAAGTAACGTCTGGGGGCTCTGGTATCTTGGACTATAAGAATATAAAGGAACGACGTTTTAATAACAATCATTGTAAGGACTGAATACATTTTAGCAGAGATCTCTATATTTAAATTGAAATTAGCATTATTGCAAGTCCATTTAAAGGTGCGTTCGATGTTTAAAGAAAAAAACCTTTCTTATTTTTTTTTCTTATGCTGTCATTTTTTTTTTCAATTGAATAACTTTTAACAGAAAACAAAACAAATTGCGTACTGAACAAGTTTCATTCTATGCACTTACATAACAGAATTATTTGATACAATATAACCATTCATGAGACTCAATTATTTTTTCTTTTGAAAATAAATGCATTTTGCATAATTTTGATTTCTCTTCATTTCCACCCTATTTAAACATGTGTTTGAGATTTTATTTTTTATCATCAACCTTTTTACTGCTGCAAACCGATGTATTCGTTCACTAAGCTGTAGGTTCCACAGCAATACAAATTTTACTTAAATTAATTTAATTCTTCAAATATAATACGGATTTAAAACATCTTGTTATGATTGATAGTCTCAAGGCTTTTTATATCTATACGTAATTAAATATTTTATATCCTGTTTGAAAAATCATCTTTTTTGAGAATTTTTTATAAATTACAACAAAAAACAACATTACATTTTGGCCCTTTTTTTCGGCAATCAGGGGGTTAAAATGCAGTTTATAAGAAAAAATACATGTTTCACCATTCTTAGCTTCAAAACAGATGAAAATCAATCAGTTGTAATAAAAATAACCCCATCAAAAAATGAACACCCTCAACCCCCTGAAAATATTTTTCATTGATTGCATCTTCTTAAGTTTCAGGAATTTGGGAAAAACTCCTCAAAAAAAAACGATAACATAAGAATATTTTGAATGCAGAACACATAAAAATGCATTGCTTCTAACCAGCATCTTCCCTTCTATTGAAAATAATTAAAAACAATTTCTTGTACCGCGATACAATACGTGAATAGAATGCTGTGAAGAACACAAAAGGACGACTTTTCAGTAATAACTATTGTAAGGAATTGCATGCATTTTAGCAGAGATCTCTGCATTTAAAATGAAGTTTGCGTTATTTCCGTTCCATTCAAACTTTTTTCCGAGGTTTTAAGAAAGCAAAAACAATTCTTAGTTTTTTTATGTGTTTTTTTTTTTAATTAAATAACTTTAAACAAGAAAAAAAAAATTCGTATTGAAAAGGTTTCATTCTGTTAAATTGCATAATAGGATTATTTATAGCAATATAACCATTCAAGTTAAATGAAAACTAAATTATTTTTTTCTTTTGAAAATAAATGCATGTTGCATAATTTTGATTTTGCTTCATTTCCATTCCATTTAAACATGAGTTTGAGATTTTATTTTCTTATTATTAAGATGCAGTGCATAAGGAAAAATACATATTTCAACATTCTTAGCTTGAAAACGGATGAAAATCAATCAGTTTTAATAAAATTAACCCCCATTTGTTTCATTGATTGCATCTTCTTAAGTTTCAGGAATTTGGGAAAAACGTCTCAAAGAAAACGATAACATAAGAATATTTTGAATGCAGAACAAACACAAATGCATTGCTTCTAGCCAGCATCTTCCCTTCTGATGAAAATAATTAAAAACAATTTCTTGAACCGCGATACAATACGTAAATAGAATACTGTGAAGAACACAAAGGGACGAATTTTCAGTAATAACTATTGTAAGGATTTACATATATTTTAGAAGAGATCTCTGCATTTAAAATTAAATTTGCGTTATTTCCGTTCCATTTAAATGTGCGTTCGAGGTTTAAATAAAATAAAAAAATCAGTTCTTATTATTTTTTTTTATGCTGGCATTTTTTTTTTCAATTGAAAAACTTTCGACAAGAAAAGAAAACAAATTGCGTACTGAAAATGTTCAATTCTATGCAGTAACATAACAGAATTATTTGAAGCAATATAACTATTCATGAAACCAATTTTTTTTTCTTTTGAAAATAAACGTATTTTGCATAATTTTGATATTTGCATAATTTTGATTTTGACTCTATGTTAATGAAAATGGAACATAACTATGAAAATTTTGTGCAGGTAAAGCATAAGGAACTTTATATGCAGGTGTTTAACCTCTTGCTGGTACATAATACTGTTTATTAATAGGATAATCAAGAATAAAACCTTCAAAATAAAATTTTACACAATTTAACTTAACCCAACTGTACATAGTGAAATAATTCTGAGCTTCCGTATTTTTTAATGGATGAATCATTTCCACTACATTTAAACATGTGTTTGAGATTTTATTCTTTTATTATTAAGATGTAGTTCATAAGGAAAAATACATATTTCACTATTCTAAGCTTCAAAACGGATGAAAATCTATCAGTTTTAATAAAAATAACCCCCATATGTTTCATTGATTGCATCTTCTTAGGTTTCAGGAATTTCGAAAAACTCCTCAAGGAAAACGATAACGTAAGAATATTTTGAATGCAGAACAAATACAAATGCATTGCTTCTATCCAGCATCTTCCTTTCTATTGAAAATAATTAAAAACAATTCCTTGAACCGCGATACAATACGTGAAAGAATACTGTGAAGAACACAAAGAGACGGCTTTTCAGTAATAAACTACTGTAAGGATTTACATACATTTTAGAAGAGATCTCTGCATTTAAAATGAAATTTTCGTTATTTCCGTTCCATTTAACCGCGTTTTCGAGGTTTTAAGAAAGAAAAAAAACAATTCTTAGTTTTTTTTATGTCGGAATTTTTTTTCAATTGAATAACTTTCGACTAGAAAATAAATTAAATTTCGTATTGAAAAGGTTTCATTCTATTCAATTGCATAATAGGATTATTTAGAGCAATATAATCATTGAAGTTAAATGAAAACTAAATATATTTACTTTTGACATGCCTTTTGATACTTGCTTAATTTAAACTTTGTTAACTGTAGAACGTACCGAAGTTAATCTACATAAAATAAATCTCTATTAAAAACTTATACATTTATAAAAATCGAGCAGTTTCCATATTACCCAATACTACTGAAAAAAAAATATGGCATTTCAATTGATTATTATTTTGTCAGAAATTTACAATAATATGTGCTTTGTATAAACTAAAATATTCAGTGTGTATTCAAAAATTTTCTTAATGTAATTAACGTTAAACCCCTTATCAAGAAACCCCTTCTTAGATTTAATTTCTTAAATGTTAAACACAACCTCTGTCTATAAAGTTCGGTGAATGGCCCTGTAGCATTAATGCAAATGAAATATTAACAAAAGTTACCATACCATCCTTCAAAATAGTCACCTCCGATAACTATGCACCGTTGAGAACTGCTATACATATCCTGGGAAACTTACAAGAAGTCTTATTTTGGGATGGAGCTCAAAATCTTCGTCACTTTTCCTTGGATGTCGGAACTATGGTCAAATCTCTTTCAAAGAGAGTTCGAGTCGTAGAAACAGGAAGAAGTCTGGAGGGTTGAGATCTGGCATGATGGATGTTCCATTTGCACCACCCCTCATGAATTTCTTTCCATGTATTGCAGAGCTTAAAACCAAACTTTAAGCTGATTTTTTGTTTGTTCATTTTCCTGTTCTCAGTTAAGAACCAACACACTAAACAAGAACTTTGTGAAACATGTCTTATGCAGAACATACACAACGCTCAACTGAAGAACGGTAGGGGATGATGGCCAGTACTTGTATCTATGTAAATGCAGCGTTTTCCCTCTTAGTGTTGCCAGATCGGCCGTTCTGAATTCATTTACCGAACTTTTTTGACAGAGGTAGTATATATGTTTTACTGATTGCATTTTCTTAGGTTACAGGATTTATGAAAACGTCTCCAAAGAAAATGGCAACATTCGAAATAAATATTTTAAATGTGATGAATATATACAAGCGCTCTGTATTTGGCCAATATCTTCCTGTCTAAATAAAAACAATTTCTTGAACCGCAATACAATAAGTGAATAGTAGATACTGCGAATAAAAAAAAAAGAAACGACTTTTAAATTATAATTATTATAAAAATTTACATACACATCTCTACATTTATAGTGAAATTTGCATTATTTCCACTCCATTAAATCGTTTATTTCAGATTATTTTTCTTAAAGGAAAAATACGTGTTTTTTTCTGCTATTTCGCTTTTTACAATTAAATAGCTTTAGAAGAGAAAATAAAATAAAATTTTGTATTTCATAGGCTTCATTCTATGGAAACTGATAATAGCTTTATTTAAAGCAAAATAAAAATTCATCTTGAATGAAACCCAATTAAATTTTCTTTTAAAAATAAATGCTTTTTGGTATTTGCACACAATTTTGGATTTGCGTTATTTCCACTTTATTTAAACGAGTGTTTGAAATTTTTTTATTAAAGGAAAAATGCATGTTTTACATTTTGTGAGCTTCAAAACGTAGGGAAATCAATCACTTTTAAAAATATATAAATTGAAATATTAAGCAGTCATATGAATCAGGCAACTGCAATACTATCGAAGAAAAATAAAACATTGCATTTCAGTCGTATACATTTTTAACCTTGAAATTTGTATAACTCTATGTGTTGCACAAATCAAAATATACAGCGTACGTATAAAAAGTTATTAATTGTAGTAACCGATAAACTCCTTATTATTTAATGATTTATTTTCTTAAATAAGAACAAGATGGTATGTTTTACTGATTCTATCTTCTAAAGTTTCAGAAATTTCGAAAATCTCTGCAAAGGAAGTTGCAACGTATGAAATATATATTTTACCCCTTCAAGCGATCTAACCGGGTTTTTACTCACGTAACCTATGAAATTTAGGGCTTATTTAATACAAAATTGATATTAATGTTATTTTTTGCAATGTATAAGATAAATAAATGTGTAAGGTAACAATAAACAAATCCCCAAACATACAGATTTCCCAGATATTATTTTATGAATTGTGAAACATAAAAGACTAAATAGGCTGGAAACTTAAAGGGTTAAATGTGCAGAAAATATACAAATGATCTGCATCTAGCAAAAATCTTCTTGCCTAATGAAAATAACTTTCTTGAATCGCAATACAATAAGTCAATATTAGATATTTCGAATAATACAAAAGACTAAATTTCAGTTAAAACTATTATGGTAAATTCCATGAAAATTTGTCATGTCTGTCACACAGCTAAAAATTTCTATGCTTGTTCGCCACCGTTATTTTCGAAAAATTTCCTTCGCCCCATTCAACTGATGAAATATCTATGATAAAATAAGTCACATTTTTCCGTACTAAAATACTGGTAGGCAAAAATCATTGTATGTGACAGACATGACAAGTTTTCATGGAATTAGCCTTATGCGGATTTACATACACATCTCGAAATTTACAATGAAATTTGCACTATTTACACTCCGTTTAAACGTGTGTTTGAGATTTTTTCTATTAAAGGAAAAATACATGCTTTTTCTAAGCTCATATTATGTCTTTTACAATTGAATAAACCCGAAAGAGAAACGAAAAGAAATTGAATATTGAACTTGTTTCATTCTATATGCAAATCTAATAGGTTTATTTAAAGCAAAATAGCTATTCATCCTAAATGAAAACCAATTATAAATTCTTTTGAAAATATATGAACACATATCATGTTTAATTAATTTAAACTCTGCTATCTTCAGTACACGAGGATATCAATGAGTTAAAAAAATTATATTAAAAAATTATGCATGATATTTTTGTTATATTATTATTATTGATTATATTATTGATTGTCTTTATGATATGGCAGTCAAACTGCCATATTACTCAACCAAAATAAAATATTTCATTTCACTAGCATGTGTTTTAATCTTTCAGTTCGCATTACCTTTGTTGATCGCATAAATCAAATTATTCCGGTGTGTGCAAAAAAATTCTCAATGTAATAAACGATAAATCCTTTATGCTTTACAGATTTATCTACTTAAATGGGAACAATATGGTACATTTTGCTGATTGAGTTTTTTTAACTTTCAGGACTGAAAAGTCTCTTCAAAGAAAATGGCAACTTACGAAAGAAATATTTTGAGTGTAGAACAAATACAAAAGCATTGCATATAGCAAGCATCTTCCATTCTATTTAAAACAATGAAAAACAATTTCTTGAATTGCAATACAATAAGAGTGAATTTCAAATACTGTGAAGAATACAAAGGAACGTCTTTTCAATAATAACTATTATAAGGATTTACATACATTTCGTACAGATCTCTACATTTAAATTGAAATTTGTGTTATTTCCGTTCCATTTAAACTTATTTTCGAGATTTTTTGGAAAAAAGAAAATCTAATTTTTTTTCTTGGGCTGACATTTAATTTTTCTTTTTTTCAATCGAATAAATTTTGATAAGAAAAGAAAAGAAATCGCGTATTGACAAGGATTCATTCTGTGCAATTACATAATAACACTATTTGAAGCAATGCTATTCATCTTAAATGAAACTCAATTATTTTTTCTTTTAAAAATAAACGCATTAAAATATTTGCATAGATTTCAATTTGCATTATTTCCACCCCATTTAAACCAGTGTTTGAGATTTTATTATTATTATTTCAGAAAAAAATTCATGTTTTATACTTTGATAGCTTCAACCCGTATGGAAAGCAATCACTTTAACCCTTTCCGGCGTACTACTCTTTAAAGTTGGAATTTAAAGCAAAAAAAAATAGGCAATCTATTTAGGCCTAGAGAAGTACACAGGTATTGTTTTGTAAAGATTGCCCTAACCATTTTAATTATACAGCTGTTTCCGAAGTAATAACCTCCCATAAGTAAAGCATTGATAAGCGCAGTGAGAAGACCATTGCTGTGAAGCGCGTATTACAGTAAAACATTTTACCTATTATTTAAAAACAGTAGAGTTTGATCTCTGTGGGGCTGCCATCTAGAACTCATAAGAAAGATTTAAAGTAGCCATTAAAGTAGTTTTTAAAATTTTCACGGAGTTTTTGTGTCTCTAAACATGGGGAACTTTAGGTTTTGCCGACCCTTCAACACTACGCGTTAAGGGGTTAAAATATATGTATATTAAAAGTTTATAGAGTCATAGAAATTGGGCAACTGTAAAATTACCCAACAAAAATAAAATATTTCATTTCAATCGCATGTATTTTTTATCTTGTAGTTTGTATAAGTTTGTGTGTTACAAATATTAAAATATTCAGCGTGTGTAGAAAACATTACTCATTGTAATAACCGATTACCCCTTATGATTTATAGATTTATTTTCTTAAATGATATTAAAACAATATGTTTTACTGATTGCATCTTCTTAATTTTTAGGAATTTTGAAAATCTCTCCATGGAAAATTGCAACGTACGAAAATATATTAGTTGTGCAGAACACATACAAGTGCTCTGATTCTAGCCAAAAACTTCCTGTCTATTGAAGTTAACTAAAAACAATTTAATGAATCGCAATACAATAAGTCGATATTATATATTTCAAGTACACACAGGAATGAATTTTAATAATAACCATTATAAGGATTTACATACAGATATCTACATTTACAATGGAATTTGCATTATTTCCACTCCATTTAAACGTTAAATTAAAATTCTTTGTTATTAAATGATATATCTTTTCTTAACTTGACATTTCGTTTTTTACAAGTGGATTACTTCTGAAAAGAAAAGAAAAGAAATTGGGTATTGATCATGCTTTATCCTATGTAAATACATAATAGGTTTATTTAAAGCAAAATAAAAATTCCTCTTAAAGTAAAACATGTTATATTTTCGTTTGTTAAAAATGCAATTTTGATATCTGCTAAATTTAAACTTTGCTAGATTCAGTACATCAGGAATTCAACAAGCATAAATATGCATTCATCGAAAATTTATACAGTCATTGAAATTGGTCATTTAACATATTACACAACCAAAATGAAATTCTGCATTTCAATAGCATATATTTTTATTTTGAAGTTTGTATTACTTTTTTATATTGCATAAATAAAAAATTCAGTGTGTGCGCAAAAAAGGTGCGCAATAAACGATAAACTCTTTATGATTTATATATTTATCTTCTTAAATCTGAATAATATGGTATATTTTATTGATTGCATCTTCTGATCTGTCAAGAACCTGGAAAATATCCCCAAAGAAAATGGGAACTTAACGAATTAGATATTTTGAGAGAAAAACAAATGCAAAAGCATTGCATTTAGCAAGCATCTTCCCTTCTGTTCAAAACAGCGAAACACAATTTCTTGTACTGCAGTACAATAAGTGAATAGCAAATACTGCGAGGAAACGAATTTTCAGTAGTAATCATTATAAGGATTTACATTAAAAGGAAAAAATAGGGTACTGAACAGGTTTCATTGTATGCAGTTACATAATAGAGTGCATTTTAACTCAATCAAACTGATTGATAAAATTATCATACGAATTAAATATTTCCTACTGAGCGAAAAATTCACCAGGCCGGCAATCGAACCCAGATACTTCGTTTACAAGGTCAATGCTTTACCGTTTAAGCTAACTGGGCAAGACAACCGGTGAGCACTCCTCGCTCAGATAACCTTGTAGGTCATAACATCTGGTCTGTCATTTAGACAGCTCATCAGAATAGACCACAGGTAAAGAAACTCCATAGAACGATAGGAACGTATACGGAATTATACAATAGGTTTATTTAAACCAAAATAAAAATTCATCTTAAATGAAAACGACGTATATTTTCATTTGAAAATAAATGCAATTTTGATATTTGCGTAATTTAACCTTTGTTAGCTTCAGTACACCAGGATATGAATGAGTTTTAAAAAATGTATATTAAAAATTTATGCAATTGAATTGTCATTGAAATCAGTCCATTGCCATATTACTCAACTAAAATGAAATGTTGCATTTCAATTGCATATGTTTTTATCTTGAAGTTTGTATTATTTTTGTTTATTGCTAAAAACAAAATATTCAGCGTATGTGTAAAAAATTACTCAATGTAGTAAATGATATACCTCTTATGCTTTATAGATTCATTTTTTAAAATGCAATCAATATGGTATATTTTATTGATTGCATCTACTTTACTTTCAGAAAGTTAGAAAATCTCTCCAAAGAAAATGGCAATTTGAATAATAAATATTTTTTTGTGTAGAACAAATACAAAAGCATTGCATTTAGCAAACATCTTCCCTTATCTTCAAAATAACCAAAACACTTTCTTGTATTGCAATACAATAATAGTGAATTTCAGATACTGTGAAGAATACAAAGGAGAGACTTTTCAATAATAACCATTTTAAGAAATTTACATAAATTTCGTAAGATCTCTAAATTTAAATTGAAATTTGCGTTATTTATGCTACATTTAAACGTGTTTTTTGTTATTTAGTTATTTTATTTATTTATTATTATTATTATTATTTGAAAAAAATCTAATTTTTTCCTACTTTGACATTTTTTTTTCTATTTTCTTTTTTTTTCTTTTTTTTATTGAATAAGTTTCGAAGAGAAAATAAAATAAACTGTGTATTAAACATGTTTCTTTCTATGCAAATACATAATAGATTTGCTTAAACCAATATAAAAATCCACCTTAAAGAAAAATTAACTATACTTTCATTTGAAAATGAATGCATTTAGCTATTTGCGTAGTATAAACTTTGAAAGTTTAAGAATACCACAAAATCAATTAGTTTCAAAAAACATAAAAAATTTATATAGTCATTGAAATCGGTCAACTACCATATTACTCAAGTGAAATAAAATATTGCATTTCAATCATATATATTTTCATTTGAAGTTTGTGTTACTTTTGTTTATTTCATAAATCAAAATAATTAGCGCGTGTGGAAAAAAATACTGAATGTAATAAACGATAAACCCCTTATGTTTTATAGATTTATGTTTTTAAATGTGAACAATATGGTATATATTATTAATTGCATCTTCTTAACTTTCAATAATTTAGAAAATCTCTTCAAAGAAAATGGCAAATTACGAAATAAATATTTTGAGTGTAGAGTAAATTTAAAAACATTGCATTTAGCAAGCATCTTCCCTTCGATTCAAAATAGCGAAAAACAATTTCTTCAATTGCAATACAATAAGAATGAGTCACAGATACTGTGAAGAACACAAAGGAACGACTTTTGAATAATAACCATTATAAGGATTTACAAACAATTCGTCGAGATCTCTACATTTAAATTGAAATTTGTGTTATTTCTGCTCCTTTTAAACGTGTATTCGGGATTTTTTTGGAAAAAAGAAAGGTAAATCTAATTTCTTCTTACTCTGTTTTTTTTTATTTTATTATTATTATTATTATTTTGGTTGAATAAATTTTGACGAGAAAATAAAAGAAATTACACACTGAAGAGGTTTCATTCAATGCAATTGCGTAATAGGACTATTTGAAGCAAAATAACCATTCAATTTAAATGAAAACTAGTGCGATATTCTTTTGAAAATAAAGGTATTTTGAATTTTGCATAATTTAAAGTTCGTTACTTTAAGTAATTATATATAAAAAAGTAATCTCCTCAAATATATACATTAAAAATTACCATCATAGAAATCCGCCAACCACCATAATACCCAAGCAAAAGTAAAATATTACATTCGAATTATTTTTATATTTTCCCTAAGTAGTTTCCTTGTCCTTAAGCTTATATTATTTGTGTGTTGCATGAATCAAAACGTTATTGTGTTGATATTTATTGATCACAAATTCTTATGCGTGGGAAATATAAAATAACTTCCCAATGGAAAAGAAATTTTTAAAGCAAAAAATAATAAGGATACCTAAGAATACGAGTTAAAAAAAATTTTTTAAACGGAAAACAAATACCTAGAATAGAATTGCATCATATAGATTAATTTCATTTCTACTTAATATAAGATTTAAAGAAAAAAAAATTTCGCTGAATCTCAGCATAATACAAAAGTAAGAAAAATTGCATAGAAGGAAAAATATAATTAAATTATTTTCAGTAAATTACCTTCATTCAGAATTCTCCGAACTGCATAAATTACCTAAACTTTATATTGAAGTTTGTTTCACTGTTGTTAAATATACGTACTAGATTCTAAGGAAAACAACTTTTCTCTCTATTTCGCCTAAGAAAACAATTTATTTTGTCTTCATTTGTATACATTTTCATGGGAAAAGAAGAAGCTGTTTCTTTAACTGATTATATTGTATGGAGCTAAACAAACAGATTACACAAAGTATGTATACATACATATTTGTGTATGCACTTAATTAATACTGCATTCAGTATTAATAGTCAATAATACAGTGTAAAAACGTGAATGTATGGCTTCAGTTATAAACATTGTTCAAACATTGTTCCGCAAAACAAACACGTTTGAAATTGCACGCGAAGTGTAGCAAATAAGGTGCGTTCGTACTATAAGGAAGTTTTAATAACATTCAGATCTTTGTGTGATAGTTTACAGTACTTCGGATAGAGCGGAATATCCAAAATCTTTTGTGTATCATTGTAAATACTATCTATGTTTTATTACGCACGAAGTAGCTTGTAGTAAACCTCAGTAACATATATCAATTTCATAAAATATGAAAAAAGTTTAATACTGTTAAAATGAGCCCCAAGCAATGTTTCCAATTAGGGGAGAGTGAGGATACTGGAGCATAGAGGATACTTGAACCAACCCTCTACTGTTGTCTAAATTTTCTTTCTAAAACCGGCAATATGGTAACATATTTATAGTTCTGAACATGTAAAAAAGAAATCACATACCTAGGTACCATTTTGAAAGTATGCTGAATAATAGTTGTTTTTTCCTTATCTGAAGTAAATATTTAGGTTCATGTTTTTTTTTATATTTTTGTAATCAAAGTGTTTGTTTAAAGTATAATTTCAATTATATTTTGAATCTAAAATAGTTCAAATAGCTGCATGCTTTACTTAGTAAAACTCTCATAAACAAAAATAGTGGTAATGGGGATACTTGAGCCAGTGAGATTGGAGAAACGAGCTATGGCTCAACCATCCCCATTACGAAATTAGACATGGGTGAAACAAACAAAAAATAAAATTATGTCCTTACATTCACTAATAGATTTTTTTTCTGTATAAAAAGGAGCACATTTTTTTTCTTAAAAAATAATGACTTAGAAAAAAAAATGTTTAAAAAGGCATATTTTTTTAATGAAAATATCCATTTTATTTTTCATTTTGGCTAACAAAATAGCCTGTTTAGAAAAATGTAAACATAGTTTTCAATTTAACATTTATTACATTAAAATAACATTTTAAAATTGTTTTACAGGTCATAATCTCTAATACTTTAATTGAAATTGTAAATATTGAAATTGTAACCTCTGTTACTGTAATTTTTTTTAATCAAAGAAATGACTTCTATTGTCCCCAACAGAGGGCACTACTGAGTTACCATGTAGGTAAAAGTAAAAAAATATGTGGTGTTACAACTATACTGACTTTGTTCTTCAAACATATTAGCAAAGAGCTGAAACAACTTAATTTCAATCTCAATTGATTTTGAAGGACTTTATGTATCCTAATTTATCATTCTGTAAAATATTTGTGCTAAAATAAAGCTAAAAAAATTACTTTTGCGGGTATCTCCATACACTGGCTCAAGTATCCCCTCATAGAGATACTTGATCCACGATGTAAAACAAAAAATTAAATTTATTAGACATAGAAAAATAGTTCAAAATTAATTGAAAGTGGTTTTCAATTGACGAAAATATATCAAATTTTTATTGTCAATATTTTATTTTGTTCTAAGAAATTATAAAAATTTAAAAAAAATTAAAATTTAAAAAGTGGCTCAAGTATCCCGATCATCTCCTATACCTAATGCAATGGGATACTTTTGTGTGGCCTTGTAAATTAATAAAAATAATTCTTTGCTCTACAGAATGTTCAGAATGTATATTTTATTTCTTTCATAGATGCACATCAATTTTATTAAGTTCGAAAGAGTGTAACAGCATTAAAATGCATTTAAAAAATTTCCCCTTAGCCTTAATTTTTATTATCCCTGTAATTGAAGTATGCTTCCGATTTTCATAAAATTTTAAATTACTCGACAATGTTACACAACAATTATACATCTTAAATTTAAAAAGATTCGGTTGGATAGTTTTTTCTCTGTTATACATGGACAGGCGGACGGACTGTACGACGAATATAGGTGCTACATATTTGCATATTTATGAACGTCTCTAAAAAAGGTTTAGATGTATAATTTTTATATAATACGTCAGTTTTTATCTTAAATTACTCATCTGCTACACAAGCAAAAACTAAGTGTAAAATAAAAAAATGGAAAAATAGTAATTTTTCAGTAAATATGAATCTAAATACCTAATTTTGTGATTTTTATTTTTATTTATTTATTTGTTTATTTACTTTGTAAATCTTAATTCTAAGTACGAATAAAACTATGTAAAATGTAAGCATGTTCTGAATATCTGATTTCATTTGTTATTTCCAGCCAAACTGATTAAATCTGAGCCCTACTGCCATATATTCACGGAATGGTTCCATTATTCTACTGGGTAAATAACGTAGCAGGTATGAAGCATAAATTAGTATGAAGCATAAAAAAATCCTTCAAATAGTATTAAAAATGTTTTTACATGTTTCGCGTATGCTACACAATGCATTTAATGATTAAATGTCGGGTTTAAAAAAATATAATTTTTTTCAAATGAAAACAAAATTTTTGATTACTTATTACGCGCAAATGGCAACCTAGTGAGAACATTTCCACGCTAGGACTAGAAACCTAAACCATGTAGCCTTGCTAACATGTAATATTGAGAAGTTCCAGGTGTCGTTTCAGACTAAACCACATGAAATGACTGGACAAACTGTCAAGTCATTTCATGTGGTTTAGTCCGTAAAACGACAGTGCGCTATATTGATGGCCGATGCGAGTCCAGGCATGGAAACTTTCTCACTGGGTTGGCATTTACGCATAATAAGCATTTTAAATTTGACTTGCATTAGAAATATTTACATGTATCGCAAGTTTTTCCCCTGGAAAAATGTCCAAGTATCAATATAGGATTTTTCCCATCTATTTTATTCAGGATTTCAATTTACATTCTTCAGAATAATTTTCAGTAGATAAAACAAGCATTTGCATATTAAACACATTGTAATCTATAAAGATGCGTAATAAAATTATCTCAAGAAAAAAATTCCTTCAGAAAATATCAATTTCATATATACATTCATATATTTCCTATATTTTGTAAAAAGAAAGTGTTACGATTTTTACATATTTCAAATTGCATTAGTTCCAATGAATATAAAAAATCATTAAAAAAATTATATAGTGCAAATTTAATAGTAACAAAAAAAATTATGTTACACCCAACAGTAAAATGTTATATTTGAATAAACATTATATATATATATATATATATATATATATATATATATATATATATATATATATATATACGCATACTGAGTTATTTTTATTGTTGGAATAATCCAAGATATTTCATTTCAGTTTGTTAAAAAGTAACATAATTTCACAAACAATTGCTGCTAAATACTTTTATGATTTCATTTTTATGTATCTCAGAAATGTTTAAAAGCATCTAATAAAAAAGTATTACAGTTTTGAATATAAAATGCACCATGTCTAGCAATGTTGACCTCCTTATATTCAAGATAAATAAATAAACAAAAATGTTTCATCAAATACGAAAGAGAAAATTCATACAACCAATAAGACAGCAAAGGAATTACTTTTCATTAATTATCGTTATTCGGATTTGAATATTTTTTTCAGAATTCTTTGCATTCACATTCAATTCACGTTTCTTCCGCTTTATTTAAACATATGTAGCAGACCTTAAAGACGCGGTTTTGCTTTCTTCCATTTTCTTCTATTTTATTTGATTTTCGTTTTTATAACCTTCCGCAAGATGCTGAATAAAATTCAGCATTTTTTTAATACTTTCCTTTGAATAATTTTTAGTAGAAAAAAACAATTATTTGCATATTGAACAGATTGTACGCTATAAAACTGCGTAATAAAATTATCTGAATAGACAAATTCCATCATCAGAAATTCAATTTCCTGTATAAATATTTATTTATATTGTAAAAAGAATGTGGTATGATTTTCACAGTTCAAACTGAATTGTTTTCGATGAAAATAAAAAATCAATCATTTAAAAAATTCCTAATGTACAAATTCATAAAAAAAGCTATTAGTCCGAACAGTAAAAAATTATATTTTAACAAACATTTTTTTTTTAAACTTATAAACTAAGTTACTTTAATTGTTGAAAAAAATCTTAAAAATCTAAATTCAGCAGGTTAAAAAAATAGCATTATTTCAGAAACAATACTTGACAAAAACTTTTCTGATTTCATTTTTATATATCTCTTAGTTGCAATATGTAAACTCGGTCTAATAAAAACAGAAAAATGCCTTAAATGTTTGAATATTAAATAGATAAAACTCATTACATCTAGCAAAGTTAGCTTCCTTATATTCAAGATAAATAATTTTAAAAAAAGTTTCACCGAATCACAGTACAATACGCGAAAGAAAAAATTTATACGATCAATAAGAGAGCAAGGGAATTACGTTTCAGTAATTACCGTTTTTTGGATTTCAATAAATTTTTAGAATGCTTTGCCTTTATATTCAATTCACGTTTCATCCACTTTATTTAAACATATGTAGCAGACCTTAAAGACGCGGTTTATCTTTCTTCTATTTTATTTGTTCTTCGTTTGTATAACTTTCAGTAAGTTAAGAATAGCAGTGATTACTGAACAAATTATATATTATACAACTCAATGTAAAATTATATCTTAGAACTTGACAGTTCTGAAAAAAAAACCGTTGAATTTTATTCAGCTTAATTTTATTTAGATATTTTTTATCTCTGGAAAAATGTTCAAAGTATTAATGTGAGTTTTTTTCCTTCTATTTTATTCAGCATTTTTTTTTTTTTTTTATCAAACCTACTTTTGAATAATTTGCAATGGAAAAAAACAATTATTTTCATATTGAACAGATGATAAACTACAAGATTGCTAATAAAATTATCTGAAGAAATAAATTCCTTCATTAAAAATTGAATGTCATATATACATATTTAATTATATTGAAAACAGAATGTGCTATGATTTTCTCATACTTGAAACTGCACTGGTTTCGGTGAATATAGAAAATCAATCATAAAAAAAATCTATAAATCAAACTGAATTTAAAAAACTGTGTTATTTCATACAGTAAAATATTACATTTGAACGCATTTTTAACATATAAACTGAGTTATTACTTCCATTATTGATTAAATCCAAAATATATTTCAATTCAATACGTTAGAATGTAACATAATTTCAGAAAAAAAAAAAACTTCCAAATACTTTAATGATTTGATTTTTATACATTTCAGCAATATGTAAAATCACTCTAATAAAAGCTGAAAAATGTATTCCACTTTTTTATGTAAAATAAATAAAATGCATTTCATCTAGCTAGTTAACTAAAGCTAACTTACTTTTATTCAAGATAGATAAAAATAAAAATATTTCACCTAGTCAGTTTAAAATGCACCAAAGAAAAAATTTTTACGACTAATAAGAGAGCAAAGGAATTACTTTTCAATAATTACCGTTATTCGGATTTGAATAAAATTTCCAGAATTCTTCGCTTTCACATTTAATTCATGTTCCTTCTGCTTTATTTAAACATAGCAGAACTTAAGGAAGAATTTTTTTCTTTCTTGCATTTTCTCCTATTTTATTTGTTCTTCGTTTGTATCAATTTCCTCAAGATAGAATAAAAGTGATTATTGAACAGGTTATATATATGATACATTGCAATGTAAAAGTATATATTATTTGACACTTCTGAAAAAGTATGGTGAATTTTATTTAGCTGAATTTTATTCAGCATGTATTTTTTAAACATTTTTTCGAATAATCAATCATTTGCATATTGAATATTTTTTAACCTAACGTAATAATATTTTCTTTAGAAAAAAATTTCCTTCATCAAAAATTCAATTTCACGTATACATATTTATTTATATTGTAATATATATGCATTATGATTTTCTCATAGTTCAAGCTGAATTGGTTTCGATGGATTATAAAAAAATGATTCATTAAAAACAAATCCTATAGTGCAAATTTAATAATAATAAAGATAATAATAATAATAATAACACTGTATAAAAAGTTATGTAAATCCAAAGAGTAAAAAATTATTCTTGAAAAAACATATTTTTTATTAACTGGGTTACTTTCATCGTTGGAAATATCCAAAATATTTCAATTTAACATATCATCAGAAACAATAGTTGCCAAATACCATTTTAGTTACATTTCTATATATTTCAGCAATAAGTAAAATCGTCTTGCATTACTTCTAGCAAAGTTAACTTTCTTTTATTCGAAATAGAAAAAAAAAATCACCAAATCCCTGTAAAATGCAAGAAAGAAAAAATTTATACGAACAATAAGAGAGCAAAGGAATTACTTTTCAGTAATTACCGTTATTCGGATTTGAATAAATTTTCCAGAATTCTTTGCCTTCACATTTCATTCACGTTTCTTCCGCTTTATTTAAACATATGTAGCAGAACTTAAGAGCGAGGTTTTTTTTTTCTTGAATTTTCTCCTTTTTTATTTGCTTTTCGTTTGTATTAATTTCCTCAAGATAAGAATGAAGATGATTATTGAACAAATTATATACTATACATTGCAATGTAAAAATATATATTAGAATTTGACAGTTCTGGAAAAATATGGTGACTTTTATTTAGCTGAATTTTATTCAGCATATATTTTTTTTTAATTTTCTTTCGAATAATTTTCAGTAGAAAAAACAACCAATTGCATATTGAGTAGTTGCAACTTATAGAATTACGCAATACAAATATCTGCAGAAAAAAATTCTTTTATCAAACACTGAATTTCATGTATACATATTTATTTATATTGTAAACAACATGTATTATGATTTTCTCATAATTCAAGTTTCATTAGTTTCTGTGAAAATTGAAAATCAATCATTTAAAAAAACCTATTAAACACACTTAATTAAAAAACACTATGTTATTCCAAACAGTAAAATATTATATTTGAACACCTTTTTTAACTTATAAACTGAGTTATTACTTTCATTCTTAAGAAAATTCAAGATATTTCAATTAAGTACGTTAAAAAGTAACATAATTTCAGAAAAAAATTGCCAAACACATTTATGATTTCATTTTTCTACATTTCAGCAATATGTAAAATCCCTCCAATAAAAACTTAATATTATAATAAAATATTAAATTTTTGAATGTAAAATAAATAAATGCATTGCATCAAGCAAAGTTAACTTCCTTATATTCAAGATGGATAAAAAAAGAAAGCATTTCACTAAATCACTGTAAAATGCTCGAAAGAGAAAATTTATACGACCAATAAGAGAGCAAAGGAATTGCATTTCAGTAATTACCGTTATTCGGATTTGAATAAATTTTCCAGAATTCTTTGCTTTCACATTTAATTCACGTTTCTTCCGCTTTATTTAAACATATGTTGCAGGCCTTAAACATGCGGTTTTTCTTTCTGTAATTTTCATCTATTTTATTTGTTCTTCGTTTGTATAAATTTCCTCAAGGTAAGAATGAAAGTGATTATTAAACAAATTATGTACTATAAATTGCAATGTAAAAATATATTTTTAATTCAGTTTTGTAAAATATGGTGAACTTTACTTTTAGCTGAATTTTATCCAGCATATATACTTTTTACAACATCCTTTCGAATCATTTTTAGTAGAGAAAACAAACATTTGCTTATTGAACAGTTTGTAATTTATAAAATTGCGTAATAAAATTATCTGTAGAAAAATATTCCTTCATCAAAAATTCAACTTCATGTATACATAATTATTTATATTGTAATATATGTGCATTATGATTTTATCATACTTTAAGCTGCATCGGTTTTGGTTAATATATAAAAAAAATCAATCATTAAAAAAATCCTATAGTGCAAAGTTAATAATAATAATAATAATATTAACAATCAGTAAAAAGTTATGTGATCCAAACAGTAAAAAATTACACTTGAACAAAAAGATTTTTTATAAACTGGGTTACTTTCATTGTTGAAAAAATCACAACAATTTCAATTCATTATGAAAAAAGTAACATAATTTCAGAAACAATAGTTGCCAAATACCATTTTAATTTCATTTCTATATATTTCAGCAATAAGTAAAATCGTCTTGCATAACTTCTAGCAAAGATAACAAGATTTAAAGAGAAAAAAACATTTTGCCTAATCCTTGTAAAATGCTCGAAAGCTAAAATTTATACGACCAATAAGAGAGCAAAGAGCGAGCACATTTCAGTAATTACCGTTATTCGGATTTGAATAAATTTACCAGAATTCTTTGCTTTCAGATTCAGTTCACGTTTCTTCTGCTTTATTTAAACGTATGTAGCAGAACATAAGGAAGAGGTTTTTTTTTTTCCTTTTTTGCATTTTCTCCTATTTTATTTGCTCTTTGTTTGTATAAATTTCCTCAAGATAAGAATGAAAGTGATTATTGAACAAATTATATACTGTACAATACAATGTAAAAATATATATTAGAATTTGATAGTTCTGGAAAAATATGGTGAATTTTATTTAACTGAACTTTATTGAGCATACATTTTTTAAACATTCTTTTGAATAATTTTTTGTAGATAAAACAATCATTAGCCTATTAAATTGTTTGTAACCCTGTAATATTGCATAGAAAAATTATCTGTAAAAGAAAGAAAAATCCTTCATCAAATATTCAACTTCAGGTATACATATTAATTTATATTGTAATATATATGCATGATGATTTTCTCAAACTTCAACCTGCTAGGGTTTCGGTGAATATAAAGAAATCTATCATTAAAACCAAGTCCTACAGTGCAAATTTAATAATAATAACAATGCGAAAAAAGTTATGTGAATCTAAGCAGTAAAAAAATTCATTTGAACAAACAGATTTTTTTATAAACTAGATTACTTCCATTGTTGGAAGAATCCAAAATATTTCAATTCATTACGTTAAAAAGTAACAAAATTTCAGAAACAGCACTTGTCATGTACTATTTTAATTTTATTTCTAAATATCTCAGCAATAAGTAAAATCGTCTTGCATTACTTCTAGCAAAGTTAACTTCCTTACATTTAAGATTTTAAAAAAATGTAAAATGCTTGAAAGAGAAAATTTATACGAACAATAAGATAGCAAAGAAATTACATTTCAGTAATTGCAGTTATTCAGATTTGAATAAATTTTCCAGAATTCTTTGCTTTCACATTCAATCCACGTTTCTTTCGCTTTACTTAAACATATGTAGCAGACCTTAAGGAACAGTTTTTTTTTTACTTTTTTCTAATATCTCCCATTTTATTTGCACTACGTTTGTTTAACTTTCCGCAAGGTAAGAATAGAAGTAATTATTGAACAAATTATATGCTATACATTTTATTGCATACATATTCTTGCTTTTCTACTATTTTATTTGCTCTTCGATTGCATAAATTTCCTCAAGATAAGAATGAAAGTGATTATTGAACAAATTTTTCACTATACATTGGAATGTAAAAATATATATTAGAATCTGGCAGTTCTGGAAAAATATATGAAGTTTATTTAGCTGAATTTTATTCAGCATATACGTTTTTTAAACATTCTTTCGAATAACTTTATGTAGAAAAAACATTCATTTGATTATTGGACAGTTTGTAACCTATAAAATTGCGTAATAAAATTATCTGTAAAAACATTCCTTTATCAAAAATTCAATTTCATGCATACATATTTATTTATATTGTAATATATATGCATTATGATTTTCTCATACTTCAAGCTACATCGGTTAATAATAATAATAACAATGAGTAAAAAGTTATGTGAATCGAAATAGTAAAAATTTATACATGAACAAACAGATTTTTTATAAGCTGGTTACTTTCATTGTTGGAAGGATCCAAAATATTTCAATTCATTTTGTTAAAATGTAACATAATTTCAGAAACAGTAGTTGCCAAATACCATTTTAATTTAATTTCTATATATCTCAGCAATAAGTAAAATCGTTTTGCATTACTTCTTGCAAAGTTAAATTCCTTACATAAATATATATACATATATATGTATATATATATATATATATATATATTAAATCCCTGTAAAATGCTCGAAAGGGAAAATTTATATGACCAAAAAGAGAGCAAAGGATTTACTTTTTAGTAATTACCGTCACTAAGATTTGAATAAATTTTACAGAATTCTTTGCTTTCAAATTCAATTCACGTTTCTTCCGCTTTATTTAAATATATATGGCAGACCTTAAGGAAGCAGATTTTCTTTCTTCAATTTTCTTTCTTGAATTTTCTTTCTTGAATTTTCTTTCTTTTATTTTATTTGCTCTTCGTTTGTTTAACTTTCCGCAAGATAAGAATGGGAATGATTACTGAACAAATTGTATATTATACAATACAATATAAAAATACATCTTAGAACTTGGCAGTTCTGAAAATATATGCTGATTTTTTTTAGATGAATTTGATTTTGCTTTTTTTGTCTCCCTGGAAAAATGTTCAAGTATTAATGTGGGTTTATTTTCCTTCTATTTTATTCAGCATTAAAAAAAAACATTCTTTTGAATAATTTGCAGTAGAAAAAATGCAATAGTCATTTTGATATTGAAAAGATTCTAATCTTCAAGATTGCTAATAAAATTATCTGAAGAAACAAATTCCTTCCTTCCTTAAAAATTGAATTTCATGTATACATATTTGTTTATTTTGTAAATAGCATCTGTTATGATTTTCACATACTTCAAGCTGAATTGGTTTAGGTGGATATAGAAAATCAATTATTAAAAAAATCTATAAAAGAAACTAAATTCTTAAAAAAACTATGCTATCCCAAACAGTAAAATATTATATTTGAACACTTTTTTAACATATAAACTGAGTTATTACTTCCATTGTTGGAAAAATCCAAGATATTTCATTTCAATGCGTTAAAAAGTAACATAATTTCAAAAAAAAAAAAACTGCCAAATACTTTTACGATTTCATTTTTATGCATTTCAGCAATATGTAATATCGCTCAAATAAAAACTGAAAAAAGTATTAAATTTTTGAATGTAAAATAAATAAAATGCATTACATCTAGCAAAGTTAACTTCCTTATATTCAAGATTGATAAAAATAAAAATATTTCACCAAATCACTGTAAACTGCACGAAAGAGAAAATTGATATGACCTATAAGAGAGCAAAGGAATTACTTTCAGTAATTACCGTTATTCGGATTTGAATACATTTCCCCAGAATTCTTTGCTTTCACATTCAATTCAAGTTTCTTTCGCTTTATTTAAACATATGTAGCACCTTAAGGAAGAGGTTTTGTTTTTCTTTCTTGCACTTTCTCCTACTTTATTTGCGCTTTTTTTGTATGAATTTCCTCAAGATAACAATGAAAGTAATTATTGAACAAGTAATATACTATACATTGCAAGGTAAAAATATACATAAGAATTTGACAGTTCTGGAAAAATATGGTGAATTTTATTTATCTGAATTTTATTCAGCATACACACACACACACGCACACACACACACAGGTTGGCAAGAGGTGCAAACTCAGGACTTGGTGTATACACCGCCAATTGGGGACATCGAAAATAACGGATTTAGAAGTTTATTTCCGGTGCATAATTGTTACTTATACTCTATTAAATATGAATTAACTTTGATTTTTGTCAAATTTGCAGAATTTCACAAAATTTCACAATATGTATTTTTGCTATATAAATGGGGACATTGATACACACTTACACACACACATACAGGGTGTATCTAAACTACTGGGCAAAACATTAAGGGGTGATAGTACACATCAAGACAAATAATATTAAATGGGAAACTAAGGGTCCCAAACGTCTTCCGAAGGAGATAGGTGCCATCAAAGTTTAGGGTCCAAAATTTGAAATGATTATAAAAAACGGAAAAATTGGTCGATTCGTTTGCGGTTTTCACGAAAACTATTCTTTATGTCAGAATTGTCTTGAAAATAAATTATAAAGATAAATTTCAAAAAATGTCGATAGAGGGCGCTTTAGACTTTGGAGTAACGAACAACTACTTTTTACCGTTATTTTTTGCATCTCATTAAATTTTTTTAGAAGTTTAGACATAAACTTAAAATTTGAGCTCAAAATCAGTGGTTAAGTAGTGCAAACTAAACTGTGTTCTCAAAATCAGTGGTTAAGTAGCGCAAACTAAATTGTGTTCAATGGGACTTGGTAGGTTCAAATTTGAAATGATTATAAAAAACAGAAAAATTGGTCAATTGATTTGCAATTTTCACTAAAATTATTCTTTATGTCAGTATTGTCTTGAAAATAAATTATACTGATAAATTTCAAAAAATGTTGATAGAGGGCGCTTTAGACTTTGGAGTAACGTACAACTATTTTTTACCGTTAATTTTGGCATCTCATTAATTATTTTTAGAAGCTTAGACATAAACTTAAATTTTGAGCTGAAAATCTGAATTGTTGAGACTGGTTAAGTAGCCCAAACTGAACTGTGTTCAATAGGGGTGGGGAGGTTCAAATTTCAAATGGTTGTAAAAAACGGAAAAGTTGGTCGATTCATTTGCAGTTTTCTCTAAAAGAATTCTTTATGTCAGCATTTCCTTGAAAATAAATTTTAAAGATAAATTTCAAAAAATTCCGTTAGAGGGCGCCTTAAATTTAGAGTAACCAACTGTTTTTAACTGTTATTTTTTGTAGCTAATTAAATGCTTCCAAAAGCTTAGATTTATATTTTTAACTCAAATTCTGAATCGTTGGGAGGGGTTGAGAAGCGCAAACTGAAAAGTGTTCAGGAGTTGAAATGTTACCCCGCCCACTCTACGAATACATTTCAATTTTTCGCTCCTTAATTACTCAAACGATTCAGATTTTGAGTTCAAAATTTATGTCTAAGCTTTTAAAACATTTATTTAGATTTAAAAAAAAAATAAAGGTTAAAAATAGTTGTTGGTTACTCTAAAGTTTAAAGCGCCCTCTAACGGAATTTTATGAAATTTAGCTTTAAAATTTATTTTCAAGGAAATTCTGACAAAAAGAATGGATTTAGAGAAAACCGCAAATGAATCGACCAATTTTTCCGTTTTTTACAATCATTTGAAATTTGAACCTCCCCACCCCCATTGAACACAGTTCAGTTTACGCTACTTAACCACTCTCAACAATTGAGATTTTCAGCTCAAAATTTAAGTTTATGCTTAAGCTTCTAAAAATATTTAATGAGATGCCAAAATTAACGGTAAAAAATAGTTGTACGCAACTACAAAGTCTAAAGCGCCCTCTATCGACATTTTTTGAAATTTATTATTATAATTTATTTTCAAGACAATACTGACATAAAGAATCATTTTAGTGAAAATTGCAAATCAACTGATCAATTTTTCTGTTTTTTATAATCGTTTCGAATTTGAACCTACCAAGTCCCATTAAACACAGTTTAGTTTGCGCTACTTAACCACAGATTTTGAGCTCAAAATTTAAGTTTATGTCTAAACTTCTAAAAAAATTTAATGAGATGCAAAAAATAACGGTAAAAAGTAGTTGTTCGTTACTCCAAATTCTAAAGCGCCCTCTATCGACATTTTTTGAAATTTATTTTTAAGACAATACTGATATAAAGAAAAGTTTTTGTGAAAACCGCAAACGAATCGACCAATTTTTCCGTTTTTTATAATCATTTCAAATTTTGGACCCTAAACTTTGATGGCGCCTATCTCCTTCGGAAGACGTTTGGGACCCTTTGTTTCCCTTTAATATTATTTGTCTTGATGTGTACTATCACCCCTTAAAGTTTTGCCCAGTAGTTTAGATACACCCTATATATATATATATATACAGGGAAAAACAGTAGAAAAACAATCATTTGCATATTGAATAATTTGTAACCTATAAAATTTCGTAATAAATTATCTGTTGAAAAAAATTCCTTCATCAGAACTTCAAATTCATGTATACATATTTATATATATTGTAATATATATGCATTATGATTTTCTCATACTTCAAGCTGCATCGGTTTCGGAAAATATAAAAAAAAATCAATCATTAAAAACAAAACCTCTAATGCAAATTTAACAGTAATGATAATAATAATAATAACAATGTGTAAAAAATTATGTGAATCCAAACTGTAAAAAAAATTATACTTGAACAAACAGGTTTTTTATAAACTAGGTTGCGTTCATTGTTGGAAGAATCCAAAATATTTTAATTAATTATGTTAAAAAGTAACATAATTTAAAAACAATAATAGCCAAATACAATTTTAATTTCATTTCTATATATCTCAGCAATAAGTAAAATCGTTTTGCATCACTTCTAGCAAAGTTAACTTCCTTACATTAATAAATAAATAAATAAAAGCATTTCACCAAATCCCTGTAAAATGCTCGAAAGAGAAAATTTATACAACAGTAAGAGAACAAAGGAATAACATTTCAGTAATTACCGTTATTCGGATTTGAATAAATTTTCCAGAATTCTTTGCTTTCACATTCAATTCACGTTTTTGCCGCTTTATTTAAACATATGTAGCAGAACTTAAGGAAGATGTGTTTTCTTTCTTGCATTTTCTCCTATTTTATTTGCTTTTTGTTTTTTATAAATTTCCTCGACATAAGAATGAAAGTGATTATTGAACAAGTTATATACTCTACATTGCAATGTAAAAATGTACATTAGAATTTCACAGTTCTGGAAAAATATGTTGCATTTTACTTAACTGAGTTTTACTCAGCATAAAATTTTTTTAAACATACTTTCGAATAATTTTCAGTAGAAAAAACTATCATTTGCATATTGAATAGTTTGTAACCTATAAAATTGCGTAATAAAATTACAGGTAGAAAAAAGAAGTCCTTCATCAAAAATTCATCTTCCTGTATACATATTTATTTATATTGAAATATATATGCAATATAATTTTCTCATACTGCAATTTTATTAATAATAATAATAATAACAACATTGAGTAAAATGTTATGTGAATACAAACAGTAAAAAATTATACTTGATTAAACAGTTCTTTTATAAACTGGGTTACTTTCATTATTGGAAGTATTCAAAATATTTCAATTCATTATGTTAAAAAATAACATAATTTCAGTAACAATAGTTGTCAAATACCATTTTAATTTCATTTCTATATACCTCAGCAATATGTAAAATCGTTTTGCATTACTTCTAGCAAAGTTAACTTCCTTACATTCAAAATAAATAATAATAATAATAATAATAATAATAATAATAATAATAATAAAAAAAAAAAAAATCACGAAATCCCTGTAAAATGCTCGAAGGAGAAAATTTATACGATCAGTGAGCAAAAGAATTACATTTCAGTAATTACCGTTATTCGAATTTGAATAAATTTTCCAGTATTCTTTGCTTTCACATTCAATTCACGTTTCTTCCGCTTTATTTAAACATATGTAGCAGACCTCAAGGGACACCTTTTTTACTTTTATTCATTTTCTCCCATTTTATTTGCACTTTCCGTAAGATAAGAATAGAAGTGATTATAGAATAAATTAATGCACTATAACACACCTACAATCGAACTACGCGCATAAACAACTGAAGGTATCAAAATTGAAAATTCAAATCCATGTACACAGTAAAAAAAAAAAAAAAAGATATACAACTTTAATGCTATTTTTACAGTAACTACTGCTGGCAACATTAGTGCCAGCAGTTTTTGCCGTCATTTTAACGGTTATTTTTTCGCAATGTAGCAATATCACATTAAGTATTGGTAATATAAAATGAGGTATTAAACGATAAAAATCGACATTTTTATAAAATTAATGTCATATTGGTGCCTTAATATAATTAAATGTATAATTTTAATTAAAAAATATATAATTATATTAATAATTTTAAGCAAAAAATTAGATGTATAATTTTAATGCAATTTTTACAGCAACAACTGCTGGCAACATTGCTGCCAGCAATGTATGCCGTAAATTTACAATTTTTTACAATGTAGCGATATGACATTAAGTATTGGTAATATAAAATAAGGCATTAAACAATAAAAATCAATATTTTTATAAAGATAACGTCGTATTGGTGCTTTAATGTAATAAATGGCATAAAATGTTAAATATCGTTAGCCTGTTCTCTTATTATTTTGTTCACTGCAATTTTACATTAATTTAAACAAAGCAATTTATCTCTGACTATTTCAGTCATCATTCTATTTAATCAAACACAAGACAGGGTACAATCTTATGTGAAACATGCGACTATTCAGACCCGTTTCCACGAAAACTATTCGACCGACTTTGATAAAAGTTGGATTATGCGTAAGTCTTACGGCAGACAACTTTTAAATGCGATTAAAATATTTTATTTTAGAACAATAGCACTTTTTCAGAAGTTTCCGTATTTAAGAATAGTTTTCTGAAATTTACTAAAAACTTGTAAATCTACAGGGTGGTCATAAAAAAAACTTTGCCGGTATATGGAGCACTAGCGGCCAGTCCGTTAAACCGATCGAGGTGAAATTTCATAAATAGCTATTTATAGGTATGAACTCGAGATTCTCTGAACAGCAACAAAATGGCGCTCACGGTTACGGTTATAGTTACAGAAACTCGAAATTTTCCAATAGCAACACCTATTTTTTTATCGCAAAATGATCAGCGCATGCGAAAACCCTAAAGAGCGTTGAAACCGTACGTGTATAGCCAGAAACGGACACGTTATGCACGCACAAAAAACTGTTCTGCGAATCCCCCCCACCCCTATAAAAAACACGATTGGCGCGCAAGGAGTAAATTCGCATATGACACAGAGTTTTTTAATCCGTTTTCTATGTTGACTATCTGGCAAACGACGTTCCGTGATTGGCATTTTGTCTCTGTCATATTAAAATTGTCTGCGTGCGCCTTGGTCGTGTTTTTTTTTGGGCCGTTCGTAGAGCTGATTTTGTGCAAGCATAACGCGCCCGTTTATTGCAATAACCATACCGTTCCAGAACTCTTTAGGGTTTTCGCATGCGCTGATCATTTTGCGATGAAAAAAAATGGGTGTTGCCATTGGAAATTTTCGAGTTTCTGTAACTATAACCGTAACCGTGAGCGCCATTTTGTTGTCGTTCAGAGAATCTCGAGCTCATACCTCTGAATAGATATATCTGAAATTTCACCTCGATCGGTTGAACGGACTGGCCGCTAGAGCTCCATATATCGGCAAAGTTTTTTTATGACCACCCTGTACTTGCCACAAAGAATTTTGAATTTATAATCTACGACAATTTTTTTTTATCGAAATCATTCGAATACATTCGGAATTAATAGGACTTTAACTAAAATGTATAATTTTTTTGCTGTTCTCAAAATCTTACTCACTTCCCTCAAAGCAGGCATGGTCACAGTGACGTCCCAATGACGTCACTGTGAGTTACTGTGGTCACTTCACATCTGTGACCAAAATGCCACCACAAAATGACGTCACATTGTGACTGAGATGTGGCTTTCTTAAAAAATCTTTAGAAAATTACAAAAATTCTTCAAAACATGTTATTTACTTTAAAAAACACTTTTGCAGTGTTTCGGCACGATGTTAATGTCAAAGTAGTCACAAATGATACGTTTTTCACAAATCTGTCTCACCGTGACTTCACAAAGGGGTCACAAACGAGCTCTAAAACGACCATAACGACTTCACATTTTAGTCACTGTGACTTCATATTGACGTCACGTGACGTCACATCGACAATCGATGGTCACAAAGTCACAGTGTGACTTCACTACGACGTCGCAGTGAAGTCATTACAGTGAAGCCTACGGGTTCTTACCTGTGTGAAGTGGTTTAACAGTTTTTTCTAAAACATGAATTAAAGTATACATAAACACTCGGCTAAAATGTTGTTACTTATAATAAAAGAACAAAAAATATCGCTGCATAATCAATGTGAGTGGACAGGGCCTCCCAGACTTGTAGTTCCTAAAACTACATCCGATTTTTAAGTGAGTTCATAGTTATATGAATACGAAGCACCTATAGTCGTTGTTCAGACATCCGTCTATCTGTCCGTCTGGCCAGTTGTCTGTCCGCATATAACAGAGCAAAAACTACCCAACCGAATTATTAGAAATTTATAATATATAATTGTTGCATAATTTTATTGAGTCATTTCAAATTTTATAAAAATTGGACGTATAGTTTCATTACAGGGATAATCAAAATTATTCCGATACATTAGGTCCAATGTAAAAAAGTAGTTTCAAGTGTATTTTAATGATGTAACATGCTTTCGAATAAATTAAAACTGATATGCATACATGAAGCATATACTAAAGTATACATCTCTGTACAATGTATGGTATAAAGATCATTTGTTATTAATTTACATTGCCACACAAAAGTAATTCATTGAATAATGATATATATTTGTAAACATTGTTTGGGGCACGTTTTAATTACATTCAACAATTTCACACTTTAAAAAATTGATATACGTTGCTGAGGTTAACTACAACTTATTTTCTGAATAACAGAAATCCGATAGTACTTACAGGGACGCACATAAGATTTAAGTTACTATAGCGTATTGAATTACTTCATACTATTTCACCAAGATCTAAATATTTTTAAAGCTTCATTATAGCACCTTATTTGCTACGCTTGATGTGTAATTTCTGACTTGTTATCTACAATATCTTTGACTTAATTTTATAAATGATTTTATATGAAAAATATGATCCGTATTTTAATTATTCAAATTAATAATTAATTATTCATTTTTTTTATTATTATTTTAATTACTAGCAGTTACCCGTGACTTCGTTCACATAACATTTAAAGAAGAAATAATTTATCAATCAAGCAAAAAATTTCGATGATGAAAAGCATGTGTAATTAACATTTTATTGCGAATTTATGGTAAAAAACTTCTGATAATTGCTAATTTGTTTGATGGTTAAAATTTTCCTTTTAGCGATTAATACTAATAGAAACATTCTTGAATTCTTTTGTTCAGCCCTGTAGTTTTCCAAGTTCCTTTAATACACGAAAGTATCTTTCTAAAATTTAGTTCAAACAAAAATATTTCTTATTACTGCCTAAATTACATTTTCAGAAATTATCATCAGAAGACAACCTTGTATCCAGTTCTTTGCGGGACCCTGTACATCATTTTATATATATACTGCAAACATTTCTTAGTTTACTAAATGCAGTTCAAAATAAAATGCATATTTTATTTAAAAACCACCTTTAAGTAAATTACGCTCATATTATGCTCATTAAGTAAATTAAGCTCATATTCCTTTCCGAGATCTTTTGTGTAACCCTGTATATCTAAATTTAACTATTTATACTATTACCATTTGTACTCTCCATTTAATATGCATACATTTAGCGAAACTTAAAAGCACATATCATAATTCAAAATGCATTTCATCCATGCAACAGTCATCATCCACCATATACACACTTCGAATAGAATATTTAATATTTGAAATCTTTTGTGTGTCCCTGTAAATGCTATGCACTTCGTATTATGCATGAAATAACTCACATTAAGCCTCAGCAACGTACATCAATTTGATTATACATGATATCGTTTGCCATAATTAAAATATGTCGGAAACTGTTCCTCCCTTTATTCTTATGCAATGGAATTCTTCTGTGTAACCCTGTAAATGAATAATAAGTGTCCTTTTCACTACATACTTTACAAAATGCATATTTTAGTGCACTTTGTAAATGCATATAAATTTGAATATGTTTCACAAATATTCATTTGTATGTAACTTATAACTTATAAATTAATATAAGTAAAAAATATTTCTGATTCATTTTAAATGTGATGTCATTATTTATCTCGCTCCATTAGCTACTGATATTCATACCAATTGTATTTTTAACGACTGCTATAAAGGACTTGTTTTATTTCAACTATGACGTCACATTTTCATAAGTGAACCATTTTATTAAAAATATAATTCTTTTTCATTCTTTTTACTTTTAATTTATGTAGCCATATTTTACACAAAAATTCCCATTAACTAAACTAATATCCTTGTTAAATATATTATAAAAAAATACACCTTTTATTTTTATTTCAAACATGACGTCATATTTCTTTTAAATTATTTTATTATAGTTTTTCGCGTGGAACTTTTTTTTAAAAAAATTCATTGCCGCTGAAAAATTATTATTCCATTTTTTTATTTTCTTGGCAACAGGAAAGAAAAATGGTTAAATTTTATCTGAAAAATGCCTGTTGATTTTGTATGAAAAATAATTAAATTTTGAATTATTAAGGAAAATATTTGAATAAAATAAATAAAAATTATCCTATGTTCATTCCACTCCTATAATCTATACATATGTAAAGATTCAAAGACATTAATCCATCCGTTTTGAAGCCAAGTTCATTCCAATTTTTCGGACACACTTTCACATTTATAATATATATAAGGATACCTTTTATTAGATTATAGAACGGAATAATTAAACATTTATGTGTAAACAAACTTGAAATGCGTTATATATATACGAAAAATACCTTTACTCTATTCAAAGTAAATTAAAAACACATTTTGCCAAATTTTATTTTATTACACGTTTAAGAAAAATTGCTTGGTCACGCGAAATACGAATTAACTACTTTTCAGAAATTCTTTCTACTTATAATTTCTATTTTCAAAATTTCCCTTCAATTCTTTAGTAGATTAAAATTTACGTTTCTTTTCACGCTGTTTAAACTGAAGAAAAGGTTTTCTATCTTCTATTTACCAATGCAGAATGATCTGCATTTTTGATTTCGTCTTCGTTTTCGATAATTTTCAGCATGAAAATATAAATAAGAGACTTATTCATCAGGATTTTTTCAATTACAAAACGAATCAACATGACCATTCGTCTGATATTCAAAAATGATGTTTTTTTTTCTTTTGTAAATTGGTTGATTTCATTGTTGCGTGAACAAAAATGCTTTGGTTTAACTGATATTATTTGAAGCAACACGACTAATAATCTACTATCCCAACAGACTGTATTCTTCTTTTTTTAATAATGTGTTGTTGTTGTTGTGTAGTTGAAAAGAGAAAAATATAAAAACGAAATGGTACGTCGTTCATTTGATTAAATGTGCGTGCGTTTTGATTATACTACGCTTAAAAATGTCGGGTATGTTTAATTTAACACATACACACACACATATATGTGTAAATATATAATATATAATACAGGGTGATCATGAAAAAAAAAAGATTTTTCAATATTTTCCTAGCGATCTAATTCCTTACCCAGCCAAAAGAAAATTTTAGATTTAGTTATCTGAAAGTATGCACATAAGATCCTGATGATTTTAATCAATAGAGGTCTCACGGTTGCAGTTAAACACATTCGAAATTTTTAAATGACAATTTTTGAATGGTTCCTGCGCAAATTCAGCACTATAACACGAATAACGGCATTTTAATTTTCTCCAGGTGTAAACAAATACAACTCAAAAATATGTTTTGAAACAAATCTTACAAAATTGCTCTGCTAAAAAAAAAGGGGGGGGGGGTTGGTACTGAAAAAACATTATTATTGGTGCTTTATAAGGGTCTTTTTTGGAAATGTTTTACGGCGGCAGTTTTCATTGTACGTATATCATTCCACCGCCGTTAATGCTCTTTCAATGTGTTGATGAATTTGTGCATAAAAAGATGGGTGTTGCCATTTGAAAATTTGGAAATTTTTTCACTGTAACCATAACTATGAGAACTCTCTGATTCTAAACTATGACGATCTCGAGTGTTTTTCAATTGGTTAAGCGGTTAAGTTACTAGGAGTTCCTATATCGGGGACGTATTTTTATAACCACATTCTATATATAATATATAATATATTATATATGTATATATATATATAATTTCTGTAGTCTAAAATTATGATTATGAATAAGCAAATGACGTTAGAAAATTTAAATTTTTAACCATTATAAATATTTAACAGATCAATAATATCGTTTTCTTCTGTTTAACTTTCTTAAGAAGGTTAATTTATTTCGTCTTCGACTAGGTAACATTCGGCGAGATAAGAAAGAAATTAGTTATTGAACAGATTTTGTTCTATCTTGTTACACAAGGAAATTTTTTTTTCTAATATATCCATTCATCTAATACTCGAAATATTGCATTTCCTATTGCATATTGTAATATATGCATCATTGCATAAATCAAAACATTTTGATTTTGGTATATATGGCGTCTTATGTAATATAAAATCATAACCTGTTCTTCAGAAAAAGATTTTCTTCCTTCCATTTCCCTAAGCAGAACAATTTTTTAATTTTCTAATTTTCAAAAAGGGAACGGATTTTTTTAACATATTGCATGCTATTATGAGACAAAATAAGGTACATTAACACCTGTCTAATATCCGAAAATAATGCTTTTTCAATTGCAAAATGGATTATTTCATTTTTGAGCAAATAAACACATTTGCCTAAAATGCAATAAATACATTTGCTAGTAGTACCAACGTAAAATACCTATATTAAAACGGGACTGGCATAATTAATTTGCCAATGTTAATTTTCAAATCGGTTTGGTATTTCCTAATATTCCACAGAAAACATATTGTACAAGATTTTTAGAGGCTTTTGTAGAACGTTTGCTTTTCTTGCCAAATTGAGATGCTAATGGCACTGCCATAAAATTAAGCTTGTGCAGCTTATGAGAAACTGCCACCATTGATTCGCTACCATTGCTTTTGGAATTGGTTCGTTATATTTTGAAGTTGCATAAAAATCATAATTTAGGACGTTTTAGAACGTTTGTACACCCAATCATTTACTTTGACATGTCAAAGTTTATAAATCTCGGCCATTTAATAAGACAAAAATCGCATTTTAGAATATTATTGTATCATGCATCCTACTTGTTGGAGTGGAACCGACATAAAATATAGTCTATGTTGGAGCAATTGGTATTACCATTAGTTTGACATCATTATTTTTTATATCGGTTCAGTACTTTCTGAGATTGTGTAGAAATTGCAATATAGAACCTTTTTGAGCGCTTTTCGTGCATTTTCACGAATTAGAAATTTTTAATTTTTTTTAATGTTCTTAGACATCGTCAAATTTATGTAACAGCCATGTCATATTTCAGTAAGACAAAATTCTATTCTTAAAATTTTTAGCTCCTGCTCCACCCTTGGGTTGGTGACATGAACATACGCGATAACCAATGTTGGAGTAAGGACTAACACCATCATTTTGATATCATTATTTTTGGAATCTGTTCGATAGCTCCACCGATTATCCCCTAAAAAATACTAACAAGCAAATTTTACTTCTATATAACTTTAGAATATAAACGTCGCAGGTATACCCCACTAAAAAAAAATCTGTAGAAAATCTATAGCTTTTTGGCCCAAATTCTGTGGGGAATCCGTCGGTATTTGGCCCAGTATGTAGATATTTTTTAAAATATCTTTAAAAATTCTGCAGACATTTTAAAAATAAAGCTAAGTCTGCAAATTTTCTTTAAATTTAGTTTTTCTTTAAATTTGTAGAATTTCTGAAGATTTCTTCAGATAATCTTAAAATTATTTTTAGTGGGGTATTTACTGTGTATACTGTTTAAATTTTTTTAATTGGTGAAACCAATTTTGGTGCTGCAATGCCTAAAATCATAAGACTGCGAAATCGTGTTCTGACATATAGAACTATGTTTTATCTTATAGAGCTTGATATAAAACGTCCATAAATTTTGTGTCCCATACAGTTATGCAGAGAGACAAGTAGATTCAAGGACATTTATTTTCTCAAAATATTAAAATTGTTTTAAAATCAGGTATTTTTTTAAACGCAAAAATCCGTCAAAAATTATAAGTTAGATATTTTTATAAATCCAATACTTTCATCATCACAAAACACAGGGAAACTTACACTCACGGACTAACATTTTCCAAAAATACTCAAACGTGTTTAGAATTGGTACATTCTGAAACTTATCAATCCATCAAAACTCGTCAGTAGAGTTTTTTTGAAAATCCAATACTTCCATCCTGTAAAAGTCGATGAAAGTAATAAAAAAATACAAAGGATTTATTTTATCTTACCGTTATTCGAATTTACATATAATTCCCATTGTTATTTCCTTGCAAATTGAACACACATTTCTCCCGCTACATTAAACATATGTTTCAGACCTTCCATAAATGAACTTTTTCTTTCTTCTATTTTTATAAGAATAATTTAATCGACATTCGTTTACACAGCGTTCCCCAAGATAAGAAGGAAGGTGTTTATTGAGCAGATTGCATTGCGTGTAATTATATAAAGGAATTACTTTTTCTAAGATATCCATTCATCTAATATTCCGAAACGTTGCTTTTTTATTTGGATTGTGACATTTTATCGTTGCATAAATCAAAAACTTTTGGATATAGTAAATATATAAGAAACATTTGTAGTATAAATTCATCACTCATGAGTGCATATAATTAGAAAATTTCAACATTAAAATGTCACTAAGTATTTTTCGCACCAAATAATAAAGTTTTTCATTCTAGAATTTTACTCATAAGAAATATTTAAAGACAAATTAATGAATTTGGGTTTCAAAAGTTATGAAAGGTACATATATTGAGAAAAACTACAATACAATTAATACAATAACAGAAGTGACAACAGGAGAGAAAATTTAGCTGTGCCAAAATTCGAATTTGTGTCTAAAGCTTAACGTGTAGTTGATTTAACGGAGAAACTTAATGTTTAAAACAATCGCACGGTATGCTTTCGGCCCAAGGGGGGAAAAATAATGAACTCTACGCAAAAATAATATATGCTTTACAGAAACCAGATGGTATTAGCTAAATCACTTTACGATATTCTTCACTTTTAAGAGTAAAAATCTTGTTCAAGAGAAGCCGAAAAATTTTAAGCAAATAAAATTAACACACATGTTTACGAAATTGCAAGAGAAGAAATTACTTTTTTTTCGTATCATAGAAATATTGGTTAAATTTGTTCTGTATAATTTATTTTATCCTTTTTTAACTTAAATATAACTTGTCTATTAATTAAATTATGTATAAAAATAAATAATTAATAATGTCGGAAGTACTTTTGATATACAGTTGGCTCTCGTTAATTCGAACTCGTCGGGACCACAAGAAATGTTCGAATTATCCGAAGTTCGAATTATGGAAAATATGAAAAGAAAATATGTTTAATATGGTATTATTACAAATGAATTAATGTTAGAGTGTTTTTTTTATTTATATCGTTTGTAACCATTAGAATATGACTTAATATTAAATTAGAAAGCATAAATACATAAACTAATTAAAAGGTTAGAAACAAACACAATGGAAGAAAAATTTAAAGCATCACTGATAGAAAGATGGGGCACTAAGAAAGTGGATATCAAATGCATTGAATTATATGTATACTTGTTCGGAACATTTTTCACAAAAATCAAAGAAAGAAAGTTATTCAATTGATCTTAAATCTGTGAGAAAGAAGAGAAAAATGAAAAATCGGAATCCTCGTTAGTTCGAATTAAACGAAGTCAAGAGAAAATGAGTTCGAATTAATGAAAATTTTTAACGTTATTCTGCCATTGACAATTTCGGGACTTCATATTTAGTTCGAATTAAGCGAAGATTCGAATTATCCGATTTCGAATTAACGGGAGTCGACTGTATTTTTAAAAATATTTGTCTCGACTTTTGACAGGTTTCTGAATTTATATTATATAAGGGCTCCCAATTGGTCCACCAGCTGAACATCAGTATTTTCTTACAAAGATTTTTGTTTTATATTTTTCTAGCAAACTGTGCAGAAACCGCCTTCAAAGGTTAGTTTTACCGCATATACTGCAGGAATCTAGTTTGAAACTTTCCGCTAAAAATATTGGTGTTCAGTTCGCGGACCATTTGGGAGCCCTGTTATATGAATCATATTAGTTTTACTCGCAAAAATACTATAAATGTAACTAAAAATAAAAAATATTTAAAAGATAAAATTTATAGATCTACATGATTTTAAAATGATTTTTTAATTTTTAAATTAATTTTATTGAAGTTGAAAGTAAGCAAATTACAATATATATATATATATATATATATATATTGGAGTAACAGATTCAAAGACTTAAATAGAATGTTTGATTCGAAAAAAAAGCGGAACATAACAAACACCATTGCTTTCTTATATTCAAAATGTCAAAAATAAATATTAATAAATCATCATTAATAAATCATAATACCGTTAACTGATATATTAATCAAGATTAATATATCAGTTAACGGTACATTTTTTAATATTATCCAATTATCCCTTTTTCTAATATAAATATAACTTGCCTTTTATTAAATTAGATATAAAGAAACTCCTAAGAATATCTGACGTACTTTAGATATACAGATTTACGAGATTATGCTATATAAGTATAAATTTAACATTTTTACTTATAAAAATTTTAAATATCACTGAAAATAATAAAATAAATGATTAAAACCAAAAATTTATTTATCGACATGATTTTTATAAAAAATACTCATGCAGAAAATAAACCAAATACAAAAACTCTAAAAGAATCATGTCTAAAATCAACGTACTTTCTTTTAAATTTTTTCCTTTAAAAATATGCATAACTTTACCTAAAAGTGAAATTTAATAGGATGAACAAATGCGGAAACATAAATCGAATATTTGATTCGGAAGAAAAGAACACAGTAACAAGCGCCATTGCTTTCTGATATTCTGAATGTACTCTTCAAAGGAAGATATCCATAAACGCTAAGAAAATAATCCCCTTATTCACTCGAAGACAAAGCCAAGATGCAGCATTTGTAAGCAAAAATTTTCTGCCTTTATTATCAATTAAATAAAATCTTCATTTCACCGAGAACAAAGCACGAAAAAATGAACTGAAGCATTTTCTGTATAATGTCTTTCCGCTATATGAACATAGTTTCTTGGCTTACGTTTCTTATGTTTCTTAATCTCTCGAGGCCCAAACTCATATTTTTTTATCCAATTTTACAATATTTGAGATTTGTGTTTCTTTTAGGCAAGAATAGAATACATATTTTCATTTATTTATAAAAAATTAAAAATACATTGTTTTTTAACGTGTTCAATATAAACTTTTCTACCAAAAATTTAACCGACTTCAAAAACTGCTGCAAAGTGAAAAATAATTTTTTTACATAATAGTAATAAGAAATTAAATTAAGAGCGTAGTATTTATCATGCGTATTATTATATTTATGTAGATTAATTTGATTTTTTGAAGTCGGTGCCAGCCAAGCCAAGTTACATGCAATTTTCCAATAGACACGCATCCAAGTATCTACGAGTTTATTTACGATTTAACATTTAGTTAAAAATTTAACTTTATTCTTTTACGATTTGCATTGGATACTTAATTTCAATTTTGAAATTGGCTTGGCTGGCACCGACTCCAAAAAATCAAATAAATGTACATAAATATAATAATACGCATGGTAAATACAATGCTCTTAATTTAATTTTTTATTACTATTATGTAAAAAAAAATATTTTTCACTTTGCAGTAGTTTTTGAATTCGGTTCAAGTTTTGGTAGAAAAGTTTATTTTTCTCTTTTTAGTTAAAAGTTAATGATTTTCTGAGGTCGGTTAATAAAAATTATTATTCGGAAAAAAAATATTGTAAATTATATATGAATGCAAATTTTGCGAGGAGTGAGATTCGAATGCACGCTGTCTTTCGAGAACCAGAGTTTAAATCAGGCTTTTTAGACCGCTCGGTCATCCTGATCGCGCTCCAGTCGGTGAGCTTATTCAAAGTCCATGTTACTTTTAATTTGCGAAAAATCACCAATTTTATTAGTTTTTGCCTAATTACTAAAAAAGTACTGTACCAATTTCAATGAAATGGAATTGTTACCAATCCGAGAGTTTCCTCTTTTATTTAACAAAAAAAAAGAAAAACAAATTAATCAGTTGGATAATTTCGGAGTAATCGGTGAACATGCATAGAAAAAAAAAATACATACGCGTCCAATTGATAACTCCCTCCTCCTTTTTTGAAATCGGTTAATAATAAAAATTACAATACAGAAAAAAATATTGTGAATTATACATGGATGTAAATTATGTCAGGAGTGGGGTTCGAACCCATGCTCTCTTTCGAGAACCAGAGCTTAAATCTGGCGTCTTAGGCCACTCGGCCATTCTATCTGCACTTCATTCAGCGAAATTATTTAACACTTTTAATTAGCGAAAAATCACTTATTTTATTAGTCACTTATTTCCTAATTACTGAAAAAGTACTGAACCAATTTCGATGAAACCGAAGTGGTATCAAATCGAGAGTACCCTCTTTCATTTAAAACAAAAATAACAGAAATCGGTTGCATAGTTTCGGAGTAATTGGTGAACATACATTAAAAAAATACATACGCGTCAAATTGATAATATCCTCTCCTTTTTTGAAGTCGGTTAAAAACCAAATTAATCGGTTGGATAGTTTCGGAATAATAGGTGAACATACATAGAAAAAAATACATACACGTCGAATTGATAACTTTCTCTTCCTTTCCTGAAGCCGGTTAATAATAAAAATTGTAATACGGGAAATATTATTGTATATTATGTCAGAAGTGGGGTTCGAACCCATTCTGCCTTGCCAGAAACAGAGCTTAAATCTGGAGCCTTAGACCGCTCGGCCATTCTGTCTGCACTGCATTTGGGGAACTTATTCAATACTTTAAATTAGCGAAAAATCTCTAATTTTATTAGTTTTTGCCTAATTACTAAGAATGTACTGAACCAATTTGGATGAAATGGAAGTGGTACCAATTCGAGAGCATCATCTTTCATTTAAAACAAAAATAACAGAAATCGGTTGCATAGTTTTGGAGTAATCGGTGTACATACATAAAAAAATACATACGCGTTGAATTGATAACCTCCTCTCCTTTTTGGAAGTCGGTTAAAATTTAACTTGGTCTTAGCTCTCTAAAAAACAAGCTATTGAGATACATGAATTTGAATGTGGAATTGATGATGCAAAATTGAATTCTACATATAATAATAATAATAATAATAGAAAAATTAATTAGAAACTAAATAACAATGATATGAGTTAAAAAACCTCTTTACCCACATAAAATGAATAGATGAACTTCAAATTGCGTAGATTATGAATGTTTATGTGGAAGTGATTATTATTTATGGTTAAAAAAACATACAAATAAAGGTTGCAGTTCATGCATATCACCCAGAGGTGGAAGATTGCGCATAGACAGAGATAAAGTCTGTTGACACCACTAATTTTTTACAGTTTTCTTCAGTTTAATGAAAACTCGAAAATTTTGTGATAACGTAAACCGAAAAATACTACTAAATTTTAGTGGTTTTAATAGGCTCCACATTTGTGCTAATTTTCCAAACACTGATAAGTTTATTTTATATTATAATACTTATCAAGTAAGATTAATAAATCTATAGTAATCTATATAATTTTCGTCAGATTACTAATTCTGAAGGTAATAGGTTTATGATAAATACACTATATTGCCATTGATTATTGGACACTTGCGATTTTAGACATTTTACTAAATATCTAGAAAAATACATGAGGAATCATCTCACACCTCTTAGTGTATAAATATAATAGTATACGTCATACATCTCCGTGAAGATTTTTTACCGAAACTCCATAGGGGACCGTCAACAAATTAAAAAAGAATGAATATCTTTTGAATAACCCTGTCAAAACTAATGTAGCAAAAGCACTCAAACTCTAGATTATGATTGAATGCCTTATTGTAATACACTGTGTTCATTTTTATGCAAATAGCATGCATACTCGCAGAGTAATTAAGGTTTTTATAAAAATGGTCCCAAATTTTTCCAAGTTTTTTCCTTATAACTTTCAGAGTTCTTAATATAAAATAATATTTTTTTCAGAAAATATGACAAACAGCATTGCACTCAGTACCCTATAATCAGAATTAAAAAATAATGAAAATTGTAAACAAAATGAGTTGGTTTACTAAATAATTTTTTACTCCGCATGCGTCAACGATATCAAAATTTCATTTGCATATTATGTTAGCTAAATGTATAAAGCAACTTTTGTGAAAGTCACAAAATCATAACTTGAAAATTCTGAAAATAATCGTCAATTGAATAAATAGAAAATCCGTTATTCTCAAAATGAAGCAAAAAGAAGAGGGGTTGTATCCATATATTCATTGATTAGTGTCAATATAGGGGATGTTACGACTACTTTTGGATAAAATCCCTCATTTTTTTTTCCTTCATTTTGGAAACAACGGATTTTGTCCTTTTTCTATAGACGATTACTTTCAGAATTTTCAAGCTATAATTTTGAGACTTTTACAAAAGTTGCTCTATACATTTAGCTAACATAATATGCAAATGAAATTTTGATATCTTTGACGCATGCGCAGTAAAAAATTATTTAGTAAACCAACTCATTTTGTATACAATTTTCATTATTTTTTTAATTCTGATTAGAGGGTACTGTGTGCAATGTTGTTTGTCATATTTTCTGAAAAAAATATTATTTTATATTAAGAACTCTGAAAATTATAAGGAAAAAACTTGGAAAAATTTGGGACCATTTTTATAAAAACCTCAATTACTCTGCGAGTATGCATGCTATTTGCAGAAAAATGAACACAGTGTATTACAATAAAGCATTCAATCATAATCTAGAGTTTGAGCGCTTTTGCTACATTAGTTTTGACAGAGTTATTCAAAAGATATTCATTATTTTTTAATTTGTTGACGGTCCCCTATAGAGTTCCGGTAAAAAATCTTCACGGAGATGTATGACGTATACTATTATATTTATACACTAAGAGTTTCGAGATGATTCCTCATGTATTTTTCTAGATATTTAGTAAAATGTCTAAAATCGCAAGTGTCCAATAATCAATGGCAATATAGTGTATAAAAGATTCATGCTTAACCTTTTCCGGCACGGGCAAAATCTGTACTAAAATGAGAAATTATCGACTGACACCGGAATTCGCAAACGATTTTTTTAAATATTTTGAATTCCTTAAATTAAGCTTTTATCGTAAAAGCAAATTCTTATTAAAATATTACTCGTGCCATTTGGAAGTTTGGAATTAAAATTTGGTATCCCAGACCGGGCACAGTGCGCCGGAAAGGGTTAAAATCAGCATCCTTTCTTTTGAATTATTTCTTTAAAAATATACATAAATATACATAACTTTATATATAAAAATGAATTTTAATGGCATGAACAGATGCAGAAACTTAAATAATTGATTCGGAAGAAAAGATCACAGTAACAAACATCATTGGTTTCTTACACTCTAAATATTCTCTTCAAAGAAAAATATCTATAAACTCTAAGAAAATAATCCTCTTTGTTGCTCATAGACAAAGCACAGATGCGGCAGTTGTAAGCAAACATTTTCTGGCTTTATTATCATATAAATGAAATCTTCATTTCACCGAGAACAGGGCATATAAAAAATGAAGTTCAGCGTTTTCTGTATAATGTCTTTTCGCTGTTTGAACATTGTATCTTGGTTTATCTTTAAAGCGTAAGAATTACGTTGCTTATGTTTCTTAAAGTATATTTTACAATTTAAGTTTATTACTTTTTAAACCATCCTTTTATTGTGCTTGAATATGTTTTGATTTCATCTTATGTAAGTGATATTAATATATGCAAAGTTGGCTATGAATGTTAAAGCAACCCATAGAAAAAGATATTTATTTAATAACTTCATTTCAAGTTTATTAAATATTTTACAATTTGCTATGTTCTTATCTTTATTTATACAATTTTAAATCTATTAAATATAATACTTATTTCATATATATTCTATAGAATAAAATAAAACAGAAATAATCTGAAAGGAAATAATATAATTTTTACAAAGACGTGATTTTTACAAATGTTTTTAGTGTTATATGCAAAGGATTTGAGACAAAGGTTATGTTCCATTCATTTGTACCACAAAATAAAACCATCTACAACATAATAAAAAGTTGTTACATTTATAAGAGTTTAAAATGTGAAATTTATTGGTCAATATAATTTTTTAAAATTACTCATGCTGAAAGTAAGGAAATTACAAAAAAATATAAGAGATTCATACATAAAATCAACACGCTTTCTTTTAAGCTATTTCTTTTAAAATTGCATAACTTTATCAAACAATGGAAATTAATTCTATGAAGAGGTGTGGATACTTAAATGTTTTGTTTGAAGAAAAGATCACTGTAACAAACATCATTGGTTTTTTATGCTCTAAATACACCTTCAAAAGAAAAATTGCTAAGAAAATAATCCCCAATGTTGCTCAGAGATATAACCAAGTGGCAGCATTTGCAAGCAAAAAATGTTCTGGCTTTATTATATTAGAAATCTTCATTTCACCTAGAACAAAGCACATAAAAATGAAATTGAGCATTTTCTATAAAATGTCTTTTTGCTATATGGGCATTGTATCTGGGCATTATCATTAGCATTGTTACTTGGCTTATCTTTAAAGCGGACAAATTACGTTACTTATGTTTCTGAAAGTGCATTTCACTGTTTAATTTTATTTGTTTTTAAACCTTTCTTTTATTTTATGTTTAAATAGTTTTTGAGTTATTTTTATCTGCATAGTATTTATATCTTAAAGCTGGCTTAAAATTTTAGAGGAACCTATACAAAAAGTATTTATTTAGTAACTTCATTTCAAGTTTATGAAATATTTTAAATATGCAACATCGTTATCATTTATTTATGTAATTTTAAATCTTTTAAATTTAATACATGCTTCATATGTACTCAATATAATAAAATAGAATTGAAATAAACAAAAAGAAAAAGAAATATTTTTTTCATAAAGACTTAAACATTTATTATATTTAAAATATTTACGATTAAGATTAAGTTCAATTCATTTGCATCAAAAAAGAAAATCGTGTAAAAAAAATATTTATTTAATAACTTCATTATTTTATGAAATGTTTTAGAATATGCTACATTGTTTTAATTTATTTATGTTTTTTTATGTTTTAAATATACTACATATTCCGTATGTATTCTATATAATGAATTAAAATAGAAATAAATTGAAAAGAAAGAAAATAATTTTTACAAAGATATAGTTATGTATTATATTTAAAGGATTTAAGACTATTTAAGGATTAAAGTGTTATATTTAATATCCATAAATGGTAAGAAAATAATCCTCCTTGTTACTCAGACACAAAGCCACGTCTGCAAAGAAAAATGTTCTACACTGCTAAAAATTTTGTTCTACTTTGAACCAAATTTCGGTGCCCAATAGCTATTACTGAAAGATATTGGAATTTTGAACCAATATTTGAAGCTCCTGTTGAAGCACAGCTCCAATAGTTGGAACAAAGTTGAAATAGGAAGTTCCAAATGTTGGTACGAAATTTTATAATTTTATATGTGGCAGCTACTGAACACTAAAACTTCGTTTAAATTAGTGCAAAATTTTTGTGTAGTTCAGTGTAAGTTCTGGTTTTATTATCAAATAAATGAAATGCTTATTTCACCAAGAACAAAGCGTATAAAAAATGAAGTTGAGCATTTTCTGTAAAATGTATTTTCACTATATGAACATTCTACCTTGGTTTATCTTTGAAACGCAAGAATTGCTTTTCCTACGTTTCCTAAAATGTATTTTAATGTTTCATTTGTTTATTTTTGAAACAATTCTTTTATTACATGCTGAAATATGTTTTGAATTCTTTTTGTATAAGAAAATTTATACATATGAGTTTTGCATAGGATTTTAAAGGACCTGTTACAAAAAGGTACTTATATAAAAACTTCATATTAAATGTATGATATATTTTTCAGTATGCTTTCTGTGTCATCGTTTATTTATATAATTTTAAACTTTTTTGAACAGAATACATGCTTTGTATGTATTTTATATAATGAAAAAGTATATAAATCAGCTGAAAAGAGACAAACTAATTTCGACAAAGGTTTAAACATGCATTACATGTGAAAGATTTAAGATTAAAGTTATGTTCAAATCACTAGAATCGAAAAAAAATCATCTACAGCATAAAAAAATAAAATTAAAAATAGTTTAAAGCATGAAATTTATTTATCGATATAATGTTTAAAAATTACTCAAACTCAAAGAAAGAAATTACAAAAACACAAAAGAATCATACATAAAATCAATGTTCTTTTTCTAAAAAATATTCCTTTAAAAATATACATAATTTTTAAAAAAGATCATTTTTAATGGTATGAAGACAGGCGGAATCTTGAGTATTTATTCGGATTAAAAGATCACAGTAACAAATACCATTGGTGTCTTATACTCTAAATGCACTCTGCTAAGGAAAATAACCATAAACGCTAAGAAAATAATCCTCTTTGTTACTCAGAGACAAAGCCAAGATGCAGCATCTGTAAGCAAAAATGTTCTGGCTTTATTATCAAATAAATGAAATCTTCCTTTCACCGAGAACAAAGCACATAAAAAATAAAAATTAAGCATTTTCTGTGTAATGTCTTTCCGCTAGATATTGGCTTTTATCTTTATAGCGGAAGAACTACGGTGCTTATGTTTGTTAAAGTACATTTCTGTGTTTAATATTGTTACTGTTTGCATGCTACATTGTTATCGTTTATTTATGCAATATTAAATCTTTTAAATTTAATACACGTTTCACATATATTCAATATAAAGTTAAAAGAAACTAAAAAGAAAGAAAGAATTTTCTTAAAGTCTTAACTATTTATCATATTTAAAAGATTTACAACTAAGATTATGTTCAATTTATTTGCATCAAAAAAGAAAATCGTATAAAAATATATTTATTTAATAACTACATTTCAAGTTTCTGAATTATTCACAATATTCTGCAATATTCTAATTTATTTATCTAATTTTTAGTGTTTTAATATAATACATATTTTATATATAATCTATATAATAAATTAAAATAGAAATAAACAATTTTTTTTTTTTTTTTTACAAAGATATATTTATGTGTTATATTTAAAGAATTTTAGACTATTTAAGGATTAATGTGTGATATTTAATATCCATAAATGCTAAGAAAATAATCCTCCGTGTTGCTCAGAGACAAAGCCAAGATGCAGCATCTGTAAACAAAAATGATCTATATTGCTAAAAATGTTGTCCTGCTTTGAATCAAATTTCGGTGCTCAATAGCTATTACTGTAAGGTGGTAAAATCTTGAACCAATATTTTGAGCACTTGTTGAAGCATATCTCCAGTAGTTGGAACAAGGTCGAAATAGGAAACTCCAAATTTTGGTACGAAATTTCATCATTTTATGGTGGCAGCTAGTCAGCACTAAAACTTCGTTTAAATTAGTGCAAAATTTTTACAATGTAAGTTCTGGTTTTATTACCAGAAATGAAAATATGATAAATGAAATATAATATAATAAATAAATGAAAATATAATAAATGAAATCTTTATTTCACCGAGAAGAAAGAGTATAAAAAATGAAGTTCAGCATTTTCTGTAAAATGAATTTTCACTATATGAACATTCTACTTTGGTTTATCTTTAAAACGCAAGAATTGCTTTTCTTACGTTTCTTAAAATGTATTTTAATGTTTAATTTGTTTACTTTTGAAACAATTCTTTAATTACATGCTGAAATGTGTTTTGAATTTTTATATATAAGAAAATTTATACATATGAGTTTTGCGTAGAATTTTAAAGGACCTGTTACAAAAAGGTACTTATATAAAAACTTCATGTTAAATGCATGATGTATTTTTCAGTCTGCTTTCTGTGTTATCGTTTATGTATATCATTTAAACTTTTTTTGAACAGAATACATGATTTGTATATATTTTATATAATGAAAAAGTATATAAATCAGCTGATAAGAGACAAACGATTTTCGACAAAGATTTAAACATACATTACATGTAAAAGATTTAAGATTAAAGTTATGATTAAATCACTAGAATCGAAAAAAATCATTTACAACATAAAAAAAATAGTTTAAAGCATGAAATTTGTTTATCAATATAATGTTTAAAAATTATTCATACTCAAAGAAAGAAATTACAAAAACATTAAAGACTCATGCATAAAATCAACGTTCTTTTTCTAAAGGATATTCCTTTAAAATATATATATAACTTTATAAAAAAAATCAATTTTAATGGTATGAACATATGCGGAAGATTGAATATTTATATGGATGAAACGATAACAGAAACAAATATAATTGGTTTCTTATACTCTAAATGCACTCTTCAAAGGAAAATATCCATAAACGCTAACAAAATAATCCTCTTTGTTGCTCAGAGACAAAGTGAAGATTCGGCAGTTGTAAGCAAAAATGTTCTAGCTTTATTATCAAATAAATGAAATCTTCATTTCACCGAGAACAAAGTACATAAAAAATATAAATTGAGCATTTTCTGTATAATGTCTTTTCGCTAGATCTTGGCTTATCTTTAAAGCGGAAGAATTACGGTGGTTATGTTTGTTAAAGTATATTTATCTGTTTAATTTTGTTACTTTTAAAACCTTTGTTTTACTGTGTCCTTAAATATGTTTTGAGTTCTTTTTATTTACATTATATTTATATATGTAATGTTGGCTATGAATGTAAAAGCAACCTATGTAAAGAGATATTTATTTAAAAACTTCATTTAAATTTACGAAATATTTTACATTATACTACATTGTTGTAAATTATTTATTTAATTATAAACCTTTTACACATAATTCATATAATGATGTGTATTGCACATCATGCATATTGATGTGCATAATAATGTGTAATCTACAAATTTATTAAAATAGAAATAATCTTAAAGGAAAGATAATATGTTTTACAAAGGCTTAATCATGTGTTATATTTAAAAGATATAAGACTAAGCTGATGTTAATTCATTTGCTTCAAAAAATGAAAACGTCTACAACACGAAAGAAAATTGTAAAATATAAAATTTATTAGTAAATATGTGTTTTAAAAATTACTCATACTGAAAGTAAAGAAATCACCAAAAAAATCAGAGATTCATTCATAATATACATTGTTTCTTTTAAATTATTCCTTTAAAACTACACATAAATTTACAAAACTGAATTTTAATGGGATGAAGAGACGCGGAAATTTAAATCGAATATTCTTTTCGGATGAAAAGAGCACAGTAACAAACACCATTTTTTTCTTGTATTCTAAATACAGTGTTCAAAGGAGCATATCCATAACCACAAAGAAATATAATAATAATAATTCTCTTTATTATTCGTAGACAAAGCCAAGATACAGCATTTTTAAGCAAAAATTTTCTGGCTTTATAATCAAATAAATGAAGTCTTCATTGCACCAAAAACGAAACATAAAAAATTCAAGTTATACATTTTCAGCAAAATGTCTTATCACCATATGAACATTGTATCTTGGCTTATCTTTAAAGCGAAAGAATTACATTTCTTGTGTTTCTTAAACTATATTCTAAGGTCTAATTTTATTATAATATTCTCAAATATGTTTTGATTTTTTTATTTACACTATAGTTATATACCGGGTGATCCAAAAGTCAGGACGAACTTTAAAAATGAATAACTCGAAAACGAATCAAGATACAAAGATACGGTTTGCACCAAATGGATGGAAAAGAAACCGGATTTTGTGTGACAACAAAAAAATATTGTTCTATTGGCGACCAACGGCATCACTAGCAGCATTGAAAGATGCCATCCGCCAAAACGTGTCTGCCATAAAGCAAGAAATGCTACTAAATGCTGTGAACGGTGTAGTGCCTAGTCTCACAGCTGCACTTATGAATGAGGGACAGCACATTGAACATTTTCTGTTGTACTAATTAACTGTAACTAAGCTGACTTGGAAATTGTCAACATTTTTTCATTTGCAAATCATCTTTTGGTGCAAAAAACACTACCGTGTCATTTTTTGGATGTCAACGGCAAACTATTTTTTTCGTTGTCACACAAAATCCGGTTTCTTTTCCATCCATTTGGTGCAAACCGTATCTTTGTATCTTGATTCGTTTTCGAGTTATTCATTTTTAAAGTTCGTCCTGACTTTTGGATCACCCGGTATATAAAAATTTCGCCTGGAATATTAAAGGAAGCTATGCAAAAATGTATTTATTTAATATCTTCATTTCGTATTTATGAAATATTTTGCAAAGCGTTACGCATTATTTAGAAACTTTTAAATCTAATACATGTTTCATTTTATGTATTTTTTTTAACTATGTTTCTGTTTTGTTACATTATATAGAATCTGTAAACATCGTTGAATTGGCAAATGGAGAAACTCTAAAGATGTTTTTAAAATTTTATTATATATGTTTTAAATATAATATGTTTAAGTGAACTTCGTAGCGTATGCTTATTAATGTTCGTGATTAAATTAACACCGTTGTGTTAGTTTTGTTTCTATTCATGTATGTTGCGTTAGTCTTGTTATATGTATATATATATATATGTTTTGTTAGTCTTATATGTAGTGTTAGTCTTATAAATTTAGTTACAGAGCTAAAATGTTTAATTAAGAATTGAAAGCATCCTCAAAATACGTACTCCATTCTTATAAAACTGAGTAATACGCTATGCAAAAAATGAGAAACATATCCATAATTTAGTGGCAGCAAAAAAAAAAAAAAAAAAAAAAAAAAAAAAAAAACTTTATTTTTATAAAGAATTTTTTAAATTTCAAAAATTTATTGATTTCTGGCTGTTTGAATGATAAAGAGCACTTTTATGGAATAATGGGTGACTCAGAAGATGTAAATAATAATTTTTTGTGTTTTCATTATATTTCATAGATTGAAAACCATTTGTTATTTTTATAGTGTTTTATTCAGATTTACAATACATTTTGCAAATAATTTTACGCATATTTAAATATTATACTTCGTTAAAAAATACATAATTAAATTTCCTAAATGCATAATAAATTAAAATTTATCTCTTCAACAACTAATATCTTAAAAGTATTTTTTTTTAAAAATATGAAATCATTATAGCTAGATATATATAGTACAGCATGGCATTTTTCCATTTATGTAACTAGCATTTTCTATTTAATAGAGCAAATAGAAATAAACAAAACCTAAAAGTCAGAAATTTTGTAAAATTATCCTCGTATATATTAAAACTTGTTTCTTACGACGCATACTTTAACAACAACAGATTGCATGCACACATTATCTTACTAAATTAGTTGGCAAGAAATTTTCATTAATTCTGCTGAAAGAAGCTAGTGAATATCTCTTTAAAACTGCTCAACGGCGTGTGTCATTTTAAAGAGGTGTTAGAAAAGTTCATGGCGAGACAAAGTTTAAAATGAATTCTGGTGCCAAAATTTAGTATGTATGTGTAGAAAGAGTTACATATGTTGCATTTTAATTTTAGCTTGATGTATTTTATCTGATCTTTCTTATCTTATTCGCTGAAAAATGTTGAACACGCTTTCACGAGAATAGTTATTAAAGGAATTGTTTTGAGGGAAACTGATTCACGACAGAAAATAAATCTAATTATTAATACATTTATTTTCAATTAAATTGTTATAGCGATATGTATATATTAAATATCAAAAACATATTAATTTCTGGTTTTCCAAATGATAAAGAGCACTTTTTGGAATAATGGATGACTCAGAAGATGTTAATTCACATTTCCATTTGTATTGATATTATATTTCCATGATTAAAAACCGTTTGTCATTTGTGAATTATTTTATCCACATTTACATTACATTTTGCAAAAGTATCATCTTACACATATGAAAATATTACTCTTTTAAAAATTGCTACCATAAATTAAAATTTATCACTTCAACAACTATTATCTTAAAAGTTTTTTTTTTTTTAATAAAAAATCATTATAGCTAGATGTATATAGTACAGTATGGCATTTTTCATTTTTTGTAAATAGCATTTTCTATTTAATTGAGCAAAAAAGAAATAAACAAAACCTAAAAGTCGTAAAATTTGTAAAATGAACCTCGTATACATTAAAGCTTGTTCCTTACGACACAAACTTTAACAACAACAGATTGCATGAATACATTATCTTACTAAATTAGTTGGTAAGAAAATTTCATTAATTCTGGTGAAAGAAGCTAGTGAATATCTCTTTAAAACTGCTCAACGGCGTGTGTCATTTTAAAGGATAGTTAGAAAAGTTCATGACGAGACAAAGTTTACAATGAATTCTGGTGCCAAATTTTAGTATGCATATAATATAATGTGTATAAAGAGTTCCATATGTTGCACTTTAAGTTTAGCTTGAAGTATTTTATCTTATGTTTGTCATCTTATTCTCTCAAAAACTTTGAACATACATTCACAAAAATAGTTATCAAAGGAATTGTTTTAAGGGGAACTGATTCATAACAGAATAAAATCTTATTATTATCATATTTATTTTAAATAAAAACATTATATGTATTTAAAATTGGTGACATTTTGCTTTGATTATATTAATTTTAAAAGAAAATTTTAACTCTTTCCATATCCTAAAAATGAAATCTTAGATTTGACTAAAAGTATAGAATTTATTATAAAAATAATTATTAAATATGAATATATAAAAATACATATTTAGCCGCATTGTAACATATATGTAATTTTTGCGTATAATACAAAATTAATTTGTTTCATTGGATTTATAAATGTAACATATTATAATTAGTTTAGCGAATGAAACTAAACAGAACATAAATGGTAGAAATTTTGCAAAAGTATCCTTGTATATATTAAAACTTTTTCGTTGAAAAACGAAATTTTAATAACCTCACATTGTATGCATACAATATCGTACTAAATTTGTTGACAAGAAAGTTGCATTATTTCTGTTGAAAGAAGCTAGTGCATATCACTTTAACAATGCTCAAACATCTATGTTATTTTTTTCAACTTAGTAAATTTCACGACGAGAACAAAATTTGCATAAAAAGTGAAAGCTGGATTGAGCATAAAATTATTTGAACATTATATGAAATATTTAAAATCTCAAAGTATTAACAGCAAAAAAAACGCTATCTTATTCCATAAACCAAAATTTTGTTTGTTTTTGGATAAAATATTTTTTTTAAACAAAAACCCAGGGCTGCCATGCTTTGGGGGATTTTATAAGCTTAAATATCAGAACAGTAAATTCAGTTTAAAACGGAATCGATTGGGACCGAGAAAACTTTTCATAGTAGACAATATTTTGCTTTAGACAAATTTTATCCTCAGTCTATGGATTGCAGAGATTTAAAAATATTTCCAAGTTAGAGAGAATTCAGATTTGCTTTTGCCAAAAAATATAGAAATTGATAAAAAAAACCCCACATATAAATACGTGCATGTATTAACTATTTGTTTTTTTTACGCACATTGTAACATTTAATACTTTCTTTAAACTGAGAAAAAATAGCTTTGTTTGTTTAATTTAGCAAATGAAGCGAAAAAAAACATGCAAGTCAGAAACTTAAAAAAATTATCCTCGTATATATTTAAATTTTTTTCTTGGAATAAGAAATTTTTCACAACACATACTATGCATACATTAACTTACTAAATTAGTTGGCAAAAAAGTTGCATAAATTCTGCTTAAAAACGCTAGTGCATATTATTTGAAAACCGCTCTACGAACAGTGTCATTGTAGAGGATAGTTAAAGATGTTTATGACGAAAAAGTTTTAAAATATTTTTTTTTTTCAAAAATTAGTATGCTACAGAATCTGTACTAAGTGTTATATGTGTTTTTCTTTAATTTATGTGAAAATCCATCGTTCATATTTTTTAAACAAAAGGCATTTACAATTAGTACATTAAATTTATTATTGAAATATACGAAAAAAATCTTTTTCGGTTATCAAAATTTGCTCAACCTCTTGGAGTGAGCGAATGCTGTACATACAGCATAAGGTGCTCAGAATCCTTAATTATATTTACCAGTAAATTTGTATTGTAATGTATGCCTTATTTGATTCGAGCATCTTCCCGCTCCAATTAGGCAAAATATTCTACTTAAACCTTTCGGGTCCGATTATTTTTTTCTGTTTTTATAAAAAAAATGTTTTTGCGTTAATAACAATGACACTAGCCATCCATATAGGCTAATTAGTGTTTAAAGAATATGTCATTGTCTTAAAAATAATGAATGTTTATGTTTTTTCGTACTATTGAATTCATATTCATATGACAATAGGCTAAGGAAGAATTTTTTGACATGTTTATAAAATATAATATTACAACAAGTTTTAACTTATATTGCTACATTCTAAAACATTTTGCGTTTTATTACGCAGGATTATTTCATGAAAGTAACATTTTTTTAATTTAATGAGTACATTATATGTTTAAAATAAAAGAATCGCTAACGGTGCAAAGAGAGTTAATGAAAAATAATAATTAAAATTATTACTAAATGCCTAAAAATAATTGAAGTCATATAGTAAATTTATAGACATATACTAACATTACTATATGTTAACAGTAGTTAAAATGTTTATTAAAACAAAATAATACTGCATTTAAAGACATGTACTATTAATAATACACCAGACCCAAAAGGGTTATTAAAAAACTGTGGTATTTTATACTTTTACTTTTCAGGTTAAACGGTAGATGGCGCCCCTTGTCTATTCCATGGAATTATGTAAGGGACATAATGTATCTACGTTCCAGATAGTTGTTCTGTGTTTACAATATGTGTATATGTCGTCTGTAGTGCCGTCAGTTTTATTAAATATGTTTGTGTGTAAAAAGTCGCCCACCTCGATTATTTTAGTACTGTTCATTGCCTTACATTTAAATGCTTAAAGATAGTATAATGGCGACGAGATGTTAAAAGTTTCTACCGTAAAAATTTTAAAGGAATAACGGCGCGCCCAAGAGAAATGGCTTCTTCTTTCGTTTTTGCGTTCGACAAACATACAAGGTAACAGCAGCTTTCCCGAATATATCAGCAGCTTTAAAACAAGGGGGTGGTAAGTACATTGAATTTTAAAGTACTTTTTTTTTCCTGTGTTATTGCATAAAGAATACGATGTTTTCATTCAAGGAATATGATGATAAAGTAGAAACATTTCAGGCTTATATTAAACGCCTGGAACAGAATTTTATTCTGAATGAATTAAAAGAGGAAAAAAAAGTTGCAGCCCTTTTATCTTGCATGGGCCCTAAGCTGTATAATTTACTGAGTAATTTATGTTTCCCTAAAGAATGTGAAACATTAAAATATTCGGAGATTGTTGATATATTGATAAAGCATCTAAGCCCCGCCCCCAACAAATTTATTGAAAGAATCAAATTTCGTAAGTGTTACCAAAATGAGTCGGAATCAGTTCAAGATTTCGCTGCTAGATTAAAGAAAAATACAACTTTTTGTTGTTTGACGGGTGATACATTAAATGAAAATTTACTTGAACAATTTTTACGCGGTTTGAAAAGCGAAAGCATTCAAAATAAATTGATTACGCAAGTAGAGGATTTAACTTTTGAGAAAGCAGTGGAGAAAGCTTTATCCTTACACAATGTAGATATTGAAATTTCTGAAATTAAAAATAAAAATTTCAGTATTAATAAAATTTCCAGTTCAAAAAATGTACACCCAAAGAAATTTTCTAACGACTGTCAGAAGTCAAATGTCAACAATCATATAAATAATACAATTCCTGAAGCAAATAAAAGTAAATTAAAATGTTATAGATGCGGAAATACTTCCCATCTAGCCAATTCATGTAGATTTATTAATGCTACTTGTAAAATATGTAAGAAAAAAGGCCATATTGGAAAGGTTTGTAGAAGTAAAACTTTCCAAAAACACGTAAATTCGGTAGATACAGTAAATGTATTAACTATAAAAAATACAGGTGCAAATCCTATTAAATTATCTGTGTTAATTGAAAATAAAGCCAGAGCGGATATGGAATTGGACACCGGTTCGGGAATTTCTGCTGTTCCTTTAAAAAGATTTCGCAGAATTTTTCCTGATTATAAAATATTTCCTCCAGATGTTCAGTTAAAAACTGCAACTGGTGAAATTTTTAAACCTGTAGGTTATGTTGAAGTAAATGTTACTTATGAAAATAAAACAGAAAAGTTAAAATTATATTTGATAAAAGAAGATACTTTTCCATTATTATTTGGCCGCGATTGGGCCTCTGCATTCGATATTTTTCCACATAATTTAAGATCTGTTTATGTTAATGAGACGGTAAATTATTCTGATAAATTACAAGAATTGTTAAATGATTTTTCTGATTTATTTTCTGATAAAGTAGGGGAAATTAAAGGGTTAAAGGCAGAGCTTTACCTTGAAAAGGATGCTACACCCATATTTTGTAAAGCTAGGACTGTTACTTATGCACTACGTGCTGCAGTCAATGAGGAATTACAAAGATTAGAAGAAGCAGGTATAATTAAACCAGTTACAAATAGCAAGTGGGCAACCCCGATTGTTCCAGTGGTAAAATCTAATGGTAAAATACGCTTATGTGGAGACTTTAAAGTCACATTAAATAAATATCTGAAAGTAGAAAAATATCCCTTGCCTAAAATAGAGGATATGTTAGCTACTTTAAGTGGTGGTGTTCATTTTACAAAAATTGATTTAAATCAAGCATACCTCCAATTGCCCGTTGATGAGGAATCCCAGGAATTATTAACCATTAATACACCTAAAGGATTATTTCAGTTTCTTAAATTACCAATGGGTCTTAATAGTTCTCCTGCTATATGGCAAAGAAAAATCGAACAAATTTTAAGTGGAATTGGGGGAATTACAATTTTTATTGATGATATAGGAATAACTGGGGAAACGGACGAAATTCATTTGCAAAGGTTAAAGCAAGTATTAGAAAGGTTGAGAAATTATAATATTCGGATAAATAAGGAAAAATCATTCTTCATGGCAGATGAAATTACTTATTGTGGGTATAAAGTGGATAAACATGGTATTCATAAAACACCAGATAAAATAGAAGCAATTGTAAATGCCCCTAAGCCAGAAAATGTTTCCCAGGTAAAAGCATTTCTTGGTCTTGTAACTTATTATGCAAAATTTGTACCGAATTTATCGACAATTGCACATCCTTTGAATAATTTGCTTAAAAAGAATGTAAAGTTCAACTGGTCTTACAAATGTGATCAAGCGTTTAAAAAAATAAAAAGAGAAATTACTTCGGACAGAGTGCTGACGCATTTCAATCCTAAATTACCTTTAATCTTAGCTACGGATGCTTCTCCATATGGTATCTCTGCAGTTCTTTCGCATGTGATGCCAGACAAGACTGAAAAGCCTATTGGATTTGTATCCAGAACCTTGAATAATGCCGAAAAACGGTATAGTCAAGTAGATAAGGAGGCATTAGCAATAATATTTGGTGTTAAGAAATTTTTTCAATATTTGTACGGTAACAGATTCACTTTGTTTACTGATAGTAAACCATTAGTTTCAATTTTTTCACCTTCTAAAAGTATTCCGGTTTTATCAGCTGCTAGAATGCAAAGATATGCCATATATTTACAAGCGTTCCAGTATGACATCCGCTATAAGAAAACTACTGAACACGGTAATGTCGATGCACTCTCACGTCTTCCATTACGTAGTGAAGATTTGCCCCACGAATATAATTCAAATGAAGGACTTGATGAATCGGAAATCATTCAAATAAATCAACTTTCTGTTTTACCTTTAAATGCTAAATCTATTGCTTCAGCTACAAAAACCGATCCTCTTTTGCGACAAATTTTTCATCACCTCATTTCTGGTTCAGAAATTCCTAAGAATTTACTTTTTGGTGGTAAACAAGAAGAATTTACTCTTCAGCATGGTTGTATTTTAAAAGGTTGTAGGGTAGTTATCCCAGAAATCCATCGACAACAAATATTAAAGGAATTACATTTTGGTCATTTTGGTATAGTGAAAATGAAATCTTTAGCCCGTAGTTTTGTATGGTGGCCAGGAATAGACCATGATATAGAAGATATTGCAAGAAATTGCTCTATTTGTGTAAATTTGAAAAATAATCCTCCTAAAGTTGATACACATCATTGGGAATGGCCTACTGCTCCATGGCAGAGAATTCATATTGATTATTTTGGTCCTGTTAACGGAAAAATGCTTTTGTTAGTGGTTGATGCTTATAGTAAATGGCCAGAAGTATTTATAGTTCCTAGTACAACTTCAGAAAATACAATTATTTGTCTTTCTTCTCTCTTTGCACGATACGGTTTTCCTATTTCTTTGGTATCAGATAATGCTAGGCAGTTTACATCTGAAGAATTTGAAATGTTCTTAAAAAGTCATGGTGTAAAACATAAGTTTAGTGCACCGTACCATCCATCTACAAATGGACAGGCTGAGAGATATGTGCAAACGGTCAAACGTGGATTAAAAGCCTTAGCGTCTGAACCAGGTACTTTACAAATGAAGCTGAATAACTTTCTTATGCAGTACAGGAAGATGCCACATGTTACAACGGGGGAAAGTCCTGCATCTTTATTTCTAAAGCGTCACATAAGAACAAACATAGATTTGATCGTGCCAAATGTTGCAAATTTTGTTCATGAAAAGCAAACTGCAAGGAAATCTAAAGTTAAAGTAAAAGAATTTGAAGTCAACCAGAAAGTAGCTGTAAGAAATTATACTCCAGAAGCCAAATGGAAAATTGGTCGAATTGTAGCAAGAGAAGGAAAATTACATTACAGAGTTCAAGTTGGTTCGAATATTTGGAAAAGGCATGTGGATCAAATAACTAATGTAGGAGAAGATATTTCTTTAACCAATGATCCAAATTCAGAAGAAAATGTTACAGAAAATTTTAGAAGTGAAAATACAAGTGTGAAGCAAGATGATTTTCCACCCTTACAGTCAAGTTTCACAGATCCGCAACCAGTTGACTCTCATGTTCCAGTTGTTCCAGATCCTACTCCAACTGACTTTCATAATCCTGATTCTTCGAGTTCTAATTCAGCTAACTCTGATAATATTCACCAAAAACCGTCGGTTCCTACTAGTGCTACAGTTGATGCCCCTGAACATGTAAAAACTAATTCTTCTTCTTCTCCACAGGTACTTAGAAGGTCCAGAAGACATCGAAGAGTTCCTGACCGACTTCATTACTAAGTGGGGAAGAGCTGTGGTATTTTATACTTTTACTTTTCAGGTTAAACGGTAGATGGCGCCCCTTGTCTATTCCATGGAATTATGTAAGGAACATAATGTATCTACGTTCCAGATAGTTGTTCTGTGTTTACAATATGTGTATATGTCGTCTGTAGTGCCGTCAGTTTTATTAAATATGTTTGTGTGTAAAAAGTCGCCCACCTCGATTATTTTAGTACTGTTCATTGCCTTACATTTAAATGCTTAAAGATAGTATAGATCATAAAATATTAATGAATAACGATCATAAAATATTATAAAATTGTGAAAAAGACGCTCTCCCCGACGATGTTCATATTGATTATCGTAAAAAAATTACAAACATGAAAATTTAAATCGTTGAAAAAAATCAATTGCATTTTAAAATTAAAAATATTTAAAAATATTTAGTCGTTAAATGGAATATTGCCTTTGGAAAATCTTCAACCATTATAAGCAAACAATCGACTATCTTATCCAAAAAACTCAAATTTTATACAATAAAATAGCAATACAAAATATGAATTAAATCCAAATTACGTCGATCATGTCATTTTTTATTGTAGACATGGTTTTGACAAAATAATATAAATTAATAAATACACTTTTGTTCTGTGCAGATCAGCACTGTCTTAACCATCAGCCTTGATTATCATGAAACAAACACAAATAATAGAACAAAACTCCCCCCCCCCCCAAAAAAAAAAAAAATTAGATTTGTATATAAAATTATTTGATCTTTAAGTAAAATACTGATTTGAGAAAATCTACGAGTATTAACTACAAACAAGACATTATCTTATAAAAAAGGCTTGTTTTGTTTGATAAATATAATAGAAAACATATATTAAATACAAATTATATAATGTCATTGTAAAGGAATGCTGAAAAGCGAATTTGTTAAAATTAAGAAAACTTAAGAAACGATCAGTTGGGAACTTTAAAATAAATTCTCACATGTAATAAAGATTTTAAATAGAAGGTTTGCATGAAATTCAGGAGAGGGAAATTTTTTAGGGGGGAGGGGACGATCGAATATTTAAAAACATATCATTCTCTACTGCTCTAGATAAGGACTCTTGACTATCCCTGAGTTAAATACTGCTTAATTAATATAAAACTTTCAATTGTTTATAACACATAGCATTGGTTCTAAAGCGTTGGGGGCACCTAATTATGGGTAGAGTTCTAATTTAAAATCGTTTTAGATGTGGATTTTAGACAGAACCGTGGGATAAATAATACTTATTTAAAATAAAATTTCAAAAGCTTAGCTATTCCTATTTTTGAATAATAAATTTAACAAACATCTTAAATTCTTGCTTAAGTCATCCTCTCTCTTGACCCTACGCGTGAGTTGTTTAACAGAGTTTCGCTAAGAATAGAGTTGACACCCTGGTTGTGGAAAGTGGAACTAAAGGATTCGAGATTGTTCTTTTTTAAATTATTTTATTTTATATTTTATATATTTTTTATATATTTTTTATTATTTTATTACTTTTTTTCTGTAAGATTCAGCAGTGCGTTCGCACTATGATTGTTAAGCCGTACTGTAGATAGCGAGGACCTGGTTTCAGGTTCGTTTGGTTCGAGATTTGTTCTCCTTTTCAAGATTTTGGGTTCAAATTTTAGGTTAACTTAAAAATATTATTACGGAGCAGAGAAACGCTGTGCGGCTCAGCTGGTATTAAATACTTGTCCTTATACATACAATGAAAACAATGGAACAACGGAAACTTATACATACAATGAAATATATTTACATACAGTGTAAAGTTTATTAATTTCTTTGCGTTTATAAAAGTAATGTTTTCTATTTCAATTAGCAAATGAAGTCCAACAAACAATAAATGTCAAAAGTTTTAGAAAATTATCCGCATATATATTCAAACTTGTTTTCTATAACACAAACTTTTAACAACAACATATTATACGCATGCATAAACTTACTAGATTACTTGGCTAGAAAGTTGCATTAATTTTGTTTAAAGAAGTTAGTTCATATCCCCTCAACTCTGCTCAACGGCCTGTGTCATTTCAGATGATAGTTGCAGAAGTTCATGACGAGATAAAATTCAAAATGAATTCTCGTGCCAAAATTTAGTATACTAAAGAATCCGTACAAAGTGCTACATATGTTTCACTTTAATTTTCAATTGGTGTTTCTTATTTCCCATTATATTCAGAAAATTGTTGAATGTGCTTAGATGAAAACAGTTTTTTGAAATACTGAAATTTTTATAGAAATGCTAAAAAAAAAAAAGATAATAACGGTGTTTTAATTTGTATTATCGCAAAATAAATATTAAAATAAAATACGCGAAAAACAGCGAAATAAAAATCTGAATATAGAATTATTTGGTCTCTGAATAAAATACCGATATTTGAAAAGCTGTAAGAATTAGTAGTAAATAAGCTGCTATTATCCTAAAAACTCAGTTTTATTTTATAAAATAAAAAATAAAAAACATAAATTAAACATGAATTACGTCATGTATTGTTTACATGTCTTTTTCTTACAGCAAATAAAGAAATTAACTCCAAAATTAATTTTTAAACTATATAATTTAGTATTTTCTTTTAGTTTATAAAAGTAATACATTTTTTAAATAATTTATAAAATAATGTTCATGCAAATATAAAAGTCAGAAGTTTTGCAAAATTATCCTCGTATACATTCAAAATTGATTTTTATAATACAACAAATAATTCAATTCAATAATTTTAACAACAGCACATTGCAAACATATAATAACTTAATAAATTTATTAAGAAGTTGCTTTGAATTTCCTTAGAGAAGATTGTGCATGTAAGAAAAATAACGACGCAATATATTGGTATAAATCTTTTTTAGTTATTATAGATTTCGAATATTTGTAATTAATATTTTGTTCTGCTGGCGTGCGCAATTCGGTTCGAACCGCGCACATCCGTTCTACTAACTTTGAGAGTAGAATTTCCCAGCCTCTGATGGACTGATATTTATTGTATGCCACCGTTTTAAGTGTTGTAGATGTCTATTAAACACTATTTATGTTTATTTGCTTTAAAGACAAAATTGCGGTTATGAAAAGGGTAGATATTGTGATTTATTTATCTATTGTTTCTGTAACTGTAATTTATAAGTCCCTCAATCTCCCAAATCCCACTCTCGATTCCGCACATTAAAATATCTACATCCCAAATTCTACCGTGTTTCTTTTAATAGTGCGATTGCCACGGCTTCATAAATTAACTAGTTTAACCATGTGTTACATTTTTAAAAAGACTATAACATAAATTATTCTTTATAAATGAAACACTATAATTTAATTTAAGTAATTAAAATTTAAATGCATTTTTATTGACGTTAGAATAAAAAAGCCGGAAATTGTACGGCAAACGCAGGAAAGGTGGTGCGTTCATACTATAGCAATGTTTTCAAAATATTTAAATCTTGTTATAATAGCATATAGCACATATGATACAGTTTAGTAGCCAAAATCTTGGATGCGTCCCTGTAAATATTGTCTGCTCTCTATTATACAGGAAAAAATTTAACCTCAGCAACGTATATGAATTTCTTAAAATGTGAAATAGTTTTATATAATTAAAATGTGCTCCAAACAATGTTTCCCTATATACCATTATGCAATGGAATCCTTTAGTGTAGTCCTGTAAATTAATAAAAAATATTCCTTGCACCACAGATTGTACAGAATGCATATTTCAGTATATATTTCATAAAAGCATATCATTTTTATTATGTTCGAAATAAAGTAATGCGATTAAAATTAATTTGAAACTATTTTTCTCCATTGGCCGAATTGTAGCAGAATACTTTTGATTGTTCCTGTAATTAAAGTATGCATCCGATTTTCCTATAATTTTGTAAAATCTCAACAAAATCACGGAGAAATTTTACATTTGAAATTCTAAATATTTCTGTTGGGTAGTTTTTGCCCTTTTATTAATGGATAGACGGATGGAATGGGGGACGACTTTGGGGGCTATGTATTTACATGTTTACGAACGCGCAAAAAATGAATATAAAACAATGAATTAATAAACAAAAAATGAATTATATTCTACAATAAAATTTAATAGAATGATTGTTATTTGAAAATAATATTAAATAAGAATTCTTGAAATATTTACAGACGTAGAACGTACAGAATCTCACTAAAATGTATTACCAATACAATTTTCCAAAATAAATATATTATTATAGCACTGCCTACTAAATTAACTGACAGGAAAGCGTTATTAATAATATTTAGAGGAAAATCGAATGTATATTGCAAATTTCTGCTAAACATTCAGCAAAACCACTAGGGATGCTTATAGCATTTAGATATTGTACAATAATCTGTTAATGTCAACACCATCATAAAATATTCAACGCAAATTCACGAATAGATATCTTGAAATAGCATGTTTAATATGGTAATACTTATTTCTAGTATGTCTTTATTTATGAAATACTTGTCAAATTACAATAAAGTGCATCAGAGTTAAAATAATATGCATAGAAATTTCATTTCTGTCCAAATATATTTAATCAGTCCATAAAATGATTTATTTAAAACTTGAATTAATAATGATACAAAATGTTGGTAAAAATATTTCCTAGCAATTATAGTCTTCGAATATTTATAAGTAATATTTTGTATATAAATATATCAGTTTTTTTAAATAAATTAATAGCATGCATTTATTAACATAACTTTAAGGACTTAATATATAATTCTTAATACTTTTTATCAGTCTTTGTTTTTTAAAATTTTGATTTATCCTATTTTTTTTTAATTATTCAGTAACTTTTAAACTACCGTATTTTCGGGTGTATAGCCCGCACCCCTAAATCGAGCTGTGCAGTAAAAAAAGTTCGCGTATAACCCGCGGAGATGCATCGGTGTATGGTCCGCGGGCTATACACCATTTACGATCCTATATTTCGATCAGGGTTCGAAATTAGAAGTCATTAGTCATAATTTTTAACACAAATTTACCAAATTTTTTCGTGATGCATAATACCTACTGTAATTCGGCTAAAATATTAAGATTATCAGTACCGTAATTTTCGGAAGAAACGCCGCGGCGTTTACGTATTTTAAGATAAAATTTCAAGCGATGCGGCGTCTCTACCTATGCGGCGTTTACGCGCATTTTTTTGTTCAAAAGAGCGTGATATTTTTTCTGAATTTTTCCGAAAATTAAAAAAAAAATCGGTGATAAATTCAAAATTTCGGACAGAAAATAAATACGTATCTTAGGTCATTGGTTCCCAAACGGAACGAATCCTCGGAATCGGTCCGAAATGCACCAACTCCGAATAGGAACGATTCCTTGGACTCTATCCGAAATGAAACAACTCCGGAAAAGTTCGATTCCTTGAACTCCTTCTGAAATGAAACGACTCTGTAGAGGAACGATCATTAAAATGTATTATCAATAAATTTTTATATAATAAGTATATTATTATAGCATTGTCCACTAAATTAACTGACTCGAAAGCGTTATTAATAATATTTAGAGGAAATTCGAATGTATATTGTAAATTTCTACTAATCCACTAAGGATGCTTATAACATTAGATATTGTACAATAATACATTATGTCAGTACCTATGAGTGCTTTATAAACTATTCAACGCAAATTTACGAATAGATCTTTTGAATATGGATGTTTAATACGGGAATACTTATTTCTAGTATGTCATTATTTATGAAATACTTGTCAAAATTATAATAAAGTGCATCGGAGTTAAAATGATGTGTAAAAGTTTTTATTTCTGTATAAATATATTTAACATGATCATAAAATATTTTATTTAATATTCGGGAAAATAACAATGTGAAATATTGGTAAAAAAAAAAATCTATTTATTTTAGATTTCGAATTCTTATAATTAATATTTCGTACATAAATGTATCAGATTTTTAAAAATAAACTGCCGACATGCATTTATTGTCATAAATTAAAGAACAAATATTTAATTCTTAATCTTTTATATCTTACGATGTTTTTAAAATTTTGATTCATCCATATTTTTTGTCATTTAATTATTTAGTAATTTTTGAATTATATAATTTCTTATCACGCGGTCTGAAGGACAGATGGACGGACTGAGCGACTGCTACAGATGCATTTTATTTACATAATTACAGATGAACCTAAAAATAATTCCAAAATAAATTATTTTCTATTATGGAATTTGCTAGAATGATTATTATTTGCTAATAATATTAAATAATATTTATTAAAATATTTGTAGACACATAATATAATTAAAATATATTTTCAATATAGTTTTGCGAAAGTTATGCATTTTTATAGCACTGCCTACTAAATTAACTGACTCGAAACTGTTATTAATAATATTTAGAGGCAATACGAATGTGTATTATAAATTTCTGCTAAACATTCTGCAAAACCACTAGGGATGTTTATAGCATTATATATTGTACAACAATCTGTTAATGTCGGCACCTATGAGTGCTTCATAAAATATTCAACTCAAATTCACGAATAGATATTTTGAATGAGGATGTTTAATACGGGAATACTTATTTCTATGTCATTATTTATGAAATACTCGTCAAATTATAATAAAGTCCATCTCAGTTAAAATGATATGCATAAAAATTTCATTATATGTCAGTTTAAAAAAATAATAATAACATGCATTTATTAACATAAGTTTAAACACTTTATATTTAATTCTTATTCTTTTATATCTGTCATTGTTTTTTTTATTTTGTTCTATACTAATTTTTTTCATTTAATAATTCAGTAATTTTTAAACTACACTTTTTATTTTCAGGCGGACGGACGGATGGATAGACAGTAAGACGGACGGACTGAACGACGACTATAGGAGCTAAGTGTTTACATAATAACGAATGAATCTGATAGAAATTATTTTTTGCAACTAATTTTAATGGAATGATTATTATTTGTAAATAATATTAACTAATAATTCTTTAAATATTTATAGACATAGACTATATATATTATAATTAAAATATATAACCAATATAATTTTGCGAAATAAATACAATATTATAGCACTGACTCGAAAGCGTTATTAATAATATTTAGAGAAAATTCAAATGTGTATTGTAAATTTCTGCTAAACATTCTGCAAAACCACTCGGAATGCTTATAGCATTAGATACAATAATCTGTTAATGCCAGCACCTATGAGCGCTTCATAAACTATTCAACGCAAATTCACGAATAGATCTTTTAAATGAGGATATTTAATACGGAAATACTTATTTCTAGTAAGTCATTATTTATGAAATACTTGTCAAAATTATAATTAAGTCCATCGCAGTTAAAATGATATGCATAAAAATTTTCTGTCTAAGTATATTTAATCGTAAAATAATTTATTTAAATTCTGAAAAATAACAATGCAAAATGTTGGTATAAAACTTTTCTAATTATTATAATTTTTGAATATTTGTAATTAAAGTTTTGTATATAAATATAAGTCAGATTTTTAAAATAAACTAGTAACATACATTTATTAACGTAAGTTTAAAGACTTAATATTTAATTCTTAATCTTTAAATCTTAAATTCTTAATAGTTAAATCTTAATTACATATGTCATTGTTTTTTTTTATTTTGATTTATCATATTTTTTTTTCATTTAATAATTCGGTAATTTTTAAACTACACTTTTTATTTTCAGGCGGACGGACGGACAAGCAGACCAACGGACGGACAGACTGAACGAGGACTATAGGAACTAAGTATTTACACAATTGCGAATGAATCTGAAAGAAATTATTTTCTGCTAGGATATTTAAAGAAATGATTCGTATTTGCAAATAATATTAAATTTGAATTCTTTAAATAATTATAGATATAGACTATGTGGAATATGATTAAAATGCATTATCAATATAATTTTGCGAAATAAATACGTTATTATAGCCCTGACTTGAAAGCGTTATTATTAATATTTAGAAGAAATTTGAATGTGTATTGTAAATTTCGGCTAAACATTCTGCAAAACCACTGGGGATGCTTATAGCATTAGATATTGTACAATATTATATTAATATCAGCACCTATGACTGCTTCATAAACTATTCAACGCAAATTCACGAATAGATAGTTTGAATGAGCATGTTTAATACGGGAATACTTTTCTCTAGTATTTCATTATTTTGAAAATAATTGTCAAAATTATAATAAAGCATCGCAGTGAAAATGGTATGCATAAAAATTTCATTTAGTTATTGTCATATTCAATCAGACCATAAAATAGTTTATTTAAAACTTGGGAGAATAAAAATGCAAAATGTTACTAAAAAGTATTTTCGTACTTATAATTTTCGAGTATTTATAGTTAAAATTTTGTATATAAATATAACAAGATATACATCATTTAAAAAAAAATAAATTCATGGAACTCATTTAATGACGTAAGTTTAAAGATTTAATATTTTATTTTTAAACTTTTATGTATTTCATTGTTTTTAAAAATTTTGATTTCCCCTGAAAATTTTTCATTTAATTCTTAAGCAGTTTTCAAAACTACATATTTTATTTTCCCAATCACTCACAGCTTTACAAGATATTCTAACAATACTCTGAGGTTAAGCTGATCACAGTTGAATCTTATTTTGTGAGCATTTAAACAAAATGTTGAGAAAACAATTTTACCCATTTACAAGACGCACAGAGGATTAAAAAGGCTATAGCAGAAATTATTCTTTTTAAATAAATAATTATAATTCAATTTGAGTAATTCAAATTTAAATAATTTTTATATTTTATAATCAAAAATAAATCTAAAAAATATTTTCTACGATGAAATTAAATAGAATTATTATTATTCACAAATGATATTAAATGAAAATTCTTGAAATGTTTATAGATATAGAATATGATTAAGATGCATTGCCAATATAATTTTGCGTAAATAATTGATTTATGATATTTATTTCTAGCATGTCATTATTTATGAAATACTTGTAAAAATTACAATAAAGTCCATCGCAGTTAAAATGATATAAAAAAAAAATTTCTGTCTAAGTACATTTAATCATAAAATAATTTATTTAAAATTCGGGAGAATAACAATACAAAATGTTGATAAAAAACATTTCTAGTTATTAAAGTTTTCGAATATTTGTAATTAAAGTTTTGCATATAAATATATGTCAGATTTTAAAATAAACTAATAACATGCATTTATTAACGTAAGCATAAAGTCTTAATATTTAATTCTTAATCTTTTATATCTGTCATTGGTTTTTTTATTTTTATTTATCCTAATTTAATTATTCAGTAATTTACAAACTAAACTTTTTCTTTTCAGGTGGATGGACGGACAGCCAAGCAGACAGACGTACAGACGGACGGACTGAACCAACGACTATAGAAGCTGAGAATTTACATAATTACGAATGAATCTGAAAGAAACTATTTTCTTCTGGGATATTTAATGGAATGATTATTATTTGCGAATAGTATTAAATAAGATTTCTTTAGATATTTATAGACATAAATTATATAGAATATTATTAAAATGCATTACCAATATGATTTTGCGAAATAAATACATTATTATAGCACTGACGCGAAAGCATTATTAATAATATTTAGAGGGAATTTGAATGTCTATTGTAAATTTCTACTAAACATTCTGCAAAGCTGCTAAGAATGCTTATAGCATTACATATTGTACTACAATCTGTTAGTGTCAGTACCTATGAGTGCTTCATAAACTATTCAAAGCAAATTTACGAATAGATATTTTAAATGAGCATGTTTAATACGGGAATACTTATTTCTAGTATGTTATTATTTAAAAAATACTTCTCAAAATTATAATAAAGCATCGCAGTTAAAATGGTATGCATAAAAATTTAATTTCTGTACTGTCATATTTAATCAGACCATAAAATAGTTTATTTAAAGCTTGGGAGAATAACAACGCAAAATTTATAGTTAATATTTTGCTTATAAATATAACAAGATCCGTATCAATTTTTTTAATAAATTAATGGCACTCATTTAATGACATAAGTTAAACGATTTAATATTTAGTTCTTAAACTTATATATATATGTATATATATATATATATATATATATATATATAAGGTACCCTGGGGTAATAACGCCACGTTAAGGTTCTACTAATTTTCACGGCTTAGTTTTACATTGTATTTTTCAAACAAATATAGGATCTGATACAGCAACTCATTGACTATCTATATAAAATAAAATAATTTAACAGATATGTATTCATAAAATGTAATGGCGTTTTTTCTTGACTAATGCTATTTGGCGTTAATACCCACCTATATGGGTAATAACGCCATGCAAACAAAACTATAAAATAAGATGGAATAATGGCATGTAGATTGCCCAATTCTAAAAATACAAACTCTACAAAATTAGAAATTGACAAATTGCATTCTAAATTATTGAAAATGTTAAATTTTTTGTGACAGTGTAAGAAAAAGATAGGTGTGGTGGTGGGGGGGGGAGGAGGCAAAAGAATATCAGATTCTAAGCTACGTTTTGCTTAAAAATGACCATTTAAATAGAATTATTAGAAACATTGCACGGATTATTTGAATTAGTATTTATATTCCCATGTATGCATTCTATGCGATAGAAAATATTGATTTTTTTGTGAAAGTGAAAGAAAAAGGAGTGAGAGGCGTTATTACCCCGGGATGCTTATTGCGCAGTAAATCCTAAACTACAAATTATCTCGAGAAGATGTCCAAAATCTTCTACAACAATTTGAAAGTACATGAAATACACTACAAATTTATGTAATAAACAAAGTATTTCCGGATAAAAAATATAGTCTTCAGATCAAAAACCTTATCTCGCAAATTTTAGATCAAGCGTTAATTTTAGTTGCTTGTAAAAACAATAAGACCTAAAAATGAAACAAATTAACTTGAAGATGTTTTTTGCGATTTATATGACTCAAAACCCTTCTGCGCAGAGCACATGGGTGTCATTTACCTAATTATTCCATAATTATGCAAAATATAAGCACTTGGCGTTATTACCCCGCCTGGCGTTATTACCCCAGGGTACCTTATATATATATATATATATATATACAGGAGATGGACAAAAATATGGAAACACCTTTAAAAAAACACGTTTCTTTGCCTAATATGGTGTAAGGTACCCGTTATTATTCAAAACAGCTTACAGTCTTCTCGGAATGGATAAATACAGTTTCTGTATGTTTGCCAAGGGAATATTGTACCGTTCTTCCTGCAAAACGGTGGCAAGTTTAGATAACGATGTTGGCGGTGGATAGCGAAAACGCACTTTCCGCTCCAAAGTAGACCACAAAGGCTCAATAATATTCGGGTCTGGTGACTGTGGTGGCCAGGGGAGATGCGACAATTCATCCTCATGCTCAGAAAACCAGTCCTAAACAATGTGATCTGTGTGAATGGGGGCGTTGTCGTCTTGGAAAAGACCATCACCATTGGGGAACAAAATTTGTACCACTGGATGGACTTGATCGGCCAAAATGTTCACATAAGTCTGAGCAGTAATACGCCCTGACAGAGTTATCACGGGGCCAGAAAAGAACCACGATATGGTTGCCCAAACCACCACTGAACCCCCGCCATGTTTCACTCTTGGCAACAAGCAATCTGTATTATAGGCTTGAGATGGCGTTCTCCAGATGTAAACTCGGCCAGAAATGGGAAACAATGTGAAAGAAGACTCATCAGACCATATTACTCTCTTCCACTGCTCTATAGTCCAGGCTTTATGACTTAAACACCACTTTTTCCCGTTACATGCATTAGAATCACTGATGAAAGGCTTTTCAATTGCAGCACGGCCAGCAATTCCCTGTTTATGAAGCTCCCTTCTAATTGTTTTGGTACTCACGGGGTTTGGTAACACGACATTCGTTTCAGCAGTAACTTTTGCAGCTGTTGTCTTTTTATTTTTCGCAATAATCCTCCTTAATGATTGTCTGTCACGATAACTCAACACACATTTTCGTCCGCGCTGTGATTTAGCGGCTAATGTTTTTCTGCATTTCAAATATGCGGAATAAATCTTCGACACAGTACCTCTTGAAACACTAAAACCTCGGCTGCCTTGCTTACGGAAGCACCCATCATACGCGCGCCAACAATTTGGCCATGTTCGAAGTCTGTTAACTCTGACATAATGCAATGACAACCTCACATAACAGTGCTCCAACAACGACTGAACGGTGCAGCGATTTTACGAAGTTGTATAGGTGGCGTCAGTAGGCGAAAACGCCAGCGCCATCTACATAGTTCATTAAAATCAATCTTTCTTTTCAAACATGCATTTTAAAAGTTGTTTCCATATTTTTATCCAACCCCTGTATATATATATATATATATTATTTCTCCTGAAAATTTTTCATTTAATTTGTTAAGTAGCTTTCTAAAATACATATTTTATTTTCCAAATCGCTCAGAACTTTACAAGACATTCCAACAATACCCTGCAATTAATCTGATCACAATTAATTCATATTTTCTGAGCATTTAAAACATAATGCGGAGAAAACAACATTACAATTTTACCCATTTACAAGACGCTTAGAGGATTAAAAATGTTACAAGAGGAATTAATCTTTTTAAATGAAAAATTATAATTTAATTTAAGTAATTCAAATTCAAAAAAATTTCTATTGATTTTACAATAAAAAATGAATTAAAAAATATTTGCATCGATGAAATTTTTAATAGAATTATCATTATATAATTTATAATGAATTATCATTTATCAAACAATATTAAGAAAGAATTCTTGAAATGTTTATAGATATAGAATATGATAAAAATGCATTACCAGTATAATTTCCGAAATAAATACATTATTATTCAGTAGTGAATTACCTGACTCGGAAGCGTTATTAATAATATTCACAGTAAATTATAATGTGCAGCGTAAATTTCTGCTAATCACTCTGCAAAACCACTAGGGATGCTTATAGCATTAGATATCGTACAATCTGTTAGTGTCAGCACCTATGAGTACTTCATAAACTATTCAAGTCAAATTCACGAAAAGATCCTTTGAATTAACATGTGTAATACAGGAATATTTATTTCAGCATGTCATTATTTATGAAATACTTGTCAAAATTATAATAAAGTGCATCGCAGTTAAAAGGATTTGCACAAAAATTTTATTTTTGGCTAAATACATTTAATCAGATCAAAAAATAATTTATTTAATTTTCGGGAGGATAACAATACAAAATGTTTTAAATATATTTTCTAATTATTGTAGTTCTCTAATATTTCTAATTAATTTTTTACATAAATATATCAGATTTTTTTAAATAAACTAATGAAGTTCAATAACACGCAATGACAATGTAATAACATTCAATGTAATGATATTAACGTAAATTTTAAAACTGAAGTTAATATCTTTTCTTTTTACGAAAATCCTTCTACATTGTCTGAAATTTTATAAATAATGCTTATTTTCAGTGTTTTAAATATTAATTTTAAGCTTTATAAGTGTTTATTTAAGAGTTTGTCATTACCAAAATACCAAAGGATAAATTTCATAAGGTATATGTACTACAATGTATATGTAAGGAATAAATGCAATAACACAAATATAAACGTATACGTAAGGAATAAATACTACAAAATTCAGATTTCAAGATTTTGAATTTTTTTAAATCTGTGGGTGATGGAAACTTTTTAATGGCATATTCTTTCACAGCACCACCTAAAATATAAAAGTTACCACATACTTAGTTAGAAACAGAAACTTTGTTTATCAGTATTATTATTCGCAAATAACATTAAATAATTATTTTTGTATATTTATAGGCATAGGATATATAAAGGATGTGGTTAAAATATATTATCAATATAATTTTGCAATATAAATATATTATTATAGAATCGCCTACTAAATTAAGTGACTCAAAAGCGTTATTAATAATATTTAGAGGAAATTCAAATGTGTATTGTACAGTTCTGCTTAACATTCTGCAAAGCCACTAGGGATGCTTATAGCATTAGATATTGTATAATAATATGTTAATGTCAGCACCTATGAGTGCTTCATAAACTATTCAACGCAAATTCACGAATAGATCTCTTGAATGAGCATGTTTAATACGGGAATACTTATTTCTAATATGTCATTATTTATGAAATACATGTCAAAATTATAATAGAGTGCATCGCAGTTAAATTTTTTTTTCTCTCTAAATGTATCTAATCATATCATAAGATAATTCATATAAAATTCCGGAGAATAAACATACGAAATGTTGGTAATAACCTTTCTCGTTATTATAGTTTTCGAATATTTGTAGTAAGTAATATTTTGAATATGTATGCAACAAGATCTACATCAGATTTTTTAAATATATCAATGACACTCTTTTATTGATGTAAGTTTAAAGACTTAATGTTTAATTCTTTATCTTATACGTTTTTCAGAGTTTTTTAAATTTTGATTTCACTTAAAAAATTGTCATTTAATTCTTAAGTAGGTTTTAAATTGTGCTTTTCTTTCCCCAAATGCTCCCAACTATACATAACATTCTAAAAATATGCTGGGTGTTATCACAGTTAGCTAATCATTGAATGCTGCCTAACTGTTAAGCACTGCTGAATATACTCACTTCGGAAAAGTATGAGATATTTCTCTTAAAAATTAGCTCTTGAAGTCATATAAATTTTGCTATTAAATGCTTTTTTAAATCTTTCTTATATCTTTAGAAGAAGAGAATATTGGATTTGTGAAAATTTTCGAATTCTGATTTTCCACGGATTTACACGTTTTAGAGGTCAGAGATATAAAAAAAAACACGTTTTTTACAAAATGTCTGTCTTTGATTCTGTAACTCTGTAAGCTCTCTGTCCGTCTGTCTGTATGTGACATAAATTTTGTGCTACCAGTACACGGACAACAACTGATACACGGAATTCCGTTTGTCTGTCCATCTGGGCGTCTATCTGTCTTTCCGAACTCGAGCTTGCATTAATATATTAAATGGATATTGTTCTGTAATTGCTATATGTTATTGAGATTTACTATGCCATGTTCTCGATTGGAAATAGAATATGTAAAATTATTATTTTTTTTTCAGGGTCATTCAAACATATCCCATTAGATTATGGAGGGATTGTCTATGGGGAAATGTCACAATTATATAAACACTTAGCTCCTATAGTCGTCATGTCCGTCTGTCTGTCCGCGTATAACAGCACAAAAAATATCCTTCTGAATGGCCTTTTCATATTTTATTAAAATTAGGTCAAAATTTGAAAATATATTAATTAGAGTTTTCTTTATTCTCTCAAATCTTATCATGAATAAATAATTGATTCAAACATATCCCATGATAGGTAATGGTTCTAGTTCGTCATGATGATAACGTTCTTTATAAGATGGAGTCATATTTCTTCCGCATTGCTGACTTTATAAATATACTTGTAATCAATTTTGTAATCATTCATTTTTGTATAAGAACATAACAGCTTTTCCAAAACATCTAAATATTTATAAAATATCGTTCTAGTACAAATGCTCCTCATTTGCCACATTTGTTATGCAATTTCCGACTTATTATTCTATGGGGAATGTTTCCACCACATGTCTGATTATGTATTATTTGAAATTAGTATGTCTTCTTAAGTTGCCCACAAATTTCAAAAAGAAATTTTTGTATATTTTCAGTGTTTTAAATGATTTATTATTTATTTAAGTACGTAGTTCAATTAAATACCTGTTAAGTTTGAGTTGTATGTTTTTATTTACTTGTGTTATTATTATTATTGGAGATTTATTTTAGTTTTGCTTTTTTCTTTATGTTATATCTACATACATACAAATGATTATTTTCTTCGGCTCATTAAGTGCGAAGGTATCAATATATTGTTTTATCATGTTCCACGTAGATTTAAAAATATTCAAATTTGAAAATTATTCTAAAAAGAGTAATTAATTAGTTATTCTAAAAAGAGTAGGTGAGACAGAGGATTTAAAAAAATTCGTTTAAAAGTACATTTGTTTTTAGTTAGATCTCATTAGAAATACTACTTATTACATTCTCCCTTATGTTGGAATTTCTGAAATTTTTTTAAAGATATAATTCTATCATCATCCCTGGAACCCAAAACCACAACAAGTTAACTTTTTTCTATCAATCTATACATATATCTTACTATTTATATCTCAAAAGAAGAATATGCCAGTTATTTAAAACCAATTCAGTATAAATTTTGGTAAGCAGTGTTAATTATACTAATCATGTGGTGTTGGTTAATTTATTTAATGACATTCAATACATAAACTTACAAAAAAATTATGTTAGCTTTTTTAATTCTGCAATATGAAACTCACATACGAAATATTTCTCATATCATAGTGATATAAAAGATATAATCTTCAGAAAAAGAATTTTTTACTTTGACATTTGCTATATAACTGAATATTTAAGAGAAACAGAAACCACGAAATATCAAAGTTCTTTGGCCAGACGAGCGATTTAATGACATTGGGAGCTTTGGGAAATGTGTATCAACTAGAAGTCTTTTCTGTTTTCTTTTACTGTTCAAAGTAAGAAATAGTCAAGCATATTCTGTTTGTAAGAAATATAAATGAATAAAGCGTTTTATCGTGTTTTATGTTTCAAAATGGTTAAATCTCTTTTTAGTAAAATGTCATATTAAAATATAAGTAAAACACCTATGGGAAATGCTTTAGAAAAATAATAAAGATAATCCTCTCAATTAAAAAAGAAGAAGATAATAACTTTTTTTTTTTCATTTCCATTGTACTTGGGCTAAGTATTTGAGTCTCTCGAAATATTTTAGAAAGATTTTCTTTGTTCATATCTTAGTGTGATTGCAAGTATTATTGAAAATTATTTAGACTTAACAAAAAAAAAAAAAAAAAAAAAAAAAAAAAAAAAAAACAGAATACGTAAGTTATTCTTACATTCATTATAAATTTTTGGTTTGCTCTTTAGTTTTTACTAATGATCTGTTGTTTCATTTATTTATAGTCCAGTCATTTAAGCTTAAATTAGGCAAGAATCTCGGAATTCGAGATACCCAGCTGTAAGTCTGTAAATACTTGCATCTTGACAGCCTAAAAGTTGTCTCAAAACCTACATATGGTAGGGTGTACGCAACTATTAAATTCCAAGGTCAAAGGTCACAAAAATCGGTTTTTTGCGCTTTTTTTGTAAATATCTCATTTCCTATAGGTTTTTTGCTATTTGTATTTATTATCAATATTGTAGAATACAAAATTCTCTACAAATTTTGTTTGAAAACATTTTTCATACGTCGGACCGTTTTCGAGATAGAGGGCGGAGAGCGCGCGGTCACAGCATCACTTCAGGTCAAACGGTGCCTCCGGTCGAAAACGCGCCATATATAGTTGATGAACTATCGATAAATCAATGATTATAAATATTTATCAATTTTTATTAACTATTATATTATATTTTATCTTTTTATTTATGCATTGTATAGTATAGTTACGACCGTCTTCTCTTTATTTCAGGTAACTGTTCTCGGTAACTACGGACGTACAATTTCAAGAAATATGGCTGATTTGTGTTTTCTATGTAATAAGTCAGATTCGGGAGGTGAATCGCTTATTGAAGTAGTGCGCGGTATGAAAACTCTACGAACTGCAAGTGTCGAACGAAACGACGGAAAAATTGATTATTTAAAATCAGTAACCTCTGTTAAAGTGCATGGAAATTGCCGAAGTGTTTACATTAGTAAAAACTGCATCCAAGCAGCAAAACGGAAACAAGAAGAAGGAGAAACTATAACTTCTTCATTAGTACTCCGTAAAAAACGAGGTGCAGTGTTTGATTTTAAGAATCAATGTTTATTTTGTGGCGAAGTTGCTGATGAGGCTGCAGAGAAAAAGAAAAGAGAAAAATACAGGCGGAAGATAAAAAATGTGAGTACTCTTGAGTTCAAAGATAATGTTATCAAAAAAGCAGAAGAACGTGCGGATGATTTCGGAGAATTGGTGAAAAGTCGTATAATTTTACAGTATGATTTGGTCGCTGCTGAAGCGAAGTACCATGCTGCTTGCTTTACAAACTTTTCAAATAAATCATCATCATCATCGCCTCTTGAGAAACCTCGTCAAGATAATCAAGTTACAGAAGCTATGTTAGAGATTTTCAATGACATCGAAAATAATAATGATTCTCAATTCACACTAAAATAGCTTAAAGATGTCTTGACAGGGTATGTGCCAGATGATAAAACTATCATTACAAGACTACAACAGAAGTATTTAACCGATATCTTAATTACGAAGAAAGTTGGAGCTTTCACAATCATTTCTTTCCGTGATGCACAAGCTGATATTCTATCAAAAGCTTGGTACGAAAGTAAAAAAATAGATCCTGAAGCAGAAAGGCTAAGAATTGTAGAAACTGCAGCAGCAATTATTAGAGAAGATATCCGAACATCTATAGTTGAAACTAAATCTTATCCACCTCCTAATAAAATGTTGGATAATGTTAATCAGGAAATTCCAAAAACTTTATTACATTTCTTAGAAGAAGTCATCGTCAAAAACAGGAAGGGACAAATTGATCATTTAAAAGCAAAATGTACTTCAATAAGCCATGCAATCATGGCTGCCATACGGGAACGTTCTTTTTCATCACAGTTACTTTTGAGCCTTTCTGTATTTCTTCACAGAAGATATGGATCGAAAAGACTATTGGATATTTTATCTAGTTTGGGATTTGCAGCTTCTTATAGTAATACAGTACAGTATGAAGTTTCAGCAGTTTATCACCCACAGCCTCGTATTTTATCATCTGAGTCAGGTGCACTTGTACAATATGTTGGAGATAATGCCGATATAAATGTCCAGACTCTTGATGGTAACAATACTCTTCATGTTATGGGGATTATTAAGATAGTAACTCCAAAAAATGCTGTTCTCTACGATGAACGGATACAAAAATGTACAACCAAACCAAAAGCGAAAGAGTTGGCAGCCATATCACATGTATCTTTACAAGTTTACGATAAACCAGTCGTACCTGGATACAGTAAAGTTCAAGTTGAAAATCTGCATGACGGTCGAGCACTAACAGAAAAAACAATCAACGGAACAGATTTTTTGTGGTTATACGGTAAATGGAGAGATATTGCACCGTTGCCAGGGTGGAACGGTTATCTTGAGCAGCTCACTAAAAATGAAATGAATTTTTCAACATCTCAGGTTATGTTTCTTCCTTTTATCGATCATCCTGCCATTAATGTAGACACAATTTACACAACTTTACTATACGCTCTCGATATTGCCAAGTCACACGGACAAAATACGTGTGTAATTACTTTTGATCAACCCCTCTACTCTAAAACACGTGAAATGGCAGCTGCGTCAGATTCTAGCTCAAACTTATGTAAAGTCGAAATTAGGAGGATTCCATATGCTCATGTCTTTTCTTGGAAGCATAGGATACATAATGAACGGAAGTGGCCTTAAAGAAGCTCTTGGTAATAAAATATACGCACCGAATTCTGTTGACAAGATGCTGAGCGGTCACGCTTACTCAAGAAGCATCAGAGGCCATATATTGGTACGACTTGCATTATCAAAGATCATTTTTGAAGACATGAAGGTTGAAGATGGTACGTTGGATGAGTTAATACAGCAAATCACTTCTCGAGATGTATCCTACTCAAACCTAGAAGGATATATGGATAACTCAAACAATTTTCTTTCAACATTTCTGGACAAACTGGATGATTTAAAAGCTCGAGGTCCAACAGCACAATTATGGGTGCAATATTTAGAAATGGTTACAATAGTACTTGATTTTGTTCGCGCTGAAAGACTTGGGCTTTTCCAAGAACACCTTGATGCAGTGCGCAGAATGCTGCCATATTTTCACGCCAGTGGTCACTTCTTATATGCAAAATCAGCCCACCTGTATCTGCAAGATATGCTCAAGCTGGAAGAAACTATGGATGAGCAAACTTATGAAAATTTCAGAAATGGATTCTTCACGGTGAGACGAACAGAAAAATATAATTCAGGTACATGGACAGATATGGTCATCGAACAAAGCCTCATGAAATCCATGAAAACCGAAGGAGGAGTATCTCGTGGTCGAAGTACGAAAGAAAGTGTTTTGAGCAAATGGGTATATGCTATGTACGCCACAAATACTATTTGTGAGGAAATGGAGAAGTTCTGTAATATCTCCTTGGAGTCGACCGAGCAACACGTAGATTCCAGAGACTCAAGAGTGAAAAACGACAGTGTTGACGTAAACATACTATTTGATTGGTTTAAACTCCATGATCCTTTTCCAAATACTACGCAGTTAATATCGATAGCTTCTGGAATTGTTGGAAATGAGCAAATTAACTGCACAGAGCTTACGAAATTGGATTAGAGTCTATGAAGAAGATCACCGGCTTATCATTTAATGGAATAAAGTTGAAACGTTCCGAAAAAGTAATGCCGCTTTCCTGTGTTAACAAATCTGTAAAAATAAATGATTGTAAAGTTGCAGTGGCTCCATTATTACTCTTCCAAAGAATTACTGTCAGCAAACAATTTGAAAGTAATCTTGAGGAATATCTTCAATATGAATTGAGTCCGTATCCAACAGCTCTATTTGATAATGATGGCATGAGAAAAACAACAAAATCGTCATTGTATGACAACATGAGCCCAATTGATTTTTTTCTCAATGAAAATAATGTGACGTTCATTATTGATGGCGGATTTCTTCTTCATCATGTTGTATGGAGCAGAGAAGATACTTTATCTATTATTTTTGATAAATACATTAATTATTTAAAAAGGCATTACAGTTCCAAAATAATTGTTGTATTTGACGGATATTCAGACTACAGTAAGAACGTAAAAGCTATGGAGCAACAGAGAAGAACTGCTGCACTTTCAAAAACGTATAAAGTCTGTTTAGATGAAACAATGGTTGTACCAGTTACTCAAGAAAAATTCTTATCAAATCGAAATAACAAAGATATGCTCATTAATACCTTAACTGAAAAATTACAAGCTGCAAATATTACTACTAAACAAGCCAGAGATGATGCGGATGTTCTTATTGTAGAAACTGCAATTGAAGAATCAAAGTCTGAAAAACCTGCAGTTATAATAGGACAAGATTGATTTACTTGTCATTTTAATTGGGCGTACACTGTCTTACGAACAAGAAATTTTCTTTAAAAAAGTTGGGAAAGGAAATGTAAAAACGGAGATATACTCGACTAAAAGTTTTGATAATTATCCTCATTCCAAAACACATATTTTATTTCTGCATGCATTAAGTGGCTGTGACACAACTTCTGCGCTTTTTAAAAAGGGAAAAAAATCATTTTTAAAAGTTTTTGAGAAACTGACGAATTTGGATGAACTAGCTGCAGCATTCGAGGAAGAAAATAGTTCGGCCCAGAAATTATTAGAGAGTGGAACTCAAATCTTATTGGCAGTCTATAATGCTCCGAAATCTGTGAAAAGTCTCGATCATCTTCGTTATATGCATTACGTCAAGTCTACAAAACTTAATAAACCTGTGCAGCTTTCAATTCTTCCACCAACAAGTGCAGCTTCTCATACACATTTCAAACGTGTATATTATCAAGTTCAAACTTGGTTAGGGCATGATTTGGAACCCCAGGTATGGGGTTGGGCAATGCAAAACGATTTTCTGGAGCCTATCATGACAATTTTACCACCTGCTCCAGAAGATTTGCTAAATACAATTTTCTGCAACTGCAAGAGTGGTTGTGGTTCGCGATGCGGATGCAGGAAAGTGGGCTTGCAATGCTCTTTAGCTTGTGGCCAATGTAATGGGCAAGCTTGTCTCAATGCACAATCATATCATAGTGACATTAACGAAGATGAAACCTTTGACCCCGAAATCATGGAACAACTTGAGACAAATGTCGTTGAAGACGATAATGAAGACCAGTTTGAAATTTACCAGCAGCCGAAAGACGACGATGAAGAGGAAGAAGATGATTAAAAACATAAATTATAGTTTTTGTACCCTTTATTCCATTTTTTTACTTTTAATAAAAATAAATGTATTGAATAGTATTTTTTAATAAAACGATTAATTCATAATTTATTTGTTTTTTTTCATCATGTAAGAAGTTGTTAATATTATATTAATTAGGTTAAAATTCAAATATAATTCCTGAATTTTCATTAACAATTCTGCAATTACATGGACAGGTAAGTGTTGTTAAATAAATTAATAATGAATAAAAAGTGGATAGGTTAGGAAAAAAATGATATATGGCGCGTTTTCGACCGGAGGCACCGTTTGACCTGAAGTGATGCAGTGACCGCGCGCTCTCCGCCGTCTATCTCGAAAACGGTTCGGCGTATGAAAAATGTTTTCAAACAAAATTTGTAGAGAATTTTGTATTCTACAATATTGATAATAAATACAAATAGCAAAAAACCTATAGGAAATGAGATATTTACAAAAAAAGCGTAATAAACAGATTTTTGTGACCTTTGACCTTGGAATTTAATAGTTGCGTACACCCTACCATATGTAGGTTTTGAGACAACTTTTAGGGTGTCAATATATAAGTATTTACAGACTTACAGCTTGGTATCTCGAATTCCGAGGTGAACTTACTATAATGACTGGACTATTAATAACATTCTACACATAGATGTACAAGAAAAAAATACGCATGTTAGCTTTTGTAGTCCTACAAGGAATGAAATTCTAATACGAAAACTTCCTTGTAGCACAGAGATAGAAAATATCTTTTCTTCGCAAAAGAAAGACTTTTTAATTTCACATTTGCAATATATCTGAATATTTTAAGACAACGAAAACCGCGAAATTCGTGGTTCAGTCCGGTGTCTATCTATCTATATACCCATCTTTCTATCTGTATCTCAAAAGAAGAACATGCCAATTATTAAAAAATAAATTTAGTATAAATTTTTGGTACGCAGTGTCGTATTACTAATTATGAGATGCTGATAAATTCATTTAATGACATTCTGCATAGAGAAGTACAAAGAAAAAAAAAGACACATGTTAGCTTTTTTAATTCTACAATATGATACTCAAAATGGTGAAAAAAAAACTCAAAAATATGTCAGCAAAGTAATCTCCTTGCTGACACATTTTCAATAATTCCACAGCCAGTAATCGAGTTTAACAAACCGAGTGGGTTTGTTAAACCCATTTCATCCTTTTTTCCCTTGCACTGAGGAAGGGGATTGAATCATCTTTGAAACGCCATACGCGATTCTTTGGGGAGTTTGTGTTTTATGAGATTTGTGTGTTAGAACGTTGTAGTTTTTAAATTATGTATAAGAAAGAATTCGTGGTTCATTCTTGTATTTATCTATCTATATACCCATTTTTCTGACTATACCTCAAAAGAAGAACATGAGAGTTATTAAAAAATAAATTCGTTATAAATTTTTGTTGCGCACTGTTGTTTATACTAATTATAATTAGATCCGGTTATTATCTGATTATTATTATCAACATCCGATAATTATCGGCTGTTGTTAAATTTATTAAATGACATTCCACTCATAGATGTACAAAAAATTATAAAAAAAAGGAAATGGTAGCATTTTTTATTCTACAATATGAAACACAAATACGAAATATTTCTCATATCATGCAAATATAAAACATTTAATCTTCCCCAAAAAAAGACTTTTTACTTTGACGTCTACAGTATAACTGAATACAGAAACCACGAAATATCAGAGTTATTTGTCCAGACGAGCGATTTAATGACAGTGGGAGCTTTGGGAAATATATATCAAATATAAGATCTTTTCAGTTTTATTTTAATATTCGAAATAAGAAATACTCAAGGATATTCTGCTTCTAAGAAATAAAACAACAAAGAGTTTTATCGTGTTTTATGCAAATAAATAGTTAAAATCGCATTTTAGTTAAATGGCAGGTTAATACATAAGTAAAATTCCTATTGGAAATGCTATCGAAAAGGTATAATGATTATCCTCTTGATTAAAGGAGAAGAAGGTTATAACTTTTTTTTTACTTCCATTGCATTTCAATTAAGTATTTGAATCTCTCGTAATATTTTTGAAAGATATATCAATATCTTAGTATGGTTGCAACCATTATTTGGAGTTAGTTAAACTTGACAGAAAAACAGAATATGTCAATTTTTATTAAATTCAGTATAAACTTCTGGTTTGCGCATTAGCTTGTACTAATTATCTGTTGTTGCTTAATTTATTGAATGATATTCTACAAATAGATGTACATTAAAAAATACACATGTTCACTTCTTTAATCCTACAAAAATGAAACTCAAATATAAATTCCCCGTAGCTTACAGATATAAAATATCTAATCTTCGCAAGAAAGACTTTTACTTTGCATTTGCAATATATCTGACTATTTAAGGGCAACGGAAACCACAAAATATAAGAATTCTTTGTTCAGACGAGCGATTTAATGACATTAGGAGCTTTGGGATATATATATATCAAATAGAAGAACTTTTCAGTTTTGTTTTACAGTTCCAAATAAGAGATACGTAAGGTTATTCTGTTCCTAAGAAACAAAAATATAAGACATTTTGTCGTGTTTCATTTCGTATTTTATGTTTTTCGGTTTTTTATTTTTTTTTATTTTTTATTTTATTTATTTATTTTTTTGAAGGGCACATTTAGTTAGTAAAAAATACTTATGGGAAATGATTTCGTAAATTTATAAATATAACCTCATTATTTTAATAACAAGATTGAAAAATGGTCAAGCTTAGTTTATGAAATGCTTTTGAACATATCCAGACTATCATAAAAAAAAACTTCAAAATTTCACAAATTGAAGCAAGATTTCTAGTTGAACCATTTGAGCAATCATAACATATCTGTAATCAGAATATGAACAACTCCTGTCTACCGTCGGAAACTATCCGCTATCTTTGAACAACCTGTGTATTATATAATGTATATATATAATGTATGAACATGTATGTATCAATAAACTCTATGCACCTAAAAGTTTAGTTTAGTTAGGAAATAAAATTTTATATAAAATTCCTTTCAGCAATTTACGCTAATAAGGAGTATATAACGCGAGTCCTCTGTGTTTATACGTCTGTATATCTGAATGTCTACGTGTCCGTGTGTGTCTGTAAACGCTCTATCTCCTAAACAAATTGAAATAGAGACTTGAAAATTGGTTTGTACTTAGTATGTAATAATGCAAAGAAAATTATTGAATATCAGTAATATAAAAGTGGAAATATAAAAGACAATTAAAAAACAAAAAAAAATTGCATCAAAAAGGAAATCAGTCAGATAAATATTTGCCGATATATCTATAATCATATTGCACTCTTCGATTTCTCATGACTTTGTATTTTATTCAAATTTCCAATCATAGGTAAATTTTAATTGGAAATACGACGCTTAACCCCACAAAGTAAACTGTTAGTTAACATAGTTGTCATTTTTCAAGTTGAAAAGATGTTTATTTTATGCAATTTAGTATTAGGGCATTTAAAGTTCATGACGTCATTAAGCCACGATTTTAAACACTCTGTCAACCAAACAAGCTGAGACAGAGGCTTGAAAATTGGTATTTTATCAGAATTACTTATTGCAACAAAGTTTATTAAATTTCAGTACCATTAGTGACCAAGAACCTATTTTTAGAACCTCCGAAATATTCGTTTTTATGTAGAGTATATAAAAATTTTCGAAATTAATTCTTAAAAAAAATTATAACATAAATTATTGTAACATAAAATACGTTTAAATTTTATTTTAGAATTGCAATGCTTTCTTTTAAATAGCTTACACATGTTTTATTTTTAAATTTTATGCAATGCATATTTACGTTGGGTTTGTACTACGGCGGCCCGGAATGATTTGTTTCCTGATGGAAGCAAACTGTCGTTTTTAAAATTAATGTCCAAATCTTTAAACTAACGCCCTAACTTTGTAAAAATTTAACAGATTGAATTTAAAGCTAAAAAATCTTTGGTTCGATATCGCAACAATGGACTAAGATTGTGTGATTTAAACGATTATGTGATGCAGCTGTAAAATAATAATATTATGAGACAATTAAAATGTAGGTTAATGGCGTACTTTTCTCTAATGGAAAATAACTAAGTTTCCTCATTTTCAAATTCTTCACGTCTATAATTAAATCATGTAATTAAGATATTCCCATATTTTCGGAAATTATTTTATAAAATTTTTGAAATTTTCTCTTGTTAGAATTTTTTTTTCATTGACATTTACTTTAAAATTTTGAAAAAAAAAAAACATTGAAATTCAGCAATCATCTAGAAATATTTTTTAAAGGGAAAAATAGTCAAAATTGTGTCAAAAACTGATACTTCCTCAAAACATGATATCTCAAAAGTAAAACAATGTACTGGCGTTTTCTGGATTGCAAAATAAGTAGAACAACTTCTTCTAGAGTTTAGATTACATACATTATAACCGCATCTATCTCAGATGATATTACAGTTAAAATACTAATTCAATGAAAAATTTGCACAATTTGTTTCAAATTTGTCATTTACACCAGTGCAAATATAAAACTTTTTAATATATTATGATGAGTGTAGTCTATTCCCTCCAAACCCATTTTAAAAAATCCCTTTCGGCATGGCCTATAGGCGGAGGTAGATTTCGAAAAATTTTAATCTCAACAAAAAAGAAAAAAAATGATTAGAGATAAGCCCAGTTTAATTACTTTATTCAGCCGCTTTTAAAAAATTTTCAATTTCATTTTTCTGTAAGAACTGGTTTTATCAATTTCGTCTTAAACGAAATTCTACTCAAATGCCCATTTGGCAACATATTTTGAATTATATTCTTACTTTATTTAAAAAATTGACCAATATGCTCATTATATAGTTTTTAAATAACAAAAAACTGTTAATTAAATTCGTTTGACAGCAAAATTGAATTTAAAAATGAGTCCTAAGTCATAAAATAACAATTTATTATTTTAATACATCCACAATTCTTTAATCAAGATCGCTTTGAGAAATTTTATGCGAAGTGCCCACTTTGACAGCTTTTTTAAAATATATATTTAGCCTTTATCAAAAAACTGACCAATACGGCTCATTACACAGTTCCTAAATAACAAAAAAAGTCAACTGAATGCATTTGAGAGCAAAATTGGATTTAAAAATGAGTCATAATATCACCAATTTGTTATTTGAATACATCCTCAAATCTGCAATCATGATCGCTTTGGGAAATTTTTTTGAGAAGTGCTTACTTTGACAGCTTTTAAAAAATATATATTCACCCTTTATCAAAAAATCGACGAATACGCACATTATATAGTTCCTAAGTAACAAAAAACTGTCAATTGAATGCGTTTCAGAGCAAAATTGGATTTAAAAATGAGTCATAAAATAACCAATTTGTTATTTGAATACCCACAGTTCATTAATCATGATCGCTCTGGGAAATTTTGTGCGAAGTGCCCATTTTGGCAGCCTTTTTTGTAATATATTCTGCCTTTATGAAAAAACTGGCCACTCCGACACATTATATAGTTCCTAAATAAGAGAACCTGTAAATTAGATGCGTTTGAGAACAAAGAAAAAAGATTTAAAAATGACTCGGTAAAAACGCAATTTCTTAAATTTCCTCAAATTTCAATCACTATAACTTCGTGAAATTCTGTTCAAAATACCCTTTTTGGCAGCCTTTTTAAAAATATAATCTGCCTTTATCAAAAAAACTGGCCAATACGTCAAGTTATATAGTTCCTGTAAATAATAGGACCTGTAAATTGGATGGGTTTGAGAACAATAATGAATTTAAAAAGACTCAAAAAAAAAAAAAAAAAAACGCAATTTGTTATACTTAATATATTGACGATAACTTCGGGAAATCTGTTCAAAATACCTTTTTTGGCAGCCTTTTTAAAAATATATTTTGCCCTTATCAAAAAATTGGCCAATACGTCGCATTATATAGTTCCTAAATAAGAGGATCTGTCATTTAGGTGCGTTTAAAATCAAAAATGAATTTTAAAATGAGTCAGAATGTATGCAGTTTGGATTTGAGGTTTTTTCTCCAACTCCTATTTTTGTTTAATTTATTTTTGTTATAAGAATTGGTTCTATGAAAAACTTGTCAATATAAAAGTTGTAGATATTATTGTGAAGATGTAAAATAAATTTAATTAGATTTGATTGCTTAAGAATTGAGTAAGTTATGGGGTTTTTTCTTTTTTCTCCCCCTTTTTTCTTTTGGTTTTTAATTTTTTTCATCGATAAAAATTGGTCCTATCAAAAACTTGTAAATACAAAAGTTTTAGATAATATTGAGTACATTTATATAAAACTTAGTTGGATTTGATATCTTGAGAATTGACGAAGTTATGAATTTTTTTCTCCCAAAAACCATGTTTTCTTCGCCCCTTGAGCCCATTTTTAACTTTATCAAAAATCTGTCATGCATAAACTTTTGGCCCATTCTTTAGAAGTAATATAAACTTTAAACTGATTCTATATCTAGTTTAATTTAGAAGTTATCGCGTTTTTTCTGTTTTCACAAAACCCCTCCTAACTTCCAGCCCATTGGTCCGATTTTTCCCATTAACGAACTCGACCGAGATTTTAAGCTCCTTGATTTTATGTAAAAGTTTGAAGAAGATCTGAGCATAATTATGAAAGTTATCGTGTCTAGAAGAAAGTGATATACACCGATAGATAGATAGATAGATAGATAGACAGATAGATAGATATATAAACGTTTTTACTGATGGTAGTTTTAGGGTCTAAGAGTCATGATTCGTGTAGATCCGCAAAAATTTTTCAGAAATTCCAACATGGGAGAGAATGCAATAGGTAGTATTTCACACGAAATCTATCTAAAAGAAGTAGAGAAAATTACGTGGCATTTCAAGCATATTTTTTTATATTAATGCCTTTTGTGTATAGTATAGATCTGAAATTTTTTAGAACAAGTTTAAAACACTATTCTAAAGCTGTAATTGATTTAATTTTAAACGGCTGTAATTTGCGTTCAATTTTAGATACACACAAAATTTAAGCAGATTTCAATAGATACACTCTAAAAAATAAAAGTGTAAATTTGATCACAAAAATGTGTAAATCGATGATACAAAAACGATTTGTTTATATGTGTAAATTTGTGTGTAAATTGCCAAAATACAACCTAATGTGTAAATTTCAAAATACACATTTCGGTGTGTAATTTGATGATAACACTAAGTGAGTAAAAGTTATAATAATCACTCATGAAATACCCACATTAACGTGTAATATGCGCAAGAATACACATATATCTGTGTAATATTCTAACTCATTTATCTGTGTAATCTTCTGTGATTACACTGTTAAATGTGTATTGCGCAAAAAACACACATTATTGTGTTATTGTAATTTACACAGTTCTTTGCGTAATATGCAAAATACGCATATTCGATGGAGGTTCAATAACTATTGTATCTAGTGTATATGAAATATCTGTACTGCAATGGGTTGATGTAGAGTATCGATATATTTATACTTAGTTTTAGAACCGTAGCTGCAATATTCATACAGTTTTGTAAGGAGGAGTAAAATGGGGGAGGGGGGTATAGTTGAAAATCTGATTTTTAGCTTATGGGGCTAGATTTGTGACAGTGGATTCGATAAAAGTACTGTTCTTTGGACTCGGGATCATAGTGATGTACACACTTCTCATCCACTATCACAAGTGTAGCATCATAAGCTCTAAATCATCCTATCACACTCACTCCCCTCCTCTTAAAAACTCCCTATAAATAGGTTTTTAGAACTTTACCCCTCCCTTTAAAACTATGCTACTATAGTAGATACGGATCTAAAATTCAGCATATAGCCATTTAAGACATTAGTTTTTGATATTCCTCATCAACCATCATAGTACAAATATTACTTCTCTGTTAGTGGGGAAGTATGGGACACATTGTGAAATTTTCAATTTCTTTAATTATAAAATTGATTCTTCAAATTATGTTTCTATATTGTTCAAGGACATTAGAAAATGTTTCATTTTGTATTCTATAAATCAAAGTTTTTGTATTTGTGTCAAGTAAAGTTGATTTTATTATTTTTGTAAAAAGTGTCGCATTCCTCCCCACTCTCCTCTAAATGTACACATAAAAACTGCTATTTTATTTTCTATATTCTTCCTTGCTTTTTAATTTTATATATTACCCTCATTTATATATTATTCAGAACATGCAATTAAAAATTAAGATAAAGAAAAATAATTAATTAATTAATGATAGATTTTAGACTAATCAGATGGAATAGTCATAGTTGGTAATCTTGCAATCTCCACACTTTTTATTTTCAGAGTTCAGACTCAATTTTTCATTTTTTATTTTTAAGACTCAAGATACAAAGTCAATTATATTGAAGGTACTGTGTTACATACAGTTATAAAAGTACAATAAAAAATTTAAAATACAATAAAAAAATAGAAAAAAGGTATGTAGACTTCATCTCACATACACACACAAATATTACCTGCAAATATTTTAGCTGATTTGTTTATATATACATAAATCACCTATATTACATGTTGAATTGCTTTCTTTTCATAAATATTCATCATTACAAAGAATTTGCCATATAAAATATTATCAGGACTATCAAAAAAGCTGTTGAATCATTAAAGTAACATCTTTTGCATTACATTTATATTTAGAAATTTGTGTCTTAAAAAAGGAAAAAATATATATATATTTTAACATTAATGAAATTAATCCTATCTTCATAAAAGAAATTTTCAGATATTCTAATTAAAATTTTAGCTATCAAACTAATGTGTATTTTTATTTATCAGCTATAGTAAAAAATAAAACGAGAAATACTGTGTCTATATCCAAATATCAATTGACTCTTATAAATTTTCGAAATTAAAGCTCGTAGAATTTATTTGATAATTACATTTGTGTCTTAAGTGTATAAAACTCACCCAACGGAGGATATTTATGTAGAGGGGGAGGGAGAGAATGATAAGTTCGATTTTGAATATTCATTATGACACAACTGTTATATTTTTTTATATACATACAATCATATGTTTTATGTCATATAAGTTCTGTAATAATAGGCAAAATTGGAATGGAAAAAAGCATATTTGAAGAAAAAGCCATTACTTTAATCTAAATTTTCTTCAGAATTTTTGATCTGGAGTTATTTTAAATCAACGTATTTGCGCCCTTTTGCAATTTACTTCTGTGTATTTTTATTAAATCTATAATTAACAAGAAAAAATTATGTGTTCTTTACTATGACTATTTTAGTGGAACATAGTTCTTCCGATGTAATATTTTCAAATTAAAACACAGATGAAAATTTAATGTAATTACGATAAAAAAATTTAAAAAATTAATTTCTCAAAATTAGGAAATGTAACGTAGAAACTCAAAAGCAATGCTATAGTTTTAATCGATGATAAACTTAGTTAACATTATAAGTTTCATAATTAAAAAAAAATTCAATAAATAAATAAAACTCAGATGAATTGTTTAACTTATAAATCAGAATATATAATTTATAGATATGGTATACATTTGTATAATAGTTTATAAATAAACTATAATATCTTCCACACAAAGGAACCAAAATTTAACACCTCCCCCCCCCCCCGAAAAAAAAAGATGTTGATGTTTATTTTGCTACTGTTAACATACATTCATAAATTCTTTTTAAGATGAAAAATTTTCAAGAAATAAATGACTTTAGATACAACAGTTGTTATTTTAATAGACATTTATCAGGAGTTATGCAATGTTGACATTTTTTAAGGCAAGTAAATTATACGTGTAAAAAATTCTTATACGTAAAAAACAATCCAACATGTATCATATACATTTATACATAAATATAAACAAATCAGATAAAAAGAATTGGAGGTAATACGGACGTATGACAATACATATCTTATATTTTATAAGAGAATAACTTATTATATACTATATTTTTCTGAACGAGAGCGCTTGCAATCAGCTGGACCCACCATTAATTTTCAACTTAAACATGATGAAGCCAAGTCAACGAAGATTACGATTTTACAGTTTTATATGTTAGATTCGCGTCTAACTCGGGGTTGCAGTAGTTCCTGAATACAACCATCAATTGCACTGCAAACTGAAGTTAAACTAAAATTACAAGTTAAACTTTGAAGTGGATAAAAGTTTACAAGCTCCTATCCCTTTCGTAACGTCTACTTTAAAATTCACGCATTTATAATTTTTTCAACACAATAATTAGTGTAATTTCAGGAGTAATCTACATTTACACATTTTTATGAGTTTATGCACTGATAACAAACTTACAAACTTAATGCCATAAACTAAACACACATTAAAATAGGTATTTTTTATGACAAGTAGGAGACTTTAGAAATTTACACTCTTACCTATGTGTTTATCATTATGTGTAAATTACAATAACTTACCAATTTGTGTAAATTCGGACATTTTTCAGCATTTACACATTTATTTATGTTTTTCAAGTGATAACAAAATACACACTTAGTTTGTTAAGCTAAAATGCACATAAAAACAGGTAAAACTTTGCAAAAAATGGGTAATTTTCATGTCAGGTGTGTAATTTTAGGAATTTACACACATATATATGTAAATTTGTCTAATTTACACTTTTATTTTTTAGAGTGTACAGTACTCAATTTTAATATTGTTGCAAAAACAAAAAATCTAAATTCTTATCGAAAATTACGTTTTAAAGGTTTTCGGATACCTTAAATATGTTTCTCAGATCTATAAAACATGCCGCTAAAATTGCCTGAAATGTAATTCTTCAATAATTTTAATTTGGTTGAACTATGTCTTTCAATCTTAATAATTTTAAATTGAAAATACCTTGTAACTATTATGAAAATTGAATTTAAAATCAAAACTTAAAATGATTAAAAAATATATTACAATTTTAGTAATTTTGTAACGAAAAAAATATATAAATATCATGAAAATGAATTTTAGTTAACATTTGATTTAAAATCTATTGTTTCAGGATTTTTTTTTTAATTTTAAACGTGGGTAATGTTTGAAATTTTCAATGTATAGTTTATTTAGTTTATAATTGTAAAGGAAAATTATAAGCTAAAATATCTTTCACGATAACAATTTACCAAAAAAATATTAAAATATTAATATTATAGCCTAATATCACTTATTATTTTAAATCCTTTAGGTGTAATTTCTGTAATTATTAAAAAATAAATAAACTGAAATGTTTTGGAAAAAATTATTATTAAATGTAATAATCTTCTTTTTTCACGTTAATTGCAGAAAAGGAAATAAATTATCCAGAAAATTCTTTTCATCCTAAGCTATACACAGATTTTCTTTTATTATTGTATTTTCTTTATAGTGGTTTCAAGCATTAAGATTTCAAAAGACCTTTTTATGTAAGGTTTCTGAGTATATATTTTTGAATTTATTAGCAAATATCTTATGAAAAGTGTGTATTTAAGATATCTAATATGCATAATGGAATATATTTTCTTTTAGTTTAAGCAGTGAAATTTAATGAAGGGAATGCATTCTTTGCATTCTTATTTCTCATATAAATTTATCATAATTCTCATTGCATTTTTTAAATTTATGTGTTGATACCATTATATTTAACATGGGGAGGGGGAAACCTATCTTCCAGGGTTACAGAAAATAAGATTACAATATACATATTTTAGAACTTATAATATGTATAGATTTAGAATTTACAATATATGTAATACAATAATTTACAATGTATATTGATTTAGAGTTTTTAATATGCACACACACATACAAATATGTAATGATTCGACGAGATCGATGTTCCAAAACAATGTACAAGTTCCAGTGGCACACCATCTATGAGGCAGAACAGATTACTACTACCAAGAATCAACAGTGGGACGAGCTGAGCAGTCGCTCCGGCAATTTGACCAGCAGTGGATGAGTTTATTGGGCTATTTCCCCATAAGAAAGTTCAATCAAGCAGTCTTTAAATTAATTTTATTAGAACTCATAAATAAGTTAAGTTCTTTCACGCAATCACCTTGGCACTCTCATCGAATAACTTCCACTTCACCAACTCCGTGATTAAGCTACATTCCACAATATTAGAATTTTGGGGAGAAAGAAGAAACAGCATCCTAATAATTTTTTAAAGTCAATCGCATTCTCGGGAAACATGACATGGCTTCCGAGTAGTTTTTTAAGAAAAAATGCATTCTAATTCAGCGGAGCAATAAAACGCGCGTCTTGATAGTTTAAAGAAAAGGTGCATTCTACTCTCCTGAAAAGCCAAATGAAAAAATCATTTTCACGACAAAACTAGCGCCCTCCTACTCCGCGTCAATCATTTTAAAAATCCAATCAGGATGGACTCGAGCCTCTAACGGACAAAATGATCAATTCTAATTGGCCGTAATAGGCGGTCTATTGGCAAGAACTATATTTTTTCCTCGGAACACTAAGCCCTTTAGCAACGCGTAGTAACACTTGTCACGCGATGTTAAAAAATAAAAAATAAAATTAAAATCGCAGGAATATGCCAGAAAGTAAAAAGCTTACGAAATACTTCCCGCCTTTTTGAGAAGCAAGAAATAATTTATTAATAACTAAAGTAAGAAAAAGAATTTTAGCTGTTACAAGTTACGAAACTAAGATTGAAATATGTTCCACAAATTTAGAATTGAAGCTAAGAGAGAATAAAAAAAAATGGCGCAATTTTTTTTTATTTTATTTTATTACAAATCCCCCCTCCCAGAAAGACGGGTGAAAAAGTAGGTCTGAGACCTGCAATTTCACAGAAAGGGAGATGATGCAGACTTAGCTCACGAAGTTGTTGATATAAGTAATAATAATTAGATACTGAATAAAAAAAAAATTTAAATTAATTTCTCTTTTTTATATAAATATAGAATTCAAATTTAAAAACACCAAGGTGATGCGTGGAATAACTTCAAATTTAAATACAATAAAATAGGCTTCAATACAAATACAAGATATAATCTTGTTTAAAGTACACATCAAAAAGTAATTTGAAAATATAAGCAATTACCCATAGTAATAACATAAAAATGAAACATAAAAATGAAAAACAATAACGTTAAATTCTTTTTTAACAATGTCAAATCTAGAAATCAATTTTTAAAAGTTTGTTTCAAAAATCCTCTTAAAGTCATATTTGGAATGGCATAGTTCATTACCTCATTTCAAGGATGTCTAATTCATTTAACTGTCCAAATTCATCAGCTAACATTATAATATTAGTTCAGTTTTTGTGTGAGTAAGTCCTTGAACATTCATAACAGTTCCATTTTGGAATCTTTGTGAAAATACTTTTATAATTGTATTTTTAATTAATAACACATTTTATAATATAGTAATAATAAAATTTAACAATGTAAATAATAAACAATACAATTAAGAAACATAATAAGGAAAAATATCAATAATAATAAATATCATAAGTGTAAGTAAATCTCATAATGGGTATAAGTAAATCTCTTAATAAGTAATAATAAATATCACAAAAGACATTCTTTAAATACTTAATCTCGTTTATCTCATCTCATATTTTTGGGATGAAATATAGAGAGAAGTGGAATAAAATAAAAAATGCAATCAACTATGAAATCATTTACTTAATCTGGTAATCCGAGTACAGGATTAAGTAGGAATATGTACAAAAAAAAATTAAAATATAATATGATAAATTAAAATAAAATAAAGATAAATAAAAGTTCATTTCATTTTTGAGAATGCACGTGACCTTTAAACTACTAAGATTCTTAAAAAGAAATATTAATAAATGATAAAAATAAAAAACAAGATCTATTCATGTCAAATAATTACGCAATAAATATTCTCTCGGTGTGATAAAACATTGCAAGATGCAAGTAGGAAAGAGAAAAAGAAACAAAATTATATTATAATTGACATGTACTTGGACTGGAATGCAGAAGCAAAGAAAGAGAGAAAGAAAAAAAATATATTAAAATAAAGTGATAAAAATTTTGTTACTTGGCAAATAATTAATTTAATAATTGATAGATTAAATTTAATATTACAAATAGGTTCAGTTGAAAGAAAAAAAAAATATTCTAAGTAGAGTAATTCAGTACAGAATAAGAAATTTCCACTTTGTTCGTCTACGCCGGCATAAATAAACAAATATAAAAATTTCCAGACAAGTGACACTCTCGCTGCAGTCAAGAGATATCATTGCCATTCTGTGAGAATTACAGGATATTATCTGAATTAAAATATGAAAAGAAATTTACTGTTTAAGAGAAAAAATTATAAAATGATAAACTAGAGATATAGTTTAAGCTACAGTTTTTACCTGAGTTTGTTGTTGTTGATTAGGGGGTTGTTGCTCATGACTTAATTTAAATTTATCAGGGGAATAATAAGGCCTTAATTTAGATACATGTACTATTTCTGAACTTTTGAACTGGTTTTGCCTATCAATTTCAAAATTTACTTCGGATAATTTGTTAAGAATTTTATAAGGGCCACTAAATACTTGTGACAACTTTCTAGTATTAGGGTACTGAAATTCTTCATAGATAACTAGATCTCCTATTTTAAATTTTGGTTCGATATAATCTTTATCATAATATCTTTTATTTTTTAAATGAAATTCATCAGTTCTTGTTTTAGCAATTTTAAGTGCTTCATGAACAGGGGGATAATAATTTTGTTGTAAGGGGGAGTCATAGGGTAATTGGCCAAAAAGCAAGTACGCAGGTGGAAATTTGGTAATAGAATGGGGTGTATTATTATATTCATTAATTACCTCAGTTAAAAGCTTAGTCCAGGGAATTTTAGAGGTAGTGGAGTTTACTTTACATTTTAATCTAGTTACTATTGTCTGATTTACTCTTTCACATTTCCCATTCGTTTGTGGATGATGGGCAGTGGTCAGACGTTGTTTAATATTATGATTTCGCAGGAATTTTTTGAATCTTGAAGAAGTAAAAGCAGCATTCCTGTCACTAAGTATTTTTTGAGGGGACTGTACACTTGAAATCTTACTAAAACAGAATAATTGTTGAGGGATTTTGATATTGAAAATTTGTTTCAGACAATTTGTATAAGTTTCTGTAGTGACACTTTTGGAAGGAAATGCCCAAACATATCTTGTGGCATGGTCTATTATAATATGGAGATATTTTTTTGTAGAATTATAATAATTGAACCCTCCTACAGTATCAACAGACAGACAGTCAAAAGGTTGATCTGTAGTGGGCATAGCTTGTAATAAGCCAAATTTTTTCTGTCTAGGTTTTTTATTTTTCTGGCAAATATCACAGTATTTAACAAAGTTAGTAATGTCTTGGGTCATATCTGGCCAATAATAGTTAGGAGAAATTAAATTTTGCATTTTTTGAACACCAGGGTGACCAAACTGTTCATGAGCAACATTAAGCAATTTTTTTCTTAGGAACATGGGAACTACCACTTTACGAAAACCTTTTCTTTTAACTATAATCAGTCCATTGTCATTAATATAATTTGATCCACACACATTTTCTTTTTCTTGCATCTCAATAATCTCTTTAACGTCAAGAAGAAAAGTAAGGGGCTTACAAAAATGAGAAATAGGGTTTCGGGACAACATGTCGGCTTCGACATTTGTAGATCCCTTTAAGTACTCTATTTTGTAATCGAACATACTTAACTTCAATGACCACCTAAATAATCGACCTCTTAAATGTTTGACATTTTTTAACCAAACAAGAGATGCATGATCAGTATGGATGGTAAATTGTACACCGTGAAAGTAATGATAAAATTTATCTAAAGTATCAATGATAGCAAGACACTCTAGTTCGGTAATGAAATAATTTTTCTCATAACTTCTCAATCCTCTAGAAAAATAAGCAATTGGATGTAAAAAGTTATTATGGTCGGGTTGTTTAAGAACTGCACCTACCGCTACCTGAGAAGCGTCAACAAACATGTGTAGGGGTAATTTTGGGTCATAAATCTTTAAAATTGGTTTAGCAATGAGGGCATCTTTTAATTTTTGAAAAGAGTTTTGACATTCAGTATTCCATTCCCAAATAGTATCTTTCTTAAGTAATTTATTTAGGGGGTGTCTAATTTCAGCATATTTGTCAATAAATTTATGATACACATTTATAGAACCAAGAAATCTTTGTAATTCTTTAGTGTTAGTAGGAGGTTTTAATTTTTTAATCGTTTCTATATTAGTATTAGCTGGAGTTAAAGTTCCATTTTGGATTTCATACCCTAGAAAATTGATTTGTTTTTGAGCAAAAGTACATTTAGATAATTTTAATTTAATATTTTCTATTCGGCATAAATCAAAAATTTGGATGAGATGCTGTATATGTTCATCTATTGATTTAGAAAAAATAATTATATCATCAAAATAATAACAAGCAAAGTCTATTTTATATTTTGTAAGAATTCTTCTAATTGTCCTGTTGAAAATTGGGGGGCCTACCTTTACACCAAAGGGGAGAACATTCCATTCCCAGAGCCCACAATTAGTAGTAAAGGCTAACTTTTCGGAATCGGCTGGGTGAATAGGTATGTGCCAATAGCCTGAGGCTAAATCTAGTGTAGAGAAATATTGGGCACCACTTAATTTGTCTAAAATTTCATCTATTCGGGGTAAAGGTTCAGCGTCATTTTTCATGATAGAATTTAATTTTCGGTAGTCAACACACATTCGGGTTTTTTTACCTTCATCTCGTTTATTTACTAACGTAACTGGAGAAGAGTATGGGCTATAACTTTCTTTAATTAACCCACCAGCTAATAATGATTGGATTTGCTGAGATATTTCTTTTTCATCAGCAGTGGATGTACGATAAGGCCTCAAAGATATTGGTAGGTCAGATTTAAGATAAATACGCTGAGGTTCAATATTAATTCTCCCTACATCATATTTATTTTTTGCAAAAATATCTAAATAATCCCTTAAAAGTTCCCTTACATTTTTATTTTGAATAGCATTCAGATCCCCCAATAGATTATAATCATCATTATTAGTTCGCGACAAGGATTGAGGAGTTATGGTATTTCCATAATCGGGTTGCACAGTAGTATCATTTTTTATAATATCAAAATGAAGCAATTCTAAGTTATCACTGGATATGTTGACATATGGGTTTAACGAAATATTGTCTTGTAACACCTGGCTTTTTGCACAATCAATTTTCAATTTAAATTTGGCACAATCAGGTAAACCTAAAATAGCATAGTCCAAATCAAGTTGACTTACTAAAAAATTAACATATCTCTTTATATTACCAAATTTAATACATAATCGACAAGATTTATTAATTGTAAGAGTTCCTTGTGCCTGTCTGATAGTAATAGGGGTAACATTATGTAAATTACCATTTAAATATCGAACAAATTTGAGGGGTAAAATTGAGACAGTTGATCCACTATCCACCACACAATACACTTTGTTATTGCCCACATATCCAGGGATAAATAATTGTCAGACATTATTAGTAGGGGGTGGTTGAATATGAGCAGGAGTTTGAGCTTGACAGGAATTTGTGTTAAATATACAACTCCTCTCCCAATGATATGCATTTTCTATGCCTCTGTTTAAACATACTCTGCACGGACGACTAGGGTAATTGTTTTGATAATGAGTTGCAGGCATTCTAGGAGTGAAAAACCTAGGATTAAAATTTTGGGATGGATTGTTTGGAGTAGGTCGAGTCCAATGTCTGGGCTGAGGATTGGGATTGTGCGTTGGTCTAGTTTGTTGAAAATTTCTATTGCCGTTATTAGAGGTATGATTTGGAATCGCTGCTAATTGTTTAGCAATGCGAAACCATTCACGAGTATTGGAAGGAGGGTTAACCATCAAACAATTTTGATACTCCGGCTGAAGGCCATCAATTAATCCCTGTATAATTAAATTTTCCTCAAGCTGAAGTTGCCTTCCAATCTCAACTTTCTTTCTAAAATAAGAATCCAAATCACTTAGATCATTTAACTTTAAGGAAGTAAATTCAGAAAATTTTGGAACTCTAACTTGAATGAATTTTTCACTTAAAATCTCGACAATTTCTTCATAAGTAGCACAATCCAAACAATCATTTATATAAGTTTTTAGCGCTTCCCCCTTTAAATATTTTGAAATATTTTGGTGTTTCCACTCATTATCTTTCTTTTCTACCGAACATTCTCGATCAAAATGTTTAAACCATTTAAATATATCCATGCCCGACCCAAATTCAAAAGGGACAATATCAAGTTTATTTTCTGACATTTTTTCTTCTTTTACTAATCCTGACCTTAGTAACATGAAAGAAGGATAATTCATATGGAAAATATTTAAATGCTATACTTCAATTATTAAAATTCAATTACTATACTTCAAATACCTCAATAAATAATAATAAAAATAAATAAATAATAAATAAATAAGTAATAAAATAATAAATATCGGGTTTCCATACATGGGAAATAACAAATAATTTTAAAAACAAAAATACTTTTCTTTACGTATGGAAAATAAATTTTGCAACAGAGTATTTTTTTAACAACAAATTAATCCATCTTTCGATTAAAAAAAAAAATAATAACACCTTTAAAACTAAATAAAATTTCTATGAGCAGAAAATTTTAATTAATTATAAATTAAGAACAAATTTATTTTTTAATATCTGTAATAAAAGAGAGAAAAAAAAATCAAGAATTTAAACAAAGAAATTATCATTAAATTTCTTAATCAATAAAACAATAAAATAATAAATAATAACTTACAGACATGTTCGATGTGGCCTTGTTCAAATACCTAATTTTTTATTAAACTAAACAAAAATAAAGAACTTCGTAGATACGACTCACAGGTGTAAATTTCAATTATCTTGTATTACTGATGGAATCTACCGTAGTTTCGCAACCATACAGCAGGTGTTCATTTATTATGAAATGAAAATTTATAAAAATATTTATGCACTTTTACCTAGAAAATACAGTAAATAAATAAATAAAAGAAAATGATGTTGAATTGATTTCATGCAGGTGATCTTTTGTAATTTTTATTTTGCATATCTCACAGTTTGGTTGCATATCTCACAGTTGAAAAGTTTCTCACTAGAATGCGAGGTATATTTCACAATTAAAATATTTGTAGATGTAGATACCACACATAAGTACAAACAAAACTTTATAAGACGATCTTTTTTCACAGATTGATTCATGTCGGTTCAAGATGAGTAATAAACAAAGGCCGAAGTTCCAGCAATTAGTTTCAAGCTCGGCGAAAATGGCACGTGCACACACAGCGTTGCGAAGAATTCTCTAGAGACGTATGCAGGTTCATTTAAGAGATCCTACCGGCTAATATGTAATGATTCGACGAGATCGATGTTCCATAACAATGTACAAGTTCCAGTGGCACACCATCTATGAGGCAGAACAGATTACTACTACCAAGAATCAACAGTGGGACGAGCTGAGCAGTCGCTCCGGCAATTTGACCAGCAGTGGATGAGTTTATTGGGCTATTTCCCCATAAGAAAGTTCAATCAAGCAGTCTTTAAATTAATTTTATTAGAACTCATAAATAAGTTAAGTTCTTTCACGCAATCACCTTGGCACTCTCATCGAATAACTTCCACTTCACCAACTCCGTGATTAAGCTACATTCCACAATATTAGAATTTTGGGGAGAAAGAAGAAACAGCATCCTAATAATTTTTGAAAGTCAATCGCATTCTCGGGAAACATGACATGGCTTCCGAGTAGTTTTTTAAGAAAAAATGCATTCTAATTCAGCGGAGCAATAAAACGCGCGTCTTGATAGATTAAAGAAAAGGTGCATTCTACTCTCCTGAAAAGCCAAATGAAAAAATCATTTTCACGACAAAACTAGCGCCCTCCTACTCCGCGTCAATCATTTTAAAAATCCAATCAGGATGGACTCGAGCCTCTAACGGACAAAATGATCAATTCTAATTGGCCGTAATAGGCGGTCTATTGGCAAGAACTATATTTTTTCCTCGGAACACTAAGCCCTTTAGCAACGCGTAGTAACACTTGTCACGCGATGTTAAAAAATAAAAAATAAAATTAAAATCGCAGGAATATGCCAGAAAGTAAAAAGCTTACGAAATACTTCCCGCCTTTTTGAGAAGCAAGAAATAATTTATTAATAACTAAAGTAAGAAAAAGAATTTTAGCTGTTACAAGTTACGAAACTAAGATTGAAATATGTTCCACAAATTTAGAATTGAAGCTAAGAGAGAATAAAAAAAAATGGCCCAAATTTTTTTTTTATTTTATTACACATATATATATATATATATATATATATAATATACATTGAGATAGAGAGAGAATTTACAATACATATAATTTCCAGTCTCTTTTTTTATAATTCATTTTAGGAATGTTGAAAATACCAAAATATATGTTAATGTTAAAAATTCTAATGGGTATAAAATTAAATTTATATAAAATTATATCTTAAAGAATTATATAAATAAATATATATTTTAAGAAAATAAAATATTGAAAATCCGCAAAACACAGAATGTAAATTTTATTTTGCCCGCATAAATATTTGAGGGAATTTTGTCTGATTATTAAGGAATAAAATAAAATAACATGTTAAAAAATTAGATATACTAAATCTTTACTTTTAATAATAAAAATATAAACAGGTATAACATTTTAAAAAGATATGATATTATAAAAACCTTTAAGAATATTTTAATGGTTATTAATAAATAACTAAAATAGTAAAATGTTATCTGCAATACTTTTATTTAAATCTATAAACGTCTCATTTTTCAAAGCTAATTATAGAAAGAGAAAATAAATTATCTAGAATATTCTTTTTATCCTAATTTGTACGTACACTATTGTTTTCTTAATGTTGTTTCATTATAGTAGTTTCAAATATTTTGATTTTATTTTTCTGAGGAGTTAATACTTCATTATTTGGCAAAATATTTTTTTGACTATCTTGTTAAAAGTCTTCATCAAGGTTCATGTCATGTATAATCGCAATCAGGATAACTTAAAAAAATAAATAAAGTGATGGAATTTAAGGAGTTGAAACAATTCTTTGAGTTCTTATTTCGAAATTTTTATCTAATTATGGCATAGTGTAAATTTTATTTTTCTTTACCATTATATTTAGAAGAAAAAGATTTTTTTTTTGAAAAAGATAGTGCCTAATTTCACTCAGAAAAGAAAGACTCAAAACATGGTTTTAAAGATAAATAAATCTGCCAAACTTGATTGTTCAGCCAATGGTCCAAACCTAAAATCCATGGACAACGTTTTGGATATTAAAGGGAACAATGTGTGATGGAAAAGGATCAAATTGTGCAGTATAACTCGGCAGCAGAATTAAAATCTAAAATTTGGAATATATGACGTCACCTCAACAATATCAAAATTACCTAAAATCTATACTACAATGTTACATTGAAATTATTAAACACAAAAGAAGCCTAAATGACTTGTAATATTTGTACAATTTAGAAAAATCATTTTCTAACATTTTGCTCGCAGTTCATATCGAATAAAAATACAATATATTATATTACATTATATTTATAGTAAACGTTTTAGAATGCTTTCTTTACATTTATATTGAATACTTAGTATGATACAATAAATCTGTATGGTTTATATGAAGATTAATAGAATTATGTTTTTTATTTAGGCAATTACATGATCGTTCCTACCATTTTGCACCGCGATATAAAAACCTCAGAAAACATCTTATTTTCGAAACTTAATGAGAATTTATAATAAGATAGATTTATAACCTGCGCGTCATTTATAAAGCGTTTTCGAGCTGTTTTTATAATGGATTTATCAGTTATCGCTATCCGGAAACCTATCAGGCTTCAACTAAACATTTTCAACTGCATAACTAAATTTGTGCATGCAGTTGCAATAGAAAAATGCTTAATTTAATATTAATGTTAATGTTAAATTAAGCATTTTGCATAATGTTAATGTTAATGTTAATTCTATATGTTTTTCAGTCCATTTTTTCAGTCCAAATGGAAATCTTACTCTCCATAATACCAAAACGAAACATAGAAAATGGTTCACTAAAATCACATTTCTGTCAGTGTCATGATTGTGATCACTTGTAATTACATGTGACGATATAGGGATTTCACATAGATTGGACGCATTTTCAAGATTTTTAGGTGCATTTGTAATTATGCCAATACGTAGTATTTATAGTCATGGTTCAATCTCTCCGTGTTTCCTTCCGTCCGTTTATCATCATATAATAACGAAAAAATTACCAAACTGAGTCGTTTGAAATTTAAAAAAATATTACATAATTTTTTCCAGCAATTTCAAATTTTATGAAAATCGGATGTATAGTTCAATTAGAGGGATAATTAAAATTACTCCGTTACATAACACTCAATGGGAAAAAGTTGTTTCAAGTGCATTTTAATCATGTTATACGCTTTCGAACATAATACAATTCATTTGCGTCTATGAAATATACTTGCTGTTCGAAAAAAAAATTACTAAAAACTATTGCTGAACATGATAAAATTTGCTTGAAATCTCATGTCATCAGAAAAACCCATTTTCTGAGTTAAAAGATCTAATAACTGAAATGCAAATTCTTCTCGGGCGAAAATTATGTGCAGCTAATAAGCTATGGATAGCTTTTCGAAAACTGTTAAGGGTACGAATCGAAACAGAAAAATGCTCGGATTAAATAATGCAAAATTAAAAAAAAAGAATGAAAAACTGGTGAGAATAATAAATTATGATTGGCAAAAACACGTTGTCCGTATGATGTACGGAAAATAACAGAAGTGGTTAAAAAATATTGCGATAGTTCTAGGGATGGTGGATTCGCGGGGTTTAAAGAAAATGCAGGACATCCCTGAAATAAAATCGACTGACAGCTACTCTGGCAATAGTATAGAACCAAGACTTATTCTAGGGTCTTTAGACCGTCTGGACCGATTTTCTTGCCTTAGCCACATAGTGGGTCGCTTATAATGCTACAAGATTGAATCCACACAAAATGGAAGACATTATTAGTTATTAACTGAAATATGAAAATTGACCCAAATGGAAATCTTACTCTCCACAATGCCGAAACGAGATATAGAAATGGTTCACTAAAATCACATTTCTGCCAGTGTCATAGTTGGGATCACTTGTGATTACATGTGCCGACATTGTGATTTAACATCGATTGGATGCATTTTCAAGGCTTTTAGGTACATTCGTAACTATGTAAATACGTAGCACCTATAGTCGTCGTTCAATCCGTTTGCGTTTCCGTCCGTCCGTTTATCATCATATAACAACGCAAAAATTACTCAACTGAATTGTATGAAATTTAGAATGTATAATTATTACATAATTTTGTACAGCCATTTCAAATTTTATGAAAATCGGACGCATAGTTGAATTAGAGGAATAATAAATAATATTCCGTTACATTACAGTCAAAATAGCATTCAAGTGCACTTTAATTATGTTATACGCTTTTGAACATAATACATTTCATTTTCGTCTATGAAATATATACCAAAGTATACATTCTGTATAACCTGTGGTGCAAAGGAAAGTTTTTATCAATATGCAGGGCCACATAAAATAATTCCATTACATAATGGTACACTGAAAAACATTATTTGTGGCACATTTTAATTGTATTAAACTATTTCATATTTTTATTAAATTTATGTACATTGCTGAGGCTTACCACAAGTTAATTTCTGTATAATAGAAATCATTTAGAATTTACAGGGACACACAAAATGTTTTAGGATACTGTATTGTATCCGAAGTATTGCATATTTAAAAAAAATCGTTATCGTAAGAACACACATTATTTGCTACGTCTGACACAGAATATCCCACCTTTCTTCACTAGTTTCATTACGCTATATAGACCGAAACACAAAAATATATAATTTTTAATGTGCATTTATAACTACATCTAGGAATATTGAAATAAAAGATCAAAATATATTTCGATCTTATGTATTTTCAATTTAAACATTAAAACACATATACATAAAAAAACAAATATCAGAATTAATGTTACAGAAAATTAATACCTGTTATAGTAGAATGTCTTAAAAAGAATTATCCTAGAAAAAAATACTACTTTTTTATGGAATTCTTTATGTTAAGAGAGAGAGAAAAAAAGAAGAGAAAATTGTGCGATTGATTTCTTATCTCAAATAAAATTTAATTAGGCGAACAACACCAAATCTTATTAAAGGAATTTTCTGGACAAGAAAAGATACTACTTTATGGTATGTAGACACCAGATAGAGGTACTTTATTTTTAGCTTATGCAAAAAGATAATGTTACATTTTATGGTTATCTTTCTTAGTGTTAGATATTTGAAGAAATTTATGCGTTAATAAAATTTGTCAAATGATATAACATAAAAATTTAATCAAATCTTTTGCTACAAACTTAAAAACAAGGGATATATATTACCATATTTTTTAAAAAAGAAAATATTTTCTAAAAATTGATAAATTACATTTTTAAACAATTATTTTAATGAAAATTTAAAATTATATATCTCTACAAAATAGTTAATTTTTTTTATCAACCATTCCTAAAAGTACCCTTATTAATTGAAGCAACCATCAATGATTGAATGCATTGTTTAATCTGTATCTTATCATAGTAAATAACAAGAAAGAAAAATCATACATGCAGCAGAAATTTTGAAACACTTTCCAACACAAGCAGATTACTATAACAAAACTTAACTGCCATTACCATGACTACATGTTACAATATACGATTTTTTTAGAAATATCTTTATGTGATATGTATATATATATATATATATACATACTGCTTAATATGCTACATGTTAGTTTAGTTAAACGTATAGCACAGTTGATAATTTCCACTCAGGAATTTCTGCTAATAAGCATATGTTGTTGAAAACATCATGTAGCCCTGTACATATCAATAGAATTTATACATACTTAGTAATACAAAAAAATAATAACATTTAAAATCATATGCCACAACTAAAAACGCACTTTTATCAATTATTGTTCGTAAGCTTCAGTAATTCAATTATTGTTCATTTTCTTCCATACCCAAATTCACTTGAGTGTCCCTGTAAAGAAGCGATTAATTCTATGCTTACAACTTTCTATAATAAGAATCATGTAATATACTTAAGTGACAAATAGAAATCTAAATATAAGTGACAGAAATAGCCATTTTCCGGATTTTGAAAATTACTTTTTATTGAGATGCAACTGTAAGGCTTACGAGAGCCATATACCAAATATTCGAAACGTGTGGTCTAGCGTCATCATGATGAAAGACTACACTCTTGCTATTTGGCAAAATCGGATGTTTCTGTTTGATTTTTTGATTCAGACTGGTTAATTGGCGACAGTACTTGACTGAATCAATCGTTTGGCCAGCGGGGAAAGATTTAAAATAAATTATCCCCTTTCATTCCCACCAAACACAGAGCATCATCTTCATAGGGTGCAAACTGGCCTTTCCCATCGCGTCATCATGCTCACATTGCTGAACATTGTTGTAAAGGACCCATTTCTCATCTCTAGTCACTAATAGATCCAAAAACAGCTCGTTTTTGAGCCGCCCGAGTAAAGAAAATTTAGTAGAAGTTCGCTCGATTTTGTTCCTCTCGGTTAGTAAATGGGGCACCCATACATCGAGATTCAAATCGAATCTTATATTTTTTAAACGCAGAAAAGTGGTTAATCGGTGAACGTAAAGTGCTGTAGTAACTTCTTCTCTAGAAATTTGCGGAGTATTTTTAACTAAAGTACGCACAATATCGACATCAATGTGTGAAGGTCAACCGGATTGCGGTCCGTCTTCATTCCTCGCAGCGAACTGTCGCAAACAATTTTTCCGCAGTTCATTTAGCTAGTGTTTGATCTTGATAAACCTCTTAATTCTTTTTACAGCTTCTGCAACGTTTATTCCCTTCCGAAACTCGTAAAGCATAACATGCCATGAATGCACCTTTCCGACACTCATTTTTTTTTCTCTGTATATTCACCGATTACAGCGAAACTATTCAACCGATTAATTTGATTTTTGTGTTAAATGAAAGAAGTTACTCTCGAATTGGTAGCACTTCCATTTCATCGAAATTGGTTCCGTACTTTTTCAGTAATTAGGCAAAAACTAATAAAATTAGTGATTTCTCGCAAATTAAAAGTAACACAGGCGTTGAATAAGCTCGCCGAATGGAGTGTAGTCAAGAAAGCTGAGCGGTCTAAGGTACTAGATTTAAGCTTTGGATCTCAAAAGGGGCATGAGTTAGCACCCCACTCCTGACATAATTTACATCCATGTACAATTTACAATTTTTCCGTATTATAATTTTTATTAACCAACTAGAAAAAAGAAGGAGGAGGTTATCAAATCGATGCGTATATATATATATATATATATATATATATATATATATATTATGTATATTCACTGATTACTCAGAAACTATCAAACCGATTTATTTTGTTTTCGTGTTAAATTAAAGAGGTTACTCGAATTGGTACCACTTCTATTTCATCGAAATAGGTTCAGTACTTTTCTAGTAATCAAGCAAAAACTAATAAAATTAGGAATTTATTCCAAATAAAAAGTAACGTGGACATTGAATAAGCTCGCCTAGTGTAGTGCAGTCAGATGGCCGTGCGGTCTAAGGCGCAATTTTTAAACTCTGGTTCTCAAAAGAGAGCGTGTGTTCGAACCCCCTCATGACATTCGTGTATAATTTACAATATTTTTTTCCGTGTAATAATTTTTATTAACCGACTTCAAAAAATCGTTAACTTTTAACTAAAAAGAGAAAAAAAAAACTTTTCTACCAAAAATTGAACCGACTTCAAAAACTACTGCAAAGTGAATTTTTTTTTTTTTTTTTTTTTTACATAATAGTAATAAGAAATTAAATTAAGAGCTTAGTGTTTACAGTGCGTATTATTATATTTATGTACATTAATTTGATTTTTTGGAGTCGGTGCCAGCCAAGCCAAGTTCAGAATTAAAATTAAATATCCATTGCAAATAGTAAAAGAATAAGGAGAATAACTTAATATTAAATCGTAAAAAAACTCGTCGATACTTGGATGTGTGGCTATTGAAAATTACATGAATCTTGGCTTGGCTGGCACCGACTCCAAAAAATCAAATTAATGTACATAAATATAATAATACGCACGGTAAATACTACGCTCTTAATTTAATTTCTTATTATTATTATGTAAAAAAAAATATTTTTCATTTTGCAGTAGTCTTTGAAATCGGTTCAATTTTTGGTAGAAAAGTTTATTTTATCTTTATGCACTATACTTTAAAATATAAAGTTTTTTAAGACTTTTTTTAAGCATGTATAAATAATCCCATCTTGAACTGTCATAATATCTGGAATAGCTGATAAATATATGAATATGTAGTTATGATTGAAGGTACTACAAAAGATGAAAAACCTCTGGTTTTCCTTATTTATATTGTATATTAAACTATTTCACATTTTAAGAAATTGATATACGTGGTTGAGGTTTATTGCAAGTTACTCACTGTATAATAGAAAGCACATCACACACACACAGACACAAAAAAAAAAAAAAAAAAATCGATTACAGTACTGTATCCGAAAGACTGCATACTAATACACAGAGATCTGAATGTTTTTAAAACTTCGTTACAGTACGAACTTTGCTACATTTGATGTGTAATTTCCGACTTGTTCATGATTACAATAAATTTTTGCAGTATAACAATTATCTGTCATCTTTTATACCTAAATTACATTTTATTTACTAGATTTTTTTTAACAGCGTACTTATTTAAAAATAGATATAATGAAACATAAAAAAGATTTTCAATATAATGTCCCCAATAAATATATTTTAAAAATCAAAGATTTTTCGTGTAATCGTAGCAGAAACAGCGTGTTTTCTTTCTGTTTACGGGGAAAATATTACTGCTCAGAGAAAAAGCAATGTCTTTTCTTTTTTTCTGTGAGGATCAAAATCCCCAAAGTCAGTTTAGAGATGATTCAGATATAAATAGCTTAAAGATCCCCCAATGGAACGCAATTCCGTGGGGAAAAAATCCTACATCATTGGGTAGGTTTATATTGGAACATTCAACCTTTTTCCACTTGCTTCGGACATAGCAAACAAACCTTTGTTCCGTTGATGTTCATTATAACGAGGTGTGACTGCATAACAAACATTTGTCTTTTTTTACACGAAAGTTACATTTTATTTTCTACATTAAAAATAAATAAACAGTGTACTCATTTAAAAACAGATTTAGTGAAGCCTAAAAAATATTGTTCAATACAATATCTCCAATAAATATGTTTTAAAAAACAAAGATTTTTCTTGTAGTCGTTGCCGTAACAATATATTTTATTTAAGTTTTCGTGGAAAATATTATTGCTTAAGGAAAAAAAAAAACTTTTTTTTTGTTAGTATGTGAGTCAAAATTCCCAAAGTGAGTTTAGGGATGATTCAGACGTAAATGTCTTAAAGATCCCCCAACAGAACACAATTCCCTCGGCTAAAATTCCTGGACCATTGGGTAGGTTTATATCGGAATATTTATGTGGCTCCACTATTCCGATGCTGAATTTCTTTTGCTCAGCATGATATTTATTTATTCGAAGATTATGCATACTATAGAAGTTGGGGTTTTGAAAACTATCTATTTGAATGATCACAGGGATTTTTTTTTCAGCAAAACGTTGAAGGCGTAGGATGGATAACAACACATGGATACTCATTTCATACAAATCACTTTGATATTCTTTATGTGCATGTTTAGTGTAATATGTTATTTATCGCCGACCTTTAATTTCTCGACAGTTAGTCATTGATACATTGCTTCAGTATCAAATAAGGTAAATGTTCATATTCTGGCATTGTTAAATCAATTTTATAAAAATTATGAAATCCAACTCTTTAAACGGTCCCTTAATTGCTATAGTTATAGGTAGTAAAAATTTACTCATATAATAACAGATACAACACAAAAAGCTTGATTTATGTACTACAAAAATTGACAGAATTATTAAATTTCAAAGTTTGAAATATTTGCACATGATTTTGTCGTTCATTGATTGATCAGTTGAGGAGGGATTGGGGAACTGTTCAAAAAGTTAGGTTTTGTAATTTTTTTAATTGATTTTTACTTTCTTCTATCTTCAATAGAAGGAAGTATTGTAATCGAAATTTTTTTCGACTTCCGGTTTTCGACGGATTTACACGTTTTAGGGGTCAGAGATTCCAAAAAACATGTTTTTACAAAATGTCTGTCTGTCCATGTGTCTGTGTGTGTGTCTGTGTGTCTGTCTGTATGTCGCCATTCTACCACCAAAAAGTGTATGAAGTTATGCATAGAATTGAACCAAATTTTTTGTGAGTGTGTTTGGCTGTGGCAAGCAGGTCCTACTTCAGTTTTGAAAATAATCCGCTGGAAGGGGGTGCTGCAATCGCGATTCTTGTGCCATTTTCAATATTTTACCGACCAAACGTATATGAAGTTATGCATCGAATTGAACCAAATTTTGTGTGTATGTGTATGATTATGGCTAGTTAGTCCTCCCTGAATTTTAAAATAATCCGCCGGAAGGGGGCGCTGCAATCGCGATTTATGTGCCATTTTCAATATTGTACCGAACAAAAGTATATGAAGTTATGTATGGAACTGAACCAAATTTTTTGTGTACCTGTATGACCATGGCTCGTTGGTACTCCGACCAAACGTATATGGAGTTATGCATCGAATTGAACCAAATTTTGTGTGTATGTGTATGATTATGGCTAGTTAATCCTCCCTGAATTTGAAAATAATCCGCCGGAAGGGGGCGCTACAATCGCGATTTATGTGCCATTTTCAATATTGTACCGAACAAAAGTATATGAAGTTATGTATGGAACTGAACCAAATTTTTTGTGTACCTGTATGACTATGGCTCGTTGGTCCTCCCTGAATTTGAAAAAATCCGTTGGAAGGGGGCACAGCAATCGCGATTTTTGTGCCATTTTCAATATTGCACCGACCAAAAGTACATGAAGTTATGCATCGAATTGAAAGAAATTTTTTGTGTAAGTGTATGGCTATGGCTAGTTGGATCGCCCTGAATCTGAAAAAAATCCGCCGGAAGGGGGCGCTGCAATACCGAATTTTATACCATTTTCAATATTGCACCACATAAAAGTGTATGAAGTTAGTTCTAGAACTGAACTAAACATTTTGTATATGATTATTTTTTGGTAAGGCAAGTAGGTCCTCCCTGAATTCAAAAAAAAAAAAAAAAATCTGCCTATCATTCTATTGTCCATCGGCTCGTGCAGAGACGGAAATTCGTTTTTACTCCGATTAATCGATTGAAGCAGAAATTTAAGATGAAAATCAAAGTTGGTAGGGTATTGAATTAAAATTATTAAAGCATTAAAATGAGTAATTTTTTTTAAAATATTAAAATGCATGTATGAGATAGAAGAAAGTTTTGGGATTGGCACATCCAACTACTTTTATATTAAACAATGACACAACATGAATTTTTTACTTCATTTGAAACGTTTTTAGAATTGGAATTATATGTCTATGACGAAAAGTTAAAAAATTAAAGTTCGGCGACAAATAACATATTGCAACCTGGATACATCTTATATACTTCGTATTATAAAATAATACGGACAAAAATCTTCGGAATTTCTAAAAGAAATTTTGCAGAAATCCTGCCTAAAATTTATTTTCTCCAACCTAATTAGGCTATTCACTCAAGCTTATTTTTGCCCCGTTATTAAAGTACTTCCAAATGAAAATATCTGAAATGTGTATTCATTTCATTGAAAACACAGCTTTAAAATAATTATTGACAGTCGAAATTGCTTCCGTGACTCTTAAAATATTGCATATAAAAAATTAAGTGTTATTTATTCACTATAAGTATAACTGTTTTGAAGTATTTTAGCTTTATTGGCTCTCATGTTTATATTTGACATAATACTCCAACTATGGCATTTAAAGGGGGAGTAATATTTGGTACATTAATGGTATCCATTTTGAGGTATACCAAATATTTTTCATGTAAATGATTTCAATACAAATATCTTTAAGTTGATTGTGAAACTCCGTTATATCATATGATATAATTTAAGTGCAACAGTTTGTGCTGTATTTGACAGTTTACAGAAACTTGCAATTTTTGTTAAGGGGATGTATCTTTTAAAATCATATTATTCATAGACATTATTCTACATGTGTAGAAATAAACGTAACGCTAAAATTAGTTTTTCAAATTAATTTGTGTGTCATGTCTATATTAATAATGAACTAGTTGGATACGTACATTTTAATCATTCAAAAATTACTTATACATGTTAATACTTTATTATTATTAATTCAGTATTATACCAACTTTGATTTTCATCGTAAATTTCAGCTCCAGTACATTAATTGGAGTAAAAATGAGTTAATGTGCATCATGATGTTTATTAAAATCAATTTTTAGCTCACAGGCTATCATAGCCTGAGAGCTTATGTGCCCGTCCGTTCTGTATGTTCGTTCGTGCGTAACGCGATAACTCGTGATAAAAATATACGATCCACTTGAAATTTGTGTGTAGGTATATCCTGACAAGGCGTTTCCCTGATTAGTTTTTGGAGTTCATTCGATATGTATAAGAGGGGGAACGGGGGGGTCATGCCCCTCCACTTAGTTGATATAAATGGGATTTTCATGCAGAATTAAGTTTTTGTTTAAAATTTAGATTAGGATCATTCTGATGAGGCGATTCCGTGACTGTTTTTAGGTGTTCATTGAATAAGTATAAATAGGGGGAACAGGGGTTCTAATGCCCCCCCTTAATTTATATAAATGGGTTTTTCAAGCAGAATTTTCAGATTTCGTTCAAATCTCTGAATAGTTTTGGAAGTTTAATGGTTAAGTATAAAAGAGGGGGATAACTCCTTTTAAATTATATAAAAGCTAAATGGGCTTTTATTAAGAATTATCTCATTTGCTCTGAATTTTGGATATAGATTTTTTATATGATAAAGCATGTCTTTTATAGTATAGGAGGTTCAATGATTAAGTATAAAAAAGGAGGAAAGGGGAGAGCTGTTTCCCCTTCTTAATTTTTTTTCGAACAGAATTAACCCTTGAAAATATAAGGCTTTAATGAATAATTAGTATTTGTAGCCTGTGAGCTCAATGCCATCAGTTTAACTGGGCAGTATTCTTTATTTTTCTTTTACTCTGTTATCATAATTCGTTTGCAAATAAGCAGTTTAGCAAGACTCTAGTTCCTGTCACTGCATGTGTCGATGAACTATAGAACTACGAAGAATCGGGAAAATTGTGCAAAAACCGCTTTCACGGTGCTCCATTTTCGCGGATTATTTCCGAATTCAAGGAAAATCTGCTGGCCATAACGAAAAATATACACAACAAATTTGGTGCAATTCTGTACAGAATTTTATATACTTTTCGATGGTACAAAAATGAAAATAGCACGTAAATAGCTTTTACAGCGCAAGTTTTCAACAGATTTTTTTTTTAAATTCAGTGTGGACTTGCTTGCCCTACACTGTAAAAAAAAAAAAAAAAATTCAAGAGGTTACTAAAATTTTTTTAGTAAATTTGTATTCCACAGAATTTTTTAGTAACCATGACAAACTTTTTTTTTTGCAAGTGAAACAAGCATTTCTTTTGTAAACTGAACAAAAGAATTTTTTGTATAAATAACTTAAAAATTTTTAGTATGAGCCACCAAGCAAAGTTTAGTAATAGCTCCAAAATTATTTTTAATAACCATTACGTGCGCCCGAAGGGCAGGAGCTTCCTTCGAGCTGCATCCAGACTTCTGAAGCGGAAGAGTGTTGGTAAAACTGCAATAGATGGCAGCACCAAACATTGCTAACTGCTCCGACAGGATTTTCATAATCCCTTTACTAACGAGTACTCACACTACATACATTCGGTGCCTATTTGGCGGTGGCCTGTATCGAACCCGGGACCTTTTAGTCTGAAGTCCGTTACTATAACCACTATGCTATCAAGACCACACCAAGTGAGTTTTAGTAATAGTTATTAAAAATATAAAACTATAAACTCTCTTCGTTGCTAACTTTTTTCTAGTAATTCTTACACATTTTCTTGTAACCGACTAAGATTACTAAAAATTTTTTAGTAATTACAAGGATCACTAAAGTTTTTTTAGTAGATCGACCCTTTTTTTTTACAGTGTACCCCCAAATATTCATAAGCAAAAACATTAGGTCAGCTCTATGCATAACTCATTCACTTTTTGATGGTACAATAATAAAACTATGTCAACCCCTAACCACCAAGCAAAAATAGTAAAATATTAATGTTGTTATCTCTGTTATTTTTTAATTCTGTATAAATATATGTATATATATATTTATAAAAAAGGTAATTTTTACAACATTATTTTAAAAACTTAATAACATATATGAATATAATGATCGGGACTGTTGATAATTAGATAATATTGAAACTGCGTTACATCAGTTAAATTATTCAAGCTTAAATTTGCTTTTATTGGATGTAAAACAAGCAACATAGTAAACGGATACACAGGGTTCGTGGGTTATTTTTCAGTTAAACTATCACTATTTTTTTAGAGAAAAATAATCTACCCTAAACATGCAAAACACAAAATTATTTAAGGAGAAATTTTCTATAAGAATATACTGCTATCAGTTAATTTCCTGGTTTAATAATTCCAGAGCTCTTATGAACCCTGATACACCAGTTCACTTCGCTGAGAAGGATAAAAAAGAATTGTTTACGAAACTTTTATGATAGAAACAAAGATATTATAATTTTTTGTCCAAACCTGCTCTATAAGTTTTATTTTTTTTTTATAAATAGAGATTGGTACACATTAACGCATATTAACTCTTGATGAAATAATAACAATACGGTAACATCCCGATAATTCGGATTAATTGGGACCGTACCCAATCCGGATTATCCGGAGAATTAGAAAGAAAAATGAAATAAAATAAAACACACATACAGAAAATCATCTTTATGTTAAACTTATTGAATATTTACAAACAGTAAAAATGTTTACTTTGCTTAATTCTTCCGAAAAGATTTCAGAAAAAAGTTTTTTTTTATTGAGAATACGACGATGAAATAAGTTAATTTTATGGAAATTATCCAATCGTTTCGCAAACTTGAAAAAAAAATGACCAAACCAATGTGGATTATCCGGAGATCCGGATTAACGGGGTCCAATTTAGCAGGGTTCTACAGTAAAAATAATATGAAGAAGAAGAAGAATTTGTTTTCATCTTTTAAAAATATTTCACTATAATTGTATTGTATCTGGCAGCACTTTTACTTTTGACTATACATGGCTCACCCGCAAGAAAAGTGACACATCTCGTCAAAAGTAAATTTCACTGGAGAGGCAAAGTAAAATTTTCATGATTTTGCTGTGACATGGAATTGCAGCATTTACCTTTGCATGCAAGAGTAAAAATGTTCATAAAAGCATAAAACATTTAAGGGTGTTCTCAACTGCTCCTCTCAACAAGCGAAAAACGTTTTCACACATATACAAATTCATTTTTTAACAGAAAGATATAAAATAAGAATGTCTGACTATGGAAGCGATTTCGAATCGAATTTAGTTTTTCATTTTATGATAATTGAATTACCTGTCCAGTTCTAAGCTATTTCGGACACGTGATCCCCGTTTTTCACTTAATTTTGGACCGGTTTTTCTGCTTTGCTCGGGAAATGTGTTCAAAAACGCCAACTGAAGTTTTTTATGAAAGGTCTATTGCATAAAAAAAACATAAAATTAAGTGCAATTAGATTGTTTCTGAACAAAAACGCCTGTTGTTTTCATGCATTTCCGAACAAAAATAAATTAAAGCATATGTCACTAAGTTGCCTTTTTTGATTTCAGAACACCCTTAAGATTAATGATGTAGAATGAGATTTGGTTAAATGGTATGAGGGTTGGTTAATTTTAGCTCCCCACAGAAACTACTCCTCTTTTATGGTCACGAATAGTGATAGAGCGTAAAGAAAGGGATTTTCCGTGTAACTATACGTATAAAACTTTTTGCATAGCAAGACATACCTATGACCGACCTATTCTTAGAATAAAACACAATATGAATTTTTGCGGAGTGTGCCATCTTTCTTGCGTCTGAGAGGCATGTTTTTCAAATATTAAACTGTGATAAGTTATATTTGATTTTAAATTAGTATAAAACATTTTAGTTTTGAAGATGCTCTTCGAAATAGGAATACATTAATTAGCGCAAATTGCAAATCATCTACATATAAATACATTATTTAAAAGTTTTTTTTTTTTTTTTTTTTTTTTTTTTTTTTACAAAAATCTACAATAGTTGAAAAATAATCCATGTTTGTAAATAGTTGTCTATTTCCATATAGAGTTTTAATTATTAGAAATAAAGAAAGAAAATGGAAGATTAAAATTATAAATATTTAAAGACTGGTTATAAAACTGTCTATGCATTTGATTTTTCCAGCCATTGCAAATTATACATTTCCCCAGAAATATTTAGGATTTTTTTCTTTTTATAAAACATTTTATAAAACACAAAAACGTGTTTTAAAAAATGAAGTAGTCTTCAAAAAAATTTCACTGAAACAATGAAATGTTTTTTTTTAATTAAAGTCATGAAGTTACTTAATGATACTTCAATTTATCTTCGCTTTGATTATTTATTATTTAATAAATATGTGTCATTATTTCATAGATAAAAATGTAAATGAACCAAAATGTTAAATAACCACGAAAAAGCACTATCTGGCTTTTCTTTACATAATCACAAAGTAATAATTTAAAAACCCAAATTTTAACACTTTTGTACTTCAAGTGTAGTTTTAAACAACATGCATAAAAATATACTGCACATGATTTAACAATATTTTCCTAAAAAGCTATCAGCATGAAAAAAAAAAGATTTCTCAAACCTATTTCAAATAAACTTTGTAAATCATAATATATTAATAAAAATTCCAATTTACATAATATTAAAAGAATAAATTTTAAGTAAAAATTAAATACATAAAACCTTATATACATATATTGTTAAATAATTCATAAACCTTATGTACTATTTTATATAAATTTCATATATAAATTAAATTGTTATAAAATAAATTAATTTTTCGACAAATTGCAAAAGGCATGTCATTAAATTGCCATTACCTTTTAATCATTAATTTTTGCAGACTTTTCGCATATTGATATCAGTTATGACGGTTGACATTTAAGAAACGAATCTAATAAAATTATTACACTATAAATATAGAAGTAATTTAAACTAAATTATTTGAAAAAAAAAAAGTGATTTTAAGAATTTTTTTTTTTTTTTTTTTTTTTTTTTTTTTGAAAAATATGAAACATTCGTTGGTTTTGCAATGAAATGTAAATAAATTATGTTATGCATTGACATAAAATGCGTGCTAAAATATTTAGATTTTTTAGGTAGAGTATGACTGAATTATATCTATAATATTTAATTTATAAAAGGCTCAATTATAATTCGGCTTTCTTTTACAATTTATCTTTACATCATGAAGTGGTTTTGAATCGAACATAACTGATGAAAGGTATTTTTAAGAAACTAATTTTGACAAGAATTTTTTTTACTATTCACTAAATGTATTTATTTTTTTATTTTATTTTATAGTTATAAATATCACGAACGCTCACTTTTGCGAAAAGTTTAGATTTTATAGATATTTTTTTTAAATTTGAAACTTTACAAAAATTCAACGTTTATGAAATACAAATAACTTATAAAATTAAAAGTGTCATATTATTTAAAATAATCATTCACAGTTAGTATAAACCCTGAAATATCTACTCACCAAGCTTTTCAATATTACCTTTCGCCCACAAAAACTTTTTTTAATCACGTTTTCCAAAAATTGTTAATCAACAGTAATCACTTTTTCTTCCAAAATAAAACTTTTTTTCAAGTTTATTCAAACTCTCGCAAAAAAAGTTTTTTGCATCCTTTCAATCACAAAATTTTGACACTAAGTCCACACCTATGCAAACGATAACCCCTAGTCACCGGGATGAATTGCAAAATACGTCGAATTGAGCCGGCACAGAGAAGCGACCGAATCCACAGAGGCGCTAGAGCAATATGTCGGGATTCTTCTCATATCGACCAATAGCCCAGCGCTGTAGCGCCCCCACGAAACATCTGACATCCTCCCTCGATGCTCTACATCCTCCCCCTCTTTGCAAGGTCATTGTTTAGATTCTTCAGGTGCAGTGCAGTCCTACAAAAGTAATTCTGAGATTGATCATTATTTATTCGAATCTAAATGGAATGAGATGTCATTGACAAGATGTTTAGTCATTAAGTGCGAAAGAAGATGTTGATTTAATCGTTTTTTTCTTTTTTTTATTACTCTGAGATTCTTTTAGCTGTTTAAAAAATTGCGGCGAAAGCATGCATCATCTTTTTTTTATTTCTCTACTGTTAATCCCGTTTAAAATTGCGTACCACTAAACATATATATATATATATTGAGCTGAAAAAATTATATTATTAAATTTTTTCCCGATTAACATAATTTTAAATTTGAAAATAGCGAGCTAAAATTTTTAAAATTACTTTTCACCCATGGTCACTTTGACGTTTTTGAACGAAACATTATATATAATGCTTACGATGCTATAAACAATCTGATGAGTGTGCCTTAATTTTATCTTAGAGGTCTCTGAAATATTTTATGCCGTTTTTTTGTATCGTTAAATTATGTTGCTCCTAGACTCCTGTCCTCTTTGCAAGGTCAATGTTTAGATTCTTCAGGTGCAGTGCAGTTTTACAAAAGTAATTCTGAGTTTGATCATTATTTGTTCGAATCTGAATGGAATCAGATGTCATTAACGAGATGTTTAGTCATTAAGTGCGAAAGAAGATGCTGATTTAATCTTTATTATTATTATTATTGTTATTACTTTGAGATTTTTTTAGCTGTTTAAAATAATACGGTGAAAACAAGCATCATCTTTTTATTTTATTATTTCTATGCTGTTAATCCTAAAATTGTTGTTTAAAATTGCTCACAACTAAAGATATATATATATATATATCTAGACACACGGCAGTGTGTCAGCCAAGTTCACAAAGTAAAAGGCGACACACCGGCCGTGGGTTATATTACCCGAACCACTTCGGGCCACTTTTGACCCCTCAATAACTTAAATTTTATTTGACCTACACACTTGCTTTTTTTGTGTCGTGTAAGACCATCTTCTACTTTCCGAATCCAAAAAAAATTTTAAAAATCTTTTACCGTTCACGAGAAATTGACGTCTGAAAACCACTGTTTTTACCACCGACTGACTGACTCACTCATATAAATGTTTGACTACTTCCAGGTGACTTAGGAAGTTGAAATTTGGTGTGGAGGTAGGTTATTGGATCTATAAACAGGAAAAAATCAGAAATCACCATTAATTAAACATTAATGGTTGGTGAGAAGATAAATTATTGGATTACAATGGAAGTTTATGGGAATTTCGCGAAATGTCAGAAATAGTGCCAAGTTGGCGAGACTTTTGGCGAGTATTGGGGCTATTCTCTGAAACCACCGAAACAAATTCAAAATTAATGATACCAAAATGATGGTATTCACCCCGGTTCAAACATAGGCTATGTTGTATGCGTATACCATTAACCAAAAGAGGGTGAAGAAGCAAAAAATATTCTAAAAATGCAACTTTTGTGTTACTGTAGGACCTAGAAATATAAGATTTGGCATATTAATTATTTATAAGATATAAATGATCTCTAAGGACATTCGCTAAAAAATACGGAATTCAAAAGGGGTGAAAATGCGCGAAAAGCGTTCTAAAAATATTCTAAATTGGGATTTTTAAGCAATCTCAGCAAACAACAAACAGATCTTAAAAGTAATTATATCAAAATGATGGTGATAGTCCTTGCTCCAATGTAGGCTATATCTTATGTGGATTCTACTAATCCAAAGGGGTAAAAGAGCAAAAAGCGTTCTAAAAATGCGATGTCTGTATGTGAAGGGCCTAAAAACATAAAATTTGGCATGTTGATTAGTTATAAGATATAAATGATCACTAAGAACATTTGTTAACAAATACAAAATTTAAAAGAGGTAAAAATGGCGAAAAGCATTCTAAAAACTTTCTAAATAGCAATATTTAAGCAATCTTGGGTAGTTAACGAACCGATTTAAAGAAAAAAAGATGCCAAAATGATGGCGATAGTCCTTGCTCTATCAAAATTATTGGATAAATTACCAGATTACAATGGGAATCTATGGGAATTTGGCGAAATACCAGAAATAGCGCCATATTAGCATCACTTTGGTGCTTAATTTTTGTCGTCACTATAGCGATATTTCGCCAAGTTGGCTACAAACGTTTTTGGTCGACGAAATAAGCAAGTAGTACCCAATCACGTAAAAGAAACATCCTTATTAGTTGAATTTAAAGGAACATAAGCAGTCCTAATGCTAAAATTTTTTAATTTGACTGAAAAAAACAGTGAATAAATGCAGGAAAAAGCTGAAAGATTAAATAATATTAAATAAAACTAATTTAACTTATTTATTTCAAAAAGGAAACAAATACCTACTTATTTGACAAAAAATAATGATATCCTATCAAAAACATGAATGTGAAAAGATGCCAAGTTCGTTAAAGGTTTCGCTAATAAAAGCAGTGAAATCTAACTGCAAACCAAGTTCTTTCGGAGCTCTTTAAATCATAGCAGCTTCTGTCAAGCATAATATTATTCAATTGCTTAAAATGATTTGTTATGTTACTTGTTATTCAATAGAGCGACTTGGCAAGTTTTCAGCTACCAACTTCAATCTTTGAGTCGGAGTATAATTTAATCTAGAATCTCATTGGCAAAGATCTAGTCAATCGAGTGTTCGAATAAGTATATTGAAGTTAGGGTATTGATAAGTTAAGGAAGGGATCAACTTTAATTTCTGATCAAATAAATAGAAAAAATTTAATAAGAGAAAACTTGCTAAGTCGCTCAATTGAATAACAAGTAACATAACAAATCATTTTAAGCAATTGAATAATATTATGCGTGACAGAAGCTGCTACGATTTAAGGAGCTCCGAAAGAACTTGGTTTGCAGTTAGATCTCACTTCTTTTATTAGCGAAACCTTTAACTAACTTGGCATCTTTTCACATTCATGTTTTTGATAGGATATATATATATATATATATATATATATATATATGTATGTATATGTATATTATAAAATAAATTTTTTCCGATAAACATAATTTGAAATTTGAAAATAGCGAGCTAAAATTTTTAAAATTAGTTTTCGGCCATGGTCACTCTTACGTATTTGTACAAAACATTATATATAATGTTTAGAATGCTATAAACAATCTGATGACTGTGCCTTAGTTTATCTTAGAGGTCTCTAAAATATTTTTATACAGTTAATTTACGATTCTCCTAGAATTCTGTCCTCTATTTGAAATTATTGTCCAGATTCTCCAGGTGCAGTACAGTCTCACAAAAGTAATTCTGAGATTGATCATTATTTATTCGAATCTGAATGGAATGAGATGTCATTGACGAGATGTTCAATCATTAATTGCGAAAGAAAATCTGATTTAATCATTTATTTTTATTTATTTTTATTTTTATTTGTAAATTACTTTGAGATTTTATCCGCTGTTACAAGTCGTACGGCAAAAACATAAATATTTTTCTTTTATTTATTTTTTCTCTATTTATTGTTTTTAAGCTGTGAGCTTTGTTTTAAAACCTACTCCCATTATGTTGTAAATTTATAGTATTCGCAATTTTTTCCTTACAAATATGATTCGAAATTTTGAAGTAGTGCACTAAAATTTATAAAATTAATTTTTCCCCATGTTTATTTTGAGGATTTTGCAAAGAACATTGTATATGTTACAGGCCAAACCCGATTTTAGGCCAAACTAGGTTGGCCTAGGCCAAACCGGTCTATCCTAACGCCCATCGGATAAACTAGTTTTTCCTAGGCCAAACCGGTCTATCCTAACGTCCATCGGATAAAACAGTTTTTCCTAGGACAAACCGGTTTATCCTAACGCCCATCGGATAAACTAGTTTTTCCTAAGCCAAACTAGTCTATCCTAAGGCCCATAGGACAAACTAGATTTTCCTAGGCCAAACTAGTTTGGCCTAACTCTTATAGGATAAACTAGTTTAGACTGCTGATTATTGGTCTGAACTAGTTTATCCTAGGCCAATTCAATTTGGCGCGATTTTATTGAATTCAATGACCGTCTCAACGCCAACATTCTTGTTTGTCCTAGGCTGATCTAGTTTATCCTAGGCCAATGTAGTTTTACGTGTTTTTAGCTCACGGGCGTCAAAACCAGAGAAATAATGGGCTCACTGGTTCTGTATGTATGTATGTATGCATGTATGTACACATGTATGTACATATGTACGTACGTATGTGCGTAACGCGATAACTCTTGATAGAAATAATGTAATTTGACATGTTTTTAACTCATAAAGCTACCCAAGACTGAGAACTAATGTGCCCGTAGGTTCTGTATCTATGTATGTACGTAAGTACGTAACGCAATTATTCTTGATAGAAATAATCGATTTGCATCAAACTTTCAATATAGGTTTACTCTTATAAGAAGCTTTTTTGATTGCTTTTGAAGATCATTGGAGAAGAATAAGCGTGGGGGGGGGCGAGAGGTCTCCCCTTTCCTTAATTAAAAATTGGGTTTCCATGCATTATTAGCATATTTTATTCAAATTTTAGATATAGAAGCATTCTCTGGAGGGGCCTCCATGATTAGTTGTGAGTGTTCATTGTTTAAGTATAAAGGGAGGGGGGAATAGGAGTAACGCCCCATAATTTATGTAAATGCTTTTTTCACGCAGAATTTACTGATTTCCTTCAAATTTTAGAAATAAATTCATTCTGGTAAAGCCCTTCCCTAATTAGTTTTGGGGGTTAGTTGAATAAAAAGAACAAGAATAACGGGGAGGGGATCCCGCATATTTTTGGCAATTGTGTTTTTCATGCAGAATTAACCGATTTTCTGCAAATCTTGGATTTGTTCATTCTAATGAAGCGCTTCACTGACTAATTTTGATGGTTCTTCTGTTAAATAAAAGGCGGAAACTTACAATTTATTTCTTTCCTTAAATTAGATAAATTGGTTATAATACAGAATTATCTAATTTGCTTAAAATTTTGAACATGAATCCATTTGATCAGGCGCTTTTTTAATTAATTTGAGTTTTTCATTTGTTTAAGTATAATGGGGTAGTGGACGTTTTATCGCCTTCCTTAAATTAGATAAATAGGTTTTTATGCAAACTTATCCGATTTGCCGGAAATTTTTAATAAAGTTTTTAAGGCGAATCCCTGAATTGTTTTGAGGGTTTAATGATTAAGTATTAAGGGAGGAATGGGGGATTATCCTCCTTAAATCAGATGAATTGTTTTTTATGCAGAATTATCTGATTTGCTTCAAATTTTGGATAATTGTTTAATTTTATAAAGCGTATCTGTGATTAGTTTTAGGGGTTCAATGGTTACATATAATTGGGGAAAATAGGAAAAAGTAATCCAACTTATTTTATTTTTCGAGGGTGTTATTCTTTAAAAAAATAATACACCATTAATGTAAACATCCTGTGAATGCAAAGACATCTCTTTAATTGGACAACTTTCTTTTTAATATTAATCCTGACAACTGGTCCATAGCTAACGTTGCGCAAAGTGGTTTTGTTATCACCCTTATATAATGTATTTTATTCGAAGGATTGTAGAATACTGTCAGAGGTTTGTACGGGCCGGAATTTCCCGGCCAGGGTCCCACCTGACCGGGCCGCCAGGCCTCTAAATTATGTTGTGTTACCTACATCGCACTTTCTTTTGGAGTTCTGGATTTTTATTGTTTAAGTCTAAAATTTTGACTTAAACAATAAACATCCACAACTAATCACGGAGGCGCCTTGTCACAATGATCCTATTTCTAAAATTTAAAATGAAAACTGATAATTGTGCATGATAAATCCATTTCCCTAAATTAAAGTTCGGGATTAGCTTCCCGTTCGCTCCCCTTTATTCCTATCCAATGAATTTCCAAAATTAATCAGAAAAGTACCTTATCAGAATGAACCTACATCCAAAATTTGAACCAAATCGGATATCTCTATAAAGAGTTATCGCGTTACGTACATACGTACGTACATACGTTCGCATACACGTACATCCATGCGTACATATATACATACAGAACCTGTGAGTCCATTATTTCTCTGACTTTGACGCCCGTGAGCTAAAAATTACATTGGCCTAGGATAAACTAGATCAGCCTAGGACAAATAAGAATGTTGGCGTTGAGGCAGTCATTGAATTCAATAAAACCACGCTAAGTAGAACTGGCCTAGGATAAACTAGTTCAGACCAATAAACAGCAGTCTAAACTAGTTTATCCTATAAGAGTTAGGCCAAACTAGTTTGGCCTAGGAAAATCTAGTTTGTCCGATGGGCCTTAGGATAGACTAGTTTGGCCTAGGAAAAACTAGTTTATCCGATGAGCGTTAGGACAAACCGGTTTGGCCTAGGAAAAACTAGTTTATCCGATGGGCGTTAGGATAGACCGGTTTGGCCTAGGCCAGTCTAGTTTGGCCTAAAATCGGGTTTGGCCTGTAACATATATAATTTGTACGATGATATGAACAATCTGAAAAAATTAATTTAGTTTTCTCTTCATGGTCTCTGATATATTTTTTCCCCATTAAATAAGGAAGTTCCTGCATTCCATCCCTCTTGGTTTAATAATTGTTTAGATTATTTAGGTTTAATGCATAAAATGAAATTTTACCCATGGTCAATTTGAGGATTTTGGAAAGAACATTGTATATAAAGTGTATGATGGTATAAACAATTTGAAAATTTGATCTGAGTTTTCTCTTCGTGGTCTCTGAGATACTTTTTCCCTTTAATTAAGGAGACCTCTTGATGAAATATTTTTTTAGATTCTTCAGGTTTAGTTCAGTCTTACAAAAGTAATTTTGAGATTGATCATTATTTATTCGAATCTGAATGGAATGAGATGTCATTGACAAGATGTTTGGTCATTAAGTGCGAAAAAATATGCTACTTTAATCGGATTTTTTTTCAATTACTTTTATATTTTTTCAACTGTTTAAAATAAAGAAATGAAGGATGATTTTCTTTCTATTAATCCCATTTTAAATTGTGTGTCCGTTAAAAATTTTTTTATTAGGATCTAAAATTTAAATTATTAGCAAGTTTTCTTACAAGCATAATTTGAAATTTGAAAATAGCACACTAAACTTTGTAAAATAAATGTTCTCCTATGGTCATTTGGATGTATACAGGTCACTATATGCAATATGTAAGATTGTATAAACAATCAAAATATTTAAATTAAGTTTTAACTTCGTGGTGTCTGAGATATTTTAATTCCTTTAATTAAAGAATCTCGTAGAATTCATCCGTCTTAGTGAAATAATTGTTTAGATTCTTCACGTTCAGTCCAATTTCACAAAACTAATTCTGAGATTGATCTTTATTTATTCAAATCTGAATGGAATGAGATGTCATTGAGGAGATTTTTTAGTCATTAATTGGCAATTAATTTGAGTATATTTTCGCTGTTGAAAGTACACTCTTAAAACGAAAGAGTGGATTTGGCTTCTCAAGAAAATTGGATCGTGAATGAGTTGTTTCTTAAATGCTTTACTCATCTTGATTTAAATTGCTTATTTAAATAACTCATCTTGATTTAAATTGTTTAGAAAAAACTCACTCACTTGAGCTGTTTAAACTCTTTATGAGAAGCTGCCTTTCAAAACTTGAGATGAGCGAATTTCGGCTCAACATAAGCTATTTTTTGGCTGACATTTTAAGAGAGTAGTGTGGCAAAAACATAAATATTCTTTTATTTATTTCCCCTCTGTGTATTGTTTCTAAGGTCTGTGATATATTTTACAACATTGCTTTTATTATTCTATAAAATTAATACTAAACAGTTTTAATATTAACAGTTAATATTAACAGTTTTTCCCTCAAAAATAATTTGAAGTTTGAAAACAGAAGTGATGTTAAAATTATGTGAAGATTTATCTTAGTTTTTTCTTAATGAATGCATGAGATAGTTTTATCCCTTTAATTAAGGAAACTCATATATTCAATCCGTCTTTGTAAAATAGGTGTTTCAATTCTCCATGTGCAGTGTAGCTTTACAACAGAAATTCTGAGACTGACCATTATTTATTCGAATCTGAGTAGAATGAGATGTCATTGATATGTTTAATCATTAAGTGGAAGTAAAAGTGCTGGTTTATTTATTTTATTTTTATTTTTTTATTTATATTTATTTATTTATTTATTGAATTTTTTTTTTTAGATTTTTTCAGCAGTTTAAAGTAGTTTGGCCAAAAAAAATTCCTATTATTTATTTTTCCTCTTTTTGTTGTTTTTAAGCTGCATGCTCAGTTTTAAAAATTCCTTCTATTAGGCAGTAAAATTTAAATTATTAACAGTTTTTCCTCCAAAAATAATTTTAAAGTCTGAAAGTATAACACGTTTAGCGTATTAAAAATTGTAATATTAATTTTCACCCTTGGTGTATTTGTTACAAACGAAGCTAAAAATAATGTGAAAATTTGTGATAGTTTTCTCTGAGATATTTTTGTCCCTTTAATTAAGGAAACTCGTACATTCGTCTTTGTGAAACAATTGTTTAGATTCTGCAGGTGCAGTGTAGTCTTACAAAAATAATTCTGAGATTCATCATTATTTATTGAATCTGAATGGGATAAGATGTCATTGACAAGATGTTTAGACATTAAATACGAAGAAAAATCCTAGTTTTAAACATTATTTTGAGATACATTCAGTTGTATAAAATAATGCGACAACAACATGAATCTTCTCTTTTTTATTTTTCTTCTGTTAATCCAGATTGAATTGCGCGCCTCTAAAAAACTGATTTTATAAGGCGGTAAAATTTATCTAATTACAAATTTTTTCTACAATTATGATTTGAAATTTAAAAATAGTGCACTAAAATTTGTAAAATTACTTTTATCCCATGGTCATTTAGGTGTATTTATAGAGGACACTGTGTACACATACATGGTGGGTCATAAATATTGAAACAATAGGCTATCTTCTTAAATATTGCGTCTAGACCCTTACTTCCGAATGCAAAAATTCATTTAAAAAGATGAGATTTTTGATAACATAAGTTGCAATTCCATGGGGGGTCTATTTGAAAAAGTACGAAAATTAACTTTTTATACGGCCCCCGTAGTATATAAATTCCAATTAGGAAAACTTTCCTTATCCAGTCCTGAATAAAGTACCAAAAGTTGCATTTTCATATCTTCAAAACTCGCAGAGTTATTGACGTTTGAATAATTCGTCAGGTTTTAAGGGATTAGACACAAATTGAAATGCGTGAAATTCAAAAGACAATGTTACTTTAACAGTTCATGGAAATGTGTATAAAATCTATCTTTTGAGTTAAAATTTTGATTTTTTTTCTTTTTTGTGATGATTAGCCACATTATTTGCTAAGAAAATCACATCCTAAAATTTATCATAAAATTTATCAAAATTTCATATAGTTAGTACTGGTTTAAATTGAATAGTTAAAAATCGTTATAACTCCAAACATTATTTATCGGATTTCAATTTCTTTCCATTTAATTAAAGATGAAAATCCAATTTTCATTTTGTTTTGGGGTTTTTGTATTTCAATATTAATTTTAGAACTATTAAAATACTTATTAAAAAATAATATAATTAAAAAAACATATTCTCAAAAGTAAATAATTTTTCAATTTTTTTTAAACAAAACAAATGTTAATAATTAAAAATGACATGTTTCAAGTTTGTACTTTTTTCTTTAAAAATTTCTCAATTTATAATAATGTAAAGACAAGAAATAGTCGGGAAAAAATTCATTATGCAGAAAAACGATATACTGTGAAAGACGAAGTGGTACTGTTTTACTGCCCATCAGTTATATTAAAGAATGCTTTTCTAAGATGCAGATTGTCTTTTTTTAAAAATTCAGATCTCACAACTTCAAGCTTTTTATTGTCCTAGAGAAGCTGTTAAAAAATCTGTATTCTGGGCCCAGGTCGGATCAGGACCGAGACGTTACTTTTTTCTGATGACTCGCCTATCCGGTTTTTTTTTTTTTTTTTTTTTTTTTTTTTTTTTTTTAATGCCAGAGAGGGTTGTTTCCTTCTTCTTAGGTCTGCACTGGACGAAATTTTCAATCCCGTCTCGAACAATTCGTATTAAAATCATAGATCTCACTGACCTAATACGTGCATGAAATAAGTAAAATTTGGTTTAATCAAAATTTTTACGAAAACCACATAGATTTTAAAATTGCTTTTATTTTACAAAAAAAAAAAAGAAAGAAAAAAAAAAACTTTTAAAATTAATTTTTTAAGAATAGTATATTTAAATGCTAAAAAATTAAACAAATAAAACCAGAGAAAAAAAATTGTCTATGACGGAATTCTGTCTTAAACAGAAAATGTGTTGATCCATGCAGAATAAATACATTGATACCTGAGAAAAAAAAAAAAACCCTCCATTTAACCCTCCTAGGAAGGGCATTTGTCTATAACGTATTTTTTCTTTGCTATGTGATTTCGTCTTAAAAGGTTTTACTGTATAACATTTTTCAAAGTCTCCAACGCACGCAATATGGATTAGCGATATTAAAATATAAGTGAAACATTTACATATAAACAGAGATTCATTGATAAAATAAATATATCACAGCCTTTGGCACTTCTTTAATAGTAAAACGCATAAATATAAAAAAAAAGGAAATGCTATAATAAGTATTTTTGATCAGAACTCCTCCACGAAAAACAATTTTTATCTACACTGAAGTAATGTAGCACACTGAAAACTATGAAGAAATTCACAGCTGAGCCGGTTTATGATTTAAACTTTTTTCCAGGCTGGTCCGGATTATGATTTTAACATTTCTCCATGCTGGGCGAGAACTTTTTCCCCTATGGGTCGGTTTGGGACCGGACCAAGATATTTCGATCCATGCAGATATCCAGTGCTAATGATAAATTTATTTTGAAGACAAGTTTTGATTTAAATCAATACGCTGCTTTATTATGTCCAAATAAGAGGCACAGTCTTAAATCTACATATATGAACGGATAATTTGTGGACGATCCCTCATTTGCTTTGAGACTTAATCAAAAATTCTTCGTTTACAGGCATGGTGTAAGTCACGAATTTTGGAGAATTTTGGATTTTAATATCTCTGTCAGGTTTTCATATAGGGAGATGAAATTTTTTTTGTTTAGTTTAGGAATGGATAAGGAATAATTTCCTAATTGGGAATTTTGCTCTACGGGGGCCGTACAAAAATTTAATTTTCGTACTTTTTCAAATAGACCCCCATGGAGTTGCAACTTATCTTATGAGAAATTTCACCTTTTTTTATGAATTCTTGCAATTGGAAGTATGGGTTTAGAGGCAATATTTAAGGAGATAGCCTATTGTTTCGATATTTATGACTCACCCTGTATATTTGTACGAAACATTGTACATAATAATTACAATGCTATAAACAATCTGAAAATTTTATGTTAGTTTTATATTAGAGGTTTCTGAAATATATATTTTTTTACTGTTAATTAACGAACATCGTGCACTCCTGCCCTGTTTGTGTCAGCTATTGAAAATAATGGGAGAAAACACGATTATTCTCTTTTTTTTTACATTTTATTGTATTAATTGCGTTTTCAATCACGGTTTTTTTTTCCAAAACTGCATTTTGTATGGTGTAAACTTTATATTAGCATTTTTTTTAACTACAAGCTTAATTTGAAGGCTGAAAACAAGGGTACTAAAATATGTAAAAATATTTTTCTCGCGTGATATACAGGGTGGTTATAAAATAAGTATCCCTATTTGGAGCTGTCTGTAGCTTGAAGGAATAACCCGAATGAAACCAAAATCTGTACACATACTATAAAGGGGGAAGAAGAATGGAACAATAAAAAAAGATAATTACAATAATTGGCAACAGATGGCGCTACGAGTCACGTGAGTGCAAACGCCATTGTAATCGTTAGTAAAATCAAAATGTGGTCATTTCTGCCTTTAATGTTGTACGACATGGCTCTCAGTTTACCAGATCGCGCTTTAATTTTAAAACTATTCTACGTTAACAGTTCAAACAGTGCAGCTGCTTTACGTGAATTTAGGCGTGTGAAAGAATGCGTAAAGGTAATGGTCCTTTTAACACCGTGTGCAGTGAGAAGAATGATAAAAAAATTAAAGGAGACTGGATCGTTTGCTGTAAAATGTAAAGAGGGAGGAAACCATTACCTCTCCGCACTCAAGAAAAGATTGCTACTGCGATTGGTGGAACAATCAGGGACTCCGGAAGCCGATCCTAGTGCACGTGGAGTTGCCCGAAACTTGGATATTCCATATGCCACTGTTCGAAAAGTCCTACGGAAGGTAATCCAATTTCACCCGTATAAAATTAGTTGTCATCAACAATTGTTACCAGGTGACGCGCAGCAGAGACTGAATTTTGCTTTAAAGTTTTTAGCACGAATGGAGATGGATGATGCCTTCCCATGGAAGATTTTATGGGGGGATGGAGCCCATTTTCATATGGATGGGACAGTCATTACGCAAAACTGTAGAATATGGGCTTCGAAGCCACGAACTGTTATTCACGAAATATCTCTCCACTCTCCAAAAGTCACTGTGTGGTGTGACTTTACTGCAAGTTTTATTCTTTGTCCTTATTTTTTTGAGGAGTTACGACCAGCAGGTCCTGTAACGTGTTCTGTTACTGCACAAAGATACCTGCGCATGTTACAAACTTTTGTAGTTCCTCAACTGCAGCAAAGACAGTGCCTGACTGAAACAATTTTTATGCAAGATGGAACCCCGCCCCGTGTTGGGCGAGCAGTACAACAATTGTTACGGCAACATTTCACAGATGATAGAGTAATAAGCCGGCATTTTCGTATGGCGTGGCCTTCTCGATCGCCTGATCTGACGCCATGTGATTTTTGGCTTTGGGGGCACTTAAAGTCTATTGTGTATCGTGGAGGTGTCGCAAACCTCAATGACTTAAAAGATCGCATATCACAACATGTGCGAAACATCACTCCTGATGCGTTGCATTCCGCAGTTGAGCACGTCGTCCACCTCCTGGATTGTGTCTTGCAGCACAATGATCATGTGGAACCTGAATTTGAACGGCACCACCATGCGAAATCTTAACCCTATTAACTGTGAACATTTCCAATAAATTAGGTATGCCATCCGGTTTTGTGCCTTAATTCTTTATCCTTGTATTGCACATTATATTTCAAACACAAAATCGCCATCTGTCGACGATTATTGCAATTTTTTTTATTGCTCCAGTCTTCTTCTCCCTTCTCAAATAGTATGTATATGTTACAGGCCAAACCCGATTTTAGGCCAAACTAGATTGGCCTAGTCCAAACTAGTCTATCCTAACGCCCATCGGATAAACTAGTTTTTCCAAGGCCAAACTAATCTATCCTAACGCCCATCGGATAAACTAGTTTTTCCTAGGCCAAACTAGTCTATCCGAACGCCCATCGGATAAACTAGTTATTCCTAGGCCAAACTAGTCTATCCGAACGCCCATCGGATAAACTAGATTTTCCTAGGCCAAACTAGTTTGGCCGAACGGTCATTAGGATGAACTAGTTTAGCCTGCTATTCATTGGTTTGAATTAGTTTATCCTAGGGCGAACTAGATTGTCCTAGGCCAATTCAATTTGGCGTGATTTTTTTTTAATTTAAGGACCGCCACGGCGCCAACTTTCTAGTTTTGATCTAATTACCCTAGGCCAATGCAGTTTGACGCGATTTTAGCTCACAGACTATCAAAGTATGAGAGCTAATGTGCTCGCAGATTCTGTGTGTGTGTATGTAACCATGTACGTATGTATGTACGTATGTACGTACGTATGTACGTAATGCGATAACTCTTGATAGAAATATCCAATTTGCTTCAAAATTTGGACATAGATTTATCCTGATAACGAACTTTCCTGATTAGTTTCAGGGGTTCATTGGATAAGAATAAGGGAAGGGGAACAACCGCACCCCCCCTCCCTCTCCTTAATTTCGTTAAGTCAGTTTTCATGCAAAAGTATCAGATTTTATTAAAATTTTAGGTACAATATCAGTTTGATAATGTACATCTATGATTAGTTGTGGGTGTTCATTGTTTACATATAAAGAAAGGAGGAATAGGGGGTAACACTCTTAATTTATGTAAATAGATTTTTCAGGGATAATTTACCGATTTGTTTCAAATTATAGATGTAGGTTTCTTCTGATAAGGCATTTACCTGATTAATTTTGGGGGTTCTGAGTTTAAATATAAAGATAGAGCGGATTATTTTTTCAATCGGAGAGAAACTTTTGGTTTCATGAAAAGATTTTTAATTCGTAACAGATATCGGTTTTCACACACATCACTTCACTCGAAATTGTTCATATTAAAAAGGTAAATATCCGAATCCTTTTAAAAATAAGAAAAAGCTTAAATAAAGCATGACAATTGAAATTTAGGGTATGGCGGGGAGGTAGATTAAGGGGACGCTAGATTTTTTTAAAAAAGTTCAGCGTTTTTTTTAAATTTTAGCTGCTATTTAACCAATTTTGTGAAACTTTTTGAAACATAATATAACATGATGTTAAATATTTAAGAAAAAAGATGCCGCGTCAAATACCACTATTTTCTATCAGTAATTTTTGTAAAAATGTTAAATTTTTGTTGGAATTGTTGAAACTTTGTGATAGTTTATAACATGTGATAAAAAATAGTATAAAAAGTCCCATTACGAAAGGGAAAGAGGGGGGGGGAGGCAAACAAAATCAGGATATGTAACGGAAATTCTAGGTTGATCTATTTGAAACTTTAAGATAGTTTATGACATATGATATAAATTTATAAAAATATATTTCGCATTTAATGCCACTATTAAAGAATAGTGATTTTTTCAAAAATCTCAAATTCTTGTTTTGAAGCACCGCGACATCGAGTAACATATCTACTGATAGATTCTTTAACGGAGTTTTCTTAAGATACAGTTCTGTTAGTAATAAGGTGCGCTCCCTGGTGATGGAATGTGGAACTAATGCGAGCACCCTGGTGTTGGAATTTGGAACTAATACAACGCGATTTAGGTATTTACGAATGTTGAATCGAAAGGAAAAAAACATTATGATAAATACTTAAGAAAAAGGATTCCGCATCGAAATACCACTATTTTCTAATAGCAATTTTTGTAAAAATGTTAAATTCTTGCCGGAACGTTTTGAAAAATCCGTAACAACGTCTTTCAAATTCTAATTCAAGCTGAAATTTGATGAAAATCTATGTATTAGTACTATTTCAGATATTTGAATTATCACAGAAGTAATAAAAAAACTGGATGGAAGCGCTACCTATTGAGCCATTTACTCTAAAAACAAAAGAATATTAATTTATATCAGGGACTAACTGAATTTGAAGTTTGATGAAAATCCGTGCATTTCTTCTTGAGATTTTGCGATAATCATGAATAAATCCACATAGCAGCGCCACCTGTTGCACGGTTTACTCCAAAAACTAAAAAGTACTTTTGTACTTTTTTATATCAAGGATAACAGAATCTGGAGTTTCATAAAAATCCATGCATTAGATCCTGAGATAGAGCTATTGCAATAGTCACGAATAATACCGTATAGCGGCGCTAACTTTCAAGAGATTTACTCCAAAACTACAGAATACTAATTTATATCAGGGACTTACTCAATCTAAAGTTTGATGAAAATTCGTGCATTAATTCTTGCAACAAAACTATTTCAGGAATCGGGAAAATTGAGCACAACAGCGCCACCTATTGAGCAATTAACACGAATACGTAAAAAGATTTAGTTCATATCACGGATTTACTGATTCGGAAGTTTGATGAAAATCCGTAAATTAGTTATTGAAATAGTGATAATGCAAATCAGTAAAATCGCACTTTAGAAGCGCCATCTGTCGAACTATTTACATGAAAAAGTAATCAGTATCGATTTATATCAGGGACTATCTGAATATAAATTTTTATTAAATTCCGTCTATTACTTCTTGAGATACAGCTATTGTGAAAATTGTGAAAAATGCAGAATATCATAGCCATCTTGAGTGATTTACTTCAAAATAAAAACAACACCAACTCATGTCATGGACGAACTGTATCTGAAGTTCGATGGAAATTTGATTGTATTAGCTATTAAGATAAAGCTGATGCGTAAATCGTAAAAAATGCCAAACAGTACTAACAAAACTAATCAGCAACAATTTAGATCAGAGACTACCTGAATATAATTTTTTATTAAATTTCGTGCATTAGTTCTTCAGCCGCGTTCCCACAGACTGCGGCAGCGTATAGCAGGTGTACTGCACGCGTACTGCCGAATGCGCTTTTCCTTTTCGAATGAACTTCGAAGCGAACAAAATTTAAATCGTAGCAAGCATGCTGAGCACGCACCACCGAATGTAAACCTCCTTTTCGAAAGAACCTCGAAGCGAACGAAATTCGAACCATATCCCCACTGCCCACGCCAGTCCGATGGCGGGCGAAGCCAGCAAGTTTTAACTAAGCCACGTTACATTAGTTCCTCATTCCAACACCAGGGAGCGTACTCTATTATTAACAAAACTGTATTTGAATGAAACTCAGTTAAACAACCTGTTAGTAGATGTGTTACTTGAGGTCGCGGTGCTTTAAAACCTAGAATTTCCGTTATATTTCATGATTTTGTTCGCAACCACATCCTCTTTCACGCCGAAATGTAACTCTTTTTTTTTATATAAAATTATATCATATGCGATAAACTATCAGAAAGTTTCACAAAGTTACAGCAAGAATATAACATTTTTACAAAAATTACTATTAGAAAATAGTGGTATTTCGATGCAAAATCCTTTTTCTTAAATATGTATCATCATGTTTTTTTCACTTCGAAGTTCGTTCGCTTCAACATACGTCCGTTTCAAGATTTTATATAAAAAAATGGGCCCGATAGTGGGCGAAGCCGACTTGCTTGAACTAAATCGCGTCCAAATTCCAACACCAGAGTGCTCGCGTTATATTAGTTACACATTAGTCCGTTATATTAGTCCTACATTCGTACGTACATGGTTACATACACACACACAGAATCTGCGAGCACACTAGCTCTCAGGCTTTGATAGTCTGTGAGCTAAAATCGTGTCGAATTGCATCGGCCTAGGCTAAATTAGATCAAAACAAGAAAGTTGGCGCCGTGGCGGTCTTTAAATTCAATAAAATCACGCCAAATTGAATTGGCCTAGGACAATCTAGTTCAGCCTAGGATAAACTAGTTCAAACCAATGAATAGCAGGCTAAACTAGTTCATCCTAATGACCGTTCGGCCAAACTAGTTTGGCCTAGGAAAATCTAGTTTATCCGATGGGCGTTCGGATAGACTAGTTTGGCCTAGGAAAAACTAGTTTATCCGATGGGCGTTCGGATAGACTAGTTTGGCCTAGGAAAAACTAGTTTATCCGATGGGCGTTAGGATAGACTAGTTTGGCCTAGGAAAAACTAGTTTATCCGATGGGCGTTAGGATAGACTAGTTTGGACTAGGCCAATCTAGTTTGGCCTAAAATCGTGTTTGGCCTGTAACATATACAAATTTTGGCTTCATTCGGGTTATTCTGTCAAGCTACAGACAGCTCCAAATAGGGATACTTATTTTATAACCACCCGGTATTTGTTACAATCCTTGTATAAAACATTTGAGATGCTATAAACTATCTGTAGATCCATCTTAGTCTTCTGTAGTTTATTCCCTTTATTGAGCTCGTACATTCAATCAATTTTGTATGACCATTGTTTAGATTCTTCAGGCGCCGTGCTATTTCACAACAGTAATTCTGAGAATGATAAATATTTATTCTAATTTAACTGGAATGAGAATTCATTGGGAAAATTTTTAGTTTTTAAGTACGAATAAAAAGATTTATGGTTCATGGAGTTATGGTGTTCTAGTTCATCCACCTGTCTCTGTTCCTATATGACATCGCAAAAACTAACCACCCGAATGATTTGAAATTTATTATATATATATTAGTTGTAAAATTCTATTTAAGCATTTCACATTATATGAAAGTGTATTCAAAATTTAAAAACATATTAAGAAAATTTTTTGTTCATTCTGTTAAATCTTAACAGAAGCAATTCATTCAATGATATCCCATGATGGGTAAATAATGATAAATATACTAATAATTTTAGGTTGTCTTGCAGATTATTATTTTAAATTCTATCATGTGTAATTAATACAAATATATCTCACGATAATTAATGATTTTAAGTTGCAATGTAGATGAAATCTGTTTTAAATTGGAGTTATATTATTTCCGTATTGTTGGATTTTTATATATATAATCATAATAAATTTTATATTTATGCATTTTTGCATAAGAAAACAACGACTATTGCTCCAAGATTGCGTCAAGACCATATTTATAAAAGTTGTTAATGAATGAACATACCTCACTTTCAACGTTTCACATACATTTTCTAATTTCTTTTTCATTATTATTATATTTCTATCAATATTAGCTGTAGAAAAAAGTTTGCTAAAAACATTAATATCAATACGTTTTTTTCTATTTCTCCCCCAGTAATTTCATTTAGAATTATTTGCCCGTGTTTTAAAAATGCTTTTATCATCCTGAAAAATCTATAATATTAACATTTCTTTCTGAATAGTGTTAAGTTTGAAATAGAAAAAAATATTACCTCAAAAATTGTAAGATTTATTTATTCTTATTAAAAGTAATTTACTTAGTCATTTTAATGTGCACGCATAAGACATTATAAATAACATTTTACGATGGCATAAGCATTCTAAGGGTTTAATGTGCCGTTCCTCTTACTTTACTCTGATACATTTTTATGATCTTAATTAACCCTTTCCGGCGCACTACTCTTTAAAGTTGGAATTTAAAGAAAACAAAAATTAGGCATTCTGTTTAGGCCTAGAAGAGTAAATAGGTATTGTTTTGTAAAGATTGCACTAACCATTTTAATTATTCAGATGTTGCCGAAGTGGTAACCTCCCATAAGTAAAGCATTGATAAGCGCAGTGAGAAGAGCATTGCTGTGAAGCGCGTATTACAGTAAAACATTTTACTTATTATTTAAAAACAGCAGAGTTTGATCTCTGTGGTGCTGCCATCTAGAACTCATATGAAAGATTTAAAGTAGCCATTAGAGTAGTTTTTAAAATATTCACGGAGTTTTTGTGTCTCTAAACAGGGGGAACTTTAGGTGTTGCCGACCCGGCAACACTGCGCGTTAAGGGGTTAAGGTATTATTTCGTTCCCCTTCTTCTTAGAGAGATCATTCTTTAGGTTAAATATAACTCCTACATTCCTTTATTCTTCGAAACAACATTGTTTAAATTTTTCAATAGCCGAGAATTTTTTTTTAAAGTAATTCTGAGATTAATCATTATTTATTCGAATCCAAGTCGAATGAGATGAGATCGTTCAGACGTTTAGTCATTTTTGTACGAAGGAAAATACTAATTTTTCCATGCATTTTTAATTACTTTGAGACTGTTATAGCTGTAGAAATTAATTTGTAAAAAAGATGAATATCACTTTCTATTTTAATTGTAGAAAACATTTGCTAAAAATATGAATATTAGTATGGACTTTTCGATTTCTCTTCAAGTTATTACATTTAGAACTACTTACCTGTGTTTTAAACAAGTTTTTATCATTCTGGAAAATCTATAATATTAACATTTCTTTCTGAATAATGTTACGTTTCACAATAGAAAAATTTTATTGCATTAAAAATTGTAAGACTAATTTATTCTTACTAATATGAATTTACAAACTCATTTTAATGTGCACGCATAAGACATTATATATAACATTTTACGATGCTATAAGAGATCTGAAGGTTTTATCTGCCTTTCCTTTTAGTTTACTGTGATGTATTTTATGATCTTAATTAAAGTAGGTTTATCGCTCCGTTTCTTTTTAGCGAGATCATTGTTTAAGTTAAATATAACTGCTACATTACTCCATTCTTTGAAACAACATTGTTTAAAAGTTTCAACAGCTGGGAATTTTTTTTAAAAGTAATACTGAAATTAATCATTATTTATTCGAATCCAAATTGAATGAGATGAGCTCGTTCAGACGTTTAGTCATTTTTGTACGAAGAAAAATACTAAATTTTTCATGCATTTTTTAATTACTTTGAGACTGTTTTAGCTATAGAAAATAATCGATTTTTCTATTTGTTTTTAAGTTATTACATTTAGAACTACTTACCTGTGTTTTAAAAATACTTTTATCATTCTGTAAAATCTAAAATATTAACATTTCTTTCTGAATAGTATTACGTTCGACAATAGAAAAAAATATTGCCTTCAAAATCGTCAGATTGATTTATTCTTAGTAATATGGATTTACTAAGTCATTTTAATGTGCACTCATAAGACATTATAATTAACATTTTACGATGGTATAAGCATTCTTTAGGTTTTATCTGCCTTTCCTCTTCGTTTACTGTGTTTTATGATCTTAATTAAGGTAGGTGTTTACGTGCGTTTCTTTTTAGCGAGATCATTCTTTAGGTTAAACATATCTCCTATATCCCATCATTCTTTGAAACAACATTGTTTAAATTTGTGAATTGCAAAGAAGTTTTTTTTTTTTGAAGTAATACTGGGATTAAATATTTTTTCTTCGAATCTAAATATAATGAGGTGTCATCATTTAGATATTTATTTATTTTGTACAAAGGAAAATTCTAAATTTTTCAGGTATTTTTTAATTATTTTGACATTGCTTTAGCTTAAGAAAGTAATTCCTTAAAAAAGTTGAATATATACTGTTTTTTTTTCTTTTTCTTTTCATGTAAATTTGTATTAAACTTTATATCAGTTTTTTAAAAATTCATTTACCATGTTGCAAAATCTACGTTACAGAGTACTGTTTCTTACTATTTAATCTGCCTTTACTCTTAGTTTACCGTGATGTATATTTATTATCTTAATTAAGGTAGGTATTTTGTTTCTTTTCTTCTTTGCTAGATAATTGTTTAGGTTAAATGTATCTCATTCTTTGCAACATCGTTTTTTAAATTTTTGAGCTGCAGAGAAGTTTAAAAAAAAGTGATTCAGATATTAATCATTATTTTTACGAATTTAAACGGAATGAGATACCATCGTTCAGATGTTAAGTCATTTTGTACGAAGGAAAATACTAACTTTTTAATGCATTTTTTATTTACTTTGAGAATGTTTTAGACGCCTAAAATAATTTGTATAAAACATGAATTTTATTGGTATTTTACTGTTCTTATTCCTCTAATTTTGTATTAAAAGTTGTATCTCTGTGTTTTAAAAATTCTTTTATTATGTGATAAAATCTACTTTACTAACGTTTGTTCCTTGCATACATAATTTAAAATTTCAACTGAGAAAAGCTTTTAATTTAATTTACTCCATTGTTCACATTGATATATATAAGTTCAAAACATTGTATTTAGTTCTTATAATGATGTAATATATCTAGACTCTATATCTGAATTTTCTGCTAGATCAAATTGGGGTATTTTTATGCCCGTGGCCAACATATCTGTTACAATCTTTCTATACTTGCCATGGATGTCTAGCGGTCATGGGACCCCCCCCCCATTTGAGTGGATTATGCGTAATTTTTCTTATGAGGGAACCAAATATTAAATACTGGGTTAAGAGGATGGTGGACATTATTTTTTTTACATAATAGCAAGATGAAATTTTGTGCATATATACATTTCACCAAAAGCATGTAGAACATCTTCAAAAAAATTTCCAATCTTATTAACATTTCTATTTTTTTAATTAATTTTTAAACGAAATTTTAAAATGCTCCTCGTGTCTTAATTTTTGAGATATTTTCTTGCTTTTGAATTTTTATCACTTAAAACGCTATTATAAATAAATTCGTGTAAGATTTTTTTTAAATCTCTTGAATGTAGGCAATATTTTACAGATTTTTTTTCTAAATTCCAGAACGATTTTCAACAAAATTTTGTCTTTTAATAAGTAAAAAATCAAATTTGACTGTCTTAATGAAGACTAATTTTAAAAAGTTTACACAATTTCTTTCTGCATGTCTTTACAATATCAGGATACTTCTTTATCAATTTTATAAATATTGATTATATTAAAATTACGTCGCAAGGAGCATTTCAAAAATCTAAAAACAGTGAAAAATTAGCTTTGAGAAAAACAGATTTAAAGTACATAAATACACTTACCTTTGTTTTTTACTTCTCAAAACCTTCATAAATGATACTTTAATAAGAAAAAACTGTTTTGGTACTATTTTACTACAGAAATAGACCTTTTTGCGGCGATTTAGCTATTGACGATTTTGCTCAAATAAAGGTCCACTGTCAACTTAAGAGAGAACCAAATGTTAAATACTAGATTAAAATGACAAAAATAATTTTTGAAATAGTTAAAGACAGATTACAACCCACTTGCAGTTTTCTTTTGGTTTATTCTAAAGTATTTATGCATCATACAACACACACATGCCCTTCTATGTCATCATTTGTATCTTCGGGTGTGGTACAATCTCACATAGGAAATTCTCAGATTAATCATTATCTATTTTAATCCGAATAAAATAAGATATCATCAATGGAATTTAATCATTCGTTATAAATACAGTTGTTGGCTTCTTAAGTCTAATATTTTTTTACTTAACATTACAGTTAACTTAACTAAGTTTAATAAGATTATTTTTTTATTTCCGCAATTGTAAATGATGTATTCAATATTTTCTAAACTTATAAGTGTTTCTTCAATAAAATTTACTATACATAGCTACCCACAGTTAAATGTTTTATGTATATTAAGAAAACAAAATTGTTTTAACAATAACTTTATTTTCACATATAAATAAATTAAATCATATTAATAAAATAAATTTAATACATTTAAATCCATACATTTTTCAAGTGTAGTGTCTTAAAGCTAATTCTGAGATTAATCATTATGTTGTCTAATCTAAATGGAATGAGATATCGCTGATGTTATGTTTAGTCATTAATTAGGAATGAGTAATCTGAGTTATTCGGGGTTTTCTTTTGCTTCGTTTTGGGTTTCTTTCAACAGTACCAATTAATGCAATAAATCCTGGACTATTTTTCGAGATATTTCTTCTTTGGTTAAGATTATCTAAAATACATTGTAATTTAGTTGTTGGAGGCCGTGTAATACTTACCCATCATGGATATGCATAATATAATATATGGAAAAAACATGTGTAAATTATTTATAAAATGCATTGCAATTCCAAAACAAAATTTAAACGTATATTTAAATATTTTTAATATACATAATGATGCTCTATTACGGAATTGCTCATAAACTGATTTCGACAAATTATATAAAATTCCTAATTACTCAGATAGTACTGAATTGCGTAAAAGAAACATCCTTACATCTCCAAAAATAATAATTACATTAACTAACAGTTTTCTGCGTCGGAATAAACGTCTTACTTCCTATTAAAATATACATTTGAATGGAAATTCGAATGAAATACAGGATCATGAAAAATTGAAGAATGTGGAAAATATATTAGAAATATCTTGGTAACTAACGATCCAATCAATTTTGTTCTTTATACAAAATTTGTGTTTTTTTATTTCCTTTTACATCACTATTTGAAATAAAAAAATTCGAAAACTTCTACATACTTTGACTCCGAATCTCAATTTGTTAGGAAGATAGCGCGTTTACAGACAGACAGACAGAAACGGACGGACGGCAATTTTTTTTTCTCTAAAAATATGTTTTTCGGAATCTCCAGTATCTAAAATTTGTAAATCTATTTTTTTTTTTTTTTTTTTTTTTTGATTTACCAAAACTATTTCAACAGATGGGTTATGGGTTATGGGTAAAATGGGTATTATACAACAATTTTAATTTATGTTCATAAAAGTGTAGTCAAATTTTGCTTTGTTAGCTTTCTTACTTCACTGTTAAAAAGTGTGGAAATTACACGTCCAACGTTGCAAATGATGTACGTTCGCACTATATCGAAGTTTTAAAAATATTCAGATTTTGATAAAATAGTATACAGTACTTCGGATACAGTAAAATGGCCGAAATCTTTTGTGTTTCCCTGTAAGTATTATCTGCTTTCTATTACACAAAATGTGACTTTATTAAACTTCAGTAACCTCTATCAATTTTTATAAAATGTGAAATAGTTTAATATTATTAAATTGCGCTCTAAGCAATGTTTTCCCCCGTACCATTATGTAATGTGATACTTTTGCGTAGCCCTTAATATTAATAACAAATATTCTTTGCACCACAGATTGTGCAGAATGTATCGTAATGTAACGGGATGTTCATAACGGGAATTTTGACGCTATTTGTGGTCACTTTCCAGCGACCGCGCTTCGCGCAAGAGATTAGGCGAGTAGGTAAAGAAATAAAAAAATTCAAAAAGTTCAAACTTTTGAACTTTTTAAAAGTATTTTAAAAGTATTTTTAAGTTTTTATATGTTTTATTTTGTACCTTTTAAGTAATTTATATACAGCTACATGTATTTTTACGTTTTAAATTAGTATACAAAGTGAATTATGCACTGTTTTTGTTCTGAAATCCATTTGTAAATCATAACGATTTCATTAATTTATCTATATCTTTTAGAGTTTCTTGACAGAATTTAGCAAGAGAGTTTATTGAACGTCATATATAATTTGTTACCAATGTGAAATTTATTGCCTAAAAAGACACAAAAGTGATTAAACAATTAAAAGCTACCATAATTTAAAAAAATCTAAACTTAGTTTAGAAGTTGGATGAATAATGCACTCTCAGGAATTATTTTTTGAATAAACCTTCTTCAAGCGGCCCGGAAAAAAACAAAATTTGTTTCATTTTCTTCAAAACAACTAGTAATTAATGAAGGGAGTTCAACTAATAATTAGTATTGAACATTCTAATTTTCAGTGTTGAACATACAGGAATAAATTTCGTCGCTTAATGAAGGTGGTCGCGCAGGGAGGTTTCTATGTAACTAAATTTAATTGTGGGCTGTAACAATCGAAAGAAAGTCCGTTTTATACAAAGATGTGTTTGTTCTTTATCTTACAAATAACCAGGGTTCGATTTAAGCGGTATCGCATCGCAACTTGCGATTCAATTTTAACTAAAATGCGATTTAAGAAATGCATTAAATCGCAACCATTGCGATGCATATTTCCCACACCCTTTGTTATGTCATGTACACTTAAAGTTAAAATTTACACGACATGCGTTTTGTTTTCACTCTACCCAAGTATTTATTTACAATGGAAGTACAGCGAGACGCCATTGCTGGGAGCAGTTTTCCCAGGGCGTGTTCAGCGCAACTTACCAAAGTAACCAAAGTTACCGACCGATTGTAGGGCAGGCAGTAAGAAAGCGAATTGTGGCACCAATAAAAATTATCCTGTTGAATTGTAGCCGACGTCACACTTCGCCTTGATTTTCGTTTCGTACTTTTCTACAATCGGTAAGTGACCGGTAAGTTACCAGTAAGTTGTGCTGAACGCGCCCCCAGTAAACACATGATTTATTCCCACCCTGACGCTGTGATTAATTACTGAATCACTGTTACTTGCTAATCACGGCGTTTGCTCATAGAAGCTTGATGTGCGTGTTGTAGTGGTTCTAAAATGAACACTAACTGTTACGATCCTTTAACTTTATATTGCTTAAAAAAAAATGTAAATTTTCAAGATTTTAAAGTTACGTTAACTATTTTTTATTTGCTATACAAAAGTGTCTAACTGCTATTCAAAATTGACTTTGAATAGCAGTTACTGCTATGCAACTTTCTTTTTCTAAATCGACCCCTGTACATAACGTTATTAAAATCATATTATAAACAAAATCGTGTGCTTTTTCCAGTTATTTTAAAGTTTTATAAAATTATTCAATATTTAACCACGACTTTTAAAGTATAAAACAAGCGCACTTCAAGACATACTTTTATTCTCTTACTAAGATAATAAACGTGAAGATTTTTGCACGTAAAAAAATTATAACAATTCCATTTTTTAAAAAATGAGCTTCGTTAACGCTTATCAGCTTTTTTTAAAATCTTGATGCAATTTTATTTTGTCACAGTAATGATGTTTTCTTCTGTTTACGTTTCATTATTATTGAAACAATGTGTACTTTTGAGAAGTTGTTAAAAATAATTATTAATTATAAGAAATTAGGTCTTAATTTCTGTAAAATTTTGAAATGTTGTTTTTAATCTATCCATAAAAAAATTTTATCAATGAAAAGGTCAATGACTGAAATAAATAATTAAAATAAATATATAAATAAAATAAAATAAAAATTTTAAATAAAAATCGGTAAACGGATACAAGCCAAGGGGTAAAAATCAATAAATAAAAATATTAAAGAAATGCGTATAATACGGGAAGATTGTTTGTTATGATTTATTTATTTAGATTTTTATCTATTTATCTGCATTTTTCTAATCATTTCTAATTATTTCTTATGTTCTTTTTTGAAATCAAAAACATATTGAATGATTCAAAAGAGATGTTATTACCATTATCTCTCTAACCGTTGATGTTTAAAGCATATGAGGAATCCCAGAAGCCAAGGGGTATAAGTGACAATCCTAAAAAAATGCTTTTCTTTTTTCAGGTAAAGAAATATATGATTTTCTAAGTATGTGTTACTTTCTACAGATAAATCACTTTTGCAGAAAAATAATTAATACTGATTAATTATAAATTTAAAGAAAATTGTACGCTACATTTTTTTTTTACAGTAACTGAAATAAGAATTTCAATACCATAATGAAACAAGCGGAAGTTTCTTACTTTAATTCATCCAGTTATTATTGATGCTCAAATTTAATGTGAATTATCTTTAAACACAATATACTCCAAATCGATCTTTTGTCACTTATACCCCCTGGCTTTTGAGGTCGTCATATAAACCCAATTGCAACATACATACAGATTAAATACAGGTCTTATAACCATAGTAGATCAACTCCATTTGAAAAAAAATATTGAGATAATCCATTTAGAATGTGCATAATATCTGTTTTATCTACTCCCACAGTACCTTTTCCAAGCTTTTTTTCACATACTTTCTCATATATAGCAAAAATACAGAGATTTGGTTCACTGTGGGATTGAATAAAGCAGGTTTTACGCATCTTACTAATTCTTTTTTTCATTAAAATTATCTGGGTCTAATTGTAAGCACTTCAGATATAGCTTTATGATATTGCATTTGCTTTACAAAAACACTGTATCTATATTAAAATACAAAATTATATTTTATAAATGTTACTCTTATACATATTTTTATTTAAGTAGCCCTTTTATAATGAAGCTAATCATAAATAATCCCATATTTTTATGTCTAAATTTTACTAAGTTGTGATAATTTTAATTTTATGAATTTAAAGACCCCCATCAGCGATCGAGAAGTTCCTCATTCTGAGTTCGACCCAAATGATCCCATCGGACTAATTCTTTCCATGGTTTTCTTCAAAACTAGGTTTTCCTTGCGCAAACGCAGATTAGGTTCCCTTAGAAAAACAACCACTGATTGCACCCGCAACCTCAGCCACCCCCCCCCCCTTCAAGACATATCCTTCCTGTAGATAATTTGTTATTATAAACATTATCAACACTAACACCATGAATCACCATGAAATATCTCTATAATTTATAATAGTTAACATAGATTTTTCTTTAACGCCACACAATTTACCAGGTGATTCAAAATAGTTATTAACAATATTAACTTTTTAAGAAAATACGACAGATAAACAGTGGAAGATTGAGTCGTATCAGATAGCGAGTTGTATTGGATTAACAAATTTCTGAGCATTACCGCTGGTAGGAACAGCTGTCACGGAAACGTCGTGTTTATTAAATTTAGAGGGAAATACTCACGTCATATTTGACAAAGCGGTTTGTGTGTTTGCAAGTCATAATAAATTGTTTATTTTTTGAGAGGTTTCTAATGCACGAAGATAATTTTGAAATTTGTAAAAGAAAATACAACAATAGTCTTAATGTTTTGTTAGATGTATGAGTTATTATTCCACATGAAAACCTCAGAAGCCAACCGTTACCAAGGGTCTACCAAGGGTCCAACCTGCCGATTCGGTGTAAATTACGAGTTCAAAGATAATTGACGTGAAATTTGAACATCAATTATAGTTGACTGAAGTAAAATAGGAAATTGATACTGGTTTCATTATGGTCCTTATACTCTTATTTCAATAAATGGGCAAAATGTAGAATACAATTTTAGTTAAATTTATAATTAATCAATACTGATTATTATTCGGCAAAAGGGGTTGATCTCAGGCCATAATTAGAAAAGCACTCATATCTCATTACCTGAAAAGAAAGAAGCATATTTCCAAGTCGTCTGTGCACTTAGTTCATTTATTTCAATTTTGTCATTTTTACCCATTGGCTTCTGAGACCTCATATATTCTGAAGACCATAATGCATAGACCTGACAATACGCAAGTTATAGATAGTCAAAATATCAGGGAGCAGTATTCTGCTTGTCAAATGATTCAAGGATTGGACAAAAATTACAGGTTTTAAAAGATTTTTCCGGTTTTTTCTGTTCTAGGATGAAAAACTTACGCCATAACTGGGATGAAAATTACATGAAGGAAGCTATGCGAAAATTCCAACATTCTAAAATGTCAATCAGGAAAGCTAGTGAAAGATGTTGTGTATTATCCGCCAGAAAAGTAACGCAATTCAGCAAAAATTAATTTCACGGGATTGGAAAAAAAAAAAAAAAAAAAGATTGCATGATTTTATTATAACATAAATTCATAATACTTATCTCTGCAAAAACGAATGAAAACATGCATAAAAACATAAAACTTCTAAAAATGAAGTCATAAGATGAGGTTTGGAGGGTTGTATAATCCTATCTTACCACACAATTCACCCTCATTTATTGTCCTAATTTACATATAGCATTATAAAGTGATTTTCCGCATTGCTATACCTTTGAAACTGATTGTTTAGCAGCTATACGGACCTATATTAAAAATGAAACACAAAAGGAATTTTTACGAGATGTGTAACTTTTCTTGCAGGCGACATATTGTGTACCGGCTGCTTAAAATCCACATGCCCCATACACTGTAAACATAAAAAGCCCAAGCCGAAATTCAGTTGCAAGATTTCTTTCTACAGCATTGTTCCCAAAATTGTACAGTAGTGTTCGCAAAAGGCTACAGCAGTAATCCCCATTTAGTTATTACAAAATGGTTCAAAACAGAGCAGATCTTTAAAAAGAATAAAACAATCAAAACGTCTTAAATATGATGTACATAATATTTAAGATGGTTTGATTGTTTTAATGTTATTAGGGGTCTGTTCTTTTTTAAAACCATTTTCGGCTATTTTTCCCCTTTACAATGCACCCTCCTCTGTCAAGAGGGAACCTTCTACATAGCTATAGAAGAAAAAACAGCGAAAGAAAAATAGGGCTGCTAGGGATAATAAGATCTGAAAATTTTCACAAGATGAATCAGTCAAAACAGATTTTAAAGAAAATTTAACGTCTTTCTAACACTTCAATTCAAAATTCGTAAAACTAGAAAAGGTTTCTTTCAATATTGACTTCAAGTAGATTTCTGAATTTCCAAAAAGTCAATGTGAACTTTAAGTATAGTTTAGTTATTTTTTATAGTGCTTTGTCAGCGGTATCAGTATCTTTATAAAGAACTCAAATATTGCTTTTACAATAAAAAAGTTTCCATTTGAATTCAAGCTTTTATCCATTCTTTTGTTTCTATAGGCTTAAATATAAAATGGATTAATAGTGCATGAGTTCAAAAAACTATTAAAAAACTGATGTAACGCTGTTTACGTTGTTATATGGGGCCAGACGGTCAGACGGACGAACGGAATAAATGACGTCTATAGGTGATATGTATTAACATAGTTGAGATCTCACATAAAAAGAGGGATTATTCAATGTCTGTTGTTTTAAAATATTACAACACTTTTTTTTTCTTAAGGCTGATAAATAATTTTTATGAAAGAAATATTTTAGAAACTTTTCAATTATAAATTCTATATTCGTTCTCTAAAATAAAAAAACAAAAATAAACAAAAATAATTTAGTGTAAAAATATATAAACATATGGTACTGGTTACATATTTTTACAAGTTAATGGTACACATATGGTAAAAAAGGTAATTTTACAATTGTTGTTGTTTTAAAATTTTACGAAGCTGGATAAAAATTGATATTTTTTCTACACAAATACATTTTATGAAGCATGTAACATTTAAAAATCTTCAAATAAAAAGCCCTTTTTTTTCTAATTAAATCACAAAGCAGTGTAAATGTATATAAACATCTCTACATATACATGTAAAAAATTGAATTTTTCAGCACAAAAAATAGATTTTACGATAGACATACTTTTCTAATAAACCCTTTATAAACTTTCCTTTAAAAACCACTAAAGAAAAGCAAAATAGTTTAAAGTAATTCTTGTGCACTTACGGTAAAAAAAGTAATTATTCAACAGTTGTTGTTTCAAAATACCAGAGAGTAAATTAAATACTGTCTTACTTTATCCGAATTCAGTGAAATAAACAATTATTAAAGTCTGATGATTTCAAAAATTCAGTTTTAATTACAAATTATTCTAGAATTTAATTAAAAAATTTAATAAATGTTGTTATTTATTTAGTTGCATATTTTAGGACGCTTTAATAATGTTTTGAAAGGTAGTATAAAGAAACTGAAAGATTACATTTAATATAAAACGTTTTTAAATTTAAGATTCTTAGACATTCTTTTATTTCAGTGGACTTAAATATCAAAGGAAACCTTATGAATAAATCCAAAGAAATATATGTCTAAAACTAATATAAATGTAAGCAGTAAGTCATCTGAAAGGTATATTTACTTCAAAGAATTGCTTCATATCTCATTTTAGGATTATGCCTGCTTGTTTTTATTTTTATTTTTTATTTACTTATTTTTTCTTTTTTTAAACAGCTCCAACTTTTAAAGATACGCAGGCTTATGTATTATATTTATTTTTCTTTAAGAAAACTTATTTATTGTCTCGGTGAAGATTAAAATTAACGTATTTTTTTTTTTAATCAAAGTAACTCAATATTTGCTATAAAAATATTTTGTGATAAAAATAATTGTCTTTATTTATTCACATTTCTGAATATTTCATTGCATCCGATTGCATAATTCTCAAGAAATAAAATAAAAAAAAAATATTTTAGCAAAACATTTTAAATTGAGAAAAAAAATAGCAAACAAAAACCACGCGAATGCAAGTATAATGAAAAATGAAATTCATTGTAGTATTCAAAACTTGAAAATTTCAGAAATATCATACAATATATATATTCAGAAAATAATAATATATTATAGTAACAATATTATAACATATATATTCAGAAATAAATTCCGAAATCCATTGTATAGAAGGACGTGCTGCGCCCACACAGCAAAATCTTGACAAAAAAGCAATTTTGGGCTAAACAAACCTTGAACCCGGTCCCCGTTTTCTAGAGCATTGTACAGCAAGTGTGTTGAACACCCACTGTAAAATTTTGCAGATAAACTCATTATGTGCTTATGTTTGCGGGATTTTTGTTTCGAAAATATTTTTATCATTTTATTTCTTGGGATTATTGCCTCCATGAATTGAGCACAGTTATAAAATCTGAAGTAAAATTTGCATGTTTACCAAAATGTTCAGCACGGAATCACTCGATATGAACAGAGTAAAATGAACATTCTTTTTTTTACTCTTGTATGTATAACTTTTTTTTCGCGAGTGAAAATATCAGTTGTTGACAGCACCCCCCCAAAAAACCGATGTTCTGTGTTGATACTATGTTTAGAAACTTATTAAAAGACAGATATAACCACTTTGTATAGTTTTCTATAATTAAAGTCAGCAAATACCATGTTATTTCACAAATACTTTTTTAACTGCAAGAAATGTACTTGTTTCTGATATTTTTGAAGCTAAATGATTTTTTCTGGAATCGTAGGCTAATCAGAACAGGCAATGTTATATACTGATGAACCATTTTTTAAGATGATGAAACAGTTCTATCGTTTTCAGTGTATGTAAAACAAGAACTAGTGTTGCTGTGAATGTTCTTCTTATTAATTATTATAAGTAACTAAAGAAGTGTTGAGCAATTTCATAATAAATCTGCCCATACTAATAATACAAATTTCAGCTATATCTGTCTGCGATTTTTAGCGAAATTTATCGCGCATATCAGTTTGAAAATTTTGATGGGGGTAAAGCATTTTGCATGTTTTGGTGCAGCTGAGGATCAGAATTTTAATATTTTGATAATTAACCGAAATAGTAATTTAAAATCACAACGAACTCCTATGATCTGTTTCATTTAAAGGAGGCAAAAACATTCGAGCATACTTGATTCACTTAATGGTATGAAAATAAGGAACCGAAAGTACGGATTTCCAGGGTGATTTTTTCTTCTTTTTGGGTGGGGGTGGGTGGGGGGGCATCAACATCCATTTCCCTTAACGATTAGTATAATTATAAATGAAAAACATATTCTGAAACATATTCTAATATTTTTGTATCTGAAATGCCGTAATCAGTGTTTGAAAATAACAATTATTAACAGTTTTAAAAAAAGTTTCTCCTGCAACCGAGCCATCACTGTCATATTTTGGCGCAATTTTGGATTTTATTTCTGAAAAAAAATTGCATGCACAAGTAAATCAGTTTAGTTTTACAGAGGCTACTAAATTCCCATATTTGTAACTCATTTAAATAAAAATTATAAAACTTAGTATTTCAACCAAATTAGTTTTGAGTATTATTTTCAACAATATTGTTGTACATTGCTGTACATTGTCTCCGATTGATGTACATTGATCTATTGAGTCTATTTTTAAATTGTTTTTGTCATGTTTCCCGAAGCTCAAGTCCGTAGTACTTATGCATAAGCACTATGTACAAATATGCCCATTCATCTAATAAAATGCCTCTGTAATAAATGTAATATTGAAATCTCAGTAATATTATTAATTTTATAATACAAAAATTATATAAAATATTTTATTAAAAAAATTATTTTCCCAAACGAAATGGACTTTTAGAATTTTATGGAAAAGCATTTGTATAATCTTATAGAACTATGGCCCGTTTTTCTATAAGCTAATTTAAAAGCTATAGAAATACATGTAGAAATTCAATAGAAATGTACGTGGAATAGAAATTTATATTAACGTTTATTAAAATTTCTTTCTAGAGACATTTCAACTAACCATTAACAGGTATTTCAACAGCTTTTAAAATAGTTTATAGAAAAATGGGCCATAATTGTATCGGATTCTATAAAACATTTTCTATACAATTTCAAAAGTCATTTTTGTAAGGGTTGTGAATTGCTACCTGAAAATATATTTACCTTGCTTCAAATAACAAAAAATGTAGTCACTAAAGGAAAAAAAATCTCAACAGTGTTTAAAAAAAATCGCATGCCTTTTTGAAATCCATAACAGTAAACATTACTATCGTGTGAATTTCAATTACTAATACTCATATATACCCATGGAAAATTAGAAACGGTCAAAGGAATATTACGAAATGTCTCTTTAGTTTGATTTTCCATCAAAAGGCTTTTTGAAGATTTATATAAAGTGCTTCAGTTTTCACGAAACATACAAACATGTTCCTTGTAATTAAGCTTAGGAAAATTTTTGTAAAAATTGAACATAAAATGTAAATATTACATATGTATGTCGGTTTTGTAAGAAATCAGGTATTTTTAAAATTTTTATTCGATTTTTATTAATTTTTTTTACATATTAATGTATTGAACCTATTTTTAAATTGTTTTTTGTTATGTTTCCAGACATACATATGTCGCTACATATGACATTTTCTTAAGAACTATTATGACTGACAATTCTTAATAATTTCTTGCACATTCATCTATTGAAATGCCTGTGTATTAAACGTAATATTCGAATATTAGTAATATTTATTATTTTTAATAACGTGGAAAAATATATAAAATATTTTATAATATATATATATTAGCAATTACTACCTGAAAATGTACTTATTTTGCTTCAAATAAGAAAAAATTATGGTCTAAAGGAAAACGAAATATTCACAGAATTTGTAAAAATTACATACATTTTTAAAATTTATAAAAGTAAACATTATGATCATGTGACTTTCAATTACTTACACACATATACATACACGTAAAATGAAAATCGTTCAATAGAATTTTACGAAATGTCTGCTTCGTTCGATTTTCCATCAAAAAGCTTTTCCATTATTTATATAAGGTGCTTTTATCTAAAGTGAACATACAAATGTGATCCTTGTGATTAAACTTAGGAATTTATTTGTATAAATTGGACATAAAATGTAAATATTTCATATATATGTCAATTTTTTAAGAAATCAGGTATTTTTCAATGTTATATTCATTTTCTGTATTTATTTAATTGTTTTATTTTGTATTATTGGAATCACCTTCATTTTCTTGTAGTTAGAATATCCATATCCGATATTATGAGCTCCGTTATAACGTTTATGTAAATAATGACATTATAAGCAAATAGGAGAAGACATAATTTATAAAAGGTTCTTCAACTTTCAATAAAAATACAAATATGATCCTTGCGATAAAACTTTAGAATTCATTTGTATAAATCGAATATTAAATTTAAATACAGTCGAGTCTCTCTATAACGAAATCCCCCGTTCCAGCAAAAAATATGTTATATAGAGAAATTCGATGTATAGAGCATGATGTTAAAAATCGTATTAATGTGTAAAATTTGAACAAATATTATTTTTGATCTTTTGAATTAAGAATTTGAAATATTTAAAAGTAAATATTAACCTAAAGTTTTATTTCTGAATTATTTAACCTGTTTCAATAAAGAAAACAGACATTTATTTGAAAATTAATGACAACCAAATAAGTAAGACTTGCATACATTTCAGACGAAGAAATCTGTAATTTTTTGTTGTTTTGATTTTAAAGTTGTTACGTTTTTAAAAAAATGCTCAAACTTTAGCAAGGAATGAAATTTGTAGTTAACATTTCCCACCATTTGAAGGCCAATCTTATCCGCCTTTCTTTAATTCCTCTCTTATGTATGTATAAATCCAATGGACACTGTTTTGAGAAGGATGTGGAAAGGTATGTGGGAGGTGGAATGAATTCGTTGGATTTAAAGAACAAGGAGAGAAATAATAATAATAAAAAGAACCTCAGCACTGACGATAAATCTAAAATAAGTGATGGAAAATTGATTCCATATGATTTTGAAGCTTTTTAAAACTGAATAAATTAAGACCAATTTTTGGAAAAATTCGTTATATAGAGATAGGTATTTCGCTATATAGAGACTGTTTTTAATGTAATCGTGCGAAAAAGGGATCGTTCCTACTAAAAATTCGTTATATAGAGAAATTCGATGTATGGAGTTTCCTTATAGATAGACACTACTGTATTACATATTTATTTCGTTTTTGTTAGGGATCATGAGTTTTTCAAGTAGTTTTCAGTAGTTCTAGTTTGTGTTATTGGAATCGTCTTTCATCTTATTGTTATTAGAATATTCGTACTCGATGTTGCGAATTTCATTTATAACGTGTTCGTAATACCGGCGTTTTAAGTAAATAAGAAGAGACATATAGTGTACTATCTGTCAGTTGTGAGTAAAGTAACTGATGAGGTTGTCTCAAGATGGCGATTGTCTTTTAAAATCGAATAAACAGTTTCCGCCAGGAAAAACGTCTTACCAGAAAATTTGAATAGAAAATTTCGTATTATTTTAACCCCTTATGCATGGAAGTGTTTTCATTCAAACATAATACAAAATTCTCTTTGTTTAACTGGTTTCAGTTTGTCCAGGTATTATAATATTTCTCACTGAAAGTAAGATGGGGCTGTCTAGGTTGTTACGTTATGGTGGAAGCGCAGGGACTGATTACTGATAAAATTATCCTCCACCAGTGATTGCTTGTCTTTTGTTTCAAGACAATAATTTTGTGGTACATATGCAAGTTTCATAAGCACTACTACAACTATGCATATTCAACTAATAAAATTCCTGTATAATAACTGTAATATTAAAATTTAGGCAATAATTATTAATTTAAATAATACGAAAAATTATATATCCCATTAAAAATGTTTTGTGAAATGTTCTCCGAAAATATATTTATCTTCCTTCAAATAACAAAAATGTATGCAGAAAAAGAAAATGAAATCTAATCAGCGTTTGCAAAAAAGTACATACATTTTTAAAATCCATAAAAGTAAACATTACAGACCATGTGAATTTGAATCACTTGTACACATGTATATCCATGGAAAATGAAAAACCGTCAAAGGAATTTAACGAAATGTCTGTTTCGTTCGATTTTCCATCAAAAAGCTTTACCATGATTTATATAAGATGCTTCAAACTTTAATAAACATACAAATATGATCCTTGTGATTAATCTTAAGAATTTATTTTTACGAAACGAATATAAAATGTAAATATTACATATTTCTGCTTTTTTGCAAGGAATAGGGTATTTTTAAAATTTTTTATTCATTTTTTATATTTATTTAATATAAAAATAGTTCTAGTTTGTGTCATTGGAATCATCTTGTTCTTGTAATTAGAGTATAGTTATCCGATATTGCGAATTTCGTTATAACGCACGTTATTAAGTAATAGATTTATACGTAAATAGCAGGAGACATCTAGTGCACTATCTACCGGGTGTCCCAAAAATGACTGATGGATTTTAAAATTCAATAACTTTCAAACGGTGACAGCTATTTATAAAATTTCTGCAGGAGGGTTATGTATAATATCAGGAGTTGTTTTATTACCGTAATTATTTATTTTAGTTCGCATCTGCAACAATATGTGGCGCTGACGGCGACTGAAGGCCAGGTGATGAGTGCTGAGTGAAGCGTCGACCTGGCCTTCAATCGCCGTCAGCGCCACCCATTGTTTGAGATGCGAACTAAAATACAAAATTACGGTAAAAAAAACTCTTAACATTATACATAACTCTCCTGCAAAAAATTTTTAAATAGCTGTCACCGTTTGCAAGTTATTGAATTTTAAAATCCATCAGTCAGTTTTGGGACACCCGGTATCTGTTGTGAGTAACTGAGAAAGTTGTCACAAGATTGCGGTTATCTTATTAAAATCGAATAAACAGTTTCCGATTGCTACCAAGACAAACTTTTCGCGAATAAATATGAATAGAAAATGTCTTATTTCAGCTCTTATGCGGGGAACTATTTTTGTAGAAACACGATAAAAAATTCTAAATTCGATTTGTGTTTACCAGTTTCAGTTTGTCCAGGTATTAAAATAGTTTTCAATAACACTGAAATAAAGCTGTCTAAGTTATCATAATATGTTGGAATCACAAGGACAGACATGATAAACTAAATTTCCACCTTTTCCAACCTTTATAGTATACCCATTCTTAGTTTATTAGTATATAGAGCTATAGGCAACCACACATTGTATAGCTTTTTACCAAGTATTAATATTTTTTGCAAAGATTTTTTTTTAATAATACAGTCAATAATTCATATATTTACTGTACGGAAAAGCCTCTATAACACTTGACCGTTTGTTTTTTTAATCTAATATGTTGATGTAACATATTCACACTGGGAATAACTTCTCAGCCAAACGTTCGTAGACCACACTTTGACAGGAATGAATGTTATTGGATTTTATAGAATGCAGAATCCAAACCATAATCCGAAAAGATAATGAAGCTCTAGTTTTATATTCCATAAGAGGCGAAATCTGATCGGAATCTAACTATATTCGTTTTTGTCGGAATTTTTGTACAAACTAGCCGATCAAAGAAACCTCTTTAAAAATTATACATTTCTAGTTTGAAGCATTTATCTTTAATGGTTCTGCAGTTGTAGCAAATTAAATTAGAGAAATTGTAAAAAACCCATCATTAAAAAAACGCATTTTCAGAAGAAAACATTTACATGACAATCATTGCTTGTAAACTAGATTTTGAAAACAAACCAAAACGAAAATAAATATATATTTTTCTCTTCTAATTAAGATAAAAACATGATTTGAACATGATTTGAACATCATTTGAACATTATTTCAAGCATAAAAAGACAGAGAAAATTTTAATGCAATAATTTTTTTAGCGCATTTTTATGTCCTGCACCCCCTGAACATAGTACTGCGAAAAATATTCGTGAGAATATGATTCTTGGAAATACAGCCATATTTTGCGGCAGTAAACAAAATAAAAGAATATATATTTTTTTAACAAATAAGGTAGGAACAATATACTCACACACAAAATTCAACAACTACATAATTCTAGGCGGCTTCCTTTATTTCTTTATTTTTCTTTATTTGTTACTTCGTTACAACGTATATATGTATATATTAACAAATTAATTCCCAAATTATTTTCTTCATTAAAAATGAAATTTTGGGTTTCCCACCACTTTTAAAAGATGAATAACTTTTATCTTATTTTATTGAGGAATTTGTCTCTTGAAAAATATTGCTTATTTATCTTTCTGTTTACTGGTGTGAAAAGTACTTTATTGCCTTTTTTATAAGCGTCCCTAAAAAGGGACGCTAGGCACTAATGGGTTAACAACCAAAATTAGAATATATAGCCGTTAATTTTGGTTTTCCCGGGTTTTTATATCTCATTGGTGAATTACCGGTGCCTGATCAAATACTGTTTTTATACTCTCTTTTTTTGAAATTGATACTATCATTTAAAATATATGTTAAAATTTGTATCGGTTAATTTCAAAGAAATGATCAACAATAAAAAAAATCAAAAGACTTGTATTCGTCAGTAGCTGTTTATTCTTCAGGTTAATTTTCTTATTATTGTATCACTATAAATATTTATGTAAAAACCTTAGCTATTTCAAAAAATAATGATATACTGTCAAAAACATGAATGTGAAAGAATGCCAAGTTCGTTAAAGGTTTCGCTAATAAAAGAAATGAGATCTAACTGCAAACCAAGTTCTTTCGGAGCTCCTTAAATCATAACTCCTGTCATGCATAATATTATTCAATTGCTTAAAATGATTCGTTATGTTACTTGTTATTCAAAAGAGCGACTTGGCAAGTTTTCAGCTACCAAATTTAATCTTTGAGTCGGAGTACAATTTAATACAGAATCTGACTGGCAAAAATCTAGTCAATCGAGTGTTCGAATAAGTATATTGAAGTTAAGGTACTGATAAGTTAAGGAAGGGATCAACTTTAATTTCTGATCAACTAAATAGAAAAAATTGAATAAGAGAAAACTTGCTAAGTCGCTCTATTGAATAACAAGTATTGATTTTTATACTAAATTTCTGCTTCAGTCAATAAATCGGAGGAAAAGCAAGTTAATGTGCATCATCATTTTTATTAAACAAAATAAAATACATTTCTCTTTCACAAAAAGTGTTCAAATAAAAGCAACGTACCAACACGCAAAATTCAACAGCTACTTAATTCTATATTACTTTCATAAAATAGTAGCAAGTCACTAAGCTGCAAAATTTGTGTTTTATAACAACCAAAATTAGAACAGATAGCCGTTAATTCTGGTTTTCTCTAGTTTTTTATATCTCACGGGTGAATTATTGGTGCCTCATCAACTTTAATTTTTAAAATAAATATAGTTTAAAAAAAACTAAAAAGCACACTTTTTAAGTATATCAAACTAAAAAGGGAAACATAATTCGTACTATAAGCTGAAAACGAAAATAGATGAAAAATACTATATTACTATAAAATCATTGTTATTATAGAAATCAATTAATAAGCAATAAATAAAATTTTCGTTGAAAAAAAGCGTGAGGCGATCCATCTATCATGTTCCATCTATCAGTTCTTAAGAAGCACCCCACGCTTTTTTTCCACGATAATTTTATTTATTGCTTATTAATTGATTTCTGTAATAACAATGATTTTATAGTAATATAGTATTTTTCATCTATTTTCGTTTTCAGCTTATAGTACGAATTATTTTTCACTTTTTAGTTTGATATATTTAAAAAGCGTGTTTTTTTTTTTTTTTTTTTTTTTTTTTTTTTTTTTTTAACTATATTTATTTTTTACTTTTTAATTTGATTACTTTAAAAGCGTGGTTTTTAGTTTTTTAAAACTATATTTATATTTAATACAAAAATCAAATTAATCGGTTGGATAGTTTCAGAGTAATTGGTGAACATACATTGAAAAAAAATACAAACGCGCCGAATTGATAACTTCCTCTTCATTTTCTGAAGCCGGTTAAAAATAAAAATTGTAATACGGAATTTTTTTTTTTTTTAATTTTACATAGATGTAAATAATGTCAGGTGTGGGGTTCGAACCCACAATCTCTTTCGAAAAACAGAGATTCAATCCGGCTTCTTAGAACGCTCGTACGGACCTCTCAACTGGTAGACGGTAGGTGCTGGGTTCGAACCCAATCGCGACCGTCGGCCTAACCGTTCGGAGTTTTCCGTGGTTTTCTTCGAGCCTTGCGTAAATACGGGTTAGGTTCCCTTAGAAAGACCCCCACGGAGGGCATCCCACCCCATACGGCCTATATCCCATAGCGTAGATAATCGGCCGACATACATACAAACAAACAAACAAACAAACATCTTAGAACGCTCGGCCATGCTGTCTACACTCCATTCAGTGAATGTATTCAACATTTTTAATTAGCGAAAAATCACTAATTTTATTAGTTTTTGCCTAATTACTAAAAAAGTACTGAACCAATTTCGATGAAACTGAAGTGGTACCAATTCGAGAGCATCGTCTTTCATTTAACACCAAAACCAAATTAATCGGTTGCATGGTTTCGAAGTAATCGGTGAACATACATAAAATAAGGAGAGTTACAAACTCACAAACATACAGGTGAAGTTAATAAAAAGCGTGGTAATAAGTTAAAATTTCAAAAGAAAACTGATCAACAATAAAAAAAATAGTATTCGGTTGTAGCAGTCTATGCTTCAGGTTAATTTCCTTCGTATTTTATCACTATAAATATTTATTCTACGAGCATTAACTGTTTCTCTTGTAATACATTTGGCTGATTGTTTCTTTTATTGACTATTTACTCAATAAATAGATAATATCTTGGGATTCTATTAGAAGTAAGTAGTGGATAATATTTAAGGATACTGAATAAAATACATTTTTCTGAATGACATAAATATTATTAAATAAATATTTTAAAAAATCAAGTTTTTTTTGCATGATTATAATGCATTGCTAATGATGTTAGACTTTGTGTTTTTTAAATTTCGTATTTCAATTATACATTGGGTATTACTTATTAAAAACAAGTTGGATATGCCAATCCCAAAACTTTCGTCTATTTTATACTTACATTTAATATTTCAAAACGGAGTCACACATATTAATACTTTAATATTACTAATTCAATACTATTCCAATTTTGATTTTTATACTAAATTTCTGCTTCAGTCAATAAATTGGAGAAAAAACAAGTTAATGTGCATCATGATTTTTATTAAATTCATTTATTATCTCTTATTCTGTTATCATCAGTTGGTTGAAAATAGCCAGCTCAGCAGGACGCGAGTTCTTGTCTTTGTACGAGCCTATGGACAACAGAACGCAGGGAATCAAGAGAATTATACAAAAAGCACTTCGCTATCACAATGCTCATTTCCCACGTAATATTTCCAAATTCAAGGAAGATCTACGGACATAGCCAAAAAAAAAAATAGATAAAAAAATTTGGTTATAATTCATTTTATAATTATTCAGAGCTTGATGCATTAGATATTAAACTCTTGTGCAAAAATGTATGAATACTAAATTTCATACGATTATTTATCTTCAATTAAGTAATATGAAATTAATAGGCCGTAATCAATATGGCAAACCTAAAATCTATACCTATCATGAGATATCATAGAAATGCGTAACTCATTCTAAAACTACTTTCAAGCTAATTTCATTCATACACAGTAACTTTTACGGATTCTGTTGTGTTACCCTGTATATGATCTACAGCATTTATACGCATAACGTAATATGTAAAAATATAGTTAAATGTAAAAATTTATATCACAACTAAAAATACACTTCAAGCAAAGATCTGTAACATATTATATTTCTGGTGCAGTATGGTATCCGAAAAATTTTGTGAAACCCTGTAAATACTGTTAAGAATTTCTGTAATACAGGAAGTAACTTGTAATAAATCTCATAAACTCATATAAATTTCATTATATATGAAGTAATTTATCATGATTGAAATATGCCAAAAACATTGTTTTCCCATAACGGAATTCTTTTGTGTAGCTCTCTAAATAAATAATAAACATCTTTTGCACTTTTTAGCAGACTTCAGTAAATGCATACCAGTTTTATCCTATTTGAAAGGCTGTAAAACCATTAAAATGAACTGGAAACATTTTTTCCATACTGACCGTAATGTAACGGAATGTTTTAGATTGTCCCTGTAATCAAACTATACATCCGATTTTCATAAAATTTGAAATTATTCGACAAAATTATGCTACAATTATACATTTTAAATTTCAATGAGTAGTTTTTGCTCTATTATATACTGAAAGATGGACAGACGGATTGATCGACAACTACAGGTGCTACGTATTTACATAATTATGAACACGCCAAAAAACATTTACCTTTTATACAGTATATGAGATTATGGGAAAATGTTTGTGATAGTAATTAAACTGTTTTAAGACACCTATTTCTTAATTTAGCAGCAATCAAGTTATAAAACAATTTTTAAAACTTCTTGTCAATTTATTTTACCACATTTTAATGTCCGTAAATGTTTTTTAAGGCTTTTTTTTAAACTGTTGAATTGAAAATAAAGTACTAACAGGTAATAAAAAATTCCGCCTCTTTAATGTTTTATGCATTTTTGATAAAAAAAACCGAATGTGTGCTAACCTATTTTTATTTTAAAGTCTGCGTTTACGGCGAAAAGGTTTTATTTCTCCCCTTTGTTTATATTTTCCTTGCCGGAATTTAAAATACAATAAAAAAAGAAGTTAGAAAAGATTGTGCCATTTTGATTTAAATATGAAAAGCATCTACGATTTTGTATGAGTAATTATGCAAAGAGTTCCAAATTAATGCATTTTGCAATTTATTTTTATTGAGATTTAATTATAGGAAATGGAGTAAATATTGCTAAAAATAAAAAATAAAAATATGTTTTAATATATTATTATAAGTTTTTTCTTCTTTTTTAACTTGAAAATAGATGTTTTACAATAATGTACTTTTAAATGATTTTCTTTTTTAAAATATCTATATAACTTTATTTACAATAACTTTCATGTTTTATTTGTCTACACTCCTTTTCTACCTTTAATAAAATATGTATCATGACAATTTTTTAAAAAAAATAACTTAAATCGTAAACATAAGCAGTTACGATTATTACAAAGGACAAGCATATTTGTGCATAACGTTGACGTTATTTTGCGAATGACAACACTTTCCGATAACATTTGGGTTTCAATGTTAGCTACTACAAATTTTAAGCTTCTAGACAATCGTACATTTTTAATCGCTACACCATCACATAGGTAAAATTGAACATGTTTGAAAGCTGTATTTTAAGTTATTTTTGAGATATTATTATTTTTATATTACTATTGTTTTGTAGTTTTAATTCTGTTTCTTTGGTTGTGGCAACTTGAGTACTCTACTTCTGGAGTAAGTAAAGGGAAAATAACAGCAGTACATTTTTGTTGTCATTTTCTCAAGAATCTGAAAGAAATGTGATTTAAATACATGATACATGAACAATGTCATCAGCTAACAAATGAATTTTGATTTTATTTTGTTTTTATCAATAAATGAAATGATTTTTACTTTCTTATAACTATATAAGAAGAATGTATTGGATTCGAGAAAATTTGGTTCTTCCGGTTTTTAGTGAGTTTACACATTTTAAGGGCCAGAGATACAAAAAAAATGTTTTTCAAAATGCCTGTCTGTGAGTCTGTGACTTTGTCTGTAAATGAAACAAATATACGGAAATTAATAAAATCTTTTATTCAGTTTGTCCCTGATATAAATTCGTGCCGAGTAGTTTTTTGGGGCAAATATTTCAAAAGGTGGTGCTGTATTTTTCACGATTTACGCAATATCTCTATCTCTAGAACTACTGCACGAATTTTCATCAAATTTCAGATTCTGTTAGTCGTTGAGAGATTTTGAGATTATCTACATTTTCCTGTATATGGCCCAGAAAATGGCGCTTCTAAGCCACATATTTCATGTTTCTTACAAAAGCTCATTCTCCAGAATTATTGCACGGATTTTTATCAACCATCATATTTAATCAATCCTTATGAATGAGCGTGTTCTACATGTTCTGCGTTCGTTCAACAGACGGCGCTTTTGTGCTGCATTTTTGCGATTTCCATAATGACTCTTATCTCTAAATTTAATACATGGATATTTTAAAACTTGAAATTCAGTCAGTCCATAATATGTGATTTTTATATTTTTGTGTTAATTGCCTAACTAATGGTGCTGCTATGATCGATATTTCACAATTTTCACGATTTTATCTCTGTAACTAATGCACGAATTTTCATGAAACGTTAGATTGAGTTCGATGTTGAATTATGTTGTGGCAAACTAGGTTTCCGTATAAATCACACAACAAGTAGCGCTACTATGTAGTATTTTGCCTCCTTTACATCAATTTAGCTATAACCATACCTCAAGAACTAATGTGCGAAATTTCATATCATTAGAATTCGCATGATGGACACAGATTGACATTTAATTTTTACACTGTGGTAGAGAATTTTGAAGAATTAATATGAGATAGAACAATAACGTTTTGGAATTGCGACAACGGTCAAGTTAGTTTATTGCAAACTTACTTTACAAAAGGTACATCATTTTCTCTTAACAAAAATGTATTTTAAAGAATATCTATGTGACTTATTTTATAATCATTTACCTAATTCGTATCAAACAGCTAAAAGAATGTAATATTATAAATCCGATTTTAAATAATATTTTCCGAATTTTGAAAAAAATATAAATGAATCATTTCTGATAACGTATGGAGCTTATATAAACAAAACTAGTCAGGTATATACCAATCCCAAAACTTTCTTCTATCTCATACATGTTGATACTTCCTGGGAAAGCGACTGGTCAACCATATCAAAGCGACTGGTTAGGTGACTACACCAAAATCGAATCAGTAACAACTTATTTCGAACTGAATTTAAAGTTTGATAAAAATTCGTCATTAGTATCGAAGATAGAGCTATCGTGAAAATTGTGAAAAAATTCTGCATAAAAGCGCCACATGCTGCGTGATGTACATTAAAAATGATAAGAACAAATCTATAGTAGGGATTAACAGAATCTGAAGTTTGATGAAAGTTTGTGCGTTTCTTCTTAAGATAGATCTATTGTGATAATCATGAATAATACAGTACAGCAGCGTCGCCTATTGAGCGTTTTACACCAAAAAATAATCAGAACCGAATTATATCATGTAATAATTAAATCTGAAGTTTCATAAATGTATATGAGTTACTTCTTGAGATAAGAGCTATAATTGAAATAGGGAATAATGCAGTACCGCCGCACCACCTGTTGTCGATATACACCAAAACGTAATCAGCTCTACGTATGTTAAGTTTTAACGGAATTTAAAGTTTTGAGAAATTACGCGTATTAGCTCTTCAGATAGAGAACCCACAAATTTTTTTTTTACATATTGACTCACATTGTGAGAGAATGACCGAATGGCAGACAGACGGAGAAACAAACTCAGAGACAGACATTTTCTGTAAACCAACAAATTGTGTGAACATATATGCATATATATGTTAAATTAAGTTATTTAATAGAAATTACAGGGGATACTCTGTAGTAAAGACATACTTATTGTGCAAAAATGAGTTAAAACATATTTTTAACAATTTATTATTTAAAATAAAATGTTGTAAATTAAACATTGAACATTACATTACAACAAAACATTAATTATTATATTATTTAAAATATATGTTTTAAATGAATTTGCTAATTAATAGGTTAGAAATGAAATATAACCGTAATATCATAATTAAATATATCAAACATTTAAGAATAATTTTTAAAATATCAGCAGAAATGTTTCTTGATAGTGTTTTTATATGACAGTTGATCATTATTTTGGAAAATAAATAAATAATTTAAACCATTATGTCCCGGTCAAACTACCCAATTTTACGCATTTCCGGAAAAAATATACCCAATAATAAATGTATGTTTTTCATTGACCAAGCTCTTAATTTTAGAATTATTTGGAGTGTTTTATGTAAAAAAAAATCATATTATCTGCAATGTAAAAAATCTGTAAGGTTACTAATTTTTTTTTAAGAAACTGGGATTCCTAGAACTTTTATGTAAAGGCAACCACGAAAAATCTTGCATCAGTTAGTTAACACAGTAAATCAAAACATTTGCTAAGCTGCTAAACATTTTTTAGGAATATAGAATGTTAGAATTTTTTATGTACTGTAGTTTGGGTTACAAAAAATATCGGGCTACAGATAAAAATTTCAGTAAGATTTTTGTAATTATAGTACAGTCTTTTGTAAAGCTACTGATTTCTCTAAGTTAAAAAAACTGTTTTTTGTACAGTGTATAGATAAAACTTCAAAAAAATTACAGATTTCCGTAATTTTGCATTTATAGAGTTACAAATATATATATATATATATATATATATTGTGCAAGTGATAGGCAAACTTCATTTATTGAATTCATGATCATGTACGAAAATAATGCTATTTAATGTTTTCATTTCAATATAAATGGTATATAAGATTCTCCATTTCAAAATATTTCCCAGTTCTACATGATTCAATTTTGTAAAATAACTCTCCAAATGTTAGCCAACATTAATATTTCAAACATTAATATTTCATCAGTTGAAGAGTACTTTTCGAAACCGCATTACCTAACTTTAAACGATCTTATCTAATGTCAGTATATTTGAAATGAAATGTTGTAGAAGAACAGCCATAAATCTGTGTTTGGAAACCTTTAAAAGATTTATTTGAGTGCTGAGGGAAGAAGAGTAAAAATGTATTCGGATGACGATATATTTCTTCAATTTTACTACCCTTTATATGGATATTAGTGTAAATACTTGGTGAAAAACTATTATTATTATGAATTTTCTAGCATTTATGTGTATTTTGAAATGGATATATTTGAAGTATATTTTCAAAATTGAGATTGTGGAGGAATAGTTATAAATCATTGTTTAGAAGCCTTTAAAAGATTTATTTGAGTGCAGAGAGAAGTAGAGTAAAAACGTGTAATCGAGCGACGGTATATTTTTTCAATTTTAGTAGCCTTCATGTGGGCAATGGTGAAAATACATAGCTCTAGAAACAAAGTGGCTATAATGGTGTGTTTTCTAGCATTTTTGTGCATTTTGCATGAATTTTTTTTAATCATTTTGTCTTAATGTTTTTAAGTTTTAAAAATACATTGTCATGAACTTAGTAAGAAATGAATCTACAGTTTTATGTTCCATATAGCTCTAATTTTTTTTAAAGTGTAGAGTTTTATATCAAGTACTAAAAAGTTAAATAATTTTATAATATATTGGAAATAATTAGTTAAATTATTGACAAGTTGCATTACTTGAATTCATGATCTTCCTGATCATGTAAGAAAATTATTTAATTTGTTTTTATAATTTCAACATGTAATCGCGTGATAATATAGTTTATCAATCTTAGTAGCCTTCATGCAGGCAATGGTGAAAATACTTAGCCTAAAATTAAATAAACGTCAATTATGATATGTTTCTAACATTTATATGTATTTTGCATGAAAAAAATATTTTATAACATTGTTTTTAATGTTTTAAAATTTTCAATATACTTTAATACTTTGTCATAAACTTAGATAGAAAATATGGACATTTTTATGTTTGACCTAGCTCTTAATTTCAAAACAATGATCAGTGTTTTATATCAAAACAGTAAATTAATTAAATCATTTAAATGTTGCATTACTTGAATTCATGATCGACATGACCATGTATGAAAATGAAGTATTTTTTTTTATTTCAACATACCGGGTGTCCAGTAAATGACTGACCCATTTTAAATATAAATAACAAAAAAAAAAAAAAAAAAAACTGTTTGAGATAAAAATGCGCGGCTTGCTGTATTGTTATTAGAATATAAATAAATTTTTAAATATTCACTTTTTTAATGTAATATAATAATATTTAAAATAATATCTCAGGCTCAAGACTGAGGAGGTGAAGTATAATACAGATGGTTCAATCACAAATATTATTTTAAGTCACTTTCCAACCAACGTACACTATTTCTGAAGCTGATTCGAGAGTCGATTCAACATATAGATTCAGATTTGACAACATATAGATTCAGATTCAGCCGAAAATCTCATATTTATGAAAATTAGAGTCGTGTCTCTTTTCAAACAGCCTGTTACCGCCAGCGCGATATTTTTTTCCCGAAATTTGAACTATATTAACAAAGTATATGTTTAAAAATTTATTGATATTCTAATAAAAATACCGCAAACCGCGCATTATTATATCAAACCGTTTATTTGTTATTTAAGTTCAAAATGGGTCAATTATTTACAGGACACTTGGTAGATCGTATATTATATTTTCTATTGATTAAATATTTATCATTTCTATATATTTCAATTTTGTAAAATAACTTTCCAATTGCTTAGACTTGTTCATCTTAAAAAAGTTTAGTTCAAGAGTAAGTAATTTTCGAAACCAGATTATTTAACTTTAGACAATCTTATCAAATATCAGCAAATTTCATTAAAAAATTAAAATTTGTGAAATAATTGTCATAAGTCTGTTTTTAGAAAGATGCCTAGGACTTGTTATGTACTTAATCCAGGTTCACAGAAAAAAATTTCGTAAAAATTATCTAATTATTAGTAAATATTTTTAAAGCTACAAATTTCTGTAGCTTTCTGTAGCTGTGTCATAGATTCTCATTTAAGTTTATAAGATTACAGTTTTTTCTATTAATGTATGTATTCTTGTACTGTATGCAGATAAAATTTTTACGAGAATACAGATTTCTTTATCTTTAAATCAGTGAAATTACAGATTTTCTTTATTTTTTTAGAGTATACATTATTGGTACGTTTCATTTACTGAATTTATGATCATGCAGAAAAATCATGCAGAAAAATCATGTTATATAATATTATCATTACGATGTAAATTGTATGTCTGCATTTCCCTTCCATAAATATTTCTCAATTCTATAGATTTGAATTTAGTAAAATATCTTTCCAAATATAAGCCATTTTCATTTTAGAAACATTAATGTTTCATCAGTTGAAGAGTAATTTTCGAAATCACATTACCTAACTTTAAACGATCTTATATAATGTCAGTATATTTGAAATGAAATTTTGTGGAAGAAATGTCATAAATATGCGTTTGAAAACCTTTTAAAAATTTATTTGAGTGCTGAAGGAAGAAGAATAAAAAATGTATTCGGATGACGATATATTTCCACAATTTTAGTACCCTTCATAGGGATATATGTGGAAATACTTCGTGGAAAACTGCTATTATTATGAGATTTCTAGCATTTGTGTATATTTTTCATGAAACATATTTATTTTATCATTTTGCCTTCCATATTTTTAAGTTTAAAAAATACATTGTCATGAACTTAGAAATTGATCGACATTTTTATGTTGGATCTAGCTCTTAATTTCAAAACAATAAGCAGTGTTTTATATCCAAAATACAAATTACGTAAATCAAAAACAATTTGCATTTTTTGAATTCATGATCTTCGTGATCATGTAAAAAAAACATGTCATCTGTTTTTATAATTTCAGCATAGATCGTATATTATTTCTATTGAATATTTATTTCTGATACCTGTAGGTTTCAATTTTGTAAAATATCTTTTCAAATGCTTAGACATCTTCATGTTTAAAACATTAATATTTCATCAGTTGAAGAGTATTTTTTAAAACCACATTACCTAACTTTAAACCAACGTATCTAATGTCAGTATATTTCAAATTAAATTTTGTGCCAGAACAGTCTTAAACTATGTTTAAAAACCTCCAAAAAAAATTTTTTAGCGCCGAGGGAAGAAGATTAAAAACGTATAATAGGGTGCCGATATATTTCTTTAGCGACTTTTGATCATGTCTTTTCAAGAAATTATGTGTATTTTGCATATACCGGGTGTCCTAAAAATGACTGATGGATTGCAAACGGTGACAGCTATTTTAAAAAAATTTTCAGGAGGGTTATGTATAATGTCAACAGTTTTTTACCGTAATTTTTTATTTTAGTTCGAATTTCAAACAATAGGTGGAGCTGACGGCGATTGAACACCAGGTGATCAGTGCTGAGTGAAGCGTCGACCTGGCCTTTAATCGCTGTCAGCGCCACCTATTGTTTGAAATTCGAACTAAAATAAAAACTACAGTAAAAAACTCCTGACATTATACATAGCCCTCCTGCAAAATTTTTTTAAATAGCTGTCACCGTTTGCAAGTTATTGAATTTTAAAATCCATCAGTCATTTTTGGGACACCCGATAAAACTGTATTACCGTATTTACTCGTGTATAGGCCGCACGCGTGTATAAGGCGCACCCCTACTTTATAATTAAAAATGACGATTTTTTAAAATCTCGTATATAAGGCGCACGATAAATTTGATACGCTAATGAAGAATGACCAAAGGAATTTCAGTAAAAAAAAAAAAAAAAGTCGAAACAAACATTACACGAGACCAGAAAAGAAGACGAAAATGCATTTTTAAACTTCGGGCTGTAAGAGAATGACAGGAAATAGGAATGTGTGACGGTAAAGAGAATTGCTAATTACTGTTTAGATAATATCATTAGCTCTGTTGTATAAAAAACTGCAAGGAATCAAAAAAATATGTAGTAATACTTCAATTAAGTAACATTTTCCGAGTTTTAATATTTTCTTTGAATAATTTCTTGTTTCATATGTATATCGTCCGACTGCATCCAGCAGTAAAAAAGTAAGAAAAATCATGCGTTAAGCATAGATTATGAAGCACTTTCCAACACTCAATGAAATCTTTAACAAAACTTTGTTATTTAGGGAAATAATAGTGTATAGCCAAATATACCCAAATATGTATTCCAATACATTAGAACAGCCCTGTATTTCATATGGCAGTTCATATAATTGGAAAATTTAGCTTAGCAAGAAAATACACAGTAGCTTGAAATTTCTTTTTCAGCAATTCATACTATTAGATGGAAACATACTTGAATACTTTTGTTCAGCCCTCTAGTTTACATTGTACCTTTATTACACGTCAGCATTATGCTAAAATTTATTGTAAACTAACACACTTTTAAAACAACTGAAATCACATTCTCATAAATCATCATTCATAGGCGTCCATGTACCGAATACTTTGCGTGGCCCTGTATATCCCTTTATCTATATTCTGCAAACATTTCTCTGTAAATTGAATGCAGCTCAGCGTAAAAATGCATAGCTTATTTAAGAACCACGTTTAAATAATTTACGCTCATATTGAGAAACGTTGGTGAGCTCTTTTGTGTAGCCCTGTATATCAACTAAAATATTTATACACACCATATAATGTGCATATATTTAGTGAAATATAAACGCGAATATCATAATTAACATGCATTTCATCCCTCCATCAGCCATCATCGGGCACATGTACGGTACTTCGGAAAGAATATACTATTTGAAATCTTTTGTATGGCCCTGTAAAAACTATGTACTTCATATTATGCAAGACAGTAGCGTGTAATTTATATTAAGCTTTAGTGACGTATATCAATTTTATTATACATGAAAAAGCTTAATATATTTAAAATATGTCACACACAATTCCCCCTTTTACCATTATTTAATGGAATTTTTTTGTGTGGCCCTGTAAATGAATAATAGGTACATTTTCACCTTATATTTTATAGAATGCATATTTTAATATGTTTGACAGGGTATAACATCTTTAAAATTCTTTTGAAACGATTTTTCCCCATAGGCCGTAATGTAATAGGAAATTTTTGATTCGCCCTGTAGATAAACTAATCATGGTAGAAACTTTATTTTTGATAGGACTTGTGCTAGGGTAAACGTCAATAACGTCCTAAAATTTCATGGCTATTCGAGTATATTAACGATTTTTCCCCATGGGCCGCAATGTAATGGAAAACTTTTGTTTCGCCCTGTAGATAAACTAATCATAATAGAAACTTCGTTTTCAATAGGGTTCGTACTAGGGCAAACGTCAATAACGTTTTAAAATTTCATGGCAATCCGAGTATATTAACGATTTTTCCCCATAGGCCGTAATGTAATGGGAAAATTTTGATTCTCTCTGTAGATAAACTAATCATGGTAGATACTTCATTTTCAGTAGGATTCGTGCTAGGGTAAACGTCAATAACGTCCTAAAATTTCATGGCAATCCGAGTATATTAACGATTTTTCCCCATAGGCCGTAATGTAATGGGGAACTTTTGATTCTCTCTGTAGATAAACTAATCATGGTAGATACTTCATTTTCAATAGGGTTCTTGCTAGGGTAAACCTCAATAACGTATAAAAATTGCATAGCAATCCGAGTATATTTACGGGAGTTAGAGCGCGGACAGACGGCCAGACGGCCAGACAAACCGACACTTTTTATTCCGTGTAAAAGGCGCACCTAAGAGTTTTGCCCTAATTTTTTGGAAAAAAAAGTGCGCCTTATACACGAGTAAATACGGTATATCATTTTGTTTTTAATGATTTTAAGTTTTAAAATATTTTATGAGCTTAGTTAAAAATAAATCGACTATTTTAAATTTGATATAGTTCTAATTTCAAAATAAGGAGCAGCGTTTTATATCAAAAATACAAATTAGTTAAATCATTGACAAGTTGCATTACTTGTATTCCTGATTTTCGTGATCATGTAAGAAAAAAGTGTCATTTGTTTTTATAATTTAACACATAGATCGTATATTATATTTTCTATTAAATAAATAAGATTGCACTAATTATAGTAGTTTGTTTTGAAAAACTTCAGATCTCTATAAATTAAAAAAAAAAAAAAAAAAAAAAAATTAGTTTTACAATTTTTTTTTTTTTTTTTTGTTTTTTGTTTTTTTTTGTTTTGTACTGTGTACAGATAAAATTTTAACAAGAATATAGATTTTCGTGACATTACATCTGCAAAACTGCACATATCTTTTTTTAGTGTCTAAATCATTGGCATACTTCATTTACTGCATTTATGATCATGTAGGAAATTCACGTTATTTAATCTTATCATTTCGATTTAAATGGTACATAATATTTTACATTTCATAAAGGTTTCTTATTTCTACAGTTTTCAATTTTGTTAAAAACATTCCAAATGATTATCCATCTTTATTTTAGAAACATTAATACTTCATCAGTTGAAGAATGCTTTCGAAACCACATTACCTAACTTTAAAAGATCTTATCTAATATCAGTACATTTGAAGTAAAATTTTGTGGAAGAACAGTCATAAATCTATGTTTAGAAACCTTTAGAAAATATATTTGAATGCTGAGGGAAGTAAAGTAAAATTTTGTAATCGGGTGACGATATATTTTCTCTATTTTAGTTGTCTTCATATGGGTAATTGTGGAAATACTTATCTCTAGAAATAAAAATAAGCTATTACGATGCATGTTATGGCATTTATGTGTATCTACAATAATAATTAAAAAAATTAACATTTTGCCTTTAATGTTTGCAAGTTTTGAAAATTGTTTGTTATGAACTTAGTTAGAAATGGATCGATATTTATATTTTTGATCTATCTCTTAATTTGAAAAAAGGAGCAGCGTCTTTTATCAAAAATACAAATTGATTAATTTTTAAAGTCTATTTTCAGATTCAGGTATATATATATATATATATATATATATAATAAAATAAAGAAATTGGCGCCATTTTGTTCTCTCTGAGCTTTTAATTCTGAAATTGTGGAACATATTTAAATCTTAGTTATGTATATGGTAATATGGATAATAGTAATATGGATTAAAATTGTGTTGGAGGTATTTAACCCTATGAGGGGTAAGAAATTATTTTTCTGTAATGTTGAATTCACACGAGAATATTCGAAAAAAAAAAATAAAACAAAGAAATCAATGTTGAAACTTTATTTTCCCTCTTAAGTTAGAAATATAAAATTTTATTAAAAGCTTCTGCTGTGAATCTTGATTCAAATCAGGTGGTGTATAATACTTCCCACTGCCCTGATACACTCTATTAGAGACCTTAATTCAAAAAAAGTATCATGACCCTTCACGCCTTTGGGAATATCTTTAGTACTGTCATTAAAATGTGAAAATTGTCGGATTTTTTTCAAATTCAATGACAGAGATTGTCACTTTAATTGTTTGGTTACCTAAAACATCACTTCAATAAATATCCGTAATGGAAACTTCTAAAGATTTAGGAAAATACATTCCCACGCTGCATCTACGTCTCTCTTGTGAAATAAGATTCAAAAGTTTTGGGTTAAAAAAAGGGGCAAAAACTGATAGGGAGTCTCCAGAGCCATAATTTCAAAATTTAAGTAATTGCTTCCTCTACATTTTATTTGCGCTTCAGATATTTGTCTTTCCTTTGTTACTTTTTTCTATAAAGACTGGTCTAGCAATGATATCTGCAGAGTCTGAAAGAATAAACAATCTTTCTCTAAATTGATGCTTCTCATTATATACATTCAGTGTTGAATTCAAAGTGTCAGGGGGGGGGGACATAGAACATTTACATGTAACTACACTGATAACTTGAAAATTTGTTTAGTTTAGAAATTCAATCCCCCCTCCCCCATATACACTCCCGGCACATAACAATGTCCAGCCCGCGGAAAAACGTCTGGCTTCAATATTGTTAAATTTCATTTGTTGATTTTAACTTTTATATAGTACTTTTAATGAAATTTTAAATTACTTTAATATTAGTTACGAAAATTTATTTCCTGTGTCAGTTGAATCAAGTTCTTGGATCACATTTTTTGCAGTCAACATTTGATTTATATGAAGAAATAGCATTTTCAGTTATTTTTAGCTGGTATGTATGTTTTAATCATCCTAACTATCATCAGAAACTCCAAAGACTGATCATCATTATCAGATGCAAGTAATATTGCATTGATTTAACCTTGTATTAGCCCTTTGAGCTCCATTGTTTATTAGAATGTTTTTTGATCGTTATGCTCTATGTTCCATATCTGGCACAAACACATAAACACGATTTCAAGCTGATGTACTGAAATATTTTAGTTTTAAGCAACCTTAATTACAAATATATGATATACTTGAATGTCTAAAATTTTATCTTGCGGTACATTCAATATGTTTTTAGGGGGAGGGGGGGAATTGAAGCAAATTCAGCTGTTGTGTACGATGCAGACTGGAAATTTTTTGGAAATAAAAGCCTAATAACTAGTGAGGTACTGCAAATATGTGATATACTCGAATATCTAAAATTTTATCTTGCGGTATTTTCAATATTAGGCGGGGGGGGGGGGGGATTGAAGCAAATTCAGCTGTTGTGTACGATGCAGACTGGAAATTTTTTTTTTTGGAAATAAAAGCCTAATAACTAGTGAGGTACTGCCTTCAAGTGAGAAAAATTGGTACAAAACTCTTTGTTTCAATGTTTTACATATGCCACAAAGCTCATATAACCTAAATTTAAAATCCTTAGGAAAATAGAAGAATTTTATTGGTATGTTCCATATATTGCACACCATGCAGTGAAGGGTTAAACTTGTGAGGGAGTGACCTTTTGTCATAAAGGCACTCTAGTGTTTCTGAGATCGTGACGTCAATAATTTAACATTTTGTAGGCGTAAAAGCGACATCTATCCTCTCTTTTACTTTAACTTTCTAGAGTGTGTGTGCTCTTTCGAATTCCGCAGTTAGCTCGCGGTTATTAGTAATATGTTAATGTGAAGTATCTCAGTTTGCAGCATATAAAAGCTTGGGGGTGAGTTTGGGTTTGTGTGTGTCTCTGGCATTAGCCAGCAGCCAGCAAGTGCGGACCTCTGCCATTAGACAACGAAGTGGATGATTGTTTAGCGAAGTACTGACGAATAGAAAGTAGCAACGGCCTCCAGTAAAGTGGAAAGGAGTTTGGATAGTGGATTTAAGAGTCGGCCGTGGTAAGAAAGTTTAATAGTAGTTCCATTTTAATTATTGGTGAAATAAAGAATTATCAACAGCCACGGGCTGTTTAACTAAGCTTTGTTCAACAGCTCAGCCAGGAGACAGTGTCAAGTGTTAGGCGGTGCCACGACTGAGCTAGATTGGGGCCTGTGAGTATGATTTTAGCTGTTCATAGTGTTCTCAGTGTGTAAAATTTTAGACTTGCTCCACTTCCCTTTGGCCATTATCACTTGAATAAACTTTGTTGTTTTAACCTAAACTACTGAGTATGTCTGCATATAACGTTACAAATAGCGCCCACCGTGGATTTGCCGTTACAAATGGCGCCCAACGAAACATCGGACATTATGAGATTGTGCCACGTGTGTATTTCACCGGTGAGGGTGATATTAGTGAATTTTTAGTTAAATTAGATGATTATATTTTGTTCAATAATATACCTGAAAAAAGTAGATACGTAGTGCTTAAATGCTCGTTAAAGGGCGAAGCACTTTTGTGGTTAGAAAATATAGGAAAGTTTTTGATTACTGAGGAAGCGAAAAGATTTGAACAAACTGTGATCGAGTTAAAGAAGGCATTTCCTCCCGTTAAAGATAAAAGTATTTTGAGAAAAGAGTTCTATTGTAATAAGCAGAATATTTATGAGTCGGCGTCAAAATTCTATCTACGTAAGCTTGAACTAAAAAATAAATTAGATTTAGATATCACATTTGAGGAATTGTTGGACATTGTTTTTCCTCTTTTTAATCCAAATATACAGGACTTTATTGAAGTTAGAGCACCGAAGAATTTTGCAGAAATGCATCAGATATTATCGAAGTACGAGACTCGGCATAGCTCGGATCAACGGGATTTGCGTAGCCCTCGGCAGAGACCTGTCACGGATAGTAATTTGAGAAATGAGGGGGAACGTAATTTTGTGAGAGGGGGGCAGCGATTTCCGGATAGTAATTTGCGTAATAGAAATGATGGATTTGGTCGTAATATGTCGAATACGAATAATGGTAATAGGAATGGTGGTGGTGCTAATAATTTTAGAAGTGGTGAGAGAAGTATGTATGGAAATAGGCAGAATAGTGGTTATAATCGTAGTGGGGGAGGACGGGACAGGAATGTTTCTCCGCAAGTAAGGAGATTAACTTCGGATGAGAATTTTGAAGGTAGATCAGTGCAAAGGAGAGGTGTGAGGAGGTCGGGTCAGTTAAACTGGTAAGTGACTGTATTTCGGAAGGTATGCAGTCACAGATTAAATCGGAAAAGCCTTCTGTGAGTTTAAATAAAATTACTATTAATCCGGTTGAGTTACCTGAAGTGTTAATTGTGTTAGATGGTATTGTCGTTAAAAGTGTCTTCGATACAGGGGCAGATAAGTCGTTCATTTCTTTTGATTGTTATCGGAAATATTTTTCGTATAAGAAGTTGAAAAGGTCAAGTCTTGTGGTTTAGTCAGCACAGGGAGTAGCTTGCGATAATAAAGGTTCAGTAGAATTGGAAGTTGAAATTCGTTCGGTTAAGACATGTTGGGAGTTTTGTGTGTTAGATGGGTTAACAGTGCATTGTATAGTTGGTGTGGATTATATGAAGGATAGAGGAATTAGTTTGGATTTCTTTAAAAAGTCGTTAATAGTGAATAATGATGAGAATGTGAGTAAGAAAGAGCCAGTTTCAGTGTCAATTAATTTGGAGGAGTCGGGGTTAAGTGAAATCGAGAAGGAGGAATTTAATAAGTTTTTGAATGAATTTGGAGAGGTTTTTTCTGATAAACCGGGTTTAACGCATGTTGCGTGGCATGAGATTGATACTGGTTTGAAAGCACCTGTTGCTAGTAAACCATATCGTTATGATAAAGTTAAACAAGGTATAATTGATTATCATATTCAAAAAATGCTAGCGGACGATATTATAATGCCAATTGAGTCTCCTTTTGCATCGCCAGTAGTGTTATGTCGTAAAAATAATGGGAAAAGTTTAGATAATCCAGAGGCATATAGGTTTGCAGTAGATTATAGAAAGTTAAATGCGATAACGCAATACCCTCAGTATCCTATTCCAGTAATTGACGACATTTTGGCTAATATAACGAGTACGAATTATATGTCAACGTTAGATCTTACGTCGGGTTAATTTCAGATTGCAATGAAGCCGGAGGACATACCTAAGACTGCTTTTATTACTCGGGACGGTTGTTTTGCTTTTAAGAGAATGAGTTTTGGTTTATCGGGAGCGCCGGCAACGTTCCAGAAGGCCATGAATAATATCCTTAAACCTTTGCTTGGTAAGGGTGTCTTGGTCTACCTGGACGACATAATTATAATGGCAGCTACTTTTGAAGAGCATTTAAGATTGTTGAGGGAAGTATTTACGTTGTTAAGAGATGCTGGGTTAACAGTAAAGTTAGAAAAATGTAAATTTTTGAGAAAAGAGATAAAGTATTTAGGAGTTAAAATTACGCGTGATGGTATTAATATAGATAATGAGAAAATTGAGGCAATTACGTCAATGAGTCCCCCCAAGAATAGTAAGGAAGTGGCGACATTTTTAGGGATGGTGGCTTGGTTTACCAAGTTCATTCCACGTTTTTCGGAGTTATGTGAACCGTTGTATAATTTAAAAAGGAAAAGGGTGAAGTTTGTATGGTCATCAGCAGCTCAGAGAACGTTTGAATTATTAAAAGAGGCAGTAGTTTCCCCTCCTGTTTTGGCTCACCCCGATTATTCATCTCAGTTTGAAGTGTATTGTGATGCGAGTGCAGTGGGGGTTGGAGCGATGTTAGCACAAAAAGGTCGACCTATAGCGTTTGCGTCAAGAATTTTAAATGCAGCGGAAAGGAATTATTCGATTACGGAAAGGGAGTGTCTTGCAGTAATTTGGGCTTTGAATAAATTTCGTTGTTTTTTCACCAATATACCGGTTAAAGTCATTACGGATCATTCAGCTTTGACAAAGTTAACTAATGGAAAGGGTTTGTCGTCTCGTATGGTCAGATGGTGTTTGAAGTTAGCAGAGTATAATGTGGTTATAGAACATAGGGCTGGCAAGGAGAATGCGGTAGCGGACGCTCTGTCACGAAACCCGCATGGTGGTTTAGAGGTCACGGAGGAAGTTAAGTGTTGTGCATTGTCTTCATTGGTGTTAAGGTCGCGAGAGCAGTTGATAAGAGAACAGAAGCAAGATGAAGAGTTTGGTTGTTTGTATCGTTACTTGGAAAATCCTGATGATGTCCCGAGCGCAGATGTGCCGATGTTTGAGAAATGGTCCCAATCTTTTAAGCTTATCGATGGTCTTCTTTTTTATTCTAAAATTGTAAATTCACGTGGTGAATTAAGAGTTTTTATTCCGGCTAGTCTTCGTAAGGCCATCTTGAAAGAATTTCATGATAATCCATTAGCAGGTCACTTAGGAATCAGGAAAACTTATGCTCGAATTTGTGAATCCTGCTACTTCCCTAAAATGCGGGAAGCAGTGCGCGCTTATGTCTCCAGCTGTAGCACATGCCAACGTTATAATTATAAAAATGTAAGTCCAGCTGGCAAATTAATTCCTATTAAAGTAAATTTTCCTAATGAATGTGTAGGTGTAGATTTAATCGGTCCTTATCCATTGTCTAATCCTAAAAGATATAGATTTGTACTAGTTATAGTTGATTATTTTAGTAAATGGGTAGAGTTAGTCCCCCTCAGGAAGGCTTCTGCACCTGCAGTTGCCGATGCATTTTTCGATAATTATATTTCTAAATATGGTGCACCAATTAGGGTAGTCAGCGATTATGGCCCTTGTTTTATTTCTGATATATTTAAGGCCCTGTGTGAGAAGCTGGAGATCGATCATTCTTTTACTGTTCCGTATCGACCTCAGTCTAATATGGCTGAACGTGTAAATCGTACATTAATTCAAATGATTTCTTCATATTTTGGTTCTCATCATGCAAATTGGGACCAGTTTCTTCAGCATTTTGCGTACGCACTTCGTACAGCAGTTCACGAGTCAACGGGGAAAACGCCTGCTGAATTGTTTTTGGGTAGAAAAGTCATTACTCCATTCCAAAGGTTAGTTATGGTGTCGGATGCGGAAAGTCAGTATATGTGTCAGGATATTGAGAGGTTGGTTAAGGAAGCTCAGGTTCAAATGGGAAAAGCGCAAGAAAAGCAAGCTCAGTATTATAATATGCGTAGGAGAGAGTTAGAAGTGAAAGTTGGAGATTTTGTGTTAGTAGAAAAGCATTGGTTAAGTTCAAGTCGTCAGAAGAGAGTAGCTAAGATTGGTCCGAAGTTTGTAGGTCCGTTTAAGGTTTTGGAAGTTCGAAATAATAATTTGGTTGTTGATGTCAATGGTGAAAGAATGACGGTTAATTTGGATCAGGTTAGAGTTTATAAGTTTAGAGAAAATGGTAGTGAAGGTTCTCATATGTCGAGTGGTGTTTCGCGAAATTCCCGATCCAATGAGTGTCCCGAGTCCAGCACTTCTTCATCTAATTCTTTTCATCAATATTCAAGAAGAAAATTTGGTCAAACAGCTCCAAAAACTGTTCTTGAAAGTCGAAAGCCGAGAGCAAAGTATGATAATAAAAATAAGAGAATTGTGTCAGATACATCGGACTCTGTGTGCCATAAAAGACAAAAAATTATAAACTGTCCAGTTCCTCCACCTATTAGACAGCAACCTCACAAACATACATTGTCTAATAGTTCACCATCTTCGGTACTTAATCCCCGGAAAAGATTTCGTATGGACACTCGACAAACTGTTAAAAGGACTTTAAAGTCGGAATTTTTGCCCAATAAGAAACAGCGTAGATCTGGAAAGAAACGTGGTCTAGGATCTTCAGTGACTTCGGGTGCATCTAGAAAGAGGAGACAACGCTCAGATTACCGGCATCAACAGTGTGAATCTCGCCATGGAGTGACCCCAACAAACCGGCCAGAGCAGAGTCGTCGAGCGGAACCTACAAGTATCCCGCGGCATCCATTCAGAACCAGGCTGCAGGCACGACAGTCAACTGTGGCGTCACCATACAGTTCGGATGACGAAAGATCCTTCGTACAAGGTTTCTGGGACAAGAGGAGAAAAACATCCTGTAGTATGAAGCCAGCCAGCAGCGAATCATCTCTATGATTGGGTGATAATGTTCTTTATTAAATTTCTATTAGAGTGCATATATGTGGTAGCAATGTGAAAGAATAGAAAGCAGAAAGACTGTTTGGTACTTTTTGGCCATTTTTGGAATTTTTTGACGGACTCACGTTTAGTGCTTAATTGTGTTCAAAATTTGTTTGCAAAATTGTTAGTTTTATGTATGTTTGAGATTTTGGTCTTAACTGCTTTTAAAAATTCTGGATCTATTGTTAAATTGTTGTGTTATTTGTTGAAAATGTTACTATATTGTTATATTGTTCATGTGTTATAAAATGTATGTTAATGTATGTTTAAATTTTCAGAAAGTACAGATAGTAATTTGGGTTATTTTGTACACGCGCCGCGGTTCAGACGCGCACGTGTTTTGCGGTCAAGAAGTCCTTGACACGCGTTTCTATCTCTTATACTAACATTTAATGAATTAACTTTCTTCTTATCGTTCGTGTTTTATGAGTTGCGTTTTGTACTTTAGTTGGGAATGGTTTCCGCAAGTTGCGAAGTTTTAAGCTGCGTTTGAATTTGAAATTGTATTGTATTAAAATTGAATGATAATGTGATTTTCTTGCAGGGAAGTATACCTGTGTTATGTATTGATTCTGCTATTTTTCTTTTAGTTAATACAGATGAAGAGCATGATGACGTCATTTTGTAAATTTTTGATATTTTTTGATTGTTGCATAAGCACAGCGATATGCCGCTGTACGTGTGTGCCCCAATTATTGTTAAAGTGGAGTTAAGTTCTGAAGAATTTTGGGAGTTAGTTCATTGGCTAATGGGTTTGTAGGTATTACGTAGTAGCAGAGTTATTTTAGTATGAAGTAATTGTAATTCTAGATGAAGTCGGAATTTGGATGAGGAAAATTTTTGCGCATTGGGTTTTTTGGACTTGGTGCGAATTCTAGTATATTAAAAGTTGTGGAGAAATTTTTGGTAAAGTTATAGTTGTATTGCAATATTGAGGAAAATTTCGGAAGTTTAGTATTTTGAGAAATTTTAGCACTCCCAGTGGAGTGGGCTGTTTTGAAAGAAGTAATTAGTTTTGAAATTTTACGAGTTTTTGGAAGTTTTACGGAGGCTATTTGTAAGATAGAAGAATGATTGGATTGAATATGTGAATATTTGAGGCAAACTGAGTTTTTTTTGGTTGTGATGGGTTAAAGTTAATATTTTAAAAGTTATGTTTCGGCGCTAAATTTCACCCATCACTGTGTTTTATTACGGCTCGAAATTTATAACAAGAAAAAGTTCTGGGCATGCATTTGGCCCAGCCCTTTTTCTCTGCGGAATCCGAGGGGGGGTTGTGAGGGAGTGACCTTTTGTCATAAAGGCACTCTAGTGTTTCTGAGATCGTGACGTCAATAATTTAACATTTTGTAGGCGCAAAAGCGACATCTATCCTCTCTTTTACTTTAACTTTCTAGAGTGTGTGTGCTCTTTCGAATTCCGCAGTTAGCTCGCGGTTATTAGTAATATGTTAATGTGAAGTATCTCAGTTTGCAGCATATAAAAGCTTGGGGGTGAGTTTGGGTTTGTGTGTGTCTCTGGCATTAGCCAGCAGCCAACAAGTGCGGACCTCTGCCATTAGACAACGAAGTGGATGATTGTTTAGCGAAGTACTGACGAATAGAAAGTAGCAACGGCCTCCAGTAAAGTGGAAAGGAGTTTGGATAGTGGATTTAAGAGTCGGCCGTGGTAAGAAAGTTTAATAGTAGTTCCATTTTAATTATTGGTGAAATAAAGAATTATCAACAGCCACGGGCTGTTTAACTAAGCTTTGTTCAACAGCTCAGCCAGGAGACAGTGTCAAGTGTTAGGCGGTGCCACGACTGAGCTAGATTGGGGCCTGTGAGTATGATTTTAGCTGTTCATAGTGTTCTCAGTGTGTAAAATTTTAGACTTGCTCCACTTCCCTTTGGCCATTATCACTTGAATAAACTTTGTTGTTTTAACCTAAACTACTGAGTATGTCTGCATATAACGTTACAAATAGCGCCCACCGTGGATTTGCCGTTACAAACTATCTTATCTAATGTCCGTATATTTTAAATAAATTTTGTGGAAGAACAGTGATAAATTCGTTCTTGAAAACAATTAAAGATTTATTTGAGTGCTGACAAAAATAAGGTAACAATAGATAGTCATGCGACGATAGAGTTTCTCAAACTGAACCCAATTTCGCACCTTTCATTGCAATTTTTTTTTCCAAGCACCTTCGTCGTTCCAAGCCCAAACTCGCACTCTGATTGGTTGTTGCTCTCGGCACTGTTTTCACGTAACTTGACGATAACCATACTTGGCGAGAAATACTTTGCTCGTAAGTGAACGAGTAAACCTAAAACCTAACCTACTCATTCTTATTCTTCCTTCATTTTGTGCTCTTGTGTATTATTATCTTGTATTACTTCATAAAATGGCTAATGCTTTACTTATTAATAAACGGGAAAAGTTACTTTGTACTCGGTTCGGAAGGAAATCAAATTCCTCGACGGAAGCATCTATCGCTACGCCAAGTATGATTATCGCCAAGTTACATGAAAACAGTGCCGAGAGCAACAACCAATCAGAGTGCGAGCTTGGGCTTGGAACGACGAAGGTGCTTGGAAAAAAAAATACGCCCTTTCATAGGCAATACATAACTGTAGAAATGAAGACGCGACGATTAAATTATTTTTATTCTGACATGTATGTGTATTTTGTATGGAATAATTTATTTTATCATTTTTCTTTAATATTTTGAAGTTTTCAAAAGTTTAGTCATAAACGTACTTACACTCTAAAAACAATCTGTAAAACTAATAAACTTTTTATAGGAAACTAAAATGTCTAGTACGTTTCGTGTAATTGTAACAGAAAAAAAAATCATGTAAACGATTCCGTTATAAGAAATTTTGCTATTACCATTACATAAATGTTCTAAAAATTCCAGTTACGTAGAAAAAATTTGGTAACTTTACAGATTTTTTTACGGTGTAGAAATGAATCGAAGTTTTATCTTTAATCTATAATAATTTTAAAACAAGTAGCGTTTTACATGAAAAATTACGAATTATTTAAACTAGTGACACATTACATTTATTGAATTCGTGGTCTTTATGGTCATGTAAGAAAATCATATCATTATTTAATATAATTTCAACATAGATCATATTTTATATTTTTTATTCAGTAAATATTTATTGTTTCTATACATTTCAATTTTGTAATAAAATATCTTTCAAATGCTTAGCCATCTTCCTCTTAGAAACATTAATATTTCATCAATTGAAAAATACTATTCGAAAATGCGTTACATAACTTCAAACAATCTTCGCTAATGTCCGTATATTTTAAATAAAATTTTGTGGAATAACTGGAATAAATCTGTTCATGGAAACATTTTAAAGACTTATTTGTGTGCTGAGAAAAGAAAGGTAACAGCGTGTATTCGAGCGACGACATATTTTCTCGTACTGTACCCAATTTTAACAATTTTCATGAGGGTAATGGCAGCAATAATTAGAATAATTTAATTTATTTTTTTTCTTTAATGTTTTTATGTTTTAAATATGCTTAGTCATAAACTTTGTAAGAAATGACATTTTTTTTTTCTCTATTGAGCCCTTTTATTTAAAACAACAATCGGCGTTTTATATGAAAAATATAAATTAGTCAAATCATGGACGCATTACATTTATTAAATTCGTGATTTTCATGGTCATGTATGAAAATCATGTCATTTCTTTCCATTTCATAATTTCTCCAATAAATATTTATTAATTTTATGTATTTCAATTTTTTTAAATACCATTAAAATGCTTAACCGTCTTCCGCTTACAAAGCATTAATATTTCATCAATTGAAAAGTACTTTTTTTTTGGGGGGGGGGGGGACCACTATTTATAACTTTAAGCAATCTTAAATGTCCGTAAAATTTTAATTAAATTTTCTGGAATAACTGTGATAAATCTTTTCTTGGATTTATTTAATTGCTGGGAGAAGTAAGGTATCAACGTGGTAATCGAGCGATGATATAGTTTCTCAAACGGCTCCCAATTTTAGCAACTTTCATGTGGGTAATGGTAACCATACTTAATTCTAGAAATCAAGAGGTGTCTATCACAATATCTTCATTCTGACATTTATGGGTATTTTAATTAATAATCTATTTATTAATTAATTTAATTAATATATCATAAATATCATTAACATATTTTATCATTTTTTTTAAATGCTTGTACGTTTTAGAAAGGCGTACTCATAAACATTTTAAGAAATGAGTCGACAATTTTTTTAAATCTTTGATCCAACTTTTACATTTAAAACAACGAGCAGATTTTTTATATGAAAAATACAAATTAGTTAACCCTTTGAGTTCAGGTGGGTAAATTTCTTCAAAATTCTAAATGTCACATTGCACTCGTACTTTGCAAAAAAAAAAAAAAAAAAAAAAAAAAAAAAAAAAACCGTTAGCGATATACACGAAAAAATGCATTGAACCTTTTTCACATGAATTTGGTCGAATTTTCTGGTGCTGTTTTGACATTTCGGAATTAAAATTATGTGGTAGAAAACTCTACCATCAGAGCTCAAAGGGCTAAATCATTGATGCATTACAATTACGAAATACGGGATCTTTATGATCAGGTAAGAAAATCATATGTCTTCATTTTATAATTTCAACATGGATCGTATATTATATTTTCTATTCAATAAATAATTATCTTTTCTATATGTTTCAATTTTGTAAATTAACTTTCCACATACTTAGACACCTTTATTTTAGAATCATCAATGTTTCATCAGCTCAAGTATAAGTACTTTTCAAAACCACATTATCTAACTTCAAACATTTTTATCTAATGTCAGTACATATAAAATTAAATTTTGTGAAAGAATTATCATAAATATGTCTTGAAAACATTTTAGAGATTTATTTGAGGGCTAAGGGAAGTAAGCTAACAGCTTGCTGCCGGGTAACGATATAATTTCTCAAATTGTATTAAATTTTAGCAGCTTTGATGTGGCTAACGTGAGCAATAATAGTTCCATATGTAAATTAAAAGCATTTCAAAAAAATAATAATAATACTGTTGATACGAAAGAGAACATTTAATAAAATATATAAAAATTAAACACTATTACTAAATATTTATTCAATAAATACAAATACATGATTAAAAATAATAAAAAAATGTACAATAAGTAATGAAACAAAACTCATATTAAACCTCAGATATGAAATTGTATATTATTCTAAACGTTGAAATAAAAATTTCATTAACGACGTAGGGAAATGAACAAACACTGTGTCATGATATTCAAAATAATGATGAACAGATCCCAGATGCGGTTGTGTAAGGGAATGAGAAGGGACGAATGTATATGATTTACCTCCCAACCTCCTTTGTGTGTCCCACCTACTCGCCATATTTTATCAATCACAATTCTACGTGATTATAAACAACATTTTAGCATCGATTTGCAGAACTTGTATCAACATTATTATAAATATATATATATGTTTTCAAAGTAGAAAAATGAAAGAAAAAAAAGAGTAAAACATTTTATTATATTTTGACATTCTAAATTTTAGCCAATCTTTTCGAAGTATCTTTCAAGAAAACGTATAAATGAAATTAAGAAAATTATTTGCATCTATGAGCATTGGAATATAATGTATAAAGTGTGATTTAAGATTTAAATAAAAAATTCAATGTATGAAAGGTGTTTTACTTTATATTTAACTGGCTCTTTTCACCCGCTACGCTGATCAGTTTCACCAACGGAATCTCGATTAACACAAAATACACCTAGTAAAAATATAAAAAAAGTTATAGTTAATCAAATATCCATAATTGTTGTCTTACATGTATAACTTTACATTGTAAGTCGATGCTGACTACATAATAGAGAAAATAGATCTAAAATGTCTAAAGTACCTATATTTAACTATTTTTAGTGGAATTGAATATATTGAATTTCCCGCTTCTGCCTAAAACTTTTACAGAGATATGGCGAAATGTCTCAAAAGTGCAACCACTCCATTTAATTCTTAGATGTGAATTTCTAAAAAGATGAATTACATGTTTAAGCTTTTTTTAATAGTTTAAGCAACCTCAAATTCACGCCTCTATCCAAAACTGCTCTCAATACGGTGGAAGCACCTAAATTTTCATACCTCCTGTTAATTTTTTTGGACAGAGAAGGAGGGGGATATCTAAAATAGTTGAAATAAATGTTTAATATAATTTAACAGGCTTGAGAAATGAATTTAATACTACTACCTAAAACTGCTGTAAAGATAAGGCTAGTGATGGGTGATTCTCAAAAAATGATCAGTCAAAAAAAAAAACCGTCATCGTAAGAAACACTATCGGTACAACCATCGATTATTTACGAGGATCTACAATCAAAATGTCCAATAGTCGATCATTAAAATAATTGTTTTTCCATGCTGATAAAGGATTTTAGTAAATACATACAATTAAACACAAATGGTATTTAAAAAATATCCCAAGGAAACCACTTTAGTGAAAAAGTCACGTGATGGCAGCACCTGGTTACAAAAAGTCAAAAAGGTGCGAGTTGATATAAAAATAATGGAATAAAAGCAAACGAAAGATATTGAAAAAAATTAATTTAATTAAAAAAATATTTTTTAGTTGTATAATTTGTCTTGTCACACCATATATTCACCTCTAAGCGCACAAAATTTGAAGTCTCTGACTCAATACAGTTTTAGTGCACGGACTCTGTGATAGACGGAACAGATGACAGAGAGAAATACGGTTTTGTCAGACGTACCAAACCATTGTCTTCCCGACGTAAGATACAGCCATTATAAGTAAAAAATGTTATTTTTTATCATAGATATTCATCAGTTAAATTCTTCACACCAAATGACCGGAATTTTATTAGCACAAGAAAAAACATAGAAATCTCACTCCAGAGCAAATATGATAAGGTTTTATCAGGCTGTGGGAAAGAATACTGGATTTTATGGCTAAATTCTAAGTTCCCAATTAGTTATTTAGAAATACTGATTTTAACCAATGTGAAATTTTAACCGGTGAAAAAGAAAAAGAGATTTCTCAGACTGTCGGAAGATTATATGATGCAATTCGGCTTCTAGCGTTGCTTAAAAGGGGATTGTTGGTAATCAAATGATCTTTTGAACGTAAATACAAAAGGTATAATGCAACAGATAAAAGTATGAGTTTAAGTAATGAGTTTTAAGAAAAGTATTGTTTTGACAGATTAATGTATTTTAGAATAAAATAAAGTAAAGAAAAGGTTGATTGAAATAATGGAATTTTAAAAAAATGTTAAAATATCATAAAAAGAAAGGGGACAAGTTAAATATTAAAAAAATGGAAATAATTTATAATTAAGGCGAAACTTTTTTATCATTATATATATATATATAAATTATAACATTCTTTAAAATAATTAAGTATAATGAAATTAAATTATTGATATACACAATAACCAGTTTTCCTCATAGGCAGTAAAGTAAAGCAATTATTTTGAGAGTTACGTAAATGGACTGCAATTCTACAAACTTCAATTTCAATATCAAACGTGCCATAATAAACAAATAACATACTTCAATTTCACGAAAATCCAACAATATTTACGTGAGTTTGATCTAGACAGGCATACAGACGAAGTGACGGACAGACTGAATTTATAAAAAAGTTCTCAGGTCAGACACTTTTCAAAGTGTCTTATAGTACACCTAAAAGACATATATAAATTTTAACATACATAAAATAATGTAATGAAATGAAATTACATTATTAAAAAATAACATAAACGACTTTTCTTCATAGGCTGTAATGTAAAAGAATTTTATTGAGTGTCCTCGTAAACGTACCGTAAATGCTACACACTGCAATTCCAATATCAAACGTGCCACAGTAAATCCAAATAACATACATCAATTTCATGAAAATCCGATAATATTTACGCGAGTTTGCTGCAGACGGCTAAATCTAATTCATAAACATTTTTTAACATTGTTATAAAGTGTTAAAAATGAAGACAGATTATGATATATTTCATTTTCATGATTAACCATTCCAAATCTATTAAAAAAGAGAATAAAAATTAAGAAATTTTAGAACAGCAGTTTTTAAACAAAAACATGTACTTGAAGCTTTAATGTCATTTAACCATTCTAAATTTAATACAGGGAAGTGAATAAAAATTTAGATATTTTACATTTTTATGAAAAAAAACCATTCACTTAATGTCAAATATAATCTACTGTTAGATTTTTAAAACCATAAATATTTCTTCTATGAATCTGGAATAGATAAATTTCGATTTTGTTCAGTTATGAGTTTTTCCAGTTTTTGGCCGCTTAAAAACATTAATAATATATAAAGTACCAAAATTTAAACGATCTTATCTAACGTTAGTATATTTGAAAAGAGCGTTTCTTAAAGAACTTTAATAAATATATTTTTGTAAAGTTTAGTTGAACATATTTCATTCTTTAAAGTTTCTTTAGTTTAGGGAGTACTTCGAAACACGTGTTATGTGCAAATATATGTACGTATACACTACCTGGCCATTGATGACCGTCCACTTACGATTTTAGACATTTTTCTAAATATCTCGATAAATACATGAATCATTATCTTAAAACTTCAGGTGTGTAAATAGAATTGTATAAGTGATATATTTCAGTGACATATTTTCCCTAAAACTGCATACGGGACCGTCAACAAATTGAAAAATAACTAATATGCTTTGGATCACCCTGTAAAAACTAATGCAGTAGATGAGTTCAAACTGCAGATTTTGATTACGTGGCTAATTGTAATAAATTGTATTCATTTATACGAAGGTAGCACGCATACCCGACGAGAAATTAAGGATTTTGTAAAAAAATTCCAAAATTTTACTCAGCTTTTTGCTTATAATTCTCGGGGTCTTTAAAATAAAAAAAATTTCAGAAAAAATGTTTTCAGAAAATGTGACAAACTATACTGTAAATAATACCCTGTAACTAAAATTAAATAATAATAAAAATTTAAAGAAAAATTAACAGAATTACTAAATATTTGTGTAAGACGCATGCGCAAAAGTAATCAAAATAAAATGTGCATATTTTTTTAGCTAAATGTATAGAGCAACTTTGATAAAAGTTTCAAAAACATAGCTTGAAAATTCTCAAAATAATCATCGATAAAATAAGTTAAAAATCCGTTGTTTCCAAAGAGAAGAAAAAAGATGAGGGGTTGTATCTATCTATTCTTAATAAAAGTAGCAAACTTTGTCACGCTGCTGTAAATGAATTTTTTTGACCATGGGTCTTCCTTCGCTAATATTGTGAAACATACGGCATGCAAATATATAAAAATTGGTAGTTTTATAGAGAATTATTTGATAAACACACTGAAGTACATAGTTTTAAAATCGGAGAATTATTTCTAGGTAATTTTATATTAAAGTTGGTAAAAATTGCTCTATTAAAATTTTTATTGGAGCAGAAACTATCCAAAGTAATTGAATATTTTTAATACAATTTATGGGGTTATAAATTAGAAACTCGCAGTGACGGAATCATTTACTTTTTTAAACTGGCTTATTTTTTTAGAGTTTCTTTCATTTTTAGATTATAATATTCATGATTTTCAGAGAAATTTCATGCTGAATATCAGCTATTATTTTAAATTGCTGTCAGCTGTAAAAATTCTGCAAAAAAAATCTTTAAAGGAAGCAAAAAGTTTAGGGGTTGTATCCAAATACATTGTAAGTTCAATATTGAGTACGCTATATTCGCAATAATCAATGGACACCCACTGAGATTAAAGTAGCATCGTCCTAACGTCATCAGTGACTTTGAGTGACGTGTTCGTATGTGAATAAAAGGATGGTCACTGATTGTAAGACTGTCATATAACCTTCTTTCAGTAAAATGAGTGGACAGCACGAGTTAAGCGAAGGAGAAAGGGGCGTGATTATTGGAGCACACCTTTTCGGACATTTTAATCGAGAAATTTCCTCTAAGTTCCAGATCTCACATACCACAGTTAGTGGCGTTGTGGTTAAATGGAGGAGAGAAAAAACTCTGAAAGTGCAATCAAGACCAAGAAAGCGTCGAAATATATCAGAGAGAGACCAGCGATGCCTTAGATGTATCATTAAGTCCAACCGGCAAATGTCGTTAGCTAGCATAGCCGCTCAGTTCCGAGTGGCTTCAGGAGATCACAGCAGCAACCGGTTAATTCGTAGCGAGCTGCAATCCATGGGATTGCAGGGCAGTGCTGCTGTTCATAAACACAGGATTACGGCCATTAACGAGCGCCGGTGATGGCGATGGTGTAAAGCACGTCGAAATTGGACTCGGGAACAGTGGAAGGCCATAATGTGGAGTTATGAATCCCGCTTCGCATTCTGGCATTCCGATGGGCGTGTCTTGACCTCGCGAATGCAAGGAGACTGCTATTTGCCGCAATGCCATGTTACCACTGTTAAGTTTAGGGGTGGAGGAGTCATGATTTCGTCTTGTTTTTCATAGTTTGACCTCGTTCTCCTGGTTTTAGTGCCTACAACACTGAATACTAAAAGGTATGAAGAAATATTGATAATAATGCACTTCCTACCCTTTGGCAAATATTTGGCAGTGGGCCGTATACATTCTAACATGATAAAGGCAGTGTACATACAGGGCACAATAGACATGGGGACATAGTTTGGAGACATGGGGGTTCAAGAATTCGATTGGCCAGCCCAGAGTCCCGATATTAATCCAATCGAGCATCTTTGGGATGAATGGAACGCCGGTTAAGGGCTCAACCACAACGTCCCACGCCAAAAACCGAACTTTTCGCGGTATTACAAGAAAAATGGCGATCAATTCCGGAATGAACGTACCACAAACTCGTAGAGCGTATGCCTAGAAGGGTCAAGGCTGTCGTTGCAGCGAAAGGTGGGCCAACGCTATATTAACAGCTTCAACAGCAAAGGGTTTTGATGCTGGTGTATAATTTTTAACTGTAAAATAATTATTTCAACCGTTATTGTTCAATAATGCTATACGTTTTTAAATGTAACGTTTTAAATCTGACCTAATTTTTATTTATTTTTTGTTTTTATAATAACCCCTCTTTATAAAATTCATTTCCTTAGAATTAGTATTTGCTAAAATTTTAACTCAATTTGCAAAAAATTAAAATAATTACCTTTTCTAAAAAAATGCATAAAATATCTCTGAAAGTCCTGAATATTTTAATCTAAAAAAGAACGAAATTCTAAAAAAAGAAGCAAATTTAAAGAAGTAAATGATTCTGCACACTGCGAGTTTCTAATTTATAGCATCATGAATTGTATTAAAAAGATTTTTAATTAGTTTGTACAGTTTTTGCTCCAATAAAACATTTTTAATAGAGCGATTTTTACCAACTTTAATATGAAATAGCTCATGAAATAACCCATACATTTAAAAACTGTATACTTTAGTGTGTTTAGCAAAGAATTCTCTAGAAAACTACCAATTTTTATATATTTGCATGCAGTATTTTCCATAATATTAGCGAAGGAAGACCCATGGTCAAAAAAATTCATTTACAGCAGCGCGGCAAAGTTAGCTACTTTTATAAAGAATAGATAGATACGATATATGGATACAACCCCTCATCTTTTTTTGCTTCTCTTTGGGAACAACGGATTTTTAACTTATTCAATCGATGATTCTTTTCAGAACTTTCAAGCTATATTTTTGAGACTTTTACCAAAGTTGCTCTATACATTTAGCTTAAAAGTTATGCAATTGTATTTTGATTGCTTTTGCGCATGCGACGTAAAAAAATATTTAGTGATTACATTTTATATGCAAATAAACGTATATATATGTATCTTATTGTGTGACTATTATATATATATATATATAAGTTTGCGTTCTGTGTATACTACAGTAAAGGGTATAGACATTTATATTACATAGCATGAAAATGCACTTAGCGATGCGTAATCACTAAGTCCCGATATTTTTACAATCTAGAACAATTGTCATCAGGAGAAATAACAATCGAGGCATCATCAATCCATTTCCTTTAGTCAGCAATCAGTTGCTTCACTGAGAAATTGCAAACAGACATTAAAAACATGTCGAACATAGCAAATGAGGTGCGTTCGTACAATAAAGAAGTTTTAAAAATATTCAGATGTTGGTGCAATTGAATGCAGTTCTTTGGATACTGTATAAGTGTTTGAAATCTTTTATGTGTCCCTGTAAATACTATTTGCTTTCTATTATAAAAGAAATAGCCTTTAGTAAACCTAAGCAACTTATATCAATTTAATAAAATTTGAAATATTTTAATGTAATTAAAATGAGCCCCAAACAGTGTTTTCTCATAAACCATTATGGAATGGATTATTTTAGTTTGGATCTGTAAATTAATAAAAAACATTTTTTGCACTATAGATGTTACAGAATGTATATTTTAGTATGTACTTTATAGATGCATATCAAGTTTATTATGTTCTAAAGAGTGTAACATCATTAAAATGCAGTTGAAACTATTTTTTCCCATTGACCGGATTGCTATGGAAAATTTTAATGTTCCCTGAAATTAAACTATTTATCCTATTTTCATAAAAAATGAATTATTCGACAAAACTATGCAACAATTATCTATTTCAAATTTTACACAATTCGGTTGTGTAGTTTTTGCGTTGTTATATGCGGACAGACGGATGGGCGGACTGAGTGAAGATTTTAGGGGCTACGCATTTATATAAATACAAACGCGTCTAAAAACTCTTAAACAAATAGAAATTTAGATCTTACGGAAGGGCAGTAGCTCTGTACCCTGTTAAACATTAGCAAAAATAGTCCAGTTATTCTACCATTTCTTTAAAAAAAAAAACAGTTACATCATCGTAAAATAAATTATTTATATTCTAACCGTCAAATTGGCAATAATATTGTTAGCGAATCAATATCGTTAAAGTAACCCTTTCCGGCGCAGTGTTACCACTCCGGCAACACCTAATTTTAATTCCAAACTTACAAACGACACCAATAATATTTTAGTTAAAGTTTACTTTTACAATGACAGTTTAAATCAGGGAATTCTTAATTTCTAAAAAAGTCTTTTGTAAATTCCGGTGTCAGTCAACAATTTTTTTTTTTTTTTTTTTTTTTTTTTTTTTTTTTTTTTTACGAACAAAATTTGTCTGCACCGGAAAGGGTTAAGCGATGTGTAACCTTTTTAGATAAAAACGGTCAAATGACTGGACAGAATGGCGCAAAATTTTAACAGTGTAAATGCACTGTCAGATGTGGCGATCCCAAAACATTCTTCTATCTTTTACATGTAAATACTTCCTGAAAAATGCCGCATAGTAGCGCCATCGGTTAGTTGATCTAGTCAGCAATAATTTGTGTCGACTTCTTAGTGACTCTGAAGTTTCATGAAAACCCGTGTATTAGTTAACGTTGAAATAGCTATTATATTTTAGAATTAGCATTCTCTTTTTATACAAAATATCATGACTGATATTACGACTGAGTGCTTTTAAAAATTTATCTCGATTTCATGTTAATCTCTGTGGATTTTGGATTTAAATGGAAATACAAGTTTCCGTTTAAAAATTATCGACAAAGAAACATAGGGCACCTATGTTAAAGATGCACCATATACTGTTTGTTAAGGCAACATAAATCATAATCTGTTTCAAATTGAAAAACATTGCATTTTTAACCTTTAATATATTACTTCAGATTTTTGAACAACTACATGAAAAAGCATTTTTGGTATTTTCGTTTCAGCGATCAGTAAATAGAAAATATTTTCACAATATTGCACTAATTTATCTGAGTAGCACTTTTCGCGCTATGGAGTTTGGTTTCTCAGAACTAATCTTGAAATAAAAGAAATGTGTTTATTAATTTCATTTTACATTTTGTTGCAATAAGGATCTTTATCTCAAATGTCTTTCTTAAGGCTGAAAACGATATGTCACTGTACTATTTAGGTTTTAAGGAGCACGGAAAAACTTTGGTTGTTAAGGATCAAATTTTTTAATTGATCATTTGCAGCAGGATTTCGTTTAAGAATGGTAGACCGATGTGCAATATACTAAAGCTATCCCTCAAAATTATCTGGTTTTTTAAAAGCCAATCATTAAAACTGGTTTCACCTGATTATGGAGCTTTTCAGTTATTCTATGACAAAGGAATGGAAAAAACAAGTATAAACTAAAACCATTCACGAAAATGGGGTGCAAAGTAACAGTACGAATGTCATCATCAATATTTGTCCAGTGTAACTCTTCGAAAAGGCTATATTTTTATAATTAGGTTCATCCGACTATTAAAATTTCATCCATAATTTTAAAACGAGGCGGTTCCCTACATAAAAACTGGTTCCTACATTATTAAAAATATCTGTACAGTTACTAAAAGTTTTCCAGGAAACTGGGATTTCTAGAATTTTTTATGTAACGGCAACAGCAAAAATTCATGTAACAGATATAGATTTTCTCTGAAAATAAAAAAAATCTGAAAGATTACTGATATTTCTTTGGAAGGCTTGGGGTATCTAGAATGTTTTATGTAATTGCAACCTAGGTTACAGATAAAATTTTAGTGACATAACTAGAATTTTAGTAGATTGGTTTGTAAAGTCACTGATTTCTCTAGCTTTACAAAAATTAGTTCTATATATTTACATCATTTCTTGTACCGAGTACAGATAAAATATTAGTAATTATGCTGATTTCGGCAACTTTATCCCACACAACACACGTTATCTATAAGACGTCGACTTATAGTATTAATACGTCTATAATCTCCATAATGTTATTTAGATGTGCATATCAGTAAATAAACAGACGTCGATCTAACATTCCAATTTAGATTTCTATCAGACGTCTGTGACCTGCAACAGACGATCTGTGGCTTTCATTCTTTTAACATCTAAAGGAAATCCTTTACTCCATGTCCTTAGGAAATACTCAAGACTGCATCCAATGGATTTGCGAATAACACGCATTATGCATCTCTTATGGAAAAAATACTCTTGCTTGGAGGTCTTATAGATGTAGTCTTGTAGACTATCTGGATGTAATCAACGTCTGGAGGAACTCAGAGAGATCACACATGTTATTTCTAATAGACGTAAAAAGAGAGTATCGTGGATATTTTTAGATAACCTATAGATGTTTTGGCCGTCTTGTATTTACAGCTTCTAGATGACTTATAGATGAATGTGTGCTATGTGGGATATTTGTAAAATTACATTTATTATTACTTTATTTTATAGTGTAGAAATTCGTACTATCTTTTCTTGTCTGGAAAGCCATGAGAAAAAAACACAAATAGGCAGTGTAAGGTAAGTTTAATAATCACATTTCTCATTCATTGTAAAACAGTCATAGGTCTTCAAATGAACCGTTTCGTCGGAAATTACCGATTTTACTTTTGATGGTGCTTTTTAGACGTTGTTCAAAATTTAAGTTCATAATTTTAAGACAGCAGTACTTGACTTGATTGATCAATTTCTTGATGTTATCTGCTATTCATCCTTTAGCTTATGCATTTATTCCAAGATCTGACCGCACAAAACCCTAACTGATCGAGCACAAGAAAAAAATCCTTTATATTATAGAAGATTAATAATAGGGGACTTTTAATGATCCATGTCTGCCGGAAGTGAAGTGGTGCATAAGCCAAAAAATAATACCATTTGTGGCTCACTCTTAGGTCTATAATTGTGTTTGCCGTACAATCAAAAATATGAAAACACGGAAAACTGTACAGGAAAGCATAATGCTAAGTCTACGAGTCAACCTCTAGTGGTATTCATTTTTGGGTTATGCACCACTTCACTTCCGGCAGACATGGATCATTAGATTCCCCTATGACTACTCTTCCATAATATAAAGGATTTTTTCTTGTGCTCGATGACTTAGGGTTTTGTGCGGTCGGCTCTTGAATTATTTGGACTTAAGATATGCTCAGAACCGCTGAATTTTTGGAACTTTGGAAATATTAGCTGAATTGTCGCGGGAAAAAAGTTATGCTTTACTTGCTGAAGTGGCCGAAAAAGATTTTGCAGCAATATTATCTAGTCAAGTTTGGTCAGAAGCAATTATAATCACATCCGTTATAATTGCTTCGGATGTAAGAGATGAGACGAAATCGGATGCACTTATTCAAATGTCGTTGACAGCGAACCCAAAATTTGGATAAACAGATGACTCAAATCTTTTGAACCCATCGCAGTTGAAATGTGAATCATGGCTTCGATTTTCGCTTTAGAAGTGAATTTAATGATGTGTCTTGGAGACGTCAGATATGCAGTGGCTACCATTATCCTCAAAAGAGAAATGAGTGAGAGTGAAGTATGGTATGTCATCCTAGAAGAATATTTTATTAGTTAATCTTTATGAATAAGCGATCACACATCGTTTTCACAGAAATCATTTGCTTTTCTGCTCGTTTTGGTAGGACCCTTTTCTTGTGATATTTGATACTAAGCTTCTCGGTGATAGTATTTTGTAGGTAACCAGCTAAAAAATTAAATATAGCAGCCAATGGATGGATTAAGGAAGTCTGGAATAGAAAAATCATCACATTTTCTGAAAAAAATTTTTACATTAATTTCTCTATTTTCTTATGATTAAAATAACGTTTAAATCATATTTCTATTTTAATTAAAAGAGGAAATATTTTTTTGTTTGGTTGTTTTGCGTTGTTTTAAGAATCTAGCTTTGAAACAATGAGTGTGATGGGAATGATTTCTAATGATTGTTTTTACACAATTTCTGGTGTGCAATCTTACAACTCTAGAACAGTTTAAGATAAATGTTTCAAACTTGAGCATGTATTTTTTGTAATTTTGACTTAATTTGGATCCAGCAAATTTGAAAAAAAAACTTTTGAAGATAAACTTTCATAAAATAAATGCTTTTTTTTTTAAATTTTTGCGTTAAGTATTTTTAATTTTTTTAACATAATGTTTTTTAAAATGCTACATGAAAATTAAAGTATAGATATTTCTGTATATTGAAATTATGTATCCAAATATTAGTAGTACGTGCAATACTATGTAGGCACTCATCAATGGAATATACACGCAGCCCGTCATTTTTTTGTTTCACTTTGGGAATATCGGATTTTGATCTTATTCTTTAGACGATAATTTTCAAAATTTTCAAGCTATGACTTTGAAACTTTAACAAAAGTTGCTCTATACATTTAGCTAACAAAATATGCAAATGAAATTTTTATAGAGTTCACGCACGCGTAGTAAAAATTTATTTAGTAAACCTGCTCATTTTTCATACAATCATTAATATTTTTAAATTTTGATTACAGAGTGTTATGTACAATATCGTTTTTCATATTTTCTGAAAAGAACATTGTTTTTTATTAAGACCACTGTTAATTATAAACAAAAAATCATTGGGACCATTTTTATAGAAACCTTAATTTCTTTACGAGTATACATGTTATCCGCATACAAATTAACATAGTTTATTACCATAAGCCGTTTAATCATAATCTGCAGTTTGAAATTTTTACTACATTAGTCTTGACATGGTTATTCAAAAGATATTTGTTCTTTTTCAATTTGTTGACGATCCCCTATTATATTTTGAAAAAAAAATTCTCGAAAGTATATGACCTGTACTATTTTGTTTATACATCTGGAGTTTCGAATTTATTCCTTATGTATATTTTTAGATATTTAACAAAACGTCTAAAATCGCAAGTGTCAAGATTTTTTTTGTTGTTGTTGTGACTGTAAATTTATTATTTACATTATTTATTATTTACATTAGTTATTTAGCATTCTATTTATTTTAGGAATTATCAATGCATTCTTTTTTCTTGTTTATTAAAAATTACATATTTCTGTAAAAATGCACTTTTATTTCATCAAAGAAAAACACAATTATAACTTAAAGAAAAATGTTAATTGAAGAAGGGAAAACAATGTTAAGAATTTTCTTTACCATTGTGAAATATTTTAAAGATAATAAGAGATTTTCTAAACAATGCATTTTTACATTTTCTGAAGCTAAAAATTCTTAGATTAAAGTAAAACAAATAAAACACTATTTTTACTTGAAATTTGAAAAGGATTATAAGAATGTAACATAATACTTTCTATTATAATACCTTTCTAAAATTTTGTCTAAATAGATAAAAGCAGAGAAAAAATATTATTAAAAAATCAAAAAAGTAAAGGAATAATTATAAAAAGTTATAAAGTGGTTAAACAGTTATACATTTGTACAGTAACTTATAGTCACAATAAACAATTACTAATAAATGTGAAACTATAACTAACGGATATGTAATACTGAACACAGAATATAATTTACTGAATATACTTTGCAAATTCCAAAAGATATGAGAACCGGTGTCTTTTTAAATTTTGTTAAATGTAACATTTTTTCAAATGATACATTTTATAACACTTCGAAACATTTAGCACCTTGTTTTGTGAGAAAAAGCATGAAATTACATTTATAGATGCATTTTTAATACCACTATAACTAAAAAAATACATGTACATGTATATATATATATATTGGGTTGGGGAAAAAGTAAATTCGTTTTTTCCCAATAGATAGATTTAAAGTCGCATATCTCGAGTAATACTTACTCAATTAAGTCATAATATACAGCGTTTGAAAGGTAACTGTCGTTAAAAAATTCTAGATATAAAGGTAGCGTCATCTGTTTAACCAGTCAAAAGTTATTGCGTTTTTAAAATAGAGATTTCAGAAGATCATTTTCGTCACATTTTAGTTTTTTACTTCCAAAGAGGAAAAAAATGGGGCAGACTCATCGAAACTTGTGTGGCATTTATTGTGATCAGTGCTTAAGTAAACGCCAAAGTCAGAATCGGTTTGCTCGTTTTCTTTCCGAAAATTTCGATGTTAAAGATGAACCTTTCCCTGGCCGGCCAATCCTTGAACAATTCGATGAAATTTTAAAAACAATCCAGGTAGACTGACATATTTCTTCCTACGACATTGGTACGGAACTAAACATCAACTATAAACCACTTTTGAAACATTTATATAAAATTGGATACCAAAAGAAACTCGATACTTGGGTTCCCCATAAACTTACAGTGAAAAATTTAGCGGAGAGAGTTTTCATTTGTGAATTGCTACTGAAACGGTATGGAATCGAGCCATTTTTGAAACAAATCATCACGGGTGATGAAAAGGGAATCACATATTACAACAATGTGCTAAAAAGATCGTGATCGAAGCTTCACAAACGGTGGCAAAGCCCGCATTGATGCCTACGAAAGTGATTCTGAGTGTTTGGTGGGATTGGAAAGGAATTTTTCATCATGAGCTGCTCAAACCTGGCCAAACCATCCATTCAACTATCTTCTGTAAACAACTAATACGATTGAAGCAGGCAATTAAAAAAAACGGTCAAAATTGATCGAAAGGAAATTCGCTGTCATCCATCACGACAACGCTAAACCACACGCATCTTTAGTCACTCAGCAAAAACTGAAAGAGCTTTGTTGGGACGTTTTGATGAACCCACCGTATAGTCCGGACCTGGATCGGACGGATTTCCATTTGTTCCGCCCTATGCGGCACTCTCTTGAAGGTGTTAAGCTGACTTCAAAAAAGACTTGTGAAAATCACCTTGTTCAGTTTTTTTGCCCAGAACTCTCAGAAATTCTACAGTGACGGAATTATTGTTTTACCAGAAAAGTGGCAAAAGGTCATCGAACAAAACAGCACATACATTTTGATTAGTTTTTTTTTTATTTATGTAAATAAATTCACTTTGAAAAACACGAAAAAAAGCGAACTTACTTTTTCCCCAACCCAATATATATAACTGTGTGAGTGAGAGAGAGAAATCAAATTTGTGGCAGCCTCAAAAAAGCACATGACTGGGTCCATTGGTATTAGTGTACCCCATAATTTTACCCTTTTTTTCAGGTTGCAATGTTTTTACATTGCAGATTCACCAATAGAATCAATTGATAGAGAATTTTGCATAATTGTGTAAAGCGATTTTGTATAAAGCTAGGTTTGAAACTCACATCCTCATATGTACAGTGTTTTTGATTTTTTTTTAAATAAGAGAGGTGATAGTTCACACCCCGACGAGCAATAATTAGCAAAGAAGACGGTGTCGCAAACGTTTGTTAAATTACAAACACAGCACTGTAAAAAAAATCTGTGAAGGTACTAAACATTTTCTAGTAAACTGGGATTCTAAGAACTTTTCATGTAACGGTAACAGGTAAAATTCATGTAATCGATTCTGAAACTTGAATGTTTTCTGTTACCGTTACAGGAAAAGTTCTTGGAATCCCAGTTTCCTAGAAAAGGTTTAGTATCTTTGCAGATTTTTTTTTACAGTAAGGGTGTTTCATTTTAACTAAACTCTTATAATGGAAAATTATTTTGAGAAAAATATAAATATTGCGATGAAAATCTGATGATATGAAACTTGTTTTGTATGAAATGTGATAACATCAAAAAATTGTCTTCAAAAACAGAGTGCTCATACAATTCATGACCCCGTATTGAGTGGTAATCCGAGTTCAAAATTTGAAGCTTCCAGTGCATACTTTTTAGTGCTTACTTTTAGTGGACATTCCACCAATTTTTCTTTATTTATTCACATTTAGAAGAAAGATGAACATGTCAGTTAAAAGTTTCATTTCGACATACTTAATGTTTCTGAAAATTATGGCTCTTTTATTGCACGCGACATCACACCTTACATAATTTCTTTTTGTGATTATCTTCCAGTAAAGTGGTGTGCGACCCCATTTTCTATGGCAAATTTTCATCCTCTCCATGCCTATTATAACTCCTCTAAATTAGTAAAAACAATTTAGAACTTTCCTGTATATATATATATATATATATATATATATATATATACAGGGTGATTCATAAAAGATGGGCAGAACTTTAAGGGGTTATAGTACACTTAAAGACAAATAATATTAAATAGGAGATTAAGGGTCCCAGACGTATTCCCAAGGAGATAGAGGGCATTAAAGTTTAGGGTCCGAAATTTCAAATGATTATAAAAAATGGAAAAATTGGTCGATTCGTTTGCGGTTTTTGCAAAAAATTTTCTTTATGCCAGTATTTTCTTGAAATAAAATTTTAAAGTTCAATTTCAAAAAATGCTGATAGGGGGCGCTTTAGACTTTGGAGTAACAAACAACTTTTTTTTAACGTTATTTTTTGTATTTCTTTAAATGATTTCGAAAGCTTAGATTTAAACTTAAATTTTGATCTAAAAATCTGAGTCCTAACGCGTAGTTAAGTAGCGTAAACTGAAATTTGAAATTTGAAACCCTTCTCCCCCCAGAACAAAAATCAGTTATTACCGATCTTTGTGTCGTAGATTAGGCTCTAACTACTGCCGCGTTTTGCTAAAATTATTCATTATGTCAGTATTTTCTTGAAAATAAATTTTAAAGAAAATTTTCAAAAAATTCCGATAGAGGGCTCTTTAGACTTTGGAGTAACGAACAACTATTTTATACCGTTATTTTTTGTGTCTCATTAAATGCTTTCTAAAGCTTAGACTTAAACTTAAATTTTCAGCTCAAAATCTGAATCGCTGAGCGTGGTTCAATAGCGAGGGGAGGGGGTTCAAATTTCAACTTCTGAACATAGTTCAGTTTGCACTACTTAACCATGCCCAACGATACTGTGCTGTGATACGAGGCAAAAATACAACTTTCGTCAAGGACTGCATAGTCGGAATTCACTCATAAAGGCACTGGCACAGTTGGAAACGTCGCTCATGCAAACGTTAAAGCTCCATTCCTGACGCTAGTCACCGGGTGAAGAAGGAGACAGAAAGTATGCAAATGTCAAATGGGGAAGAAGAAGAACACGTATGCAAAATTTCGACACGATTCAGGCATAAAAACCACTGAACGGTGAGTCAAGTGTAAGTCGCTGTAGTAATGAATCGGAAGATGGTGCCCTTCACGAATAAGGAAAAGGCTAAGATGCATTTAATTTACGGAGCGGCAGATGGAAATGGTGCAGAGGCACATCGAATGTACGGAGAGCGATTTCCCAACAGGCGGTTGCCTAACCGCAAAACTTTCGAGTGCTTGCACAGACAGTTGTGTGAGACGGGGTCATTTCTCGCTTCCCGGTCGAATGCAGGTCGTGCAAAAAAGGAAGAATCAGTAGTTGTTGCAGAAGCCATTCTGGATGTAGTAGCGGCGCAGCCAAGTACAAGTACACGAACAGTGGCTAGGCAGGTGGATACTTCACAGTCCATGACTTGGAGGGTACTGAAGGATGAACATTTGCTCCCGTTTTATGTGCAACGAGTCCAGAAACTGTGTCCAGGTGATTATCCAAATCGTATTGAATTCGCTCGCTGGTTTCTGCAGCAGAACGCGCTAAATCCACATTTTGGACGAACTGTGCTTTTCACCGATGAATGTACCTTCACACGTGAAGGTACATTTAACACACACAATGCACATGTATGGGCGGATGTCAATCCACATGCTACGTATCCACATGCTCATCAGAGACGCTTTTCCATAAATGTTTGGGCAGGAATCCTCGGAGACCACCTAATCGGACCGTACCTTCTTCCTGAACGCCTCAACGGTAAAACATACCTCACATTTCTGCAACATGTGCTGCCAGACCTGTTAAACGTTGTTCCTCCACGCATCCGGCGGGTCATGTGGTTCCAGCACGATGGAGCGCCAGTCCATTACGTACGAGACGTCCGCAACTATCTGGACATCACATTTCCGAACAGATGGATTGGTCGAGGTGGTCCTGTTGCTTGGCCTGCTCGCTCGCCAGATCTTTCACCCCTCGATTTCTTTTTTTGGGGACAATTGAAGGCTCTTATGTATGAGACACCCATTGAATCCCCCGAGGAACTGGTCGCCAGACTTTCCGCCGCTGTAGGGGAAGTGCTCGAAAAGCCTGATGTTTTCGCGAATGTTCGCCGTTGTTCTGCGTGCATAACCTCTGGTGGTCACAATTTTGAACATTTATTCTAATTACATGTTAATAAATATGCTTTGGTAACATAATCCTTATTTGTGTCTTTTTACCTCGTATCACAGCACACAATGTGTGGACATGGTAAACTGAACTGTGCTCAGGAGTAGAAATTTCAAACCCCTCTCCCCAGAAACTTAACCACGTCTAACGATTCAGATTTTGGGCTGAAAATTTAAGTTTAAGTCTAAGCTTTAGAAAGCATTTAATGAGACACAAAAAATAACGGTATAAAATAGTTGTTCGTTACTCCAAAGTCTAAAGAGCCCTCTATCGGAATTTTTTGAAAATTTTCTTTAAAATTTATTTTCAAGAAAATACTGACATAAAGAATAATTTTAGCAAAACGCGGCAGTAGTTAGAGCCTAATCTACGACACAAAGATCGGGAATAACTGATTTTTGTTCTGGGGGGAGAAGGGTTTCAAATTTCAAATTTCAGTTTACGCTACTTAACTACTCGTTAGGACTCAGATTTTTAGATCAAAATTTAAGTTTAAGTCTAAGCTTTCGAAATTATTTAAAGAAATACAAAAAATAACGTTAAAAAATAGTTGTTTGTTACTCCAAAGTCTAAAGCGCCCCCTATCGGCATTTTTTGAAATTGAACTTTAAAATTTTATTTCAAGAAAATACTGGCATAAAGAAAATTTTTTGCAAAAACCGCAAACGAATCGACCAATTTTTCCATGTTTTATAATCATTTGAAATCTCGGACCCTAAACTTTAATGCCCCTTATCTCCTTGGGAATACGTCTGGGACCGGGACCCTTAGTCTCCTATTTAATATTATTTGTCTTTAAGTGTACTATAACCCCTTAAAGTTCTGCCCATCTTTTATGAATCACCCTGTATATATATAAGCAGATATATTCGAATTTGGACCAAGATTTTGGGCAAAAAACTATTGTGCGTTTCAGTTTATTGTATATTCTAAGCATGGAGGAACTAGTTTTAAAATTAAAAAGTATTTGTGAACTTTAGTCAATCCACTTCGTAAACTATCTGTTCAACTAAATCACTTTGAATGATGGAAACCAACTTTTTTTCCCTTTCTTGTTTAAATAAAATATTTAATGCACATGTTTAAGTTATTTTGAACTATGCACCATGTTTATTCTAAGGCATTTCATTATGTATTCCTCTTTTATTTCCTAGAACTTATTCTTCTGAAGAATTTTATATTTTGTAGGAAAGAGGTTTTGAAAATATTTTATAAACGTTTACTCAAGAATATTTGCTTTTCTTCTAGATAATTAACATTAGTTTGCGTGTGCAGTTTATGAAATATACTTTATTTGTTTTTCACTAGGCGAGAAAATATGCATGATTATAAAAAAAATATATAACATTTAAAAAATCCTTTAATGTATATTAGAGTTAGAAACCAAAGTGTATCAAATCGTAAAACATTATCCTCCTAGATTTGGAAGAAAATGTTCATCGTGTTTTTTTTTTTTCTTTGATTTGTATAATGCGATTTTGTACAAAGCAAGTTTGAAACTCACATCCTCCTATACTCGATTAATTTAAAATTGTTTTTAGAAAATAAAGAGTGATAGTACATATCAAGACGAGCAATAATTAGCACAGGACATGGAATCGGAGCCAACTTATTAAGTTTAAAACACAGGATGTTTCATACTAACTAAAATCCGTTTGATGGAAATGATTTTAAGAAAAATAGAAATATTGCAATGAAAATATAAAGATATGTACCTTCTTTCGAGTGAAATGTGATAACATCACAAAACGTTCTGGAAAAACAGGTTGTCCAAAAAATTGATGACACCGTATGGACTAGCAATTGCAATCTAAAATGTGAAGCGTGCAGTGCATATTTTTGGTGCTTGTAGTGGAAACTTCTACCACATTTTTTAATGTTTTCATATTTACAACAAAGATGTCAGTTAGAAGTTTCATTACGACATAATAATTTTTCTGAAAATTATAACCCTTTTATTTTACTCGATATCACACCATTCATAACTATTTTTGTGAATTTTTCCCATTAAAGCGATTTGTTACCCCTTGTTCTATGGCACTTTTTCACCCTCTTACTATCACCCCTCAGATTTACTAAAAACAATTTAGAATCATTATACATATAATATATATATATACAGTAGACTCTCTCTATTCCGAAAACTCATGGGACCGACCAAAAATGTTCAGATTATGGGGGTGTAATGTATAGAGGAAGAATTGGAAATCCATTACTACTACAACTATGTATTGAATTTACAGTCGGTATAAAATATTTAGCATTGTTTGTCATACCATTGTGCAATGTCAAAATAAATTTAGTCAATTTTGTACTGTACCATCTCATTTTTTTATTATTTTTTTTTCAAAACTTACATTTATATTACATTAAACCTCTTGAAAACATAATCAGTACATTACTTAAACGAATAATTTTATTCTGTTTTTGATTGTATTTGCTCATTCAATGTGCATGTTATCTGGCTGCTTAAGAAGTGGAAAAGCTTTGTGGTATGTTCAGATACATAGTTCAACAGGTCTTGAATGAGTCTCTTAGTCATATTGCTTGAATGTAATCATCGTTCTTCTTATTCCGTCAGTCTCTTCTTATTTTGCCTCTCCTTCACTTTCCTCTTCCTCTTCAACAATGCTGTTTTTGCAAACCACGAGGATTTAATCGGTAACGAGATAAGCTCCAATGTCTGTTTCAGCATGAAGCTTCTGAAGAATTGATCCCAAGTCACTCACAGCTGTTGCTTCTTGGTCCTCTATTCTGTGTTGCCCATTACCACATAGAAATCTAACTTTATAGAAACATCTTTGGATAGTGTAGTAGGTTGTTTCATTTTATGCCGTTGATATCCAATAGACAGCATCCATGATGTTGACTTCTTCTGCCGAATTTGACGCCTCCAACACCAGGGACAATTTCTTTATAAAATGGATTTGGTAGTAAGTTTTAAAGGTCTTGATTACTGTTTGATCCAGTGGTTGGATTATAGAAGCACAATTTGGTAACAGGAACTTCAAGGTTATGTTGCTCAGCAGTATGTTTGTAAGTGATCTGGTATTAACAACAACAATTTTTTTCTTCCTTTCTCTCTTCTTTATCTCATTAACTCTCACGAACCTCTATTAGAAAACTTTGAATATCACCTACTCTTTCCGATTTGGTTTATAGCTTGCAGGCAATGATGCGATCTTCACATTTTTTACACGTTTTCCTATCACAAGTGATTTGAGTTTCTCATACATAAAACTGGTACAGAGTTTTTGACATTTTCCCAACTATGCAATTTTCGGTTCTTTTTGATTGAGTTTTGTTTCGAAGAGCTGTGAAAATAGGTCGATTTTTTCAGCACTGAATATGTGTGCTGTATCGAAATTCTTCGTTATGTTCAGAAGTTTGATTTTCTATTCTTCCAGAGTGTCGATATTTACATCTGCAACTTCACCATTGATTATTTTGAATTCGATGTTATGTTAAATTTAGAAATGAGTCAACAATCCTTCCGATGCCTTTAATTCTGCAATTTTCTGCTTTTCTGAAAAATCCGAAGTTGTAATCCAGTGACAGAAGGATTCTTTGTTCAAATTTGACAAAAAATCTTCCGAACATTTATGTTTATGTTCTTGTTTCCCGTGTTCTATTCCAAAATTCTATACTTATTTGAGTTCGTTAAACCTTTTTATTCTTCTGCATCAAGTTTCGCTGAATTTCCATGATGCGGGAATTTCCTGAATTTGGAGTCTAAACACACGTTCATTTTACAGAGAGGTGAGGAAAAAATAGGGACCGAAAGAAGTGTTCATAAAAGCGGGGTGTTCAAACACCATTAGAGGGTGTTCAGAATACAGAGAGTTTATCTTATGTTAAGTCTATGGAGTTTCGCCGGGACAATCGAAATGTGTTCATAATACTGGGGTGTTCAGATTAGAGAGTGTTCAGATAGAGAGAGTCCACTGTATATATATATACATGTCCATATATATATAAATGTGTATATGTGTGTGTGTGTGCACATATATTGGAGTTTTGACCAACATTCAGCCACAACAGTTTATCCACTGTAGGTTAGGTGAATTTCAATTTCAGTATATTCCAAGTATGCAGGAACAAGTTTAAATGGTCCAAGTATGGAGGAATTAGTATAAATTGAACCCAGATACTTGGTTTACAAGGCCAATGCTTTACCTGTTAACCTCCTCAGTCCTGAGACAAATTTTACGTGGCACTACAAAAACCAGTTTAAAATTATTATAAAACATCTCCAAACATGCATTAGTTTGTATACAGATGCTTCTAACATGCACGCATCTGTTAAAAAATCTAGATGTAATTTGTAGGCAAAGGGTAAATAAAGGGTAATTTTTAGTGTCGCCTCCAGGTGACATCAGGACTGAGGAGATTAAGCTAACTGGGCGATAGCCGGCTGGGAATATTCGCTCAGATAACCTTATTGGTCTTAACATCTGGTTTGTCATTTAGACAACTCGGCAGAATCGACCGCAGGTAATGGAACTCCATATAACGATGGATACGTAGATATACCATTATTTTAACACAAACAGATTGGTAAATTTATCATACGATATCAGCAGGCTATCGTCCAGTTATCTTAACAGGTAAAGCATTGGCCTTGTAAGTCAAGTATCTGGGTTCGATTCCCGGCCAGGGCAATTTCTCGCTCAGTTGGAAATATTTGATTCGTATGATAAATTTACCAATCTGTTTGATTGTATTAAAATAATACTAAAAGTTTAATTCGAATTAAATCGGATTCATTGCTATAATTTGTGAATAGAAATATTGTAATTAAAATTCACAATCAAACTAAGCTAAAAGTTATAAATAGCGATAAAAATAACTTAATTGAATCAACTTACGTATCATAGAACAAACGGTCACATTTTCAAAATCATTCTTGATAGAAATATTTTCCAAAAACATTTTTAAAACAGTTACTATTTACTTATATGTGTTTTTGTAATTTTAAGTGTTTCATATTTTACATATTTGAAATCAAAACACTGGAAAACAAACATTCTTCTTTTTCAGAATTTAGTGCCCAACCGAATATATAGAAAATACATATAATTAACTAATACATATAATTAACTATAATTTTCTATTTCTATTTTATTTTTCAAAATATGTACATTATTTTCACAAATGTAAATTTAAATTAAAAGTTTTTTAACATTCCATAACAAAAAATTTCTCTTATAAATAGTACAGTTTTTTTTCTTTGCAGATTATTTATGGATATTTTTCAAAAATATCTTTGCAGTTCCATTACTTTTAGGTGCGTTCATTTTTATGCAAATACGTAGCACCTATAATCCGTTTGGCAATTTATCAGCTGCAGCCAGCTAAAAGAAAAAAAATATTTATAATTAATTAATTAAATGATTGTTCAGTTTTTAAAATATTAAATTCGTCTTCGGAAGTATATTTTTATTAAATATCGATATCAAAAAATGAATAAGAAACAGATAATGTAAAATTCTATCTTCACTTTTTATATAGAAAATTAAATTAAACAAAAGGCCTAAAGTCTATTTTTCACACACTATTGTCTTGAAATATATTTTTGCAATATCCATAAGATGGTCTAAAAATATTTTATTTCGTGATATTCTTTTAAATTACACTGAAATTCAATTATGATATCAAGAAATCATCTGTAATTTCAAAAGATCAGTGAAATTAATGATATCTTGAATAAATTTTGATTTTTTATTTACTTACAAGTTTCCGTTGAGAACTAATGGCGCTTTGAGTTGCTTTAATAAGTAATTCAAAGATGTTATTTACCTTTTAAAAGCTTTGATTGGATTCAACGATGTTATTGGTTCTTTTATTTCAGCAAACTATTGTCTGAAAGGGATTACTCATGAATAAATCTAAAGAAATATTTGAATAAAACTGATATAAATATAAGTTGATAGATACATTCACTTCAAAGAAGTGTGTCGCATATATTTTTAAGCTATGATTTTTATTTATTTATTTGAAGGGTTTCTGCAAGAAAATTTTATATGTTTAAAAATCTGTATATTATATGTAGAACTCTACAGTCATTTTTCAGTGATTATGTATTTATTGCATCACATTAGGCTTAAAAATCATTTTTTAAATATTTCGTTAAAATATTTTATTCGTTTAAGTATTTTAATTATTTCTTCCTTTTATTATTTAAAATATTTACTTGTAGTGGCTATGCTGCACATCCATTTAGAATAATTTGACGAGTCTTGCATGTTCTTGTATCTCATAAATACCATATACATATATATATATGACTCGTAAACAATTATAACCATAAAACATATTTGGAGATTTATCAAATGCAGCTGACCAACGGAGCAATGCCTTACAATTAATTGATTAATTGATACTTAAGTTTTTAAAAATATTAAAATCGTCATCAGAAATACATTTTTAAAAATATTATGGCATATTAAGAAAATCAAGAAATGAGTGAAAACCGTTATAAAATTCCATCGTAACTAACTACATGCAAAAATCAAATTAACTAAAACAATTTAAAAATACTTATTACATATAATAGTTTTGAAGTAATACTTTGAAATATTCATAAGTTAGCCTCAATTTAGTCCACTATGATAGATTTTTTTTAAATACCCTGTAATTAAAAAAACTATTTCTTGAAATCATCTGTAATTGCAGTCAATATAAACATCGAATAAATTTTAATTATTTATTTACTTACAAATTTCTGTAGAGAACTAATGACGTTTTCAGTGGCTTTAATAAGTCATTCAAAGATTCCATTTACCATCAAAAAGCTTCTCTTGGATTTAGAAGTTTTCGCATTCTTAGCATTCATCAGCAAGCTTAGATATGAAACGGATACTATTTATGAATAAATGTAAATCTATGATAGATAAATTCACTTCAAAGAAGTATGTCGTATATATTTTTAAGCTATGATTTTGATTTATGCATTTGAAGGCTTTTAAAAATTTTGTGTTAAAAAGTTATATATTATACAGTTGTTTTTCAGTGATTATGTATTAATATGGTCTCGTATTTGGAAGAAAAATCATTACTTAAAATATTTCTTTATAATATTTTACTCATTTAAATATCTAAAATATTTTAATATCTAAAATATTTCAACATTTTATTATTTAAAATATTTCTTTTTATTGTGGCTTCACATCCAGTTAGATTAATTTTATGACCGTGGTCTTATTAACACCACTGTTTTTATATCTCGTAAACAATTATAACCATAAAGAGTATTAGGAGAATTATCAATTGCAGTCAGCTAACGAAAAAATGTCTTAGAATTAAGTTATTAATTTATAGTTAAATTTCAAAATATTAAAATGGTCATAGGAAATACATTTTAAAATTTATTATAGCATGTAAAGAAAATCAAGAAATTGGGTGAAAATTGTTATAAAATTCCATCTTATTCGCAATATACATAAGTTGGCCTAAACATAGTTCTCTTTGTGAGATTGTATTTAAATACCTTCTAATTCAAAATTGAGTTAATTAAAGATAATTTTGAAATATTTTTCACATATAATTGTTTTGAAGTATTATTTCGCAACATACATAAGTTTGTCTAAACATAGTTCTCTTTGTGAGATTTTATTTAAATGCCTTGTAATTCAAAAATGATTTCATTAAATTTTCTACAATTGCAAAAGATCAACGAAGTTAATATAACGATTGAATAAATTTTAATTTTTTAGTTAGTTACAAGTTTCTGTTGATAATTAATGACGCTTTGAGTGGATTTAATAAGCAATTGAAAGATTGAATTTACCATCAAAAAGCTTCTCTAGGATTCAAAGATCTTACTCATTCTTTAATTCCATCCAACTTATATATGAAAAGAATTACTCATGAATAATTCTAAAGAAATGTTTGGATAAAACTGATATAAATGAAAGCTGCAAATCATACGATAGATACAGTCACTTTAAAGAAGTGTGTCGTTTAAATTGTTAAGCCATGATTTTGATTGATTTATTTGAAAGTCTTCTAAATTTTATGTCAGAAAGGTTATAGTATTTTGTAGTTAAAATACAGTCATAATGTATAGTTCTTCAGTGATAATGTATTAATATGATATTATATGAGGATTATTATATGATATTATATTATTTTTATTTATTTGAAGGGCTTCTTCGAAATTTTATGTTTAAATGGTTATATATTATTTTCAGTGATAAGGTATTTAATGGCATGATCATAGAATTAAAAATCATTATTTATATCGTTTTGTTATAATATTTTGTTCCTTTAAATATTATCACTATTTCTACATTTTATTATTTAAAGTATTTCTTTGTCGTAGTTTTGAATCCAGTTATTAGTGGCGCTTTCGGTGGCTTTAATAAGCAGTTCAAAGACTACATTTACCATCATAAAGCTTCTCTTGGATTCAGTGGTTTTATCATTTTTTTATTTCAGCAAGCTCATAAATAAAAGGAAATACTCATGCCAAATTCGAAAGAAATATTTGAATAAAATTCATATAAATGTAAGATATAAATCATATTATAGATATACGCACTTCAAAGAAGTATGTCTTATATATTTTTAAGCTATGATTTTGATATATTTATTTGAAATGCTTCTTCAAAATTTTATGTTAAAAAGGTACCATATTATAGTTAATATTCTACAGTCCTTTTTTCAGTGATAATGTATTAACTGTAATGTATGTAATTGTATGTAAAATATATAATTATTTTAGGATTAAAAATCATTATTTAAAATATTTCGTTATAACACTTTATTCGCTTAAATATGCTAAACTTTTCTACATTTTTTATTTAAAATAATTCTTGTCGTGGTTTCGCATCTGGTTAGAATAATTTAACAAACTTGACCTTCTACCTAATTAACACCATCGTTTTGATAACTCATGAGCAATTATAATCATAAAGCGTATTTGGAGATTTATCAACTGCAGCCGACCAAATGGATAATGACTTACAATTAATTTATTTGACAATGAATGTTTCCAAATATTAAAATCAACATCAGAAGTACATTTTTAAAAATATTATAGAATATTAAGAAAATCAAGAAAAGAGTGAAAAACAATTAAAAGATTCCATCCGACTTACACAAATCTAGTTAACTAAAAGAATTTAAAAATATTTTATTGTTTTCAGTGATATTTCATTATATCCATAAATTGTCCTCAATATAGTCCCCTTTGTGAGATTTTATTTAAATACCCTGTAATTCAGTAAAGATTTCACGAAATCATCTGTAATTGCAAAATATCTGTGAAGTTAATGCAAATTTTGAATAAATTTTAATTATTTAGTTAGTTAAATATTTCTGTTGAGAACTAATGACGTTTTGAGTGGTTTTATTAAGTAATTCTAAGAAAATATATTTATCTTCAAAAGCTTCATTTGGATTCAACGATCTTATTCATTCTTCTATTTCAGCAAGCTTATATATGAAAGGAATAGTACTCATGAATAAACCTAAAGAAAATTTTGAATAAAGTTGATATAAATGTAAGCTTGAAATCCTCTTGTAGATACACTCACTCCAAAGAAGTATATCGTATATATTTTTAAGCCTATGATTTTGATTTATTTATTTGAAGGACTTCTTCAAAATTTAATGTTGAAAAGTTATATATTATACTTGGAATTCTACAGTCATTTTTCAATGTCAGTGCATTAATGTGGGATATTTGGATTAAAAACATTTATGTATTAAAGAATTTCCAATATTAAAAGGTGTTCCCTGCATTTGAAATAAACTGATTTAATAAAATGGAGGGGGACTCCACTAGTTTATCAAATAAAGTCAGTGCTAAGGGAATATTATTTTTTCTTCTTTTAAAAAGATTAGAACTAAACTAAAATGATTGGAAGTCGTATCATGGTCAAAAAACTAAATTCGTTGAAATTAAATAGAAACAAAATTATTAATAAGTAGTTTATAGGTGCATTCGTAATTATATAAAGACATAGCACTTATAGTCGTCGTTCAGTCCGTCTCTTCCTCTGTCCATCCGTCCGTCTGCCTGTCTGTCCGGCGTCCGTCCGTCTATTTGTCCGCTTATAATAATGCAAAAACTACACAACCAAATCGTTAGAAATTTAAATTGTATAATTGTAGTATAATTTAGCCTTATTTATCAACTATATTATTTATGCACACCATAAATATGGATATATTAGGTGAAATCAAACGCTCATATCATATTTAAAATGCATTTCAGCCATCCATAATCCATCATATCCCGTAGTGTACTTTGGAAAGAATATACTATTTGAAATCTTTTGTGTGTCCTTGTAAATGCTATGTACTTCATATTATGCATGATTGTATCGTATAATTTATATTAAGCCTTAGCTATATATATATCAATTTTATTAAACATGAAATAATTTTATATAATTTATATTTGTCGCACGCAATTCCCTCTTTTACCATTATGTAACTGAATTCTTTTGTGCGGCCCTGTAAATAAATAATCGATATTTTTTCATCGCATTTTTTAAAGAATGCACATTTTTAATACATCTCGTAAAGGCATATAAATTTTAATAATTTTCGCCGAGTGTAAAATCTTTAAAAATCATTTGAAACGAATTTCCCCCGTAGGCCATAATGTAACGGTAAACAATGACTATCCCTGTAAATAAAGTAATCATGGCAGAAACTTCATTTTCAATAAGATTCGTGCTAGGGTAAATGTCAATAACTTCTAAAACTTTCATGGCGATCCGAGTGTAATTACGAGATTTAGAACGCGGACAGACGTCCAAATGGCCAGACAAACCGAATGCATAAGCACTTTTCGACTTTATTGTAAAGTGCTAATAAAAATGCTATGTAACGTTTTTTAAATGTGTGATTTTAATTTTGCATGTAAAGAATATCTTTCTTCTTCGTCATCACTTCTTCTGAAATTTATTTTAATAGATTGCCTAAAAAAGCTGTTCTAATATAGAAAATACAACATTTTTATTTCGAACTATCAATTTCACTCATACACAACGTTTGGAAAGAAGTAGGGAAAGTAAAAAAAAAAAAATATTTTTGTTCTTTGTTTAAATATTTAGAATACATTACAAATAATAGAATAAAATTTACTATTGAGTTATTTAAAATTGTAGATAGATTACTGTACGTCTTTAGCTCTATACAGTGTCTAAAGAGATTCGTCTTAAACCTGAGAACAAAGCTATGTAATCCAGGACCATCAATTTCTTTGATCCAATTCATTAGGAAAAAGTCGGAAAAGTAACGAAAATCTCTCTTTTGTTCCATCTCGTAATAATTAGAAAGTGTCACAATAATCTAAAAAAATGCAATAAAATGCTTTAAATTCATTTTTGCATAGAAAGAATATCTTTTTGCTTCTTCGTTCCACATTCTGAAATTTATTTTAAAATATTGCCTAAAGAAAGAAAATTTACAAAAAATATTCCCATCACGTGCTCTCAATTTCTTGCATCCACCACATTTCGAAAAAAATCGGAAAAGTAAAGAAAAAATCATTTTTGTTCTTCGTTAAAATACTTAGAATACACCATCAATGATCTTGTAAAATTTATTATAAACCCTTTATCTACAGACAATACTTATAAATACCATTACTTATTACTTATTATAAAATTCTTTTAATACGTCAATTAGTTGTAACACTAATTAGAATGAGTTACAGATACATCGATTTATTTTGTTCTAAAAGCATTATTGGTTATACGAAACAAAAATATTTTTAAAAGACGATTTCTTTTGCCTTTGTATCTTTTCAGCTTACTTGGCGCTGAGGGAGAGGGATGGGGATTTTTCAATTCAGAAATTTTTCTATATTTATACTGGAAGACCATCATGTTTGTACATTTTATAATTCTACAAAATATTAAGAAAACAATTAAAAATGAAGGATTTGATTGGGGTAATAAATATTGCACATAATCCCTGTAAATTCAAATTTAAAATTATTAAATGATTATGTAAATATTTTAATTTTGTTTAAACAATTTACTTAAAATGATTTAGAATGTAAAATTTTCATGATGCGGTGGATAAAGGGTTAATTAGTTTTTGTTTTGTTTTAAATGAGAAGATTATAAAGTGTCACTGTAAAACCAATTTGATTAAAAATTAAAATGTTTTAAATGAATATTTTTCTTTTTGGATTTTATTTAACAATATATTAAGCATACTTTATAAAATGTGCGGAACACATTTGCAGGAAGTTTTCTGATAACAATTCGAAAAAACAAAAATTTATATATTTATATTGAAATAACATCATATTTTTATAATTTAAATTATACAAAATACTATGAAAACAATTTAAAATAAAAGATTTGAGTGAGGGTTATAAAACTTGCACAAAATCCCTGTAAATTCAAATTTAATTAATCCTACTACATAATTCAATCCTTCAAAAATGCTTCAAAAATTTATTAAATCATTATGTAAATATTTTAATTTAGTTTAAACAATTTACGTAAATTGCTTTAGAATGTGAAATTTTCATGAATTCATAATTCGGTAAATAAAGGGTTAAACAATTTAAAATTATGGGTAGATTATTGTATAAAGATATGGCTTTCTTTTAAAAATTAGTTTTATATCGCGTCTCAATCATAATCCTGAAAGCAAAGTGCTGTTATACAGGACCATAAATTTCTTTGATCTTTTTAATTTGGAAATGAGTGAAAAAAGTAACGCATAAAACTCCTCTTTTTTTGTGTTAATAAAAAGAATGTGTCATTATTAATACAAAAAATGCTTTAAAAATCTGATTTCATTTTTGCATGTAAAAATGTCTTTCTACTATTTTATTATATCAACCGATTTTTTTTAAATAAACTGACTATAGAAAGACATCCTAATTTAGAAAAAAAATTAACCTTTTTTATCCAATCCGGAACTATCAGTTTCATTCATCAGCCTTATTTGGAATGAAGTCGGAAACGTAAAGAAAAGAAATCCTTTTGTTCTTGTCAAAATATTTAGTATAAATCATGAGTAATGCAGTAAAATTTATAATAATAATAATAATAATATATTAAAATTAATTACTATAAAATGCTTTAATATTCTGATTATTTTATTACTTAAAGATACGAGCTTCTTTTGAAAATTGATTTTATCCAATGTCTCAAAAATGTCGCCTGAATCCTGAAAAAACAAAAAAACAAAAAAAAACAAAAAAACAAAAAATAAAAAATAAAAAAAATTCTAATCTAATTCACTATTATTAATTTCTTTGATATACTTTATTTGGAAGAGTCGAAAAAGTAGCTAAAAATACCTGTCCATTTCTTTGTCATAATAATTAGAAAGTGTCATAAATAATAAAAAAGGCTGTATAAACCTGTAGTAGTCTTTATTCATTTTTCCATATAAAAAATGTCTCGAATCTCAAAATTAATTTTAATACATATTAGCTAAAGAAAATCGCCCTAATTTAGAAAAAATATCTTATGTAGGGATATCAATTTCACCTCATCCAGCTATTTTAGAAAGAATTCAAAAAAGTGAAGAAAAAAATCATTTTAATTTTCACCTGCATATTTAGAATATATCATAAGTAATATAGTAAAATTCACAATAAAATGATTTAAAATCCTAGATAGTTTTTTTTTTTTTATTGATACGAATTGATATTGAAATGTAATTTTATACAGTGTCTCAAAAAAGCCATATTAATCCTAAAAACAAAGTAATCTTTTCCAGGACCCATCAATTTGTTTGATCCACTTCGTTTGGAAAAGAGTCGAAAAAGAAACGAAAAATACATCTTTTGTTTTTCGTCTTAATAAATAGAATATGTCATAAATAATGTAAAAATGCTTTATAATATTTAATAAAAGCCTCTTTTTGCTTTTTGCATGTAACATGTCTTATTTTTAGTTATGTTTTTAAAATTTATTTTAATACATTGCCTAAAGAGAGTTGTCCTAATTTAAAAAATAAATTAATTAATAAACTAATCAGACAAATAAAAAAACTTATCTTAACCAGAGCTATCTGTTGTGTTTGGTTTGTGGGTGAGAAGAAGAGATGGGAGGAGAAACACTTTTTATTTGTTTCTACCCACAACTAGGCCAAAAAATGATCGTGATAGTGACTGGTACATTACGAAGAATGGAGGCCAGCAAACGACCCAAAAGTGACCATCCTTACTTCACATAAAATAATAAAAATATTCTTTTAATCTTGAAGATGATAAACTAAATACAAAATTATAAAATATAAATTTGAAGAAAAGGTAAAGTTACCTGTGAAGTCCTTGGCAGATGATGAGTAGTAAATCCAGACACATATACAGGAATTAATGCACAAATTGGTTGAAGATTAATATTTATTTATTTATGAAATACTTGTATTTCTTTCATGAAAAGAATCGAATATCTTCTTTATAGAAAACATTTTTGTTTCTCATAAAAATTAAACATTTGTTTTATAGTAAAAACTTTACAAATGAAGATATATTTTTAAATTGATATATTCCAAACACAACCAACATTCTTCATCATAACACATTTTTTTTTGATATATCTTGACAGTATGAACTTGAAAAATTTCTCATAACACACAAAAGGAAAATAACATCATTTTCTTCAAAAAGAAACATCACTTAAATATATGTATGTTTTAAATATGTATATATTATCAGACGAGAATTTTATATAGATATGCACCAATATTTTCGATGGATCGCCCCGTGAATATTCAAATTTATTTGTATGAAGATGGGCCAAATAGCAAATTAAAATGACGAAAGAAATTATAAAGTCAATACGTTATGTAAATATGTAAGATCACTTCTTGAAAGAACATTCTTCAACTCACGAAAGAAAATCTTCACATCTGCATGCTTTTCAGAGTACGGAGATCACATGAAAAGATTATTGAAGAAACTTGAGCACAAAAAGCAGTTGAAGCAAATTATTAATGATGAGATGATAAAAATAAAATAAATATTTAGAAGACACATGACGACATTCTTCTTTAGTTATAAAGCTAACACGAGATCAACGAACAGAAGATCCATGGTGTGCCCTTATTTACACAATAATTTCGTGATGCCTTTGAAGGGGCCTTGCTCCTGGCGGCCTTAAAAATCAACCTTTCCTGAAACCATGGCGTGATCATAGCAGCCTGAAATGTTGCCCGTATACAACGGTCTGGAGGGGCGCACGCACACATGCCCCGAAAAATTCCACCCAAAACTTCCAATCATCCGACCGCATCCATTACGGCAGGTGTCTAACAGCGCAACTCACGCAGGTGGCCGAGAGCCCAGGGGAAAAAGAGAAAAGGTTACTGGAATCCCAAAATACGCCAATTTGGCAGCGAGCGAAAGAGGGGGAGGTGACAAAAAGCCAAGTTACGATGCAAAGTATGGAGAAATATGAATTTATTAAAAAGAGAATTGATAAACACCTAAAGAGGGGAGGCCAAAGCAGGTGGCCCTGTGCTGAATGACTTAAAATACGTCACCTGTGGAAACGAATTTGATAGGCTAGGGGTGTGTCCGAATAAACGGAAGTTCCACCCAAAGAACAAGCGAGAATGTTCTCGAACGATCTCCAAAACCGGAAGGAATGAGTTCGAACAGGATTTTACCGGCTTGGAACATTCGAAAGGTAAGTAAGAAAGAAAACATTACAGGCGACGAAATGAAAATACACGAAACCGAAATAAAATTTAAATTGAGAACATTAATAAAAAGGAAGGTGATATGAAATAAAATGGCTAATAAAATTGAATTATACTAAACATATGGGGGGTTATCGAGTAACCACCACATATTACCCAGGGTCCCCCAAAAGAAAATATTGGTGAGATGACAAAAATGACAATTTTCATCGAGACAATATTTTCTAACACATGTACAAATATACTAAATAATTACACAAAATAAATGTATCAGAAATAGTTATAGGAATATAAATAACTGTTTTACATGATGTTCAAATACTAAAAGAAAAATACTTATTGTTATGATAGTAATCCTTATATGTTAAAGTGGAAGGTATACAAAATTTCTTCCAGAAGTATCTATCATATATTAAAAAAAAATTTAAAGTCTATGTGCAAAACAACAGTCCTTAACTTTGACGAGTCTCTTGTTAGGCTGTGCAAAATGCACTATAACAGTAGAATGCTTTAGCATATGTCAAAATATTTGATTATACAATAATATGTATATCTATATTCTTAGTTGTCAACAAAATGAAACATATTGTAACTGTATATGAATCATACAATAACTATATATAAAATATATGGTTTCAAATAACACATGATAACTTGAATGAATTTGTAAGTTGAAAATTGAACAATAAAAAATATATATATAAATGGTGCAGAGAGATTAGTTAGGCTCTCATAAAAAAAATATTTACCTATATCACCACATAGTCTTTTAAGCTTTCAATAAATCTTAAATGAATAACTTTAGTATTATTCAATAACACATTTTCGCAAAAAAATAAAATAATAAGTTGCAAAAAGAATGGCAACAAAAGCATGATATTATTTTTCAATAAAAATATCTTCAAAATGAATATAATAACTTTCAAAGAGAGAATCTTTACACTCTCATAAAGGAATATTCTTGAACATTTTCAATATAAATTGACAATAATTGCATAAAAACCTTTAATACTATACTTCATTCAAAATAAACATAAAACATAAGATGTTTAATATTCTGAAAAAGGAAGGAACTTATATGAACATGTCAATCTTATATATGACTTGATAATGTCAACCTACAAAGAAAAATCAATTATGTCAAAATTTTATATAGAAGATATCTAGAACATATTTACTTGTAATTTTCAAACATTTTTTTAAAAAAAATTAAGTAAGTGATCACTTTTGCATTTGTCATAAATCAAGAATTTGCTTTATATAAATATATATAATGACTCATTCAACATCTTTGGATCCAAAGTATAAACACACAAAAGTATACAAAAAAAAATATATACTACTTATGGTGAGTCATACACTTTCTATACTTCAACAAGAAGAGAAGAAATATTAGTATGAATAAGTTTATCATACATTTTCTTTTCTTTTTTTTTATCAAACGAGGTTAAATGTTAAAGCATGCATGCATTGTAAAGAGAAGTCACAATAGAGAAAATAATTTGATGAGTACTCATCTTTATGTTTACCTTATATCAATTACAATTTCACCTTTCTTATTAGAATAAAACATTTGTCAAAAATCACTTTAAATGATGACATAATATTATAACAAGAATATAAAAAGACAAATTCTTTCTTCATTTTTTGCATCAACTATTGTAATTAAAGACTTTATAAGATTTAACAGTAGTAGAGTATAGCATACATGAGATTATATGTATGTATTGTAATAATTATGACTTATAGATAGATACAGTAAAAAATAAAACTATTGAAAATCATACATACATCAAGAGGATGACTGCTGAATTGTATCAGGGAGAAGAAGACTTAAATAATGAAGAAAAAAAAATAACAACAGCTGCCTGCAGCTTGGAGAAAAGAAAAAAATTACATAGTGATTCTTCTTACTGGAGTATCAGTCTGGCTAGCTTAGACTGATTATACTACAAAGCAATAGTCATCCTGAAAAAGGAAAAAGAAAGTTAGTCTATTTCTTATACAGTTTATGATTGCGAGGGCGAAGATCATAATTTTTATATTGAGTGGACTTGTTTTTAACACCAGTATGAGTGCTATCAGGAGGAGCTTGTGACAGTACTGATTTACTTGAACAAGAAGATGTTTGTATACACTTAGAAGAAGAAAGAATTGTAGGAGATGTGCTACATGCAGCATCATGATTTGAAACTTGAATAGAAGAGTGTTGTCTGACAGGAGTGGAGAATGCATTATCAACAGCTGATTGATCATGTGATGCATTTTCAGAAGAAACTGAAGGATGTTGCAGTGCTTCATTTCTCTTTTGAAGCTTCAAGATTCGATTAGTGTGAATCAACATAGGGGAAGCATGACTATTATTGGAATCTTGAATTTGAATGAGCACAGGAGAAATTATTTTCTTCACCACATATGGGCCTTGTATTTTCTTGTTAAACACATTGGGAAATTTTACGTAAACAATGTCATTAACATTGATGTTGGAAAACTTTAATTTTTCTCTGGATTTTTGGTACACCTTTTGTCTAGATGATTCGTTATTCTTGTAAGCTTGATAGTATATTTTTTCAATAACATCCATCAATTTATGAATTTCATATGCAGTATTGAGAATTTTCCATGAAACTTGAGTTTTATAATTGGAATAAATGTCGTTTATCGCTCTTCCAAAATGAAGAAGATTTGGAGAGAATTTTGTAGCTGGATGAGGTGTAGCATTATATATGGATTGGTGAATTTTTAGAGCAGTTGGTATATCACATCCTTGTGAAGCCATTGTGTTCACAGACGATTTTATTTGAGAATTGACTCGTTCGCTTAAACCGTTAGCTTGGGGATGGGCTACAGAACTATGCTCCAATTTAATGCCAAGCTTTTTGTTAAAATATGAAAACATATCACTCGTAAATTGAGAGCCATGATCAGTGAGAGTTAATTCGGGTTTTCCATGAGTGGAAATATAATGCAATAAGGCTTTTGTAACTGACTCAGCACTGATATTATTCAAGGCATATAATTCTAAATGACGAGAGAAATGGTCTATCATGGTCAACACATATTGACGATTTCTCAATGGGCCGAGTAAATCCATAGAGACCTTTTGATTGGGAGCAGTTGGGAGTGGTGCAGGTAGGTATGGAGCAGTGTTTTTTTTATGATTCTTATTTACTAAACAAATTTCACAAGAGTTGACATAATTAATGGTATCAGAAACAAGGGTTTTCCAGGTAAATCTTTTCTTTAAATTAACAATGGTTTTATGAATTCCAGTATGAGTAATATGAGCAATTCTTAAGGCTTTTGCTCTAAGTGACACAGGTAAAACAGCTTTGTGTAGCTCGATATCTTCTGAAGAGAAATGACCATTATAGCAAAGTAACTCATTACTTGGATTAATATAGTAGCCATTTAAACTTTTAGATTTTTTGTTATTTTTAAGATCTTCATAAATTTGTTTAATTTTTGGGTCCTTTTGTTGTTCAGAGAAGATGGTGTGATCAAGAATTTCTAATAATGGATCTTGATTATTATCATTATTAGGAGGTGAAGAATCACTCAGAAGATGACATGTGTGGTGTATTTTGTCAACTAAACCACATGGAAAGTGAGGAATGTCATTAAGTAAATCATTTTGATTATCAACAATAGGTAAAGGTTCTTGTGAAGTAATAAGATCTGGATTATTATTGAGATCTTCAGTAGGAATGTGAGGTGTTCTACTCAGAAAATCTGCTAACACATTCTCTTTGCCTGGTACATGCTGGAATGTGTACGAATATTCTGACAGTTCTAACATCCAACGAGTAGTAATATCAGCAGGTGATGTAGCTTTTTTATAATTATTAAGTGGCTTTGCATCAGACAATAGAATAAAGGGTCGACCAAAAATATAGTATTTAAAAGCAGTTATGCCTTTGTAAATGGCATAGAGTTCCAGTTTGATGGCAGGGTAGTGCCTTTCTGATTGAGATAGAGTTTTGGAATAATAGGAGATGGGTTTAAGTTCACCATCAAATTTTTGCATAAGAACAGCTGAAATTGCTGTCTTTGATGCATCTGTATTAACATAGAACGTTTCATTCCAGTTTGGGAGATTGAGCATAGGTTTATGGAAGAAAATGTCTTGTAATTTTTTAAATGCATTTTCTTGTTCAGATTTCCAAGAAAACTTATTTTTAGGTTTGGTGACTTCAATGAGAGGAGTAATCAATTTAGAAAAATTAGGTATAATTGATCTATAAAATGAACACAAACCGATAAAACTCTTTGTTTGCCTCTTGGTTTTAGGCGTTGGAAAAGAAGTGATTTTTAAAATATTACTTGTAATAGGAAGAATTTTATGATCTGTGAGTTGGAAACCCAAAAAGTTAATGCTTGTTTGCATGAATGCACATTTTTCAGGAGACAGAGTAATTTTATTAGCAATGAGAGTGTCTAATAGTTTTGTGAGATTCATGGACATTTCTTCAAATGAATTAGCACCCACTACAATATCGTCTTGATATGCATAACAGGAATCAATTTGAGATAATTGAATAACAGAGTCGATTAATTGTTGGAAAGTGCTGGCGGCCGTCTTCAGGCCAAATACTAGACGTAAATAGGTAAAAATTCCCCATGGAGTAGTAAAACTAAGTTTATCTTGCATATCTTTAGGTACAGCAATTTGCCAATATGCAGAGGGTAAGTCAAGAGTGGTATAATATTTAAATTTTGACAACTGCACCAATAGATTTTGAATTCTAGGAAGAGGATATGATGATGGGATTATAATCGAATTTAACAATCTTAAATCAAGAGCCAAACGATACTTTTGAGGCTTAGACATATCAGTTCTCTTCTTTTTAACAAGAAGCATGGGACACGCCCAAGATGAATTTGATCTCTCAATAATACCAGCGTTCAACATTTGATTAATTTGGTCAAAAGCTTCTTGCTCGAGTGCTTGTGGTACAGGAAAAGGTAATGTTTTTACTGGATGAGAATTTAACATGGTAAACTGAGGATTGACCAGGTCAGTATGACCTAAAGTGTCAAGAGATTTCGAAAAGGCAAGCGCTTTACTACATAATAATTTTGTTAAAGCTTCCCTTTCATGAGGAGGTAAATGTTTAAGATCAAAGTCATTTGGAGATAATTCTTGAATACGTTTTCTTTTAATCTCTTCAGATGGCAAAATTAAATTACAGTATTCGTTTTCAAATTCTAAATCAAAAGAGTATTCTTCAATATCTTTTTCATCTACATTGATACATTCACCAATAATTGAATTTTTATTTAAATGAATATCGAGCTTTGATATATTCTGACCTACAACCAAAAATAAATCATTTTGAATTGAAGACTTTGAGTGCAATGATTGATGTAACACAAGACCTTTATTTTTTAAATTGGGTTTGAAAACAAAATATTCAGATGGAGGATTGAGATACTTAACATGTAAATAAACAAACGAATTAGGAGGTATTAATTCTCTATTGAGTAATTGTACCATGTTGGAATTCACCAAGACTTTATTACCATAATTTAAATGAGTTTGCTTTTCACCAACATAGCTACCATCATTAGTATTCTCAGATGAGAAATTCTTGCTAGGAATATTATTATCATTAGTAGACACATAATTCACCATATTAGCATAATCAGTTGGAAAATAATTAGGAAAATAAGTAAAATTACCATCAATATAAGGATTATGAAAATTCATAGGAGAATGAGCCATATTATTTGTAAACAAACCATTATTTTGAACATTATAATTATAAGGATAGGTTGTATAATTGTTGAACAACTGTAAATTTGAATTATCATAATTTGCACAAGTATTATCAATGTAAGTATCACTCATTAGATTATTTGACATAGATTCTTCATAATAAGGCATTTTGTGTGCATCGAGAGAATATGGTGCAATTGAATTCACATAATTATATTCAGAATTCATAAAATAGCAAGTAGGAGATTCATTATAACTTTGAAAAGGAATGTGTTTGTCCTTAATTAGGATAGACTTAAAACTTGGAGAAATAGTAATAGAGTGCTTGTTAATAAACTCAAATCCAAGTATGGCTTGAAAGTGAACGTTTTGAATTTTTGTAAGGTAAAAGATATGATGAAAAAAAAATTTATCAATTTTAAATGCTATCTCTATGCATCCTTTGAAGAAAACCTTAGAATTTATGGTAGACACGGATACATTCCTGGATAAAAAATTGTAATGAAGCCTGGATTTAATGCTATTAAAGCATTCTTCATCCAAGAGAGATAAACTTGATCCCGTATCTATTAATGTGGAGATTTCATTATGTTGAACGTTTATTAGGATGCATGGAAGAACATAAGAGTTGTTAAAAGAACTGCATATGACATGATTTTCTTGTATATCATCGTTGATTTCAAAATTTTGTTTGGAAGGCAAAGAATTATATGAACAAGAAGATTTGTTAAATTTAGATGTCATAGGAGAAGTTTGGACAGCTGTGGATGACACTAAAGTGACTGACGAGCGTTTGTCCAATTGTTGATGTTTGTTGTTGTTGTCAAAGTGTACTGACCCTGAATGAGAATTACGGGAGAGAAGGCGGTCAGTAGAACCAGTCTCCCTTATCTGTTTAAATGGTAAACATTGTTGTTATTTTCAGAAGAAGAGGTATGGCTTTTCCTTCTGTGAGGGTGAGACGAAATTTGAGTTGAAGAGTTTTGATTAGAATTACTAATAATGTTTTTGAATTTGTAGCATGAGTCCATACGATGATTAAATTTCCCACAGAACGCACACTGCACAACATCTCGTCTGTGATAAAAGGATGTAGAATTTTTTTTGTGAGAAAACTTATCAAAGGTGGGTTGATAAGGACGATTCCGGTAAAAATTACGTTGATGAAAATTATTGTTACGTTTATTTGTAGCCTCTTGTCTCGGTGGAGAAGGCGAAAATGTCCTAGGTCTTCTTTGAAAATTACGAGAAGTATGAGAACTGTCCTTTTGAGTTTGTAAAGGAGAGTAGTTGGTTTGAGAATTGTGATAAATTTTATCCTTCGTATGCTTTATAGGAGTTTTATGAAGAGTATTACTAGAATTATCGTGGACATTTTCAGAATCGATACAATAGGCTTGATTAAAATTCTCATAAGATTTTTTAGGGGGAGAGTCATATATATTTTGAAGAAAAGTTGCTCGTTCAAGAGCTAATTCGAAGGACGTAATATTTTCTTCCAAGATTTTACGTTTGATTTGTTTAGGCAAAGCCTCAAGAAAATGAGTAAACTTTAATGAATTAAGAGCAGAAAGATCCAATTTTGGATAAGCAAGTCGAAGTTGTTTATCCAACCGAAAAGCAAAATTTTTAACTGATTCATTTGAATCTAAGGTCAAGTTCTGTAAAGATTTTAGAGAAACAGATTTTTTTGTGGGTAAGAAATAGTCTATAAATGCCTTTCGAATTTCACTAAAATTAGAGTTCTTGAGCTGTGACTGAGTTTCAAGAAAGAAGAGTAAGGCGGTGCCCTCAAGTTTTGATTTAAAGAGAACAAAAAGTTCCTTGTCTGTAAAGTTATTTAGTTCCTGTAAGTCAGATAATTGATCGAAGAAAAATTCTACAGTCTGAGGGTTACCGTCGAAAGGTTGGATTGCAATATTTAGTTTGGCCTTTGGAGGCATGATGAAAAATTTAATATAAGAGCTCAATATATGACATGATAAATTTGGTTATTGGCTGGTCTTGTGATGAATAATATATATAAATTGACCCGTTATTTAAAATATTGATGACTTTCATATACGTCATAAACCATTTTTATATATTAAAAAAAAAGAAGAAAAATATATACTAACATATTAGTATCATATGAAGAATATAAGACCTAAATATTTTATGTAAATATTTATATATAATATGGCTCAAAACATAAATTATTATATGTATGACAAGAAGAATAATTTATCTTAGCATGAACAATAATTTTTACCAGTACCTCCGTTAAATAATGCATATATATATTAGTTGCAAAATATAGCAAGACAAGAAAAAAATATATATGGAAAAATTATGCTATATATATATCATGCACTGCTCCAGAAAAATATTTCAGTATAGAATCAATATATGTTGCAATTAATTACTGCACCACTCTCAATAAAATATAATTAATAATATTAATGTATGAAGAAAATAACTTGAAAAATAATGAAGAATTAACTGAAGATAATGACGACAATATGTATAAATATAACAAAAATACGATGGTGGCAAAGGAAAAATGGATGGTCATGGAATGTTGGATACGCTTTGGTTTCGGCACCAAAGAAAATAAGATCTGTTGTGTTTGGTTTGTGGGTGAGAAGAAGAGATGGGAGGAGAAACACTTTTTATTTGTTTCTACCCACAACTAGGCCAAAAAATGATCGTGATAGTGACTGGTACATTACGAACAATGGAGGCCAGCAAACGACCCAAAAGTGACCATCCTTACTTCACATAAAATAATAAAAATATTCTTTTAATCTTGAAGATGATAAACTAAATACAAAATTATAAAATATAAATTTGAAGAAAAGGTAAAGTTACCTGTGAAGTCCTTGGCAGATGATGAGTAGTAAATCCAGACACATATACAGGAATTAATGCACAAATTGGTTGAAGATTAATATTTATTTATTTATGAAATACTTGTATTTCTTTCATGAAAAGAATCGAATATCTTCTTTATAGAAAACATTTTTGTTTCTCATAAAAATTAAACATTTGTTTTATAGTAAAAACTTTACAAATGAAGATATATTTTTAAATTGATATATTCCAAACACAACCAACATTCTTCATCATAACACATTTTTTTTTTATATATCTTGACAGTATGAACTTGAAAAATTTCTCATAACACACAAAAGGAAAATAACATCATTTTCTTCAAAAAGAAACATCACTTAAATATATGTATGTTTTAAATATGTATATATTATCAGACGAGAATTTTATATAGATATGCACCAATATTTTCGATGGATCGCCCCGTGAATATTCAAATTTATTTGTATGAAGATGGGCCAAATAGCAAATTAAAATGACGAAAGAAATTATAAAGTCAATACGTTATGTAAATATGTAAGATCACTTCTTGAAAGAACATTCTTCAACTCACGAAAGAAAATCTTCACCTCTGCATGCTTTTCAGAGTACGGAGATCACATGAAAAGATTATTGAAGAAACTTGAGCACAAAAAGCAGTTGAAGCAAATTATTAATGATGAGATGATAAAAATAAAATAAATATTTAGAAGACACATGACGACATTCTTCTTTAGTTATAAAGCTAACACGAGATCAACGAACAGAAGATCCATGGTGTGCCCTTATTTACACAATAATTTCGTGATGCCTTTGAAGGGGCCTTGCTCCTGGCGGCCTTAAAAAATCAACCTTTCCTGAAACCATGGCGTGATCATAGCAGCCTGAAATGTTGCCCGTATACAACGGTCTGGAGGGGCGCACGCACACATGCCCCGAAAAATTCCACCCAAAACTTCCAATCATCCGACCGCATCCATTACAACAGGTGTCTAACAGCGCAACTCACGCAGGTGGCCGAGAGCCCAGGGGAAAAAGAGAAAAGGTTACTGGAATCCCAAAATACGCCAATTTGGCAGCGAGCGAAAGAGGGGGAGTTGACAAAATAAGCCAAGTTACGATGCAAAGTATGGAGAAATATGAATTTATTAAAAAGAGAATTGATAAACACCTAAAGAGGGGAGGCCAAAGCAGGTGGCCCTGTGCTGAATGACTTAAAATACGTCACCTGTGGAAACGAATTTGATAGGCTAGGGGTGTGTCCGAATAAACGGAAGTTCCACCCAAAGAACAAGCGAGAATGTTCTCGAACGATCTCCAAAACCGGAAGGAATGAGTTCGAACAGGATTTTACCGGCTTGGAACATTCGAAAGGTAAGTAAGAAAGAAAACATTACAGGCGACGAAATGAAAATACACGAAACCGAAATAAAATTTAAATTGAGAACATTAATAAAAAGGAAGGTGATATGAAATAAAATGGCTAATAAAATTGAATTATACTTAACATATGGGGGGTTATCGAGTAACCACCACACTATCAATTTCCCTTACTCATCTTATTTGGAAGAAAGTGGGGAAAGAAACTAAAGTAAAATCCTTTTGTCCCTCATCTAAATACTTATAATACAACATGAATAATACAGTAAAATGTGCTAAAGTACTTTGAAATTCCCTATAGATTACTATAGTATAGAGATAATACTTTCTTTTGAAAATTAGATTTATAGAGTGTCTCAAAAAAGCCGTCTTAATCCTGAATACAAAGTAATGTTATCCAGAACCATCAATTTCTTTGTTCCACTTCATTTGGAAAAGTATCGAAAAAGTAAAGAAAAAACCTTTTTACTTTGTCTTAATAATTAGAATATGTCATAAGTAATGTAAAAAAATGCTGTATAATTGTTTTAAATGTCTTATTTCCTTTTTGTATGTAAAAAGGCTTTCTGCTTCGTAGCTATATCTTTTGAAATTTAGTATAATACATTGCCTAAAGAGAGTTGTCATAATTTAAAAAAAAAATAAATAAAACTAACCAGACTAATAAAAAAACTCATCTTAACCAAAGCTATCAACTTCACTTATTTAACTCATTTGGAAAAATGTCAGAAAACTAAAGTAAAATCCTTTTGCTGTTCCTTTAAATACTTAATATACAACATGAATATTTCAGTAAAATGTGTTGAAGTGTTTTAAAATTCTCTATAGATTATTACACAGAGATAACATTTTCTTTTGAAAATTAGATTTATACAGTGTCTCAAATAAGTCATCTTAATCCTTAATACAAAGAAAATTTATCAAGGACCATCAGTTTCTTTGTTCCATTTCATTTGGAAAAGATTCGAAAAAGTAAAGAAAAAACCTTTTTTTCTTTGTCTTAATAATTATAATGTGTCATAAATAATGTAAAAAATCCTGTATAATGGTTTTTAAATGTCTTATTACTTTTTTGCATGTAGAAAGTCTTTCTTCTTCGTATGCCTTTTGAAATTTATTTCAATACATTGTCTAAAGAACGATGTCTTAATTTAGAAAAAGACAACAATATTATCCCGAACTATCAATTTCAATTATTCATCTCATTTAAAAAGAAGTCAGAAAGCTAAAGAAAAAGATACTTTTGCTGTTCGTCTAAAAATACAACATGAATAATACAGTAAAATGTACTAAAGTGCTTTAAAAAACTCTCTTTTGAAAATTAGATTTATACAATGTCTCAAAAAGCCGCCTTGATCCTGAATACAAAGTAATCTTATCCAGGACCATCAATTTCTTTGTTCCACCTCATTTGGAAAAGAGTCGAAAAAGTAAAGAAAAAACCTTGATTGTTTGATTTTTTTTCTTTGTCTTAATAATTATAATGTGTCATAAGTAATGCAAAAAATGCTGTATAATGGCTTTTAAATTCTTATTTCCTTTTGCATGTAAAAAGTCTTTATTCTTCGTAGTTATGCCTTTTGAAATTCATTTCAATGCATTGCCTAAAAAAAGATGTCTTAATTTAGAAAAAAGACAACAATCTTATCCCGAGCTATCAATTTCACTTATTCATCTCATTTGGAAAGAAGTCGGAGAACTGAAGAAAAAAATCGTTTTGCTGTTCGTCTAAATACTTAAAATACAACATGAATATTACAGTAAAATTTACTATAAAAGGCTTTAAAATTCTCCATACATTACTACACAGAGGTAAGACTTTCGAGTTTTATACAGTCTCTCAAAATAGAAAACCGTCGTAATCTTGAAAAAAAGTAATTTTATCGAGGACCATTCATTTATTTTATCCAATTCCTTTTATCCAGTCCCTTCCAATAACTAATTTCTATGGAAAATATTTGACAAAAAATATGTTCTTTGTTTGAATAATTAGAATACGTTAAGTAATATTAAAAAAATAATAATGATGCTTTAAAAGTCTGGTGTCATTTTTGCATATAAAAAATGTTATTCTTCTTTGTCGTTAAGTTTTCTGAAATTTATTTTAATACATTGCCTAAAGAAAGTTGTCCAAGTTTAGATAAAAAACAACAATCTTATCTCGAGCTGTCAATTTCACCCATCAATTTCTTTTGGAAATGTTGTTTGTACTTTATCTTAACACGTAGTGTTTCTAAATGAATATCGGAATTTTAACGTTCGGTAGTATTTTTTGCATGAAACCTAAAATTATAATTAATACTTAATATAAAAGAGAAACTCAAACAGTTTTACAAGGTAGCGATAAATCTCAGTTTCTACATCATGATCTGCGCCGCCAATAATAGAAAATTACAAATTCTTTTTGCGGATAAAGGAAGTTCAAGTATTTACATTTGAATTTAAATTCTACCTCCAATTTTATATAATAGATGTTTATGTAATTAATTAGTACCTTTTCACTCATCTTTACTTGAAACAAATGTAAAAATACCTCTACTGTAGTTATTGTTCAGTTGAAACTTTCTTAACTGGGCCAAAAGCTAATTACAGCATTGATTATTATTGTTATAACTCTAATAAATTTTAACGATATTATGTCTAGTATAGTACTTATGCTTGAATCTGAATGGAGAATATCTCTTGTACAAAGTTATTTTTGATCTCTTTATACGAATGAATTCTTGTTCGAAGAGAACTTTTATAACATAATTAATCATTTCATTATACGTACAATGCACCATTCACAAATACAACATTGTATATTTATGTTATTCAGGCGCAGATAATTGTGCTACATCAATAACTTTTTGCCAATATCTGACATTGCGCGCGGAATTTGCTTATTTTAATCATTCACTGCACCATGTCTCATATCTGGCACATACTAAAAAACATCATAACTTTTATTGTGTGCAATGATTTTGGATAATATGATTATTGTGCCTGATCTGGAATAATTCAAAGACAAGAATAACACATATTTTTTCCATGCCAGATGGCTATACTAGACAAAACAGAATTCGTTCTTTGGAGCCAAAAGAAATATCGATCAAGATATTAATGGGATCCGGGACACATTTTAAAAGAGCTTTTATTTATTCAGTTAAAATTTAAAAATTTTTTGGAATGATTGATTGTATTATTTGGAAACAAAAAAATTCTTAGATTTTTTGCAATTTAAATTTATTTTAAAAAAGGTATTTTAATATCATTATAGTTCAAAATATTACTTGTAAAACTTTTTTTTGCATTTAAATGAGCAAAAATGTCTGTATTTTAATTTAGATTTAACATTTTTATAAATATTATTAAAAAAAAAAAATAAAGAACATCCAAAGTAAAAATTTTTAAAAAGTGACATAACTTTTGTATTTAAAAAAAAAAAAAAAAAAAAAAAAAAAAAAATTTCTTTAAATTTGCTGACTTAAAGTAAAACAATCAAAAATGACATGTTTGAAGTTTGAAGCTTTTATATTTAATCCTTCTTGTGTTGTAGCAATTTAAATCTGAGAAATAGTGAAAAAATACATCATCAAGAAAAACGCATTTTCACAAGAGGTAATTTCCATAACAACCATAGCTTCAAAGTTAGATTTTGAAAACAAACCAAAACTAAAAAATTAATATTTTCTCTTCTAATTAAGATAGAAACATGGCTTAAACGTCATTCTAACTTAAAAAACAGAGAAAGTTTTAATGAAGTATTTTTTTTTATATAGAAATTTGAAGATTTTTGTGTGTCCAACCCCTTAAAGTAAGAATTACTTTCATTATTTTTGCTGAATAATTAAAGATATTAATGAAAAAAATTGCAGTGTGTGAAGCAGAAGAAATTAACTATTGTATACTCATTTATTTGGAAAATGTAGCAATGCAATATTTTAAAACCCTAATTGTGTACGCATGGCATACACCTTAAAACATCACATTTTAGCTGAAAATTTTAAATTTAATTTATTTTGTTATTTTTCTCATTTTTAGAATGATATATAGATTTCAAATATTTTTTTATTATCGAACAAGTAACACAAATAATGCGTTAAGCATAGATCACGAAACACTTTCAATCCTTCTTGAAATCTGTAATAAAACTTCGTTATTTAGGGAAATAAGGTATTACAGTCTGTAGCCAAATGCGTATTCCAATACTTTTGAACAACTCTGTATTTGATCTGTTGGTTTATATGCACTATGTAATAGGGAAATTTAGTTTGGCAGAAAATGCCTAACGGGTTGAAATTTATCTTTCATCAATTTATACTTATAGACATAAACATTTACCTGAATAATTCAGCCCTGTAGTTTACCTAGTACCTTTATTACGTATCAATATTTAGCTAAGATTTAGTTCAAACTAAAATATTCTTAAAACTACTGAAATCCATCCATCTGCTATCAACGATAATATACAGTACTTCGGATAGAATATACTATTTTAAATCATTTGTGTGTCCCTGTAAATACCATGAACTTCGTATTTTGCGCGGTGAAATTATTTATATTAAGTCTCAATGACGCATATCAGCTTCATTTCTACATGAAATAGTTTAATATAATTAAAATATGTCACAAACAATTATCCGTCTTAAAATTGTGTAAAGAAACTCTTTTATGAAACTCTGTAAATGAATAATATTAGTTTCACAGCATACTTTATAGAATGCATATTTTAGTTCAATTCGTAAATATATAGAAATTTCAACATGTTTGACAGAGTATAACATCTTTGAAATTTACTTGAAACGATTTTTCCCCTTTGGGTATAATGTAACGAAACATTTCTGTCCCTGTAAATAATCTAATCATGTTAAAAACATCATTTGCAATTGGATTGTCGCTAAAGTAAATGCCAATAACTTCCAAAAATATCAGGGCAATCAGGTGTAATGTTAATCAGGTGTTATGTTAAAAATAGAGAAAATCGTGCAATAAAGGGTTAAGTTATGTATCATCATGCATACAATTTTTGATGTAAATGCTATCTTTTCTATGTACATGCAAAATACACAACCATAAATGGAATACTATATTAGAGGTTTGTCATCGAACATTTATATATTGTTGAAATATTTTGTTTGATTTTAAAAAAATACAGTTAAATATAAATTAATGAAAACAAAATCAGACGTTAAACTCTAAGATTGCAGTGCAAAAACTTTGTATGGGTCTAATAGTTTTTATATTATCACCGATTTTATTTAAATACATTTATAAATTAAATTTTATTTAAAGTTTATTTAAATATTTTAACCGTGATATGCAAGAAATTTTATAAATAATATTTCATGAAATAATAAAGCCGCCAAAAAAATACAAGATTTGCAACTAGTTTATTTTTAATATAATACGCTTCTTATGTTTTTGCCATAAATATTTATATATAAGCCTTAGATAATTCTTATTTGTTGATATTAAGTGTTTACTCAATAAATACATAATCGCTTGGGACAGTATTTGTATAGTAAATATCTCTTACTTTTTATCTACTTAAGAAGATACATTATTTTCAACGAAAGAGGAAATTGTTTTTAAAACCGAGTTACTACAAAATATAGGAATGGGGTATAGTATAGTTTAATCACTTTAAATTTTTTAACACTTTCCAACATAATAAACAAGTTTTTATGAATTCGAATTATCTGATACGGGTACATATTATTACATCTGCTATGGCATATTCCCCAGTGAAAATGGAGTGTGTAGCACTTTCGATTCATTTACACAGCTATTCAAAAGAATTCCGTTACGGTATGTGGAAAAAACTGTTTGTCGTATATATATAAATATATCGTATATGTATATTATATATAAATGTATATATATATAGTACATAATGTTTAAAAAGTATTCAGCAGACAGAGTCCCGCACCATTATAAAACAGAAGATAAGTAATCAAAATTCAAACTTCAAAGGACTCAAAATAAATAAAACTCGAACAGCAAAACAAAATCCAAAACAAAACAATTGTATCTCCTAAGCAGTGAGCAATTTACAAAGTCACAGCAATGCCTCAGAATAAATATAATATGTGAAAACTTTTGCTAGTAGTGGCAATGGGTTTCGATCAGAGTGGCGTAATGCAAATATAAAATGTACAAAAACAATTGATATCATAACACGCAAACTCTCTCACCAGACTCGACGCCACAGAAACAGCATATAACCCATTCAAATGATGCAGCTGCATGATAACATATGTATATTATACACTAAAACTGCAATAAACTTTATTAACCAAGTTTGAGAAACACAGTCACTCAAAAAAACCCAAATCCAGTATTCCATAATCAATCCAGGTTCATTCCATATCGTTGCCACAGACTCTGGGTCTGCTGATTAATATTTAAACATTATGTTCTATACATAGTTTATGTGGTAATTCGTAGCTATAGCGCTTGTCACATAAGTTTTATGTGTGTTTTTTTTGGCTTTATTTTAAAACTCATTAATAAAATTTTGGATTATATATCTATAACTACAAGGTTCTTATTGCCTTACTGCATACCATGGTGAACACATAATTTATAGTTTATCTACAAGGACATACAAAAGAGTTTGATTATATAATGAAATGAGCAATGATTAAACTAGTGAAAAATACGAGCATTAAGTACTGGAAATGTATTTCAAGTTCCGTTATGCAATTTTAAATGTAACAATTTTTCAAATATTACTTGTTGTGTAAAGTTTTATTGATCATATTCAGAGTCGCAAAAAAGTTCCCAACAACATCCGTTTATTTTGGCTTAAATTGCTGAGTAACATTTTTAACTCTGCTATGTGTCTAATTGAACTTTTTAAAAACATATAATATGTAGTATGCATACATATCTGTACATCATCTACAGAGCTACAAAGTAAAATCGTATATTTTAACTACTATTGATGATAATAGCAGAAATCGAATTTTTTAAAGCTTTATGCTTTTTTCAAATTATTCATTTACGCATCATCTATAATCTTAGTAAACTGTGATGTTTTGTTACAGTATTCTGAATATGTTGAAAAGTGCTTCATAATCTGTGTTCTACGCGCGAGTATTACTTTTTGCTTATTAATGCTATTCTCAAGAATTAACTGCCATTTTACTGTAAATGTTTCCAATGTAAGCCTATGTATCTGTAATGGATACATAGATAAACAATGTCATACTATCTTCTAGAATGTAAATATATTGTTTAAAAAACTCATATTCTTGCTCCTATTCGTCTCCCCCTGACCGCCGAGCAAAAGGGCAACATTGTAATGCATGTGCAGGCAGTGTTCGAAGAACATGCACTGTGCATAGACTCGTACGCAGGACGGACACCAGCATTTTTGGTAAAGTGTCTGGTAAAGTTTAAATGGCAATCTAGCTCAAATTTCACCCAAAAAATTTGTATGAATAGGTATTCACTCCTTAGTTAATATGTTACGAGAATGAATTAAATATTAATTAGTATATTTGTTTTTTAATTTATTGATTCATGGAACAAAACAGAAAGTTACATATTAAATTTTAATATAATATCCCGGATAAAAAAGATGCTGTTGCACCGAATTGGGACTTTTTTATCCAATTATCGTAGAAAGAGAAGGGGAGTGTCTCCAGCCAATTGCGCACGAACACTTCAATGGCAATATCATCGCCGGATCGTTCACCTCTTAATGCTTCTTTCAAAGTGTCATACATTTGACATTCTGAGAGGGATAAATCTAGAGGAGGTTGTTCCAATCTTTTCAAATTTAATTCACCATCATAGATAAGGGCTTTGGAGATTATGTTTGAAATGTACATTGCTACTTCTTTTTTTTTTTTTTTTTTGCTTTTTGTTTCATTTTCATTGAATAGACCCTAATACTTGACATGACCAATTATTCCCTTTTTTTAAGAGAATTCAATAAAATTATTTTTGATTCTGCAGTATTGACATATTTTTCGTTTCGAAATTCCTTATTTTTGCGGCAAACTGTTACAAAAAATCAATGAAAAATGATAATCTGAAATGAAAATGAATTATGATACAGGATTTTTCTTAATAATTACTTCTAAATATATTTTGAAAAAGAGTATAAAAATTTATTTGAAAGGATCTCAATAATAATACTTTAGTTTCCAGTTTCTTAATTTTTATTGAACGCAAATATAAGGAAAAATGAAATGTCCTATTTATCAAAAATAAAATGCACAAATGAAGATTGATTATGATGCATATAATATGTTATTGATTTTTTTTAATGACACTCCATTCTAAATCTGTTTCGAAGAAGGAAATAAAGGTTGATTCAATGTATTGCAGTTTTATGTTTTGGCTTTTCCAATTTTTGTTTTTCAATACAAATATTCTCTATAATAAAATGTCGTTTTCAGACATAACAATTTTTTTGAAATCATAGTAATAATTGAGAAAGATTTTATCACGAAATATTTAAAAATGAATAAAAGTAAAAATATTTTTTTTAAAAGAAGAAAGAGAAAATCTCGCATTAATCAAAATATCATGAAACGCTTTTCAACATATCCACATAATGTATCAAAACTGCACTTTATAATAAGTTAAAATATTAAGTCCATTTCAAACAAATGGAACCGCATAACATTTTTACAAACCTATAAGTTGTGACCATCTACAACCAAAGAATCATCCAAATTCATTGAGCAGCCTTGTATATTGATTCATATATATGAACTACATGTATGCCGAAATTTAGTTAAGTTAAGAAATGTATTACCTTAAATGTATGACCTTAAAATAAAAGGGACTTGCACTGTAAAAACGTATTGATTAAAAAACAAACTTTGATACTCATCCTCATACAATATATGTAAAAAAAATAGTAATCACACATAAAACAAGTTTACACCCAGCGCATCGAATTCATTGTAACGAGTCATCTTCAGAGAATTTGCATAATCTTAGCAGAGAAAAAAGTACCGTAATTTCGGGTGTATAAGCCGCAGATCAAACAATTCTTTTTCGACCCAGAATTTTTTAAGAGACAAATGTAACTATTTAGATCGCCGTAAATATTTGTCTTCAATCACTAAATAAAATTTCTGGGTCCAAAAAGAATTGTTTGATCTGCGGCTTATACACCCGAAATTACGGTACTTACAACATAATCACACATATTAAACTGTTTTTACAGTTAAGTGTTTATGACTATTTTGTAATAACGGTTTTCTCCGTCTTAAAATCATTCTAACGAGTCATTTTCATATGATTCTCATGACCTTAATGGAGAAAAACGCGCCTACAGCAATGTTTGGTGCAAACATAATTTATGTGTGATTAATATTGTTTTTATCTATATTGTACCTTTATGAGTATCAAATCTTGCTTTTAATAAAGCCATGTAATTTAATTCAAAATTACTTTTTATACCGCTAACAAGAAGAGTGGTATCTCATTTCTTTTGAGCAGTTCTGTATATAAGATATTAGATTTATATACAAATAGAAACATACAAAATGAGTTAAATTTAAAAGTACAAACTGATATTTAATATAGACTTCCAGCAATTATTACTCAAAGCCAATGGTGTAATTGATTTTTTTATATCCTTGCTATTGAACGGAAAATGTTATGAAATTCCTTTTCTGTGTAGTAAACTCGTAGTGAAATTCAGTTATTTATGTTTCAGTACAATAATCTCATTAAAATATTATGTTAATGGTTTTCCCCATTTATCATAATGTAATCGAATTCTTTTGAGAACATCTGTAAATGAACGATTTTGTACACAATTTTCTAATACATTCCAACATGCATTACTGACCCGAAATGACGTTTATAAATGGCCGATTGTCCACGCTTTAACTTCCCTTAAGGGAAGTTAAAGCGTGGACAAACGGAGGACAAACCGAATGCAAATACACTTTTTTGTAAAGTATAAAAAATTTATTTTATTAACATTGAACAATGTTTTTTTTAATCTTGCCGTATTAAGCGACAGGTCTAAATCTAGATCTAAATTTGGCGTAGTCTTCAATTACACTGATAAACAAGGTTTATATTTCTAACTAAGTATGTGGCGACTTTCATATTTTAGATGGTGCTGTGAAAGAATATGCCATTAAAAAGTTTCCAACACCCACAGATTTTTAAAAAATTCAAAATCTTGAAAATCTGAATTTTGTAGCATTTATTCAACACATACACCTACTAAATTTATCATTTGGTATTTTAGTAATGATAAACTTTTAAATAAATACTTATAAAGCTTAAAATTAATATTTAAAATACTGAAAGTATGCATTGTTTATAAAGTTTCAGAAAAATATAGAAGAATTTTTGTAAAAAGAAATGATATTAATAAGAAATTTCATACTTTATGTAGGGGTAAATGTCTTATCTGTGGCTGCTCTAATATAGGCCATTGTTCCGAGTTATATCGACAATTTAAAACAGACATTAAGCCACTTATATGATTACAATAGCATAAATCATCTTTTCTTGAAAAAAATGTCAAATATTTCTTATGTCAATCTCGATAAATAGATATCTTTGTATTGTTTTTCAGGAGATTCCAACTTTGCAATCTTGATCCAAGTAATTCTGAGTTTTTCTTTGATAAATTAAAGTCCCTCATAAAATTATTTAAATCTTTTTGAGTAATTAGGTGTGATTCTTCATTTATGCCAGGAAAATAGTTCATATCAGATATGGAGGAAGTTTCAGTTTCATCAATTTCCATTTCTACTACTACATCATCATATGTAAAATTCTCTGGAGGTTTCGGTATTTTGTAAATCATCATTATGTAATGCTGGTCACATTGCTGAATCTAAATTCATGTACTTAATTTTATGTTTACTTCTTGTAGAGCATCCTTTAAATTTTGTAATACATTAATAGCAGACAGTTATATGATCCTTCGGCATGCGCCTTATAGTGGATATAGCAAAGGGCATACACTTTTTTTTGTGCCTTTCATCCACGCTATGAGGTTTAGCACATCGTATACAAACAAGAATGAGGTGCCCATTTCTTATATTGTTCATCTGCTTTGTATCCAAAGTACATATGATAGGCAGTCTTTATTAACGGCTGGAAAGCGTATCGATGCTTTTTCAAAGTTAGCTCCCCGCACACATAGCAATAAGAATCGGGTTCAATAACGCATCCTCTAGACATGTTTTACATATTGTAGAGGAAAATAGGATAATTATAATCAAAATTTAATTAAAAAGCCTTACAGAACAAAGAAATAGTTGTACACTAGCCCCGAAAGTTTCAACTGTCACGGATTTGCGTTAAAGTCAAATAATGTGAGGGTAGCTAGAGCTGTCTGTTCAAGGTCGCTAACATAAAATTTATTAGGGGCACAACTGTTTCTATTCTCTTGCTGTATCTTCTATCGTTGCAATAAGAAAAAGGAATGTTTGTGTGAGTCAAATACATGAAAGATAATAATATAATGTAATTATAATGCCTATATGATGCCTACATGCTCCAAAAAGTATAAATGAAATTTCTCAAAATTGGAGGGTGTTGGAAAATTTTTACAAACATGTTCTTTTTCAGAAGCTTGAAATCTATAAGAAATACCCAATGTATATAGAGAAACAGAAAATTCGTTAAAATTTGTTTATCAGTGTTATCTATATTTCATTTCTTTAATTTTTGCTTTACGTACCAGCCCGAACTAATAAATTTATTTCACGAAGAAAACAGGAATTCTTCTTTTTCAGTATTTAGAGTTCAACCCGATGAAAAAATGTATTTATTTATAGATAGATAGATAGTATAAAACATATTTTTTAAGGCTTAAAACAATCAGCTTTTGTTTCGTACAAAAAAGCGTCATTCCCATCCGTTAAAGAATTCAAAATTTCTGATCCACTCTTTAAGAGCTTCTATAGAAAGGTGTACATAGGGCATCATAATATAAAACATATATCACGGAATAATACACAAAATCAGTACAAAGCAATGCCGTCATCATAAAACTCATAAGAAAAAGAAAAGGAAAAAAAGACTATTTAGTGATTTGTCTGTAATCTTAATTGGATACATAAAATTGAATATAGTTTAGAAAAGCTATATGTTTTATCACAAATGATTTATTTATACTTTTTTTAATGGCAAGTTTGAGAAAACGGCACTGAGCGCAATAATCATTAAATCAAGCCATGTTTTTTTTGCCTCTCTCTTCACTTAGTATTTATGAGAAAAAGGAGAATTAAACATATGGAGGCGTTTTCGGACGTCAACACAATGTCTTTATTGTAGACACACTCCATGTATTTAACCTCATAATAGGCTTTTGCATCAGTACTGAGAGAAGAGATAAACCAAAAAATCGAGCATCGATTTAACTCCCATGTAATTCACAACACTATCTATCACTATTATGTTTAACTGAAAATGGGAATCACAGTAAGAGATCTCCTGACATGTTGCATAATCCTTCTGCAATAATTCTTTTATTAGCTGTCCCCATTTGCAAGTTACTGACTTGGAAAATTCATCAGTTTATTTTCGAATGCCCATATTCGAATGCCTTTAGAAAATAAAACACTTAAATATTATACATTAAAGTTCTGAAAATATGTATAAAGGGATTCCAAAAAGAAAAGAATAAATAAATTATACTTTTGAGTATTTTTCTTTGAAAAAAAAAGAAGAATGCATTATGTTAACGTATTCTTAGACATACATATTTATTTCATACTTTTTATGCAGAAAAAACTTGTTGAAGAAAATGTTATTTCTTGTATGAGTTCTTTTCTACAAATACCTTGTTTTACCATATCTTTTTACATAATTTTAAAAATTCTACAAAAGAATATTTTAGGTTATTGTAAATGAATACTACGATACATTTTGCTTTTTTTCTTCTAGTATCTATTATTTGTATGTGCCTTTAGTGAAAACTGTTTACAAATTAAAAAAAAAATGTTATAAGTTTGTAAAATTGTATAAATATAATTTGTTTTAATTACAAAGCTGTCTAAAACTTTCCTCTTTAAAGTTAAAAAATTTTGTCTCTAAACATCTTTTTTTTTACAATTATGTTTCGTATTTTTCTTTATAATCTTTATTCCTTCAATTCCATAATATATATATATATACATATTTTTCATTTCATATGTTTGATTTTTCCCGGATGTTACCAGATTGTTTTGGAAATATTTTTTTACGATTGTTTAAAGCCTTATTGTGCTAATTTTATACTTCCTGTAAGAATAATCAAGGATTTTAAAGGAAATAACCCATATTAATTGGATTGTTTTGTAACTGTCGGCCACTAGAATAAGTCCATTTACATGAATTCGGAAGCATATTCTATATTCTAAAATATCAAATGCATCACACACTGTAAAAGAAAAAAATGCAATTAAAAAATTACAACAATCAATTGAAAAAGTATTATTTTTTCAAAGACTGAAATTGAAGACTTAAAAATTATTAAATAAACAAATAAAATTATTAAAATCATAAAAAGTAATAAAATATTATATATATATATATATATATATATACATAAAAACATGGTACTTTGCGATCAGTTAGTTCAAAATTACATAGTTTACTTTTTCACGATAGTCGCACATTTTGTAATCGGTAAGATTGATAATCAGACCTCGTTTTTTTATTATTAATAATATTTTCTTTAAAAGAAGATCTTTCATACGACGTCTTTCTTTGGATTTCTTTCGACGTCTTTCTTTGGATATAAAGAATTTCGTAATAATAGTAATAATAAATATTATTTTTTTGATGATCAAAATGCGGCTTGTGTAATAACAGAGTCATATTTTTTACAAGCCATGGATTAAACATTAGTATTTTTAAACCAATCATAAACAATTTTTAAATGAAATTTCAGTTTTACAATTTTCGGTACTGTGAATTCTTGATCTTCTAAGCATCCTAGTATCTCAATTTTTACACAATCGTATATAGAAAAAGAAAGAAACTTTAAAAAGTAATTTTTTTGAAAGTTTTATCTTAATTTTTTTTTGAGTTATTAATTTTTTTTTACTGTTTATTATATTATTTTTTACCCATCATACGTGGCATAGCGTAAGTATTGCAATCGTTTTGAAAATCGAAATAAGAATAGGCGAATATACAAGTTTCAGATACAAAAACATATTTTTTTGAAAATGAAAATTGCCGTCCGTCTGTCTGTGTGTGTATTTGTGTCTGTAAACACTCTATTTCACGAACAAATTAAGATAGAGACTTGAAATTTGGTGTTACTTAATATATAATAATGGAAAGAAGCCTATTGAATATCAGTAACCTCGATTATCTGGAAATATTTTTTTTCGGATTCTCAATATATTCGTTCTGATGAAATGTACATAAAATTTTTCGATTTTTTTTTTTCTTTTAAGGAGTGGATGTAAAAGACAATAAAATAACACACATTTTGCATAAATAACGAAGTCGATCGGATAATTAGTTGCTAAAATATTTGTAATCCAATTTTCCACAATCTTCGATTTTTGATGCCTCTGTATTTCATTCAAATTTCAATTCAAAGATATATTTGAATTGGATATAAGACACTTAATAAGGACACAGTAAACTTTTAATCAATATGATTATTATTTTTCAAGTTATAAGGATGTTTCTTTTACGTAATTCGGTACTACTTGAGTAATTTGGCATTTTATACAATTTGTCTAAATTGTTTCCTAAAAAAATATTAATAGAGCATTACTACGTGTTAAAAATATCTAAATATACGTTTAAACTTTATGTTTGAATTGCGATACATTTTATACATAGTTTACACATGTTTTATTTTCATATTTTATATCATGCATATCCATGATGTGTACGAATTAAGGTGCTCCCCTCCCAACACCCAGTTTTTATCATCGTGGCGACAAAGGACATTAATGATGGACCAATCAGAAAACGAATAAAATCTGGATATCACAAGGTTTCAAATTTCTCTATTCTTGATCGACTTAAACAAACATTTCCCAAAGAGTTAAAAAAATGCATTTCTACAGATGCAAATTGTAAAGGTACAGAAACCTGTATACTTAATAAAATTTATCTTTATACTGTACAACAAAATATTTTTTTGTCATATGATATGCATGTTTTCACATTTGAATTGTGGGTTGGTCAGACTATGGATAAAATTACTCGGTGACCAACGATCTTTTATTTTGAGATTTTTATGTATACGATGTTCTCTTAGGCAATGGACATTGCAAATTTTCCTTTCCAGAGTAATTTATATTCATCATTAATATATAATATCTAACAAATAATTTATAAAGTATAAAAAAATTCTAAGATTTTGTATTTTATTAAAAAAAAGCGTAAAAATATTGGTAGCACAATGTTGAGTCCACTTTAAATGCAACGGCTAAACATTCAATCTATAGAAAATATATATACTTATTTAAATAATTCATAACTTGTGTATTTAATTAAAATTAGAAGGAAGTATTTTATAATATAATGCAATTAAAACTATTATAGAACATTTCTCAGACATGAATGAGTCTATTTAAAAAAAAAATAAATAAATAAATAAAAAAATCGTACGTCTGTAATCTTTACATGTTAATTTCAAATGATAAATACTTTAAACTGGAGATAATTTCAGTGTTTTAATTTGAATCATAAATTTTTACCTCACGTTTCATGGCAAGGAAAAAAATAAGCCTTTTTTATACTGTAATCAAATTAAAAAAATTTTTTTATCCCTCATCCATTTTGTGTTATATTCCAGTAATAGGACTGTCATAGGAGTATCTTGCTACGCAAAATGTTTCATAGTGTTGTTTACAGTACAAACACTTTATACGCTATTTGTCCATTCGTGACAACGAAAGAGGGGTGGATTGTGTGGGGAGGTAAATTAATACACTTCTCATCAAATTTCTTCATTCTTAAGGGTTTTGTACTTTTATGCACATTTTTACATCATGCAGACATAAGTGCTAGAATTTCAAGATACAGTAAAATCATGCAAATATTTTTTGCCTCTCTTGTGAAATTTACTTTTGTCGAGATGTTTTACTTTTCTTGCGGGTAATCGATATTATCACACATAACAACCGAGACAGACTAAATAACATCCATGGCGCGAAAATTGGTAACGCAGATATGTGTATCTATAGTAGTGCCCTATATCGAGAATGAGGAAAGAACAGCGTCAGCGGGCGTTGTGTGTGCGTCCGATAGTATACCCATAGAGGCCAGAAGTTTCGCTTTGAAGTTTTAAATATCAACCATACAGTTGAGATCCCCGTGTGATTGCCATATTTTGATAGTCGTCACTTCGTACCCAGAGGTGCAAGACAGGGTAAAATTATGTTTCCGTTAGCAACAGCAAACATTTTTCTAAGACTGAATTGACCAATTCTCTCACAGTAGGATAAGTGTGCTAGCAGTTATGGCGATTACTTTTGAAATAATAAATAGTTTACTGGCTTTCAGCTTTCTTCTATCCCTACAAGAATAATGTACTGGATTTTTTAAAAAATTCGATTTCCTGTTCTCGACGAATTTACCCCTTTTAAATGTCAGAGAACCCGAAAAAAATATTTTCAAAATATCTGTCTGTGAGTCTGTGACTAACTGTCTGTCTTACCGTGTTTCCGTCTGTCTATATGTGACATAAATTGGGGATTCTATCTCAAGAATTAATGCACGGAATTTAATAAAATTTTATATTCAGACAATGCCTGATATAAATTGTTGCTATTAATTTTTGGTGTATTGATCAACAGGTGGTTTTGGTAAATTGCTGAACAGGTGGAGCTGCTATGTTGTTAGATTTCCGCAATAGCTCTCCAGAATTAAAGCAACTTCAGACTCATTTATTCTTGACATGATTTGACGTTTTTTTTATGTTTTAGTTGAAATCTTTTAATAGGTGGGGCTGCTACGCAACATTATTTGATATTTCCCCAATTGGTTAATCGCCAGATTTAATGCACGATTTTTCACGAAATTTCAGACACTATCAGTCCTTGACATGGAAAGACTATTTTTATAATTTGGTGTAAATTACTCTACAAGTAGTGCTGCTATGCTGCGTTTTGTGCGATTTTTCCAATAGTTTTAACTTAAGAATTAATGCATGGAAATTCTTCAAACTTCAGTTTCAGTTAGTCGTTGATATTAATTGACTTTGTTTTACGTTTCGGTGTAAATCTCTCAATAGGTGGCACTTCTATGCTGCTTTTTAAAAAAATATCCTCGACAGCTCAATCTCAATAACGAATGCACGTATTCCCATCAAACATCAGATTGGATTAGTCCTTGACATGAATTGATGCTGTTTGTATTTTGTTGTAAATAGCTCTACAAATGACGTTGCTATACTGCGTTTGTTACGACTTCTGTAACAGTTCTATCTCAACAACCAATGCACGGTCTTCCACCAAACTCCAAATTCTTTAGTCCTTGATATGAATTATTCTAGCTTTCATTTTTGTGTCGATCGAATATTTATTTTAGCGACAGTCATATCACACGAATGCACGGAATTTCATAGCTTTAGAATCTTCATGATGGACATCGAATGCCATTTATTTTTTTTACTGTGGTAACAAATTTCAAAATGTTAACCTGCATGAGATAGAAAAAAGTTTGGGATTGCTATATCAGACTAGTTTTTCATCTGTCTCGTATTGATGTGATTATCCATATACATAAGTTTAATACATCTGCAAATAAAAACAACCGCCTTTATTTCTTCCGTATTCATGCGTATTGATAAATACTTTATAAATAATTCAATGTTTTAATTTGAATCGTAAATTTTATCGCCACGAGTAATAACAACGGAAAAGATATATACTTAGATATAAGAGTTCGTAATATATTTTCCTAATATTTCTTTAAAACTAATATCCTTCTAACTATCGCTAGGAAGCATGCTTGCTTCTTTGATTTTTTTTCATGTTCTTCGTGAACGGTGTACGTATTTAAATGTATATATATGTGTTTCTTTAAAGACATTTGAGTCTCTTAAATAAATGTAAATATTGTCTGAGCAAACACGTACACTAAGTAAATAAACAAACAAAATAAATGAAATTGAAAACTGCACACACGAAACTGAATATATTACTTAAAACGAAAATAAATACAACCGAAAATATATATTTATTCTCGACTATGAACTTTTCTAAAATATTTTAAGTAGATCTTTCTGAGAAAATATAAATTATGAACGTAGGAAATGGAAGATGGTTGGTTACCTGTGACCTCAAAATGTATTGTTTTATATTGATAAAATCAGATGAATACGTTGAGTATAAAAGATATTTTTTTATTAAAAAAATTCTTTAAAATAAAATAGATAAACATTGATATTTGCCATGTTTTTAAATACACCATGACTTTACCAAACATACCAACCTGTGAATTGGGACCCACTGGTGGGTCGCGAAGCAGTCGAAGTGTGTCACAAATACATATCTTTTATTTCATCCTTTTAAAAAATACATAACAATTTCAACAGAAAACTAGTCGTTGGGGGTCACCGTAATACTTCCATCATGGATATGCATAATTTCATGAAAATAAAACATGTGTAAACTATTTATAAAATGCATTGCAATTCCAAAACAAAATCTAAATATAAAATTAAATATTTTAAATATACATAGTAATGCTCTATTAATGAATTGCTGATGAACCCATTTCGATAAATTATAGGGTAACATCCCCAGTAATTGGCACTTTAAGAATTTGTCCTTAAACTTGCTTTAATATTCATTACAAAGAAATAAGATATTTATTTGGAAATGTTTTTAAATCAAAGAATGCATATCTGTGCATATATTTTGCCCACTAAAAGCAAAAAAAAAAAAAAAAAAATTGAAAAAGTATTTTTATAAAAATATATTTATAAAAAAGTTGCTGAAATCACCAGTAATTGGCACCTAGAGCACCAATGTATGACACCTTGTGATCCAGTAATTGGCACAAGTTTATATTTAAAAAAAAAACTTTATATTTTGCATTGGGTTTAATCGCTTTAAATGAATTTACTGTAGATGAAGATGCCATATTTCAGGTTTTTGAGATAAGAAATCAGCATATAAGTCTGAAATGTGAACACTTTAAAACAATACAATATACTTATATTAATACCCAGTAATTGTCATATTGCCCCCAGTAATTGTCATATGAAACTTTAATGGATTCCAATTACTGATAATATTTCATGTTTTCAAATAAAAACAAATGATAAACAAAATTAGTCTATAACTTTAAAAGTACTTCCAAAACAAGTGGTTTAATCTCAAATTCCTTGCGAATTCCTTGTAATTTGAATAGGTGCCAATTACTTGGAACTAGCGAAATTGAAGCAACATTAATTGGCATCTATCATTAATTCAGAAATCCAAATATTTGTGTCGAAAATACTTTTACACAATTAAAGTAACCCTTTTTAAATAAACAAAACTGTTGTCAATTAAAATTTAAAATACATTATTAATCATATAATAATGAATTGAAAAGCATGCCTTCCTTAAACCAAAGAAGAAGCATTTGCAACAAAAATGGCTATTTTCATACAAGCCATAATTATTTCTCTTTCCTAGGCACTGTTGTCATCTAGTAGCATAAATCAAAGTTATAATCTTTAACGTAAATGAGCATAAAACTGGTATATGGTCTTGCATTTTTAAAAGACTGGATATAAATCTTATTTTAGGACATGTTTGTAGGATGTGCCAATCACTGGTGCATGCCAATTACTGGGGTTGTTACCCTATAAAACACCAAAATACTCAAGTAATACTTAATTGCGTAAAAGAAACATCCTTATAATTCCTAAAATAATAATCATATTAACTAACAGTTTACTGCGTAAGATTAAGCGTCTCATTTTCAATTAAAATATATCTTTGAATTGAAATTTGAATGAAATACAGGGTCATGAAAATTCGAAGAATGTGGAAAACAGGATTACATATATCTCGGCAACTAATTATTCTACTTCGTTATTTATGCAAAATTTGTGTTATTTTATTGTCTTTTACATTCACTCTTAAAATAAGAAAAATCGAAAATTTCCGAGAATCCAAAAAAAAAGTTCCGGATAATCAGGGTTACTGATATTAAATAGGCTTCGTCCCATTTGTTCATACTAAGTATATACAAAATTTCAAGCCACTATCTCAATTTGTTTGGGAGATAGTGTGTTTAAAGACACACCGACACACAAACTGACGGTTGGCATTTTTTATCCTAATGTTTTTCAAAATCTATCATATCTGAAACATGAAAATCCGTGAAAAAAAATTCTTCGATTTACAAATGGTTTGCAAGACTAACCCTATACTACGCATGGTAGGTAAGTAATAAAGTTCCAAGGGGAAATCCTTAGTTTTCTTCTGGGTGAATATCCAGATGTGTCTAAATCGGTTTTGAATTAATTGATGGGACTCAACACGACATACTTGTGTAAACATGCTTTTCCTATTTTGCTAATTTGAAAAACAAGTACAGACACAAACTGCATGATAGTACAGTCACTTAAGGTTAAAACTAACCAGTATAACCGCTTACATAGTTATCCGCATTGATAAACATTATTGCCAGAAAGCTCACTGATTATAATCTATTGATTATAAAGCTATCTTTTTTTTCTTCTATCTTACCAAGACGAGAGTATTGGGTTGATGAAAATTTTCGAAATCCCGTTTTCTATGGATTTTCATGTTTTAAGGGTCAAAGAACCCGAAAAACATGTTTTTAAGAACTGTGTGTCTGTGAGTCTGTGATTATGTGAGTCTGTCTGTATGGGATAAAAAATTTGTAGATGCTGTATCTCAAGAGCTAATTCAAAGAATTTCATAAAACTTCAGATTCAGGTTGTCCCTGATATAGATTAGTGTTGTTCCGTTTGTTGTGTGAATTGCCCCACAAATGTCCCTGCTATACTGCATTTTTCACGATTTTACAATAAATGTATCTCAATAACTAATGCACAGAGTTTCATCAAACTTCAGATTCAGTTATAAGTTGACACAAGTTGTTGCTGACTAGATTTTAGTTTAAACAATCTAAAGTTTGGCACTGCCATGCAGCATTTTTCTAAAAGTATTAACATGCATAAGAGTTTGGAAAAATTTTTGGATTTTGGGATTGCAGCACCTGACTAGTTTTTTATAACAATTATATGCATTTTCTATTATCTGTGTAGTTCGTTCATTGTTTTTATTGTTCTTTTATTAACCCATTGGGGACGAGCGACCACTATAGATGCCGGCACCGATTGTACTCAGATCCCGCGAGACTACAATTCATGCAGGCGCTGTTTGAACTCACATCCCGCGAGACTACCATTGATGCCGATCAAACGGAACGTTTTGTTTTTCACAGTTTAGCATATAAAAAGTTTATCCTAATTCTATTTGAATGTATATTAAAGAAGAAGACTTTTCCTTCAAACTAGGAAAGCTAATGAAAACTTTTTTTTTAATCCACGCGAATTTAATTTTTTTATGGAAATACTACAATGGGAAAAAGATTATTTTTTCATCACGTCTTTGTGTTTCATAAATTTTTTTACGCGTCTAGTAAAACTTTATTTTTCTTTATTAGAAATAATGCTACTGAACTTCAGAAGGAAAAATTTGCGGTTAACGTAAGTAAGTGTATTAGTAAGCATATTTAAGGTTACGAATGATAACATGAACGTCTGATTCATTGCTTTTTTCCCCGCTCTTTTATCTCGATCAGATCGTAATGGCAAAAACCGACGTCATTAATATAATCATTCTTGTAGAAGGAAAGATTTATCTTTTTTATCTTTTTATTTTATTTCAGGAGTGCTTCGCAATAAAAAGTAAAAAATAATAAGAAAGAAAAAAAGGGTTACATATTGATTGTGGGAGCTGATACGCTGATATCATTCTTTCTGAGTGCAGCTAAATTAAGAATATTTTTCTGCGTTACTGACCAGTTTTTTTCTATAATTCGACATATTTATCTAATATGTTTTACATTACATGCTTGCATATATATACATTTCATTTTAAAAATTACTAGTAACATGAACAAAAGTTCTTAAAGAGTGTTTTAAGTTTTAAAGAGTATTTTAAAGTATTATTGTGCTTTATTCATTATTATTCAAGATTTTTTTCTTACTTATATATTAGATTATATGTTAACATAGATTTTAAAAGAAAATTTTAACATCAACGAAAGATTTGAAAGTTTCAAATCATTATTAAATTTTATTCATAATTATCCAATAATTTTTATTTGATGTACCTTATTATACGATATACCATATGGAAATATATTTTCTATTTCTGAAATAATTTTAACATAAACATATTTTGGAAAGGTACATTTTTAATTTTTACTCTGATTTGCACATCATTACTGATTATTATTCAAGACTGTTTGTTTGTTTTTAATTATGTGTTATATGTAATTTTTTTTTTATTTAAAAATATTATAAAATTAAACTAAGTTTTTTTTAAATCCAATCTTACAAACACACACACACACACACACACACACATATATATATATATATATATATATATACACTATATTGCCATTGATTATGGGACACTTGCGATTTTAGACATTTTACTAAATATCTAGAAAAATACATGAGGAATCATCTCGAAACTCTTAGTGTATAAATATAATAGTATACGTCATACATCTGCGTGAAGATTTTTTACCGAAACTCCATAGGGGACCGTCAACAAATTAAAAAAGAATGAATATCTTTTGAATAACCCTGTCAAAACTAATGTAGCAAAAGCGCTCAAACTCTAGATTATGATTGAATGCCTTATTGTAATACACTGTGTTCATTTTTATGCAAATAGCATGCATACTCGCAGAGTAAATAAGGTTTTTATAAAAATGGTCCCAAATTTTTCCAAGTTTTTTCCTTATAATTTTCAGAGTTCTTAATATAAAATAATATTTTTTTCAGAAAATATGAAAAACAACATTGCACACAGTACCATGTAATCAGAATTAAAAAATAATGAAAATTGTATGCAAAATAAGTTGGTTTACTAAATAATTTTTTACTGCGCATGCGTCAACGATATGAAAATTTCATTTGCATATTATGTTAGCTAAATGTATAGAGCAACTTTTGTGAAAGTCACAAAATCATAACTTGAAAATTCTGAAAATAATCGTCAATTGAATAAGTTAAAAATCCGTTATTCTCAAAATGAAGCAAAAACAAGAGGGGTTGTATCCATATATTCATTGATTAGTGTCAATATAGAATACACAATACGGGATGTTACGACTACTTTTGGATAAAATCCCTCATTTTTTTGCTTCATTTTGGAAACAACGGATTTTGTCCTTTTTCTATAGACGATTACTTTCAGAATTTTCAAGCTATAATTTTGAGACTTTTACAAAAGTTGCTCTATACATTTAGCTAACATAATATGCAAATGAAATTTTGATATCTTTGACGCATGCGCAGTAAAAAATTATTTAGTAAACCTACTCATTTTTCATACAATTTTTATTATTTTTTAATTCTGATTACAGAGTACTGTGTGCAATGTTGTTCGTCATATTTTCTGAAAAAAATATTATTTTATATTAAGAACTCTGAAAATTATAAGGGAAAAACTTGGAAAAATTTGGGGCCATTTTTATAAAACCCTTAATTACTCTGCGAATATGCATGCTATTTGCATAAAAATGAACACAGTGTATTACAATAAGGCATTCAATCATAATCTAGAGTTTGAGCTCTTTTGCTACATTAGTTTTGACAGGGTTATTCAAAAGATATTCATTTTTTTTAATTTGTTGACGCTCCCCTATGGAGTTTCGGTAAAAAATCTTCACGGAGATGTATGACGTATACTATTATATTTATACACTAAGAGTTTCGAGATGATTCCTCATGTATTTTTCTAGATATTTAGTAAAATGTCTAAAATCGCAAGTGTCCCATAATCAATGGCAATATAGTGTATATATATATATATATATAAGTGTTACAAAGCAACAGTAGCAGGTTGTTTGTATGTTTTATTTAATATTTTTCATTTCTAAATAAATCGTTTTTTGTAAAACATTTATTTTATTTACTGAAAGTGTTAAAAATTATTAAATATCAAGATGGTTAGGCTTGTTTTTCTATTATAGCAAAATGTTTCATAGGTTGATATTTAACTGCCTGGTAAGTATTTTTCTGTCATGTTATATCATTTTAAAAGCTAAAAACAGGATATTAATTATTCATTATTTACATTTAAAGATTTTTTTCCAATTAAAATATCACACAATATACATCATTTTTTGAATAAATATGTAAAATAACATCAAATTCCATGTATGTGAATTCCAAAAAGTTTCATGCGAAAGTTTTTTTTAAATTAATTTTTAAAGAATTTTTGACAAGCGTTAGGCTTAACTGCGCGAAATCCTCCGGCCCAGAAGGTGAAATCGAATTTCCCCGCTCCGTCCTCAGATGCGCACTTCAAAATGCGCGCGCCGTCGCGAACGGGTTAACACACATTAGGTATACCAAATCTTATTTCTGTTGAGAGTACGAAAATTTACCATTTTTGTTGGATAAGACAGCTAATTAGCTCATAGAAGTTACAGAATAATTGAAACATTCTGATATGCACAATTACATTAGAGAGTTGCGAAAGTTTTTTCTCTTAAAAGTGGGTTGAAAGGTTGGGAATCACTGAAATAACATATACATGCTTTGCCATTAGTAATTTTTTTATCACAACAATATAATAAAACTGCGGAAATTAAAAGAAATCATAAGCCAAAATGCAGTATTTCTGCTGTATTCAAATATAAATTACACATTATGAAAATTAAAAAGTTCTTGGTTTACCTTTAAGGCGACTAAAATAATAATAGAAGTGATGCTACAAGTTGAAATGCATTTAATTTAAAGTTTCTTTGTACTTCTGACTTTCACAAACAATTCATCAGAGATTATTTCAATAACTAATCTCCGTTTATCTATACACATACGTTATTTCATTTTTTAAATGAGATACCCAATAATTGTTCGAATTGAAAATAGAAATGTTAATAAACAGCAATTATTGAAATGTTCTCCAATCACGGGGTAGGGATAGCTCGAAATTACTAAGAAGTTTTAAATAAAATATATTTTAACTTGTAAAACACTTTTTAATGTTGTTTAGTAGCCTTTTAAGGATACCAAGAGCTCTTAAAACTTATTTTTGTGTATTTTAAAATGCAGATTATATTGAAATTGCTAGTATTTTTGTAATAATTCAAACCATTTTTCTGATTTCTGTCATTACCAGAGTCTATACGCTTCAAGGACTTTCAAGCACCTTTTATCAAAATTTTTGTAAAGAAATATTTGTCTTATTTAAAGAGCAAAAAAGTTATCTTTTGATATATCGACCAGCACCTTATAAAATTTCTGATAATAATACGCCTAAAGTGTCATGAATCCCTTAATGCGTATGAACCTTGCATTATATTTTCATTGATTTTATTTTCCTGTACATCCTAATAGGTCTTCCAAGTATCCAAGCTTGGTAACCACTGAAATGAAGGAATTCAAAAATAGTAAAAAATAACAAAAACCTTTATTGGCGGATTTTACATGAAACTAAATGTGCTAAATCATTGAGAAGTTGCATTACTTAAATTCATAATATCTGTGATCATGTAAGAAAATCATGTTATTTGTTATTATAATTTCAACATAGGTCGTGTATTAGGCATACTTTTTTTAAAGAATAAATATTTATTCTTTCCATATGCTTATTTTGTAAAATAGCTTCCCACATGTTTAGTCATCTTCACTTTAGCAACATTAATATTTCATCAGTAGAAGAGTACTTTTCGAAACCAAATTATCAAACCTTAAGCCATCATACATGATCAGTACATTGAGCAATAAAACTGATTTCATGAAATTTATTTATTTCAAAATAACATTGCAAATATTTGTTTTGTTTTTCAAACAATCTTCTTTCTGTATTAATAAATTGTTATAAACAGCTCTACCACTAATTTGTGATCAGCTAGAAGTGTTGAACTGGAATGCTGTTCAAAACACCCGTTTTGTTTTTCTGCATTCTCCATAATGCCAAACCAATAACCTTTTAAGGTACATTTTAGGGGGTTTGCAAATATAACATTATCAACTTCTTCGTAATTTTGGACCCCTCTCCCCCTTCCGATTTCAAACGTTATTTTCCCTTGAACCTCCTCTCCTCACCCCCTTCCCTAATAATAATATCACTATCAAACTTTTTTTAAGAATTTATTCATTTATATATTTATTTATTTTATTCTATTTTTTTATCCAGATTGAAATTTAAATTTGGTTACATTTACTTTTTGCATACACTTAATATAACACTTAAAATAAATTGATATTTAAAAGTTTTTTATAGTGGCTTTTTAATGCATAATGAATTCAATTGTAGTAACGAATTGTTTTGCTCGGAAAAATGGTGGCGCACAGATCGAAATTCTTATCAAGGAAACAAGTGGTTAAGATTTTTGCTCTTTTATTTATTAGTAAACACAAACATCATTTCAAATATAATTCAGACATAGTTTCTCGAACCGTGATTATATTTGTATACACATATGAAGAAGAATAGAAATGTCAAATGTTGGGTATTCTTTATATCAGAATAAAATAAATTTATATTAACTTAGTGAGCTTAATAATAATTTTGTATTACCATAAAAATACATAAGAGACTGAAAAAAATAATATACTATTTTGAATAAAAACCATGTTACAAAGAAAAAAAGAAATATTTGGTAGAATCAAGCATTAGAACGACAATAAAGGACAAAGTCCACCTCCCTCACCCCAGGAATATATTAAAATATCACGAGCCAGACCCCCCCCCTTTCACACTTATAAAGATAACGTTATATATGCAAAGCTCTTTAACATAGAAAAAGGACAAGAGATGACAGATTGAGACTGTAGAGGCTTCGGGAAACGTTGCGATGCTATGATTAGACAGGAACTAAATCAATTTGAATAACAAGCTTGTCAAACAACAAATTTTCTGCTTTCGAAGACCTTTCTTAACAAATTGGCGCACAATCGATTTTGTAAGTTCCAACGCCTCCGTAATCATTTGAACACTCGTGACAATCAGAGACCAAAAGCACTTAGAATTTAGTCACATTGTCTGAAGTTCAACCACGTGATGGAGATCCAGTGCGCTGTTCGTCATCCATATCTTATCTTCCATTTTTGAATGTTTTGTAACCACTTAAACGTGCAAGATCCTGGACAAAGAATATTTCCCGTAAGCTTCTTGTAACACGGAAAATCTCTCAGTTCTCGATTTGTCTAGTTTTACGCAAAATTGTATTCAATTTGCTTCATTTTGAAAATCCTAACACCAACTTTCAAACACGTGTCTGTTTCATGACTGATCCGCGTATTGCAAATGTTCAAAAGCAATTGATTTCTGCGAGAATCATTAATAATGAGTACACCATGCGAATCGCTTAGAAATTCCTTTTTTTCAGCCTTTTACTTTTTGCAAACAATTCAGTCTCATTACTTATAGCCCAAAAGCCGACAGCAAAAATAAAAAAAAATAAGGTATCGAGAACAAAAAAACTTTATGTTATAAAAGAATAGTGATAGGATAATTTAATATTTCATGTCTGCCGGAAGTGAAGTGCTGCGTAAGCCAAACGTTAATAAGTCTAATGGTTGAATCGTAGGTTTATCATTATGTTTTCCGTACAATCCTTTCATACTTTTGATTGTAAGGCAAACACTATGATAAATCTACGAGTAAGTCACTAGTGGTATTAATTTTTCGCTTATGTACCACTTCACTTCTAGCAGATATGGATCAGTAGATTCTCCTATTTCTACACTTCCATGAAATAAGGTTTTTTTTCCTGTGCTCGATACCTTAGGTTTTTGTGTTGTCGACTATTGGATTATTACTGGGCAGACCATGTAACTATTCATTGGACATATTTCCGATATTCACAGATTCTTGCAAAATATTGACCGAAGTCTGTTACAATATCGTCATCAGAACTGATTAGCTCAGTTTTAACATTTTAAAAATCATCACCGACATTCGTTATGATGTACAAAGATAAATAATTAGAAACCTAGTTCAAAATATAAAATTTATAAACCTGACAGTTATTGTAAAATATGACAAAAACAAACAACAACGCACCATGCATAAATTATGCATAACTAATCGAATATTATTACTAAACTTGATTTTAAATATTATAAAGTCAACAATAACAGAATACTTTTGCGGGTCTGTGTAAAAGCAATGCTTATTAAAATTAGAAAAATTAAAACTTTGTATGCGTCAAAAGAAAGCAATAGAACACTCACGAAGCATTTCGGACTGGAAATTTAAACAACCCATCCTTAGCTAAAGTAAACACGCGTTTGTTAAGGGAAAAAGTAACAAATGAACAGTAAGAGCTCAAAGAACAGCTTACAGAATATGCGTCAGGTGGCGCTAGCTGAAAGTCAAACACCAACCATACACAATCACATGCAGGAGAGGAAAATATTACCAAAATGAAAAAATCAACAAAAAAGAAAAGGGTAAAGGAAATAAAACTAAATAAACAAGTTGAAATGAAAACTGAATAAATAAATAAACTAAAAGTACGATAAAAATAAATAACAATAAATAAAATATTAACTACTAAATAAATAACTAAATAACTAAACTAAATAAATTAAATAAAACTAAAAGAGAGAAATATACATATGTTTTATATTTACTTGCTTAGGTTATCAACCTTCATGGACTACACTTAAAAAAGTAAACAAAACAAATGCAACGTTAAATAATGTTAAAAAAAAAGAAAAATAACAATAAAAAAAACTAAAGACTAGCTATATATTTAAGTCACAAATGACGGTTTCACTATTATATATATATATATTTTTTAGAATAAACTGCGAAATAAGGTTTTCTCGTTTTCTCTGATATTCTAAAATGATGCAATTTTATGCAGGGTGTCCCAGAAGTAATGGGACAAACTTAAAGGGTAGGTACGGGACATCACAAGGATTTAGAAGTGCATAGAACCCGTGGTCGGAAACGTTTTCGTTCGTCGGTAGGTCACCAATGTATTGGCCATGGAGGACTGGTTCCCTGGCCACCACGCTCTGCTGATTTAAGCAGCATTGATTTTTTTCTTTGGGGTGCACTGAAAAACGCTGTCTAAGCAACGTCTGTGGAATCTGAAATAGGCCTGGTTATAAGAGTCCTCTATGCTAGTGCGGATTTCCAACAAAATCCAGGGATATTTGAGTGAGTCCTCCAATCCATGGTTCGACGATTTAATGCATGCATTGCTAGCAATGGTGGAAACTTTAAACATTTTTTGTAATATTTTCACATATCATCTACCCCTTTAAGTTTAATATCGTTGACCAATAAATTATTTCAAGCATCTCCGTCAACATGTCTCTTCGTCATGCTACCTTCCCGTTACGTTCTCGACCATGTATTGGTATGCATTTCTGAATCTTTGTGATGGCCCATACCTTCACTTAAAGTTTGTCCCATTACTTCTGAACACCCTGTTTAACAGAAAATTCGCGCTAATTAGACTTACGTCATATATTACAGTACATCCTTTTACGAAAGATTTACTAGTTACCACATGATCACCAGAAATTGTTCCACCTAAAGTTTTTAACATTAAGTAACAAATAAGAAATATTGCTAAAACATTTTTTGTCGTATCAGTACAAAGGATTTTGCACTGTTGTAAAATATCTAAAATATTTTAAATTAGTCGATAAATAAGATTTTAAGACAGTACTGCTTTAATTAGAAGTAGTTGAAATATAAATATTTATAAATTCTCCGGGTGATAATATTTGTAACTATTCTTAGTATCTCTTATGATAATAAATAGAATATTTAAAAACTATTAAGTAATAAATAAATAACACTAATGAAAATATTTGATTTTACACTGAATATCTCAAAAAAAGTCTGACAAATTGAATAACGTTATTTCCCTCTTTTAAATAGTCAACATTTTAATCATTAGCATAAAACTTAATGAACGTTGTAAAAAATGTCTATGATGAAACTTATTGTCAATAAATGTCCTTAGGGAAAATTTCCACTTAAAATAATTTCGTTAATTGAATTATATAATGTTAAATTGTACAATTTGCAATTTTTCTAACCAAAATACAATATATTTGGAAATACGTGTTTATTCAAAATAATTGCCAGTTTTTTGTAGATTCCTCCGAGGTTCTACATCAGAAAATTACTGAATAGAGGAAGTTATTTTTACTGAAATATATCAACAATGTCGGACATACATCATTATTTATTATAAGTCAACATGGAACATAAAATAATTCTGAGTTTTTTTTTTTATTGTCGATCTATAAATCTAGCAAAAATTTTTTTTGTGCTAAATGGTTATGTACTTAAAAGATTATGGTGATAGAAGGTTTTAAAATAATATATTTTAAGCACTGCGAATGTGTATATATTTACATACATATTTGCCTTTATTATTATTTTTATTATTATTAGACGCTTTCTTAGGTAAGTTACTATTTACGGCCAAAACATCTATAGTTGCTTCCTTGGGAATTTTTGATAGACTTCATAAGAAATACTCTGTAATGCAATAATTACCATGGTGCGACTTTTGAAAAATTCTTACGTAAGTTTAACTTAAATATGACTTCAGGAACCCACAATCTTCAAATATATATATATATATATATATATATATATATATATAGTTATATATATACATATATATATATATATATATGTACTTACTTAATTTTATCTGCACAGTCTGAATTATGGACGTATTGTCCTCAATCTCATCCAAAACACTGGGATAGCTAATATTTCGGCTTTGATTGCAGATGGGCGAAATCGATCTAAGATGATGGAAATGGAAATAGACCAGGAAGCGGCAGCACAGTCAATCTCCACATCGTGTTCGCGGATAAAAATATAAGTTAATTTAAATCTCGATTCGCATATTAAAAGCAATCGGTCTGCTTAGTGATACCTTGGTGGAAAATACCTAAAAATCCGATTTTAGCAGTTGACTCTTATGTTTACGTTATGCTCTACTGTGCCAAAAGTATGAATACATGATGGATTGAGAGCAGGTAAACATAACGGCAAACCTATGAGTCAATCGCTAAATTCGGGTTTTTAGGGGTTTTCCACCAAGATATGATTTGACAGACCAGTTGCGTTTTATTATTCGAATCGAGATTTAACTAATCCTAGATTTTCATCTGTGAAATTGATAAGGTGATTGCCTATGCTGCCACCACCCATTTGAAATGGGGTGAAGATTTTGAATATCGCCTTTAACATTTTGATAAAACCAGTTGTTGCAGAAAAATGAAATAAACAACACGTCAAACATAGCGAGATAATGTTGTTAAATTTTTTTTATCCCTTATCTTTGTTTAATTCTTGTTGGTGAAATTAGTACTTAAATTTGAAATCTACTGCCGTCTGTAGGCCGAAATGAATAGATTTTTTTCGTCAAGTAATCAATATGATATTAGAGAAAAAACAAACATTTTTGATCAAAACATATGATGACAATTCATATAATAAGCTAATGTAAACTAATTTTAAGTAACTTATTATTGAGAATGGAATTAAACACTTACTTAATTTGCAGCAATTAAAATGTAATTATTTCTGAATTTTCATGTGATACTTTTAAATATCTCTAATGGGTTTTTTGACAGTAAATAGAAAATATAATTAAAAAAATTAAAAATTACGTGAGATGTGAATAACTGTAATTAAAGTATAATAATTTTATCTTGATTAAGTTTAAGTACTGCTAAAAATGTTAAATACATAGTCTTGCCTTTTTTAACACTTTTTAACAACGTTGAAAAATGTTTATGGTTTCGGTTTGTCAAGTCGTCTGGCCGTCTGGCCTCGCTCTAGCTCTTGTAAATATACTTGGATTGCCCTGAAATGTTTGCATGTTATTGACGTTTACCCAAGCACGAACTCTATTTCAAATGAAGTTTCTAACTTAATTAATTTAATTACAGGGACAGTCAAAAGTTTTCCGGTACATTATGGCCTAAGGGGAAAAAAACGCTTCAAAGGAATTTTATAGATGTTACATCCGATCAAACATTTTAAAATTTATATGCATTTACGAAGAGCACTAAAATACGCATTCTATCAAACATGCAGTGAAAAAAATAACAATTATTTATTTACAGGTCCACACAAGAGAACTGGATTACATAATGGTAAAGGGAGGGAAGGTGTTAGGAACTGATTAATTAATATTTTCATCTTATTGACAGCTTTTGCAAATTTGCTACTGATATTTTTTTTATTTATCAAACGCGACAAATTGCTATAGCAGGAAGCTGTTTTTCATTTACTTTATTTTTTTTTTTTTTTTTATCTTACGAGATAAAGAAAAAGTTTAGGGGAAAAAGTTGGCATCAATTTTTGATAGAAGGAAAAGGAATTTTTTGAGAGAATGTTTATGTTTTTTGCTTGTCGTGTGTGTCTTAAATATTTTTGAAGAATTCTGTAATTTTCTGCAAGACTATGATAAGAATTTTCGAGATAGACACACAGATATATATATATAAGATCATCTTTTCCGGTTGTAAGTACGATGATCCGAAATTGGCATGGTAAAATGAATTTATATTTTGTATATATGTCAATATTTTCAATTCCATATTTTTTCATACGTCCCAGTCATACTATTATTCTATGTATAAAATAAATTTATTTAAAAGAAAATCCAAGTATAATTTATAAAGTATTTTGAAGACAATTATTAAATTTTGATTGCATAAGAATCAGGAAGAATTGTGTGCGGCGTGTTTTAATTAAATTAAACTATTATAGAAATAATAAAATTTACATGCTACACTGAGGCTTAATACAAGTAATGCGATATAGTCATGCATAATACGAAGCGTAATGCACTTACAGGGACACCCAAAAGATTTGAAATATATTCTTTCCAAAGTATTATATATGTATCCCATGATGTCTGATGGATGGATGAAATGCATTTTAATTATGATAGCTTTTAAGTTTCACTAAATCAATACATATTATATGGTGTGTATAAATGCTATAGCTGTTATACAATTCTATACAAAAGTGTTCGTAAACATTACTGAATATGAGCGCAAAATACTTAAAGATGATTTTATTTAAGCATAAATAAATTCATTTTTACGCTGAACTGCATTCTGTTTACTAAGAATTTTTGTAGAATATAAATAAAATTATATACATGGACGCCTATGAATGGTAATTTCTTAGAATGTAATTTCTGCAGTTTAAGAATATTTTAATTTAAAATGAATTTTAGCTAAATACTGGCGTGTAATAAAGGTACTAGATAAACTATAGGATTTATCAAAAGTATTCAGTATGTTTCGTTTATTAGTATAAATTGCTGAAATAGAAATTCCAATCTGCTAGGCATTTTCTTGCTGAACTAAATGTTTCCCTTATATAGGATATATATCAACCGTCAGATCATATACAAGGCTGTTCAGTATTGAAATACATCTTTGACTATAGACAGAGCCTTATTTCCCTAAATAATGAAATTTTGTTAAAGATTTCAAGAAATGTTGGAAAGTGTTTCATAATCTATGCTTAAAGCATCATTTTTCTTATTTGTTTTAAATCCATTGATCATAAGCAGAAATTTTAATGAAGGTAAAAAGAAATAGAAATTTATTGTCAATAAATGTCTCTAGGGAAATTTTCCACTTAAAATAATTATCATTAAGAGGATTTATTCAAACTGAAATAAATTGTGATTTATTCAAATCGAAATTTTTCAGAAAATATATTTTTAATTGAATATATATTTTTTTTCTAGGTACCTCCCAGTTTATTCTTCAAAAAAATTAAATACGGCAGGAGATTATATTTGCTATAATACATTAACAATTATCTTAAATATTCATAAAAATGTGCTTATAATTAACTTATTTTCTAGTGCATTTAACAACTCAGATGTGATTTTAAAACAGAACAGATGAAAAATAATGGGCAATTAAAGTAAATGTATATTGATTACCATAAAAAAATAACATTTGCGATTTAAGTACTGCACTGAAATTAGTACTTCATTCTTTACGTTAATAATTTCTGAAAGTGGCAAATGATAAACAGAATTTAATAATTATTTCCAATTTAATGAAATATCCACGTTTGATAATTCCTGTTTTATGAAACCGAAAAGTCGTTATACGCATTAAATCTAATAATTATCGAACATTTGAACATGTGTATTTTAATGTATGTTCTTTGTGCAGCCATCTTGTAAAGTTAAAAAAGATTTAACATATTAATTTCTTGATTTTCTTGAATGCAACTGACAAGTTTCATAATTTGTAAAGACCAACAATGTTCAAATTAATAATTTTTTTAATTTACAAAACGATGCATTTAAAATGAAACCAAAAAGTCGTTATACGCATTAAATCTAATAATTATCGAACATTTGAACATGTGTATTTTAATGTATGTTCTTTGTGCAGCCATCTTGTAAAGTTAAAAAAGATTTAACATATTAATTTCTTGATTTCCTTGAATGCAACTGACAAGTTTCGTAATTTGTAAAGACAAACAATGTTCAAATTAATAATTTTTTTTTAAATTTACAAAACGATGCATTTAAAAACCTTGCACTTTCTAACATATTATGCTCTTCATCAGGGCTCATCAAATGGTTTTTTACCCCTAATGATGAACATGGTATAATCGAAAGTACTATGATTATAAATGTATTTATGGTAAATAAAAACACAACTAAATAATAAATTATTGTTTGCGTTTATAATTATTTAATCATCTTTAAAGTATCACATACATTCTTATGTAAGATATATGTGCATTCTTATGTTTTCTTATGTAAGAGGTGTTCATGTAGACCTTCATAATTATTTAAAGTTCATCACAATATCATTAGTAAAGTTGTGTTTAATATTCTTTCAAATTACTAGGGAACCTATCCAGGATTTTCCGGGTTACAGAATTTAGGTAAAAACTTTTTTATTAAAAAATCTGACTATTTTGTTCATTTCTGTATTTTAAGATATTCCATTTCCAACACCGAAAAAAAATTTTGTATGAAAATATATATTTAAAGAAAGTGTTTATTTTTATTTTAAAAGGTACCAAAAGAAAGTTTTGGATTTAGGAAATTTTTTGAATTTGAGTTTTAGACGTATTTACAAGTTTTGCGGATGAGGGATACAAGAAACATGTTTTTACAAAATATCTGTCTGTCTGTATTTGACATAAATTTTGTGGGCACTCTGATGCACGAAATTCTACAAAAAACTTTAGATTCAGTTATATCTTAATATAAACAGGATCTGATTAGTTTTTGGTGTATATTCTCCAACAAGTGACACTGCTATGCTGCGTGCCTTTTTCGTGATTTCTACTACAGCTACATGTCAGGAATTAATGAATTAATGACCAGATTTTCATAAAACTTCAGATTCTGTTAATGCTTGATAGAATATGGTTCCGATTTTGTTTTGAAGTAAATCACCTGAGAGGTGGCGGCGATACTATGCAGCATTATTGATGCTTATCGCAATAACTCTATCTCAGAAACTAAACACAAGTTTTTATTAAACTTCAGATTCAGTTAGACCCTGATATAAATTAGTATACTTTAATTTTTGGAATAAATCACTCAACAGGTGGCAACTAAACAGTAAGTGAAATACAGAATTTATCATGAATAAGTCTAAGGACTGCTAACAAAGTTAAATATATATTCTTACCCTTTGTATAAATTCATCGAGCATAAACATAAATTTTAATCATGGTCAAAAAGAAATAGATTTTTATTGTCAATAAATATCTCTAGGGAAAATTTCCACTTAAAATATTTGTCATTAAGAGGACTTATTTAAATTGAATCCAATTATGATTTCTTCAAATCTAAGTTTTCCGGGAAATATATTTTTAATTGAATATACATTTTTTTCTAAGTACTTAATAATTTACTCTTGAAGGAAAATAAACATATACGATAGGAATTTATATTTGTTTTAATACATTAGCAAATATCTTAAATATTCATAAAAATGTGCTTATAATTAACTTAATTTCAAATGTATTTAGCAATTCTAATGTGATTTTATAACAGAGCAAATGAAAATTAATGGGTAATTAAAATGATTGCATACTGATTAACATAAACAAAGCGAATTAAGTACTACATTGCGAATTAAGTACTACTTTGAAATTAGTGCTTTATTTTTGCATTAACAATTTGTGAAAGCGGCAATTAATAAATAGAATTCAATAATAATTTATAATTTGATGACATATCTACATTAGATAATTCCTCCTTTATGAAACCATGATAATTATTGAACATTTGAAAATGTGTGTTTTAATGTATATTTTTACGTAAAATAATCTTGTAAAGTTAAAAATAATTCAGCATATCAATTTCTTGAAATTCTTAACTTCATCTTAGAAGGTATATTCTCATCATTTTTCTATAAATAAGAACACAAATAAATAATTTGAATATATTTTTTAAACATTTTGTAAATTATCTCGCACATTTAACAAAAAATAAATACAATTAAGTTTTCTGATGTTAGAGACGTTGAAGAGAGCCTTCAAAATTATTAAAATTTTATCATAATATCATTAATAAGCTTGTATTTAATAGTCTTTAAAATTATTAGGTAATCAGTGCAAAATTTTCCAAATTATAGAATTTAACTGAAAATCTTATTTTTATTCGAAATTCTTATTTTTTTTACATTTAATATACATAAAGATATTAAATTTACAACATGAAAAACGATGTGTATCTGAAAGTTAATAGCAATATGTATTGAAATGAAATTTGATTTTTTTAACCGACTTCCAAAAAGGAGAGGAGGTTATCAATTCGACGCGTATGTATTTTTTTTTATGTATGTTCACCGATTACTCCGAAACTATCAAACCAATTTCTGTTATTTTTGTTTTAAATGAAAGACGATGCTCTCGAATTGGTACCACTTCTGTTTCATCGAAATTGGTTTAGTACTTTTTTAGTAATTAGGCAAAAACTAATAAAATTAATGATTTTTCGCTAATTAAAAGTGTTGAATACGTTCGCTGAACGCAGTGTCGCCGGCATGGCCGAGCGGTCTGAGGCACCAGATTGAAGTTCTGTGTCTCGGAAGAGAGCGTGGGCTCGAATCCCACTCCTGACGTAATTTACATCCATGTAAAATTTGCAATATTTTTTTCGTATTACAATTATTATTATTAACCGGGTTCAGAAAAGGAAGTTATCAATTCGACGCGTATGTATTTTTTTAACAGACTTCCAAAAAGGAGAGAAAGTTATCGATTCAACGCGTATGTACATTTTTTTATGTATGTTCACCGATTACTCCGAAATTATTCAATCGATTTCTGTTTTTTTTTGCTTTAAATGAAAGACGATGCTCTCGAGTTGGTACCACTTACGTTTCATCAAAATTGGTTCAGTATTTTTTTAGTAATTAGGCCAAAACTAATAAAATTAGTGATTTTTCGCTAATTAAAAGTGTTGAATACGTTCGCTGAATGCAGTGTCGACAGAATGGCCGAGAGGTCTAAGGCGCCCGTTTGAAGTTCTGTGTCTCGCAAGGGAACGTGGGTTCGAATTCCACTATTGGCATAATTTACATCCATGTAAAATTTGCAATATTTTTTTCGTATTAAAATTTTTATTATTAAACGGCTTCAGAAAAGAAAGAGGAAGTTATCTATACGACAGGTATGTATTTTTTTCTATGTATGTTGACCGATTACTCTGAAACTATCCAATCGATTAATTTGGTTTTTGTCTTAAAAAAAGAGGCTACTCTCGAATCGGTAACACTTCCATTTCCTTGAAATTCGTACAGTACTTTTTTAGTAATTAGGCAAATTTTAATAAAATTGGTGATTTTTCGCAAATTAAAAATAACATGGACTTTGAATAAGCTCGCCGATTGAAGTGCAGTCAGGATGACCCAGCGGTTTAAGGAGCCAGGTTTAAGCTCTGGTGCTGGAAGGAGAGCGTGCGTTCGAACCCCATTCCTGACAAAATTTACATCCATGGATAATTTACAATAATTTTCCGTATTATAATTTTTAATTACTGACTTTAAAAATTCGTTAACATTTAACTAAAAAGAGAAAAATAAACTTTTCTACCAAAAATTGAACCGACTTCAAAAACTACTAGAAAGTGAAAAATAATTTTTTTTACATAATAGTAATAAAAAATTAAATTAACAGCGTTGTAATTACCATGCGTATTATTATTTTTATGTACATTTATTTGATTTTTTGGAGTCGGTGCCAGCCAAGGCAAGTTACATGTAATTTTCCAATAGACACACATCCAAATATCTACGAGTTTTTTTACAATTTAATATTAGTTAAAAAGTTCTTGTATGATTTTTCTTTATTCTTTTACGATTTGCATTGGATATTTAATTTCAATTTTGAAATTGGCTTGGCTGGCACCGACTCCAAAAAATCAAATAAATGTACATAAATATAACAATACGCATGATAAATACAACGCTCTTTTTTTAATTTTTTATTACTATTATGTAAAAAAAAATATTTTTCACTTTCTAGTAGTTTTTGATGTCGGTTCAATTTTTGGTAGAAAAGTTTATTAATTGATGGATTTTCTTTTTTATAAGTAAGTTAAAGAAGATAACAGTTGGAAAAGTGGTCAAGTGTTTCGCAATTTTTTCGGAAGCTCATTTGAATTTTAGAGATTAAGTGATTTAAGAGCCTACACTAATCACTGGGAAAATCGAGAACGTTAAATTTAAACCTAATTGAGATTTTCTTTTCAGATTTATCTCTTGCACTTTAATATTTTCAAAAGATTTTCTTTTGCACAGTATACCTGATACGTTGTAAGCTTGTACTTTTTTTAGTTTGATTACATTTTCTATTTATACAATTATTGTTTCACTTTTAGAATATATTTAAAATGATTTGAAAAGTAACATTGTTGGCATATTAAAAACTGTTACAAAAATTAAAAAAAACACACACAATCTTGGACATAAACATCAAATAACCTGTGCAAAAATCATTCATTTTTAGATGCATGCGTAAGTATATAAATGCGTAGCACCTATATTTGTAATCAGCTCCGTCCATCTGTTTGTCTGTTCACTGCTTAGATGTCTGCATATAAAGTACAAACACTGCACAACCTAATGGTTTGAAACTTAAGATATATAGTTGTTGCAGAATTTTTCGAATCATTTGAAACATTTTAAAAATTCTATCAATGCTTAAAGTAATATTAATAAAAGTTTTTTTCATCCTATTAAATTCTACCATACATAATTAATTCAAAGATAGCCCATGACAGGTACTGATTAAATGTTGCCATGATAATTATGCCCTATTAAAGATTGAGTCCTATTATTTCCTTATTACCGAGATTGAATTGATAAATAATTTGAATAAATAATTTCAAAAACCAAGCACTTCAAATTCATTTTGAATAAGACCGTTTTTAACACTTTCCAACATAGTTGAAAAGTGTTTATGCTTTCGGCTTGTCTGTCCCTCTGTCCCTCTGGCCATCTATCCGCGCTCTAACTCTCGTAAATATACTCCGCTAGCGTAACATGCGTAATATATTTTGTGTTCGTGCATTTTTTATAAGATTGCCACAGCTATTGCAACAACACTTGATAAAACTATTTATACCACACGAATTGCAATCATTTGCCTTGTTTAGAGCATAATTTCCGAATTATGGAATAAAATTAAATTTCAACGCTCAAAAAACTTTTAAAGCTAAAGTAGATGTCCCAGCTATTAGATTCTGAGTGCGCTTAGAATTTTTTCGAAAATATTTTAAGCCACTCATAATGGAATTCAAAGAATTCTGATAGGAAAAATGCTTTTGTATTTTATTTTATGACCTGGAGTAGATCATTATTGAGTTCAAATTAATCTATCATTTAGCATAATGCGTTAAAAACTGTTTTCAAAATAGCATTTAACTTCATTTTTTTTTTTTTTTTTAAATAAGACCATTTTTATCATTTTAAAATGTATATAATTTTTTAAATGTAAAATAATATTATTTATATATGTTACCGTAAAAGCGTATAATCCGTTATTTTATAAAGTGACTAGTTATTTTATGGTTAAAGTGTGCCCGTTAAAGTGTGTAAAATTATCGAATTTAGCGATTTAATTAGTTATTTTATAGAATAGCGATTGTCTAACCGTTAAAAAATAAGACGGCGCACGAAAACCGTTTGAAACGATTATAGCTAGTTTTAGTCATAGTTTTTAATGATTCTACGGTTGTTTTGCAGTCAGTGTATATGGTGCAGTTCTCATACCTTTTCTACGTTATTACTGTCATTGAGAATGCATATTTTGTCGATATGTGTATTAAACTTGGAGAAATTTGTAATCTTTTTTTTTTTTTTTTTTTTTTTTTAAAACAACGAATTTTACTAGAATGAAAGATCAATCAGTAAATAAAGTATATTTAATACGACAGCGGTTTGAATCCTTGCTAACCCTTGGTAAGTTGTTAACAATATGTGGTTCAAAGAATATTTTTTTATTAATTCAAAGGGCTACACAAAGTATTCCATTACATAATGGTGTATGTGAAACATGGTTTGGGACGTGTTTTAATAATAATAAACTATTTCACATTTTATGAAATATATATACGTTGTTGAGGTTTACTACACGTTATTTCTCGGATAATAGAATGCAGATAGTAATTACAGGGATACACAAAAGATTTCAGATATTCTACTGTACCCGAAGTACTGTATACTATTACACCAATATCTGAATGTTTTTAAAACTACCTTTTAGTACGAACGCACCTCATTTGCTACACTTGACGTGCAATTTCCAACTTGCTTCAATTTTTACAATTTAACTTGTAAATTTTAGTTTAACTACAATCGAAATTTTATTTCGTTCAAAGGTTTAATACTATCATCAGATTTTAAGTCTATGAATTTTAATTGTAACAGTCCTGTGCAAAAAGTTCAGCACAAAACCACCATTCTAGAAGTTAAATATACCTTTTATTCATCTTTCAATCTAGCGGTCTTACGGAGCACTTCACATTAGTTATGCGAAAATTTCGATCACATCAATTAAAGATTAAACCAGGTGTCATTCATTCATTTCAAATTTTTGCAACTAAAGTTTTTTGCCCACGACTGGATTAATTAAGATTTTCACGATTCTTTATGGGATAATTTTATTGCCATACTGCATTCTGTTATTTTTATTACTGTTTAACTGACAAAAAATATTATATTATTTATTCAGTTTTTATATATTATTTATCAAATCATCTATAAATAATTTGAAATATGTTTTTTTCGAATGACTAATTATTTATCATCAGTTAATTTATAAATACGGATTTGTTTTAGCGTGAAATTGTTTTTTTTATACTTTAACGGCCAGGCAATTGTTATTCTATAAAGTAACTAGTTAAATGATAGAATTCAATAATTTTACACACTTTAATGGATATAGTTATATATTTCATGAAATAACTGGGTATTCTATGAAATAACTAAATTAAATGATTTAACGATAACATATACATTTATTTCTATTATGAATAATTAGTTTGAATAATCGGAAAAATCTTAAAATGCTACTCGATTCTATAATATACAAATTGATCCATCATTTAGCATAATACATTAGAGACTCTTTTATGAATAACATTAATTTGAAAAACCGTGATTTTCAAATTAATTTTGAATAAGATCATTTTTATAATTGTAGATTTTTTTTAAGTTTTTTTAACACAACCATATTATTTATATACATTTATTTCCGTTGTGAATATATTAGCTTAAATATTCGGGAAAAATCATAAAATGTTACTCGGTTCTATAATATATGTCAAGAATTGATTTTAGCTTTACTGGTTTGTACTTGAGTAAAATATTGTTGAATTCAAATTCATTCATCTTTTAGATTAATGTATTTAAATCTTTTTCCAGAATAGAATTAATTTGAAAAATTGTGCATTTCAAAATCATTTTGAATAAAACCATTTTTATTATTTTAGAATTTTTTAACATTTTAGAAAAAAATGCAATATTATTTATATATTTTTATTTCGGTTATGGATGATTAGTTTGAATATTTGGAATTTTTTTTAAAATATTGCATCGATTCTATAATATACTGCAAGAATTGTTTTTATCTTAACTGTTTTGTAGTTTTAATTTCATGACAAATGAAGTAACTATGAAATGATAGTCAAACACTTTAATTAACATTTGCTTTTAACATGTTTTATTTTTCGTTAAAAACACATTTTTCATTCAATGTTAGAAATGATTTAATTAATGTAGTTTATAAAATCAAGAAAAAATTCAAACATATATGCGTGAAACACGCATAATTATTCTGCAGCGAATATTTATGTAAATCTAGTTAAATTCAAAACTTTTGTATAAAAGTTTCGAAATAATAATTTATAACTTTTAAAAATACAAATCTTTCAATTCCATTAAAGGAGATAAAGCTTTTATGTTAATATTATGACTATGCTTTTGTGCATGTTTATTGCAATTTTAACTTTTTAAACTAATATCATTTCTGAATATTTTAAAACTTTGTATATAATAATTAAGATTACCTTGATATTTATGGAATAAAGTTAAATTTCAACGCTCAAAAAACTTCTAAAACTAAAGTAAATGACCCAGTTATTAGATTCAAAGTGCCCTTAAATTTTTTTTTTGAAAATATTTTAAGCCATTCGCAATGGAATGCAAAGAATTCTGCTATGAAAAATGCTTTTGTATTTTATTTAATGATCTAGAGTAAAATATTATTGCGTTAAAATTTATCCATTATTAAGCATAATGGACTAAAAACGCTTTTAAGTATAATGTTAATTTGAAAAGCCGTTCAAAACAAATTCAATTTGAATGATATCATGTTTACCATTTTAGAAGTTTTTTTAGCATTTTATCTAAAACTTAAAAAACAAATATAATTATATTATTTATACACATATATATTTACTTCTATTACACAGGCCTACAAAAAAAAATTTTTTTTGGATCCTGAGATTTTACGACTGATTTTGGATATTTTTGGGACGCTGATTCCAAATATGCAATCAGTTTTTCACTATCAGCTCCACTTTTTAAGATATGCAAAGCGAACTAAAGATTTTTTAGAACTAAAGTGACCTTGAAGACTTAAATTGACCTTATGATACATAGCCCTGTAACGACGCTCAAGGCGATTAAAAGGACGTTGAAATACCACAAGATCTTGAAAAAAAACAAATGTGCAAGCAAAACTGAGGATCTGCGTATGCTTATGATTTCGCGCCGCTCATCCATAAAGCCACATGTAAAAGCCTCCAAGAGATAAGGTTAGTTTCAGAGTTCGCTCTATGGAAACAAAACTGGCTTTCTTTGACTTTCTAAAGTTTTTGAACTTCCATAATATTTGTGTTTAAGGTAGAATTCATATCAATTTAACGTAAAACTCGTAGTGTTGTAGATTGTTGTGTTTGCGTTGGAGAATGGAATTTAAATGAGTTCAAGTAGAAAAAGTTGTATAAATCATCCAGATAAATTTTGCTACATATGCGGAGAATAAAAGTTGAAAGAACATAGAAAATATGTTACTGAATTTGTAAAAAGAGCTTATCTTGGATACTTTGGAGTTAGACTTGGTGATCAGGATAAAATCTGCGCACCGCAACAGGTCTGTAAAACTTGTTCAGAACATTTATGACAGTGAGCTGATGGAAAAGAAGAAGCCTCAAATTCGGCTTACCAATGGGTTGGAGAGAACTCCAAAATTATTTCTATGACTAATATTTTTAAAACTACATTTTAGTACGAACGCACCTCATTTGCTACACTTGACGTGCAATTTCCAACTTGCTTCAATTTTTACAATTTAACTTGTAAATTTTAGTTTAACTACAATCGAAATTTTATTTCGTTCAAAGGTTTAATACTATCATCAGATTTTAAGTCTATGAATTTTAATTGTAACAGTCCTGTGCAAAAAGTTCAGCACAAAACCACCATTCTAGAAGTTAAATATACCTTTTATTCATCTTTCAATCTAGCGGTCTCACGGAGCACTTCACATTAGTTATGCGAAAATTTCGATCACATCAATTAAAGATTAAACCAGGTGTCATTCATTCATTTCAAATTTTTGCAACTAAAGTTTTTTGCCCACGACTGGATTAATTAAGATTTTCACGATTCTTTATGGGATAATTTTATTGCCATACTGCATTCTGTTATTTTTATTACTGTTTAACTGACAAAAAATATTATATTATTTATTCAGTTTTTATATATTATTTATCAAATCATCTATAAATAATTTGAAATATGTTTTTTTCGAATGACTAATTATTTATCATCAGTTAATTTATAAATACGGATTTGTTTTAGCGTGAAATTGTTTTTTTTATACTTTAACGGCCAGGCAATTGTTATTCTATAAAGTAACTAGTTAAATGATAGAATTCAATAATTTTACACACTTTAACGGATATAGTTATATATTTCATGAAATAACTGGGTATTCTATGAAATAACTAAATTAAATGATTTAACGATAACATATACATTTATTTCTATTATGAATAATTAGTTTCAATAATCGGAAAAATCTTAAAATGCTACTCGATTCTATAATATACAAATTGATCCATCATTTAGCATAATACATTAGAGACTCTTTTATGAATAACATTAATTTGAAAAACCGTGATTTTCAAATTAATTTTGAATAAGATCATTTTTATAATTGTAGATTTTTTTTAAGTTTTTTTAACACAACCATATTATTTATATACATTTATTTCCGTTGTGAATATATTAGCTTAAATATTCGGGAAAAATCATAAAATGTTACTCGGTTCTATAATATATGTCAAGAATTGATTTTAGCTTTACTGGTTTGTACTTGAGTAAAATATTGTTGAATTCAAATTCATTCATCTTTTAGATTAATGTATTTAAATCTTTTTCCAGAATAGAATTAATTTGAAAAATTGTGCATTTCAAAATCATTTTGAATAAAACCATTTTTATTATTTTAGAATTTTTTAAAATTTTAGAAAAAAATGCAATATTATTTATATATTTTTATTTCGGTTATGGATGATTAGTTTGAATATTTGGAATTTTTTTTTAAATATTGCATCGATTCTATAATATACTGCAAGAATTGTTTTTATCTTAACTGTTTTGTAGTTTTAATTTCATGACAAATGAAGTAACTATGAAATGATAGTCAAACACTTTAATTAACATTTGCTTTTAACATGTTTTATTTTTCGTTAAAAACACATTTTTCATTCAATGTTAGAAATGATTTAATTAATGTAGTTTATAAAATCAAGAAAAAATTCAAACATATATGCGTGAAACATGCATAATTATTCTGTAGCGAATATTTATGTAAATCTAGTTAAATTCAAAACTTTTGTATAAAAGTTTCGAAATAATAATTTATAACTTTTAAAAATACAAATCTTTCAATTCCATTAAAGGAGATAAAGCTTTTATGTTAATATTATGACTATGCTTTTGTGCATGTTTATTGCAATTTTAACTTTTTAAACTAATATCATTTCTGAATATTTTAAAACTTTGTATATAATAATTAAGATTACCTTGATATTTATGGAATAAAGTTAAATTTCAACGCTCAAAAAACTTCTAAAACTAAAGTAAATGACCCAGTTATTAGATTCAAAGTGCCTTTAAATTTTTTTTTTGAAAATATTTTAAGCCATTCGCAATGGAATGCAAAGAATTCTGCTATGAAAAATGCTTTTGTATTTTATTTAATGATCTAGAGTAAAATATTATTGCGTTAAAATTTATCCATTATTAAGCATAATGGACTAAAAACGCTTTTAAGTATAATGTTAATTTGAAAAGCCGTTCAAAACAAATTCAATTTGAATGATATCATGTTTACCATTTTAGAAGTTTTTTTAGCATTTTATCTAAAACTTAAAAAACAAATATAATTATATTATTTATACACATATATATTTACTTCTATTACACAGGCCTACAAAAAAAAAAATTTTTTTTGGATCCTGAGATTTTACGACTGATTTTGGATATTTTTGGGACGCTGATTCCAAATATGCAATCAGTTTTTCACTATCAGCTCCACTTTTTAAGATATGCAAAGCGAACTAAAGATTTTTTAGAACTAAAGTGACCTTGAAGACTTAAATTGACCTTATGATACATAGCCCTGTAACGACGCTCAAGGCGATTAGAAGGACGTTGAAATACCACAAGATCTTGAAAAAAAAACAAATGTGCAAGCAAAACTGAGGATCTGCGCATGCTTATGATTTCGCGCCGCTCATCCATAAAGCCAAATGTAAAAGCCTCCAAGAGATAAGGTTAGTTTCAGAGTTCTCTCTATGGAAACAAAACTGGCTTTCTTTGACTTTCTAAAGTTTTTGAACTTCCATAATATTTGTGTTTAAGGTAGAATTCATATCAATTTAACGTAAAACTCGTAGTGTTGTAGATTGTTGTGTTTGCGTTGGAGAATGGAATTTAAATGAGTTCAAGTAGAAAAAGTTGTATAAATCATCCAGATAAATTTTGCTACATATGCGGAGAATAAAAGTTGAAAGAACATAGAAAATATGTTACTGAATTTGTAAAAAGAGCTTATCTTGGATACTTTGGAGTTAGACTTGGTGATCAGGATAAAATCTGCGCACCGCAACAGGTCTGTAAAACTTGTTCAGAACATTTATGACAGTGAGCTGATGGAAAAGAAGAAGCCTCAAATTCGGCTTACCAATGGGTTGGAGAGAACTCCAAAATTATTTCTATGACTAATATTTCTACCTAGCACTGGAATACTATTTGAATTAATCGAAACAATTGTAATAAGAAAACTTATCCTGATTTAGTGTCTTCAAGACCCCCACTTCCTCACTCAGAGGAACTACCGATCCTAACGTTTCATCAGCTACCAGAGATTAGTGAGGATGAATATTGTCCTCTGATCATCTTTTAGATAGCTGTGAAGTGGTTATGACAGTGGTAACAGTGGTTATGAGGAGACGTCATCAATGCCTAAATTTTTCAACCAGGTTGATTTAAATGATTTCAAAAGAGATTTCAATGTTTTAAAAGAAGCTTCTGAATTACTGGTTGATTTCAAGATTAAAAGACAAAAATTTATTAGAACAAAGAGCCAAACTTACATTTATCACACAAGACAAAATTGTCTACTACCCTTCTTCTCTTAAAAAAACAATCTTGTATTTTGTCATGAATTTAGAGGACTGTTAGAAAAATTGGTTCTTCCTAAATATTTTCCAGATGATTGTCCTTGGACAGCAAAGAAGTTACACAAAATACTACTGTTTGTATATTTTTGGGATAGCAGGGATAAAACACACCACTAGATTAGAAAAGAGAGGCATAAGAAAGAAAACATGGATGTTGGAGAAAGGAATGTCATTAATAACACTTTAGTTGGGCGAAAGAAAATCATACTTTCTGCACTGCATATCAAGCTCTGTCCTATGAAGCAGTTTGTGTAAATTCTCCATAAGAACGGGTCATGATTTGCATATATAAGATAAAAACACCCGAATTGAGTTATGAAGATATTAAAGCAGGAATATTTAACGGACAACAAATAAGACAACTGATTAAGGATCCTGCTTTCGTAAATTCAACGAATGAGGATGAATAAAAAGCCTGGACTTCTTTTCTGGCAGTTCATAAAAACATTCCGGGCAAATGCAAAGGAGAAATCTATGTAGAACTAGTAAATGAAAAGCATAATAGTTTTAAATCTCTTGGGTGTACTAGAAGCATTAAAGTGCACTATTTACATTGCCACTTAGAGCATTTTCTTGAAAATAAAGAAGGCACAAGTGATAAACAGCCCGAAAGATTTCACCACAATATTAAGACTATGGAGGACCGCTACTAAAAAAGACGAGATATACAAAGGGTTTCAGATTACAGTTTGAGTTTAAAAAGACACTGTTCTAAAATATATTCCAGAATGTCACGGAAAAGAAGCTTCCGAAGCATTCAATGAGTATCAGTTTCATCAGTGACGTTTTTCTCTATTTTTGTGAGTAAAAATATTTGTATAATACAATTAAAAAAATATTATTTGAATATGTGTATATCATAATAATAAAAACTAACATTTGTGTATTATAAAAAATAAAAATCCTGTATTTATTTTATTTTTACATACATTTTTTAATACATGGATTTACCTTAAAATAATGAAACATATATTTCACAAAAAGTTGTTTATCTTAAAAAACTGAGCTGATAGAGAAAAACTAATGCCATATTTGAATTCAGGACATCAAATTCATATAAAATCAACTAAAAATACCCCGGCACCAAAACAGCTGTTGACCAGTGTTATCGATTATAGTTTCGATATTACGAATTGTTTTTTAAATATTGAATCTATTATATAATGTACGTACAGACGTTTTTTTCAGTTGTACAGTTTTATGATTGAATTTTTATGACAAACGAAGTAAGTATAAGATAATAAATAAAAAGACATTCAATGAACATTTGATTTTGGCATACATTATATTTAGTCAAAAGCATAATTTATTTTCTGCAGTTTAAAAAATATGTATGTAATAATTTAAACACGCATACATGAAGTATGCATATTTATTTTCTACTGAACGTCTTTTTTTATCTATTCAAATTCGAACATTTTGTACGAAAAATTTAAAAGAAACAAATTGATACGTTTTTGAAAATAATAAATTTTCTAATCCATTAACGTACATCCAGCTATTTTATTATTAGAATGGCTGTATTTTTATTATTAGAATGGCTGTAGGATTAATATAATTTTAATTTCTATTTTTTTCCATTTTTGAATACTATGAACCTTATTATTCAATAACTAACATTACTTAGATAGTTATTTAATAAAGTTAAATTTCAACTTTATACAACAGGTCAAAAATTTTCAATAGCTTAAATTTTTTAAGCTAAGGTAAATAACCCAACTATTCGATTCTGAGTACATTCAAAAATGGTAAAAAAATATTTTAAGTAATTCAGAATTGAATGCAAAGAGTTTTGCTTGAAAAATGCTTTTTTATTAAATTTAATGACATGAAGTAAAACATTATTGCTTTCAGACTGATCCATTATTTATCATGATGCATCAAAAATTCTTTTTAGTATAACATTAATTTAAAATAATGTGCACTTCAAATTTATTTTGAATTCAACCATTTTTATTATTTTAGATTTTATTTCAAATTTTTAAAGAAAAAACGACAATATTGTTAATACACATGTGTTTCGATAATCGATAATTAGTTTGGATATAAAGAAATATTTAAAGTTTATGAATCTGAAATAATTGTTTAAAACGCATAGAATTAACATTTGATTTTTCTAAGTATTATTTTCATTTAATGTCACAATTTTCATTCAATTTTAGAAATACTTCAACTTTTATTACTTATAACGCGATGATAAATTTAAACACATCTGAATGAAATATGTGTTTTTTTAAATTACCGATCAGGTATAATACCGAACATTATTATTTTTTTATCCATTTAAATTTCAAACTTTTGCATGAAAAATTCAAAAGAATAATTTATGTTTCAAAAATATAAACTTTCCAACTCCATTAAAGTACATAAAGCTATTTTATTAACGCAATGAACTGTATTAATACAATATTTTTGTGTGTATTTACAATAATTTTATTTCTTTTTATTAATTTAATTTCTCAATACTATGAAGCTTTGTAGTAAAAAACTAATTTTACTTAGATATTCATTGAATAAAATGTCATGTCAATGCTCAAAAAGCCTTTAAAGTTAAAGTAAATGACCTAGCTTTTAAATTTTGAGTGCTTTTGAGTTTTTTAAAAACTATTTTAAGCCATTGGCAATGGGATGCAAACTGTTCTGCTACAAAAAATGCTTGTGTATTATATATAATGACATATATATGTAAAATATTATTGCATTCAAGTTAATCCATCTTTTAACATAATGCATTTAAAACGCTTTTCAGAATAACATTTATATGAAATACGATGCACTTCAAATTCAGTTTAATTAAAACATTTTTTTTTATATTTTAGAATTTATTTAAAACTTAAATATATATATATTTTGTTTATATATATTTACTTTGGTTACCGATAATATGTTTCGATATGAGAAAAAACTCGATATGAAAATAACAAATTATATATATATTCTATAATATACATCGTAAAATGGTTTTCAATGTACAGATTTATACTTGAGTTTTTATGATAAATGAAACAACATTAAAATAATCGTTAGAAATGAATTTAATCAACGGTTGATTTTGTTAATCATTCCTTTAGATATGCTTATTTTTAATTCAATTTTAGAAATGATATAATTTGTACTATTTATAAAACCATTGAATAATTTAAATGCCTATAACTGAAGTATTATATTTATATTGTGCAGAAGATTAATTTTTTATTAATTTTTATTCATTTCGAAACTTTTGATTGTAAATGCCAAAAGAGTAATTGATAGATTATCAAAAATACATATTTAATTCCATTGGAGTTATTTTATTTATTTCATGGCTCTATTTTTGCGATTGTTTTCTATAATTTAAATTTTATAATGCAATTCCTTACTGAGAACTTAAAAATCTGGCAAGGAAAAAGTAGGGCTTTTTCTACTTTAATCATAGATAAAGTACATAATGAGGAAGGAATTAAATTACTTTTATATAATATACTAAAGATCAGCTCGTTAAAAATTGTGCTTCCAAAATGCAAATATAAACACTCATGCAAAACAAAGCACTTCTGTCATGAATTTTGGAAATGTTTCTAACTTTTCTACATTCAAATATGCTTGTAAAAGCGGACAAATACAAGGCCATCTACACTAAAATAATAATAATAATATGTGTGTAAGCAATTTTTCGTGAATTGTTGTCTTTCTCAGAACCTTTCTCTATTGAGAGCAAGTTTTCCGGAATATACGGAAAATTTATATTTTAAACTTAGTTATTGTATTTTAAATACACAAACACTCCGTCCAAGGCAGAAAAACAGAAATTTCCCTTTTTTCATGAGAGAAAAAAATAACTTAATTAACTGATGTTTTCTCCTAAAACCAAGTACTTTGATGAGACCATTTCGTGATTGGGTGTAGAGAATGTTTCCTCTAAAGACGAGTACCGAAGTTTAAAACCACGGTGAGGCAGGGTGATAAAAATTTTTAAAAACTAATACCAGGCAATCCCGTGGTATGGTCAGCAGCGACAGATGCTGCCACAGTAAGTCCCACAGCTGCTTAGGCGAGTGGCAGAAGCCCGAATGCAACAAGATGATTCGGTTTTGAATCCACGTGTACGACATGGTAGTATTTGTAAATGTCCCTTTGTAGTTATATAAATATGTAATGAAAAAAGATATAAGAAATGTTGTGACTTGTTATTGTTTCTGTATGTAATATATATCATCGAGGCAAGAATGCCTTAGTTGCTATATAGTTCAGGCAATACAGGATTTTAGCTGGCAAAATTCATGATATCTCTTGAAAAAAAATTACTTTATGATTATATTTTTTGGATAGCTCAATCTGAATTTTCAACACCCACCAAAATTTCCCATGGTAACAAACTATTTTTCTCCCATCAAGTTATTTTTTTTTAGAAAATTTTATTTTTTTATTGTTTTAGTAAAAAGGTATCTAGAAATTTTGAAAGAAGACAAAATTTGAAACAAGTCGGATACATGGCATTATGAGATACTATGAATGGGGAAGGGGGAACCAGCCTGTCAACATGAGCTGCGGTGCTGCATGCACTAAGTTATAGAATTTCGCTTAACTATTCGCGTCGTTTGCGTTCGGTCTTCTGTTTCTCGTCCGACAAACCATATAAATCTTCTTTTGTATTTTTTTGGGTTGCTGAATACGAATTTGTAACTTCTCATCAAAATCCCCTTCCCCCTCCAGAATTGCTTTAAGCAAACAACTTAAGAGTCATGCCGCTATTTTCAAAGTAGAGACACATCTTCTTTGCACTTGACAAACAAAAGACCCAGTTCTTTTGAATGACCTTACGAATTCAAGCTTTTTATGGAGTGTTTAAGAAGTTTTTATCTCTTCATACAAATGTAGCTTTACTTTTGGGGGGAAAGGGGAGTATTGTAATGTTCGTAATATTTTGAAACATAACATTTTCATTTAAATAAAAAAAATCACTTTTCTTATTAAAGAAGCAATTTTTAATTTTTTACATTATTATAGTAAAAAAAAAAGAGTCGATATATATGTGCAAAGTTAATATAAAAATATAAAAATTAAACATAAAAGTAATTGTTTTCTTTAACATTTATATTAAGTTAGGACATTTAAGTAATATTATATTTTCAAAAGTAAAAACATTGTGTGGAGTAAAAAATTAATAAAAAAATTAATAGTTTTAAAGTACAAGAAACGTAATAATTTTTTTGCGTATTTTTTTATGTAAAAATGTTCAAATATATATTTTTTATAATTTAATCCAAAAGAAACATTTAATAAAAATAAATGTCTTTATCATTACATAATTTTAAGTATTTCGGAAATTCGATACATTTTTCGCATACGTTACTTAAAAAAATTCTGTTTTTCTAAAATAATATTTTTAGAAATGCAAATAAAAAACGAAAAAAATATCTTATTTCTTTCACATAACCAAGAAAACTTATTAAATAATACTGAATTTTCTTTTATGATTACATATTTACTGAAGTTTTATTTTTTCTTATTCCATTTTAAATACATAAAATAATATTTTCTTGCTTTCGTATCACATTTTTATATTTTAGTAGTAAACATCAATAGATATTCAACTTTTTATTATTCTCATTCGAAATTGTCATTAAGCTAATTAAATTTTATATTGCTTTATGGAAAAATATTATATTATGGAAAAAGTTTTCCTGGAACCAAATTTTGAAATAAAGTTTAGTCAACGCAGATTAAAAATTTAATAAGCTGTTTTATTTCTATGGAATGAATTAATAAATAAGTTATTTTTTCTAAAAATTTCGAAGTAATCGAAATATACGCTGAATAAAAATACTAAATTTTTATAACATTTTTTTATACTCATTAGATTCTTCATGTATTAAAATATGCAGATTTGTATTTGGTTATATTTATAATGTAGCTAATCTTTTTTTTTAAGTTTAACTTAGTTCGTTTTTAAGATATGGTTTCCTATTTAACATACGACAACCTATTTAACGTACGACGTCCTATTTAACATTGTTCCTTTTATTGCCTACAACTGCGCATTTTCATATGCTTTTTTAAGGAGTTTTGTACCTTTTAAACGCAAATTAAAATCAACAAAAACATTTTAAATTTGATATAGTATATCTCTAAAAATGTTTAGTATATAAACATAAAATTTCGATTAATAATTAAAGAGATTGTGATTTGTAATCTACTACCATTAAAAACTGCCTTCTATTTTGGATTTAAATAGATCTTTTCTTCCCTCCGTCAGTCATTGCATGCACATCTTGAGAACATATACATAGATTCTTATGAAATCTTTTATATATAATAAGAACAATTCTAATCTAATATTAATTCAAAAATTGCTCCATTAACCTTGTTTTTCTTTTTAAAAAAAGAAAAAGGAAATTTAACATTTGTTAATGAATAAAAATCGTCATAACTAAACATTTTATCATCGTAAATAATTAAAATTAGAATATTTTAAAAATATGTATTTATTATCTACAAAGAATTCCATAGCAATCTCTATATATGTTCTCCAAGTATCATGCGCGAAAGGAATTAAGGAGTAAAAAAAAATGCTGTTTTAATTTTTATAGTTCAGTTCTTTAAATGTTTTGCTGGTTTTTAATGGTTGTACGCTAAAAATTACAATCTGTTTAATTAATAATCAAAATTGCATATTTACATGTATGTTTGCATGTATACATAAACATGCAGATACAATAATTCAAACTTTGCATTTTTTCTTTACTTTATTGGAGTTTAAAAGGTACAAGAGCCCTTAAGTTCATCATTTGCAAATAAATGTTTGTTTAAATTAAAACTAAATCAATACCGCTAGTCTTATTCAGTACAGTATACTACTAAAATTCAAAATTAATATACAATAATTAATGTTTTTTTACTGAAACATAGTAGTAACAAAAATTTAGTTAGAAAGAAAAAAAAAGATACCTTTCTACAGATTCAAAATAGGATCATTCTTATCATATAATACAAGGATCACACTTAATTTTCGATATACAGTAGAAGCCCGAAATATTGCGAATTCGGATTTAACTCGGGAAAAAGCATGTCCCCTAAAAAATGATAAATTTTGCGTTTAAAATTTCAGAGAAATATAATGAGGGATTTCTAGTCTGCGGTTAGTGCTATGGATCTCGATTTCTCTGTTGACGATTTAAAGAATTGGATAGAAATTGACAACAGCGAATCAATTTCAGAGGTCATAATAGATCTGGATATCATTGATGGTGTAATAAAAATTGTAGCATAAAAATTGCAGCAAGCAAGATGATGATGATGATGATGATGATGATGAAATTGATGATGAAAAAAAAGAAAGTCCCAGTTCGCCAAACAACAGTTATGGACATTTTTAAGATGGCGTAAGATTAGGTCTGTGTTCAATAAATGATAATGTTAATTACATTTCACAAAGCGGATAAGGGTTTTCATCATTTCGTATCATTTCTTTGATACCATTCCGATATACCGCTATTAAATTATAATGCGGGTGTGAAACATGGATCCCGACAAACGCGTTAAATCGGGTTTCTACTGTATCACTAAATAGTGCAAATTAAATTTACCAACTCCTAGCAGTGTGTAGAGTAGATTTCTCAAAACATAACGAATTCATACTGAGAAATCATCTAAAGTTTAAATGCCTTAAAACATCCATTTATCAAAATAGATGAAAATTTCAAACAGTAAGATCTGAAGAAAAGCATATGTCATTTGCATTTGACATTTCTCTTATTATTGTTTAAGAAATTTCTCTGTAATCTTTGCTTAACCCCTTTGGACCTGATTTCCCATTAATAGGATATGTATTTTATTGAATATTATTTTGTCTTAAAAACTATTATTTTAATTTCAGTACATAATACTGATAGAATATATCAATGTACACTGGTGTGCAAAATTTAAGGACAAGTCCCAAAATGCTAATTTTCAAGGGATTTTCACCCGAATATTCAAAAGGAAGTAATATAATTCGAATAATTACTATCCCTGCATAACAGACAGTTGATATAACATTTTATTCAGGTCACACATGGTCAATAGAATCCATACGTCTCTTTGAGTCTCTAATGGCTACTGTATGTTACTCAATTGACAAGTCACTGCGACTTTGTGTCGAGTCACCAGGTGACTTTACAGTGTCATCAAATTGCTACTCTCAAGTGACTGTCATTTGGAGACTCAATTTCAAACTCATTCTGAATGTTGCGTTATGATAAATCACCATATAATGTCACATTAAAGACACATGGTGACTTTCTGTCACGAAATTTTGTCAAATAGTGACACAGTGACCCTACTGTTAAATAACCACTGTGAAAAGTTGTGAAAAGTTCACCACGTGACATTAATTGGATATCATAATTTATCATAATGCAACGTTCTCAATAACTTTTAAATTGAGTCTCCAGATGAGAGGTCACAAGAGAGTCTCAATGAAACGACATTGTAAAGTCATCTGGTGACTCGCTACAAAGCAGCAGTTACATTGATCTGTCAGTGGAGTAGTCATTTGTGACTCATAAAAGAGATGTATGGAATTTTCTATTTTTTGTTTTGCCGTAGTTACTGTGACTCTTGTCACTATGTGTGACCTGAATGAGGTATTATATGGACTAGCTGTTATACAGGGATAATAGTTATTCGGATTATATTACTTCCTTTTATAAATAAAATATTAAAGAGGTTAGTAAAATAATCAATTCTTGTTTTATAGAAGTTAGACATATACTCAAAAAGTTATGCCCACCCTCTACATCAAGTCCTTCTTTCTCTATTGGACATAAATTGGCCATAATGTTAAGCAAAATTTAAGTTTTCAAAAAAAAGAAAAAGTTGAAAACCTACTTGAACAATGATTGCTAATAGAGAGTACATAATCGAATTATTTTGTGTGTCCCTGTAAATCAACGATAAATCTCATCCATTCTACATTCTACAGAGGGACTAAGGCAATGTAATTAAATGCCACGTATTAATATCCAGGATGTTTGAAACAGAGTAACTTTATTTAAAAACAGAGCAAACAATTTTGTCTTAAATAACAAATTGTAATTTAGTGTACTTTTATAAAAAAAATTATAAGTTCTATACAATACTATTTCAATAGAGAATCCCATATAATAGAACTAACATACCGTATGTTTCAAAAGTTCAGTGCGAAAAGAAAAAACGGGATAGAAAAGGTCTGTGGGTGGCAGAAATATGCGATCAAATAAATATTAAGCGAGATAAGGGATTTTATATGACACATAAAGAAAAAATTAGTTCAAAATCTTGACAATAGAGGACTCTACTATAAATATTTCCATAGAATAGTTCCATATCGCCCACAAAATACAATATTTGGGAAAAAATGCACATGAGCTTTTCTACAATGTTTTTGAATCCATATCTTATGATCTGTTCAATATGGAATTATTCCATCGATTTTTCGGCTGTAGCGAACTCTATTATCGAGATTTTGAACTATTTTTGTGCCATACAAAATCCATTAACATGCTAAATGTTTATCGGCAAACTGCTTTTTTCTCCGACCCATACAACTGTTTTATCGCGCACCTTTTTACTTTCGCAGCAAACTTTTGAAACACCCAGTATATATATGTGAGTGATAACCACAGTGAGAAGAACCAAAGTCATATATATTTTTCAACTATGTTGAAAAATTTTCATAAAAAATTCTGCTTTTTCGCTATGTATTATGAAGGTTCGGTGTGTAATATGCAATTTTTTCTATGAGAATTGAATGAGCTAGAACAATCAATGTGTAATAGTGAAAAAGAAAAAAAAAGTGAAAAAGGCCTCCTGCTTTTATTGTCTGTTCTTATTTTGTATTTTACTGAAAAGTAAAGCTTAAAGTAAATTCTGTCTCTGAGAAACTTTTACAATAAAAAAAGAACCGTCAATTTACTATTATTGATGAACAATCGAAAATTTCACAAGCACTTAAGATAACAAGAATATCAGTAATGGCATTTTTCCTTCTTCTACTGTGTATTATTTCTTTTTCAGTATTTATAAAAATCATTATAAAAGTAAATATATAATAGTTACCTATCAAACTTATGACTTAGAGAGAGATGAAAATCATTTACTTTTGATGGTTTCACTATACACATATATTTATATGTATATATACGTGAAAAAAATACATATGCCATCGTGGATTGCATTTTTTTGAATATGCTTTAGCCTGAATTAAATTTTACCTTAATATTTAGAGCATGTAAATAAACTAATATGTAAAATACAAGGCTGTACAAAAATATTCAAGCACGTTTTCGATTATGTATCGAAGTCTATGAAGCTTTTGTCAACATATTATACTAAATTTTAACATATTATGCAGAATACTTCCGAATCTGTTATTATCAAATATAGTACTGCAGAAAAGAGTTCGAAGACATTTCCTGTCATGAACGGTATTTGCTGATATCCGATTATCAAACATGTTATGTAACTTTTTTCAAATATGTTTAATAGGTACTCATTTTACTTATAATATTTTTTAAAGGATTACCTTAAAATATTGTTTATGAACCTCTAACGGTTACAGAAACTGGTCTGATATCCGACTCAGTTAACTAAAATAAACCGAAAGTTATTATTGGAAGAGAAGTAAACGATGCGTATGCCATTATATATTAGAAACATTTTAAATACAATTTATAAATAAATCATAACAGTTGTAAATTTATAAGTGCCTGAAAAATTCTTGTTAATTTAATCTTTCGACACTCCATACTATAGAAGCAAAACAGTCAAATTGTAATATAACAGGTAATGATAATGTTTTGTGCAATTAATTTCATAATATCGGATTAAGTGAGCAGGAAAAAAATATTTAAAATGAAATTCAATAATTCTCTTTTATTGGTTTTCAGGAGAAACAAAACTGAAAACTAAAAAAAAAAGCAAATTGATTGTTATTAAAAGAAGTTCAAACCGAAAAAAAAATAACTACTGTAAATAAAATAAAATAATAAATTAATACACATAAGGAATACTACTAATCATTTTTTTTGTCTAAATTGGAGTGTTTATGAAATGGTAATTTTAAAATAGATTTCAAAAGAAAATAATTGGCTTTCAGATAGAGAGCATTATTCCGTTGGAGAATGGATGATATGGATATTTAATTAGACATATCAAATTGTACTATCTTTAAAAAATCCTTTTGTAAAATAATCTTAATTAAAATATTTGTTTTTTCTCTTTTATTAGTAGATTTAGCTATTTTTTTTTCTTAATAAAACAATTGATAAGCAGAACGCATACTGCATTTTCTTTATTCATTGTTAGTATCTTCACAATAGTTATTTATTTTTTTAAAATGTAACAGAATACAAGGTAAATTTTAATACATACTTTTCGCGAATTTTTTGTGGTGGAATACTAAATATTATAAAAAATATTTTTTACGCAAAATATCGTAGTGAATGTACATTTTACTGTATTCTTTGTAGATGCATATCGATTCCATTATGTTCGAAAGAGTGTAACATTATTAAAACTATTTTTTCCTATTGGGCGTAATATAATAAAATGCTTTTTATTGTTCTGTAATTAAACTATGAATCCAATTTTCATAATATTTTAAATGAAGTGACAAAATCCTGCGACAATTACATATTTTAAATTTTAAAAAGATTTGGTAGAGTTGTTTTTGCCCTGTTATAGACGGACAGACGGACTAAACCATGATTATAGATTGCTACGTATTTATATAATTACGAACGCACCTAAAAAGTAAATCGGCTGTTAATAAATGTAGTTTACGCCAAAATATTTTAAACTACTGTAAATGAAATGAAATAATAAATTAATGCACTTAATGAATGTTGTTAATTAACCCCCTTTTTTTTAAATGAAATGCTTATGATATGGAAAATTTAAAAGAGATTTCATGAGAAAATTAATAAATTTTAGATAAAGCCGCTATTACGCCGAAACAGGGATGGTATGGACATTTAATTAGACATATGAAATTGAATTATCATTATAAAATTATTTCGTAAAATAATTTTAATTAAAATATTTGTATTATATTTATAAAATTATTTCGTAAAGTAATCTTAATTAAAATATTTGTTCTTTCTCTTTCATTATTACTTAGCTTAATTCTAGTTTCTTGATAAAACAATTGATAAACAGAACACATGCTGCTTTGTCAGTTCGCTATATTTATTTATTAAAAAATTATCGTAGAATGCATGGTGAATATTTATTGCGTACTTTTTGTGATATTTATCAGCCGATTTAGAAAAAAATTTTAAAACTATGATGCATATTAATTAAATTATTTAACTTATTTCATTTTTAGCATAATCGTAAAATTCCATTTAGGTGATTAAAAAAGACAAAAAAAAAAGCGTTTTAAGCATAGATTATAAGACTTTTTCCAACCTTCCGAATTACTGCATCAAAATATTACCGTTTATAAAGAAACAATCAGATTCTGATATATCTAAAATGTGTTCTAATTTTTTTGTGCAGGCTTATATATCATCTAAAGCTTTGTACATGCACTACATAATTTTCTAAAACTTATCTTAGTTACAAAACACATAAAACAGTTGGAAATTCTCCTTCTTCCATTCCCGCCAATAGCCGGATATGCAATCAAATATCTTCGTGCAGGTCTGTCAGTATCGATATTTGGACAAATCTATCCATAAAATCTAAATCAAACATTATCGATAGATTTTTATGCCCTGTTCATATGCAGCTAAAATATGATTAAGGCAATTAACAACACAATTATCATCCATTGATTGAAACATTGCCTCTGTCTTCTGTCTGTTTTTCCCTGCACAAAAACTGAATAAGTTTGAGGCTTCAAATTTTGTGTTCTTACAGATAAATTAATCATGGCACGCGACAAATAATAAAATTTTGGATTTTTTTTTTAATTAAATTACTTTTTTTTAAAAATGCCGGACCACACCGCTGAACAATCAAAGCTCTCTCGGAGTACACACCATTGAGTATTCAGCAGTAGGGGCCAGGGGCCTCGAATTGGTCGACTGGTTGCCACCGGCATTTGACAACTTGCACGCCGTGAGCTGTCGACATTTTTAGGTCTTTATGTATTATTTTATTGTAAATCCTCTATCCTTAATCGTCAGCTGCATCGCACTACCGTTATAGTTACATTAAATCGCAGTACTTTTACTACTTCCAAACTTCTTCTCCATTGCTATTTAACATGAGATGCACAATTACTCATAACCCGGGCTTGGAGTTGCTACGAAACTGCATAGTCCCTTGAATGCATCCACATCTTCATATTCGTTCTTCACTTTACTAAAGATTGCGCGTGTGTACACTTTTCTTGTAAATTCGCACTCAGCAAACAGTTTTTATCTGAATTTAAGCTTCGTCTGAGATGTCTGGGAACCTCATGAGTTGCCTGCTACTGGGACTGTTCACATATCAATCATTCAATAGGTTTTTATTTTTGATAAGAATTGAATTTAAAAATTTCTGCTTCTTTTTTAACATAGTCAATGCCAAACTAAGCTTTACTATCAAAATTATAGTGCTATGTAGGCCTATTTTTTAAAATGTTCTCAGGGATAAGCTAGAGATCTTTCTGGGCCTGTTTGTACCTTAAATGCTATATCTCCCGCCTCGATCTCTTTGACTGTTAAAGCATGTTATGATTTTAAAAAATTTAGAATCTCATTGCGCTGCTGAGGGTATATTTACCCGGTGCTTCTGCTCCGAAGGCTAGGTCCTCTACGCACCCCCAGACATTTCAAAATTTAACATACATTAACATTTAGTCGCAATTTTATGTTATCGCTCTTTAGTTGGAGGTTTAACAGGGGTTGAGACCTACTTTATGCACTCCTTAAGCACCAGCGTTCACTCGACAAAAATTAAATTGAAAGTAACACATAATTGAAAGTGCCACAAAATTCCATATTCAGTATTTTGAATGTGGTGGAAAGTGGTTCATAATTTATAACGGACACGTGTTTTTCGTTCTTTATTTAGTTTTCTATTAAATATCATAAAAGATGTGCTTCGCATTGCACAAACCTCTGCCTCATCAAATTGATAGTTAAAGTTACAGGTTAAACAAAATTCAATTAGCATATTAAAAGAAAACTGATCTGCAAAGTCCCATCTGAGTAGAAATCAAACGTGGTGACCCAATTTCAAAGGTTGATAGATAGCTTTATCATCGTGTTTTCCTACACTCAAAAATATGAAAAAATGGATGATTAGTAAAAATATTAAAACAGAATGAAAACCTATCAGTTAACCACTGAAAGCAGGTTTACCGATAATTTTCAGCAAGATAAGCTGTTTGAAAAAATATGAAATTAACGGACATATTTTTCCTGAATTTCACAGAAAAATACTCTTTTCCCGACCAAGGGACATTTTCTGTTAAAAATCGGAAATTTTCATGATATTTGCTGAAAATAACGAAGCGGACGGAGATTGAAGAAAAAAACGGGTATATTTCATTTTCTGTCGCAAATTTACTTTGAATGTTTAGAAAAGTGGCATGCTGCTACACAGAAATGAAAAAAAAAAAAGAATAACGAAAGAATCTTGGCTCTTTTATGAGACTTGTAACGAGCGGCTGAATTGAAACTATATATTGCTTTTTGTCATCGAGATGAAAATTATAATATTTGCTTCAAAATTTATAAAAACTTTGCATTCGGCTATAAACTTTATAGCAATTTTATAGCGGAAAGTTACCACTTCATAAAACAGAGTTTTTCCTTCTTTCATTTCCGCAAACGGAAAAAGTTCGGCAACTTTGCTGCAAGTAATATTACCTTGAATTCATGGACTTCTTATCAACAGTGTAGTAGAATTTTAATATGTGAGTAAAATTATTTCTAATCCAAAAATTTTACCTTTCAACTGTATGAATAAACTAAAGCAGTTTGTAATATCACCATAAAAGGAAAAATAAAGTAGGACCGGTGTCGAGCTACAACAATAACACCTCTTCACCAGCTAAACCAACACGTGTCCGTAAGTTACGGACACATGTTGGCATAGCTGATGACGAGCTGTTATTGTTGCAGCTCGAAACGCGTCCTACTTTATTTTTCATTTTTATGATGATCTTGTGCACTGCCCCCTCTACAATGCCTTTTCACTGAGCAGACGACAAGCGTGAAACGTCATGAAGTGGAGGCGAAATCACTAACCCTACTGGTTCCACAATCGCCACGAAGCTCAGTTGTCAGGGAAACCGCCTCCACTACGTCACAAGCGAGAAGGCATTGTAGAGGAGGCAGTGTCTTGTGTCGTCTTGTCTTGTGATGATATCTCGTCAGTGCTTACGGAGTTTTTCACTATCCAACTCTATGAGGTGATGGTTTATACAGCCGTCCGCCAGTGTATAAAGTTTGGGTACTATGCTTTCTATAATATAAAACATATAAAACATGTAAAAACATAAAATTTCTATAACGTAAACTTTTACAGGATTTTACGTTCAAAAAAGTATCTACATTATGTTTTTCCTAAACCACCACAACACATTATAAGTAACATCTACAAAGAAGAGACTTTTAAAATAATTAATTTATGATATAAATTATGATATAAATATAAATAAACAATTTATGCAAATTACTTACTGTGAAATACGGTATGCTTAAATAAGTGTGGCAAAAATGTCAATTAATTACATTTTTAAAGCACAATCTTTGAAAGAATTTATAACAACCAGATACATTAATATCAGTTGAATTCAATCATTTATTTATTTCTCGATGCTACTTAATTTCATTCGAAAAAGTTAATGATATTCATAGGAATTAATGAAAGAAATTTAAGAAGTATCGTTTTGTCTGACTTTTAATTTCGAGATAATTTTCTACATTTTTTTTTAGCCTCTTTAGATTTTCCATTAATCTAGCGAAAAATGAAGAATGCAAAGAAAATTCATCTTTTCCTCTCAATACATTGTCTAGACAAAGACAAAAATTAAATTCCTGAGTATAGTTTGCGAAATTTATGCTGTAAATTTTTTAAGGTTTTATATATATATTTATGTATACCTATAAAGATATATACATAAGGTTCGTACGGGTCCTCGAATTTCATGGCCAGGGAATTCATTAGCCCCAGTATTTTCTTAAAGAAAATCTATGATTTCTGAAAACGAAATTTCGCGCTTTTGAACTAGGTTTGTTTTTCAATAAATAAATACTGGTATTTCTTCTGGAAAATAACGGTACCCGTACCAACTACGATATATAGATTTTTATAAATACTTTCTTAGATTTAAAACTTATATAACTATTTGTTAATTATTACTGCACACACTACACAAATTATTCCATATGCACTGGTTCTTTTAAAAAACTCTTTATTTATAACGAATAAATTCACTAGCAGCTCACTGCTGCATTATCGTCTGCACTTATCTCAAACACAACTTTGGAATAAAAACAGAAAAAACAATTCACTTCTTTTCACTTTCTGAACACTGAGATTTTAATTTAGGTAGCACCGTATCGTCTGCCTACATGGAACATACCGGCCCCCATTGACTTGTTTCACATTCAATAATAACTTTTTTTTACTAAGTACTCTAATTACACAAATAAATACAAAAGGTCACTATATGTGTTATACTTAAATATAAAATTGAAAGAAAAAACAATATAACACTCACATATATATATATATATATATATATATATATACATTTTTAATATATACTATGGGTTTCAGGCATAAGTAAAATACATATTTTACTAATCGATCTTTTAAAAATTCCATTTTGAGTTTTTACCTGAACTACGCAAATTTTCTTATCATTACCGTAATATACTTCTATAATTCTTCCTAAAGGCCACTTATTGCTTGATATATTTTCCTCTACTAACAACACTAGATGTCCTATTTTTACATTATCCTTTTCAAATCTCCACTTACCCCTCTGTTGTAATTCACTTAAATAATTATGATGCCATTTGCGCCAAAAAAGTTGTACAATTTTAGTTATTCTTTGCCATTTTTTAAGGCGATTTTCTTTTATATTGGTTAAATCAGGCTCAATAATGACATTTAATGGTCTGTTTATAAGAAAATGAGCTGGAGTTAGGACTCCAAAATCATCTGCATCATCTTATAATTGACTCAAAGGCCTCGAATTTAATATTCCCTCTATTTGTATCACTACTGTAAGAAATTCCTCATAAGTGAGATTAGTACCTCCCACAATTCTCTTAAAATGAAATTTAAAAGATTTTATTGCGGCCTCCCAAAGACCCCCGAAATCTGGGGGGAATAAATTTCCACTCAATGCCTTAACTAGACAAATATGCTGATAATTTCTCATCAGGTTTTCTTACTAATTCATAAAAGACCCTAAGTGTTTTATCTGTCCCAATAAAATTTCTTGCATTATTAGAATACAATTTGCCACATTTAACTCTGCGTGCTATGAATCTTTTCAGTGCCGCAATAAATGATTCGGAAGATAAATCTGAAACAATTTCTATGTGTATAACCTTAAATACAAAACAAACAAAAATACAGACATAAATTTTTTGTAAGATGGTCCTACGTGCATAACCAATTTTGATCATAAATGGCCCACACAGATCAACACCCGAAATATTAAAGCGATAGTCTAATTGGACTCTATCCCTTTACAAATCGCCCATCAATTGATTTGCAATAACTGGTTTAGCTTTAAAACATGGAATGCACTGATGAACCACCTTTCGACACATTGCACGACCATTTATTGGCCAAAATTTATCTCTTACTAAGGATAGTAAAGTTGACGCACCAACATGCAAATATTTCTTATAATAATTTATAACAATTACAGTAAATTTATTACTCTTTGGTAAAATCGCCGGGTGCTTTTTTGAAAAATTTTAATTACTATTATCTAACCTGCCACCAACCCTTAAAATTCCAAATTCATCTAAGTAAGGGTTGAGGCCTTTTAACTTGCTACTCGGACTTACCGATCCTTTAGTCTGAAGACTATGTATGTCGGTACTGAAGGCTTCATTTTGCACTAATTTAATTAAATATTTCTCTGCCAATTCCAATTCTCACGTACTCAATGGTCCAATGCTTTTATAAAGCGGGTTTATTGCTTTCATCACAAATCTGAAAATATAACTAAGAATACGCACAATCGTTAAATAATTATTACTAAGATTAATCAAGTTATATACAAAACAATTCTCGGTGATATTTCAATTTATAACATTAAATTCATTAAAGATTTTAACATTAAATTTGAGCTCTTTATTGAACTCATCATTTGTTTTTGGTATGGGTATTGTACGTTGAGGATAATCACTGTTCTGAAGAAATGAAGGTCCCTTCCACCACAATTCACAGTTTGCAAGTTTGTCAGGATCCATACCTCTGGAAAGTTTGTCAGCACGATTTTCTTCTGAGCAAATATGATGCTACTGTTAAGCACTAGAGTTTACTTGTATGTTAGGCACTCGATTTTGAACAAATTGCTTAAGGTCGATAGGTTCTTTTTGAATCCATGCTAACACAATCATTGAATCTGACCAAAGGAAAACATTAGTCACTATTACTTTCATGGATGATAATACTCTGTTTACCAGTTTGGTTAGCAACACTGCTGCACACAATTCTAGTCTTGGAATAGTTAGACTCTTTATCGGTGTAACTCGCGAATTGCTAGCGATTAAATTCACCATCACATTTCCTAAGGAATCACTGGATTTGCAATAAACTGCTGCCCCATAGTAACGTTCTGTGGCGTCTGCAAACCCGTGTATTTCTATAATTTCTGGGTTTTCAATTATAATACGCCTACAAATTTTTATATTATTTACACATTTAAATGACATAAGAAATTGATGCCACTCATGAAACTCTGATTCAGGAAGCTCGTCATCCCAGTCAATATTGATTCTCCACAATTTCTGCATTAGTATTTTGGCTTTAGATATAACTTGACCAAGAAGTCCCAGTGGGTCAAATAGTCTCGCGATTGTTGACAATACTTCTCGCTTTGTGTAGGAATTGCTCAATTCCACCTTAACTCGAAAAGTAAAACAATCATCTCTTGGGTTCCACGACACTCCTAACATTTTAGTTTCAATTTCATTTTCAATTTTGTACCCTTCTTCATATGTTAGCGAAATATTTTCATCACTTGTACACCACTTATGGAGTCTCATACCTGCTTTATGCATAATCGCTATGAGCTGCCGCTGCAACTCTTTGGCTTTTTCAAGCGTAGGTGCACCGCACAAAATATCATCCATGTAAATATTTTCACGAAGAACCGATGCTGCCATAGGATAATTATCTCCTTCATCAATCGATAGCTGGTTGAGAGTTTTCATTGCTAAATAAGGCGCACTAACCGTACCGTATGTAAAGGTCTGTAGTTCAACTATTTAGGCTCTTCCTCGAAATTATCGTTCCACAAAATTCTCTGCAATGCGTGCTGACTAGGATCAATATTGATCATTCGATATATCATTTGAATATCCGCAGTCAGTGCATAAGTATGCTCTCGAAAACTAACCATTATCATAAATAAGTCAATCTGAATAACACCGCCATTATATTGCAATGAATTAAGTGATGTGCCATTTGTTGTTGTGGCAGAACAGTTAAATACAACTCTCAGTTTTGTGGTGGACTTTTCTGGTCTAAAAATATCATGATGTGGAGCATAATACACGACGTCAGGTTCTTTCACTTCTTTAACCTGTGTCATATGCCCCAACATTTCATATTCATTTAAAAAATCTTTATACAATTTGAAGTATTTCTTATCCTTTGATAAGCGAGTCCACAGTGATTTGAGGTTTTTAAGATCAAGCTCCCTAGATTGGCCTAAACACGAAGGATTTTCCTTTAAAGGATTTTCCACCACGTATCTCCCTTCCTCATTTCTCCAACGCGTACGCGCAAAATGCTGCTCACATATCTCAAATTCCTTACTTTCTGATAACTCTACTTCAATGTTTTCAACTTCCCAAAACTTTTTTAATGTTTGGTTTAAATCTTCCTCCCGAATTAGCCCACAATGAACTTTTACATTAGTTTCCTGCTCTATGCATCCACTAGCCACATACCCAAATACGGTATTTTGCAAAAGTAAATTTGAACTCTGAGAATATATTTGTCCCGGTATTAATAACTCATAAAATATTTCTGCCCCCAACAACATATAAATTTTTTCAGGGAAATTAAATCTATAATCTGCTAATATAGTTAAATCTGGTACTTCAACATTTATGTCAACCACTTGTTGCGGAATTAAATCTGTAATTTTCCTTACTACTAGCATAGTCAATTCTCTTTCAAAACTTTTATCTGTATTCGCGATTTTTGTATTTACGCAGCCTTTTATTGTCATAGAAGTGTCATCTAAACATGAAATTAAAGTATTCGTTTTATTAATTCTAAGCTGCAATCGATTAGCACACTGTAAAGTAATCAAACAGGCTTGTGAACAGACATCTAATAAGCATCTAACTTCCTGTCATTCCGAGAACTTATCTTTAATGGGGATACGCGCCGTACTTAATAAAACGGATTTTGTTTTATTTTTCACAAAACTAGAGGCGACAGTCTGACTCGGAGGGTAGGAAAAGATTTCCTCGGGTTGTGAATTTTTTATTCCTGCAGCCGATTGAAACACATGACCAACATTTTTATTTTGATTATTTAGTTCCTTTTCTTCTCGAGGAAAATGTATTAGTTCAGAATGAGGTATTTTACATCTAGCACAATTTTTAGACTTACATTTCTGTGCGCAACAATTATAATTTAAACATTTGAAACATGCTTTATTTAATTTCACAACTTCTACTCTATCTTTAATGGACAGTTTTTTGAATTGTGGACAAGAATGTAAACCGTGATACTCATTAGGTTTACACAAGACACATTTGACATTTTTTGTTTCCGAAAAAAATATATTTGAAGCGCTCCTTTGAGGCCGATTTTGAAATTTATTTGTCGCTATGCGTTTATTTTCATTTATCGTACTTCTCGAATACACATTTGATTCACCTTTAGATTTATTTTTAATCGACAAAAAAATATCGCATTCACTTCCTAGTTGCTGTGGTTTAAAATATGACTCTGATTGTTTAGTTGCGATATGATTCATTAATTCGCGATCTAAAGAACTGAAAATTTTATCTGAAACAATCAGATCGCATAATGATTTAAAATCATTTACCTCACACAAATTACAGTAATACTGAAAAATTGAACTCAGCCTAGCTGCAAATTGAACGTAACTTTCCGACGGTAATTTTTGCGCACTCTTGAAATTGTTTAAACATTCTTGTGCAGTAGGTTGAAATTCCCTTAAGACTATATTTTTCAATTTATCATAACTAATCAACTCTTCCTCTGATAAATAGATCATTAAACTGCTCGCTTTTTCGCCGAGAATATTTAACAGAATTTCGGCCATAAACTCTTCAATTTCTTACAAATTTAGTTCGAAACGCTTTCTCAAGAGATTGAAAAAAAAGAATTAATGACTCAGCTCTCGTTGGTAAAGGAATAGTTAAAGTTTTAATACTTTTAATAAAACTTTCCAAGTTATTGTTCCCTATTTTCGTTTCCGATTTTTCTGTTACGGACGGCAAATTTTCCCGAGATTCTTTACGCAATTTGGCTATTTCTAATTCTTTCTCTAACTGAGCTACTTTAATTTTTTCAAATTCCGAATTTTGGGATGGTTCTTTACGAATATTTGCTAATTCTAACTCTTTTTCTAATTGCGCTAATTTAATATTTTCTAATTCTAATTTTGTTTTCTCAGTTTCTGTTCGTGATTTATACTCCTCAACAACCGAATTAACGATGCTTTTTAATAACTGCTCATTTGAGTGATATTCACTATTCTCTATAATATTTCTTAAATCAATTATTTTACTACTTTCAGGAGCAGTTAAACTCAATTCTTTAATTACAAGCTTAAGCTCGTATTTATTTAAATTATCAATATCAGACATAATTTAATCAAAATAAACTAGAAAATTGCTCTTACCTAACTCAAATCGCTGCGAAATTCCGAGGAAGACTCATTATAATTCTTAAATTTATCTTCTTAGACACAATACTTCACTTGTTTGAGCACAACATTCTTCGACGAATCTCACAATGAAAGAAATCTTCATAGAACTCTTAATATCACATCAGCATATCGTTCAAATTTGATAATTATTCACTCACAAAAATAATTATTTTCACCTCCCGGCACGGCGGCGGTCCGTGTTAATTATTATTGCACACACTACACAAATTATTCCATATGCACTGGTTCTTTTAAAAAACTCTTTATTTATAAAGAATAAATTCACTAGCAGCTCACTGCTGCATTATCGTCTGCACTTATCTCAAACACAACTTTGGAATAAAAACAGAATAAAAAGAATATTGCCCAGTTAAACTGATGGCATTGAGCTCACAGACTACGCATACTAATTGTACATTACAGCCTTGTATTTTCGTTAATTCCGTTCGAAAAAAAAAAACATTAAGAAGGGGAAACAGCTCTCCCCTTTCTCCTTTTTTATACTTAATCATTGAACTTCCTAAACTATCAAGTACATGCTTTATCATATTAAAAAATCTATATCCAAAATTCAGAGCAAATCGGATAATTCTTAATGAAAACCCATTTAGCATTTATATAATTTAAGAGGAGTTATTCCCCTCTTTTATACTTAACCATTAAACTTCCAAAACTATTCAGAGATTTGAACGAAATCTGACAATTCTGATTGAAAAATCCATTTATGCAAGTTAAGGGGAGGGGCACTAGAACCCCCGTTCCCCCTGTTTATACTTATTCAATGAACACCTAATAACAGCCACGGTATTGCCTCATCCAAATGACCCTATATCTAAATTTTGAACGAAAACTGTTAATTCTGCATGAAAATCCCGTTTATATCAATTAAAGGGGGGGGGACATGAGTCCCCCATTCCCCCTGTTTATACTTATTCAATGAACACATAATAACAGTCACGGAATCGCCTCATCAGAATGATCCTATATCTAAATTTTGGACAAAAACTGTTAATTCTGCATGAAAAACCTGTTTATATCAATTAAGGGGGGCGGCATGAGCCCCCCGTTCCCCCTGTTTATACTTATTTAATGAACACCTAATAACAGCCACGGTATCGCCTCATCCGAATGGTCCTATATCTAAATTTTGAACGAAAACTGTTAATTCTGCATGAAAATCCCGTTTATATCAATTAAGGGGGGGCATGAGCCCCCCGTTCCCCCTGTTTATACTTATTCAATGAACACCTAATAACAGCCACGCTATCGCCTCATCCGAATGATCCTATATCTAAATTTTGAACGAAAACTGTTAATTATGCATGAAAAACCCATTTATATCCATTAAGGGGGGGGGGCATGAGCCCCCCGTTCCCCCTCTTTTACATATCGAATGAACTCCAAAAACTAATCAGGGAAGCGCCTTATCAGGATATACCTATATACAAAATTTCAAGTGGATCCGATATTTTTATCATGAGTTATCGCGTTACGCACGAACGCACATACATACAGAACGGACGGGCACATAAGCTCTCAGGCTATGATAGCATGTGAGCTAAATACAATTAACTTCTTTTCACTTTCTGAACACTGAGATTTTAATTTAGGTAGCACGGTATCGTCTGCCTACATGGAACACTATTTTAATATTATCAATTAAAATATGTTTAGTTTTTCTCCTATGTAGAAAATGACTACAATGATTCAAAGAATTATCAACAATTTATTGAAAAAGAATATTTAAAATGCAAATAAAATATTTCAACAATCAACAATTCATGCAATTGATAAATGTAAAAATTAAATTTCATATTTTGAAAAGTATTATTTACTCCACAAATTCAGTTAAAAAAAGTAGCTACATTACGTTTTTTTAATAAGTCACAACACTTTACAATTTTCATTTACAAAGAAGAGTCTTTCAAATTGTAAAAATAATTAATTTCTGTAAATTACTTACTGTAAAATGCATTACGTTTTAGTAAGTGTTGTAAAAATTTTAATTAATTAAATTTTTTTAAACAAAATGTTCGGAAGAATTTAAAACAATTAATTACAATAATAAGAGTTGTATTCAAGAGTTAATTAATTTCATTCGCAAAAGTCAATGATATATATACGAATTAGTGAAAGAAATTTAAAAAGTAACGTTTATCTGGCTTTTGATTTCGAGAAAATTTTCTACAATATTTTTTAGCCTTTTTGGATTTTCCATTAATCTAGTAAAAAAAGAAGAATACAAAGCAAATTCAATTTTTTCCCTTAGTACAATGTCTAGATAAATGCAAAAATTAAATTTCTGAGTATCATTTGCAAAATTTATGTTGTAAATTTTGTTAAAAGTTTTATATATATATATATATATATATGTATATATATATATATACATTTTTATAAATACTCTTTTAAAATTAAAAATTATATACCTACAATAATGACTACAATAATTCACAGAATTAGCAATAATCTATTAAAAAATGAAGAATATTTAAAATACAAATAAAACATTTTAACATTCCACAGTTCATGGATTTGATAAATGTAAAAATTAAATTACTTGGTTTAAAAAGTGTTCTTTACTCCATAAATTCAGTTCATAAAATATCTACATTATTTTTTTTAACAAGCCACAAGACTTTACAATTTACATTTAGAAACAAAGGTTTTTTTAAATGTAAAAATATCTAATTCCTGCAAATTAGTTACTGTAAAATGCATTGCGTTTAAATAGGTGTTGTAAAAATTTCAAGTAATTGCAGTTTTTAAAGCAAAATCTTAAGAAGAATTTAAAACAATTAATTACAATGATAAAGGTTGTATTCAATCATTTGTTTTGTTTTTCGGAGTTATTCTAATTTCATTCGCAAAAGTCAATTATATTAATACGACTTAATGATCAAAATTTAAGAAGTTTCGTTTTATCTGACGTTTGATTTCGAAACAATTTCCTACAATATATATATATATATATATATACACATATACATATAAGTTCTTTTACGCACCTTAGATTTTCTAATAATTTCTGAAAAATGAAGAATACAAAGTAAATCGTTACGTTAAACAGTATCTTGATTAGAATAAATGCGAAAATTAAATTTCTTAGTATAATTCCCTATATTTAAGCTGTAAAACTTATTTAAGGTTATATGTTTATATATATAATATATATATATTATATATGTGTGTTTATACAAGGTGTCCAGAAAATAACACCCTGATTTCAAAATTAAATTTCTCCATACACTGTTAAAAATCTTGCAGCATTTTGTACAGTCATTTCACCGATTTCTGAAAAACCAGTAACATAACCGTAATTTAACTCTATTCTGACCATAAAATTGGTAATAATAAGTTCAGAATAACGTAAAAAGACGGTCAAATGACTGGATAAAATGCTGCAGATTTTTAACAGTGTAGAACTATGCAGTAAACGGTTTGTTTATCAGGTAAGCTGTAAAAATCTTATACAAAAGTTTCGAACGGTAAATATTTTGAAAAAATTGTGTTCTGATTGCAAAGAATGCTTTGATTTGACAATTTTCTTGCTTTAGTTTTCAGCCAGAGAATGTGTTTTTCAGCTTAAAGTGCCTTATTTCATAGTTTTTTTTTTTAAATTAAATTTTTGAAATTTTGAAATTCTAAAAATTTACTTCGAAAAATCTTTAAAATATTGCAATGTAAGCTGAAAAATTATTTCTCTGCAGGCAATCTAAAACAAGAAAAATGTCAAATCAAAGCATTCTATGCAATCAGAACGCAATTTTTTCAAAATATTCACTGTTTGAAATTTTTAGATTTTTACAGCTTACCTAATGAAAAAACCGTTTACCGCATATTACTATCGATCTTTGTTTTTGAGAAATTTAATTTTGAAATCAGGGTGTTATTTGCTGGACACCCTGTAAATACTTTCTTAAAAATTAACAATTTTGATAAGATTAATTAAAATCTGCTTAATTTTTGTTCAATGTAAGAAATGACAACAATAATTCAAAGAACTGGCAATAATTTATAACAAAATGAAAAATATTTAAAACGCAAATAAAATATTTCACCATTCAACAGTCCGTGGATTTGATAAATGTAAAAACTAAATTACTTAATTTAAAAACTGTTAGTTACTCCATAAATTCAGTTCAAAAAAGTATCTACATTATTTTTTTAACGAGCCATAACACTTTAGAATTTACATTTACAAAGAAGAGTCTTTCAAAATGTAAAAATAATTAATATCTGCAAATTACTTATTGTAAAATACGTAGTAAGCATGCACATTTCTCTAACTTTACATCTGAAGAATTACAGATTTTTTTTTTTATACGATATATTTTTAAAACTATCAAAAACCTTAAAAAAGAATATATTCTAATAATAATAAAATATTTTTAATGCAACTGCATTAGCAGTTTTTCTCCTACATAATTTAATTTCTGTATTCACTTCTTTAAACTGCAAACTTTTTTTCTAAAACAAATACATCATACACTTCAGAGTCTGTAAAATAAATAAGCAACGTTGTAAAATTTCATCAGTATTACATTTACTTAACTTATAAAAAGTACTTTAAAATGCATAAAATTTGCACAAATTTTGAAATACATTACTATATTATTTCTTCGATATCAGCAAATATTTATTCCTTAAAAAATAAAAAAAAAACGTAAATTAAACAAGTTTCAAATGTTACGGTAGAAAATATTTCATAGTATTTTCCCTGAAAGCGATATTCAAATTATGTTAGAAATTTTTACTGAGTTAGTAATGTAATTTTTGAAAAAGTATGGTAAAATAGAGATTTGTAAAAGAAATATGTTTACAGTTATAAGGAAAATGTCATAAAATATTAATAATACAGATTGGAAATACGTTAATGCATTTTTTAATTTTGATAATAAAATATAAAAATGAGATCAATATTTCTCTTAAACCTTGATGATTTTCAAATAACAGCTTCCTTAAAGTTATTTTGTAAACTATTGATGTTAAAACATTAAATAAATGTATTTAACAATATCTGTTGTAAAAATAATCTGTTATAATAATCTGTTATATTAATAATACGTTATATAAAATTTTAAAAAAATTTAAAATTTTGATTAAAAAAAATTAATACATAAATAATCAATGTGATAAGGTTTCTATTTATTTCCATTTCATTTAAATATTTTAAGGTTTCAGAAACTGTATCCACCACTATTGCAAGAACTGACTGCTTTTTTCATGATTAAAATATTAAAGTATATCAGACATTTGAAAGTAAGTTTTTATAGAAAGGTTAAGCAACAAGTATTTTTGCAATTCCTCTCCTTTTTTTTCTCTCTACCATTTTATTATACATACTACCTTTGACGAAAAAGGTCGGTGAATGAATTCAAAATGACTGATCTGGCAACACTGGGGAAACAAAACACTGCACCTGCATAGAGGCAAGCATTGACCATCTTCCCCCACCGTTGTTCTGTTGAGCATCGTTTATGTTCTGCGTAAGATGTGCTTTAAAAAGTTCTTGTTCTGTGTGTTGGATCTTAAATGATAACAGGAAAATCGACGAATAAAAGATCAGTTTAAAGTTTGGATTTAAGATTTGCAAGACACCGAAACAAATTCATGAAGGGTGGTGCAAATTGAACATCCTTGTTCAGTGTGTTGGCTCTTAAATGATAACAGGAAAATCGACGAATAAAAGATCAGTTTAAAGTTTGGATTTAAGATTTGCAAGACACCGAAACAAATTCATGAAGGGTGGTGCAAATTGAACATCCACCATACTCGCCAGATCTCAATCTTTCAGACTACTTCCTGTTTCTACGACTCAAACTCTCTTTGAAAGAGATTTGACCATATTGATGGCACTCAACGAAACGTGACGAAGTTTTTGAACTCCATCCCAAAAGAAGACTTCTTGCGAATTTTCCAGGTCATGTGTAGCCGATCTCAGCGGTGCATAGTTATAGGAGGTGACTATTTTGAAGAATGGTATGGTAACTTTCGTTAATATTTCATCTACATTAATGCTACAGGCTTATTCACCGAACTTTATTGTCAGAGGTAGTATAATAACATATGTTTAAAATATCATATAATAACAGCAAGAGTCATCTTGCCCGTGATTTTTACAGCAGAGGCACGTCTTCTTTGCGCCTGACGAAGAGAGTCTAAATTCTTTCGAAAGGCTAAGTGCATTTTAACTTTTGATGGTGTTTTTAGAAGATAATTTATTCATTAATATTTATTGATTTATTTATGTGCACTTATATGTCTATAAGCCTATACTCTTCTCTTTCTACCTGTATATCTTTAGACTAGCTAAAAAAAGTAATAAAAAATAAATTCAAATAATAAAACTAATGAGATGTGTGAAACTCTAAACTTTTCCTCTATCTTATGCATGTTAATACTTCCGGAAAATGTACCATAGCAGAGTTACTGTTTAGTTGATTTAAACCAAAATCTAGTCAGCAACAGCATATTTCAGCTTATAATTGAATCTAAAGTTTGATGAAAATCAGTGCATTAGTTTTTGAGATAGAGTTATTGTAAAATCTGAAAAACAAACAAACAAACAAAAAACTGTATGACATTGTCACATTTTATGTCATTACACCGAAAACAAGTCAGGATCAGTTTTACATCAGGTTCTAACTGATGTTTGATGAAAATCTATGCATTAGTTCTTGAGATACTGTTATTCTAAAGTCATGAAAAAATGCAGCATGGCAGGGCTATCTGTAGAACGATTTACACCAAAATGTAAAGCGAATGGGTAGATGTTCGTGACCACTATTGGTCATCACACCGTGTTCTAGTCGGGACTATCACGGCGCTCTTTTGAGCCCACTTAAGCCGATTCCCAGATGTGCACATTTGTGGAAGTCCACGAACCATGACAGGCGTCCCACAAGCCTCCGGATCCCTTCATTAAGGGGTTGCGACTTCCCCTAGAGTTCCTGACGACATCAGGCGTCATCGAGTTAAAGTGGATAAACTTCAGATTGTGAGTCGTTACCAACTCACAATAATGTAGGACTTTCACGGGGGAATACTGACATATGGCTATGCTTTTGATCTTAAGCCTCCCCTTGGCACATTCTTCTCCCCTGCGGCTCGTGCTCCTAGGTAAAAACGATGACAGATCTCGGGAGCAAGAAAGCCTGCCTTCCCCGTCCACCCACCCCTCAATATGGGCCCCAAAAAGTTAACACTACTAATCCATATCTGGGATTAACTGGATTTGAAGTTTTAGAAAATTTCCTGCATTAGTTTTCAGAAAAAACTATTGCCGTAATCAGGAATAATGCTCCATCGCAGCGCCACCAGTTGAGCGATTTAAACCAAAACGTAATCAGCATGATTTTATATCAAGTACTAACTAAATGTAAAGTTTTATAATAATCTATGCACTAGTTCTTGAGATATGACTACTGTGGAAATTGTGAATAATGTGACACAGCAGCACCATCTGCTGAACGACATTACACCAAAAGCTTTTCAAATCTAGTTTATATTAAGGTCTAATAGAATCTAAAGTTTGTGGAATTCCGTGCATTATTCGTGAGATAGAGTGCCCGAAAAAATTATGTCACATACAGGCAGACAGATTAACAGACTCGCAGACAGACATTTTATAAAAACATGTTTTTCGCGTTCTCTGAGCCCTAAAACATATCAATCCTTCGGTAACCTGATTTCAAAAATTATGATAAATATAGTACTTTATTATTGTTAAGATATATAAAAGTAAGATGAATTAAAATCTTTTTTAATGCAGCTGCATTAGCAATTTTCTCCTACATAATTTAATTTCTCTATTCACTTCTTTAACTGATTTTTTTTTTTTTTTTTTTTTTTTTTCTAAAGCAAATACAAATGTAGAAATTATAAACTTCAGAATCTGCAAAATAAATAAACGACTTTATGAAATTTTGCAGCATTATATTTACTTGATTTATAAAAAGTGCTTTAAACTGCATAAAATTTGCCTAATATTTCAGATACATTAAGGTATCATTTTTTCGATATCAGCAAATATTTATTCCTTAAAAAAGGGAATAATTTAAAAAATTAAACAAGTTTGAAATGTTACGATAGAAAGCATTGCATGCTATTTTCCCCCAAAGCGATATTCAAAATATGTTAACAATTTTTACTGACTTAATAATGTAATTCTTGAAAAAGCATGGTAAAATAATGATTTTTAAGAGAAATATATTTACAGTAAGCAGAATATTATATGAATAAAATGTTTATAATAAAGACTGGGAACATGTTAATGCATTTTTTAATCTTGTTAGTAAAATATAAAAATGAGTTTAATATTTTAATATAATCATTTATGATTTTAAACATCCTTTTTTTGTAAGTTATTGGTGCTAAAATTTTAAAATAACTTATTTAATATAGTCTGCTATAAAAGTAATTTACAAAATATTTTAAAAAGTTTATTTATTTATTTATTTATTTTTTGTGAATACACAAAGGACCATTGGCGATATGTGTATTGCTGGTTGCCATTCTTTTATTTTTGACTAGAAGATTTTAAGGTTCCCTAAGCCATATTTAAGCAATGTAATGGAAGGTTTGAAGAACACAACGGAAAACTCCAACCGATTAGGCCGACGGCCGCGTTTGCGTTCGAACCCAGCACCTGAAGTTTATCTGTTTAAAGATCACAATCTCTCAGTCATTGATAAGACAGTATAATATTAATAAGTGTTTACTTAAAAATCATATATAATCAGCAATATCATATCAAAACAACAAGAATAATCATGCTTTTGCTTTTTCTAAAGAATAAATTCTGAAAAAAAGTATTACTCTAATGTTTTTTTTTTTAAATACAGCTGCTTTACCAGGTTTTCTTCTACATAATTTGATTTCTATTTTTTTTTTTTTTTTTTTTTTAATAAAGCAAATACAAGTGTAAAAGTTATAAATTTCAAAATCTGCAAAATAAATAAACAACTTCGTAAGATTTGCAGCATTACAATTACTTAATTGAATAAAAACGCTTTAAAATTCATAAAATTTGCATACGTTTTTATGTGCATTAAGATATAATTTTTTTATATCAGCAACTATTTATTCCTTAAAAAATGAAAAAATCCACAAATTAAACAAGTTTCAAATGTTACGGTAGTTTATGGCAGTTACTTTCTCTCAAACTGATATTGAAATTATGTTCAATTTTTACTGAGTTGATAATGTAATTTTTTAAACAGTATGATAAAATAAAGATTTGTAAAATGAATATATTTACAGTTATAAGGAAAATATCATAAAATGTTAATAATACTGATTGAAAATATGTTAATGCATTTTTTTATTCTTGTTAGTAAAAAATAAAAATAGTTTTAATCTTTTTGTTTAATCATTTATGATTTTGAATATACTTTTTGTGAATTATTGATGCTAAAATTTTAAAATACCTTATTTAATAGAATCTGTTATAAAAGTAAATTATAAAATATTTTAAAAAGTTGATTTTTTTTAAATTGTTAATATATATACGACCAGAGGCGATCATTGTAATTCTGGTTGCTATTCAATTGTTTTTGACTGGAAGATTTTAAAATTCTCAAAGCAGCATATACCGCTATCCCGACAGATAACGGCTTTTCTACGATGGATTATGTAAGTTGTTATGTCACACATCTGGAAGTTATATTTTATTTATTAAATATGTTGAATTTATTAATAAATATAAAGTCATTTGTAAATATTATTATTTGGCTTTTATGATGCAAATTTCTATAATACACTGAAAAAAAAACTAATTTTTTTTCTAGGAAACCTGTATTTCTAGGAGTCTTCATGTAACGACAGAAATTCGTTTAACCTATTTTTTACATGAGTTTTTACTATCACCGTTACATAAAAAATGTATCTGTTTAACTAATTTTGAAGTCATATACCCAATTAAAATAAAAAATTAATTGCATTGTAAGAATCAAAATAAGTGAAAACATTGTAAAATTCAACTATGATGATGCAAATTATAATCATGGATACTCTATAAATTTATTTGTTTGTATTTAAACATAGAAGGAGTTAATAATCAAACAAAATAGTCAAGCTTAAGATTGAGATAAATTACATTGCAATTTTAATAATGTACACTGTAAAAAAAAAATTCTGTAACCTTAGCAATCTAAATTTACCGAAATCTATTATGCTTACCAAAATTTTATATATACACTGTACAAGAAAATGATGTCAATTTTCCAAATTTGTTAGCAAAACTAGAGACATCTGTAACTTTACAAAAGAATCTACTAAAATGTTGGTAATTTGACTAAAATTATATGTGTAATTCTCATTACCGTTACTTAAAGTGTTCTTGCAATTCGATTTTCCAAAATATTTCTTAGTAACCTTAAAAACATTTTTATTCAATGTGCAAATCTGTATTTGTTAAATGATTTTTTATTGTTGCCGTCGCATAAAAAGTACTTGGAATATAATTCTACTAGAAAAAAAAAATTTGTAATCTTTAAAAAATTTTTTAGAGTGTAAACACCTGTAGTATTTAATTATGTTAAGTTCACATGATCTAATGCTATAATATTGCATATTGTGGCGAGCAGCAAGCTTCAAGATTTCGTGAATACTTAGTTGCTTAGTTAGCATGCTTTAACATTGCACAATTCTCCCAAGATATTTCTTATTCCGATCGGAAACCATCCGTTTTTACATTTTATGCGCCCCACCAGTAGCCGCGAGGTTCTGACCTCCAAACTGGGGGACGGTAGGTGCTTGGTTCGAACCCAATCGCGACCGTCGGCCTAACCGTTCGAAGTTTTCCGTGGTTTTCTTCGAACCTTGCGTAAATACGGGTTAGGTTCCCTTAGAAAGACCCCCACGGAGGGCAACCCACCCCATAGGGCCTATATCCCATTGCGTAGATAATCGGCCGACAAAAATACACACATACACTCACGCGTGTATGTGGCATTTTCCCCCTGAAAATGATGGAACTTTGAAGCAAACTCAAAAAGAAAGAAAATTCTTGAAATTATCAGAAGAAAGAGGTGATAGAAAAACGAAAGAAATCGTCGTATGGAAAAAAATTAAACGTACACCTTGCAGTAGACATAAATCGCTAAAAGGTATACAACTTAAAGGGAATACGTACAACATGGCAAACCTAATCCATTGTAACAGATTTATTGCCTATTCAAAAGGTATCCAATTCGTTGATGAATGTCCAGGACTATTTCTTCCGAATAAATTTTATAATTTAATACAGCGCTTTCTAATCATCTTTCTTCCACGTTCCCTATTCAAAAATTTTACATTTTGGAATACCCCAATTCTCACAAAGGGGTTGATTCTGTTTTTACAACATACAATGTTAACAAAATTACTCAGTTAAAAGTTTTCCGATTACATCCACTCATGTAATCAAACGTATAGTACAGACTATATAGTTAAAGGTAACCGGCAGTGATTTTAAACGTTTTCTTAAATATCTAGAAAAATAAATGAGGTCATATTCTGAAATTCCAGGTGCATAAAAAGAATAGTACAAGTCACATATTTCCGCGTAGATTTCTTTTTTTTTCGAAATCCCATAGGGGACCGCCAACAAATCGATGAAGAACAAAATCATTTGAATAACAATGTCAAAACCAATGTAGCAAAATCTTTCAAACTTCAGTGGCTCATTGAATTAAATCGCGTTCGTTTTTATGAACATAGCATGTATACTCGTACAGAAATAAAGAATTTTATAAAAACATTTCCAAATTTTGCTACTTTTTTTATAATTTGCAGAGTTTTGAATATAAGAAAATATTCTTTTCAGAAAATATGACAAGCAAAATTTTAGATAATACTTTCTATCTAGAATTAAAAGATAATAAAAAATGTCTGAAAAATCTGCAGATTTATTAAATTTTGTTTCACTGCGCATGCGTGAACATAATAAAAATGTAATTTTCATAATGTATTAGCTAAATGTATAGAACAACATTTGTGAAAGTATAAAAAACATAGCTTTGAAATTCTAAAATTTATAGTCGATAGAATAAGGTAAGATCCGTTAAAAGGTAGACAACCAATGATTATAAAACCACAAATAAAGCATGAAAAGGTTGCAAACAGCCGTTTCGTATCTACTATAAAACGCAAGCTATAAAAATCAATACTGAGCAAAAATGAGCCTAGCAAAATTAAGCCTTTGGCTCAATTTTGCTTTTTCTAGCTCGCTGAGTCTTGCACTGATAAAGAATTTCGATAGTAGATTCAAAACAGCTCTTTGCTACCTTTTCATGATTTAATTAAGCATTTATAATCGTTGGTTTTCTACCTTTAAACATTTTTGCATAAAAGCTTTATTTGCTATTTTAAGATCCGTTATTCTCAAAATGATGCAAAAAAAGAGGGATTGTATCAAGTTTGTATTGTTAATATCTATATTATAATTGTAATTGTTTATTTCAATGGATATAAGGATACAACCCCTCACCTATTTTGTTTACGCGCCCGGAGTTTCAGCTTAATTACTCATGTATTTTTCTAGATATTTAACAGAATGTCTAAAAATGCACGTGAGGGGTCACCTTTGGCCATATAGTGTATATATCGAATGTTAAAAAAGAAATGTCTTTCTAGGAAATAAAGGACAACACGGTATGCTTCGAAAATGGAATAACATAATTGCAAACATTGTGTCGATTTTGATTAATGATACTGATCCAAATATGCAACCAAATATGCAATATGGGTAATTTCTTTACAACACTGACGATTTATTTTAATCTATTACCAATACTTAAAAAAATAATTTTAAAAAATCTAAAGTTACTGTGAATTTTCTAGGAAATGAAAGAAAAGAATTTTTTATGAAACAGAAAGGGGAAAAATTTTGCAAAGAAATGTTTTTTATATAAATCAAAAAATCTGTAATGTTAATAAGCATTTTTTTAGGAATTTGAGGTGTTCATAAATTTTTATGTAATTGCAACAGCAAAAATTCATGTAATTATTACGGATTAATGATTAAATTTTAATAAGAATACAAATTTCTGTAGCTTTACAAAAATCAGTTTTATAGGCTTACATGTATACTAAAGCATGCCCCTAAAAAATCTTTTTTACAATAAAAGCTGTTTAGTTTGTTCAAATAATAATAAGAGAAGAAACACGCATTACTTTTATAAAATTTATTAAATATAAATGATCGCATTTCTTGAAGCATTTATAGCATACAAATATTATAATTAGTTTAATTGAAAACCTGTTTAAAGTTGACATTTTGTTTAGTTTAAATATCAAATAGCGATTTGTAAAAAATATTAATTATTTAGCGAAAAAATAGCGATTTTTCTTTCTAGATAAATTATAAAAATCAGCGTTCCAGCAATGAAAAAAGTAATATTAAATTTTTTATTCAGTTTAAGAAATAACAATAAAAATAACATCGATGTTTCAGCAAATGTAGAATAATTAAATAAACCGTTTAAATTTTATAAGTGCAATTTTTATGTTGAAGAAACGAAAATATTTTTATACCTCATATTTGCACTTGTAAAAAAAATGTATTTCAAGTAAAACTTTTTTAGAAAATTATTAGAAACATCTATCGAATTTCTACAATTCTTTAAATTGAAAAAAAGTATAATTGAAAGCCTTTCATTTTGATTAAATTTTAAGAATCTCATTTTCACATTTCTACATTAAAAAAACTCTGCGCAAGAAATATTTGCTTTTAGAATATTCTTAATTTAATATATTTTTTTGATTTGTGACTATTTTTCTGATAATTTTTTATTCACATTTTATAAAGCATTAAATTATGTTTATAGAATTGTAATTGCTTATGATATATTTTTTTCCTTGAAGGTGCATATAAATTATATATAAAAAAAATATTTTTGCTCCTTTTACTATCACAGTTGTTGAAAAAAAGTTTTCATTGATAAACATATTTTTAAGAAATAGTTTTTTCCTTATTAGCTAACAAAATACAAACATAAAAGATGCATTTAATTGTGTTTAATTCAATGATAGTTATTTTCAATGATATGAAACAAACTGATATCTATTAATTGTATGAGAGCCATTTTTGGGAGGTGAGCCTCAGATCTTCCACTTAAATTTCCAACACTCTACACCCCAGGGAATTTTCTACTCAATTAACGGAAATCTTCGGACAGCATTGCCAGAATTTTCCTATTAATTGACAAATATGCGTTTTTTCCCCTCATTGAGTTAAAATATCCGACAATTCAAAAATATTGGGAATAAATAAAAGTTCCGGACCTTAGATTCTAACAAACAGTCTAATAATGCTATTACACGAGGAGTCAAATTCCAGGCGTCTCCTTGTTATCTTATGAAACCAGGAGAATCACTTCGAAAGCGACTCCCCTGGAGCCATAGGTTAACATGGAGACGCCTGGAATTTGAAGTGACTTTGATCCCTTGTGTATTAATAGCACTATTATGGTGCAATTACATGAGCGCTCAAATTCGCTTCAAATTTCATGTATCTCTGTGTAATCCTATGCCATGAAGGGAGTCGCTTCAAAAGCACGCAACTCCCCTGGTGCCATAGGGATAGGATAACATGGAGACGCTTGGAATTTTGACCACTCATGTAATAGCACTAATGCTATTACACGTAAAAATTTCATCGACAAAAATCGCCTACGTTTTTTTTCATTTTCTAAGCGTTTAATTGGCTGTACGAGAAAAGGTTTTACTATTAACTGTATTCTCAAGTATTTGTTTGTTGTTACTGGCGACTCGATTCGTTTCAGGTGTCAAAGACGCTCCGACACAAGAGAAACGTGCGCTTTAAATGCGACTCCGCTAGTGCCATGGGATAACATGAAGACGCCAGGAATTTGAAGCGACTTTGATCCCTCTTGTAATAGCACCTATAAGGTGCTATTACACGTAAAAATTTCAAGCGACAAAAATCGCCTGCGTTTTTTTTTTTTTTTTTTTGTTTTCTAAGCATTTCGTTAGTTGTTCGAGAAAAGGCTTTACCATCATCCGTATTTCTAAGAATTTGATTGGCTGTTACAGGCGACTCGTTTCGTTCCAGGCGTCAAAGGCTCTCCGACACAAGAGAATCGCGCACTTTCCAAGCGACTCCCCTGCAGCCATAGAATAACAGGGATACTCCTGGAATTTGAAGCGACTTTGACCCTCGTGTAACAGGACTTTTAGAGTTACTAACTACTAACTAAGATAACCACTGTAATACAACTGCACATTAGCGAAATATTTTGAGGTAATTATTTTTGCTTCATATTCATATGCCTTGATCAATTTCCATTTAAAGCTTTAAATTTTAAAGTTGATTTTGGAAAGATTTCATCTTTAATGAAATTGCGACTAGAGTTCTAATACTTTAGTATTAATACTGTGTAGCATTATATTATTAATATAGGTATCGTAACTGGTAAAGATAACTAAGTTTATTAACATGAGGATTTTACTTCTTTCCAATATTTACAAACAGCTTTCGTAAGGGAAAGTCTTTCAGTTGAACTTTTCATTATAATCAACAAAATTAAACAATACAGCCTGTGGGAAGTTTGGAAGTTAAAGTAATGGGCCACAGACAATATCTTTTGCTTTATTCAGTGTACCGTTTACCAATCGTCACTTCATTCAGATATTTTCATATAACATAATTCCGCATCAATAAAATTAAACAATATAGCCTATGGGAAGTTTGGAAGTTAAAATAATGGGCCACAGACAATATCTTTTACTTTATTCAGTGTACCGTTTACCAATCGTCACTTCATTCAGATATTTTCATATAACATAATTCCGCATCAATAAAATTAAACAATATAGCCTTTGGGAAGTTTGGAAGTTAAAATAATGGGCCACAGACAATATCTTTTACTTTATTCAGTGTACCGTTTACCAATCGTCACTTCATTCAGATATTGGCATATAACATAATTCCGCATACAACTGCTGAAAGAAGTCGAGCCTGAAGTCCAGACGCGTGGTCATCTTCCCTCCATATTGCTATTTAATTATTGTGGTCTGATAATATTCTTGTCATTAGCCACTCCAATCTCTTCTTGATTTTGTTCTTTAGCTTGTTTCTTTTGGGAGAAAAGACATATGACGTCTTTAAATGATTCAAATTCATTAGGATGCTATACAGCGTGTCCCCTCTCAACGGTGGCCAATGGCTAATTTCTAAACCGTTGGTCATAGACACATAGTTCCAATTGCAAAAATGCTTTAAAAAAGGCAAAGAATTGTTTTTTAAGCGATTTTGGTCAAAAAAATGTTTTACTAGAAAATTACGAAAATTAAATTTTTATACGGTTTCCCGGTCCTATAAGTTATATTTAGTAAAATTTTTTCAACACTCTAGCAAGTAATACAGAAAAGGTCCCATTCATGTAACATTAAAATTGACCGAGTTATGAAACTTTAAATTTCATGACTTAAACCACTTTTCTATAGCTGAAAACGGATGAGTTCGACGGAGCTTTAAGGGAACGTACACTAAGTGCTTAAAATATTATAAAGGGAGTTGATTTCCAACGCTGTTCAAAGGCTACTTCCTAAACTATTTGTCACAGACATATAGTTCCAATTACAAAATGTTTTAAATGAGCGATTTAACTGAAGGCGCTGTCACCGTATAAGTTTTACGGTAGTGTTAATTATAATTAATTAACTTCTAGATTGGTTATTAAAATAACTGAAGACATGAATTTCAAAATTCTCTTTATCGAAAAAATCAAATTTTGGGAAATAGCGAAAAAACTTTAAATGCATCTATTGGTTTTCATTATAAATTTTTAGATTGCATTGTTACAATAGTGGAGGTTTGTATAGACTGATAGAGAAATCAAAAAGCGAGAAGTCGAGTTTTGAAATTCATATCCTCATTTGTAATTTTACGTATTTTTTATTTTGTAAGCAAATAAAGTTGATTCTTTTCGTGATTTTATTTTAAAAAGGTATGTTATTTTGATAAGCTTTTATTTTATTCATAGTTTTCGTATGTAAATTTTCCTATTTCAAAACTTATATTCAAATTTTAACTCACTTCCAAATATCTGATTGAGGTTCAATTCCCATACTTATTTAAACCCGATGACAATAATACGATTTTAGGTGCGTTCCATTTATTTATTTTATAGGACTACATCAAATTCTATTAGGTTGAGTAATCTAATAGAGCTTCAAATATGTATCATTTTGTAACGATTTGTGACTGTTGCTTTTCATAGTTTAATTTAACAAAATTTCTGTTATTTTTTTACTTATATTTTTAGCACAAATTGCATATTTTACTTTAACATGTAAATGTCAACAAAAATTCCGAAACAAAATTGTAGAAAAAAATTTTACTTTCAATGTTTAAAGTTAAATTTTCTATCTGATGTTTATTTTTATTTCCAGTAAATTTGTGACTGACCCCTATTTTGCAGCAAAAAATATGCTTCAACTTTGAACAGCTATAACTCGGTCAATTTTGATCGCAGAGGAATGGGACTTTTTTTGTCTTACTTGTTAGAGTAGTGGTAAAAATTTTCCAAATATCACTTATAGGACCGGGGGACCGTATAAAAATTTAATTTTCGTAATTTTTTAGTAAAACATATTTTTGACCTAAATCGCTTAAAAAATAATTCGTTACCTTTTTTAAAGCATTTTTGCAATTGGAACTATATGTCTATGACCAACGGTTTAGAAATTAGCCATTGGCCACCGTTGAGAGGGGACACCCTGTATAGTTTCGTCTGTTGCGTAAGGTATGTGTGGTACTCTGAAATTTCATCCACACAAAGCGAATCAAAAGTTTTTCAAAATTACGTTTGTTGATCGTCGTTTTGTCTCAATGAATTTGTTAACGTGAAACATTTTTCAAAAATTCTAAGCATTCTTTGTCCGCAAAGAACAAAATGTTTTTATAGAATATTTCTCATATAGAGCGCAGACTTTTACGGGATGTAACTGCTTAATATCGTCAATGACTTCCAAAAAATAAACCTGTAAAAGGCTGAATGTTACTTGTTTTCCCTGCACGATATCTTTGTTGAAGATCAGCCGTATGATCATTGAAAATTTGATTACAATAAGAAATAACATTAGATCCAAACTGTATTGTAAATTTATGGCTGTCTGACTTTTTAAATCTGTGGTCCATTTAAAGCACGTTGATATTTTCGGTACAGAGAGAATTGCCTTATCTTGTAGTACATGCTAGTGACAAAAGAATAAATGCTTCTTATACTAACTGCTCAGTGACTGTTTTACTAATTTCATTGGATAGCGTACAATTTTTCAGCTTTTGCTTTCTTGCTTCTCCAATAATAAAAATTGATTTGGGGAAATTTGTAACTTTAGTTCACAAAGCTGAAAGCTGTTCTATTCATAACTGAAATATCTTCTACACTGTTATAACTAATGGTGACAAACCAGTTGCTCTTGGCGCCCAGGGGTGAAAATGAGTTACCATTTGACACCCGTGGGCTTGAAAATGTGTTTGGGGTGCCGTTTGATCTCCCATTGACTGATTCAAGTTTATTAGGGTGCCGCGCAATGCATACCGTTGGAAGATTTTCACCCCTAGTCATTTGCTCATGCTCTGTGACGTGTATCCTTGCCCTTCAACACGCCGTCACTGATTACTATTACTATTAGTTATCTATTAGTTCACTATTAGTTTCTTCCTACGATGACTATCACCGCTATACGCTATCCCAATTTCGTTTAGAACTTCGGATGGCTTACTTTTGACGAGCTTTTTCAAATAATTGAAGGCTTTGAATTTCAGGAAATTTGAACATTTCAGGGACATGGAACGTGAGCTCGATGGGGGAACGGTTACATCGCTGAGCTTGTAATCAGACGCTGTGGCTTCGAATCCTTTGAGAACCAAAAGTCGGTTTGTGTATTTTTTAATTTTTTATTATTGGGCACTCTGGATTAAGGGTGCCATGATGGCTTCTTTAGGGGTGTCACCAGTGAGACACCTTTCACTACTAAAAGGTGCAATGTGTCACCATTAGTTTTAACAGCGTACTATTCCTCTGTAAAGTTGATGTCAAAAATTACATAATTTTCATACAGCGTAATCTTTTGTCCTTTAGAATTATTCAAAAAGATTAAAAGTAAGAAGAAATCAATAGATATGACACTCTATGTCAAATATTAATCACCGGTTGTATTTGAGTGATTAAGATTTGTTCAACTTAGTATTTATTTTATTTGTTTGTTTATTTGGAAAAAGTTAAAAATTAGAATTGGAATAGCGGTAAAAAAATTCAAAGCCCCTTCAAAGACTTGCATCCCTGGCAGAGCCCAAACATATTTAATACAATATCAGACACAGATCTGTGAAAAATACGTAATTCACATATAAGTAGTCCTCTATACTCCTTTATGAAATGTGAAAGCTTTATTTATCTGAGTTGTTGCTAGAGTGTTACTCTGTAAATACTCGAAAGGCATCTAGTTTTTTGTTATGCATTTTTCAATTTAGATGTATGTTGAATAACTCTTTTTGTCTCAATAACTTTCTTTAACCCTTTCGCTACTGGTGTCCATGATCAAGGACATAGTTTTTAGAATTTTTTTTATGATTTCTAATTTAATTTAAAGTAATTTTACAATTTTTGTCTGCATCTTTAATCATTTCCCTACTAAAAGCACAAATAGTTATAAATCAAACCATTAGATTGCAGCACCTAGGAATATTTGTATCAAGATGGATAGAAACACGAGCTCTCGTCACTGTAAGCCTTTTTAGAATCATATTATTTTGATTTAATTTTATATAAGCAGTAGCAAAATATATTTATTATTTTGTTAAGAAAACTAGAATCTTTGATTTAAGCATATTTTGAAAGTTTTAAGTATTTACAATTTTGTTACAGAATTATTTAAAAACATGTGTCCATGATCATGGTCAAATGTTTTCAAATGGTGTGTGTACCACTATGCTGTCACTTTATGATATTGTTTGCTTTCGTTTAGTTTGTATTGTATATTGTTCATTTAGTGTACTCTATATTTTATTTTCGTTGTTGTTATTTCTAAAAAAAATTATAAAAAGGTAATATGAATAAAATATCGGCATCTATAAAATTTTGAACACGTGTTTGAAAACGCCGGGTTTTTTTCTTTTTTCCTTCCATAATGGAATGATAATAAATTATCTGCATAAAATCACACATTCATATTACTCTTATCAAAACTATATTTTTAGGTTCATCGATGGATTTTTCATCTTATGCTTTGTTGCAGATTTTCAAAAGTCATAAAATATTAGCAGCTTGTACAGCAAAGTTAATAGATTTGGAAATCCACCTTTCATTCCGGAAAAAGCAGCAAAAAAAATGGAAGGGGTTTTATAGAAGAGCTATATATTAAGGACAGCGATATTGTTAGAGGGTATGATAACAAAACTGTGTATATTGCAAGTAACTTTTGGGGTAAAGGTAACACTGATGCTGTTAAACGATGGGACAAAAATTATAAGCAATACACTGATGTGATTCGACCATAAGTTGTGAAGAAATATAATGAATCAATGGGAGGAGTTGATATGATGGATTTTCTAATTGGCTTGTACAGAATTTTTATTTGATCAAGAAAATGGATACTTCGTCTTATATTTCATGCAGTGGACTTGGCTATATGTAATAGTTGGCTTGAATATAAAAGAGATGATACTGAGTAACATTCCAAAAAAGAAATTATGGATTTATTACACTTCAGAATGACAATGGAGAACTATCTAGAGAAAGCGGGAAAACCATAAGCATCAAGGAAACGTGGTAAACCAAGTTAAAACCGAAGACTTGCCAGAAAATGCCCAACACGATATTTCGCGCAAAAGCACAGAATTAAGACCATATAAGGCAATATAACTCGATGCAGTAGATCATATCAATATCCATAACAGCTGCAAGGAAGCAGGTCGCTGTAAAAGAAAACAGTGCAAGGGGAAATCACATTTTAGGTGTGCAAAATGCCAAATTCATCTATGTTTGAGTAAAGAACGCAATTGTTTCAAAGAATTCAACTTAAACGCATAGTTATCACAGCATTCGAAATTTAAACAGTATTTTGTAACAGTATTATTCTAAAACAGTATTTTGTAACAATTAAATAAAATATGTTTTTTCACCAACAGTGTCTTTTCATTATAGTCTACCCTACACCCATTGAATGCAAATGTCCTTGATTAAGGACATTCTCTAATTAAAAAAAATTATGGTCATGAATTTTTTTCAGGTGGTTTTTAGTTTATTAGGACCTTTATTAACACTATGTAAAAACTTCATAATTTTTATTTCATTTTTAAAGTTTTGGTACTGAAAGGGTTAAACCGGACTTTTTACAAATTTTGTTTGTAAAATTACATATTGAAATGTATGTATACATAGTATACTAAGTGTAGGGAATAGTATAAAAAAAAGAGAGAAATCGAGGATTGATTTATGAGTATTAGTAATGATAATTTTCATAAATTATCTTTCATTGTTTTCATTTTCCAATTATAAGCATAAAACTATATCGTTATATACATTAGCATCATAATTTTTGTCAAATTTGGCGACAATTTTGAAAATGTCATGTAGTTTGATGACCAAAAACTAGTTAATACACTGTTAAAAATAAAGATGACAAACCAGTTGCGTTTGGCGCACAGGGTTGAAAAGGTGTTACCATTTGTCACCCGCGGGCTTAAAATTGTGTTTGGGGTGCCTTTTGTCCCCTCACTGGGTGACTCACGCTAATTAGGGTGCCGCACAATGCATACCGTTGGAAGATTTTCACCCCTTAGTCATTTGCGCATTCTCTGTTATGTGTGTCCTTCCTTTCAACTAGCCGTCACTGGTGGATCATAACAGCAATTTTTCCCTACGAAGACTAACTCCGCGCATGCGTTATCTCAATTACGTTTAGAACTTCAGACGGAAAACTTTTGGCGAGCTTTTTATACTATAAAGCAACCTTTGAATTTCAGGACATTTCCACATTTCAATGAGACTTTGAAGGTGAGCTCGATGGCCGAATGGTTAAAGTGTTGTGCTCACAGTCAGACGTTGTGGGTTCGAATCATTCACGGGACAAAATTCAGTTTATAATTTCTTTTTATTTGTACACTCTGGATTAGTTGTGCCACAGTTTCACTCTAATTAAGGGTGTTATTCTGGCTCCTCTAGGGATGTCACGAGTGAAACAAGCCTTTCACCCCTAAAAGGTGCAATGTATCACCTGTAGTTTTAACAGTGTAACGGTATTTCATAAAAATTAGAATGTTGTTAAATGAAATCATATTACCTTTAAGCTATTCATAAATTTTCTAAATATCATGAGTATAAGAATTTAATTTTAAAGGATAAAAGTTAAATAATTTGTTTCAAATAGTAAGCAACATATATATATATATATATATATATATATATATATATATATATATATATATATATATATATGTATATGTATGTATGTATATATTAACTAATATTTCATATGCAGTTTGAAGAAATCAACATCTTTTTCAAATAATGTTAACATTTTTAAATTCATTATTCATTGTTCAGTTTAAAAAAACAAATAAACTAATATATATGTTTTTTTAATCATGAACATTAACTTGTGTTTATTTTATTTTGAAATGAAAATGGACCTCATCATTCTTTATAAATAAAAGTACTTTACAATTTATATGATAGAATACGTAAAATATGCTTTGTGAATATTCCTAACATGCAAAACAAATTATGGATAATAGAAGCATAAAAAATTTTGGATATATAATGGCTAAACAAATAATTTTATTTTAGGATTCAAATAAACATTTGAAAATGAAAAAAAAAAAAAACCTTTAGATTATTTGAATGCGAAGTACTGTGTTTTTCAAATTAGTGCTATTCTAAAAAAGTTTTCAATTGTTCACGTCTTATTCTAAATAGATGATCAAATTTAATGCAACAATATTTTACATGAAATTAATAAAAATAGGGAAAAATAGTTTTACATGAACTTTTTGAATTTCATATTAAATGGATTAATAAAATTACTATAAAAATATAAATATACCAAGATTTCAATAACATATTCGGTTTTCATTTAATCATAATCGCATTGAATTTTGATTTTATAAACGAAGTATTAATAGCACATTTGGAGTAATAGTTAACGATAAAATATTTATAAAATTTCCTTTTTTCTTAAAAGGTTAGGTATTTTTATAATGGAAAAAATTGTTAATTGAATATATTTAGAAAAGGCGATTATATACAAAATTAAATATGCATGAGCAGCATTTCAAATTAGAAGTGAAAAGTAAATTCATAGTAGTATATCAGATTTAAAAAGTACTGTTGTAAATTGTATACAATAATTTTAAAAAAAATTCAAAATGACTTTCTGAACATTAATTCATAGTTATTTTATTCCAAAATGAAAACTGAAGCATTCAGATTTATATATATAAATACTTAATAAATATACAAACAATTACCTTTTTGAAACGATTCAAACAAACATTCATGAATTAAAAAATAATAAAAATTGCCTTTGTAGTATTGAATATGAAGAACACGACTTTTTATATTAACGTTTCCTATAAAAAGATTTTTTTATTTTTCATATAATATATCAAAATAGATAATAAATTCCAGTGCAATAATAGTTTACTTTAAGTCATTAAAAAAGAAAAAGCATTTCTTTTTGTAGAACTTTTTGAATTTTATTTTGAATAGATTGAAAGAATTGCTAAAAAATTTTAAGTACACACAGATTCCAATAGTTTGTCCGTTTATTTTAATTTTAAATTTTATCTAGCCTTGAATATACATTTTATAGTCTAAGTACTAATAGTACGATTGGATATTTTACTAAGCTTACGATTAGAGATTTATAAAATTAACTAAATATTAAAATAATCGTCATTTTTATATTGGGAATGATTGCTATGTGAAAATATTTTGGAAGGACTTAAATATTCAGAAAGAAATAAGCAGAAAAACATTTTAAGTTAGAAATATAAAGTAAATAATCCTTTAACAGCGTTTCAGAATTTAAAAAACTATTCTCATGTATTTACGGTATTTTGTAAGAGATTATTTTAAATGATTTTCTAAGCATTTATTTATGTTTATTTTAATCAGAATGAAAATTTAACTATTCAGGTTTATAAATAAAAGTACTAATATCATATAATACAAAAATAATAATAATAATAATAATAATAATTTGTATAATTCCCTCACATGCAAAACAAATGATAGATAATAGGATTAAGAAAAATTTTAGATGGAAAATGGTTAAACAAATAAAATCTTTTTGAAAAGATTCGAACAAACATTTATGAATTGAAAAATAATGAAATTTCCTTTTGAAATATGGAATATGAAGTGGACGGTTTTTCAAATTAATGTTTTTTGCACAAAAAAGTTTTATTTTTTTCTAGTAGGGGAGACTGGGGCAAGATGACAAATGTCTTATTTTTTCAGTTTTCCCCTAGGTGGCAGCATCAGCCGGGCACTACTATGAGACCTTCCAATGGGCCCTATGTTAAACAATATTATAGAGGCGCTGAAATTGCCACTTTTGTGTTAGTTGTGAAGCTTTGGTTATTTACCGCTTTCACGTTATTAAAAAGTTTTGTTTAATTTCCTCACATGCAAAACACATGATAGATAATATGAGTAAGAAAAATTTTAGATGCAAAATGGTTAAACAAATAAAATCTTTTTGAAAAGATTCTAACAAACATTTACGAATTGAAAAATAATAAAAATTTCTTTTTAAATGTGGAACATGAAGTGACGGTTTTTAATAAATGCACCCAATGTAATAAATGCACCCAAATTCTAATGGCGTGTTCTTTTATTTTAATTTTAAACGTGTTTTCAACATTGTATATTGATTTTATATTTTATGTATCAATACCATACTCGGAGTAATTGCTAACGAGGAAAGATTTACAAAATTTACTTACATTTTGAAATGATCCTTTGTTTTATAATGGAAAAGAGTGCTCTGCGAAAATATTTGTGAAAAATGTGCGAGCCGGGGATCGAACCCGGAATTCTTGGAATAGCGCTCCAAGTGCTCTATCAGTGGCCGAGAGGTTCTGACCTCTTAACTAGTAGACGGCAGGTGCTGGGTTCGAACCCAATCGCGGCTGTCGGCGCAACCGTTCGGAGTTTTCGTGGTTTTCTTCGAACCTTGCGTAAATACGGGTTAGGTTCCCTTAGAAAGACCCCTACGAAAGGCACTTCACCCCCTTGGTCCTATATCCCTAGTGTAGATAATCAGACGACAAAAAATAAACCAAACCAAACCAACTCTACCTTGCTTCTATTCCATGGGTGCCGGGTTCGATCTCTGGCTTAGACATTTTACACAATGTTGGTTCTACGCTTAGTGAACAAATGATAATTCACGTATTAAATATACATACAATGCGTTTAGTTAAATTCCCTCGCATGCAAAACAAATTATACATGATAGAAATATAAAGTATTATAGATGTTAAATTGTTAAGTGTATAATTGCTAATATATTTCAAAAGATACAAGTAAACATTTATAAATTCAAAAATGATAAAATTTGTCTTTGAAATATTAAATGCGAGACTCGCGTTTTTTTTTTTTTTTTTTTTTTTTTCAAATAAACATTTATAATTTCAAAAATGATGAAAATAGCCTTTTAAAAATTTAAATGTGAAATGCATGGTTATTCTAATATGCATTTAAGAATTCAAAAAGTGCAAAAATTGCTTTTGAAAAGTTTAAATGTGAAATGCGTGGTTTTTAAAATAAATATATTTATAAATTCAAAAATGAAAAAAATTGCCTTTGAAATACTGAATATTAAATGCACAGTTTTTCAAGCAAACATTTATGAATTTAAAAATGATAAAAATTGCCTTTAAAATACTGAATATTAAATGCACAGTTTTTTAAGCAAACATTTATGAATTTAAAAATGATAAAAACTACTTTTGAAATATTTAATGTTAAATGCACGGTTTTTCAAATAAACAAATATGAACTCAAAAATGATAAAAATTGCTTTTGAAATATTAAATGTGAAATGCATGTTTTTTCGAATAAACATTCATGAAATCAATAATGATAAATATTGCCTTTGATTTATTAAATGTGACAGGCGCGGTTCTTCAAATAAACAATTCTGAATTAAAAAATGATAAAAATTACTTTTGAATATTGAATGCGAAATGCATTGTTTTCCACATTAATGATATTCTAAAAAAAGTTTTATGTTTTTCACATATTATGCTAAATGGATGATCAATTTCAGTGCAATAATACAAGTCATTAAATATAAAGAAAAATAATTTCATCCAGCCGAACTTTTTGAATTCGATTTTGAATGGATTAAAATAATTACTTGAAAAATATGAATACTTACATATTCCAATGGCGCTTTCGTTTATTTTAACCATAAATGTGTTTTAAGCTTTAAATATTCATTTTATACTCAAAGTACAAATAGTAAAATCGAAGTGATACATAACGAAGAGAGATTTATAATAATAACCCATTTCTAGCTAAATTCAATTAATTAATTTCTAATTATTAAATATTTTCTAAAATACTCATTAGTTTTATAATAGGAAAGATTGTTATGTGAAGATTTTGGGAAATAAATAGACACTTAGAAGTAAATATGCAGAAGCTGCATTTTAAATTGAAAGTATAAAATAAATAAATACTTAGTACTATTTCAGATTTAAAAAATACTATTATCATGCGTATATAATAATTTTGAAAAAGAATTTCAAAATGACTTTCTAAACATTAATTTATATTTATTTTACTTCAAAATGAAAATTAAACTATTCAAATGTATAGATAAAAGTACTTGACAACGTACATTATATAAATTACATGTTTACTGAAATTTTCTAACAAACAAATTATGGATAAAAGAAGTATGAGCACTTCTGGATGCAAAATGGATAAAGAAATGTTTTTTGAAGATTAAAATAAACTTTTATGAATACAAAAATAATAAAAATTGCATTTGGAATACAGAATGCTAAGTGAACGGTTATTCAAATTTATGTTATATACAATTTTTTTTTTTACAATTTTCACGTAATATTCTAAATGAATGAACAATTTCTATGCAATAATATTTTACTCCAAACCATTAAATATAAAGAAAAATAGTTTCTCCCAGCAGAAGTTTTTTAATGGACTCAAAGAATTATTAAAAAGTTATAAATGCACCCAGATTCTAATGGTTTGCCCGTATTTTATAATTTTAAATGTATTTTCAGCATTTTATATCCATTTTATATTGTAAGTGCTGATAGTATTGTCGGAGTAATAGTTGATGGCAAGAGATCCATTTATAAAATCCCCGGTTCGAATATTGATCCGAACATGGAAATTTACAACTGTACTGGATTATTTACTAATTAAATAAATGTGTTAAAAATTAATCTAATGTAAGTACTGTCACTTACTATTTGATTTACGAAGTACTAATTCAGTGATGTTTAAACACAAATGAAAAAAAAAAAAATCGCAAATTATGCATGACCTTTGTCACTTCGTCTTTTGATCATGATCACGTGCTACAAAAGATAAATTTTGAAATAATATTAAAATATTTAATTATGATATACGTTATCAACAAAAATTCTGAGCTAATTATCAGCACACACTCTAAATAAAAGGAAAGTGACTATTTATTCCTGGAGAGTGAATAGTAAAAAATAAACGGTCAAGTGTTAGTATTACTCTTGCTCAGCGGGTTCCGTACATATAAATATAAGTATTATTAAACCCTTTGGAACGAGCAATTGGCATACGTGCCACACAATAGTCTCAGAATCGTTTATTATTCCCTCCATTTATTTTTTATTGTAAAGTTTGTCTTAATTAATTGGAGTATTTTCGCGATTCATGTACAGAAATTTTCTGTTTTGAAAAACTGGTGGTTAAAGATTAAAAATTAAGCAAAGAGCTAACATCGGGAAAGAATTAACTGTATTATTAAAAAAAATCGTTGTTGAAAAATTAATGGCATTGTAAAAACTATATAAAGCAGGGTTTGTTATATCTGTATATACTAGAAAATTATCAATGGGTAATTGGGTATATCATAAAAGTTCAAAGAGTTATCAAGCCTAAATAAAATCAAATATTGCTATTCTGTATAACTCAGGGGTCGCAGCGTCCCTAAAATTTTCGCACTTTTCTGACAACATTTTAAATCAAAACTCTTCAAGTCAAATTCCCTTAACATCTACAATGAAATTCTACATTAAAAATCAAAATGTGGTAGGAAAGTGAAAATTTTAGAGACGCTGCGACCCCTGATAACTCTTTTTTCTTTATCTCATCCTTATCTATTTATAAGGAACTTAGCTCGGTATTGAGAATAAAAGGTAATGCATATTTAAACTTCATAATGGCATTTCATAAAACTAAACTCAACATAATAATCGCCTTTTCTTTTTCCAGTGTAGCTAACTCAAAATCCTATTCAAATGTTTAAACTTTGCCTTGTGCTAAAGGAGCTTGTGTAGAAATGAGCTCCCAAATTAGCAAATTCCGCTTTGTTCGGTAACGTGATTTTCTAGATATATTTTTAATTAATATTTAAATACAAAAGAGTCGTATTGAGAGACTCACTCAGAGTAAACTCATCGCGCAGTCTATAGTATTTATAAAGGGTTCGCATGCATAAGAAATTATTAAACAATTAGACATTTTAATACCGATAATTTGATGATGTAATGGAAACTATATCCGAAGTAAGGAACGTTTTGCATTAAATAAGGCAAAAAAATGCTTTTAAAAAATCCTGGTGCGAAAATGGATTTTTCATTTATTTCTTAAGTGTACGAACCCGTATTTATGAGATTAATTCTTATTAAATTAGTAGTATATTTGCAAAAGTATGAAATTCATTGCTTTTATATTACTACTAGATATTGTATTAGAGAAATATATTATTAAAAGTTGTTATCTAGGCTTTAAAAGACGATGGTATGCAGACTACGTCGACTGCTAATGTTTACATCCAAACTATACCTGTCCAAGTGTTAATATCTTGGTTAATTAAATGCTTTTATACTTCTGCTACGATAGGTAACTCCAACTATCCTCAACACCGATTGCTCAATGCCCATAAATCGAAATTTGCGTGTAACAAAAAAAATGTGCTTTTCTCAAAAACCACGCAGCCTAGAGTAATTGCTATTCGATAGTTTTCCTATAAGGTTTAAAGTAACTTTTAAAACCTCTCATTTTTTTCATAATTCTAGTTTCAATAGATTCAGAATTATATGGGGTGCGAGGGGTCAGAAACATATTTTTTGCACTATATTTTCGACGATATCTCTAAATATATAATACCTAATATTAAAGGAAATACGATTTTCAGTTGAACATAACGAAAACTTTCACAAGATACGCCACATGATATCCAAAGATTTTTTTTTCCTTGGGGTAATTTAATTAGACCTCTTACGCTGCTCCTAAATATATTTGCAAATGATTAATAATCCGTAAATATGTAAGTTAACAGTCTTTATTACTTCCCCTAATTTGAGCTTTCCATGTTTCATAGTCTATGAGTAAAATGGCTATAACAGACGAACAGAAAGACACAGGAATGATCCTATAATGGTTCTGTTTACACTTTATAAGTACGGAATCCTAAAAAGCATAGCTAAAGTAAAACATAGTCATAATTTCTAGCCAAAAACCAAAAACCTAGTTTTCTAGCCAAACAAAAAAAATGGTCCAGTTCTATGTATAACATGATAAACTTTTTGGTGGCACAATATATAAAATAGCACACATATAACTATTACAGCATACCCTTCCGGATGAATATTTCAATTTTGAAGGAGGCTCTGCCTGCCTTGCCCAAAACATATACAGACAAATTAGGTTCAATTCTACGCATACCTTCATACTGTTTTCGATGGTAACATTCCGACACACGGACAATTGACCAAACAGATATTTTGTATAAACATATTTTTTGGAATCCCTGACTCTTAAAACGTGTAAATCCGTGAAAAACCGGAAGTCAGAAATTATTTCGATTACGATACTTTCTTCTATTGAATATAGAAGAAAATAATAAAAATGATAATAAGTACTTAAGTGTTAATAATGAGAAAAATGTAAAAAACTGAAACAAATCTTAGCATCATAAAGGACTATCTCAACACATTTTTTATCTTAAGTAACTTCGAATTAATGTTTACTTTCTACTTTGAATAGAACGAAATGAGTCAGCACTTTGACTTTGTTTTCGAACGATGCCAGATAGATATTTTACATTACAATATAGAATTTAAAAACAACGCTTCTGAATCAATTCCTGATTAATCTTTTTTCTGTATAGCATAAATTTGTCTAACTCATGATCACAACATTAAAAATGTAAAAGAACAAAAGATTAAAATTAAACAAGGCTTAGTGTTACATTTCATAAATAATCCGTTTAATAATGTCCATGTTTTGTAACCTCTTTGTTTCAGAGTATTAAAGCAGTATTAAAGAATATTACTGAATTATTTGTTATCCCCTTTGCCTTCAGAGCAAGAGTTTTAGTCTGTTTGGATTTTTTTCGAATCATAAGATCAAAATTAAAATTACATTTCAGTATTGTTTGTAAAAGGGAAAAGAATGGATGTCCACATATATGGATCGAGGAAACGAAGAAAACATCCGAAAATGGCGGATGCACTATAAAAAAATCTGTTAAGTAACTAAACTTTTTTTAGGATAACTGAGATTCCTATGAGTTTTTTTTTTTTTATATATAACAGCTGAAACATCAAAAATTATTGCAAAAGAATTGGTTATAAAAAATTTATCAGCTACAGTTGCATGAAAAGCTCTAGGAAACTCAGTTACCTATAAAATGCTTAGTAACATCATAGATTTCTTTTACAGTGTGCCTTTAAGTATCTCACAAATAATATCATAGACAAGACTTTTCTGATTGGTTAATGAATAACACATACGTAAGTTTCAAAATACTTTTTAGAGGAGTGACTATTCACTCTTGAAAAAGATTGCGTTTTAATACCAAATAAGCATATTTTTTTTTTTTGAGATTACATTGTGAAATAAAGTTTTTAAAAATTAAGAATTAGCAACTTTCATAATTTTTATTATTTTACTCCATATTATTTATTAAAATTTTAACGGAAATTTTTTTAGCGTCTAATGCAGGCATTCACTCTCATCAGCTGAGTGAGAAATTTCAATCTCGAGAGCCGAGTGACATATTTCACTATCGACAACGGAATTACATATTTCGCCCTTGACAACAGAGTGACATATTTCACTCCGTCCTAGGGAGTGGGAAATTCCACTTTAACAAATGTTTTTTTTTATAAAATTCGCTCCAAAAAAAGAGGTGAAAATGCCTATCACTCTTTCAAAGAGGAAACTTTTCACTCCTCTCAGGTTTTAAAGTATAAATTCGTTTTAAAAGGGTCAATTCTTATCTGTGGTCTAGAATGTCTCATATCTTTATAAACATCTTACATACTTGATAATAGCATATAATTAAAGAAATCATTAAGAATATCAAATCTATCTATGATTAATCAAAGTAAATTTCTATAATTTTTTCTTATTAATTACTAGACACTTCAAAAGAAAATTATCAAAGAATGGAGAAAAATAGTTATTTTCAATTAAAATATTCTCAGTTCGATGCACTATATTCAAATTAAAGAATTTAATGCGGTGCAATCGCTTAAAAGACTATTTTTGTAAGTGGAAAATTTCCCTTTGGGACATTTATCAACAATAAATTTCAATCAATGAAATATTTTTCGACTTTCATTAACTTTAATGAGCAAAAAACGGTGCATTTAGAAATAAAGGAAATATATCTATCACTTTGTCAGCTGCCTTCAAGCTTAATGAAAATAAAAGTTAAGGTTTAATTACTGTTATTAACTTACCACTTATTGATTTTTTAAAAACGCCATTAAAGATTTCTTCGAATAACCTTAAATACAATTTCGCCCTCTCCTTAATTAGTGTATTTGAAAAAAGTGCAATAAAACATATATTAATCTTTAACTATATTTAACAACGCTACGTAAAATGTTTTTATATAGATATATACGACTCGAGCAGATTATATCTTTATTCAAAAAAATTGTATTTTATAAAATAACACAATTTCGTAACGATTGATAGCCAGTAATATCTCAAATTTCTTAAAATAACAGTTAAATTGACATTTTCAAAAAATGTTCGATGTTACAATCTGAATATACTGTCATCGGTACATCCAAATATACTTACATGAATAATAATAATAATAATTAGTAATGAGAAAGGAACAGCTGGATTGCTCAGTATCTCTATCGCTTTAAGCCAAGCCATTCCCTCCTTTCAGAGTCTTTAATTTGTGTAAGTTTGATTTCAAATGTGTCCTGTATCATTTTTTTCCTATTCCTCTAGAAAGTCGGATTTTCGGGACGTGACTAAGGACCTGTCGAACTGGCTTCTGCTAGACAGTCGCATATTCGGGTCAAACGTCTGGTAGCTGCTAATTTTCGTCCACGACGCTAGATTCGACATGAAATCCGACTAAAATTAACTAAAATACTTTAATTGAAAAGGAGAGTGAAGAGGAAGAGCTTAATAAAACAGATGTTGATGCAGAGGTCGAATGGCAATAAATATCTTCCCATGAAAGAGGTAGTCATTTAATGGAGATGATCCCATAGAAAAGTTTCACATACATATTTTTGATAAAAGTATTTTTTAAAGGGAAAATAGAGTGCAATTTTGAATTTTGTAAGAATAAATCGATTTAATTAGTGATGAATAAAAATTCCGAAACAACATTTGAAATTGAAATTAATTAGTCGATAAATAATTTAATGTATCGCATTTAAGAAACAGAATATCGAGTTACTTTATAAAAAACTCTCCGTAGTAATTTTATTAAAAAATAAAAATTTGAATTATTATTATTATTATTATTTTAAATAGATAATATTAAAAATTTAGAAATTTAGAAAAAAATTTAAATATTCAAACTTTGAGCAGACTATTTTGGGTAGAATTTAACGTACCGTTCTCAGTGCAAATATTACTGGAAAATTGTTCAATTATATGGCGGAGATGTGGATTCAAGTGAGAAATTCATTGACCAGTATGAAAAAAGAAAAATATATGCACTAGCCAATTGTAGAATAGAATTGCCAGTACAACCAAAAGAGTGAAAAATGCTGGTAACAATGAAAAAACAGAATTTTTTTTTATATTATTTCCAACAATCTCAGAAGGGGGGAAACGAATTCATAATATAATATTATTAATTATGATAGTAAATTTGTAATATTAATTGAACTGATGATATTAGCTGTTATCCATGATTTCTTTTACGTAGTATTAAAAAAGGATAATGCATTAATAAAGTTTATTATTTCATTCACGATAGTTTGAAGCATTTATATTTAACTTGCTCTTTATCAAATTTTAAAGAAGGCAATGCAGCATTCCTTATTTATGGGTCCCTTGACATAGCTCATTGTTGATAATATTTCCTTAAAAAATAAGAACTTATACAATACATCTCTTCATTGTATTTAAACATCAAAACACACCCATTTTAATTTCATGTATAACTTTATAATCGTTTCATTTCCGTTCTAACTGGCATTCATGTATTATTAGATCCAATTGAAAATTTCAATTTTATTTCTACTATGATGTCACATGCATATGAATATTTATTTACTTCTTAATTTTTTTATTTAATTTTCCGTTTTCACGTTGAAATCATTCAACTGAAAATCAGTTATTGAAAGAAAAAAAATTATTATTCTTGGTTTTCAATTCCTGACAACGAAAGGAAAAAGATGGTTATAAATTTTATGGGGGAAAAAAGCCAACTGATTGCGTATAAAAAAAGAATAAAATTATTAAGAAAAATATTTATATGATATAAATTAATCATATCCAATGCTCATTTCCATATTATAATTCATCTATATGCAAATACAGAAAGTCATTATTTCATTCATTTTGACGTTGACTTCATTTAAACATTAATATTTCCGAATTTATAATCGTATAAGAAGATTTAATATTGCTTTTTAAAATGTCTGATGCTTAATATAAAATACAAAAGTTAAAATTATTTCTAAAATTCAATTTAAATCATATGTATTACGGCTTCTAAAACCTTTTTAAAAAGCTACAAGTGTTTATTTACTACTGTATAATAGTATTTCGGAGTAAATGTCTCATATATATTCATAATTTTAGTCCAGACATTAAAGAATAACAAATGTACTATCGCTAATGGATGCAATTTCTTTCATGATTTTTTTCTCTCGTCTAAACAATTTATCGATAATAGAACTGTGAAAAGGTCTAGACCCAATGCAGTCAAACAGAGAAAAAATGAAAATGTTTAAATAAATATTTATGAACTCAATGATAACAACTGCCTTATTTAAATTGAATTTGAAGTGCATAGTTTTCAAATTAATAATATTTTTCAAAAGATTTCCGCCTTCTTCGCACATTGTGATAAATGATAGATCATTTTTTGTGCAATCATAGCTTTCTTCGAATCATTAAATATAATGCAAATGCATTTTTCCAAGCAGAACATTCTCAAATTGATTGTGAATGACTTAAAATAGTTTATAGCGAAAAAAAATGCTCTTAGAATTTGATGGCCTGTTTATTTTTGCTTAAAAAGTTTTTTGAAAGTTGGAATTTAATTCATGCTGCAAATAGAAATTGAACATTATTAATATTACTCCAACAAAAGGCATCATTTTTAAAAAAAGAACTAATTTCTTAAAGCCATTTTAATTTATAATGAAAGAACGGATTACATTATACGGATTAAAATATTAATGTGGTAATAATATTTTCAGAATCAACTATTTAGAAAAGTATTTAAATTAGTATTGTCCAGTAACTAAATTCTTATTAGCATGTCTGTCGACAAAAATATTTTTGTATGTAATTTTTTTTACATACAATCGTCAACATTCTCAGACATGGTTAAAATCATCTTTTCTTATTAAATGTCGTTTAAAAAAGGAGGTAAAATAGCTAAAAAAAGTTTTAGGCGATGGCAATTTTTTAAACTTCTAAACATTATATAATTTTGAACTGGAACTACAATGACACACTTCAAAAGTATATTGAAAGTCTTCACTTAGAATCCTGCGGACTTTAAAATTCGCTTTATTCAAATATGTCGATTTAGTTTACTTTATTTTTATTTTATATTTTGTGAACTAAAAAACAAAATCTTCGGAAAGCATGAGAAGTCAACATCTTCGAGCACGAGATAGAAAATGTTAACTGCAAATCACAAAAGCGAGAAGCTCCACTGAAGTTTTCCTCTAAAATCTGTTCTCAGCCCAGTACTTTTGTTTTACACTGTAAAAAAAATTCAAGAGGTTACTAAAAAATTTTTAATAAATTTATATTCCACAGAATTTTTTAGTAACCATTACAAACTTTTTTTTGCAAGTGAAACAAGCATTTCTTTTGTAAACTGAACAAAAGAATATTTTGTATAACTAACTTAAAATTTTTTAGTATGAGCCACCAAACAAATTTTAGTAATAGCTCCAAAATTATTTTTAATAACAATTACGTGCGTCCGAAGGGCAGGAGCTTCCTTTGAGCTGCATCCAGACTTCTGAAGCGATAGATTTTCGGCAAAAACGCAATAGATGGCAGCACCAAACATTGCGACCAGCTCCAACAGGAAATTCATAACCCCTTTATTAAAGAGTACTTACACTACATACATTCGGGAGCTGTCCAGTATTGAACCCGGGACCTTTTAGCCTGGAGTCCGTTACTATAACCACTATGCTATCGAGGCCATGCCAAGTGAGTTTTAGTAATAGCTATTAAAAATATAAAACTATTAACTCTATTCGTTGCTAACTTTTTTCTAGTAATTCTTACAGATTTTCTAGTAACCGACTAAGATTACTAAAAATTTTTTAGTAATTACAAGGATTACTAAAGTTTTTTTAGTAGATCGACCCTTTTTTTTTACAGTGTAACCCTGGCAGGTAATGTATACACCACCAACCAACCACAATTATTAATTAAAACTAGTCGTTGGGGACCACCGTAATACTTACCCATCATGGATACGCATAATATAAAATATGAAAATAAAACGCATGTAAACTATTTCTAAAATGCGTCGCAATTACAAAATAAAGTTTAAACGCATATTTAAATAGTTTTAATACACATAGTAATGCTCTATCAATGAATTTCTGATGAGCCGTTTTCGACAAGTTATATAAAACTCCAAAATACGCCAGTAGTACCGGATTGCGTAAAATAAGCATCCTTATAGCTCCAAAAATAATAATCATATTAACTAACAATTTACTGCGTCGGATTAAGTGTCTCTTTTCCAATTGAAATATATCTTTTAATTGAAATTTGAATGAAATACAGGCTCATGAAAAATCGAAGAATGTGGAAAACAGGATTACAAATATCTCGACAACGAATAATCCAGTCGACTTCTTTCTTTATGCAAAATTTGTGTTATTTTATTGCCTTTTACGTCCCTTCCTTAAAATAAAACATTTCGAATATTTTTGTGTACCTTTCATCAGAACAAATTTTTTGAGAGTCCGAAAAAAATAGTTCCGGATAATCGAGGTTGTTGATATTAAATGGGCTTCGTCCCGTTCTTACATATTAAGCCCATACAAAGTTTCAAGTCTCTATCTCAATTTGTTCGGGAGATAGAGCGGTTACAGACAGACAGACACACAGACGGACGGACGGCAATTTTTTTTTCTAAAAATATGTTTTTCGGGATCTCCAGTATCTGAAACGTGTAAATCCGTCATAATTTTTTTTTCGATTTTCAAAACGATTGCAATACTTACCCTATACTACGTATGATGGGTAAGTAATATAGCTACATAGAAATATCCATACATTTCAGATTCAGGAAAACTGAACCATGTTTGCGAAAATAAGACAGAGGTCGCTATCAAGCAGAGACGTTGGGCGACAAACAATTTGTTCACAACCTATGTCACCCTCATAGGTGAGTAGCTAGATATCAGCAATTACTTTGTTTGTTTGCTTGTTTTTATTGAACAACATACATCTGACTTGTATGCTCGACATGAAGCCTTCTTTTAAGCCATCGTCAAATACGGGGACGAGGTAGCACGCAAGGAATTATTACAACATAAAGGAAGTACAACGAGGAGCTCCACACAGAGCGTGTGTGCAATAGAGATGGGAAATATAGTTATTTTTGGTTAACAGGTTACATCGTTCCACACATTCACAGGTAACAGGTTTCAACAACCTGTTATTTTTGTAACGTATAACAAATCGATGAGACTATGCTGTCAACAGACATTTCAATTATAGGGCCGTTAATTAAGGTATCTTGAATAATTTTTATACATAAGTATAGACGCTGTTTTAGTTCAGATAAACCTGCGCCTTTAAAATCAACATAGAGTTAAAATTTAAATTTTTCCAAGACAAAAACTTAGTTAATTGTGGTACTTTACATTTCACGTATTATTATCGTTTTCTTCCACTAAAAATGCATTTTTCCTCGTTGAAAATTTATAAGTATTATAACTCAATAAATTTTGCCCGTAAAACTTTTTTTTTGCTAATTTTCTTGTTAAAACACATAAAAACTTTTTCTAAATAAAAGTTATAGGAAACTTACTGAACACTGTATAAAATATGTAGTTTCTTAACAATTTAAAAAATAATTATTTTAATGTAAATTAATTTTTATATGATGCAGCAGAAAGTTTAAAGCATTTTTGCAACTGTTACAATGACTCCAAAACTGACGGTTTAGAAATTAACTTTTTCTAAACGATGAGAAATATCCTCCATAAAAATCGAAGCAGGTTGTTTCGACGCCGACGGTTCGACGCCAACGATTCGACGCCAACGTTTCGACGCGTGGTCAGTTCGACGCCGTACTTTTCGACGCCGGGGCAGTTCGACGCCATATATTTTTTTCCGTATTTTTATTTATTTTTAGAATAAATATGCAATATGCCTGATATAATATATATATATTTTTGTTATGTATATGAAGCGTGATTCAAATAAATAAGCAATATGACTGATTTTTATTTATTGAATTATCGATTGTTTGCATGCATATTTGAAATAAATATATGTGTGAAAGTGTTCTAGATTTTTTTTTTTTTTGTCCCAGATTAGTGAGAAGCCCCCTCGCCAACGTCAAGGCCCTGGGACATGAGGGAGGTTTTTTTTTTTTATTTATTTATTTCACAAAACAGCATCAAAAAGGCAAAATACAGAAATGGTAAATAAACATATGGTTACAAAAAAGTTATATTGCAGACAAATTTAATTACAGAGTAACAAGATTACACATAAATAAGATTACATCACAAAACTGTTATTATACTAATCCATTGCAAAATTATGCGCCACACCTTTCAGGTATTCCATTATTTCTCGATTTTCAAAATCTTCAACTATTACTTTAATTCTCATATCAGCTCGCAGATACTTATTCCGCTTGTGCGGCGGTTCATCTCCACGTACAAATTGCTCATAACATTGGTCAATTGTTTTTTGAACACGTCTGAGACCATCTATGAATTTCCATAATGTGGGGTGTGAAACACCAAATTCGGACTGTAAACGTCTGTGTGCTGCTTCCGCGAAATTATTGGTGCGTCCTTCGTTATTTAAGGTTCTAGCATAACATGACCACATTTCTGGTTTAAAAATAGGACGACGGCGACGATTATTTCTCTGAATCCTTCCAACATAATAATCTTCAAAGTAATCTAAAATTGGGGTTAACTGATTAGGTAAATTCTCACTCAAAACTTCTAAAGCATTTTCAAGTTCTTCGATAGGCACAAAACTTAACGCAGGAATCATACGTGCATAGAGAGCAAAATCAGCATCGGTATTATATCGTTGCATTAAATTGAATTCTGCTAATTTGCGCTTCATATTTTTCACAAGGTGGAACAAGCACCCTTGAATTTCGGCGTCTGGAAACTTGCTTGAAAAAGTGTTAATTAAGGCAATTTCAAAATCTAAAGAAATTTTTTTCGCCTTAAAAAATGGCCAACTGTCTTGAATCATTTCAAGCATTCGTGTATATGTTTCTTCCGCCTTGTCGGGTAAGAGGGCATAAATGATTGGCAATACAAAACCTCCACGTTCGGCCATAATAACAAAAACCTGGTAAAAATGATGTGGTGCTAGACTAAAAGTTCCATCAACGTAAATTTTTGTTACGAGGTGAATCCAATCGCTGACACTGGCTTTTCCGAAAATTAAAATTCGGTCTTTATCCCCCACTCCCGAATCGGCGATAACAAAATTTTCCTTATTTTCTCCGTAATATTTATAATTTTCTGGCAATTCAATGGAAGCTCTGTCAATTGGTTGCGACGGGAGTGCATTTATGTCTTTTCTACGTCTTTTAATAACTAATCTTACAGCTTCTCTGCTTGGAAACTGTCCTAATGCTCCAACAGACAGCTCTTGCGATTCTTCAATGCGAATTACTGCGGGAGTTTCTTGTGTTTCACCTGCCCTTCGCTTTATTGATGTTAAAGTGCGGACAACTTCAACACGTGCTGCATTTCCTTCATGAGCATGATTGCGAACAAGTTTTAAAAATTCACTCGTAACTGCATCAGTGTAAATTCTTCCTTTACATTTATTGTTTTTGGAAAATTCAACTTCACAACGCCACGATTTTTTTGCTCCATTTTCTATATATTTATCGAAACAATATAAATATCCATCGTGCTCATACTTTTCTTTACCTCTCTTAGTCATATATTTTCGGCTTTCAGACATTTCTACGGTTGAAAGTGCTAACATTGAATTTAAAAATATCGACAGGCTTCCAAATAGATTACGGGCGCTTTAGAGAAGATAAGAAATGCGCATGCGTTGACAATCGGCAATACTTAACGACAAATCTGAGGCGATTTCATAACCCCCAACTGGAGGAGGGGGGGGGGTTGCACTTGTCAAAAAAGAGTTAGAGTTATTTACAAGCCTGTAATATGTTTCAAAGAAAGAAGAATAGATAAGGATAAGCTAGTCACAGGCGTCAATGCGAAGTTTCAACCCGTTTCTTCTTATATCGGCAAGGGTTTCTAGGGGAAGCGGTGTTAGCTTTTCTGTGCAACATTTCTTCCCCCCTGAGTGGGAATGTCACGGTTCCTTTGTACATTTACGTGCGCCCTCATTGTCCCCATTATGGACGCTCCCTATCCCTTTGTCAAGGTGAGGACAAAGGAATTGCATGTGAATTCTAGTTAATACGTTATGGAAGCTGCTTTACTTACACTAAAGGTATTTCCAAATTCTGAACAAATAACGTTAACAGTTTTACTGCGTTTTAGTCTTTAAAATTTACACAACTATTCAAGGATTAAAAATTACAAAACAGGTCTTTATTAAAGAGTTTCATTTAATTAGTACTTTTAAAATGTGGATATTTGTGAATTATATTCCTATAGCAAAAAATAGAATAAAATACATTGTAAAGGAATTTAAAAGTTTTGAAGAAAATAGCTCATTAGCAATTAATTTAAATAAGAATGGGTGTTTTTTAGTAAGAACATAAAAATAAAGATATTTTACATTGTAAACATTTTTTCTTTTCTTTTTTTAACACAGAAAAGTAAAAAAAAAAAAAAAAAAAAAAAAAAAAAAAAATATATATATATATATATATATATATATATATATATATATATATATATATATGCTGTTAGAAAGTCTAAATAAGCTGTGCAAACGTAAATAAAATCGGAAGTTCCTAAGTTTCATAAAAAATATATGGCGTCGAACTGCCCCGGCGTCGAAAAGTACGGCGTCGAACTGACCACGCGTCGAAACGTTGGCGTCGAACAGTTGGCGTCGAAACGTTGGCGTCGAACTGACCTGTACCGATAAAAATAACACCGTTTTAACATTGCGATTTGTCAAAAAAATAAAATTGATCTTCATTCTTTAGCACCTTGATTTGAAGTTCGAATTTTGACATCCCCGAATCAATATCTGTCAACGCATATTCAAAGCTTATCCCACAAGAGCACGAAACATTACTTGAAAATTTTTAATCAAATGCCATTCATCCCACAAATTTCGTATGTGCAAGTACGTATTTAAAATCCCCTCCCCAAAACTTGTGACAGGCCAAAAAATGACGCTGGTAGTATAAAATTGACGCCCTATAAATTTCCGCGTCCGTCGGGACCGCCCCTTTTCACCCCTCTCCCATCCCTTTTCGAAAGGCTGTATCCTCACCAGGCTTCTTTTCTTCTTTTTTTTCAGTAAAATACAATTACAAAAGCAATATTTTCCAGTTCATATTTTCTAGCGATGCAATATTGACAAAATAATAATGATAAAAAAAAACAGTAATAAACATTTTAATAAATAAAAATCATAGCGCCAGAATACCCCTCTCCCTTCCCCAAATACCATGAGTACATAGTAATATCCCTTTTAAATATTCAAACTCAAAGATTACACCGTTTTACCCATCTAACTACATCAACGAAAGATTATGTCCCGTGCACGAGCGATAAAACAGCTTTCTATCAACAATTAAATCCGTAAATCTCTTTAATTTCATTTTTCAAACAGAGATTCCTTCTCATTAAAAATATGACCAAAGATGGCCGACATTATCTCCTTGCTTTTCAATAATCTGCAAGCGTCATTCACTAACTTCACGTACTTTAGAATAAAAACACATTTTTCCCTCATTTCATTTTCAGTATTCTTTTGATAAAAGCAATTTTCATTATTCCAGCTGTTTTTTTTCAATAAATGTTGCTTTCGTTATTCTAAAAACTGATTCTATTGCTTTAATCATTGTAACTGTGAGCGTTATAAAAAATTCAAACGATAAAATATATTCTGTGAAGAATCGAAACCAGATGTTTTTAAATATTCATAGAATAATCAACAACGAATAGTTTTTAGCTCACAGGCTATCATAGCCTGAGAGCTTATGTGCCCGCCCGTTCTATAAATATCGTTAAAAATATTCGATCCATTTGAAATTTTGTATATAAGTATATCCTGATAAGGCGCTTCCCTGATTAGTTTTTGGAGTTCATTTGATATGTATAAGTGGGGAGACGGGGGGCTCATGCCCCTCCCCTTAATTGATATAAATGGGTTTTTCATGCAGAATTAACAGTTTTCGTTAAAAATTTTATATAGGATCATTCTGATGAGGGGATTCCGTGACTGTTATTAGGTGTTTATTGAATAAATATAAACAGGGGGAACGGGGGTTCTAATGCCCCTCCCTTTGAGTTCTTTGTTTTTCAAGCAGAATTGTTAGATTTCGTTCAAATCTCTGAATAGTTTTGGAAGTTTAATGGTTAAGTATAAAAGAGAAGGATAACTCCTCTTAAATTATATAAATGCGAAATGGGTTTTTATTGAGAATTATCCGTTTTGCTCTGAATTTTGGATATAGATTTTTTATATGATAATTCAAGTCCTTGATAGTTTAGGAGGATCAAAGATTAAGTATAAAAAAGGGGAAAGGGGAGAGCTGTTTCCCCTTCTTAATTTTTTTTCGAACGGAGTTAACCCTTGAAAATATAAGGCTGTAATGTACAATTAGTATGCGTAGCCTGTGAATACAATGCCATCAGTTTAACTGGGCAATATTCTTTTTATTGAGAGATTTTATCACATGAACTTTTGAGATAGCAAAAGGACAAGATTTTCTATGATTGGCTTCCTTGATTAGACCAAAAGGATTTTTAATGTTTTGGACAATGCAAAAGAAAAAATGTTCCTATGATTGGCTTCCTTGATTAGACCAAAAGGATTTTTAATGTCTTGGAATCGTAGATCGACAGTGACTCGTCAAAAAGAAAGTTTCATAGGGTTTTTTTGTGCGTCGAAATTTTTTTTTCTTTCTCTGTCTCAAAAGCGTTTTAATGCAGTTGGGGATTTTTGTTTCCTGCAGTAATAGAAATTCTTTGCCTCAGAATTCAAATAGATTTATAAGTTGGAATTTTTTTTATATAACTAAACTTTTATTAATTTATAAATATGTATTCCTAAAATGATTTTCAGCCTTACTATTTGTTTCTTCTTTTTAAAATGCTTATCATACGAGGCGTTCCAAAATTAACAGGGACTTTTTGGTAATCTCTTATTGAATAATACGTTTTTGGTTAATATTACGAATATTTATCCTGTTATGTTAAATAATGCCCATCTCTAGTGTGCAATGGAGCCAGTGGGATTCGAGTCCACAACCTCCTACCCTCGCGGCGTGATGTCTTAACTACTCACAATTACTTGTTTGATATTAAATTTATGTTCAACACACACACAAAAAAAAAAAATTATTTATATTTGAAAATCTCAGAAGCCAAGGGATATAACTGACAAAATTGAAATAGAAAATGAACTAAATGCAGAGACGACATGGAAATATGCTTCTTTTTTTTTAGGTTATGAAATATAAATGATTTTCAAATTATGGGTTGCATTCTAGCGACCAAATAATAATAAAAACTGATTTAATTATAATTTTAACTGAAACTGTACTTTTTTCACATTTACTGAAATAAGAGTTCAAAGACCACAATAAAACAAGAGGCAGTTTCCTACTTTAACTCAGTCAATTATTAGTGATTCTCAAATTTAACGTTAATTACTTTTGAACTCTATTTATTCTAAATCTTTTTTTTTTCTTTGTCACTTGTACTCCCTGGTTTTTGGGTCCTCATTTAATCTTATCAAGACAAATGACGTAATTGATGAATGTCATTTAACAAAATAATAATAATAAAAACCTTTAACGTGCAATCAGCAAATATCATACTGTCAAATAATTAAAATCGACTATTTTAAATTCAAGGGATTTCACTCTCAGAGACAGATCGCCAAGTATTACTGAATGTCAAGTACAAGGACAAGGAATAGTTACTTAGTGCAAGTTCACTATAAAAAAGACAAGTATGTAATTCTATAGATGTATGTTGCCGAAATATGTATGCTTACTAAAATTTTAGCTGTACGCTGTACAAGAACAGATGTAAATCTACAAAACTATTTTTGTAAAACTACAGAAATCTGTAACTTTACAAACGATTCTACTAAAATTACAATTATCTTACTAAAATTTTATCTGTATAACCAGTTACAACAACATAAAATTTAGCAATCCCAGTTTCCTAAAAATATTTTAGTAATCTTACAGATTTTTTTTTATTTTCAGTATAAATCTGTATCTATTACATGACTTTTTTCCATTACATAAAAAGTTCTAGGAATCCCAGTTTCCTAAAAAACTTTTAGTAACTTTACATTTTTTTCACAGTGTACAGGAACAAGGGATAGTTACTTGGTGCTACAATGTGAAAAAAAAATCTGTAAAGATGTTAAAAGTTTTCTTATTTATTACTGGGATTCCTAGAACTTTTTATGTAACGGGCAATAGAAAGAATTCATGCAACAGATACAGATTTGCACTGAAATTAAAAAAAAAAAAATTGTAAGATTACTAAAAAATGTTTAGGAAACTGGAATTCCAAGAATTTTTCATGTAATTGCAACCTAGGTTACAGATAAAATTTTAGTTAGATAACTGTAAATTTAGAAGTCTCGTTTGTAAAGTTACAGATTTCTGTGGCTTTACAAAAATTAGTTTTCTAGATTTATATTTTTTCATGTTCATTGTACAGATAAAATGTTAGTAATCATACAGATTTCGGCAACTTTACATCTGTAGGATTATAGATTATTTTTTTTTTACAGTGTAGGCAAAAAGTGATGAAGTTCTTCCCATTTTTGTTACGAAATGAGGTCCCAGTCTCGATGATCCGTTTGTTGACTAGAATTCTTATAAAGCAAGATAAGATTTCAGCTTGTATGAAATGGATAATTAAAAAAATGTTGCCTTCTGCACTGTAAAGAAACTTTGTAATGTTAGTAAAATGTTTTTAGGAAAGTTGAATTCCGAAAACTTTTCATGGTACTGCAACTACAAAAAATCAAGTAACAGAATTTCTTACACTGTAAAAAAAATCTGTAAAGTTACTAAAAGTTTTCTAGGAAATTGGAATTCCTAGAACTTTTTATGTAACAGTTAGAGCAAAAATTTATGTAACATATACAGATTTGCACTGAAAATAAAAAAAATCGACGAAGTTACTAAGTTTTCTAGGAGACTGGGATTCCTAGAATTCTTTATGTAACGGTAACCCAGGTTACAGATAAAAAATTAGTAAGTTAACTATAATTCTACTAGAATCTTTTGTAAAGTTACAGATTTCTGTAGCTTTACAAAAATAAGTTTTGTAGATTTACATCTTTTCTTGTAATGTGCACAGGTAAAATGTTAGTAAACCAACAGATTACAGCAACTTTACACCTGTAAAATTACGCTTTTTTTTTTTTTTTTTCAGAGGACAGGAATTTAGGCATCCCAATTTCCTAAAACCTTTATACAGTTTTTTTAACAGTGTAATGGTTTGTTAAAACATACTACTTTCATAACAGTGTGATTGTATCATTTGACTGTATGATTCCGATTTTTCGTACCACTATTTCTGTACAATATTTTCGATTATATATTTCTAAATTTAATACAGCATTAGTGGAATGTTTTGGAAATATTGTAAATTAAAGTTATAAATAAATACTTGAAGCGCAATGAACCGAAATGGAGCATGATTTCCTTTGCATCTAATCTATGCGGTAATGAATACTTATTTGATTTCTAGCAAATGAGATGCACTCTTTTAATGATATTCATCTCAAATATAATTCATAGGTATTAAATCTAAATTCTCGTAATGATATTTAAAATTCAATTTTCATATTTTCTGATATTCGATAATTACAAGATATAATCCGCGTAATTACTTTCACGTTTTCTAAAATAGTAATTACTGCATACACATTTTTAAAGGAAGTAGAAATTCTTGTAGAATATCTTTAAACAGCCGCAATTTTCAAAAATATATTACAGCTACATATTGTCATTTATAATTTTATATACATTACCATTAAATACTGTCAAGCATTAAATTTGTAATGTACATAATCAAGAAGCTCTAAATATTTTTTATGTTAATCACACTTGTGTTAATATATTTAGCCATTTTGCCAATACTGACAAGCATTAAACATTTATTATACATAATCAAGAAGCTCTAAATATTTTTTTATGTTAATCATACTTGTATTAATTTATTTAGTCATTTAATTTTCGCTTTTTTGTTGTTCTTAATTTAAATAATGATGATTTAACATACCTAAATACAACTCTAAACCAAACTAGTCATTGGGGATAGGCCACCGTAATACTTATTCATCATGAATATGCATAATATGAAATATGAGTATAAAACATGAATGAACTATTTATAAAATGAATCACAATTGGTGAATTCCATTTTGTGACAGACATGACTGAGAGAACTTATTTTTTTTCATCTTTAAGTACCAAATGTCAATTGATAGTTAAAAAATTGCATGGGGTGATGTAAATATAGGCCTTATGCTATAAAAAAACACTAAAATTTTAATTCAAGGAAAAAAATAAATTAAATTGAGGGTTAAAACCTGCCGTGACAGACATGACAAAATTTAGACATAGATTTTGACTAGACATATATTAATATCATTTGCTCTTAATTGGCATGCATACCAAGTCCAGAATTTTTTAGGAAACAAAATAAGACTTGGATATGTGAAGCAAAAAGAAAAATATTGAAAAATTTGTAGATAGAAAAATATGAAAAAATATTTATCAGCGTGACTGACATGACACGTGTACAATTTTCTATGAATTTAAGTATTTTTTTCTTAAATATTACTTTCTTTACTTTTATCACAACTTGGAGGTTACAATATGATATAACATTGGTATATTATGTTTAAAGAATCTCAAAATAAATTATAAAAAATATTTAAAATTTATAAAATCCCTTGGAAGTGACTAGTCTTGGAGTTGAAACATTTGCTAATATTTGGTTCTTTTCATACCAGACAACATGATCTTCAGGTTCAAATTTAAACATGCTTTTAATTTTAATTGGTACTAAGCATTTTATTTTATGTTGTTGCTGTGTCTGTGTGATTTGTGTTATTATTCCGTGATAAATCTTATTGTCTTATTACACATTCACCCATTGGCTATATTGCTTTGTTGCATTTTCCAAGAGGTAATTTTCAGTGCATGCACCAGTATTGAAATTGAAAAGAATATTATGCCAGGTACACATGATCGGAAACAATGCAACTTTCTTGTTCCTGTCATTGTTTGGTTACTTGCCATGCCAGATCAAGTTTTGCTTTCATTCTTTGTATTTTTTTCTTGTGATTCATGAAGAAATAGATTCCAGGACCAATTTTCCTCGCAGCTTCAGCACACTTACATGATGTTCTAGGATTTATACTTCTAGCTTGAGTAGCATCAAGGAAATGATTCTTAATAGTCTCATCAATACATCCTTTTCCATGTGATGTCACTGAAAAATGCCAGACTGTTGGGAATTTGTTTTGATTTATTGAAAATATCACATATTTTTGTTTGAAGTGTAGAGATGCTTCATCAGATAAGAATTCAACCTCTTTGACTTTGAATTAATTATTATGATTTTTTTCAATGATCAACTTGGTAAACATTATAACAGCATAATTACCATAATCAGATATCACTATATATGGCTCTGAAGAAACAGTGACTGAGTTACTATAACAATAATATACAATTGTAATATATATATAGCAGAAGAAATATTCTGTCAATGAGCAGATATAATCTCGTTCTAATAAATATGCAAATAGTTTTCACTGAAATGAGTTTGTACCAGAAATTTTCTATTTGGCAGATTTTCTTTTAAATAGTAGAAAACTTTAGAATGTGTACGTTTCACATCAAGAAATACCATAGCCATGAATTCCAAGTTAAATAATAATAACTTTCAAATCACAAGATTAAAGTAAAACTGCTTGAAAAAAATAATTGTGACAGATAATATATCTGAAACAAAGAAATTGGTATCAACATAATTATCTGGTAACTATTACATGCATTCTAAATTTAAGCATTTTGTTGAGTTGAGTTGTAAAGAAATATTATTGGCATCAACACTAAGTTAAAAAATTACAAAAATAACTTTCTAGGAAAGAGATTAAGGTAAAGTTGCTTGAAAAACAAATTGTGACAGACATGACTAGCGAGACAGACATGACAAATGTGACAGACATGACAAAATGTAATGCTTTATATTTCACTCAAATTTTAAATTTATCTTTCAATTTTTTAATGAACTGTTCCTTTTGACACATAAAAAGAGAAAATAAAGTGTTAATAATTTTTATCAAGTAGATTTTCTTGAAAATAAAAAAATCAACATTTTCTGTGACAGACATGACATGAAGACTAATATAAAGTTTGGGGGCAATAGCAAAATAATTAAAATGTTTCAGGTGAAAATTTTGGTGTTTTTAAACATACTGTTAGCAATTTTTTAAAAGATACATTTGTTTCAAAAATCTATGTAATATTTAAATGCTTCAAGAGACATTAAACTAGAGATAAAAATAGCAGATTTTTGATTTCAAAGTTAGTCTTGATAATAATTAACTATAAAAATTTATTTTTACAATTATCTTATTATATCTTGTTATTTTCATGAAATTTGACTTATTTTCTATTAATTGGAACAAAAAAATACTAATTTTGTTCAAATTTAAAAAATGATGTGCATGTCGCATTTTCATGGAATTCACCAATTCTAAAATAAAATTTAAATGTATATTTAAATATATTTAGCAGATAGTAATGCTCTAATAATGAATTTCTGATGAATCAATTTCGACAAACTATATAAAACGCCAAAGTAGTACCGAATTGTGTATAAGAATCTTACTTATAACTCCAAAAATAAAAAATTGAAACTTTACTGCGTTGGATTAAGAGTCTCATATCCAACTAAAATTTATCTTAATGGAAATTTAATGAAATACGAGGTTATGAAATATCGAAGAATCTGGAAAATAGGATTACAAATCTGTCGGCAACTATTATTCGATCGACTAGGTTTATTATGAAAAATTTGCGTTACTTTATTTTCTAAACAGCCACACCTTAAAATAATAAAATTTTTAAAATTTTTATATACCTTTTATCATAACGAATATTTCGAAAATCCGAAAAAAGTTGTTCAAGATAATCGAGGTTAGTGATAGTAAATAGGCTTCATTCCATTATTGCATACTAAGTACACTCCAAATTTTTGGATTATATCTCAATTTGTTCGGAAGATAGAATTTTTACCGACACACAGATAGACGGGCGGCAATTTTTTTCTAAAAATGTGTTTTTAGAAATCTTCGGTGTCCGAAACATGTAAATCCGTAAAAAAAAAAATTATTATAAATATTAAAACATAACCTGGATTCCTGATATATTAAAATATAAACAAATTTCACTGTCATGTTTTAATTTAGATGAGCCTTGAAGAAAACTACAAAAAAGGCGGAATTATTTCAAATGAAAATTTATTGCCATTTTTTTCCATTGCTGTACGTTTGAAAATTGTAGAATATAAAGAAATTAGCTAATGACCGTTTTCTAGAACTTCCATTGGAACATTTTTTTATCAATAAATTTTAATCGCCGGAACCTTTTCAAATTTGATTAAGTTCAGTGCTAATGACTAAAAAAGGAATTAAATTTTTTTTTAATTATAAAATACATTACATTTTGCCAGGAGTTTTAAGTTTTAATCAATATAAAAGTTCGTTTTACTTAATTTGTAATTGCCCAGATATTGATTTCTTAAATACTCGATTTATTACCATTGGATTTCTATAATTAATTGTAAATACAACATTGTCTACAAAAAATTAATTGTTTATTTAATTTTTTAAGTATCTGATGCATAAAAAAATTAAAACCTGTTCTAAAAAAAAAAAAAAAAAAAAAAAAAGTTTCTCCAGAAAAAAAAAAGAAAAAGTTAAGCCTTTCCCTTTTTTCTCCCCCCCCCCAAAAAAAAAAGACGGAAATTGCACCTCAGACGTAATAAATGAGGTGCGTTCGTATTACAGTGAAGTTTTTGAAATATATAGTATTTCGGATACAATATAGTATCCGAAATCTTTTGTGCTTCCCTTTTAATACTAATTGCTTTCTATTATATAGGAAATAATTTGAAGTAAATCTCAGCAACTTGTATCAATTTCATTGAATGTGAAATAATTTAATATAATTAAAACGAGCTCCAAACAAAGTTTCTCCTTATACTATTATGCAATAGAATAGTTTTGTGCGGTCCTGAATATTAATAAAAAAAAGATCCTTTGCACCACAGTTTGTGCAGAATGTATTTTTTAGTATATATTTCATAGATGCATATGAATTGTGTTATGTTAAAAAAACATAATATCATTAAAGTGTACTTGAAACTATTTTTCCCCGTTGACCATAATGTAATGGAATATTTTTGATTGTCCCTGTAATTGAATAATGCATCCGATTTTCATAAAATTTGAAATGACTCGGCAAAATTATGTAATAATGATGCATTTGTCGTTATTTGATATCTCTTTATCATTTTATGTATATTGAGATTAATATACTGGCAAGCATTAAATATTTGATTAACTAATCAAGAAAATCCTAATTTTTTTATGCTAATACTAATTGTGGTTACTTATGTAACCATTTAATTTTCACTATTTTTGTTAGTTTTAATTTAATTAATGATGGTTTAACAGACTTGAATACAACTGTAAACTAAATATACATTGAAATATAACCTAGATGCTCATGTGTTAGAATAAAAATAAATTTCACTGGCATGTTTTAATCTAAAAGAACCTTGAAGAAAACTACAAAAAAGAGGGGGAGGAATTATTTCAAATGAAAATTTATTGCTATTTTTTTTCCATTACTGTAATTTCGAAAATTATAGTACTTAATGCTGTGCAAATTAGCTAATGACGGTTTTCTAGATAGGAGAACTTCCATTAGAACATTTTTTATCAATAAATTTTAATCATCGGACTTTTTCCAATTTGATTAAGTTCAGTCTAATAACTAAAAAGTGAATAATAATTTTTGAAGTTTGAAAAAAATATATTACATTTTGCCAGGAGTTTTTAAGTTTTAATGAATATAGAGTTAGTTTCAGTTAATTTGTTATTTACCACATATTGATTTCTAAAATACTGGTATTTATTACCATTGGATTTCTATAATTACTTTTAAATAGAGCATCGATTTCGGTATATTAATTAATATATATTTTTTAAAATATATCTAGTGCATTAAAAAAATCAAAACCTGTTCTAAAAGAAAAGGTGTCTTCACAAAAATGTTAAGCCAAAATAAAATTAGTCGTTAGGGCCAATTTAGAACTTAACCATCATGGATATTATACATTATGAAAAAAACGCCACTATACATTATGAAAAAAACGCGTAAACTATGTATAAAATCTATTGCAATTGCAAAATAAAATTTAAAAGTATATTTAAATATATTTCATACGTATTAATGCTCTATTACGGAATTGCGAATATATTTGATTATCCCATATACCCATTTCGAAAAAATTATATAAATCGCCAAACTACTCGTAAATTATACAAATAATCATAATTTTTATTTTAAATAAAGTCAGAAAAAATATATTAGTAAGAGATTGAAAAAATACAAATAAAACGTTAAATTAAAAATCAGTTATGATATACATACAAACACATGTAGCACATTTATGTCAAGTGCGTGTGACATTTACGATAAACTATTGTTGACATTTAATCTTATAGTTTGGCGATAATGTTTTTGTCGATCAATCACTCAAATAGTAAAAGAAACATCCATTTAACTCCAAAAATGATAAACCTATTAACTAACAGTTTACGGACTCGAATGAAGTGTCTCATTACCAATTAAAATACAGGGTGTCCCAGAACTTCGTGTTCAAACTTTGAGGGGTGGTAAAGTACTTCGTTTGGAACTACAATTACATACCGGGTGTCCAGTAAATAACTGACCCATTTTGAACTTAAATAACAAATAAACGGTTTGAGATAATAATGTGCGGTTTGCGGTATTGTTATTAGAAAACCAATAAATTTTTAAACATGTAGTTTGTTAATATAGTTCAAATTTCGGAAAAAAATATCGCGCTGGCGGTAACAGGCTGTTTGAATACAGACATGACTCTAATTTTCCATAAATATGAGATTTTCGGCTGAATCTGAATCTATATGTTGTCGAATCTGAATCTATATGTCCAATTGACTCTCGAATCAGCTTCAGAAATAGGGTCCGTTGGTTGGAAAGTGATTTAAAATAATATTTGTGATTGAACCATCTGTATTATATTTTTCCTCCTCAGTCTTGAGACTGAGATATTATTTTAAATATTATTATATTACATTAACAAAGTGCACATTTAAAAATTTATTTATATTCTAATAACAATACAGCAAGCCGCGCATTTTTATCTCAGACAGTTTTTTGTTACTTACATTCAAAATGGGTCAGTCATTTACTGGACACCCGGTAGAAAAGCATGGGCGGAAACGTCTTGTTAACACTTTCACAGCCACTGAAAATCTATATGAAACTACAAAATTTTTATTTCAAAATAAACACTGACACCATAATTTTAATATGATTTGTTCCAATTATTATGTATGTGAATTGTATTTTTTTCTTCTTTGTAAATACATTTTTCCGCGATTTCTGATGTCATTCATATTTTTCTACATTTTAGCAATTTCTAATAGCTACTAAAATACTTTTAGATTTAAAAAAAACCTAATTTTAAATTTAATTTAAAATTAAATTTTTTCTTGAAATTTTTTCTGTGTAATAAAGCATTCTACACTGCTTTCCGCATTGTGTCGTAACTGTGTCTGTTTCTTTGAGCTTTTTACGTACGAAGCACTTCTATTGCTAAAATGTGGAAAAATATGAATGACATCAGAAAATGCGGAAAAATGTATTTGCAAAGAAGAAAAGCCAGACATTTCACATACATAATAAATGGAAAAATCATATTAAAATTCTGGTTTCAATGTTCATTTTGTATTAAAAAGTTTGTAGTTTCATATACATTTTCACTGGCTGTAAAAGGGTTAACAACACGTTTCCGCCCATACTTTCTTATGTAATTGTGGTTCCAAACTATATTCTCTACCACCCCTCAAAGTTTGTACACGAAGTTCTGGGGCACCCTGTATATATTTGAATATAAATTTGAATGAAATACAAGGTCATGAAAAACCAAAAAGTTTTGAAAATAGGATTATAAATATCTTGACAACTAAATATCCAAGCGATATCATTCGGCAAAATTTATATTTTTTATTGTCTTTTACAATCAATACTTTAAAAAATCGAAACTTTATACATATATATATATTTTTTATCAGAAAAAATATTTTCAGTTTACGAAAAAAAAATATTACCGTATAATCGAGGTTACTGATATCCAATGGGCTTCTTCCATTATTACATACTAAGTACGCACTAAATTTTAAGTCTTGATCTCAATTTGTTCGAGGGATAGGAGCTTTACAGGCAGACGGGCAGATAGACACAGATAGACGGGAGGCAACATATGTTTTTCGAAATCTCCAGTGTGCAAACATTGTAAATCTGTCAAAAAAAAGGTTTTTTAAAAAGATTGTAAGATTTACCCTATACTATGTATGATGGGTAAGTAAAAAAACTATGAAAGTACACACTATGTATCGATTTGAGATATCATGAGTAGAAAAATAATCATTTAATAAGAAAAAAAATCTGGTATCTACATTATCAGGACAGATGTCCATAAAGCTGAAGTCAATTTGATGTTGGCAAGAGCAGATGATTAAATGTCACTTTTACTGCAAACTTTTAAATTAATAAGAGAAATTTTTATAGATGTTTATATCTGTAGCTTCCGGTAATAACCAGGTAAGGCGCATTTTTGAAAAAATTGAGATAATTTGGGAAAATGTAACTTTAAAAGAGTAATTTCATCTGTCATAGTACTGAAAAATGAAAATCGAATACTTCCCGTCATAGGGCGTCTATAACTTTTCATTTAAAAATTTAAAAAAATTTTTATTGGTTCTCAATTAATAAAAACCATTTTTATATAACTATTTTGGCAAAAACAGAGGTTCTTATATCCTAATTGAATGTAGTGAAAATTATTAAGTTCTAATCTATTTTATAAAAGTAATGATAAAAAGACATTTGAAAACTTTAAACGTTAATTACTCAAAATATTAAAAATGTGCCTTATCTGGTTATTAACGGAAGCCGCAGATATAAAATAAGCAGTCATATATTTCAGATAGATCTGAGTGTATTATTTTACGAAAATTAGAGAACGAGCAGATGGGTCGACAAACAAGAGTCATAAAAAATGTTCAACTATCTTGGAAAGATTTAAAATTAGGGATACCAATTGACTTTTCGAAAAGCTCCTGATAGCTTTAATCCAAGATGTCCATTAAGGTGGGTCGAAAAAAGGCAAAAATTGATTTTCGCTCAGCTATACCGTGCAAAAGTAGCGAATTCAAGAGACTAAATGTTGGATAAAAAATAATAATAATAATAAAATTTATCTATAACTCCCGGTCGATATAAATTTTGCCGAAATGTTAAAAGAATTACATTATTACAAAATAATAATAATAATAAATAAATAAATAAATTTGCCCTTTTACGAATGTAATAGCTCAGATTCTTATGTATTATAATAGCAAATTATAATGCTGAAATATAATTTGAATCAGTCAACATCTTCCGGTCATGCATTTGCTCTAAGTTGGCAAGAATCTCATTTCTACGCTAATCCTTCATCTTACAGAGCTTGTCACATTTAAGTGCAATGTCTCCTTATAACCTTGCACCGCATGCGCAAAAGAAAAATATAAACTATTTTTTTAAATTTAATTTTTAGTCTCTCGAACTAGCAATTTTTTAGTGGTTTTGTGAACTGAAAATTATTTATTGCATCATTGAGCCCCAGCCTAATGTGAACACTAGCTTGAATTCGCACCAAACCAAATTTCAAACAGTGTTATTTCTTGAAAACCTGCTTTCATTAATTGGCGTTTTTCATCAACGCAACCGAATTCTTGATTTTGAAAAAAGTAACAGTTTGATTCGATAGAAAGATATAGAATCTCATGTTATATTTCAATATCTCGACATTGTTACCAAAGTTTTTGCAGTTGAAGTTACGGAATTTCAAGTCACAATGGCATAGAGCGCTCTGGTGATAAACCGTAGCTTGAAGTCCAAGGTTTAAAAACGTTACTGTATCCTATTAGGTTTATTTAATTTTATTATTCAATTAAATGTTTTTTTTTTTTGTAGTTGCATTTACCACCGTTTTAAAACAAACTCTGCACCTCTTCTAGACGTATGTGTTAATAGTTTCGAGTACCCTGTTTAAATTAGTGGTTTTGTCTAAATATGAAAACAAGAATATTTAGTAAATTTTAACTGCTCAACTTTCGTTTAAAAAAATATATTTTTGATATAAAACTATTTTTTGCAAATATTGCATTTTTAATTTTTTATATAAAATTTGTTTTCTTATCTTTAAATATAATAGCTCGTAAATTGTTACACAATAGACATTACGTGTTCCAAGTTTAAAGCCATCTAGAGTATTTTGGCGAGCGTTTATCGATGAATAATTAAATATATTCTTGTTTTAATCCGTTCGGGCCTGGAGTATTATTAATCATACAGTTATATTCATTGAGTAGTATAATCAATTTAAATATCGAATGCAATTATGACGGATTTACACGTTTCAGACACTATAGGTTACGAAATACGTACTTTTAGAAAAACAATGCCATCCGTCTATTTGTCTGCGTGTCAGTAAAAGTTCTATCTCCCGAACAAATTGTGACAGACTTGAAATTCGTTGTATGTAATAATGAAAAAAAGCTTCTTGAACTTCAGTAATATGGAGATTTTTCCCAATGTGCATAAAAATTATAAAATACCTTAAAATTAATGTAAACAATTTAATTAAATTCTAAAGGTATTAAAAGTTTCTATTGTCATTCGAAACAAACCTATGAACTTATTTTTTATAATTCTAGCTTATCAAGAAGGGGATCAAAAATTACAAAATTCCACCTTTATGCACAAATTCAGTTATGATTAAATAAAACAGTACATTAACGCATTCGCTGCCAGTCACGCGCTAGCACGTGAAATTCTCAATAATTTAACACAGAGACAAGATTTATCGGCAGGGAACATGTTAAGCTATATCATCGTTATATTCATTTTTTAGCTCAAATTAACCGCGGACAAGAAAAATATAACGAGAAAATAAAACATCTACAAAATACATAGAAGACCACGAAAAATGTATTTACTTTTTCCTCTAATCAACATGTTTCAGGATTTTTTTAATATCTTTAATTAATCCAAATTTATAAATTAGATGTCGAAGGGAAAAAAATAATGCACCATGCTTTCTATCTTTTAATAGGAATAGCGCATTTCTATCATCGTAATTAAACTGTTTTTGTGTTAATTAAGAAATGAGTAGAAGAATAAGATTTCAAAATTTCAAACAATTTCATTTAATAATAATTTATTTGATTAAATAAAAGTAATTTTATTTTAATTTCTTATTTTGTATTCTTTCTTCTATTTACACATAATTTTAAACATGCGGAAAAATTAATTTCTTCATCAATTAAAATGCTTTTTAAGTTATTAATGAAGTGCATCTTTCTATTTTTTTCTTATTTCATGTTTCACAATCTTCTAAACATAAAAAAAAATTAAAAACAGATAAGTTGCTAGTTGTATTATTAACATAAGGTTATTTTTTATGTATTTCCCACATATTATTTTTCATTTTTTAACTGTCCAACTCAAGTTTTTTTTTTTTTTTTTTGTAATAAATATATTAAATTTTTGGAAAATAATCTTATAAATTATACAGGGTGTCTCAGAAGTAATGAGAGAAACTTTAACCTCTTCGCGACGGGAGCCTTTTACGAAATTTATAATGTTTAGTCACTGGTTTTAAAAAACGGAAATTTATGACTAATTAAATCGAGAAAATGCTTCGATTAAGTAAGGCAAAATTTACCGTATAATTTTACTGGTGCCGATAAACACGGATTCTTAAGCCTATTTGTGGCACGTATACGTGTCGCTCGTCCCCAAGGGGTTAAGGTGATTTAGGGGACTTCACAAGGATTCAGAATTGCCCAGTAACCCATGATCGGAAACGTCGTGGGAAAATAGTATGACAGATACAAGGGACGAAGAGACACAAGACGGAGATCATCTGAAATAATTTATTGGTCAACGATATTACATTTAGTGTGGTAGATGGTATATTAAAATGTTACAAAAGATTTTCAAAGTTTCCGCCATTGTAACGTCTGGTGAATCTGAAATGGATCTGGTTGCAAGACTCGTCTGTGCTACTGCGGATATCCAACAAAATCCAGGTGTATTTGAGCGAATCCGCCAATCTATGGTTCGACGGCGTAATGCATGTATCGCTAGCAATGGTGGAAACTTTGAACATCTTTTCAAACATTTTCGCATATTATCTACCCCAGTGAATGTAATATCGTTGACCAATAAATTATTTCAGATGATCTCAGTCTTGTGTCTCTTCGTCTCTTGTACCAGTCATACTACCTTCCCATGACGTTTCCGAGCATGGGATGCTATGCAATTCTGAATCCTTGTGATTTCCCCTTGTACCCATTTGGGTACTCAGAGACTGAAGAGGTTAAAGATTTTTTCACAATCAGAGTCTTTTGTGTAATCAAGAAACATAAGACATTGTGCAAGAGTGGCTGAATGGTGTCTCTATAAGATATATAAGTCCTAGAGCCCATGACACAATAACAATAGGTATCAAGCACAAGAAAAAGAAAACTTTTTTTTGGAAGAGTGGAAATAGGGGAATCTAATTATCTATGTCTGTCAGAAATGAAGTGGTGCATAAGTCAAAAATTAATATCACCAATAGTTTACTCGTAGATTTATCATCATACTAGCTGTTACCCGTGACGTCGTTCACGTAGCATTAAAAAAAAAGATAAACGCTATAATTAAACAAAACGTTTCATTAACAATAATTAAAATATATATAACACATATCTTATAAGAGGCTATGCAGTAGCTTTTTTGTAGGGGTCTTAAAGAACTCAGTCAAATAAAAGGGAGATGTATTAGATAATATGAACAATCGCGAAAATGAAATTGCAACTACTTATACTGTAGAACAACTGTAACGCGCCCCAACTGTACAGAAATCATGTTGTAGTGCATTTCAGAATTCCATATCAAAAAAAGAAAAATCATGTGTTAAACATAGGTAATGAAAAAAATACCCAACATTTCCATAATACATAACTTCGCCGGTCCATTCTTTTCTGCAGCTGTGTATATAATCTATGTGTTTGTAAATATTCTAAATACAATGTTAAAATTTTGCTTAGTTAGAAAAGTATGACGAAGATTAAAATTCACCTTTAGCAATTTCTAATAATAGACAGAAACTTACTTGAATTCTTTTTCACAGTCCTGTATATTACGTGCAAATATTTATATGGTGGCATATTTAGCTTAAATTATTCAAGCAAAAAATCCGATTCAAATTATTGAATTCATATTTCCGGGAATCGCTGTTGCACAGGTGACCATATTTCAAGTTTATTGTATAGTCCAATACATGTATTTAAATTCTACAAACATCTCTTATTATATCAAATGTAGCTGAACTTCAGGATGCATTAGTTTTCCTTAAAATACATACGATAATTGAAAAAGCTCTTCAGCAATCTTTTCTAATATACCATACTTTGGATACAATATCTGAGATCTGGACACAGGTCCAAAATCTTTTATGCGTCTCTGTAAATGAACAACAAATGTGATGCAAATCATATTTAACTGCAAACATATTGTAGTAAATTTCAGTATTTATTATTATATTGGTTATCTCAGTATATTAATTTCATCATGTTTGAAATAGTGCAACGCAATTAAAATGCGCTGGGAATATTTTTTCCCCGTAGACTATTATATTACCGAACATTTTTCTGTGATCTTGTAAATGAATGTTAAATCTTTTCACACCATTTTCTACAGAAATCCCGTTTTAGTGCACTTCAGAAACTGATATCAATTTCAATATTATTAAAATAACCTTAATAAAATGACATTATTAAAATACGCTGCAAATGGTTTTTCTTCACAGACCATGATATATTGAAATACTTTTGAGCTCCCTGTACGCACACTATAAGTACTACACTTCACATATTCGATACTAATCATGTTCTTGTATTTCATATAATAGTGATCGTACAGGCAAACCCAGGGAGAGAGATCGAGAGCGCAGAGAAGTAAACTCCAACATAATTGCAGACAGAATAAGGTGTTTATTTAGAAGATGAACGATGGAAGGTTTACAATGCTAAGACGCTAGCAATACGAGAAAATCACATCATTTTGCCCACAGGCACGGCATTAGCCGGAGAGGGGCACAGCGCCCCTTTTTGCGTGGTGTTACATGGCCAATGGTCTGAGCAGAAGTGACTGACTGACGCAGGAAAGATGTACAGCGCTATACTTTTTTACAGCGGCAAGGTTATGCGAATCCGTTAATGCTTAGTAACAGACAAAATGCTATCGTTGGTGTAATACTGAAGTCCTGTGTTTTTTAAGGAGTGTCGATTGCATACGCACGTGTGCTTCCAGATACTGAAAGAATTACATGCCGAATGATTCATGACATCTGGGAGATTTTAAAGATTAGCTGAGTGCATGAGAATGTTAACGGATAAACGTATTATAAACCACAGCTGGATCTATTTAACATGTGAAAGAATGCAGAAATGTGCAGTTCTAAGAAAGACTGACATTCGGTTAACTTTTATTGTGACGAGAAAAGAATTAACGGATCTTTCTCAAAGTGATAAAAATCCTAAACAAAGAGTGGGAATGAAATGGTGTTTTTTTATCATATGAAAGAGGGTTTGTAAAGGAATTAATTTCACATACAAAGTTATAAAAGGGAAAATAACAAAGTACCGCATTAAAACCTTAAATGCAAGAATATTAACTTTAAGTATTTATTTAAAGGGGGGTAATTTCCATTTAAAATTTTGAAGTTTCGATTTTTATTGTTTAGTTTCTAAAAGGGGAGAAGACAAGATAATATGTGACAGAAACGCCGTCACAGTCACAATTGGTAAGAATGTGGTTTTTAACCTCGAACCGAAAAACAGAATAGGGTCCATTTATTTATTTCATTTTGTTTTATCAAGTGAAAATCTTTCAGTTGAAAATTAATTACATAAGAGAAATAATTATTCCAGTTTTTTTATTTTTTGGCAACGAAAAAAGAACAATGATTGAATATTATGGAAAATTTTCAATTTATTCAGTATCAAAAATAATGAAATGTTCAATAATTAAGAAAAATATTTGAATAAAATAAATAAAAATTAGCCTATGTTCATTTCAGGCCAATAATCTATCTATATACAAAAATTCAAAGACATTAATCCATCCGTTTTGAAGCCAATTTCATTCCAATTTTTCGGACATACTTTCACATTTATAATATCCTTATAATATCCTTATATTTATAATCCTTATATATATTTATAATATATATAAGGATTTAACCGACAATTATAGCATGAAAACATAGAGGACTAGGTTGTGAAAGAGAAAAACACAATGATAAACCTACGAGTCAACCACTGGGGGCATTAATTTGTGGATTATGCACCACTGTGCTTCCGGCAAACATGGATCATTAGATTCTCATTTTTTTACAATTCCGTAAAATAAAGTTTTTTCTTTGTTGTTGTTGTTGTTGTTTCTTGATACTTTAAATTTTTGTGTTATCGTCTCTTGCACTATATGCTTTGTAGCGATCCCAATATCATCTGAACAGTAGATAGCATAGCTTAGAATACTTCCTTTTTGGCTCGAAGTTGTGTTTCTTGGATACTATACTTAAGGGTCCTGTTCCTTCCCTTGAAGACACACGCGAGCTATTCCAATGGGAGGTATTTTTTTAATAACTCTTTCAAATTTTGATATTTTTAAAACCTTTTTTATTTATTTTATTTTATTTTATTTTATTTTTTTTTATTTTATTATTATTATTATTATTATTATTATTATTATTATTTTTTTTTTTTTTTTTTTTTTTTTTTTTGAATTGGATAGTTCAGATTTTTTACAATATCACTCTTTGACTACTTTTTCGATTTTAGTCGCAAATCGTTACTCTCACTCTTGGTCTTTTGCTCGACGCTATGGTTCTGGTCTACAGTTTATGAGATATTTTTTTCATTTCTCGCTAGAGACTACCCGATCTGTGCAGCCTCAACAAAAATTGTGACTAACAAGGAAGGTCTCCATACTGGGCATACCCAGAATTTTATGAAAAAAATACCAGTTAAAGTACTTATGTATGTAATAAAGTATCAGTCAAAATTTAACGGCGGAATCACATTGGAAATTGTGTAAAAAAATAAAATACTTTCGAATATTTGGCGTGAAAAGACTATAGAGTCACTCGATTTGGCTAGCAGCCCTTTTCCTCGCCAAAAGCAAACGATTATAATGAAACTCAAAACTGTTGGATATTTAGTTTGCGTGTAAATGGTATTTAATGAATTTAAGCATAAACAATGAGAGACTTTAATATATTATATACATCTATATACATATTATATTACATATATATATATTATTCTTTGAAGTAGTTATTTAATTAATCGATGGAAAAAATGTTTTCATAGCTAAAAAAAAATCATATTGAGAAAAATACATTTAAGCGTATTCAAAAATAAACGTCATATGTTTCCATAGCAACAAAATCTAATCGACAATTCTCAATTGGACTTTGAGCTTGAAACAAATTTAATTAAATTTAAATTATGAATTTCATTTTAAATCTCAAATTTTGATGATTAAATTTGAATATAAATACATATAAATTTTGATGTAACAAAATTATACTTAAAACAAACTAAAACTTAAAAAACTAAAGTTATTTAAATTAAACTTATCAAAACAAGTTCAACATAAAACTTTTTTTCTTGGAGTGTATTTGACATAAAATATTTTTTTGAAATTATATTCCATTGCCAACCGGCGATAAATCGCCAAATAACGAAATTTTCATTATTTTTTTACGGTTACTGAATGGAAGTTCCGACGAAATTTTTTTTATAAACGTGTATATCCACACGAGAAGAACATTCTGTAATTTTTTCAGATTTTTCGGGGTATGCCCGTATGGAGACCTTCCTTGTTAGTCACCATTTCCTTGTAAGTATTATAGTTATGCAATATCTATACTAATAAAAGAACAAAACGCTCTATCTGTCTGTGTGTGTGTCTGTGTGTGTGTCTGCGATGGCTAGCAAAATCTATTTGACGTACGAGGTTCAAAATTTTTATGAGTGTAGCCCAATATCTCTCCTGATGCACCTGAAGCTCAGAATTTCAAAGTTCTGTTTATTAACTGAGTAATTAATTAAATTCCAAAGCTCACTCTCGTAAAAAAATCGCCTTTTTTTCGCTTTTTTCTCTTTCATTTTCTTATGGTTGATTGGTTGCATAAAAGTTTCGCAGAAATAATTAAAAAAGCTGGAACAGAGCTTTAAAATTCATAGACTGGAAAACTGTCAGTTTAAATGATGATTTTTTATCACAGCGGTTGTAAACCATGGAGGAAAAAGATAGGAGGTGGTGAAGTAAACCGAAAAAAGGGTTGCAATATTAAACCATTTATCGCTCAAATTTTAATGTCCCAAACAAAAGCATGTGGAAGTTATTTTGTATTAATAAGACGAATTGAAAGAAATGAATTACAGCTGAAGTATGTTTTACGAAGAAATAGTAATTTTTTAAAATGGTCTTTTTTCTATTATATTATTTATTTTAAAAAAATATTTGCTTTTAAAATAATCGAAATTGATAAATTCGAAATAATTAAATGTCAAAATAAAATAAAATAAAATATTGAAAACATTTGATTTGAACTAAAAATTGTATTACTAAAAGTTTTTTTTTTTTTTTTTTTTTTTTCAGAACTTTTTAATACTTTATAACGTAGATGAAAAATGTTTATGATTTAACAACATATTAATAACTCTATGTCAATATATAAAATATATTTATGAAAACATTCTTCTAAAATCATGCACGAAAACTTAAATAACAAATATTAGTCTAAAATCTAGATTTCAGAGTGCAGACGATTTTAAGACATTAACGAAAGAATGTTAACTTTACAAGTAAAATCTTAAATGATGCTTCTATATTGATATTTCAAAGTCATATGATAAAAATAATCACATAATTCTTGCCTATGATTGATATATTTGTATCTTTTATGCATTCCGATCGTGTATTACAGTCAATAATGGCACAAAACGTTATTTTTTAAACAAAATTTTAGTCATCTATTCAATAACAGTTTAAAAGGTAAAAAACAAAGAATTGATCGGCGTGTCAAAGCACATGGTTTTGTTGATACTTATTTGGACTTAATGTAGCGGATTTTGGGGTTACATTTTTGGCGTCATCCCAAGACATTATACTTCCACTCAATTTCTTTTTACTGTGTAGTTGTACGCAGATCTTTACTGTGTCGCAGTAAAAAAAAAATCACACAACACTTTTCTAGGAGTTTCTTTTTTTTACCATTGATAAAATTTTAATGTATTCTATTCAATTTAAAATTAAATTATGGCTTTAATTTGGTTTTAAAACAAAGATAAAATATAGCTGTTTGGCGTACAATTGTTCGAATCCGCAAACGATTCATACACCATAATAAATTATCAAATAGCAAAGTAAATTATTTATCAGAAATAGGCATAAAAAGAATAGTAGCAAAACTGATTATAACCTTAATGTTTAGACTAATTAACACATAACCGCACAGTAAAAAAAAAAGTCCTGAAATGGGTAAAAAAAAAAGCCAATTTGGGTTGAAAGATTGTTGGGTAGGGGTAACCCAAATTGGGTTAATACCAAATTGGGTCATGATCCATGCCTGTTTTGGTTATCACTGTTTATTCATTTTGGGCACTGTTAAATACCCATTTTGGGTTGAAAGATTGTTGGGTATGGGGTAACCCAAATTGGGTTAATACCAAATTGGGTCATGATCCATGCCTGTTTTGATTATCACTGCGTATCCATTTTGGGCACTGTTAAATACCCATTTTGGGTATTTTAAGACTCAATCTGGATGCTAGTGAGAATCCATTTTAGGCAGCGTTTAATACCCAATTTGGATACATTAAAACCCATTCTGGACATCGCCGAGAATCTCTTTTAGGCAGTGCTTAATACCTAATTCAGACATCTTAAGACCCATTCTGGACACCACTGAGAATCCAATTTAGGCATTGTTCAAGACCCAATTTGGGTATCTTAAGACCCATTCTTGACACCACCAAGAAACCATTTTCGGCAGAATTCAATACCCAATTTGGATATTTTAAGACCTATTCTGGACACCACTGACAAGACTTTTTAGGCACTGTTTAATACCCAATTTGGATGCTTTAAAACCCATTCTGGATACAATCACCAATTCGTTTTGGAGATTATTTAATACCCATTTTGTCTTTGCCAACAGCTGTTTTCCACAATTTTAAATGTCTTCTAGGGCATTTAAAATTGTGGAAAACAGCTGCTGTTTTATTCGTGCTGACAATTACATTAAATCATCAACTTCATTTTTCGTATGTAGGGGTTAAAATGAAACTTTCCAGTAGATAAAACATCTTGATCTTTCTAGTGTTAAGAACCAAGCATGCAATAAAATCAGCACACAGAGCAATGTTACTATATTTCAAATCCAGGTATAAGTAAAGTGCAAGAACTTTTTTAATTTGTAAATAAAATAAGATTAATTATGCTCATTTGACAATTAATAATTCACCATTTTTTTTCTTTCATCAATATTTTTGTCACAATTGAATGAATGAAAAAATTAAATATCCATTTCTTAAAAAAAGAAAGAAAAAACTGATCTCTTAAACAGAATAATAAGCAATTGAACTAAGATATTGTTATTTGAAAACAGGTTGTTCAGGATTCATTTATCTCTATTACTGTGTTTCAGAAATGAAATTTGTTTTGATGAGCCAATATACTTTTTGAATTTATAGATTCAATAATTTTGTGACAAGAATAGTACAACAAAGCTAAAACAAACTTTCTTATGCAAAACAACTTAAATTTTTTATGCTTACTATCTTCTGAAAATTAGTGAATATGATTATTTTTTCTTTATTGCAGTATGCAATTAAAGAAACTACATGATGGCTATATTTGTAATGAAATAGGAATCTAACTTAATTTTTGCTGCAATAAGTTTTTATTTAATTTTTTTTCAAATAATATCTTATTCTGTACTTGTTGAACAGTGGAGAGAGATGTTCAGCATATGACCTTTTGATCAGATCAGCATTCAAAAGTACAAATCAATGAAGCTTAACTTCAGAAATCTTTAATTTGGGATGTCTGAAGAGGCAAACTATTTTCTCCTGCTGACTTGATTGCCACTAGAAATGTCAAAACTTAATTTAACTATTTCATCACTTCTCTTCATAGATGATCTAAAGTTTATAATTGTATACTTATGTCAAAGTGCCATCACCAAGATTTTTTATTGATGGGGGAGAGAATCTTAAATTGCCAACTCAAATTTCAAAATGTGCCAATTTACCACAATTAGAAAATGCAATATATAATATGTAGAATATTCTCAATTAGTCTTGTAATTTTTGCTGTCTATCAAAAATAGAAAATAAATTAGTTTTTATTAAAGTTCGAAACAAATTTGTAAACTAAGTTTGTAAATTTTCCGAGTGTAACAATAGTCAGGAATGTTTGGGGAGAGAGACTTCCACCTTAGTGATGTCCTTGTATGTTGAATAACTTCATACTTTTAGGTGTAATCGCTAATTTAGCTGATTTTATATACAGGGTGTCCGAAAAGTCTGGAAACGGCCGAATAACTCGAGAAATACATATGAGATTGAAAAACGTAAATATACGTGTTAAATATTTTTAAATAAGCTACTCTGTGATACCAAATTTGACCTTCGAAACCGACCCCCTGGGGGTCAGAGGGGGTCCAACTTTGAAATCTTAAATTATAACCCCCATTTTTTATTGCAGATTCGGATTCTACGGACAAAAATACGCAACTTTTGTATTTGATGTTTATTTCAAATCTTCGTTTATCACGGTGTAATCGAGCATATTAAATCGATACATATTCCCGCTTTTCTAACGGGATTTTCCCTAATCGAAACTGATTGGGCAGAATTTTTGACGTCAAATTCCTCGTCTTTTGTACGAATAGCGTTTCCTGAAAACCACCCGTGGCGATTATTTCAATAGCGCTACACTGTTAAAAATTTGACCCATTTGCTGCAGCGTCACTCCACAGCTATTATAGAATATCTCTTTTGTGACCAATGAAAATGCTCCATAACACAGTAAAGTAATCGTTTTCTATAAAAGCGGTGGAGTGACGATGCAGCAAAAGGGTCAATTTTTTTTACAGTGTACTTTACTGTGTTATGGAACATTCTTATTGGTCATGAAAGAGATATTCTATAAAAGCTGTGGAGTGACGCTACAGCAAATGGATCAAATTTTTAACTCTATAGCACTCCCGAAATAATCGGCACGGGTGATTTTCAGGAAACGCTATTATTGTAAAAGACGAGGAATCTGATGTCATAAATTCTCCCCAATTAGTTTCGATTAGGGAAAATCCCGTTGTAAAAGCGGGAATATGTATCGATTTAATATGCTCGATTACACCGTGATAAACGAAAATTTGAAATAAACATCAAATACAAAAATTACGTATTTTTGTCCGTAGAATCCGAATATGCAATAAAAAATGGGGGTTATAATTTAAGATTTCAAAGTTGAACCCCCTCTGACCCCCAGGGGGTCGGTTTCGAAGGTCAAATTTGGTATCACTGAGTAGCTTATTTAAAAATATTTAACACGTATATTTACGTTTTTCTATCTCATATGTATTTCTCGAGTTATTCAACCGTTTCCAGACTTTTCGGACACCCTGTATATATGTCCTTTTAATTCAAAAATCATTTAGTAAATCCAATTAGTTCCGGCTACACAACTTTTGTTACGCATACACTGACATGAAGTACGGTACACAACAAATCAAGATATAGCTGAAAATATTGTAATCATGTACAAAAAAAAGGGGTACATACATACAAAAAAGAATCCAGCAATTTTATTTCATAAGAAACATACAATAGAATTATAAATTCAATTGCTTCAGCAGACCAACTACTGCTCCACATTTTTGTGTTAAATTTATCCTTCAACAATACTCTGCTTAAAAGCAAGAAGGATGGCCTACTTTCTGCAGGAAATTGGATGTTAAAAATCCAGTATGTTGCCAGGAGTAAAAACATAGCTTTCGTTATATCATTCGTCGTGAATACAGGAATGCGATGCACATAGCAGTATAAGCATAAATTTTCTTCATTCCCAATTCCTATTAACCTGGGTGGATCAGTTTTTTAAGGCATTGTGCTTTCAATGGTAGTGTTTTCCTACAAAATCGAAAAAGGTCAGTTTTAACATCTTATTACTGTTAATTAGTATAAAAAAAAAGTGATAACTACAGTAGAAGATCTTTACAAACCTAAAAATAAAGATTTGCAAGATAATAAAGTTTACCTTGTAAGCAAGACAAAACATATTAAACACAATATGAAATTTTATGTATGAGTCGCAGAAAAAAAATTGAAATAAAATAAAATAAACTGGAGAAATTATTTCACTATGATGTGATTGGTTACCAGTAAAAGTTCCAAATGTTGTGTATAGTTATTGCACCTTAAAATTATTTCATAATAATAGTCAGTTTTTTTTATTTAAAATGTGAATTAAAGTCGAAAAGATTAAATCTCAAATTTAGTCTCTTAGAAAAGTCATTTTTCACAAGTAAGAATTTTTAGCTCACAGGCTATCATAGCCTGAGAGCTTATGTGCCCGCCCGTTCTGTATGTTCGTTCGTATGTGCGTAACGCGATAACTCATGATAAAAATATCCGATCCTCTTAAAATTTTGTATGTAGGTATATCATGACAAGGCGCTTCCCTGATTAGTTTTTGAAGTTCATTCGATATGTATAAGAGGGGGAACGGGGGACTCATGCCCCCCGTTAGTTGATATAAATGGGATTTTCATGCAGAATTAAGTTTTCAAAATTTAGATTAGGATCATTCTGATGAGGCGATTCCGTGACTGTTATTAGGTGTTCATTGAATAAGTATAAATAGGGGGAACAGGGGTTCTAATGCCCCCCCCCCGTTAGTTGATATAAATGGGATTTTCATGCAGAATTAAGTTTTCGTTCAAAATTTAGATTAGGATCATTCTGATGAGGCGATTCCGTGACTGCTATTAGGTGTTCATTGAATAAGTATAAATAGGGGCAACAGGGGTTCTAATGCCTCCCCCCCCTCTTAATTTATATAAATAGGTTTTTCAAGCAGAATTTTCAGATTTCGTTCAAATCTCTGAATAGTTTTGGAAGTTTAATGGTTAAGTATAAAAGAAGGGGATAACTCCTTTTAAATTATATAAATGCTAAATGGGTTTTTATTAAGAATTATCTAATTTGCTCTGAATTTTGGATATAGATTTTTTATATGATAAAGCATGTCTTTGATAGTATAGGAGGTTCAATGATTAAGTATAAAAAAAGAGGAAAGGGGAGAGCTGTTTCCCCTTCTTAATTTTTTTTTCGAACGGAATTAACCCTTGAAAATATAAGGCTTTAATGTACAATTAGTATTTGTAGCCTGTGAGCTCAATGCCATCAGTTTAACTGGGCAGTATTCTTTATTTGAAATGCAAATTTCACTCTACATATCAGTTTACTTAAAAAGATGAAATACATGATGGCTCCTGACACTTTTAAACCACACATGTGCTGACTTTCAAGGAGGAAAGATGACATGTATTTTACTTCTTAAACAAACTGATCTGTTTTTAATTTATATGTTTGAAAAAAAAAGATGTAAAAGAAATTGCTAATAATGAATTTTTAAAGATTTAATCACCGCAAACATCTGTAACACATATTTGACATTTTCTTTAGTCCTTTTTCCTGACTGTAATATATTTGGCAGCTTCTGTAGAATCTTTATGGTTATAAAATCTAAAAAAGAAACAAAATATCAAATTATAGCAGGGTTGAACAGTATTTACTGCCTGATGGTTTTTACCATCTTTGGAAAAACATGTTTTTTTTATTAGGTTTCTTACCACTTTTGAAAAAAACTATTGATTTGTCTCTTTTTGTCACTTTAATCAAAATCTTTCTCAATTTTTTATTTTTTCCAGGTATGACAGTTTTCAAGCTATTTAAGAGGCTATGAGTCAGGCGGAAACACCTGTTTGCTAATGTTAATACAATGGTGGAAATTTTTGAAGATATCTTGCTTGCATTTCAATTTTTTTTTTTTTTTTTTTTTTTTTTTTTTCATTGGATAGCTGAGATTGATCTATACATCAGCCCTTTTTTACTTTTTGTTTACAGGAATTTTATGAGGATGCTTTTATTTCCAAAAGCGGTATCGAAATTTAAATGTCCAAAAAACAAAATCGAAAAATTAAAAAAAGGGCCGATGTATAGATCAATCTCGACTATCCAATGCAAAAAAAATTGTTTAAAAATATTGAAATGCAAGCAAGATATTTTCAAAAATTTCCGCCATTGCATTAACATTAGCGAACGAGTGTTTTCGCCGGACTCAAGTAATCTCTTAATATCAGTACAGTAAACTCTGAGGCGGAATCGCTCGGGACAGAGAAAATTTTTCGTAGTAGACAACATTCCGCCTTAGACAAATTTCACTCTATGTATATGGGTTCACAAGGACTTGAAAATATTTCCGAGTTAGACAGATTTCAGCCTTACACAGAGTCAGGCTTAGATTTTACTGTATTTCCATTTAGCAATGCTCACCAGTTTTAGTTTCTGATTAAGTCAGGGGTTGATCCAGGAAAAATTTGGGGCCTAATATGGTCCCCTTCATAAAAATCAATCTAATAAAACAGGCCCCCTTTACAAAATTCTTCTTAATAAGATGGGCCCCTTCACAAAATTACATTTCATAAAAACATACTCTACATTAATTACTTTTATTTTGTTAGGTTTTAAATGCGCGTTTTGTAAACAAAACAAGTTCACTAGAAAGCAAAATTTTAACAGAGACTTAAAAGTAATTGTTAATACTTCAAATTTGAGTAATTGGATTTCATTATAAAATGTATTTTTCACAAATATAAAATATTTCACAAAAATAACTTTAATTTTTACAAAATGGGCCAAGAAAGAAATCTTGCATCGATTCCTGTAAGTAAAATAATATTACACAAAAATAGTGATTTTTAAGGAATAATCATTAAATCTAAAACTTGTAACTATTATGAGAATGTACATTACATTTATTTTAATGGAGAATAATTTTTATTTGAATAAAAGAAAAAAGTACACTTTCATCATGCTTAAAAATTGAAACATTTTAATCAAACACTTACAAATATTAATCATTACATAATGTAGTTTTGTACAAATGCCAGTACAGTTTACCAAAATATGTCCCTGTAGCTAAGTCCTGCATGGTTTAGGTTATACCAGACCTGCAAATTCTATTTGAAGAGCATCCATTGTAACCTTAGGTTATTTTTTTTGGGGGGGGGGGGCCGGTAAAAAGCAACCCTTAAGTAAAGTAAACTTCTGACTACTTCCCCTCCTCCCACCCTTTCCTAACTTTTTTTTTCTTATTGGAATCTTAAATCTTTGCCAGCTTGGCTTACAAGTGCAGGTATATTTCGAAGTTAAGTACTAATTTCACAAACAAAAAATACATTAAGTTAGAGTTAAACCCAGTTTAACAATTTTATCTGGACACTTTTGAAGAGTTTTGTTTTCAATCATACTTTATTAAAACCATGTTGTGATTATTTCATTAAATGAGCCACACATTATTTTGAATTCTGACTTTTATTAAAAATTTTATTCAACCAATGATGCGTTTTGATTGTCTTAGTGGCAGATTAATAAAGATAAGATTTTTTTTTATTTTTTTTTTGGGGGGGGGAGGGTCGGAAGGGTTAAATAAAAATAATTTATTCTGCTACATTGGAGCCTTTTTTATTGCGAAAACTAGGTGCTAACCTTTCTCTTCATACTAATACTTTTGTTCTTACTTTTATTTGGAAAAAGCTTTTAGTTTCGTTTGAAGATCTATAATCAATTTGGTTTTAGCATTGTATTTGCCGCGTCACACTTTCGCTTTATTGCCGCTACCGATCGTATGCTACACTAACTTTAAGAAGTCTACTCTATTTTCTTACATTTCCAACTTTGATTCATCGAAAATTCATTCATTTTATCTTGCTTCACTATAAAAGGTTTATTTTTACTATCAGAAATAATTGCCCCTCATTTCATTTCAGATAATGAGTCACAATACCGGATATTCTTTAAGAGTCTTAGTTGGTGGTTTTATAATGTAAACACATCGCGAAAGAAACGCAAAATATCAAGTGCATTAAAAACTAAATGTTTTCTATTTTCATCCTTTATCTTCTTGCTTAGTAAAAGCCTGTGTCCCGAATCAAATTAGCTGGACTAAATATTTTATTCAAAATAAGTTTTGTTTTCAGCTTATTAAATTTGTTTCAATTTAAAATTCATATTATTTTTATTCCATAAGTCAAGCAGCAAAATGATCGTACGATCTGCTCTTGCGGCTTGCCGTAATGATTCTATACTATATTATTAATTCCCCCCCCCCTTTTTTTTTTTTTTTTTTTTTTTTTTTGGCAAGAGGAATATTTTGCAAGAGCAATTTTGCTATTGGAAGTCTCTTTTAATTATAAAAATGATCCTACGAATGTATCAACCAATTTGCGTTGCTAAGTGCAGAAAAAACTACTGAGTTGTAAAAAAAGAAAAACCAAATTTTTTTTACCATCACTGTTAGAAAGAAAAAAAATCCATATTTCCTATGTAAGTTGACCAATTTCTTTCAAATTTTCAGCAAGTTGAAATGATAAGTTAGGCAGTGTAATAATTTTTTGTTAAAATATAACCAGTTTTTAGAAAATTACAATGCCTGCCAAAAATTTCCACTATACAGAAACTGCGAAGAAAGTTGTTTTTATTAACCTTGCTAAGTGACATCGGAAATCTACTGTTGTTTACTCAGATTATCAAAACTTTGAATGGATAATGTTTTGCTGTGCAGAAAGGAACCATGACTAGATTCTTTATTTTTTCTCTTTTTAATTAAGAGGTGATTTTGAGGAACAATTTTGAGTAAAAAAAAATATTTTTTGAAATTTACAGCAATTTTTTTGAAAGGTTGCAATAGTCTGGGGGGAGGGGGCATCCACTCTCGGCACAATGGTTTTTTTTTTTTTTTCCTCGCAATCCTTTGACAAAATTTAGAGTTTTTAACGCGATTTTGATAAAATTTGCTTTTTTCCGACGTAATTTGCGATTTTTTAAAAAGAAATTAGTATTTGTTTCGTGAACTATGGATGAAATTTGCGATTTTTTACGATAGTTTGATCCCGTTTTTTCCGCGATTCTTTGACGATATTAGCAATTTTTCTTTGAACGATTAACTATTTGTCGAATATCGCGATGGATTTTATATTCAAATTTTCGGGATTATAACCTTTTCAATTTTTGGATATTTATTGCCTTATTTTTTCAGAAAAATTGGAACAGAATCGCTCCTTAACTAAAGATACTTTTATAAAAAGTTGTATTTAGCTTTCATAAACAAAAAAATCTCAAATTTACTTTTTACTTCAGATAACTTCCTTTTTTACTTTTTTTTCTATTAAAATATCTGTTTTAATATTAGCATTTTTTTGTATTGAAAATGCGCTCTTGACATACATCATGCCCCCTTTTTTTGGGGGGGGGGAAATAAAAAGGGGGCAGTAGAATTTTTTTTTTTTTTTTTTTTTTTTACATAAACAGAAAATAATCTGGAATCCGGAATCGCCGAGATCCGGGGGGTTCCGGATTTTGGACTTTGTACTTATAAGCAAATCTATCGAATTCTGTTAAAACCTAAACATTAAACTTAAACTCTTTCTTTCAGTGGTCTTTGTCGAAAAATGGAAAACACTATTTGATTAGTTACTTATTTGATACTACTTATTTGATTAGCCACTTTCATAGTTACAGCATCACTGCACTTATAAGTTAAAAACAATTAAAAAAAATTATTTGAAAGTAGTTTGAACTTGAGAACAGTCTTAAGAAAAATGCCAGTACGACAAAGTAAAAATAAATTTTCAAACGGAGCCGTTAAAAAAATAAAGGATCCGGGGCCAGCTATTAAAAAAAAAAATTCCACATTAGTAATTTTATTTAATAACTTTGTTTGAAAATAATAAAATTGAGATTTTTCTGTCAATCAGTTGTTTTAATTTTTGAAAACAAGGAGCAAAATTAAGTGTCTGAAAGATTTTACGGATGCAAAGTAAGCAAAATAAGTGTATACTACGCTGTCCTGATTTTATTGCTATTCGAAGAGAAATCATACAAAAAGTACTGTAAAATAGCAGGACACTACCGCTCTAGGTTCTTCCCCACTGAGAGGCTTTTTCTGAATAACAAAAAACTTCCCACCACTCACCTGAAATTGACGTTTCCCCTTCTCCCTCCCCCTTATTATGTACACAAAATATAAACCATTTAAAACTCTTTAATTTAAATTATTTTATTTTATTTAAAATCTTTAATAAAATAAATAAACAAGTGATTCAATAGCTGCTTAAAGGGAAAAAAAAACTTTCTTTTCTTTTGATTCTTACCTCATTAAGTCAAAAATCTTTCAAAGTCTTTTTTCTTCTTGTTTAATTGTTGCTTCATCTTGCTATAACAATGAAAAATCGATCATGTAATTCTCCCCCCTCCCCCCATCCATGATAGAGTATTCCTCCGCTCCTCTACCTAACACATAAAATTTGAAAAATTTAAAACTCTTATTTTTATTGTCTTATTTGTAAATCTTTAGTAATTGATCAGTCATCTAATAAACTCCCCCCCCCCCTTCTCAAGAAAATATACTACTTTTCCTCCCAGTTTCTACTAATTTGTAAAAAATCATGTTATTTAAAAAGTAAACAACTGTTAGGTTTTTTTTTTTTTTTTTTTTTTTTTTTCAAAAAATAAATAACATTACGGTAGGGAAAAAAATGTAAGCTTGGCTTGTAGAAGGAAAAGGAAAGGAAGGTGGGACTGGGGGAAATATAAAATTCTAGAAAGAGAAATTAATATGATTATTTTATATTGTTACTGCAAAGTGTGAGGGGAGAGAAGAAAATACTTTTTTAGGGATGGGGGAAGTTCGATTATTTATAATTACATTAATGTGCCCCCTTTTTTTTCCATCGTGCCCTTTTATGGCAAAGTGCGCCCTGCCTGCCCTTGATTCTAGAGTGAACTCTGGTGATATATTATATTTAATTTTGAAAATGAATCTTCGTTGACACACCTAGTGAATAATTTTTTTTTCATTTCTTACTTTATAGAAAATAAGTTATGAATTTCATAAGAGCCTTTTTTTATATGTGCATGGAACTTGTAGACATTAATAAATATTCGAGCGTTTTAGAATAAGGCAGTGTTTTATATCTTGAATTGTAATATATCATTCTCTAATGTTGACATTTCCCGTACAATTAAATCTCCAACTTGGGCAGCATTTTCTAGAATATCACTACTAACTTTTATAGAAAATACAGAAAGGCTGTATATTTTTTAGTATCTGAATAAATCTATATTTTGTAAGTAAGAGTGAGAATGACTTCATAAATGAAGTAGCCAATTTGGATTAGAGAAAAAAAAATGCAAGAATGAGATTCTTTAAATCCGAAATTTATTTGGCAAGATATCTTTCACTATTCGGTGAGATTTTAGCAGTATTCGGCAAGATATCTAAAACATTCGGCTACAGGTATTCGGTCAAGCCTTCAATATTCGGCCAACCAAATATTCGACAAAAGGGCCGAATACCGAATAGTGGCCGAATATTCGTCCCATCCCTAACATAAAGTAAATTAAAAATGTTAAATATGTTCGCGTACAGTCAAATAATGTTGCAGCGAATTTAAATCTACATTATAGTGGATCACGTGTAAATAAAAATTAAACATTTGTTAGGGCGAAAATTAGAGAACTAAAATTAAGATAAAGTATCAAACAAATAAATACCTGAATAAATCCAGTGACGGTTAAGCAACTCGAGGTTGTCTATGCGATCTCCAGAAAAACATGGCGCTGGCGCGTGCCGTGCAGCTTCGTTGCCATTTTTCAAAATCAAAATGAACTGGGAGCAGCGGCGGCCTAAATCAGGTGCCATAGAGTCAAATTAGTCGTACCGAGGATCTATTTAGAAATGCGTTTGCTGAAGGACCTGTTTTGGGTTGGATTTTATGACATTTGGGGATACTGAGACCCTTAATGTGCCTGAAACTCATAACAGGTGTATTACAACTCAAATTAGAAATAGGAAAGCTATTATGGGTGTTATTTGATTTTGGGTAACATCCTGAAATAGGTTTCATTTTTTACTGTGCGGATCCCAACCAGAAAAAACAGACCACACTCCGATCCGTGATAGACAAAATTTCCGTGAGTATAATCCCGACCGAACCTAAAAATTCTGTTTGAAAAAAAAACTATGGATTTGATAACTGACCCGAACCAAATCTCAATCCCAAAAAAATGTTCGAATGAAGCATAACCCGATCCAAACAAGGCAAAATAATTTTAGTGGGCATGAAACCTGACCCGAACCTAAATATTGTCTTTAAAAAAACTCGAAATATGACCCGAACAAAACCTGAAACCGATAAAAATATTCCAGAGAACTATAACCCGATCCCAGCAAGACAAAATACTTTCCGTGGTGATAAACCCGACTCAAACCTAAAAAAAATCCATTTGAAAAATTCTGAAATTTGACTCAAACGACATCTAAATCCGATCAAAATATTGGAAAGAACCATAACCGGATTAGAGTAAGACTAAATAATTTCCGTGGACATGAACCCGATACGAACCTAAAACTTCCATTCGAAAAAATACCTGAAATTTGAATCGAACTAAATCTGAATCTGATAAAACTATTTCAAAGAACCACAACTGGATCCGAACAAGACAAAACATTTCCATGGACATGAACCCAATCCGAACCCGAAAAATTTCTTTGAAAACATTGCGAAAGCTGAACTGAACCAAATCTGAACTTGGCAAAAATATTCCAGTGAAGCATCTCCTTATTCGAACAAGACAGAATAATTTTCGTGAACACGCAAGAAGACCCGAACCCAAAAATTCCATGTGAAAAAAAACCCGAAATCTAAATTGAACCAAATCTGAATCCGATAAAAGTATTCCAAAGAACTCTAACCCGATTCGAGCAAGACGAAATAACTTCCATGGACATAAACCCGACTCGAACCTAAAAAATCCGATTTGAAAAAACCTGAAATTTGACTCAAACCACATCTGAATCCGATCAAGATATTAGAAAGTATCATAACCGGACTCGAGTATGATAAAATAATTTCCGTGGACATGAACGAGATTCGAACCTAAAAATTCTATTGAAAAAATACCTGAAATTTGAATCGAACCAAATCTGAACATGACAAAAATATTTCAAAGAACCGTAACAGGATCCGAATAAGACAAAATTTCCATGCACATGAACCGAATCTGAACCTAAAAAATTTCTTTGAAAAAATCTCGAAATCTGAAATGAATTTGATAAAAATATTCCAGTAAAGCATGTATTTATTCGAACAAGGCAGAATAATGTCCATGAACACGCAAGAAAACCCGAATCCAAAAATTACATTTGAAAAAAAAGCCGAAATCTGAATTAAACCAAGTCTGAACTTGACAAAAATACTCCAGTGAAGCATGTCTTTATTCAAATTAGACAGAATAATTTCCGTGGACACGCAGGAAGACCTGAACCCAAAAATTCCATTTGAAAAAAAAACGCCGAAATCTGAATTGAACCAAATCTGTTCCCGACAAAATTATTTCACAGAAACATATCTGAATCCGAGCAAGGCAAAATAATTTCCATGGACATGAATCCGACCCGAACATTTAAATCGAATTTCAAAAAATACCTGAAACCTGAATCGAACCAAATCTGAACCCGACGAAAGTATTTTAATGAATCATAAACAAATCCGAACAAGACAAAATAATTTCTATGGACATGAACTCCATGAATAGTTAGGTAACATTTGGGTTGCGATTAGGTTGCAATTACATTACGGTAAGTCTTTGATTTTATTTAATTTCACGTTTGGTTACAGTTAGATCACAGTTAATTTAAAGTTAGGTTAAAGTTAAATTGCATTTATGTGATGGTTAGAATAAGAATAGGTTACAATAAAGTAACGGCTAGGTTACATTTATGTTTTATTTAAGTTACGGTAGGATACTGTTAAGTCGCAGTTAGGTTACAGACAGATTATGGTTACGGTACAAAAGTTTACGGTTAGGAATTTGTCCACAGAGTCAACATTACGCATGCTTTGATTAAAAATATACGCTTTTGTTAAATGGCTCTGAAACTATAATACTATATACCAATCTTTTATATCATCGCGTATCGATTTCATTCACGGTATAGTCGGATTTAAGAGTTATATAATTAGTTTGAAATTCAAAATATCTCACTTGGGATTTCTATGCGAAAAAAGTAATTAGTTACGTGATTTAACAGTGATTTTTACGGGTAAATATCAACACTTTAACACGAAACTAACGCAATCGTTGGATACATGTTACCTCCCAAGTTTCTCATTGCTCATTTTAAGTATTTTTAGAGCTTAATATTAGTTGTTGTTTTTAAAACCGATTTTTCACAAAGTCAGCTGCGACGTATTTCAAACAATGCATTTCTGCATGCTTCCAGTTAATGATAAAATCATACAAATTTCAAGTTCGTTTAATATTGTTAATATGGACCCGGGCAACGCCGGGCGGGTCAGCTAGTATGTAATAAAATTTAGCAGTGACGGTACTTTGAATGCACCTTGTACTGTGGTACAAATAGGTGTAAGCCAAGTTAAATTAAATTCTGCTGAAAACTCTGACTTCAAAAACCAATTAAATACAAAGTATGTTATTATATCATGCATTATCTCATATTTAATCTAGATTAATTATAAATGGCATTTGATTATAATAATTTGTAACCATTTTCACTCAAATATCAATGTAAACCTTTTTAATTATAAATTTGTCGAGAACCTTATAATGATATAAGTTTTTCAAATAGTAAATTGATATTAAATTTTAAAAAATTTTACTTTTGTCAAGCGTTTTTTTTTTTTTTTTTTTTTTTTATAATTTTATGCGGATAATTTGATTTTGTCAATAATAAAGATGGATTTTGTTTCATACGAAAACTTTTTGACGCGTAAAATAAATAAGATTTGACTTCTTTATACATATTTAGCTCTTAAAAATGTTATTAACCATATATTGTTAAAAACAATCTTTAGTAGTAAATCATTTTAACTTTTAAAATACTCCATTTCTTTGAAAATTGTCTTGTTATTTACTTTTTAACGAAAAGCAATCTGTTAGCATGATGCTAAAAAAGTCTCCAGGCTATAAGAAAGGCAAAATTTGATTTTAAAAATAAAATTTACTTCGTATTCTTTGACACATGAAAAAAAGTAATTTTACATATTCAAATACACCTATAAATCTCTATACCGATAAAAATATGTATAAAACCTTGAATATGAAAGGAATTTTTTGAAGTAGTAAATTATTAAGTACGGAAGAAAAGGGTATTATGGCATAGATTTCTAAGACGGAGTGATATACTGAAATGAGACATGCTAAAATTTATTTCGGGAATAGTGATGATATTGCATTAATAAATCGTCCATATTTGTTAGAAATAAATGTACACATCTCACATAAAAATGCATAATTTTGTTTATTATGTATGCATAACTCTGATTTATCCATGCATAACTTTTTTTATCAGGTTAGTTCATTTATTTAGTTTGCATTGTGAAATACTGTAATAAATTAAGTATAGGAACAATATGACATAAAACCATATGATGGAACAGTAAATATATTGAAAAAAATAATAAAACGTTATAAAATTTATTAATGTTTTCTACTAATTCTGTAAAAAGAAAGATATTTTGGTACTATTTGGCTATCCCGTCGACCAAAAAACTATCGCCAAATTAAAAGAATAAATGCGAACAATGGATGATTGTGAATATCTTATTCAATGACAGTATACACAATACAACTGTTTAAAATGCCATCATGTGGTTTTTAATTCCACTTTTTATTTGTATTTTTATTCATGTTTTACTCATTTTTTTTCTTTTTATAATTTTTATAATTTGGCAAAAATTGTCGGCAGGATAACGAAGTAGTACCGATATTTTTTGATTTACGAAAATGCACTTTAATTACAATAATCTTTTCCAGTCACCCAGTATTCCGACAAGCATTCCTATTATCTTAAGAAACTTCACAAAAGAATTTATTTTTGAAATTTAAAGAGACATTTATTAAAATATTTTTTTATTAGCTGCCTGTAATTTACAAAAATGTTTTCGAGTCGTTTTTATAGAGCATTGTTAAGGTCTTTCTACCCATAAAATGCGTTTTCCGATACTATTAGGTCTAGTAAATGTTCAGAAAACAAATGTAATTGACAAACATAATGAATTAACAGCATGATTTCTTTCGTCGCTGTATCTTTTATGCTTTCTTGGTGCTAAAGGAGGTAGGGTGAGAATTTTTCAATTCGGAAATATTTCTATATTTATATTGTAAGAACATCATGTTTGTACATTTAATAATTCTACAAAACGCTAAGAAAACAATTTGAAATAAAAAAAATTGAGTGGGGTTATAAATATTGCACAAAATCCCTGTAAACTCAAATATAAATAATCCTTCTAAATCCTTCAATCCTTCAACAATCCTTCAAAAAATTATTAAATGATTATGTAAATATTTTAATTTAGTTTAAACAATTTAGGTAAACTGCTTTAGAATGTAAAATTTTCATGAATTCATAATTCGGTAGATAAAGGATTAACTTTAAAATCAACAATATTTTTCTGTTACAGCTGCATGCACAATTTCAGTTATGCCGCTGAAATGTTTAGTAAAGAACTGATAGCATCCGATTGTTTGTTTGTTTGTATTTATGTCGGCTAATTTTCTACACTGTGTGATATAGGCTATAAGGGGTGGGGTGCTCTCCGTGGGGGTCTTTCTAAGGGAACCTAATCCGTATTTACGCAAGGACGAACGCAAGGTTCAAAGAAAATCACGAAAACTCCGAGCGGTTAGGCCGACTTCCGCGATTGGATTTGAACCCAGCACCTACTGTCTACCAGTTTGGAGGTCAGACTGATAGCATCCGAAAAAACGATTTTCTTGGTAGAGATAACTGATTAATGCAAAAATTGCAATGCAGTGCAAAGTCTACTCGAAAAGATTTTTGGAAATTACTGGCAGCTAATAAAAATTTATTTTATAAGTTCCTCTTTAAATTTCGAAAATAAATATTTTTATTTAAATTATTAAAAAATTTGAAGTATTATGACCAATTTAACGATTTGAAACACATAACACATTTGAAGCGAAAATTTCAGAAATTCTCATATAAAATCTGAAAACTATCTGAATTATAAAGCTGTCCTGTGTAGAATACTTGTATAATTATACCCATTAAGTATATTCGAGCAAAAATTTAGTTCAGTTAAAAAATACTTACCTTAGTTAAAAATCCTCTTTCATCAATTTCTTTTACTAAAGCGAATCGTAAATGAATTATTTTGTGCAGCCCTGTATATAGGTAAAGGATTTGTACACAACAAACAACATTGGAAAAAATAAATTAAAACGCTTACAGGGATTCAAAAAGCACTTCCAACAATTATTCTAGTGTAATAGATTTTTTGTGCGTGTTTCTAAAAATGAACGATAAATGTCCGATTGCATCTTAACTCATCGTGTAATGAAATCCCGTAATATATATCAATTTTCATAGATGTGAAATGGTTTAATTTCATTAAAAATTCCTGCAAAAGATTTCCATCATTGACCATAATTAAACAAAATTCTTTTAAGTGCCCTTGTAAATCAATTATTAAAGTTAAATGTTTCAGATTCACTACTGAACATAGCATGATAAATATCATTAATCTATACCAGTTGCATGAAAATCTATGTATATTTACGCAATTTATATATATATAGACAGACAGTCTTACATTTTTAAATCGAATTCATAAATAGTATTCAACTTTCAGAAAAGTTTTAAAAGTATTAAAATGTTATGCGTCCGGAAAGACCCAAGTTGCATCTCCTAGTGTGAAGTAAAGATAAGATAAAAAATAAATAAAATATACTATCTCAATTCTTTTATATAAATAAAATATTCTGATTTTTTTATGGGGGGATTAGTTTTGAAGATATGTATGCGTGAAGTAATTAAATAAATTATCTAAATACGATTTATTATATTAGGGGAAATAACACTTCTTCAGAAAATAACGTTGATTCTGAAAAATTTTTACTCAATTGTTTTATTTTTAACTAACTTTTATATATTTATTTGTTTAAATGTCTTTTTAGAAATCAAATAATGTAATGAAAATTCGTAAAAATTCAGTTTTTAACAAAACGTTTAAGAAAAAAAAATAGGCTGTACAATATTTGTCATTTATTTATTTTAAACATTACAGAATACTTTTAAAATAATGACTACATAAAATTAATATTGGTTAGTACAACATTTAAAGCACAAAGTACAAATAAAGGAAAACATTTGCAGTGTTCTCATATTACGCTTTTTGTTTTTTCTTTTTATTATGGAGATAAGCATAAATTTACAGTGATAGAAAACTTATTGATCAACATTTTATTAGTTTTTGAGTAGGCGGCAAAATTTTCACCATAAAAAATGCAATTTTACAAGCTTATCGATTTAGTAAAGTATAAAGAATCAGCTCTCATTATTAAAATTTAATCTTTTATTATGGGTAAGAAAAAAATCCATATTTTTTATGTTTGTTCAAATAGTATTTTGTATTTAATAATTAAAAAATGTTTTTTGTTTCAGTTTCTTTCATAATATGTTTTTCCTATTAAAGTATATTTTTTTTAGTTAGCATATCCTAACAATATTATTATATTTGAGAAAGGTTTGTGAATATGTCAAAATCAAATCGAAACAGATGAATTCATGTCTTTGCTTTTTTCCGTAATAATTACAAATTTCATTATTTTAAAAAATAATCATTTGATATTTTTTCTATAAATTTTAATTGTCTTTCTTTTTCATTGCCAAGAATATAAAAGCACGAGAAATTAATTTTCCTTCACAATTAACTTTCAGTTGAAGATTTTAATGCGAAGAAGAAAAATGAAATATTTAGGATTTGCTCTGAATTTTGGATGTAGATTTTTTATATGATAGAGCATATCCCTGATTACTTTAGGATGTTTAAATCTTAAGTATAAAAATTGGAAATTGGGGGAGCTATCCTCCGTCCTTAATTTGTTTTTCGAACGGCATTAACCCTTGAAAATATAAGGCTGTAATTTACAATTAGTATGCGTAGCCTGTGAGCTCAATGCCATCAGTTTAACTGGGTAATATTCTTTTTATTCCCTATATTAGTCATATCGCAGCTTAGCATTATTTATATCAATAATTATAAAAACTTTCTAATAAAAATTCAGAATGTCTTAAGAAAAAACCCGCTACATTTGTCAACATTGGTTATTCTCGTAGTGGCCCCACAATTACGATATTCCGAAGATTGTAATTACACTTTTGGCAAGATCATCACCAAACCTAGTATATATATATTCTAACGATAATGTATGAAGCGTATAATCAATATATAAGTAATATTTAAACTTTATTTGTCAAATATCCACCACACATTTCGTATACATATGCCATACATACGTCATATATGGGTATAATTGGGCCACATAAATCACGTACTGTAAATTATTTTAATGTTATCCTGTCAATTTATCTTCGGAAACCACTATAACAAAGAAAAAATTTCTTTCGTCTCGGTCTTTAGAGATAGATAGATTACGAAGTTAAGTACTAATTTTATCAATACAAACTAAATCAAGATAAGAGATAGACCATGTTTATATCTTTAAGCTTTGGTGGGTAATTTTTTTTTCAAAATTCCAAATGTTATATTGGCAAAAGTATTTTGAAAGAAAAAAATCAGTTTAAAATGTACACGAAAAAAATGCATTTAACATTTTTCAAATAAATCTGGTCGAATATTCCGGTGCCATTGTGTGAATTTGGAATTAAAATTAAGTGGTATAAATTTCTACCATCAGAGCTCAAAGGGTTAAGTATTTTATTTTGCCACTTCTGGGGAGTTTTTAACTTCATTTGCCTGTAAGAGCTGGTTATATCAGAATGATGTTATTCCCATATTCTTTTCTTCAGTCCCTACTTTTTTTTCGTTTTTCTTTCCTTTTTCTTCTTCTTTTTCTTTCTCTCTCTCTCTCTCTTTTTTTTTTGTGTGTGTATGAGTTGATCTTATGAAAAATATGTCAGTATAAAAATTGTAGACAATATTAAAAAGATTTATAACAAATTTAATCGTGTTTGATATCTTGTGAATTCACCGAGTTAGAATTTTTTCTTTTCTATTCCCTCACTTTTATATCTGTTTTAGCTGTAAAAGTTGATCCTATCAAAAACTATTCAATACAAATAATGTAGATAAGGCTGAGCAAAATTATAATAAATTTAAATTTTAGAAGTTTGTTGTTACTAAGTCGACAAGATTTTCAAGGTGTGGTAGATAATTTGTAACATCATTATAAATATCTACGACTGCTTTTATGTTTTAAAACCTGTATTTATATATTTTAACAACTTTTTAATAATAAAAAAATCATAATTCTTATTTTTCATATTCTTATATTATCTTAAACTTAAAAAAACGTTCGGAAGTTATCGTGAAACTATTTATTTTAAAAAAGAAACAGTAAAAAATGTGAATTTTTTAAATAAATTTGTCTTGTTGCGCTTTCTAGAAACCGTAAAGCAAAGGACTTCTATTATATATCTGTCTTTTTTTTCTATAATTGACACTTATGTCAAATTGAGGAATTGTAACATAATATTTTAACAAGAAAATAATTTTCAGTTAGAAAATTGTGATAAAAAACAAAACAAACATCGGATGCTTTAAGGAGTGTTTTACAAATGTATTTTTTATTTTATACATATTAATGCTCACTTTTATTTAGCAATTAAAAAATTTCTAAATATATTTAAAGTTTAATTTTATATTTTATGCAATTTCTTACAGATTTTAATCCAGATTATACACCTGCATTTTTGTTGTCTTAAAATTACACATCTTAAAGAAACCTTAATTTTCTTTCATATTTTTAATTAAAAATAATCACTTTTTTTGAAGCTGCCGCAACTCACATAAGAATACAGCATGAACATTCTTTGAAATTTAGAATCTTAATTAAATTTTCGTTTTTTATAGTTTTAATTCAACATTATTTTAGATTGAAGAGAAATGTTCGAACAGAAATTATTAGTAAGTTTTTTTTTTTTTTTTTTTTTTTTTTTTTTTTTTTTTTTTTAGGTATACACAAAATTTATACTTATCAGTATGATAAAAATAAATTGGAAAATTTCAATATTTCTATGTTGAAATATTTTTTTAATAAAATGTAAAGAATGTTCTAATTAAATTCATTTGAAAAATGTTTTGAATATAAAATAAAAATTATGGCTTGATTGGTAAACTTTATAGATAAGTATGAAATGAGTTTTTAATAAATAAAAAAATAATTTTTGTTATTAGATTAAGGAATTTCTAAATTTGGCTACAATCTAAAAAATAAATGCATAAAGTTATACATTAAAAGAAGTATACTGATGATACGAAAAATACATGTCTATATTTGTAAAAAAAAAAAAAAAAAAAAAAAAAAAAAAAAACGCGTGTAAATTGCGAAATACACGCTCTGGTGTGTTAATTAAAAAATATACATTTTTCTGTGCTGTGCATTAAACCGCTTATGTATGTGAAATGTTATCAGATGACTTAGAAATACACAATTTAATGTGTAAATTGTACATGAGTACATGCCGGGTGTCCCAAAAATGACTGATGGATTTTAAAATTCAATTACTTGCAAACGGTGACAGCTATTTTAAAAATTTTTGCATGAGGATTATGTATAATGTCAGGAGTTTTTTTTTACCGTAATTTTTAATTTTAGTTCGAATTTTAAACAATAGGTGGCGCTGACAGCGATTGAAGGCCAGTTGATCTGTGCTGAGTGAAGCGTCGACCTGGCCTTCAATCGCCGTCAGCGCTACCTATTGTTTGAAATTCGAACTAAAATAAAAAATTACTGTAAAAAAACTCCTGACATTATACATAACACTCCTGATTTTTTTTTTTTTTTAAATAGCTGTCACCGTTTGCAAGTTATTGAATTTTAAAATCCATCAGTCATTTTTGGGACACTCGGTGTATACTATATGTATAATTTAAAAAATACGATGTATGATTTTGTGTACACAATACATAATTTTGTAGTTTGTGATGTAAATTTTCAACTAAATATTTTTATGGTTGTAAAAAAAAATTGCATATAGGACAAACGTGGATGCTTGGTGTGTTGTTTTTATTTCCAACAAAGTTCTTGTTAGACCACAAAATAGTGTAATCTTAATTCACAGAAATTAGGATCATCTAAAAATATATGTATTCCATACTCTGTTAAAATTGTTTAAATCTCTTAAATAGTACAATCATAATTTATTAATAGACTCTGCATAATCTGAATAATTAAACATCATGAATGAACATCATATTCTACTACAAGCATCTTGTCGTAAATTTCTTGTAGTAATGTACTATAGCAATTTCATCATGTTTGTAATCGAATGATAAATGTTTTGCACTCCGTATTCTATATAAATCATGTTTTAGAGTTTCTTGAGAAATAAATGTGAATTTAATTACGTTTGTAACAAAATATTAGCATTAAAATACGCCATAAATTATTTTTCTTCATAGACCATAATATAATTGAATACTTTTCAGTTACCACTAAGACTACTGTAAGAGCTCCAGGTAGCATATTCTATAATAACCATATTCAAGTTCTTCTCAATAATCTATATAAATTTCATTTTGATTAATATGCACCGTAAATGATTTCTCCTTATAGAATATAATGTAATGTAATACTTTTGAGTGCTTCTGTAAATGAATATTGAATGGTACAGTACAGATACACTACCTTACAAAAACCGAGCATGACATGATGGAACTCAGTAATATATATCAATTACACGGAAATCCAAGCATGTTTATGACATTAGATTAAGTATAGTCATACCCAATTTATAGAAACTTTAAATTAAAAAAATTGTTAGAAAAAATATAATTGAATAAAAAATAACTATTAAGAGTAATTAATAGTAAATGTTTTAATGTCTTTCCATTTCCTATAGTATATTCCATTGAACGATATGCATGAGTCATACATTGGTCCTTTTTAAAATGGTAGGTCCAATATTCGAATTCATTTAATTCCATTGCGTTAAGAATTTATCTAATTCCACTGTGCCCCATAAAATGTTCACAATTCCAATATAAATCATTGCGCATTTTTTATATTTAAGAGAGCATTGTTAAAAATAAAACTTTTCTTTTTTTAATGATGTACAGTTTTTATTTTTAAAAACTAAAAAAGAATTTAGTAATAATGAAGATAGATTTAGACATTAAGGGTAAAAAATACATTAACGTTTTTTCAGTTTTAACACATTCTTTAACCGAATAAAAAAAATGCAAAATAACTATTTTTAATTAAAAAAATTTTGTAAATTTACTTCTTTTATAGTGAGTCAATATATAAATGCAGAATTTAACGTAATACAACACAATGAACGAAAGATAAAAAAAAAGAAACTTACGGTTTTCTATCTAACTAAAAATTTACCTTTGAGACAGTCATTAATAATAAAGCGTAATCACTGAAACCTCTTTCAATCTTCATTAAAATAAATACTAATTATTAAAATGCAGAATAGATTAAAACTTCATAAAAAAATAATTTTCTGCTTCCCGTTAGTTCATTGTATTATTCGGACAAAATAATGAATAATTTCTAATATATTTGTTCCATAATTTAACATTATTCTGAGATTATATTTTTAAAACCATAGATTTATTATTATTAAACAACGGTTATAAATTTCTTAACGATTTATATCCGTTAATGAGTTTCACAGCGTTTGCTTAAGATTTCAAAAACATTCAATCAGAATTATCACAGAATAACTTTATCAATTTAACTATTCAAAATGATTTCGCCTATATAAGCTAGGCAGGGGGATCCGTCACAGTTTTCCCAACTTACAGGTTATAGATGAAGACCATTTTTTATAGTTTCGTTAATCTGTCAAAACCTTATTCGTCTCTATCCTCGCTCTGTCTGTCTGTCGTAGAGTCCATACACAGGAAATGTATAAGTCAGACACTTCAAATTTTTGTGTTCAACCACAACTGAATGCCTAGTGTCAAATGACAAGCCATAATTTTTTTAAAAGGTCTATTATTTTAATTAAATCAATTTCAGCAATGTAATCCGTTCATATTTTGTGATTTAAAATTTCAGAGAGAAGATTAATTTCAACACCTTTCACCCTGACATCATAGCTTGGAGGTAAAGCGTCTTGATTGTAAACAGAAGGTTCTAAGTTCGAATCTCGTTGGTGGAACTTCACATTCTTATACTAAGATAAATTTAATTAAAACAAGTTTTATATTTTTTGCCAATTTAAGGGTTTATGTTATTTTTTTCACCACTGACATTCATGATATTTTTTGGAATTCAATTTTCTTTCTATTTTAAAAACAGTTGCAATGTATTAATGTTTCAGCATTTTAAATTTCATTTAAAAAATTTTTCGGGTTTAAAAATTAAAAATTTTATTTATTCCTCTGCTATTTCTTTTTTTAATTTTGGATTTTCAAACAAATTGGAATTTAGGATTTTATTTAAATAATTACATTTGAAAATTTATCATTTGATTAAAATAAACAACATCCTTTTATAATTATTTGAAAATTAAATTTATTACTGCTGCCATCTATGTAAGAATTTAATAATTATAAATTAACAATTTGGATTTATCAATTAAAATATAAGTTGCTTTGAAAGAAATATCGAACGAAACCCTCTGTGCGATCTGCGATCATACTTACCTACTTGTTTAAATGAAAATTCGACTAATTTTTTACACTTCTTATATTAGTTCGATTGCATGATAACAATTAATATGCTAAGTCACTCTCAATAATACATGTTAATTAGCACACAAAAAATAAAAATCTCCGCAAAAAGACGAAAAGTAATTCTTATTATATATATATATGCATATTATTGGTACGTATTCAGTAAAAAAAGACAATTCTTTAGCATTCATCCTTTCTTATGGTACACTAATTTTACTTCATTTTCCTAGTCTTATCCAAAATACATCTTTTCATCCAATGACCAAATATAAATTAGCGAAAGTAACAAAATGCATCGCGAAACATGATTAAAACACATTGCAAAAAATTTCTCCCTTAGACGTTAATTTATGGAATTTTCTGAGTGTCCCATAAATAAACCATAAATTTTACGTACTTTCTATTCAATACCGAATATATCATTGTTAAACTTACTAACCTATATCAATTACCTAACAATCTGAGTTGATTTATGAGAATTAAAACACGAACAGACAAACTAAATTCTTAAAAAAACTATGTTAGACAGCGCTGAAATAGAATTTATGCTTGAAAAAGGTTGAAACCAAACATAAATTATCAAAAATAACAAAATATATCAGAACTACTTAAATGTTGCATATCATGCATGTTAATAATTCAAAATTCCCTACCACGGTGCCAAAAAATTCTGACAATATTTTTTCACCACGAGGATTCTACATTCATGAAATTCCGAGCATTGAATTTTGAAAAGGAACTGCTGAGGATATCTGAAAAATTACAACATAAAAATGTCACCTGTATGGCAATTTATATCAAAATATAAACAACAATATTATGTATCAAATTACACCTCAATTTAAAGTTTGATGAAAATTCATAAATTAGTTCTTGAAGCTATAATTTAATTCATAAATTAGTTCTTGGAGCTATTGTAGGAATAGGAAACAATTCAGCATAGCAATACCACCTGTTGGACGATTGTAACCAAAATGTAAAAAGAACTAGTTTATATCATATATTTACTGAATTTGAAGTTTGATGAAAATCCGTGCATTACTTCCTGAGATTCAACAGTTTTTTTACGATTTACGCAACAGCTCCATCTCAGTGACTAATGCACGGATTTCTATCAAATTTCAGATTCGTGAAAAATACAGCATGACAGCGCCACCTTTTGAGCGATTTCCACAAAAAATGAATAAATTCATGTTATGAACCTGAAATTTGTTAGAAATCCGTGCATTAGTCACTGTGATGGAGGTGTTGCGTAAATCGTAAATAGTACAGCATTGTAGTGCCATCTGACAAACGATTTACACTAAAAACTTATCAGCTATCATAACAATATCAGAGACTACCTGAATAAAAAAATTATTTCAATCTGTGCATTAGTTCTTGAAATATAACTATTGCGAAAATCGTGAAAAATGCAGCATAGCAGCGCCACTTGTTGAGAGATTTACACAAAAATTTACACAGCATTAATTCACTTCGAGGACTGCAGAATCTGAAATTGAGATATAAAAATTCAGCTTAGGAGCACCAACTCTTGAGCGATTTACATCAAAAAAATTATTCAGCATCACTTTATATCATGCACTGTCTGAATATAAATGTTTATCAAATTCTGTGCATTAATTGCTGAGATAAAGTGCTCAGAATATTTATATCACATACACAGAGACTCAAAATCTCACAGATAGACATTTTGTAAAAACATGTTTTTTGAAATCTCTAATCCTAAAAATTTTCAATCCGTCAGAAACCGGAATTCGAAAATTTTCACGAATCCAATACATTAATCTTGTAAAGATGGAAAAAAGTAAAGAGTTTTATTATCAGATTAGAGCGTATAGTGACATTTCTTTTTTGTAAAAGATTAATATGTAAGAATTGTTAGATACAAAGTAAACGAGCAATAAACAATACTTGATTTAAAACAATAAATGTAATTTAGAAATCATGTTCTATAATCAGATAATGGAGTAATCCCGTTTTTTACTCTGAGAAAAGAACAAACGTCAGCATTTTTTAACTTACAAATAAAATTACTTTTTCAGAGCCTATGTGCTGTAAACTGGATAAGCGTTGAGATTTTTTTTATCGCCTATTAGTGTATTTAATTTAACTATCACAAGAAAAAAACAGAGAAGTGACAAAAGGATCAATTCTTTTTAGAAACGTTAATTTTATTTCAAATGTAAAGTTTTTAGAAAAATATTAAGATAATAATTTAACTTTTACATTAACCACTTCCTTATTTGTCTGTACGTCAGACAAGCAAGGTATTTTTTTTTCCAATCTTTATTTGCCCGTACCATTCATGGGAATCTATAGACCAATCATGATTTATTTTTCTCACCAGTAAATTTTTATTGTAAATTTTGTGCTATTTAATCCGAGCATTTTTCTGATTCAAATAGGCATAAATATCTATTTAAAAAACCGGTGATAAAAGATTAAAATTCTGTAAAAAGACATGGAAAAAATTGGCATTACTTGAAAAGTTTTTTTTTTTATTTTTTTTTAATATTAATCAATTAAGTGGTAAAATCACAGACAGACAAATAGCCGCATGAATGACCAAACATGCTGAATTCTTAAAATTTTTTAACTATGCTAGACAGTGCTAAAAATAATTTATTAATTTTTAGACCAAATTCATATTAGCAAAAATAACAAAATATATCAGAAAAAAAACTTTATTATCCGATCAATATATATTCTGCAATTTCTTTCTTTCTTTTTCTTTCTTTCTTTCTTTCTTTTCTTTCTTTCTTTCTTTCTTTCTTTCTTTTTTTTCTTTTTTTTTTGTAAAAGATAAAAATGTAAGAATTATTAGCTACAAAGTAAAATAGCAATAACAATACATAAACTAGAACAATAAATGCAATTTAGAAATCATGTTCGATAAATCAGATAATGGGCTAATCCCGTTTCTTACTCTAAGAAAAGAACAAACGTCAACATTTTTTAACTTACAAATGAAATTACTTTTTGAGAGACTATGTGTTGTTGGCTGGATAAGGATTGAGATTTTTTTCAATTGCCTATCAATGTATTAAATTTAACTATCACAAGAAAAAAAATTAAGAAAAGGAACAATTTTTCTAGAAACGTCAACTTTATTTCAAATGTAAATTTTTGACAAAAATATCAAGATAATTATTTAAATTTTACATTATTTAATTTATTGATTAAATTTCGTTTTTTTTTTTTTAAAGTAAAATGAATTAACTCAAAATCACAAAATACACAATATAAACTATAAAATGCTGACTGTTTTATTTAAAAGTTTGACTAATATACTTTATCTACATTTTTACAAAATAATAATAAAATAGATGTTACAACTTAAAAATGTATACATTTTATTTAAACTTCTTAGTATTTTCGGCCAACAATACCGCAGACATAGTCAGCTGGGCTGGACGATATCAGAAACTTACTATCGCAGAATATCAATAAGTTAATGCAGTAAAACCTCCATAACGGACACTCCCGAATAGCGGACACCTCTATTTAACGGACAGTTTTCAAATCCCCACTCCCAAAACTTAAATTTTTGTATGTTTAACCTCTGAATAACGGACATTCCGAATAGCGGACAGTAATTTTGGCAAAAAAGAATGAAAAAATATTTTTTAACGAGGGAAAAAACAGAAATCCTTTAAACTTATCACAATAAATGTGCCACAAATTTTGTGATCACAGATAAATGAGGGGATGAGCTGGAGTAACTCCCCTCTCCCCCTACATTTATCTGTGATCACAACCCCTCCCCCCTCCCTCGGATGATTTGAGATTGTATGCTTTTAAGAAGCAGAAAAATACAGTAAACAGTTATACAATTTTTTTTTGTTTTGTTTTGTTTTTAGAAAAAAAAAATATTCAAAAGGATTAAAATTACTGACAGAGTTCAAACTTCGCATTGAAAAACAAATTACATGTAATCGCAAGTAAAAGCAAACTTTTTTTTTTTTTTGGCAACTTTTTTTTTTGTAAGAATGTAATAAACAAAGGATAAAGGTATGCACAATTTTATTAAAAATTGTGCATACCTTTAAAAATTATTTTAATTTCTGGTTAATCGTATAATAGAGGTTTTAGGACATTTTAAAATCAACTAATGAAACATTAAGCATTCATTAGCAATTTTTCTATCGCTGAGGTTTTCCCAATAGCGGACACCTCCGAATAGCGGACAATTTCTGCGCTCCCAATGTGTCCGTTATTCAGAGGTTTTACTGTATTAATGTTTGTGATGTATCGCGATAACTACCATAAATTATGCAAGAATAGAAATTTTGCTAATTTCGGAACATAAGTGGTATAATAGTAGCAATTTAAGTAAAAACAAATGTAGAGAGCAATGAATTAATGTCTTATTCCTATATGTTGACACAGCATCACTATAGTAAGAATATACATTTATACTAAAGTTATTTTATAAAAGAAACCAATGTTTGATACCTTTTAGCGCTGATACCTTTTTTTGCAAAGTATTTTCCTTAAAAAAAAAATAGTATGTTTCCTATTATTCATATGCTATGTGATTTATCAGTAACATTTTAATTATTTAATTACTTTGCGAATAAATAACAATTTGGGTTTTAAAATATTTATTGCTATATTTTGCAATACAGTGGGCTTAAATTAATTAATTTTATCTGCTTAATAGTCTGTAACTTTCTTTATATTACTATTTTTAAGTATTCAGTAAAAATAAAAGAAAAGAAAATTTTGCCATAAAAACTTCATCGATTGTCTCCCCCGAAAAATAGATTCTATTTTTTTGTCAAGCCCTGTCAGCCACCTGACAGGACAAAATGGGTGTAATTCAATTCTTTCGATTGTTCTGGATCACTGGACTGTTCTTGATCTGACAGTTACAGGGATCATATTGACCAAATTTATGTCACACAAAGAGAATTATAAGTTTTTTAGGTATGTTTCAGATGTAGTACACGGTGGAGTAAAGGGTTAAAGTAATCAGAATCTGAAATTAGAATTTAGGAGTTCAATTTATTTGCCTTATTTTCAACTTATGCCAAAGTAGTAAATGACGATATTAATTAAACATGCTGCAATGATTAATTCATTTTGAAAGATGTAAAATATATTAATTATATCGATTAATTAAAAGAACCCTTATATATTGTGTAATAAAGATAGATTTATCAAAGAAACAGAAATCTTTAAAAGTAATTATAATAACGTCATAAGCAAAAATACTGTAATGAAGCATTTAAAATAATTAGTATCCGAAATTAGAATTTAGGAGTTGAATTTATTTGCATTATTTTCAATTCATGCCAAAGTAGCACATAATAGAATAAATAAGCGTTTATGTATCATATTAATTAAACATGCAACAGTGATGAATTGATTCTGAAACACGTAAAATATGTAAATTGTATGGAATTATTAACAGAATCCTTAATTATTGCCTAATAATTAAAAAAAAACATTTATTAAAGAAACAAAATTCTGTTTTAGTAACATAGGCAAAAATGCTGTAATCACACATTTAAAATAATCATTAACTCAAATTCGAATTTAGGACTTTTTTATATACATAGTATTTTGAGTTTCTGTCAAAGTAGTAAATAATAATTTAGATAAACATTTATACGTCATAATAATAAAGAATGTAACTCTGATGAATTTATTCTGATAGATGTAAAATATGTGAATTTTATCGATTTATTAAATGAAGTCATGTATATTCTCGAAGAAAGAAAACCATTATCGAAGAAACAGATCTCTTTAAAAGCAACTATAATAACATAAGAAAAAATGTTGTAATAATACATTTAAAAAAAATCAGCAACTGAAATTAGAATTTAGGGGTTCAATTTATGCACATTATTTTCAACTTATGCCAAATTAGTAAATAACAATTTAGATAAACGTTTATACATCATATCAATTAAACATGCAGCAGTGATGAATTGATTCTGAAAGATGTAAAATATGGGAATTGCATCGATTAATTAAAAGAAACTACACATATTGACTAATAAGGAATATATGTATCGAATAAACAAAACTCTTTAAAAGGAATTATAATAACATAAGTAAAAATATTGTAATAAAACATTTAGAATAATCAGCATTTGAAATTTCAATATAGGAGATCATTTATTCATTCTTTTCAACTTTTGTAAAGCAATAAATAACAATTTTGATAAAAGTTTATATTTCATATTAATTAAACATGCAGCAGTGATGAACTGATTCTGAAACATGTAAAATATGTGAATTGTACAGAATTATTAAAAGAATCCTTATGTACTGTCTAATAATAAAAAAAAAAAACCTTTATCGAAAACACAAATCTTTTTAAAAGTAATTATAATAAAATAAGCAAAAATGCTGGAATCATACATTTAAAATAATCAGCAAATGAAATTAGAATTTAGGAGTTTATTATTTAAGCATTGTTTTCAGCTTCTATAAAAATACTAAATAATAATTTTGATAAACGTTTATACGTCATAATAATAGCGAATGCAACTGTAATGAATTGATTCTGAAAGATGTAAAATATGCGAAATAAGTCAATAAGAAGACCACATATTGCCTAATAAAAACAAATATTGCAAAAATGCTAAAAACACACATTTAAAATAATCAGCAACTAAAATTAGAATTTAGAAGTTTATTATATACACATTATTTTACGCTTTTGTCAAAATAGTAAAGAATAATTTTGATAAACATTTAAACGTCATATTAATAAAGAATGCATGATGAATTGATTCTGAAAGAAAATATTTATCGCGATATCTAAAAGAGATATGAGAGGTTTGCTTTTCAAACAGCAAAATATGATTAATTTCTTTATTTTTATAGACCTTTATGGATATCATATTATCAGAATCATGAAATGCTGTTTTAATGAACTCCATGGTGAACCAAAAATGAAATTTTGCTGTCAAAAGTCTTTTTTTTCATTCAAATAGAATAGACGAAAATTTTGAAAATTTGAATTTGATTAGTTGAGTTTAATGAGCAATTAAACACATTTTCTACTTCACGTACACTAAACTATGCAAAACAAACTTTTATGGAAGATACAAATCTCTTTAAAAATAATTAGAACAAAAGAAAAAATGACGGTAGGAAATAGATCTGTAATTTCAATATATCATTGTTTTACTAAAAATTAAATAAAACATTGAAAATGATTCATTAATATAAATGGTTATTTTAAAAGAAATAAATTTAATTGCGTTGAATTTAATAATTTTTTTTTTATTATATACAATTTTAAATCAGCTTCCAGCTAGGCAAATTTACGACCAACTTTCTACTCAGAATCGAATCCACATCTATTTATACTCTGCGTATAAATCACATTTAACCGCTTCCCTGATTTACCCGTAGGTGATACGGGCAACTTTTTTTTTACCAATCTTGATTTGCAGTACCAAGTACAGGCATCCACAGGGGTTTCAAAAATGACCGGTATATTTGAAAAATCAATAAAAACTAAACAGGCAGCGATAGAAAAACACCGTTTGTTGCAATATACTTAGAATAAAGTACATTTTCAGGCAGACAAACTTCCGAAATTAGTTACAATTTTCAACAACAGATGGCGCTGCAATCTGGAAAATTCTAAATTACGATATTCACATACTGTAACTTTTCACAACAAACTTGCAATCTGTGAACAGCACACGTTTACAGCAGAAAGACGACTTATAGAAAGGCGAACTTACAGGCTTATTTTTTCTACATCTTTCAAATCGCCAGCAGCGCCATCTGTTGATGAAAATTGTAACTAATTTCGAATGTTTGTCTGCCTGAAAATTTACTGTTGTCCCAAGCATATTGCAACAAACGGTGTATTTCTATCGCTGCCCGTTTAGTTTTTATTGTTTTTTTTTGTTTTTTTTTAAATATACCGGTCCTTTTTGAAACACCGATTTTGGTTATATGTTTTTTATATTACGATAGTTTCAGTTTCAGAACCGGTTTAAACCGGTTTCGAAAGTTAAAGTAATTTTTTAAAGAAAATCTGAAACAAAAATTGAAAAAATAAAAACTAGCCCAGTTGTGGATTGCCCTCAGCTATCTTGTGCAAAAAAATCATGCAAAAATATTAAAATTTGAGCGAGATATTAGAAAAGAACGCTCCCATAGATTTTACATGGTCATCCGGGTCTTTTTGAGTAATTTTTCTGTGACTATCGTGGGCTCTTAATACGTAGTTATAATAAAGGTTTCAACAGTGATGAATTCATTATGAAGAAAATATATTTATCGCGGCGTTCGAGGAAATAAAAGAGAGGATTTCATTAACTAAAGTTCATTAATTTCTGCATTTTTTAAGTTTAGCATGTGAAATGATCGCTAAATTATCGCACTCATAAAATGTTGGTTATATGAACGCGAATCAAAAAATTTAAAAGTATTGGACGAAAAATACAGTGAAAATAGTCGTTTTTTATATAAATGGGATTCCGTGAAAAGTAATACTTTTGATATTGATTAATTGAGTGAATGTGCTAGTTAAATGTTGCCTTCATTTTTTCACAGAGCAGATTATTTAATAATAAATTAAAATACATGTGGTATATACACAAATTCCCAATAAACAAAAATAACCTGTTATTAAAAAATGTCAACCAAATAACACTCATTTGAAGTAACTATAAAAGCATAAGCAAAAACATTGCCATGAAGCATTTAAAATTATTAAAATCTGCAATTAGAAATTAAGAAATTCTTTAAATACATTTTATTTCAATTAATTTAAGATTCTTTGGGATTACTAAATAAATTAGATAAATTTTCATACTCAGTTCTAATAAAGGTTTCAACAGTGATGAATATATTTAGAAGAAAATATATTTATCACGACAAGCGGGGAAATAAATGGGAGAATTTCATTCACTAGAGTTGATTAATTTCTGCATTTATTATAGTCCAGCATGTGCAATGATTACTAGATTGTCGCTCTCATAAAACGTTGATATTTTGAACGCGAATCAAAAATGAAAAAGCTTTGATGAAAATTACGGTAAAAATAGTCGTTAGTTATATAAATGAATTCCAAGAAAAATCTTAATGTTCTTAATATGATTAATGGAATTAACTTGCAACAAAGTTATTTCCATTCTTTCCCAGAATAGCTTGTTTATAATTAATTAAACTACACATGGTATAAATAGAAATTTTATTTCAGAATGCACTTTTTTGAAAATTTAATTTTTCAAGCAATAGTTTCTAGAATAAAGTCTTTGGAAAGCAAAGGAAGTTTTTTATGCATTTTTTTCAAAACAAGTGATTTAATTTGCTTATTCATACAAGTAATTAACTATGAAGAAACCATTTATTTATATACTTTTATGTACAAACAAAACAATTTGAATTTATAAAACAATGTTTATATATCTATATAAATAAAGTGGTTTATTTATATAACTTACTTATGTGATCAAGCATAAAAGTACAGCAGGTTTGTTTTAATATTTGATAATGTCATTTGACAATAAAACTCCCTTTTCGTTTAAAAGAAAAAAATATGCTTCTGTAACAGAAATGTACCAGTGTACCATTTAAATACCGAAAGTTTTATTTTTTTTAAAGAAAAGTTTCATAAAAGCTAATAATCATAATCTTTCATTTAATAATCAAAATTAAAATTTCTAGCATGTAGACGAATCCTGAATTTCATGTATGAACTTTTCATGCATGTTTTCATACACAAATAAAAATTCTGAAATCTACACTACTCAAAACAATTAAAGGATATTGCAGTTTTAGGTGGATTTTGTATCTGGGAAACTTTTTAGCTTATTGATACATGGTCGACAGACATAGTAGGTTATATGAGAATAAATTACACATGTTTGGCAGAAAAAAATGCATTTTATTGCGCATTTGTGTACAAAAGGAAAAAAAACACAATTTGTGCATATGAGAAAAAAAGAATAAGAAAAGGTGTTTTCTTCAAAGAAAATCATTTTCAGTAGGGAGTATGGTTTCCAAGGGCGGCCAGCAACGTTGAACACCTTTGAGGCATGGGCTCAATGAGGCTATTAATAACGAGTTGGGGTATTCTGCCCCACTCTTCCAGAAGAGCTCTTTCCAGTTCTTGGAGAGTTTGTGGGGGTTGTTGGCGGCCAGAAACTCGTCTTCCTAGAGCGTCCCAAACGTGCTTGATTGGATTCATGTCTGGAGAACACGCTGGCCATTCCATTCGAACGATTCCTTCCTCGAAAAGGAAATCCTCCACCAGGTTTGCACGATGTGGCCTGCAGTTATCGTCCATTAAAATGAAGTTATCTCCGATTGCTGCAGCGTAAGGGACTACAATAGGTCTGAGGATCTCATCCCTATATTGGCGACCAGTCAGAGCTCCATCTCGCATGAAGTAGAGGTCAGTGCGTCCGTCAATAGAGATGCCACCATACACCAACACTCCTCCACCGCCAAATCTGACACTTTCGTGCACGAACGCAGGATTATTCCTACTGCCACGGTCCCTCCAGATGAAAACCCAGCTAAAAATGAACTGCAGTTTTTTTGTAGAAGTGAAGTGCTTTTGAGGTTTTTCTAAAATTTCTCTAGTCTTTCTTTAGTGCAATATCAACTATAAAATCACTTCAGTTATTTTGTAGTTAATTAAAGGTGATTTTGCAGTAATTTATTTTAAACATTCTGTGCGCTATTAACTTTGAAAACACTAGTTTTTAAGAAGTCATTTTATAATCAAAAATTGAAAAAATATATAAGACTTTATAACCGTAGAATCACTGCAGTGAATTTGAAGTTATTATCCAACGATTAATTTAGAAGTACATTTCCGATGCATCTCTCGTGTAACTGTTAGTTATTGTCCGATAAATTCACAGAATTTAATCGGAGAAAAATAATTTCAAATATGCTTCAAAATCGAACTAGGGATTTCTTATCCCATCCAACCACTTCCGTACTAAAAAATTTATTAGTTCCTACTTTATTTTGTTACTTGGAAATTACAAGTTTTAATACATTAAAATCCATTTCTTTTTTTTAAAAATTCAGACATGGGCGTCCTTATCTATGCTTCCTTCCCCCTAACTTAAAATTCTTAGTTCCTTTATTATTTTAAGCTAAGAGAAAAAAAAATTAATTTCACTAAATTACATTTCGAAATTCAGTGAGGGGTAGCGACTACCTGTGCCCCCTGCATACAACGGAAATTTCTTAGTTCCTTTATTTTAAGTTACTCTAAAGGAATAAATTTTGCGAGGTTTATCAAAATCAGAGAAAAAATGTATTAAGTTTCAAAAGTTATGAGGGACAATGGGCCTTTCACTCACCAGCCCCTTAATGCGAAATTTCTTCTTACTTTTTATTGCAAATTTCTTGAAAATTATACATTTTATTATGCTTTTGAAAATATCAGAAAAGAAAAAAATTGTTAATGTATATATATATATGGGTGATTCTCAAAATAGGGGACGATTTCAAGAATGAAATCTTAAAAAAATTACTGTTAGCAAAATTTCTGAAAAAAATAGGTGTTGTTAATACAGTATTAGGTATACTTTCAATGTAGTCAGCAGAGCTAAATATTTAAAAATTAACTTAAAAAAATAATTAGTATTTTTTGAGCCAGGCTAATGACAAAACGAATTGTATGGAATAAATATATTATGAAATTTTTATTTTCTTCCTGTTTAAATATTTCTTTTTCTATATTTATTAGCCTTCTTTTTCAGCAAATGGTTTCCATTTTTACATATATACATATAAGGAGAATAAAAACATTACCAAAGAGCAAACTTTGTTACATGAGCAACATTCTGACACTGGCAATGTAAGAAGCTGTCTTAGTGATTTTCCTACAGATTTAATGCATATTTTAGGGATAATAAATGTAATACCTAAATTTATATGTAAAATTAAACTTTATAAAGGATACAATATAAGCACTGGTTACATTTATGTACATAGGAGTCTTTAGCATGGACAGAAAAACCATGCTAATGACACTGATATCTGCCCATGCTAATGACAAATTTTAATTTAAATAAGATTATGAGCCATAATATAATCACAATGCAATATTCCTTTCTGGGGCTTTTTAAAACACAAAAGTTCTATGCAAATAAATAAAATAAAAATTTTAACTATAAAATAAACATGAAAATTATTATCCATTCTAATGACATACAATTGATGTAACCCCCTAATATTCAACTTCTATTCTTAAAATACAATACATGCTTCTATTTTCTGGCTGGTTTAAAATGACTACTTGTTGCCATGGAGAAACTTTATATTTTCAAACTATTGTCATATGTGAAAATGAAATTTTGATTAATAACCAGCTGTTTTAGTATGACCTTGTTTTGAAAATCGAATATGGAGGACAAACTTTAATTCTTTTTTTTATGTACTATAATTTTATTTTTAAAAAGAAATTTATTGGATAAATCCTCTCCTTGATTAATATAAAGAAAGAATAACATTTGTTTATTTTATAAACATCATATTAACTCTTGAAAAATGCTAGTATACACAAGGCACAGCTGCTGTAGACATCCATGCTAATGACATTTTGAATCTTTATTCTGTTCTTTTAAGGTGTTTTTAACTAAAAAGTGAGTAATTCTTGAGTGCAAATAATGAATAATATTAAGAAAAACATATCTAAATATAAAAACATGACAGAAAACCTCTCTTTTTTTTTTTTTTTTTTTTTTTTTTTTTTGTATGCCGAAAGACATAAATTGTCCCCATATATATTTTTTTAATTTAGGAAGGGGCAAATAGTTTCCTCCCCCTAACAGAAAATTCTTAGTTCTTATATTTTAAGCTAAAGAAAAAGATTGAATTTTAGTATTTTTTCAAAAATCGGAGAAAAAAATTAGTTAAATTTCAAAATCGAGTGAGGGAAAATGGCTCATCTATTCCCCCACCCCTCACGAAAAATTCTTCTTTTCTTTATTTAAATCACACTAAAAGAATAAATTTTATTATGCTTTTGTAAATTGGAGGAAAAATTGCTAATTAAATTTCAAAATCCAGGAAGGGGCAATGAGTCTACAACCCCCTCCTTAATTGAAACTTTCTTTTTCTCTCTTTCTAAGTTACTCGAAAAATTTACATTAGGTTTTTGAAAGAAAAAAAAAGAAAAAAAAGAAAAGAAAGAGGAAATTTTATTTAATTAAATTTTAAAATCCAACGAGCTCCTCTGCTTCCTGCCCCCATATATCTCCATCTTCATAACTGAAAATTACTTGCAATTAATTTACTATTACTTCATTTTGAAATCGACATACAAATATTTGAATCATCAAATAATTTTTTAAATCGCTCTTTAAAATTATTATTCGATCTAAACTTAATGAATCGTAGAAAGAAAAAAAAATACTTCATCAGTTAATTGAAGTGTATTTTCTAATTACGTATTCAATTTAAAAGCACATCAAAGTTTCTTATTTCATGCAAATATTAAATTATTAAAAGTGTTTAAAATTATTTTACAAGTCATAAATATATGGAAAAATCTAGTCATTTTTTATATTAAAATTAAAAAAAAATCAGAAATTTCCCTTTGTAAAAAATTATTTACCAAAGAAAAAAAAAGAAGAAAATTAAATTAATGTTCCTATTTTATTTTTAGGTAAAAATGTAGATAAGTTAACAATCAAATATAACTACATAATGATTAAAAACATATGCTACATATTAAAAGATAAAAATGACATAAAATGAGTCCTTATTCTAATTCAAAGTTATTAATTATGAACTTCTTATTTTATAAAATTAATTTTTCCTTTTTACTATATTACTTAAATTAACACATTTAATTACATTATAATTCCTAAAAAAATTATATTATCAGAAAAACCTCTAAAATTCGTTTATTATTTTTTTTTAATTCGCAAGAAAGATTCAGAAATATTCCCCATTTAAAAAACTCACTATATATATATATATATATATATATATATATATATATATATATATATATATATATATATATATATATATATATATATATATATTATTTTTATTTAATTTTTAAATTAAAAAATGTTTATAAATAACAAATTATTATTCTAACACAATATTATATTCTTATTTTATAAAATTAATTTATCCTTTTTACAAATATATATTTCTTAAATTAACACAAGAAAGCTTTTTGCAAGAAAGATTCAGAAATATTCCCCATTTAAAAAACTCACTATATATATATATATATGTTCAAATTTCATTAAAACAGATATTGATACTATTATTAAAAATAGACATATAGCTCAATATTATAAATTACTAAAATTAAATAATCATAATTATAACTATCCTTACATTGTGGTTATTCCAGAATTCCATAAAATTCCTATAAAGTTTCGTACTATAACTATTGGGTGTAATACTTATAACAATAATGCAAGTAAAGAATTATTAACAATACTTACAAAAATGCTAGATATTGCAAAAACTAATAATAAATTTTATAGTATAAAAAATAGTTTACATCTAGTAAATAATATCAAAAATTTACAAAACATTAAGTACATCAAAACATATGACTTTAATGATTTATTTAATACAATTGATATTGCAGATATGTTCAGGATCATAAATTTATTATTCAAGGAATATAGGAATTCTCTAAACATACATGTATCTTTATCTTACTTCAAATCTTTAACCAAATTTATTCTTTAACCTAATTGTATATTATTTAATAATACAATATTCAAACAAATAGTCGGTCTTCCACAAGGTGGGATTGTATCATCCATCTGTGCCGATCTCTACTTACATTATTATGAACGTAATACTTCTATTGTTAATTGTTTTCTATACAGGTATCTTGATGATATAATAATTTTATATTCTAAAAAGTCATCTAACTATTCGCTACCAATCAAATACCACAAATTTTAAAATACAGTTACAGCATAATAATACAATTAACTTTCTTGATCTTAATATTACGCTTTCTGATAATAAAATTCTATTTGATATTTATGACAAACGTAATGACTTTCCTTTTAAAGTAAACCTCTTTACTCATTATAATTCTTGCCTACATAAATCTGTCTATGTCAATATATTACTTAATTTTGCCCATAGAATTAAAAATATTTGTTCACATAATTTTAAAATGCATAATTTAAAAACTGTACAAGAAACTGCTATAAGATATGGTTATCCTTTACATTTGGTTAAAAAAAATATTATCTGTATAAACATTTATTTAGTATTAACTGTCTATTTTCTCTTCAACCAATATTACCATATGATGTTATTGATAAAAACGCCTATAGTCTTTAATATATAATAAGTTATTACATGATCTTAAAAATAATTAACACATTGCGTAAAAAAAATGTTTAAAAAATTATAAAAAATAAAAATAATACAAAAAAATAAAAAATACAAAAAAATAAAAAATATGAATAATAGGATGGATGGGTGGGTTAGATGTTAGATTACGAACGAGGGCGGTGTTGTCTGGATAATAGGCAATGGTTAATTATTATATATTTAATAATAAATAAATAAATAAATAAATAAATAAAATAAAAATAAAAAATAAAAAAAATAAAAAATAAAAAATAAAACTTTACACATAGTATTAAAGTTTATGTTTACCTAAAAACTAATATGCATAACTTAAAAATGATCAAGTTATTGAGATAAGCTATGGTTGTCTATTGTATTTGTCTTAAAGAAATTATTTGTAAAATATTAGAATAGAAATTATTCTTGGAAATTCTTAGCTAATAAATAATTTATTTTTTCCTATAATAGAGGGCAGCACCATAAGCATATAATTTAATTAATATATTAATCCTTTAGATGGCAGCACTAAAATAATTTTCCGCTAGAAGTTGTAGTAATATATTCTAGTTAATTAATTAATATAGTAATATTAATAATTGATTAAAAATAAAAATATAATATTTCTAATAGTAGCATCTATTTTTTTTCTAAATATATTATGAATTATATAGTATAATATATGTTTTACTAATTTTTATAACTATTGTTACAACTTTATTTTATTATCTATGTGATTTATACTATGACCATAACCGTGACTGTTAGTAAGTCACATGTAGTTTGTATCTGATTGCACTACAAATCTTGCTAGGATATGGGTAATGGTAAATATCTTAGTATATATATCCTTTTTTTTAATGGAATAATGTATTATTGTTATTTTGTCATATTGACTTTATTTTCTTCTATGTGTATCTTTCTACTAATTTGTCATCTGAATAGCTTCCAGCCAGTCGGGTGTATTGTGAGTCGAATTCTTAGCTTTCAGCACGACTCATAACAGAAACTGGTTGGATGTTTTTGCTTTTTTGTTAAACTATACACCCCTGATGAAGTAGTTTAATGGAAAAGCCTTCTACTGCCTTTTTATCCATTTATCTTTCATTATTTTGGTAATCTCCCTTCTTTTTCACTTCAAACTTCAACTGTTTTCAATAAGATGATTGTAAAAATACTGGTTTCATTGGTTTATTGTATGGTAATATATGAATTACTCTGGTTATTTAATGTCTATTTATCCACATATTTCTTAGTAATTTGGTAATCTGCCTTCTATTTCTCTTCAAACTTCAACTGTTTTTAATAATATGAATGTAAAAATACTGGTTTCATTGGTTCTTTTATTGGTATTGTCTGAAATTTTGGATGTATTTATAAAAGTATTTTTATATATATATATATATTATTTTTATTTAATTTTTAAATTAAAAAATGTTTATAAATAACAAATTATTATTCTAACACAATATTATATTCTTATTTTATAAAATTAATTTATCCTTTTTACAAATATATATTTCTTAAATTAACAGATTTAATTATATTATAATTCCTAAAAAAATTATATTGTCAGAAAAACCTCTGAAATTCGTTTATTTTTTTTTTTATTTGCAAAAAGATTCAGAAATATTCCCTATTTAAAAAACTCAAAAAATATATATATATATTTAATTTTTAAATTAAAAAATGTTTATAAATAACAAATTATTATTCTAACACAATAATAAAAAATATGTTTTACCGTATCATTAAACGACATAAAATGAATTTTTATTCTAAGTAAAAAATATTAATTACCGACCCATAATTTATTAAAGTAAGTACTTCCATGTCAAAAAAATATATTTTATAAAATTAACACAACGCATGTAATTACATTATAATTCATAATAAAAAAATTATTATTTTCGCAATTAGCCTAAAAATAAAATTATTTTATTAAATACTAGCTGAGATGCCCGACGTTGCCCGGGCCCGTAATTATATTCTAAAACTAACCTGAAATTTGTATTGCAAAATGTCATAAAAAGACCCAATCTCGTACCGAATCCCCGGTGCCTATGGTACCATTTAGCAGAAGTGCTGTGCACACACGGCAAGAAAAAAAAAAGATGGTGGAGAGAGGAGGGATTTTCTGGAATTTTTTAGTTTCACATTTAACCACCAAGGGGCGAACTCAACAAAACTGTTTCTGAATTTAAGAAAGATATTTAATGAAATTTTCTATCTTGCTTTTATACCTCTGGACCGAGTTGGCGCATTGCCAAGATTTGCTTCCTCTGGACCGAGTTGGCGCATTGCCAAGATTTGCTTTCCCCTGTGCCTCAATTATCCTCGGAATTCCTTTTATTTATAGAGATTTACTGATTTTTAAATTCAGAAGAAAAACCAATTCATTTGCTTTACCTAATTCGCTAAAGTATTTGTTTAGTTCATTTAATATTAAATTGTTTTTAAAATACACGCCCACATAAACGAATTACAATAAATAAATAAATAATAAAATAAAAGCACTTTAAAACATCCAATTTTTCTGCCTGCCATTCAGCTTTTGCAACAAATAACCTTTAATTGAAATGCCTCCCCTTTATACCTCGCACAACACTAACCACACAAGTCTCAACGGGCAAGTGGTCAAAGCGTGTCTCTCCTGTACCTGGGATCGTCAGTTCGAGTACAACTGATTCCACAGTCAAAATCTGCCTTTGAGATGTTGAAAAGTAAGCTTACAAGTATGGTCAATAGATGGCGCCAGCAGAGCCAATTTTTTGGGTGGGAGGGGCATTTAACTTCAAATTCACTGCAGAAAATGTGTAGTTATGAACTACACATTCACTGTAGTGATTTTGTAGTTGTTGACTTCGAAAAAACTGCAGTGATTTGTGCCAAATCACCACAGTTTCGCAACTGCATTTTCTTTGCAGTTTCACTAGAGTTCATTTTTATCTGGGAATACGCCTATTATCCGGATGCACAGAAAAACGGGACTCGTCAGAAAACAGAATATTGCTGCATTCATTTCTCCTCCAGTTGACATGCTCGGTTGCCCACTCCCTGCGGTCGCGACGATGCCTTGATGTTAATCTAACACATACCATCGGTCGGCGAGCATACAGACCTACAGCATGAAGCCGGTTTCGGACAGTCTGAGTTGAAATCGTGGTGCCTGTAGCTGAGCGAAGGTGTTGTTGGTGAAGACTAGCGTTCATGTTTCGGTGTCTCTGAGCTGTTAACGCTAAATACCGATCTTCATTGGGCGTTGTTGCGCGTCTACGACCTTGCCCTGGTCTTCGGCCTGCACATCCACTCTCCAAAAAACGGTTCCAGATCCTGGAAATGACACTTTGTGACACTCCAATGGCTTGCGCTACTTCGGCTTGAGTTTGGCCCTCTTCTAACCTACCAACAATTCTCCAAGCTTCTGAATCTGTCAAATGACTTCTCTGAGACATCGTACTCATCGAAGCAAAGCAATCACTGAATGCCGATCATCCTTGTCTTCATTCTCTTTTATCCAGTTGAAAGTCAAATTTCCTTCGCTGCCGCTGAAGCGACGTTTTTGACGTCGAACTCAAAATTTGCATACTCCACAGTTTGAAAACCAGAAAAATTTGCATTTGTGATTCTCTTCTTCTGTTTTCGGCAAAAAAAATTTCGTTTATATCTTTATTTTATATAAAACTTCAAATATCCTTTAATTGTTTTGAGCAGTGTATTATGTTGCATTTACTCATAAATAAATATGATCTACTTATATTCTGAATTTTGTTATATGCCGTAACCTGTCAGCCACAAGTGATTTGTTTATTTTAAATGGAATCACCCATATTCCATAATAGTACAAAGAGATGTGAAGTCTAAATAATATCAAATAATTCTACTTTGAATGACTCTTTTTATTTATCTTGATACTTTTACTCCCGAATCTCAGAGTATTCATGAAGGTACTTATAACTAAATTAGTCTGCCTTTAACAATTTGACGTTTTATTGCTTTTATTCTGCTGCTGGACATTGCATTACATATACACTGATGTGCAAAATTTAAGGACGAGTCCTAAAATGCCAATTTTCAAGGGATTTTCAAGTGATAATTTTCATGCAAATATTCAAAAGGAAGTAATATAATTCGAATAATTACTATCCCTGCATAACATTAACATCTCATCCATGTCACACAGGACCACAAGAGTTACAGTAGTACGGCGAAACAAAAAATAGGAAATTCTATAAGTCTCTTTTATGAGTCTCAAATGACTACTATATGTGACTCCACTGACGGGTCACTGAGACTGCTGCTTTGCGTCGAGTCACCAGGTGACTTTACAATGTCGTTTTATTGAGACTCTCATGTGACTGTTATTTGGAATATCAATTTTAAAGTCATTGGGAATAAAAATAGCAAATAAAGCCTTTTAGCAAAAATGTTTAAAGATAAAAAAACAACGGTTATAAATGCACAAATAAAGTAAGAAAAGGGGGAAGCAAACAGCTGTTTCGAATCTACTAACGAGATTCTTCTTCATTGCAAAAACTCAGCGAGCTAGACAAAGCAAAACTGAGCCACAAATCTCGCTATCTAGCTTGTCTTGTCTAGCTTGCTGAGTTTTTGCACTAAAGACAAATATCGTTAGTAAATTCGAAACAGCTGTTTGTTTCCCTGTTTTCTTAGTGTATTTGTGCATTTATAATCGTTGGTTTTCTATCTTTAAACATTTTTGCACAAAGGCTTTATTTGCTATCTTAATGTATTTGGCGTCAAAGGGCCTTGCTTCCTGCATTATGATAAATCACCAAATAATGTCACATTAAAGTGACATGGTGACTTTCGGTCACAAGATTTTGTCAAATGGTGACAGAGAGCCTACTATGAAGTATCACTGTGAAAAGTGGTGAAAAGTCACCATGTGACTTTAATGGGAGATTATTTGGTAATTTATCATAATGTAACGTTCACAATGACTTTGAAATTGAGTCACTAGATGAGAGGTCACACGAGAGTCTCAATTAAACGACATTGTAAAGTCACCTGATGATTCGTTACAAAGCAGCAGTCACAATGTTCTGTCCGCGGAGTCACATATAGTAGTCATTTGAGACTCATAAAAAGACGCTTGGAATTTTATATTTTTTATTTCGCGGCAGTGGCTGTGACTCTTATGACCATGTGTGACCTGAATGAGATGTTATATGGACTAACTGTTATGCAGAGATAGTAATTATTTGAATTATATTACTTCCTTTGTAATATTCGTGTGAAAATTATCGCTTGAAAATCTCTTGAAAATTGGCATTTTGGGTCTCATCCTTAAATTTTGCACACCAGTGTATATATGAGTTCAGCTTTAAAAGCCGAATGTACGCGGAATACGCCATTTGTATGCTCCATATTTTATGAGTAAAATGGCTATGACATATATACAGACAGAGAAACAAGGAGTGATTTTATACTGGTTCTGTTATCGCTTTTTAAGTACGGAACCCTAAAAAATAAAAATTTAGTTTTGTACATAAAATATATATTTCTACAGTCTCTTTTCTATAATATTTCTACAAAAAAACGAATTTAATCGTTTAATCGTTTTAAAGCTACAAATCTTGACTTTTGTACTTTTTCATTTAAATGCGGTAATTGGACTATGCAATTACTACATCGAAGAATGACACTTCTGAATTATTGTTTGTTCTTTGTTTCTGAAATAATTGAATTGCTGCTGTAATTTTGTGCAAATACATATACATACATTTTTTATTTAAAAAGGAACAAAATCTTTAAAAATATCATCCTCTAAGAAAAAGAGTTATTTTTTTTAAGCATGTATATTTATGCAATTTATAACTCCTTTGTTTAACGTTATTTATATACGTGAATAAAAAATTGTTAAATAGTTAAATTGTTAATGAAAAAATTAATGTAAAAATTGTTAAATATCCTTTTCAACCAGAATTAATTAATGTACTCCTTTTTAATTTCAGTTATGGATTAATATTAACAAACTGATAACTAAAATAGACTGAACAGCGAAAAATTTAAAATAAATTTTTTGTACATAAAATTTGATGGTAGATAAGTGTTCAAAAAGTGCATTTTTTAACAATTTCTGAGGATGTTTTTGTTTTATTTTACTTTTTTGATTTGCAAAAACACTAAAAACCACAAAATAAGTATATTTTTAATACTTTTTTATTACTAATGGACTCCACAAATACTATCTGCACACACATTAAAGTTATTTACGCTTTCAGTTTGGTACATTTAGCATATTTCTGCTGCAGGCCAATTTTATATAGCACGTGGTTCGCTAAAAAAATTATAAGAAACAAATTGCTACTTTGTTTAGTTCTGCTATCTGTTAGGCTTATAGATGCAGATTCATGGTCTCCTGACGCCATGTGGTGACTAAATGTTTTGACTTGTCGACTAATGTTCCGCGTCTAAGTCGACATTCTTTGGCGAATTTTGCGTCTTTTCTAGCGATCATTCGGCAAAAACCGCTTTTTTCTTCAATCTTCTGACGAGAATTCCATGTTTTTTCACGATCCTTTAATAAAAATCTCGTGTTTTTTAACGAGTTTTTAAACCAAAATCACAGTTTTTCCGCGATCATATGACGAAATTCATGTTTTTCAGCGATTCTTTTATGAAAGTCGCGACGTTCACATCAATGTCTCTTTTCTTTTAATATTATTTATATACGTGAAAAACAATTGTAAAGATGTGTATCCTATGGAATACGTCAAGTCTTAAGAGGTTAAATGTAACATTAAGGAATTCTAAAAGCCTATGCGCAGTCTCGCTTAATACAAATTTGAAAATCTTTATAAAAGTAATTGGGAAAAAATATCAAAATGAAAAAACTAGTAGCATTTTAAAAAAATAATTTTTTTAGCTTCTCTAAAAATTTAATGAAATGTAAAGTCAACATTATTTTTTAAAATTCACTTTTAAATTTACATTGAAATACCGTGATTTCACCATTTGAACTGCATTTTTTAAAATAAAAAAAATTGTTGAAAAGCTTAACTGTCTCCTTAATACGAAGTTGTTAATTAGTCGTTGGAGGCCACCGTAATACTTACCCATTATGAATATGCATACCCTAAAATATAAGAATAAAATACGCTTAAGCTATTTGTAAAATGCATTGCAATTTCAAAATAAAATTAAAACGCATATTTAAATATTTTTAATATATAATAATGCTATATTGCGGAATTGCGAGTACTACTTGATAATACGATCGAAACATTTCGTCATATAGTATAAATTATCAAACTATTGTTAAATTATATTAATTGACATAATTATTATTTTAAATAAAGAAATGATAAATAAATTAGTAAAAGTAGATTGATAATACTATAAATAAACATTGAATTAAAAATTACTTGATAAAGTAACAAACACATGTAATGTGTTTAATATCAATTGCATGTGACATTTACGATAAGCCATTATTGGCATTTAATCTTTCAGCTTGGCGATGGTTTTTGATCGATGAATTAATGAAATAATACCGACTTGCGTAAAAAAGCTGCCTTATAACTCCCAAAATGATAATTATATTCACTAACAATTTACTGCGTTGGATTAAGCGCCTCATCTCCAATTAATATATGTCTTTCAAATGAAATTTAAATGAAATACAAGATCATGAAAAATCGGAGAATTTGGAAAATGTGATTACAAATCTCGGCAACAAATTATCTGTTAGATTTGAACTTTATGCAAAATTTATTTTTTGTAATGTCTTTTACATTTATTCCTTAAAATAAAAGGATTCAAAATTTTTTATATAGCTTTCATCAGAACGAATATTTCGAATATTTCGAGAAACCGAAAAAAACATATCCGGATAATCGAGCTTACTGATGTTAAATAGACTTCTTTCCATTCGCACATACTAAGTACATACCAAATATCAAGTATCTATCTCAATTTGTTCGGGTGATAGAAAGTTTACAATCAGACAGACAAACACATAGCCTGAGGGACGAAATATTTTTTTTTCTAAAAATATATTTTTCGTAATATCTAGTGTCTGAAACATGTAAATCCGTCAAAAAATTTTAGGTTTCCAAAACGATTGCAACATTTACCCTAAACTACGCATGATGGTTTAGAAAAACTAATATGCGAAGACATAATTCAAATTCTTCTAATAAACTCTTAAGACAAAATACTCTTAAGTCAACATGCATGCATTGCTTTTCTTCTTATTTATCAAACCCACATTTCAGCACTGCCATAATTACTGATTTTCATTCATAACTTATGAAAAGAAGAAAGTTAATCAGCTTTTTCCTTTTTCAAAAGTAATTCTGAGATCATTTTTCTGAGATTAAAAAAATTCTTTCGCAATCAATAAATTGCAGCTGTGTTCATCATTAATTTTGCACATTAAAGTTTTGACACAAATAAACCATCCCGCTCCAGAAACAAATTTTAGTAAATAAAATGACATAAAACAGATTATTACTTCCAATTTTAGATGCTAATAAACTTAGAAAGTTTCTATTTATCCTTAAGCTTGATTAGTAGCTTCTTTTAAGAAATTTGCGTTTTTTTTTTTTTTTTACTTTTTACTATTTATTGGTATTTATTATTTTATTTTTTAGTAGTAAGTTCGTTTCAGTTTGGTAGGAATATTTTACGTTATTTAACTTTAAACTACATGTATTAGCAAAAATATATATATTAAATATAACTTTAGATACATATAAAAACATATGCGCAGTCTTGAGTAATACAAATTCGAAAATCTTTTAAAACATTTTTGGCAAAAATATCAATATTTAAAAAATAGTATCATTTCAAAAACTTAATTTGTTTTAGCTTTCTAAAATTTAAATGAAATATAAAGTTAATATATATTTTTTTAGAAATTCACTTTTAGATTTACATTAAAATGCACTAAATTAGCATTTGAATAGTACTTTTTTTTAAATAAACAAAATTGTCGCAAAAGTAAACTGTCTCCTTAACACAAAATTGTTACAACTGTTGTGCGAAGATATAATATAAACTCTTCTAACAAATTCTAACGACAAAATACTCTTGAATCGACATGTTTGTATTGTATTTTGTCATGTTTATTAAACCCACATTTTACCACTGCTATAATAACTGATTTTCTCTCATAAGTTATGAAAAGAAGGAAGTTGTCAACTATAGCAATTTGAAAAGTTGTTTTGAAATAATTTTCTGGGCTAAAACATTATTTCGAAATCAATCGCAACGGTGTTCATAATCAATTCTTCGTAATAATGATGACACAAATAAGCGACTCCGCTACAAAAAAGAACCTTAGTAGATAAATTGCCATGAAACAAATGACTACTTCTAATTTTAGATGCTAATAGCTGAGAAAGTTTTTGATTATATTTTATTCTTGATTTTTAATTTCTATTAAAGAAATATCCATGATTTTTTTTTCCGAGATATAGATTTAAGTTTATTTTTACAGGGTCTTTATTATATATGTGATATTTTTAAAACTTGCAATTAGTTTTCAGGTTCTTTTTGTTATAAAATAAACAAATAGATAAAAATATATGAAGTAGTAGATCTGACCATTTTACATTTCATATTTCAGTTAAAAATATATATTAAATGCAATGTTAAATGCATGTTAAAACCTATGCGCAGTCTTGTGTAATACAAATTTGAAGACTCTGAAAAATATATTTGAACAGAAAATATCAATATTTAAAAAACAATAGCTTTTTAAAAACTTATTTTTTTTTTCGGTTTTCTAAAATTTTAATAAAATATAAAGTCAATATTTTTTTTTTTTCAAAATTCACTTTTAATTAAACTTTGAAACGCAATGAGTTTATTGTTTTTTTTTTTTAAATAAACAAAAGTGTTGAAAATTAAACTGTTTCCTTAACACAAAATTCTTAAAAACTATTGTGCGAAGCCATAATATAACATATTCTAATTAAGTCTCAAGACAAAATAATCTTAAATCTACAAGTATGCATTGTATCTTTTTATGTTTAACAAACTCACATTTAAGTACTGCTGTAATTACTGATTTTCATTTATAAGTTATGAAAAGAAGGAAGTTAATCAACTTTTGCGTTTTGAAAAGTAATTCTGAGATCATTTTTCTGGGATAAAATTTTTTTTCGCAATCAATATATTGCATCTGTGTTCATCATTAATTCTTCATATTAAAGTTGACACAAATAAACGATCCCATACAAAAATGATTCTTAATAGATAAAGTTGCATAAAAAATGACTACTACTAATTTTAGATACTAATAACGAGAAAGTTTTTAGTTATCTTTTATGCTTGATTATTAGTTTCTTTTAAGAAATTTCCTTGTTTCTTTTAATTATTATAAGTTTTTTTTGTATACAAGTTCGTTTACTACAGTTTAGCAAGAATATTTTAAGTTATTTAATTTTAAACTACATGTATTAGTAAAAATATATATATTAAATAAAACAGTAGATGCATCTGGAAATATATGCGGAGTGTTGAGTAATACAAATTTGAAAATCCATAAAAAAATAATTGGTAAAAAATATCAATATTTAAAAAATAGTAGCCTTTTAAAAATTAAATTTTTTCAGCGGTTCTAAAATTTTAAGGAAATATAAGCTAATATATTTTTTCAAAATTTACTTTTAGATTTACATTGAAAAGTAGTGATTTTGCCATTTGCACCGTATTTTTTTAAATTAACAAAATTGTTCATAAGGTTGTTTCTTTCCTTAACACAACACTGTTACAACTTTTATTAACCTAGGACATAATGTAAACACTTCTAATAAAATCTTACGTCAAAATGCTCTAAAATCTACAATGTTTGTATTGAATTTTTTTCATATGTATCAAACTCGCATTTTATCACTGCTATAATTATTGACTTACATTCACAAGTTATGAATAGAAGGAAGTTAATCAACTTTTGCGTTTTGAAAAGTAATTCTGAGATCATTTTTCTGGGATAATTTTTTTTTTTCGTAATCAATGTATCGCAGCTGTGTTCATCATTATTTCTTCATATTAAAGTTGACAAAATAAATTATCTTGCTGCAGAAACAAATCTTAGTATATACAGTAGCATAAAACAAATGAATATTTCTAATTTTAGATGCTAATAACTGAGAAAGTTTTTAGTCACTTTAATGTTTGATTATTAGTTTCTTATAAAAAATATTCGTGTTTTTTTCTGTATAAAAGTTTGTTTTATTACACTACACTGTAAAAAAAAGGGGTCGATCTACTAAAAAAACTTTAGTGATCCTAGTAATTACTAAAAAATTTTTAGTAATCTTAGTCGGTTACAAAAAAATCTGTAAGAATTACAAGAAAAAAATTAGCAACGAATAGAGTTAATAGTTTTATATTTTTAATAGCTCTTACTAAAACTCAGTTAGTGTGGCCTTGATAACATAGTGGCTATAGTAACGGACTCCAGGCTAAAAGGTCTCGGGTTCGAAACTTGCCACCGCCAAGTACGCCCCGAATGTATGTAGTGTCTCGTTAATAAAGGGATTATGAAAATCCTATTGGAGCTGGTAGGAACGTTTGGTGCTGCCATCTATTGCGGTTTTGCCGAAAAACTTCCGCTTCAGAAGTCTGGATGCAGCTCGGATGAAGCTCCTGCCCTTCGGGCGCACGTAATGGTTATTAAAAATAATTTTGGAGCTATTACTAAAATTTGCTTTTGCGAAAATCGTCAAAAATTCAGCATAGCAGTGCCACCGATTGGATGATTAACACAAAATCCTAATCAGCAACATCTTGTGCCAATTTTATAAATATGTAACCAAATCTGAAAATGGATAAAAATTCATGATAATTTCTCAATATAGATGTATTGCAAAAATCGCGAAAATGCAGCATAGTACTGGTGCCTGTTTGGATATTTACACCAAAACATAATCAGAACAATCATTTATTATGGTATGCCAGAATGTGAAGTTCGATGAAAACTCGTACATTATTTATTGAAATAGAGCTATTGTAGAAATCTTGAAAAATGGCGCATAACAGCGCCACTTGTTGTGGGATTCGCAGGAAAAAATAATCAGCACCAATTTATATCAGAGATTAACTAATGTAAAATTTTATAAATATCGTGCAATAATAGTATAAAGAGAAAAATGACGGCTCAAAAATATGGGCTTCAAAATTATTACAAAACTAGCTTTTAGAGATTACTTTCATACAATATTGAAACTTTTTTGCAATTTTTAAAATTAAGTAAATATCTTTTACTTTAACAAAAGACAAATAAACAAACATAGTAAATTAAAAATAAAAATAACTTTATCAAATTATAGGCTTTCTATGTCAAAATCAAACATCAGTAAAATTTTGATGATCTCGAATGCTTCTTGTCCAGTATATAATTCTTTCTAGCATTGCATATGATTTCTATCAAAGTTCTATTTAACCGTTTGAGTTCCAAGCAGCCAGATTGCGTTTTTCGGTTTTTATGTCGAAACATCTCTGCACATTTCGAGCGTTTCATGGTGCGCCAATTGGGACATATCGACTTAAAATAGATGAATTGTTATCGTGCCGCTCGATATTTATCAACATAAAGTACCAAAAAAATGTAATCGTAGTGCTTCAGTTTTTTCGGCATAAACTAAAAGAAGGCTATCGCGCTGCTTCTGTCACTTCGACAATAAATAAAAGAAGAGCAATCGCGCTGCTTCGGGTTTTTTGACAGTGTTTTTACAAAACCCTGTGGGACTCAAAAACGGTTAAAAAATAAATCATAGATTATGAAACACTTTCCAACACATTCAAAATAATGTAACAATACTTCTATGTTTTACCTTCTCAGTTATGAGACAAATATTGTGAGGGACAACAAAAAATAGTTTAAAATTATGATGAAAGATCTCCAAAGATATAAAAGTCTATGTATAGGTTTTTATGACAGCACACATTTATTAAAAAGGTTTAGAGGTATTTTAATAACTTTGGAAATATTTAAATTAGTTTAAAGAGTTATCTTTAGTGTCTCCTACAGCTGACATCAGCACTGAGGAGGTTAATAAGTTGATATATAACGGCTAATTGAACTACTTGGGAGTGCGTGACATATCTGAAAATCCAATTTCTGTAATTCTCATTTACATTCTGAAAATTGTCAGAATTTTTTCAGCAGCACTATATATAATTTATAGTATGATATACATATTATAAAATACAGTAGATATACAGAATGATATAGTTGTATTCATAAAATATATGCATGAAAAAATTTAGTTAACCGAGGATATATATACCACACTTGAAAGTTCCTCTTCAGCATTTTTCACTAAAAAGGAGAACGATATGTGATTTTTTTGTGCAGCGATGTATACGAGATATAGATATCTATACTAATAAAATCCGTGCGCCTCTGTCGGTCTGTCTGCTTGAAGCCGATTACACTTCGCAACGCGGGCGAGTTGAAAGTTGCGAGAGGTGTCTTTCGATTCGAAAAATTCCGGGAAAGTCATTTCGGGCATTTTCGAGACCGTGGGACCAAAATTTAAAAAGTTATGATTTAAAAACCGGTCGGGAATCGGAACGGAAAACGTCTTATTTCCAAAACAGGTCTCAAACGGAGCTCTCAGGCTGAACACTGCGCTACCTTGCGGTGAAGAACAGGAACTTTCCCCCTTTGGCTAAAAGAAGAAGCAGCCGAAAACCTATTTTTCTCCCGTCATTTTGTCAAAGAATGTATAAGAGAAAAAGAAGTAATTGGTAAAAAATTTTAAATACGGTTTAATTAATATAATAAGTACAAGTATTTAAGACAGCAAGTCATGTTCACTAAGAGGTAATAGTGTTGCTAATTAATATTCTGAGGATCTCAGATGTAACTGGCTATTCATATATTTATTCTGTATGTGAGTATTAATCGTTGTAGCTCATTTTCATACTTTTTTTTTTGGTAGCACACACGAATATTGTGTAACCTAAGATTTACGCGATTAATACTAATTTCTGTTAGTACAAACGGAAAACGAGCTGCTAAAATTATTTGTTAGTTATGTTGTTTGTGATATTAATGAAATTACTTATTTTTTTTAATAGCAGTATTTTGCAGTTTTTAATAAACAAACTTTTTTTTTCGCGTTTTTTTTTAAACCATCATACAGACAGTTTTTAAAGTAGAAAAAAACTGATTACATATTCAGAATCTGCGTAAAAGTCTTCTTCTGATGATCCAAAAAATACGAGAAAATGTATTATGGGCTCGCAGCGCCAACCGTGCAAAACCAAATATTTTTAACCGGACGATGGCGACCATGGCGAGTAGCGCCGGTGGGCCGGCTTCGCACGGTGGGCGCGTACCGCCCACTGTGCGAAATCACATATTTTTAACGGGATAATGGGCGCATAAAAACCATAGCTCTTTAATTTACTTTTTTTTGTGCTGAGGATTCGAACACCAAGACTTGCTTATTAAATGAATTTTTTTGTTTATTATATATTGCTTAATATCGAGGTTCGTTTGGAAAAAGTGGCCCAGCTAGCGGGCGTAGCTCGCTAGTAATACATAATGAGTAGTAGTAATATATCAATCTTATGAGCGCAAGTAATAAAATTTCAAAACATACCTATACTATTAATATTTAATATGCTTTTATATTAATCACATTTTTTATTTAACCCCTTGCGGTGCGCTGGTATCATAGATATACCACTTAATTTTAATTCCCAAACACCATACTGGCACCAAGTACTGGCACCAAGTACTGGCACCTTTTGTTTAAGAAAGTTACGGTTTATTGAATCAGTGAAATATAGCGTTTTCTTATTTACAAATACAGTTGTTTTCAAATTCCGGTGTCAGTCATTAATTTCAATACTTAAGCAATGAATTTGCCCTGCGACGCAAAGGGTTAAATAACTATTTTTATTGAAAACTGAGCATTTGTTTTTAAATGACCCAAAATACTTCAGATTTCCCCTCTTTACAGGAAGCTCTGAGAATCCTTATTAGTCAAAGAGAATCCTCTTTACAGGAAGCTCTGAAAATCCTTATTAGTAAAAGAGAAACCTCTTTACAGGGAGATCACCAATTTTTTAATCATAATTCAATCTTCCGTAATCTTTTTTAACACGATCAAATTTTAGTGCTTTTAAAATCTGCGGAGTTGGAGTGCATAGCTCGTAGAGGGAAAGGTCCTTTAGTTACTTTAAAAAAGTCATAGCAAAAATTCTCATTTGATTTCCAAAAATAATCTATTTTAACATAAATATGCCAAAGCATTTAGTAAGCTATCAATAAAATAATTAAGTAATGGCTGATAAAATTATTAATTTATTTTTTGCAAGTTTTTTTTAAACATGGCGAAAATTGAAGTTATCTTTTCTTCAAATAAAACATCATAAATACTAAAGTTTATTTTACAACTTGAAGAATAAAATAAATCTAAAAAATCGTTATCGCAAGCTGTTTTCTATTCTACAAACATAAACTAAAAATAGAAAAAGAGGAAAATAATAAAGCATGGACATTTCGATTTAAAAAAAAGATTATGTCTGAAAGTTTTAAAAGAAGAAGTAAAAGTTTTCTATTCATTTAGAAATGCATATGTGAGAACAGATGGTACCATATGTTAAGTCATATTGAGCTTTTCTGATCAATTACCAAAAGAAATAAAAATTATTTTACTCCAAGAAAAAAGCTTCTCATCTTTTACTTCTCAATTTAAGTGCGTCTGAAAATTTTGATTGCCCATAAATAAACTGACATAATTTTTCTCTTGATTTAACAGAATTTTTAAAATAAGCTTAATTTTTTAAGAAACATATATAAAGTGAACCAATCCATTCTCTTCAATCATGATCAATAACTGTTGTTTGTTTGTTTATTTTCTTCTTTTGTCTTTTTTTTTTTTTTTTTTTTTTTTTTTTTGAGAAAAGCAAAACAAGCAATTCAGTCAAGAAGAAATCAAGAAATCAAACACGCAACAACTGGCAGCACTACTAAAAACGAAAAAATGGAGAAAAAAGGGGAAAAAAATATATATATACAGTCGAACCCCGTTAATATGCGAATCAGGGGTCCGATCAAAATTCGCGTATTAAATGGGTTCGCGTATTAACCAAAGGTTGCGAATTTCCGTCGAATGGTCTATCCTCTAACAATTTATGCGGAGAAAACTCATTGTTTTATCAATTTTTAACACTTTCAAGGCATAAAATGACATTTTATTTATTTTAATCATTATGTGCTTGTTAAACAGGAACGTTTGAAAGCTGTACATTCAAAAAATCATTATTTTCTGAAGTAAAATTCCTGTCTTTTCAAATTTAGATTTATTATATATGACAGATAAAACTGAATAAGACGAACACAAAAATTTCTGCTAACCATATACTAAAATTAATGTTAACAAAATTGAAATCTTTGTTAGTTATACAGAACAGATAGATGCGATAATAAATAGTTTTGATAATAATAAAAAGGATACTAAAAATCTTACTGAAGTCAATAATATATAAAAATTACTTTTTGGAAAAGTAGTTGTCAGTTTTGACCTGTTTGTCATGCGGTCGCTCCATCACCATGATGTTTTTCGCCTTATTTAGTTAGTGGTAAAGTTCGCTTGTTGAGGGTCTTTTATCCAGTGACGACGTAATATTGTCTTAGGAAATTGAATGCCTCTGTAACTTTGGAGAGTGTGGATGGGGTCGAAAGCGCAGGTTCATAATCTTCCTTCTCATCCAGATTGTCAGTCGCAGTGACATCGGCGATGATATCATCTATACTTCTATGTTCGGAGGTAACCATATCTTTGTCGATATTAATGAACGCGTCTAAATCGAAAAAATATTCTTCTACAGTTTCTTGTGCGGCCAGCCAATATTCTTTAGTATTAGGGTACGATGTTGGCTCCGTGTAAATGATGTCCTCGCAACTTCCGAAACCTGCTTTGTGAAAACAATTTTTAATTGCTGTTGGTGTAACACCCTTCCATGCTGCAGTAAGCATGTGCATAGCGTCGAGGACTGTAACTGGAGGACATTCTCAGCAAGAAGGATTGCTGTCGTGTTTCATTTGGTGAAGGTATCACCGTATGAATCTTGTGATTTACTTTGGCGCTATCAATTATTCATTGGTCCATTGACTGGGTGAAACTAGTCAAATTTGGATGTAAAAATTCTACTTGGACATTATTCAGATCTTCGTTATCTTTTGGAAGCGCAGGGCAGTTGTCCACAAGCAATAACACATGGCGCGATTCTTTTCTCATACGCCGATAAAAATTACGAAACCATGTTGAAAAAATGTTGCCAGCCATCCATACTCATCTCTGGCTTTCGTACAGGCAGGGAAAATTCTCGACATTTTTAAAGCATCGCGGGTTGCTTGATTTCCTTGTGACCAGGAGCTTTAATTTATTGAGCTGGCACCCAGCAGAATATTAAGACGCTCTTTGCTCAGTTTGCCTCCATGACCTATGACCATTGTTTGACTAGGTGTCAGTTTGTAAAAAAGCCCGAATTCGTCCACGTTGTAAATATCCCGACTTGAGTAGTTTTATTTAAGCTGCGGAAGAACATTAATTTTCCAACAATGAATATCTTCAATGTTGACTGCAGCTGATTCGCCGCACACTTGCTTGAATTTTATGCCGTGCCGAGTTTTAAATCAATCCAGCCATCCATTTGAGGCACTTGAATCTAGGGATCCCATTTTTGCTGCGGTTTCAGAAGCTTTTTCTTGTATTAACAATTCCCTTATTAGGATATTTGTAGAGCGATCTTGAACAAACCACTCGTGAAGGGCCTTTTCCATCTCCTCAAACTTGGCGGTTTTTATTTTCTTGTTCTTTGTTCCTCCAACAACAGCTTGGTTAACGATGGCATTCCTATTCTTTCACGCTCTTAAAGTTGTCTCGGGTATGCCTTTTTCTTTGGCGAACGCAGACTTATTTGAGACAGCTTGGACATCGTATTGATTTATAATTTGTAACTTTTAAGTGATGGAGAGAGTCTTTCGTTTAATATTTTTTGTTCCTTCCGCTATAGTTAGACTAGATTATAAAAGTATAGATGGATATCGTAGACTAGATAATACTTGGAGAGACAAGCAACTCGCTTCTTTTAAAAATATCATAGCACTTATGAAACAGCGATTGGAAAGACTCACGTGATTAATCTGCGATAGTAGCGTATGCTCCATCTATCGGTTCTACCCCTCTAATTTAGGAGAGGTGGGGATGTCACATCATTTCTTAATTATGGAGAAAAGTTCTTTTCATGTTTGCTTTTTATAAAACTAGCTGACTCGCGCAGCCTGCACCTGCGATGAATGAAACTTACATGAACTTCAAATTTGTAAGATTTATAAAATTAATTCCCTGTTTTTGTCTACATTTTAATTTTTAAATGACAAAAATCTCAAGAAAAGTATTGAATTGAAGGTACATTCTATTTTGCGTAATTTGATTTTTTTTCAGCCTATGCGTACAGAAAGCGAGCGAAACCACCACAAAACACTCAGGTGTTTACTGATTTCAAAAAGTTTTGTATCAATTATTTTTTAATTTACATACTCTTAATTTACTGCTCTTGATAGAACGAAATGCATAAATTAAAAATCTCTAAATCCTTATTTTTTAAAAAATTTGAATTTCCATTAAAATTTTACACTTTGGTTTTTTATATTTTCCAAATGAAAACAGGCATTTTTCAAAACAGACATAATGTCTTTAACTTTTGCACAACGCTAGCCTCGTTCCGCCTATGAGACTTCATTGGAAGAGTTTTGATTGGGCAGTCTTATGCTAGCCTCGGATTGGGATCCAAATTTAGTCAGCGTGTAGTTTTGAGGGGAAATTTTTTCAATTTAATTGGGTTTAAATAATTGTTGTACACTATCTACCAAAAAGTATTTGTACACTTTCAGTTTTTGACATTTTGTCAAATATTTTAAAATATACTGGTCGGATTCTTCTGGAACTTCAGAAATATAAAGATTATCTTTCACTTTATATTTATTTACATTCATTTGTAAGCGGATAATTAGGGGGCCGGCAAAAAAACAAAGAATAATAGAAATATTTGGGATCGCCCTGTACATGAAAATGCACGAAACGACTTATCGCTTTAGAATACAAATATATGAATACAGTAGAATATGTACACTAATTTTTGTGAGAATAGCATGTATATTTATGGCGATAGAGCGATTTTTTTGAAAAGTTAAAAAAATTCTGGTATGTTTTTTAATTATATCATGCTGGGTTTTTGACCAAATTTAACGCAAATTTCAGAAAAATTGGCAAAATGCAGTAGAAAAAATGTAGCGCAATCGGAATATAAATATATTAAATATTTTATGAAATATGAGTAGTTGTATAAAATAATTTTTATCTGCGCATGCGCGAACTAGAAAAACATTTTTTTTTACATCATTTAATAGTCAATTCTATGGAGTGACTTATAAAAAAAATCCAATCAAATATCGTGAAAATTCAAAAAGATATCATTATTTTAGTGAGATGTTTTTACTCTGCTCTCTAAAAACGGCTGAATCTTAAGGGATTCTCCACAAATTGACATTTTTTAATAACTGACTTTAAAAAAAACTAGTATTGAATTAATACAATATCTAATACAATATTGCTGCTAATAAGTACTTGACAATTGTGATAGAAAAGAAAAAGAGCTTTATTTGCATTCAGGGCCAAAACTAAGAGAGGGTTGGGGGAAAAGGGCATGTGCCCCGGGCGCTAGGATGAAAGTGTTCCAAATGTATCTTTCGTTTGGCGATTTTTTTCATGGCTATGTTTAGCATAATATTGTTAAAATTATTATATCTGGGCTATGCTAAAGCATAAAAAAATCTAATGATGATGGCTTAAGGTCCCTGCCCCTACCCGCGAAGATGCTCACGAGCTAATGCTTTTCCTATGGGGATGCATTTTTCTAACTCTTTTGCATTTGGACATTTTTAAATAATATGTTTTGCATTGGATAGCGGAAGTCCTTTTCAAGATCGCTCCGTGATTACTTTTTCAATTTTGGTGTAGATATTTTTATAATGTTTCTTTCACTTCCAAAAGCGGTTCTGAAAGTGAAACTAACTTTATAAAAAATATCTATGACTCAAATCGAAAAAGTAGTCAAGGAGCGATTTTGAGAGGGACTTCCGCTATCCAATGCAAAAAAAAAAAAAAAAAAAAAAAAAAAAAAAAAAAAAATTGAAAATTTCAAAATGCGAAAGAGTTATTAGAAAAATGCCTCCCCACAGGAATAGCATTAGCTCAGCAGTGTCTTCGCGGGCAGGGACAAGGGCCTTAAAGATCCTGTTGAAAGTAGAATTTTTTTGATTCGGTTTAAAGTATCAAATTGGAGTATTTTAATAAAGCAGAATACGTTATTTTATATTACATATTTTAAGTTTTAAAATAAGTCGGCTATTAATAAATTGGAGAAATTTTCTTTGTAAATATGCTTTGCGAAGGAGGGGGAAAGGGGTACCTTCAAAATCCACGTTTGCCTCGGGAAAAAAAAGACTGGTTTTGGCCCTGTTCACATTTAATAATTTGTAGATCCTCCTCGAGAGGCAATTACAGCTGCGACTCTCCTGGGCATGCTCTCAACTAGTCCTTGTATTACATTTAATGGTATTTTATTCCACTCTGTTTGCACAAGGCAGGTAAGCTCTTTTACTGATTTTGGGCGTGTGTCACCAGCGTTAATTTGACGATCCAACTCGTCCCAAAGGTTCTCTATTGGGTTCAGGTCTGGGCTCTGGGCAGGCCACTCGAGTCGATGCACTCCATTATCAGCATACCAATCCATGCTGGACCTCGCTACATGGCAGCTTGCGTTGTCATCCTGGAAATAACATGGGTCCAATCCATAGTATTGCCACAACGTAGGAAGTACACTGTTGTCCAGTATATTACAGTAGACATCGGCATTGAGCTTACCATGAATTGGGACCAAGTGTCCTAGTCCGAACCAGGAAAAACAACCCCAGAACATAATTCCCCCTCCGCCAAATTTAAGTGTGGGCACAATACATTCTGGTAGGAGGCGTTCTCCAGGCAGACGCCAGACCCAGACCCTACCATCAGAACGGTAGAGGGTGAACCTTGATTCATCACTCCAGAGAACCTGTTTCCATTGCTGTACAGTCCATTGCTGGCGTGTTTTGCACCAACTTAACCGAGCTGCGCGGTTGGACTTGGTGATTAAAGGCTTGTGAGCGGCAGCACGGCCATAAAAATTAAGCAGATGAGCTTCCTTACGGATGGTATTCATGGAAACAACACATCCTGAAGCTTGTTGAAATTCTTGGCGTATGTGTAACATTGGTTGGTTGCGGTTCTTCCGAATTTCTCTAGACAGAACCCGTCGGTCTCTATCTCCCAGTTTCGTCGGTCTACCTACTCTGGCGACATTCTGACAATCACCATTCAGCTTCCATTTTCTAATCACATAAGCCACAGTCGTTTTGGGGTAATTAAGCTCGCTAGATATGTCGATTAAAGATCGGCCATTTCGGTGGTACCCGATGATCACACCTTTCTCAAAATCAGACAGCTCTGTTCTTCTTGGCATCATGCATGCGATTGATGTCAGTGTTGTTTTCGACACCACATTTAACAGTGGAGAACTTGACGTATTTCAGGATCGCAGATATCGGCATTTGCATAAGAGCCATTATCAATTATGTATCAATGGGTAGATTTGACACAAATGCTTCGATTTTTTATAATTATTTTTATCCTGAAATAGGTTCGTTCTGGTAATTATCTAAGAAAAGAAGTAAATCACCAGTAAAAAACGTAAATGGAGATTTGGCAATTTGCGTAAAATCTGACGTCATTCAACTGCTTTCAGAGACCAATTGAAAATCAGTTCACTCCTATCCACAATAACTTTCTGAATTTCCACGAAATTCGATCGGATTTTTTTTATGGGTAGCTCCATAGAGTTGAATATTAAATTATGTAAAATGATAAATTTTATCGTTCACGCATACGCTGATTAAAAATTATTTCATACAAATACTCATATTTTAGAAAACTTTTAATATATTTATATTTCAATAGCACCTTATTCTTTCTACTACATTTTGCGAATTTTTATGAATGTGGCTTTATATTTGGTTGAAAATATTGCAAGACATAGAACATTTTAGAAAATATTTAATATATTTATATTTCAATGAATTTTGGTGAACTCCCCCCCCCCTCCCTTTTCTTCTTTGCAAAGCATCTGCAAAAGTATTTGCAAAGAAAAATTTTCTAATTTAATAATAGCCGACTTATTTTAAAACTTAAAATATGTAATATTGATTAAAGTAGTCTGCTTTGTTTTAAAAAAATGAGACCTTAAAATCGTGAAACCGAATCAAAACGAAAAAAGAAAATCTGCTTTATGCGGGATCTTTATGCCACTATCATTAGATTCTTCTATGCTTTGGTATAGGAGAAATGCTTTGAATGGGACGATTTTGACAATATCATGGTAAACATAGACATGGAAAAAATCGCCAAACAAAATGTACATTTGGGACACTTTCATCCTAGCGCCCGGGGCACATGCCCTTTTCCCCCAACCCTCTCTTAGTTTTGGCCCTGAATGCGAATAAAGCTCTTTTTCTTTTCTATCACAATTGTCAAGTACTTATTAGCAGCAATATTGTATTAGATATTGTATTAATTCAATACTAGTTTTTTTTTAAATTCAGTTATTAAAAAATGTCAATTTGTGGAGAATCCCTTAAGATTCAGCCGTTTTTAGAGAGCAAAGTAAAAACATCTCACTAAAATAATGATATCTTTTTGAATTTTCACGATATTTGATTGGATTTTTTTATAAGTCACTCCATAGAATTGACTATTAAATGATGTAAAAAAAAATGTTTTTCTAGTTCGCGCATGCGCAGATAAAAATTATTTTATACAACTACTCATATTTCATAAAATATTTAATATATTTATATTCCAATTGCGCTACATTTTTTCTACTGCATTTTGCCAATTTTTCTGAAATTTGCGTTAAATTTGGTCAAAAACCCAGCATGATATAATTAAAAAACATACCAGAATTTTTTGAATTTTTCAAAAAAATCGCTCTATCGCCTTAAATATACATGCTATTCTCACAAAAATTAGTGTACATATTCTACTGTATTCATATATTTGTATTCTAAAGCGATAAGTCGTTTCGTGCATTTTCATGTACAGGGCGATCCCAAATATTTCTATTATTCTTTGTTTTTTTGCCGGCCCCCTAATTACCCGCTTAACAAATGAATGTAAATAAATATAAAGTGAAACATAATCTTTATATTTCTGAAGTTCCAGAAGAATCCGACCAGTATATTTTTAAATATTTGACAAAATGTCAAAAACTGAAAGTGTACAAATACTTTTTGGTAGATAGTGTATATGGGATTCAAATTTAGTCAGCGTGTAGTTTTGAGGGGAAATTTGTTCAATTTAATTGGGTTTAATTAATTGTTGTATAAAGAATAAGTTAAATAATTGTTGTATAAAATGCTTGGGAAAATACTTCATCTAAAAACTCGTATGTTTAGAGCTACGTTCATTCGCGTATTAAACGTAGGTTTTTCTTTCTAGGGACTGATAAAATTTCGCGTATTAAACGGGTTCGTGTATTAACCATTCGCGTGTTAAACAGGGTTTTTTTTTATATACATAAGATAGAAGTATTTCAAGGGACCAAAGAAAATTCGCGTATTAAGCGGTTTCGTGTATTAAGCGGGGCGCGTATTAGCGAGGTTTGACTGTACACATATAAATCATTATCACAAGCTGTTTTCTATTCTATAATCGTAAGCTAAAATAAGAAAATAAAAAGGAAATAATGAATCATGCAGATACATTTCGATAAACAAAAATATGTGTGGCACTCGGGGACTGCCGCGGTAAAGCTATTGCATAGCATTTTTTATCAATTTATGCAAAAATACCGCGTCAATGTCTGCTGAAGTCTATGGAAGGATACCGCGCCGAAGTCTGCCAAACTCAAACGTCGTTAGCCGGAGTTTTAGGATTTTTTCTCGTTACGGAATTCCTAGATTCGGTCGCCGCGCTCAAAGCCCGCGATAATACCTATGCAATAGCTTAATAAATTACCAAACAAAATTTGATCGCGGTACGAAAATTACATCGCGAGTTATAAGCATTTTAAATTTTTCGACCCTCACGGTTGGGGGTCTCCTGTCACGAAAAATTAACACTGTCTCTCAAAAAATTACCAAACAAAATTTGGCCGCGCTACGAAAATTAGATCGCGAGTTATAAGCATTTTAAATTTTTCGACCCTCACAGTGGGGGCCTCCTGTCACCAAAAATTAACAATATCTCATAATAAATTACCAAACAAAATTTGGCCGCGCTACGAAAATTAGATCGCGAGTTATAAGCGTTTTAAATTTTTCTACCCTCACCGTGGGGGGTCTCCTGTCACCAAAAATTAACACTGACTCATAATAAATTACCAAACAAAATTTGGCCGCGCTACGAAAATTAGATCGCGAGTTATAAACATTTTAAATTTTTCAACCCTCACCGCGGGTGTCTCCTGTAACCAAAAATTAACAGTCTCATATTAAATTACCAAACAAAATTTGGCCGCGCTACGAAAATTAGATCGTGAGTTATAAGCATTTTAAATTTTTCGACCCTCACCGTGGGGTGTCTAATGTCCCTAAAAATTAACACTGTCTCACAATAAATTACCAAATAAAATTTGGCCGCGCTACGGAAATTAGATCGCGAGTTATAAGCATTTTAAATTTTTCGACCCTCACCGTCGGGTGTCTTATTTCCCGAAAAATTAACACTGTCTCATAATAAATTACCAAACAAAATTTGGCCGCGCTACGAAAATTAGATCGCGAGTTATAAGCCTTTTAAATTTTTCGACCCTCACCGTGGGGGTCTCCTGTCACCAAAAATTAACAGCCTCAAATTAAATTACCAAACAAAATTTGCCCGCGCTACGAAAATTAGATCGTGAGTTATTAGCATTTTAAAATTTTCGACCCTCACCGTGGGAGGTCTAATGTCCCCAAAAATTAACACTGTCTCATAATAAAGTACCTAACAAAATTTGGTCGCGCAATGAAAATTAGATCGCGAGTTATAAGCCTTTTAAATTTTTCGACACTCACCGTAGGGGGTATCCTGTCACCAAAAATTAACAGTCTCATATTCAATTACCAAACAAAATTTGCCCGCGCTATGAAAATTAGATCGTGAGTTATAAGCATTTTACAATTTTCGACCCTCACCGTGGGGGGTCTAATGACCCCCAAAATTAACACTGTCACATAATAAATTACCAAACAAAATTTGGCCGCGGTACGAAAATTAGATAGCGAGTTATAAGCATTTCAAAATTTTCGACCCTCACCGTGGAGGGGGTCTCCTGTCACCAAATATTAACAGTCTCATATTAAATTACCAAACAAAATTTGGCCGCGCTAAGAAAATTAGATCGTGAGTTATAAGCATTTTAAATTTTTCGACCCTCACCGTGGGGGGTCTAATGTCCCCATAAATAAACACTGCCTCATAATAAATTACCAAACAAAAATTGGCCGCTCTACGAAAATTAGATCACGAGTTATAAGCATTTTTAATTTTTCGACCCTCACCTTGGGGTGTCTTCTGTCACCAACAATTAACAATGTCTCATAATAAATTACCAAACCAAATTTAGCCGCGCTACGAAAATTAGATCGTGAGTTATAATCATTTTAAATTTTTCGACCCTCACCGTTGGGGATCTAATGTCCCCAAAAATTAACACTGCCTCATCATAAATTACCAAACAAAATTTGGCCGCTCTACGAAAATTAGATCGCGAGTTATAAGCATTTTAAATTTTTTTATCCTCACCGTTGGGGATCTAATGTCCCCAAAAAATTAACACTGCCTCATAATAAATTACCAAACAAAATTAAACAAAATTTGGCCGCGTTACGAAAATTAGATCGCGAGTTATAAGCATTTTAAATTTTTCGACCCTCACCATGGGGGGTCTCCTGTCACCAAAAATTAACACTGTCTTATAATAAATAACCAAACAAAAATTGGCCGCTCTACGAAAATTAGATCGCGAGTTATAAGCACTTTAAATTTTTCGACCCTCACCGTGGGGGGCTCCTGTCACCAAAAATTAACAGTCTCATATTAAATTACCAAACAAAATTTGGACGCGCTACGAAAATTAGATCGTGAGTTATAAGCATTTTAAATTTTTCGACCCTCATCGTGGGGGGTCTAATGTCCCCAAAAATTAACAGTCTCATATTAAATTACCAAACAAAATTTGGCCGCGCTACGAAAATTAGAACGTGAGTTATAAGCATTTTAAATTTTTCGTCCCTCACCGTGGGGGTTCTAATGTCCCCAAAAATTAACACTGCCTCATAATAAATTACCAAACAAAATTTGGCCGCGCTAAAAAAATTAGATCGCGAGTTATAAGCATTTAAATTTTTTGACCCTCACCGTGGGGGGTCTCCTGTCACCAAAAAATAACACTGACTCATAATAAATTACCAAACAAAATTTGGCCGCGCTACGAAAATTAGATCGCGAGTTATAAGCATTTTAAATTTTTCGACCCTCACCATGGGAGGCTCCTGTCACCAAAATTTAACAGTCTCATATTAAATTACCAAACAAAATTTGGCCGCGCTACGAAAATTAGAACGTGAGTTATAAGCATTTTAAATTTTTCGACCCTCACCGTGGGGGTTCTAATGTCCCCAAAAATTAACACTGCCTCATAATAAATTACCAAACAAAATTCGGCCGCGCTAAAAAAATTAGATCGCGAGTTATAAGCATTTAAATTTTTTCGACCCTCACCGTGGAGGGTCTCCTGTCACCAAAAATCAACACTGTCCCATAATAAATTACCAAACAAAATTTGGCCGCGCTACGAAAATTAGATCGCGACTTATAAGCATTTTAAATTTTTCGATCTTCCAAGTGTGGGGTCTCCTGTCCCCAAAAATTAACACTGTCTTATAATATATTACCAAACAATATTTTGCCAAGCTACCAAAATTAGATCGCGAGTTATAAGCATTTTTAATTTTTCAACCCTCACCGTGAGGCGTCTTCTGTCACCAACAATTAACAATGTCTCATAATAAATTACCAAACAAAATTTGGCCGCGCTACGAAAATTAGATCGCGAGTTATGAGCATTTTAAGTTTTTCGATCCTCACCGTGTGGGGTCTCCTGTAACCAAAAATTAACACTGTCTCATAATAAATTACCAAACAAGTTTAGCCGCGCTACGAAAATTATATCGCGAATTATAAGCATTTTAAATTTTTCGACCCTCACGGTGGGGGGGTCTCCTGTCACCAAAATAAATAAGACCACCAAAATAAACACTGTCTCATAATAAATTACCAAACAAAATTTGGCCGCGCGATGAAAATTAGATCATAAGAAACATAAGTTTGAGACTTGATATCCTAATATCTGAAAAATACCACGTCAATGTCTGCCGAAGTCTACCGAAGGAAACCATCCCGAAGTTTTCCGAACGGAAACGACTTTAGCCGAATATTAGGTTTTTTCGTTACGGATGTGTTAGGATCTTTCGCGTTATGGAAATTTTGAATTCGGTCACCGCGCTCAAAGCCCGCGATAAAAGCTATGCAATAGCTTAAAAAGATTATGCGTAAAAACGTTAAAAAAAAGAAGGAAAAGTTTTCTATTCATTTACAAATGCATATGTGACAACAGCTGGTACCATATGTTAAGTCATATTGAGTTGTTTTATCAATTACCAAAAGAAATAAAACTTATTTTACTTCAAGAATACTCCTTCTCACGATTTACTCGTTAGCTTAAGCGCCTCTAAAAATTTTTATTGTACATAAATAAACTGAAAAATCATTTTTTCTTTCTTTAACAGATTTTCCAAAACAAGCTTAATTTAAAAAGAAACATATTTAAAGTGAATCGATAATAAACAGACTTCCATCATGATCAATCACTGTTGTTATTGTTGTGTGTTTGTTTAATACATCTTTTGTTTCATAATCTTTTTTTTCTGAGTAAAACAAGCAATTCAGTCAAGAAGAAATCATGAAATCAAACACAAACAACTGGCAACACTATTAAAAACGGAAAAAGTAGGATAATATTTTCATTTGATTTAAAAGAAAAAATAGTCTACTTCAAATTAAATGTCTCAGAGGATTTAATAAGTTATTACTAAATTAAATTAAATAACAGCTGACACAATTATTAAATAATTTTTTTAACAGGACGCAAATTAAAATTAACTTTTTTTCAAATAAAAAAAACATAACAATTAAATTTTACTTTACTGCTTGAAGCTATATACAGTCGAGTCTCTATATAACGAAATCCATCGTTCCAGTAAAAAATTCGTTATATAGAGAAATTCTATGTATAGAGAATTATGTTAAAAATCGTATTTAATGTGTAAATTTTGAACAAATATTATTTTTGATCTTTTTAATTAAGAATTTGAAATGTTTAAAACTAAATATTAACCTAACGTTTTATTTCTTAATTATTTAATCTGTTTCAAAAAAGAGAACAGACATTTATTTGAAAACTTAATAAAAATCAAATTTGTTGTTTTGATTTTAAAATTGTTATGCTATCAAAAAAAAAAATGCTCAAATTTTAGCAAAGAATGAAACATTGTAGTTAACATTTTGCTCCATTTGAAGGCCTGTCTTATGTGCCTCTCATTAATTCCTCTATTATTTGTATAACAAGCCAATTGACTCTGTTTTGAGAAGGATGTGGAAAGGTGTGTGGTTGGTGGGATGAATTCGTTGGATTTAAAGAACAAGGAGAAAAGTAATGTAAAAAAAACTTAGCACTGAACGATAATTCAAGAATAAGTGATGGAAAATTAATTCCATATGATTTCGAAGCTTTTTTAAAACTGAATAAATTAAGACAAATTTATGAAAAAAATTCGTTATATGGAGATAGATATTTCGCTATATAGAGACTGTTTTTAATGTAATCATGCGAAAAGGAGACCGTTCCTACTAAAAATTCGTTATATAGAGAAATTCGATATATGGAGTTTCGTTATAGAGAAACTCGACTCTGTATATATACACTGGTATGCAAAATTTAAGGACGAGGTCCAAAATGCCAGTTTTCAAGAGATTTTCAAGCAATAATTTTCACGCGAATATTCAAAAGAAAAAATATAATTCGAATAATTATTATCCTGCAAAACAGCTAGTCTGTTTTCTATTCTACAATCATAAACTAAAAATAGAAAAAAAAATGAAAATAATATAGCATGCACATTTTAATTAAAAACAAAAGATTATGTCTGAAAGCGTTAAAAGAAGAAGTAAAAGTTTTCTATTCATTTACAAATGCATATGTTAGAACAGCTGCTACCATACGTTAAGTCATATTGAGCTTTTTTATGAATTACCAAAAGAAATAAAACTTGTTTTACTTCAAGAATACTGCTCCTCAGATTTACTCTTCAGCTTAAGCGCTTCTCAAAAACTCATTGCACATAAATAAACAGACATAACATTTTTCCCTTTATTTAACAGATTTTCTAAAACAAGCTTAATTTATAAAGAAACATATTTAAAGTGAATCGATAATAAACAGACTTCCATCATGATCAATCACTGTTGTTATTGTTGTGTGTTTGTTTAATACTTCTTTTGTCTTATATATATTTTTTTTTGGGGGGGGAGGGAAACAAAACAAGCAATTCAGTGAAGAAAAAAATCAAGAAATCAAACACGCACATTTGGCAACACTATTAAAAACGGAAAAAGTAGGAAATATTTTCATTTGATTTAAAAGAAAAATAGTCTACTTCAAATTAAATGTCTCAAAAGATTTAATAAGTTATTACTAAATTAAATTAAATAATAGCTGACACAGTTATTAAATAATTTTTTGAAGAGGACGCAAAATAAAATTAACTTTTTTTCAAATAAAAAAAAAACATAATAATTAAATTTTAGTTTACTGCTTGAAGCTATGTATATATACACTGGTGTGCAAAATTTAAGGACGAGGTCCAAAATGCCAATTTTCAAGAGTTTCAAGCAATAATTTTCACGCGAATATTCAAAAGGAAAAATATAATTCGAATAATTATTATCCCTGCATAACAGCTAGTCCATATAATGTCTCATTCAAGTCACAGATGGTCACAAGAGTCACAGTCACTACGGCTAAATAAAAAATAGAAAATCCCATACGTCTCTTTTATGAGTCTCAATGACTACTATATGTGACTCCACTGACACGTCACTGCCACTGCTGCTTTGTGCCGAGTCACTAGGTGATTTTACAATGTCGCTTTAGTGGGACTCTCATGTGACTGTCATTTGGAGATTCAATGTCAAAGCCATTGTGAATGTTGCATTATGATAAATCATCAAATAATGTCATTTTAAAGTCACACGGTGACTTTTCTGTCACAAGACTTTGTCAAATGTTGACAGAGACCCTAATATGTAGTAGCCACTGTGAAAGGTGGTGAAAAGTCACCATGTGACTTTGATGCGACATTATTTGGTAATTTATCGTAATGCAACGTTCACAATGACTTTGAAATTGAGTCTCCAGATGAGAGGTTACACGAGAGTCTCAATGAAACGACATTGTAAAGTCACCTTTTCACTCGCTACAAAGCAGCAATGATTATGACCAATCAGTGGAGTCACACATAGTAGTCATTTCAGACTCATAAAAGAGACGTATGGAATTTCCTACTTTTTGTTTCATCGTAGTGATTGTGACTCTTGTGACCATGTGTGACCTGAATGAGATGTAGTATGGACTAGCTGTTATGGAAGGATAGTAATAGTAATTATTAGAATTATATTACTTCCTTATGAATATTCGCGTGAAAATTATCGCCTGAAAATTCCTTGACAATTGGCATTTTGGGACTCGTCTTTAAATTTGGCGCACCAGTGAATATATATGTAAATCGTTATCATAAGCTGTTTCCTATTCGACAATCGTAAGCTAAAATAAGATAATAAAAAGCAAATAGTGAATCATGCAGACACATTTTAATAAAAAATAAATAAAAGAAAAGATTATGCGTAAAAGCATTAAAAGAAAAATAAAAAGTTTTCTATTCATTTACAAATACATATTGTTAGAACAGCTGGTACCATACGTTAAGTCATATTTTGAATTTTTTTTATCAATTACCAAAAGAAATAAAAGTTATTTTACTTCAAGAATACTATTTCCAATGATTTACTCGTCAACATAAGTGCATCTGAAAATTTTGATTGCACATAAATAAACTGACATCATTTTTTTTCTTTATTTAACAGATTTCCTAAAACAAGATTAATTTATAAGGAATCGTTTACATTGCAAGTAAATCGATAATAAACAAATTTTCAACATGATCAATCACTTTTTTATTAAATAAATATTTCTTCTTTTGTCATATGGTCGTTATAAGATTTTGGAAAAAAAAAGAAGAAATCATATTCTGTTTTGAATAAAAAGTTAAAAAGCTACAGAATGATACATTATATTATGAAAAAGAGGATTACATTTCATTCATCAATAAACTAATAATAATAAATATAAATGTAACAAATAAATAATACATAAATAAATATAATATAAAAATAACATATAATAAATATAATAAATAATAATAACTAGCAAAAGCCGTGCTTTGTTTGTATTCGAGAGGCATTATTTCATAAAATAAATATTTGGAAGTAACACTTTTTTTATAGTACTTTTGCATTTTTATCAAGCAAAAACTTCAAGTTTTGGCACATTTTAATTTAAAAAATGTAAATTCTGCCAAATAACTAACATCCCTCGGAATTTTCTATTTATAATAACAATTAATTTTAAAATTTTTATTTGTTTACATTTCTTTTGTTGTCACTTTGCAATAATAGTAATCATAATAATAATACAGTCACCGCAAAAAAAAAAAAAAAAAAAAAAAATCTTAACATTTTCGATTTTAGAAATTTTGTTAAATATCTAAAAATATACATAAAGAAAAACTCCGAAACTGCAGATGTATAAACCAAATAGTACAGATCATATATTTTCGAGAAGATGTTTTTCCAAAATCCAATAGGGGACCGTCAACAAATTGAAAAAGAGGAATATCTTTTGAATAACCCTGTCAAACTAATGTAGTAAAAACGGTCAAACTGCAGTAAGTGTCTTATGGTTATAAACTGTGTTCAGTTTTATGCGAATAGCATGTATACTCGTAGAGAAATTGGGGTTACAATAAAAACGGTCCCAAATTTTGCCAAGTTTTTTGCTTATAATTTGCAGAGTTTTTAATAAAAAACAATGGTGTTTTCAGAAAATATGAGAAACGACATTGTACATAATACTCTGTACTCAAAATTAAAAAATATTAATAATTGCATGAAAAATGAGCAGGTTTACTAAATAAATTTTTACTGCGCATGCGTCAACTTTAAAATTTCATTTGCATATTGTAATAGCTAAATGTATAGAGCAACTTTTGTGAAAGTTTCAAACTCATAGCTTGAAAATTCTGAAAATTATCGTCTAAAGAATAAAATGAAAATACGATATTCCCAAAATGAAACAAAAAAATGAGGGGCTGTATCCATATTCTATTGATTAGTGTCTACACAGTATTGCACGTACTACTATACAGCTCATATTCAAAATATTAGAATAATTAGCTTTTTTTTAGAAATTGAAAATATCGTTTGGTAATTTAATGTCTTTTAATGAAAATATGCCAACGATATTTTTATTAAGAACTTATTGTTAATTAAACTTACTTGTTATCTTAAATTTAATATCATTTTTGAAAAGATTAATTGCAAAAAAAATTATTTTGAAAAGTCAAAATATTAGAATATTTATTCAAGTGGTTCAAAATATTAGAATATTTCACATTAATTCTCCTTTAATTATTACCAATTCTTAACTGGTGGCATCATTGATTAAATTCAGACTATTTTATTTAAAATCAGTATTCTTTTTTGCAGTTTGTTTCTTTTTCGTCTTAAAATGGGCCGTGTGAGTGATATTCCTGAATCTACTAACCTTCGTATGGTTGATTTGTATCGGCACGGTAAAAATCAATGTTTTATAGCGAATTATTTACATTGTTCGCAATCGAGCGTTAGTAAAATACAAACACAATATAAACCGTTTTAAAAGTGTGCGATTCTTGCACCGAAAATGGAAAGAAGATGGAGTTGAAGTTTCTACATCGACAACATTAAGACGTCTCCATAAATTTAAATTTGAATCTCGTGTACCGAAAACAAAACCTCTCATGACTGCAAGACAAAAGCGTATAAGATTGAATTGGTGTAAATCAAGACGTTTATGGAGCAATGAAGATTGGAAAAATATATTATTTAGTGATGAAAGTATGTTTTGTGTTTCATATGGTAATCAAGGTATTCGAGTTTGGAGAATGAAGCAAGAAGCATTTGATAAAGAATGCCTTAAACGTTCCGTAAAATTTGCTGCTAGTGTCATGGCTTGGGGTTGTATGAGTGCAGAAGGACCTGGAAAGTTATGCATCGTCTACGAAAAGGTTAACTCTCTGATATATCAAGAAATTTTAGAATGTTACATGATTCCATCATCAGAAGATTTATTTGAAGATGATTTCATCTTTCAACAAGATTTAGCGTCCCCGCATACCTCGGTGTCAACTAAGAATTGGTTCCGCCAACGCAACATTAAGGTACTTCCTTGGCCGCCAAATTCACCAGATCTTAATCCCATCGAAAACTTATGGTGTATAATGAAGAAAAAACTTCAAGAAAATCCTCCTTCAAGTAAAACTGAGTTAGTGGCACGTATAAAGTCTATTTGGGCTAATATTGATAGAAATGTTTGTAAACACCTTGTATATAGTATGCAAGATCGATTGTACGCTGTTATGAAAGCTAAAGGGGATGCTACAAAATATTAACTACCATTTACTTCATATTCATAAGGTAATATTGTTGCGTAAAATAAAATATTCTAATATTTTGAACCAATCTAAATTTTATTCTAATATTCTGGTGTGTTTAAGGAAGCTGTATACCTAATTTATTGTGCTGTATTTTATATTTTATAAATGTTAAAATCTTATCTAAACATTCCAGATTTAATTTATAAAAAATTTAATTGCATTTACTTAGTATAAAAAATAAATAAATGACAAATAATTTTTTCTTATTACTTTTTCTCAATTATTCTAATATTTTGAATATGAGCTGTATTTGGATACAGCTCCTCATATTTTTGCTTCATTTTTGGAATAATGGATATTGATCTTCTTCTATCAACGATAACTTTCAGAATTTTCAAGCTATGATTTTGAAATTTTAACAAAAGTTACTCTCTATATTTAGCTAACACAATATGTAAATTAAATTTTAATAGAAATGACGTATGCGCAGTGAACATTTATTTAGTAAACCTGCTCATTTTTCATATAATTATTAATATTTTTTAATTTTGATGACAGAATATTATGTACAATGTCGTTCCTCATATTTTCTGAAAAGAACATTGTTTTTTATTAAGAACTCTGGAAATTATAAGCAAAAAACTTGGCAAAATTTGGGACCATTTTTTATAAAAACCTCAATTTCTCTACGAGTATACATGCAATCCGCATAAAAATGAACACAGTTTATTACCATAAGGCACGTAATCATAATCTGCAGTTTGAACGTTTTCACTATGATAGTCTTTACAGGGTTATTCAAAAGATATTCGTTCTTTTTCAATTAGTTGACGGTCCCCTATTTGATTTTGGAAAAAAAATCTTCTCGAAAATATATGACCTGTACTATTTTGCTTATACATTTGGAATTTCGGAGTTATTCTTTATGTATATTTTTATATATTTAACAAAACATCTAAAATCGCAAGTGTCAAGATTTTTTTTTTTTGCGGTGACTGTAATACCATTCTTTTAAAATGCGCAAGTATCGTTTGGGTAAATGATTTCACATAATAAGAATAAATTATGTATTTGAATTAAAAAATAATGTAAATAATCCTATTAAGTATTAGTTTTTGTGACATTAAAATGCTTCAATTTGTTGATTTTCTGCTGTCAAGCAAATCTATTGGTTTTCATTAGATGACTATGGAAATTTGGCGAAATATTAGAGATATCACCAAGTTGGCGTTACTTTTGGCGACTAATTTTGGTCGCCAAAGTTTGTTATATGTCGCCAAGTTTATCGCCAAATTTGCGATATTTGGTGACAGGATTGATATTTTTTTATTTAATTAATCATTGATTCTATTTATAATTACTAACTCTGGTTTATTTTTTCTTCAGAAAATATATGCGTTTTCTTTTTTATTTGCGAAAATGTGTCTGTAATGAAAAACACATAAAACAAATTGATTAAAATAATGATTTTTTAAAGGTTATTCAGTAAAAAATAATATTGTGCAAGTCTACATATCGTAATTAATTTTTATTTTTAATTTCAAGTCAAAATATTAAATAGTTTTTTTTTTTTTTTTTTTTTTTTTTTTTTGTAAAGTGTTCGACAGAATGTAATTTGTATAGCCTAGTAGAGAATTCGCTTCACCCATCCTAATTTTTATTACAATTTGCGAAATTTTGAAAAAAAATTGCTTTGTGGTCATTATAGTATTTTAAAAGAATTTAAATTTGAATATTTAATGTGTTGTTCAAATATAGCAAGACATAGCTGTCCTGTCCATTTGTCACATATTATTAACATCTCTACTAATAGCCAAAGAGTGGGCAGCACAAAAACCTATGTTATCGAGCACAAAAAAAAATGTTTTATGGAAGAGAAGTAATAGGGGAATCAAATGATCCACAATTGCCCGAAGTGAAGTGGTACAGAAGTCAAAAATTAATACCATTAATGGATCACTCGTAGGTTTATCATTGTGTTTTCCTGCTCCCAGTTTTTCATGTTTTCATATCTTTGATCGCACGGCAAACACAATGCTAAACTGACGAATAAACCACTAGTAGTATTAGTTTTTGGCTTATGCATCACTTCGCTTCCGGCAGACACTGGTCATTAGATTCCCTCATTACAACTCTTCCATAAAATAAAGGTTTTTTATGCTCGGTAACATAGATTTTTGTGTTATCGACTCTTGGACTATAATAACAGAAAGTTTAGCCTTCCATGTCTGTGCGCGACGGCTAGGAAAATCTATCGCGGGTAAATGTGTATGAGTACGTTTGAATACAGTTGAGACTCGGAATATTATTTTCAATTGTTAGATGAGATATTAATTTAAAACATTAAAAGCTGCGATTAAATTATCTAAAATATTGAATAAAAGCACGGCATTTTCTTTAAGATTTTGGTCAATTTTGTTAATTTGGTTAATTCTTTAAGTTTTGGAAAATCTTAAAGAAAAACATCTCACATGTCTTTGAATATTGCGAAAGAAGAAGGGGGGGGATGTTTTGTGTGTAACATTCCTTAGTTACTCAGGTATATGTAGGTTTGCAAAATAGATAATAGAGTAGATATTTTCGAATTCATCGATATTTTAAAAACTATTCGAGATAGGGATTTGAAAATTTGGACAAATACGCAAAACAATATTCTATTTCAAAAATCCCAAAGATTAAAAAAAAGAAAAAAAATCCGCTCACAATTTTATGAAATACAAATTGTAAAACTCATTAGCAATAATAATTTATTTTTTACTTATCGGCAAGCGAAAGACAACTTGTCTTGCAGATATCGTTAGATAAATATTTTCACAAATCTGCAGTGTAATGAAAAAACAAAAGAGGGATTTTTTTAAAAGTTATTTGGAATTTTAAAAAACATTTGAGGTAAAGATATGAAAATCCGGACATACATATAACAATAACAGTTTATTTAAAAAAGAAAAGAAAAGAAAAGAAAGAAAAAATTATATATTTTCATTTACGGACATAAGTCGTTTAAACGGTCCCTCTTTTTTTACTGTATTGTGAATTTGAAGAATTATTTTATTTATGTTATTTAGCACCAACTTCAGATAAGTATTTCTTGTTTTATTTGAAGGCAGCTAATGCGCGATTTAAATATGCAATAAAAGAATAGTACATATGTGATGGGAAAGTAAAATAAAAATAGCAGTTATTTAAAACAGTCGTTTGATATTTAATCAACTGAAGAACAAGAAAGAAAAATCTAGAAATGGAATGATATTTTAAAACTAATTTATTATTTGTTCTTTTTATTTATTATTATTATTTTATATGCACGTGGAGGCGAACACACAATAAAAATAAATATTAAAAATGCTTTTCTTTTAAAATTAAATTTTAAAAGAGGGGGCGGGGAACACACATTTGAAAAATTAATAGAAATATACAAAATAGAATATGTGTTACATCACATATTATCACTCGAAGGACCACCAAAAATAATTTTTTGGCGAAGAATAGATTCCCAATCCGAGCAAAAAATGTACAGTTAAAAAGGACCGTTACATGATAAGCAAAGGGGAAATTTTAAAAATGAGTGTTGTCAAGAATACAGCAATTATCGCTCGTGGCAAGAACGTGCAACACCCGGAAACCATAAACGAAATTACACAACCGGTAACAAATTAAGTTCTTTATACAAGACAAAATGAAATGATTGGGAAATAAAAATAGCAGTTATTTAAAACAGTCGTTTGATATTTAATCAACTGAAGAATAAGAAAGAAAAATCTAGAAATGGAATGATATTGTAAAACTAATTTATTATTTGTTTTTTTTTTAAAATTTATTATTATTATTTTATATGCACTTGGAGACGAACACACAATAAAAATACCTATGAAAAATGCTTTTCTTTTTAAATTAAATTTTAAAAGAGAGGGGGGACACACATTTGAAAAATTAATAGAAATATATTAAATAGAATATGTGTTACATCACAACATATTTTAAGGTAAAAGTTTTCTTAATCTGACAAGATGCTTACATGAAATATAAATCTTTTAAGATTTTAACAAATTGCAAAAAGTAAAAAATAAAATTTTTGGTATAGTAGTAGCTTTATGTAATGTTTCTATTATTTTATGAACCTACAAAATTTCCGAATGTATAGCAATAAACAGGTATATAATACTTGTACCCATATATCCATTGATTAGCGTCATTATAGAATACGCAATATGGAACGTACGGCTACATTCGGATAAAACCCCTAATTTTTTGGCTTCATTTTGAGAACAACGTATTTTGAGCTTATTCTATAGGCGATCACTTTCTCAATTTTCAAGTTTGATTTTGAGACATTCACACATGTTGCTCTATATTTTTAGCTAAAACAATATGCAAATAAAATTTTGATATCGTTGATGCATGCGCAATAAAAAATTATTAAGTAAATCTACTCATTTTCCTCACAATTTTTATTATTTTTTAATTCTGATTACAGGGTATTGCTTATAATGTTGTTTGCCATATTTTCAGGAAAGAACATTATTTTACTTAAGAACTCTCAAATTATAAGCAAAAAACTTTGAAAATTTTGGAATGTTTTTATTAAAACCTTGATTTCTCTACGACTTACATGCTATCCACAAAAAATGAACACGGTTTATTACAGGAAGCCATTTAATCATAATCTACAGTTTGAGAGTTTTCGCTCTATTAGTTTTGACAGTGCTATCGAAGAGATATTCGTTCTTTTTCAATTTGTTGACGGTCCCCTGTTGTGTTTCGGAAAAAAAAATCTTCACGGAACCGTATGATCTGTTCTATTATATTTACATACTTACAGTTTGAGAATAATTCCTCATGAATTTTTCTATATATTTAAGAAAATGTCTAAAATAGCAAGTAACCGGTCATCTTTGGCCATATAGTGTATATTTCTATTTATAATGGATCTGGAATTAGCCATTGGACAACATTGAGAGTAGACACCCTGTATAGAAGACAGTAAAAAATGTGACGAGATAGATTTTTTTTTCTTTTAATAGCGCATTTCATTAGTAAGAGGTTAATAAAATAATAGGTGCGTAATAAAAAAATATGTAAAAAATGTTGAAATTTGCAAACGAGTAATTTCTTCTTGTTATTATAAAACCAACAAAATGATTTAATTTTTATTTGTTTAAAATATAAATCAAAACAGAAAACAAGCATAAGTGTTTTCTTTTCAACTTATAAAAGAAAAATGAAAAGAAATCATTATCACAGACAGATTTCTATTTTAAAATTGTAAATAAAAAGAAGTTGATAAAGTGGAAAATAATGAATCATGCATTTCTCCACAAAAGATATATTGTTTGAAAGCATAGAAAAATGAAAAAAAAAAAAAAAATATTTTAATTCATTTACAAAGGCAAAAGTTAAAACTGTCAGTACCATATGTTCACTTTTATTGAACTTTTAATCAATTATCAAACGAAATAAATTTTCTATTGATATTTTCATCATCAATAAGTGCTTCTGAAAATATTTGCACATGTATTGTAGGGAAATGACAGTTTATAGATTGTTTATTTTAATACATTTTCCTAACAAAAAAAAATATTATCCTTAATAAATTACTGACATTTAAATTAATCTATCTATATACAGGGTGTCGATACATCCCGTGTTTTAACCCTTTGAGAGGCAGTGGGATATGTTATATTTCCGTTATGTTGTACTTCCGTTTTATAAAGAACCACATCAGAAAAAAAATTATTACATTTGGTGGAAAACAGTCGTAATATTGCTTTTGCTTATTTTGTAGTAAAATATTTCTAAGATTCCGGTGTAAATTCGACATTACTAAAACACAGTTACTTGCCGCTGAAATGGTTAAAAATCATATCCAGTTAAAGATATATAGTAGGTAAGATCCGTTAATTTTGAAGAAATCAATAGCTCATCAAATTTTATCTACACCAGTTTCAATTTGATTTTTTTTCAATACTAGATAGTGCTGCGCGTCATTGAACTTGAAATAACATAGTAGACCCCCATTAGATCATTTTCATTCAGTTAAGAGGCCACTCGACTGGTTCAGAAAGCCCCGGATTATAATGTTAAGTCTATGGGGCCATTATTGTCAAAAATCTCGCTCAAATTTTAATATTTTTACCTTTTATTTTCTTTTATTTTTTACATTGGATACTTGAGGACGATCTACAGCCGGGCTAGATTTTAATTTTTGATTTTGATTTAGCATATATTTTTTAACATTATGATAGTTTCAATTTCAGAACCGGTTTCGAAAGTAAAAGTTTTTTCATTTTTTAAATCCGAAACCGAAATCAAAAAAGTAAAAACTTGCCCGGTTGTACATCATACTCATCTAAAAAAAAAGAAAAATAATCATGTGAAAATATTAAAATGTGAGCGAGATATTTGAAAATAACGCTCGAATAGACTTAACATTATCATCCGGGTCTTTATCAGCGAGTCGAATGTCCTCTTAACTCGTTCGCTGCCGCTCACGCGAAAGCGCGTGATATGACGCCAAAGTTAAAGGGCCAATCTCGCGCCAGCGCGTGATGTGGGATGATGTCCAATCACCAGTCACGCGCTGGCGCGGGAAAATCTTTCACTGATTCTTTATTATAAAATGGAAACCGGCTTCTGGGAAAAACCCAATTCTACAGTGCGGCATTAACTATAATTCCATCTTCATGTAAGGGGCAGCGAATGTAACGCAATGGCGACGCTTCAACAAAAGGCTCAGTGTGTTATCTGATTTTTAAAAAAATTAGATCTGCTACGATTCTCCAGCGGAACTTTTGGCACGAGTATGGTGCTAATGCGCCTAAGGGCAAAAGCACCAATCGTCATTGGCTACCTGAGTTTAATGAAACGGGAAGTGGATCAATCTACGTTAGACTTTTTTTCCGAGAGCATATCAGCACTCTTGTTGACGCTAAGAAATTGAAAATATAACTATTTCAGACAAAGGATGACCAATTATGGGGAATTTATCATTCCAGATATGTTAGCCACGATATAGAAAAGGGTTGAATACCGTTTAGATGCGTGCTGGGTCATAAACAGAGCACATATAAAAATGTACTCGATGACAAAAATCTTTAGAAATTTAGCTTTCAGAGGGTCTGAAACACAAAAATCTTCAAATTTTGCGAAAAAAAAAAAACTTTAAAAAAAATTAAGTTAAAATGACATTTAAATCATGTTGCTATGTTAATTGGAACAGGAAATATTAATTTTCATGTTTTGGTTTTGTTTCAAAATCTACCTTTCAACCATTGATGGTATGGAAACGACATCTAATGTGTGTGTTTTTGTTGAAGACAGGTTTTTCTCACCCTTTTTAGGTTCGTTCGTAATTATGTAAATACGTGGCACCTATAGTTGTCGTTCAGTCCGTCTGTCCGTCCGCATTAAACAACGCAAAAACTACCCAACTAATTCGTTTGAAATTTAAAATATATAGTTATTATATAATTTTGTCGAGTCATTTCAAATTTTATGAAAATCGGATGCATAGATCAATTACAGGGACAATCAAAAGTATTCCTTTACATTCAGGTCGATGGGGAAAAAGTTTCAAAAGCATTTTAATCGTTTTAAATTTAAAATACATTAAATTTAAACTACATAGTTTTGTCGAGTCACTTTAAATTTTATCAAAATCGGATGCATAGTTCGATTACAGGGACAATCAAAAGTATTCCGTTATATTACAGTCAATGGGGAAAAATGTTTCAAATGAATTTTAATGGTGTTATGCTCATTCGAACATAATAAAATTGTTATGCATCTATAAAGTACATATTATAATATACTTTTTTACATAATCTGTGGTGCAAAGAACATTTGTTATTTATTTACAGGTCCACACAAAATTATTCCATTACATAATGGTATACGGAGAACAATGTTTGGTGCGCATTTTAATTGTAATTAACTATTTACAATTTTAGGAGATTGATATATGAGAGTGATATTTTTAAAACTTCATTATAGTATGAACGCATCTCATTTGCTACGCCTCACGTGCAATTTCCAACTTGTTTCTTTTTAAGTTGTTATAAACCAAGAACGATTAAAATTAAATGGTTAAAATGGAAAAAAAGATATTTTTCAATTTTTTTGCTTTTATTCTGATTAGGCATATTTGGGGAAAAAAGTGTTTACTTTTTTCTTTTTTTCTTTTTTTTAAGTCATATTATTTTTTTTCAAAATGTTACTTTAATTCTTTTTAATTTTTATTTAAATTAATATTTTTAAAAATGCTGAATCAAAATTAAAAATTATATATGTTTGTTTATTTAAATGAAAAAAAAAAGAAATTGTAGAAATAATATTCGAGAAACTTGTGTGAAAGTGTGACTGAATCCTAAGTTACATGAAACTTCGCGCATTAGTCCTTGAGATGAAGCTGTTGTGGAAATTGTGAAAAATGCAGCATATCAGCGCCACTTATTGGACGATTTACAACAAAGCATAACCAGCACAAATATTTATTAATGTAAACATGAATATGAAATTGGATGGAAAATCGTACCTTAGTTGTTTTGATAAAACTATTGCTGCAATCATGAAAGATGCAGTATGACAGTGCTACTTATTTGTCGATTTATACCAAAACTTAAACAACACCAAACCATATCACGGATTAATTGCAACTGAGGTGCAATGGAATCTCGTGCATTAATTCTTGAAATGGAGCAATTAAGAACAGAAAGATCATGAAAACACAGCATAGCATCGCCATCTATTGGACGATTTCCACCAAAAAGTAAGCAGCACGAATTTATTTCCTTGTACATCTGAATCTGAAGTTTGATAAAATCCGCGCATTTGTTCTTCATATAGAGCGATTGCGGGAATCGTGAAAAATGTAACATAGCGACTCCATTTGTTGAGCGATTTACAGCAAAAAATGATCAGCAGGGACATGTATTGCGGACTAATTGAATATAAATGTCCATCGAATTTTGTGGATTATATAGTACAAGTAGAAATCATAGAGATATAGCATAGCACAAATATGTGCAAGAGATATAGCACAAATATGTGCGCCACATACGTAGACAGACAGACATTTTGTAAAAACATGATTTTCGTGATCTCTGATTCCTATATTATATAAATCCTTCCTAAACCATAATTCGAAAATTTTTACGAATCCAGTACTTTTATGAAGTTAGAAGAAAAAAAAATAATACTTATAAGTCATTTATAATTTTGGTGGTATCTTTTACACTGTCCTTAATTTTTTAGAAGGATATGAAATTTTTTTAAAGCATATGTGTTAATTATAAGAAAAAGAGTTTAAAAAGCAATATAAAGATAAAAAAAATGTTTTATCTAGACAATTATGAAATCAGATGAATTATGAATTTTCTTATTTTTACATTTTTCTGCCGATTGCAGATTACGTAACAAACTTAAAATAAAATGGATTGATGTTTTAATATTTTAATGCATTTTTTCTAAATATTCTTTTATAAAACAAGAATTTTAAGAATTATTTAATTGTTATTGATTCATTTCTAAGATTGTCAAAATGCTTTTATTGAGCATCATATAATTATTAAAAAGTACTTATGAAGCATTTCTCTTTTTTTTTTCCATTTATATTCTTATAATTTTAAAACTTGAGACATAAAAACTTTTAATCACATAATACATTCTATTTGCCTTTTCCCTCTTAGAATAATCGATATTCATGTCTTCAATAACTACACTTGAAGTTATTAATTAAATTTTTATATATTGTCTTTTTCTTTTTACTGTTGAGTGTTTTGGAATAATCTACAATAAAAAAAACTATAATACTTTAAGTAATTTATTATCATTTAATGGATTTTATTTTAATGAAAACTATTGTGCTATTTTTTTTTATTAATGCAGTACAATATCATAATTCAAAGAAATTAAAAATGATGTGTTTATTATTTTAACGAAACAAACAAACAAAAAAAAAAGGCGTATAGATGGAATATGAATTTTAAAGTAATTCCAATTATTCTTTGAAGTATTACTAAATTTAAATATTTCTTGCAGCTCTATTTTTTTATTTTTAAGGCATTCACGTGTCTGTTTAAATGCCGAGTTCGTTAAATATAGTGTACAGAATAGAGAAATTTATTTTGCATAAATTATTATTATATATATATTCAATTAATCCTCTAAGAGATTTCACAGTTATCCACAGTGTTAAATTAACGTCTACCGGGATTATTTTTTCACGTTTCAGATCACGTTTTCACGTTCATTTTTGTGCATAACTTTTTTTGTTCTTCGAATTCGGCTCTTAGTAAAATACAGACATAACGAATTTAAAAGAAATCAATGAAAAAGTGAAAAGAAATTTTCTGAAAAATAAATATTGGAATTAAGGAATAAAAAAGTCTCGAAAAATTGACAATATTCATTGTCATTTTCGCTCATATGTTCCTATCTGAAGCCAGTTAAACTCGAAGATTCAAAGTTGATTATTTTCATTCCTTCATGGGACGTAATACCCATGATTATTTCTCATTTACTTCGATATAAAATTCATCTCGCAGCACTTTGCAATGAAGAGTAGATGGTGGTGACAGCTATATACAGATTAGCTTTAATATTTGCCAACCCGTCGTTATGTGAATAAACTGCGAAGGGGGAGGGGAGAGAAATCTGAAGTCAATTCTTTTTTGAATAACCATTCCTTTCCAGAAGATTCTTGACATGTTGGTGTATAACCTTGTAGATTGCGGAAAATCAAGTGGTCCGCCATACTTCCATTTGTTTCCCAAGTCTTACAAAGAAATAGAAATCTTCCATGTCGGGATTTTTCTGTACTTGTATCCAGAAAAAATCCAACTGTGCTTAATGTAATGAAGATTTTCTAAAGGCTTTGCTGGCTTTCGTATTTGTCTCTAAGTTAATTAATCAATAGAAGGGTCACAGCCATTTTAAAAAACTCCTCCCGTTGTCGCAATGTCTTACAGCAGGGCTGTCCAACGCGGCGCCCGCGGGCGCCATGGCGCCCTTTGAAGGTTTTCATGGCGCCCTTTTGCAGATTTCCTGTTATTAAATATTTTAGAAGTAAAATTCCATCATAAAGATTTTTTTTAATATCAATAATATTTTATCAGAGATATTTTTAAAACATGCATTTGGCATATTGTTAGCTTGCCGTTTTACTTTAAAAACAACCAGAAAAATACTTTGAAAATTTAAGCTCTTTTTCATGCTTATGAAGTAAATGAAAAATAGACGTTTTCACCGGCTCCCCTCTCCTTTGAAGATACATGTGCATGAAAGATCAGCTTTTTTCTTTTTACTGTTATCACACTGGTCCATAGGCTGTTTTATATAAAGGATAAAAGGGCGTAATTTTTCTTTATTGACTTCTGAAATTTTAGGAGGCGTTTCTTTTTCCTTTCTTTTTTTAAATAATTTTACTTAGAAAAAATAATAAACAGTACAGAATGATTTCTATGTAAGAAAGTACTTCAAGACTACCCCTCTGAAACCATCCACATGGTTTGGTCACTATCATGCTTGTCTGTTTTTGTACTTTTCATAAAACTAATCCACGCCTTCAAAATAAATCAATCTGTATTTTCATATCGTAAAAGAAACTCAGCAATATCTCTGATTTTCAAATTTATTTGTAATGATTGTTACCATAGAAGCGATTAAAGTTTCTGGCGAATTAACCTAAAAACAGTTTTGATAAAGACCTCTCTAAAAAAATGTATGATTTGAAATTTAATGCATGTATCTCCAGAACTGTAGAGGTCTTTTTTAAAGACGTGCGTGTATACTAATACTATATGGGATAATATTGCCACATATTTTCAGCCACGTAAATGATGGCGCCCTTCATTGAGTGCCAAGAACCAAGATGCGCCCTTGGTTACTGAAAGGTTGAACAGGCCTGTCTTACAGCTATATTTAGTATAATAAGCGACCAAAATGTCGCAAACTTACAATAAATTATATTTATATAATTATTAATTCGTTTATCAACTTTCAATATCAATGAAAACTTTAGAATATTTTCTTGTACAAAAACAAAATAAAATAAAATAAAATAAAATAAAATAAAATAAAATAAAACAAAAGTGCTTTTTTTTTTCATATACAATAACGCGTTCATGAATTGCTCTGCAAAATTTGTTGTTAAAAATTATAAAATGTGTGACATATGAAGTGTAAGCGGAATACCAACGTTAAAGTTTTCGAAATATTTTAGTTTTCTAGTCGTAACAAATGAAATGCGTCATTATTTTTTTGTTTTCTTTGCACCGGATATGACATCATACTCTTCTTTCGCATTTTTATCGAAAACTATAAATTGTAGAGGTATTGTTTTCTGGTCTTTTTTATGTACGCCAAGCGAGAAGTCCGTTATATGAAGTTTGGTCATTCTTGATGTAACATCCTGTATTTAAAGTAATATTAAAACTGAAGAGTTTCAAATTTCAATCAACAACATATAGACCGGCAGATGGCGGCACAGATAATCATCTCATCGAGTTAACGGAAGAAAATGTAAGATTAGTTAAATCTGGATTCACATAATAAAACACAGTCTGCCAAGTCGTATCTTGATGAAAAAAATCTTAAAAACCATTTTAGTGGTAGATTCATAGGTATTACATTACGTTTTCCTGCTTCCAAGTCTGCATGTCTTCATACTTTTGAGTGTAGGAAAGCCCAGTGGTAAACCTACAGGTAAACCGCTAAAATCGGTTATTTAGGGGATTTTCACCAAGATATGACTTGGCAGACCTATTGCGTTTTAATATGCGAATGGAGATTTAACTAATCCTGATTTTTATCTATGAATTCGATGAGGTGACTGTCTGTGCTGCAACTTCTCGGTTCAGGATGAAAAACTTTATTTAGAGTAATACTCCCGTGTCTTGTTGAGATAGCATATCAATTTAAAAACTCGAATTCAAGTCCAAAGCGAAATAAAAAATATTTTTGTTTGGTTTATTTAAAAATTTAAATGGCGACGTTGAAAAATTTTAAAAACACAAAATTTCTTTAATTGATATCGTAATTCGAGGATTAACTTTAACAAAGATTTCTTTTCGGAAATAATGTATTCAAAAATCCACACGGTTGTTATCTCTAAGATTTTTTTTTTTTTTTTTGTAAAACACCCCTTCAGAATTTTATTTAACAAATCCATTGATTTAAATTCTCAAAAATATTTAAAAATAATTCACATAATAACAAGTTAATAATTATTTCGGCATTTTTTAATGCTAATTAAGTATAAAACAAAATATAATAGAAAAAAATAAATTTCAAAATGCAAACATACGATGCTTCATAACAATTAAACAGTTTTCGTAAATTATAAGTGTTTATACGAAGCATAAATCTTCGTAATATTTATGCACATTTTGCAACAATAAATTTATTTTTGTATGCAAATAAAGAGTAAATTTTGAAGAATAAGTTATACGCAAATTTATATTGTGTTTTTAAATAAACAATATTTAATGTTAATTCGAAAAACTTTTTCCGGCTCAATACTTTAGTCGCAATTCTCATAAGACATTCATACAAAAATAAAATATATACCGAAATATTTAACTGTTGTTTTCAGATTTTTTTCATCTTAAGTATTTTACTTTTTGAAGAAGAGGTTTTTCAAAGCAGTTTCTTAGTGTGTTTTCATCTTATGTAAATAAAAATATTATTTACTTTTTTGTTTACATGCAACATAATGCACTGTTTGTGTTTTTTTAGCTTTAACTTTTATTAATATTATTTGCCTGCTTGTCAAATACGCACTTTAAGAATATTTATATTCACAAAAAGAATAAATTAAAATTTTTGTGAAAATTTTCTATTTTTTCCTTTTTACGTTTCGTCATTTTCTGAATATTTTTAAAAGAATTATTAAACTGTTTGTAATTTTTTTATAGCTACAAATTTTTTTGTTTTAGAAGAGAATAAACAAACGAGTGAAATACGTCTAAACTTGTTCAAATATACTCTCATTTTTATAGCGACAAACACAATGTTCAGTAAAGAGGATAAAACTAGTCATTGGGGAGCCACCGTAATACTTACGAACATCCATATGCATAAATTAAAATATGAAAATAAAGCATCTGAAAACTATTTAGAAAATGCATCGCAATTCCAAAATAAAATTTAAACTTGCATATAAATATTTATAACATATAGTGATCTCTATTAATAAATTGATGATGAATCTATTTCGATAAATTATATAAAATTCCAGATTACTCAAGAGATACGGAAATGTGTAAAAGAAAGATCTTTATGACTCCAAAAATAATTATCATATTAACTGACAATTTACTGCGTCGGATAATTATTCTCATATCCATTTTAAATGTATCTTTGAATATAAATTTGAATGAAATACAGGGTCATGAAAAATCAAAGAGTGTAAAATAGGATTGCAAATAGGATGGCAACTCATTATTCAATCACCTTCGTACAAAATGTGTGTTATTTTATTGCTTTTTAAATCCACTCGTTAAAATAAAGAAATTCGAAAATTTTTATGTACTTTTAACTAGAAAGAATGTTTCGAGAGTCCGAAAAAATAGTTCCGGATAATCGAGGTTACTCATATTCAATATGCTTCTTTCCATTATTGCATACTAAATACACACGAAATTTTAAATCTTTATCTTAATTTGTTCTGGAGATAGAGCGTTTACAGATACACAGACAGACGTCAATTTATTTTATTTTTATTTTTCGGAATCTCCAGTCTCTGATACGTGTAAATCCATCATTTTTTTCGATTTTGGAATAAATTGCAAAACTCACCCTGTACTACTTACGATGGGTAAGTAATGACTGCCGAACCTTCTAATCTGTAAGTATCAATAGTTCCGAAATTGAATACTCGTTCAATTTATATATTTTATATTAGGAGCCTAGTATCTGATAAACTGGAAACACTTTATATACAAAGTTTTATCCTTATATATATTATAAATGTGAAAGTGTGTCCGAAAAATTGGAATGAACTTGGCTTCAAAACGGATGGATTAATGTCTTTGAATTTTTGTATATAGAAAGATTATTGGCCTGAAATGAACATAGGCTAATTTTTATTTATTTCAAATATTTTTCTTAATAATTCAAAAATTCACTATTTTTCATACAGAATAAATTGAAAAATTTTTCCATAATATTTAATCATCTTTCGTTTTTCGTTGCCAAAAAATAAAAAAAGAATAATTATTTTTCTTTAATAATTAATTTTCAATTGAATGATTTTCACGTGATAAAAAAAATGAAATAAATAAATGGACCCTATTCTGTTTTTCGATTCGAGACTATACTTGTGATTTACAAGATCACAAAAAAATTCGGTAATATAATAGTCTACGGGGAAAATATTCCCAGCGTATTTTAATTGCGTTGCACTATTTCAAATTTGATGAAATTGATATACTGAGATAATCAATACAATGATAAATACTGAAATTTACTACAATATGCTTGCAGTTAAGTATGATTTGCATCACATTTGCTGTTCATTTACAGAGACAAATAAAAGATTTTGGATCTGTGTCCAGATCTCAGATATTGTATCCAGAGTATGGTCTATTAGAAAGATTGCTGAAAAGCTTCTTCAATTATGGTATGTATTTTAAGAAAAACTAATGCATCTTGAAGTTCAGCTACGTTTGGTATAATAAGAGATGTTTGTAGAATTTAAATAAATCATGTATCGTACTATACAATAAACTGGATATATGGTCACCTATGCAATAGCATTCCCGGAAATATGAATTCAGTAATTTTAATCGGGTTTTTTGCTTGGATAATTTAAGCTAAATATGCGGTCGTATAAATATCTGCACGTAATATACAGGATTGTACAAAAGAATTCAAGTACGTTTCTGTCTATTATTAGAAATTGCTAAAGGTGAATTTTGATCTTCGTTATACTTTTTCAAACTAAGCAAAATTTTAACATTGTATTTAGAATATTTACAAACATATAAATAATATACATAGATGCAGAAAAGAATGGGCCGGAGAAGTTATGTATTATGGAAATGTTGGATATTCTTTTTTATTACCTAGGGTTAACGCATGATTTTCCTTTCTTTGATATGGAATTCTGAAATGCACTACAGTAAGATTTCTGTAGAATTTGGGTGCGTTACAGTTATTCTACACTATAAGTGGTTGCAATTTCATTTTCGCGATTGTTCATGTTATCTAACACATTTCCCTTTTATTTGGCTGAGTTCTTTGAGTCCCCTATAAAGAAAAACTATTGTATTGCCTCCTATAAGATATATGTTAGTTATATATGTTTTAAATTGTTGTTAATGAAAAGTTTTGTTTCATTAAAGCGCTTATCTTTTTTTAATGCTACGTGAACGACGTCGCGGGTAACAGCTAGTTATTAAATATTGCTAAAGTTCAAAAGAAAACTGGAAACATTGTAAGGCTGTCGAAATTTTTCATGGCAATATTGCGCTTTTTTTCATTTCATTTTCTTTTCTTTTTTTTAATGATTTTTTTTATGGAAAATGATTGTTGTTTTTGGTCTAGTGGTATCTAAGACATATCCGAATTTTTGTGATGTCCAGATTTTCTTTGTTTTCATATTCAATCATTCGTTTCACACATTTCATTTGTTGCTTTCGTTTAACACATTTCATTCTTTTTTAATCGTTCTCATTGTTCCATGTTTAATGTCTAGAAATGTAATATTTTTGTTTCCACGATGAAAAAAAATACTAAACACTACAAAATCTATCTACTAAAAACAATTTACTAACTACACTCTACAATCGAAACTACGATATGAAAAGATTCATTGATGCATAATCTAGCCAAAGTTCTGATTATCGTTTGTTGCATTTGATGTCTGTTATGTGCTCTTTGATTCTAGTTCTGAGTTTTCTGCTTGTCATAACTATATGAAACTGCATTGTTCCATCTTCTTTCAATTTCACTGTAATTTTTTTTTTTTTTTTTTTTTTTTTTTTTTTTTTTTTTTTTTTTTTTTAGAATTTGAAATTTTGCAAAAATATTTCTATCATAAAATATTTTGAAGCATAGGTTATTTGAAGAAAGGTATTTCATCACTTTTATAGCATTTCTAGCTCAATTTGTATCAAATGACTTGTTTGAACGAAATATATGTGTTCAATGACTGAAGTCTGTTTAATAAACTGTCGTATAATATTTTATTTATGTGAGCTTTTTATGTGGTTAGAAAAAGAGATATTGACTCATTTCTGACGGTACATGACCCCACTAAAAAATAATTTTCAGATTATCTGAAGAAATCTCCACATTCTTCAGAAATTTTACAGAAATCTGAAGAAAATTTGCAGATTTAGTTTTATCTTAAAAATGTCTGCAAAAGATATTCTAAAAAATTTCTGCAGAATGGGCCAAATACTTACAGATTTCCTACAGATTTTTGGGCCAAATAACTACAAATTTTCTATAGATTTTTTAGTGGGGAACCAGGTATCTCCAAAAATTTCGTATGTTATTTCCAGATGTCGGCAAAAAATCCTCTCAAATGTTACCTCCTTCATCGTTGTACTTATATATTAGTTAATCTGATGGGGCTATGATATATGTGAACAAATGACCTGATACCTGATATTCAGTGATACCTCAATAATTATTGTTACATCTTACTCGAGAAACAGGTATATTGGCAGAAAACAGAAACTAGTTAGCTATGGCAATCCAAAAACTTATGCATGTTAATAGTTCCTGAAAAATGCTGCATAACAGCGCCAGCTATTAGAGGGTTCAAGCCAAAATCTATTCAGCAACAACTTATGTAAACTTACAACTGAATAAGAAGTTTAGTGAAAATCCATGCATTAGTTCTTGAGATAGAGCTATTGCAAAATCTTACAACAAAATGTGCCTAACAGAGCCAAAAGTTGAGTGATTCACACTAAAAACTAATCAGGATCATTTTTTTTTCAGTTACTAACTGAGTCTGAAGCTCCATGAAAATCCACGCATTAGCTCTTGAGATACATTTATTGGGAATCGTGAAAAATGCAGCATAGCATCTTCATCTGTAGGACGGTTTACAGCACAAACTGAACAAGAATCTAAAGTTTTGTGATATTTCTTGCATTATTTCTTGAGATAGAGCTATTGCGGTAATCACGAATAATAAACCATAGCAGCGCCACTTGTTGAGAGATTTGGATCAAAACGTAATAAGCATCATGTTATAAAAAGTACCAATGAATCTAAAGTTTAATGAAAATCCATGCACTAGTTCTTGAAATATTGCTATTATCGAACTCATGAATAATGCAGCATAACAACCCCACCTATTGAGTGATATACACCAAAAACTAATCAGATCTAGTTCCTATCAAAGTCTAATAGAAAAAAAAATTGTGTAGTTTCATGGATTAGTTCTTGATATAGAACGCCCAGAAAATTATTGTAACATACAGACAGAATGACTCACACACAGACATTTTCTAAAAATCGTGTTTTTCGGGTTATGTGAACTCTAAAGCGGATAAATCCGTTGAAAAGCGGATTTCAATACTTTTCACGAATTCAATACTTTCTTCTTGTAAAAATAAAAGAAAGCAATAATATACATGAATATATTTAAGGCGGAACTCTAAAATGCAAACATATGCATACATATTTTATTACTTATGTTAAATGAGAATTTCGTGTGAGAAGAAGAAATATTCTTGACATTTTTATATGCTAGAACATCTCTTTTTCCTCTGTTAAAATAAAGAAATAAAAATTACAATATAAGATAGTTATAGTTTTCTGTTGTGTACTTTAATGCGAATTCAGACAATCCTCTTGTGTTAAAGAATGCATTTCATCTGTTACGACTAGAAAACTAAAATATTTCGAACACTTTAACGTTGTTATTCCGCTTACGCTTCATATGTTACACATTTTATAATTTTCAACCGCAAATTTTGCAGAGCAATTCATAAACATTTTATCGTCTATAAAGAAAAGGCACTATTGTTTTATTTTATTTTTATTTTTGTACAAGAAAATATACTAAAGTTTTATCAGTAGTTTACATTTTAATTACAGTCGACTCTCGTTAATTCGAATCTTCGCTTAATTCGAACTAAACATGAAGTCCCGAAATTTTCAATGGCAGAATAACGTTAAACTTTTTCATTAATTCGAACTCATTTTCTCTTGACATCGTTTAATTCAAACTAACGAGAATTTTAAATTTTCATTCTTCCTTTCTTTCTCACGGATTTCAGATCATTTGAATAACTTTTTTCTTTTATTTTTGTGAAAATTGTTCCGCACGAGTATACATATAATCCCATGCATTTGATATCCACTTTCTAAGTGCCCCGTCTGTCATCAGTGACGCTTCAGATTTTTCTTCCATTGTGTTTGTTTCTAATCTTCTAATTAATTTATGTATTTATACATTATAATTTAATATTAAGTCATATTCTGATGATAACAGACATTATAAATTTTAAAAAACACTATAACATTAATTCCTTTGTAATAGTACTATATTAAGCATGTTGTCATTTCATACTTTCCATAATTCGAACATTTCCTGTGGTCCCGACGAATTCGAATTAATAAAAGCCGACTGTATACTGCTTTTGGGTTTGTAAAGTATTTTCGTGTATTTCCATACCAAAGATTATGTTAAAAAATATTAACATAAATGCAAATTAATTTAAGTATATGTAAAAAGTAAAACCGCATCGTTCCTTTGTTTGAAAAGGATAAATCCACGAACCAGAACCTGCTATTTCAAAATTATTATTGACTAAACATTTAAAAAAAAAAAACTTTACGTCTGAAAATAACAAGGAGATGAGCCTTTAGTAATGTACCTTTTAGTAACATTAATAAATGTACAAAATAACGATATGAAATATTTATGACAAGAATAATATATGTAAATACATAACTACAAATTTACTTATTTAGTAACTTATTTATACAAAATAAAAAAGATTTTCGAATTAAGAAAAATAGATTATGATAGAAATAATTAATAACATTATCATACAAATATCATATAAATTACTAATTTAATATTCAACCTTATCCTAATGATAACATATTCGAAATATACACGAAATATATTTTGAAAATACTATAACATTAATTTCTTTATAATAGTACCTTTTTAAAAATATTTTTGCCTCTCATGCTTTCTATAATTCGAATTCTGAATAATTTTTTCTGATCCCATTGAGTTCGAATTAACGAGAAACGACCAAACATGAATGTATATAAAGCGAAACTGGAAAATGCAAACATATGCATAAATATTTTATTTGTTTTGTTAAATGAGAATTTTGTGTGAGAAGAATAAATACTCTTGGAATTTATATAGGCTTGAAAAACCCCTTTTTCTTCGTTAAAATGAAGAAATAAAAATTACAATATAAGATAGTTATAATTTTCTGTTATGTATTTTAATGTAGAAAACCCTCTCATGTTAGAAAATGTAGTTCATTTGTAACGACTACAAAACAAAAACATTTGGAAACATTTAACGTTGGTATTCTGCTTGCGCTTCATATGTTGCACATTTTATGATTTTTTACAACAAATTTTGCAAAGCAATTCAGGAACGTTTTATTGTCTAAAAAGAAAAAGCTTTTCTGCTTCATTTTTTGTTGTTGTTGTTGTTTTTGTACTAAAAAATATACTATAGCTTTAATTTGTAGCTTGTACTGCTTTTATTATTTATTTATTTATACTGCTTTTAGTTTGTAAAGTGTTTTTCCTTATTTCCATAGCAAACATTATGTTATAAGAATATTTACATAAATGCAAATGGATTTAAATACATTTTAAAAGTAAAACTGCTTATTTTTCTATACTCGAAAAGCAGAAATCCACAAACCAGAATGCTGCTATTTCAAAATTATTATTAACAAATTTATTTATTTATTGTTATGATAAATGTATACTGTACTCGGAGTTGAACCCTTTAGTATAAGTATTAAATAAGCAAAAAAGGGTATGAAATGTATAAAATAAGAATAATATATTTAAACACATGATCACAAATTTGTTTATTTAGTAACTTATTTAAACAAAATAAAATTATTCTAAATTACAATTCAAATTTTCAAAAAATACGTTAACATATTAAACTTTTAGACTCTTAAAACTAAAATTCTAAGGACTTGGGATCAGAATATTTTGTTTTTAATTTTTAGAACATTTTTATTAACACTTTCCACCCGACACACAGTGGGGCAAAAACCCAAAAAGCTTCCCAAAAGTCGAAAAATGAAGTTACGATTTAGGGAATTTTGATTACTATATAGTTCGCTAGAATAATGTTTGGAGAGTCAAAATCTGTATTTAAAAAAATTTTTTTGCTTCGAACTTACAAACAGCATTATTTCAAAAATGATGTTTGAAGGAGTATCATTTAGAGCGAACAAAAACAGCAAAACAATAGTTCCTCTAAACGCGCGCTACATTTTATCATATTATCCAATTTTAATGATTTGAAATGGATTCACACTATGATAGTGTGTACTTTATTTGCATGTATTACCAAATTTATACTAAGCACATAAAAATTAATAAATTCATAGTCATTTTTGATAAAATATTGTAGAAAATAATTTTATTTATTTTTTTTTTGTTTTTGTTTTTAAACATCAAAAAGTTTAAATGTTCCACAGTGTTCCGCAACGAAATTTAATGGAAATAATAACTTAGGCTATTGTCTAGTGATTCATAAAAAACCAGCTGCCCCAAACTGCCTTTCTGCATTTCACGCATATTTTAGTAACCGCAAGTAAAAATGCCACTTTTTCGGCCGCCTCAAAAATTTTAATATTGACTACTTTTCACATAATTTAGCTGATAAATATGTTTCAAATTTTCGAATTATTCAATTTTATAATAGTTTATTTCCTATTATATTGTAAATAAGTACTATAATCATAAAATTACATTAATTTGATAAGTAAGCTTAGTAATGAAAAAATGAAAATAATTCTCTATTACTGATCCGGTATAATAACATTTTCTTGTCTTTATAGGTAGTAATTTTGTTTGTTCTATTATAATTAGAACAATTATTTCGTCAATGGCTATATTTGCTAGATCAAACTACTGAGCGTATTTCATTAATGCGAGTAAAAATCATTATGAATATCACTTTTGCTTATATTAGTAATTTCGATTTGATTTGCAAATGAGGATGTGATGGCTCATCTATTCTGAGTACCTTTAAACAAATATTTAGCTATGAAGATGGCATTATGTCTAATGTATTTTCTTTTCTTCTGTACTACTAGAATACATAAATATTGCGATTAATTCATGAATCGTCAATTTGAAAATATCGAGATCTTTATTTGAATGATTTTATCGGGCCAATCAAGATCCATTTTTCTTTTTCAAGAAATACGGAAGCAACTGTCAATGAATGCATTAAATACTTGCAGAATAAACTTATTTCGTTTAATACAATCATTGATACAGAAGAAAAATAGTTAAAAACGAATTAGTGTAATACTCAACGTTGCTACCTATGTCAGACAGCATCAAAACAGCATCTTGCCGATCTGACATTTTTTATTAAAAGTGGATTGAAATAATTTAGAATTCAGAATATCTAAGTTACATGCAAAAATGTTTAGAGAGGTCTTACACCTGGCAGACAACTGGATAGAAAAAATGAAAAGCTCGTACTCTGCATGAAAAGAAGAACACTGAAATTGCAAAATAAAATATGCAAAAAATATTTCGTTTACAATCAAGACTTCTCGTCGAGAAACTAAATCCCAGATTTGGAAGCACAAATGATGGAAATACAATTCAACTATTCTTTGAAAACGCAACTATTTGTGTTTCTAAACGAGCATATACGGAGATTTGATTAAACGTTTCTATGCCATAAGTAATTTCTTGTATCCATGTTATTTATTTGATAAACTTCGAAAATTTTCCCTTACAAATAGCTCGTTGATTTGAGCAGCACCCCTGGTTCTATATGCTTACTTCAGTACACAAACTACTTATTAATGACAAAGAAATAACATTATCTTCATTACTGCCAATTTGTCAAATGCCATAAAATACTCAAGAATCATGCAACAAACTGATCAAAAGGCATCGAGAAGATTTATCGCAAAGATGCAGCAGCGAGAAAAAAAAAGATATTTTTACGTCTTTTAATGTTATCAGATTTTTTCCTTTCCAGTTTAGGTAAATTATCGTAGAAGAAATTAAAATCATTGATCCTAAGAGTAACAGGATTTTCCAATACCGCCAACAAGTTCTGCTAACTATTTCGACACCTTGACCTCTGAAGAATCTTTTTATTATGCTACAGTTGATTCTAAGGGTTAATTTCTGGAATATATTTTCGTTTTTATTTTAATAATATAAAAATTAAATAGCCTAATGTTTTACTTTCCATTAATGTACTTAAATTTCGTTTAAATATGTCTTTGTTTTTTGAAAATTCCCTTTTAAGTTTACCTCGAAATTTTAACTTTTATTTAACTTTTATTGTTTTTACTCTTAATCTGTAATTTTATTTATTTATTTATTTTTAAAATTTAACTTTTGAATCCTAATTAGCATCCTGAAAAATTTATGAAATTGCATATAAATTGAATAACTTTCGAGACATTTTAATTTTTATTCCGCCATATTGTATCCGCCATTTTTTTTTTTTAATTTTGTATTCTTACTTAGCATCCTCAAAAACACCTGTATACGAATTTTCGTTCAATTTGAATAACATTTTCATATTTTGGCCAGCTTTTCGGGAATTTGCCCCACTGTGCGACAGGTGCCTCTCACTCACCACTTCACTGTTAAAAGTGAAGGTGACAAACCGGTGCCATTTGGGACCCAGAGGTGAAAAGGCCCCAGGGTCCATTGGAACCCGGGGCATTTGGAACCCTAGGGTGCCATAGGGGCTTGGATATGTGGTTGCAGTGCCAACAGGTCTCTTACTGGGTGATTGGAGCTAAATAAGGTGCCATACACTTCGTATTGGCAGCAATGTGGCACCTCATCGGGTGACTGGAACCATGCGCCTGCGCTGTGACGTGTGTCTTCCTATTTTCTGTGACGGCAGGTAAAATCTATGGCTATGAGTGAATGAAGGTGAGCTCGATGGCCGAGCGGTTAGAACGCTGAGCTTGTAATCAGACGTTGCGAGTTCGAATCCTTCGATGGACAAAAGTCGGTCTGTATATTTTTTAATTTTTTATTGTTGGACACTCTGGATTAAGGGTGCCATCTTTTCACCCTAATTAAAGGTGTCATTCTAGCTCCTTTAGGAGTGTCACCAGTGAGACAAGCCTTTCACCGCTAAAAGGTGCAATGTATCACCATTAGTTTTAACAGTGTAGTGTTATCAGGTTTCCCTCATAAATCGGGAAACAAAATGCTTTGGGCACCACTAATATCATACAATTTATTTTATGATATTTTATCACATTATGAGGCCATGAAATAAGGCGAAGAAAATTAGTTTTAAATGTTTGTGTTCAGAGGATTATGAGCATCCATTTGATTCACAAAAATTACTTTCATAGTCAGTTTATTATTTTCTAAAACTGCATTGACACTGCAGTTTAGGACATTTTTAGTAAGCTTTTTGCTCGATCCCAACATCCATTTTAAATTTCGGATTTGCTTTCGACTGTTAAAGCATTTATATTTCATATATAATTAGAATACCATGTTTAAAGTTTCTAGCCACTTTAGTATTACAGGAATCGCTGTTTAGAATGAATGATTTTTGCTCATGCAACGCTGCGGTAGTAACAGTATAAACAAATATAAAATACCGCTAATGTCTGAGCAGTTTCTATCACCGTCAATTTGAAAACATTATTTTTAAAATCGGTTTGGTAATTGTAAAGATTGCACAAAAATTGTAATATAGATTATTTTTAGCATGCTTTTTGCTTACGTCATCGTTTTAAATTTTGAATTATATTTCGACAATTCTTAGAAAGTAATTACCATGCCAAATTTTCAAAAGACAGACCCATCATTTGTATAAAAAACGCAATTTAGAACGTGTTTTCCTCTTGCAACTCCCAGGTGGTAGTGAGCACAACATAAAATACAGCCTATGTTGGAGCAGGAACCATCACCATCAATTTGCAACAATTACTTTTGAAACTTGTTCGATATTTACAGAGAATGCGTGGTAATCGCAATTTATAATATTTTTAGAACGCTTTTCGAACATTTTGAATTTCGAATTTATTCTGCTTTTGAAGAGATTATATGTCTCATAAGTAACTGCCAAATTTCAAGTTACTAGACATACAATATCACAAGAATCACAATTTAGAACTTTTTTCGCTATTGTAAAAACCCAGGAAATTGCGACATTGATATAAAACACAGTCTGTGTTAGATCGAGGGCTATCACCATCATTTCCACAACATTTTTAGATCGGTTATTTTTTAAATCGGTTTGATCCTTCTTGAGATTGTGCAGAAATCGAAATTTAGAACGTCATACATATCTATATATGTATATATACACTATATTGCCATTGATTATTGGACACATGCGATTTTAGACATTTTACTAAATATCTAGAAAAATACATGAGAAATCATCTCGAAACTCTTAGTGTATAAATATAATAGTATACGTCATACATCTCCGTGAAGATTTTTTACCGAAACTCCATAGGAAACCGTCAACAAATTAAAAAAGAATGAATATCTTTTGAATAACCCTGTCAAAACTAATGTAGCAAAAGCGCTCAAACTCTAGATTATGATTGAATGCCTTATTGTAATACACTGTGTTCATTTTTATGCAAATAGCATGCATACTCGCAGAGTAATTAAGGTTTTTATAAAAATGGTCCCAAATTTTTCCAAGTTTTTTCATTATAATTTTCAGAGTTCTTAATATAAAATAATATTTTTTTCAGAAAATATGACAAACAACATTGCACACAGTACCCTGTAATCAGAATTAAAAAATAATGAAAATTGTATACAAAATGAGTTGGTTTACTAAATAATTTTTTACTGCGCCTGCGTCAACGATATCAAAATTTCATTTGCATATTATGTTAGCTAAATGTATAGAGCAACATTTGTGAAAGTCACAAAATCATAACTTGAAAATTCTTAAAATAATCGTCAATTGAATAAGTTGAAAATCCGTTATTCTCAAAATGAAGCAAAAACAAGAGGGGTTGTATCCATATATTCATTGATTAGTGTCAATATAGAATACATAATACAGGATGTTACGACTACTTTTGGATAAAATCCCTCATTTTTTTGCTTCATTTTGGAAACAACGGATTTTGTCCTTTTTCTATAGACGATTACTTTCAGAATTTTCAAGCTATAATTTTGAGACTTTTACAAAAGTTGCTCTATACATTTAGCTAACATAATATGCAAATGAAATTTTGATATCTTTGACGCATGCGAAGTAAAAAATTATTTAGTAAACCTACTCATTTTTCATACAATTTTTATTATTTTTTAATTCTGATTACAGGGTACTATGTGCAATGTTGTTTGTCATATTTTCTGAAAAAAATATTATTTTATATTAAGAACTCTGAAAATTATAAGGGAAAAACTTAGAAAAATTTGGGGCCCTTTTTATAAAAACCTTAATTACTCTGCGAGTATGCATGCTATTTGCATAAAAATGAACACAGTGTATTACAATAAGGTATTCAATCATAATCTAGAGTTTGAGCGCTTTTGCTACATTAGTTTTGACAGGGTTATTCAAAAGATATTCATTGTTTTTTTAATTTGTTGACGGTCCCCTATAGAGTTTCGGTAAAAAAGCTTCGCGGAGATGTATGACGTATACTGTTATATTTATACACTAAGATTTTCGAGATAATTCCTCATGTATTTTTTTAGATATTTAGTAAAATGTCTAAAATCGCAAGTGTCCAATAATCAATGGCAATATAGTGTATATATATATATATATATATATATATACTGGTGTCCAAAAGTTAAGCATAATTGGTAATTAAGTAAGTAATGTAAGAAACATAAATCGAAATGTGGTGAATCTCCAAGTGTGTAAACAAAACAGTACGCGTCATACATTTTCGCGAAAAGTTTTCCCCGAAATCGAACAGGGGACCGTCAACAAATTGAAAAAGAACGAAGATCTTTTTGATAACCCTGTCAAAACTAATGTAGCAAAAGCGTTCAAACTGCACATTATGATTAAGTGGCTTATTGTAATGTACTGTGTTTATTTTTATAAGGATATCATGTATATTCATAGAGAAATTAAGGTTTTTATAAAAACAGTCCTAAGTTTTTTGCTTATAATTTGCAGAGTTCTTAATATAAAATAATGTTCTTTTCTGAAAATATGACAAACATCATTGTACACAATATCCTGTCATCAGAATTTAAAAATAAAAAAAAATTGTATGAAAAATGAGTAGGTTTAGTAAATAATTTTTCATTGCGCATGCGTCAACGATATCAAAATTTCATTTGCATATTGCGTTAGCTAAATGTATAGAGCAACTTCTGTAAATGTTTCAAAAACATAGCTTGAAAATTCTGAAAATGATCGTCTATAGAATCAACTCAAAATCCGTTATTCCTAAATGGAAGCAAAAAAATCAGGGTTTTTATCAAATATTAGTTCTATGTGCAATATTGTGTAGGCATTAAACAATGGAATATGGATACAGCCCCTCATCTTTTTGCTTCATTTAGGGAATAAAGGATTTTGATCTCATTCTATCAACGATAATTTTCAGAATTTTAAGCTATGTTTTTGAGACTTTCACAAACGTTGCTCTATACATGTAATTAGCATAATATGCAAATGAAATTTTGATATCATTGACGTATGCGCAATGAAAAATTATTGACTAAACCTACTAATTTTTCATACAATTTTTATTATTTTTAAATTCTGATGACAGGGTACTGTGTACAATGATGTTTATCATATTTTCAGAAAATAACATTATTTTATATTAAGAACTCTGCAAATTATAAGCAGAAAACTTAGGACTGTTTTTATAAAAACCTTAATTTCTCTACGAGTATGCATGCTATCCTTATAAAAATAAACACAGTACATTACAGTAAGCCACTTAATCATAATGTGCAGTTTGAACGCTTTTGCTGCATTAGTTTTGACAGGGTTATCAAAAAGATCTTCGTTCTTTTTCAATTTGTTGACGGTCCCCTGTTCGATTTCGGGGAAAACTCTTCGCGAAAATATATGACGCGTACTATTTTGTTTACACACCTGGAGTTTCACCACATTACGATTTGTATTTCTTTCATTACTTACTTAATTACCAATTATGCTTAACTTTTGGACACCAGTGTATATATATACTGAGATATCATTTATATACTATAAGTAACTTTCGCCACAAATTTCATGTTTCTAGACCCTTTCGTAATATAAAACCGAAATTTAGAATGTTTTTGAATATATAACCACCTCAAAGTGGTAATGACAATAACATAAAAATATACTATGTTGGATCAAGAGCTGTTGCCGTTATTTTAATTAATTATTATTATTTTTTAATGATTTATTATTCTCGAAATTGCTCAAAAATCGCAATTTTGAAAGTTTTAGAACGCTCTTCACGCATTTTCACGCATTTCGAATTTCGTATTGTTTAGGAAATGTTCTTTGAAATGATTTACATCTTATGAATAATTAACATGTCCGTTCCCAAGTTTCTAGGCCTTTAGTAACACAAAATCGAATTTTTAGAACGTCTTTTGCTCCTAGCCTATATGTTTGAACAGGGGCGAATACCTTAATATTAATACCATTACTTTTGAATTTGGTTCGGTTATTACAGAGATTAACACCTAGAAAGAAACAAGCATTAGCTTTTTTTAATAGAGGTACTGTAAATAAATAAAAAAAATTAATGAAAATATGTTTCTGTATTTATTTCTTACTAGCAGGCTATGCCCGCTTCGCTGGTCCATATTTCCAAACGAACCTTGATTCAAAGAAAATGGTGATTTAAAAATTTTATTTTAAAGCAGTATAGACCACCCTGGAATGTTCTTCCGTATTGCTGAAAATCATGCCAACGCCATTGCAATATTCTACTATTGTAAGTCTTGGCGAAAATTTGGGCAATGAAGCACCTCTTTTATTTCATCTCTTTTATTCATCTCTTTTATTTTATCATTTATAGTAGAGTTTCGTATGAACATGAGATCGTTATGACAACAGGAATCAAAACGTTCTCGAGTCATCACACTATTACATTAGAGGGCTTTGCAATGATTAGTGAGATTGATTATCAAACTCTATTAACTTTCGGATTGTACATTATCATTTCTTAGTTCTTAAAATCCCGACATCTGAACTTGCACTATGTGTAGTTCTGGTAGCCTACACACAATGTCATTTCATGTTACATTTTTTAATAAACGTCCTCTTCTAGCAGGTCTACTGTAGTTTCCTATCTACCTTAATCTGTTCCAGCAAGAATACATAGAGTAGAAAATGTAAAGAATTATTGACGGATAAAGAAGAGTTTCTGTTTGTTTGTATTTATGACGGCCATTTATCTACACATGGGATATAGGCCCTAAGGTAGGGTGCCCTTCGTGAGAGTGGCAGAAGAAGAAGGGTGTTTCACTTATATATTTATTAGAACAATGAAGCATAAAAAGGGTGTTTTAAAGCTGTATTATTTAAATAACATTAAAATTACATCAGTTTCACTGCCTCTTCCTTTTATAAAACAGTTGCTAACATGTAGCCGTTAAATCAGAATAATCTTGATGACTAAATTTTGTAGAAAAATAGGTCTTTAGTTTGCATCTAATAAAATCTTTCTATCTTCTGTAATCGATTCCATTATGATTTTTAATGTCAAACATTAAAAGTGCTAGAAACGATATTGTTACAAATGTACCAGACTTATTTCATGTTTGTCCTCAAATAAATGTGAAATTTACGATAATCCAGTATTGGCATTTAATCTTATAGCTTGACGATAGTTTTTTGTTCGATGGGGTAATGAAGTAGTGTCTAATAGTTTAATATTTGACAAAGTTCTGTTGATAAGGTTTATCGTTAATTAGAACTGCTACATAATTATGAAAAACAAAATTTTCAGCTGTCGAGATTTCATGTATATTTTTTTCTTAACCAATTTTAAAGTATATTTATTTTCCTTACAATTTTTTTAATTGTAATGAATGATAAATTAATTGCAAATATTTTTTCATTATAATAATTTTTCCGACACATTGAAAATATTGCTTTTTTAGTGATAGTGAAATAACTGCAGATGAAAAAGATATAATAGTAAGACTAAAACACAGATTTAACGACTGCTTGGCGTATGACTTGGCGGGAGCCCGATAAGTACGCTAATTCTAACAATTTAAATATCCAGATAGACTGTAAACAAATAATGGGTACTACTTGATTATTCCGTCGATCAATTTCGCCAAATTATACAAATGGACATAATTTTTATTTTAAATAACCAAAGAATCAATAAATTACTAAAATGTTAATAGAAATACAAATAAACATCGAATTAAAATTGGTTGATGAAGTAACAATTACGTATAACAAATTTAATGTCAAATGAATGTGACATTTACGATCATCCATTGACATTTAACCTTATACTTTGGCGATAGTTTTTTGGTCGATGGGATTATCAAGTATTACCAAATTATATAAACAAATTGTATAAACAATAATATTGCCAATAATATTTAGGTACAGGTGTCATCTACGGATCCCGTTGGCGCGATTGCAGCAAATTGCGATTTTATGCCTCACGTGGTAATCCGGTAATAGTTATTTATTTTTGAGTAAACTATTTCATTATTTTTCTTTTTTCTTTTAAAATTATATAAATTGTTTTGTTCCATAATTATTTATTGACTTAGTTTATTATTATTATTTCCTTTTTAATATAATAGAAAATAAATAAAAGTAATATAAATGTAATTGATATTTGAAAACGCAGTGTTCTCCAAATTGGCATCATAAAAAAATCGCGCCAAGGTGATGCGTGTATAAAAGAGGAAAAATGTTTGCAATAATATAAACAAAAAAACCATTAACAAATAATTAAAAATTCGCCATTTCAATAGTTTTTTAAAATAACATCAAGCATAAAATCAAATAACATCAAGGTTAATTCTCCAGTCGGGCAGCAATAAAAAATTTTCTTTTCTTCGTCTGTTTCATATTAAAAAAACATAAATTTAATAACTTCTAATTAAATAATCTGACTAATTTTCTGTAATCGGATTTATGATCTAAAAGTATCCTTAATACATAAACAAAACAGCGCAGTTGTCATATACGCGCCGAGATCGGCAAAAAAAAATTTACACTAATTTGGCGGAAACATCGTTTTCGAATACCAGTTTCATATATATATTTAAATTATTTTCTATTATTTTCTATTATTTAAAAAATAATAACAATTAGTAATTAAATAATAAGTATAGAACAAAACAGTTTACATAATTTTAAAGAAGAGAAAGGAAATAAAAAAACATTTTATTAACTAAATAACAATAGTCGGGTTGCCATGCCAGGCAAAATAATATCAATTTAGTGTCCATTAGTTACCTCGGTGTGTATATGATATCTGTGCAAACAAAACTTCCGATAATATAATAAATGACGTCATATTTATTTTTCTTTGAATTTTTTTTATTTTAATTTTTCACGTGGATACTGTTCAACTAAAAATTAATTGCCGAATAGAAATTATTGTTCCATATTTTGATTTTCTTGGCAACGGGAAAGAAAATGGTTATTTTTTATCGGAAAAATTTTAATTGATTCTGTATGAAAAATAATGAAATTTTGAATTATTAAGGAAAATATTTGAATAAATCAATTAAAAATTAGCCTATGTTCACCGGAAATAGTGTAACTTTCCAACGGTGAAAGAATTTTTCAAAACCGTCAAGTAGTTTCGGAGCCTATTCAATTCAAACAAACAAACAAACAAACAATCAAATCTTTCCTCTTTATAATATTAGTATAGATTAAAAGATATTAAAAAATAATACTTAGAAATTGAAAATTAAAAGTTTGCTACTTCTATTATTAAGACTATTATAAATGAAAAATAATATTATTATGCTATTATAAATGAAACAAGAGATGGAAATTTTATAATAAGAATTGACGAAGTTTTCAAACATGAAAGCTTTTCGATTTTATTATTTTCATTATTTCTGCAAGGAAAACATTTAGTAATTTTTTTTTTTACTCTAAAAAGTTTAATGAAATTGTATTCGGTAAATATTTCTTAACATAAATGAAGAACTAATAAAACATGATATGAAAATGTTAACTTTAAAATGTAGATACATCAGTGCCAAATCATCAGCGTTTAATATTTTTATGAATATAAAATTTTTAAAAGGAATAACTTTCTTTCTTTCTAACCGATGACCAGGCGCCTTCCTGCTGAGTTACCTCAGCTTACAAGGCCAATGCTATACCTGTTAAGCTACCTGGGCGATAGCCAGCTGGGACTTTTCGCTCAGATCCCAACTGGCTATCGCCCAGGTAGCTTAACAGGTAAAACATTGGCCTTGTAAGCCAAGTATCTGGGTTCGATTCCCAGCCTGGTCAATTTTTCGCTCAGTTTGAAATATTTAATTCGTATGATTACTTTACCAATCAGTTAGATTGTATTTAAAATAATAGTAGTAATTGTCTGAGCTAAGCGAAGGCTAATACACAGATAGGAAACGATATTAAAAATCAAGCATAATTCTTTCGTCAACCAAATCTGAAAAAATAGATGGCGGATATTGATTGTGATTGTACCAGAAGATTCCTATGAAGGTAACCTACTGAATGCACCTACAATAAAAAAATAATTCCAAATAGTTGAAAAATTATACTAAAAAACTGATAAAACAGCACATTTTATTTGCATACGCCACCGAAACTTGGTATACGTCATTTTTCACTCGCTGAATGTCGACAATCGAATTTGAGGACATGGAGTAAATGGAAAATATTTACGCACGCAGTAACATTGAAGTGCAATAAAACATATTAAAATTTATTTAAGCAAGAAAAGAAATCTGTTTTTCTTACCTATTTAAAAGAAAAAGGTCATATAAAATGATTTTGAGATTTTGTGATAATCTCTCAATAGCATTTTTTAATCGCTGAAAGAATATTTTATACTTTGCGTGTGAAAATTAAAAGTATTTGTATGTTTTAATAAAATATTTCAATTTATGACATTGTTTCTTCTTATTTTATTTATTTTTCTTACACGTTTCTTTTAAACTTACATTTTTGTTTGTGTTTGGAACTCATTTATTGTGACTCATTTTTTGGTTCAGGTGTCATATGGGCACAACATTTGGCATGTGTTTTTTCGTAACGCCCATTTGGCGAAAATCTCGTTTTCGAATACTGATTACATATACATTTTTAAATTATTTTCTATTGTTTTATGAAAGGAATTTTCAATAAGTAAAATAATAATAATTAATTTTCTGAAGAAAGCGAAGGCTAATACACAACGTAATATTACTTTCTGAACCTAAACAGCTACGAACGGTTTTAAAATTTCGTGCCATATTTACAGGGTGTCCAGCAAATAACACCCTGATTTCAAAATTGAATTTCTCAAAAACGAAGATCTAGAAAATAATGCCGTAAACGGTTTGTTTATTAGGTAAGTTGTAAAAATCTTATATGGAAGTTTCGAACGGTGAATATTTTTAAAAGATTGTGTTCTAATTAAAACAATGCCTGATTTGACAATGATTAATCTTGTTTTTTTTTTTTTTTTTTTTTTTTTTTGCAGAGAACAAAATGTTTGGCGTACAGTGCCATATTTTAACGATTTTTGGAAAAAAAATTTCGAAATTTCTAAAATTAAGTTCGAAAAATTGTTAAATATGGCACTGTAGACTGAAAAACTCATTCTCTACAAACAATCTAAAACAAGAAAAATGTCAACTCCAGTATTCTTTGCAATCAGAACACAATCTTTTCAAAATATTCATTGCTCGAAACTTTTGTATATCATTTTTACAGCTTACCTAATAAACATACCGTTTATCGCATAATTCTACCGATCTTAGTTTTTGAGAAATTTAATTTTGAAATCAGGGTGTTATTTGCTGGACACCCTGTATATGCAAAAATACGCATAAACGTTCATCAGGTTTCTTTAGGCAGCTGTTTATATCTATTTGCAAAAAATCTCCCTTTCTGAAGCCCAAATTGGACAAAGATTTATAAAAAAAAATGTCAACGTAAAAAGTAATATTGGAGAAGTACCGTGAAATTAGGGCGGAGGTAATATATACGCACCAGGTTTGATGCAAATTTGGCAAAAATAATTTTTTAATATTAATTCTACTGTAACTATCGAGACTATTCTAATGTATCTATATAGAACTATCCAGCTATTCACCCAAAATAAAATAAATTGAGTAAAAATTAAATAAGAGTCCTTATGAGACAGAGAATAGGTTGCCCGAAAGCACCAATTTGTCGACATGTTCTTCCTCTTGCTTTTTCCTCTCTCGCCAAGGTCCTTAACAGAAGGATGTGCAAGTATAAATTTGATATGCATTTTTTTCAGCTTTACAAATCTAGATATTTTATGATAGAACCATTTTCTCAATTTTCATAAGCAGATCTTTTATATAATAAGTTATTCGGTTAAACTGCAAAATCAGGTTTACATTGGTTAACTTGAGACTGCATGTTTTGTTGAAAAAATATGTTCATATTTGTAAATTAATTGAGGTGAAAATTTGATAGCTCAAAGCTTATGAAGACGGCATTTTCAGATTTCGTGTCGTACTTTATACTTCAGGCATTGTCATTTCCTTTTATTTACTGCATGGTGAAGCGAAATACTGCTCAAATTGATCAAAATAAGTTTGAAATCAAAACAAAACAGCGTATGTAGTGGCTAGCATACACAACACATGCAAACTCGATTGATCATATCTGGAACACACTCGAACGACGCATTGCATTCATTTGTTAGCGTTTTCGAGATTTTTATATTAGTTTTTGAAGAGAAATTTCCCTAAACTCTTATCGAGAATCTCATTGTATCCATGGAAAACAGATATAAATATTATATTATCCTCTATAATAATAGCCGTTGTGACTCTCTCTGTCCCTGTATGTAGAACGATCCTGGGGTTGTACTCATCCGCTAAAGAAGAAATTCTGACGGCCTTGTTATAGAAATTTTGGTGTTTTTTTTTTAAATTGCACTAACCTAAATGTTATGTCATTAGAAAGAGCTTTAAAAAATAAACGCTTTTTTTGCTTACGGTTTTTCCCTAATTGTAATATCTTCTGAGATATAAAGTCATTTTTTTCCGGCGTTCGAGCGCTGGATATATGTAAACAAAGGCCGGATTTGATTCATTCACATGACGAGTTTTCTATGCACCATGGAGGATATTCGGCGAGATTGAATTTCATATATCCAAACCAGTAATGAAACGTAATCTTATTGCTCTCTGCGCATTCCTGCTTGCGCAGATCCGACAACAGAACCAATGAGAGAAGAGATAATTACTGTCTCTAAATGTTAGCGTGGTATGCCCGCGTTTGTTGTTTGTTGTTGCAGAGCCAATGGATCTATTCTATTGTGTGCTTTTAAAATGTGCAATTAGATATATATATGGATTTTTTTATCGCAACGTAATTAGTATATTTTTAACATAGGATTTCAACAATATAACCTGGTAAGTGAGAACTTTTTTTTGAATGGCAATGTAGTAACATTGGGTCGATCGAGTTTATTTATTTTGATTTTGCCCGTTTTTATTGAAGGACATAATTTAACCGTTTCTTCCATTGCATAACACTTCTTATTTTGTTTTTAATCTTTTTTTTAAGTAATTCCTTTTTTTAATTAATTCCTTTTTAAGTAATCCCTTTTTTTAAGTAATGTGATCTTCATTTCTGTCATATGAAAAATACATTTCTATTTTGCCATGGGTACACTGAAGTAAAATATCCCCCTTACGATGTTCGCAAAAACTTTTCTCGGATAGTATTTTTCGATCGATGCTTAATTTTATATTTCATAATATTATTTATTTTGATTTTGCCCGTTTTTATTGAAGGACATAATTTAACCGTTTTTATTTTATTTTATTTATTATGATAATTTAACCACTTCTTATTTTGTTTTAAATCTTTTTCTTTTTTTTAAAGTAATTCCTTATTGTGATCTTCATTTCTGTCATATGAAAATTTCATTTCTATTTTGCCTATAGCATTTACATTTGTTGCATTATCATTTTGAAAATTGATAAAAAATAACAAAAGACAAAACATTGCAAATTCTAAATTCGTATTACTCAACTAAATAAACGTAGGTCTTGCAAAAAATAAACAAAATAATAAGAGATCAAAATAGATGCCTTATAAATAACTTACTTTTTTAAATCTGCAGCTACAATATATATATATATATATATATATATATATATATATATATATATATATATATATATATATACTTTAATTTGGAATTGCAAAAATCATTCTGAAATGTCTCAATCAATCACAAGATTTTTGTGGGGACTTCTACTGATTGATAATTTTTGTGGGGTTTTTACATAACTGAATGACTTTTTTTCCATGATTGATTAATGAATTTTATAATTTTTACCCCACATGACCAACTGTCGAACTGATTGACAAATTTTCTATTTTTCATGTGATGGATCGAGAAATTTTGTGATTTTTTTTTTTCTGATGAACAAAGAAATATTGCATCTTTTCTCCAAGCAATTAATGGAAGCTTTTTTTTTAAATTTGTTGTTTTTTTCTCGCAATCTTTTGATGTAATTTGCCGTTTTATTGATTTTATCCTTCTTTCGTGATTTTTTTTTTTTTTTTTTTTTTTGAGAAAATGTCGTTTTTTGTTATCTTTTTGAGAAATTTGTCTTTTTTTGCTATTTTTTGTGAAATTTACATTTTTATGCGATTACCTAGACAAAATTTCTGTGCTTTTGAGATCTTTGGACGAAATTTGTGTCTTTTATAATACCTGGACAGTTTCGAAGAAGTTTATCGTTTTTCTCGAGTTCTTTCGATGAAATTGTCGTTTTGTCATGATCTTTCGATGTAATTTCCCGTTTTATTGAAGATCTATTTGCAAATTTTGTTGTTTTCATCTGCAAAATTACCTTTTTTGTGATTATTTGATGAAATTTGCTTTTTTTTCAATCCTTTGACGAAATTTGCTGTTTACTCGCAATCATTTGTCAAAATTTGTTGTTTTCTCACAATATTTTGAATTTTTTTTTTCACAATATGTTTAATTTGCTATTTTTTAGAGTTTTTTTTGTCAAAATTTGCTTTTTTTTTCGAAATTTTTTTAAACGTTTTGGCAAAATTTTGATTTTTTGCAATATTTTCACGAAATTTGTTTTATTTGAGATACCTGGACAATTTTTTTTTCTGCAGTTTTTTGACAATTTTTTTAGAGATCGTTTGAAGAAATTTGTTGTTTTTTGCAATCTGTTGACGAAATTTGCTGTTTTTTTTTCACATCTATATACAAAATTTCCAGGTGTTCTTTTTTTTTGGGGGGGGGGGGTGTTTTGACGAAATTTTTATTTTTTGTGATTATTTGCCAAAATTCATGTTTTTTTTATACTTGGATAAAATTATTTGTTTTCTCAGGGATTTTCGGTGAAATTTGTTATTTTCTCACGATCCTTCGAAGTAATTTGCTGTTTTATTAAAATTATCTTTTTTTGTGAAATTTTTCATTTTTTTGTTATTTTCAGAAATTTGTCTTTTTTTTTCACCTTTTTTTTTGAAAAATTTACCTTTTTTGTGATCTTTTAATGAAATGTACCTCTTTTTTTCATCTTTTGACAAAATGTGTTGTTTTATCACAATCTGTTCACCAATATTTGCATTTTTTGAAGTACCTAGACAAATTTAAAGTATTTTCACGATCTTTTGACGAAATTCGCGTCTTTTATTATACCAGAAAATAATTATTTGTTTTCTCAGGGATTTTCGGTGAAATTTGTCGTTTTTTCTTGCCATCTTTCAATGTAATTTGCCGTTTTATCAAATTATTCCTTTTTTCGTGATTTTTTTTTGTGAAATTTGTTGGTTTTTTTTGTTATTTTCAGAAATTTGTCATTTTTTTTTCACTTTTTTTTTTTTTTTTTTTTTTTTTTTTTTTTGCAAAATTTACCTTTTATGAGATCTTTTGATGAAATGTGCCCCTTTTTTTCATCTTTTGACAAAATATGTTGTTTTCTCACAATCTGTTTACCAATATTTGCATTTTTTGAAGTACCTAGACAAATTTAAAGTATTTTCACGATCTTTTGACGAAATTCATGTCTTTTATGATACCAGGAAATAATTATTTGTTTTCTCAGGGATTTTCGGTGAAATTTGTCGTATTTTCTTGCCATCTTTCAATGTAATTTGCCGTTTTATCGAATTTATCCTTTTTTGGAAATTTGTTGTTGTTTTTTCGTTTTTTTTTTTTTTTTTTTTTTTTTTTTTTTTCAGAAATTTGTTAACATTATGTAAATGCTATAAGCAAAATAGAAATGAATTTTTCATATGACAGAAATGAAGATCACAATAAGAAATTACACAATAAGAAGTGTTATGCAAAAGAAAAAACGGTTAAATTATGTCCTTCAAAAACAAGAGCAAAATCAAAATAAACTCGATCGACCCAATGTTACATTGCCTATCAATAAAAAAGTTAGTTCTCACTTACCAGGTTATTTTTTGAAAAGACTAATTTACTCTGATCCTATGTTAAAAATATACTTATTACGTTGCGATAAAAAATTCCATACATATATTTAATTGCCTATAGAATGAGGGAATTAACATATGTCACTCAGCACACAGTTCAATAGGTACACTGAACTGCAGTATTCCCATCATAAGATTACCCAGAAAAAACATTCTGAAATGTCTCGATCAATCACAAGATTTTTGTGGGCTTTTTTACATAACTGAATGACTTTTTATCCATGATTCATTAATGAATTTTATAATTTTTACCCCACATGACCAACTGTCGATTTTTGTATTTTTTCTTCAACTGATTGACAAATTTTCTATTTTTCATGTGATAGATCGAGAAATTTTGTGATTTTTTTTTTTTTCTGATGAATAAAGAAATGTTGCATCTTTTCCCCCTGCAATTAATGAAAGTTGTTTTTTTAAATTTGTTGTTTTTTTCTCACAATCTTTTGATGTAATTTGCCGTTTTATCGAATTTATCCTTTTTTCATGATTTTTTTTTTGAGAAATTGTCGTTTTTTGTTATCTTTTTGAAAAATTTGTTGTTTTTTTTTCTTTTTTTTTTTTTTTTTTTTTGCTATTTTTTGCAAAATTTACCTTTTTTTGCGATTTCCTAGACAAAATTTATGTGCTTTTGAGATCTTTGGACGAAATTCGTGTCTTTTATGATACCTGGACAGTTTCGGAGAAGTTTATTGCTTTTCTCGAGTTCTTTCGATGAAATTGTCGTTTTGTCACGATCTTTCGATGTAATTTGCTGTTTTATTGAAGATCTTTTTGCAAAATTTTTTGGGTTTTTTTGCGAAATTTACTTTTTTTGTGATTATTTGATGAAATTTGCTTTTTTTTCAATACTTTGACGAAATTTGTTGTTTATTCACAATCATTTGTCAAAACTTTTTGCTTTCGTACAATATTTTGAATTTTTTTTTCAGAATATGTTTACAAATTTGCCATTTTTTAGGGATTTTTTTTTTGTCAAATTTGGCTTTATTTTTCGAAATTTTTTCATGAAAATTGCTAATTTTTTTAGACATTTTGGCAAAATTTTGATTTTTTTGCAATACTTTCACGAAATTTGTTTTATTTGGGATACAATTTTTTTTTTTTTGCATTTTTTTGACAAATTTTTTAGAGATCTTTTCATAAAATTTGTTGTTTTTTGCAATCTGTTGACAAAATTTGCTGTTTTTTTCTTTCACATCCATTTAAAAAATTTTCGGGTTTTTTTTTTTTTGGCGGGGGGGGGGAGTATTTTGACGAAAATAGCTATTTTTTGTGATTATTTGCCAAAATTTGCATTTTTTATGGTACCTAGACAAATTTTTGTACATAGTAAATGATTTCTAGCATTTTTTTTTTAAACTTTAACAGTAGAAAAATAATCTTCAAACATTTTCAAGAGTTTGTGACGTGTGTCGCAGCGTTGCACCGATTCTGCGCCTGGGATCATGTCATGTTGGTGTTACGTTGGTAAATGGAAAAGCATATTGAAATTTTTAAGAAATATTAATTTTTTTATAGCGGCAAAATACTTTTTTTTCTTTGGTTCTTTCATATTGTTGCCATCAAGTTTTGACGGGTTTCACCTAGCCAGAATAAATATCATTAATTTTTTTAATATGTGAAATCAACATGTATTTTTGATTTATGAAAATGTAATAGAAAAGTTATTTGAAAATGCAAATATTTATTTGTTGAATGGGGTGGGTAATGTAAAAACAAATTAACCACTGAGAGGATTATTGTTACAGTTGTTGCTAAATGGCAAACTATAAATTCAGTCTTATTTTGCTGCAAAGTAAGGGAAGTATGTATATTTTGTATGAAATGAGAAATGATGGTAATTTATGATTTATTCATGTCATGTACAATTTATTGGTGTTGTATTTGTAAATGGAAAATTATCAAATGAGAGAGATTCTAATTCTATAGCAGCATGTTTGAATGTAACTCTGCCAATTGCGGGTCATTTGCCTGGATGTAAAATGCAGGTTTTTCTTTTATTTATTGAAATTTTTGCTGAAGATTAGTCGTTAAAAAATCCTTTGATAGCTGGAAAATACCTTTTATTTCTGTAGTGCCGTCAAGTTTTGACGGGTTCCATCTAGTTTTATTTATAACTATTCTGCATTACCTATTTGAGGGGAAGACACGCGATATAAAAAATTCCTTCATTCTATTCAACCATCATTATTTGTGCCTTTTTAAGTACTAAAATTGATATAGAGCGCCCGTTTCTGTTCTTGACGTCATTTCAAAGACTTAAAATTCAGTTATAAGATAGTTTAGTGTTTTATTATCTGCATTACTTTTAATGTCTGCTTAATTTCAATGTTTTACCCATGTATGGTTATTTTGCGTAGCTTGCTTTCCCATTTTATATCCTTTACTCGGGGGCATACATGCCAAACTCGACAGAGGCTGTCCGAGCCCACGTGTAAAGGTTAACAGGGGTTACGAATTTCTATGTAATATTTTGTAACTGTACCATTCACTTTGTTCATTTTCATCATTTGAACTTGTGGCAGTATAGAGTCACTTAAAGATAACATCTCATTTTTTTTTCTTTTCATAAGATATTAAATGTATGTCCTCAGCTATATCGCTCAGACTAATCCCTCTCAGGGAAGTCCTAGTAAATTTATGTATTGAAAGTATTTCTTTATATTAGCGAAGAACAAATAAAACATGCCATGGAAATCTGAACTTTAAAATGCAGATGCATCATTGCAATAAAAATTTTAGTATTTTTCGTAAATAATAATTTTTACACAAAATATATATTTAGTTAATGCGTAAAATATGCTGAAATAACACTTTTCTTGCTAAATAAATAAATATGTAAATATTCCTACATAATAAACCTGCATTTTATACTGCGCTTTTTAATATATGATAATTTAATGCGAATTCTAAAATCTGTTTCTTGTTTAAAAGTGCAGTTCAGTTGTTTTGCATGAAAGAAAAAAATGTTAACTATATCCTTTGGCATATCATTTTTGTTCGTAGTTTAAACATTTATTTGTTTTAAGGAAATATTTAGTAAATATTTCATAAAACTTTTGTTATTCAAAGTAAATAATACATTGTTTTTTATTTATTTTCATTCAAGAAAAGACGCTTGAGTTTGCAGTTGAAGTTATTATTCTACTTATGTTGTTTTAATTTTGTTTACTAATATTTACATACATAGAAAGAGTTAAAATGAGTTCGTAAAAGAGGTATACAAACTTTTTTTTTGTTTATTTCTCAAAAACTTCAAACAATAATTGTATACAAAAAAAGTTTACTTTAAGAAAAACAAAAGCTACCGAGGGTAAAATTACATATAAATATAATATAATTATTTTTGGCTATTAACAATTGGATTGTAAACAGTTATAGCTCATAGACAATACATTAAATGAATTCTTATACATGAATGATGAAGAATGGAAAAATATATAAAAAGACAATAAATGGAATTCACTACTCATTTTTAGGTTCGTAACTAATGATATACATCGTTAATACATATGCATTATATTATATTTGAAATAGTGTAACATCAATAAAGTTAACTCAAACGGATTTTTCTTTGTTTATGAATAAACCTTTATCTATAGCACCTTTATGCATCAGAATTATTTTATATGAGAAAATAAGTGATTAATATTATCCACCCATATTCTATAGAAATCATGTTTTAGTAGCCTTCTTAACTTCTTATAGGTTTCTCATTGCTTTTAGCTTTGTGGAAAAGGAGTTTTGGTAGAAAAATAGTTTTGAATAGAATAGGATCTGCTTTACTTACTAATCCATAGCGGAAAAATTATTCTAAAATATCACCCGTAAGTCATGGTGACGTCACTGCGACGTCGTTGTGAATTCCCACTGTGACTTTGTGATCACCGATCGCCGATGTGACGTCACGTGACGTGACCAAAATGTGAAGTCGTTACGGCCATTTTAGAGCTCTTTTGTGACGTCACATTGTGACCACTTTGTGAAGTCTCGGTGTGACAAATTTGTGAAAAATGTGTCATTTGTGACGACTTTGACATTAACATTGTGACGAAATTATGACAAAAGTGACGTTGTGATAAAAGTGTTTTTTAAAATAAATAATATGTTTTGAAGAATTTTTGTAATTTTCTAAAGATTTTTAAGAAAGTCACATCTCAGTCACAATGTGACGTTACTGAGTGTAGGCATTTTGGTCTCAGATGTGATGTGACAACAGTGACGTTATTGTGACGTCACTGTGACCTTGCATGTTATGAGGGCAGTTATTTTAATTAAACATCAGTATATCTACATATGAGTATGTTATCGAGAGTTGGCACATTGAAGGACAGATAAACCGATTTCATACACTATTTCCAACTATGTTTAGGAGTGCTATGGAAATGTTAAAAACAGTTTGAGTTCTAATTTACTTACTAAACTCATTTGGAAAAAACATTGCAAATTATTGGTAGTTGCATTTTATGAAAAATATATAGATGGAATCTCAGACAGTAACTCTAAAATACAATTAGACCAAGAGGGGACGATCACCATGTCCAATTGACGGCTGAAATTCCAGAATTATATAGAACTCCGTTAGCAAAGAATAATACAACTAGTCTGCTAACAAGGAAGGTCTCCATACAGGCATACCGAGGAAAATCTGAAAAAATTACAGAATGTTCTTCTCGTATGGATATATTTGTTTATAAAAGTAATTTTGACGGAACCTCGATAGAGCGTCCGTAAAAAAATAATGAAATTTTAGTTTATTTGGCGATTTATCACCGATTGGCTATGCAACTGAATTTCAAAAAATACGCTTTTATGTCGAATGCTTTTTAACCTCTTCGCGACGAGAGTCGTTTGTTTAATTTTTTAATCTTTTATCACCAGTTTTTGTAAACAGAGAAATTTTTGTACTTGAATCAGGAAAATGCTCTGATATAATAAGGTAAACTTAACGATAAAAAATAACTGGTTGGAATAATGAATGCTTATAAGCGAAAATTAATAAGCAATTTTTAGATGCATTAGAATAAAGTTCTTTTGGCGAGGAAAAATCCTGCTCGCCAAATCTGATGTCGCTTTCATATTTTCGCGTCAAAGATTTGAAAATATTTTATTTTTTACCGACTTTATACTAACATTCCGCTGGCAAATTTAATTAATCTTTTATTTCATGCGTAAGTGGTACAAGTAGCGTTTTTTTTCTGAGAGAATAAGCGAAAAAAAATGCCCATTCTGAATCATCCCAATTTTAGTTATTGAAGCAGATACGATTAAGGTCCAACATAAGTCTAACTGCTCTTATAATTTAAAGTAGCGTGAGTAAGTTAAAGCAAACCATGACGTAGTCTGTGATATTTAATTTTTTTAGTCATATTTCTTGATGAATAATCAAAATAGTGTAAATGCTCTCTTAAATTGAAAATTTAAAGTAAAAAGTCAGAACACAATTTTTTATAACATACTAATAGCATTTAATAGTAATTAATAATATTTGCATATCTTTAGGGCAAAAAGCATTTTTCTACATGAAAAATATACCAAGTCATACCTTATACAGTTATTTTCATAAATAGCAAAGGCAGTGAAATAAATTGAAGTCTTCCAGCGTATTAATCAGATGGGAAAAAGCCATTCAGAATCATCCAAATTTTATTTATTGAATCAGATATGATTCAACTCCAACATAAGTAAATATATCTAATAGCTCTGAAAATTTTAAGTAGGGTGAGTAATTTAGAGCAAAGTGGGCAGTACTCTATAAGAATTAATTTTACGAAGCGTATTCTTTCAAGGATAGACGAAAAAAGTAAATTCCCTCTTAAATTAAACATAAAAAACCATTACATAATTTATTATTAGTGTAGCATTAGTGTTTATCGGTAAACGAGCATTTGCATATATATCTTTATTTCAAAAACCATTTTGTGTAAATGTGCATTTGCATACGTTTAGGGCAAGAAAATATTTTCCTATACAAAAAACACATCAAAACATACATAATACAGTTATTTTCATAAATAGCATAGTCAGTAAAATCAATAGAAGACTCTTAGCATATTAATCAGTTCGTAAAAAGCCATTCTCAAACATCCCAATTTCAATTATTGAAGCAGTGTTGATTCAATTCCAGTATATGTAGATATTTCTAACTGCCCTTAAAATGTAAAGTAGCATGAGTAATTTAGAGCAAAACGGGAGGTACTTTTGAGAATTAATTTTTCAAGATTTATTTCTTGTAGAATGGAACAACAAAAGCAAATGTCTCTTAAATACAACATTCAAAATGATAAGTCATATCATAATTTATTATATCATATGCTAATATTTACAGGAAAAAGTACATTTGCATATCTTTAATTTAAAAAAAAACATTTTAGATACCAAAAGTAAATCAAACCATACATCATGCAGTTAATTGCATAAATAGCATAGTCAGTGAAATAAATACAAGACTCTTAGCGTATTAATCAGTTGGGAAAAAAGCCATTTTGAAACAACCCAGTCTTAATTATTGAAGCAGAGTTGATTCACTTCCAGTATAAGTAGATATTTTTAACTGCTCTTAAAATGTAAAGTAGCATGAGTAATTTTAGAGCAAAACGGGAAGTACTCTTGAAAATTAATTTTTCAAGATTTATTTCTTGTAGAATGGACGAAAAAAGCTTAAATAAAATATTCAAAAAGATAAGTCATACCATAATTTATAATATCATATACTAATGTTTACTGGAAAACGTACATTTGCATATCTTTAATTAAAAAAAATTATGTACGAATAATAAATTAAACCATAGACAATACAATTATAGCAAAGTCAGTGAAATAAATAGAAAAATCTCAGCATATTAATTTGTTAGGAAAAAGCCATTATATCAGGTTGAGTCTAAAGTTTTGACCCTTTTTTTTATTTTAATGTTGACAACAAATATTTACAAAAATACAAAACATTAGTGAGGATAGTAATCACCATTAAGTTCGACAATCTTCTGCCAACGTTTTGGCAATTTTTCAATGCCTTTCTTGAAAAACTCTGGGCTACGTGAGTCGAGAAAGAGGTCAACCTCTTTTTTGACCTCTTCTGAAGAATTGAAAATTTCACCACTAAGGTGCAGTTGCAGATGCAAAAACAGATAGTAGTCGGAAGGTGCCATGTCCGGACTATATGGAGGATGTGGCATGAAGTCCCATTCCAGCTTGTATAAGCTCCAATTCGTCCACGCACTGACGTGTGGCCTGGCATTATCCTGGTGAAACATAACCACCTTGCGTCGGAACTCCTTACTTCGCTTTTCCCTAATTGATGCGTCCACTTTATGCAGCATGCTGCTGTACGACTCACTGTCGATGGTCTGACCACTTTTTAAATACTCCTTGTAGATAATACCGCGACTATCTCAGAAAACACAGAGGAGGATTTTTTTATAGGTCAATGTGCGCCTGGTTACGGTCCTGACCGGTACACCTGGTTCAGACCATCCTCCTTTTCGACTGGTGTTGTCGTAATAAACCCATTTTTTATCACACGTAACAATCCGGTTCAAAAAATCACCCTTTCGGTGATATTCGAGCAAGTTTACACAGGTCCGTTTTCGTTTTTCTTTGTCATTTTGTGTCAGATCGTGCGGCACCCATCGATTGAATTTGTATGTCAAACCAATGTTTTTTAATGCTCGAATTATGGTTGTTTGAGAAACAGTGAAGTGAGATGCAAGTTCCCGTGATGTAGCATTTTGATCTTCATCGATGGATTTCCGCAATTCGGTCTCATCAATTACAGTAGGTCGACCAGCACGTGATTCATCTTCGATGTCGAAATTCTTAATCTTAAAATTTTGATACAATCGTTTGACTGTACTAGGTGATACAATATCTTCACCTAAACGTGCATATATGTTACGGTGACATTCTGTCACTCCGGTGTTGCTACAGAACTCGTAGTAGTTGATGGTTTGAAGCTGGATACGTGATAGTTCCATTTTCGAGGCTTCGTGGAGGCTGCAGATGATAACTTTTCAAAACAATAAATAAACAGTGTTGTAGCACATGTCTTCTTCTTTCGAAACCAGAAAACCGTATCTAAAAATGTCACTTAACTTGCGAACGCCAGCTGTTTTAGTAGCACTATTCTGCGAAAGGGTCAAAACTTTAGACTCAAGGTAATATTATTCCAGTTTTGCTTATTGAAGCAGATATGACTCAATTCCAGTATGAGTAGATATTTCTAACTGCTTTTAAAATGTAAAGTAGCATGAATAATTTAGAGCAAACCAAAAAGTACTCTGTCAGAATTAACTTTTCGAGACTTATTTCTTGAAAATTTTTTTTTAAATTAATGAATGTAAATGCATAAAAGCCAAGTTCAAATTATTCGCATTTATTACATACTTCTTTTGGAAGGTTTCAAACTTCCTCTAGTATATTCAGTCATGCTTTGTAGTACCATATGCTATGATATAATGAAGTGTATGTAACTAAGTAAAAATAACTATCATATTTAAAACAATTCTCAGAAATAAATTTATTCTTGTATTATAATGTACCAGTAGATACTGGAATGACTGTCTGCAAAGTCCAATTGTCTTAACGAAAATAAAAAACAACCTAGTGGTCATATCATAAATTTATTCTGCAGAAATCAATAATTACCCGTCGTTTTCGAAAACATTGCCGAATAATTTTTACAATCCATTAATCAAATTTTCTACCTTAAAAACCGCAAAAACTACCCAACCGATTAGTTGGAAATTTAAAATGTATAATTTTTGGACAATTTTGTTGTGTCGTTTCAAATTTTTGAAAAATCTAATGTATAATTGAATTGCAAGAAGAATCAAAAATATTCTGTTCGATTACGGCCAAGAGGAAAAATAGATTGAAGCCCATTATACTGACGTTATACTCTATACAATGGATACTAAAATAAAATTCTGTACTATCTGTGATGAAAGAAATTTTTTATTTATTTACAGGGTCACACAAAAGTATCCCATTACATAGTGTTACAGGAGGAGCTGTTTGTGGCGCGTTTTAATCTTATTAAATTATTTAACATTTTATTAAACTGATATATATTGCTGAAGTTTACTTCAAGTTACTTCCTGGATAATACAAAGCAAATAGTGCTTACAGGAACACACAAAAGATTTCGGGTACTCTACTGTATCCGAAGTACTGTATACTTTTACACCAAGATCTGAATATTTTTTTTATTTTCTTATAGTACGAATTCATCTTATATCCTACGTTTGATGTGCAATGTCCGACTTATTTTCGGATGCATTGAGGTCTAAAGTGATTATTTTCACATTCTACAAACATGTTCAACTGTAAAACCTATAGAATTAACAGCATTAACTTTAATATATAAATAAATATTTTTCTATTAGAATTGTACTCTCGATTTCATTTATGCGGCTGGAAACGTTTAGTTGACCGCTGTTAGAGCGAAAAATCAATTTTCCGGGATAAAAGAACATATTAATGTTTTGTAAAAGCATTAATCGAAAGCTACTTGAAAACTTTTCGAAAATCAAAGACGGTTAATAAACATTTATCTTTTTAATAAATTTTCCCCTGAATTTTGAAAATAAATTGAATTTTGAGATTTCTAAAAGTACAAGAACGAGTTTTGGAACATTGGGCAATATGTAAATGGTTGCCGAATATTTTAATTCGTGATTATTCTAAAATTTCCTATTTTAAGTAACATCTTTTTTTTACGGTACTCACAAAAATCGGATACTGATGCATGCAATGAAAACGAATATACAATAAGTGAAATCAAAAACAGCTCAAACTCTCCCTTCACTTTTTGATTTGTCAGTTCACAGCCGTACTGTGTTTTTAACGCCTACGGAATTTGAATGTAATTTCGATTAGAATTTTTAAGATTGAAGAAATGAATATTTCACTAAATGTTGAGTTGGACTTTCAACTTTCCTAAAGAAAAAAAAAAAATACTATTTTTACTATAATGTATTTCTGTCTATTACTTGTTTCAATGAGAATTGATCTCGCACTAACTACTTAACTGATTCTTTCTTTTATATACAATACAGTGAAAATATGAGATATACACCACTTTTTAAAAACTAAAATATTAGTAATATTTAGTCTTTAAATATCTGTCTTAAAACAGTATGAAATTGTAATTAAACAAATTAGTGGTGCCAAAAATCTTAAAGTGATGGATTAAGCAAACTCTTCTTGCCCGTACGACATACGGGTGAATCAATTAACTGGTTAATAAGCTGTTTATCTTCATTAAGTATCGAAATTTCTTATATAGATTATTTACTGATTAAATATTTTAGGTTACTATTGATATGAACGTGGAATTCAAATAATAAAAAATTATGAAAAAGGCGACTTCAAGTATATACTTTTTTACCATGTTTAACAAATTTATGTAGTACTTATTTTCTCTGTTTAAGTACATCGATATTTGTCACACAAAATGATACTCTTTTATATTGATTAATATTTTTATAAATGAAGATTTTTCTGTCTGCCAAATAATTACTTTTTAAAAATATACATATTATCGAAAATTAATTAATATACTACCGTTTATTTGAATGTTAGTGTAAAGCTGTCAATATATGTGCCAATTTAATAATATAATCATGCAATTAACCCGCGAGTAGTCGCGAATTTCTTCACAACGTCATTAGTCGCGCTCGGTCTTTTCGCCGCTGGCCCCCCGCATACCAAATATGTGAAATAAGAAATATTTTTCACCTAATATACGAAAATAACATTACAACAAACATATAAATTTGCAGTTTTCTTACATTATACATTTTATTCATAAGATCTGGAGTAATTAGAAAAAGTAAAAATGAACTGACATTAGTAATTTTAATGATATACCTGAAAGAAAAACAGAGGTGCCCTGTTACTTCATTAAGGTGGTCGAGAAAGCTTCAAAGTCAGCTATATAGTAGATCTCCGCTGTATTTGTAATATGATGCAAGTTAGGAGAATATAAGTTATACGGGCGGCGAAAAGACCGACACGCGACTACTGACGGGTTAAATACAGTAAAAAATGTTAGACGAAAGCACACAAGGCAGGAAAAATATTTAGTTTTTTAGAAATATTACGTTTATACATGTTTTTCTGTATTTGTTTTCAGTTTGTCCGCTTTTGGTATGTGGAAGCATGAATTTCTATATAGTTGTACGTCAGTCCAAAAGTTTCTGAACCCCTATTCCATATTAAATTTTAGAAAAAAAAGGTGCTGCTTAGTTATTCCACCGACCTATTCAGCCAAGTTATACAAATCGCCAAACTAATACGTAGTCAAATTATATATATTGACATAATTTTCATTATAAATAAAGAAAAAAATAATCATCATCTATATAATAAAAGCCTAAGTGATGTAATTGTCATCAACAGTTCCGGTCTACCCGCTTCGTATTTTATATGCTATGCTGCCAATTTTGTATTTTAATATTACCAGGCGCAGGTAAGTTGCCAAATATTGTACACTTATTAATATCAAATGCAAAGCTTTTGGCTGACATCAACAGTGTGCTGGAAATGACCATTTCGCTTTTCATATGCTAAGCAGCCAGTTTTAATAAAAATTATTTTTTCGGGTAAAACTGGGTTAAAGTTACATTTTTGTACAGATCGTTTGAAAAAAAATATAACATTTAAGCGATGAGTTACTTACATTAAAGTATCTCTTTCTTTTGAGATTACTGCAATAAAAACTAAATTAACAATCCAGTATCTTTTTCCACATAATTAAACAAAAAAGGATTCATTCATCAATGAGTGAAAAAAAATTAATAATTTATTGAGGTAATAACTCACGAGTTCTCCAACTATGAATTTTGCCATGCAAAAATAATTTGAGCATGTAATCCAGCCAAACTTTAATATCATCCCATTAGGTGAAATGTTGTACATTTCAACTTTCAAAAAGTTTTCTTGACAAAGCAAAATGCAACGCCCAATTCATGTAACATTTAAAGAATCACAAGTTATTTTTGTATCATTAATATAGACTGTCGTAAATTATTGTTATTCGCCAATTATATTTAAAATTATCAAAGACCAATCGCATTCAAAACAGTGTTTTAATATACGTTTATTAAATTCAAAACATAGAAAAAAATATATATCCTGTTTTTTTAAAAAATATTTGGAAAATAGTTGTTTTTGGTAAAGAGTTGAGAAATCTAAAGTATATCGGAATCTTTTTATTGGTTGAATTCCGCAACTTATTTTATTTTATTTCTTTTTCTGATTGGTCCATCTTTAATGTCCAAAAATGGAATACATCTGTTGCCATAATTTTGTTTTAAACATGTGTATCGTAATTAATGTCATCGAATGTTATATTTATGATTATCTATTATTAGAATTTAATCTTATAGTTTGACGATAGTTTTTTGGTAGGCGGGTTAACCAAGTAGTACCAAAAATTGCTTGACAATTTGAGTGAGTGTATTTAATCAGTTTTCATGACCAGACAAACATCGAGACAAAAAACTGACGGTCAGACACAATCTATAAACATTTTTTAATTACATTAGAATGTAATAAAAAGGCATTCGTCCTTTTTAAAATTAATTTATTAGAAATCATACATAAAAATTTGTAGCAGGTACTTATATAGAAACAATGTAGAAATTAATATAACTCATAAAATTCCTTAGTTGATATACACATAATAAATATATAAGTTACAATTTTGAAATGTGCATTTCTATTATACCTTAATAGAATTAGTAGGCAATATATCTAATTAATATTAAACTTGCACATTAATCGTTATACAACATAAAGTATCATATTCCTGTAAAGTAGTTAACAAAGAAACAAACATAATGTATTAGATAAACTGACTTTGTAATTTATTTTAAGGGGGTCCGGGACACATTTTAAAATAATTTTTATGTATTGAGTTAATTTTTTGAATTTTATTTGTGCTGATTAAACGTATCATTTTTAAACAAAATCACATGATAATACTTCTCAAAATTTTTATAAGAAAATTAAATTTACAATTTATTTAAAAAGGATTGTAATTTGAAATCATTATAACCGAAATTATTAATTTGGGGAATTTCAATATTTTTACATTTAAATGAACAGAAATGTCTGAATTTTTATTTTGATTCAGCATTTAAAAAATATTAATTTAAAAAAATTAATAAAAATACACACAAAAATAATAAATGAAACTAAAATTTGAAAAAAAGATGTATCTTTTATTTAAAAAATCATATTACCAAAAGTAAAAATTTTTTCTTTAATTTGATGAATTAAAATTAAAGTAAAACAATAAAAAAAGATATTTTCCAAGTTTTAAGCATTTACCTTTTAACGGTTCTTAAGTTATAACAATTTGAATTCATGAAATTATGAAAAAAACCCATCATGATGAAAAGCGCATTTACACAGAATTCATTTCCATGATAACTATTGCTTAAAAAATATATTTTGAAAACAGATCAAAGCAAAAATAATAATGATAATAATAATAATAAAATGTTTCCTTTTCTAATCAAGATGAAAATATGATTTCAATGTCATTTTAAGCATAAAAATCAGGGAAATTTATAATGCAATAATTTTTTTTAGTTGAAGATTTTTGTGTCCAGGACCACCTTAATTTGCATAGTAATTCCTCATAAATCAAAACGTATTTTCAGAAGAATATAATATTATTATTTTCATCAATAAAATTTCTTTAGCTCTATATTATGTGACACATATTACCGCTGACATAACGGACGGATGCTTAACTTTTTGAAGAATTTAAAGAAATTGTCAACAGTTTCACTGTGTTTCAAGAATTCTGGTCGAAGATAGCTTTCATAAATCATGACAGAACCGTTGTATTCCTTCGGAGCAAGACACCAAAGAAGAAAAAGAAACTGAAAGAAGAATAAAATATAAATTCAAAATTGAAATACAATACAATGTGTGTCTATTAAATTCCAGGACTATAAGGTAGTTAAGGCTGCTGGTCACTCGCTTTCCGAATTCCCCTGCGTAATGTTAAGTCTCTGGTTGTTTTATGCATTCTTATATTTAAAATATCTCCTCACGAAACTACTATTTTTAGCTCACAGGCTATCATAGCCTGAGAGCTTATGTGCCCCTCCGTTCTGTATGTACGTTCGTACGTGCGTTCGTGCGTAACGCGACAACTCATTATAAAAATATCAAATCAACTTGAAATTTTGTATATAGGTATATCCTGATAAGGCGCTTCCCTGATTAGTTTTTGGAGTTCATTCGATATGTATAAGAGGGGGAACGGGGAGCTCATGCCCCTCCCCTTAATGGATTTAAATGGGTTTTTCATGCAGAATTAACAGTTTTTGCCCAAAATTTAGATATAGGATCATTCTCATGAGGCGATTCCGTGACTGTTATTATGTGTTCATTGAATAAGTATAAACAGGGGGGACGGGGGGCTCATGCCCCCCCCTTAATTGATATAAACGGGATTTTCATGCAGAATTAACATTTTTCGTTAAAAATTTAGATAGAGGATCATTCTGATGAGGCGAGTCCGTGGCTGTTATTAGGTGTTCATTGAATAAGTACAAACAGGGGGAACGGGGGTTCTAATGCCCCTCCCCTTAACTTGCATAAATGGATTTTTCAATCAGAATTGTCAGATTTCGTTCAAATCTCTGAATAGTTTTGGAAGTTTAATGGTTAAGTATAAAAGAGGGGAATAACTCCTCTTAAATTATATAAATGCTAAATGGGTTTTTATTAAGAATTATCCGATTTGCTCTGAATTTTGGATATAGATTTTTTAATATGATAAAACATGTACTTGATAGTTTAGGAAGTTCAATGATTAAGTATAAAAAAGGAGAAAGGGGAGAGCTGTTTCCCCTTCTTAATTTTTTTTTCGAACGCAATTAACGAAAATACAAGACTGTGATGTACAATTAGTATGCGTAGCCTGTGAGCTCAATGCCATCAGTTTAACTGGGCAATATTCTTTTTATTAACTTCTTCTTTCGGTGTTCTCTTCGCAAAGAATGTCACTTTTTTACTTAGTTTTCAAAAAATTTCTAAAATCTATGCTTAATTTAACATTTTATGTGTTAAAAATTCGCGAACTGGAAGTAGAATTTTAACACTTCATATAAAATTAAGCATTAATTTTAGAAATTTTTTGAAAACTACGAAAAATAGTGACATCCTTTGAGAAGAGAACACCGAAAGAAGAAGTTAAAAATATTAATTTCCAGGGGAGATATTTTAAATATAAGAATGAATCAAACGCCCTTAGACTTAACATTACGACGGGGAATTCGGAAAGTGAGTGACTAGTAGCCTTTAGGAATGAAAATGGGTAATAACCCGTCATTATGCGGTTGTGATAGCATAACCAATGAGGCGTGAAGGCGAAACAAATGTGCAGTGATTGCGTCAGCATTTTCGGTTTAGAGAGGGTAAACGCAGGTGGTTCATTAGAGCGTGTGTCACAATCAAGTTTTGATTCAAAATTGGGAAAACGCTAGGTGAAACCTACGAGTTACTGAAAATTGCATATAGAGATGCTGCTAGGTCTAGCTTCCATACTTTCGAATATGCATGCTTTTTCTTCCCAAAACTTAAGACTGCTCTGAAAGGGCATCGATTTAAGGACGTAGAGGACACAGAAAACATAACGGTTCAACTTCGAAGCAAATCTTCAGAGAATTACGAAGCGTATTTCCGGAATTTGTACCACCGTGCATAAAAGTATGTGAGTGCCAGAGATGATTGTTTTGGGGACTATTAAACATATCTTTGTTTTTTATTATTCATTCAGTTGCATTATCCTCAGTCCTGCAATTTAATAGATACATCTTGTATAACCCAAAACAATTCATTAGAAATAATAATTCATTAGAAATTGCATTACTGATATTTACAAAATAAACCTCACAATATTGTTCCAATGCTAATCTTTGAAAAATAAAAGTTTAAGAAAAATAATAATACGAGACTTAATATTTCACCTACATTCCAACATAAAATATGCAATATGAACATTAAATACTTCACTGGTTTACATAAAAAGTGACTAAAATAATATAACAGGATATAAATTAAAAATATACATTTTATTGAACATTTAATGAAAATTTTTAGTACTTTTGTAAAACCTTTTAGATATTTTGAAGAAGTTTTCAATAGAGGCTGTTGCGTTAATATTCCTGGAAGAAAAAAACAGTAAAATATATTTCAATTTGAGACGATCATAGAATCTTTTCCCATGAAAATTAAACCCGACTTCATTTTCACCTTCTCGGATTTTAACTACGCACTTTTTCTCATAACTGCATTAATCATTTAAAAAAACAGACATTTTAATTTGATCGTTTTAAAACCATTAAACTCCAAACTTATTGGCATATTTGTGAGCTACATCTTTGCCTATGAATAATGGTATTCTTAATTAGAAATTCTAATTTCAATATCTGAAAGTAAAAATTGACGCATTTTATATATGTTTTAGACGCATTTGTGGTAAAATATTTAGTCTTACCTAAATAAATGATTGTTTTCTTTTAAATATTACTTCAAGTTCACTTACTTAAACATTTCGCCTGGAGTCTCAAAATCAGCAGGAAAAGAATAAAAACTATATAAAGAGAATTGTAACAAATTTATGAGGAAAATGTGTACTTTCAAAAGCAGTACATCATATCCCGTTCCAAATATTTTGCATCAATATGATCCTAATGGTATTTTGAGCCGCTAAACTTTTACAACAAATTTCTCGTTCAAAATTCAACCATTCAAACAATGAAAGCGATCCAATTGTCTTTATTTTGAAAAATATTCATAAAAGATATTTTTAATTAAAATATAAAAATGGGTTAAAAAAAGTTAGTGCAGCCACATTTACGAATGAACAACTTTCATTTAAAATAATTATTAGTAAAACTGTTTCAGTTGAAATCTCTGGGCAGATGTCACAAAAAAGAGTCATATTTACAATTTGGGTGAATTAAACATTACAAGTTGAATGTAGATTCTGCCCTTGCAGAATTCAGTTTCGCCTCCGATTTAAACCAAAAAAAAAAAAAAAAAGAAAAAAAAAGAAAAAAAGAAGAAAAAAATCGAGAGAGGTTTTAGAAGGGCGACCCCGTTTAGAATGCAATGAACTGATGTGTTTATCAATAGCAAACAGAACGGCGTGAAATACCCAATTGATTAGCAATTTCTTTCTGAGACATTAGAATGGCGTAATAATAAAGAGATACAATTTGACGTGCTACTTCTTCATTGACCAGATTCATGAAAAAGTAAGAAAAATCATGCGTTAAGCATAGATTATGAAGCACTTTCCAACACTTCATGATATCTTTAAAAAAACTTCGTTAATTAGGGAAATAAGGGTATATAGCCAAATAAGTATTCCAATACTTTTGAACAGCCCTGTATTTGATCTATCTGTTAACATACATATTATAAAATGGGAAAATTTAGTTTAGCATGAAAAAAGCTTAAAATTTCTTCTTGAGCAATCTGTGCTAATAAATGGGAAACATACTTGAAAACTTTTGTTCAGCCCTGTAGTTTACCTTGAACCTTTATTACGCGTCAGTAAGAAGCTGAAATTCATTTTAAACTAAAACTCTAAAAACAACTGAAATCACATTGTTATAAATTATCATTCATAGGTGTCCATGTACACAATTCTTTGAGACACTCTATATATAATTTTTTCTGTATTCTCCAAACATTTCTTTGTAAATTGAATGGAGTTGAGCATAAAAATGTATACCTTATTTAAGAACCACCTTTAAGTAATTTACGCTCATACTCAGTAACGTTGGCGAGCTCTTTTGGTTAGCCTTGTATATCCACTATAACATTTATTCACACCCTTATAATGTACAAAGATTTAGTGAAACTTAAATGCGTATATCATAATTAAAATGTATTACATCCATCCATAGCCATCATCGGATACATATACAGTCCGTCGGAACGAATATACTATTTGAAATCTTTTGCACGTCCCTGTAAATGCAATGTACTTCATAATATGCAAGACAGTATCGTATAATTTATATTAAGCCTCAGTGACATACATAAATTTTGTTATACATATTTTAAAAATGTCGCACACTATTCCCCCCCTTTACCATTATCCAATGGAATTCTTTTGTGTGGCCCTGTAAAAGAATAATACTATATTTTTACCGCATATTTTATAGAATGCATAGTTTAGTGCACCTCTTAAATGCATGTAAATTTTAAAATGTTTGACAGAGTGTAACATCTTTAAAACGCCTTTAAACGATTTTTTCCTCTAGGCCATAATGTAATGGAAAATTTGTGACTCTCCCTGTAAATAAACTAATCATGGTAGAAACTTCATTTTCAATAGGGTTCGTGCTAGGGTAAATGTCAATAACATACAGAAATTTCAGGGCAATTCAAGTATATTTACAGGTGTTAGAGCGCGGACTGACGGCCATCCGGCCAGACGAACAGACGGACAGACAAACCGAATGCAACTTTGTTGGAAAGTGCTAAAAACCGAATGCATAAGCACTTTTCAACTTTGTTGGAAAGTGCTAAAAACGGATTTTTTTCTTTAATTTAAAAGCTTTTTTATAGACTCTGAGAAAAAGGAAATGCATTTTATCAATAAAATTGTATGAATGTCTCGTTTTAACGTCCAGATTACGAAAAAGTGGGCCACAATTTTTGTTACGACAATTTTTAGCTTGCCTCAAATAAATAGCATCGGACGCTAATAAAAAATTACACTAAGCAAATTATGTTAAACTGATTAAGAATGTTTTAAAGAATAGCAATAAAATGTGATTAGCGAAGGGACTTTTAGACAAAAACGTGAGGAACCTGACATTATATTAATCCTTGGAATTATTGCGAATATTACCTGTGTTTGCTTGTCTAACATAGCAAAGCGAATTCATCCATACGAGAATAGCCAAGCTCTGTAATATGAATTGCTATTTTTTGGACAAAGCCTTCTTACCTGAGCATGCGCATTGTATGTTACTACTGTAGGGGAAGATGAGGATACTTCAGCCACTTTTTTAATTTAAATTTTTAAAAAATTTTATAATTTCTTAGAACAAAATAAAATACTGAAAATGAAAATTTGATGTTTTTTTTCAACTGAAATCCACTTTAAATTAATTTTGAACTATTTTTCTATGTTTAATAAACTTTTACTTCTTGTTGTACATCGCGGCTCAAGTATCCCCATGAGGGCGATACTTGAGCCATGGTGAAGAGATACTTGAGCCAGTACGGAAAAATACCTACAAAAGTAATTTTTTTCGCTTTATTTTTGCACAAATATTTTACAGAATGATAAACTATGATACATAAAGTCCTTCAAAACCAATTGAGAAAATAAAGCTAGTAATACGATCATTTTTTGTTGTTATAACTAGTGTTCGAAGGATCATTTCCACTTGAGTTATATCGGTGATAGCAACATCTTCAGTTGGGGGGCCATTTAAATTTGGAATGTGCAATTCTTCGAGCAAATTTAATTTTCAATTCATGTTCTAAAATTTTAAGCACTTCTCCAACAAATCTTTTTACAGTTTTCTTTCCGGCATATTTTACTAGCACCCAATCATCAATAGAAGGTTTTCTGTTCATATCATCACCATCATTGACAGAATTTTCATCTAATGATATTATCAAACTCATGCTTTTAATTGAGAGGCAGTAGGAATCTGAGCCAGATTTATCATTCCACTCTTTCAAACACTTTTTTGATTTCGCAAGAAAAGATTTTGTTTTCACCATTGGCTCTATGCAGGATAAGTTCGAACTGTGATTTTTGTTGCTTTTTTTGTTTTTGAGCGCTCATGTTACCAATTCTTCTTCAATTTTCTTTCAAAAAAAAGTTACTGTAACAGAGGTTACAATTTCAATATAAAATATCATAATATATATAATCAAATATATAATCTTAATGTATTATATAAAAAAATAAATATTTATTTATGTTGGACGTAATTAATTAAAGTATTAGATATTATGACCTGTAAAAGAGTTTAAAAATGTTATTTTAATGTAATAAAAGTTAAATTGTAAACCATGTTTACATTTATCTAGACAGGCTATTTTGTTAGTCAAAATGAAAAATAAAATGGATATTTTCATAAAAAAATATATTTTTTCATCATTTTATTTCTAAGTCATTATTTTTTTTAAGAAAAAAATATTCTCCCTTCTATCCAAAAAAATTTATTAGTGAATATAAGGGCGTAATTTTATTTTTTGTTTGTTTCACCTATGTCTAATTTCCTAGTGGGGATAATTGAACCATGGCTCAAGTATCCCCAATCTCACTGGCACAAGTATCCCCATTACGACTATTTTTTGTTTATCAAAGTTTTACTAAGTAAAGCATGCAGCTGTTTGAACTAGTTTAGATTCAAAATACAACTGAATTTATACTTATTAAATTTATCTATATTGTTGCAACTTTAAACAAAACTTTGATTAGAAAAAAAAAAACATGCACCTAAATATTAACTTCAGATAGGGAAAAAAACTATCAATCACCATTCTTTCAAAATGGTACCAAAGTATGTGATTTCTTTTTTGAATGTTCAGAACTATAAATATGTTACCATATTGCCAGTTTCAGAAATAAAAATTAACCAACTGTAGAGATAATAGGAGTGGCTCAAGTATCCCCTATGCTCAAGTATCCCCACTCTCCCCTATATACGAGCTTAATTATTGTAAAACATTGCTTTTTATTAGCGTGTGATTTCATATACAATAGTTTCGAAAGTTGCACCTGTGAAGAATTTTAAAGTCGCTGGGGTGACGCACTTCCGCAAAACATATTTCTATTTAAGAATTTAAATGCGTATTTAAAAAATAAAATGACTTCATTTACATCTGCTAAAGCATTCGAATTTTACAGTCTAGTCATAAACAGTATATTTAAAAAAGTATGCATATGACTTCACTACCGCGAAATTACACAAACTAAAACAAATAGCGATCTTATCATTTAGGTAAACTGGGCAAAACATATGGATTATGTAATGGTTCAAATATCTTCATTTGTTTCTTAATAATAGCTCCATGATTTATAAGAAATCATTCATTTATATACAGAGTGAGTCATAAATATCGAAACAATAGGCTATCTCCTTAAATATTGCCCCTAGACCCATACTTCCAATTGCAAAGTTTCATCAAAAAAGGTAAATTTTTTGATAAGATAAGTTGCAACTCCATGGGGGGTATATTTTAAAAAATACGAAAATTAAATTTTTATACGGTCCCCAGAGGATAAAACTTTCAATTAGAAAAGTTTTTCTTATCCATTCCTGAATTGAACAAAAAAAAAATTCATCTTGATATCTTCAAAACTCAGAGAGTTATGACAATTTTAATAAATCGTGAATTTTCAAGGGATCAGACACAAATTGAAATGCGTTTAATTGAAGAAACAATCTTGCTGTAAGTTGTCCAGGAAACACTTATTTTATTTATTTAGAGTTCGAATTTAGAATATTTTGTGATGGTTAACCACATAATTTGTAAGCATTATCACATCATAAGCTTTCTTAATAAAATATTTTTTTTTCAAAAAAATTAGAGTAAATTGTCATAACTCAAAATATTTTCGTTTGATTAAATAAAAATGTCTAATTTTCAATTTTGATTCAGCATTTTAAATAATATTTAAAAAAATAAAAATATTTAAAATAGCAATTTAAAAAAATGCAATTTTTTGTAAACAAGTTATTTTTAAAAGTAAATTTTCTGAGATGAAAAGTTCTTTCGGCGTGTTGAGCATTTTTTTAGGTGTTAAAAAACTATTGAATTCGTGGGACTATTACCGTAACCGAAGGTTATTGAATTATGTCAGTTTAAAAATGAGAAATACTGAAATAAAAACATCTGATGCAGAAAAGTGCATTTAGTTTTAAACAAAGATGGGGTTTTAACGTTTAAATGCTTTTTTAAATGCAATTTTTTGTAAACAAGTTATTTTTAAAAGTAAATTTTCTGAGGTGAAAACTTCTTTCGGCGTGTTGAGCATTTTTTAGGTGTTAAAAAACTATTGAATTCGTGGGACTATTACCGTAACAAAAAGTTATTGAATTATGTCAGTTTAAAAATGAGAAATACTGAAATAAAAATATCTGATGCAGAAAAGTGCATTTAGTTTTAAACAAAGATGGGCTTTTAACGTTTAAATGCTTTTTAAAAGGTTCTAGGTGATTAAATCCCTCTTGTATAGTTTCGATTTCAGATTTTGTTTAAGTTTTGCCATTCTCGCCTTCTTTAATTACTATTTAAATGCGTCAGTTGATTTAAACCTGATTTTTTTTTATCACGCCGATTTCTATTTTTTTCATTGTTTTATCCCTGTCAACTTTATTTTTTTCTTGTTAAAATTTCTATTACACGATTCGTAAAAGGTACCTCTAATTACGGGCCTCCAAACTGGTAGACGGTAGGAGCTGGCTTCGAACCCAATCGCGACCGTCGGCCTAACCGTTCGAAGTTTTTCGTGGTTTTCTTCGAACCCTGGATTTTTTTGCATAAATACTGCTTAGGTTCCCTTAAAAAGACCCTCACGGAGGGCACCCTTCCCCACACGGCCTATATCCCTATTGTAAATAATTGGCCGGCATAAAAAAAAAAATCTCGAGGTCCGCTGTAAGCGGTCTCAAAGGCCGCTGTTTTTTTTTTCCTTTTTTAGAGTTTAACATACAGTTTACAGTTCAACTACAAATGCATTTTAAATTTTGTTCAACTTGTGAATCAATTATCTACTTTAAAACAAGAACAGGTGTTTAATGAATATTTGGCATATTTAATTTAAACTTTTTAAGTTGAAATTATTCAATTAAATTTCTTAAAAGATGTTTGATTCGAATGCATTAAACCTTGATCAATTAAATATACTTATATCGAAATATTAGTGGGAGCTTATCATAAAAAATACGAAAGAGAAACGTTATACTCTTAGACTTTAACATTCGAATAAATATTTTTGTTTTTAAATGCCGTGCCGTTTGGAATAAATAAACTATACGGATGTAGCAATCGTGGACTCTAAGGATACGAAATTCCGTACATTAGTACTTGATATCACTGAAACCGTGTAAATTATACAAAATTCATTATAACAGCGCCACCCGAAAGATGATTGAAACAAAAAGGTAAACAAAACCAATTCATGTCAAGAAGTAACTGAATCTGACTTTTTATGAAAATTCCTCCATTAGTTCTTAAGGTAGAGTTATTGCAGAAATCGGAACAAATTCAGTGTTTCAGCGCCACACGTAGAGCTATATACAACATCAATTCATGTCAAGGACTAACTGAATCTGAAGATTGATGATATCCCTTGCATTAATTCTGGAGATACAGCTGTCGCGGAAATCCTATACAGTAGGGTAGCCTGTTAAGCGATTCACACCAAAAACTAATCAGCACTAATTTATATCAAGGAATAAGTAAATGTAATTTTTTATTAAATTCCGCGGATTAGTTTTTGAGATAGCGCGCTCACAAAATTTATGTCATATACAGAGATACAGGAACAGTGACTCACAGACAGACATTTTGTAAAAAAATGTTTTTCGGTATCTCTGAGCCCTAAAACGTATGAATCTATCGAAAACTGAAATTCAAAATTTTCATGAATCCAATACTTTTCTCTTGTAAAGATAGAAAAAAGTTAAAATAGGTTTAAAACTACATAAATTTTGAAGCTGAATAGTAAAAACTAGATTTGTGAAAATATTTATGTGTAATTTATTAAAATATATTTCCATTAACATTAAAATATACATTAACATTAAAATATATTCCATATAACTCAGTTAATAGAAGTGTCATTATAGCTATTCTTATTTTTACTAAACTTATTGCCTGCGGCGATAAGTTTTAAAGACACATTTAATGAGAGTTTAATTAATATCACTTAATTTAATAACACTTTTAATAAGTGTTTAATAAGACGGTCCAGCCAATGGGTCGTGCCATTTACGAGCCTGGCGCCAAGCTCGAGTTATTGCAGACATCTAGCATATTTCAAGGAAGTTTAAAGCAAACACCTATACGCTTTTATTTTATATCTAAAAGTTAAAGCATTGTCTTAGATCGACATTTAATAATGCATAAATTAATGGTCAATCCCTAAATTGTATTTCAAATGAGCTAATATCGCTGCGCTCAGAGGTATGCTTAAGTGGTGTAAGTCACGAATTTTGGAAAATTTTGGATTTTAATATCTTTCAGGGATTTGCAGATATCAAGATGAATTTTTTTTTGTTCGATTCAGGAATAGATAAGGAAAAATTTTCTAATTGGAAGGTTTATCCTCTGGGGGCCGTATAAAAATTTAATTTTCGTATTTTTTAAAATAGACCCCCCCATGGAGTTGCAACTTATCTTATCAAAAAATTTACCTTTTTTGATGAAACTTTGCAATTAGAAGTATGGGTCTAAGGGCAATATTTAAGGAGATAGCCTATTGTTTCGATATTTATGACTCACCCTGTATATATTTTTTAATTCGTAAGATGTTACTTCACACGAATTAATAAAATTGAATTCTTTCAGCTTTTCGATATGAATTTCATTTTTTAAATATTTCTTACTTTAAAGATAAAGTATCCTGGAAACCACCAAATCAAAGGACCTCCAATGCTCTCGGCAGCACGGAGCATTCCAAACACGATCCAGTACTTCATCCAGCGTGTTGTTTCGTCATTGTCCCCATATTCAATAGATTGAAATCTGCATAGTAGAATGTAATCACTTCATTAGAGTACTTTTTAGTTACTTTAACTTACTTTAAGTTACTTAGTTACTAAGTTACTTTTTTAGATTAAGGTCATTGTGCCTAATTGAGACTCGATTCCCCTTAGGTTTGCGCATTCAGGATAGAATCAACATTTTATTAATTATGTATATTTTTTATTAAGCAAGAATTTATTGAATACTGTGCTTTTAGTTCAAAACTAACTTGTTTTTAGCTCACAGGCTATCATAGATAGCCTGTGAGCTTATGTGCCCGTCCGTTCTGTATGTATGTACGTAACGCGATAACTCATGATAAAAATATCCGATCCACTTGAAATTTTGTATGTAGGTATATCCTGACAAGGCGCTTCCCTGATTAGTTTTTGGAGTTCATTCGATATGTATAAGAGGGGGAACGGGGGGCTCATGCCCCCCGTTAGTTGATATAGATGGGATTTTCATGCAGAATTAAGTTTTCAAAATTTAGAATAGGATCATTCTGATGAGGCGATTCCGTGACTGTTATTAGGTGTTCATTGATTAAGTATAAATAGGGGGAACAGGGGTTCTAATGCCCCCCCCCATTAGTTGATATAAATGGGATTTTCATGCAGAATTAAGTTTTCAAAATTTAGATTAGGATCATTCTGATGAGGCGATTCTGTGACTGTTATTAGTTGTTCATTGAATAAGTATAAATAGGGGGAACAGGGGTTCTAATGCCCCCCCCCCGTTAGTTGATATAAATGGGATTTTAATGCAGAATTAAGTTTTCGTTCAAAATTTAGATTAGGATCATTCTGATGAGGCGATTCCGTGACTGTTATTAGGTGTTCATTGAATAAGTATAAATAGGGGGAACAGGGGTTCCAATGCCCCCCGCCCGTTAGTTGATATAAATGGGATTTTCATGCAGAATTAAGTTTTCGTTCAAAATTTAGATTAGGATCATTCTGATGAGGCGATTCCGTGACTGTTATTAGGTGTTCATTGAATAAGTATAAATAGGGGGAACAGGGGCTCTAATGCCCCCCCCCCGTTAGTTGATATAAATGGGATTTTCATGCAGAATTAATTTTCGTTCAAAATTTAGATTAGGATCATTCTGATGAGGCGATTCCATGACTCTTATTAGGTGTTCATTGAATAAGTATAAATAAGGGGAACAGGAGTTCTAATGTCCCCCCCCCTTAATTTATATAAATGGGTTTTTCAAGCAGAATTTTCAGATTTCGTTCAAATCTCTGAATAGTTTTGGAAGTTTAATGGTTAAGTATAAAAGAGGGGGATAACTCTTTTTAAATTATATAAATGCTAAATGGGTTTTTATTAAGAATTATCTAATTTGCTCTGAATTTTGGATATAGATTTTTTATATGATAAAGCATGTCTTTGATAGTATAGGAGGTTCAATGATTAAGTATAAAAAAAGAGAAAAGGGGAGAGCTGTTTCCCCTTCTTAATTTTTTTTTTTCGAACGGAATTAACCCTTGAAAATATAAAGCTTTAATGTGCAATTAGTATTTGTAGCCTGTGAGCTCAATGCCTTCAGTTTAACTGGGCAGTATTCTTTTTTATTTAAAAATGGAATCTTTATCTATAGTTTAAGTGCCTCTGGGGCACAAAAATCTTCACATTTTCCGAAATAAATTATTGCATTTTTCTCCCCACTCCTTTTTTTTTCAATGCTTAAAGTGACGTTTAAATCATGATTCTATCTTAATTAGAAAAGAAAATATTATTTTTTCTTTTAGAAATCTAGCTTTCAAGCAATGATTGTAATGGAAGAGGCGTCTTTTAAAAATGCGGTTTTTAGGTAGATTTCATATAATACTACCTATTGCGATCGCTTCTATGTTAAAATTTTTGGAATGTTTTTGGAGATCTACCCTGATTATGACCCCTAGAGCCCAAAACTGGCATTAATAAAAAAGTTTATCTGTCTATCTACCTATCTATCTATCTATATCACTTTTTTTATGGGCAAGATAACTTCTTTAATTCTGCTGAGATCTCTTCCAAACTGATACATAAAATCAAGGGGCATAAAATCTCGGTTAAGTTCGTTAATGACAAAATTGGACAGCGGGAATAGAAATAAGGAGGTGTTTTATGAAAACAGAAAACCCCCAAAACTTTTTATTAAAATAAATACCGAATCAGTTTAAAGTTAATAATGCTTCTAAAAAACTGGCCATAATTTCGTCAATTCGTAAGATAACAAATTGGATTAAATTTATTATACATCTTTTCAATAATATCAACAACTTTTAAACTGACAAGTTTTTGGTAGGACCAATTCTTATAACAAAAATAAATTAAACAATAATAGGATTTAAAGAAAAAATCCCAAATCCAAACTGCTTTTATTCGACTCATTTATAAATCCATTTTGCTCACAAATACATCCAATTGGCAGGTTCTCTTTTTTTGGAACTATATAATGTGACGTATTGGCCAATTTTGTGATAAAGGCAGAATATATTTTTGTAAATGGTGTCAAAATGGCATTTTGAACCGAATTTACCGAAGCGATCGTGATTGGAAAATTGAGTAAGTATTCAAATAATAAATTGCTTATTTTTTGACACATTTGTTTGCAAATACTTTTAGTTGACAAGTTCCCTTATTAAGAACTGTATAATGTGCGGTATTGCTGAGTATTTGATAAAGGCAGAAAATATATTTTAAAAAATTGTCAAAGTAAGCATTTTGATCAAAATTTACCGAAGCGGTCGTGATTGTAGAATTGAGAATGTATTCAAATAACAAGTTGCTTATTTCATGCGTCATTTTAAATTCAATTTTGCTCTCAAACGCATTCAATTGGCAGTTTCTCTTATTTCGGAACTATATTATGTGCCATATTGATCGATTTTTTTTCTAAATTCAGAATGTATTTTAAAAAATACTGTCAAAGTGGGCATTTGAGCAGAATTTCGCTTAAAATGATTCTGATAAAAGCAGTTCTTGCATAAAAATGAAATTAAAATCTTTTCAAAAGCGTCGAGTATAGTTCTTAAATTGGGTTTATATCTAACCATATTTTATTTTTCGTTGTTGACATTAGCACTTAACTTCAAAATCTACCTCTGTCTAGGCCTCACCGGAAAGATTTTTTTTTTCTGAATGAGTTTTTTTACAGTTTCCTGAGTTAAAATTGTTATAACTCAAGAACCAATAATGATAAATGCTTCAAACTTCGAATATGTATTCTTTATTGTTTTAAATTATTCTTATTCAGCAAATTTGAAAAAAATATTTATTTTTTAAAATATGATTTTTTAAAATTAAAGTTGCACTTTTTTTTGGATTTTTTACTCTAAATAATTTTAATTTTTTTAATTAATATTTTTAAAAATGCTGAATTAAAATTTAGATATTTCTGTTTCCCAATTGGTAAACTTTTCTAGACACCGGATGTTTGTTTTCTGTCATGTGACGGAGGGCAGATTTAACGCGCCAAACCGGTTTTTTTCCCGCCAAAATCCCCTCGGAATCTCTCTCCACTTTCCCGCCGAATTGCGAGAACGAAACCTGAAAATTGTCAATAAAGGGATCGCAGACAGAAAACGGCACCCTTTTGGAGCTGAAAGCTTTAATAGGGTTGGATTCAAAATCTAATCGAAAGAACAATGAAATGTGGAGTCTATTTATATGTGAAAAATGTGTGTCACACGAACTCTCCATGCTATGCTTCAACATTTATGGAGATCTCTAAAAATGGCTTGATGACTGGATCACCTTAAACAATACACGTTTTTTCTGGGAGGGCTTTCCGAACTCCCAAGAGGAGTGGAAAAATCTGAATCCGGCGATGGGACATTGTTTAAATAAACCATTTTTTTAACTAATAGTAAATTATGCGCGTTTATTTAATGAAAAAAATTAGGAATTCTTAAATGCCATATCTTGTATACATTTACGTTGTTAATTCTTATCAATGGAAACATTAAATGTTTCAGTGTTGAATATTTGTGAGTATTTTTTGACACATATATCACATGCGCATAGTATTGTAACGGTTTTTACTTTACGCCAATTATCTGAAATACTTGTTTTGGAATACCAGTTACATACACTTTTTTAAAAAGGGAACAATAATAAATAAATTAGGTTTGATTAATAATTGTAAAACAAAATAGTTTTTAAAAATTTTAAAGTAAATACAAGTAAATAAACATCAACTTCGTGTTACTAAATCAATCAAAAAACGACACATACGCATCAATTAAGTGCACTCGTGCGTAAATGGCATTAGCATAAGAAAAAAAAAACGTGCCAACGTGGTGTTTATATGACATCTGTGCCATTTATTTTCCCCATGCACAGCATGGGTATATTGCATGTCATCACTACATAGTATAAAACAAAGTCGCTTTCTCTGTCCCTATATCCCTATGTGCGCTTAAATCTTTAAAACTACGCAACGGATTTTGATGCGGTTTTTTCAATAGATAGAGTGATTCAAGAGGAAGGTTTATACGTATAATAACATCCATTAAATAGTGGAGAAATACTGCTATTTTTGAGGTTTTTAATGTGATGTCGTAAATAATTTCATTTTTTCCGCTTATACATTGCAAACGCAGGCTGAACCCTACAAGATTTATCAAAATAATGTATTAATTATTGTACACATTAAAAAGGTCTACAGAAAACCCCGCGATGGTATATGATTAGCTCTTATGGAGATCCCACAATAACATTTTTTTGTCATTTACATTTTACGACTCGTAACTTTTTATTTCAGAAATGCGAAAGAACAACTTTCTTGGCCAATCGCGAGACTGCACACGTCATTCAGGCATCGAACCGTTCGCTTCGATTGGCCCCATCGCCTGTCACGAACATACGCCTAATCTCTCTAACAGTCGACGTTCCACTCAACTCCACTCTGCGCTCCGTAATTCGCTTCGCGGATTTGTTGTTTTCTCAACATAATTTTAACCGGAGAAGATGTATTGATTCCCCGAATCCTTCTGATACCATCGGATTTACCCTTCCAATTTAAACGTTTACAGTTTCTGGTAAAAACATCTTTTGCAATGACCATTAATAAATCGCAGGGTCAAACCTTGAACGTTGCAGGCTTAGATTTGAGCGTTGACTGTTTTTCACATGGACAACTGTATGTCGCTCTTTCAAGAGTAACCTCTAGAGAAAACATGTTTGTATTGTCTAATGACAAGAAAGCTGTGAACGTTGTGTATAAAGACATCCTGTAATTGTTGTAAAAATAAAATAAATAGGTAAAAATGTAAAAAATAAATAAGTAAAAATGTTGTGTATGAATTACAAATAAATAAAAAATAATACTAATAACCGAATTTTCTTTTATAAGTTTACACTTTTTTAATAACTCCACCCACAAAAAAAGAAGGTATGAGTATGTGTGTAAAAATTTATAACTTGAATTTTTTTTTTAATACCCGTACAAAGCCTGGGCGCGCTGCTATAATCTATATCCATAAAACAAAGTCGTGTTAGTTACACCATCTATAACTTAAGAACGGATGGATCGATTTTTATGAAACTTTGTATGGAGTTATCTGGCACCTTAGATTAACATACAGGCTACTTTTTACCCGACTACTTAAAAGGAGAGTAATGGTTTTAGTAGTTGAATTTAATGCGATGAAGTGGTAGTAACAATTTGCGGTGTCAGTAGTGACAAGGGACTACCCGAAGCAAAGCGAGGGCGGGCCGCTAGTTATAAAATAATCAGAAAAAATTAGATCGATTTTTAACCGTATATATTTTTATTTAGTTTCTGAACAATCCATATTCTATCCATTATATAAAGAAAATAACTTACGATAAATAGGCTGGATATAAAACTACAAGTGTGTTTATGAAGATAGTTGGTCCATACGCCAGCATCATAAACAAAAGAACAGCTCTGATTAAACCTATAAAAGAATAGAAGCAAGTTTTAGCCTGTATTGAAAAATAATATATCCCAATATGGAGGTAACTGGCGTCGTAATTAATCACTTAACCCATCAATACTTTAGAAAATCTTTCAAATAATGCCTATTTTTTTTTCACTTCTTTTACAAAATTTTTAATACTTTATGACCGATTTTTCAAAATATAGTCGATTCTCATTAATTCGAACTCTTCGGGATCACAAAAAATGTTCGAATTATGGAAAGTAATAGAGGAAAACATGTTTAAAGGGGTACTGTTACAAAAATATAATAATATTGTAATTTTTAAAAAAATATATTTCGGTCGTTATCATTAGAATATGACTTAATATTAAATTAAAAGATATAAATACAAAAACTAATTAAGGGATTAGAAACAAGCACAAACGAAGATTGGGTGGAAGTATCATTGATGGACAGGCAGAGCGCTAGAAAAGCAGATATCAAATGCACGGGACTACTATATGTGCACTTGTTCTGAACAATGTTGACGAAAGTGAAAGAAAAAAATTATTTCAAGGATCTGAAGTCCGGGATAAAGTAAGGAAATACGAGAAATCGAAATCTCGTTAGTTCGAATTAAACGAAGTCAAGAGAAAATGAGTTCGAAAAAATGAAAAATTTTAACGCTATTCTGCTATTGAAAATTTCGGGACTGCAAGCTTAGTTCGAATTAAGCAAAGATTCGAATTATCCGATTTCGAATTAATGAGAGTAGACTGTATATATTTTTTATTAATTGAATTAGAAAAAATTCTCGGATTAAATAACATAAAATTTACAATAAAAAGTTACTGGTGAGAATAATAAATCATGACTGAATCCTGGATGCCCATAGGCGGTACGGGCAAATCATGATTGTCAAAAACACTATGACCTTACGATGTACAGACAAATTAGGGAAGCAGTTAATTCATATTTATTTCATTCCGACCATGCTATCCGGATTATAAAATGTAATTTATAAGTTTTTGTTTCTTTTACAATTTTTTTAATTGGGATTTTTTTAAAGAGGTTACACCATGTTTCCAATTCCTTAGTTCTGAACATTTTGTGAAAATTTTCTTACAGACCAAGAATACAGTGAAACCTCCAAATAAGGCACACCTATGGGACAGCAACTTTTGTCCCTTAAATAGAGGTGTCTTTTTTCGCAGTTTCTTATTCAGTGAAACCTCCACATAAGGGACATCTATGGGACCGCAACTTTTGTCTCTTAAATAGAGGAGTCCCTTATTCGGAGTGTCCCTTATTTGGAGGTTTCACTGCATACATTTCTTATTGTCAGATTTTGTAGCTAAAAGGATAAAATGCATATTAAACTCATGGTTAATAAATTTTCAACTATTACAATCAGGAAAATTCACCCTAATGTAAATTCATAGAAAAATAAGCATAAGAAAAACTTGGCACAGATGTTATGTATGTACTGGGTTTGGCAAAAAAAAATTTCGGGGACAACTCCGATATCCTGTGCTACATTTTTGGCGGTTTTTTTTGGCGCGCTTTTTTGGCGATAAGCATTTTGTTCTAGTTTAAATATTAATTCAGAATTAGTAATATAGTAATAATAATAGTAATATAGTAGTAATAATAGCAATAATAATACCAAATAATAGAAATATTAAATTTCCCTTTTTTAAATATTAAATGCTTTTTTTGGCAGTTGTGAGCGAGATTTTAAACATCTTACTACAAGCTTTGGTCAGTTTTTTTCCCTATATTATTGTATTTTTATTAAAACGGGGGGTTCAGGGGGGCAGAACCTCCCTGACAATAGAAAAGTTTATTTATTTAGAATGCTAAAAATTGTGTTATTACATCGAGGAAAAATTTTCAAGATTGAGGAAAAACATCGTTTTTAAATCTTTGTTATTTATAAATCAATCTTTTACAGATTTTTCTATTTTTATAAAATGGGGCAAAATCATTGATTTATAAATAACAAAGATTTAGAAAAGATGTTTTTCCGCCATCTTAAAAATTTTTTCATGCCGCCAAAACGGCATTTTAGCGCAATTTTTTTCGCCAAGTTTCTCCACCTAGCACAGGATATCGGACTCTTCCCAATTTTCGGACGTCAGTTTTGCAAAAGTCTCGTTTTCAAAAGCTAGTTACATACATAGTATTTATAAATATTTTCTGATGTAATTTTTATAATTGCATTTTTAAAATAATTGGTCCGATCTAAGAACATACCATTTCTTGGAGCGATTTTATACACACACGCACACACACACATATACACACATATATATATATATATGTGAGTTCATGCATATATATATATACTATAAACAAATATATATATACGCATGTATAAACACACAAAGCACACACACACACATATATATAGTGCGCCAAAAAAAGTCGCCTTGGCGAAGTGGATTATTCTAAGAATTAACAGTCCGGGTTATCATATTAGGCAAAATAAAGCCATTTTGTTATCTTTAGTTTACTTACGTATTAAAGCCACCGCCACAGAAGTTGCGCTAATGCGCTAGTAAAGAGCACACTTGTTTTTCGCACGCGCATGAACAAATGGCGTCAAAAATGAGAAAGAAAAACTAAAAAAGCACTAAAAAATGGTGTCAAAAATCAGGAAATAACAAGGCAACAAGGAATCCAAAAGATAAAAACGTGCGCGTGGGAAAACAAAATTGCTCGTTATTGGCGCATTATCGCAACTTCTTCTGGATGGCGTTAATAAGTGCCCCATTTAGGTTTCCCGGTGCGTATATGAATCATGTGCTTAAAACTTTCTTATATGTATTTACATTTTGCTTCACATAAAACAGACCATGCTACATGTTCCAATTTTTTTTACAGAAATATATACAATAATTTGTTGAAGTTCTTAAACTGTAAATAGTGATTGCAAGAAAGTGGTTTTTAAATTTTTATTATTTTACTTGCAAGCGATATCGCAAATACACATGTTTAACTGGATTTATTGTATTATTATTATTATTATTATTATTATTATTATTATTATTATTATTATTATTATTATTATTATATTATTATTATTATTATTGAGTTACTTGGGCGAGAAAATCTAGTTTTCGAAAACCTGGTAGCGTGCAAAAGTTGCACATTCCTTATTTATTTGGCATGGATGCCATATACGCAACACGTTGTTGCGATTTTTTTCTTCCATCAATTTGGCGAAAACGTTGTTTTTGAATATTAATCAATCATAGCATGCAATAGAAGAAAATTGACATTTTTTTATTTCAATATTAAATAAAATAATGGTACTTACGTATTAACGCCACCGCAGCAGAAGTTGTGCTAATGCGGCTATAAAATGCAATCCTTGTTGCCTTGTTGTTTGATGATTTTGACGCCATTTTTAATACTTTTTTAGTGTTTTACTGTTTTTTTTTTGTTTTTTTTTGCTCATTTTTGACGCCTACAAGATTGCTTTTTTTGGCGTATTAACGCAACTTCTGCTGCGGTGGCATTAATACGTAAGTACCAAAATATTTTTTAAAACGACGCATCTATTATTTTAGGGGGGGAAATGATAGGGTACTTACGTATTAACGCCACAGCAGCAGAAGCTAATGAGCCAATAAAGAACAATCTTGTTGTTACACTTGCACAAAAAATGACATCAAAAATGAGAAAAACAAGCACCAAAAAGCATTAAAGCACAAAAAAAACACTAAAAAATGGGGCACAGATGTCATATACGCACCACATTTGCACGTGCTTTTTTCGCTCGCCAACTTGGCGAAAACTTTGTTTTTGAACATAAATTAAAAATTTCAAGCAATAACAGCGCATTAATTTTTATTGCAGTATAAAAATAAAATAACGTGGAAAAATGAAAGAGATTCTAGCATCAAAAAATAAAATAAAATAAAATAAAATAAAATAAAATAAAATAAAATAAAATAAATAAAAATAAATAAATGATAATTTGATATAAATAATTATTGATATAGTATACAATAAAAAATATTTTAAAGAAATAAAACAAAAAATAACGTTAAATAAACATGAATTTAATAAAAAAGGAAACAATAAATAAACAGGTATAAATAATAAACTTAATAAGTAACAAAACAGTAAACATAATTTTCGCAATAAAACGTAAATATTAATACTTATAGCCATATTGAATGCACGCAGGTGTATCATTTAATCAGGACATTTCACTGATATCTTTATTTTTTCCAATTTTATTCCCCTAATAATTGGTATAAGCTTATTAAACGACCTCCTCCTTGGCACAGATGTGCAATGCCAAGTTGGCGCCGGAAAAAAGCACGTGCAAATGTGGTGCGTATATGAAGTAGGGGATAGCGACAGCTTAATGCAACAATGTTAAAACTTAGACTGCATAACGAAACGGGGAAAAAATCAAAAAATCCCTACCCGGTTTTGGCAATTTGTTTTCTTGGTATTGATGTTCGTTTCGGTTACTTTTCCCTGTATTTTACATTGTATTGTGCATTTTTATTTTCTTTTTCTCATAATTTTATTACTCTTAGTATTATAACGTGAAATGTTAATACGATAGCGCACTACTATATCAAAAATACTTTTTCTTATTAATAAATTAGCATAATATTTATGCCCTATAAATATTAGAAAAATATTTCAAAATTTTATCGCGTATTTTTGAACAAAGATTTGATTACGGCGTTAGTAACCTCGGCATTAACCAGTTTTGTCCATTTTAGAAATTTTCCAATGCGACTTTCGTGCATCCAGAGGTGTTTCTTAGGGTTTTAGAGTCGTAGGCAGCAGCTTTGACGAGTTTCGTTGTGGCACAACTAGTTGCGTGCATCCAGTAATGTTTTTTTTTGTTGTTGTTGTTTAAATGGTCGTGCAGAGCTCAGAAGAGCGTTGACCGCGGTATTGACGAGTTTCATGTACTTTAGAGACTGCTGCACAACGAGTTTCATGCATCCAGTGATGTTTTTTCTTTTGTTTAAATGGGCGTGCAGCGCTCGTACGTACGTTAGTGACTGCGGCATTGACGAGTTTCGTGCATTTTAGAGATTTCTGCACAGCGAGTTTCGAGCACTTTAGAGATAGCTACACAGCGAGTTTCGTGCATCCAGTTTTGTTTTTTGGTTTAAATGGGCGCGCAGCGCTCATACGTACATTAGTGACTGTGGCATTGACGAGTTTCGTGCACTTTAGAGATTGCTGCACAGCGAGTTTCGTACACTTTAGAGATTGCTACACAGCGAGTTTTGTGCACTTTAGAGATTTCTACACAGCGAGTTTCGTACATCCAGTGATTTTTTGGTTTAAATGGGCGCGCAGCGCTCATACGTACGTTAGTGACTGCGGCATTGGCGAGTTTCGTGCACTTTAGAGATTGCTGCACAGCGAGTTTTGTGCACTTTAGAGATTGCTGCACAGCGCGTTTCGTGCATCCAGTGACTTTTTTTGTTTAAATGGGCGCGCAGCGCTCATACGTACGTTCGCGACTGCGGCATTGACGAGTTTCGTGCACTTTAGAGATTGCTGCACAGCGAGTTTCGTGCACTTTAGAGATTGCTACACGGCGAGTTTCGTGCACTATAGAGATATCTACACTACGAGTTTCGTGCATCCGGGGATTTTTTTTCTGGTTTAAATGGGCGCGCAACGCTCATACGTACGTTAGTGACCGCGGCATTGACGTTTTTCGTGCACTTTAGAGATTGCTACACTGCGAGTTTCGTGCACTTTAGAGATTGCTACACTGCGAGTTTCGTGCACTATAGAGATATCTACACTGCGAGTTTCGTGCATCCGGGGATTTTTTTCTGGTTTAAATGGGCGCGCAACGCTCATACGTACGTTAGTGACCGCGGCATTGACGAGTTTCGTGCACTTTAGAGATTGCTGCACAGCGAGTTTCGTGCACTTTAGAGATTGCTACACGGCGAGTTTCGTGCACTATAGAGATACCTACACTGCGAGTTTCGTGCATCCGGGGATTTTTTTTCTGGTTTAAATGGGCGCGCAACGCTCATACGTACGTTAGTGGCCGCGGCATTGACGAGTTTCGTGCACTTTAGAGATTGCTGCACAGCGAGTTTCGTGCACTTTAGAGATTGCTACACTGCGAGTTTCGTGCACTTTAGAGATTGCTACACTGCGAGTTTCGTGCATCCAGTGATTTTTTTTTCTGGTTTAAATGGGCGGGCAGCGCTCATACGTATCTTAGTGACCGCGGTGTTAACGAGTTTCGTGTACTTTAGAGATTGCTACACAGCGCGTTTCGTACATCCAGTGGTTTTTTTTTCTTGGTTTAAATGGGCGCGCAGCGCTTATACATACGTTAGTGACCGCGGCATTGACGAGTTTCGTCCATTTTAGAGCCTGCTGCACAGTTAATTTCTTGTGCCCTATGATGGTTTTTTTTTCTTGTTGTTGTTTCGTTTCAAAAGGCGCGCAGCGTTTAAGTATCATCATTGGAACTGTTCACGTCGTTAATTGTCTGCCAAAAGTTCCGTGTTTTGATTCGTGAGAATTTTTATGTTTCTGAAAATTCAGTTCGTTCGAGACTGCTTGTCACTAAAATCGCCAAAATCCAGTGTCTGGCTTGGTTTAGGATTATGTCATTAATACTTGAAAAAAATGCGTTATAATTATTAATATTCTAATATTAAAAAGATTATAATATGCTTTCATTGTACATTTCTATAAAATAGCAATTAAAATCATCATTAAAAAATAAAATTGAAGAAATAATACTTATATTATAACCATTGTCTAAGTTTATAAGTATTATATCACTTTAACATAAATACCAAGAAATACTCGCCGAAACTATGTAGGGATTTTTTGATTTTTTTCCCCATTTCATTACTCAGTCTAAGTTTTAACATTATTGCATTAAGCTGTCTCTATCCGCTACTCGTATATGACATCTGTTCCAAAAATAGCGTCAAAAATCTGTAAACAACAAGGAATTCAAAAGATAACTGCCTGCGTATGCGATTAAGAAGATAGCTCTTTATTGGCGCATTAGCACAACTAGTGCTGTGGTGGCATGTAAGTACCAATGATGATTATAAATAAATATTGTTATATATAATGACGTATTTTATTAGAATTAAAATAAGAGACAAACAAGCTGCAATAAATAAAATAGCCGATTTAGCATGGGGGGCATTATTGACATTTTGTTGCAATCTCGCCAATTTTGTGGACGCCACCTATTATTTTTAAAAAAGGGGAAATAAAAAAAAAATAATTGAAAGTTTGTATATATAAATATTGTTATATATAATAAACATATTTTTTAGAATTTAAATGAGAGACAAAGACCCTGCAATAAATAAAATAACCGATTTAGCATGGAGGCATAAAATTGCCATTTTGTTGTAATCGCGCCAACTTTGTGGAGAAAAGTTTTTAATTTAAATTGATTAAGCAAAAATATAAACAAAAATGTCGCTAAATGAGATTGTAATCAGACTACGTTTTAGATCATGGCATACAGATATCCTATACGCTCCCCCAAAATACGTTATTTAGGGTAACATGGTGAAATGACTATTGTTGTTTATTTATTACTAAATTATTTATTTTTATTGTATTTTTCAAACTATATATATAATTTTTGCTCTATAGTTTTTAATTAAAATTTCTTTTGTTTATTTTTATTTCCTTTTTAATATAAGATAAAATAATTTAAAGGTGCGTATATAACAGGCAATCGAAAACGAGTATTTCAATAAATTGGCGTAAAAAAAAGGAAAAGAAAAAGAAAGAAAAAGAAAAAACCGCAAGACCGGGTGCGTATATGACATCAGTGCCTAGACCTTAATATGCACGGTTTAAGCGTAGAATATAAAGGTATATGTTTATTTGGTGCTTCTTTTGGCTATCCCATCGACCAAAATTCTATCGCCAGACTATAAGATTAATGCCAATAATGGATGACAGTGTCGCATTCAATGACATTAAATACGGTACACCCATTTAAAAAGTCATTAAGTGTTTTAATTTCAACTTTTTATTTGTATTTTTATTAATATTCTACTATTATTTTTTTTAATTTATATAATTTGACTATTAGTTTGGTGATTTGTATAATTTGGCAAAATCGGTCGACGGGATAACTAAGTAGCCCAGTTTATTTTTAGAAAAAAATATCATTTTTACCTTTCACAACATTTTCCCCTGATATTCCAATCTTATCTTCTATCATTTCAAGTAAAATGCTCAAGCATGGCAATTCTTCGACTTTTGAAATTATGAGATCGTCTAGCATGTATAAATATTCTCTAATGAAATTTACCATTTCTTATTTAGTTTTGTATCATATGTCTCAACGAATTATAATTAAGAATTTACACTATCACGAGAATATGTAATGCTCATGTGACATCACGAAGGAATAACACCCAAGTAATGATGTACTTCTAAACTCGTTGTAAACAGAAAGTAAAAATCTTGCAAAGCTTGTAATTCATAATGTAATGGTAATGTGAACATTTGTCAAGAAACTGGTTTGTTGTATATGCCTCCTCAACTCAACGAAGATAAATCATTGAGCTAAATTGCTCGTAATGATCACATATTTATAATACATTAGCCACCCTTGGCGACCAATATGGTCTCCTGTAAATGTTTGCTAAGCATTACATCAATTTGTTTCATATTGTAATTTAATTGGTGAATATTTCGCCAAATCGGAAGATTCTAATAAAGAAATAAAGAATCTGGTTTTTATGTGCCTCGTGTTTTTTAAAACTAGGCACCAGTGATAAGTCGCCAATCATTGTTCCCTTCGCACTTCTGTTTTTTTCTTTTTCATTTAAAGTATAATCTTTTCACTTATTTTATTAAAAATCTTGCAAAGCTTGTAATTCATAATGTAATGATAATCTGAACATTTGTCAAGAAACTGGTTTTTTGTAAAGCGAAAAAAAGCGAAGTGATCCGCCCGAAAGAGTTGATGACAGTCACATGACTTAGGCTTTTATTATTATTATTATTATTATTATTATTATTATGAGTAGGAATTACTGCATTAGATACAGTAGATTCTCGATTAACCACTATGGCCGGGAAATGCCTATTCCTTGATAAACGAATATCGCAAAAAAACGAATTCGCGAAACCTTGATGAAAAGGTATAGAAAATGTTAAATCATTATAAAACAATGCATTCATAATTTAATTAATACAAAAGAAAGAGAATAAACATAAATTTTAATATTACTTAGATTTACTATTAGTACAATTTTAACAAGTCGGAAATTTTACGTCAAGCCTAGCAAATGAGGTAAGTTCGTAATATCGAAATTTTAAAATACTTAGATCTTAGTATAATAGTAAGAGTAATTCGGATACAGTATAAGGTCGGTATCTTTTGTGTCTTCCTTTAAATACTGTGTGCGTTCTATTATACAGAAAGTAACTTGTAATACACTTTAGCGTCGCATATCAGTTTCATAAAATTTTGAATAGTTTAATATAATTTAAATGCGCACCAAACAATGTTTCTTTCTATACTATTATCTAAGAGAATACTTTTGCGCGGCCCTGTAAATGAATAAAAAATATTTTTTTGCATCAGAGATTGTACAGAAGATATATTTTAACATACATTTTTTAGATGCATTTCAATTTTATTATATTTGAAAGAGTGTAACATCTTTCAAATGCCGTAGTATGATGCCAAAATGTAGTCAAATGCCAAAGTATTTTTCAAATTGGGAATAATGCAATTAAATACATTGATTGTCCCCGTAATTAAACTATATGCATCCGATTTTCATAAGATTTAAAATAACTGGATAAAATTAGGCAGCAGTTATATATTTTAAATTTCAAACAATTCGGCTGGATAATTATTGCTCTGTTTTTTGCAGACAGGTGGACAAACCGACAGACGGATGGACTCACTGAACGACGACTAAGGTGCTACGTTTTAACATAATAACGAACTCACCTAAAAACAGATATGGACTCAGCGTTTTTGTGAATAATTAAATTATAAAGGTCTTCATTCATCATTTATTCTTTGACTAATTTTGCTACTCAAATTCCTGAACGTAATTTTTTCTGCAGATGTGCTTTCTTCTTCTTGCTTTAAATAATTAAGTAACGCCTCAGTATGTACTAAAGAATCACCGTAACTTAATTTTGGATATGTTACGAGATTTTCTTCATCACCTTCAAAGCATTTTGAGGTTTCGTTCATCTGAAAAAGCCCTATTCGTCTCTGTCTTCTGTCTGTCACAGAGTCCGTACACAAAATCTATAAAAGCCAGAGAGTTCAAATTTTGTGTACTTATAGCTGAATATCCCTTGTCACACAATAAATCATAAAATTTTGAAAAAGACTACTATTTTAATTAAAATAGTAATTTTAATATCATCAATTAAATTTTTTGTTGTGTTCTCTCTTCTAATTACTCCATTTCTTTTACTTAAAAAAATGGAATACTTCTGTTGCCACAGTTACAAAATCAATATTAAAAACTACAAAAAATATCAATATCCCCCCAAAAATTGAGATACAGCTTTCAAACAAACTGCATTTAAAAGTGCATTTTTTTCTATATGATGATGTGAAAATTGAAAATGTACAATATTTAGAAATTTAAAAATTTGCAGTAGGGTAGATTTCAATATTAAAATTTCATTTCTTCTAATTGTTGCAAGCAGTTTAGATAAAATTGTTATGTATGCAACCAAGGCTAACTTATCATAATATAATAATAATAATGATAATCATAATAATGATATTATGATAAGGGGGCCTTGTATGCAACATAAATAAATAGATTGAATATATCACGTGAAAAACGTGCTTATTTGTTTTTATTTCATTGTTTTTATATGATCTATTTTGACGTGTGAAGTGAAATATTTTATTTATTTATTAAATTCTTAGTCATTTAAATTACCAGCAGCCTCTGATGTTTAGTTTTGTCTCTCTTAAATTTATGCTAAGCTTTGCAATATTTTACTTTTATTGATAATTTTATTTACTTGCGTAGCTTCACTAAATCTGCAGATTATAATAGAGAAATCAAGAAATCGATGCGATCAAGGCAACATTTAGAAAAAACTTATATATTCTGTTCTGCTTGGCGCGATTTGCGAAGACGTCCCAAAATAGTTATTAACTGTTTAAAAAAACTGTTTTTCGTTTGCTAATTTAATGATAAAGTGTTTTGAAGTAGATTTAAAAAAAAAACCCTCTGTGCGATCTGCGATCACACTTACCCATTGGTTCAAAATTCCTTGTTATCTCTAAACCACAAACTATATGCGACACAGTATCATTACCATTAAATATACAAGGTAGAACCCGTCGAATTTCGACGAAAGAAAATTTTTATGAAGGAACTGTTTCATTGATCTATAATAAACCTACAAAATTAGCTTCAGTAAAAAATGCATCTTATAATGGTCAGTCTAAAAGTGCTATTACACGTGTCGTGCTGCAGGCGTCAAATTCCAGGCGTCTCCATGAAATCCTATGGGAGCTGGGGAGTCGCTTGGTTAGCGCGCGATTCTCTTGTGTCGAAGCGTCTTTGACGCCTGGAACGAAGCGGGTCGCCAGTAAGAGCCAATCAAATGTTTGGAAATCCAAATGATGGTAAAGACTTCTCGAGCAGCCAATGAAATGCTAAGAAAACGAAAAAACGCAGGCGATTTTTGTCGCTTGCAATTTTTACGTGTAAGAGCACTTTAACTCTCAAACAAACATTATTTAAAGCTAAAATTAAGAAAAAAAAATACTATTTCTATAAAACTCAGTTCTTCAAATTATTAAAATTAAACTGTAATCGCATACATAAAAATATAATAATAAAGCAAAATATAATAAAGATCAGTTCTTAAGATGAAGTTATCATTTGACGTTCTTATGTTTAGTATAAATGCGTATTAAAAAATATACATATTTCAAATTGACCCGATCTTAAATTTCACGTCAAATCTAAATCCATCACAATTTTCTTTTCAATTTTTATCAATTTTATAGAAAATGGCGTATTTCTGTTGCCACAATTATAAAATTCGTACTAAAAACTATAAAAAAATTAATATCTCAAGAATGAATTGAGATACAGCTTTCAAACAAATTGCATTTAAAAGTACATATATTTCTCCATACGATGGTGTAAAAATTGTAAATGTGTGATGTTTAGAAGTACAAAATTTGCAGTACCAAAAATTGCAAAACCGAATTGCATGTGAAAGTGCTGTCATTTGCAAAATGACGTATGCGTTACTCACAGATACGTTTGGCCTTTATAATATAGAAGATATATATATGGGGCACAATATCATCGCCATTAAAAAATAATAATTAAAAAATAAAAAAATTGTAATTTAACAAATTACAACGACTAAACAACTATTTGGAAAATAATATTTTCAAAGACTAAAATTTTAGAGACATAAATAAATTCTATATTTAAATTAATAATAATAATAATAAGCATAATTTTTATGATGATCATAACAAGTCATATATTACGTACGCCTTGCATTAAACATTAATATTCCTAGACAAATGATAAAAAGAATAATAATTTATACATATACAACTTTAACTCTTTAAAATGTGCATTTTTATTTAGCGGAGTTAATGAGACTGACTTCTGAAAGCCTCATATTACGTACGGCATGCATTAAACATTAATATTTCTGCATCCATTATAAAAAAAACCAATGAAATTTCAATTTTACAATTTTCGGAACTGCAAATTTTTAAACTTCTAAACATCACACATTATAAATTTTTACGCCGTTACATAGAGAAAAAAATGCCCCTTTAAATGAAATTTGTTTGAAATCTTTATCACAATTTGTTTTTAAATTATTATTTATAAAAAATTTTTATTAATTTTTGTCATTGTGCAACATAAGTATTCAATTTTATACATTAAATATGGACCAATCAGAAAACGAATAAGTTGCTGAATCTATCAAATAAAAAGATTCAGATATACTTCAGATTTTCCAATTCTCTACCAAGGACAACAACTTTTTCCAAATAGTTAAAAGAAAGCTTAAAACACCAAAGCCCTTTATTTCTTGTTTCAAACTAATTTCGGTAACCAGTTTGAAACAAGAAATAAAGTGTTTTGGTGTTTTAAATTTAATTTTTTATTTATTTATACTTTCCAAGATAGCTAGAAAGTCTTTAAATTGGGTTTGTCTGACTGTCCGTGCTCTAAATTGTGTAAATGTAGTCAGGTCTCTTTGAAATTGATTAGTGTTATGTTTATTCACCGTGGCATGTTCAGTATTGGAAATACTCTGAAGTGTAGTATAAAATTCTAACTATATAATAATGTATGGATAGAATTCACCGTTCATTTGCAGGGATACTGAAAACAATTCCGTTTTTAGTGGCCTACGTGGAAAAATAATTTCAGGTTATTTTTAATGATGTTTCCCGGTTTTAAATGGACATACAAAACAATTCCGTTAGATTATGGTTTATGAGGAAAAACCTTCTTCGCTCCATATTATTCATGTTAGACTATTTCAAACATATTGAAATTGCTATATATCTCAGAGTTAATATACAAGACTTTTACTTCCGAATATGAATTGCATAACATTCGTCGTTCATATACGAGAATAAACAAAACTATTCGATTACAGTACACTCAATAAACTATTTCTAAAAATCATTTTCCGTTGTGGTACGCATTTTATTTATTTTGTAGTATTACTTAGTGCGTAAAAATTCTAGTTCTTACACAGAACTGAAGAAAACATCAGAAGTACTTTTCCGTTCATGGTTGTTAACTCCGGAACAAGAATTTTCAATTGTGCTATGCGTTTCTTAATTGAACTGAATTTTTTCATTTCAGTAAATCGTCGATTATTCGGTCGTACATTAACCAGATTGTTCAGTTAACCGGATCGATTAAGGACCATTCTATTTTTTCCCGCCTTTTCCAAACTTTTTAAAATAAAACTTCTTTAAGAGTGGTGTAGAAAATTTGGCTTGATGTTTCGATAGTTAATTGTTAAATATCAATTCCTATTCCTGAAAAAATGAAATCGTCAAGAAAATCAAAGAGAAAAATCCATAAAATCAACTGTTATTAAATCTTTGAAGTTTTTTTCTCTTGTGTGTTCGCAAGAGTCCTGCATATATATATATTTTTCTTCCAGGAAAATCCTTATTCACTTTTATCATTACTTTTCATCACTTTTTTCTCTGAAGAGTGTAAAAAAATCGCTTCTTTTATTCCTTGGTGAGGGGCCTCCGTGGCCGAGTGGTCAAAGCCGCTTATCGCCTTCGAGCGTAGGAGATTAAATTCGAATCCCACTGGCTCCATTGCATGCACTCTTTGTGTGGAGATCCCGAGTGTATATCTCTTGTGTTGCAAAATTTTCTTGTGCTATCTCGTTCCTGTAATGTTGACGATGATTTATAAACTGGCTTCATGTCGAGCACACAAATCAGATGTATGTTGTTCAGTAAACAAACAAACAAACATTCTTTGGTGTCCTGGGAAAGATAGACCTTTTCCCTCTCTCCACTTGTGCTTGTTCGTACAATGTTTTTATACACAGTAAAACCTCAGAATAGTGGTCAGTATTGGAAGAACGGTAAAGAGATCGCATTTTGGAGTTTGCCGTTATTCAGAGGATCTGCATTTTAAAAAGCTCAAAATTGCGTTACATTAAAATCAAACAACCTTAATTATTTTTTTTATAGTTAAAATATACGTACTATCATTTTATTATTTTATACTAAAGAAATACCTTATTTGCCGTTTTTATAAGCAAATTTCTTTTCCTAAATGGATAATCATTTCCACAGATATGTTGTTGAATTAGTTATCATTTTGAATGAGCGCAAATTTCTTAGTTTAACAGTTTTTCTGCAATTTTGGGGGTATTTTCCTACAAAATTGGTCTAGAAACTACGAGATTGGTTTCTCAACTTCTCGAAAACCATTCCAAAACAAATTTGTTAGTTTTATCATAACCAGTTCTTCGACTTTAGTTTTAAATTCTAAATTTACACTTTGAAACGTTTTTTTTTTCTAAGTAAAATTAACTATTTTTTTCAGAATGTCATCCATTTCGGTCCTTCTGCATTTTTTTTTCTTTTCTTTTCTTTTCTTTTTTTTTTATACTTATATCGTTTTTTCTGTCTTGGATAACTTTCAACTAATCAATCAAAGTTAAAAAATTTTACTTTTAACCAATTTTTCTAGTGAACAACACGTGGTACTGTAGACAAAAAATATCATCACACGATTTACAAAGAGTTCAAATTCAACCTATTTTTATCAGGGATGTTTTTAGTGATAGTGATGATAATTTCAATTTTGCAAATCCAATCTAATTACATAAATGATATTTTAAATGATAATTTCAGTACTTTAAATGCTACCTCTTTGTGTCAGTTCGATATACATGAAGCGAGCTACAGTTTTTATTGATTTTTAATTTGCTGTGTCGTAATACATTTTACAAATAGTTTGTCTGTCATAGTAAGACCATGCCGAAATGTTGTTGTAGCCTTTTTTTTAAGTTGTCCAGTTATCAGGATATTTGATTAACCGGATTGACCTCGGTCCCGATCGCTCTACTCTATATGATAAATCCATATTTTATGTGAAAGGTTGTACAAAAGAAATCCGTTTTTGTTTAGATATTTAAGGGGTATTGTTGAAATTGTGTTTGAAATGTATTATGGGTATTGCAAAGAGAATAATTATATTACAATAGTAAATTATAATATAATTATAAAATTATACACAACTATATTATAATGTAATTATAATTAATTATATTATAATATAATTATAAAAAGTAAATTATAATATCAGTAGTCAATTTTATTTTAAGTACAGCAAAACTCACTTAATAATATATTTTATTCAAAGAGAAAGAAATAAAAATTATGTAATGAAAAGTACATTTCAAAAAAGGGAGGAGGAAGGGGGGAAATTGCGTGATAAAAAAATTTGTCAACAATGACAATTGGTAATTCTAATCTATAAATAAAAAACATTTTTTCCTCTCTTTATTTTTAAATTTTTACAGAATTTGATAAATCAATCGTAAAGAGTGAGTTATTAAAAATTTCATTAGAAGGTTTTTTTTTTTTTTTTTTTTTTCAAATCAATATTTGCATCTTTTTTTCTAATAAGCAATTTATTAAAAAAATTCTATTTTTTACAAAATAACCTTTTAACGAATTAAATTTTATAAGAGATATTTCATTATGTGTAATCAAAAATCAACACAAAATATATTACTTTTTAAGAATTTTTTTAATGTTTGTATTTTTTAAGAATTTTTTTTTAATATTTGTATTTTTTTAATAAATGATGAATGAAAATTATTTTTCTTTATATTCCGTATTCGTTTTTATTTATTTATTTTTTTTTTTTTTTTTTTGAAAAAAACAAATCTGCATTTTTTCCATCTAGAATTTTTTCAAACTGTTTTGAAATAATAATAGTTTCAATTAAACGTTACTTTTTTCTGTTTTTCTTTTTTTAATTATATCTGAAATATATTTTTTCATATGGAAAATATATAATTAATCAATACTGATGATGAAAATTAAATATGTTTTACATCGGTTATAAATTATTCATTCACAATTCGAAAATTTTTTATAAAATGATGTTGTGATGCAAAAAATTTAGATTTTTAAAAATTCTCTTGGTGTTAACTATTTGTGGTAGTGTAATAAAGAAAGGCGGTTATGAAATTCGTTATCGTAATATTTTTTATTGCGTGCTTGTGCATTAACACGTTCGCTGCCGCTTACTTGAAGAGGTAATGATGGTAAATGCCGCATTGTAAAAGTGGGTTTTTCCCGGAAGTCGATTTATTTTTTATAACAAAGAATCAGTGAAAGATTTTCCCCAGCCAGCACGTGACTGGCTATTGGACATCACCCCACATCACGCGCTGGGGCGTGAATGGCCCCTTATTATCCGCCCAATATCACGCGCTTTCGCGTGAGCGGCAGCGAATGTGTTAAATTAGAATAAACATGCACGGTGATTGAAAAAAAAAAGTGGACAAATTGACATTACAAATCAGAAAATCATGTGATAAAAAATCACATAGGTACATAGGACCGCGAATCACTTATTGAGTCACAAATACAGGGTGTTTCAGTCTAACTCAATTTTGATTGACGGTAATAAATTTCAGAAAACTGATGTATATTATAATAAAAAATTTAACAGACATTCTCACCTTTGTTTTAAACGTGATAACACCAAATAAAAGTATTTGCATTATGCGCACCAACAATATGCATTTGGCACCTAACATTTTGCATTATGATAATCAGTTTATACGGTATCATCGGTTTTTATAACGTCATCACATTTCACAAAAATAAGGTACACATCCTTGCATTTTCATTACAATATTTTTATTTTCCTCGAAATTATTACTTTCAAACCAGTGTAGCTAGAATGAAACACCCTGCATTTGTGACTAAATAAGTAGTTTGTGACCTTGTTGTATGCTTGATTTGTCATATAATTTTGTCCAAATTTTCTTTTAACCACCCTGTAGATTCGAATAATTTATTTGTTTTTAGTACTTTCGAATATTGCTGAAAAGTGTCTATGACTTCGGCTTGTTTGTATATCTATCCGAGTTATCACTCTCATAATTTTTTTTGATTGACCCAAAATTTCTATATTTATTGTCTGACATATAGAACGGTTGATGTATCTAATAAAGTGTGTAGAATTTCTAGTTATTTTATAGGAAAAATCAAAATTAATCTGTTACATAATAATACGAATTAAATATTTCCAACTGAGCGAAAAATTGCCTAGGCCGATAATCGAACCCAGATACTTGGCTTTAAATGCCAGAGTTTTACTTTTAAGGGAGCTCAAGGGTTGAAAACTTTTCGAAAAATCGATTTTTTTTATGATCTAGTTTGATTATTTAATTAAGTTTTAACTGAATGCAAAAAACCACATAAAAATATTAGCATTTTTAACGAAGTTACAAGCATTTATGTATCAATACTTACATAGCCGCATCCATATAATTTCAACTTTAAGTCGTGTTTTCTTAAAACTTGATTTTTGACGATTAACACCAAGATTTAAAAAAACTATTTGATGGAATGGCTTAAAAATTTTTTTGCATGCATATAACATCATAATCTAGATTATGAATTAAGGATATAACAATCACTTAATAAAAACAGTATTAAAAAATCTCTCAAATTTGAAAATTTAAAAAAAACCTTAAAAAATACAACTTTTTTTCCATTAAAAATACTTAAAATATTGAACTATCTAAAATATATTAATTCATAATCTAGATAATGATGTTATATGCATGCAAAAAAAAAAAAAAAAAAAAAAAAAAAAAAAAAAAAATTAAGCCATTCCATCAAATAGTTTTTTTTAAATCTTGGCGTTAGTCATCAAAAATCAAGTTTTGAGAAAACGCGACTTAAAGTTGAAATTATATGGATGCGGCTATGAAAGTGCTAATACATAAATGCTTACAACTCCGTTAAAAATGCAAATATTTTTATGCGTTTTTTTTGCATTGAGTTAAGAATTAAATGAATAATCAAATTAGATCGTAAAAAGAAATCGATTTTTTGAAAAGTTTTCAACCCCTGAGCCCCCGTAAAACTAACTATGCATGACAACCGGTGAGCATTTCTTGTTCAGATAACCTTGTAGGTCATGACATCTGGTCCGTTATTTAGATAGCTCAACAGAATAGACCGCAAGTAAAAGAAATCCACAGAACAATGGGTACGTAGATAAATTACATTTTTTAACTCAATCAAATTGATTGGTAAATTTATCATACGAATTAAATATCTCCAACTGAGCGAAAAATGACCCAGGCTGGGAATCGAACCCAGACACTTGGTTTTCAAGGCCAATGCTTTGCTGTTTAAGCTAACTGCGCATTTAGCATTTCTCACTCGGATCATAAAATATTTCTGCTCCCAACAACATAGCAATTCTATCAGGGAAATTAAATCTATAATCTGCTAACATAGTTAAATCAGGTACCTCAACATTTATGTTAACCACTAGTTGCGGAATCAAATCTATAATTTTCCTTACTACTAGCGTAGTCAATTCTCTTTCGAAACTTTTATCTCTATTCGCGATTTTTGTATTTACGCAACCTTTTATTGTCATAGAAGTGTCATCCAAACACGAAACTAAAGTATTCGTTTTATTATTTCTAAGCTGCAATCGATTAGCACACTGTGAAGTAACCAAACAGGTTTGTGAACCGACATCTAGTAAGCATCTAACTTCCTGCCTTTCCGAAAATTTATCTTTAATGAGGACTCGCGCCGTACTTAATAAAACGGATTTTGTTTTATTTTTCACAAAACTAGAGGTGACAGTCTGAAACGGAGGTTAGGAAAAGACTTCCTCGGGTTGTGATTTTTTTATTCCTGCAGCCGATTGAAACACATGACCAACATTTTTATTTTGATTACTTAATTCCTTTTCTTTTCTAGGAAAATGTATTAGTTCAGAATGCGGTAGTTTACATCTAGGACAGTTTTTAGATTTACATTTCTGTACACAACAATTATAATTTAAACATTTGAAACATGCTTTATTTAATTTCACAACTTCTATTCTATCTTTTATGGACAGTTTCTTGAATTGCGGGCAAGAATGTAAACCATGATGCTCATTAGATTTACATAAGACAGATTTGACATTTTTTGTTTACGAAAAAAATATACTTGAAAAGCTCCTTTGAGGCCGATTTTGAAATTTATTTGTCGCTATACGTTTATTTTCATTTATCGTATTTCTCGAATACACATTTGATTCACCTTTAGATTTATTTTTAATCGACAAAAAAAATATCGCATTCTTCCTAGTTGCTGTGATTTAAAATATGTCTCTGCTTGTTTAATTGCGATATGATTCATTTCACGATCTAAAGAACTGAAAATTTTATCTGAAACAATCAGATCGCATAATAATATAAAATCATTTATTTCACGCAGATTACAGTAATACTGAAAATTTGAACTCAGCCTAGCTGCAAATTGAACGTAACTTTCCGATGGTAATTTTTGCGCACTCTTGAAATTGTTTAAACATTCTTGTGCAGTAGGTTGAAATTCCTTTAGGACTATGTTTTACAATTTATCATAACTAATCAACTCTTCCTCTGATAAACAGATCATTAAAATGCTCGCTTTCCCCCCCGAGAATATTTAAAAGAATTTCTGCCATAAACTCTTCAGTTACATTTTTAGTTCGAAACGCTTTCTCAAGAGATTGTAAAAAAGATTAAATAACGCAGCTCTCGATGGTAAAGGAAGAGTTAAAGTTTTAATATTTTTAATAAAACTTTCCAAGTTATTGTTCCCTATTTCCGTTTCCGATTTTTCTGTTACGGACGGCAAATTTTGACGAGACTCTTTGAACATTTTGGCTATTTCCAATTCTTTCTCTAATTGAGCTAATTTATTTTTTTCAAATTCAGAATTTTGGGATGGTTCTTTACGAATATTTCTAATTCTAACTCCTTTTCTAATTGCGCTAATTTAATTTTTTCTAATTCTAATTTTGTTTTCTCAGTTTCCTTTCGCGATTTATACTCCTCAACAACCAAATTAACGATGCTTTTTAATAACTGCTCATATGAGTAATATTCACTATTCTCTATAATATTTCTTAAATCAATAATTTTACTACTTTCAGAAGCAGTTAAACCCAATTCCTCAATCATGAGCTTAAGCTCGTCTTTATTTAAATTATCAATAACAGATATAACTTAATCAAAATCAAATTGCTCTTACCTCACTCAAATCGCTGCGAAAATCCCGAAGTAGAATCATTCTAACTCTTAAATTTTTCTTCTTACTAGAGAACTGCAAGAAGTGAAAGTCACCGATTTTGACGAAAGTAGTATCGTTGGAAAGATCTCGTCGAGAGCAGTAAAAAACTCAATAGAACTACCCGTCGCAAATGAGCCGTTTTCGAAATATCTGCAAATTTATGTCACGTAGCTAGTGCACACATAATGGGGGACCGCAAAAAATTTTATAGAAATGAGATGTTTCCGAGATACCCAACAATTTGTGTCACATTGCTAATGCACACTGCTGGGAAACTGCATTAAGTGACATATATTGTTGGATATTTCGAAAACGGCTCATTTCAGATGGTTACTTCCATTGAGTTTTTTACTTCTCACAGTGATATCTTTGCAACAACACCATTTTCATCAAAATCGAGAAAACAATTTTTGCGGTCCCGGATTAAATGTGCACTAGAACAGTATGCACTAGCTACGTGACATAAATTATCAGATATCGCGAAAACGGCTCATTTCCGACGGGTAGTTCTATTGAGTTTTTTCTTCCTCATGATGATATTTTTTAACGATACCACTTTCGTTAAAATCGAGACTAAAATTTTTTGCGGTCCCCCATTAAGTATGCACTAATTACGTGACATAATTTGAGGATATCTCGAAAACGGCTCATTTGCGGCGGGTAGTTCTATTGAGTTTTTTACTGCTCTAGATGAGATCTTTCCAACGATATCACTTTCGTCAAAATCGGTGACTTACACTTCTTGCAGTTCCCTAGTTAGACACAACACTTCACTTACTTGAGAACGATATTATTCGAAGACTCTCATGTTGAACGTTGGACAGATTTTTAATAGAATTTTTAATATAACATCAGCACATAGTTCAAATTCGATGATTATTCACTCACATAAATAATTATTTTCACCTCACGGCTCGGCGGTCTATGTAATTAAATGCACACATTACACATTTTTTCCATAGGCACTGGTTATATTTAATTCACTTTATTAAAAAGAATAACTCACTACCATCTCACTGCCGCATTATCGTCTGCACATTTCTCAAACGCAACTTTAGAATAAAAACAGAAAAAAACATTTCACTTCACTTCAGTTTCTGGATACTGAGATTTTAATTATAGGTGGCGCGGTATCGTCTGCCTACATGGAACAAGGATTCACATACTAACTTTAAAAATATAATTTTAGCAATCTTTAACTCATTTATATTTCAAGCTGCTGTTAAGAAATATAATAACATTTAAAATATAAATGTTTTCTAAATGAGGATAAAATTACATTCTTTTTTTCTATAAAAAAAAAATAAATAAAGAAAAGAAAAGAAAAGAAAAGAAAAGAAAGAAATAAATAAAATAGAGATATTACGCAATGAAAACGCAACACATCGGGTTCCGACGCCAACTAATAATACATTAAACTATATATACATTTTAAAGAAGAGTATTTGTACATTATGCATTTTTTTCAACTAAAGAAATATTTTTTTATAAAAGAATGAGGCAAAGATCATTCATCTTTGAGTATGAGGCAAAGATCATTCATCTTTGAGTATGAGGCAAAGATCATTCATCTTTGAGTAAAACAATATTTGGTCTAATATTTTTTTTTCATGAATGTTATTTTAAAATTCAGTGCATAAAAAAAAAAGAAAATGATAGAAAAGACCACTTCTGAATAATAGTGGTCTCATTCTAAAACCATATTAGCATCCATTATCTTTTAAAAGAAATGCAGAAAACATTACAGACATATTTTTTAATTTATTTTAATGCTTAGATTTTTTTTAAATAACCCTTTGAAAACTTTTATGTGCAGTAAAATAGATTAGAAGAAGAACATACTTTTCCTTCACTAAGTTTTCGTTGTTTTGTTTTTACAAGAAGAAAGAGATTATTTCTTTCAGATTTCTTTTAAAATGATTGTGCCAATGGTTTTTCAAAATTATTTAATGTTTATATGCAATTGTTATTTTATTGGATTATTTTATTGTACTATTTTATCGATATTTTTCTAAAAATGTGAATGCATAATTCACAATATCATTAATATTTTAAAAAATTATTTTAATTGATTTCATATCAATTGTAATTAGCAGATTCAAATTCAGATTCAGCCAGGTGAGCAAACTTACCAATCGGTTGAACCCGCCTAGCAAAGTTTATATATATATATATATATATATATATATATATATATATATATATATATATATATATATATATATATATATATATATATATATATATATATATATATATATATATATATATATATATATATACACTGCTCAAAACAATTAAAGGATATTGCAGTTTAAGTGGAATTTGTATCTGGGAAACTTTTTAGCTGATTGATACATGGTCGACAGCCATAGTAGGTTATATGAGAATCAATTACACATGTTTGGCAGAAAAAAAATGCATTTTATTGCGCATTTGTGTACAAAAAAAAAAAAAAAAAAAAAAAAAAAAAAACACAATTAATGCATATGAGAAAAAAAGAATAAGAAAAGGTGTTTTCTTCAAAGAAAATCATTTTCAGTAGGGGGTATGGTTTTCACGGGGGATCAGCAACGTTGAACACCTTTGAGGCATGGACTCAATGAGGTTATTAATGACGAGTTGGGGTTTTCTGCACCACTCTTCCAGAAGAGCTCTTTCCAGTTCTTGGAGAGTTTGTGGGGATTGTTGGCGGCCGGAAACTCGTCTTCCTAAAGCGTCCCAAACGTGCTCGATTGGAATGATGTCTGGAGAACACGCTGGCCATTCCATTCGAACGATTCCTTCCTCGAAAAGGAAATCCTCCACCAGGTTTGCACGATGTGGCCTGCAGTTATCGTCCATTAAAATGATGTTATCTCCGATTGCTGCAGCGTAAGGGACTACAATAGGTCTGAGGATCTCATCCCTATATCGGCGACCAGTCAGAGCTCCATCTCGAATGATGTAGAGGTCAGTGCGCCCGTCAATGGAGATGCCACCATACACCAACTCTCCTCCACTGCCAAATCTGACACTTTCGTGCACGGACGCAGGATTATTCCTACTGCCACGGTCCCTCCAGATGAAAATACGCCTATTATCCGGATGCACAGAAAAACGGGACTCGTCAGAAAACAGAATATTGCTCCATTCATTTCTCCACCAGTTGACATGCTCGGTTGCCCACTCCCTGTGGTCGCGACGATGCCTTGATGTTAATGTAACACATACCATCGGTCGTCGAGCATACAGACCTACAGCATGGAGCCGGTTTCGGACAGTCTGAATTGAAATCGTGGTGCCGGTAGCCGAGCGAAGGTGTTGTTGGAGAAGAGTAGCGTTCATGTTTCGGTGTCTCCGAGCTGTTAACGCTAAATACCGATCTTCATTGGGCATTGTTGCCCGTCTACGACCTTGCCCTGGTATTCAGCCTGCACATCCACTCTCCAAAAAACGGTTCCAGATCCTGAAAATGACACTTTGTGGCACTCCAATGGCTTGCGCTACTTCGGCTTGAATTTGGCCCCCTTCTAACCTACCAACAATTCTCCATGCTTCTGAATCTGTCAAATGACTTCGCTGAGACATCTTACTCATCGAAACAAAGCAATCACTGAATGCCGATCATCCTTGTCTTCATTCTCTTTTATCCAGTCGAAAGTCAAATTTCATTCGCTGCCGTTGAAGCGACGTTTTTGACGTCGAACTCAAAATTTGCATACTCCACAGTTTGAAAACCAGAAAAATTTGCATTTGTGACTCTCTTCTTCTATTTTAGGCAAAAAAATTTCGTTTATATCTTTATTTTATGTAAGACTTCAAATATCCTTTAATTGTTTTGAGCAGTGTATATATATATATATATATATACTTATAATAAAATGCGTTTGGAGAGAAGTGTGTAGAACACTTCCAGTGCGTACCAATCTACTGTAAGAATCCACAGTTGTTAAACGCCATGCTAGGCCTAATGGAAAACATATGTTAACAAATGACAGCTAAATGATAATTTCTTCTGCTTGAAATAATGTTTGTCGGGCAAATTTCCCTATAAAACATGTATATCATATCCAATTACAATACATTAAGTTCCAATTTTAACGTACGCTATTATAAACAAAATAAACAATTTACGGCTTCACAGAAGAGAAATGAATGACTCTTAGTGATTCATTAAAATAATAATAACAATAAAAATATCTAATTATGATTTTAAAGTATTTGTAAAATCATATTAAAACATTTAAAAACATTTTAAATTATATTTTTCACTTTTGTTTATATTTATTATAGTCAGTAAGTTTACAACATTAAAAAAAACTCAATAGTTTTTCAAGTCAATGGTTTTTTGATGGATTTATGCACTGTGGACGGACTTCAGCTTTTATTGTGCTGCCATCTATTAGCATCAAATCAAATGAATAATTTTTTCCATTGGTTTTATAGTTAGTAATAAATAAAAATTGCAAGATGTAATAATGTGTAAGAGATTTCTCTTGAACGTTTCCGCTATATAATTTTAAAATACCAAGCTATAAATAAATAGAATAATTTTCATATGATTTCTTAGATATAATTTAAATTTCGTTTCATTATTATTATTATTATTTTTTTTTAATATGTCAACATTTATCAACTTAATTTTTCAAATTTTGTTTTCTATTATAAAGAAAATATTTTTTTCCCTCAAGGTATAATGGATATATGAAATATTATAATAACTGCATTAATGGGATTGAAAATTATTTTTCCACATTCTATTATTAAAGTATAATTTTTCTTACTTTTCCAAGTTATTATATTCAAAAATTACTATGCTAAAAAAAAAAAAAAAAAAAATATATATATTTGCTTTGTTGTAATTAGTATAAGTTATACATGAGTGTATATTACTTATATTTTAATTACATTTCATAAGAAATGTAAATTTCGTTTACAATGTAAGCACATTTCAAGTGGGTATAAGCTAAGCTTTTAAAAATTGGCGTAATAAAATTAAAATTTTACGAAGGAAATAATAACAACAATTTTGGTTTTCATTAATAAGGAATGAATTTTTAAAGTCACATAGAGTTTTTAAAAATTGATTTTGATCTAAATCAATGCATCTTGGTTCGATATTTTCTATAAATAACTACAAATTTTCCAAAAAGTTTTTTTTTTATGTTGTTTCCAAAACTTTTTCTTTTTTTTTTTTTTTAATGTTGTTGTTTGTTTATATTAACTGCTACTAGATGAGCCAAACCCATATTTAAAAATAAAGTATAAAGTTTTATTAATCGATTATCTAGGAATCTATTTCATATCCTTCTTATATATATGGCTAAAATCACTGCGGAATCATTGCTTTTTGTAAAATAATGCATTTTAAATAAAAAAAAAAAAATCAATATTAATTTTTAATGTTTAGTGAAATTTTCAGAAAATGTGTTTTACTTTGCTAATTATTTTCATTGTTGTGATAAATACTGCTGTATGTTTTGCCCAATTGTTGAACTATTTCAGAAATTTAATATCAAGTAAAAAAAAAAAAAAAAAAAAAAAAAATCATTTGTACTGCTATTTTTAAATAATGCTTTTCTACAATACAAACTCTTTAATAATAAAATCTTCATTCTGTTTGTTTGTACGAAGTCTTACGAAAATAAAATGCAGGTCAAAATTCCGTCATTTTTGACGGCGGTTATATACTAGTATATATATATATATATATATATATATATATATATATATATATATAAATCTACAGTAATAAAACAGAGAAAATCTTAGCAGGCATTATCCATAAAAAGAAATTAAATAATTTCATTTTTAACATATTTTTTAAGCATTTTAAAATAATGTTTGAAATTTTTTATAGTATCGAAATAGATTAAATAAAGTAAACATTTCTTTTCAATATATCTTCATAATTTTAATTACAAAAAAGAGAATAGTTCTTTACAAATCTTTTTAAGTCTTTGTGCCACGCAATTTATAGATATTTTCTTTAACATATGGATATAAAAATATTAAGAATATTTTTAATCAATTAATTTTAATCATAATTATAATTAATTTATTTCAATAATAAATCAGAAAATTAATAGCACTGTAAAAATGATAACATACGCTATCTAATAAAAGAAATGCAAAACAAATTAAAGAATTTAACATTCTAGTTTTATTTTAATGTTTATTTTTTAAATATAACTCTTCCAAAGTATTTTAAGTACAATAAATAACATTAAAAGAAGTGCATATAATTTATTAGTGTTTTTTATTTGATTATTAGGAGAAAAAGAGATTAGGTTTTTGAAATTTTCTTAATTGAACCTGTCAACGATTTAACTATTCAAATGTCATTTTTGGCTCTGATTTTTTCATTCTTTTCTTATTTTTCCGCGGCTTTTGAGAGAAAATATTAAAACATGTTTTAGAATTCTGTGTTACGTGCAAAAATTAACATAATTAAGAAAAATTAATAAAACATACAAACTGCTAACTTTTTGGTAGATTTTTTTTTTTTTTTTTTTTTTTTTTTTTTTTTTTTTTTAAGAAGAATTTATCTTCTTACAAGAAGAAAAATAGGATTTCTGAAAATTTTGATTTCTTTTCTCGTGGAATTATGTATTGTAGAATGTACCGAACGCGATTTGGTAGTTTTTTTTAAATATCTCTCTTTTAATCTGTCTGTGAGTTTGCATTTGAAAAAAAAATTGCGGGTATCTCAAGAACTAACACACGGAGATTCACAAAAATTTAGGTTCAGTTAGACCTTAATATAAACTAATGATGATTAGTGTTTTTGTATACATTGCCCAGCAAATGTTACTGCTGTGCTGCGTTTTGTGCAATTTTCGCAATAGCTTTATCTCAAGAACAAATGCACGAATTTTTTTTTATCAAATTTCAGATTTAGTTAGAAGTTGACATAAGCTATAACTGATTAGTGTTTGACTTAAATCGCCGAACAAGTAATTCCACTATGCTGGGTTTTTTTGCAAGTTTTGCGAAAGTTTTTCGCTAAAATTAATGTACGCAATTTGATCAAGCATAATACTATGTTTATATTCTGCAGGTTTTATAAAAGGATTAGCCAAAAAGATTCATTGAGTGGTAAAACATTGTGTGTTGAAAGTTATACGATCCGATAAGACAGGTCATACATCACAAGATAGACATACTCACAAAATTTAAAACACCATCTTCTATGCATTACCGCATCACTGATGCTGTGAAGGACATTGGCAGAAACATATAGACCGTACACTGTTAAAACTACAGGTGACACATTGCACCTTTTAGAGGTGAAAGGCTTGTCTCACTGGTGACACCCCTAAAGGAGCCAGAATGACACCTTTAATTAGGGTGAAAAGATGGCACCCTTAATCCAGAGTGTTCAATAATAAAAAAATAAAAAATATACAAACCGACTTTTGGGCGTCGAAGGATTCGAACTCACAACGTCTGATTACAAGCTCAGCGTTCTAACCGCTCGGCCATCGAGCTCAAATTCATTCACTTATAGCCATAGATTTTACTTGCCGTTACAGAAAACAGAAAGACACACGTCACAGCGCATACTGTGACGTGTGTCTGTGCCACACTGCTGCCAATACGAAGTGTATGGCACCTTATTTAGCTCCAATCACCCAGTAAGAGACCTGTCGGCTCTGAAACCACATATCCAAATTCCTATGGCACCCTAGGGTTCCAAATGCCCCGGGTTCTAATGGACCCTAGGGCTTTTTCACCTCCGGGTCCCAAATAGTACCGGTTTGTCACCTTCACTTTTAACAGTGTATTAGATCGGGAGGCATTTTCAGAAAGAATCACGTTTTGAGCACCTTATCGCCAGAACAACGATTGGCGCGGTTATGAAGTCAATGCTACGCACCTTTTCTTGTTTGTGACGTCAAACCCCTAGCGAATAGCAACCCTTCCTTCTGGAAAGAGATCGTGCTCATTGTTCATTTGTTTTTCCGTAAATGTTATCAAGCAAAGACTATAATATGAGGAAATGTTATTCACCGTTGTTTACGAATAAAACATAGTTTAAAACAAAGAGCTTTTTGAGATTAAAATGCTTTAAATTTCACAGAACATCTAAACATAGATTTTTTTTTTCTCAATACAAAAATATTATTTACTTAACTCGCTATGTTCGAAGAGATTGAGAAGTTAATTAAAAACAGTAGTAAAGATTCTATTAAGCATATGTTTTATGACACATTTGAACTTAGTTTATGTTGTGTTTGGAGATGCAGCTAGCTGAACGTTCTCGCTTTCGCCAACTCGCCAAGGTTGGTGCTCAAAACGTGATTCTTTCTGAAAATGCGACCGGGAAGCAGCAGCACAAGCAATCACCTCATCGAGTTCAAGGATGAAAATCTGGGATTAGTTAAATCTCAAATCTGTTGTTAAAACGCAATCGGTCTGCCAAGTCCTTTCTTCGTGGGAATCATCTAAAAATCCGAATTTAACCCCTTGGGGACAAGCGACACGTATACGTGCCGCAAAAACGCTTAAGAATCCGTGCTTATCCTCACCGGTAAAATAATACTGGAAAATTTACTTTATTTAATCCGAGCATTTTCTCGATCCGACAAAATTTTCTGTTTTTAAAAATTGCTCAGAGAACATTAAAAATTTCGTAAAAAGTTCCCGTCGCGAAGGGGTTAACAGTTGACTAGCAGGTTTATCTTTGTGCTTTCCTTCACCGAAAAACAAGAAGACATGGAGGATTGTAAGCAGGAAAACAGAATGGAACACTTATGAGTCAGCCGCTAAAACCGGGATTTTAGGTGTTTTCCGCTAAGATAAAACTTGGCACACCGATCGCGTTTCAACATGCGAATCGAGATTTAACTAATGCTAGATTTTTTTCCATGTACTCGATGAGTTGATTGCCTGTGCGGCCACTTCCAGGTCTAAATGAAAGAACTGGATTACCCTTGGGATGTGTGCCGAGTGACGAAGAACACACATATTGGGTATTTCTAATATGTACAAGAAATTTAGTGAATATACGTATCTTTACATACATTACCCGCTTTTTTACACCATAAACTTTTAAATAAACTGACTGTTGAAACCCAATAAATTAATTTGGAATGCCCTTTAATTTAGCTTTCTAGTAAACAATGCATTGTTTTAGTATATATTGTTGTAAATGCACTTCCTGCAATAGGTTACGATTAAAATTTGAATAATACAAATTCCCATCCTTAAAAAGAAGCCTAGTTATACGTCACAGCGCATACTGTGACGTGTGTCTGTGCCACACTGCTGCCAATACGAAGTGTATGGCACCTTATTTAGCTCCAATCACCCAGTAAGAGACCTGTCGGCTCTGAAACCACATATCCAAATTCCTATGGCACCCTAGGGTTCCAAATGCCCCGGGTTCTAATGGACCCTAGGGCTTTTTCACCTCCGGGTCCCAAATAGTACCGGTTTGTCACCTTCACTTTTAACAGTGTATTAGATCGGGAGGCATTTTCAGAAAGAATCACGTTTTGAGCACCTTATCGCCAGAACAACGATTGGCGCGGTTATGAAGTCAATGCTACGCACCTTTTCTTGTTTGTGACGTCAAACCCCTAGCGAATAGCAACCCTTCCTTCTGGAAAGAGATCGTGCTCATTGTTCATTTGTTTTTCCGTAAATGTTATCAAGCAAAGACTATAATATGAGGAAATGTTATTCACCGTTGTTTACGAATAAAACATAGTTTAAAACAAAGAGCTTTTTGAGATTAAAATGCTTTAAATTTCACAGAACATCTAAACATAGATTTTTTTTTTCTCAATACAAAAATATTATTTACTTAACTCGCTATGTTCGAAGAGATTGAGAAGTTAATTAAAAACAGTAGTAAAGATTCTATTAAGCATATGTTTTATGACACATTTGAACTTAGTTTATGTTGTGTTTGGAGATGCAGCTAGCTGAACGTTCTCGCTTTCGCCAACTCGCCAAGGTTGGTGCTCAAAACGTGATTCTTTCTGAAAATGCGACCGGGAAGCAGCAGCACAAGCAATCACCTCATCGAGTTCAAGGATGAAAATCTGGGATTAGTTAAATCTCAAATCTGTTGTTAAAACGCAATCGGTCTGCCAAGTCCTTTCTTCGTGGGAATCATCTAAAAATCCGAATTTAACCCCTTGGGGACAAGCGACACGTATACGTGCCGCAAAAACGCTTAAGAATCCGTGCTTATCCTCACCGGTAAAATAATACTGGAAAATTTACTTTATTTAATCCGAGCATTTTCTCGATCCGACAAAATTTTCTGTTTTTAAAAATTGCTCAGAGAACATTAAAAATTTCGTAAAAAGTTCCCGTCGCGAAGGGGTTAACAGTTGACTAGCAGGTTTATCTTTGTGCTTTCCTTCACCGAAAAACAAGAAGACATGGAGGATTGTAAGCAGGAAAACAGAATGGAACACTTATGAGTCAGCCGCTAAAACCGGGATTTTAGGTGTTTTCCGCTAAGATAAAACTTGGCACACCGATCGCGTTTCAACATGCGAATCGAGATTTAACTAATGCTAGATTTTTTTCCATGTACTCGATGAGTTGATTGCCTGTGCGGCCACTTCCAGGTCTAAATGAAAGAACTGGATTACCCTTGGGATGTGTGCCGAGTGACGAAGAACACACATATTGGGTATTTCTAATATGTACAAGAAATTTAGTGAATATACGTATCTTTACATACATTACCCGCTTTTTTACACCATAAACTTTTAAATAAACTGACTGTTGAAACCCAATAAATTAATTTGGAATGCCCTTTAATTTAGCTTTCTAGTAAACAATGCATTGTTTTAGTATATATTGTTGTAAATGCACTTCCTGCAATAGGTTACGATTAAAATTTGAATAATACAAATTCCCATCCTTAAAAAGAAGCCTAGTTATACGTCACAGCGCATACTGTGACGTGTGTCTGTGCCACACTGCTGCCAATACGAAGTGTATGGCACCTTATTTAGCTCCAATCACCCAGTAAGAGACCTGTCGGCTCTGAAACCACATATCCAAATTCCTATGGCACCCTAGGGTTCCAAATGCCCCGGGTTCTAATGGACCCTAGGGCTTTTTCACCTCCGGGTCCCAAATAGTACCGGTTTGTCACCTTCACTTTTAACAGTGTATTAGATCGGGAGGCATTTTCAGAAAGAATCACGTTTTGAGCACCTTATCGCCAGAACAACGATTGGCGCGGTTATGAAGTCAATGCTACGCACCTTTTCTTGTTTGTGACGTCAAACCCCTAGCGAATAGCAACCCTTCCTTCTGGAAAGAGATCGTGCTCATTGTTCATTTGTTTTTCCGTAAATGTTATCAAGCAAAGACTATAATATGAGGAAATGTTATTCACCGTTGTTTACGAATAAAACATAGTTTAAAACAAAGAGCTTTTTGAGATTAAAATGCTTTAAATTTCACAGAACATCTAAACATAGATTTTTTTTTTCTCAATACAAAAATATTATTTACTTAACTCGCTATGTTCGAAGAGATTGAGAAGTTAATTAAAAACAGTAGTAAAGATTCTATTAAGCATATGTTTTATGACACATTTGAACTTAGTTTATGTTGTGTTTGGAGATGCAGCTAGCTGAACGTTCTCGCTTTCGCCAACTCGCCAAGGTTGGTGCTCAAAACGTGATTCTTTCTGAAAATGCGACCGGGAAGCAGCAGCACAAGCAATCACCTCATCGAGTTCAAGGATGAAAATCTGGGATTAGTTAAATCTCAAATCTGTTGTTAAAACGCAATCGGTCTGCCAAGTCCTTTCTTCGTGGGAATCATCTAAAAATCCGAATTTAACCCCTTGGGGACAAGCGACACGTATACGTGCCGCAAAAACGCTTAAGAATCCGTGCTTATCCTCACCGGTAAAATAATACTGGAAAATTTACTTTATTTAATCCGAGCATTTTCTCGATCCGACAAAATTTTCTGTTTTTAAAAATTGCTCAGAGAACATTAAAAATTTCGTAAAAAGTTCCCGTCGCGAAGGGGTTAACAGTTGACTAGCAGGTTTATCTTTGTGCTTTCCTTCACCGAAAAACAAGAAGACATGGAGGATTGTAAGCAGGAAAACAGAATGGAACACTTATGAGTCAGCCGCTAAAACCGGGATTTTAGGTGTTTTCCGCTAAGATAAAACTTGGCACACCGATCGCGTTTCAACATGCGAATCGAGATTTAACTAATGCTAGATTTTTTTCCATGTACTCGATGAGTTGATTGCCTGTGCGGCCACTTCCAGGTCTAAATGAAAGAACTGGATTACCCTTGGGATGTGTGCCGAGTGACGAAGAACACACATATTGGGTATTTCTAATATGTACAAGAAATTTAGTGAATATACGTATCTTTACATACATTACCCGCTTTTTTACACCATAAACTTTTAAATAAACTGACTTTTGAAACCCAATAAATTAATTTGGAATGCCCTTTAATTTAGCTTTCTAGTAAACAATGCATTGTTTTAGTATATATTGTTGTAAATGCACTTCCTGCAATAGGTTACGATTAAAATTTGAATAATACAAATTCCCATCCTTAAAAAGAAGCCTAGTTAATAAGTAAAATTTTGTAAAATAACGAATGCGTCCAATAATTATATGAAAACAAAATGAGTTAATAAATTTTACTAACAACAAATGCTAGAAATTATAAATTAACTCGAATATAGATGTATTGCAAGATGCACCAGTTATTTAAATCATTTTCTCATATGTCTTATTATGTATATATTTTTTATATAAATAAACATGGGAAAATTGGATTACTTTACTTATATCTCTCATATTTTCTCTTTTAAACGAAAGATATTTTCAATCGCTTTTGAAATGAAAATTTTATTTCTCTTCCGTCTAACATTTCTTTCATAAATCTTTTTATCATTCAACAAAATAAAATATTCAAAATTGCAAGAAAGAAAACGTTTTCTTTTCGAAACAAAGATGATTGCATTAAAAACGTATATTAACTTTTGTTTTTTATTAAAGAATTTCATTTATTTTTTCCAATTTTTTATTTGAATAATTCTTTTGTAAATAAATCTTTGATAGGTTTTATGCGCATTAAAATGCATTAAATGAAATACACAAAATGCCTTCAAAAAAGTATGTACTGTTTGATTATTACGAGACGAAAAAAGTTTATGTGACTTAAAAATGTTTAACTGCTTGTTTTCAAGATTTTTTTTTTTTTTTTTTTTGTATAAACTTTTACTCTGTGTTTTTTTTAAAAATTCATTCTGTTTGTTTTTGCTTTTTCAGCAATTTAAGACACATTTTAGTAAATTCATTTCAGTGAATTTATTTACAATTGAAATAGAATGAATGAAAGAAATGGGAATAAAAAATATCACAAAACTTACCGAAATCTTGCAGATGTTTTATGGTAACTTATTGTGTGCTAAAATTTCATCTGTATATTGTACGACAAAAGCTACAAAACTAGTTTTTGCAAAGTTACAGAAATCTGCAGCTTTACAAAAGAATCCATTAAAACTACGCTTACCATAATTATTTCTGTAACCCGGACCCGGTTTGGAATTACATAAAAAGTTTTAGAAATCCCATTTTCCTAGAAAAATTTTATTAACTTTAGAGATATTTTTTAAAGAGCATACCGCCTTATAAATGTACTAGAAGTAATATGTCATATATTGCTGTTTAATTATATTTTACTTCTTATTTTATGGGCCATTATTTTTGATTTTATATTATAAAATTGGCAGATGGGTGTGTAGAATGGGTACCATTTTGGGAGTTATCGTAAAACGAATCTGTTTTTTTTTTTTTTTTTTTTTTTTTGGGTATGCAGCGATTGCAGATGCACACTTCTGTGTTTAAATCAACTACATTTTGTATGTAAAATTGTAATTATGTAAGTATTTTTTAACTAACGTCCTGAGCAGTATTGTAGTCGTTAAAAATTCATAGGGTACACGCTATAAGCAGAGGGTATACGATAGAGCCGTGAAATTTATGTCTAGAATATACGCTATACGCTCCTCAAATATTGAGAGTATACGGAGCTTTTTAAAAATTCAGAAGGTATACGGCGTATACTTCCCGTAATTCTTGAATACATCCTTGTTCTTCATATAGTAGCCCTATAAAATCTATACTATATTATTTTCCAATGACAAAATGTCATTTCGTACATCCTAGAACGTAAGCGGTCTCAGACAAATTTCTTAAAGTTAAAAAAAAGACCATTTTCAACATTCATCAACTTAAAATCTATTTGAATTTAAGGTACAACCTTTTATTGGGATGAAAGAAGTGTGCATATTCTTTCATTTTATGTATTTAAAAATGTCATGATGCAAAATTAGCAGGGGGCTCCAAACTGTCAAATATTTGACGAGCAAAATATTTTTATAAACAGTATAGTTTCGCGAAAATTACGTCCTATTTAAAAAGATGCATTCTAACTGCATCATCTTATTTGTGACGTTTTTCTTGTAACGTTTTTAGAGAATTCCAAGAGGCGAAAATTATGTTTACTTAGTGCATTTTATACTCGCTGATTTTATAATTTTTAACATAACTCATTTACTCAAACAGCCAATAAATGTTTCAACAACAACTGATTTGCCCATCAAAGTTCTCAATCAAATAGAAATGAATTGAAACCAGTTTACATTGAGATCGCAACTAGTTTATTAAATGTAATTCAATCTTCTGTATTTGTTTTTAATTCGAGCACGTTGCCATGTTTTTAGAGACTGCTATATCTCAACAGGAGCTAGCAAGCGTAGATCGTAAAAGTTAGAGCTTCCTAGTCCTTAAATATGTATTAAACTGTACTAATTTAAAGATTAAATGTGAAGAGATTTATCAAATACAGGACAACTTTCTTAAAATAGGTATGTTGTATAATGTAATGAAAAAAATAATACAATTAAAGATTATAAATCTATTTATACTGAATAATCCTTTAAACTATATTATTATGTCAGGGTTTCCTATCACAGCAGATTTCTTAATATTTGCTTTTTTGTTTTGTTTGAAAGCATAATATAAAAGAAAAAAAAAACAAAAAAAAAGCTCATTTTGTTACCTGCATTTTGCATATTTTATCTTTTATACAGAATATAATTTCAATCACATTTGAATCAAAAAAGCATTAATCTTTGATTTCAAATTCCTCTCATATATATTTTTATTATTTAGTAAGATAAAATGTTTAGAAATGATAGGGAAAAAATGTTTTCGTTTGAAAATAATAATAATCGCATTGAAAAAAAAAATACTTTAACATACATTATCTTTTAAAAGCAATGTAAGAGGCATTAAAGAATTCAATTTTTTATTCTTATTTTATATTTTATATCTTACTTTAATTTTTTTTTTATTACTTAATTCTTTCATAAATATTTCTTTGAAAGCTTTTGTGCGTATTAAAGTACATTAATGGAATACATACATGTATTACATACATACATTACCTACATACATTTATTACACACATGCATGTAATACATACATGTATACGTAAGAAAAATTTATAAGCTGATTAATTAAGTGAAATGTTTGATACTTTAAAAGAATAAATATATTCATATACGGAATTTCTTTAGTTGATTTATTCAATATTTTTATTTTTCTTAAACGTGTTTGCTTACAAATTATTCGGTACAAACAAATTGCCATTTAAATTACGCAAATCTGTTTAATTAACATACATGTATTTAATTCATCTTTAAAAGCAATAATAATATTCAGAAATGATAGAGAAAAGAAGTTTTCTGTTCTAAATAATGAATATCGCATTCAAAAAATAATATAGCATCTATTATCTTTTAAGAAAAATGTGAAAGACATTAAAGAATTTAATTTTATATTCTTTAGCTTATCTTATTCCATAATTCTATTAATACAGTCGAACCCCGTTATAACAAACTTCAAGGGACCGAAGTTTTTGTTCGCTATATCCGAACCATTAAAAAATGTTAGATTTTACAAAATATGTATATAATTATTTGATACCTATATGTTCAATAATGATGTATTAAGAAAAAAATGTAAATTCGTAACGTAAACGTAATTAACGTAACGTAATGTATTTGTAAACGTAAAAAACGTAAAAGGATGAATGAGCAGACAATTTAAAGAATAATCCTGACTATACTAAAAACTTTACACTTTATCCAGACTTAGGATGAGTAACATTATTTAAAAAAGCGTTTTATTTTTATTTTGTTTGTTTACTTTTTTTATTATTTAAATTTTCCTTTTTACATCATCTTGCGAACTCCAGATAGTGTAATTTAAGGAAAAAAGCTTTTGATTATTGCTTGCTTCAAAGATGTTCTTTTCAATGCTGCCATATCTCGAATTATTCTGAAATACATTAGTTAAATAACTTATCTCAAATGCGTTACTGAATTGCTATGACAGGAGTAATGGAAAATAACTGACGGGTGGGTGTGATCACACCGCAAAATGGCTACCATAAAAAAGAAAAAAGCAGGTCTTACTACTCTTTAATAAAAAGACATCGTTAATTTGCACCATGTTTTACTAGCTGGCATGCATTTTCTTACAAAATTAGAGTAAAAAACCTTTTTTTACATCAGCGGAAAAGAAAAAAAGAGAAAAAAATCATGGTCGACTAGAAAAAAGTTCGTTATAACAGATTCTTAAGATTCCGGAGGTTCGCTATATAAGGATAAAATAGCATTAAATACAATAGGAAAACGGCGGGACTAAAATTTCGTTCGTTATATCCGGGAGTTCGTTATAAACCGGGTTTGCTATAACGGGGGTTCAACTGTAATATATCTTTGAATGCTTTTTTGTGTATATTTTAATGTAGAAAAGAATGCATACATACATTCATTGCTAGTTTACTATGGGGGAAAATATAAGCTAATTGTTTGTGCCAATATTTAGTAAGTCAAAATTATTTCTAAACAATATTTTCTGGTGATTATTTCGACATTTTTACGTTTTCTTAAAGATGTGTCCTTATAAATTATTTATCGTTATAAATTATATCCTTATTATCCTTAAGGATAATAAGGAATCCTAATTATCCTTATAAATTATTACTACACCTTATAAATTATTATTATTATTATTAATATATTTTTGTTATAAATTATTAATAAACATTTAAACCATCTTTTTATTTAAACGCAATATTAAGAAGTATTAAAGAAATAAGTTATTACTTCTAAATAATGACAATTGCATTGAAAAAGCGTTCTTTAAAATCCATTGTCTTATAAAAAATATGCGAGAGGCATTAAAGAATTTTTTTTATTCTTTAGCTTATTTTATTACTTAATTATTTATAAATATTTCTTTTGAAATATTTATAAATATATTATAAATATATATTATAAATATATATTTTGCATTGAAAAAGCGTACTTTAAAATCCATTGTCTTATAAAAGATATGCGAGAAGCATTAAAGAATTTTTTTTTTATTCTTTAGCTTATTTTATTACTTAATTATTTATAAATATTTCTTTTGAAATCTTTTGTGCGCATTAAGGAACGTTAAAAGTGCATACAAGTATTTATTGCTAGTTTACCACAGGAAGAACAGTTTATAAGCTGATTAATTATGTCAATGGTTTGATATATCAAAAACATCTATAAGGGATTATTTTTCTTCTGAATTATTTAGCATTTTTATGTTTACTTATGTATATTTTTATGTTTGCCTATAAACTATTTCGTACAAACAAAATACCACTTAAATTACTCAGAACATTTTTTTAACAAACATGCATCTAATCCGTTTTTTGTAAAAGATAATATTGAAAAATGACAGAAAATAAAAGCTTTCACTTCAAAATAATGATTATCATATTCAGAAAATGCTATAGCATTTATTATATTTTAAGAAAAATGTGAGATGCAATAAAAATTTTAATTTTTTATTCTTTAGTTTATTTTATTACATAATTATAATAATATTTCTTTGAAATTTTGTGTGTGTTAAAATACATTATAATAATTCATACATGTAATTATTGCTATTTTACTAAGGGAAAAAAATATAAGCTAGTTGATTGTATCAATGGTTTACTTATTAAAAAAAATATTTATAAGCAATTATTTTTGTGCTGATTAATTGAACATATTTATATTTTCTTAAAGATTTTTCCTTATAAATTATTTTGTATAAACAAAATGCGATTAAAACAACTCAAATATGATTTATTAATATACATCCATCTAAACCATTGCTTGTAAAAAGGGTAATATTGAGAAATAATAGAGAAAAAAATGTTATCACTTTAAATAATGATGATCACATTGAAAAAATACTTTAGAATCCATTATCTTTAAAAAGAAATGTGAGAGGCATTAAAGAACTTAATTTTTTAAACTCTTTTATTGCTTAATTCCTTTATAAATATTTCTTTGAAAGCTTTTGTGTGCATTATGAATGAATACAAATATTCGTTGCTAGTTTATTATCTGAGGGAGATCTTATAAGCTGACTGATTATATCATTAGTTTGATAATTAAATATATATATATATATATAGATAAGAAATTATTTTTATTCTGATTTATTCGACATTTTTATGTTTTCTTAAAGTTGTCTGCTTATAGACTATTTCGTACAAACAAAACATCATTTAAATTACTCAAACCTGTTTTATTAACATACATACATCTAAACTATATTTTTAAAAAGAAAATATTGAGAAGTGATTGAGAAAAAAATTGTCACTTCTGAATAAGAATAATCGCATTAAAAATACTATAGAAACTATTGTCTTAAAAGCAAAATGTGAGATGCATCAAAGGATTTATTTATTTCTTTTTCTAAATTTTATTACATAATTCTTTGAATAATATTTCCAAGAAAGCGTCTGTGTGTGTTAGACTACATTAGAAAAATACATACATGTATTTATTGCTAGTTTACTAAGTGAAGAATAGGTTATAAGAAAATTGGTTGTGTTAATGCTTTACTAATTCAAAAATATTCATATGTAATTTTTATCTTCTAAATAATTCAACATTTTTTACGTATTCTTAACGCTGTTTGTTTATAAATTATATTGTACAAAAAAAGGAAATTAAAAAAATGCGAAATGAATTATTTATGACGGTTTATTAATATACATCCATCTAAATCGTCTTTTGTAAAAAGACAGTACTGCGAAATAATAGAGAAAATCTAATCTATATTAAAATAATAATAATTTTAACGATAATATTGAGAAATAGCAGAGAAACAAGTTTTCACATGTAAATAATAATGATCACATTGAAAAATATTTTATAATCCATTATCTTTTAAAAGAAATGTCAGTGGCAATGAAAAATTTAGTTTTTTGTTCTTTAGCTTATTTTATTACTTAATATTTTTATAAATATTTCCTTTAAAGGTTTTGTACTCATTAAAATACATTAAAAGAATAAATACAAGTATTCTTTGCTTGTTTACTACGGAAAGAAATGTTTATAAGTTGATTGATTCCATGAAAGGTTTAATAATTCAAAAAAGTTTCTAAGCAATTTTATCTGTTTATTTATTCAACAATTTTATGTTATCTTAATACTACTTGCTTATAAATTATTTCATGTAAAAAAATGCAATTTTAAGTAACTCAAAGATGCTTTATTAATATGCATGCATCTAATCTATCTTTTGTAAAAAGAGAATATTGAGAAATAATAGAAACAATAAGTTTTCACTCTTAAACAATGATTATCGCATTCAAAAATAGTATAGCAGCTAACAATCTTTTAGAAAAATCTGGGAGACATTGGAGAATTTAATTTATGTTCTTTAACATATTTTATTACATCATTTCTTCATAATATTTCTTTAAACGTTTTTTGTGTGTTAAGGTACATTAAAAGAATGCATACATGTAGTGATTGCTAGTTTATTACAGACAGAAAAGCTTTTGAACTTCTTGCTTGCGTCAATAATTAAGTGATACAAAATTATATATTTAATTTTTTCTGCTGTTTAATTCAACATTTTTACGTTTTTTTTTTAAATAGAACTTTATACTAATACTATTTTATTAGTACTTCGTACTAATAAAATGCGATTTAAGCTACTCAAACCTGTTTTTCTAACATGCAAGCATATAATCTATCTTTTGTAAAATATATTTTGCGACATAATTGAGAAAAAAAGTTTTAATTTTAAATAATGATTATCGCATTGAAAAATACTATAGCATATATTTTCTTTCTTTCTTTTTTTTTTCTTTTTTGATAATTTCAGAAATATTAAAGAACTTCCTTTTTTTATTATATTTCTTTGAATGCTTTTGTGTGTATTAAAGTACATTAAAAGAATACATATATGTATTGATTGCTACTTTCGTAGGTCAAAAAAAATTTATAAGCTAATTGCTTGAGTCCACAGTTTTTTAAATCAAAATTATTTAAAACCAATTTTATTTCTGCTGATCAATTCAACACTTTTTACGTTTCCTTAAGAATGTTTATTTTAAAATTATTTCATATTAATAACATGCGATTTAAATTACTCAAAGGTGATTTATTAACTCCATCCACCTGAACAATGACCTGAACCTCTTTTGTAAAATGAAAATACTGAGACGTGACAGAGAAAAAAAAATTCACTTCTAAATAAGGATTATCGAATTCGAAAAATCTAGCATCTATTGTCCTTTCAGAAAAATGTGAGAGAAATTAAAGAATTTATTTATTTATTTCAGCATATTTTATTACATAATTCTTTGAATAATATTCCTTTTAAAACTTTTGTTTGTATTAAGGCCCATTAAAGGATTGCATAAATGTATTCATTACTAATTTACTTCGAGTAGAAAAACTTCTAAAGTAATTGTTTGTGTCAATGATAGAGTAATTAAAAATATTTATAAGCAGATTTTTTCTACTGATTAATATAACAATTTTACTTTTATAAAGATGTTTACTTATCAATTATTTCGTAAAAGTAAAATAAAATAAAAATTAGATTATTCAAACCTGTTTTACTAACATACATGCAACTAATCCATCTTTAGTAAAAGAAAATATTGATAGATGATGGAGTAAAAAAGTTTTCACTTCTAAACATTGATTATCGCATTCAAAAAATACTACATCATTTATTATATTTTAAGAAAAATGCGAGATGCATGATAGAATTTAATTTTTTATTCTTTAGTTAATTCTATTACATAATTATTTTAATAATATTTCTTTGAAAGCTTTTGTGTGTATTAAGGTACATTAAAAGAATACAAACTTGTATTCATTAATAGCTTATTATTTAAAGAAGTGCTGTACGATAATTGCTTGTGTCAATGGGTTAAATATTAAAAAAATATATTTATAAGAAATTTTTTCTGCTGATTAATTCAATATTTTCAAGTTTTTTTAAAGATGATTTCTTACAAATTATTTCGTACAAACAAAATGGGTTTAAAATTATTCAAATATGATTTATTAATTAATACATCCATCTAAACCATTTTTGTAAAACTATAATATATATAATAATATAATATATATAATACAGTAATAACAGAAACTAAATGTTATCACTTCTAAATATTGATGATTACATTGAAAAAAATCCATTAAAATCCATTATCTATTAAAAGAAATGTGAGAGATATTAAAATGTAATTTTTTATTCTTCAGCTTATTTTATTTTTTGATTCTTTTATAAATATAGCGTTGTAAACTTTTGTTTGTATTAACGCGCTTTTAAGTAATACATACAAGTACTCATTGCTAGTTTAATACAGAAAGAAATTTTCTAAACTGGTTGTTTCCATAAATAGTTTACTAATTCAAAATAGTTTATAGGCAATATTTTTCTGTTGAATTATTTAACAATTTTATGTTTTCTTAAAACTGCTTGCTTATGAAATATTTTATCTAAACAAAATACCATTTAAATTGCTCAAAAGTGTTTTATTAACATACATGCATTTAAAACGTCTTTTATAAAAAGAAAATATCGAGAAATAATAGAGAAAAATTGTTTTCACTTCTAAAATAATGATGATCACACTGAAAAAATACTTTAGAATCCATTATATTTTAAAAGGAATGTGAAAGCTATTGTTTTTATGTTTTCTTTAGCTTGCTTTAAGTCTTAATTCTTTTATAAATATTTTATTCAAAGGTTTTATAGGTATTAAGACCCATTAAAAAGTGCATACATCTGTTTATTGCTAGTTTACTACGGAAAGAAAAGTTTATTAGCTACTTGATTTTCTCTATGGTTTAATAATTCAAAACAAATTATGAAAAAAAAAAATCTGCTATTTATTCAACATTTATACGTTTTCATAAACATACATGCTTACAAATTATTTCGTACAAAAAATTAATTTCTTAATTTACATTTTTTCTTAATCGTACATTCATCAAAACTATCTTTTGCAAAAGAAAAAAATAAGAAATGATTGAGAGAATATATTTTTTGCTCCTAAATAATGATGATCATATTGAAAAAAATACTTTAACATCCATTATCTTTTAAAAGAAATGTGAAAGGCATTAAAGAATTTCATTTTTTATTCTTTAGTTTATTTTATTCCTTATTTCTTTTGTAAATAATTCTTTGAAAGCTTTTATGTGTATTAAGGTACATTAAAAGAATACATACACATATTCAATGCTAGTTTATTATGGGATGAAAAAATTATTACCTGATTGATTACATGAATGTTTTGATAATTCAAAAAACAAATTTAGAAAAATATAATTTCTGCTGATTTATTCAATATTTTTATGATGTTTTAAATGTATTTGCTTATAAACTATTTCTGAGAAACAAAATAACATTTAAATCATTCGAAACTTTTTTACTAACATACATTAATCTAATCCACCTTTTGTAAAAGAAAATATTGAGAAGTGATAGAGAAATTTTTTTTCTCTTCTGAATAATGATTATTATATTGAAAAAATACTTTAGATTTCATTATCTTTTAAGAAAAATGCGAAATGCATTAAAGATTATTTTTCAGCTTTTCTTTAAGGTTTTATTCTTTTATAAATATTTATTTGAAAGCTTTTATGGTTTTTAACGTATAGAAATATAATGCATACAAGTGTTCATTGCTAGCTTAATAGGGGAAGAAAAGCTTATAGTGCTGATTGATTTCGTCAATGGTTTAATAATTCAGAAATATTTAAAAACAATTTCATCTGTTGATTTGTTCAAAATTTTTAAGTCTTCATAAAGAAGTTAGTTTTAAAATTGTTTTGTACAAGCAAACTACGTTTCATTAGCTACAACACAATTAACAAATTACGTACTAACAATCGTACATTTTCAATTCGTCAAAGATATTGTATTAACATACATGAATCTAAACTATGTTTTTTTTTTAAAAAAAACGACATCATAGAGAAAAAATATTTTTACTTCTAAATAATAAAGATATCATTGAAAAAATACTTTAATATTCGTTATCTATTAAAAGAAAAAAATAGGCATTAACTAATTTAATTTAATTTTCTTTAGATTATTTTAATGGTTCATTCTTTTATAAAAATTTCTGTGAAAGTTTTTATGAGCACATTAAAATAATACATAAATGTTATTTTTACTAGTTTACTACTGGAGGGAAAGTTTGTAAGACATTTGATTGTATCAGTGATTTTGTAATTAAAAAATCAATTCTTTTTGGCAATTAATTTAACATTTTTATGTTTTCTTAAAGATATTTGTTCACATAATATATACAATCAAAATACCATTTTAAATTACGCAAAAGTATTTTATTAATATACACACATTTAAAACCATGTACTTTCGAGTATTTGACGTCCTGATCATTTGGGTTAAAATCGTTTAAAAAGAACTGTCTAGTTCATTTATATTTACTTGATGGGGGCTCCAAAATTTGAACGGATAACGGCAGAAAGTTATGTTTTTCGGCCAATTCCATAGTTTAACTGAAGTGCGGAGTCGTCTGTTTGTAGTAAATTATAAAAATCCTGGTAATAATGTATGAGCAAAATTCCCAGGACTCGGTGTATTTTACTAGGACTAATTTTAACCTTTTCCCTTTTATATGACTTGACAAATAAGAATTAAAGATTCGAGCAACTTGTTGCACATTAAATAATTTTCATTTAGATGTTTGCTTTAATTAGTTAGCTTTAGAGTTTGAATTTTCTCAAATCTCTCTTAGCTAAACATACCTGTAGAGGTGATATTGTCTGCATCGGTGTTGTGAGCACAGGTTCGAATAAAACAAAAAAAAATTCCAAGATAAGGTAAGTTATTCTTGACACAAAATCCTTTTGTTGAAGAACATCAGGCATGTAACAGGCTCTAGTCGATGGTAAGTCCCGCCGACCGCAGGAGCGTAGAAGTATAACTTATTACATTACATTACTAAGGATGAGAGCCAAATGAAAAAAATACAAATTTTGAAGCCGCAGGTTTTGGCGAATTACATTGGTATTTATCGCCAATAACGAACCCAGATGTACACTTTCGACGATAGGGGACATGCATTTGATTTCCGTTACATAAACTGCAAAGTGTAAAATTTGAAATAATTAATGCCAAACGATAAAAAGGTGTATTTGGCACGAAAAACCGCGAGAACAAATTCCTTACAGAGAGTTACTTAAACTCCCACGGAATCAGAAGGGAAATGAATGCTAATGGAATAAAATAAAAGACAAACTTAACGCATCTGCTTCTTAAGCGAGTAGCGTTTAACTATGAATAAAAACAGCCTAGAAATAACTCTTTAAAAGGTTGTTGCTATGGAGAAAAATACATACAGTTACATGAACGAACGGATATACGTTGTGGTTTTAAAGAAACCATTTTAGAGATAACTGAAATCATATTTTAAAGGAAAATGGTCGATAGCAACTGAATAGGATTAAAGGGATTAAAAATCTAGCTTATTAAATAAAGTTACAAATTTAGAGAATATTGTAATTTTAAGTAAGGTGGGGGAAACCATTGTTAAATAATATGTAAAGGGAAACGCCTTTACAATATCTGTCTCTTTATTCCTAATTAGTTACTGCTGTATTAAATTCTTCCCCATACGGGTGAATCGTATGGGGATCTGTCTATGAAACTCGGATGCAGAAACTTCAATTGGACAAAATACTTTTTTACGACATGTTGTAAATTCGATCATGTTCTTCCGGAATAACATTATTCATTTTGTTCTCACCATTCAGATTACCACGCAGGTCATAAAAAATAACTCGCTGAAAATTGTCACACAGATCGTGTTCAAATACGAAAAGGATGTGTTGCGTTCTATTAGGCAGAATAATACAAACAGGATTGTCGTTTGGAAAAAGACCGCTTGCCATCTTTTATCGAGATGTTGATTTTGCACCTCCTTCCAAATGAAGGAGGAGAGAACTACCTTAAAACACATCACTGAAAGCATTCTAAATTCAAAATCGCTCTTTTTCATACTTATTTCTGGCATTTTATTTTTAATTTTAAATGTTTTCACTCTGATTGTTTTCATTCAGCTCTTATGTTTGGCGCAGATTATAATTCACCACTTTAATGATTATATTTATATATTATTTAATAATTTATAGCTATTTTAATTGATTAAGTGTTAGTTTTCTTCCCCGAGTGACTACTTGACAAAATCATTGTCATTGCACGAACTTTGCTCTAAAGATCACTGTCCGACGCTCCTCTCAGTCCACCAAACTTCGAAGAATGTCCTAGGTAGTTTTAGCTGCCACCACCGATATTAATGGGTGATATCGGTCACCTGCTGTGAGGATTGGGTAAAATAACACTGACGCTGTTAATGAACTGAACTAACAGTTTATTTAAGATATAGATATGTACACAAGAAACAATATTTACAACTATCTACAATTACAACTCGGATATAGATGATCCGGTTCAACATTAAATTAACTACAATAAACGTTGGTTGTGTACCGTTCAACTTACACTTTCTTCCTCACACTCAACGCACGTTGGATACGTTTTATCCGAGATTACTGCAGAATCTCAATACACAAGGGTATTAGGCCTCACTTCTCGGCCTATAACACTATCCACCGGGACGCTTTGTCCCACGCTCAAAATATACACTATCCAACAGGACCACAAATCCTGAGCGACCTATCGGTCTCAACGCCAAGCGAGAACTGTCTCCAACCTCTCAGTCCAGAGTTGACCTTGTCAGAGATCTTCCTTCCCCAAGCAGGGCCTCTTAGAGTTCCTCCATTGGTTCAATTCCGCATACCAACCTTGAGTCATGACATCTACTGTTTACACATCACTTAAATACTAAATGACAGCTGAGCCATGCCCCGTGGTCATCACTTTCATTCATCAACGAGTGCGTCATCCGCACACCTGCGCCTGGATAACCACCTGTCATTTGTCATTATAAGAAAAGAAAGAAAGGTATTTCGAAAGCTTCACGGATACACAACTAACAATACATAAAAATATTCAGATGAGGAAATGTCATTCCTTTCTAATTCAGGGCAGAGGTCTTCTAGGAACCTGACACCCCCCACCTTAGCGGAAAATATGCCTCTTAGGGGCTAATTTTCCCCAAACATATAATAATATTACGGAAGAGTTCAATAGTCTCTTTGCAGATTTCTTCATTCTAAATATTACATAGGCATTTTCAGGTGTCGGAACATTTTCTACTGACATCTCTACTGAACCTTATAGTAATACTACTATTGCATAAACAATACACATGCTAATTTACTATTATAAACACAAAACTTAAAAAAAAAGAATATTTACACACACATAAAAAAAATTAGACATGTGATGACATCCTTTAAGGTTGTCTACTATTTTGACATTGATACTGATGGGCTAGTAACTGGTTGTTCTTCCCAGCTCTTTCTCTGTAGCCTCGAAATTGCATCAGCATTCAAATGTTGAACTCCGGGACGATGAGAAATGCTCAGGTTCCAGCGTTGCAAGGCTAGAGCCCACCTAGTGAGTTTGGGCGACCTTGGGGTTGTTTCCGTGAGAAATTTTAATGGATTATGATCGGTAATGACCTCAATTTGAGATCCATAAGTCCACTTTTCAAACTTCCGCAACCCGAAGAGAACACTCCAAGCCTCTTTCTCTATACTCGGCCAAGCACGCTGAGCCCCTGACAATTTCTGACTGGCAAAAGCTATAGGTTTAAACTGACCTTTTTCATCTTTTTGAGTAAGACAACATCCTACTGCAAGGTCGGAAGCATCGGCGTGAAGCTGATATTCCCGGCCTACGATAGGTGTAGCCAAACTCGTCACTTTACACAACTCATCTTTAAGAGTATTAAATGCTTTTTCTGCCCTTTCATCCCATGGTACAGTATTTTTGACATTTCCTTTGGTTAATTCGGTTAAAGGTATAGCTATCTCAGCATAATTTGGAATATAAGATCGGTAGAATCCCATTAATCCCAAAACTGATCTAACTTCCTTTTTAGTCTTTGGTCTCTTTAAGTCCCTTATTGCTCCGATTTTCTCCTCATCAGGTGCATGAGTTCCACCCCCAATAACATGACCTAAAAATTTAGTCAATTTCTCTCCAAATTTACATTTGTCTAGTCTAATCGTAAAATTTCTATTTTTCAACTCTTCAATGACAGCCCTGACATGCTCACAATGCTCTTCCCAGGTATCGGAGAAAATGATGAAATCATCAATATATGCTTCGGCATACCTCCGATGACCTTGGAGAACCTCATTCATGTCTTTTTGAAACGTAGCAGCAGCCCCTGATAATCCAAAAGGCATTGTACGCCACTGATAAGTTCCGTTATGCGTCGTAAAAGCTGTCAAAGGTTTACAATCCTCAGCCATTTTAATTTGCCAATAACCCCTCAATAAATCTATTGAAGATAAATATTTAGCCGCCCCTGCGGTATACATAATTTCTTGGGAATCTTTCATCGGGAAGGTGGGAACCTGCGTTACAGAATTTAAAGCTCTGTAATCAATACACATTCTGACAGTTGCATCTTTTTTCGCAACGCAAAAAATTGAATGGCTAATTTCAGCATTCGACGGTTCGATTAGATTTAATTCTAATAACTCCTGAATCTGCCTATCCACTTCCTCTTTATAAGCTACTGGCACGATATATAACTTTGTTTTTTTCCTTTCTACACCCGGTTTCAGATCAATACGATGTTCCCCTACTTCCGCTGGTCGTACAGGACCCATAAACACTTTTATTTTCCCTCAAAATGGACTTTAAATCTTTGACTTGACTATTAGATAGCCCTTTTATTTCAAACCTCTCAATATCCCGTTCTATCTCTTGATCCCGGTTCAAAATAGGAATTTCCCCAACTTCTCCAAATTCCTCATCACCTTCGAAAACAATATTAACTATATTACATTTAGCGATAAATTCTCTTATCTTATTTTGGTGCACATGCTTCCTACTCCCGTCGGCTAACTCAACAATAAACGAATGCTGGTTTCGTTTTTCTACAATAGTTGCCGGCCCTTGCCACCTAGAATATAACTTATTAGTCGAATCGGGGATTAACAGTATAACTTTATCGCCTACCTCAAACGTTTTTTCTTTTGACCTTAAATTATAATGATACGCCATTCTATTTTGTTGAACCTCAGACGACAATTTTGCCTCATTTGCGGCTCTTTCTAAGCGGTTCTTAAGTTTATCCAAGTACTCATGAATCGGCGTAGTATCTAACTGCGCTCCCTTGTTTTCTCCTGCCCATGACGACTTAAGAATCGATAACGGACCCTCCGGCGCTCTACCATATAATAACTGGAAAGGTGCGATTCCCGTCGTAGAATTTGGGACTTCCCTATACGCCCATAATATAAATGGTATTTGTTCATGCCATTTTTTTCCTTCTTGCCTAATCGTATGATGTAGCATACGTTTAAGAGTCTGATTAAATCGTTCCACAAGTCCGTTGGACTGTGGATACTGTGGAGTCGAAAATCTTGGACTAGCACCTAACCTTTTCTCAAATTCTTTCGTTAAGTCGGCAGTAAAATTGGTTCCATTGTCGCAGGCAATTACATTAGGAATTCCTGTTCTCATAAATATTTGAAGTAACGCCTCACACGCGGTTTTAGCAGTTAAACTTTTTAGAGGGATCGCATCCGCCCATCTGGTATGCTGATCAATTAAAGTCAGTATATACCGATGCCCTTGTGAACTTTTAGGATCAATAGGCCCAATTAAATCAACATTAACAACCTGAAATGGAAGTTCCGGCCGCGACACTGGGGAAATAGGAGCTCTATCATTTACTTTAACCCCTCTAGTCAATTGGCACTCAAAACATGATTCACAAAACTGTTTAGCTTCTTTTGCCATTCCCTCCCAATAAAAAGAATACCTTATTCTCTGCAACGTTTTCTTGGCTGCATGATGCCCTCCAAATACCGATGAATGCGCTAATTTTAAGATTTCTTCCCTTCTTACCTTGGGTACTACTAATTGCGCTATAGTTTCGCCTAACAATTTCTCTTTATGATACAATAATCCGTTTACAATATAATAATCCCCTTTTTCCTTTTTAGCTAATTCCCAAGCTTTCTCTAATTCTTTACATTCCAACTGGGATTTCTTAAACATATCTGAGTTACTAACAATAGATTCATTATTTTCCTCCGTTTCAGTTTTTTCTGGATCCTGACTTTGTACATTTTGCGATCTCGCGTCTATTACGTAAACATTACAGCTATCGTTACTTACATCTTCTTTTTCATTCGAGTTATCAATAATAATTTCGGAATTTTTTAATTCTTCGGACTCTATCAATGGCTCCTCAAGATTGACACCTGACAACTCATTAATCACCTCGGGATGTAAAATTACTTGCTCATTAATATTATCAGTTACTGCGCAAAGTACTTCCTGATGAATAATATTAGTTTGCCCGAATTGCGGAATAGCTAGCGGTAGTTTAACTAACGGTGATTTAACAGCTTCACCAAATAACCCTTGTAAATAAATACTACCCGCTCCCTTTAATTTCTCTTCCGGTACTAAATCCTTATGAACAACACTAATCTCACATCCAGAATCAACCAATCCCTTTGCTTTTTGCCCATTAACACTGACTTCAATTTTCTCAAGTTTATTTAATTTCTCACCAATAACATTAGTTTTCTGCTCGGCCTTTGCCGATATTCTAGCCACAATAGCCCCATTAGGTAACTCTTGATTTTCTTTCACCACAACCTTATGCACACCTGCTTTCTGGTCTCGCCCTTTATTGCCATTATTAGTTCCCTCATTACCCACTTTATTACAAAAACGTTGGTAATGACCTCTCAAACCACACTTAAAACATTTAGGCCCTGAAGCATCATTCGTCTTCTTAAACTCTGTTTTCCTATCCGGAAAAGAATTACACTCATTACTACCATTTTGCCTCCAACTACCACTAAATTTATTATCCTCCCTCGGTCTCATTTTTCGATTGTTTACGTACTTATCTTTACCTTTAAAGCTTTTAGGCGTAACCGCATAAGACTTATGTTTAGCATCAAAATAATTATCACACTCTTTAGCAATTTTAGGAGCTTCTAACCATTTACCCTGGTGAGTTAAACTAATATATGCTGCAGTATCCTCATCTAGCGTACTCATTAGCTTATCAGTAACTATTAACTGGTTGACCTTTTCATAAGTGTCCGCACCTCTAATTTTACAATAATTTTCCCACGTAGCTATTAAACGCGATACAAATAATACATGGGTTTCGTTCGGATTTCTCCTAGCTTTCCGGAAATTTTCTAAACATGCCTTCGGGGTTGGCTCATGTTCCCTTAGGACTAACTCCTTTAATTCCTCATAATTCTCCATTTGTTCCTTAGTGGTATAAATTAACAAATTATCCGCCTTATCTCCTAACATATTTAGTAGAATTTCGGCCTGCTGGTTTTCCGGTACATCTTTAGTTTGGAATGCCCTTTCTAAACTGTTGAAAAATAAATTCCATCCCTCAGTCCCTTCTGGTACTTTGATAGATAGAGTTTTAACACTTTTGATCAATTTTTCGATGTTACTTTCATTACTAGATTCCCTAGATCCATTAGAGTTATTTACTGAACCTTGAACTCTGAGCCTTTCCATTTCTAATTCATGTCCCATCCTCAATTTCTCCATTTCTAACTTTTCCTGTTTTTCTAACTTTTCGAGTTCTAACTTTTCGCGTTCTAATTTTTCCTGTTTTTCTAACTTTTCGCGTTCTAATCGTTCTGCAACAATAGTGTCTGATAATTCCTTAATAACCCCTTCGTCATACTCATCACTGTCCATTATCTTTTTCTTAAGCTGAATTCTGGTATCATCTTCCGTGAATTCAACACACAATTCTTCGGCTATCCCCTGAAGATCAACCTTTTTTAGTTTTAATAAGAAAGCCATACCTTCACCGATTGTTATTACCACCCCACAAGAATAGTTAAACCTACCAAATCAATATTTCCGAAATTTCTAACTTAGTACAGATATTTCTCCACTTATTAAACTAATTAATACCCTTCAGATAATCAATACATTTCATTTCTAATTAACCTACTGAATACTCTAATTTTCCTCAACCATTGATATGACACAATATACTTCCAACAAAACAAAAAAGTAAAACAATAATTCGATTTGACTGCTATGCAATATAGATTCCAATATATACACTTAGATAACAACATACAATTTATATAATAATACTGATACGTTGAAATTGAATAGAAGTATTGATGTCAATCAAAAAATCCACATAAAGAAAAATTGAAACACATGCATACATAAATTTCTACAATTATCCTCATAAAATATTTCCGAACTCAATACTGGTTCTTACACTTAAAACAAATATACTGAAAATCTTTACTTTTATTTTTACTCACTATGGCTCTCTTTTGAGCCTTTTTTTTTTCACTATGGCTCTCTTTTGGGCCTTTTTTTTTCACTATGGCTCTCTTTTGGGCCTTTTTTTTCACTATGGCTCTCTTTTGAGCCTTTTTTTTTTTCCTCACTAGTATTGGCCAATTAAAATTTTCATTTGCTTAGAATTTTGATAATGCAACTCTTAAAATTTAAACAGTATTGCTTCATTTAACAATTACTTTAACAATAATTTAGATTTAATGCATTAATTTAGTTCACTAATATCATTATAAATAGCATATCATTATCATCTCAAATTATTATGACCTTTCTTTAAAACAATAGCAATATGGTTACTAACTCTTTACACCTATCTGAACACAATTATTTCATTGCACATAAATTACATAGACAATTTACTTAAATTACTATTAATTATACAACAATACAATTTGGTTCGAGATGTCAGAAGAAATGAATGATCAAAACACCTTACCTTATACTTTATTTGGTGGGGTACTCTTCTATTCACAGATAGCTCCACGATGTAGCGATAATCAGGCACAACACAGTTCAGTTTAGTTCTTTCTAATAAAGATACGCACAACACTTTAGTCCACACTAGCCGATATGGCACGATACTTTATCACACACTCGACGATCCGGCACGATACTTTAGCACATACTCGACGATACGGCACAACACTTTACACACATTCGACGCTACGGCACGACACTTTACACACATTCGACGATACGGCACAACACTTTAGCATACAATCGACGATCCGGCACGATGCTTTAACACATACTCGACGATATGGCACGACCACACAAGAATTCCACTGGATACTCTGGCATTAACAGACTGCAACACGGCTCGCTGGTCACTGGTTTCAGGCGATTCTATCCCACCGCTGCCACCAATTTGTCGGACGCTCCTCTCAGTCCACCAAACTTCGAAGAATGTCCTAGGTAGTTTTAGCTGCCACCACCGATATTAATGGGTGATATCGGTCACCTGCTGTGAGGATTGGGTAAAATAACACTGACGCTGTTAATGAACTGAACTAACAGTTTATTTAAGATATAGATATGTACACAAGAAACAATATTTACAACTATCTACAATTACAACTCGGATATAGATGATCCGGTTCAACATTAAATTAACTACAATAAACGTTGGTTGTGTACCGTTCAACTTACACTTTCTTCCTCACACTCAACGCACGTTGGATACGTTTTATCAGAGATTACTGCAGAATCTCAATACACAAGGGTATTAGGCCTCACTTCTCGGCCTATAACACTATCCACCGGGACGCTTTGTCCCACGCTCAAAATATACACTATCCAACAGGACCACAAATCCTGAGCGACCTATCGGTCTCAACGCCAAGCGAGAACTGTCTCCAACCTCTCAGTCCAGAGTTGACCTTGTCAGAGATCTTCCTTCCCCCAGCAGGGCCTCTTAGAGTTCCTCCATTGGTTCAATTCCGCATACCAACCTTGAGTCATGACATCTACTGTTTACACATCACTTAAATACTAAATGACAGCTGAGCCATGCCCCGTGGTCATCACTTTCATTCATCAACGAGTGCGTCATCCGCACACCTGCGCCTGGATAACCACCTGTCATTTGTCATTATAAGAAAAGAAAGAAAGGTATTTCGAAAGCTTCACGGATACACAACTAACAATACATAAAAATATTCAGATGAGGAAATGTCATTCCTTTCTAATTCAGGGCAGAGGTCTTCTAGGAACCTGACAATCACCATCTGCTGAATCTATCGACTTCAACAAAATCGAAGTGAAGTTATCGCTGGCATAAGCATTATGACCTGCGGAGGGAATTCAAGTTTTCTGAATTGGGTATTGTATCTTATTTCATCAAAAAGATAGTGTACTTTATTTATAATAAAAGTTCTCCTTTCATAATTTTATTAGTGATTGTTTTCTGTACACTACTCATCTTAAAAACTGAATATGTATATACTATACTATAAGATAGCCCGTCAAAATTACGTGTTTGCATTTTTAAAGGATGATAAAAAATTACAACTGTGGTCAATCATAGCCACTTTAGGCTGACACAATTATGATAAATACAGCGATTAAACTTGGAGAGGGGAAAATCTAACAAAAAAAAAATTCAACAGAAATTTGCATTTAAAACAATAGCAAAACTATCTGGTAGATGGGGGTGGGGTGGGGATTATAATGAAATTTAAAACGCACCCGCGGTTTGCTTAAATAAAAAGTTTTAATTAAATATTGTTTTTGAAATCGTGAAAACACGGAGTAAGAAACAGGAGGGGAAACTTAATGCGCATGACTCTTCGAAAATACAAAGTGAAATTTTGGTAAATAATGAGGAGGCTGCGATACGATGTAGGCCGATTTTTTAGCAGTCTTTCAATATGATTGTATGCTTAAGATGCATATGTTCGAATTAAAAGATATTTTATTTTATTCGTTTATGTTTCATATTGATATATCACAAAATAAATTAAGATAGGATATAAGTGTTCCTGGATATAAAACAAGCTATAATAGTAAAAAAAAAAAAAAAAAAAAAAAAAGACGAAGGAAAAAAAATTAAGTTTATTCCGTGCTCCACAAGTGAGTGTTGTTTTTTAGGTTTTAATATAAAGCTATTTACTTGTAATTATATTTAAATTGAGAATTTTTTATTGCGTATAGATCTTAATTTATATGTTTTTAAAATGTTATGTGGAATAATAAAGCACAGACTTTGTTTTGTGCCTAAATACAAACTTATTTAATATAAAAAAAGACGTGTACATTTTACAAAAGATTAATTAGCCATTGATTTTTATATATTTTTATAGCATTTGAAAGCAGTATTTATTACTTCTTTATCCACTGTCTATGGATTAATTAATATTATACAAATTTATTGGTTCATAAAATCAATGTTGAATTCAGACATTTTTCTCCGGGAGGGACATCAGTGGCTCCGGGGGGGAGAGACATTATAGAGTTCCGGGGGGGGGGGGAATTGTACTTTTGGACCATTGAAAACACAAAATTTCAAATTTTCCGGGGGGGGGATATCTTCCTGGACCACTCCCTTAATTTAACACTGCATAAAATATAAAACTGTTTCGATTTCATCTCGCCAACTGAAGTTTCCGATTCCTTTTTCTAGAAATTTTACACAAGCTTTAATACATATCTTGAGATACAGAGGTTGCGTAAACCATAAAAAAATGCAGCATAACAGGGCCACCTGTTGAGCGATTTATACCAAAAACTGATCAGCGTCAGTTTAAATAAGGGACTACCTAAATATAAATTTTTATTAAAATCCGTGCGTAGTTTTTTGAGATACAGGTGTTGCATAAACCATAAAAAAATGCAGCATAACAGCGCCATCTGTTGAGCGATTTACACCAAATACTGATCAGCATCAGTTTATATCAGGGACTACCTATGAGACTATGCTATTTACATTTTTATTACAATCCGTGCATTAGTTCTTAAGATATAGCTGTTGCGTAAATCGTAAAAAATGCAGCATAGCAGAGCCACCTGTTGAGTGATTTACGCCAAAAACTAATGAGCAACAATTTATATCAGGGACTACCTAAATATCAAATTTTATTAAATTCCGTGTATTTTTTCTTGAGATGGAGCACTCACAAAATATATTTCACAGACAGATATTTTATAAGAACATGTTTTTTTTGGAATCTCTGACCCCCCCCCCCCCTAAAACGTGTAAAATCCGCCGAAAACCGGAATTCGAAAATTTATACAAATCCAATACTTTCTTCTTGTAAAGATAGCAGGAAATAAAAAAAGAAATAGGTGTTGGTAGAATAAATTTGGTGCTCCCTCAATCTCCTCGGACGGGGCGACCCCCCCCCCATTTCACACGGGCCTGAATTGTCCGGATGGAGAAGATGAAGATTTAAAAGCAAAAGTTCCTGAATGAGCTAAGAATAATTTTGATAAATAGATTTATTTTTACTGCTCAGTCACAAATAAAAGATAGGAGCAAAGTAAAAAAAAAAAAAAAAAAAAAAAAAAGCTATGTTTAATTTATTTTAAATGTGTAATCTGGAGATCCTATAATTTACATTTTTTTCTCCTCCAAATAATTAAAATAAAAATTTGCTTTAATTCTACATGTACTAATTGCATAAATATCCAAAGTTATGAATTATTAAATTGTTCAAAGGTTATAAAAACTATACGCGAAATTAAAATTTACTCCAAAATATTTGATTAATACTTAATTTCTAAAAATCATAAGTCTATTTCTTTGCAATATTCAACTTACTTACAACAGTCATTTTAATCCGCGATATTCAATGTTTTTAAATTTCCTACTCTTTGGTTTTTATCAAAATGATCTCGTATTTTAAATGGCTTAAAAAAGAAAATAAAGCGCCGAATACCTTTAAAAAAATATGTATGTTGTGAAGAAAACTTCAATTAACCAGATTTTCCTTTCTACAACTTTCTAAAAATTCAAATTTTTCGTAATTTTTTTTTAAAAAGACTATTTTTTCCATTGAAAAGCATTGCAGAAGCATCGATCGACAGCCCACATGCAGCGGTGTCGCTCCCTATCGTCAAAAAATACGCATGGCAAAATTTTAACACTACTTTCCCCTCCTGCTTCTTACTCCGTTCGTGAAAAGATTTCAAAGCGAAGTAAAATGTAGTGACGTCATACAGCTCCCACTGTGAATCTGACCAATGAGAACGCTTCATTACGACTATGGAACGGATTCATTGGTCAGAAAATAGATTGCCTTTAAAATCGGAGGTAACTTTTCACAATGTTTTTTATAGATTTGAAATTCTCAAGAGTCATTCACGGCTGTAAAGATGAAAAAAAATTAAAGTAACCCGAATATAAAAATTTTAACAATATTGCATTTAAAACGCACCTTCGCTTTCCTTTAATAAAAAGTTTTAATTAAATATACTTTTTGAAATCTTGGAAAAATTTCAAAGCGAAGTAAAATGTAGTGACGTCATTTACAGCTCCCACTATAAATCTGACCAATGAGAACGCTCCATTTACCACTATGAAACGTTTTCATTGGTGAATGAGTTTCTTTTTCTCGTGGATAGGTTGACCCCGGAATTGTTATACACGGAAGGGTTTTATATATAATATGTGCATTAAAGTAAAAAATTGGATTGTTTTACATATATTTTTATGCATTCTAATATAAACAAATGTTTTTTAGAATCGTTTCTGGATAAAAATTGTATTTATTTTTCATTTAATATTCCTTTCGTAAATCTTTTATATGATTGACTGAAGTAATATCTTTAAAAACGATAATGAAAAAAGCGTTTTCTTCTCAAAATAAACAATCGCGTTGAAATAAAAGTGTGTAGCGTTTATTAGAAATGAAAAGAAATGCAAAGCGCATTAATAATTTCCTTATTTTTTAGTTTATTTAAATGTTTAGTTAGATTACAAATATTTTTTCTAAAGCTTTTATATTCATTTAATTGGATTAAATGAAGTGCATTAAATATAGTATATACACTGCTCAAAACAATTAAAGGATATTTGAAGTTTTATATAAAATAAAGATATAAACGAATTTTTTTTGCCGAAAATAGAAGAAGAGAATCACAAATGCAAATTTTTCTGGTTTTCAAACTGTGGAGTATGCAAATTTTGAGTTCGACGTCAAAAACGTCGCTTCAGCGGCAGCGAATGAAATTTGACTTTCAACTGGATAAAAGAGAATGAAGACAAGGATGATTGGCATTCAATGATTGCTTTGTTTCGATGAGTACGATGTCTCAGCGAAGTCATTTGACAGATTCAGAAGCTTGGAGAATTGTTGGTAGGTTAGAATGGGGCCAAACTCAAGCCGAAGTAGCTCAAACTATTGGAGTGTCATTTCCAGGATCTGGAACCGCTTTTTGGAGAGTGGATGTGCAGGCCGAAGACCAGGGCAAGGTCGTAGACGGGCAACAACGCCCAATGAAGATCGGTATTTAGCGTTAACAGCTCGGAGACACCGAAACATGAACGCTACTCTTCTCCTACAACACCTTCCCTCGGCTACAGGCACCACGATTTCAACTCAGACTGTCCGAAACCGGCTCCATGCTGTAGGTCTGTATGCTCGCCGACCGATGGTATGTGTTAGATTAACATCAAGGAATCGTCGCGACCGCAGGGAGTGGGCAAACGAGCATGTCAACTGGAGGAGAAATGAATGGAGCAATATTCTGCTTTCTGACGAGTCCCGTTTTCCTGTGCATCCGGATAATAGGCGTATTTTCATCTGGAGGGACCGTGGCAGTAGGAATAATCCTGCGTTCGTGCACGAAAGTGTCCGATTTGGCAGTGGAGGAGAGTTGGTGTATGGTGGCATCTCCATTGACGGGCGCACTGACCTCTACATCATTCGAGATGGAGCTCTGACTGGTCGCCGATATAGGGATGAGATCCTCAGACCTATTGTAGTCCCTTACGCTGCAGCAATCGGAGATAACTTCATTTTAATGGACGATAACTGCAGGCCACATCGTGCAAACCTGGTGGAGGATTTCCTTTTCGAGGAAGGAATCGTTCGAATGGAATGGCCAGCGTGTTCTCCAGACATGAATCCGATCGAGCACGTTTGGGACGCTCTAGGAAGACGAGTTTCTGGTCACCAACAACCCCCACAAACTCTCCAAGAACTGGAAAGAGCTCTTCTGGAAGAGTGGGGCAGAATACCCCAACTCGTCATTAATAGCCTCATTGAGTCCATGCCTCAAAGGTGTTCAACGTTGCTGGCCGCCCGTGGAAACCATGCCCCCTACTGAAATGATATTCTTTGAAGAAAACACCTTTTCTTATTCTTTTTTTCTCATATGCACAAATTGTGTTTTTTTCCTTTTGCACACAAATGCGCAATAAAATGCATTTTTTTCTGCCAAACATGTGTAATTTATTCTCATATAACCTACTATGTCTGTCGACCATGTGTCAATCAGCTAAAAAGTTTCCCAGATACAAAATCCACCTAAAACTGCAATATCCTTTAATTGTTTTGAGCAGTGTATATTTAAACTCTTATTGGATAAGTACATGGAGAAGGGATTTTTTTTCTTTAATAATTTCTATTATTTGTGTCACTAGTTCAGTGTTTCAGAAGGCGGCTAAATGCATTTTTTCTTTTTTAATTTATTTACCGTAATTGAAATGAGTATTTTTTAATATAAAAAATAATAATTTTTTATCTAAAATCTCCACAGATACACAGATATCTATATATATTTCATTCTCAAATACTCGTACAGAAGGGGAATTTTTTATTTCATTCGTTTTACTTTGATTTTTTGATATATTTCACATCTTTTATCTCTGGTTATATTGATACGATAGCCTATGTATTGCATATAATAAGACCATATATTGTCATAAATTTTTTATCGCCCGCACAATGATGAAATGGTGCTTGATTTTTGTTTAATTTAATTTTAATTCTGGCTGAAAATCTCCGTTCTATAAATTTTTAATTTCTTAAAATATTTTCGCATATTTCTATGATATAGAGAGTTTTATTATTTTTTCAATTTCTCATCTCCGTTGAAAATATAATAGATAGATTTTTTTTAAATAATGAATATGATATCATTTTTTATTTTCAATTCACATTTTAATTAATATTTTGTTTTGTTTTACAGTGGTTTTCTAAATACACATATACTATAGACAATTAGAGAGAGGGAAAGGGGATATATAGTGATATATATACAGAGAGAGTGTGAGAGAGAAAGAGGAGGAGGGGGATCATAACAAGATCATTCAGAATACCGTAAGTAAAAAGGAAACGAAAATGATATAAGGTAAAAAATTAAGAAATTTTGCCATAGTTTACAAAAATTGACATTACCAGAATGTAATTTAAAAAGTTGTTATAATTCGTACATAGATTACAAGCTTCTTAAAAATCAATATTATAAAATGCTTAGAATTTTTTCAATTATTCGGCCTTCGGAAATGTTAAAATCCCAATTTCTAGGCTAACAATGTTTAGCAATAGCGAAACGTTCATAATTTTAAACATCCTTTTAATATCCACCCAAGCAGAATTTTAAAAATTCACCTTTTTTGGCCTACATCCATTTTAACACATTCAAAAGAATTGTTGTAAAGAACTAGTTAAAATTAGTCGCAACGCAATTATAGTAGCAATAATGAGTTTTTAAACATATTTTCATAATTCTAAAGCACAAAATTAGATTCAGTTCTTTTTCGAAAGCGAACAAAACCAAGTAAACAATTTCTAACAATTATAAGTGAAAAATTATTCATATCTCACTGTCTTCATCTATCACACAGGAAATAACCCAAATCCTCTCTGAAAGAGACCCTGCAACTTCAATTAAAATTAAAAGTACAATTAAAATTAAAATCAAAAGTACCGTATATAACTGAGCAATAATCTAGAAATAGTTTGTGTCATATAATTTTTTGACGAATATTTTCGCATGAATGATTTAAAGAACGACTAATGTACAAATATTCTATTCGAATAGTTTCGTGTATTTTCGGATGAATCATCTAAAGATATATCATTAACCAAGCTGTTAGATTTCTTCCATACATTATAAGATTTTGAAAATCAAGATCGTAAATTGATAAGTATTTTTGATATATTAAGCCTTCAAAAAAGTAAAAAGACTCAAGATGGATTAAGAAAAAAACCAAAGTTTTTTATCTATAATTTTTTTTTAATACCTGTATTAACAACTTTATATCCACATATTTACCAATTATATCAGGTATTATCGTAAGTTCAAAATGGGGGAGTTTTCTACGTCCAACTACCAAAAAATTCAAAATTCTTTTTCAAAAAATAGCATATAAATATATACACATATAAACATAATACACATATATCCAATCCATGAATTGGATTTATTGTATGTAATAAATTGTACAGAATACTATATTAATAACTGATATAATATAAATAAACATGTTGAAATATACATAGAGCTTATATGTGTATATATTTATATGTTATTTTTTGAAAAAGAATTTTGAATTTTTTGGTAGTTGGACGTAGAAAACTCCCCCATTTTGAACTTACGATAATACCTGATATAATTGGTAAATATGTGGATATAAAGTAAAAAGACGTTTTAAAAAAGTAAAAAAAGCATTTATAAACAAATGATGATAAACTATAGCGGAGAATTTAATACTGCCATTTTCTACATTATTTTTAGTTCCTGCAATCGGACCCTAAAAGTTCGTTTTAACCTTTGATAATTTTTATCACACTATCTTAAAAAGGGTCAGATAATGTTATTCAACACGTTTAGGAAACTCAACTGCAATGGTAATAATGAGTTTGTAAATATATTTTTTACGAAACTCTGAAACGCAAAATAAGAATCAGTGTTTTTTCGATATTTTACGAACACAGAAATACGATTCCTAACAGATATGGAGGAGAGAAATCATTTGCATCTTCATCGATGACAGGGGAAATAATTTAATTTTTCGGTTGACAGGCCCCTGGAACTTCCGTTAATATGATAAGTACCGTACATAATTCCTAGGTAACCCATAAGTACTCTGTGACACATAATTCCACGATGACTATTTTCGCAAGGATTATTAGAAGTATTACTGGTGTAAAGGTATTCTAGTTGAGTATTTTCGAATAAATATTATTATTATTTTCCGATAAATCATTATAAAACATAGTATTGACAAAGCTGTTAGAATTCTTCCATAGTAGAACAAACTTACCAAAAATGTTTGAAATTTTGAGCCTTCAGAAAAGTAATAGTTGTGGTTGCTAACAGAGCAACAAAATTTATCAATAGCAAAGCGTCTAATATCACCATTTTTAACATTACTTTTTGGTCCTTTAAAAGAACTTTAAAAGGTCATTTGGATTGTACTATATAAATTTTATCACACTCGAAGATATCTTCCAAAGAGCGAGTAACTTTTATAAAAATTGCTTTAACGTTATTCAATAAATTTAGTAATCCTATATTCTGCGAGATTGTAAATATATTTTTACGGAACTCTGAAACGTCAAATAAGAATAAGTAGTTTTTCTATACTTTATGAATACAGAAATACGATTTCTAACATAAATCGAGGGGAGAAAACACTTGCATCTTCCTCTATTACAAAAGAAGTAATTCAATTTTTCAGTTGACAAGCCCCTGCAATTTCCATTTAAATACCGTACATAATTCCGGGTAATCCATAAGTGCTTTGTGTCATATAATTTCTCGACAAATATATCCAGAAGGATTATTAAAAGTATGATTGGTGTACAGGTATTATAACAGATGCAAATTTTCCAAGTGGGTGAAAAAAGTCCGGGCCAGTATTCGAACCAGGTGTGTATTGCCTGAAGCCGCCAATGCTCTTCCAACTGAGCTATCCCGGACGAACACTGGAGGAATATTTCACCCATCTAACCTTAAAGATCGCCCAATGTGGTCTGATTCCGTGCATCAGTTCAACAGAATAAATTGAAGGTCAATATATGGAACTGCAGAAAATGCTGCATACAAAATAATATTAGTATAATTTATACACGATTAATCAATCAGTAAATTATTTATGACAGATGTAAATTTTCTAAGTGGGTGAAAAGGATATATTGGCTGAAACCGACAATGATCCCTAATAGCATGCATGGTCACAGTGACCTCACAGTGACGTCACTGTGAGTCACTTTGGTCACATCACATCTGTGACCAAAATGCCACCACTCAGTGACGTCACATTGTGACTGAGATGTGACTTTCTTAAAAATCTTTAAAAATTTACAAATATCCTTCAAAACATGTTATTTACTTTAAAAACATGTTTCTGGCAATTTATATATCGTCGCTTTTGTCACAATTTCGTCACAATGTTAATGTTAAATTAGTCACAAATGACACATTTTTCACAAATTTGTCACATTGTGACCACTTTGTGAAACGTCACAAAAGAGCTCTAAAACGGCCATAACGACTTCACATCGGCGTCACGTGACGTCACATCGACAATCGATGGTCACAAAGTCACAATGTGACTTCACAACGACGTTGCAGTGACGTCACCATGCTTTACGGAATACTATAGCATAATTAATTACACGTATACTCATTTTTGATTACATGGTTGTGTTTAAAAATGAATCGTTATTTACTGCTTAAGAATTAAAGTAAAAATGTATTGTCACGTGTATTTCCTATTCGAAATTATTAACAAGAAGCGTTTAATTATTCATTTGTTTAAAACAAATAGTAAAATTATTAGCAAGATATCCAAATAGACTGTTTTTTATAACAACAGCATTATTTGTAAGCATTTTTAAGTAATTTTAAAATACTGTATATAATTTATATTTACATAAATAAACATTTTTTTATACTGCCATAAATGAAATATACCATTACAGGTAAAAAATTACCATTTTATTGGTTTGATAATATGTGAAGTTTCAAAACTGAAAAAAACATCGAGCTCATTTTTGATCCGAACAAACTCTTTTTAACATGAGTGCATCGATTTATTTTTTTTTGAGTGCTTCATAATTTTTCAGTGATCGCCTACATTTTCATCTCTCCCCAACTTCATCTATCACAGAGAAAATAATTCGGTTTTCGGTTGGCGGCCTCCTCCAACTCCATTTAAATTGTAAGTACTGTAGATAAGTGTGTGCTAATCCACAAGTATTCTGTGTCATATTTTCTCGACAAGCATTTCCGCAATGTTAATTACAAGAAATATTGATGTATAGGTATATCAGTCGAGTCATTTGAATTATTTCCGCAAGGATCTTTAAAAGCGTGATTGATGTACAGGTATTTAAGCCGAGTACTTTTTTATTATTTTTGGATAAATCGTTTTAAGACATAGTATTAAACCAAACTGTTAGAATTCTTTTATTTAATAAAAACTTCCCAAAAATCAAAATCGTAACTTGTAATGAGTATTTTTGATTTATTAAACCCGAAGAAAAGTTATAATTGTGGTTGTTATCAGACCAACAAAGGTTGACAATAGCAAAGCGTTTGATGTCATCATTTTGAACATTATTTTTATGCTCCTTTAAACGTATCTTAAAGGAAACTTCGATCAGTGCGATTTTATTTTGTGAACGTGTAGTGTAAATTTTACTAAACAGGACTCAGTCTGGCCATTAGAGACGAAAATATTTTAACTGCAAACTAGAAGCATTAAATGAGCTAATGATGGTTCTTTTCTACAGTATTTTCAATGATAATAAATCAGAGAAAGCTTTACTTAGGGATTTATTTATTTATTTTATTGAACAAAGGGTAGGCTCTAAAGGGAGCCTTCAATCTCCAGTTCAGATGTTGTCCAAGGCTTCCTAGCCAGTTCCCGAATTGGCCGGTCAAAACGTGAAATACGCTATTCATTTCATGTACTTCTAGTTTTGGCCAGGAAGCTTGCTAGTTCGAGTATTGGCCGGCCAGTTTTAGAATTGGCCAGGCTCCAGGTTTTGGCCGTAACATATATACTCATGTGTAAGTCGAAAAATTTTACACAAAACTTGGGAGTTGTAAATGAGGGTCGATTTATACACGAGGTAGTAAAAATCGATCATTCGCAGATAGTCCGTGAATGGGTAAATATTTTAAGTAATCAAATATACATCTATATTAAAGATTAAGATAAAAGGGAACAATGATAATTTCTCTGTAATTGAAAAAAAAAATCAATTTTAACAATAACTTTTTTATGAATTGTATAAAAAGAGTTCAACTTGAGAATGCTTCTAGATATCTCTCCTGAAAGTCCTACAGTACAAAGAAATACTATATTTTAACAGTCTAATGACAAGTTGTTCAGAAAGCTTATAAAAAAGCTTGAATAGGTTTTTTAAAGATTATTTTCTTTTTTAAATATCAATGAATTAATACGAATAGGTTTTTAAATAGTGTAAGTTTTTCCGGTTTTACATAATGATGCAGTTTTAAAACGTTAAATTTAAAAATTAAATTCTGATTCGAAGCGTAAAAAAGTAGTTTACTAATTTAATAAAAATTTATTACATTTTTTTTATCCTCGATTACAAATTATTTTTCAATGTACTACCAAAAATATAATCCGACTTATAAAAAATATGCAATTTTTTTTCACAACTTTGCTTAAGAATTAGAATGGTCGACTTTCACAAACGTCGACTTATACACGAGCATACATGGAAGTTTTTTTTTTTTACTGTTTTGAAATTAATTGTTGTCCTCGGTAGAGACCTGGGAAATCTAGAGTATATCTGAATCTTTTTACTGGTTGAATTCCGCAACTTATTTTTCGTTCTTTGATTGTTGACACAGTGACAAAATAAATAAATAAATAAATAAATAAAAAATAAAAATAAAAACTTAAAAAAAAATAATAATAATTTGAAAACAAATTGTGATAAAGATTTCAAACAAATTTCATTTAAAAGTGCATTTTTTCTCTAATTAATTAATTGGTGTAAATATTTAAATTGCGCGATACTTAGAAGTTTAAAAATTTGCAGTTCAGAAAATTGTAAAACTGAAATTTCATTTAAAATTTGTTTATTTTGGGTCCATGAATATGAAAGTTTAGTTCATGTCGTTTGTAATATTAGGCTTTCAGTGGTCAGTCTGATTATTTCCCTCAAATAAAAATGCGCATTTTAAACAGTTAAAGTTGTATATCTATAAACTACGTTTTTTTCACAATATTTTGATTATTTATAATTGGTCTAGGAATATTAATGTTTAATGCATGACGTACTTAATATATGACTCTGTTATTAGGTAAACCAAGTTATGATCATCATAAAAATGATGTTTATTATTATTATTATTATTATTATTTTCAGCTATAACATTTATTTATAAGTTTTTAAAATTTTACTCTGTGAAAATGTTCTTTTCCAAATAGTCGTTATAATTTGTTAAATTACAATTTTGTGGTTGCTGATTTTTTTTTTTTTTTTTTTTTCTAGACAAGAAGAAGTTTTACATGTCTAGAAAATAGAAGATTCTATTAAAGTGAAGAGAGAAAATACTTCCATTCGCGCCCAACCTTTATCAATCATACAGAAAATAACTCAATTTCGCAGATCCCATACTTCCACTTAAGATTTCAAGTGTCGTACTCGATTGCAGGGAACTGCATGAATACTTTCTTGGATATAATTTTTCGATGAATGTTTCCATTGAATGATTAAAAGAGTAACAGATTATTCATGTATACCAGTTCAAGTAGTTTGGGTGCAGTTCTGATGAATCATACATGGAAAAAAATTTCATTGAAATATAAAGAATTACTTTCTGAAATTATATTCAATGTGTAAAATTTAATATTTCTTAATATACTTCCTTAATATAAAAAATATCCTAATATAATACGTATTTTTATTTATTTTTTTTCTTATAGCGCATATAGTAATGTAGTATTCTCTAATATATATTATAAGATATTTATTGAAATATTATGAAATATTTATTTTACAAAATTTTTCCTAAATATTTCTTTATAATTAACATATATATTTTTTATACTTAGTTAATTTTAACATTTATTATAAAATATTTATATTATAATATTAAGTGCAAAATATTTATTTCCAAATATTTATTATTAAATATTGTGTCAACACATATATTACAAAATTATTACAAATTGAAAAGATGGTTTCAAAAGTACTGTGTCATATATAAAGGTCCATCGGTATATAAAGGGTTAAAGTGTGTCAAATATTTACTCAACAAATTTCAGAATTTGTGTAGTAAATAAGTATTGTGAAGGATATAGTTTTTTCGTACAAATCCTGATAAATGGAAGTTTCACATGTCTATAAAATATAAAATGCCACTAAAGTGAACTGAGAAAATGCTTCCATCCGCCCCCATCTTTATCAGTCATACAAAAAATAATTCGATTTCGCAGTTGACATGTTCCTACGGTTCCACTTAAGATTTCAAGTGTCGTACATGATTGCAGGGAACTGCATCAATAATCTCTTGGATATAATTTTTCGATGAAGTTTCCGATAGAATGATTAAAAGATTAGTATTCATGTATGCCAGAGTAGAACTTTGGGTGCGATTCTGATGAATCATGTACCGAAAAAAATGTCATGGATGTATAAATAATTCATTTCGAAAATTACATTATCTGTGTATAGTTTATTACTCCTTAATATACTTCTTTTAAGACATATTTTAAAAAAATATCCTAAACTCTAATACATATTTTTATTAATTAATGAATTATTTTTGTCATAGAGCATGCAGTAACTTACAACTTTATAATATATATTGTAACATATTTACTTTAAAAGAAATAGCATAAAATATTTGTTTTATAAAAATTTGCCATAAATATTTATACTAAACATTACAAAATAAATATTTTATTAAATATTAAAAAATATTAATTTAATAATAAATATTATAAAATAACTATTTTACACTAAATATTATAACATACATAAAATATTTTTTCATAATCTTTATTATGAAAGAGTTGTTTTGTAATATTTAGTATAAAATATTTATTCCATAATATTTATTATAATATAAATATTGTATACTATTTATTATAAAACGTTTATTTTATAAAATTTAGTATTTTTATTTTATAATATTTAGTATAAAATATTTATTTTATAATATTTATGATAAAATATTTATTTTATAATATTTATTGTAAAATAAATATTTTAGAACATTTAATATAAAATATTTATTTTGTAATGTTTAATATAAAATATTTATTTTATAATATCTATTTAAAAATATTTAGTTTTCAATGATTACTATAAAATATTCAATTTAAAACGTTTATCTTAAAATATTTATTATGTAATGCTTAGTATAAAATATTTATTTTATAATATTAAGTAAAGTACATTTATTTTTTAATACTTAGTATAAAATATTTATTTTGTAATATTTAATATAAAATATTTATTTTATAATATTTATTATAAAATATTTATTTTATAATATTTATTATAAAATATTTATTTTTTAATACTTAGTATAAAATATTTATTTTATAATATTTAGTATAAAATATTTATCTTGTAACATTTATTATAAAATATTTATTGTAAAATATTTACTGCAAAATATTTATTTTGTAAGGCTTGGTATAAAATATTCATTTTATAATATTTAGCATAAAATAATTATTTTATAATATTTATTATAAAATATTTATTTTGTAATGCTAAGCGTAAAATATTTATTTTATAATATTTAGTATAGAATATACAACAAATACATATAAAATATATTTATTTTATAATATTTGTTTAACAGTATATAAAAATATTACATTTTTTGTATCATTATTGTATAGCTATTTCAAATGAAGCATTACATTTTGTGACAATGATTAAAAGATTATAGCCATGTATGACAACATGAACTATTATTGAAAGTTAAAAAAGGGGAAATCAATACTTTCACAACAGCATAAATTTAATTCAAAGAGACTAGTTTTGTGAAAAAAAAAATTATCGAAAGAAAATATTTTTGTGAAATTTCTTATCAAAATTCTTATTATCTTTTAAGTGTGTATGAAACATTTTTTTTTTTTTTTTTTTTTTTTTTTTTTTTTTTTACTCTTTATATTTAGGGCTGTATTTTTCTCTTTCAGTATGATATTTAATCTCAATCTCTTGATATTTAATCACAAACATTGTTTATATTATTGTTACTTTGATATTCTGATTTTTCGAAAACTTTAAGGCATCCAAGTATTAAGTTAAGAATTAAACTAAATTAATTGAATTTAGGTAATTATTTTTATAATTATTAAGAATTAAAGAAAAAACTGAAATTGAAAGACAAAATATAACAGCAGTTAAAGTTTTGCGGGAGACATTTAAAAATAAGTTTTATTTATTGAGCTAATATTTAGATTTTTTTGTGATAGTTTAACCATATCATTTGCAAACAAAATCACATGATAAAACTTAAATAATAACTCAATAAAACTTTTCTTGTATAAAATGTGAAGATTTTTGAAACTTATACCCCCTTAACAATAACTTTCAAATTTAAAAGTATTTTATGTACAGTATGTCCATAAAAGAATGATCCAGTTTTTCAATGGTATATCATAACAGTTAGATTCAGACTATTTACCACAAAGAATATATCAAATTGTTGGATAGCTAACCTATAACTAATTTCAAATTATCAATATTTCTACCCTTTTTTAGTATTATTCTATATATATAAAGACAGATATAAACAGTAATACAATAGCCCGACATGGAGTGAAAGTTAGACGAAGCTATGAATCAAATCTATGTCTACAGCGTATCGTGTTGTTGCTGTACTATTTAAGCTACCCTGGCCGGTATCCTAACTGGGTAATTTTTCACTAATAAAGATTTAGGCCAGTTTAGCTTAGATGGTAGAGCAACAGCAATTTTACGCTCTGACTCTAGATTCGATTCCTGACCTTCGTTAAAATTTCACTCCATGTTGGGTTATTGCTTAAATTGTGTTTACGTGTGTCTTAATATATATTAGACATTAATTTCTACAATTTTATATATGCCTTTAGCTCTACAGCACACAAAGAATCAAAGTCTAATTCTTCCCAGAGTTCGGTTAACAAGTTCGAAGAAATGAAAAGCAACAGCCTCTTCACTTTTGTGTATCAACTTTGGCAAATCATTAGTTAGCCGAACGTAAACACGATGTTTAATAAAACCCCAAATTAGAATATTGCATGGCGTACGCCGGTAGTGTCTGCTATTAAATATTTAGCACAGCAGTGACGTTTTACATTGAGGAGTCACCATTTTGGGTATGAGACACTGCATGCGTGTAACTACCATTCTAACTATTTAGCATGAGCACACAACAGTATCTGCTGCACTGTAAAAAAAATCTGTAAAGGTATTAAACATTTTCTAGGAAACCGGGATTCCAAGAACTTTTCATGTAACGATAACAGGAAAAATCCATGTAACCGATTCTAAAACTTGAGTTTTTGTTGTTACCGTTACAGGAAAAGTTCTTGGAATCCCAGTTTCCTCGATAAAGTGTAGTACCTTTACAGATTTCTTTTTAAAGTGTGCTTCTTTTCGCGAAGTGCTTTTGTCACACATTCATCCGCCCATTGTCTCGTAGGTGATCACTTCCCTGGCGGAATGAATCCCTTTTTTGTTATTTTCTCCGCCTATATTATATTACCTGCCCTGTGTCGCGTAAGGTTCTTTTGCACCTGGCAGGTGCGGCCCTGATGTGAGACTTTATATATGAGGAAGACAGAAACCAATGGTTATAATTAACAAAACTGAAGAAAATTAACTAAGTGCACAGACGATCTGGAAATAGTTTTTTTTTCTTTTAAGATAAAGAAATGAGTGATTTTCTAATTATGTGCCGCGTTCTAGTGATCAACCACTTTTGCTAAATAATAATCAATATTGATTAATTATAAATTTAAAGAAAGTTGTACTCCAGTTATTAAAATAGGAGTTAAAGGGCCACAATAAAACAAGCGTCAGTTACCTATTTCAATTTAGTCAATTATTATTGATGTTTAAATATAACGTCAATTATTTTTGAACTCAATTTACTTGAAATCGAATTTTTGTCACTTGTACCTCTTGACTTCTGAGGTCCTCATATATACCGTCTACTGTCGATTCTTGCGGATACAGCTCAGGCTAAATTTTGTAATCCTTTTTTTAAATACCTTATTAAAGAAGACCGGGAGGAACATTTGGCTCTACAGACGTGGTTTCCTTGTCTGAGCAATCCCTCTTAGGCAATAAATATGCATGCTTATAAATACCAAAGATATTCACGTACATATGCTTTTCTAAACTATTTAAGTTACTTTTTTGTGTAACCCTGAACAAATACGCTACAACGCTTATAATTGTTACTATTAAACAAATCTTCCAAAATCGCGTTTCTGATATAAAATGAATGGTGGAATTTCAACTCATTATGAAGCCTTCTGTTCACTCACAATATTTCCAACATTTTTGTAGTTTTCATACTAATACCCGTCAGGATTCGCATATCTAGGCAAGTAAATTCATAAAAATATTCGCCTTAGGCAATTTTTTATTTATTTATTTATTTATTAAGAAAATTGATGTTATGCTTAAATGATAAATTTAAAGTTTAACCGATGTTCTTAAAACAACTATAATTTATCTTTGAAACTGCACAAAATATTGTTTAAAGAGAAAATACGGTAAAACGGGAGGAAGATTTATATTAACAATTTCTGTACAAATACAAAAACTTCTTTTTTCACATTATTGATGGAAGATTTTTTTTCCCGTAAATGCATCATAAATAAAAATTTGAGCTATATTCTATCCAAAGTGATACATTAAGATACCGGAGTTGTGTTTCAAATTACTATTTTTAAAATGCTAGATAGTGTCAGGTTTTATTTTATAAAATTTTCTGCAAAGCTTATGGATTTTTTTTAAATGCTGTGATCGATGGAAATATATAAGAAGAAATAAAATCATGCGTCAATGATAAATTATGAGACACTTTCCAACATATACAGAATATTGGGCAATATTCTCCGTCGTCAAGGCAAAAAATGAAATTTCTTGGTTATTTCCCCCTTAAATTAGACATAGACAAAGGCATAACAAATCAGACATAGACATCAGACGAAATCTTCTTTATAAACACATATTCGTGTTAATAGCATCGATTTCATTAATTCTCTCATTGAATCAATTTCAATAATTCTCCAGTTTGAACTTTGTAACACCGTAAGTTTCCGTCATAATAATCAAAATGATATTATCTCAAAAGAAATTCTCCAAAGACATTATTCACTAAGTGACAAGGTTCAGTTTAAAACACCAAAAAATGTAAGAGTCTGGCTCTCGAGTCAAATTTATCGTGTTATATCCCAATGTACCTAAGAAAACAGTTTTTTATGTAACGTTTCACGCTGTCAATTAATTTATTAGAAAATACGTCTTTAACCAATGCGAAATTTCAAAACTCGCAAAAATAAATAAGTTTTGTCAATCCGTTGGAGAAATAAATCATGTAATCAGCCCTTCGCCGGGAATTGTGAGAAATTGGATTATTTTAGAACGTAAATAAAATAATATACTATGAAACAAAAGAAAGAATAAAATTAAGTAATAGGGTATGGGGGTAAGTGTTGCATTAAAAGATTTTCTTTTAGAATGAAATTAAATAAAAAAAAGCTTAGATCAAAAGTGTGGAATTAAAATGTAATAAATATGCTAAGCTATCATTAAGACAGGGAAAATTTATATATTATAAAAATTTAGAAATAATTGTGCGCGATTTTTTTATTATTATTACATATATACTTAACATTATTAAAAATTAATTACTAAACAAATAAAATTTCTTTCAGTAAAGTAAGTTATCTGGCTAGCAACTGTCACAATTCAAATGAAAATGAAATTATAAAATCAATAATATAAAATTATAAAATTATACCAGAATTTCTAGCATACATTTATTAGAATCGAAGTACACTGACACGGGTTCCAAAACCTAGCGGATTTTTAATTCAGATATTTCAAATTTGCAATATAAATTGCTTTTCATTTCTATAATGATAGACATTTTGTGAATAATAATAATAATAATAATAATAAATAAGTATTATTATTATTACAATGATATTTATTTGCAGTAGAAGTCATTTTCGCTTTCTATAATGATGGACATTTCGGTAAAATAATAATAATAATAATAATAATAAGAAGAAGAAGAAGAAGAATTTTTATTATTATTATTTAATATATGATTCTGAAGGACAGAAGAGTATATTATATATTTTTTTCTTAAAAAAGGCTAGCTTTGAAAATTAAGGCATCGTGATCAAACATAAATGGGAATTATGTAAATTACAAAATATAAATAACGGTATGTAAATAAACAAATCTACACAAAACATTAGCTGAAACATTACGGAAAAAGAGCTGGAAATATGTTAGTGGATAATGCGGGACACAAAATGGATGGACGATTCAAATTTCCATAAACAAGCTTTTCATGATATATTTTTTAATTGTAGCATCTAAGACAGTAAAAACATTTTTCCATGTTTTAATATTATAATGTCTAGCAATATACAATAACCTTTCACTATTTGTTATTATTTTAGAATTTTTTTCTAGTGAAAATGATAAGTAATGAAGCGATTTAAATCCTTTTTTTTAAATTTAAAATATGAGATCTCTATAGTTTGCATATTTTATTTGCGACATGAAAAATTTCGTCAAACATCCACAAAGCATGCTCCAAATAGTAAAAAGATTTTTAAAGCATTTTCTATATGTAACTGAACAATGATTTTTATAAATATCTATTATATCTATTATAAGATCTCTCAGAAAAAATAATAATCCGTCATTATTTATAATTATTATAAAACTGTTTCTATGAAGATTGGTACGGGTTGGAGCAATTTCGATGTGATATTTAATTATAGAAATTTTAAATTTGTGTAATTCACGGTGCGAAAATTCCCTATAATTCAATTTAAAGTCAACCTGCAATCCGGACCGAACCTGCCCCAAAAATTTCTTCGAACCGCAAGCTGACTTAAATCCTACAAAATCATTTTCGGCAACCCGTAATCAGTGCCAAATTTAAAGCAGGGCATTCGGGGCACGGGCCCAGGGCCCTTGCTTTTCAGATCCCCCCAAATACTGCTGAAGATTTTTCAATTATTGTCCTAAATTTTATCTAGTTTTAATATCCAATAAATTTTTACATTTCATTCTAGATTCTATTTTGTTTATGTTGTATTTTTATAAAGTATATATTGTCTGAAACATCCATTTATTACTTTATTATAGTGAATATTTTCTTTTATCTTTATCCCTTAAAAAATATATTGTATTATTAATTCTTGCTTAATTCAGCTCCTGTTCTCGGCAGATCATTTTGGGATTGGTGTGTGCAACTTGAGGCTGTAGAGCCCCTTAATATTTTAAATAATTGCAACTTGATCGAAAATGTATTATTAGTTGATGCATATTTTATTATTTCAGCTATATAGACTTGCATACGAAAAGATAAATAGCACTACCGTTTATAAAATATCTACTCATTTAAATTCCATAATTATGAAATAATTATTAAAAAGTAAGTTATCGTATTTAATTTTTTAAAGGATATTTTAAAATCAACAAATGTTACTTTAGTAATGCCTTTTTTCATTGTGTTTAAGTCAATCTCTCTGTAAATACAGGGCTCCCAAATGGTCCGCCAACTGAACATCAGAATTTCCTTAGAGAATTTTTCGTATTAGATTTTTCTTGCAAATTGCCAAGAAACAACTTTCAGAAGTCAATTCAGAGCGTACATTGTAAAAAAAGGGTCTATCTACTAAAAAAATTTTAGTAATCCTTGTAATTACTAAAAAAATTTTAGTAATCTTAGTCAGTTACAAGAAAATCTGTAAGAATTACTAGAAAAAAGCTAGTAACGAATAGAGTTAATAGTTTTATATTTTTAATAGCTATTACTAAAACTCACATGGTGTGGCCGTAATAGTCTAGTGGTTATAGAAACGGACTCCAGGCTGAAATGTCCCGGGTTCGATGCTGGAGACCGCCAAATACGCCCCGAATGTATGCAGTGTAAGTACTCATTAAATAATGGGATTATGAAAATCCTGTCGGAGCAGGTCGCAATGTTTGGTGCTGCCATCTATTGCGGATTTGCCGAAAATCTTCCGCTTCAGAAGTCTGGATGCAGCCCGAAGGAAGCTACTGCCCTTCAGGCACACGATATGGTTATTAAAAAATTTTGGAGCTATTACTAAAATTTATTAAAATATTACTAAAATTTGCTTGGTGGCTCATACTAAAAATTTTTAAGTTAGTTATATAAAAGATTCTTTTGCTCACTTTACAAAAGAAATGTTTGTTTCACTTGCAAAAAAAAAAGTTTGTAATAGTTACTAAAAAATTCTGTGGAATACAAATTTACTAAAAAATTTTTAATAACCTCTTTTTTTTTTACAGTGTATTCGGTAAAAACCTATCATGCATTTTTCTGTTAAAAAAATACTGATGTTCAGTTCGCGGACCATTTGGGAGCTCTGTAAATATTGGTGTAAGACCTCCCCCCCCCCATAAGCATCTGTGCCCAGGGCCCCAAAGTTTGCAAATCGGTCCCTACCCGTAATATTTCAACCTGAACCTGCAATACTTCCATCCGTAAAATCATCGAGATCCGCAATGAAAGGACACCAAGTCATGTTAAAAAGTAATTTTGAAAATTAATCTATATTTGTAATTCTATAACCAATTTTATTTTGGATGAAGAAAAATGAACAAATACACATTTGCCAACCTCCAAATATTGTAAAACCTCTAAATACCAACAACTCACGGACAGTGAGTAGAGTTCTGACTAAATTTTCTTTGGTAGTTCGGATTGTCCTTAGATTATATCTTGTTTGTCTTATTCAGAAGTTTAGAAAATCGAGTTCTTTTGATTAAAAAAAAAATGAGCAGAACTATTTTCCAGATGTGAATAAATAAGTACTTGATTTGAATAAATATATATTCCATTTACTGCATGAGAAACAAAATATATATAAGAATTGAGATCATTGATTATACTTTCTGACCATTTTGTTTTTTCGAAATATGAAAAATACTGAAAAAGTTTGTTTTGGAAGCACACTTTAGAGTAAATAATGTATCGTATTTTTGATAGTTTTTATACACATATACATGTTTTGCGTGTGCAAATACAGCGATGCACACTCTCCATAAGAGAAGCATTCATTTAATTACATTAGTATTAGGAATTGAAAAAGTATTCATTAAATTGATGTGTCTGCTCTTCGGGAGTGTCATTTATGGAGGTCTTATTTTATATAGATTTTCAACCTGAAAATATATTTTGGCAAAGTGGTTCAGTTTGAGCTTGATTCGCAAAGGCCAAACACCCAACACAAAACTCTGAAAATCAACCGCACCCGAGCCTGACACGTAGAAAAAAAAGTCAACTCGACTTGGATCGCACCGCCGGCCGATTGGGTCGGGTGAGGATAAAAGCCAGTAAAGCAATCTGAGGCAGTACTCTAGATCACATATTTGCTTTAAAGGGAAAAAAAACTTTTCATGTTTTTACAGACTAGTATTACCAGCAAATAAGAAAATTGTTTTGAAAAAATAAGGCAGTGAATGAAATTTCTTGTTTGTTCAAACACGCATTTTATACTTTAAACAGAAAAAGAAATTGTTTAAAGAATTTTCTAACAGATTAAAAAATATGTTCAATTATTTATTTATAGATTCCTAACTGGCATTGTCTTGCATTTGATTTATTGTATAATACTGGAATAATTAAAAAATCCCTGTCGGGTTGGCCAATAGGCGGAGGTACATTTCATTATGTACTCATTTTAACGACATAAAATAAAATGTAATTAGATAATTTTGTTTGGCAACTTTTGCCGAAAGTTTAATTTATTTTTCTGTAACAGCCGGTTTTTTCAGAATCGTTTTAAGCTAAATTTGGCTTAAATGCCCACATTGGCAGGATTTTTTGAAGTATATTTGGAATTCATGAAAAAATTGACCAATGCGGCAAATTACATAGTTCCTAAATAAAAATAACTAACAACTGAATGCATTTGAGAGCAAAATTGAATTTAAAAATTAGCCATAAAATTAGCAATTTGTAGTTTGATTACATCCTCAAATCTTCAATCACGATCGCTTCGGGAAATTTTATTCAAAATGGATAATTTGACAGAATTTTCGGAAATATACTCTTCCTTTATCGAAAAACTGAACAATACGACACTTTATGCAGTTTCTAAATAAAAGAACCTGGCAAATGGATTCACTTGAGAGCAAAAATAGTTTAAAAATAAGTCATTAAATAAGCAAATTGTTATATAAGTACTTCCTCAAATTTTCAATCACAATCGCTTTGGCAAATTCAGTTCGAATTGCCTTTTTTGGCAGAATTTTTTTAATTTATTCTGCCTTTATAAAGAAATTGGCCAATACGTTACATTATATAGTTCCTAAATAAGAGAACCTTCCATTTGAATTTGTTTAAAATCAAAAATCAATTTAAAAACGAGTCAGAATATAATCAATTTAGATTTGAGATTTTTTCTTCAACTCCGACTTTTGTTTCGTTTATTTTTAATAAAAGAATTGGTCCTATAAAAAAACTTGTCTGGATAAAAATTGTGGATATTATTGAATAGATGTAAAATAAATTTAATCAGATTTGATAGTTTAATATTTGACGAAGTAATGGATTTTTTTCTCCCCCCCCCTTTTTTTCCCCTTTTCTTTTTAAATTTTTTCAGCGGTAAAAGTTGATCCTATCAAAACATTGTAAGAACAAAAGTTTTAGATAACATTAATAACATTTATATAAAATAATTACTTGGATTTCATATCTTGAGAATTGACGAAGTTATGAATTTTTTTCTCCCAAAAAACCTGTTTATTTTACGTTTTGATCCCACTTTTAATTTTTTAAAATATCTGTCATGCATAAACTTTTGGCCCATTTATTAGAAGTATAATAACTTTAAACTGATTCAATATTTATTTTATTTAAGAAACTATGGCTTTTTTTTTTTTTTTTTTTTTTTTTTTTTTTTTTTTTTTTTTTGTTACAAAATTCTTTTTTATTTTTACCCTTTTGGTTCGATTTTGCCCATTAATGAACTTGAACGTGATTTTATACTCCTTGATTTTATTTATTAGTTTGAAGAAGATCTCAGCATAGTTATGGAAGTTGTTGTGTCTCAAAGAAAGTGATATGTATGTATGTATGTATATATATATATGTATATATATATATATATATATATTTACATATTTATTTATATATTTTACTGGTGGTAGTTTTGGAGTCTAGAAATCATAATCGGTGTAGATCTGCAAAAAAATTTCAGAAATTCCAACATAGGAGCGACTGCAATAGGTTGTAAATCATACGAAATCTACCTAAAATTCACTGAAGCAGTTTCTTCCATTAATACAAGAACCCTAATAGTAAATAATTATAAATAATAATAATGATGATGATAAATAATAGGAATAACTTTACCAATAAATACATAAGTAATATAATATTCATAATATAAATATAATACATAACTATAAATAACTATAAATAACAAATAATATAACATATATATCAAAATAATTACAGTTATTATACATTTCTGTATACTGTATATGGGTAGTGTATAAATTAAAATAATAATTAGAGTCACTGTTCAAATATCTGAACAGTGACTGTTATCAATATATGAGAGGTCTTCCGAAGCCAAGGGACACAATTGACCAAATTTCGACTTGGAGTAAATTGAGTAGAAAGGTAATTGATGTTAAAGAGGAACATAAATAGTAATTGACTGAATTTAAAAAGGAAACTGGCATTTGTTACATAGTGGTCTTTGAACTCTTATTTCAATAAATGTGAAAAAATAAGAGTACAATTTTCTTTAAATTTGTAACTAATCAATATTGATTATTATTCAGCAAAAATGATTTACCTCCAGAAAGCAGCACATAATTAGAAAATTACTTTTGTTTCTTTACCTAAAATGAAAAAACATATTTCCAGATTGTCTTGCACTCTTAGTTTAATTTTTTTCTAATTTGTCACTTATACCTCTTTATCATCTGAGATTCTTATATCTTAAAATATGTCTGAAACAACTTCTATAAAATATAGCTGCTAAAACATAGAGAATTGTAAAATAAATAAAGCCGTTAAAAATGCATAATCATACTCAATTATTGAGCTCTAGCCAAAAGTAACAAATGTTTTTTATTGGCTACTTAAGATTTAAATCACCATAGAAAACACGACAAAACTGTGGATATTTTAAAAGTACGGGAGAAGGAAAACAATAATGTGTGCTTAGCCCTTTAACTTAAAAGAAAAAAAAAGTTGTTGCATTATAAGTGACAGAACAACATTTTTACAATTATAACTTCGCATTTGTTTTACAGGCTACAGCTCATTTAGCAAATACCTATGTAGAATTTTGAAAGAAAGCCAACTTGCAGATGTTAAGAAATAGTTATTTGCTCTTCTTTATTGAATTCAAAAATCAGTGAACAAGAAGATATCTGAAATATATCAATTCTTAAAATAAATAAAGTTTAGGTCAAATAGCTTTTTTAATGGCAACGACGCATACACTGTTAAAAATAAATTCGTGAATTCATGGTAAATTTACCGACAGCAATGTTGCCGACTTCTTTCCATCTGTTGGTGGATTTCTCGTTTTGGAAAATAAAAGAAGGGAGAATTCCATTTGAAGAAACGATAAGTTTGCATTATAAAGTTGCTATAACAAATGGCTGGTAGTGATATCTATCAAACTGTTTAGAAGTACCTGTATTTATTGACCGAGGAAAATATATTGTCCTTAGGATGATTCGAACTGATAGGCTTCCGTATGGTAGTCCGTTGCGGTGACTATCACGCCACAGGGTCATGGAATGAAGGTGATTCTTTATCCATATAGTGGGTTCTTCAGTATGAGTACATTTTTACAAAATAAATTGTAATTTTGACGATCCTGTTAAAATTCTTGCAAGTTTTATTTAATAAAGCTAATTTATTATTATGATTTTCTTATGCTTTATCATTAATTATAATATGGCTTGATTAAATAATTATAAGAATTTTCTTTGCTCAATGAATGATTAGAATATGGTCTGGTTAACTTGTTAAACAGAAAGTTTATGGTATAAGTAAAGTTCCAATTTAGCAGCACAGTACAAATCTTACAAAAAATCCAGAATCATTTATTTAGTTTTTTTTTATTTCTGAATAAGAGCATGTCAGCTTCTAAATAATCAAAATAAATATGCAATAAATAACGGAATGCCTCCGTTTTTTCTTTCTATCTATACCGTTTTGTTATTTTTAGGAAATATAATGAAAGTTTTCGCCTTTTAATGGAATATACCTTTTTATCATAAAAAAAGGACTTTTTCTGTGAAATTCAGAAAAAATATATCTTAGAATTTCAGAGTTTTTTTTAACGATGTAGATTTAAGTCCTGCATTTTATTTTATATTTTTATTATAGCGTCATTATTTGTATATACAAGTTGTACATTTTGATGCATGTTTTTCCTTTTTCCGAATTTTATTTTTTTATTTTGTTATAAATGTTTGTAATAATCCTATCATATATAGTTTTTCATTTACTTATTATATTTTATTTATTTATAGATATTATTATTATTTATTTATTTATTTATTTATTTATTTATTTATTTATTTATTTATTTATTTATTTATTTATTGCTTCTGTGATTCTTATTATTTACCATTATCATCATTATTATTTATAATTATTTATTATTATTATTCTTTCATTAACGGAAGAAACTATTTTAATGAATTTTTAGTTATCATATCAAGAATTATAATATATTAAATGCAAGACAATGCTGATTAGGAATCTATACATAAATAATTAAACATTCTTTTTATTTCTATATTTTTTTATTTTAAAAGTTAAATAAGTTTATGAAACTTCAGTAATTTAACACAATCATGCTGGTAATTTCCATTAGTTTTTAAAATTATTTTAAAAGTTAAATAAGTTTATGAAATTTCAGTAATTTAACACAAATTGCTGGTAATTTCCATTAGATTTTTAAATTATTTTTTTAGGTTCTTTGCATCATATGCATACTATGCATGATATACATATAATGCATGATATGCGAATATTTAAAAGTGACTTACAAATGATATCTTTCAAATAAATTTTTTTCTGAATGAGAATATTCTTTAAGAAATCACTTATTTTAAAATCTACTACATGAAAGAGAAGAATTTCGTTTTAACAATATTGAAATTTTATTTCAATATTCCATTTATTTATTAATGTATTTTTATGCGAAATTCTTAAAAAAGTTTAAACGGTAAGAAAATTCAAATTGCATTATTCTGAAAGAAAAATATCACCCCCAAAATAAATACATAAATAATATTTTACATAAAATGTGGTATTTTTGAAATAATGGCTTTATTTCATAAGTATTTTAAAATTAATGTGAATAACTTGATAATATGCTATGGTTATTTTCTTTTAAATATCTTAAAACTTTGATACGTTTATTCCCATTATGATAATGGGAACATTTACAAAATGACTTGCAAATGATATTTTTACAATATATTTATTTCTGAATCTTAATATGCTTCAAGAAGAGACTTATTATTTACACATCATACGCAGTATAGGATAAATCTTCGCAATGGTTTTGGAAAAAAAAAAAAAAAAAAAAAAAAAAAAAAAAAGATTTACACTTTTTAGACACCGGAGGTACCGAAAAACATATTAAAAAATTTTGCCGTCCGTTTATCTGCGTGTCTGTAAACACTCTATCTCCCGAATAAATTGAGATAGAGTCTTGAAGTTTGGTATGTACTTAGTATGTAAGGATTGAAAGAGGCCTATTGAATATCAGGAACCACGATTATCCGGAACTAATTTTTTCTGACTCTCGAAATATTCGTTCTGATGATAGGTACATAAAAGTTTTAAAATTTTTTATAATAACTAATGGATGTAAAAAACTTTTCTACCAAAACTTGAACTGACTTCAAAAACTACTGCAAAGTCAAAAATAATTTTTTTAGATAATAGTAATAAGAAACTAAATTAAGAGCGTAGTATTTATCATGCGCATTATTATATATATGTACATTAATTTGATTTTTTAGAGTCGAGGCCAGCAAAGCCAATCTCAAATTTAAAATTAAGTATCCAGTGCAAATCGTAAAAGAATAAGGTTGAATTTTTAAATTAAATATTAAATCGTAAAAAAACTCAACTCGTAGATACTTGGATGTGTGGCTATTGAAAATTACGTGTAACTTGGCTTGGCTGGCACCGACTCCAAAAAATCAAATTAATGTACATAAATAAAATAATACGTATGATAAATACTACGCTCTTAATTTAATTTCTTATTACTATTATATAAAAAAATTATTTTTCACTTTGCAGTAGTTTTTGAAGTCGGTTCAATTTTTTGTAGAAAAGTTTATTTTAAGTCCGTTTAAAAAAATTATAATCACGCATGTCAGCAGTGGGGTTCGAACCCACGATCTCATTCGAGAACCAGAGCTTAAATCAGACGCCTTAGATCGCTCAGCTATCCTGACTTCAATCTATTCGACGAATTTATTCAACGTCTTATTACTTTTCGCAAGTCTATTATTTTAGTACTTTTCACTGGCAAAAAATATCTCTGATACTCTGTGCTAACGGCTAAATACAAAATGTTCTTAATAGCATAATTAGTATTTAATTTGTAAAATATAAATGTAAAAATTATAATACGCAAAAGGTTATTGTATACATGTATATCAGGAGTGAGATTCGAACCCACGATTTCTTTCGAGAACCAGAGCTTAAATCAGGCGCCTTTGACCGCTCGGCCATTCTGTCTGTACTACGTTCAGCGAAATTATTCAAGAATTTTAATTAGTGAAAAATCACTAATTTTATTAGTTTTAGCCTAATTAATAAAAAAGTACTGAATCAATTTTGATGAAATGAAGTGATACCAATTTGAAAGCATTCTCTTTCATTTAAAACAAAAATAATAGAAATATGTTGCATAGCTTCGGAGTAATCGGTGAACATACATAAAAAAATATATATAGGGGGAACTGGGGTACATTGATACATGGGGCACATTGATACACCCCCTCTACCACTCACAGGGTCATTACAGGAAGTTTCACAACAGCTCCAAAAGGTGATGCTAGTGTATTCAACTACATACAGAAAATCTTGGAATGATTCAGCAGTTTGATGAAATGGGACGGGTGATTTATTGTTTTTGTTGTTCAAAAGTAAATTTGAATTGTACAATTGAAATTCTATTATACAACTGTTCCAGTATTTTCAACCAAAATGAATACTCTCCCTGGTAAGTACTGCTACTCTTTATCAGTTCCTCATTATTTATTGTTAGATATATTGTGAAGTGTTGGATTTGAGACTCATTTTATTCAAAATCGCTGTATGGGGCACATTGATACAGTTTATGACGGGGCACATTGATACAGCCTAAATCCTTTAATAGTTCATATTTTCATTATCTTTTATTATTTTTTTTACCATACACTCCTTAATCCAACCTTTTTTTCACGAAAAATTTCTAATATTAGTTTTTATTGAAGTGAAATAGCTCTAATTTCTTTATATTAGAGCATTTTATAGTATTTTTGAAAACAGAAGACGTAGGAACTTACCCAGCATCTAGTGCTAGTAGAACTAATAAAAGAAAAGGACGCCATTCTGGCAAATCTCGAATTTATATCGATTCTCCAGAGAAAAAAGTATTTTTGACATGAGAAATGTTAAGTAAGAGAAACAAACTGCAGAACAGAAAATGATACTTATATTATAAACAGAATTTTTAATATAATTATCCTTTATTTTCTGTTTATGAAACTATTTATAAACAGAAAAACTGGTAATTTTTTCATCTTTCATAAGAAAGAAGATAATGCTGGGGTTGAAGTGCTAGATATGACAAAGTTACCACAGCCAACAATCAGACAAGAAACAGACAGAAAATCAAGTCATATGTTTAATTCTGATTGCTTTAATATTGCTTAAAAATAAATTGTGGGTGATTTGAATTTTTATAAATAAATATAAAATGGTTTTCTAACTCATTTTTTATGAAAAATATGCATTGGTATTATTTTGTCGCCATTATTCTTAAACGTATCAATCTGCCCCGGGGATGGGGCACATTGATACAAATGACTTCTTTTGATTTTTTTAAAATTACATGCAAAAATACTACATAAAACAATGATTGTACATTTTTATAACATACTACACAAGTTTTGCTGTCACCTCATGGAAAAAAAACTTGAATTTTCTACTTTCTTGACACCAAAAAAAATCTTAGAAAAAAACTGTATCAATGTACCCCAGTTCCCCCTACACGTTGAATTGATAACCTCCTCTCCTTTTTTGAAGTCGGTTAAAGACAATAAAATGGCACACATTTTGCATAAAGAACGAAGTTGATCGGATACTTTAGTTGCCGAGATATTTGTAATCTTATTTTCCACACTCTTCGGTTTGTCATGACCCTGTATTTCATTCAAATTCTCAAATTTAATTTTTATTTAATTTAATTTTTATTTTTAATAATATTATAAAGTTTATTTACAAGTTTTACGGGCCAGAGATTCGAAAAAAACTGTCAACCATTTTGTCGGTCTGTCTGTATATGACATAATTCTTTTGGGCTCTGTATCTCACGAACTAACATACGGAATTTCACAAAACTTTAAATTCAGTTAGACCTTCATATTCAGTTAATTCTTGAGATCAACTGGATCTGATTAGTTATTGGTGTACATCGCAAACAGATGACGCTACTATGATGTCTTTTCATGATTTCCACAATAGCTTTATCTCAAGAACTAATTAACGGATTTTTATAAAACTTCAGGTTTCGTTAGTCCTTGATATAATAACGGTCTGATTACATTTTGGTGTAAATTGCCCAAGAGGGGACGCTGGTATGCGGCATAATTCATGTTTATAGCAATAGTACAATCTAAAGAACTAATGCAACGATTTTCAGCAAACTTCAGTTTCAGTTAGTCTCTGACATAATTAGTATTATTTTGTTTTTGTATTAAATTGCTCAGAAGGTGACAGTGCTATGCGACATTATTCATGATTATCCCAATATCTCTATCTCAGGAACTAATGTACGAATTTTCACAAAACTTCTAATTCAGTTAGTCCCTGATATAAATAAGTATTCTTTACCTTTTGGAGTAAATTGCTCAACTGGTGACGTTTCTATCCAATCTTTTTTACGATTTCTGTGATGGTTCTATCTCAAATATTAATACATGGATTTTCATCAAATTTTATATTGAGTTAAAACTTGAAATAAGTTGTTGCAGATTATATTTTGGTTTAAATTAGATAACTAGGGGTGCTGCTATGTTTCATTTTTCTGGAAGTACTAACATATATGAGATCGCAGAAAGTTTTGAGATTGCCACGTCGGACTAGATTTTGTACAAAGTTCTCAAAATATGATAGTAAAATGAAGTTAATTTGGAGTTAGAGTAAATTTAAAACAAAAACTTTGTCTTTAATTAAACATACATAAAAGCTCTAATATAAAATATGGAATACATTTAATTTGTGCTGTTTGTCATAAAAGGCACTTTTTAAGTTAATTTTTATTTGACATCATAATTTGTGAAATACCTCGAAACTTTCATACGTTCTCTTCCATTAAAAAACTAAAATTTTTTCAAGAATGATTCATAGATAATCTCTATTATAATATAAGTCACCTTTACAACAAATTTATTTGTGACTATATTTGTTATATTTTTTAAGTAAAGCTAATTCGGGTTATTTTAAATTTCATTACTTAAAAAATTAACATTACTTTGTTTAAAAAATGATTAGAATGCATGAATGTTCTCAATTATTACGAAAAAATAAGAGGTAATAGAGGTTGCAGTCTTTAAGTTTATGTGAACAATATATGAACAATTACAACAATTTTTGTGTAACAATATAATTTGGGAAAAAACGTCTAAGTATGATACGTTCTTTTCCAGCTCGACAGTGATTATTTTTCAAAAGTGGTGTAGAGATAATTTATTTACAATCATTTTATTTGTAATTCATAATATTTTCCAAGCGAAGTTAATTCGTTTTATGTTAAAATTCCTTTTTTTTAAATAATATACATATAATGTAAATTGCTTGGAATAATAGTGTTAGTTTTGAAATATGTTTACATTTTTTTCTAGTTAAATCTCATTACGGTAACAAAAATGCTTATACAATCTCTAATACGTAAAAAAATTACAATAATATTATTTCTGCATTGTAAGATTTTTCAATGTAGAATATTTCAACTGTTTTTAAATTCCACGGTATAATGAAGTTCAAGTTATTATTTTTCAAAAATCATGATTAATTGACATTATTTCAATCTTTTTTATTCCCGTTCAATGTAATGTTATTTTTGTATATTGTTTTCAAAATAAATAAATAAATAAATAAATAAAATGGTTTTAAAAAGAAGTCAAATTAAAGTTAAAATATTTTTAAAGCATAAAAATTGTTCATAAGTAAATATACATGCAAAGTCTAATATAGAATAAAGAACACATTATATGATGGCCGCATACCGTGAATAAACTCTTTAAGTAAATGTGAATTTATTTGAGTACATAATTTGTGAAATGTCCCTAAACTTTTATACGTTCTCTTCCATTACGTTAATGGGAATTTTCAAGAATGACTTACATAATGTCTTTTCAATGATGTTATTTGTGACTCGTAATATTTTCCACAAGAAGATAAATTAACTTATTTTAAATTTCACTGCTTAAAAAAATATATCAATATCTACGTAATATAAGTGGTGTATTTTGTGACGGTCGATTATCTACGCTAGGGATATAGGCCCAGGGGGAGGGATGCCCTTCGTGGGGGTCTTTCTGAACCTAACCCGTATTTGCGCAAGGTTCAAAGAAAACCACGAAAACTCCGAACGGTTAGGCCGACGGCCGCGATTGGGTTCGAACCCAGCACTTGCCGTTTACCAGTGGAGAGGGCAGACCCTCTCGGCCACTGGTGGGGCCCCTACGTAAGATAAATTTGTTTAAAAAATAATAAGACTTGGCACAATTTCTCTACATTTTTTTCCAGTTCTCTCTTATTACAGTAGAAGAAACTTTTACACAAACTCTAACAGATAAAAAGTTAAATTATATTATTTGTAAATAGCTTTATTTTCTAATATAGAATATTGCAACAGTAAATTTCACGTGATAAGGAAGTGCAAAGGATATTACTAAAATAAAATTTCATGCTTTATTGGCATTAATTATTGTTATTATTATTTTACATCTGTTTAATTTATGCACCGTTAAATCTCAATTAATCGAGGTTTCTGTTAACCAAGTCAATAACAAATCCTGATTTTGTTTCTGGGAAAATGTGGCCCTATTAATCAGCAGGTGGAATGTCTTATCGGAAAATTCTATATCCAAATCACTTGATTGACAACAGTGTAGAGAATTTTCTTTTTACAATTGTTGAGCTGTAAAGCATAATGTTGCATATTTTTTTTACCATTAATAAAAAGGTTATATTGTTTTTTGGTCTAAGAGATTGCGAACACGGCAAATTTTTATTTACATTTTCTATTAATTGAGATTTCAGATTTCATAGGTATTAACGGTCCCAATTATCTCGGACAATCGAATGTGCACTGCATTATTTTTTGTACGAAGTTCACAAAAAAATTGTTGTAAATGAAATTTAAATTAGAATATTTATAAAACAAAAAAATTATCTATAAATAAACATCTACGTAAACTTTAATACAAAACACGGAACACATTAAAGGATGATTGCATGTCATAAATTGAGCTCTTTAAGTTTATGTGTATTTATTTAACAGTTTTTTATGTTCTCGTCCAATATGATATAGATAATTTTTCAAGAATGGTGCACAGATAATCTCTTTACAATAATTTTATTTGTGATTCGTAATATTTTCAAAGCGAAGACAATTCGTGTTATTTTAAGTTCATTGTTTTGTAGCGATCTCATCTCACATGATCAGTATAAAAAAGTTACTAGATTAAAGTTACTGGCTTGTCCTTTTGCAAGACTCAAATGTTCTTGCCTTTTGATCACGAGATTCCTGGATCGAACACAACCGGCGTCAAATTACTCATGCTCTCCTTAATGGTGATCCGAACACACATGCAACTTTCAACAGCCAAAATATCACCTCACCTCATAAACAACAAATAGCAGCACCAAACAAATCGCACAGCATAAAATCTGTCATCCACGCTTCACACATGCGTACGACACAATCATTTACGAATGCATATCATTCATTAGACGTCAACAATGCCTCTTTCTCGCTTAGGAAGATACTCCTATAACGATCCCATATCATATGATCATTATAAAGCGAGTTACCAACTTAGTAACTGGCTTGGCCTTTTGCATGATGCTAAAGTTACGGCCTCCTTATCTTACACTGTAAAACATTTGTGTAAACCATAAAATTGGTGGCAGCTACAACTTCCATTTTACAGAGTAATTTTTCACTTATATAATGGTGTAACTTAAACCTATATTACTGGTGTAACTTCGCAATGTTACACCAGTTATATCGGTTAAAGTACTCCACAAAATTGGAGGCAGCAAGGCTGCCACCAATTTTATGGAGTAACGTTACACAAATGTTTTACAGTGTGAGATCCCTGGATCGAATACAATCGGCGCTAAATTCGCACTCATAATCTCCTTATAGTGACAAAAGTTACAATGCATATAAGATAAATTTCTTGGAATAATAATTGTAGCTTTGAATTCCGCCTACATTTTTTCTAGTTGTCTCACTTTGCGGTAGAGGATATGTTTGCATAATCTTTAACAGGTAGAAAAATTACAAGAATATTATTTGTGAATCGTAATATATTCCATTATAGAATATTTCATCTCTTTTTTAAAATCCACGCCATAATGAAGTTCAAATGATATTACTAAAATAAAATTTCATGATTAATTGACATCACTTCAGTTTTTTTTTTTTTTTTTAATTTATGTTTTATGTAATATTATATTTTGCATTAAATTAGAAAAAAAAGGGAAGAGGGAAATGGTTGTAAAAAGAAGTTAAATAGAAGTTAGAATATTTTAAAGCATCAAAAATGTTCATAAATAAAAATACATGCGAAATCTAATATAGAATAGCTTACGCATTAAATGATGGCTGCATATCATGAATAGCACTCTTTAAGTTAGTTTGAATTCATTTCTCAGTGTAATTTCTGAAATACCTCTAAACTTTTATGTCATTACGTTTATAAGACTTTTTCAAGAATGACTTACATGTAATGTTTTTTCAATGATGTTATTTGTGACTCGTAATATTTTCCAAGAGAAGATAATTCAGGTAATTTTAAATTTCACTGCTTTAAGAAAATAATATAAATATAATATAAATTTGCCGAAAAAAAAATTTATTAGAATTTGTGAAATCTCTTTAAGATTTTTCATATTCTGCCTCTTTATTCTAAAAGGCACACAATGCCTAACATGTGAAAAAATTACAATAATATTATTCGCAAATCGTAATATATCCCAATATAGTATATTTCAACTCTTTGTAAATTCCTCGGCATGATGAAGTTCAAACGCGATTACTAAAATAAAATTTCATGATCATTTGACATTATATTAATTTTTCTTTATTCCTGTTTTATGTAATATTATTTTCTGTATGAAGTTGGAATCAAAAAACGGTTATAAAAAGTAATTAAATTGAAATTAGAAATTTTTAAAATAAGAAAATTGGCGAAAAATAAACATGTATGCAAATTCTTATATGGAATATGGAACACATTAAATGGTGGCTGTATTTAATCTTTACGTTTATGTCATGGCGCTAATGTCGGCTGGTACATGTAAATATGTCCTCCAAATTATCTGCGAATTATACCTCTAGCCCCCTGACTGCCCAGCCAAAGGGTAATATTGTAATGGTGTTTTCTTCTTAATTTATTTAAAATATTTTTTTAAAAAAAGATGTTTTTTCCAACCTGATACAAAATATGTTATTAGTATCGGTGTATAATCTTTGATAGCATCAATCCTAACTTAATTTTTCAGAACTGGGTTTTATTTATGGAATTATAATAATTTAAATATTGCTTATGTTGCAGTGAAACCTGCAGCTTAGTGTGTGAAAAAGTCAGCAGGCGGCAGTCAGGAGGTTAAAGGTGCCTTGACAGGTGAAGGCTCTTCATCTGATCAACGTTTTAAATTACGCGACTCACTTAAGTAGCCATTTGAAGTACAAGTAGTAGGATGTAACATTAAGCAACCGGCAAAACAAAGTATGCTCAAATGAGAAGCAATTACGGCAGATATGATGACGTGCGAAGGCGATACCAGGTTTATTGCCGCTACGCGGCGATTACGAGGTCACCCAGCACAATACCAGTAACCCGTTAAGCTTAGATAACTCGCAGGTAGGTGCCTGGTCATTGGTTAGACAGAAAAGAAAGTTTATGTGAATTTATTTGACATCATAATTTGTGAAATTCATCTAAACTTTTAAGCATTCTCTTCGATTACGTTAATGAGAGTTTTTCAAGACAAACAGATAATGTGTTTGCAGTCATGTTATTTGTGGCTCTTAATATTTCACAAAAGCATTTAATTAAAAATATTTTGAATATAACTGCTTGAAAAACATGAATATAAATATAATAATAATATGTTTAAAAAGAAAAAGTAATTAGAGTTTCTGCAATATAACTCTTTTCATGTTCTGTTTCTTTATGATAAAGGAAATTTTACATAACTAACAGGTAAAAAACTGCTAACAAACTGGGTAACAGGTAAAAAAGCTTACCACAATATTATTTATGGGTCGTAATATTTCCCAATATAGAATATTTTAAATCTTTATAAATTCCACGGCATAATGAATGTATATTACTAAAATAAAATTTCATGATTAATTGACCTTATTTGAATCTTTTTTATATCTGCTTAATGTAATATTTATTTGGTATATTGTTTTCAAAATAAATAAATAAATGAAATGATTGTAAAAAGAAAGATATTTTTAGAACATAAAAATTGTCCATAAATAAATATACATGCAAACTCTATTATAGAATAGGGAACACAATAAATGATGGTTGCATATCATGATTAACACTCTTTAAGCTAATGCGAACTTATTTGACAGTATAATTTGTGAAATACCTCTAAATTTTAATGTGTTCTCTTCCATTACGTTGATGAGAATTTTTCAGGAATGACTTACAGTTAATGTCATTTAAATGATGTTATTTATGCTCGTAATAGTTTTCAAGAAAAGCCAATTAAGGCTACTTTAAATTCCATTACTTAAAAAACATGAACATAAATTTAATATAAATTAGTTGAAAAAGAAAAAATAATTAGAATTTGTGAAACCTCTTTAATTTTTCTAATAAGTTCCGCCTCTGTATGATAAAGGAAATTTTAACACTATGCCTAACAGGTAAAAAAATGCAATAAAACAAATTAAAAAAGTGTTTATGCATTCGATTTGTCTGTCCGTCTGGCCGCGCTCTAACTCTCGTAAATATGCTCGGATTGCTATGAAATTTTTATATGCCATTGATGTATATCCTAGCACGAATCCTTCTGAAAGTGAAGTTTCTACTATGATAATTGTATTTACAGGGATAGTCAAAAGTTTTCCGATACATTACAGCCTATGGGAAAAAGTCGTTTTAAAAGAATTTTAAAGGTGTTTCACCCTGTCAAACATATACAAATTTTTCATGGATTCGCAAAGTGCAATAAAATATGCATTCAGTAATGTATGTAGTGAAAATAATAGGTACTATTCATTTACAGGGCCACTTAAAAGAATTCCATTACACAACAATAAACGGGGGGGGGGGATTACTATATATTTTAATTATGTTAAACGATAAAATACACAACGATTTATAAACGACAACCAATTTGCAAACGAACACATTAAATTATGGCTGCATATCATAAAAAATATTCTTTAAGTTAATGTGAATTTATTTGACAACATAATTTGTGAAATACCTTTAAACTTTTATGCGTTCTCTTCCATTACCTTAATGAAAACTTTTCAAGAATGACTTATAGAAAATGCCTTTTCAATGTTGTTATTTTTGACTCGTAATACTTGTGACCCAAGCGAAGTTAATTCAGGTTATTCTAAATGTTACTACTTAAAAGATATAAAAATAGTATTAAAATAAAGTTGAGGATTTATTTCCATTGTTTAAAACTTTATAATGTTGCCGTTTATAAAATTGACGCAAAGTTTGTGAATTCGTTTTTATAGAGTTTCTATAACTTTGAATCGATAAAATATTCAGAAAGTAAATACGCAGACAATTCCTTACATTAAATATATTCTGCACATTGAACGGTACCATAATATTCACAAAATGCGACAGGAATTTGCGAATGATGAAACTGGATTTTGTGAAATATTTGTAAATTCCTGCATATTCGCTCAAATTATGTTAAAAGGAAAATGTGTCAGAATCACATATGCTATTTAATAAATGTGGGCAGCTTTCAAATCTATTTTAATTCTGGTGTTTCCGCGTGCAAATTAGAAGAAAGCTTCCAATTCTTATAATAAAGTTGTGGGAGGTGGGGACAGTTATTATCATTTCTTGGTATTGTTTATGATTCTCTTGTTAGAGTTTCAAAACACTTATCTATAATTGAATTAACGGGATAGAAATTTCATGAAATGTTTTTATGAGGAAACAATTTTTCCTGAGCAATGATTAAATGTCATCTACTGGTATATAGAAACAGACACAAATAGGAGAAAAGGAGATTTCAATCATGCTTCCCAGATGTGTGACTGTTGCATTTTGTGGATAATGTCCATTGGTGATCGTTATCACGCTGGGTATTTAAGACTCTTTTCCCCGTTAGGCGAAATCCTAAAGCTAATGCTATGGGCAGGTTATTTGCTAATATCTTGTTAGAATTCTTGTTAGCATTCTATAATCAAAATCCAAAAAGTAAAAAAACAAAAAGACATAGAAATGCACCTCGGTTATCCAATGCAAAAATAATAATAATAATAATAATAATAAAATGTTGAAACGCAAAGGATATATTGGAAAATAATCTCCCCATATGATTAGTACTAACAGGCAAGCGCTTAGCCTGACGAGGTCAAGAGCGCTTAGCAATTTTTATCAATGAAAGTCTGCTCAAATCAAGAATTGATTCAAATATTACGAGAAAAGTTTTTAGAATCTGATAGCTCCGTTACAGAAAATACCTTTATAATAATTTTATTTGTAAATTTTTATTTCCTATCATTTATTTGTGAGTTTTATATTTTTCAACAGAACATATTTTATTGTATTTTAAATTCCACAGTATAAATTTTACTAAGAAAATAATTAAAAGTAAAACTGATGGTGGTCTAATGTTATTTAATTTTTAAATAACGCTATTATTGTGCATTTATTGTTTCTTTTGGAAAATGTGTAAAATACATAGAATGCATTAAAGGGACTTTGAATCAAACTAACTTTATCTAAAATTAAAGAGAAAAAGTATGTAATTTAATAAGTTTTCCAATTAATTTTTAGCAGTGAAATTAATGAATATATATTTAATACTTGATTTATCAGTTGCTAACTAAGCATAGAAACCAACGGGGTGAAAAATATCCAAGTCGGCAATTGAACCCGGAACCCTTGAATTAGCTCTCCAAGTGCTCAATCGTTTTAGCAGCGAGGGCGATGCCCAGCTTGGCATTTTTCACATCCACATGTCAGTAAAATTGCGCTGCAGCAGAAGATGGAATAGTCTTCTTGAGCACACTCTCCTGAGGCGTAACACGAGACGCAAACAAACCAAGCATCGGTGAGGAGATACATACAGTTTTATTTTCCAATTGTTGGAAAACGTTTGGATTTGACGTGTGGAATTGCGAACTGACGTGTGACTGAAGGGCAAGAGGGGTGATGGAGCTTACATTTGACTGCACCCAGGTGGTTGGAAGTCAGACTTCTGCAGAAGAGGACGTTCGACAAAGCTCCAACAGACGGCAGCACCAAAAATCAACATCTCAATTTTGATATGTGTCTGAAGGGTAGGAAGGGTTTTTTCAGTGATCTATGTCCATAGTAACTGCTACGACCGACCACAGGACTCCTTTATTAAAAGAGTGCTTGCACTGTATACACTCGGTGGGTCTTTGGTGATGAATCAAGCATCGAATCCGGGACCTCTTATTCTAGAGTTCAGTTCTATGACTACTAGGCTACCACGGCCTTAAAGATTTCAAATAAATTATCCACAATGAAATTATGCTACTTTAGCTTCGATATTTTTCACCCTGTTGGTTTCTACACTGAATTACCAAGTGATAAATCATGTATTAAAAACGAAAAATAAATTATTTAATAATGTATGAAACACAACAATTAATATCATAAATGACATTTATAAACGTAATATAACTTTATTAATAATGCCATTAGATTTCGTAAAATAGTTCGAAACTTTTAACACGCAATGTGGAAACTTGCCTTTCTGAAATAATTTACAGATAAAGCCTTGAGAATAGTATTATGTCTGAACAATTATATCCTGCAGAAGAAGAAATTTCAGCTGCATTCCACATCATAAATAAACACCAATAATATTACTAAAATAGAAATTGATAATTTATTATTGTTATTTGAATATTTCTAATCTTTGTTAAATTATTAGTTTTAGATTTTTTGCAAAGTTTTCATTGGAAAGGAAAAAATAATATGTTCCCAAAATAAACAAACGAATAAATATAAACTAATAAAATAAAGTATCTGCGTGTGTGCAAAACTACTTCACATATAAGTCTGAAGATTTAGGTGTGACAAGTTAAAGATAGGAACTGATGCTTCAGAAACTCTGGTGTTTATTTATTTATTTTATTTTTTAAAGTTTTTAAGCACTAAAATGTTAATAATATCCCTCCCTTACAATCGATCTTCTTCGCTTTTTGGGAGGAAATTTTTAATTCGGTTTTTATTTCATTTCTACATTTCATTTAAGACATTTCATGGTTTTTAAAATAGCCTATGGCATAGTTACCTTGTTCGATTAGTTCCTCTCAGCTTATTTTATATAAGTAAATTTATATTCGTAAAAAAAATCTTCTATGTCCTTCAAGGGAAACCAAGTCTCCTAAATGCTTCGTCAAATCGAATGATCGTTATAGAGATAAATAAATAAATAAATAAATAAAACTTCTGCGATCATGGTAGAATTTTGAGAGTTTTTTCTTACACCTAATTTAATTTCAATTAACAATACAAAATTGACGTTTTCATGAAAATTACTGCGACAGTGCCTGACGCTGAGTATCCATATTATCACCGCTATGCTTATTCCGCTGTTTATTTTACCAAAAAATTGTAATTTGAGAACAAAATAACATATGAAAAGAAATATAAACATTTATTTGTAGATTTGAAATCTTTTTAACGTATTCCATAGGCTCGGTGCTGTTGTTAATTATCATATACTGCGATTTTTTTTTCTTAGAAAATTGAGATTTAATGAACGGTGATTAATACTAGTCACAATATTTTTGAAGTTTTAAGAACCAATATAGCCAATATTGGGTTGCATTTAGAACAACAATATCTATCTTATCCATCATAAAAGCCTAAATTTTAAACAGTAATGTAAAAAAGAAATATATTAATATAAAAAAAATGAATGCAGACTCAGGGGCGTCCTAAAAACAAAAATCTTCAAATTTTCCAAAAAAAGTGCTGTTGCATAAAACTTATTTCTGTTTTTTATGCTTACAATGTCGTTTAAATCATATTTCTACCTTAATTAGAAAAGGAAACCTTATTTTTTTCATTTTGATTTGTTTTCAAAATCTAGCTTTCAAGCAATGATTGTCATGGATATGACTCTTTGTGAAAATGCGTTTTTCTTCATGATGATAGTTTTTTCATTTTCTCAGATTTAAATTGTTATAACTCGAGAACCGTTAAAGACAAAGACTTTAATTTTGGAATATGTCTTTTTTATTGATGTAATTTAATTTAGATTCAACAAATATGAAACAAAATTACTTTTGTGGCTATAATTTTTTTAAATCATCATTTTTCTGTCAAATTTTTAATTTAAATATTTTTAAATAATTGTTTTTAAAAATGCTGAAAAATTAAAATTTAGAAATTTCTGTTAAATGTCATAAAATCGAAATTCTACTAATAATATTTTGAGTTATGACAATGTTAAATTACCCAAATTTGTAATATATATTAAATTAAATAAAAAAAAATATGAGAAGTTTTATCATGTTATTTTGTTTAAAAATGACATGGTTAATCATCACAAAACAAATCAAATTTTTAACTCAATAAATAAAAATAAAAATATTTCAGAATGTGTCCCGGTCTCCATTAAGTTCATATGTCAATAAATTAAAAATTTTAAACAAAAATACTTAAAATTATAATCTGAAATTGTGTTTAAAATTTCATTTTTGTATGTGGAATTCTGAAAAAAAAACTTTTACTCAAAAATAAACATAAATTCTTCTATAAAAAATATGCAACTAATCAATATACGCATCGTGTCACAAATGGCACTATTAAATGTAATGTGAATTTGTTGATAATGTAATTGGAGTTTGTGAAATACCTCTAAACTTTTATACGTTTGCTTCCATTTATGGTAATAGAAATTATTCGGAGAAACGATTTGCCGATAACGGCTTTGGAAAAATTTGGTTTGTGAAACATAATATTTTTCACGAGAGAATCTTTCAGTTTATCTTAAATTGAACAGCATAAAAAAAATGGTAAGAATATTAATACAATATGCAATAAGGAATTATTAATGCCGTTATTTTAACGTTGCTTATCTCTTTATAATATTGTTCTTTTAATGAAAATTCTCAAAATGGATGAACAAACAAGGAAGAAAAAATCATACGTCAAGTATAGATTATGAAACATTTTCCAAATTATTGAGAATAATGTAATAAAATTGCAGCGTTTAATAAATTAAAAAGTTATGTTTAATTCAACAATATGGAAATGCATATCACATTTAAAAACGTAATTTCACCTGGTCCCATCTACAATAGGAAAATTATCAGAATTCTCTGAGTAATATGATCCATAGATTTGTATCTGTTAACGTCACGTGGGGCATAAAATGGTTCAAATGTTCAAGTTTTTAATTATTGACAAAAAAAGCATAATACTATGATATTAAATGGCTATGGACCTACAATGTTATCCCACTGGAAGGCTTTAAAGTAATACATTGTAAGCACTGCGGGTGTGTATATAATTTTTTTGCCCTTTTTTACGAACATTTTTTTATGCTTTGGTTGACATTTCTTAAATTCTATATTTGGTAAACAGTTCGAACTATACCCAAACTTGTGTAATGAGCCTGCTTCTTTAAAAAGTTATTAGTCTGGGAGATTTTTTTTAATAATGAAAAATATGTTTAAAAATTTTTTTATTTCTTAATAAAATATTTTTAATTTTAAAGTAAAATGAAAATTACTTCTTATTATTCTCAAATAGTATGTTTTCTGACATCACAACAAATTTGAAAGTGATATATTAATTAGTTTTTTAGAAAAGTGCACCGGACAGATGTATTATTCAAAAAATATCTAAAAAAATTAATTATTTCTTTAAAATTATCTTATGCATGAAATATTTTTTTTCATATATGGGCTATAATATGTATATTAACTGTAACAAAATGTTTATTTGTATCTCTGTTTTTAAATAAAATACATGATGTTAACTATTTCGCAATAATTAAGAAACACATACTTCAGTCGGAAATGTTCTTTCAGGAAATTTTAATAATAAATAGAATAGTGCGTAAATTCTTATGTACTGAGCTGTATATGAGATATAAAATTTATGTACAGTGTATAACATACAGAAAATTAGTTAGACTTAAAACTGCATACCAAATTTGAAAACGTACTCCAGCAATCATTACACAAAGATCAGTAACCAATTTATTTGTGTGTCCCTGTAAAGGAACAACAAGTACCATGAATGCCCTATTCTATCGTAATTATCTTGTAGTATTTTTTGCCGGTATTTTTTGTATCTCATTAATTGTTTTCGTAAGCTTAAACTCAAACTTAAATTTTGAGCTCAAAATCTGAAAGTGGTAGTGGTTAAGTAGCACAAACTGAACTGTGTTTAAGGGGGGGGGGAGGGTTCAAATTTAAAATAATTACAGAAAATGGAAAAAAAATGTCGATTCGTTTGCGGTTTAAAATAAAACTGTTCTTTAAGTCAGTATCTTCTTGAAAATAAATTTTAAAGATAAATTTCAGAAAATTCCATTAGAGGGCGCCTTAAACTTCAGAGTAACCAACAATTAATTTTAACCATTATTTTTTTGTTCTAATTAAATGCGTGCAAAAACTTATTAAATGTTTTCGGAAGCTTAGATTTAAACTTAAATTTTGAGCTCAAAATCTGAATAATTAGGAGTAGTTAAGTAGCGCAAATTGAAGTGTCTTCAGAAGTTGAAATTTAAACCTCCCCCCTCCACGAACTCACGAATTCAATTTTTCGCTACTTAAACACTCCCAACGATTCAAAATTTGAGCCTAAAATTTAAGTTTATACATTTGAAAGCATTTAATGATATTAAAAAAATATAAGTTAAAAATAGTTGTACGCTACTCCAAAGTCTAAGGCGCCCTCTATCGGCATTTTGTAAAACTTATATTTAAAATTTATTTTCAAGAACATACTCATTTAAAAATTAGTTTTAGCGAAAACCGCAAACGAATCGACCAATTTTTCCGTTTTTTATAATAATTTGAAATTTGAACCATCTGAACACAGTTCAGTTTGTCTACATAACCACTCCAAACTATTCAGATTTTGAGCTCAAAATTTAAGTTTAAGTCTAAGCTTACGAAAGCATTTAATAAGATGCAAAAAATAACGCAAAAAAAGAGTTATTCGTTACTCCAAAGTCTAAAGCGCCCTCTATCGACATTTTTTGAAAATTATCTTTATAATTTATTTTTAAGAAAATACCGACATAAAGAATAGTTTTAGTGAAAACCGCAAATCAATGAACCATTTTTTCCGTTTTTTATAATCATTTGAAATTTGAACACTCTGAACACAGTTCAGTTTGTGCTACTTAACCACTCCCACTTTCAGATTTTGAGCTCAAAATTTAAGTTTGAGCTCAAAAGCTCAAGCTTTTGAAAGCTTCTCAAGCTTATGAAAACATTTAATGAGATGAAAAAAATACCGGCAAAAAATAGTTGTTCGTAGTTCGTTACTCCAAAGTCTAGAGTGCCCTCTATCGCCATTTTTTGAAATTTATCTTTATTATTTAATTTCAAGAAAATGCCGACATAAAGAATAATTTTGGTGAAAACCGCAAATCAATCGACCGATTTTTCCGTTTTTATGTTTATTTGAAATTTTGGTTCCTAAACTTTAATGGCGGCTATCTCCATTGGAAAATGTTTGGGACCCTTGGTCTCCTATTTAATATTGTTTGTCTTGATGTGTACCCCTCTTTTATAGTAAAAAAATCTAGAATCACCCTGTATATACCCTAATGTAAGTTAATTCTTTTGACTGCCCTGTAAATGAACTATTAATTCCATATGGATTATTAAACATGTTTTCTTAACCTTTCAAAAATTTTATCAACTGCCCAAAAATCTGAGTCTGTTTATGGAAGTTGAAAGGTTCACTGACGGACAGACAAACCGAATGCAGAAACACTTAGCATGTTTGTTGCAAAGTGTTAAGTTCGATCAATTTTGTCCTTTTGAAATTTCAAAAGGTCAAAATCGTACTAAAATACATGTACAAATAAACTTCTATCTAAAATATGCAGCATATTAAATGGTTGTATTATCTTATAAATGGCAATTTTAAAGTTAATGCGAATTTGTTTATAATGTAATCGGAGTTTGAGAAATATCTTTAAACTTTTATGCATTCTAACTATGGAAATGGGGAATTTTCTAAAATGATTTATAGATAATGGCTTAATAATAATGATATTTGTGAATCAAATTATGGTCATAAAATATAGTTTATGTGAGTTTAAATTGCACTGCATTGACAAAACCAGTAACAATAATATTATAATAATAATACTTTCAAAATGCTTCAAGACAAATTGACAAACATACAGTGACAATGTTTCATAAGTTAACATAAATCCTCCACAATAAAATTTTTTGAACATTCGTATATTATCAGGGTTGTAATTTTAACCGATCAAAATCGATATTGACCAAAACACTTTTTAAAATTGCTTTAAACCGTCCGAAATTGGTCGAAAGTGGTCACAAATGTCCAAAATTTAAAAACTGCCTTAATTTTAATGATTAATTTTTCTTTGCAATTAATAGTAATTTAATAATTAATAAAAGTTACAGCGCAGTTAAAAAATAATACACTGACAAATTAATGCGGTTCATTACTAAAATATACTTATGCAATTCAATAAAAAGATAGAAATTTAAAAATTGACCCTGCAATTGTAAAAATATATACCAATTGCATTAAAACATAAAACATGAGTTGCAGTTTAAAATACAAGTTGTGGGAATGCAGAATTAACTTATGAGTAACGTAAACAGCAGTAAAAGTTGTGGAATAGACAAATAGTCCGGAGCTTTTATCCCTTGCCAGCGCACTACTCTTTAAAGTTGGAATTTAAAGGGGAAAAAATTAGGCAATCTATTTAGGCCTAGAGGAGTGCACAGGTATTGTTTTGTAAAGATTGCACTAACCATTTTAATTATACAGCTTTTGCCGAAGTGGTAACCTCCCGTAAGTAAAGCATTGATAAGCACAGTGAGAAGAGCATTGCTGTGAAGCGCGTATTACAGTAAAACATTTTACCTATTATTTAAAAACAGTTTTATTTAAAAAGAGTTATTTAATTATTATTTAAAAAGAGTTTGATCTCTGTTATGCTGCCATCTAGAACTCATAAGAAAGATTTAAAGTAGCCATTAGAGTAGTTTTTGAAATATTCTCGGAGTTTTTGTGTCTTTAAACAGGGGGAAATTTAGGTATTGCCGACCTGGCAACACTGCGCGTTAAGGGGTTATGAAGAGGTAACTGAAAATTCTACATGTGTAAAAGTTTCAAGTCAAAAGTGTAGAGTTCATGTTGAACATTACTTGTAAGTGCAAAAGTATTAAAAATTAAAACGACAACTAGAGAAATGTGAAAATAACAAATTAAATGCTGAAGGTCAGTTGTTAGATGAGGCTGTATATCCCTCTCACAATTAAAACATACTTGTTTATGTATAATTCTGAACAAACTGGAGTGAGTGTGTGTACTAAAAATCATCTTCAGATTCCAAGTGTTCTAAATAAAACAAAACAAACTAGTATAGGAGGATTTGTAATAATAACAGCAATACAAGGAAAAAAACGATGTGCAAATAGCAAAGTATTTTTACTCACACTTCACCTAGATTCAAACATAAAATACCGGGCACATAAATATCACAAACTTAAGTATCGGGCAGACATTTTTAATTAGCTTTGTAAATTGGAACTATTGTTTTATTAAAATAAACAAATGGGAAACTGCACGTGAGGCGTAGTAAATAAGGTGTGTTCTTATTATAAAGAAATTTAAAAGCAGTCAGATCTTGCTCATACAGTTTACTGTACATGGGATACAGTACACTGGTCGAAATCTTATGAGTGTTCTTGTAAATATACAGGAAGTAACTTGTATTAAACCTCAGCAACGTATATCAATTTCATAAAATGTGAAGTAGTTTAATATAATAAAAACGCGCCCCAAATAGTGTTTCACTATATACCATTATGTAGTGTAATACTTTTGTGTTGACCTGTAAATTAATAAGTATTCTTTGCACCACAGATTGTACAGATTGGATATTTTAGTATATACGTCATAGATGCATATCAATTTTACTATGTTCGAAGGAGTGTAACACCATTAAAATATTGACACTTTTTTCCTCATTGACCGGAATGTAATGGAATACCTTTGATTGTCCCTGTAATTAAACTACCCATCTGATTTCTATACAATTTGAACTGACTCGACAAAATTATGTAACAATTACATATTTTAAATTTCAAACGTTTCGGTTGAGTAATTTTTGCGTTGTTTTATGCACACAGACGAACGGACTGAACGACATTTTTAAGTGCTGCTTTACATAATTACGAACGCACCTAAAAACAAGTTGACTAGTTTTAAATTTTAAAATAGAAGATAATTTAAGGCATCTAGTATGATGAATGACACTTATTATGTCTTTTAAAATTTAATATTTTCTTAAATATTAGATTACACCAGAAAAAAACAGACAGAACAAAACAAACAGAACAGTTGTGTATCTGAAATCCTTTGATAAACTTATTCCTTACATAATTATCGCTCTACTTAAAAGCAATTATGCCGTCAATGAAGCAGACGATAAAGACATATCGAATTACTAATTTGATATCATATTTCAGTTTAATCATAAGTCATTAAACTTATAAATTGTGAAAAATCTTATTATTTATTTATTTTTTAAGATTTTGAACAAAAGTTAATAATTGTCCTTTACAAATGCCGTTTTCAAACTCAATTTTATTTTATCATAAACAATTTTCTATTGAAAGCAGCAGTTTTACTTGGAAATAAAAATTTTAAAAATAAATCAACTCTAAAGTTTATTATTGTTATTATAAAATTAAGAAAAAAATAAAAGAAAGAAAGAAAGAAAGGGAGATAATACATCAAATAGAAGCTTACATAATTGTTTTAGTAATTTTAGAATGAAATAAGAATTTATTTAATTAGCATATGAATGTAGAATGATTTCACGGTCTAGATTCATATTCATACTTATTACAAAACTATTAAAGTCTTTATTGACGCTAACTTTGAAGGAATTGGATGATTAGTTTTACTTTTATTTAATAATGTTGTGGTTAAAGATAATTTTTAACATTAAACATATTTTTAATTTAAGTAATTAATTTTTAATTTAAGTAATTTTAATAACTATATGAAAAAGCATTTCAAGTAAAATGTCTAAATTTTGTACATAAAAATGACATCTTTGATTTAATGTTTTGTTTTTTTTCATATTACACCTTGGACAACAAGACTTATTTGAAAATAGATTAATTTGAATAATCCAGTGAAATATCGATTAGATTTCTTATTATAAGCCTTCTCAAATATTTCGTTGAAATATTAAATCGAATTGCTTTGGGAAAGAATACCTTTTCAAAGTAGATTTTCCATATCCAAATTAACTTTCCGAAAAGTTGAGCGTATTTTTAATACCTTACGAGTAAAAACAACATTGGAACGGAATGTAGTTTGTAAAAATTATATTTCAGTGAATTATAGTAATAATGGCTATAATAATTTTACTGTTCCATCCATAATTTTCTAACGCAAACCATACATTTCTGAGATACCAGCAATTTATTGTAAAATATTTTCAATGTCAAACAAATATATAATACAGTAAAACCTCTAAATAACGGACACCTCGGGAACGCAGAAATTGTCCGCTGTTCGGAGGTGTCCGTTATTGGGAAAACCTCAGGGATTCAATAATCGCTAAGAAATACTTAATGTATCATTAATTGGCTTTTATATGTCCTAAAACTTATATTACATGATTAATCAGAAATTAAAATTATTTTTTAAGCAATAAAACTGAAATAAAATTGTGTACACCTTCATCCACTGTCTAATACACTCTTGTGAAAAAAACTGTTACTAAAGTTTACTTTTGCTTGCGATTACATGTAATTTGTTTTTTAATGTGACGTTATTGGACATTATAGAGTTCCGGGACGGAAAGAGGAGGAAAGTCGCACTTTTTGAGCATTAAAAACAAAATCGCAAAATCATCCGCGGGAACGTTTCGAATACTCTGGGAGATGTTCCTCCCGGGCAACTTCCTGAAATCAACATTGGACGTGGGGGGGGGGGGGGGAAGGACTTTCCCAGTTCATCATCTACATTTATCTGTGATCACAAAATTTGTGATACATTTCCCCAATAAATTTAGAAGCTTTTAACTTTTTTTTCCATTTTTTTTTCTCGTTAAAAGATACTTTTTCATTCTTTATCGCCGAAAATAGTGTCCGCTATTCGGAATGTCCGTTATTCAGAGGTTAAACATAGAAAAATTTAAGTTTTGGGAGTGGGGATTAGAAAATTGTCCGTTAAATAGAGGTGTCCGCTATTCGGGAGTGTCCGTTATGGAGATTTTACTGTATACAATATGATCTTCAAAAAGTTTACCTTTTATTTAAAAGGTGACTAAAACAATAACAGAGATGTAACAAGTAAAAAATATCATTTTTTAAAAACTTCATGGTACTTTTGAGACATTACATGGTCTTTATTAGGGAATATTTTTATAAACAGATGCTGTTTATTTATGTAAATACGTAAATCCGTTTTGAAACTGCGAGAAACAATAACTATTAAAATTGAAAGTAGAAAGTGTTGTTTCTTGGATTGAATACAATTAGAGAATCTATATTATTATTATTAGGTGCAGTTCCATTTACTTTAATTTTATTACATCACTCTGCTCTCATACGCCACTTTAATTTTTAATTCTTAATAGAATAGTTAAATTAGCAGTGTTTTAGATTAAATTGGGCAGAAAAAAATATTTATCTGCCATATCATCAAGTTTTCCGGATATTGAACTATAAATTTGGAATATTTTATGGTAGGGCGTCATTTACATACTTGATTATTTTTCACCATTGAAATCATGTGTAAAGTCAATCAAGTATGTAATGGCGCCCTATCGTACAATTATTATTAATTTATGGTTCAATAGCCTAAAAATAAATCTCGAAAACTTGGGAAAGTGACCTATTAAAGATCATGGTTGGGCAGATTAATATATATTCTTCACCCAATTTAATCTGAAACGCTACAACTTTGACTGCATTTACTCTCTTAATATTTGCTGTTGATTAATCTTAGTAGTTGTATATTATTGAGAAATATTTATGGTAAAGTTTTTTATGGCTTTTAAAGTTTATTTATAAATATGCATGTTTTAAACATTCATTAATATAAAATTTATATATAACAAGCTGACCTACCCGGCGTTGCCTTTGTCCGCTATAATAACCTTAAACAAAACTTTGTAAGTAAAGTTTGTAAGATTTTATATTTTTCGAAGGCATTTAATTGAACCTATTTTTTCGGGCCCCATTGTCTGCAGCCGTGTAAAGTGTGTTCTCAAAAAAACCTTTTCAAACGAACCTGAGTCCCTGCTACCTAAGGCAGCCTTTACCGGAAATGATTGAAAACCAAGTTGAGTGAACCAAATCTACTAACCCGTCAGTAGTCGCGTGTCGGTCTTTTCGCCGCCCGTATAACTTATCTTCTCCTAACTTATATTACATTACAAATACAACGGAGATCTACCACGTAGCTGACTTTGAAGCTTTCTCGAACACCTTAGTGAAGTAACAGGACACCTCTGTTTTTATTTCAGGTACATTTTTAGAAACAAAGTTGAAATTGGCGAAAAAGTCTATGTAAAAATCACTAATGTGAGTTTATTTTTACTTTTTCCAATGACTCCAGATCTCACGAATAAAATACATAATGTAAGAAAACTGCGAATTTATATCTTCTTTGTAATGTTATTTTCGCATATTAAGTGAAAAATATTTCTTATTTTACATATTTGGTATGTGGGGGGCCAGCAGTGAAAAGACCGAGCGCGACTAATGACGTTGTGAAAAAAGTCGCGACTACTCGCGGGCTAATCAAGCCCATAGAACCCGAAAAAACAATTCACCATTAATGTTCGAAATTGTTGGTAGTTAGTAAGTCTAAAATAAAATACGCATACTAACGCTGGCCTACTTTATAGATTATATATACGAGTCATAGAAATAAATCCCTTACAAAACAAACAAACAAACAAAAGCATTTTTAAACATTACAGTTTTATTACTTTATCACTATTTAATCTGACCTTTAAAAATAAACGGAAATAGCACAACGTAGAGTCAATTATGACAAATGACAACAGTGTTTTCGACAGTTTGACATATAGTTTAAGTGTTGTAATCATAATCCCTTAAAGTCACAACAAAAATTTTGAACATTAATTTTAAAGTATTTGTTGTATTACATTTTAAAGATCTTACAGCTTCATCATGCATCTAGTGATTCTTCGTATTTCTAAAGTCAATAAATGATGTTTCACATTCTTGGCCCTATTCCAGCAATGTGAAAACCTTTGTTAAATTTTTATCACGCTATTTATTTTCCGTTTGTCCGGTTTATATTTGGAAAAAAAAAGAAAAAAAAAGAAAAGAATTTATGATTTTTGGTTCCCTAAAATTTTTTACGAAAAAAAAAATAAATAAAAGATGCAAAATTGTTTGCATCTGTTTCAGTGCTTCCCAAGCTTTTTATTTCACAAACCTCTTTCATTAAGCTTTTATTTCCGACTACCCCTATTTATTATTAACATCCCTCCCCATACCTTCCTCTTCTTAGTTAAATATCGCAAATATTATTTTAAGTGCATTCATAATTATGTAAATATGCAGCACCTATCGTCGTTGTTCAGTCCGTCTGCCCGCATATAATAACACAAAAATAAAATATCTTAAAGGCTAATCTGAAAAAAAAAACAGTTTAACTTGCATTTTAATAATATTGCACTCTTCCGAATATAATAAAATTGATATGCAGATGAAGTATATACTAAAATATGCATTCTGTTCAATCTGTCGCGCATATTTCTTCTTAATTTGAAAAGTCACACAAAAGTACTCCATTACATAGTAGTATATAAGGGAACATTGTTTGAAACGCGTTTTAATTTTTTTAAACTGTTTCATATTTTATTAAATTGATATAAGTTGCTGAGGTTTACTACGAATGACTTCCTGTATAATAGTAAGCAGGTAGTATTTACAGGGATCCACAAAACAATTTGGCTACTATATTATGTCTGAAGTACTGTATGCTATTACATCAAGATCTGAGTAATTTTAAAACTTTTTTGTAATACAAACGCACTTCATTTGCTACGTTTGACGAGCAATTTCTGACTTCTTTTCAAAATGAACTTAGTTCACTATGAAGATGATTTTTTTTTCAAAATTTACTATGACTGAGAACCTCTCGTGTGTAAATAAATTTCACACTTGTAAATTTTTGTAAGCAAATAATACCTAAAAATATCATATAGAGCAGTGGTTCCCAACTTGTAGTACGCGTAACCCCGGGTGTACATGAAAATAATTTCGGAAATGGCGGAGATCTCGAAAATTGTTAATAAATCCACAAAAATGTTGACAATGTGACATGTAATTGGTCTGGATTTATTATATGGTTTTGATAAGATTATTAAGGAGGAGGAGGAGGGTAGAAATATGCGTTATCTAAAGGAGCAAAGCGGTGTGAATGAGGTCTTGTTTATGAGAAATGGGTGGGGGGTGCTACGAAATGAAAAAGAAAGGGGTACGTAGAAAAAACAAATTTGGAAAACGCCGAAATAGAGCAAAACAAAAATGTTAGGGGTTGTGCAAGTATAACGTAATGAATTTTTTGGCAATATTAAACCACCTCCCCCCCTCTTTCGATAACGTACGTTATCATCCTTCGAACACCCTCCCCCCTCCCCCACCGGTAATAATATCGTTATCAATTTTTTTTTTTTTTTTTTTTTTTTTTTTTAGAATGTTGTTTTTTTTGTTTAGAGAAATATATAAAACTGTTTAAATTTATTTTTCGATTATTTTATTGATTCAAATGAAGAGAAGTCAACCAATATCACGTTTATCAAATAAAATTTAAAGAAATAATTACTATATTTCAAAGTATTTTATAATAGCTTTTTGTTACATTATGCATGCAAAGGTAATGAAATCTTGTTGTACTTGTCGACTGAACAGAGAAATGGGGGAGAGAGGGAGCTGATAGAAATTTTTATCAACAAAACAAGAGGACAACATTCTATCACTTTAATTTATTAGTAAACACAAGCTTCATTTCAATGTACTTCACATATGGCTTCTCGAGCTGTAACTATAGATGCATAAACACATGAAGATAGGAATGTCAAATGTTGGGGTATACCATATTTTAGAATTAGACCATTTTATAGTAATTTCGTAATTTTAATTATAACTTTGTAATTTCATAATAATATAACAGAGTTAAAAAAGATAATATAATATTATAAACAAAAGACCATGTTACAAATAAAAAGGGGAAATTTTGGACTGCATCTAAAATGATATTGATATCAAAAGTCAAACCCATTTCCCCCTAGAGATATCTTACGATATCATGTGCCGGACTCCCCCCTCCCCCCTGTAATGATAGCGTGATATATGCATAGCCCTTTAACATATATTAGTTTTCTTACGTTATGATTATTTAAAACTTTCTTTTAAAAATGACTTTTCCTTTGGTACGGCAACACCTTGTATATAATAAATTTGTGAAAGGAGAAGTATACCTAAAAATATCATATAAAGCAAAACAAAATGCCACTAGTTATTGGTTTCCTTATGTTATAACTACTTAACACTATATTTAAAAGTAACATTTGCGACAAATTACAAGCGATTTAAGCAGATTGATATTGATTTCAACTGTTGTACTGGAAATCGGTCTAAGTCAGAAAATAAATTTTATTCTACGCTAATGCGTTTATTTTATAATATTTTAAAGATCTCGCTGCTTAATCATGCATCTCTCTAGTCCTTGTACCCTGTAAAGTCAACAAATGATGCCCCCCCCCTCCCCTCTACTTGGCTTCATTTCAAAAATGTGGAAACCATTATTATATTTTTATGACCCCATTCATTTTCCGTTAGTCTAGGGCCATATTTTTATTTCTTTTCATTTTCATTTTATTCAATTTTCTTTTGTTTTTGCAAAATAGAGATAGTTATTCATTAAGTAATTTTAGAATGCTTAACCATAACTTAAGAGTTTGAATAAAATAAATTAAAGATTCAAATAAATAAAATGTTTTAATATTTTCAGCGAAACGAAAAATATATGAAAGGATAGCGTAGAAGAAAAAAGGTTGGAAAGTACTGATATAAAGCAAAGAAAAATGTTAACAGATGTTAGTTTTCTTACGTTATGATCATTTAAAATTTCCTTTTAAAAATGACTTTTCCTTTGGTACTGAAAACCCTCCATATAGTAAATTTGTGAAAATAGTAAAAGACTTAAAAATATCATATAAATCAAAACAGAACTGTCAAACGTTATTAGTTTCTTTATGTTATGACTAATTAACCAAGGTAACATGAACCATCAATTGCGACAAATTACAAGCGATTTAAACAAATTTATATAGATTTCAACTGTTGTACTGGATATCGGTCTAAGTCAGAAAATAAAATTTATTCTATGCCAATGCGTTTATTTTATATCATTTTGAAAATCTCACTGCTTAATCATGCTTCTCGCTAGTCCTTGCATCATGTAAAGTCAACAAATGATATCCCCCCCCCCTACTTGGCTTCTTTTCAAAAATGTGGAAACCATTATTACAATTTTATGACCCCATTCATTTTCAGTTAGTCTAAGGCCATATTTTTAAATTTCTTTTCGTTTTCATTTTCTTTCATTTTGTTTTATTTTTCTAAAATAGTGAAAGCTCTTTATTGAGAAATTTCAGAATGTTTACCTGTAACTTAAGAGTTAGTATAAAATAAATAAAATATTCAAATAAATAAAATTTTTGATATTTTCTGTTAGAATTGCATAACACAGCATACAATACTATATTATATAATATGAGCATATCTTGTATGTCTGTATGTAAATTTTCTATAAAAAGTCTCTAACGATGTTGACTAAATTTAGTATCCTATAGTTTTCGGATACGAGAAGACCATTGGGCTTAATCACATTTTTGAGAAATTTTTACAAATGGATCATTTTAGAATCACTACGAATTAATGCATTAACTTCCTTACGTTGTAATTATTTAAAGTTTTCTTTTAAAAATGACTTTTCGTTTGGTACTGAAACACCCTGTATATAACAAATTTGTCAAAATAGAAAAACACGTAAAAATACGACATAAAGCAAAACAAAATATTAACAGTTATTTATTACCTTAAGTTATGACTATTTAACCAGATCTATCAACTGATATGAACCATCAATTGCGACACATTACAAGCCATTCAAACAGATTGATATAGATTTCAACAGTTGTACAGGAAATCGGCCTAGGTCAGAAAGTAAATTTTATTCTACGCTGATGCGTTTCTTTTATAAAAACTTGAAGATATCGCTGTTTAATCATGCATCTTGCTAGTCCTTGTATCCTGTAAAGTCTACAAATGATACCCCCCCCCCCCTCTACTTGGCTTCATTTCAAAAATGTGGAAACCATTTTTACATTTTTATGACCCCATTCATTTTCCATTAGTCAAGGGCCATATTTTTATTTATTTTCATTTTCATTTTATTACATTTTCTTTATTTTTTTGCAAAATAGAGATAGTTCTTCATTGAGGAATTTTCGGATGCTTATTCATAAATTAAGAATTTATATAAAATAAATAAAATGTTCAAATAAATAAAATATTTTGATATTTTCTGTAACGATTGCTTTTACATAACGTTCAATTCTGTATTATAATATGAGCAAATATCATGTATCTGTAGATAAATTATATATAAAAAACACTCTAATGATTTTGACTAAATTTACTATCCTACATACTGTGTATAATTTTCGGGTACTAAAAAAACATTAAAATAATATCGTGTATTATATGGTTATGATAAGATTACTGATGGAGGAGAATATGTAAGTTATCTAAATGAGTGAAGCGGTGTTGAAAGGGTATTGTTTATAATAATTGGGTGTACTCCGAAATAAATTTAAAAAAAAACTAAGAAAGGGTTACATAGAATTAAAAAGGTTGGGGAGTGCTGATATACAGCAAAACAAAAATGTTAACAAATGTTATTTTTCTTGAGTTATGATTATTTAAAATTTTCTTTTAAAAATGAATTTTCCTTTGGATCTGAAACACCTTGTATATAATAAATTTGTGAAAATAGAAAATGAAAATGAATATAGAAAAATATCTAGAAATATTATGTAAAGCAAAACAAAATTTCAACCGTTATTAGTTTCCTTGGACTATTTAACCCGACATTTAAAGGTAACATGAAGCATCAATTTAAAAGCAATATTTTACAAGTGATTCGAACAGATTGATATAGATTTTAACTGTTGTAATCGAAATTATATAATCGTAAATATATTATATAATATGAGCATATCTTGTGTGTCTGTATGTAAATTTTATATAAAAACGGCTCTAAGGATTTTGATTAAATTTAGTATCCTATAGTTTTCGGATACGAAGAGACCATTGGACTTAATCACATGTTTGAGAAATTTCGATAAATGGATCATTTTAGGATCACTACGAATTAATGCATTAACTTCTTTACATTGTAATTATTTAAAGTTTTCTTTTAAAAATGACTTTTCGTTTGGTGCTGAAACACCCTGCATATAATACATTTGTCAAAATAGAAAAACACGTAAAAATAGCATATACAAAATATCAACAGTTATTGGTTTCCTTACGTTATGACTATTTAATCAGACCTATCAAACTAACATGAACTATCAATTGCGACACATTACAAGCGATTCAAACAGATTGATATAGATCTCGACTGTTGTACTGGAAATCGGTCTAAGTCAGAAAATTAATTTATTCTACGTTTATGCGTTTGTTTTATAACATTTTGAAGATCTCACTGCTTAATCATGCATCTCGCTAGTCCTTGTATCCTATAAAGTCAACAAATGATATCCCTCATCCCCCCGCTGCTACTTGGCTTCATTTCAAAAATGTGGAAACCATTATTACATTTTTTGACCCCATTCATTTTCCGTTCGTCTAAGGCCATATTTTTTATTTCTTTTCATTTTCATTTTCTTTCATTTTCTTTTATTTTTCTAAAATAGTGAAAGTTTTTTATTGAGAATTTTAGAATGTTTACACATAACTTAAGAGTTTGTATAAAATAAATAAAATATTCAAATAAATAAAATGTTTTGATAATTTCAGCAAAGTGAAAAATCTAAAAAAGGGGTAAGTAGAAGAAAAAGGGTTGGAAAGCACCTATAGAAAGCAAACAAAAATGTTAACAGATGTTAGTTTTCTTACGTTATGATTATTTAAAATTTTCTTTTAAAACTGACTTTTCCTTTGGTACTGAAAGCCCTCCATATAATAAATTTGTGAAAATAGAAAAATACATAAAAATATCATATAAAGCAAAATAGAACTGTCATACGTTATTGGTTTTCTTATATTATGACAAATTAATCCGAACTTTAAAGGTAACATGAAGCATCAATTGCGACAAATTACATGTTATTCAACCATATTGATATAGATTTCACCTGTTGTACTGGAAACCGGTCTAAGTCAGATAATAAATTTTATTCTACGCTAATGCGTTTGTTTTAAAACATTTTGAAGATCTCACTGCTTAATCATGTATTTCGCTAGTCCTTGTATCCTGTAAAGTCAACAAAGGATACTTCCCCCTACTTGGTTTCATTTCAAAAATGTGGAAACCATTATTATATTTTTCCATTCATTTTCCATTAGTCTAGTAATATAATTAACTTTTTTTCATCTTTATTTTCTTTCTTTTTGTTTTATTTTTGTAAAACAGTGAAAGTTTTTCATTAAGAATTTTTAGAATGTTTACCCATAACTTAAAACTTTGTATAAAATAAATAAAATATTTTGATAATTTCTCCAAGAGTTGCATAAAAAAGGAGCTGTTCAAATAAAACGTTATAATATAAGGGAGGAAGAGTAGATTGGCACATGATATCATAAGATATATCAAGGGGGAGTGGATTACTTTATGATATCAATATAATTTTGATCTAACCAAAATTTACTGTTTTTACATCTTATCTTTTAACTCTTGTAACATCGTCTTTGATCCAAAATAGTAAGTTATCTTTCAGACTCTTATCTATTTTTATGAAAATACAAAATTATTATTAAAATCTTTAAATTATTATAAAATTATCTAATTCGGAATACCACAATATTTGACATTCCTATTCTTCTATCATACGTGTATCATATATAATCACTCTTAGAGAAACTAAATGTGAAGTACATCTGTAATGAAACTTGTGTTTACAAATAAATAAATAAAAATCAAAAAAGAGAGAAAAAGAATGTTGTTTATTTATTTTGTTGAAAATTATTTCTATTCCCCACTTCCACAATGCAGGACATGTAGAATAAAACAGTATTACTGTTGAATTGATTATGTAGCAAAAAATTATTATAAAATATTTTTTAAATAGTAGCTATCTCTTTAAAGTACTAACATAAGTGATATTTTACTGACTTGTTTTCATTTGAATCAATAAATTATATTAAAAATAAATGAAACCAGTTTCGAATATCACTTCAAACAGAAGAAATAAATTCTAAAATCACCAAAAAACTTTTCAACATTGATAACGATATCATTATTGGTGTGTGTGTGTGTGGGGGGGGGGGAGATTCGAAAGATGATAAAGTATGATATCGGTAAGGGAAGGGAAGATGCAAAATTACCAGAAAGCTGATAACGTTATACACGCACAGCCTATAATGCTCAATTCTGTATTATATAATATGAGTAAATCTTTTGTGTCTGAATGTAAATTTTATGTAAAAAAAATATAGTTCTAACGATTTTCACTAAATTTAGTATCCTACAATTTCCAGGTACGAGAAGACCATTGGGATAGGTCATATGTTCAAGAAATTTCGATTAATGGATCATTAATGGATCACTATGGGATAATGCATTTCAGAGGAATATGGATCAGTTATTAAATTTTTGAACTGTTGATAGAAAACGAAGTATAGCAAAGTTGTAGACATTTCGACAGTTTGGCGAAATAGTGGCGACATTAGCAAGATTTAGCTGGAAAATTGACTTTCATTATTACAAAGGTTAAAACATTTGCTTAGAGACAACTAAGGAAATATCGCTAAGTTTGGTAACATTTTGCAAGAAAAAAAAAACATATATATATTTTTTTTTTATTTGGACAAATTTTTAAGAAATGCCCGAAAGGAACTGAGATGCATGAGTTCATAGGACGTTCTAGAAAACATAAAAATTTCTCAACATATTATTAGTACCAAATGGAAGGATATTGTCAAATTTATAGATATTTGACAAAATTTCGTCGAAAATTTATGAAAAAGTTCATTTTTAGTAACTGAATTAATTTAAAAGTAAATCCTTTCTAAATAAGTAATAAAATAGGTTACATGTAAAGTAACTTTATAAGAACTTATGTTTGTTAACTCTCTTTTTTATCTTTTAAAATATCTGGAATACAATAGCAACTTAGGTACTTCATATTTTGAAATAATACTGTTTATCCTCTTAAAACCTAGAAGATTCAATAAAATAAACTTTCAAACGTTTATAAAATAATAATTGATCCAAAAATAAATTTCGATCTTAAAAATATTATTTTAAAGATACATAGTTACTTTAACATTTAAAACTCTTCAAGTTGAAACTTTGCTTTTGAATATTGTTTTAGAAAAATAAAGTAAGTATTATAAAGAAATTGAAAAGTGGAATTCATGACACTGACAGTATAACAATTCTGCTTTGTTAAGTGTATATAAACAAGAAATAATTGGTATATGATTTTTTTTATTATCGTTTAACAGTGGTTTAATAAAACTTCGTTAAAAAGGCATATTTTATACAACAAATAAATATATCTACGCATAAAACACTTAATATTTAATTTCCTCATTGCATGTGCGATTATTTTTTTAAATTGCACTATAGATAAATAAATAAAATAATTTAACTTTATGAATTTAACAAAAAATAAAGACTTTCCGTTGTAAAATCAACTAAAAACAAAATAGAGTTTGGTATCGAACTTAATCATTATTCATAAATTTAAATTTAATCATCTTAATCGTTATTCATAAATTTAAATTTGATGTAAAAATAAAATTACGAAAAAAAATTAAATTTACAATTCGGTTTAAACTTCAAAAGCATCCTAAAGAATCAAACTTTTTAAATACATAAGTAATAAAATAGTTTACACATAAAGTAACTTTATAAGAACTTCTGTTTTGTTTTCTAAAACTCTCTCTTTTGTTTTCTAAAACAGCTAGAATACAATAGCAACTTAGGTACTTAATATTCTTAAGTAATACTTTTTATCTTTATAAAACCTAGGAAATTCAATAAAATAAACTTTCAAATGTTTATAAAATAATAATTGACTCCAAAATAAATTTGGTCTTAAAAATGTTATTTTAAATATGTATAGTTACTTTAACATTTAAAACTCATCAGGGCAAAACTTTGCATTTGAATATTGTTTTAGAAAAATAAACTAAACAATGCAAGGTGAGTGAAAAATGGAATTAATGGGACTGAAAGTCTAAAAACCTATTTTCCTTTCTTAAGCGCATATAAACAAGAAATAACTGGAAAAGATTTATTATTATTATTATTATTATTATTATTTAACAGTCGTCTAATAAAACGTTGTTAACAAGGTATATTTTACATACAATAAATGAATATATATAGAAATATAACATAAAATATTAAATCTTATCAATGCACACGTGATTACATCTAAAATTACATTATAGATAAATAAATAAATTAAGTTAACCTTATGACTTTAATAAAAAGTAAAGACTTTATGTTGTAAAATCGAATGCTAAATGAAATAGAGTTTGGTATACAACCTAATCGATATTCATAAATTTAAACTGATATTAAAAAAATTATATAAAAAATAAAAATCTACTTTTCGGTTTAAACTTCAAAACATCCTAAAGAATCAAATTTCTAAATACACAAATAATGAAATAGTTTGCACATAAAGTATCTTTTTAAAAAACTTTTGTTTGTTAACATTCTCTTTTATCTTCTAAAACATTTAGAATACAATAGCAAATTAGGAACTTCATATTTTGGAGGAATACTTTTTATCATTTTAAAACTCAGAAGATCCAATAAAATAAACTTTAAACATTTATAAAATAATAATTCACTCAAAAAATCAATTTCGGTCTTAAAAATGTTATTTATGCATATTTTATGTACAATATATATATATATATATATATATATATAGGAAAAAAACAAATAATATTAAACCATCATGGTATATGTGATTACATCTTAAATTACATTATACATAAATAAATAAATTATGTTAACTTTTATGACTTTATTAATAATTAATGACTTTAAGTTGTAAAATCGAATGCTAAAGAAAATAGAGGTTGGTACCCAACGTCTTAAATTACATTATAGATGAATAAATAAATTATGATAGCTTTATGAGTTTAGTAATAATTAATGGAATTAAATTGTAAAATCGAATGCTAAATACCACTTTCATCTAGAATACAATAGCAACTTAGGTACTTCATATTTTGGAGTAATACTTTTTATCATTTTAAAATCTAGAAGTTTCAATAAAACAAACTTTCAAACGTTTATAAAATAATGAGTGACTCAAAAATAAATTTCGGTCTTAAAAATGTTATCTAAAAGATGCTTTGTTACTTTAACATTTAAAATTCTTCAGGAAAAAAACTTTGCTTTTGAATATGGGTTTAGAAAAATAAAATAAATTGTGTAAAGCGATTGAAAAATAGAATTAATGAGATTGAAAGTATAAACATTTTGCTCTCTTAAGCACATATAAACAAGAAATAACTAGTACACGAATTTTTAGTACTATTGTTATTTAACTTATTGTTATTGTTTATTATTGTTGTTTAATTTTAATAAAACTTCGCAAAAAAGTATATTTTATGTACAATAAATAAATATAGGTAAGAAAAAAAACATGTAATATCAAATTTTATCAATGCATATGTGATTACATCTTAAATTAAATTAATAAATAATTGATAAATAAATGAATTATGTTAACTTTCTGACTTTAATAATAATTAAAGATTTTACGTTGTAAAATCGAATGCTAAGCTAAACATAGACTAGTATCTAATGTAATCGTTATTCATAAATTTAAACTTGATGTAAAAATAAAATAAAAACGTTTCGTTTTAATCTTCTAAACCATCCTAAAAAGTCAAACCTTCTAAAAACACAAATCGATATGATACAATCTACTTGCTACATCATCAGAAACTATATTCAAACAGCAAAAACCGACAAAAATTTCAAAAAATTATCATAAAATTAATAATAGTGGGTTATTTTCGTAAACAAAAGTATCGTCGGTGTGGATTTCAAAATTCGAACTTCTCAATACATGGTCGTCGATGTCAAACTTCATGCAAGCCCTGTTTCATAAATATAATGAAATTTTAACAAACTTCCAGGTATTGAAAATTCGGAAGGCAAACAATAAAGTAGCCGCTAGAGGCTTAACTACATCAACAGTTACAATGAACAAAACTAATTTTTTAAAATTTTATTCCTAAATTTTACTCATTTTCAATCATTCTTCAAAAGTGTGAAGCCAGTGTTGAAAAGGTTACAGCCTTTTAATTTAACTAAAAATTTCTATGAAAATATTTGTTTTAATTTGTAAAAACATTAATATTTTGCTAACTTTCAGGCAGCGAATTTATTAATAATAATTTGCATACCGCATTTTTTTAAATCTAAGAATTAGTTTATCAAAGTATATTTATAATAATGAAATATTGCATAAGTAAACGATGGGAAATCAATCTTCTTTTACACATTTACAGTACTTCATTTCACAAACATTTGTTTTTTAATAAAATAAATTACACATAAAATAACTGGTGTTTGATAACTTCACCCTCTTGTGTTTTTTAAAACATTCTAGAATACAATAGCAAAATAAGTACTTCATATTTTGGAGAGATACCTTTTATCATTTTAAAACCAAGAAGATTCACTAAAAAAACTTTTAAACATTTATAAAATAACAGTTGACTTAAAAGATCAATTTCGGTATTTAAAATGTTATTTTAAAGATACTTAGTTACTTTAACATTAAAAACCCTTCAGGGGGAATCTTTGCTTTTAAGTATTGTTACAGAAAAATAAACAGTATAAGGAGATTGAAAATTGAAATTAATGGGACTGAAAGCATAAACATATTTTGCTTTCTTAAGCGCATATAAAAAAGAAGTAAGTGGTATATGATTTTTTATTATTATTATTATTATTTTTAAAACTTCGTTAAAAAGGCATATTTTATTCAACAAATAAATATATATAGGAAAAAAACTTATAATATTAAATTTCATCATTGCATATGTGATTACATCCTAAATTACATTATAGATAAATAAAATAGTTATGTTAACTTAATAATCTTAATACAAATTAAGACTTTACATTGTAAAATTAATGCTAAACATAACAGAGGTTGGTATTCAACGCAATCGTTATTCATAAATTTAAATTTGATGTGAAAACAAAATTACAAAAATAAAATAAAAGAGTGCGTTTCGGTTTAATCTTCAAAACCATCCAAAAGAGTCAAACTTTTTTAAAACACAAATAGGCATAAAACAGTCTACTTTCTACATCGTCAAAAATTATATTCAAACTGTAAAATGCAAAAAAAAAAAAAAAAAAAAAAAAAAAAAAAAAAAAACCTTCAAAAGCTATCAAAAAATTATGAATCTTTTTAAAAATATTTAGGGTATACAGGCAAAACTATAGTGTATAGTGTATATAGTACTAGTTGGAAATACCCTTTGAAGTTAACAGCGTGGCTTAATTTCATGAGGGAATTTCTTTATCCGAGGGATAGAGAAATTTTAAAACCACTGAATCTATCTGTATTGACTCGCACTATGTATGCGCACTGCGCAATCCCAGTTACCTGAATACTATATCTTTGCAAACATTACCGTAATAACAGCCGGTCGTTGCAGCAACTGAGAATTACAAAGTTGGTGCATGCGTATTTCAGCTCTGATTATCGTCTACTTAAAACCAAATAGGGTGAAAGATTTATGAAAAATCAATCGGTGTTATTTTTGGAGCGAAAATTTTCATCAGTTACTTTCGAAACGCAATCGAAAAAATATGTATAATAATTGAAATTTACAAAAAATATAAGCAAAATGCACTTATAGTCGCGTATAGGTAATATTTTAACTACGAAATTTTGCATGTTTAAATATTCAATGAAAAGTAATAATAATAATAATAATAATAATAATAATAATAATAATAATAATAATAATAATAATAATAATTATTATTATTATTATTATTATTATTATTATTATTATTATTATTATTATTATTATTATTATTATTATAAAATAAATTAACTAAAAAATACAAATATTTATGCCAGAAATTTTTGTTGTTATTGTTATTTAAAATTATGTATATCTATTTCAATGCCTAATCTACTCTTTTTAACAAAAATAAATTTTCTTTTCGAAAAATAAGTGCGAGCGGGATTTGATCTCGCTTTGAAAAATCTCAAATCCTGTGTGATACAGATTCGCTTGCAAACGAGGGAAATTTATCCGATTATAAACTGTAGCGCTCTTTAGATTCGATCGCGATTTTCGAGCAGACGACAAACCAAAGTACACATACGCTACGCATACGTCAACTTTCTAACTCTCAGTGTATGCAACGACCGTTTCCCTACCGGGGAGACGATCATATTCCTTGAGATCCATGTGTACTTTGCAAAACATCATAAATAACCGGCTAGGTGACATTCAAGCCCAAATGTTAGTATTCGAGGAACTACGATTGAAGAAAAAATATAAAAAGGGATTCGACAGAAGTGTAGCTTAGAAAAGAGTATCTAAAGGACACTTTGTTATGCTGGAATGTATCGCAACGGTATTTAAAGAAGTCTGTTGCATACAAATTACGTCTGAAATTGTTAACTATGAACACAAGACAAGATTTTTCGAATAAATAATCAAAAATACGTATCGTCAGTTTGAAAGTAATTCCTTAAGAGCTGTACAAATATAACATTATTAACTTTTTGGTAAATTCGGACCTCCTTCCCCCGTTCCAATATCATATATTATCATCCCTCGACCCCCCCCCCCCCGGTAATAATATCGTTATAAAAATATAGTTTTTTTTTTTTTTTTTTTTTTTTTTTGTAATTTATTTCCTACGTTTGAAGTTATATACAAAATTGCCTACCTTTTTACTTTCGCTCAGTTTTAAAATATAAATGAACAGAAATCGATAAAGCAAAAAAACATCATATCAAATAACACTTAAAAGAAATAGTTACTAAAAGTATTTTATAATGGCTTTTTGTTTCATAATGCATTCAACGATAATAAAGTCCTGTTTCATTTGCCCCGAACGGAGGAAGAGCGGGAGGCAGATAGAAGTCCTTATCGACAGAACAAGTGAACCACATTCTTTTTCTTTCGCTTTGATTAATATGTAAACACTGGCTTAAATTCAAATATAGTTCGCATATGGTTTCTCGAACCATAGATATATATGTATAAATATATGAAGAAGAATATGAATGTCAAACGTTGGGGTATTCATATTTTGGAATTAAATAATTTTATAATAATTTCGTGATTTTAATATCTTTGCATTTTCATAAAAATAGATGACAGATTAAAAAAGATAATACGCTTTATTGTACCAAGAACCACAAAGACAATGTTACGAATAAAGGAGAAAATTTTGATTAGATAAAAAATGATATCGATATCAAAAGACAAACCTACCTTCCACTAGAGATATCTTACGATATCATATGCCACATCACCCTTTCCCCCTAAATTTATAACGTTCTATTTGCATAGTCCCTTACTGAAATATATTTTATAAAAAATTGATTACTTAAGGGAGACCCGTACCCCATTTTCGGCCAAAAATCACCAAAAGTTCATTTTTTTTTTTCCTCAGAAAACGATAAAATACATATTTGCGGATATCCATGCAAAATTTCAGAACTAGGGGACACTTGGAACAGGTAGAAAATGAGCTTTTTAAATTGTACTCACTATGGAGTTTAAAGGACTGGCGGCAATTTAATACGTGTTTTCCTGAGAATGACTTTTTTCATATTTTGCCTAAATTCAAAGTACTACGGCTCAGTGGTAAAATGATTTAGAAACAGAGTGTTTATGCTTTTAGAATCTTAAAAAAAATTACAACAAAAGTAAGGAGAGGTATTTTTTTAACTATTTCTGAAATTTTTACATAAATTGGTAAACATGAAAATTATAACGAATTTAAGGAAATTTACCATGCGTATTTTTTTTTTTTTTTAGCTGTTTAAAATAGAAAATTAAAAATATCTCTCCTTAGTTCTTTTCTATATACTATAACACTATTTAAGAAATTTTAGTAATACCAAAATATTAAAAATTGAATGAGGAGTAGTAATTTTAAAAAGTGTATTTTTCGACCAAAGAAAAAAAAAAAAAAAAAAAAAAAAAAAAACATAAAAATTCTCAAAAAAATTTACTTTTTAATAAATGTGAATTTTTTTGCTAATTATTCCTTACAAGAAGATTCTTAAATAGACCACCAAAATTCATTATTCTAAAATCAATAATAAAAATTTTGGGTTTTTTCTTATGGGTCTCCCTTAAATAACTCATTAAATAAGCTTTTAAATATTCCATTTATTTTCCTTTCCCCGAAAATGATAATTAGCAGCAGATTAAAACGGAACATAACTCTTTTTCTTTAGTCTTTTTAATTATACCAGTGATTATGGCTTTATAAAACTTACACTAAGTTGAACGCAAATTACAAAATATTAGTTAGTTATGACACATAGGACTTAAATCGCCATTGTGCGCAATCGAAAATAAAATAAGCTTCATTTGCGTCAAAGTAAAATAATGTTTCGGTGCTTAAGTTTATCCTAAGTCATTACATTTTTTTTCTTAACGCTAAGTATTATGTTACTAACTTTACTTTAATAATAAAACGATTTGTAAAGAAAGAAACAAGCTGTAATGTAGAAAAGCTAAAACGTACATTTTCTAAACTATACAAAAATAATTTTAGAACACTTTCCATTTACTTAGAAGGTAACAGATAATAATACAATAAATGTCAAAAGTTTAAAATATACATATCATTTAAAATTTCCAGTACTTTCGGCTTGCAATCGTGCAGCCATCGTCAGGAAGTATTCAATTAATTGCTGTTCTATTCATTTCAAATATGTCACTTTATTACTTTTTTTATTAACCCATTAACGCCCAGCGTCTTCGTTTGAGGACGGTTACAAAAAAAGCAAGAAAGCGGTTTTCCCACCAGTAAAGAGGAAGATAAATATATACCTTCTTTCACGAGACAGAATCCTCGATAAATTTTGATAAAAGTTAATTTGATTTTAAAAGTGGTGGGAAATACAAAATTTTATTTTTAGCGAAGAAAATAATTCGGACGTTAATGGGTTAATAAATGGCAGATAAATAAAATATTCCTGATGTTGACTGAAGGTACAAAGAAATTTAAATGAAATGTTTGTTCAAAACCTCGACATATTTACATACAACGTCTGTCGCATTATTATCTGTCACCTTTTAAATAAGCAAACAATGTTTTAAAGTTCATTGCATAGGTTTTGTTTGAAGCAAGGCAGAATATTACATTTTGTCTTAGGGTTTTATTTACGTATATTTCCTTTAATACAAAATTTATCTTTAACAGTATTCCTTACTGAAATATATTTTATTAAAAATTGATTCCTCAAATAATGCCTTAATAAGCTTTGAAAATTTCAATTTATCTTAATCTCACTGAAAATGATAATTAACAGCAGAGTAAAGCTGCACATAACTTTTTTCTTTAATCTTTATAATTATTCTAATGATAACGGCTTTATAAAACCTGTATTATGTTCAACTTAAATTACAAAGCATCAGTTAGTTATGACAAGTACATTTTAAATCGCCATTATGTGCTATCTAGCATAAAATAAGCTTCATTTGCATCAAAGTGAAATATTGTTTTGGAGCTTAAATTTGTGCTAAGACATTACCTTTTTTCTTTTTAGGCTAAGTGTTATATTATTAACTTTACTTTAAAAATAAAACTATTTATAAAACAAGAAATAAACCGATGCGTAGAAAAGCTAAAATATACATTTCCTAACTCGTATTAAAATCACGAAAAAAAAATTTAAACGTTTTATATTTACTGAAAAGGTGACAGCTATTAATACTACAAGTTTTAAAGTTTAAAAAATAGATATTGTACAATTTTTCCAGTACTTTCGGCCTGCAATCGCGTAGCCATATCCAGGAGATATTTCATTAGTTACCGTTCTATTCATTTTAAATGCATCACTTTGTAATTTTTTTTTGTAAATTAAAAAATGGCAGTTAAAGAAAATATTCCCTGACGATGTTTGCGGTATTACAGACTAGAAGCACAAAGAAATTTAAATGGAATGTATGTTTAAACTTACAACATCTGTAGTATTATTATCTGTGACTTTTTAAAAATGCGAAAAATGTTTGAGAATTCATATTGCGTAGTTTTTGATTGAATCACTGTGGGATATTATATTTATCCTGGAGTTTAATTTACGTGTATTTCCTTTAATATAAAGTATATCGTTAAAACTAAAGACAGGAGAATATTTTTAATGATTTTTTAAATTTACTTCATGTTCCTTTGAGAGTGCTGTGAGCAAATTAGGTGCTTTATTTTATCGAGTAAAAATATGCAATCAATTTAAAACCTGGCGCGTTCAATAAAATAAAGTCTCATACATTTATCAAATAAAATCATTGCCAAATCGTTACCATTTTTTATTAAAGAATACTTTTTATTTTAGAAATAACTAAGAGAAAAAGTTTTGCTATTGAATCGTTTTTTTAAATTTATTTATTTATTTATTTATTTATTTATTTATTTATTGATAAATCTAATATTTTTCATAGTAATCAATATTTGGATGTATATATTTCTTATTTGTACACAATTTGGGTGAAAATGCACACACACACGTTTTAGAAAGTAATGAAGATTACTGATTTCTTAAAAAACTTCCTAGACTACTCTCTACATTATCTGTTTTAACAACTTGCTTATTTTGTCTTTATACACACATGTATATATTTTCTAATGTATTTTCTCTATTTTATAAAAAGAATGGATATAAACAATATTTTTGTAAAAAAGGGTTTATTTTTTATATTTTCAAATCTGATGCTCATTGCAATGCTTCCTTAACTAGTAAATGCACCATATAAATGCACATTATTTTTAAAAAATAAATAAATCTCTGTTTTATCTCCAATATGACGTCATATAAACATATTTTTTAATTCTTTTTTTCTTTCTTTTAAGTGAAAATATTTGAAATGAAAAGTAATTATTGAGGACAAATTATTATTCCCCTTTTAATCTTTCTATTATATTTACCCCATTCTATCTTTCTTATTTGTTTATTTATTTATTTATTGTAATCCCGTATTTTCGTCGTACTTTTCATACAGTGTAATGAAACAACCGCACTGTCAAACTCATTTTGAAATTGAATAAACTATGCGTCGAGCATATACTACATTTCTCCAACCAAAGACATCAAAATGTGAGTTTTCCCATCTCTTAACCGTTGGTTACAGAGTCCTACTATTTTATCTCCATGTATCATGCATCACAGGCGTCCACTCATGCGTAGGAGTCAAGTCTTATTTATATCCTTTCAACAAAACTTTCTACCTGAAATTCATTGGCACTTCGATGGAGTAACTTCTCAAAACATTTCATTTGTCCGATTTATTATACTAATAATAAACGCTTCATAAGAACATCATTATGTCCATGTTCATAAATTAAAATACATGAACACATTAAGTCAACTACGGATTAATTCGCCATTAATCGTTAGATAAAATGTACCTTATTAACATGAAAGTGAACTACGGTTCCTTATGCTGAATCTAAATATTAAAAGTGACTGCCTACTTCGGCAATGATCTATTTTTTAATATTTGAAAAATTGCCTACTGATATGGATCCTATTACAGAAGTGTTATTAGCTAAGAAAAATTGGATAACATGTAAAAATACGTATATTTTTAAATACTTTGATTTTTAAGAAAAAAAATAAAAATTGTTTTAAAATGTCACTCTTGCAAAACAACAAAACTCTAAATTAAATGAAGATATTTTTATTCTTTAAATTTTATTATGATTAATGAATCTTTCATGAGAATATCAGTATATCCTTGATCATAAATTACAATGCATAAACTCACCAAGTCAACTAAAGTTTAGTTACCCATTGTTTGAAGGTAAAATGTGCCTTATTAACATGAAAGTAAGTTACAGTCCCTGTGCTGTATCAAATTATTTAATTTGCGTGACTACCTTCGGAAGAGATTTTTTTTTAATTTGAAAAATTGCCTACTGATGTGTATTATGCTACAGACTATAGCGGTGAATTAGAGATAACATGTAAAAATGAGTATATTTTAAAATATTTTGATTTTAAAGCTCAAATTATACATTTTTTTATATAAAACATCATTCTTGCAAAACATCAGAACTTAAATTTAAATGAAAATATATTTTTATTCTGTAAATTTGCTTACATAAACACATTAAGTCATCTAAGATTTAGTTCCCCATTGTTCAATAGATAAAATTTGCCTTATTAACATGAAAGTAAGTTACAGTCCCTGTGCTGAATCAAATTATTTAAGGTACTTGCCTACCTTCGAAGGAGACTTTTTTTCTTACTATTTGAAAAATTGCTTAATCATGAGCATTATATTATAGAATATCGCAAAAAACTGTAGAAAACATTTAAAAATATGTATATTTTTAAATAATTTGATTTTTAAGCTCAGAACATACATAAAAATTATTAAAAAAATGTCAGTCTAGCAAAACATCAAAACTCAAATTTAAATGCAGATATATATATTCTGTAAATTTTATTATAATTAATGAATCTTTCGTGAGAATATCATTATGTCCATGTTCACAAATTAAAATACATAAACTCATCAAGTCAACTAAGGATTACTTCCACATTGTTCGTGAGATAAAATGTGCTTATTCACTTGACAGTAAATTACAGTCTCTGTGCTAAATCTAATTATTTAAGGTGCCTGTCTACCTTCAAAAGAGACTTTTTTTTACTATTTGAAAAATTGCCTACTCATGAACATTATATAATAAAATATCGCAAAAAATTGTAGCTAACATATAAAAATATGTATATTTTTAAATGTTTTGATTTTTAAGCTCAAAACATACATAAAAATTACTATAAAATGTCAGTTTTACAAAACATAAAAACTCTAATTTAAACGGAGATATTTTTATTCTGTAAATTTTATTTTGATTAATGAATCTTTCATGAGAATATCAATATATCCATGTTCATAAATTAAAATACATAAACTCATCAAGTCAACTAAGGTTCGATTTCCCCATTGTTCGACAGATAAATAGTGCCTTATCAACATGAACGTAAATTACAGTCCCTGTGCTGAATCTTATTATTTTACCTGGTGCATGTAGAATCCGTCGTGGGTGCCAAATCCTCCAAGTTGCCTGTGAGTTATACTTCTGGAGGTGCCTTGTCAGGTGAAGATATTGTCATTTGATCAAGGCTCTAAATTATGAGAGCAAATCGAGTATCGGTTGTCATAGAGGCAGATAGTATGAGCTCTGTGGAAGAATTAGCATTACCCCCCGTCCTTCCTTTTTAACACCTTCCAGTTTCAACATCGTACGAATGAACCCAAACAGATAATGAAAAAGTAACCTGGAACAGACCAAGATAGTAACTAAAAATATAAAAATAATAGCGATACAGCCACAATCAGGTAGTACTCAGCCTGTGACAATCAAGCGGACCCGCAGCCAGGTAAAAAACTCGTTAAGCTAGGCATATTGCGTGAATGGTAGGGGCCTGGTCTGCGGTATAATAATAATTATTATTTAAGGTGCTTGCCTATCTTCCGAAGGGATTTTTTTTTAAATATTTGAAAAATTGCCAACTGATTTGCATTACATTATAGAATAAAGTTACCAATAGAGGATAACATGTAAAAATAGGTATATTTTTAAATATTTTGATTTTTTGGCTCAAAACATGCATAAAAATTATTATAAAGTGTCCCTAACTTTATCTTTAGAAAAAATAGAGAAGCTAACATATTTACACACTAATAAATCAAGAAACTGATTTATTATTTAAACTGATGCTAATTCATAACTTGGATCTCCGGAAATATAAAAATAATTAATTATAATCATAGTAGAAGCACATTACCTAAATAAACACCTTCAGAGTGTTTTCACAAAGTTTCATAAACCTACAATTTAATTTATTTGAGTCATGATGTTTTGCAATAAAGCAAAATGTTCAAAAATTTCATTTTGAAAAAGCAGAAAATAAAATTAAAAACCAGGTTTTACCTATTCAAATGACTAATATTAAAATGTCTGATAAAACTCAAGTTCTGAGCAAGATAGCAATAAAATCCAAACTGATTTCAAAATCGAAAATATCAGAGTTTAATATTAAACAAAATATAATAAATCGGATTTTTCATTTAAAATTGCATTTTGACCTTTTCGGTTTTGGTGTACTATTAACACATGTCTTTTAAATGAATATTATTTTGTTTTAACGAACACTTTTGTTACTGTAATCTTAGTATGTGCCTGCGCATTTACTATCTGAATTCAATAAAGTTAGGAATTCAGTAATAATATACATTATATATTTCATTAATTCTCTTTGCATCGTTTACGATTATTTTATATTAAATATTTATTTCAGTCTTTAAATTTATGAGGAAGGTTACTTTCCTGAAAGAGCCATCTATATTAAAGTGCAAAAAGTATTAGAAAGTTGTAATATCAATTATATCTTGTTGTAATATAATATTTTAAAAACATCTTCAAAAATTTTTCTTGTTCTATTGCCATATGAACATGAATTAAATAGTACGCAAAGCAACAACTTTCGTTACGTTTCGGACAATGAAATATTCCTTAAACTCTAATTAGATTTAAACTCTAACTTATTTTCTAATTAATTTATTTGTATAAATAATGTTAATGTTATTAACGTAAAGTAATATGTTTATTTTTTAGATAAAAAAAAATTGGACCTGAAAAAGTGAAGGAAAGCAGGCAGATACCTTAAGAGTGCAATTGATTTTCATAAATTAACGTTATGGTTTAACTTAACTTAACAACAAAATTACTTGTATAATATATATATAAGAACCCCGATAATCCGGATCGGGTTTTTCGCTTTTTTTTCAAGTTTGAGAAGCGATTGGCTAATTTCCATAACATTAACTTGTTGCATCGTCGTATTCTGTATAATAAAACAAAAAAAATTCGCCAATCGCTTCTCAAAGTTGAAAAAAAAATGAAAAAAACCGATCAGGATTATCGGGGTTCTAATATATATATATATGTGTGTGGGATATTGAGTGATTAACTTATTATTAAAGCAAAATTAATATTCTTGAAAATATAAAAAGGTTTAATAGACACAAAATATATACGTAACATTCAAAAATAACAGTAGAACTGAATAATATTCAGCATAGAAAAGCTTCCCTGAGCTTTGCATTAAAAATCCACCAAACTCGCCATCGCTGAAATCTATAGAACACCTCGATCTTTTCACGCATCATCACATGAGTCTCAATTGGGATATCACGTTCATTAAATCATTGAGTTTATTATCTTTTATTGCTGAATACTTTATTCTTTAATCCCACATATATATATATATATATATATATATATACATTTGTAACAGCTTAATTATAAATTTCATTTTTCAAGCGTCGGATAACTTAATTTTTATGTTATTATTTTTATTTTCTGTTTTCTTGTAAATAGTCTCAAACTATTTCAAGACGTAAGCTTTAAAACTCATCTTATCCAAAACTGAAAAAATAGACATAAATCTTATCTGTCTAGAATCGGCATTAAAAATCCCCTATAATATTAAAAAAAGCTAGTTTTAATGTGTATGCCTGGTACTGTAAAATCTTCATTTACAAGAGAAACATATTGTTGCAGCGTATATGGGGTTCTTTTGATCTTATGTTTAAACAACTTCAAACTCTTGTTTCTTAGAAAAGTAGAAAATAATTTATTTACAGATCTCCAGAACAACAAAGTCTTCGAAACTCACAAATATTTCTAGATATTCAAAAATAATTGCTCAAATCTATCGTACAAGTATAGCTTTAGATCCCAGAGACTCTTTATACAACGTCTCAACACTTAATAACATTCAAAACAACATAAATGAAACTCAAGCAAACTTGCTAACAAACGCCTTGTTCACTCAATGACTCACTGGTAAATAATAATCACAGCTCGCATCGCTTCTCTTCTTATATAGGCTCGTAGCATGTGCTGGAAATTTTTAGAACCTACTCGAAAAATCCACGGAACAACAAACAATGTATCAGTATATCTAAAGGGGGGTTACCATTGAGAGGGAAGGGTTACCATCGCCAACAATCGCCAAGTTTGTCGCCAACTTGGCGATATATCGCCAAATTTGGCGACGAAAATTAGTCGCCAAAAGTGACGCCAACTTGGTGATATCTTTATTATTTCGCCAATCTGCCGTAGACACACTGAAAATAATAGATAAGTTTGCTTGATAACAGAGACAATGTAACAAAAACTAATATTAGTAAAGGAATGGAGCTTAATAAGATTATTTACATTATTTTACAGTACAAACACTAACTATTTACAAAATTCGTAACAATATGAATGCTGTCAGATGTTTTTCACAATATCCCAAAATTATGATTTTCTGGATAAGTCTAGTTTTGAAACTTAACTTCCTCGTCTATTTCTAGTGTACTATTCTACAATTTAACATTTTGAAACTATAAGAAAGTAAAACCTTATATTTTTAGAAGGTAACAACAGCTTGAAAAATAGATATCATTAGCAAATGTATTTTTAAAGATGCTTAGTTGTTTGAAGAAAAAAAATCTTGACAGAAAGGTTTACCTTAAAATTGTTATTTAAGATAGAAAATTGCACAAAATAAATGTCTCAAAAAAAGAAGTCAAATACAAATGTTATGTTGTGGGAAATCTGAAAATAAGCACTCATTTAATGCGTAGATTTTGGGGAAATTAAAAATAATATTAATTCAAAAATTGGAATTTCTCGTTGGAATAAAAAAAGCATCTGTTTAGCTTTAATCTTTTGTTGAAAAAAATTAACTGAACCAGTTCCTACTTAAATATTGAATGCTCAATCTTACGCATAGTGAATGCTTAAAGAAATTTACGATCAAATAAGCTGAATTCATAAGAGAACTCCAGGCAGCGAGGATGAAAAAGCTGAAAAATCTAAACTCTGCGTTTTCGCCGAACGCTCTTGTTTTTTGATCAACTCCTAAGAATACATTTGATGCCGTCGCGAGTTTCTGATTGGTAAAGGAACAAGAACGTCACGCAAAACGCCCAATAAAAATAATTCTGTAAATAGTCCCGCCAGAGGTGCGAATGAGTTAATAAATGAGGAATATACAAGAAATCCCAAGGCTGGAAAAACTTTGAAATAAAAAAAGTAAAAATAATAATAATAATAATAATAAAGATATGACGCTTTTAAAAACATTCAAATTCACACTAAATAATAGAATTTGGTCAAAAATGATGGGGTATTATTAAGGAACAAACTAAAAGCTTTATATTTAAGTAAAATGAGTAAGACAATAATTAATTTAAGGAGAATGTAATAGAATTAATGATAGATATTATTAAAAAATAATAAATTAGTGAATATGCCGGTAATTTAGTATAATAAAAATAAAATAAAAGGATATATCGCGAAGGAAAAATTAACAATATAATATATGTACTATTAAGTTTAGTAAATATCTAATGCCACTTTCAAGATGATTTTCCTTTTTCAAAGTCGATTCAAAACAATAATTTTAAAAAATTATCTAAATTTTCATATCATAGAAGAGTTTCGCACAAGAGGGACTAGATGGATTCCCACTGCCGACATTTCCAAAACCATCCATGCATCCATTTATGACCGAAGTTGTGGGGAAGTAAGTAGCTCCGAGCAGCAAAGATTCCCACTGGAGAAATTTAAAAGTGGTTTTCGTTAGCTTAAAAATTAAAAGAAAAACATTTTATTATTAAAATTGGTCGAACCACTCTTTTTTAATTTTCAACTAAAAAGAAATATTTAAAGATATTATTATGTAAGATTGAGAATGTTAAATAAAAGCAATTTTATTGAAAACTTTAAAGAATGAAATTTATTATTTTACAAAATAATAGAAGAAAAAATCAATTCTGTTTACCGAAACTTAAACATCACTAATATTTTATTTATTAAAATATTTTCCTGATTTTATCATTGAATTATGTATCAAATGGTTGAATTATGAATGAAAGGAATTAAGGATAATTTTTTTAATAGGAATAGTTTTAGACAAGATAATAGAAAATAAATACAGCTTGTAAAACAATGAAAATAACTAATTCTTAAAATTATGATTTTTTAAACAAAATATATTAATATATTAAAAGTGAAATAACAAAATCCTTTATATATGGCATGATATTCAACTAGGGAAAAAATTACATGCATTTCACTCTTAAAAATAAACCGTGACTTTAGGTTAAAATTACTGGCAGCAAAGGTCTAGAAATTTTTCGGTCTCATTTGTAGATTTCCCGGTTTGGGGGATACAAGAAGGAGGAAATCAGTTTGAAAAAGTGGCAACTTTCGTTTATAAACTTCAAATAAACTTGGTAGTATAAAGTTTTTATGAAGTTGATAAAATATATAATAATTCGTAATCTAGATGACAAAAAGCAAAAATAGTTGAAATTCATCGTTACAATACAAATATCACAAAAGAGTCAGGATTCTTCCGTTGAATGTTTTTTATTTCTATATAGCAACATATCAGTTTTGTAAAAATTCAAAATAACTTTCAATAGGTAACGGAATTTTTCCGTCGTTTCACATCTCCGTCGTTTTTCTACACTGTAAAAAATGTCAGATGTTTCTGAATATATAAAAATGTACTGTTATCAAAAACGAAAATATACAGTCACCTCCTCTAACTCACCTAAGGTTTCGAAAACCGTTCCTTTACCTTTAAAAATTCCAGAAAACTATTTGTTTTCGAAATTTAAAGAATAATTTATAAAAAATAATTTTTATTTGCTGCCCGTCCTTTTCGGAAACGTTTCTAAGTAGCTTTTACAGTACAATAATCACTTTTCTGAAATCAAAATATCACTTTTTCGGATTCTATCGATTCTCAAGAAAACATTTTCAGCTGCATAACTGATTTTGTGCATGCAGTTGTAGCAAAATAATGTTAATTTTCATATTAATGATAATACTGTTAAAATTGTATGTTAGTCTATTAAACATGTTCTCTGAATATCAAAATATTTTCGTATGAATTGGTAGCATCCGAAAAAGTGATATTTTGATTTGAGAAAAGTGATTATTGTACTGTAAAAGCCACATAGAAACGTTTCCGAAAAGGACGGGCAGCTAATAAAAATTATTTTTTTTTTTAAATTCTTCCGTAAATTTCGAAAACAAATAGTTTTCTGGGATTTTTAAAGATAAAGGAACGGTTTTCGAAACCTTAGGTGAGTTAGAGGAGGTTACTGTATATTTTCGTTTTTGATTACATGTTTATATATTCAGAAACATCTGACATTTTTTACAGTGTATTTTCATTAAAGATGATGAAATTAATGGAAAATGACCTTTTGTCGTAAAAAGGGACTTTTTCTGTAAAATTCGGAAAAAAATATATATGTGAATTTCAAACATTTTTAGCAGTGTATATAAAATAATTTTACCATTTTGAAGATTCGGAAAATCTGAAGAAATACGAACTAAGAAAATTGAATTTAAAGAATGTAAGAATGCAGTCAAAAACATGTGATATGTGATGAGATAAAATATAAAAATGGAATTTTTAGGAATTTTTAATATTGGAAGGAGCCGAGTTCCTTATATAATTGTGTAAATATATTAGCATACTTGTAAAATTTAATTCATTTTGTCCGTCTGTCTTCCGCCTGCCTATACTCGAAATTGCGCAAAATTTCAGTATCAAATTTCGATTTTAAAATATTTGCTATTGTAATTTATCTTTCGCTATTTTAATTAATATTTTCAATTTTAAGAATGTTGTATAGGGAAAAAAAAATTCTTTAAAATGCAATTTGGACAAAAAATGTATCTAAATTAATTGATTTATTATTTTTTTTAAACTAGTTTTAATCGGGATTTTTTGTAATTTGCCATATCACTTGCCGGCTTCAACGCTTAAAAATATTAAGCATTTTGCACATACAACAACAAAAATTGTTGATCATTTATATCTGATTAACTTTCCATAGCGAAATTAATACTTCCTTTTAAAATAAATAAAAAAATATTTAAAAAAAATGAATTTAACACACTTGTAATCGAATAATTTAACATTCTATTCTGCCAAATAGGTAAAAAAGTTTCATATAAAATTTATTTGCAAAGTCCATTTCAATTTACTGATTTACTATTGTTTAAAAAATAATTTTCAAACAGGAAGTATTTCAAAATTTATCTCTTTAGCATGGAGCTCTATTACGAAAGATTAATATATTTATCAATAAAACAGTTCTCCATTTCCTCAAAGCAAAAATACTCTTTACGGCTTCAGTAAACATCTTTTAAATTTAATTTTAATCTTAATCTTACATCTTCAAAAATAATAAATAAATAAACTTTGTCTATGTATAAATAAATAAATAATATTAGTAAAACAACAATTTACCAATCATGTATTTGAATTTTGAACTTAAAGCTCTGAAAATATTAGAGGATAAACAAGTTGCTTGTGAAGCAAACAAATGAGGTGCGTTTGTAGTAAAAGGAAGTTTTAAAAATACTCAATCTCGATGCAATAGTATACAGAGTACTTCGGATACAGTATAATAGCCGAAATCTTTTGTGTGTTCCTGCTCATTCTTTTCACCTACGTTCTGGAAACGGAGAAACTCGGGTACGATTCCCTGTTTTTCTTAATGTATGAGAAATTTTATATTATTAGAAATACATAAGTCATTTGACATTATTAATCGCGGATTTTAAAATATTAAATATTATATAAAACAACATGAAAATTGAAATATCTCGGAAAATCATTTTTGTGGCCCTTGATCTAAGACATATTAATTATATTAATAATGAAGCTTTCATAAGAACAATATTAAGTTCATGTACAATTTTATTAATAAAACATCAGTAGATTACGACACGTAAGGCTTAAATCTCCACTGTGCTATAGATGAAATATGCTTCATTAATATCGAAGAGAAAAAGGATTTCGGTTCTTAACTTCATTTTAGAGCAGTATTTTTATTCTAGATAAGCAAGAGGTGCGATACTTACTTTAAATAAAGTAATGAAGTTTTAGAGTTATTTACAAAATGTAATACTAACGTTACACTGTAATCTAAACTTTCGTTTAATTTTCAATAAATATAAAGATTAAAAGTTAAAATCACATAGATTTTTATATGATTAAAAATACATAAATTGTTTGACACAAATTATTGCAGATTTTAGGATATTAGATGTTATGTAAAGTACATGAATGTAGAAATATCTTGGAAAATCTGTGTTGAGGCCTTTGATCTAAGATAAACTATTTATACTAATAATGACGGCTTCATAAGAACAATATTAAGTTCATGTTCAATTTTAATTATGAAACATCAGCAGATTAAGACACGTAGGGCTTATATCTCCATTGTGCTAGGGATGAAATATACTTCATTAACATCGCTTTGAAAAAGGATTTTAGTTCTTAGCTTCATCTTGGAACAGTGCATTTATTCTTGATAGATAAGATGTACGGTACTTACTTTAAATAAAGTTATAAAGTTATTTACAAAATGTAATTGTAACTTTAGATTTTATAATTTAAAACTTTTGTTTAATTTTCAAGAAACATAAAGATTAAATAGTAAAAATACATATATTTTTATATGATTCGAAATATATACAAAATCAAACATTATGAATTGCAAATTTTAGGATATTGCGTATTATTTGAAATAGCATGAAAATTGAAATGTCTCTGAAAAAAAGTGTTGAGGCCGTTGATCTACGATATACTATTTATGCTAATAATGACGCCTTTAAAAGAACAAGATTAAGTTCGTGTTCAATTATAGTAATAAAACACCATTCGATTACCGTACGTAGGGCTTAAATCTCCATTAAGCTAGGGATGAAACATACTTCACTAACATCGAAGTGAAAAAGGATTTTAGTTCTTAGCTTCATCTTAGAACAGCACATTTATTCTTGATAGATAAAAGATGCGGTACTTACTTTAAATAAAGTTATAAAGAAATAAAGTTATTTACAAAATTTAAAATTGACTTTAGATTTTATAATCTAAAACTTTCATGTAATTTTCAAGAACTATATAGATTAAAAGCTAAAAACACATGGATTTAGTTTTTAAAACGATTATGTAAATTTTTTTTATGTGTGTGTTTTCCACACTGAAATTCGTAAAACACTTTTTCAACACTAACTGAACCTAATAATTAACACTTCTAACTAAAACCGTTTATGATTGTGCTGCGAATGTGTTGCGAATGTGTTGTTCCAAGAAAAAAATGTGCAAAAAGTGTTATTAAAAATTACATATTTATTTCAGAAGTGCAGTTATTGATATTTATTAATAAAATTAGTGAACTCACTCAATAATATCCTGCATTTTTTTCTAAAAAGCTAACTGAATTATATTATTTCCTTTTTTAAATTGTGAAATTTTAAAGGCACCATGTAGAAAACATTTTGAAAGTGTTTTACATGCGTTGTTTTATAATGTCCTAAATTGTTTGGTGTTTATACTGTGTTTTCTTTTTTATTTAATGAAAATTGTTGTGCAGCGCCACAGCATTGTAAGAAAATATTTTCATCAACACTATTTACAGCAATTTATTAACATAATTAACAACACTCTTTTTAGAACATACACTGGTGTCCAAAAGTTAAGCATAATTGATAATTAAGTAATTATTTTTAAGTATTGAAAGAATTATGAATCGGAATGTGTTGAAACTCCAGGTATGTAAACAAAATAGTACGCGTCACATATTTTCGCGAAGAGTTTTCCCCGAAATCGAACAGGGGACCGTCAACAAATTGAAAAAGAACGAAGATCTTTTGGATAACCCTGTCAAAACTAATGTAGCAAAAGCGTTCAAACTGCACATTATGATTAATTGGCTTATTGTAATGTACTGTGTTAATTTTTACAAGGATAGCATGTATACTCGTAGAGAAATTAAGGTTTTTATAAAAACAGTCCTAAGTTTTTTGCTTATAATTTGCAGAGTTCTTAATATAAAATAATGTTCTTTTTTGAAAAAATGACAAACATCATTGTACACAATACCCTGTCATTAGAATTAAAAAATAATAAAAATTGAATGACAAATGAGCAGGTTTACTAAATAATTTTTTACTGCGCATGCGTGAACGCTATTAAAATTTCATTTGCATATTATGTTAGTTAAATGTATAGAGCAACTTTTGTGAAACTCTCAAAAACATAGCTTAAAAATTCTGAAAATTATCGTTGATAGAATGAGATCAAAATCCTTTATTACCTAAATGAAGCAAAAAGATGAGGGGCTGTATCCATATTCCATTGTTTAGTGCCTACGCAATATTGCACGTACAACTATATTTAGGTAAAACCCCTGATTTTTTTGCTTCCTTTAGGAATAAGGGATTTTGAGTTGATTCTATAGGCGACCATTTTCAGAATTTTCAAGCTATGTTTTTGACACTTCTACAGAAGTTGCTTTATACATTTAGCTAACACAATATGCAAATGATATTTTGATATCGTTGACGCATGCGCAAGGAAAAATTATTTACTAAACATACTCATTTTTCATAAAATTTTAATTATTTTTAAATTCTGATGACAGGGTATTGTGTACAATGATGTTTGTCATATTTTCAGAAAAGAACATTATTTTATAATTAGAACTCTGCAAATTATAAGCAAAAAACTTGGAAAAATTTAGGACTGTTTTTATAAAAACCTTAATTTCTTTACGAGTGTACATGCTATCCTTATAAAAATAAACACAGTACATTACAATAAGCCAATTAATCATAATGTGCAGTTTGAACATTTTTGCTCTATTAGTTTTGACAGGGTTATCCAAAAGATCTTCGTTCTTTTTCAATTTGTTGACGGTCCCCTGTTCGATTTCGGGGAAAACTCTTCGCGAAAATATATGACGCGTACTATTTTGTTTACACACCTGGAGTTTCACCACATTTCGATTAATATTTCTTTCATTACTTAAAAATAATTACTTAATTACCAATTATGCTTAACTTTTGGACACCAGTGTATTTCTAGGTAACAACACTTTAGCAAATTACTAAGAACACAATCACAACATAAGAAATGCTTTGTATATGACGTTTTCTAATTCACAAAACATTAATGTGTTGTTAAAAAATGTGTTTATTTATTTATTTATTTATTTATTGTTACACGAATTTTTAGTGCAATGTCTTTTATTTTTTTCTTTACAGTAAACTAAATGCTTTTTTTCTTTCTTATTTTTAAAATCGTTCTTTATAAATTTAAACAATAGGGCTTTGAATGAAGAAAACCTCAAAAGTTTTCGGAATATTAATAAAGTACAAAATTAATATGGGCTTTTAAATTTTATCTGAATAATATTTTGTTGTTTCAATAATTGTTTAGGCAGAAATTTAACTTTTGAGTTGTTATTTTCAATAAATAAAAAAAAGGTTATTTAATATTTAACAAATAGAAGCTACTTAGCTGAAATTATGCTCATTTAGGATTTCTTTTAAGCTTTTAGTATATTCAAATAAATGTATAAGATAAATGAAAATTACTATTTTCATTCATTTAGCATACGAAATTTAAGAGTTACTTTTTTGGCTATTAAATAAGTAAATGCTATTTGATTCGCTACAGCGAGCATGTACATACATTCTGGGGAGTCACAGATATGGAAAAAAATAAACACATCCTACTAACTCTCAATCTATTAAAATAATAATAATAAATAAATAAATAATACATATTGTACCAAACGATTGAAAATAATGTCTATTTTTAAATGATGTCCGTAAAATTTGTTTAGAGTACCATTTACAAATCAAAACAAGACCAAACATTGTTTTTGTTAATAACAACGCATAATTATGACAACAAATTTTAAATCATCGGTTTAAATTAGGCCTAGAAAACATATTTCAAGTGGCTTTGATGATAAACTTTTGAATTATAAACATTCAAAATTTAGAGCTTCTTATGTTAGATTATATTTTTATATAATTTATTAATCCCTTCTAAAATTACAATCTTAACATGGTGATTTTTTTAAGGACGTAATAATGAAAAAAAAAGTTGAATTTCTTTAGTGAAAAAATATGCGGTAAACGCTAATTCTGTAAAATGATATTTTTAAAACATGAAATAGAAGTATTTACTTATATATTTCATCCGAAGAAAAAAAATGTGTCTTAAAATCAAATGCTTTTTCGAATGTTAAATATTGATAATGGGCTCTTTTATTCAATTTAAAGAGTCCTTAAAACATTTTACTATTTTTTTTACAGTGCAAATGAAGACATTTATCTGAAATTCTTATAATATTAACAATACAAAACTCACCGTTTAAATTATCTATGGTAAGAAGTAATTATTTGAAATTATAATTTAGTAAGTGATCGTTTAAAGAGCTCTTCAGTTTACGAACAGATCGATTAACGAAAACTTTCGAAACGGATTTTTATGTTTGGATAACGAACATGTTCGATTAATGAACGCCACACGAAACAAAGAAGAGAAAAAGCTATGCTCTTCTTCAGATTTTCCAAACTGTATTTTAATTACCGTATTTACTCGTGTATAGGGCGCACGCGTGTATAAGGCGCACCCGTACTTTACAAGTAAAAATGGCGATTTCTTAAAATCTCGTAAATAAGGCGCACCATAAATTTGATACGCTAATGAAGAATGACCAAATGAATTTCAGTAAAAAAAAAAGTCGAAACAAACATTACACTAGAACAGAAAACAAGACGAAAATGCATTTTTAGACTTCGGGTTGTAAGAGAATGACGGGAAATAGGAATGAGTGACGGTAAAGAGAATTGCTAACTAGCGTTTAGATAATGTCATTAGCTCTGTTGTATAAAAAATTGCAAGGAATGAAATAAATATGCAGTAATACTTCAATTAAGTAAAATTTTCCGAGTTTTAATATCTTCTTTGAATAATTTCTTGTTTCATATGTGTATCGTTCGACCGCATCCAACAGTAAAAAGTTATTCCGTGTATAAGGCGCACCTAGGAGTTTTGCCCTAATTTTTTGGAAAAAAGTGCGCTTTATACACGAGTAAATACGGTATTATATTTTTGACTTAAAGAACATTTAAAAAGTTTTGTATATATGGCCTAATTAACGGCTAATGAAAGTTCGAGGTTCCCTAGATTAGAATGAACAAATCAGAAACATCATCTTTTATATTTTGTGCCCTTTTAAAAGAAATATTTTAATTGCAAATTAATTATTTTAATTGAAATTTAGTTCAAAAACTATTATCTCATCTGGGTTCGATTCTCGCCTTGAGTAATTTTTTGTTCAGCTGGAATGATTTAATTCGTATGATAACTTTACCAAGCAATTTCACTTCGTTAAAATTATATTATATAAATTGACATATAAATCATAATTCATTTTACTCTTTATCAAAAAATAAAAACTAAAAACAAATATGAATAGCACACAACATTCCTTTGTCTATTTTAAGATAATTATAATGAAAATTCCGTAATAATAATATTAAATTAATGTTCAACATAAAGTACATCAGTAGATTAAGATATTGGAGGATTACATTGGCATTGCTATGGATAAAATATGCCTCATTAATATCGAAGTGAAATAATGTCTTGGTTCTTAAACTAATCCTAGAACGTTACATTTATTCTGATGCATGAGCTTTATGCCATTAATATCAGTATAATAATGAAGTTATTTCTATTAATATTAACCGTGTTTCAATTTATAAAATCTAAACTTGCATTTTATTCTTGGAATACAGAAAGAGTTAAAAACTGAAATAGAGCCTTTTGTTTTGCAAAATATTAATTTCGTTTTAATTTATAAAAGCTAATCGTGTATTTCTTTTTTTAAATATAGAACGAAATAAAGCAAGAAAATGATGTATTGAAATTTCTATGTTTGTCATTACTTTATGTCATTTTAATGCTTAACAAGTTCGCTGCCGCTCACGCGAAAGCGCCTGATATGGCGCCAACGTTAAGGGGCCACTCACGTTCTAATGCGTGATGTGGGGATCCAATAGCCAGTCACGCGTGGGCGCGGCAAAATCTTTCACTGATTCTTCGTTATAAAAAGTAAATCGGCTTCTGGGAAAAACCCACTTCTACAGTGCGGCATTAACTATCATCACATCTTCATGTAAGCACCAGAGAACGTGTTAATGTATTCTAATTACATATATATTTTCCTTTCTAAATTTGTTTAAAATTTATTTTTACAATAATTTTTAAATTAAAAAAAACCTAATTCAGAAAATTAACAAAATTAATAAAAAATAAATAACACCTCTTTTAATGTACTGGATTTATTTCACTTTTATAAGATTTATCTCGTTCATCATCAACCGATATCTTCGCTCATTTTTTTTCTTTAAGGCCCCATACTAGGCATAGAAAAAGACCCGTATGATAATGGAAAGTCAATGGGAGGGTTCTTGTCAAATATCTCGCTCAAATTTTAATATTTTTACATGATTTTTTTGCACAAGATAGCTGAAGCGGACTAGTTTTTACTTTTTCGATTTCGCTTATATATTCCTTATATTACGATAGTTTAAATTTCAGAACTGGTTTAATCCAGTTTCGAAAATTAAAGTATTTTTTTTTTTTTTAATCTGAAACCAAAATTGAAAAAGTAAAAACTAGTACGTTGTACGTTTAACATGCAACTATCAGTAACTTTATCATTTGATATGAGGAGAAATCAGAGATGATTGAATGAAGGTAAAGGAATATTCGCTAAAAACAATTTAGAAATCATAAATAATATTGCTAGTACTCATTTTTTTTATAGAAAAATTTCTTAACAAAGAGCTTTAAAAAAGGGTGTAAAAGAATAATAATACCACAAAGTAATTCCTACACACAAAAATTTTGCATAAACACTGAAATATTTAACCAAAACTATATTTTGGAAATCACGACGTGAATTGTTGTGCAATACACTGTAAAAAAATTCAAGAGGTTACTAAAACATTTTTGGTAAATTTGTATTCCACAGAATTTTTTTAGTAACCATTACAAACTTTTTTTTTTTTTTTTGCAAGTGAAACAAGCATTTCTTTTGTAAACTGAACAAAAGAATTTTTTGTATAACTAACTTAAAAATTTTTAGTATGAGGCACCAAGCAAATTTTAGTAATAGCTCAAAAATTATTTTTAATAATCATTACGTGCTCCCGAAGGGCAGGAGCTTCCTTCGAGCTGCATCAAGACTTCTGAAGCGGAAGACTTACGGCAAAATCGCAATAGATGGCAGCACCAAATTTTGCTGACTGCTCCGACAGGATTTTCATAATCCCTTTATTAACGAGTACTTACACTACATACATTTGAGGCGTACTTGGCGGCGGCCAGTATCGAACCCGGGACCTTTTAGCCTGGAGTCCGTTACGATAACCACTATGCTATCAAGGCCACACCAAATGAGTTTTAGTAATAGCTATTAAAAATATAAAACTATTAACTCTATTCGTTGCTAACTTTTTTATGGTAATCCTTACAGATTTTCTTGTAAAAAAATTTTCTTACTAAAAATTTTTTAGCAATTACAAGGATCACTAAAGATTTTTTAGTAGATCGACCCTTTTTTTTTACAGTGTAGAAAGTTGCGTACTTATTTATAGAATTATAATATATATATATATATATATATATATATATATAATAAATTTAAACTGGCATTTTGTTACATTTTTATTAAATTAAAATACATTGTTTCTTTATAACGGGTGTCCCAAAAATGAATGATGGATTTTAAAATTCAATAACTTGCAAACGGTGACAGCTATTTAAAAAGTTTTTGCAGGAGGGTTATGTATAATGTCAGGAGTTTTTTTGCCGTAATTTTTTATTTTAGTTCAAATTTCAAACAATAGGTGGCGCTGACGGCGATTGAAGGCCAGGTGATCAGTGCTAAGTGTAGCGTCGATCTGGCCTTCAATCGCCGTCAGCGCCACCCATTGTTTGAAATTCGAACTAAAATAAAAAATTACGGTAAAAAAACTCCTGACATTATACATAACCCTCCTGCAAAAAATTTTTAAATAGCTGTCACCGTTTGCAAGTTATTGAATTTTAAAATTCATCAGTCATTTTTCGGACACCCGGTAATTGAAGCATGGAAATAGCTTTTGTAATTTTTGACTTGTGAAATAAAAGAAATCTAGAAATCTGAAAATCGATAAAATGTAAATTTTTGTATCAGTTCGTTGATGATCATCTTTGAAGGTGTTATTGTAGTTATCTAAAATATTCGATGATTGATATCATGAGATACATCATAGTTTCACATCTGATGAAATAAAATATAACAGTGATGTAAAATCACGAGATATAAAGTTATCAGAATGAATCAAGCATGCTAGAGTATATAAGATATTCTGACGCAGAAAAAGCTGAATACTTTTTTTTTTTTTTTTTTTTTTTTTTTTTGTCTTTAGATATATAGGATATGGAATTGAGCATGCAAAAATGAGTAAATAATGGAAGCGAAAAATATTTGTAGAAAACTCCTGCATAGAAAGAAAAATGTAGATAGAAATTTCGGACGATACCACTTTATTTCTAGTAAATACAATAGATATCATCTGTGAAGGTTCTGAGGAGTGTTACTTTTTTACCTGGTATTGCAATTTATCAAATTGTCCCACTTAATTTTTTTCTTAATATCTATAAAACTTAAATGATATTATTTTAATATAAAGAACTTAATACATCTTCTATTAAAAATATTTTTTATATTCTACATTGTTTTGTTTTTTTCATGTTTAATTTCGATATATATTTTTTTTATTTGATTCCTCTGCGCGCAAGATTGTAGTAAAACTGCTAATTCAAGAGCCCCCCAAAGATATTGAAAATGATATAAAACTTATGCATGTTGAACTTATACTTCATTTGAAAGCAGTTCGTTATTTTTTGTTTAAAATTTGAAACTAAATTTCGAAGTTAAAAAGAAATCCTTTTTTATATTGAAATATGGCCATTTTTAAATAATTAATGCAATTATATCACTAAACTTGAAGTATAAGTTATTTTTTAACTTAAAATGAAGATTTATACCAAGTGTGATGGAAATTGCTTTGTTACTTTTTGAGAAATGTTGCGTGCAGTCAAAGAACAATTTATTTATTTATTTATTTATTTTTATTTTTATTTTTAATAAAAATTTAACACTAAAAAAATTTAATATAGAATACTACAAAAATATTTTAAATAGTAGATACAGTAAAACCTCCAAATAACAGACACCTCGGGAGCGCGAAAACTGTCCGCTATTCGGAGGTGTCCGCTATTGGGAAAAATCTCGGAGATTCATAAATTGTTAAGAAATGCTTAAAGTTTCATTAATTGTTTTTTATATGTCCTAAAATTCTGATATATGATTATTCATATATTAAAATAATTTTTTAAGCAATAAAGTTGAAATAAAATGGTACATACCTTTGTACATTGTTTATTACATTCTTACGTAAAAAATGTATTTTAAAAGTTTCATTTGCGTTTAAAGATTACATGTAATTTTTTTTCAATGAGAAATTTTAACCCTGTTAATAGTTTTGAATTTTCTGAATCATCTTAAAAAAAGTGTAACTGCTCATTGTATTTTGCCATTTTTTAAAAGCATAAAATCTCAAATCTTACAGAGGGGAATGGAGGCGGGGCATTGTGATGCTCCAGGAGGTAATGTCCCTCCGGACCATTCCCTGAATTCAATACTGAACGTAGGAGGAAAGATTTTTCCCTGCCCACTCTCTACATTTGTCTGTGATCCCAAAATTTTGAACACGTTGCCTTGACAAATTTAGAGGCTTTTTACTTTTTTTTTCCTCGTTAATGTATGAAAAACAATTTTTCATACTTTATTCCCAAAATTACTGTCCGCTATTCGGAATGTCCGTTATTCAGAGGTTAAACATATAAAAATGTAGATTTTGGGAGTGGGGATCGGTAAACTGTCCGTTAAATAGAGGTGTCCGCTATTCAGGAGTGTCCGTTATGGAGGTTTTACTGTATATAAATTCGTCAGCATTAAAAATGTTATGCGTTTATGTTTTATAGGGACCGAGAAAAAAAAAATGTGATATGTTGCTAAATTTCACAACCAGGTAAAAAGCAAGATTCTTGAGACCCCTTAAACGGTTGGTGAAACAAATTGACTTCTATTTACAAAACGTTTATAAAGCATGGACCAGTTTTATGATATGTTATTTATTTTACTAAAATTTAGATATGTAAGCCTTCTATAGGCAGTTTATTTAAAAGAATTTTAGTAAATAAAAAATCCTTATTCGAATTTTATCGCATTGTGAAATGTATCATTTACCAACTGCTTTTTGTTGCGGGATTTTTGCTAGAAACATAAAATGTAATTTAATATAAACAATACAATATAATTTAAAAAGATTTTTTTTTAACTATACATTTTCAGTGATCATGTAAAGCAAATTATGCCTTTGATAAATAAAGCAGAAAACTTGCAAAAAATTAATATAAATATAAATATAAATATAAATATAAATATAAATATAAATATAAATATAAATATAAATATAAATATAAATATAAATATAAATATAAATATAAATATAAATTAGCATTTTGTTACGTTTTTATTAAGTTAAAAGAATTTTTTTATATAGATAGCTTTTCAAATATTTCATTTGTGAAATAAAATAAATCTACAAAAATGAAAATCGATAAAATGTAAATTTTAAATCAATCGTTGACAGTCGTCTTTGAAGACGTCACAGTAGTTCTATAAAATATTCGATGCTTCATATCATGAGAAACATTATAGTTTGACATCTGAATTAAATAAAAAATAGCTGTGATATAGGATCACGAGATATATAAATTATATGAATGAATCAAGCATGCTGGAATATATAGGATATCCTGACACGAAAGATGAGGGAAAAGGTTTCAAATAAACCACATTATAATTTAGATTTTTTTCTTTTTTGAAATATATATATACTATGGAAATGAACTTACAGTTATGAGTGAAATAAATAATAGAAGCAAAAAATATATATGTGATAAACCTAGATATATTATACATATTTAAATAATTTTTTGTAAATAAAAAAATGTAAGTATATATATATTTTTTGCATGTTTACTGTGCAGAAAAACATTTTATCTTCATAGATTTAACACTGAAATAGCTTTCGTTATATTTAATTCAGGAAACAAAATAAATCTACAAAGCTGAAAATCGATGAAATGTAAATTTTTGTAACAGTCCCTAGACATTCGATTTTAAAGGTTTGACTGTAGTTCTAAAAATATTCAATGCTTCATAGCATTAGAAACATTATACTGGGAAACCTCCAAATAAGGGACAGTCCGAATAAGGGACACCTCTATTTAAGGGACAAAAGTTCTGGTCCCAGTCCCTTAATATAGGACCTGTAATGCATTTATCTCTGAATAAGGGACACTCGATATAAGGGGCACCTGATAATGTAATTAAAGAAACTGGTTTTTGTATTTCAGATAATAAAATAGTCTATGCTGAAAATTAAAATACAAATTTTTATGACAGTCATATTGATACAGAGACTTACAACACAATTAAGAAACATTTATTCATCCATAATTCAAATAAAGGTATCAGTGCGTTTATCCCTATTGCTGAAAATTGTGAGAATGGTTCCAAAAGAGAAGAAGAAATGAAATTCGCGAGATAAACAACTTAATAGATGCTTTAAGATGCATAAAACAGCTGAATACTTTTTTCGTAAATACTGCTCATAGTAAGAGACTGAAGTTTGTAAGTATGGTAAATGAACGCTTGAGAGGTTTGTAGTGAAAAATTGAAATCTGAAAAACAATCACTTTTGATCAATTAGTACATCATGCAGGATTTTTTTAACTCTTATTGTAATTTTTACATGTACACAAATGCTTACGTAAAAAATATAAATCACTAACTCAACAAATCATATAATGTACACTGTAAAAAAAAATTCTGTAACGTTACTAAACTTTTTCTAGGAAACTGGGATTCCTAGAACATTTCCTGTAACGGTAACAGAAAAAATTCAAGTTTCAGAGTCGATTACATCAAATTTTCATGTTACCGTAACATGAAAAGTTCTTGGAATCCGAGTTTCCTAGAAAAGGCTTAGTAATTTTACAGTTTTTTTTTTTTTTTTTTTTTTTTTTTTCTACAGCGTAGTAATTGATTGAAAATTTAAATTAATTAATTCTCTTTTTCTTTTCTGTTTGATTAACGCAATTAATAGCCTTTGAGTACATTATACTTCACCTTTAATGTTTGGTTATTTTTTATATCTTTTCTAAACGATTAATTTTAAAAAAGTAAAAATCGAAAAAAAGGACAAAAATTGTCCCATAGATGTCCCTTATTCGGTGGTTTTAATGGTTTGAATCTGAATAGAATAAAAAATATCTGTGATATAAGATCACGAGATATATAAGTTACCTCAATGAATCAAGCATGCTGTAATGTATAAGATACTCTGACACGAAAAAAACTAAAATATATTTCAATTGAACCACATTACAATTTTGACCTCTTTTTTTATTTTTAAAATATATAGGATATGAAAATGAGCATGCAAAAATGAATAAATAATTGTAGCGAAAAATATTTGTGGAAAGCCTATGTATATAGAGAAAAATATAGATAGAAATTTCGATGGATACCGCTTTTTTTCTAGTAAGGATAATAAATATCATCTGTTAAATGGTTGATGTAAAAAACTGACTTCTATTTACAAACATTAATAATTCGTGTATAGTTTTATGATATGGCATTTGTTTCACTAAAATTTAAATATGTAAGCACTCTATATCCCAATGATTTTAAAGAATTTTTTTTAAATAAAATATTTTTATTCCAATTACATTGTATTGTGAGAATACATTATTTACCCAGCTGCTTTCTGTTACACGTTTTTGCTGCGATATAAAGTATAATTACATAATAATTAAAGTATAATTAGTACTATATAAAGTATAATTTTATATAACCAATACAATATAATTTAAAAAGGATTTTTTTAATCTGACATTTTCTGCGATTATGTAAAGCAAATTATGCTATTAATTAAAAAAAAAAGAAAAAAAAAGACGCAACATATTTTTTTTGGTTGACATTTAGATATGTATACTATTAAAAAACTTGTCCTAGTTTGAGCCAAATTTTTTTGCTCAATTGTTAGATAGTAAGATGGTGAAATCTTAAACCAATATTTGGAGCTCCTTTTGAAGCATAGTTCCAATAATCGGAATGAGGTTAAAATAAGAAGTTCCAAATATTGTTACTACATTCCACTATCTTATGGTTGGGTGGGTGGTTATGTGGGGTTTTATGGCGCAAGGTCCCTTTGGGGACATGCTGCGCCAATCAATATCTTATGGTGGCAGCTATTGAGTACTAAATTTTAGGTCAAACCAGAGAAAAAAAATTAACAGTGTATACTTGGGAGCATCGTAATGTTTAAATTAACTAGCGGATATTTTTGAATGCTACTTCGCACCACTTGCTCTAAATCAAAATCTTTTACATACGCATTGAGAATTTCTGCAAAAAAAGTATATTGCGGTATGTGCTTTTTAAAAAGTAGTGACACAAATAGAATATAAAAAATAGTCAGCTGTATTGAAACTTTATGATACCCTCCATTTATTGTGTAAAAAAAATAGATATATTAGAATAGATGAAAACTGCATTCCTAAAAATTTTTAAATTAACTTTCAACTTTAAACAGATCAAGAAACATATCTGATGTAGTCATTCGATCGAATGCTAATTCATTTACTATTTACACATCATCTGAGTTCAGATTTTATGATTTAATATCTGCGTCGCATTATTCAGTGTAAGGTACTTTATTTGTTACAGAGGAATAGTTTCTACTGACAATACTTCTAAAAGACAATTTAAACCGTAATACATTTGAAATGAAATAGATTTAAAATAATTTTAGCTTAGATTTAAATCGTGTTATACAGATTGTTTAATGAAATTGATTAGTACATGTTGCAATTAATTAAACCCCGTTTTATATCCGATTATGCAAGTTAGTTTAAATAGTAATTTTTTGATTTATAATAACTTTCTTGATAGAGATACGTGGGTAAGTAATTCTTTAACTAAGTCTGTCTAATTAAACGTTTGTATTTATATTAAATTCCCTTTCCATGAAATGCAACAGAGCAATTACCAAATTTTTTTGCAGTTAAAAGTTTTTGTAAATTAAAATTTTAAAAAAGCCCTAAAATACAATTCTTAGTTTAATTTATAGCGTAACAATACCAACGGTGAATACAGATATGCTTTCCGTGCCGGGATTGAAATCGGCTATTCTTTCTGTATTCTTCGTAAGACATAAGGAGCACATGTGGTTTGGTTTATTTTATGACGGCCGATTACCTACACGAGGGATATAGACCCTTAAGGGGGTGGGGTGCCCTCCATGGGGAGTCTTTCTAAGGGAACCAAGCCCGTAATCACGCAAGGAAATCTAGGGTTCGAAGAAAACCACGGAAAACTTCGAATGATTAGGCCGACGGCTGCGATTGGGTTCGAACCCAGCACCTGCCATCCACCAGTTAAGAGATTAGAACTTCTCGGCCACTGGTGGGGCGAGTACATATGGAAATGCGTTCACAAGAGATAAACTGTTTGAATCTATATAACCATAAAAGTTTTTTACAGAAGACTATCTTCATTGTTTTATCAATCATTAAACATTAAAATATGCCAGTCAATTTTTAGACATTTTATATATTTCCAGGATTTAAAAACCTTCGTCTGTATTTGCAGTGATTGCAAATGAATATTTAAGAAATGAAATAACTTAACAATGTCAATGCTCATTATTAATATCGAGAGAAGAAATGAACAGCGAAAATGTGTATTTTAATTTTAATTCTTAAAGACTATAAAACGTTTTCACAAAATAACTGTGTACATTAAAAAAAATTCTATCAAAATGCTTTTTAAAAAGTTTAAATTTTATCACAACTACAAAATTCAAAATGCTACTTTTTCTTTTTTTGTGTACCATAAAATTCTGAAAATAATAAAAAAAGAACATAATACACTTTATACCCAATATTTTATAAAAAATAAATATATATATTTTTCCTTTAAAATAGCTATACGTGAAAAATAACTTATTTTATCGAAAGTAAACTACATTCATCAAGTTTTCTTTGGAAAAATTCGAGCTGTGGGTATAATATATTATAAAGAAATAAATGAATGCATATAAGAAGCTTAACCATTTTAGAAAAATAACAATATACAGATTACATGAAAAAAAAAAAACAGCTAAGTTGTGTTTATATTGGGTGTAGAAATGATAAAGCAAGAACAGATTGCAGAAATGAATTTGATTTGATGTTAACCTTTCTAATTTCGAATCTTAATTTTTGGAATAAAAAAAATGAACTACATTTTGTATTAAATAACATTTTAAAAATTATTTTTAAACATATTAAATTTTACCGCTGATGTAAGCTCCAAGATGCATTTCTTTTTCTTTTATCTATCCAATAAAAAATCTCAGGTAAATACTTTATACACAATATATGGCAGACTTAAAAAATAAACATATCTTTTTTCTATGAAAATATTTATGCGTGAAAAACATTTTTGTTTTATGAAATGTGAACTAATTTAACATAAGCTTTCTTTTAAATAATCAAGCTTCAGTTATAATATACTTTTAAAAAATACATAAATAAATGGTCATATACAAGCAACATAACCATTCTAAGTTAATAATAATAATAACAAAGTTATTTGTAAAAAAAAAAAAAAAAAAAAAAAAAAAAAAAGTAAAAACGTTGTTTACATTATAGTTCAGAAACCGTAAAATAGGGTGATATTAAAGAAAAAGACGAATTTCTGTTAATTTCATTTATTATGAATTTTAATCGCAAGGTTTGGATTTTTTAGAAACAGGAATATTTCTTGTATTAAAAATTACATTTTAATTAATTGATTTGTTATATTTAGATTTATCTTTGTATAGCATATATATCCTTTATAAATAAACAAACAGGTACAAATAGCTATTAGTATAAATTTGTTTATTTCAAGTTCTGTGGTATATTTAACGTGATAACAGAAATAATGAAAATTGTAAATACTTTTTTATGGAAATTCTCGACTAACTTTTGTTTATTAATCAAGCTTTCTCTAATGCTTTTACATGTGTAATATTACGAACTCAAACCTGAACATTTTGTACAGTTTATTTCAAAATAAAAAAAAACAAGGCCATTAAAACACTACTCCATTACTCTTGAAAAGTTAATACAAATTCAGTGCATAAATTTATGTTTAAAACTGAAAATAAGTAAGATGAAACAAGTCACAATCAATTATTCCCTTTTTCAAAAATGAGATTAAAAACAAACATTAATATCACACAACAATTCAACACACACTATTTTATTATTTAGAATATTAAGTCCGTGTTCAACATAAATTAAAGTGCATCAGTAGATTAAGGCATCTGATGATTATTACATCGCCATTGTGCTAAGTATGAAATAGGCGTCGTTAATATTGAAGTGAAATAAGTTCCTGGTTCTTACACTAATCCTAGAATATTACATTTATTCTGATACATGAGTTTTATGTTATTAATTTTATCTTAATAATGATGTTCTTTGCAAAATATTGAACCTATTTTTATTTGTAAAAACAAAATTTGTACTTCTTTTCTTTCTTTTTTTTTTTTTTTTTTTTGTGAAAAAAAAAGTTGTGTAAAATATTTTTAAAAATCAGAAATGATTTTAAAAAAAGTTAAAACTTTTAAGGATGTCTTCGCATTATTTCATGCCATTAATTTTATCTTAATAATGATGTTCTTTGCAAAATATTAAACCTATTTTGATTTCTAAAAACTAAATTTGTACTTCTTTTCTTTCTTTTTATTTCTTTTATGAAAAAAAATTATGTAAAGTATTTAAAAAGCCAGAAATAATTTCAATAAAAAAAATTCTTTAAAACTTTTTAGGATGTTTTCCCATTATTTCATGTTAATAGTATGCTTAATACATCTAGTAATTTTATATTTAAATTGCTGTTTTTTTTAAACTTAGCTTAAAGGCATAAAAACCCGCTGAGTGAAAAGGTGAAAACCTCAGATTCAAAGCAGTGTTATTGGCATTACACGCCAATGTTCTACCCCTAATTTTCCACAAAAATTTCCAAAAAATATATATGTATAATACCTTGATGTTGCGCAAATGTGAACTCTTCTAAATTTATTAAAAAGCGAAAGAATATTTTCACAATAACTTTCAAAATTAAATATAATCTTAAAATATCTTCACATTTTTTCAAATTCTATTTCTTTTTTCACATTTCTTTTTAACAGGATGTTTTTAAGTCGATCAGGTTTTAAGAAAAATGCCTCTTTCAAAAATTTTTATTACCTATTTATTGGTCTTGCAATTATATATTCAAAATTTTCTGTAAGAATAAAAAGGAACAAACACATTGTGAGACGAACAGTATCTCCAGTTGGTCATTGTCTTATACCAACCTATATTTTTAAAAGATAATTTTTGACGCACCGGAGACACATTTGAATAAAAATAGTACTTTTTCTTCAGCTTTTATTTTCTTTTAATTTATAGGATAGAAAAGATTTCTTAATGAAGGAAAATTATATTTTTCGCTTGTACAAGTTCTCAAAACGCGATTGCAATCTCAGAAGCAATTATTTTTGCGCGGTTATAGAAGAATTTATGAAATCAAAGTTTTCTCCTACTACCACTGATTTTTGGAAACTATTCTTAGTAATAAATAAATTGTATGAATTAGTTTTTTCAATCTGGATTATCAGTTTTGGAGTTCCTATCAATTCTCAGTTACATATTTTTCTCTGCATAGCCACATTTATACATGATGAACGTAATAAAAAATATTATTTTACTTAACCATCATTTATAGTGTAGGGTAATCGTTTTGAAAATGAAAAAGCCGGATTTGCACGTTTCAAGCACTGGAGATTCCGGAAAACGTATTGTTAAAAAATGCCATCCGTCTGTGCGTGTATGTGTACGTCTGTAAACGCTCTATCTATCGAACAAAATAAGCTATATAGACTTGAAATTTGGTACACATTTAGTATGTCATGATGGAAAGAACACTTTTGAATGTCAGTAATCTTTATTATCAGGAACTATATTTTTTGGACCCTCATAGAACTTGTTCTGATAAAATTCATATGAAATTTTCGAAATTGTTCTTTTTAAGAAGCGAATATTAAAAAAAAATTATAAAACAACATACAGTTTGCATAAAGAATGTAGTCGGTCGGATAATGGATTACCGAGATATTTGTAATCATATTTTTCACACTCTTCGAATTTTTATGATACAATATTTCATTCAAGTATACTGTTTATTGGAAATGAAACACTTAATCCGACGCACCAAACTGTATGGAATATGATTATCAATTTTGGAGTTAGAAGGATGTGTCTTTTTCTCTGCTCAGTAATAGAAAATCTTAAGTTTAAGACATCATCAAGCTAGGATTTTAAACAGTCTATGTTTCACTCAAATTGAGTTAAAGGCTTGAAATTTGGTACGTACTTATAGTTCATCAGCCAACAACACAAAAACCTAAGGTATCAACCACAAGGTAAAAAAATCTTTATTTTATGGAAGTGTAATAATAGGGGAATCTAATGGTTCGTGTCTGCCGAAAGTGAAGTGGTGCATAAGCCAAACATTAATACCACTAGTGGTTTATTTGTAGATTTAGCATTGTGTTTGACAAACAATCATTTTATGCCTTTGATTGTACGCCAAACACAATGTTAAACCTACGAGTCAATATCTAGTGGATTCAAGTTTTGGTTTATGAACCACTTCACTTCCGACAGACAAGGATTATAAGATTATCCTTTCACCGTTTAGACGCCGAATTAATATGCCAATGTAATAATAATTTTGTTTTTCCTATATTGCAGCTTCAAATGTTTTAATTTATGTATACAAAATTAGAAAATACCAAAAAAATGTATTTCTGCAGATTTTTAGCTGTTTACATTTCGGTGTTCGGCTTTTGGAACGAGATTATTGATGGACAACCTACTATGTAAATATAACAAATTATTTTCCGCTATATGCTATTGTACATTCTTCTTGAATGTTTTCTCGTAGTGCAAAAACATTTAGATTCTTAGCGGTCAAATGTAAGTAATATAGAGAAAAATATAAAAGCAAATAATATGCTTTTTAAGCAAATTAATGAATTTCCATATTCTTTAATACCTGTGGTAAATGCTTAAACATAATTATCAAATCAACCTTATATTTTATAGGAGAAATAAGGACATCGTTATTATGTTGGAAAATATATGTTTTGTATAACAAATAATGCAATGTTCCCATTTGGGAATACTGACGTTTAAACAGTTAACTATTCTTCCTTAAAGTAAAGGTTTTCTCTTGTGCTCGATAACTTAAGTTTTAGTGCTATTGGCTCTTGGAGTATTACAATCTAATGCTGCAACAAAGCCTACTAAATTTCAATATAACCATAGTTATCCTTATCTATTTTTTCAGACATTCAAAATTTTCGCACTGATAAAATGTATATAAAAATTTTCGGAATTATTTCTTTTAAAGGATGAAAGCAACACGAAACATATTAAAATGTTATTTTTGGAATTAAAAATGCATTTCATAAATAGTTATTTATAGCTTTATTTTCATATTTTATAATATGTATACCAATGAAAGGTCAAATTGCAAAAGGCACCCAACAAAAAGTTTAAGGGTAATTTAATTGTGATTTATCATGATTGTCCATAAAACATACTTGTTTAAAATGTTGAGTGCCGGGGTGACTAATACTGAATTTTCAAGCTAGGCCTCATCAGTTACTGATGACTGACGGTGTAAAATATTATATACTAGCTGACCCGCCCGTCGTTGCCCGTGTCCGTATTAACAATATTAACCGAACTTGAAATTTGTATGATTTTATCATTAACTCGTTACATGCAGAAATGCATTGTCTGAAATACGTAGCCACTGACTGTGTGAAAAATCGGTTTTAAAAACAACTAATATTAAGCTCTAAAAATACTCAAAATGAGCAATGAAAAACGCGGGAGGGAATATGTATCCAACGATTGCATGATTTTCGTGTAAAAAAGTTGATATTTACCCGTAAAAATCACTGTTAAGTCACGTAACTAATTATTATTTTCACATACAAATCCCAAGTGAAATATTTTGAATTTCAAACTAATTATATCACTCTTAAATCCGACTATACCATGAATGAAATCGATGCACGATGGTAGCTAAATGGTTAGTATATAGTACTATAATTTCACAGCTATTTAACAAAAGTAAGTGTTATTTTTAATCAAATCTTGCGTATAGGTTCACTCTGTGTATAAATTCCTAACCTTAAACTTTTATACCGTAACCAGAACCTGTCTGTAACCTAACAGCGACTTAACAGTACCCTACCGTAAATTAAATATAACAGAAATGTAACCTAGCCTAAATGTATTCACTTTATTGTAACATATCCTTATTCTAACAATAACATAAATGCAATTTAACTTTAACCTAACTTTAACCTAAATAATATAATAGAAAAAAACCATTTAAAAAAAATACTATTTCTTCGTAAAATATGCTTCAGCTGTAATTCGTTTCTTTCAATTCGTTTTATTAATACAAAATTCCTTCCTCGTGATTTAGTTTGAGACATTAAAATTTCATCGATAAATGGTTTAATATTGCAAACCACGGAGTAAGACACTTCTTACTCCGTGTTGCAAACCTTTTTTCGGTTTACTTCGCCTCCACCTATCTTTTTCTCCATGGTGTACAGCAGCTATGATTAAAAAAAAAAAAAATCCTCATTTAAACTGACAGTTTGCCAGTCTATGAATTTTAAAGGTCTGTCCCAGCTTTTTTAATTATTTCTGCGAAAATTTTATGCAACCAATCAACCATAAGAAAATGAAATGGAAAAAAAGCGAAAATAGGGGATTTTTTATGAGAGTGAGCTTTGGAATTTAATTAATTACTCACAAGGAAGGTCTCCATACGGGCATACTCAGAAAAATCTGAAAAAAATACAGAATGTTCTTCTCATATAGTTATATATGTTTATAAAAAAAATTTCGGCGGAACTTCCTTATAATGTCCGTAAAAAAATAATAAAAATTTCGTTTATTTGGCGATTTATCTCCGGTTGGCGAAAAAACGAAATTTTGAAAAATACGCTTTTACGCTTCGAATACTTTTTAAAGAAAAACTTTCTATGTTCATTTTATTTAAATAAGTTTAGTTTAAGTAACTTTAGTTTTGCATTTTTACTTTACTTTAAGTGTAATTTTGTCATATACGTTTATATGTACTTATAACAAAATGAAATTAATATATTTTATCATTTAAAACACATTTTGAATTGATTAAAATTGTTCCAAATTGAAAAATACTCTGTTAAAAATCTGCTGCATTTTGTTGCAACGCACTCCCTTGCTTGTATAGAAAACGGTTACTTGGCCGTGAAATGGAGCTTTCTCATTGGTTGGAATAGAGATATTATTTACAAGCGGTGGAGTGCGTTGCAACAAAATGCAGCAGATTTTTCACAGTGTATCACACGATCAATTTACCGTGCTATGGAGCATTCTCATTGGTCAGAAGAGAGATATTCTATAAAAGTAGTGGAGTGACGTTGCAGTAAATGCTGCAGATTTTTAACAGTGAAGTCAATTAAAATCAATTTTCAGATTCGTTAAAATCGTTTGCTTTTGGCGAGGAAATTCACTGCTCGCCAAATCCCGCGTCGCTTTCAGCTTTTCACGCCAATTATTCCAAACTATTTTATTTTTTTACATATCTAATAATGTAATTCCGCCGATAATTTTCACTGATCCTTTATTACCTACATGAGTAGTTTAATTCGTGTTTTTTTCAAAAAATTCTGAGTATGCCCCCAATGGAGACCTTCCTTGTCAGTTAATAAATAGATTTTTGAAATTCTGAGCTTCAGGTGCATCAGGAGAGACATTGGGCTACTCTCAAAAAAATTTTGAGCTTCGTACGTGCTGTAGATTTTGCTAGCCATCGCAGACACACAGACACACACACAGACAGACAGAGCGTTTTGTTCTTTTATTAGTATAGATATATATATATATAAACACAGATAAATTCTTTTAAGCAATTATTAAGGAAGTATAACTTCTAGAAAAAAACGTTGAGTATATTTTAAATAAATGTTCAGTAATTACTTAAAAAATATATATTTTATAGTTTTATATAATATTTTAGACTGCCAGTCCAGCTGACTGATGTGTCTTAGATGGAAAATTAAGCGTCAGTCACTGGTGACTACCGTTGCACTCAACGTTTTAACAAGAATAGGCAACAAACGGAAAGCGAATATTTCAGATTCAAAAACTACAAAATCTGCTCGGAAAAAAATTCAGAAATCAAAGGCAACAAAATTTTTTTTTTAATTTTTTTATCGTTGCTATTTTCAGTTTTCTAAATACATTGATTTTGGGGGCCTCCGTGGCCACGCTGCTAATCGCCTTCGAGCATAGATGGTTTGGGGTTCGTATCCCGCCGGCACGATTGTACGCACTCTTTGTATGGAGCTGCCGGGTGTATATCTCTTGTATTGTAAAATTTCCTTGTACTATCTCGTCCCAGTAATATTGACGATGGTTTATAAGCAGGCTTCATGTCGAGCATACAAATCAGATGTATGTTGTTTAATAAACAAACAATAAACATATTTATTTTTATGTTTTCTAAAGAATTTTAGGCTAAAGAATTTTCGGTAGGTAACTTGTGACTAATTATGCAGTAAATTTGTTTGTGGTTTCATTAATTTATTTCTATATTTAAAAAAACATGTTCTTTTCCTATAATGAAATAATACTTTTGAAAGAAAGAGTATATAAATAAAAATAAATTTGAAAATGCATCGTCAGTTTAACTTTAAGGCTTAGCTTACTAATTTAGAGACCTTATAACCTGAAATATAAACTGATATACCATCTCTTAACCTTTTGTGGACATGCGAGCGTATACGTGCCGCAGAAAGGCCTAAGAATCCACGTTTATCCCCACAAGTAAAATTACACAGTAAAATTTCGCTAATTCAATCGAAGCACTTTCTCGAATTATACAATTTTCTGTTTTTAAAGACCGGTGATAATACATTAACATTTTCGTTAAATTCCTTCACCCCAAAGGGCTTAATGAATAAAATTAAGAAAGAGTCGCTGAAAAATTATTAAGAAATCATCAATCAAGTTCCTGGTACAAATCAAATTCAAATAAAGAATTATATAGCAACTATGAAAAGGGAATAAGAAAAAAATAACTGCAATTCAATGAGAAAGCGCATGAACACAATGATTTTAGCAAATCGCATGTATTTTAACGAAAATAATTTTCGGGTCAGAAAAAAAGGCTTGACTCTCTTGTGACAGAACGTGCGTCGTGCGCATACTCCCAGGCTGAATTTAATAAACATTAAATTAACATATTTTTTCACACTTGCTGAGTTAAAAGTCATTTTATCTCAACCCTTTGTGTCACCATCATCTGCAGCATACCCCAAAAATATGCAGCACACTTATACAATAAGTTTCAAAACACGATTTTATTTGTTTTTCCTATTTCTCAACACACCAGTTAATAATAAGTTGGAAATTGCATGTGAATCATAGCAAATAAGGTGCGTTTGTACTATATCGAAGTTTTTAAAATATCACTCTCATATATCAATCTCTTAAAATTGTAAATAGTTAATTACAATTATAATGCTCACCAAACAATGTTCTCCCTATAACATTATGTAATGAAATACTTTTATGTGGTCTTGTAAATTAATAACAAATGTTCTTTGAACCACACATTATGCAAAATGTATATTATAATATGTACTTTATAGATGCATATCAAATTTATTATGTTCAAATGAGTGTAACACCATTAAAATACATTTAAAACATTTTCCCCATTGCCCTTATGAAACGGAATACTTTTGATTGTCCCTGTATTTGATCTATGCATCCGATTTTCATAAAATTTGAAATGGCTCAACAAAATTTTGTAATAATTATGTATTTTAAATTTCAAACGATTAAAATGCATTTGAAACTTTTATCCCCATTGACCGTAATGTAACGGAATACGCTTGATTGTCTCTGTAATTGATCTATGCCTTTGATTTTCATAAAATTTGAAATGACTGGACAAAATTATGTAATAATTATATATTTTAAATTTTAAACGATTCAGTTGGGAATTTTTACGTTGTTATATACGGACGGACGGACAGACTGAACGACAACTATAGGTGCTACGTATTTACATAATTACGAACGCACCTAATAATTGATCATTGGAATTCTTAACAGACTATGATATCGGGTTAATTTCTCATATCAAAAATTTTGTTTATAATTTCAAGAGCTTCAGGTCGATTTGAAAAGTTCTATTTAGTAAATTTTGTCAAATCAAAAAAATCTGTAAAAGTTAAATAAAAGATTTTTTTAAGTATTTTTTTATACTTTAAAATTTTTTATTAGAAAATGGACATGACAATTTATTAGAAGAGTATATTTATTAGATATTTATTAGAATTTATGAGAAATATATCAATTTCTGTTTATTGTGATGTAAAAAAGAACCTTTTAGTCTATAATTAATTTTATGTTTTAAATTTTTTAATTACTTTAAATGCTAAAAATAATGTATTCTAATATCTCAGTAAATATTTTTCAAATCGAGATAGTGATTCAAATTGGGTTAATATATTTATCACAGCAATAGCTTTCGTTGAAATTTATTCAGCAAATAAAATAAATATACAAAGCCGAAAAAATAAATAAATTCTTGTACCAGTCCCTATGCATTCGTCTTTGAAAGTTTCACTGTAATTCTATAAAATATTCAGCGCTTCATATATGCAAACATTGTAGTTTGACGTCTGAATGAAATAAAATATAACAGTGATATACGATCACAAGATATGAAGTTATCTGACTGAATCAAGCATGCTGGAATATATAAGATACTCTGACAAGAAAAAAGAAAAAAAATATTTCAACTAAATCACGTTTTTTTTTTTTTTTTTTTTTTTTGAAATATACATATGATATGGGAATGAACTTGCAGATATGTGTAAATAATAGAAACAATATACCTATATATATATATATATATTTGTGGAAAACTAAACTGAAATAAAATAAATCTACAAAATCTACAAGGAAATAAAATAAATCTACCAAACTGAAAATAGATAAAGTGTAAATTTTGTACTAGACCCTATACATCCACTATCGAAAGTTCCACTATAGTTTAATAAAATTTTCAATGCTTCATAGCACGAGAAACACTACAGGTTGACATCTGAGTGAAGTAAAATATAACAGTAATATAGGATCACGAGATATAGAATTGTTTGAATGAATCAAGAATGCTGGAATACATAAGATACTCTGACAAGAAAAAAAGAGGGTATATATATATATATATATATATATATATATATATTTGTGTGTGTGGAAAACTTAGATATATAAGGAAATAAAATAAATCTACAAAACTGAAAATAGATAAAATGCAAATTTTTGTACCAGTCCCTATACAACCACTGTTGAAAGTGCCACCATAGTTCTATAAAATATTCAATGCTTCATAGCACGAGAAACACTACAGTTTGACATCTGAATGGAGTAAAATATAAGAGTGATATAGGATCACGGGATATAGAGTTGTTTGAATGAATCAAAAATGCTGGAAGACTCAAGATACACTCAGAAGAAAAAAATAGGGAAAATATTTTAACAAAACCACGTTACAATTTTTATTTCTTTTTTCTGAAATACAGCTCATATTCAAAATATTAGAATAATTGAGAAAAAGTAATAAGAAAAAATTATTTGTCATTTATTTATTTTTTATACTAAGTAAATGCAATTAAATTTCTTATAAATTAAATCTGGAATGTTTAGATAAGATTTTAACATTTATAAAATATAAAATACAGCACAATAAATTAGGTATACAGCTTCCTTAAACACACCAGAATATTAGAATAAAATTTAGATTGGTTCAAAATATTAGAATATTTTATTTTACGCAACAATATTACCTTATGAATATGAAGTAAATGGTAGTTAATATTTTGTAGCATCCCCTTTAGCTTTCATAACAGCGTACAATCGATCTTGCATACTATATACAAGGTGTTTACAAACATTTCTATCAATATTAGCCCAAATAGACTTTATACGTGCCACTAACTCAGTTTTACTTGAAGGAGGATTTTCTTGAAGTTTTTTCTTCATTATACAACATAAGTTTTCGATGGGATTAAGATCTGGTGAATTTGGTGGCCAGGGAAGTACCTTAATGTTGCGTTGGCGGAACCAATTCTTAGTTGACACCGAGGTATGCGGGGACGCTAAATCTTGTTGAAAGATGAAATCATCTTCAAATAAATCTTCTGATGATGGAATCATGTAATATTCTAAAATTTCTTGATATATCAGAGAGTTAACCTTTTCGTAGACGATGCATAACTTTTCAGGTCCTTCTGCACTCATACAACCCCAAACCATGACACTAGCAGCAAGTTTTACGGAACGTTTAAGGCATTCTTTATCAAATGCTTCTTGCTTCATTCTCCAAACTCGAATACCTTGATTACCATATGAAACACAAAACATACTTTCATCACTAAATAATATATTTTTCCAATCTTCATTGCTCCATAAACGTCTTGATTTACACCAATTCAATCTTATACGCTTTTGTCTTGCAGTCATGAGAGGTTTTGTTTTCGGTACACGAGATTCAAATTTAAATTTATGGAGACGTCTTAATGTTGTCGATGTAGAAACTTCAACTCCTTCTTCTTTCCATTTTCAGTGCAAGAACCGCACACTTTTAAAACGGTTTTTCTTAACTATACGCTTCAGTTTCCTGTCATCTCTAGCAGATGTTTTTGGTTTTCGGCCACCATTTCGGCGATTATTTTGAAATTTTCCAAATTTTGAATATTGTGTTAGTATTTTACTAACGCTCGATTGCGAACAATGTAAATAATTCGCTATAAAATATTGATTTTTATCGTGCCGATACAAATCAACCATACGAAGTTTAGTAGATTCAGGAATATCACTCACACGGCCCATTTTAAGACGAAAAAGAAACAAACTGCAGAAAAGAATACTGATTTTAAATAAAATAGTCTGAATTTAATCAATGATGCCACCAGTTAAGAATTGGTAATAATTAAAGGAGAATTAATGTGAAATATTCTAATATTTTGAACCACTTGAATAAATATGCTAATATTTTGACTTTTCAAAATATTTTTTTTTTTTGCAATTAATCTTTTCAAAAATGATATTAAATTTAAGATAACAAGTAAGTTTAATCAACAATAAGTTCTTAATAAAAATATCGTTTGCATATTTTCATTAAAAGACATTAAATTACCAAACGATATTTTCAATTTCTAAAAAAAAGGTAATTATTCTAATAAGGTACCCTGGGGTAATAACGCCAGGCGGGGTAATAACGCCAAGTGCTTATATTTTGCATAATTATGAAATAATCAGGTAAATGACACCCATGTGCTCTGCGCAGAAAGGTTTTGAGTCATATAAATCGCAAAAAACAGCTTCAAGTTAATTTGTTTCATTTTTAGGTCTTATTGTTTTTACAAACAACTAAAATTAACGCTTGATCTAAAATTTGCGAGATACGTTTTGTGATGTGAAGACAATCTTTTTATCCGGAAATACTTTGTTAATTACATAAATTTGTAGTGCATTTCATGTACTTTTAAAATGTTGTTGAAGATTTTGGATATCTTCTCGAGATAATTTGTAATTTAAAATTTACTGCACAATAACTATACCGGGGTAATAACGCCAATCCTTGACATTAATACCCCGGTTGATTCCCTACAGTGGCCGAGCTACATCCTAAATACTAATTCAAATAAACACAGTTAAAACTGTGCAATGTTTCTCATATTTCTATTTAAGCGGTCTTTTTTAAGCAAAAAGAAGCTCACTGTCGGATATTCTTTCGCCTCATCCCCCCCTCCCACACCACACCTTTATTTTTCTTACACTTTCACAAAAAATTGAACATTTTCAATAGCTTAGAATGCAATTTGTCAATTTCTAAGTTTGTAGAGTTTGTATTTTTAGAATTGGGCTATCTACATGCAATTATTCCATCTTAATTCATAGTTTTGTTTGCATGGCGTTATTACCCATATAGGTGGGTAATAACGCCAAATAGCATTGGTCAAGAAAAAACGCCATTACATTTTATGAATACATATCTGTTAAATTATTTTATTTTATATAGATAGTCAATGAGTTGCTGTATCAGATCCTATATTTGTTTGAAAAATACAATCTAAAACCAAGCCGTGAAAATTGGTAGAACCTTAACGTGGCGTTATTACCCCAGGGTACCTTATTTTGAATATGAGCTGTATATATATATATGACATGGGAATGAACTTACGGATATCAGTAAGTAATAGAGGAAAAAAGTATTTGTGGAAAACCTAGATCTATCAAGAAAAATATAGATAATTAAATAGATACCAGATTATTTATAGTAAACATAATATGTATCATCTACTATATTATGGATAATAGAAATATATTTCTAATTAGAAAACTTATATAAATGTAGTATTAAGTATGATATGGTATTTGTTTTGTAAATATTTAAACAGTACATCATTCTGTAACCAGCGCGCTTTATTTATTTATTTTAGTTTATTTAGATATTTTATACCAATTTAATTGTATTTCAAAATGCATCAGTCACATAGAAAGAGGATTCTAATTTCGACTAGTTAAAATTATTTTTAAACAAGACAGTGGGCAAAATTGAATTTGACCGTCTACAAAAAATGTTAAAATTGCTTTTAACCAATTGGTTCATTTAATAGATGAATGGTTTTATCTACTCAAAAAATGGTTCAAACTGTATTAAATAATTTTTAGCCCAAAAACCGACCGAAAAAAATTAAGGTATCGAGCATTTGCAAAAATCTTTATTTTGAGAAAAAATAATAAAAGGAGAATTCTAATAATCTATGTCTGCCGGAAATGAAGTGGTGCATAAGCCAAAAATTAACATCATTAATGGTTTACTCGTAGGTTTATAATGTGTTTGACGTGCAATTAAAAGAATGAATTGATCGTATGTCAAAGACAATGATAAGTCTACAAGTAAACCATTAGCGGTATTAATTTTTGACTTATGCACAACTTCGCTTCCGTCAGACATGGATCATTAGATTCCCCTATTACTACTCCTTCATAAAATAGAAGTTTTTTTCTTGTGCTCGATAGCTTAGGTTTCTGTGCTGTCGGCTCTTGGACAATTTATACTACATAAATTGTGCGAATTGAATATTTATGTGAACATTAATTTCATGTTAATATCTATATATATATAATAATAATAATAATAAATTTTAATAACCATTAAATATACATGGCCCTTTTTGTGTATTATTTAATCTATACTTATATTATAAAGAGGTAAAATTTGTCTATTTGTATGGGGTAATCTCCGGAACTACCGAACCGATTTCAAAAATAATTGTAGCAAAATTAGGGTGTTCATCCAGAATCAAACAAAGGCTATATTTTATGCCGATGCCACAAACCCAAAAGGGATGTAGGAGCATAAACATTCCAAAAACGCAGCTTTTGTGTTACTAATGGGCCTAGAAACATTAGATTTGGAAAGTTAATTACTTATAAGATATAAAGGATTTTAAGAACACTCTCTAAAAAATATAAAAATAGAAAAGGGGGAAAATGCGCTCAAAAGCATTTTAAAAAACGTTCTAAATGGCGGTATCTAGGCAATCTCAGGAAGTACCAAACAAAATTAAAAAAAATAATGGTATTAAAATAAAGGTGCAATTTCTCTTTATATCTCTTATATCACTTTATGTCGATTTCGCTACCACCTCGAGATTGTAAAAGCAACAAATGTTATAAATTGAGGGGATTTCTGTTACGGAAGGATCTAGAAAATTGAAATTTGGCACAGTAGTTACTTATAAGATATAAATTATCTCTGGAAACATTCTGTAAAAAAATTCAATTTTGAAAGGAGAGAAAATGCGCGAAAAACATTCTTAAAAAAGAAAAAAATAGTCGAAATTGCGATTATTATACATATCCATGAGATAACTTAGAGATTTAAAAAAATAATGGAAAGCTCAAGGATGATCACTTCTTAAATATACACATATTAATACGGCAGATAATGATAATAATGAACATTTCATAAGAATAATATTAAATTCATGTTCGGCATAAATTAAAGTGCCTCGGTATGTTAAGACACTTCAGGATTACATCGACATTGTGCGAAAGATGAAATATGCTTCATTAATTTAGATGTGAATTAAGGTTTTAGATCTTAACTTAATCCTAGAACATTACATTTATTCTGTTACATGAGCTTTATGTTAACATTTTTAGCTTAATAATGAAGGTCTTCGTAAGATATTATACAGTTTTAATTTCTCAAAGCATTTTTTTTTAATAGAAAAAGGGTTACAACATGTTACAAAGTAGATTTAGATTTTTTCAAACAATTAATATGAAACTTTTTATGATCTTTAAGCATAAGATCACAATTATGCTATTTTTTATGGTAAATGCATTCAGAGTACGCATAAATTATCCGTTTATTGGAACATCGCTAGAAGGGTAAAGATGTAATGTGCCTCATAAAATTACTATTTAGTATTTAACTTAATCTCTCATTTTTATATTTATTCTAATACATGAGCTTTATGTTATAAGTTTTAACAATGGAGTTCTCTCAAAAATATTAAACATTTTTTGATTTATAAAATATAAACTTGTTTTCCTCTTTTAAAATATCAAAAGAATTGAAAATAAAAATAAACTGAAATAAAAATTGAACAATAAAAATTGAAATTTTTTTTTGAAGTAGTTGCTTTTAAATTTTTTATGATGCGATCTCATAATTTTCTGTCCTTTTTTTTAGGTGCGTTCGCAATTATAAAACTACGTAGTACCTATAGTCGTCATCTAATCTGTATGTCTGTCATTCTACATATAAAGCACAAAATATATCCAAAAGAATGGTTTGAAATTAAATATATAAATTTGTTGCAGACTTTTGTTGAGTCATTTCAAATTTTATGAAAATGGATTCAAAACTAAAAAAGGCATTAATGAAAAGTTTTTCTTCATTCTAATAAATCCAACTATACGTAATGAATTTGTGATATCCCATGATAGGTAGTGATTCCAGATTTCTATGGTGGTTAAATCTAATTTAAGTGGAGTCATATTGTTTCCGTTTTACTGAATTTAATATACAGGGTGATTAAAAAAAGATGGGAAAATGTTTAAGAGGTGATAGTATACACCCAAACATATATTTTGTATCAACGAATGCATGGTCGAAAACTAAACGTAAAAAAGTTAGAGGGCGCCAAAAGTTATGTTCTTATACGAGGCAAAAACACACAATGAACAATTAAGTTAAGTTACGAAAACAAATTTAATGGCATTTGATTACAATAAGTGCCCAAAACATTGACCGGCAGCTGTTATGCACGCAGTACAACGGCGAAGAACAGATTGGCAAATTTTCTGAAACACACCAGGCATATCGCGAACTTCCCCTACAGCAGCCGAAAGTTTGGCGACAAGTTCTTCTGCGGATTCAATGGGAGTCTCATACACAAGAGCCTTTAGGTGTCCCTACAAAAAAAAATCGAGACATGAAAGATCTGGCGGGCGCGGTGGCCAAGCTACAGGACCACCTCGCCCAATCCATTTGGAAAGATTACGTCCAGATAGTTTCGCACTACTCGTGCGTTATGAGCTGGTGCTCCAAATTGTTGAAACCACATTACCTGCCGGATGTGTGGACGAACTTCGTTCAACATGTCTGGTAGCACCTGTTGCAGAAATACGAGGTAGTCATTCCCATCAAGGTGTTTTGGCAGAAGATAAGGGCCGAGTAAGTGGTCGCAATAATTCCTGCCGAAACATTGATAGAAAAACGTTGCTGATTCGAATGTGGATAAGTAAGTAGCATGCGGATTTACTTCTGCCCATACACGCTGATTGTGGGTGTTAAATGCACCATCATGCGTGAAGGTTCATTTATCCGTGAAAAAAACTGTTGAAATAAAATTTGGATTTACAGCATTCTGCTGCAGAAACCAACGGGCAAACTCCACACGACGAGGATAATCGCTTTGCCTCAGTGCCTGGACTCTTTGAACATGATAAGGGTGCAAACGTTCATCATGGAGTACTCGCCATGTTCTGCATTGCGACATATGTAATCCTCTACTCATTGCTCGTGTACTTGTACTTGGCTCATCAGCCACCATATCCAAAATGGCTTCTTCCACCATAACATCCCTCTTTGGACGACCTGCATCCAACCGGGATGCAAGAAAGGTACCCGTCTCGCACAACTGTCGATGCAAGCGTTCAAATGTTTTCGGATTGGGCAACCACCTGTTGAGAAATCGCTCTCCGTACAACCGTTGAACTTCTACGCTACTTCCATTTCCAGCTCCGTAAACAAAATGCATATCGGCTTCTTTCTTATTAGAGAAGGGCAACATCTTCAGATGCGTTACTACAGAGATTGACAATTGCACTCTCGTATGAGGGGCTTTTATCTATGAAATGTAACGAAAATTTGAATACCAGCTATTCTTCTTCCCATAACATGCAATTATTACTCGCAGCGCCAAAATAAAGGAATGCAGCTTTCTGTTTTGAGCACTTATAGTAATAAAATGCCATTAAATTTGTTTTCGTAACTTAACTCAATCGTTCATTGTGTGTTTTTGCCTCGTATAAGACTATAACTTTTGGCGCCCTCTAACTTTTTTACGTTTAGTTTTCGACCATGCATTCTTTGATACAAAATGTTTGTTTGGGTGTGTACTATCACCTCTTAAAAATTTCCCATCTTTTTTTAATCATCTTGTATGTAATCTAAATAAATTGACTATTCATGCCTATTTTCTTATGAGTGAAACCGCTAAATGTTTATGAAATGCACCTTTCATTTAATTATAAGTTAAAAATTTATTCATTAAAAATTTTATATTTTTAGTATGATCCTTTGGCAGTTTAACATGCAAGTTTCGACTTGTTATACTATCAATAAATTCAGGCAAAGCATAAATTATTGTTTCAAAATTTATTCAGAGTAAAAATTTATTTTTACGATAAAATAAGAAATATATAAATAATGTAACAAAATTTCCATTAATCTTACATAGGATACATTTTACGTATACATTTTATCGAAATTAATTTCAAGTTGACAAGATTATTAAATACTTGAGTGGCATCCGTATCTATAATGTTTTTGGGCGTTCGTAATAATGTAAATATGTAGCAGCTAGAGTTGTCGTTTAGTCCGTCCGTCTGTCCGTCAGTGCGCATATAACAACGCAAAAAATATCCAACCGAATCGTTTGAAATTTTAAACATATAATTATTACACAATTTTGTCGAGTCGTTTCAAATTTCCTGAAAATCGGATGCATAGTTCAGTTACAGGAACAATTAAAAATATTCCATTACATTACGGTCAATGGGAAAAAAGTTTCAGATGCATTGTAAGGTTGTTACTCTCTTTCGAATATGATAAAATTGATATTCTTCTGTAAAATATACACTAAACTTACATTCTGTGAAATCTGTGGTGGAAGGAACATTTGTTAATGATTTACAGGGCCACACAAAAGTATTCCATTACATAATGGTATAGGGAGAACATTGTTTGGTGTGCTTTTTAATTGTATTAAAGTACTTAATTTTTTTTAATTGATATAATTTGTGAGGAATACTACAAATTATTTCCCTTATAATAGAAAGCAGATAGAATTTGCAGAAATACACAAAAGATTTTGGCTATTATATTGTATAATATTACCTAAATATCTGAATATTTTTAGGTACCTGTGTAATTATATAAAAACGTAACAACAATAGTCGCCGTTCTGTCTATACCTCCGTCTGTCCACCCGCCTATCTGCCCTTATATAACAGCAATTAATCTAAAAAAAATAATCATCATATTAATAAGAGTAAAATCTAAACAACTAAATCATTTGAGTTTTAAAACATATAGTTGTTGCATAATTTTTGTCGTGTCATTTTAAATTTATTGAAAATCGGATGTATCGCTTAGTTACAAGGACAATCAAAAGTAGTTCATTAAATTACGGTCAATATGAAAAATACTTTCAAGTACATTTTAATAATGTTACACACTTTCGAATATTATAGAATTGACATGCATCTATGAACTGTATACTAAAATATACATTTTGTATAATCTATGATGCAAAGAATATTTATTATTAATTTTTATGGCCACATAATGTATATCCACTACAATATGATATACGGAAAAACATTGTTTGGAGCGTGTTTCAATTATATTAAACCAGGGCATAAAATTTCAGCTTAAAAGGTTCTCGCCAGACTAAAATTCTTACTTGCCACTATTTTACATTTATTCAGACAATGTCTGCCCCCACACCTGTACAGAAAATGAAATATTTATGATAAATTTAACTTAAATTGACGATTGTTAGAAGGAGCTGACGAAGAAGGAAAGACGAAAAGAAGCTGACGAGCATTTATACTTCTTTTGGAAAAAAAATACCATGCTTCATTTTGAAAAACTTCCGTGTATCGCTGTGCATAGTTTGATTTCAAGTACAACCTTTTATGGGTGTATTCGAAAAAATATTTTTTCATTCTCAACAGCTCGAAATTTTCCAATACATTTTCACATTTATTATTAACCCTTTCCGTCGCGATGTGCCCAGTCCGGGATACCTAATTTTAATTCCAAATTTTCAAACTGCACCAATAATATTTTAGTAAAATTTTACTTTTACAATGAAAGCTTAAAATTAGGGATTCTAAATTTCTTAAAAAGTCGTTTGTAAATTCTGGCGACAGTCGGTAATTTCTCATTTTACAAACATAATTTACCCGTGTATAAATAGATAAAGGTAAAGACATGAAATTTGACATGATCTTTGAAGAGACGTATAAGATGCCGTGTGATTTCCTTTTTCGCTTCATTCATTAGATTTGGATCGATAAACAATTATTTTCTCAGTATGAGCTTTTTTTTTTTTTTGTTATTGTTGTTCTCTAGATCTTGCGCTTTAAAAATTCGGTTCAAATCGCCGTTTTTGACAGTCTTTTTTGCAATATTTTCTGCATTTAACAAAAAATTGACAAACACTAAGTAGTTTCTAAATAAGAGAATTTGGCCAGTTTGGTGCGTTTGGCGACAAAAGTTAATTTAAAAATAAATTAGAAAATAAACAGTTTGGATTGGACTACACCCTTAAAAGACGAAACTTACTCGCCAACCATTAATATTAACTCGCCAATGGCGAGTAAAAGCTGGCGAGTGGAAATTTCGCGCCCTGTATTAAACTATTTCACATTTCATGAAATTGATAAACGTTGCTCAGGTAAACGATACAAGTTACTTTCTGTATATTTACACACAAAAAATATTTCGACCACTATACTGTATCCAAAGTACTGTATTCTAAGACAACAAGATCTGAATGTTTTGAAAACTTCGTTGTAGTTCGAACGCACCTCATTTCATACGCTTTATGTGCAATTTCCACCTTGTTCTTTAAGGGGAATTAATTAATTTATGTTTATAGAAACATTTAGCATTAATTCTTTGGTATTGAAATTATTACTTTTAATATAAAGAAATCCTTTAAACATTCAAGTATATACATAAAAAGTGACATTAAAACCAATCCAGGCTTTTTTAAGGTTTTATACTCGCATTGGCGTGAGTGACAAGTAAAATCGACGGATAACTATAACATTATATTTTCCTAGACTAAGAAAAATATTTTTTTTCCGTTGTACTGATATTAAATTTGGAAATGCACCTTTATTTTAAATATAAATTTAAAATTAATTGTTTAAAAACTTTATTACTGTTTCTCTGAACAAATGATGCATCATCAAATCAGTAAGAGCTGTTTAAGGGTGTATTTAAAAAAACGGTTTTCCATCTTCAACAGCTCGAAATTTCCCGATACAATTTCAGACACATTTTTAAAAGTAGAAAAATGGAACTTGCTGAGGGGATTTTTGAAGAGGCGTATAAGGTGCCATGTGATGTCTTTTTACGCTCAATTCATTAGAATTTGATTTAGAATCAATAACCTTCTCAGTATGACCCTTTTTTCGTTCGCAGACCTCCCACTTCGGAAATTCGGTTCAAAATGCTGTTTTTGATTTTTTTTTTTTTTTTTTTTTTTTTTTTGCATTATTTTCTGCATTTATCAGGGAATCGATAATTACGGCACCTTGTGTACTTTCTAAATAAGAAAATTTGAAAGTTTGGTGCATTTGAGAGCCAAAATGAATTTAAAAATAAATCGGAAAATAAGCAGTTTGAATCGAAATACACCCTGTTAGAGTTATTTGTAATTTATCTTTGAAATGTGGCATCATACTAGTTCGCTATTCTATGTAACTATAGAAACGCAAATGGTTTTTTTTTTGTTTGTTAGTTGTTGTTTTGATTTGCTAAGAGTAAGCAACGCTTTCGCTATGTCTTAAAATAAAGGATGACAGTCTACTAAAGCATGTCAGTTTATTAATTAAGTTAATACGCATCGCCGCATCACACATCTGGTTACGTCGAGCCAGAGTCTATATATATATTTTTTTCTTCACTTCGAAAAGAAAAGTTCGAAAATAATGAACTGTTTTCGTCATTGAATTTTATTAGAACATTATTCCACAACCTGGCCTGATGAAAGAAGAAAGTAAGAAAATCGTCTGCCGCAGCAATCAAGGTAATGAATAATTTATTATTCCTTTTGCTGTTACTATAAGTTTTTGAACATGGAAAACATTGAAAAATTAAAAAAGAAGCGTGCAACATTACTAACTTCAATTACGAAATTAATTAGTAAATTAGAAGAATTAATAAAAGATAAAAATATTGATATTGATAGTTATTTAGAAATTTCAGAACAATTAAATGACAGAGAACAAACTCTAAAAAACCTAAATAAAGAAATAGAATCTGGTATTAATTTAGAAAAAGAATATGAAATTGACATTAATGCTAGCGAAGAATACCAGGAAAAAATTATAAAGGCCAAATTTCAAATTAAAAAGCAACTTAAGCATTTAGAACAAAGTAAAGTTTCCAATGAAATTCAACCAAATTCTACTCAAATAAACAACTCGATAAATATTAAATTACCCGATATATCTCTTCCGAAATTCTCCGGAAAACCAGATGAATGGGGTCTATTTAAATTACAATTTAACAACTTAATAACTTCAAATGAGCAACTATCAGATGCGCAAAAGTTGCATTATTTATCAGCGGCATTAATAAGTGATGCAAGAGCTTTGATTAGCACAGAAGACACTTTTTCATCTTTATTTCAAGCATGAAAAGACAGATATGAAAATGATAGAATAGTAACAGAAATACACATCAATTCACTCTTAAACGCAGATAAACTTACACAGCCTTACGCTAAAGATCTTCGAAATCTAGTCGATAATGTAAAAAAAAGCATTCGCGCCTTGAAGATTTTGAATTATAATAGAAATAATCTTTCAGATGTTTTAATATTGAACATCATTCTCCAAAAGTTAGATAGAGATACCCGAAAAAATTATGAAATGACGATAAGTTCAAAAGAAGTTCCGAAGTTAGATGAATTACTTTTATTTTTAGAAAAACGATCTCAATATTTGGAAAATATTCATACAGTCAAGTCTGTTAAACCTTTCAGTAAGGATCAGAAACGTTCATTTAATTCTAAGTCATTGACTTTGTTAGCAGAAAGTCCACACATTTGTTCAATGTGTAAAGGCAATCACATTTTAATGAGATGTTCCAAATTCTTAAATTTACCTGCAAAAAAAGGTTTAATATTGTTAAAATGAAAAAAGTATGCTTCTACTGTTTATCATCAGTTCATAACATTAGGCAGTGTAAAAGTTCAAGCACGTACAGAAAATGCAACAAACGGCATCACACATTGATCCACCTGGAACGCTGTGAGGAAAATATTGAAACTAATCAGACAATAGCAATTCAAGATGAAAATACTATTAGTAGTAATCTATCGCCAACCGCAAACGCATTTACTCCTCATAGTTACACAAATAATCAGATGTCTGTTACCACTTTGGGTGAAAATACACATTCATTTGATAACACGCATTCAACTATTAACAATACTGTAATGAGTATGATGTCCTCTTCTAGTAAACAAGTACTGCTTTCAACTGCGATAATATATGTACAAAATGCCAGACGAGAATTAGTTCCTCTTAGAGCATTGTTAGATTCAGGATCGCAAAATAACTTTATAACGAAGGAATGTTCTGACAAGGAAGGTCTCCATACGGGCATACTCAGAAAAATCTAAAAAAATTACAGAATGTTCTTCTCATATAGTTATATATGTTTATAAAAAAAATTTCGGCGGAATCTCCTTATAACGTCCGTAAAAAAATAATAAAAAATTCGTTTATTTGGCGATTTATCTCCGGTTGGCGAAAAAACGAAATTTTGAAAAATACGCTTTTACGCTTCGAATACTTTTTAAAGAAAAAACTTTCTATGTTCAATTTATTTAAATGAGTTTAGTTTAAGTAATTTTAGTTTTGCATTTTTACTTTACTTTAAGTGTAATTTTGTCATATACGTTTATATGTACTTATAACAAAATGAAATTAATATATTTTATTATTTAAAACACAATTTAAATTGATTAAAATTGTTCCAAACTGAAAAATACACTGTTAAAAATCTGCTGCATTTTGTTGCAACGCACTGCCTTGCTTGTATAGAAAACGGTTACTTGGCCGTGAAATGGAGCTTTCTCATTGGTTGGAATAGAGATATTATATACAAGTGGTGGAGTGCGTTGCAACAAAATGCAGCAGATTTTTAACAGTGTATGACATGGTCAATTCACAGCGCTATGGAGCATTCTCATTGGCCAGAAGAGAGATATTCTATAAAAGTAGTGGAGTGACGTTGCAGTAAATGCTGCAGATTTTTAACAGTGAAGTCAATTGAAATCAATTTTCAGATTCGTTAAAATCGTCTGCTTTTGGCTAGGAAATGCACTGCTCGCCAAATCGCGCGTCGCTTTCAGCTTTTCACGCCAATTATTCCAAACTATTTTTTTTTTACATAACTAATAATGTAATTCTGCCGCTAATTTTCACTGATCCTTTATTACCGACATGAGTAGTTTAATTCGTATTTTTTTCAAAAAATTCTGAGTATGCCCCCAATGGAGACCTTCCTTGTGAGTTATTGTTCTTGAAAGGAAGGAAAATAAACGCATCAGTTTCAGGGCTAAATGGTTCAGTTATGAATACAAGGGAAAGTATTATAACAGCCATAGCAAATAAAAACAGAAGTTTTAATGAAACATTGCAATTTTTTGTTGTTCCTAAAATTACGCGCATAACACCAGCTACATATCTAAACATCATGCCTATTAAGCATTTACAAAATTTTCAGTTAGCTGATCCACAATTTGATAAACCAGGTCCAATACATGTTTTATTATCAAACGAAGTATTTTTTAAATTAATCAGACAAAATAAAATAAATATGCAAAATTTGGTTCTTCAAGAAACTGTTTTTGGCTATGTTGCCAGTGGTTCTACGTCAATGCCCCAACAGAATTTTAATAATTATTGTGGTCTTGTTCAATCTGCGGATGATTTATCCAACGCTATGCAAAAATTTTGGGAAATTGAAGCGGTTCATGATAAAAACCCAATAAAAAGTAAAGAAGAGCAGTATTGTGAGGAACATTTCTTGCGTACACATACTAGAAGAGCAGATGGTAGGTATATTGTGGAAATGCCAATTAAAACTGGTGGGCTTGCATGTTTAGGAGAATCAAAGGAAAACGCACTTAAACGATTAAATCACCTACTTAAGCGATTTGCGCACAATCCAGCCATGAAAATGTTATACGAAGAATTTATTAACGAATATAACGATTTGGGACACTTAGAAGAAATCTTGCTGGAAAATAAGCCCGAATTTTCATATTACTTACCGCATCATGGGGTATACAAACCCGAGAAACCAAGCACGAAATTAAGGGTTGTCTTCGATGCTAGTGCAGCTACTACCAGCCAGTGGTGTTTGTTTAACTTTTACGGAGGGGCTGTGACAGCATCTGTCCGGGTTTACATGTATTCTCAGGTAAACACTGAGCGAGCCCCTGCGTAAAGGTTAAATGATGTTTTATTAAACGGAGGATCAGTCCAAGATGAGCTCTTCGATATCATTTGTCGATTTTGAACTCATAAATACGTCTTTACTGCTGACATCATAAAGATGTATCGTCAAATATTAATTTCGGAAAATCAGAGAGATTTGCTTCGAATTTTGTGGAAAACTGATGAAGAAGAACCAGTCAAAATATTTAAGTTAAAGACGATTACATACGGTACATCGAATGCACCTTATCTTGCCACGCGGACTCTGAATCAGCTTGCAATTGATGAAAAAGACAATTTTCCGCTAGCATCACGTGTAGTTCTTCAAGATTTCTACGTGGACTACGTATTAACAGGAGCTGACACTTTAACTAAAGCTCAACAAGTGCAAGCACAATTAATCGCATTGCTTGAAGGTGGTGGCATAAAGTTGCACCGATGGTGTGCTAATCACCCCGAACTCTTGAAAATCGCAACTAGCAATCAAGAGTATACATTCAATGATCGTAATGCGGACCAGAGCACTAAAACTCTAGGATTGTTATGTAATCCAGTTCGTGACTGCTTTTCGTTTAATTCATCAGTTAAGGAACCAGTTGTATACTCAAAAAGAACTGTTTTATCCGACATAGCGCGTATCTACGATCCATTGGGATTACTTGGTCCTGGAATAGCTAAGGCTAAGATTTTCATACAAAGACTCTGGCTGTTAAAGCTAGATTGGAACGATTCACTTCCAGATGACATTAAAGATGAATGGCGAAGCTTTATCAGAACGCTTCAGAATATAAATAATTCAAAAATCAATCGATTTGTTTTAAACGAAGGGCATTCGGAAGTTGAACTGCACGGCTTCTTCGACGCCTCCGAGCTCGCATATGGAGCAGCCATTTATCTACGCTGTTTCACAAAATTTAATAGATCTTCAAATTTACTGTGCAGTAAGTCTAGAGTTGCACCATTGAAACCTTTGACAATCCCACGATTGGAATTGTCCGCAGCTGCCTTATTGTCTGAACTCGTATTTAAGATAGTGAATGTATTAAGGTTGAACACCAGTAAAATAATATTATGGTGAGATTCAACCATCGTCTTAGAGTGGATTCAGACTCCCCCTCATCTACTTAAAACCTTTGTAGCCAACAGAGTTTACAAAATCCAAGAATTGACCCAGACTTTTCAATGGAGACATGTACGCTCAGAGGACAATCCAGCAGACCTTGTATCTCGAGGACTATCCTTTGACAAATTAATTGATTGCGAACTTTGGTGGCATGGCCCTCTCTTCTTGAGAGAAAGAGACAGTGAATCCAAACACAGCATTGATTTAGAACAAGTGAAAAACAATATAGACTTTTCATGAGAATTAAAATTGAAAAACAGTACAGCATTATTAAGTTTAAATTCTAGTGAATTTGTAAATGAAATTTTAAGTATCAGCAATAATTATGCTAAAATATTACGTGTTTTAAGTTATATTTTCAGGTTCTTAGATAACACAAGAAAATTAGATGAAAAAAGAAAGGGACACGTAAGTATAGAAGAATTATCACGATCAGAAATATTTTTAATTCGGGAAATCAACCGAATTTTGAATTTAAGGCAGAATATACTGCATTGTTAGAAGGTAAGCAAATTTTTAAGAAAAGTAAATTGCGATTCTTAAACCCCTTTTTAGATGCAGATAATGTGCTAAGAGTTGGAGGGCGTTTAGATAATGCAGACCTAAGGTTTGCTCAAAAACATCAATATATTCTGCCAGCTAAGGGTATATTGTGTAGCCTAATTGCAATTTACTATCATAAAAAATATCTTCATATAGGTGCACAAGCATTGTTATGCTACTTGAGACAAAAATACTGGCCTCTACGGGTAAGAAATTTAGCTAGAAAAATAACGCATGAGTGTGTAACTTGTAGTAAACGCAACCCCATAACCATACAACAAATCATGTGTTCCCTACCCAGAGAGAGAGTACGTCCTAGCGCACCATTTAATTACGTGGGAACAGATTTTGGTGGGCCCTTTTTCATAAAATATAAGGGACAGAGAAAGGGAATTCTTAATAAAGTGTATTTGACAATCTTTTTTTGCTTTGTAACTAAAGCAGTGCATCTCGAACTAGTGTCAGAATTGACTACAGATGCATTCATTGCCACCTTAAAAAGGTTCATTGCTAGGCGCGGAAGGTGCGCAGTAATCTTTTCAGATAATGCAAAAAATTTTGTTGGTGCTAACGCCGAGTTACAGAGGCTCCATAATTTACTAAGACATCCTGAGGAGAACTTAGCGAATTATTTGTCAGACGAGAATATTATTTGGAAATTTATTCCACCCAGAGCACCTAATTTTGGCTGGTTATGGGAGGCAGGAATAAAATCAGTGAAATATCATCTAAAGCGAACGGGTCTACCAAGCGAACAAGTCTAACATTCGAAGAGTTATTAACTGTAATTGCTCAAATAGAGTCCATATTAAATTCACGGCCAATCACTCCATTGTCTTCAGACGTGAATGACTTGGAGGCCTTAACACCAGGCCATTTCTTAATCGGAAGGCCTATGACAGCCATCGTTGAACCAGAATTAATTAATGTTAACGAAAATAGACTATCTAGATGGCATAGAATTTCAAAAAACATTCAATTGATATGGAATCGTTGGAATAAAGAGTATTTTAATACGCTCCAACAACGCTCCAAGTGGCAATTTGAAAAAAATAATGTTAGCATAGGAACCCTAATGTTGATAAAGGAAGATGACCTCCCTACAAATATATACTTACTAGGACGCATTATAAATATTTTCTCTGGTGCAGATGATAAGATTAGGGTCGTCGAAGTTAAAATCGCTAGGGGAATACTTAAAAGAAGTATTTCAAAAATTGCGTTATTGCCACAACAAGTCTCAGAAAATTAATTACAAATGTAAAAAAAAAAAAAGGGTTTTGTTATGTATTTTTAGTTTTAGTTTTCCTATTATTGTATGCTCATAATTGTATTTTTCATTGTTAAAAGAAAATTGTTGTATTGTATCATATTACTTAAGCATTTGTAATGTTAATATTTTGTACTGTATAATTTATTGAAGTTGACCCTTCAATGTCGGGGGGTATGTTAGAGTTATTTGTAATTTATCTTTGAAATGTGGCATCATACTAGTTCGCTATTCTATGTAACTATTGAAACGCAAATCGTTTTTTTTTTGTTGGTTGTTGTTTTGATTTGCTAAGAGTAAGCAACGCTTTCGCTATGTCTTAAAATAAAGGATGACAGTCTACTAAAGCATGTCAGTTTATTAATTAAGTTAATACGCATCGCCACATCACACACACCTTTAAACACAATTTAAAATATTCATTAGAATTCTCAGTACAAATTAAATTAGCACATTAAAAGCCATTAATTACCATTATTTTGAAAAACTTTTTTGAAAAATTGAAGTGATTGCATTTTTTTATTTGCTTTGTTATTATTTTTTTATTATAAAATAGATCATATTATTGAATAATGTAAATTTGAACTTCTGAAAAAATTTCCTCTTTTCTATAGAAAATGTAAAAGTTCAAGGCAGTGAATACCATTTTTCATGAAAAGTGAAATGCCAGTATGTTTGAAGTCCTATATCGCTGGCAAGCAACAGTATCTTAAAATTCTTTTGGATAAACTGCTAGAATAATACTACTTGCTTATTAAAATTAATTTGTTTCTATTGGGCATTGTTACTTTAAATTGTTATGTTGCCACAAAATACAATGAAAATGACGTTTTTATCCGTTTTCCGCAATTATTATCTTATGTAAACAATAGTACCCAAACCTTTTTTTTGGAATATGAAAATACACTCATAGGACAAGCTAAATAATATAGAACTGTATCGGAATATTGTCGCTGTTAGCATATATAATGGGTCGATCGGAAAGTCGTGTCATGTCGGGGAAATTGATTCGTATCAGAAAATTCTTAATGTTAGTTATTACACATTAGATATTCGAATTAATATCTAATAATCAACCAGCAGAAACTTGCGGCATGAACTGATTTCTCTGACATAATACGACATTCCGATCGACTCCATAATCTGTTAAACGTTTAAAAGTTTCAAATTCTGCAACATTTAAATTAATCTTATCTCAAAAACTGTTTCATAGTTTAATAAAACAAAATATATCATGTAGTCGTTGAACATATGTACAAAAAGAAAAAGAAGTGGGATCACACGATATTTTTCGGGAAAAAATGACAATTTTTACAAACAAGCAGCGTCGATAATCACACTTCTTCCCAATCAGAAAATGAAAAATCACATATCTTTTTCCTCTTCCTATTTTTCCCCTTCCCAAAAAGAATGGAATGTTTCATTTTTTGATAAGGGAAAAATGTGATCCTTTACGTTGGTTTTTTGTTTTGTTTTAGTAACATTTGTCGTTTTTTTTCCAAAAAATGTCACGAGACCCCACTTCCCCTGCTTCTTATTCTTTTCTATGTTTTTGTACATAGGTCCAACTACTGCATGATACATTTTGTTTTATTCAACAGTGGTCATTTTTTGAGATAACACTAATTTAAATGTTGCAGATTTTGAAACTTTTGAATATTTAGCCGATTATATCTGCTAACAGCAGCAATATCCCGGTACAGTTTTATCTTGTTTCGCTTGCCCTAGTAGTACACTTTCATATTCTTTAAGAAAAAAGTTTTGGATACAATTACTTAAAGAAGATACGAATGCGAAAACGGACAAAAACATCATTTTTATTATATTTTGTGGCAACATGCAAATGCAAATTAACAACGGCCTATGGGAATAAAAAAATTTTAATATGCCGATAATGTTATACTAACTGCTTATGCAAAAAGAATTTTGGGATGTTGTTGCTTGTCAGAGATACAGAATTTCAAAAATACTGTCATTTCAATTTTCATGAAAAATGACATTTACATCTTTGAACATTGACATTTTCTATGAGAAAGTTGAAATTTTTTCAGAGTTTACAAAAATTGCACATTATTCATTAAATATGATCTACTTTAACATAAAAACATCAAGCCAATTAAAAAACTAGTCGTTGGGGGGCACCGTAATACTTACCCATCATGGATATGTATATGAAAATAAAACATGTGAAAACTATTTATACAATGCATTGCAATTCATAAACAAAATTTAAATATTGTTAATATACATAGTAATGCTATATTAAAGAACTGCTGATGTACCATTTTCGACAAATTATATAAAACGCCAAACTATTCAAGTAGTACCGAACTGCGTAAAAGAAACATCCTTATAACTCCAAAAATAATAATTCTATTAACTAACAATTAACTGCGTCGGATTAAACGTCTCATTTTGAATTAAAATATACCTCTGAATTGAAATTTGAATGAAATACAGGGTCATGAAAAATCGAAGAATGTGGAAAATAGGATTACAAATATCTCGGCAACTAATAATCCGATCGACTTTGTTTTATATGAAAAATGTGTGTTATTTTATTGCCTTTTACGTCCATTTCTTAGAACAAAAAAATTCGAAAATTTTTATATACCTTTCATCAGAACGAATTTTTCGAGAGTCCGAAAAAAATAGTTCCGGATAATCGAGGTTGCTGATATTTAATAGGGTTCGTCCCATTCTTACATGCTAACTACATACAAAATTTCAAATCTCTATCTCAATTTGTTCGGGAGATAGAGCGTTTACAGACAGACAGACGGCAAAATTTTTTTTCTAAAAATATGTTTTTCGGAATCTCTACTATCTAAAACGTGTAAATCCGTCAAAATTTTTTTTCCATTTCCAAAACGATTGCAAGATTTACCCTATACTACGTATGATGGGTAAGTAATACAACTATCAAAATATCACTTTTTGTCTGAATTTCAAAATAATGGCTTTAACCGCTAATTTTGCTTCAACGCAACAATAAAACTAAGTATACATGATTATGTTTTCTATCGAGCTACCAATATTTTTGAACTAAAACATTTATTTTAATAAATGACAGAAACATGGACTATAAAATAAACCGATGATTATCTTATTATAAATTTTAAGATATTAAATTTGTAATGTCAAATGTTTTCAGCCAAAATATTGAAAAATTTCTGCCTTATAGTTTTGGTAGTTAACTACTTACCTGTTCAATATTTTTGAAAAAAAACTTTCAAATAATGTCTATTATTTATCATGTCTTTTACAGAATTTTTATTCTTTTTGTCACTGGGTTTTCAAAACAGAAATTTTCACTTACCCTAATTTCTGCGTATAATCCGCGGATCAAACAATCATTTTTCGACCCAGAAATTTTATTAAACAAAATATAACTTTTCAGATCGCCGTAAATATTTGCCTTCATTTACGAAATAAAATTTCTGGGTCGAAAAAGAATTGTTTGATCCGCGGATTATAGGCAGGAAATTAGGGTACTTAACCGCTTACACACCGAATTAATATCGCAATGTAATAATAATTTTGTTTTTCCTATATTACAGCTTCAAATGTTTTAATTTATGCATACAAATTTAGAAAACAGCAAAAAAATATGTTTCTGCAGTTTTTTTGGCTGTTTTCATTTCAGTGTTCGCATTTTGGAACGTGATTATTGATTGACTACCTATGCAAATATAACAAATTATTTTTCGCTATATGCTATTGTATATTGTTCTTGAGTATTTTCTCGAATTTCAAAAACATTTAGATCTCTATCGGTCAAATGTAAGTAATATAGAGAAAACGATAAAAGCAAATAATATACTTTTTATGCAAATTAATTAATTTACATATTCCTTAATACATGTGGTATATGCTTAAACATACATATTTTCATTTCAAAAGTTAAGAACAATCTTATGTTTTATAGGAAAAACAGGGACATCGTTATTATGTTGGAAAGTATATGTTTTGTATTACAAATATTGCAATGCTCCCATTTGGGAACATTGGCGTTTAAACTATTAAATCAGATAATTGTTCGGATTAAACAATACAAAATTTACAATAAACATTTACTGGTTAGAATAATAAATCATGATTGGAATATTGATGCTAATACGTGGTACGGGCAAATAATGATTGGCAAATACGTTCCCGGACTACGTACGAGCAAAACAGGGAAGCGCTTAAATACTATTATGGGTTAAATTCCAGTTGCAAATTTTATGTGTATCAATTTACTTAGCACAGATGAAACAACAAAATGCAGTATAAAAAAGTTCAGTTTAATACTTCGTACAATATTTTTACTCAATCGGAAAAAATCGGGGATTTGTTCACGAAAACAATCTAAAAAATACATCTCGAGTTCCCGTTAAAAAAAAAAAAGTCGTGTGCTTACTCAATTAAAAATAATAATACTATTTAAATTATTAAATAAAAATTAGTTTTTTGTTACATACGTAATGAATATATATAATGATATGCATATTAATATATATATCAGTAATATACACGTTATCTTAATATTTAATCATAGAAAGTTTTTCTTAAATTTTATTTTTAAAATAAATTCAATTTATAAATCGATAAAATGAAGATTTTTTTCAGTCTCTCGTGATTCTTCTTAGGAACTTTCATCACACTTCTATGAAATAAATATTCAATGATTTATAAGCATGAGAATTATTACAGTTTTACATTTGAATGAAATATAAGTTCAGAGAATGAAAATAAGAGTTATGAATGATCATCAATGAAATATAAGTTCAAGAAATATAAGTGAAATATAAGCTCAATTTATAAATCGATAAAATGAAGATTTTTTTTTCAGTTTCTCGTGATTCTTCTTGGAACTTTCATCGCACTTCTATGGAATATTCAATGCTTTATAAGCATGGGGATTATTACAGTTTTACATTTGAATGAAATAAAATATAGGAGTGATATAAGACCACGAGACATAGAGTTGTTTGAATGAATCAAGAATGGTGGAATACATAAGATACTCTGACAAGAAAAAAGAGGGAAAATATTTTAAATAAACCACATTTCAACTTACTTTTCTTTTTTTAATATATATGTGATATGGAAATGAACTTGTAGCTATGAGTAAGTAATAGAAGCAAAAAAAAAATATTTGTGAAAAACCCAGATATGTAAAGTAAAATGTAGATATTTCGAAAGATACCAGATCATATTTTTAGTAAATATAAGATGTATCATCTATTAAACAGTTGATGGTACAAATATATTTATAATTAAAAAACTTATACAAATGCAGTATTAGTTATGATATCGTATTTATTTTACAAAATTATGCACATTTAATCTTTCTGTAACTGGTTTGTTTTATTTATTTGTTTGTATTTTTTAGTGTATTTATAATGTTTTATAACAATTTAATTGTATTTCGAAATACACCAATCACCTAGAAACAGAGTTGTAATTTTGACTAATCAAAATTATTTTTAACCAGGACAGTGGAAAAAAAAAACAGTTTTAACCGTCTAAAAGTGTTAAAATTGCTTTTAACCAATGCACTTTTTTTAACCAATGGTTAAAACTCTATTAAATAACTATATCTAACATAAATTTTACAAAATAATTACATGTTAATACGTATATATATAATAATAACACAAATAAATTTAATATTCATGAACTATAGAGGAATATTTTTGTGCAAAAATGAATAAATAATATAAGAAAAAAATATTTGTATGATACAAAAATGCAAAGTTAAAATTTTTGTAGACAGGTGATTTCTAGGCTTCTAAAATTCTAACTAACTGATAAAAATATTCATAAACTATTATTCCGTAATCTAACTATTTGGTTATGAAATCATAAAAAAGTCAGTAAAATGAAATACAGTTTTCAAACATTTTACATTTGAAAGTGTACCTACACCATCCCTGTTTAACGATGTAAAATTCTAAATAATGCGATGATGAGACTTAAGTTAAATGAAAGGAAAATGGATTAATGATTCAGCAATTGATCATTCATTATTTGTTTCAAAAATAATTTAAAATAAAAACCTGGAACAAACAAACTAAGGACTACATTTTTTTATATTAGTACTCAAAAATTAAAGTACAGTGGAACCTGTTAAAGTGATCACTTTTGCAAAATTTTACTCGTACTCATGTTAAATAATAAAATAATTGTTCGGTAATGTGACCACCTGTTTATAGTATAAAGTGACCAGTTAGCCTGTCATTGTCAATGTTATTTGAACCTGTAAAATGTGACCATCCATTTTTCTGCATACCGAAAATTTTTTAACTAAAACACTGAAGCGACCATTTTCCGAAATTTCTATTTTCATCGGAATGTAATCGTAATTTTATAGGAACTTATCTCTTATAATGACCCCCTGCAAAATGATTAATTTGTCCTTAAATTTAAAGATGTTTGCACCTCATAGAAGTAACTTTCCCTTTCTATTTTTTCCTCCAAAGTGAGATAATAATGAAGAATATACAGGGTGTCCAGCAAATAACACCCTGATTTCAAAATAAAATTTTTGAAAAACAAAGATCGATAGTACTATGCGGTAAACGGCTTTTTCGTTAGGTAAGCTGTAAAAATCTTATACAGAAATTTCAAACTGTGAATATTTTGAAAAAATTGCGTTCTGATTGGATAGAATGCTTTGATTTGACATTTTTCTTGTTTTAGATTGCCTGCAGAGAAATAATTTTTCAGTTTACAGTGCAATATTTTAAAGATTTTTTGAAGTATTTTTTTAGAATTTCGAAATTTCAAAAATTTAATAAAAAAAAACTATGAAATATGGCACTTTAAGCCGAAAAACACATTCTCTGGCAGCAATCTAAAGCAAGAAAAATGTCAAATCAAATCATTCTATGCAATCAGAACGCAATTTTTTCAAAATATTCACTGTTTGAAATTTCTGTATAAGACTTTTAAAGCTTACTTAATGAAAAAAACCGTTTACCGCATATTACTATCGATCTTTGTTTTTGAGAAATTTAATTTTGAAATCAGGGTGTTATTTGCTGGACACCCTGTATCTGCCACACATATTGATGGATCCTAGAATAGAAATGCTTGTACCTGCTACCAATCTGCTAAGTCGTGTTAATACGTACGTTTATATTAGGAAGTGAAATAACAATTGTTCGGGTTTGTTTTAAAAGAATTATACGCACGTTCTCAGAAATTCTAAAAATAAAATTATACATTATCTTTCATTACTGTAGTAGTGCTTGCAAAATTTGTAACATTTAACAATAAATTTTAGATATATATAAACTTGTAGTTTCCTTATTGCTTTGGTATTTTTTTCAAACTATTATTTTTAATACAGTTATTTTTCTGCTTAAAATACGGAGAATGAGTAATCTTATGCAAAATGCATAAACCATAGTTTTAAAAACCATAGAATCCCCAAAAAAGATGAATTTTAAATTAATTATCTTCTGCATAATATATTTTAAATTAGTAATTCAATAATCATATTTGTTAATTAATCAATTCATTTCTTAATATAGTGCACTTTTCCTATGTTTATTTTATTTTATTTTATTTTATTTATTTATTTTTTTTTTTTTTTTGAGATCACAAAAAAATTTAATGTGCCATTTTCAAAGACACTTCATAAAGTGGCCACCTCTATATAGTGACCATTTTAGCTGGTTCCGAGGTGGTCACTTTAAGCAGGTTCCACTGTACTTTTATGTTGACTTGGCGATCGCCAAATATTGTTATCATTCACATTATTCATATTGGAATAATTTCACTTAAAATATAAACCAAATATTACATTTTTTTAAAGCATATACTTTTTTAAATATATATTTTTTTTAAATGCACTAGTATTTTTCGAGAATTAAATAAAAATCATGCTTCATAAAATCATGCACATCATATTTATATTTTAAGAGAATTATATTTTAAGGCAGGCTACTGCAATTTGTGAATCTTGCTAGAGTCAGTATACACGCAGGACATAATGCCGCTATCATTATCTTTTTACGCGTGAATTTTTCGCTGTAATACTTCATTGTAAAATTTAGTAATTTTTGAAATTCAAAATTTGAAAAACATATTAATGTTTAGATTTGAAAATTTTGTGAGGAAAAATTACAATTTTTTACCTTTCTCACACAGTTTGACTAATTATTTTCTGAAAAATACTTTTCACGTAATTAATTTTTTTCAGTAACTGCAAATGTTTCATTTTTCGAGATCAATCTGTGGCAACGATTAGCGAAAAGACTTGTTGTCAGCAACATGTAGCTCTTTATTAAAAAAGAATTTTTTAGATACGCCCAAAACAATGTTAACCCTTTCGGGTCGGAATTTGTTTTTCAGTTTTTAGAAAAAATTACTTTTACGTTAATAACATTAACACTAGCAATACAAATAGATTATTTAGTATTTAACGAACATTTAATTGTCTAAAGCATAACTAATGTTATTACTTTTCGTACTATTCAACTCTTATACATATGACAATTGCCTAAGGAAGAGTTTTTGAAGGTGTTTATAAAATATTGCCTTACAATAAAATTTAACTTACACTAGATCTTTCTAATATTTTTTGCGCTTTATTACACATGATTCTTTCAGGAAAGAAACTTTTATTTTAAATTTAAAGAGTGAAATATATGTTAAAAATAAATGAACCGCCAACGGCGCAAAAGAATATGAGCAAATAATAATAATTATTATTATTAATAAATGCCTAAACATAAATGAAGTCATAAAGTAAATGAATAGACATGTACTAACATTCCTACAATTAAATAATAGCAAAAGTATTTCATAAAACAATATTATACTCCATTAAAAGACATGTACTATTAATAGTACACTAGACCCGAAAGGGTTTAATTGAAAATCAGGTAATTCGTTTTCTTATAAATTATTTTAGTTTGCTAGATATTTATGAATTCTCATTATCTTTATATTTATTTGTGGCGACAACTCCAACAAGTTGGAAACTGCACGTGAACGTAGCAAGTGAGGTGCGTTCGTACGATAACGAAGTTTTAAAAATATTCAGATCTTGCTGATATAGTAGAGCGTACTCCGGATACAGTATAGTAGTCGAAATATTTACGTTTCTGTAATTATGCAGGAAGTAATTTTTATTACACCTCAGCAACGTATATCTTATTCATAAAATGTGAAATAGTTGAATATAATTAACACACGACCCAAACCATGTTTCCCCGTATAGCATTATATAGTGGAATACTTTTGTGTAGCCCTGTAATTTAATAATAAAAATTCTTTGAGTCACAGATTGTACAGAATGCATATTTTAGTATATATTTCATAGATTCATGCCAATTCTATTATGTTCGAATGAGTGTAACATCATTAAAATGCATTTGAAACTTTTTCCCCATTGACCGTAATGTAACGGAATCCTTTTGATTGTCCTGTAATTGATCTATGCATCCGATTTTCATAACATTTGAAATGACTCGACAAAATTACGCAATAATTATATGTTTTAAATTTCAAACGATTAAAATGCATTTAAAACTTTTTTCCCTATTGACCGTAATGTAACGGAATCCTTTTGAATGTCCCTGTAATTGATCTATCTATCCGATTTTCATAAAATTTGAAATGACTCGACAAAATTATGATATAATTATGTTTTTTAAATTTCGAACGATTCGGTTGGGTAGTTTTTGCGTTGTTATATGCGGACAGACGGACAGACAGACAGACGGACAGACAGACGGACGGTCGGACTGAGCGACAACAATAGGTGCTACGTATTTACATAATTACGAACGCACCTAAAAAAAGGGCTTCTCGACAGAATTAAAAAGAAAATCCTTAATATCATGTAAAAGTTTAAAGAAGTAACTGTATTTAACGATATTATATTGTACTAAAAATATCTTTTTTAACTCTAAGATAAAGAATTTTAATTAAACATCCGTGAATTAGTTAAACAGAGCAAATGAAATCAAATTAATCATCCAGGAAGTGTAAATAACTTGAACTGAAGTGGATCAATAAATAAGATAAAAGAGCAGGAAATAACGTAAGATGTATTCCTTCAAAGAACAAGAAAAAGAGAAAAAAAAATCAAACACTTTTCTCGAATATTTTGATGAAAATTGCTATATCCATTAATAATAAAAAAAACTTTCTTTTTATGTTGATTGGATCACTGTTACAATACATGCTTTTTTTCCCCTTTTCTTTCAATCCGTTTAAAATAAAATATACCTGCCACGCAATAATCACATGTAACGATTCAAAAATCAAAGTAAAAGGATTTTTTATCATGCTTTTCTTCAGAAAACTTATGTTATTTTAAAATGTATAATCATTTTTTTTAAGTGAATGGTTGAATTTGAATTTCAAATGGCTTTGTAATGCAATAAAACTTTTTTTTCGCTGGAATGTCATTTTTGTACTTTAAGAAAACAGTTTTTTTTTTACAAAAGAAAAGACACATTTAAAAGTTAAATTATCATGAAGAAATGGTGGATGAACATTCACTTTAAATGAGGAGTTGAAGCTTAAACCATAACTTATTTTTCGGAATGAGATAAAGCTTATTATACTGACGGTACTAAAAGTCGGAAATTTGTAGGTCTAAATGCATTGATTTGGGCAATGAACTGAAAAATTTTACTAATATATTTTTCTCAAATACTGACAAGCATGCTTCATGTCAGTTGCGAAACATTTTCATAAATAAATGTTATATCCTCTTTTTTAAAAAAATATTCATATTTTACTTTAAGAAATGAGTAATTCAAAAAAAAAGTACAAGAAATAAACTGTTACCTGTAGATGTTTCCAAATGAATACCATTACCCTCTAAACAGAGGTACACCAAAAATAAAAGTGCGAATCACTTATGAAGAGAATTTTTTTATTCAAACAACTGTCGCTAGAAAAAAACATAGACGCACATTTTGTGACATCAACATATCATATTTCTTGAATATATATTGAAAAGGACGGAGCATCTACATTCCGTGAACAAAAAAATATTCTTCACCACTTGCCCCCTTTTTCATTTGGGGAAGGGGAAAAACACAATATCCCGAAAACAAAAACATGACGAAATAAAGCTGATTATGACCTTCACAAGCTGGCCAAGTAATCTCTTTTTTTTTTTTTTTTTTTTTTTTTTTTTTTTTTTTTTTTTCAAAGCGGGAAAGTAGCTAACGTTGTTTCAGAAAAGCAAAAAAAAAAAAAAAAAAAAAAAAAAAAAAAAAAAGTACGGAAAAATAAAAAAGTTCATTTTCCGGAAGATACTGCCCCTCATATTCCCAGAACAGATGATTTTTCTTATCAAAACCACACGCACGGTAGACAACAATCAACTCCCGTGCAAAAGTGAATTTTAAAAGAGCGATAACGAAAAGGGTTGTCGTCAAAATAAACTCGCCAGCAGGCGCAAAAGGCGGAAAAAAAGCAACCCCCTGTCAATGTAAGATGCTATGTTACAGATAGACTTAATAAAAATAATTTTTATAGGTATTTTTAAGATACTAAACCAAAAATAGGGAAAGGCAATATGCACCTTGTATTACACATAAATCTGATTTAAATCAAATTGAAAGAGGGAGGGACCCTGAAAAAGGAAATGACATGCGAAAAGGAAATTCATAGAATCTTTTAGAAAGATAATTTTCCGAAAGTATCGATACTAAAACATTCTTTTATGAATTTAAAATAAACAAAATGCTAGGTATGAAGGAAAAGCTTACAGGGGAAGCAATAAAATTAAGGAAAATAAAATACATTTAGAATGGGAATAAAAACATTAAATGAATAAAATACCTTTTTAATATAAATAAAAAAATATATATATGGCAGTGGATATCTAATACCACGACATATTACTCCGGCATCCCCAAGGGAAAATATTGGTATGCTATACATCCGATTTTAATAAAATTTGAAATGTCTCGACAAAATTGTGCAACAATTATATATTTTAAATTTCGATAGATTTTGTTGGGTACTTTTTGTTCTGTTATATGCGGACGGACAGACAGACGGATGGACGGACAAACGGAATGACGACTATTTGTGCTTCGTATTTACATAATCATGAATGCACCTAAAAAAGGACTCATCGGAAGAGCTTTTTAAAAATTGTAAGTGTATTTAATGATATTATATTGTACTAAAAACATATTTTTTAATTCTAAGATAAAGAATTTAATTACTAATCCGTGAATTAGTTAAAAATAGCAAATGGAATCTAAAAAACCCAACCGGAAATGTAAATAGCTTGAAATGAAGTGGATAACTAATTGAGATCAAAGAACAGGAAAGAGTTTAAGATGTACTTCTTGAAAGAGCTAGAAAAAATAAACGAAAAAAACAATCATACACTTTTATAAATGTCATCTTGAATATTTCGATGAAAATCAGTTTATCATTAAAAAAAAAAAGAAAAGAAAATTCCTTTTATGTTGATGTGATCATTGTTATTATACCCTTTTTCTCCTTATTATTTTTAATCTGTTTAAAATAAAATATATATGCCGTGAGATAATCACATGTAGCGATTCAAACATCAAAATAAAAGTTTTTTTAATATTATTCTTTTTTTTTAGAAAAGTTACATTATTTTAAATTGTTTGATTATTTTTTGAAAGAGAATGGTTGAATTTGAATTTCAAATAGATTTGAAATGCAATGAGAACATTTTTTTCCTATAGAATTCGTTTTTTGTGCTTTAAAAAACATTTTTTTTTATTTTGTAAAAAACGGTGCATTTACAAGAAAAAGATACACCCGATAATGAAAAATAACATGTGTTTCGTAATTAAGGGCACAATGGATTCTCAAATTTGCGAAATGTAGGAAATTTTTCTTTTTTTAATTAATTTCGAGACTTATAATAATCAACTCAAATCTATCTGAAGCAAAAATATTTTTTTCAATGTTGTCACCTCTTTGCAGATATGTAAGCTTTAATATTTATAAACATAATTGAAAAAACAAAGGACTCCTCGACAAAACTTAAAAGTTAAAAAAATAAATATATAACTGCATTTAACTGTATTATATTGTAGTAAAAGCCTTTTTTTTAAGTTAGGTAATTCATTCACTTATAAATTAGCATTAGTATGCTTAACATTTATGAATTCAACTTATCTTTATACTCATTTATGACGACGACAATTGATGAATAAAAGGGATTCATCGACAGAATTTAAAACTAAAATAAGTAAATAAATAAAATTATGTAACTGCATTTAACGATATTATATTGTACTAAAAAAATCTTAAAAGAAATTCTAAGATAAAGACTTTTAATTAAACATCCGTGAATTCGTTAAATAAAGCAAATGAAATATAAATAATCAATCCGGAAATGTAAGTAGCTTGAAACGAAGTGGATCAATAAGTAAGATCAAAGAACAGGAAAGAATTTAAGAAGCCATCCTTGAAAGAACAAGAAAAAAAATCAAACACTTTTATAAATGTCATCTTGAATATTTCGATGAAATTTACTTTATGCATAAAAAAAGGAAAGAATTTTTTTTTTCTGTTGATGGGATCATTGTTACAATACATTTTTTCCATATTACTTTCAATCCGTTTAAAATGAAATATGCGAGCCGTGCAATAATCACATGCTGCAATTCATAGATCGAAGTAAAACGGGTTTTTTATGCTTTCCTTTAGAAAACTTATGTTAAGGTACCCTGGGGTAATATCGCCACGTTAAGGTTCTACCAATTTTCACGGCTTAGTTTTAGATTGTATTTTTCAAACAAATATAGGATCTGATACAGCAACTCATTGACTATCTATATAAAATAAAATAATTTAACAGATATGTATTCATAAAATGTAATGGCGTTTTTTCTTGACCAATGCTATTTGGCGTTATTACCCACCTATATGGGTAATAACGCCATGCAAACAAAACTATGAAATAAGATGAAATAATTGCATGTAGATAGCCCAATTCTAAAAATACAAACTCTACAAACTTAGAAATTGACAAATTGCATTCTAAGCTATTGAAAATGTTCAATTTTTTGTGAAAGTGTAAGAAAAATAAAGGTGTGGTGTGGGAAGGGGGGATGAGGCAAAAGAATATCAGACCGTGAGCTTCTTTTTGCTTAAAAAGGACCGCTGAAATAGAAATATGAGAAACATTGCACAGTTTTAACTGTGTTTATTTGAATCAGTATTTAGGATGTAGCTCGGCCACTGTAGGGAATCAACCGGGGTATTAATGTCAAGGATTGGCGTTATTACCCCGATATAATTATTGCGCAGTACATTTTAAATTACAAATTATCTCGAGAAGATATCCAAAATCTTCAACAACATTTTAAAAGTACATGAAATGCACTACAAATTTATGTAATTAACAAAGCAATTCCGGATAAAAATATAGTCTTCACATCACAAAACGTATGTCGCAAATTTTAGATCAAGCGTTAATTTTAGTTGTTTGTAAAAACAATAAGACCTAAAAATGAAACAAATTAACTTGAAGCTGTTTTTTGCGATTTATATGACTCAAAACCCTTTTGCGCAGAGCACATGGGTGTCATTTACCTGATTATTTCATAATTATGCAAAATATTAGCACTTGGCGTTATTACCCCGCCTGGCGTTATTACCCCAGGGTACCTTATTTTAAATTATTTAATTATTTTTGAAAGTGAATGGTTGAATTTAAATTTCAAATGGCTTTGTAGTGCAATAAAAACTTTTTTTTTGGTACTTTAAGAAAACAATTTTTTAGAGAAATACAACTCAGTTAAAATAAAGAGATACACCGGATAAGAGAAAATACCGTATGTTTTGTAATTAAGGGAGAGTGCATTCTTAAAATTTCGAAATTCAGAAAAAATCCTTTTTTTTTTATTAATTCCGAGACTTATAATAAAAAGCACCTAAAATTTTTCTAAAACGTTTTTTTTAATTTATTGCGTCTTTGTATAGATTTAATGTTTCTAAAAACTGTTTGTGGAATGATCCAGCTGGTAGTTCATTGTTTATTTACAGGAACGCACAAAGAATAAGGTGAACATAAATTAATAAGCGCATTTCGAAGTTCATTAAAACTTAAACAAATAAATGTAGCAAGCGTTATTGTTGTTCAAATGCGAAAGCGATTTAAATAGTTTCATTTTCATCTACAAATTTATTTCTCGTAAGATGCTGCACCACCACATTGGGGTTCTATTGTTAAAGAGTATTTGCAGAAAATATTTTTCAGACGATGGATTGGTAAAAGTGGACCAATTCCTAGATTCCCGTGGCCAATTCCTAGGCCTGTATGGACACCCAATACTACTTTTTTGTGTGTTTTATCCCTGGTCGGGTGTGCGCAACAAATTTTCGCGAAATTGCTGAATTAAAACGATTAATCATTGAGGTTATTGGATGAATACCAGCTGCGATGCTCCGCAACATATAGACTCGATACTTTGCGTGAGACAAAATGGAGCACATGTATAACATCTTGAATGTGTAAAATAAAACTGTTTGAAATATGCTTGTAAATAATATACTAAAAAAGTTAGTACAATAATTTGTTTTTGTTTTATAGAACTTCGAAATACGCTCATTAATTTATGTTCACCTTGTATTTCAGTTATTGTAATGCGTAAAAGCAATGATTGTTGGTTAGTGAATTTTAAACTCTTGGATGCGCTTCTAAATTCAACTGAAAATTTCCACAATACACATACATAAATTTTATAGATCATAAACAAAGCAACACAACATAATACGAGAATATGTTTGCCTATTCGCAGAAAATGTTGATGAGGAACATTAAACAATGTTATTTTTTCCTAACTGAATTAAATTTGTTCTTATTCTTTATACTAATATATAACACACAGGTCGGCAAAAAAGAATTTAAATATTTTTTTTCGGCTATATATAATACTTGCTGAAATTGAGTTTCAAAATTATGCATTTTCCAAATTGTTTGTTTTAACGCACTCTCAAAAATAAAACTCTCATTTTTGACGATTCAGAAATCCTTGAGTCTTATTACATCGTTTTTGACGATCATTTCGTATCAAAATCACGTGACTTTTAACAAAACGTGAACTCTCAAATATTTGACGAAAGTGCTTCCTTAATCATGGCCAGACTTGATGAATTTTAAGGAAATTGCCGCGATAGCTGTTTTATAGAAGTACCCGCTATTGTACTTCCTCAAATGTTGCGATTTTAGCACGCAGATATTTGCTTGTTTATGTTAGTTCTCTAATAATTTATTTTAAAACAGCACATTTTAGAGCTTTTCAGAAAATAATGAAATGTAGACAGTTATTTTTTCTGCATTAGTTTTTTTTCTAGTTAAAGTTTTAAGGGAAGTTTATTACTATTTTTATTTTTTTATTTGTATGTTGTTTCGTTATGATTTAATTCGAAAAGAATAAATTTCCTACGTTCTACAAAACCGTTGAAAAGGTTACTTTGATCAATAAAATTTCAAAATTCTAGGATCTATTTTTCCTTTAGGAAGTATATTCTTTTTCCACTCAAATTAAAAATATACATAATTGTTCCCTCTCCCCTCTATTAACAGTAAATTGTTAAAATCTTATCCACCTCAACTTAAATTAGAAAATATCTCCCAATAGGCACTTCATAATTCGTTATTTCTGAGCAACAAATTAACTAGTCCATATTTTAATCATTCCTTGAGCAAATAAATTTGCTCGAATTATTATTTAATCAAGCCATATTATAATTATTCATTAACTATAAGAAAATCATAATAATAAATTTGTCTTATTAATTAAAAATTGCAAGATTTATAACAAAATTGATAAAATTACAATCACGTTATAAAAAATTAAACACGCACTATAATTCACTATATGTCTTTATAATCACATCTATCTGACCAACCTGTGGCGTGAAGCTAAAGCATTGGGCTATCACACTGGAGATTATGAGTTCGAACCTCGCTTATGACATGTCTTTTTTTTCTTCTGTCATTGAATACAGGTGCTTCTAAAAGATTCGATAGATGGCAGCACTAGCATTTTTTTGACGAAACTTTTGACGTCAAACCAGTGAGGAAAGTAATTTCGTCAATTTGACGAAATATTTGCTCGGAGCATTTCCCAGGAAACGGTTTCGTCATAAACGAAGAAAATTTCTTGAAAACTGAGTATTCATTTCTGAGAGTGCGTCATTTTTTACCTCATTAATTGGCTACGATATTAAATGTGAATTAGATCATACTGCTAGATAAGAGTAGAACGTATACAGTAAAAAATGTCCAAGCTGGGGATCAAACCCAGAACCTATGAGATAGCCCTCCAAATACTCTATGATTTAAACTACGAGGATGAAGAGGACGACGCTCAGCTTGTCATTTCTCATTTATATATGTTGGTAACCCTGCAATTGCAGAACAAGATGGAAACGTCTATATAAACACACAAACCTGTGGCGTAACATCAGACATAAAATTCCAAGAGCCTAGAATTTCTAGGATACCGTATTCGATTCAAATTTTGAACATTTTTTACTACATTGCTTCTCCGTGATTTAGCTAGCAATGTGATAATTCACTTATTAAACATTCAATAATTTCAAATGTAATTTTACTGTTGATAAGTAACTGGAAAATTAATTAATTTACATATGTGTCACATATGCTAGGTTTTTTGTTTCTCATGTTAGGCCATACGTTTTTGTACTCATGTAGACGTTTTCATCTTTTGCTGCAGTTTCAGCCTTACCAGCATATGTGAATGAGAGATGGCATGCTGGGCGTCGTCCTTGCGGCTCAAATGCGCGAGAACTTAGAGCTAATTCAACGGCTCCGGGTTTGATCCGCGGCTTGTACATTTTTCATTATGTTGGTTCTACGCTTAGCTAGCAACGTGGTAATTCACTTATTAAAAACTTTTTAGTATGAGCCAGCCAGCAAATTTTAGTAACAGCTCCAAAATTATTCTTAGTAACCATTACTCACGGATTCTTAGTAGCTAGTCCAAACGCAATTTTTGCAGCGGTAGATTTCCGGCAACGCTTCAATAGATGGCAGCATCAAACATTGCTACCAGCGCAATTTTGATGTTATAACCCCTTTACTTAACGAATACTGACACTGAATACGCTCGGTATGTCTTTGGTGGTGTCGAGCTTCGAACCCAAGGCCTTTCAGTCTGGAGCTCTGTGCTATGACCACTAGGCTATCACGGCTACACCAAGAGAGTTTTAGTAATAGCTATTAAAATATAAAACTATTAACTCTATTCATTGCTAGCTCTTTTCTAGTAACTCTTACAGATTTTCTTGTAACTGAGTAAGATTACTAAATTTTTTTTAAGTAATTACAAGGATCAATAATTTTTTTTTTTTTTTTTAGTAGATCGACCCTTTTTTATTTACAGTGTGGTGAATATTTCTCAAAGGTTTGATAATCAATTATTGGCGCATATCTTTTCACTTTTCATGTAACATTAATTCCATGTATATATATCTGTTGTTAATCAGTACATTTCTTTTGCCTTTTTTTTTTTTTTTTTTTTTTTTTTTTTTTTTTTTTTTTTTTTTTTTACTGTTTTATTATTAATACTTACAAGAAAAAAAGTGAATTAAATCCATAATATCAGACACGTCTTTTCATTTTTATTATCCTTTGTATGACCGAAAATGATTAATCTGCGACGTTCTAAGCACTATTAAAGCAACATAAACATAGTAATCTACGTTCAGTATCAACATAATTAAAAGCAAACGAGATCATTACGACGTGTGAGGATTAGTTTACTATTGTGTTCAGAATTAGAACGCTCTATTAACTATGAAATAACATATGACATTCAGTTGATTATTTAGTCTTAAAGCAGTTATTATTATATTTTATAGGATTCACCTTTTATAAAAATTGCATTTAAAGATTAAGATATTTTAAGTCTACAACACTACTTTCAGTATTTTATTGTAAAACCATTTCTTTTTGTATCCTCAGAAATTTTCATCATACAGGGTGTTCACAAGGGCGGAGCGTAAAAACTTTTTTTCGAAATTCTTTTCTGATGGAAAAAGATTCTTTCTCACCATTAAAAAACTTATTTGTTTCCAAAGCACTCGCCAGATGGAAGCACCATGAAACTTTTGTCCTGAAACCAAGAAAAGAACTCATTAAAAACTTTCTTTGACGTCACATTTTTTCTGCGAGGCTACTCTCTCTCGAAAATGATTCTAAGCTGGTGATGTTTACATTTTCCTAAAACTGTAAAATTCGGAAGCAAAAATTCTCAGCTCCGATAATATTTCTTTTTAAAAGAACTTTAAGATTTAAACATTTGAATTCTACTTATTTAGTGTTTACGTAAATTGTGCTGTGATTTTTTTATTTATGTTATTAAAGAAGTCATCTTTCCCAAAACGGAAGTGAACAAATTATTTGTTTCATAATACACAGTAATAAAATAATAATATATTATTATTCCAGTAAATTCTACGCAGGCCTAAAGAAGAAGAAAGTCATTATGTCCGAAGAAGATTCCTAGAAAGGTAGGCCTGAACTTATATACTTTCTTTTATTGAAATATCACTTAACCGAAACAGAACTCACGACCTATAGATTATGAGTTCTGAGATGTTCTTATATGTATAAGTAAAAGAGCTTGCCCATGATTCTATTATTTGAAAGTATTAAACTATAAACAGACTTTTGAAAATATATATGATAATTGAATAAACGATTGAATTAATATAATTGAATAACGATTGAATTGATGTTGATTTGAATTAATATAATGGCTACCAGTAATATACCCCTCATTGAAAAGCTGAATGACCAAAATTATAGTAATTGGTCATTTAAGATTGAAAATCTTCTCCAAAAGGAGAATGTGTTCTCAGTAATGAAAGATCCTCCACCGGATCCTGTCACTGCACAATGGAATAAAGATAATATTAAAGCGAAATCTATTATTAATCTGTGTATTGAAGATTCGCAAATTATTCACGTAAAACATTTGATAAACGCAAAAGACATCTGGGAAGCTTTGAAAAATGTTCACTTAAGAAGTACTCTTTCTTCCAAACTTTTTCTTTTAAGAAAATTATATTCTCAAAAATTGAATGAGGGGGGGGGGGACATGATCTCCCATATCAATAATATTTTATCCATCAAAGATAAATTATTTGCAATTGGCGAGGAAATCCCTGACTCGCATATATGTGCCCTCTTGCTTTGCTCCCTGCCTAGGTCTTATGACCCAATGGTTACCGCGTTAGAAGCTAGCGAGACGGATCTAACTTTAAATTACGTAAAAAATAAATTGATCGATGAATATAAACATAGATGTGAAAACAGAGACGCGAGTTCAAATTCGCGAGATTCGGCTTACAAAGCAATAAATAAATCTGAGAATCGTGAAACTGTTTCGAGCTCACGCGACTCAGCATATAAGGTAGTAAATAAAAATGCTAGAAATAAGAAATTTTGCACGTTTTGCAAACGAGACAACCATGTACGCGAAAATTGTTATCATTTAAAGAATAAAATGCAAAATGATAACCCGAGAAATAATCCAAATCGAAATAAGTTTTATAATAATTCAAACTCTTTCAGAAATAATTCGGGAAATTACAAAGGTAATCAAGGTAATGTAAGGGATACTTCCAACTTCTGTTTTAAAGGTAATGTTGACGCAGAAATAGGTACGAATAATTTTTCTACCTCAACGAATTCGGAAGAAAACATTTATAAATTCTCCGAACAAAATTATCCCGCGTGCGATTTAATGTCTGCTAATAGCGCACAAGAACTTAATGTGAATAAATTCGTTATCGATTCCGGGTGCACAAGACATGTAGCATTCGCAAAAGAAAATTTCATAAATTTTAAAACCGGAAATTTTCGTAGCATAATGATAGCGGATGGAAATAAACTAGATTCACATGGTATGGGTGATATTAAACTTTGTACAAATTCACCACATGAAATTATACTTAAAGATGTTCTTTATTGTCCTGAATTACAAAGTAATTTATTATCGGTAAAGAGAGCAACAGAAAACGACTTTAAAGTCATTTTTGAAAAAGATTCTTGTAACTTTGTTAAAGACAATAACATAGTTTTAACAGCGGAGTTAAATAATAATCTATATGAAATTTCTCCTAAAGATTAGTACGGATATGCTGTCAAAACACAAATGTTTTGTGATAATCCGAATTGTATTACAACTTGGCATAAACGCCTAGGACACAAAAATTTTGAATCAATCAAATATCTTGTGAACCATAAGTTAGCGGATGGTATAACTTTAAGTAAGTGTAAACATGATAATATATGTACTAAATGTATCGAAGGGAAAATGTCACAATTTCCTTATCCAAAGGTAGCATCAAATAGATCTAACGAAGTCCTTTCACTAATCCATAGTGATATCTGCGGTCCCATGAAGACGGAAACATTCTCAGGTAAAAGGTACTTTATTACTTTCATTGATGATTTTAGCAGGTTTACTATGGTCTATTTATTTTCACACAAATCGGAAGCCCTATAAAAATTTAAAGATTTCTCTGCACTAGTAAAAAATAAATTTGGTAAACAAATAAAAGCCTTTAGATCGGATAATGCAGGGGAATATCTTGGGGAAAATTTTGAAGATTATTTAACCCTTAACGGTATCGAACGCCAATTAAGTGTACCATTTTGCTCACCTCAAAATGGTGTTGCTGAAAGAAAAAACCGTACCCTTGTAGAAATGGCGCGCACAATGCTGTCACACGCAAATCTACTAAGACAATTTTGGGGTGAAGCAATTCTCACTGCCACTTATTTAAAAAATAGGCTGCCAACCAAAGCAAACAATAGCATAATCCCATTTGAACTTTGGAATAATCGTAAACCAAATTTGTCACACATAAAAACATTTGGTTGCAAGGCATACGCCTATGTAGAAAAATCTAAAAGGGCTAAATTCGATGAGAAAGCCATTGAAGGCATTTTCTTGGGATATGACCAAAGGAGCAAGGGATATAGAATATATATCGGGGATAATAGAGTAATGATATCTAGATCAGTAAAATTTCTAGAAAATGTAAAAAATGATACTAAACAAGACGAAAATAACATTTCGACCCCAACCGATGTTGCTCAAATTGAATTAGATGGTGATAAACATGACGCGGACGCAATTCCACATCAGAGTCAAATACAGCTTAGAAGATCGGGAAGAGAAAACAGGGGAGTACCTCCCGATAGGTATGGAATTAGCGCAAACATGTGTCAGGTTGAGGAACCCAAAACTTGGGAAGATATAGAAAATATGAAAGACCCAAAAATTAAAAATAGTTGGCTAGCAGCTACAGATGAGGAATTCAATTCACTTATGCAAAATAAAACTTGGGAATTAGTCGACCCACCTCCGGGAAAACATATTATAGGTTGTAAATGGACTTTTAAAACAAAACGCAATGCACGCGGAGAAATAGAACGCTACAAGGCGAGACTTGTTGCGAAGGGTTATTCGCAAAAATTCGGGTGCGATTATAATGAAACTTTTGCCCCTGTCGTGGCACACACCACAGTAAGAAGTTTCCTAAACGCTGCTGTATATAAAAATTTAGATATAATTCATTTAGATGTAAAAACAGCATTTTTGCATGGAAACTTAGACGAGGAGGTATTCATGAAACAACCCGAGGGATATATAGTAGAAGATCAAAAGGAAAAGGTGTGTAAACTGAATAAGGCTATTTACGGGCTAAAACAGGCTGCTAGAGCCTGGCACCTAAAAATTAGTCAAACACTCAAAAACATGGGATTTAATCAGTGCACATCAGATTTATGCTTGTTCAAACGAAATAAAAACGGAAACTTGTCTTATATTATAGTATATGTCGACGACATTTTAGTAGCAGGAAAGAAAAGGGATACCGAAGAGATATACAAAGAGTTATCAAGGGAATATGAAATAAAATCGTTAGGTAAAGTATCGCATCATTTGGGGATAAATATCAAACAAACAGAAGATGGAAGTCTAATGTTAGATCAAGAAAATAAAATTGACGAAATTGTTACAAAATTTAACTTAGTAAATTCTAAGCCGACTTATACTCCTATGAATACGGATTATTTTAATTTAGATCCTGATAGTAAACTAATTAGTAACAATACCCTTTATCGACAAGCAGTGGGGGCACTCTTATATATCTCCACCATCACCAGACCTGATATATCTGCATGTGTGAACATATTAGGTAGAAGAAACGTAAAACCTGGAGAAGTAGATTGGTTAGCAGTTGAAAAGGTTATTCGATACTTAAAAACGACCAAAGATCTCAAACTACTAATTGATAAAAATAAAAAGCCCGTCTTAACAGCATATTGTGATGCTGATTGGGCATCAGATAAAAGTGACCGGAAGTCCACTACCGGCAATATCTTCAAATTGGGCAACAACTTGTTAAGCTGGTCAAGCAAAAAGCAAACCAATGTTGCACTCTCCTCTACTGAGGCAGTATATATATCTGTCTCAAATACCTGTCAAGAAATGGAGTGGTTACTGGCATTATTAACAGATTTGGACCTACCACAAACCTTACCGATTTCGATCTATGAGGATAATATTCCATGCATAAAAATCTCAAAGAATGAGAAACATTTATCGAGAAGCAAGCATGCAAGTGTCAAATACTACAACGTAAAGACTATGATAGAAAACGGAACAATGTGTCTACACTATTGCCCTTCAAAGCAAATGATTGCTGATATCATGACCAAACCCCTTGCGAAACCTCAGTTTGAAACTTTGAGATCTCAGCTGCAACTGAGGCTAGCACTTTGAAAACAAAAGTGGGGGTGATGGAAAAAGATTCTTTCTCACCATTAAAAAACTTATTTGTTTCCAAAGCACTCGCCAGATGGAAGCACCATGAAACTTTTGTCCTGAAACCAAGAAAAGAACTCATTAAAAACTTTCTTTGACGTCACATTTTTTCTGCGAGGCTACTCTCTCTCGAAAATGATTCTAAGCTGGTGATGTTTACATTTTCCTAAAACTGTAAAATTCGGAAGCAAAAATTCTCAGCTCCGATAATATTTCTTTTTAAAAGAACTTTAAGATTTAAACATTTGAATTCTACTTATTTAGTGTTTACGTAAATTGTGCTGTGATTTTTTTATTTATGTTATTAAAGAAGTCATCTTTCCCAAAACGGAAGTGAACAAATTATTTGTTTCATAATACACAGTAATAAAATAATAATATATTATTATTCCAGTAAATTCTACGCAGGCCTAAAGAAGAAGAAAGTCATTATGTCCGAAGAAGATTCCTAGAAAGGTAGGCCTCAACTTATATACTTTCTTTTATTGAAATATCACTTAACCGAAACAGAACTCACGACCTATATTTTCTACCTAGCATGGAAAATTGTGTAGTGGTATCACTAACATGCTCACAAAATTTCACAACAATCAATAAATATCTTTCGGTTCCACTTTTGGGTCGAAATCTGCAATTTTAACCGAAAATGTTGTACATTTAAACATTTCTGCAATATTTTTAATTTCCGATTTTTTCTTCGCCCTAGAACGGAAAAGTTGATAAAGTACATAAGGAACCTAAGTCCAAAATATTAAAGGAAATGAAAAATATCTTCCGGTTAACTTTGAAGTTTAAATATGGAAAATTTATCGAAAATGATGCATTTTTTCAATTTTAAGTGATTTTTTCTAATTTTTGGATTTCTATTCCCACTAGCACGGAAAAATTAGAAAAAGTATAATAAAAACATTGGGGAAAAACTTTAGAACAATCAATAAATATCTTCCGGTTTCCCTTTCGGCATCTAAAAATGTCAAAGTCGCCAAAAATTATGTAAATTTTGTCTTCTCAGGGATTTTTGTCTTATTAATTTTCTCTTCTCGCTGGCGCGGAAAATTCGTAAAATTATATGACAAACATAAGTGTAAAAATTTAAAGTAAATTATAAATATGTTCGTGTTCGAATTTTATTACGTAAGCTGGCAAATACACGGCATTAATACGCACAAAAATCATAGAACAATCGAATTAAAAGCGATCTGAGGGAAATTCCTCTAATAAGTTGAGCCTTTCTGTTCGTTTACTGTAGTATTATCATTGATTTAATACTCTGTTTGGTAAAGGTTCGTAATGAGGATATTCAATTTTAGCTTCTATATTTTATTGAAAAATAGTAGTACATGTGAAAGTGTTTACAAAATTTTAATTTTTAATATTGTGTTGAATTAATAGTGTGCATGGAAAATAATACACAGAAATACCACATTAAAGCGCAGTTCACGGGATTTGTCTCATCCCATTTTCTGGGATCCTATAGAATTAAGAACTGGCGTTCTACCAACTTATGAAGATATAATATACTTTTTTAATGGGGAGAAATGAATCGAAATATAATTAAAAATCGGATCCATCGTTCGGGTGATAGCGGATTATGGGCTGAAATATTTGAAGTTATTTGTCAGGCTTCCTCAGTTCCAACGGTTTTTAGGCAAAGGATAGTCCAAATGATTGATTCATATAATGATAAACATAAGAGTATAAAGAAGTTTGATACTGAAGAACAGACAAAGTCAAAATTGAAAACTTTCCTATTGGAAGGGAAAAAAAGTCTGTTTTAAAAATTTTCTTACAAGTGTACATTTTCAGAAGGCTGTAAATGCCAACGGGATAGTAAATGAACGAGCAGGCTCGAAAAAAATTAAGAAAGTTTCAGAAAACAGCATAAAAGGGAAAAAACAATCACAGAGTTATTTAAATCTTTTCGTCTGGTTGATGAATAACTGTGTCACGATCTTAATGATGAACCTTTACTGTCATTGCAATTGAACATAAATACTATAAGTATATCACGAACAACCCGTCATCCTGCCCTAGCTAGAACTTGAGACGCAATGGGAGTGTCCGACCGAGTTGAAGTATCAGTGACAGGCACACTTCTTGAAGACTTAGGAGTTGTGATACATGACGACATGCACAATGTTATAGACAATCACAACATACGAAGAAAAAGAAATAAATATCGCATGAAATGCTAAGTACAAGATTAGAGTTTCATATCCACCAATACCTTGAAAATATTGTATTTTGACCGTCGGAAAGATCAAACTTTAATTCAGAGGAATATTGAGAAAAAACTGCATTAACAAAGAGTGCTTGAAGAATAGTTGACACTTATAGAAGAACCTGGCTGCAATTACATAGGGAAAATGTAACCAATAACCACTTTTGCTATTTTTCTCGTATGATTTTCCATACATTCCGTTGCAGCGAGAAGAGAAAATTGATAAGAAAAACAAAATCTCTCAGATGTGAAAATTTAAATATTTTTGGCTACTTTGATATTTTTAGACCCCAAAAAGGAATCCGGGAGACATTTCTTTATTATTCTAAAGTTTTTTACTTATGTTTCTTGCATATTATTTGAAAATCTCCATGCCAACGGGAATAGAAAATAAAAAAATAAAAAAATTACTAAAATGTGAAAAATTATATCATTTTCGACAAATTTCAAATATTTAGAACCCAAAATGGAATCGGAAGATATTTTTAAATTACTCTGGTATTTTGAACTTGTATTGCTTATATACCCTTTCAGTTTTTCCGCACTAGGGCAAAGAAAAAATTGAAAATTAAATATTACTGAAATGTGGAAAATTACAACATTTTTGGCTAAAATTGCATATTTCAACCCAAAAGTGGAACCGGAAGATATTTATTGATTGTTTTGAAATTTTATCACTATATTACTGATATCAATTCACAACTTTTCCGCACTAGGGAGAAAATAATTTCGAAAAAAAAAAAAAACTTTTTTACGCTCCGCCCTTGTGCACACCCATCTATCCCCAACCTCGTAAACTTGTACAATAGGGTGGATCGATCGTCTATGGCGAAAAAAAAATTATCATTCATCAAAACCTACCTATGCGGAAAAGATGTTCTATTGTATGGAGATTAAGGGAAAAATAATAAAAAAAAATTAATTTAAAATTTAATACTGCCACAAAGGGGTTGAATTTTCGAAAAAAAATTTAAAAAGTCCGAATTTTGGTTGGATGATTTTTGTCAAAAACTAATTATTTTAATAATTTTTAAAGTCCATCGATGCGTAAAAGATGTTATACCGTATGGAGGTTAAGGAAAAATAATAATAAATAATAAATTCAAAATTTAATACTGCCACAAAAAAGTTGGAAAAAATGAAAAAAAATCTTTTTTTTTTTTTTTTTTTGTCGCAAAATAATCATTTTAATATCAATCAAAAGCTACCTTTGCGTAAGAGATATTATATTGCATGGAGATTAAGTGAAAAAAAACTAATTTCGAAATTTAATACTGCTGCAAGTGGTTTAAAGTTTCGTAAAACTGGCTCTTAGAGTTTTTTCAATGAAGGATTTGTCTGCTTGTGTATTGTCTAGCTTAGTGTACTTTCAATAATATAACTAATATACCATGGAGTTGTTAAAAAAATGAATTATTCTTTACTTGGGTCTGGCTTTGATATGCCTGTAAATATGCTCCCTATTACAAAAACGTTATAAAATTTATATATTGGTATTTAAAAAATAACCGAAGCAATGAATCGATCTATATCTATTTATTTCCTGCCAGTCAGAAGGAATTGCTAATAAGTTAAAAGTGACCTGTAAATGAGATTCAATCTCAATAATTTACCACTGCAGCATTTTAAGAAAAATTAAATTGTATCACGACAAATATTGCGCTCTTCTTAATTCTTATAAAAGAAAATAAGATATTGAAAACTATTACAGTCTTGTAGACCATTTTTGAAAACACTGCCTATTTTTTTTTTTCAGTTCAATAGATTTGAATATGAATATGAATATTGGGTGTAAGCTAAACCGACGTAGTGCGAGCAAACTCACTTTTCTGCGTTATCAGCTATCATTGAAAAGCCAAAATGCTGACAAGCTAGGTGTCACACCACCTTTAGTGACGAAAATTTGGATCAACCAGAATATTGGACAGTTTGGGCATTTCCGACGAAGCAGATGCTGCCATCGTTTAAGGTGCTCTTCAAGATGTGAGCATTATCTCACAAAACTATGAATCGAATGGTATTAACAGAAAAAAAGGCATGACAAAACAAACCAAATACTACTCTATCGTTTTAGTCATTCGGTTTAGTCATTTGCAAAAGATTATGATCATGGTCATTTTCTTTAAACTTTGATTGGTGTAAAGACTAGACTACATCACTAGAATACAACAGAAGAAAAATCATAATAGAAGCAGATTTGAGCTTTAAAAAAGAACTTGGTTCCGAATACATCGGCCACATATATATAAATTTTGGGAGAGTGTAAAATAATTTGAAAACACGACGTACATTTTTTTTTGTCATGTGTTAACATAATACACATGTAACAAAGTTGATTGCGATTGGTTGTGATGGAATATCTGTTAACATAAATGTTAAAGAATGTGTTATTCGAAATATGGAAGTGATCTTCAAGCGTCCACTACAATGATTTTTGTGCTAGTTACACACCAATGAGGTTCCACTACGTCATCTTTTCGCAGCGTGGATGGAACCGCGGCTGAGGACAAATGTTTCACTGATGAAATAAAAACATGCATGTGAGAAGTTTTTTGAATTTTCATTTATGTCAATAGATCAATTTTAAGAGCGCGCGAGTGAAATTAAACGGTCTGGTGTAATCCTAATCATTACTTTAAATAATATCTATATTTTCCATTTACCAGCTTTTGACCTTTTGCGACGGATTACATAGATTTAATTAAATAGGAAAATGTGTGAATCTCCTCTAACTGAGGGATTTAGTAACGACATGATTTCAGAAGCAATAGTAAATCCAGCAATCATTCCAGTGGTAATAACATCTACTATCAATAATATCTAATTACGCAACGCTCATTCTACAAAACTAATAATCAACATAGTCACGGAAGCCTTTTCTGTTGTGTATGGACCATACATAAGAGACGGTTTTATAAAAATCGAATTGAACTGCAAAACCTCATGCTGATTTTCAATACTAAACGTCATTATCACCAATCGTAATGTTGACGATTTTTCTTGATTTAATAATAAAGAAGCTGTTAAATAAGAAACTAAAGTTTTAATCTTGTAATCAAATATATATCCCCTCAGTGCAATGAATGTTAAAAATTCTAAAATCCATATTTTATTTTACAAAAAACATTGATTTTTTTTACCGTAAAAACGTTCAAATACATAAATTTGAGCTACATTGCGGCAGATTTAAATTTTGAATTTAATTTTTTTCTTTATTTTTCTTATACTCAGCATACAATATAGCATCCTTTACGCATAGTTAGGTTTCGGATAATTTTTTAAACTATTATTTTTAATCAAAAATCATCAGGCCAAAATTAGGTCTTTTTTCACTTTTTTTCGAAATTCAACCTTATTGTGGCAGTAGTAAAATTTAAAATTATTTTTTTAATTATTTTTTCCTTAATCTCCATCCAAGAGAACATCTTTTCCGCATAGGTAGGTGTTGACACAGTGAAAAAAAAATTCAATCCACCCTATTGTACAATGCGTCATTTCCTATCAGTGAGCCCGTGAACGAATTTCATTTGTTTATTGGTTGTATTGTGTTATTTTAATACATTAACAAATCACATGGATACGCATATGCATACGTCGTTGACCAAGAAAATTACTAGACAATGTTTTCATTGTCCTATATTCGGTCATCGAAGAGACTTTCTGCCAAAATTCTTCCAACACACGAAGATGTTCTTCGATGCTGCTTTGAGGAGATATTTCTATTAGCAAGTAAACTCAACAGCATAAAATTGAGTTTTTTATCTGTCAGAAATATTGTTGTAAAAATAATAAAACATATTTATCAGGAGGTGTCAATCCCAAAAGTTTCTCATTATAGAATCATTTAGATAATAATGACTACTACGATAAGTATTATAAACTGGCGAAATCTTATGTTCAAGAGAAGGAAAAGCCAAACCTTATAAAAAAGGTTGATAAATTTAAATAACAAGGAACTCAACTGTGTGATATTTCTGCCTGCAAATGCGTAATGAATTTACATTGCTCCTCTAAAAAGTCTCCAGATCTGAGGGAGTGTCCGATTGACACTAATTGTAAGTCTGAAAAACACAACAAAATTCCTGTCAATGAGCATAGATTTATCTTCCCTCAGAGAAAGTACGAAACGGGAAAAATTTATACTATAGATCAAAAGGCGGCAGAAAAAAGGGAAAAAACTGATTACAAGACTTGGAAGACGAAACTACATATTGAAAAGGCAACCTTCCAAATCTGTTGAAGCGGAAATGAAAGGTTTTGAGCATTTAGATGAAATACAGTGGAATTTTAATGCTAATGTTGGTATATGTTAAATCTCGCTACCATGACCGATACAGTCTACCAGATTTAAGAAGAAGAAATTACCATGCCAAATGAAAGTGGAGTTACAGTCTACATCTTTATATTGCGATCGCAATGATGTATCTGACCGTGCAGCTGCTGCTATAGCGTTAAGTGTTTTAGAAGATATTGCTGTAACAACTAAAACAGATGCTTCTCAAGTTATTGACTGATACAAAGTTAGAAGGGAAAACAGCCGCACTAAAAATAAAAAGTACGGCAAAGACAAATGGATTCTGAAGAACCACATGACATATATTTTGATGGAAGAAAGGACGATACTTGAAAATTGTAGTTATCCTCCTAAGTCCTGAGACAAATATCACGAGGGAGAATATACATGTTTAAAATTACTATAAAACAACTTCAAACATGTATCATTCTACATATCAATACGTATTATATGGATGCATATATTGAAACTGTCTAGTATTTTTAACAATTCTAGAAGCATTAAAATTCATTTAAAGGGTGTTCTTTAGTGTGTCTTACAGACGAGATATTTGTGTGTTGGAAGAATATTTGGTAACAAATCTCTTGGATGACCAAATATAGGACAATGAAAAGCTTGTCTAATGTTTTTCTTTGTCAACGACATATGCATATCTGTATTCCTGCCACATGTTAATGTATTTAGAATAACACAATACACCCAATTAACAAACGAAATTCGTTCACGGTCTCACAGATACGAAATGGCGCATTGTGCAAATGGACGGAGGTGGGGAGAGATGGGTGTGCACACGCAGGGCGAATTCAGTGCTGTTTCGCAATGCTGCTAACAGGAGTTAGGCGAACTACTAAACCTTTTCGCCCTGCAGTGAACACGTCATGGTAAGATCTAGATTGTTCAAAAATGGTATAATATGCTCAGTAGTATGAATTTGCATTTAAATTTTAAAAGGAGACCGCAAACTGAACTCATTTAATTATTTTCTTAATGCATCAAAAACTCTGAAAATTGAAATTTTCCCAATATTTAATAAGCTTGTGCGATCAGAAGATATTCTCTAAACGCAATTTAATTTTTTATTATTATTAAACAGTACAATATGCAAATATTTTTCACTATAGTGATAAAATATTTGTATATGTAATATTTAAAAAAAAAAAAATCCGAAAACATCGGAATTTTTCCTTTTTTTGTAATTTTTAGGTGTTTTGCGCGATCGGAAGATAAAGTCCGATTTGAAAAAAAAAAATTTTTTTTCTTGTACTTACTAATCGCAACTTTCCCGTACTATAGCGATTCGGAAATAAAAATTTTTGTTTTTTCGCACCACCCATTCATTCCATTTTTCTTTTTTTAAATCAAAATATATCGTTGACGGAGATATTACATTTTAGATTTACTATCGTAACTATACGGATTAAAAAACATAAATAGTTTAAACAGCGAGCCTACGGAGTAAGAATCAATTCGGTAAAATATAATGAAAGGGTATTTCATAGCTGTTGATACATTTTTGTCAACGATTTTTATTATTTATAAGGGCCATTTTCAAATTTCGCTTACATATGCTGTCCCGGAGTAAAAAGAAGAAAATTCAAACATAAATTAATATTTAAAGTTTGATTTCAGTTATGTATTAGCTAAAGAAGATTATATTGAACATCTCTAACATGAAAAATTAAAAAAAAATCGATAAAAATTTTTGAGATATAAATCTTTAAAATTTTGATTCTAAGAAAAAATGCCTGTCCCATTCCAAGTTTTATGTTTTAACTGTGTTTTTTTTTTTTAATTTGAACTAACTTTTTAAAATAATAGGGTTTAATTATTTTAAATATGAATTGTTAGTGTTCTATATTAAAGAAAAAATCATTGCGAAATATATTTTCTTTAAGAAATTACCAGAAATCTTTTGCCCCTCATTTTTTATCAAGTCCGTTACCTTGTGATTATTTTAGTGAAAATAGGTTTCGAATGCTACCTAAAGCTAGCAGCAAATATTCGGCGATTGAGTTAAAATATTCACGCTACTACTACTTGCCATTTTTTACTCTTCATCTGTAAGCAATGTAATAGTGGCAAGAATAAGCTTTTATCAATTTTAGTATTTTTGTTTTCACTGTCTAGACTGTTGCCGTAATTTTTAAGATTAAAATAATATTTTTGCACTTTTGTAATTAAATATTGTTTACTAAATAGTTTCAGAAGGTATGTGTATTATTATCTACACTGTTAAAAATCTTGCAGCATTTTGTACAGTCATTTCACCGTTTTCTGAAAAACCAGTAACATAACCGTAATTTAACTCTATTCTGACCATAAAATTGGTAATAAGATGTTCAGAATAACGTAAAAAGAAGGTTGTTTAACTTTTTTTGTAGAAAACGATCAAATGCCTGGATAAAATGCTGCAGATTTTTAACAGTGTAAGTTATAAATTATACAAGCTAGTTCAATTTTAATAGTTTTATTTGAATTGTAAAGTCCGTTACTTGTCAAGCCCGTTACCCTGAAATGTAAGCGATGAAATGTCAGCTGCTAAGTAAATTTACTAAATAGTTTTAGAAGGATGTAAATTATTATCTAAGTTAGAAAATATACAAGCTAGTTTATTTTAATAGTTTTTTTTAGTTTTATTTGAAATATCAAGTCCGTTACCGTGTGATTTAAGCGAATGGTGAAAATGGCTCATAACAGAAAATAAAGTAAATGTACTCAGGAAAACTTACTAAGGCAATTACATCTAAAACTTTTTATTTATTGAATGATTTTTTTATTCGGTACACTGTAAAAAAATTCAAGAGGTTACTAAAAATTTTTTAGTAAATTTGTATTCCACAGAATTTTTTAGTAATCATTACAAACTTTTTTTTTTGCAAGTGAAACAAGCATTTATTTTGTAAACTGAACAAAAGAATTTTTTGTATAACTAACTTAAAACTTTTTAGTATGAGCCACCAATCAAATTTTAGGAATAGCTCCAAAAATATTTCTAATAACCATTACGTGTGCCCGAAGGTCAGGAACTTCTTTCGAGCTGCATCCAGTCGGTAAGAAGACGGGCGAAGATTTTCGACAAAGCCTCAATAGATGGCAGCACCAAACATTGCTACCAGCTCCGGCAGGATTTTCATAATCCCTTTATTTAACGAGCACTTACACTGCATACATTCGGTGCGTATTTGGCGGTGTCGAGCATCGAACCCGGGACCTTTCAGCCTGGAATTCGGTGGCTATCTATTCGGTGACCACTATGCTATCACGGCCACACCAACTGAGTTTTAGTAAAGCTATTAAAAATATAAAACTATTGACTCTATTCGTTGCTAGCTTTTTTCTAGTAATTCTTACATATTTTCTTGTAACCGAGTAAGATTACTAAATTTTTTTTAGTAATTTCAAGGATTACTAATTTTTTTTAGTAGATCGACACTTTTTTACAGTATACTCTCCTCTTTGGGTAATGCTCTTGTGTGATTGGCTGATACCCTTTGCCTACCTGTTGTCTGCTTCTCTGATGTTGATTTCACTTTGTTGAATTGATGTTGAAGCAAATATTATCTACGCCTAACGAAGAAAAACTAGATCTTTCGAAAAGTCTTTCATTATTTGGCAATTTCATGATTATTAAAAAGTTCTTTCAATTTATAACGTTTAAAAGTATTTAGGTATTATTATATATTTAAGTGCCCGTTAAATTTAAGAATAATCAGCCAATCAGCCAATCAGCCAATAATAATATATTTTATTATTATTAGTAGAATTAGTATTTTGTTATTGAAATTATTAAGCATTTGGAAATTTTTTGTTATTTCAGGTCAAAAATAGATGTACTTGAGACATATCTGAAACTTTGTGGTGCCCGCATTTTTTTCTTCTTCTGATTAATCCAGGAATATTAATATTTAATTCATGGTGTACGTAATATATGGCTCTGTTATTATGAAAGCTAGATTTTAATGATCATGAAAATTATATTTTATGAGGTTTTTTTGTTGAGGAGGGGAGGGGGGTGTGTCAAGAAAAACATACAGCAATCTATTATTTTCCCTTTTCATTCAACAGAAATGGAATACTTATTTTGTCCCAATGACGAAAAAAAAGAGAGAGAGAGAGAGAGAGAGAGAGAGAGAGAGAGAGAAAAGAAAAAGAAAAAAGAAAAAAAGATACAGTTTTCAAATGAAATGCATTTAAAAGTACATTTTTCTCCTATATGACGGTGTAAAAATTGAAAATGTGCGAAATAGAGAAGTTTAAAAAAATTGCAGTATCAAAATTTCTAAAATTGATTTTTTTTTTTTTTAAATTGAAAGTGTTGCCTTTCGAAGAAGATCAACTTTTATTGTATGCATTATGCACAGACATAACTGTCCTTTATAATATAGATAGGGTAGATATAACTATTTTAAAAATTGAATGAATTCAAAAAAGTAAAAACACTATCATTTCTTTATTTTTTTTAAAAAAAATAATAAATCCTTTAGGCGGAAAATGACTGCATAAATGATAATTTCTTTGACAGGCTTCACTTTCATTTAACTGTAAAATAAACAGGTCTTATTTACAAAAAATGATTAAAACATTATAATTATTATTTTAAGTATCGAATTTATTTCTAAGTCTTAGATTTTAGTGTTTGAAAAATTCATTTTCCAAATAATTTTTGTAATTTGTTAAAATATTATTTACTTTTTTTTAAATGTTTGTCTCCGTTAATCAAATTTAATAACTAAGAGCCTTATTCACTTAAATATTTCTATACAGTGATAAGTTAAATAATTCTGTAAAATAAAGGAATAAAAATATAAGAGAACTGGTAGCACTTTTCACATCCTATGTATTTGATCATTTGTTAAATTAGAATTAGAAACACTCTTAGGAAAGATTTCTCTTTAAATCGCTCTCTAAAATAAATAAGTTGCGAAATATAAATAGTTCACATAAAGAAGCTAATGAGTTAGGAAGCTTTAGATCTAATTTATAAACAAAATCATAAGACAGTTAGAAGTTTGAAGTACTTTAGTCAATGATCCTTATGAATTGAAACAAAAAGTAAAGTAATTATAGAATGAAAGTTTTTTTTGGCGAAGAAAAATGTAACCATATGAATATCATTTTAACGAAGGAATTTAATTGGGCATACTTAAATTTATTTTGCAATTTTAAAAAATATATAAATCGTGAAATATAAATAGTTCAAATAAAGAAACTAATGAGTTAGGAACCATTAGATCTAATGCATAAACGAAATCATAAGATAAATTAGAAATATGATACACATTAGCCAATGATCCTTATGAATTGGAAGAAAGTGTAAAGTAATTATAGAATGGAAATTTTTATTTGCGAAAGAAATTGTACCTAGATGAATATTATTTTAATGAAGGGATTTAATCGAGCATACTCAAATAAATTTATTTTACAAATTTTTATAATAACAAGTCGTAAAACTTAAATACTTCAAATAAAGCTATTGATTTAAGACCCCGTATGCTATATTTAAACTAAATTAAACAAAATAATTCATAAGATAGAACTTAGATGTATTTTATCTAACGATCCTTGCCAATTATAGTGAAAACTCAAGTAATTGTTAGAACTTAATTTTATCTGCTATGCTGTTGTCGTATGAGGGCTATCAATTTATTGTGTAAGTTTACATTTCTGAAAATGGCAACGTGTTTGTTGAAATGTTTATTCTATTCTAAAAGGTTTGGTAAAACCATGGTGATTTAAATAAAGTGTGATACTCTTCGCATCTCCCATAATATGCGTTTAGAGTTGTTGATAAATGCGGATTTTATTTAAAACACAAAAATAGTATATGTTATTATGTAACGTAAAGTTTTATTTGCTAAATAAAGTGTATGTAAATGAATATTATTGTATTAAATAATGTAATTGGACATATAACCCTCATAATTGGGATTTAGATAGATTTGTTTTAATAAAAAATATAGAATCACAAAACATAAACATGGTAATTTTTTAAGACCCATTATATTTAAATCATTTAAATTATTTTATAAGATAGATGTATTTTAGCCAATGATAGTTATAAATTAAAATGAAAAGCAAAGTAATCATACAACGTAAAATTTATCTGCAATGCTGTTGTGGTATGAGGGCTGTCAATTTTTTGTGTAAGTTTACATTTCTGAAAAGGGCAATATGTTTGTTTAAATGTTTATTCTATTCTAAAAAGTTTGGTAAAACCATGATGATTTAAATGAAGCGTGATACCGTTTGCATCTTCTTCAATATGCGTTTTGAGTTATTGATGAATCCGGATTTTATTGAAAATACAAAAATAGTATATGTTATTATGTAGCGTAAAGTTTTATTTACTAAAGAAAGCGTATGTAAATGAATATCATTGTTAAAATAGCAAATAAATCCTTTGTGCAGAAATGTTTAAAGATAGAAAACCAACGATTATAAATGCACAAATAAAGTAAGAAAAGGTAGCAAACAGCCGTTTCGAATCTACTATGGAGATTCTTCATCAGTGCAAAACTCAGCGAGCTAGAAAAAGCAAAACTGAGCAAAGAGACAGAGAGACGCAGGCTTATATACCCGCTACGGAAACGATCCCGCCTAAAGGAAAGCAATCAATGAGAAGAGAGAAGCCTAACAACTGGGTATGGACAAGTATCGACATCTAACGGAGATTAAACAAAACAAAAACTAAAAAGCGAGAAAGGAAAAAAAAAGTTTTAAATTAAAGATTTACAAATGCTAGGAAAATAAAGCGTACTTGATAAGTCATATATCATTGTATTAACATATTTAATTATGTATAATTAATATCATTGTATTAAATAATGTAATTAGGTATATTACCGTCATAATTGGGATTCAGATAGATTTGTTTTAATAAAAGAAATATCGAGTCACGAAACATAAACACTTCTAATAATAGTAACTATTTAAGACCCACTATATTTAAATCATTTAAAATATTTTATAAGAAAAATGTATTTTAGCCAATGATAGTTATCCATTAAAATGAAAAGTAAAGTAATCATACAACGTTAAATTTTATTTCCGTATGAAATTATATCTAAATGAGTAATATTCTACAAAACTGATTTAATCGCATGGATTAAACAGATTCGTTTTAAAAAAATTTAAAATAATAAGTCGTGAAATATAAATTTTTCTATTAAAGCTAATGATTGAAGTTTCATAATGTTTAAAACTTTTATGTATTTTAGCCAATGATGCTCACTAATTAAAAGGAAAAGTAAAGAAATTATGTAACACAAAATTTTATTTTAAAAAGAAAGTATATCTACATGAGTATCATTCAATTCAATTATTTAATGTGGCGAATTTAATATTAGTCATAAAATAACGAGTCACAAAATGTAAATACTTCTAATAAAACTAATTAGTTAAGACCAATTATATTTAAAGCACATTAAAAAAAATCATAAGATGGAACTTAAATTTTAACCAACAAACCTGATCAATTAGAATGTAAAACTAAAATAAGTATATCTGTGGCTTCCGGTAATAACCAGGTAAGGCACATTTCTAATATATTGAGAAATTAATGTTTAAAGCTTTCAAATGTCTTTTTTATCATTACATTTATAAAATAGATTAAACTTAATAATTTTCACTACATTCAATTAGGATATAAGAACCTCTTTTTTTACCAAAATAGTTATATAAAAATGGTTTTTATTGATTGAGAACCAATTAATATTTTTTTTCAATTTTTAAATGAAAATTTATAGTCGCCCTATGATCGGAAGTATTCATTTTTCAGTACTATGGCAGATGAAAGTAATCTTTTAAAGTTACATTTTTCCAAATTATCACAGTTTTATCAATAATGTGCCTTACCTGGTTTACCGGAAGCCACAGATACATAACTTTTTTTTTTATTCGAATGGAAGTACACCTAAATAAGTATCATTCAACCCAACGGATTTAATCGGCAGGATTTAAAAACATTCGCCTTACAAATTCATGAAAAAAAGAGTCACAGAATATAAATACTTCTAGCAAATGTAATGATTTAAGATCCTTTATATTTAAAGCATGTAAAATAAGTCATAAGAGCGAAATTCCATGTTTTTTACTGAAATTCCATGCATTCCATATTTTAGTAAATTATTCTTATCAATTAGAAGGAAAATTAAAGTAATTATGTAATGCAAAATTTTATTTACGAATGAAATTTTATCTAAATGAGTATCATTCTACGAAATGGATTTAAATAAATTCGTTTTATAAATTTTTAATATACGAGTGTTAAAAAATAAATATTTCAAATAAAGAAGCTACTGACTTTTAAGGCCTATTGCACTTTAAGGATGTATAATAAATTCTGAAGACATCTGGGACATTAATATGTTTAGCTAATGGCTCTTAACCTTTAGAATTAAAGCAATTATAAATTTATAACTTTAGTTACGAGAGAAAGTGTACATAAAAGAGAATCATTTTACCAGGTAGATCTAATTGAATATACTTAAGTATCTTCATTTTAACAAATTTAAAAATTTAGTCGCAAAAAAGAAATATTTGAAACAAAAAAATTGGTGATTTATGATCCATTACATCTAGATCATATAAAAGATTTCAGATGCTATTTAAGTCACTGATATATTTTAATTATTTTATAAATTTTAATTAATATACCAAAGAAATTTTATATTAACATTTTTTTTAATTTTTGCATCTTAAAATATAATTTTAATCTGGAAATTTGATTCTTAATTAAAGAAATTTACTAGATAAATAAAACAAAAAATTTAAAAAAATTAAAACTATAATTATGAAAAAACTATAACTCTAAATATCAATAAGTTTCAGGCTTACACTGGAGTGCCTACTTTATAGAGTAAACCTTTTATAGTTTTTAAATATTTTATAATATATATAAGTTATTAAATTTTATAATATATATAAGTTATCTATCTTATTTGTGTCTTTATGTAAATTAGTTTGTCTTTATTATCAAAGTTCAAGATTAAAACTAATTATATATTGGTACACTGTATTTAAATTTTAAATTTTAGTTCTCATTTAAATATCACACAACTATTGAATAAATAGGTATGAGGACATGAGTTTCAAATCTCACCTTTCTCTGAAAATCAAATTTCGGGAGATCACGATAAAAGTAGTTTTTGTCTTTATTTTCGGATTGTGGCGTTTTTTCGATGCAGGTTCACTAATAGAATAGATTGAGGTAAAACTCAATTTTATAATTTAGCTGCCAGTCTATCAGTTTCATATTTCCCTTCGAGGTAATCAAAAGTTTATGGTCATTTGATGCATTCTTATATTTCAGATATCTTCTCATAATACTACTTCTGAAAACTTATACTTTTAATTTCTTTTATCAATGTTCTCTTCTAAAAAGACGTATCCTTTTTTCTTAGTTCTCAAGATATTCTCGTGAGAATCAAGATCAGCTCGTGAACAATACTCTCAAACTTTGCAATTTTTAAAAATAAGTTTAAAATGAACAATTAATAATTTTGTTATTTTTTTATGTTTTTTTTTTTATTATTTGAATTAAAAACTGCAAAAGAAATCAAACCATTTTTGTAATTTTAAAAATATTTCATGAATTGTAGTTTATTATCAGTTATCTAGTTCTGTGCCTTGAAAGAATAAGCCCCTCGATTTGTACTGCAGTTGAAGATCAATTAAAATGAACAACTGAATTTGTTTTATTGCAAAGATCCTTTTGCTTTCTGCTATTATTAACTACATATACGATAAAACACCACTTTAAAATATCAAATTATTTATATATATGTTACAAATGATACATTAAAATAAAATGGCAAAAAGTACCTTTTAATTTTACATTTTTTGTGTGCTCTGACGGCAACTTTTTCAAAAACAACAAAAGAAAAATGATAAAAGAAATTTTTTGCTAAAATAGCTTCAAATTAAAAATAAAACTAATAAATAAATAATAAATAAAATTGAAAATTTATTTTTAATTTGAACTATTTTAGAAATTTTATTTTATTTTATTTTATTTTATTTATTTATTTATTTATTTATTTATTTATTTTTTGTGTGTGTGTGTTTGTAGAAGTTGCCGTCAGAGCACACGAAACATGTAAAATTAAAAGGTATTTTTTTCCATTTTTTTATTTTAATGGATCCCTCGTATCATATATAAATAATTTAATGATTTGATATAATTAACTATTTATAGAGTTGCTGTACTCTTCCAGTACACTCCCATCCTATCGGCATGACGGCAGAAATGCAGTTGTCAAGTTTTGTCTGCTTGATTTGTCTGGCGATTTTGTAGTAATCGCCAAAAAAAATGAAAATAAGAGAAGCTGCTATTTACAGTAACATTTACTAGTTAACCACAGACTTTAATTTTAAGTGCAAGTATAATACTACTCCGTAAATAACTATTTCGAAAACAAAGAACTGATATAATCAAAAACAGACACAAGTTTCAATTTAGAAGTGTTATTCAGTAACTGGTAACTATTTCTCATTTTTTAATTTAAAAAGATGTAGAGAAAATAACAGTTTTAATTAATTGTAGAGATATAGAATAGTTCATAGGAACACTTCAAATTAAAAATAGCATTGGGTTAACTCCAGCAAAAGGTGTATTTTCATCAGTTGAAAAGTTGCTGGAAATTGTTTCAAAAAGTTTAACAGCTGTTAGGGTTGCTTTTATTTTAGTTTTTAGACTTTTACTCTTAATTCCCAGTTTAAGTATCAATACAGTGAAATTTTGCTCCATTTCGAGTACTATTGTTTCAAAAGTTCGAAAAAGCAAAAATTTCGATTGAAATAGTATACTTAACAAACAGTTTAGAACAAAACAATATTTTATGTGTTAAACGTGACTTTTATTCGTCGTTCCATCGAATGGTTTTGTAGATCGCTTACATTTATTATGCAGCAATTTTCTGTAACAAGAGTTAAAGTTTTCCAGATGATTTGTCATTTGTAAAATGCATTATCACATTTAGGACTATGAACGTCACATTTAGGATTTTGCCAAAAATGCGACAAAAATTACCTAAATTTTTCAATATTATATTGTGGTTTTATAATACAGTTAATAATGAAATTCATAAAACAAACAACTTATTTTGAACTAAAGTTGAGTAATTTGCTGCTTAATAAAATATATATTTATATAATAAAATACCAATTGTATTCTGAATGCCACAAAATGAGGAAGAATCCTGTCTTTTAAAGAGACAGTGATCTTACATTTTAATATGTTTTAAATAGTGTAATATCATCGAAATATACCGCAAAAGATTTTCTTTCATACACCGCAATGTAACAGATATCTCTTGAGCATCCCTATAAATGAATCTTAAATATACAACACACTTATTTTTAATACGAATATGCCATACTGATATCTAATAACATACAGCCGTTTCATGTCAATTATACAATAGTTACGCGTGTCAGAGCACTGGCAGAGGGATGGAAATTCAGACAGACAAATTTACAAGCCGAATTCAAAAACACTTTTTATCCTCCTCAGTCCTGATGTCGCCTGGAGGAGACACTAAATAACAGCCTTTAAATTAACTAATCGTTTCTAGAATTACTAAAATTATTTTTTCACCTTTTTATTAAGTACATGGATGTCACTAGAATTGATATATAGACGGATAGAACTTTGGAGATGTTGTACAACAATTTTAAACCGGTTTTTGTTGTGCCTCTTAATATTTGTCTCAGGACTGAAGAGGTTATATATGATGTAAAATGTTAATAAAAAAGCGTATAAACTAAGAATAAAGTGAAGAGAAAGCCTGAACTGTTATTTTTTTCATGCCTTTTTTTCCCTATTTTTCTCATTTAGGAAACAAATCATGTTAAATGCCTTAAAGAAAGAGATGAGGATATTTTTTTCTTCGTGGGATAAAAAATGAGAAATTGTTTGCGCGAAATATTTTTGGAATTTTCATTTTGTTTCATGTATATCAGGATACATTGCTCCTGCGTTTTAACGCATCATTATTTATGATCATAAAATAAAACAATCCCGTAAAAATATATCATGCTAAAATATTATTAATATTCAGTAAAAGCGTTGGAACGAAACACATAAATAAAAAAAAATCTGTACATTTACTTCCTCCAAAGATATATTACACGATTCTTTTCTGACCTTTAAATCATGCTTTTCATGGAAATGCTAGGATGTATGCTAGGATATTCTTTTTTCCCTTAATTTTAAGTAAACTTATTGAGTAAAATAATAAGTTTGAAATTACACGTCAAATGTAACAAGTCAGTTGCGTTCGTAATACATATTAGTATTATAAATATTCAAAGTTTAGTGAAATACCTGTTGCATGGATGTAACCAGTTGTTCGATATGGTGTTAGTTTAATATCGATTACTTTTAAATTTAAAAATGAAATAATAATAATAATAATAATAATTATTATTATTATTATTTTCATTGTGAGCCCAGTATTTCAATTTTGTTATGTTTCTAAACATAATTATAATTCATCTAGATTTGGATTCATCGTTCCAAAGGACATTTTTCCAATCTTTGGTTGTCCATATTACGTTCTCCTTAACGAACTTCAATCGTATTTTTCTATTCTTTGTCAGATGAAAGGTTGTTTTGCAGGGGCTCATGCACACAATACATATGTATCCAGACGACGTTTTACACTTAAAAACTAAAGATTGAATACGGTACTCCCAGGGGTGAAACGCTTGTTCCATCAGCGACTCCCCTAAGGAAGCCAGAATATGTACCACTAGGGGTGACCTAAAGCACCCATGGCACCATATGAGGTGCCATGGAGTGCCCTAGGGGCCCCTCTAGGGGCGCAATTCTGGCTCTGTTAGGGGTGTCGCTCACAGGACAAGCGTTTCACCCCTAGGAGTGCCATATGCAACGTTTAGTTTTAACAAAGTAGGGTGGTTTTACTTACTGTAAGCTCATGTTCGGTGGCCATATCCTTTCCTATTTCAGCAGATTTCGTGTATAGGTCACAGACCGACTTCTTTGGACCAACGTGTCTTAACGTTGAGTCGTTTTTGTGTCCTGTCGCCTTGAAAAAAAGCACATTATATCTTCATAAGTTGGTATAACGCCAGTTCTTAATTCTATAGGATCCCAGAAAATGGGATGAGATAAATCGCGTTTACTGCTCCTTAATTGTGATATTTCTGTGTAATATTTTCCATGCACACTATTAATTAAACACAATATTAAAAATTAAAATTTTGTAAACACTTTCACATGTATTATTTTTCAATAAAATATAGAAGCTAAAATTGAATATCTTCATTACGAACCTATCACAAACAGAGCATTAAACCAATAGTAATACTACAGTAAACGAACAGAAAGCTGAACTTATTAGAGGAATTTCCCTCAGATCGATTTTAATTCGATTGTTCTATGATTTTTGTGCATATTAATGTCGTGTATTTGCCAGCTTAAGTAATAAAAGTCGAACATGAACATATTTATAATTTACTTTAAATTTTTAGACTTATGTTTGTCATATGAGTTTACGAATTTTCCACGCCAGCGAGAAGAGAAAATTAATAAGACAAAAATCCCTGAGAAGAGAAAATTTACATAATTTTTGACGACTTTGACATTTTTAAATGCCGACAGGGAAACCGGAAGATATTTATTGATTGTTCTAAAGTTTTTCCCTTATGTTTTTATTATATTTTTTTCTAATTTTTCCGTGCTAGTGGGAATAGAAATCCAAAAATTAAAAATAAAATCACTAAAAAGTGAAAAAATGCATCATTTTCGATAAATATTCCATATTTAAACTCCAAAGTGGAACCAGAAGATATTTTTCACTTACTTTAATATTTTGGACACATGTTCCTTATGTACTTTATCAACTTTTCCGTTCTAGGGCGAAGAAAAAATCGGAAATTCAAAATATTGCTGAAATGCGAAAATTTACGTACGGTTCAGTGCTGTTTCGGAACGTGGCAAACAGGAGTTGCGCGAACTGCTAAACCTTTTCGCCCTGTAGCTGTATCGAAGTGGGAAGATCTCAGTTGATCAAAAATGGCATAACATGTTCAATAGTATTCATTTACGTTTAAATTTTAACGCAAACTGAACTTATTATTATTGTTTTTTTAATACATCAAAATCACTGAAAATTGAATTTTTCGCGATTTTTAATGAGGTTGCGCGATCAGAAGATATTTTTAAAAAGTAATTTATTTTTTCGTTATTATTACACAGTAAAATATGCAAATATTTTTCACTATAGTGATAAAATACATGCATATGTAATATTTTATGAAAAATTTTGAAAAAATCGGAAAATTTAATTTTTTAAAAAAAATTTTAGGTGGTTTGCGTGATCGGAAGATAAAGTCCGATTTGAAAAATTCTTTTTTTTTTGTTTTTCTTGTATTTACCAATCGCAAATTTTCCGCACTATAGCGATTAGGAAATAAAAACTTTTGTTTCTTCGCACAACCCTAATGAATAATTACCCCTATTTATATGCACTTTCCTTAGAAAAAATTTCGAGAGTGGATACCCTTTATTTTCTGTTAACAACCATTGGCACAAGATGCATCAACGGCCAGAAGAAATTCTTTTATGTATATTTTACGCAATCGGTCAGAATATTCATTTCTTGATGGAAAATACCTGCAAACCCGCTTTTACCAGATGACTTCTGAGTTTACAATTCTGTTTTCTTACATCCACAGGTATGAAATCTTGGAGAAATGGCAGCAGGAAAACAAAATGGCAAATCTATGAGAAGACTGCTAAAATAGGGTTTTCAGGTGGTTTCTACCAAGATATGACTTAGCAGACCGATTGCATTTTAATATGCGAATCGAGTTTCAACTAATTCTGGAATTTTAGCCGTGATTTCGATGAGGTGTTTGTCTGTGCTACCACCTCCCACTTTAATATATTTTTTTCATTTTAATAATAAAATACTATTAAGAATTTTCTTTTTTAAAGAAACAACATAAGTTGAGTCAATTTCTGCACAGAAAGGCTTATTTTTGACATTTGCAATTTGCATGTCTGCGGAAAGAATTTGTATCCCTCCATTCATTAAATTGATATTCATTATTGATTATTTTATCTTGTAATGATTTAATACTTAAAATAAGAAAAAGCAGGATATTTATTCTTAATTTGTGTTACCTTAGCTTATGCTTATCAAAAAATACACATCTTTAAACAATGTGATTTATTCATTTACCTATGACGCTTGCTTTATTCAACCTAGAAAAACAAAGTGAGCATTTAATAATTTTTCATTTAAAGTAATGTATATATTTTAAATATTTTTATAATGTAAAATAGCAATTGAAATTAAAATTATTATGGTTAATATAGACTCTTGTCTCTAAAATTTTATTTAATATACACTTAACGAAAATTCATAAAACGTTACTCATATTTCTGCTAAATCTTTATATTGTATTGTAGCAGTTAAGGTTTTGTGTTATTTTTTCTTCCCATGTCACATACCCCTTTTTTTCACATTTAGTACCACTCCATGTAGGGGGAACTGGGGCACATTGATACACCCCCTTTACTGCACACAGGGTCATTCCAGGAAATTTCACAACAGCTCCAAAAGGTGATACTAGTGCACTCAATTACATACAGAAAGTCTTGGAATGATTCAGTAGTTTGATAAAATGGGACGGAGGATTATTTGTTTTTGCAGGTCAAAAGTAAATCTGAGTTGTGCTACTTAAATAGTATTATACAACTGTTTTAGTATTTTCAACCGAAAAGAAAACACTCCCTGGCAAGTAACGCAACTCTTTATCAGTTCCTAATTCTTTATTATTGGATAAATTATGAAGTGTTGGATTTGAGACTCATTTTATTAAAATGGCCGTATGGGGCATATTAATACAGTCTATGTCGGGGCACATTGGTACACATAAATCCTTTTCTAATTCATTATTTCATTACCTTTTTATTAATTTTTTACCATACACTCCTTAATCCAACGATTTTTTGCCAAAAATTTCTAATATTAGTTTATATTGAAGTGAAATATATAATTTGAATAATGATAATTTTTTCACCTTCCCTAAGACAATGGAAAATTCTGGGATTCAAGTGCTAGATATGACAAAGTTACCACAGCCAACAATCAGACAAGGAACAGCCAGATCATCAGGTCATTATGCATTTAATTTGATTGCTTTAATATTGCTAACAAATAAATTGTGGGCGATTAGAATTTCTATAAATAAATATAAAATGGTTTGCTAACTAGTTTTCTATGAAAAATATGCATTGGTGCTATTTTGTCTCCATTTTCTCAGACGTATCAAAGTGCCCCATGAGGTGTATCAATCTGACATGGGGATGCTGCACATTGATACAAATGACTTTTTTTTATTTTTTTTAAAATTGCATGTAAAATTAATATGTAAAACAACGATTGTACATTTTTATAACACACTACACAAGTTTTGCTGACACTACATAGTAAAATAACTTGAAATTTAGCTTTCTGGACACTGAAAAAATTCTTAGAAAAAATCTGTATCAATGTGCCCCAGTTAACCCTATATAATCTATCCTTTTAATTTTCGAAATGGTAAAATTTCAAAAGAAATGAAATACTTCATAGATAATTTAAGAAGTAAAAAATAAATATATTTTTGTCAAACAGATTTACATTGTGTTGAAAGCATATTTTCTATCTATTAAGATAAAGCGCATTTCATTGAGTAAAAAAATAAAATATCTGAACAAAGGAAATGTAAACAAAACAATCACATGAAACATGTAAATTGTTTTAAACGTAATGGAGCAATAAATGAGATCAAAGAAGAGGAAAGAATGCTTTATGTACAACTTTAGCGAAACTAACAAGCAAAACTAAAAAGGTTTTTTTTATGAAACACTCTAATAATCGTTATCAGAAATATTTTGTAGAAAATTCGCTTATCCTTATTTTTGTTATATATATATATATATATATATGCATTGTTTTAAATTTAATTTTACAAATCCATGCAGAAATCGCATTTTATAATATTTAAAATTTTAAAATGTGTGGATTTTTCATTAGCATAATTTTTTATTACCATTTATAAATTTTATAACTTTTGAAATCTCAATTATGTATGATGATTTTTTATTACCATCATTGTTCAAAATATACGTAATCCTTTCTTTTTATAATTTCTTTTCAAAAAAAAAAAAAAACAGTCGGAAGTTATTCGTCAAAAATGACAAATGAGTTGCATTCGAGCTATAATTAGGTTTATAAATATTCAGATCTCTGAGCAATAGCTAATGCACTCTAATGCAAAAAGGCAGGAATACAAATTTATTACGACTCTCTGAATTAAATTCAATCATGTAAGTAATAGAACTCCATCTTAAATAGGACGTAATCAGTATGGCAACTTAGAAACATTACCAGTCATAGCATATCACTGAATTAATCACGTACGGTAGAATTTGAAAATATGAAAACAACTTTTACTAATATATTTTTAAGTTTTGATTACATTTAAAAAAAATTGAAAGTAGTGACGAAAATGTTGCAATGATCGTATATATTGCATTTTAAATCATTCAGTTGGATAGTTTTTTGCGCTATTATTCAGACAGACGGACAGATAGATAGATGGACCAGATGAAGAGGTGCTATGTATGTATATAATTACGGAAGCACCTAAAAAATGAATCACTCTGTAACGCATGCAAAAGTGACATTACAAAAACAAAAGTCCCCGTGATAGATTTACCATACAATCTTGCATCATCTTCTAACCCAATTTCCCCTGACCAGACCCACAGGTTTTTCGGATATAATCGGGTAGGCGCCTTTTTTCGCTGTGGGTCGAATTCGGGAGGGGTTGTTTTCATGAGTTCCGTATTAAAGGTCGGAGCGACCGGAATGTTCAAAAGAAAGCACTTAATTTTTATTACATTAAGGGGACAGCGGAGCTTTTTTTGAGAAAAATCGTCGCAAAAAAGGTCTATTTCTGTGGTATAATAATACCAAAACAGTTTTTTCTTATTAAAATATCATTTATGAAGATTTTAAGAAGTTAATAATAAAGGTAAGTGCATTCATATTCTTTAAATCTGTTTTTCTCAAAACTAATTTTTCAGCGTTTTTAGATTTTTGAAATGCTTTTTGCTACTTAATTTTTGATCAATATTTATGAAATTGATAGGGAAGTATCCTGATATTGTTTATAAAGAAATTGTGTTAGCTTTTTAAAATTCTTCTTTATTAAGATAGTCAAATTTGATTTTTTACTTATTAAAAGGAAAAATTTTGATGAAAATCGACATGGAATTCAGAAAAAAATCTTTAAAGTATCAACTACTCAAGAGATTAAAAAAAAATCTTACACAAATTTGTTTATAATAGAAATTTAAGTGATAAAAATGCAAGAAAATACCTCAATAATTAAGACACGAAGAGCATTTTAAAATTTCGTTTAAAAATTTTAATTTTTTTAAAAAAATTTAAAATTTTAATAAGATTGGAAATTTTTGTTGAAGGTTCTCTATATGCTTTTGGTTAAATATACATATGCACAAAAATTTCATATTGCTATGATGAAAATTAAAAAAAAAATTACGTCCCCCGTCCCTTAAAGGAATTATGCATTCGATTACTTATCGGGTGCATATTTGTTAACTTTGATGTACGAATAAAAAATTAAAATTGTAATTACATATGAAATTGTACATCAGTTTTCATAACTGTATTGAAATAGTTATTAGTTAATTTCTCCCCAAATTCAGGTTGTTTCGAGCAGGGTCTGTGTTGACAGTTTCTATTTTCAGTTTTAGTTTTGGGTTGACTTAAATGAGAAAAATTGGGTTATTCAGGTATCACCTAATTCGTGTAAAACTCTAGTCAACATTAATACAAATAAAGTTTTAATTTATACTACTTTTATAATCACATTAATGCATGTAGTACACTGTAAAAAAAAAGGGTCGATCTAATAAAAAAACTTTAGTGATCCTTGTAATTACTAAAAAATTCTTAGTAATCTTAGTCGGTTACTAGAAAATCTGTAAAAATTACTAGAAAAAAGTTAGCAATATATAAGAGAATAGTTTTACACTTTTAATAGCTATTACTAAAACTCGCTTGGTGTGGCTTTGATAGCATAGTGGTTATAGTAACGGACTCCAGGCTAAAAGGTCCCGGGTTCGATACCGGAAACAGCCAAATACGTCCCGAATGTATGTAGTGTAAGTACTCGTTAATAAAGGGATTGTAAACATCCTGTCAGAGCAGGTTTGTTTGGTGCTGCCATCTATAGCGGTTTTGCCGAAAATCTATCGCTTCGGAAGTTTGGATGCAGCTCGAATAAAGCTCCTGTCCTTCGGGCTCACGTAAAGGTTATTAAAAAATTTTTTGGAGCTATTACTAAAATTTTCTTGGTGGCTCATACTAAAAATTTTTAAGTTAGTTATACAAAAAATTCTTTTGTTCAGTTTACAAAAGAAATGCTCGTTTCACTTGCAAAAAAAAAAAAAAAAGTTTGTAATGGTTACTAAAAAATTCTGTGGAATACAAATTTACTAAAGAATTTTTAGTAACTTCTTGAAATTTTTTTTACAGTGTAGTTTCTGATTTACATAAATACATCTGGAACATAATATCTATGTTTGAAAATCATTGTAGCATATATACAAAATATGGAATAATGCAACCCCTGTATGTAACAAGCATATTATTTATTTATTTATTCATGTATTAGCCCATAAATATCTTAAAGAAATGGAAAAGAGGAAAAAAAATATTAAACAATTTTATATCATGCTAAAAACATTTCTTTTTCACTCTCAAAATAAAGCATACTTCATTATATGTTAAAATAAAATATCTGAGCCGAACGAATGTAAACAAGGCAATCAACTCGAAAATGCAAATTTCTTGAAAAGAAGTGAATCAATAAATGCGATCAAAGAACAGGAAAAAAATCAAGATGCATTACGTAAACGGAAAGAGATAAAAAATACGTAAAAAAATATGAAATATCCGTATGTATTTTTTATGTTAATGTGATCATATTTATTGCGTTTATTGATTGTACTTGCTGCAGTTATCAATTTATTTTTTTAAAAAAATTATTTACTCATCAAAACTTATGATTATAGTACTAACGTATAAAGATTTTTTTTTTTTTTTTTTTTTTTTTCTAGAAATTGTTAATTTGCAGATATAATATTTTTTTGAAGATAAACGAAATTACATTTTAAAGAGAGTAAAGTTTATATTTCTATAAATTTCTTTATTGTAAGTGCTTATTTATATATAAATTATCATTTAATGTACTTTTTATATGGATTATTAATATTATCACTATAAAACTTACATTTTTAATATTGAGTAATTTAGTTAATCATTTATGAATTATGAATATCTAATTCACATAGAGAACTAATATATATGTCCAGAACTAATATGTATGTTTGGAAATAATTGTAGCATATATATAAAATATGGAATACTGCATTCCCTGTATGTAATAAGCATATTATTTATTTATTTATTTATTTATTCATATATTAGTCCATAAATACTTTAAAGAATTGGAAAAGATAAAAAAAAGATTGTTAAACATTTTTATATTATGCTAAAAACATTTTCTTTTTCACTCCCAAAATAAAGCTTACTTTATTATATGTTAAAATAAAATGTCTGAGCAGAACGAATGTAAACAAGGCAATCAACCCGAAAATGCAAATTTCTTGAAAATAAGTGAATCATTAAAGGAGATCAAAGAACAGGAAATAAATGAAGATGCATTAAGTAAACGGAAAGAGATAAAAAAATATGTAAAAAAAAATGGAATGTCCTTATATATTTTTATTTTTTTATGTTAATGTGATCACATTTATTGCGTTTATTCATTGTACTTGCTGCAGTTATCAATTTATTTTTAAAAAATATTTACTCATCAAAACTTATGATTATAGTATTAACGTATAAAGATTTTTTAGAATTTTTTTCTAGAAAATGTTAATTTGCAGATATAATATTTTTTTGAAGATAAATGAAATTACATTTTAAAGAGAGTAAAATTTATATTTCTATAAATTTCTTTATTGTAAGTGCTTATTTATTTATAAATTATCATTTTATGTACTTTTTATATGAATTATTAATATTATCACTACAAAACTTACATTTTTAATATTGCGTAATTTAGTTAATCATTTATAAATTATGAATATCTAATTGACATAGAGAACTAATATATATGTCTAGAACTAATATGTATGTTTGGAAATAATTGTAGCCTATATATATATATATATATATATATATATATATATATATAAAATATGGAATACTTCATTCCCTGTATGTAATAAGCATATTATTTATTTATTTATTTATTCATTCATAAATTAGTCCATAAATACTTTAAAGAAATGGAAAAGCGGAAAAAAATGTTAAACAATTTTATATTATGCAAAAAACATTTCTTTTTCACTCTCGAAATAAAGCATACTTTATTATATGTTAAAATAAAATCTGACCAGAACAAATGTAAACAAGGCAATCAACCCGAAAATGCAAATTTCTTGAAAAGAAGTGAGTCAATAAAGAAGATCAAAGAACAGAAAAGAAATGAAGATGCATTACGTAAACGGAAAGAGATAAAAAATACGTCAAAAAACTGGAATATCCTTATATATTTTTTATTTTTTTTATGTTAATGTTATCATATTTATTGCGTTTATTCATTGTACTTGCTGCAGTTATCAATTTATTTTTAAAAAAATCATTTACTTATCAAACATAATGATTAAAGTATTAACGTATAAAGATTTTTTAGATTTTTTTTTTTTTAATGTGTGTTTGCAGGTATAATATTTTTTTGAAGATAAATGAAATTACATTTTAAGGAGAGTAAAATTTATATTGCTGTTTTCTTTTATAAATTTCTTTATCGTAAATGCTTATTTATTTATAAATTATCATTTTCTATACTTTTTATATGAATTATCAATATTATAACTACAAAACTTACATTTTTTCATATTTAGTTAATCATTTATAAATTATGAATGTTAGCATAGTATATTTTATGAATGATTTTTATAGTATTTTTCATCATGTAAGTGACAGTATTTCAAAATAAAAAAAAATTCACGTTTCTTTAAAGAGTATATATACATATTTTTACTTAAATATTTTATATATTATGCTAAAATTGCATTTTTGAGTCACGAGGTTAAAGTTCTGAAAGCTTTAAAATAAAATCTCGGAAGATGTTAAAAAAACTACTACATCTAGAGTACACTGATAAGTTTTCTGATAAGTTTTTTTATGCAGAAGTATTTGATTTGTTTACAATTTTGTACATTATGATAAGGCGTTGCCGTCATTACTTTTAAGGTTCCTTGGTTAAATATAAAGGGGGAGGGACAGGGGAAGGGCGAACTCCTATCCCCTTCATATAATTGTGTTTTTCATGCAGGATTGTTCAATTTACTCCACATTTAGTATATCCGTTAATTCTGTTAATTACTTCCCTGTTTAGATTTCGAGGATCAATATTTAAACATAAAGGATGGGGAACAGGGAGTTACTTACTACCCTGTATTATGAAAGATTTAGTTAAACTTAAAAACGCATACTATAACTGAAGACGCACTTCTAGCAATTATCGCTCGTAGACAGTACTTCAATTCTGTATCCGAAACCTTTTGTATGCCCCTGTAAATGAACAATAAATTTTACTTAAATCATATTCTACATAAAGTAAGGTGATGTAATGTATAAAAGTTCCATTCTATTTTAAACAATGTAACATACTATATACTACATATACTCATGAATAATTCAACCCCACCCCCCCCCCTCGTCCGCCAATTCTTAAGCAAAATTTTGAAGAAAAAATTAAATTTTCGTATGTAAGCCGAATTACATTTCTGGGAGTATGTTGAAAAATTATTTCTAATCGAGAATAAAAAAATAACAATAGTAATAAAATTTCATTAACTTAATTAATATTTTTATTTATTGGGTGAGTACAAAAGTTCATGCGGAGTTTCAGAGTAAGAGTGAGTCACACAGTGATTAGGCAAAGAAGGTTCCTTATTCAATCAATGATATATACTCCATCGTTTTCTATAATCTTTTTCCAAAGTTCTGGCAGCATACAGATGATCCGATCATAAAAACTGCGAGGTTTAGATTCGAAGAATGAAGATACGTTTTTTCAGGCATCCAAAGAGTCAAGTTTTTTTCCATTTAATTTGCAATGACCGGCACAAGTTTTAATCAGATGGTGCGATTTCAGAGAATACGGTGGATGCGTTAGGACGTCCCATTTCAGGCTGTTCAGTTTGTGCAGCGTCTGTCTCGAGAAATGTGGTCTGGCGTTGGTTAATTCGCGACAATACTTGTCCGAATCAATCGTTTAGCCAACCGGAAGAAACTAAAAATAAATTATGCCCTTGCAATCTTACCAAACACAGAGCATCACCTTCATCGGCTGGAAACTGGCCTTTGCCATTGAGTCGCCATGCTCACTTGCCTGTTTCTATGTGCGTTTGCGCTGAACATTGTTGTAAAGGACCCATTTCAACCACCCGAACCCATTAAAAGACCCGGCACTAAATGATCCAGAAATGATTCATTTTTGAGCCGCCCAAGTAAAGAAACGGCCGCAGAAATTCGCTCGATTTCGTTCCTTTCGGTCAACATATGGGGTATCCATATAAAAGCTTCAAATCGAATCCCATGTTTTTTAAACGCCGAAAAGCGGTTCATAGGTCAACGTTAAGTGCTTTATCAACTTCTTCTATTGAAATTCGCGATTTATTCTGAACTAAAGTACGCACAACATCGTCATCAATGCGTGAAGGTCGACCTGAGCGCGACTCGGCTTCAAGGATAAATTCTCCGCGGCTGAAATTTGCAAACCATTTTTTCACATTTCGTTTAACTGGTGCTTGATCTTAATAAACCTCTTGAATATTTTTTACGGCTGCTGTAGCTTTTATTCCCTTCCGAAATTCATGAAGCATAACATGCCGTAAATGTACCTTATGGACACTCATTTTGAAAATAAAGATTCTAGAAGCAGTGTGTATCCACACAAATTATTTTCTTTGAAATAAAAGCTGCCCACGTCACCATTTCAACAATTTGTCTTATGTAGATGGCAATATCAATGACAACACTTTACGCCTCTTCTAATGCCATCTATTGCACCTCCTCATGAACTTTTGCACTCACCTAATATTTTTTTCTGTTTTACTTTTCTAATTCGACCTTTTTTATATTAAATGTTTTAAAACTTTAAAATTAAGTAAAACCAAAAAGTCTTAAACTATTTTAAAATGACATCAATTCTGGGATACTTAAAAATAAATTAAAAGAAAAATGTATTCATGACTCATTTAAAAGGGTAAAAAACTTCTTATTAGTCTGCTAAAATGTAGTACTTTTTTGTATGGTAGGCCCTCTGTTATAGAAGGGAATTCTACTGAAAGAAAAAACTGGCTGCATAATAATTACAGAAACATAATTGTTGACTTTTTATGTAAGTTGCAGGGAAATGTTCAATGCCGCTTTTATCTTTCTCTCCAACTTAGACCCATGTGTGATTATTTAAAATACTTGCCTTTTCGTGGATTATGATTATTTATTTATCTATTTGTACTACTTCGGGTTTAAGTCGACTCCTCATTTCCAATTCCCAAAATTTCTCTACAATTTTTCGTCCTATACCCGAATATTAATTAAAATACATTACAAACATTATTTTTCCTCTTGAGCTATTGTGTAATCGAATTATTTTTGTGGTATTGTAAACGAATATATAATGTATTGTCCTCTTTGACTCCAAGACACCATTTTGCCAATTTTATTCATTTGAAATATATCATCTCGAAAACATCGAAATGTATTTCTCCACTTATATAGCTATATATATATACCCATATTTCTAATTCTTCTTTTAATAAGTAAAAAACAGAATGCCTATAATTTTTATTTCATTGACATAAAAAATCTGTGTAACTCTTCAATCTTTAAACAAACACTAAGATGTTATTTATCATCCAAATTTGCATCATAGATACATCAGCTTGAGTTGACATGAATTAACTGATATACCATTTATTTCTGTTTTTATTACAGATTTGATTTTTATAGAAATGTCGAAGTTGAAAGAATAAGTGAATTTACAATTTCGGATAATATTGAAAAGACTTGCAAATAAATTATTGATAATCAATACAAATGAATATCATAGCTGAGGCAGAAAAAGCTGCGTTTAAAAAAGAAATGACTTTTTACAAAACATTCATATTCCGATAATCCTATTAAAAGGAAAAATGGAATTTTTTATTTCTACTAAAATGTTATTTGAATAAAAGATTTGTTTACATAATACATTTAAAATTAAAATAACAACGAATAAATTTTATGTTTTACTTTTTTTATGTTTAGAAGATAAAGGATTGTATTCGTGAAAAATTATGATTTTCAGTTTTCGATAAATTTATACAATTTATAAGATCCTGAAAACAATTTAAAGGTTTTTAGAAAGAAAAGACTTTTCTTTTAAGTTTATTTTTCACTGTTGTGAATGAAATACGATTCAGAATATTGACTAACTGTAAATTATTTTAGCTATTATAAACTATAAATTAACTAATTGTAAAAGATTTTAACTGTTTTAACTACAAATTACTTCGATTTTGGATTACGTTGATTGCCCCGCCCTTGTTTTGATACACATGTACGTGACGCTTTACAATTCTGGCTTCCTTGCACTGGATTTGTATAGAATTACAGAGAGACAAATTCTGATTTTTCCGGGCTTGATACATTTGTGTTTGTTAACAGGAACATAATTTTGAATTTCTTATTTTCAGAAGTAGAAAACAAAACTATATTTATCATTATCATATACACAATTATGCAACAAACCGGTAAATTATCTCTGCATTTTTAAATAAATTAAGCTTATATAAATGATAATAAGAAGCTTATGTAAGATATAAAAATCGAGATTATTTTATGGTTAATTTTTCATGTTTGTAAGTAAAATACAGTTTAAAATATTGACTAATTATAAATTATTTAAACTATAAATTGTTTTAATTACTATGCACTATAAATTAACTAACTATAAATTATAACTGTCTTCGGCCACTACGCTGGTCAGTTTTTTCTAAGGGAATCTTGAATCAAATAAAATATATCTAATAATGGTTTATATATATAAAAAATTAACATAATGTTAATGAAACATTTATAATTGTTGTCTTATTCGTGTAATCTTACGTTCTCTTATGCAAAGCCCATGTTCATGACATAGTAGACAAAAAAGTTCTAAAATGTCTTAAGTACCTATGTTTAACTTTTTTTGTAAGTGTGTTATCTAGAATTTCCTAGTTCTACCTAAACCTGCTGCTTAGATACAGAGAAATATCCTAAACGTGTGACTATTCCAATAAACTCACTTAGGTGAGAATTTCTAAAATACATAAAATACATGTTTCAGTTTATTTTAGTAGATTAGGTAAACTCAAATTCATGTCTCGATCTGAAACTGATGCTGTGGTATGGTAGAATGGCCTAAATTTTTGTAACACTTGTTAATCCTTTTGGATGTGGATAATTTCTAAAATCGCTGGAATAAATATTTATTAATGTTTTAATATATTTGTTAACTTAAATTTCACGCTCCTATCTAAAACTGCTGCTACGATATGGCTAGTAATAGGCAATTCTCGAAAATTGACCAATCGAAAAAAATAGCCATCTTAAAAAACACAGACACTTTTCGAGAATCTACAATGAAGATGTCTTACAATTAATCATAAAAATAATATTTTTTTACTTGCTGATAAAGTATTTTAGTAAATACATGGCAACAAAAATCGCAATTTCTAAATACTCGTTTAATTATTATTTTTGGGAATTTCACGCTGCTACCTTAAACGGCTGCTGAGATATAGGAAGATGTTCCAGAATTTTCGATCCCCCGTTTGCCCCTTTAGGGGAGGGGGGGAGGTTCAAAAATCCCATCTTAGTGCACGCTTACATCATAAGAAGTATATTTTTCCCAATTTACATGTTTCTACGTTTAGTTGTTTAGGCTGTGTGTTGATTAACAGACAGTCAGAAGAAACTATTTTATATAAGTTTAGACATTAGCTATTTCAAGTAAAAATTATTTCGGTTTGGAATTACTTTAATTCCTCGGCCGTGTTTTTATAATACACATGTACGTAATTTTTCACAATTCTGGCTTCCAAACTGTAAGTTTGTATAAAAATATACAGAGACAAAATTTAATTTTTTTACATTAAATAAATTTGTGTTTATTAGCAGGAATACTATTTGAATTTCTTCTTTTCAGAGGTAGAAAAATTTCATTTGTCATTATGAACTGTACAATTATGCAACAAGCCGATAAATTATATCTCCATTTTTTAATAAATTAATCTTATATTAATGTTAGAATGTGAACCATAAAAATTGAGTTTTTCTCTTAAGTATGTTTTTATTGTTGTTAATGAAGTACGATTCAAAATATTGAACATCGATAACTGTCTTTTTCTAAAATCGACAGAATTCTATGATTAATGTTTAAAAAGAGGAAACAACTTACTAATTTAACTTCTATATTAAATTGTGCGTCATAAACTAATGTAAAAAAATATACAGAAAATTGCTCAAATATTCTCGAACTAATTCATCTTGGAAATTTATTTTTAATTTAGGAGTAAGTGATTACTCTACGTTTTCGGCTATTTTTTTAAAAATTTTATTTGAAGCGAGAAGTATATTTGATCACACGAAGACTAAATATAAATTAAACTGAGACTTTTATTATGTAATCATTTAATAGTTTTCAGGCAAAAGTAACTATTTAAGGGGTCTCAGGAGACTTACTTTTTACTTGTTGGTGCAATTTAACAACATGTCACATTTATTTTTTTCTTTTCTCCTATGAGACATAAATGCAGCATTTTTTTTAAATATAGTCAATTTAATATATCTTCTATTTAAAATAATTTTTACGATACTCTACATTAAAATTTTTTTTAATGTTTAATTTTGATTAAAAAATTAAAATTATTTCTTGTCTTGCATCGACTGCGTGCAACATTTCTTAAAAACTAATAAAGCAATTTGCTTGAAACTTGTTAAATATCTTCATTTTAAGTTAAAGAATAACATATACTTCAAATTTTAATGTTACAATTGCATTTATTATTTAAAAATGGCAATTTTTCAATATGAAAAGAATTTTTTTCATAATTTTATAATTTAAATTTATATTTAAAATAAATAAATTGCTTTCAAATGAAGTATAAGTAAGTTCAATATACATTAGTTTTCATGATTATCAATGTTTTGGGGGATTCTTAAACTAATAGTTTTGTTACAATCTTGCACGCAATGGATGCAAGTCACAAGACATTTTTAAAAAAATTGTCAAAATTAAATATTAAAAAAATGAAATGAAATTTCAATATAGAACATTAAAAAAGATGGTACTACTAAGTTATCTCGTCGACCAAAAAATTATCGTCAATCTATAAGATTAAATGCCAATAATGGATGATCGTGAATGTTACATTCAATGACTTTAAATACGATTCACGTGTTTAAAATGTCATTAAGTGGTTTTTATTTCGACTTTTTATTTGTATTTTTTTTTATATATTCTACTAATTATTTGTTTTTTTTGGTATTTAAAATAAAAATTATGTCAATATGCATAATTTGGCTATAGTTTAGCGATTTGTATAATATGGCGAAATTTTTTTCATTTTTAAAAATTTTGTCAAAATTAAATATTAAAAAAATGAAATGAAATTTCAATATAGAACATTAAAAAATATGGTACAACTAGGTTATCTCGTCGACCAAAAAATTATCGCCAATCTATAAGATTAAATGCCAATAATGGATGATCGTGAATGTTACATTCAATGACTTTAAATACGATTCACGTGTTTAAAATGTCATTAAGTGATTTTTATTTCGACTTTTTATTTGTATTTTTATTAATATTCTACTAATTATTTGTTTTTTCGTTGTTTAATATAACAATTATGTCAATATGTATAATTTGGCTACAGTTTGGTGATTTGTATAATATGGCGAAATTGGTCGAAGGGATAACAGAATAGTACAAAAAATATATTTTTAAAAGAAGAAATATTATATTGCCTAAATTAAAAATTTAATGGATCTATGTTTAATAGCAACTGAAAAAAAATGAGACACGTTGCTAAATTGCACTACCAGGTAAAATGTAAGACTCCTGAGACCACTTAAGGGGACCCTGGAACTTAATAGAGCAAAATTTGACATTGGTTTTTGTGTTTAAACATTCTCAAATTTGTACTACGTCTTTTGTATGAAACCGCATGTATATGCCATTATTTTTATGCAAAATAGTTACAAGTATTTTAATTTTGTTCACAAAATTTTTTTGGCCTTTTTAGTCTAGGCATTACGTGCTCAAAAAGGACAAATAAATGCAAGTTTTGGTGTAGTTTTGATTTTTGGCTCCCTTTATGTTTTTCGGGTCGCTGAACACGAATCTGGCATTATCCAACAAAATTTCTCCCCGGAAACACGTTTTTTTGGCAAAAAACGTGCAAAAAACGTGGCGTTTTTTCGTTTTTTCTAAATAACTTCAAAATTATGCATTTTACATAAAAGTCATCAATACATAAATTAAAGAGCACATAATTTCCTACATTTTATGTATTTAAAGTTTTTTTCTCTGATCAATGGTTTAGCCGCGAGAGAGCCGCAAATATGGGTGTGAAAAGCAAAAAATTCTGAAAAACGTGAATTACAGCACCGTACGTCGATGAAACATGAAAAACAACCATTTTACGCAAATTTTCCCCACTTAATAATACTAAATATATTATTATTGACTATATTTTATTAATCTGATGGTCATTGTTTCTTTCATAACAAAAAAATAAATAAAAATGAGCATTTTTGTGACCAAAATCTTCATTTGCTATTATAAAATAATAATAGTAATAATTTCTTAATTTGACTTTTAAAAAATGTAAATGAAATAACTAACACAGGCTTTAACATATAAAAGCTAACACGGATTCCAGTTCTTAATGTTCTCGAAGTTCAAAATATGGTGTGACAATAAAAAAAAAATCCGGAAAATAGGAATTATATGGCACTGTACATTAGATTTAACATGAAAACTGACCATTTTGCGCAAAGATTGACTTTAAATGATACTGAAGATATTATGATCGACTATATTTTACAATGAAGTTGCTAACAATAAAAACGACGGCTCTTTATGAATTATTACTTAATTATAAATAATTATGTACATTAGTAAATACATTTACTTAAAAAAACAAAGTACTATTTCCGCTTTCTTTTATTTGAAGGTCCCTGCTTTTCACCGACATTTACAAAATAGAAAATAGAAGAATGGAATTAGTGGGTGTTTTAATAACTATTAATATTATAAATAAAAGTTTTTTTAATAGTAAATATTTGATACCTTGCGGCATAACTATGTCCACTTCCATTGGGACCTCTGATTCATTGTGTGGGCAATCCATTTCCAGATCGGTTTCAAAGTCTAGCTCATCCTCTTCGTCTTGACACAACACTGCGATGTTGTTGCAGTTTCCCGAAGCAAATCTTCTATCTGATATCTTCGCAAATAATTTTTGCTGCTGCTTCAACCACGCGCAGCCTCTCATCTCGATCAGATTTACATGTTTGTTAATACCATGCATTAGTCAGTATCTTCTCTCCTATATTCTTGAAACACACAATGGACTTTATTTTCTGATTCTTTGTGATCAGTATGTCGTCTCCATATCTCTTAATGAGGTTAAATTTTACAGTTCTCATATCAGGTTGATAACTCCCTGTAACCTGTTTCATTAGCTCTTCCATGGAGAATTGACACTCGTCATCATGATTTTCAAGGTAATCGTAATATACTTTGCATTGCTCTGTCAATTGCCTCGGCAAATGGACCACGTTTCTACTGTTCTTGGACCTTCGGCCTCCCATAAATATATCTAAAACATTTGATGTGGTATTGAGCATTTGCTGCAATCAAATCATTCACTGGTTCGATGCGCTGAATTATAGCCTGCCCATAATCATCATTGCGAGCTCTTGCTGCTTTCAGAATTGTACTTTTGAATCCCACGTGTCACACACTGTATACAATATTGCATTCGCTTGTGTTGCGATGAACTCTTCCGAAATGCACAGTCTACATATAAAACAATTATTTCGAAAATTAAACTGAGGAGTTGATGATCTTAAAATTTGAGAAGTGCTAGCACTTTGTTCCTCAATCTTCTTCAGATAAGTGCTACTGCATATCTGAATTCTTATTCATTTACGTATGCTTTTCTACTATTAACATGCACATCTACTGAGATTTTCCCCTTTAGGAAAACTGCCTTTCCATCCTTTCTTTCTGTACTTGCCTTGATTAACGCTGCAATACCTCGACGAACTTTCACTGACCCCTCTTCTAAAGGAAAGTCACAAATAAAACTCAGCGGTATCGCGCAAAATCATTTTAGATGTTCACTATATTCACGAAGACTCAAACAGTGAATTACTCTATTATAAGTAAACAGTTGCATGTAGAAACTGAGAGGAATGTGTCCTCCTGATAAGCTAGTGATCTGTGCATATTTCTAACAGAGGCGAGACTGGTGGAAAAGGGGGGGGGGGGTAGTATTCCACTGAACGTGGACATGGGATGCGGGGGTGGGTGTTTGACCAATGTTATTTCATACTTGCACCCCTTCAATCAAAGGGGAAAGTGCAGATGGGATCAGTTAAAGTCTGTTTTAGTTATTTTATTTACATTATTTAAAAGTCAAATTAAGAAATTATTACTATTATTATTTTGTAATAACAAATGAAGATTTTGCTCACAGATAGGCTCATTTTTATTTATTTTTTAATTATGAAAGAAACAATCAACATCAAATTAATAAAATATAGTCAATAATAATATATTTAGTATTATTAATTGGGGAAAATGGTTGTTTTTCAAGTTTCATCGATGTACGGTGCTGTAACTCACGTTTTTCAGAATTTTTTGATTTTCACACCTATTTTTGCGGCTCTCTCACGGCTAAACCATTGATCAGAGAAAAAAACTTTAAATACATAAAATGTAGGAAATGTTGTGCTCTTTAATTTATGTATTGATGACTTTTATGTAAAATGCATAATTTTGAAGTTATTTAGAAAAAACGAAAAAAAGCCACGTTTTTTGCACGTTTTTTGCCAAAAAACGTGTTTCCGGGGAGAAATTTTGTTGGATAATGCCAGATTCGTGTTCAGCGACCCCAAAAACATAAAGGGAGCCAAAAATCAAAACTACACCAAAACTTGTATTTATTTTTTACCAAATGCCTGGACTATTTGTTATACTTCAAATCTGTTTTTCTTAATAGTGATTCTTCAAAATTTTAAAAATTTTTGAAATGCTCTTTGCTATTTAATTTTTTATCAAATTTCAGGAAGTTTATACGAAAGAATTCTGATACTGCTTAAAAAGACACGTTATGCACGCACAAAAAACGGTTCTGAGAATCCTCCCTCCCTTAGAAAAAACTCGAATGGTGCGCAAGGAGGAAATTTGCACATGACGCAGAGTCAGTACACTAATCTCTGATTACAAAACAGTTCGAAGAAACTAAAACTTTTATTTTGATTACACATTTTCCACATGGGTGCCCACACACAATTACCACAGTCAATTGTTTCCACAGGCAATTACACGTGATGGCACCCATGTGGAAAACGTGTAATCAGAGATTAGTGTGCTGACTCTGCGTCATATGCAAATTTTCTCCTTGCGCCCCAATCGAGTTTTTTCTATTGGGGGGAGGATTCCCAGAGCGGTTTTTTGTGCGTGCATAACATGTCCGTTTCCTGTGATACACGTGCAGTTCCAACGCTCTTTAGGGTTTTCGCATGCGCTAAGCATTTTGCGATGAAAAAAATGGGTGTTGCCATTGGAAATTTTCGAGTTTTTGTAACTATAACCGTAACCGTGAGGGCCATTTTGTTGTCGTTCACAGAATCTCGAGCTCATACCTCTGAATAGCTATATCTGAAATTTATTTCGATCGGTTGAGCGGACTGGCCGCTAGAGCTCCGTATATCGGCAAAGTTTTTTATGACCACCCTGTATATATATATATATATATATATATACAGGGTGATTCATAAAAGATGGGCAGAACTTTAAGGGGTTATAGTACACTTAAAGACAAATAATATTAAATAGGAGACTTAGGGTCCCAGACGTATTCCCAAGGAGATAGGGGGCATTAAAGTTTAGGGTCCGAAATTTCAAATGATTATAAAAAATGGAAAAATTGGTCGATTCGTTTGCGGTTTTTGCAAAAAATTTTCTTTATGCCAGTATTTTCTTGAAATAAAATTTTAAAGTTCAATTTCAAAAAATGCCGATAGGGGGCGCTTTAGACTTTGGAGTAACAAACAACTATTTTTTAACGTTATTTTTTGTATTTATTTAAATGATTTCGAAAGCTTAGACTTAAACTTAAATTTTGATCTAAAAATCTGAGTCCTAACGAGTAGTTAAGTAGCATAAACTGAAATTTGAAATTTGAAACCCTTCTCCCCCCAGAACAAAAATCAGTTATTCCCGATCTTTGTGTCGTAGATTAGGCTCTAACTACTGCCGCGTTTTGCTAAAATTATTCTTTATGTCAGTATTTTCTTGAAAATAAAATTTAAAGAAAATTTTCAAAAAATTCCGATAGAGGGCGCTTTAGACTTTGGAGTAACGAACAACTATTTTATACCGTTATTTTTTGTGTCTCATTAAATGCTTTCTAAAGCTTAGACTTAAATTTTCAGCCCAAAATCTGAATCGTTAGACGTGGTTAAGTTTCTGGGGAGAGGGGTTTGAAATTTCTACTCCTGAGCACAGTTCAGTTTACCATGTCCACACATTGTGTGCTGTGATACGAGGTAAAAAGACACAAATTAGGATTATGTTACCAAAGCATATTTATTAACATGTAATTACAATAAATGTTCAAAATTGTGACCACCAGAGGTTATGCACGCAGAACAACGGCGAAGAATGGAACGGCGAACATTCGCGAAAACATCAGGCTTTTCGAGCACTTCCCCTACAGCGGCGGAAATTCTGGCGACCATTCCTCGGGGGATTCAATGGGTGTCTCATACATAAGAGCCTTCAATTGTCCCCAAAAAAGAAATCGAGGGGTGAAAGATCTGGCGAGCGAGCAGGCCAAGCAACAGGACCACCTCGACCAATCCATCTGTTCGGAAATGTGCTGTCCAGATAGTTGCGGACGTCTCGTACGTAATGGGCTGGCGCTCCATCGTGCTGGAACCACATGACCCGCCGGATGCGTGGAGGAACAACGTTTAACAGGTCTGGCAGCACATGTTGCAGAAATGTCAGGTATGTTTTACCGTTGAGGCGTTCAGGAAGAAGGTACGGTCCGATTAGGTGGTCTCCGAGGATTCCTGCCCAAACATTGATGGAAAAGCGTCTTTAATGAGCATGTGGATACGTAGCATGTGGATTGACATCCGCCCATACATGTGCATTGTGTGTGTTAAATGTACCTTCACGTGTGAAGGTACATTCATCGGTGAAAAGCACAGTTCGTCCAAAATGTGGATTTAGCGCGTTCTGCTGCAGAAACCAGCGGGCGAATTCAATACGATTTGGATAATCCCCTGGAGACAGTTTCTGGACTCGTTGCACATGAAACGGGAGCAAATGTTCATCCTTCAGTACCCTCCAAGTCATGGATTGTGAGGTATCCACCTGCCTAGACACTGTTCGTGTACTTGTACTTGGCTGCGCCGCTACTACATCCAGAATGGCTTCTGCAACAACTACTGATTCGTCCTTTTTTGCAAGACCTGCATTCGACCGGGAAGCGAGAAATGATCCCGTCTCACACAACTGTCTGTGCAAGCGCTCGAAAGTTTTGCGGTTAGGCAACCGCCTGTTGGGAAATCGCTCTCCGTACATTCGTTGTGCCTCTGCACCATTTCCATCTGCCGCTCCGTAAATTAAATGCATCTCAGCCTTTTTCTTATTCGTGAAGGGCACCATCTTCCGATTCATTTATTACAGCGACTTACACTTGACTCACCGTTCAGTGGTTTTTATGCCTGAATCGTGTCGAAATTTTGCATACGTGTTCTTCTTCTTCCCCATTTGACATTTGTATACTTTCTGTCTCCTTCTTCACCCGGTGACTAGCGTCAGGAATGGAGCTTTAACGTTTGCATGAGCGACGTTTCCAACTGTGCCAGTGCCTTTATGAGTGAATTCCGACTATGCAGTCCTTGACGAAAGTTGTATTTTTGCCTCGTATCACAGCACAGAATCGTTGGGCATGGTTAAGTAGTGCAAACTGAACTATGTTCAGAAGTTGAAATTTGAACCCCCTCCCCTTGCTACTGAACCACGCTCAGCGATTCAGATTTTGAGCTGAAAATTTAAGTTTAAGTCTAAGCTTTAGAAAGCATTTAATGAGACACAAAAAATAACGGTATAAAATAGTTGTCCGTTATTCCAAAGTCTAAAGCGCCCTCTATCGGAATTTTTTGAAACTTTTCTTTAAAATTTATTTTCAAGAAAATACTGACATAAAGAATAATTTTAGCAAAACGCGGCAGTAGTTAGAGCCTAATCTACGACACAAAGATCGGGAATAAGTGATTTTTGTTCTGGGGGGAGAAGGGTTTCAAATTTCAAATTTCAGTTTACGCTACTTAATTACTCGTTAGGACTCAGATTTTTAGATCAAAATTTAAGTTTAAGTCTAAGCTTTCGAAATCATTTAAAGAAATACAAAAAATAACTTTAAAAATAGTTGTTTGTTACTCCAAAGTCTAAAGCGCCCCCTATCGGCATTTTTTGAAATTGAACTTTAAAATTTTATTTCAAGAAAATACTGGCATAAAGAAAATTTTTTGCAAAAACCGCAAACGAATCGACCAATTTTTCCATTTTTTATAATCATTTGAAATTTCGGACCCTAAACTTTAATGCCCCCTATCTCCTTGGGAATACGTCTGGGACCCTTAGTCTCCTATTTAATATTATTTGTCTTTAAGTGTACTATAACCGATTAAAGTTCTGCCCATCTTTTATGAATCACCCTGTATATATATATATATATATATATACACGAGCATAGAAGTTCGATATGTTTTTTATAAAAGTTTTTACTATTTGGCAATAAGTCACACCTCCTAATGTATAATTTTCAGAAATATATTGTAAGTCAAGAAATATCTAAATCCTCTATTGCTTCTCACTGTAGGGCTTCCATTTTTCCTTGGCCAGATTTCTTATCCTGTCTCTTCTTCTCATTTAAATGTTCATGCAGCTGTTTTACTTATGAAAACTTGTCACTGATGTCTCATCATCTCTCTCTCTTCCTCCCGTGTGAAAATTGCTTTTGTAATTCTGTTTTGCCATCTGTTGTCTATTTTCATTAAGCAAAAAACGTTTTAATTATTGTTTTAATTTAATTTAATTAATTTGTTTTTTAATTTTGTATTATCATTATTATTATTTATTTTTATATTTTCTTTATTTCATTTTATTTTTCTTTCTTATTTATTCTATTTCATTTATCATTTTTTCCTTTTATTTTATTTCTATTTTTTTCATCTTTTTCTCTTCTGTTATTTTGGCATCACTTTCGTCTTCATTTGTTATTTTAACTAGCGCCACCTGTCGCACTCTTTTGAAATTTCTATCCTCTTTTTTAAATGTTCATCTTTGATCGTGCGCCCTTACGGACACGCGTCTATTTTAGCAGATGAGGAGCAGTTTATTTTTAGCTCAAAACGTGTCCTGCTTTTTTTTTTTTTTACTCTATTGTGATTTTTACAAAGTCTATTAGTTTAATTATATGAAAACGTAGTCTTAAAAACACTTAAGATTTAAGAATTAAAAATTCAATATTAAAGTAAAAGAAAACGTGTATAGTTTGAAAAATATAAATATTTTGTAAAATCAGTTTAATAATTTTCTTCGGAGTTGCCGTATAACGATTTTATTTTAAAATACTACTTAACAAAATATAGTTCTATGCTTGCTAATGTAGTTTTATGGGAATACATTTCAAGTTAATTTCCCCAAACTATTTTTCCTTTATCAGAATAAACTATTTCATTTTAAAACGTGAACGTTCAATGTGAACAATCTAATGTCTCGTAATATATTTATTATTATAGGATAAATCTGTTTTCCACCCAGTAACAATTTAAAGTAAGTTTATGATCTAATTAAAACTTCATCGAGACAAAATTTAAAATTGTTCAGATATCTAAGTAATTTTCGAATATTATAAAACGCATGTAATTATCTAAAAGTACATTAATTAAATAAAGATTTAATTAATTACGCAACTTCATCCACTTTTCGATTATACAAGAACAGCACACTGACTGACAGAAATTCTGTATAAACATGTTTTTGGGGATCTCTCAGCTCTAAAACGCGTGAATCAGTCGAAACCTGAAATCGAAATAATTTTCGATTACAATACTTTCTTCCTTATAGAATGAAAAAAATAAAAATATTGTTTACGCCTTTTACTGAGTAATCGAATGCTTATATCTTAACCCTTTTTTGTGATTTAACAACTTCGATTTGAAAAATATTGATTCAGATTTTAAATACATCATTTTAAACATATAAAAAATAATTTAAAAAATTGGAACATAAAACTAAAATAATTATTGACTAAAATGTACTTTTTTCACATCTACAATAAACAGAAACTGACATACCTCTCATAAATATTGTTAATTTTCAAATATAAAATTTTAAAGTATACAAAATTACCTTTAAATAATCTACTTCATTTAAATAATCTTTCCTTTATACATTCCTTTAAATAATCTATTTCTTCTTCAAGTAAATTTTTGCAATATCCACCGGAAGCTTCTCAAATGATTGATAAAACTTTGGTCTGAAAAATTAACTCTATCATCGTCTGTTGAAAATTTCAAAGATTTCAATTTGTAATAAATAGTGTGTTAGAAAATAAAAACGGTAAGAAAAAAAAGAAATCATGTTTAATATTGAGTTATGGATATCTTGGAGCTGTGCAGTACGGTGATACAAAAGGTTAAACAAGCTTAAATATTATTCCCTTTAAAATGAGCAAAGTGAAAAGTTCATGTCAAAAGAGATGTTGAAGTATAAATACAAATTCCAATTATTTCTAATATTTTTAAATAATTAATGTCAAACATATCAAAATTTTCACGAATCTCATAAATTAGCTTTATTAAATTAGTTACCAAACAAATTTTCATGGACGAATATAATGACTAAAATGCGAAAAATCATGCTAATCAATTACTGTCAAAGCAAAACAAAACGTCATGATAAATTATTTTGAGAATCTAGTATCAGTTTGTATTCTAGTAACTTGTCCGTTTACGCTGGCTATTTAAAATATCACAAATATCAATATATGTTTTCTCTTCAAAAACGATAATAATGCTCTTGTTTTTGGAAAAGACGAAATTTTACCATTAAGTAGTTTGGATAACATTTCATTCATAAAATAAGGTAATGATTATAAGTGTAAAACAATCTTGAATTTCAATGTCTCACATTTAAATCTGATATAGACTTAATTTATTATGAAAGAAGCATATAATTTATTAATTAGTATATAATTTATTAATTTATTATTTGAGCATTATTTACGTAATTTTCAAAAAGGTAAAACAGTTGTTTTAGAACTATAAATTTTATTTAACAACCAATAGATAAATGGCATTTTAAAAACAATCGACCTAAGTGGTAAAATTTCAATGCGAATTAAATATTTCCAACTGAGCGGAAAATTGCCCAGGCCGGAAATCGAACCCGGATACTTGGCTTACAAGTTCAATGCTTTACCATATAAGCTAACTGGGCACGACAGCCGGTGACCATTTCTCACTCAGATGACCTTGTAGATCATAACATCTGGTCTGTCATTTCGAGAGCTCAATAGAATAAACTGAAAGTAAAGGAACTCGACTCCTGGCCTGGGCAATTTTTCGCTCAGTTGAAAATATTTAATTCGTATTAAAACTTTATCAATCAGTTTGATTGTGTTTAAAAAATGTCATTTATCCTCGTTTCCATCGTTCTATGGAGTTCCTTTGCCTTCGGTTTATACTGTTGAGCTGTCTAAATGGCAGACCAGATGTTATGACCTACAAGGTTATCTGAGCTACGTATTTCCATAATTATGAACGCACCTAAAAAGAAAAAAATAAATCATGTTTAACATTGACTTTTGGGTATCTTGCAGATCTGCAACACGGTGATACAAAAAGTTAAACAATCTGAAATATTATTCCCTTTAAAATGAGCCAAATGTAAAATTTATGTCAAAAGACATGGAGAAGTATAAATACAAATTCCAATTATTTCTAATATTTTTAAATAATTAATGTCAAACATATCAAAATGTTCACAAATCTCAAAAATTTGCTTTATTAATTTAGTTACCAAACAAATTTTCATGGACGAATATAATAACTAAAATTAGGCGAAAAATCATACTAATCAATTACAGTCAAAGCTAAACAAAACTTTACGATTAATTATTTTGAGAATCTATTAGTTTATACAGTAAAACCTCCATAACGGACACTCCCGAATAGCGGACACCTGTATTTAGCGGACAGTTTTCTAATCCCTACTCCCAAAACCTAATTTTTTGTATGTTTAACCTCTGAATAACGGACATTTCGAATAGCGGACAGTAATTTTGGCGATAAAGGATGAAAAATAATTTTTTAACGAGAAAAAAAATGGAAAAAAAGTAAAAAGTCTCTAAAGTTATCAGAGTAATGTGTCACAAATTATGTGATCACCGATAAAAGTAGGGGGTGGGCTGAGAATGCAAGTTCTCATCCAAAGCATTTGAAATTCGACAATGTTAATATTGTGTTTTTTCCTTCAAACATAACTTCAGTATGCCAGCTACTTGATCAAGGTGTAATATACATTTTTAAATCCTGGTACAGAAAACTTTTATTACGCTCAATTCTTTTAAAATTAGATTCTATAAAAACACTTGAGAACTGCATAAAATTAGTTAATGCAGTCGAAGCTATAATTTCGATTTCCTCAGTGGAAAGCGTATGTCTATGTTCCAGAAAAGCAGGCTGTATAGTAAAAGAAAATGAAACACATTTCCTATACAACTGAAGAATTAAGTGAATAAGTAAATAAATAAAATATATCAGGAGTAAAGAATCTGCCATTTTTTTCCTTAATTTTAATGATGAGTTAGATGATGAAGTAGTATAATATATGCGATTATACTACTTCAGAATTTTTGACAAAAGCTGACGTTTAGTGATGATGAAAGAGATACTGAAACTGAAGAAGTTTCCTGCAATATCGATAATTTCCAAGAAGCAGCATTATACAGAGAACTGTTACACAATTATTTTGTATTTTTGAAAAAAAGATTTAGAAGTATTAAAATTACTGTTAAATTGCAAGCGAAAGCAAACTTTTGTAACAGTTTTTTTTTCAAAGCATGTAATAAATTGTGGATAGTGGTATACACATTTTATTTCAGTTTTATTACCCGAAAAAATAATTTTAATTTCTGATTAACCATATAATAGAGATTTTAGCACATATAAAAGTCAATTAATGAAACATTAAGCATTTTTTAGCAAGTTTTTAATCTCTGAGGGTTTCCCAATAGCGGACACCTCCGAATAGCAGACAATTTCTGCGCTCCCGAGGTGTCCGTTATTTAGAGGTATTACTGTATTCTAGTAACTTGTCAGTTTACGCTGACTACTTAAGATATCACCAATATCTATGCGTGTTTTCTTTTCCAAAACTATAATAAATACTTGCTGTTGATATTGGATAAGAAGAGGTTTTACCATTCAATAGTTTGGTTCGCATTTCATTCATAATGTACAAGCTATTAATTATAAGTGTAAAAAAAACTTGAATTTCAATCCTAATACAAGTTTATTTATTGTGAAATGAGTACAGAATCTATTATTTTGAGTGCTATTAACGTTATTTCCAAAAGGTGAAACTGTGTTTTTAGAACTATAAATTTTATTTAACATTTAATAGATAGTCCACCAGAATGCGATGTTTGTTTTTAAATTAAAAAAAAAAAAAACTGTAACTCTTCAATTTGTATCAACTGATGTGCCAAAAAATTGGAACAGAAAAAAATCATGTTTTAAAACTTGCTGTGTAATTAGTACTATTGACTTTTCGGTATGTTCCCAATCTGCAACACGGTGATGCAAAGGGTTAAGCAAATTTATTATTTATTAAAAGTATAGATACAAATTCCAATTATCTCTAATATTTTTAAATAATTAATATCAAACATATTAAATGTTTCACGAATATCATATGTTAGCTTTATTAAATTAGTTCCAAACAAATTTTTATTTACGAATACAATGAAAAAAATTAGGCGAAAAATTATACTAATCAATTACTGTCAAAGCGAAACAAAACGTCACTATAAGTTATTTTGAAAATTTATCAGCTTATATTCTAGTAACTTGTCAGCTTATGTTGACTATTTAAAATACCACCGATATCAAAGTGTGTTTTCCCTTCCAAAAAGGTAATAAATACTCACTATTGACTTTTGGGTATGTTACCGATCTACAACTCAGTGATACAAAGGGTTAAGAAAGTTTAAATATTATTCCCTTCAAAAGAAGCAAAAAGAAAAATTCAAGTAAAATGAGATGGAAAAGTATAAATACAAATTCCAGTGATCTCTAATATTTTTAAATAATTAATGTCAAACATGAATGTCATAAATTTGCTTTCTTAAATTAGTTACCAAACAAATTTTCATGGACGAATATAATGACTAAAATGGGAAAAATCATACTAATCAGTTAATGTCAAAGCGAAACAAAACGTCACGATAAATTATTTTGTAAATCTATCAGCTTATATTCTACTAATTTGTCGGTTTACGATGACTATTTAAAATATCAACAATATCAATATGCGTTTTCTCTTTCAAATCGATAATAAATACTTGCTATTGATTTTGGAAAAGAAGTTTTACCATTCAATAGCTTGGATAACACTTCATTCATAAAATAAGCTATTAATTATAAGTGTAAAACAATCTTGAATTTCAATGTCTCACATTTTAATTCTAATACAAACTTAATTTATTATGAAATAAGTACATAATTTATTTTTTGGGCGTTATTAACGTAAATTTAAAAAAGGTAATACAGTAGTTTTAGAACTATAAATTTTTTTAACAACTTATAGTCCAGTCATTTTAGCAATTTCCTTCGGAAAATTTTTTAATAAAGGGTTTTTTTCACAGAGCGATTTATTATATCATTACAAATGATATCTCAAAAGTCCCCGATATTCTGCTGTACGTTTTCCCCCCTTGTGTGGGGCATTTAGGGGGAAAAGGGGGAAAATACTAATTAGGCTATATACGCAAGTAATATATCATTTTTCATGTAATTTTTAACGCTGAATCGAATGAAACTAGAATCAAGTTGATACGACCAATAGTGTCTGAGTTATTGGGGTTTTTAAATATTTAAAAAAAATCAAATTTTTCATGTACGTATTTTTAATGACTTTTTTTTCTTTCATTTTAAATCTAAACATTCATTATTAACGTTACATTAGACATTACATTATAGAACATATAAAACATTACTTTATAAAAAAAAATGTTTATTCTATTTACCTTTTTCCACTCTAAAATACAGATACTTCTTCATAATTGTTCTTGATCATAAATATATCTGTCACGTCTAATTCATCGCTGCCAATTAAGATATCTCTATCAGAGATTCCTTCTACTGGTGCAATATTTAAACAAGACTTTCCATGACAATTTCCGCATTCTATAGAACAGTGTAGACCCAATTTTCGGCATCCGCACGTACTGCCGCAATCTTTGGAACATGAACAGAAAATCATGTTCAAAAGCGAATCTGGAGTGGGTGGTTGGGTTTTTCGTATGGGAAGTAGAAAATTTTCCTTTATAACCCAATCCCATTTGTGAGGATCCAGTTCATTACCAAGCCATGTCAGTACGTGGTAATACACTAGAAATAAATGTTGTTTTGCTGCACTTGAAGTAGGAGGTAGGGTATTTAAATTGACTGCTTTATTTTTTATGACTGATTTGGTGAAGTGTACATACCGGTAATCATAGAGAGATTTTTCCTTAGAAGAGGCACCATAAATGCCCAGAAAAATTTTGATGCCATTCTCAGCAATTAGTGCACGAGAAACGTTATTTTGATTGAAAATTTTTATTGCATCTTGTAAATCTGGACTCTTTGTATGAATTTCATCACTGCTGATTTTCCTTTCGCAAAAATAGCAGATTTTCCATCGCAGCCAGAAAAAGCATGGAGGAATAAAATGTATTCCCTGCATCTTTCTTCCAAACTTCTTGAAGAGTAAATTTTTTCCTCCACGTGGCCTTTACCTGGCTTGAGGAAAAAATTTTCTAAGTTTGGTGGAGTTCGAGCTGCCATGATTATCAATAAATCAATATCTTCTCCAATAATAACAGTGGCATTTTTGCTAGTTTTTCCGGACTTGAGTGCTATTTCAACAATGATTACATCTGCATCATCCTTTTGCATGCTTGACACTTACACTGATGGATTTAAGTTTTTCAGAGAGCAAATAAATCAATCTACTTTTGTTTTTTTGCGTGGGAGAGGAATTTTTCTTGGCTAACTGTCGCAGTCAGCAGTTTGTTTTCATTAAAAAGAATCTCTGTTGATGCCATTTTCGAGCAACGACGAAATTGCTCCATGGCTTTGACACTTTTCTGAAGATTATTATAACCATCAAATACGAGGATAGTGGTTCGACCGTAGAGTTTTTCAACATACTTCATATATTTATCACAAAAAACCTCGAAAGAATCATCTTGATGCCAGACTACTCGATGAAGCAGATATCCTCCATCAACAAGGAATTTTGCTCTTTCAAAATCAGGATGGACATCTATGGGAGTGAAGCTTTTGAATAAGGATGACTTTTTTGTTTTTCTCATTCCAATTTCATCGAAAAGGGCTACTGGGTAAAGAACCAGTTCAAACTTCAAACATTCACGAAGCTCGTCGTAAGATCTCTTCATGATGCAATTTCTTTGAAACAGCAGAAATGGATCTACAGGTACGGTAATATCATGCACTCTTATGTGACTGTTCACTGTTTGAAGAGAAAGAACTCGTTTGGCACGGGAATTTTTCATCTCGTGAAAATTGCCACCAACCTTTTTTGCCATTATAATTGCACCAACGTTCAGTGCATCATAGCAGTTTATTTTTTCCACATCAGCTGTAACCCCTGTTGCAATGGACATAATGACTTGTATACTTTGGAAATGATTGTGGACATAAAACCACTCTGATACTCTGTTTACGTCTTCTTGGTCCCGCTTTATTCAAGATTCCCGTGCATCCACATGTTGTTCTCTACTTGCTAAGGAAAGATCACAGAACTTTTCAATTCCTTCAGAAATGCTCATTGCACTTACTAACCCAACAACAAACTTTGTTAAAACACTTTCTTTCGTGCTCCTTCCACGCAGAAAGCCTCCTTGCATCTTTGAGGACTTCATGAGTGACTGTTCAGTTATCATATCACTTGAGGTTCCACAAAAAAAATTGTGGGACCTTTTAATAGTGAAAAAGTCTGAAGTAAATTTTTTAAAAGTGTCTTTATTCATTGAATCTTCCAATTTTTCCATGTCTTGCATGAACAACTGGGCACATTTAGCGTACAAAAAATATCTTGCAGCATAGAAATATGGAATCATTCGTTTTATCGCTGTTAAATAGGCCCTCCAATCTCCCATCCTCTTTGCTCTAATAAATTCTTTGAGAATTAAAACCATGTCCAAATACTGAATCCATAATTTTGAAGTTGGCCCTCTCTCATTAAAGTTGGAACATTTATCTTGAAATTTATTTTTGACATCACTGAGGATCCTTAATCCTTCCACCTCCGAAAATGAAAGTTCTGTTTCATAAATGTCTTCGAGGTAGGCGCCCATGAATTTTTGCTCGTTACTGGATAACGATAGTTCATTAAAAATTATTTCAGACAGAGTTGTTAGTAAAAGTGTATGAGCTCTGACAGCTGTAGAGAAAGCGTGGCCTGATAACATTTTCTCAACCGAATTGGAAGCATAAATAGTGCTCATAAACTTCTTTAAGACCTCTTTCAGCCATGATGAAACCAATTGAACCGACGAAAGGCATGCACATAAGAAAACCTTCAAGTCTCACAATTATTTTTGAAACCGGGGAATTTTCATCTGTTGTTGCCCTTGCTTTAATATAAAGAGGTTAATCAAACGCTATTACACAAGTAGTGTGGCCATATTTGAGACCATCTTCCAGAACCTACAGCAACATGCTGTAAATGGTGTCATAATTACTTGCAGGGTGGTTTATGAACGGTAGGTACATAACACGTGATTTGTAAAGTTCTTCGTGTTGTGTCAACAGTTCCAAAAAATCCACTCCACCCAGGATTTTGTTGTATTTTCCTACATTTGGCATACATCCATAAGATATCTATATTGCGAAGACTGGATATGGTTGTTAAATTACAATCAAGTTTTCCCACAATAATTTTTTTAGCCCTTAGACACTACGATTTTCGTAAAGTTTAAAGCGTATCTGAGTGTTTTTTGTTAGCTCTGAGGCACTTGGCATCACTTTTAGTCTTGGCACAGACTGTTGGGAATTGACGATTTTATCATGAGAAGCAACAATTCTGATGATTCCCATAGAATGAAATGTATTCAAACCATCTATTTTTGCTACATTACAATCTGCATTGTTTCCCACATACTGAATGAAACATCCCTCTTCAAAGGGGAGAACTGAAGGCTGACGATGCACTACGTTGGAGTATTCATATAGCAGCGTTTCTTTATAGGAAGCACTAAAACCCAAGCATGGTAAAATAATAATTAAACGCCTGGAGCCAAAGTATCTATGCAAATGAACCAATGGCCATAGGGGCCATATAAATGGCCTGGGCCGAACTGCAGTCATGACAAATTGCGGTAGATTTCTTTTTTAGAGGCTTAACAGTGCCCTTTCAAATTTTTAAAATAATTTCTTCCATGGGAAAGAGCAATGACTTGGGCAAATTTGGGTTGACATTAGAGAATAATTCGGTACTAGGCAGATAAGTATCCACTTCACATACTGCAGAGCGTATATCTTGACGAATGATCTCGGCTGCCTTCTGTACAATTCTCAACCGCTCTTCTTCTGGATCTGATCCCTTCTTTTCATACCATGATAACATCGATAAAACATAATGTGTGTCTCGAAAGCACAAAATGGTTGGTTTGTAATCACAAGCTTATCACCGTACGGCTCAGTAAGCTTCTTGTTAATAGTCTTGTCATCAGGCTTCTGCTCCAAATCATGAATTACATCTTTTAGTAGTTCCCAGAGGGTGAACTGATAGTCATCATTATTCTCAATGAATGAAAAAGTTCTATCCATAATCTCAACTATGTCATAATCTATAGGGCGACCTACTGGGGCCTGCGTTGCTTTGCCTGAAAATTTTAAGAAGCAAGTAGCATGGTATCTAACATCAGCTGCAACCAAATCAATTTCGCAAATGATGCGCTGCCTTACAATTTTTACCCAAACATCATTTCTTGCTTGTATCATGCTTATCACAGTATTTTTGAATTCAAGTGTGGAAACTAAACTGATTTTTTTTTCGGAACTCTAGCCGCTTTTTCTTTTCTTCATCCTGTATCATTTCCTCCCCGCAAAAAAGAGCATTCTTTGGAATTAAAATGCTGTTCTGATGCCGACCGCATTCTTGTTTTCGTTCTACTAATTAACGAGGTCGCTTCCTCACTGTCGCTACTTGTTCTACGAATATAGTCTTTCCGGCATTCCACATGAAGTTCAGTTGAAGTTTTATTTTGAAATAATGAAACTTTTCCATCTTGCCTCTCATTACTCGAGGCAATAAGGCACTCCAACCCACGCTTTACAAGAACTGTAGGTTTATTACCGTACCTGTAGGTTAGTAGGTTACTATTTTTTCTTTCTTGTTGTTATTAGCAGAGGATCATAATTACAATACATATAAATGTAGGCTAGTAAATATTTTTTTTCTAGATTTAAATATATACAATGCATAATTTCCTTTACATTAAAATTGCAGAATATCTTTTGTCTGTTTTGTGTACATAATTATGCTTAGAACATCAAAATATGCCATCAATTTTAATATAAATTAAGCTTACATTAAAACTAGAAAGTCAATCCTTATATATATGTGACATTTTAAAGTTGGGAGCCAAAAACATCATCGCCAGGGTCCCCGTTCTTTGCACAGAAGTCATGGCCAGCGAGGAAAAAAAATAAAAAATAAATAAATGTAGAATATCCAATAAATCACTCATTGGTGGCTGTAAGTTTATTTATTCAACTGTAGTCATTATAGAGGGAAAAACTCCTTTTTGCAAACGATCTTTTACCGAAATGTCCAAAAAATATTCCATCATTTACTTCAATCAGCCGTACTCATCGACGAAAGAACTCCAGAATCTCTCTCTCTCTCATCTCGAGACTTCCACCTTTTAAAACTAAAAAGAAAATTCTAGAACTTTCTGTAATCTCAAACCATCATCCTTTTATGTAAACAGAATTCTTGTCCAGATACGAGGCTATTTTACACAGACGATAAATTTATTTAAAAAAAAGATATTATTTAACCAATTTATAATCGACTCATAATTTCTTAGGCAGACGATTTTTATCAATGATTAATTTTAAGAGAAAAAGAAAAGAAATGAATTTATTAATGCACACATCAAAGGTTGACGGCGGAAAAATAAATAAATAGATAAAATAAAATGATATTTTTTGAAAGGTATGGTTTTGGAATAAATTTAATAAGATTTTCTTAAAAAGGGTTGATAAAAACATAGAAGAAATCAGTTTTATTTGGAATATTAAGAAATAAAGTTTTAATTAAGAATATTTTTAATTTAGAGCCATCTTTTTAAATTTACGCATACTGGAATAATGTTTTTTAAGGCAAATTAAGAATTTATATCGTCTGCATACAGATTAACAGATTAGATCTAGAAATAAGATTTTAATTTAATAATTTGAAGTAAGAACGGAACATTATTATAAGAAAATTAAGATAGTATAAAGCTTAGTTTTGGCGAAAAAATTTTAAATTTGTAATATTATCCCCCCTCCCCGAAAATTTGTATGAAATTGATAGTTAAATAAAACTACAAGTTCAGACAACAGAAATATAATATTTTAGAAAAGTCAAATTTTGGAATAAAACTGTCAAACCCAGGAAGCCAAGAGATGGAAGAAAAGAAAATTAACGCAATATAAAAAATATTAGCGATTAAAATAAAATAGTTAAGAGGAAATTAATCTGAATTAAATTTAGGTAGGAGCATTTCCCTGAAAGAGATACAATACTGTTACAATATCACTTACTATTTGTAAGTGCATAGGAGATAATACATACAATAACAATAAATAAGTTATAAATATAAATAAGCAAGAGATAAAAAATATAATAAAAACAATAACTATTCGTTCTCATGGAAAGTTTAAATAATTATAATAACTTAATGCATAGGTTATTTTAAATAAAGTTCTTCAAATAAAAAAGTCTTTCCATTGTGTATAAAAGTCTTTTCCAATTTTCACTGAATACAGTCTCTTTAATTAAAGATCTCCAAATCTAGTTTAATCTTTGTTTTTTACGTTATGTTGGATCCAACATCTTTTAACAATCAATCAAATTTTTCTTTCAATAATATATCATTTTTTTTAATAATAAATAGCATCACTCTCAATATCAATAATAAATAATATAGAAAAATTTAAATAATAACAATAACAACAATAATAAGTGATAGTATAATAAGACTCCATATCCTAATATTTCTCAATAAGAGTATAATTAATACTAAACTTCATTATAGAAATCATAATGATAATAATAATAAAACAAGAGTATAATCAAAAGAAAATATCACAATTTGTTTATTATTGATAGGGAAAATATTGGTTGAGGATAAAAAATAATTACATAGCAACTAAATAATTTTCTTATCTTCTAATAGCATAAGAAAGTATTTTTTGCTAGCCGAAAGTATAAAATAAAAAAAAAATCATAATAATTCCAAAATCCAAATAAAATTAAATCTAACTATTTAGAAAATGGACTCTCAACCAGTATTTCCTTACAATAATTCCTCTCTGATACTCTTTTACAAAATTGTCAAATTTGGTTATAAGTTTTCAATGCCAAATGTAGAATAATGTTTTATCTACACATGGTTTATAAACTTTAATAATAAAATACAATAGGAATAAAAAGTGTCATTCTTAATTGAGAAATGGAAATAAAAATACTTTGCTTTTTTGAAAAACTTTTAATCTCTGTAGTTTTCACAATCACTGATAATCACATATTATGTTATAGGTTTAAGTAGAATCATCAGATTTTATAACTGTTATTACATAAATATCTGCTGAATAAATAGAATAATACAATGTCAATAAATGAGTAAATATAGTTAGACTTAAATACACTTAAAATTAATTTATCAACATCAATTTGAAAGCCTTTACAATCAAAGTGCACACCTGATGCCTGCATAAGGAGCCCAATTTAATCCCAAAAACTCCCAAAAACAAGTAATATTCTTGTTGCGCACCAAGAACATACCTGCTAATGTTGAAAATTATGGTGATAAAATATTTAAAGAATAAGAATTAAAACTTAATCTACTGTCTTGACTTTAGTTTGATCTAGTGATTGTGATTGTATCTGAGGTTTTGTTTGTTTTTTGGGTTGCTCATGAAACAGTTTAAAATCTTCTGGTGAAAAATAGGGTCTTAATTTAGAAACATGCACAATAACGGAATTCTGTCCTGTCTCATAATTAAATTTATCTATTTCATAAGTAACATCAGAAAGTTTATTTATAATTTTATATGGTCCAGAGAAAGTAGGTTCTAATTTTCGAGTGTTAGGGTATTTAAATTCTTCATAAATTACAGAGTCTTGTATTTTTAATGGGCATTCGACAAAATTTCGATCATAGAGTCTTTTACTTTTAAGGTGAAATTCCTGAGTTCGCGCTTTCGCAATTTTGAGGGCTTTGTCTACTGGTGGATAATAGTTTTGTTTTAAAGGAGATTCATAAGGCAATTGACCATAAAATAAATAGGCAGGTGGGAATCTGGTGATAGAATGGGGCGTATTGTTGTATTCTTCGATGACTTGGTTTATTAATCTAGTCCAAGGTATTTTAGAAGAAGTGGAATTAACTTTACATTTAAGCCTGGTAACTATAGTCTGATTAACTCGCTCTACTTTTCCATTGGTCTGAGGATGATGTGCGGATGTAAAACGCTGTTGAACATGATGATTTCTAAGGAATTTCTTAAATCTTGGAGATCTGAAAGATTTATGCCTGTCACTAAGTATTTTTTGAGGTGCTTTGATATTGAAAATTTGTTTTAAACAGTTAGTGTATGTTTCAGTGGTAACATTTTTGGAGGGAAAAGCCCAAACAAATCTAGTTGCATGATCTATTATTATGTGTAAGAATTTTTTTGTTGAGTTGTAATAGTTAAATCCACCAACAGTATCAATAGAAAGACATTCAAAAGGTTGATCTGTTGCTGGCATAGCTTGTAATAAGCCGAATCTTTTCTGTTTTGGTTTTTTATTTTTCTGACAGGTGTCGCAATGTTTAACAAATTCTGTAATGTCTATTGTCATATTAGGCCAATAAAAGTTGGGAGATATTAAATTAAGCATTTTTTGAATCCCTAAATGTCCAAAATTATCATGAGCAATATGAAGTAATTTTTTTCTTAATGACATTGGTACAACAATTTTTTTGAATCCCTTTTTCTGAACTATAATAATTCCATTCTCTTTTTTATATTTTTTGTCACAAACATTGTCTTTGTCTTGCATCTCTATAATTTCTTTCCTATCTAGCAATAAACTAATATGTTGATTAAAATGACAAACAGGATTTCGTGACAACATGTCTGCTTCGACATTTGTTGAACCCTTTTCATATTTTATCTCATAATCAAACATACTAAGTTTGAGCGACCATCTAAAAAGCCTACCTCTTAAGTTTTTAACACTCTTTAACCATACTAGAGATGCGTGGTCCGTATGAATTGTAAACTTGACACCATGAAAGTAATGATAGAATTTGTCAAGAGTATCTATAATAGCTAAACATTCTAATTCAGTTATGAAATAATTTTGCTCATAACTCTTCAAAATTCGAGAATGATAAGCAATAGGATGTAAGAAATTATCTTTATCAGGTTGTTTTAGAACGGCACCTACTGCTATCTGAGAGGCATCTACAAACATATGTAAAGGTAATTTAGGATCATAAATTTTGAGGATGGGTTTTGCAATTAAAGAATTTTTTAATTTTTCAAAAGACTCCTGGCACTCTGAATTCCATTCCCATATTGTGTCTTTTTTAAGTAATCGATTTAGAGGATATCTAATTTCAGCATATTTATTAATGAATTTATGGTAAACATTAATGGAACCTAGAAATCGTTGTAACTCTTTCACATTGGAAGGAGGTTTTAAATTTTTGATGGTTTCAATATTGGCATTTGCTGGAGTTATAGTTCCATTAGTGATTTCATAACCTAAGAAATTGATTTTATTTTGGCCTAATTTACATTTAGAAAGTTTAAGTTTAATGTTTTCTTGTTTGCAAATGTCAAAAATTTGAGCTAAATGGTTTAAATGTTCTTGTAAAGAGGAAGAGAAAATTATAATATCATCAAAATAGTGGCACGCAAAGTCGATTTTATATTTATTAAGGATCCTTCGAATGGTTCTATTGAATATGGGAGGGCCCGTTTTTATGCCAAAAGGGAGCACGAGCCACTCAAAAAGTCCAAAATTGGTTGTAAATGCTAATTTTTCTGTATCGGATGGATGTATTGGTATGTGCCAGTAGCCAGAGGCTAAATCCAAAGTTGAAAAATACTGAGCACTACTCAATTTATCTAAAATTCCATCGATACGGGGCAAGGGTTCTGCATCGTTTTTAATTATTGCGTTTAATTTTCTATAGTCTATACATAATCGCGTTTTTTTACCTTCCTCTCTTTTCATAACTAGTGTAACAGGGGCAGAATAGGGGCTATTACTTTCCTTTATCAGTCCGGCTGCTAACAATGATTGAATTTGGTTTTTTATTTCTATTTCTTCTAGGGGAGATGTTCGGTAGGGCCTCAAAGATGTAGGTAGGTCAGATTTTAATATAACGCGTTGTGGTTCAATATTTATCCTACCCACATCATATTTATGCTTTGCAAAAATATCACTATAAATATGAACTAATTCCCTTAAATTTACATCTTGAATTAAATTTATTTCCCCAGTTAAATCTGAATCCGAATTATCGCGAAAATTTTGAAGAGTCATGGAATCTCTATAATCAGGATGCACATTAATTTCGTGATCATATTCAACACAGTCTTCATTTTTCATAATATTTCCACAAGTAGATTGTAACTCTATATCATGATTACTTACATTCAGTGTTTCATTATCATAATTATCTATTGCTACAGTATTACCAGTATTTAATTTCATATTTTTTTTATATTCTGAGGTTACAATTTCATTAGATTGATCCCTGTTTTGTTGTACTTGGTCCATATTTACTGTATTGAAATGAAGGGATCTCTCATTATGTATGGATATACTGTTAGTTATAATTTTCCTTCCCTTCCTTACAATACAATTTTTACATTCTATGGTTAATTTAAATTTAGAACATTCTTTTAACCCCAAAATAGCATAATCCAAATTTATATTGCATACTAAAAAATTAACATATTTTTTAATTTTACCCACTTTTAGAAGAACACTACATTTTTCATTTATATGTAAAAATCCTTTTGCCTGACCAATGGTAACTGAGGGTATAGTCTCAATTTTAGCATTAAGTTTTTTAACAAATTTAAGTGGCAGTATTGCAATAGTTGAGCCAGTATCTACAACACATGGTAAATTATAATTATTAGTATATCCATACACAATTAATTGCCAAACATTATGAAAATTATTTTGTGAGATATTTGGAAGAGTATCAGAGGATGGTACCTCATTCCTAAAAATACATTCTCTTTCCCAATGAAAAGCATTACTCACACCCCTATTTGTGCATATCCTACAAGGTCTTGAAGAATATGAATTTTGAATATAATTATTTTGACAAACTCTAGGTCTTTGAAACTGAGATTGTCTTTGGGGAATCCAATTCCTAGGTGTATTATTATTGGGCCTAACTGGCTGAATCCAGGGCCTAGTTGATTGAAAAGGTTGAAAATTTCGTCTAGCTGATGGTTGATTTATTACTTGGTTTGAAACTAGTGGGTTGGAAACTTCCACGAATTGTTTGACAACCCGGTACCATTCTGTGGTACTACTAGGAGGATTTATAATAATATTGTTTTTGAATTCTGGTTTTAAACCATCAGTTAAACCTTGTAATAGTATATTTTCACTAAGATGTAATTTCCTACCAATTTCCACTTTTTTACGAAAATAAGTTTCTAAATTGTCTAAATTATCTAATTTCAGATTTGAAAAATCAGAAAAACTCGGGAAGTCCAATTCAATGAGTCTTTCTATCAAAATTTTCTTAATTTGTTCATAATCCGTACAATTTAAGCAGTCATTGATATAAATTTTTTGCGCTTCACCTTTCAAATATTGCGCAATAGAATTAAATTTCCATTCTAGATTTTTCTGTTCCCTATCACATGTTTTATCAAAATAAGTTAACCAAGACAAAATGTTCATTCCAGAACTCGGGTCAAACGGTACGAACTTAGGATCTTCCATAATTTTTTTATTCTTACTCATTAGAATAAATGAAGCACTTCTATTTTCTTTATTAAATCCTAATCGTAAAATCATTCGCAATAAATTTCAAAGTTAATGATTTCTATCAATTACATATTTTTTCAAAATTACTATATTTAGCTGCTAACTTTAACCAGAAATTTTATCTAATAAAACAGAAATTGTAAATATCATAGATATACCTTAAATTGGGATCAACTTTTAATTCTATTATTTTATAGATCATAAACATATTCAAAAATTTTAATTATAGGTAATTTCTTACTTAAAATCACAAAATTTACTGAAAAAATTAATCATATTTATCAGTCAAAATTCTAGCAACAGCCTTGCACAGTTCCATTTCTTACTGAATTTAAATAAATTATAAAGAATCCGGGAACCAAAGCTCACTGTCACTAGAAATTCTAACAAATAAAGAAAAAAAAACATAAATGTTAACTTAGTTTTCTATCTCAAATGTCTAGTAACAGGAACATCATCATAAAAATACTGCATTCAGAGAATAGTTCGTGATAACAAACAAATATCAATAAATTAGAAAATGTACTTTTTTTTAAAAAATAACTTGAGCTTCTATTTTTTTTTATACTTCATTATTATTACGAACTTATCTTTAAGCGTGCATAAAAATATCATAATAATCTTAATATGCAACGGTAATTGTCTAAGAATATCATACTCTTCAATTTAATCCTTAAGAACAAAAATGTTTAAATCTCCAACACATAATAATGATAATAATAATACTCATAAATAGGCAAGTAAATAAATTTCACAGACAAATAATCAAATAAATAAACCTGACAAACAGAGAATAATTAATTTAAATAAATACATAAAAAGTATACAAATAATAATATTCAAAACACTACGAAAAAAAAAAAAATCTCACCGAAATCCTATGGGTCTCAAGTATCTCGAAAAAATATTTTTATTTTCACCAATTAACAAGAAATGGTCTTGTAATTATTATGATTGTTTTCTTCTTTTTCATCATAAGAGGACTACTTTTTCTCGACCAAAGCACTTTACAGGAACAATTCCTCTGTTTTTGTCACTCCAGAAATCATGAGACTATGGCAGTTTTTGTTTAAGAACACATCCAATAATGACGGGCAAATTATTCAGCGATCCACAGTTTTTATTATCACTTCGTTTCATAGCCAGTTTCTTTAAAAACGTAAAAAGGCAGCGCAGGCATAAAACATCCTGCCGGCTCTAGAAAAGACTGTGACATTTTAAAGTTGGGAGCCAAAAACATCATCGCCAGGGTCCCCGTTCTTTACACAGAAGTCATGGCCAGCGAAGAAAAAAAATAAAAAATAAATAAATGTAGAATATCCAATAAATCACTCATTGGTGGCTGTAAGTTTATTTATTCAACTGTAGTCATTATAGATGGAAAAACTCCTTTTTGCAAACGATCTTTTACCGAAATGTCCAAAAAATATTCCATCATTTACTTCAATCAGCCGTACTCATCGACGAAAGAACTCCAGAATCTCTCTCTCTCTCATCTCGAGACTTCCACCTTTTAAAACTAAAAAGAAAATTCTAGAACTTTCTGTAATCTCAAACCATCATCCTTTTATGTAAACAGAATTCTTGTCCAGATACGAGGCTATTTTACACAGACGATAAATTTATTTAAAAAAAAGATATTATTTAACCAATTTATAATCGACTCATAATTTCTTAGGCAGACGATTTTTATCAATGATTAATTTTAAGAGAAAAAGAAAAGAAATGAATTTATTAATGCACACATCAAAGGTTGACGGCGGAAAAATAAATAAATAGATAAAATAAAATGATATTTTTTGAAAGGTATGGTTTTGGAATAAATTTAATAAGATTTTCTTAAAAAGGGTTGATAAAAACATAGAAGAAATCAGTTTTATTTGGAATATTAAGAAATAAAGTTTTAATTAAGAATATTTTTAATTTAGAGCCATCTTTTTAAATTTACGCATACTGGAATAATGTTTTTTAAGGCAAATTAAGAATTTATATCGTCTGCATACAGATTAACAGATTAGATCTAGAAATAAGATTTTAATTTAATAATTTGAAGTAAGTACGGAACATTATTATAAGAAAATTAAGATAGTATAAAGCTTAGTTTTGGCGAAAAAATTTTAAATTTGTAATATATATTATAAATGTGAAAGTGTGTCCGAAAATTGGAATGAACTTGGCTTCAAAACGGATGGATTAATGTCTTTAAATCTTTGCATATGTATAGATTATAGGAGTGAAATGAACATAGGCTATTTTTTATTTATTTTATTCAAATATTTTCCTTAATAATTGAAAATTTAATTATTTTTCATGCAAAATTAATAGGCATTTTTCAGATAAAATTTAACCATTTTCCTTTCCTGTTGCCAAGAAAATAAAAAAAATTGGAATAATAATTTTTCAGCGGCAATGAACTTTTAATAAAAAACTTCCATGCGAAAAACTATAATAAAATTATTTAAAAGAAAATAAATATGACGTCATGTTTGAAATAAAAATAAAAGGTGTATTTTTTATAATATATTTAACAAGGATATTTGTTTAGTTAATGGGAATTTTTGTGTAAAATATGGCGACATAAATTAAACGTAAAAATAATGAAATAGAATTATATTTTTAATAAAATGGTTCACTTATGAAAATGTGACGTCATAGTTGAAATAAAACAGGTACTTTATAGCAGTCGTTAAAAATATAAGGGGTATGAATATCAGTAGCTAATGGAGCGAGATAAATAATGACGTCATATTTAAAATGAATCAGGAATATTTTTTACTTATATTAATTAATAAGTTACATACAAATGAATATTTTTATTCAAAACTCATAAGTATCAATGGAAGAAATTTTTTGTGAGGAAAAGGCGGAAAATAAAACTACTGATTAATATATTTTTGGCTCGATTTTTTAACACTTTCGAATAAAGTTGAAAAGTTATTATGATTTCGGTTTGTCTGTCTCTCTGGTCGCTTTCTAACTTTCGTAAATATACTCCGATTTCCATGAAATTTTTGGACGTTCTTAATGTTTACCTAGCACGAATATCTATTGAAAATAAAGTTTCTACCATGATTAGTTTATTTACAAGGATTGTCAAAAATTTCCTTACATTACGGCATTATGGGGAAAATCGTTTTAATTAAATTTAACGATGTTACAGCCTGTGAAACATATTCAAATTTACATGCATTTACAAAGTGCACTAAAATATGCTTTTGTAATGTATGTAGTTAAAAGGAGACTTATTATTCATTTACAGGGTTACACAGAAGAATTCCATTGCATAAGAATAAAATGAGGAACAATTTCCGACATATTTTAATTATGGTAAACGATTTCATGTATAATCAAATTGATATGCGTTGCTGAGGCTTAATGTGAGTTATTTCATGCATAATACGAAGTTCATAGCATTTACAGGGACACAAACGATTTCAAATATTATAAATTCTATTCGAAGTACTGTATATGATGGATGATGACTGTTGCATGGATGAAATGCATTTTGAATTATGATATGTGCTTTTAAGTTTCGCTAAATGTATGCATATTAAATGGCGAGTATAAATGGTAATAGTATAAATAGTTAAATTTAGATATATAGGGTTACACAAAAGATCTCGGAAAGGTTACTGAATATGAGCGTAATTTACTTAAAGGTGGTTTTTAAATAAAACCTGCATTTTTATTTTGAACTGCATTTAGTAAACTAAGAAATGTTTGTAGTATATATATATAATGATATACAGGGTCCCGCAAAGACCTGGATACAAGGTTGTCTTAGGATGATAATTTCTGAAAATGTAATTTATGTGGTAATAAGAAATATTTTCGTTTGAACTAAATTCTAGAAAGATACTTTCGTGTATTAAAGGCACTTGGAAAACTACAGGGCTGAACAAAAGAATTCAAGAATGTTTTTATCTATTAGTATTAATCGCTGAAAGGAAAATTTTAACCAGCAAACAAATTAGCAAATAATGATTATCAGAAGTTTTTTACCATAAATTCGCTATAAAAAGTTAATTACACACGCTTTTCATAATGTAAATTTTTTGCTTGATTGATCAATTATTTCTTCTTTAAATGTTATGTGAACGAAGTCACGGGTAACTGCTAGTAATATAAATAAAAACTCTTTTTTTTATTTTTTATTTTCAGAAAATATTTTTTTTCAAAAGAATTATTTAAACAATAGAATTTCTATTCTCCGACTTTTAAACAGATAAAATTATTGATTAACATAAAAGATAAATTAATCCATTGTTATAGCTTCTGCAATGCATAACGCTCATAAAATGATGTAGTGGAAAATTAGCAGATTGCAGATAATAGACTTTCGTAATAATTAGATTTGACATTTTATTTTTACATTATTTTTACTTTGCAGTTTTACGTAATTTAAGTTTATATATATATATATATATATATATATATATATATATATATATATATATATATTAACTATACCTTATTTTCAAACATTACCATTACAATACAAAACAACCACATCCTAGAGATTTTTTTCTTATGTATTAAAAAATGCTATTCAAATGCTATTCAAGGTCTCATATAAAAATAAATAAATAACTTGTCAAAAGTGACCAGAAAAAAAAGTAAAACTTGATTTATCTCCAAAAGAATACAGGGTGCGTCATAAATTCATGCAAAGTTTAAAAATCCATAATTAAAGAAGTGCTCGGAAAAAATTTTCAGTTTCCGCGAAGATGATCAGATAGATTTTGCATCCCCCCCCCATGTATAATAAAAAATGATTCGAAAAATAACCAATCGAGGGCGATCACACGTGATATTGAAATATTTTATGCATATCAGGCAAACGCAAACAAACAACCCCGTTTCTTTCAAACATCCTACTAAATTGAATATCCCATTCAATGAAATAGAGCTTTTTTGTCTCTTAAATCCTTTCTCCGTGCGAAACTTTCACAATGCAATATCTGTGGATACACCATTCTTGTAGAAACGTTTAACCACCAGCGTTATATCTGGTTACGATAGTATGCTGCCCAGACGAATTCATTTCCAGCCAGATGCTTAATTGCTAGCCTGATTTGCATAAAACGCCTCAGCATGACATGAGCGCCCTTGGTCACTTTTGGAATCTTTTTCATTATATATGGGAAAAAATCCAAAATCCGTCTGATCATACTCGCGCAAAACGAAATTTTTTCCGAACATTACTTCTTTTATTATGGATTTTTAAAGTTTGCACGAATTTATGACGCACCCGGTATTTAATAAGTGAATTATCATATTTCCAGCAAAGCTTAAATTCAACAGAATTAAAAATGTGCAAATCGGGGATCGAACCCGTTACCCTTAGAACAGCGTTCCAAGTGCTCTACATTTAAGCTAAGACGACGATGCAAGCGTTTCCTTTCCCACTCACATATGTTGATTAGGCTGCAACTGCAACAAACTATAGAAATGTTTAAATGAGCACAAAAACCTGTAGCATGAGACATGAATGCGTAATTTCACTGACGATAATTAATTGAAAAATTAATTAAAATTATATATCTGTTCACCGATACTGGGTTCATTTGTGTCTCATGTTGCACCATAGGTTTGTATGCACATGTAGACATTTTCATTTTATGCTGCATTAGCAACCTACCAATATATGTGAGTAGCAAATGACAAGCTGGGCATTGTCCGTGTAGCTTAAGTAGTGGAGCACAGGAGAGTTGTTCCAAAGGTTACGGGTTCGATCCCCGACTTGGATATTTCACATTCTGTTGGGTCTGTGCTTAGCTAGCAATGTGTTAAGTCACTCATTATACATTCAATAATTCCTAGCGTAATTTCACTGCTGATAATTATTTAAACTTATCTGTAATACTAAATTAGTATTACCTTATAAAAGTTATTATTTAACTTCGAAATTCACCTGTGCCTGAAGCCGACAGGGATTTTTATATAATTATGGGATCGAAATAAAGAATTGTTATGGCTTATTATTATTTTTGTCTATAATAAGGATAATTCTTGATGAAAGTTGTAGCTGCTATAGACTCGAAAGACAATGGCAAATGTCAAGTCCGTGTTTATCCCCTCCTATATATAAAATCAAAATGACTTGGGAATTTTGCGAAAATAAATGATTTAACGAAAAATGCATCTTTTGAGAAATTAACAGAAAACAAAAGATTATTTATGCTTTTTGTTAAAGCACTTTTATATATTATTGTATATTAAATATATTGTTTGAGATATATTTTAATGGTTTATGTATTTTATAGTCATAAATGATAATACTTTAAAATATATTCTGTTATGTTAAACAATATAATATAAAACACAGTAAATATTTTGCACAAATATTTGTCACGTTTTTCACATATTTTATGTTGAAAAAAAAGTTTTTATTTTTATTTTTTTATTAACTTTATTACAGAGGATTTAAAGTAATTTATTTGTTGAAAAAAAATTTAAAAAATGTTTTGTTTATAAAATATGATTTTAATTCTTATTATGCAACTTTAAAAAACATCAGTTTTAAATACATCAAATAAATACATTCTTGTAATCTGTTTATTTTTCGTGGTTTTTGTGATTAAAAAAAATCTGAATTTCCAAATTGTCGATTAAACATCCATAATAAAATATTAAATATGATTTTTATTGTTATTAGTTGTCACAATATAAATACGCAGCTGCTATAGCTGTCGTTCCATCCGTCCTTCTATCTGTGTGCCTGTCTGTATATTATCTGTCCATCTGTCTGTATATTAAAGAGTAAAAGCTACCAAGCCACATGGTTTGAAATTTAATGTATGTTGTCTTAACAGAATAATTTCAAATAATATGAAAATAGAATAAAAACTTAAAATTACATTAATAAAATTTTTCATCATTCTGTTTAATCCTATCATATGTATTTAATTCAATGATTTTTTTATAATGATTCTAGATTGCAGTAGATAACGTTCTATTTTAAATAGTGTCATAGTAGTTTTCATGTCAACAGTGAAATAGAATCTAATTTACTAATTTTAAAGTTTTTATATTACAATTTTTTATCAATTAGAAATAGATGATTATGGTAGTTTCGATTAATTTTTGTCATACGTACATTTGTGAAGTAAACAAGCGCTACCAAATTCACATAACGGACATTAATTTTTTATTCTGTTTGGACGTTCATTTGAATTTTGCTAACGATTGAGTAACTCGCGCGACAGTTTGGGTGGGTTAAGGGTTCATAGGACTTTTAAACTTTCAAAAATTTTGAATTTTTCAAAAAAGTATATGTTAATGGATAAGCGTTTCTGAACATTATAAAACAAACTGCATTAAAAAATTCCTATAATTACTCGAGTTATAGCCTAAAACGTACGAAGCGCCAAATGATTTGTTTCGGTAAAATGAAAACTTAGTCATTTTTCTCAGATTGAGGTTTTCTAGCATAACGCGCAGGATTACTTGAAAACTGCTCAACATTTTTTATGAAAATTTCAGAAGACATATGTTATGTAGTCTGTATAAACTGAACCTAAATTTAAATGTTTATTACTGAAAAAAAAATTAGGTGGTTATAGTGTTGCAAATTTAAAAATTTTGTATAAGCGAAATAAAAGGTTTCAATAAAAATAAAAAGCAGCTTTAAATATACATTTATTTAGGTTCAAAGCAATTATTATAATCTAGAGTAATAATTGGGCACCAAAATTGTTGATCTAGATGCAAAGTTTATTTTGTAATCCTGCGCCTAAGTTGTCATCGTAATTTTCTGCTCGTCAAATGTCTGACAATTTGAAGCCCCCTATAAATATTAATTCTGCATATTGTAGTTTTATAAATATATGAAATGAAATAACATTCTTATACCTTTCATCACTCCAAAAATTGTGTTTCAAAAACATATGCATTTTAAGATAATAAATGTTGAAGGTAGTAATTTCTTTTTCATTTTTTCCAAATTCAAAAGTCCTATGAACCCTTAAATGATGTTGCATCATCATTATTTATCAATTGTTTACGTGTTAGAATTTCATTGATTTGTTTAAAATGGATTGAAAGTACTGACTGGAAATGAATATTTTATTACTTACATTGGAACCTCTCTCTTTAAAACGCAGCATGCACATATACAAATGTATCTAAACCATATTTCAAATAAATTTTTTAACAATCTGGGAAATGGTTGCTGTTCTTAGTCAAGTATAGGCATATATGAAGCATATATAAATATTTGTAATATTCTCCTTTTTTGTTTCTTTAATTGGTCTAGAAATATTAATGTTTAATCTGCTTAATCCATGGCGTACGTAATATCTGTTTTTATGTAGGACACGCTTTGGTCATCATAAAAATTATGTTTTTACTGATTGTTTTAGCCAAAGAAAACATTCAAACATTTTAATTCTGGCAATGGATTCTGCATTTTATTTATTTATTATATATTTTTTCTAAACTGAATATAATGAAATGATTGAGATAATTTAATTCATTGAGAGACGATATACATGTAATTAAAATTTTATTTCTTTTTTAAAATAGCAAATAAAGCCTTTGTGCAAAATTGTTTAAAGTTAGAAAAACCAACGATTATAAATGCACAAATAATGTATGAAAAGGTAGCAGACAGCTGTTTCGAATCTACTTTCGAAATTTTTCATCAGTGAAAAACTTAGCGAGCTAGAAAAAGCAAAACTGAGCAAAGAGACAGAGAAACGCAGGCATATATACCGACGTAGGCTTATAAAACGCAGGCTTATATAGATTTCTCTGTCTCTTTGCTCAGTTTTACTTTTTCTAGCTCGCTCAGTTTTGCACTGATGAAGAATTTCGATAGTATATTCGAAACAGCATTCTGCTACATTTTCATACATTATTTGCGCTTTTATAATCGTTGGTTTTCTATCTTTATTTATTTATTTTTTATTTGAATCAGCACACTTTTAAAATATCATGAAAAGTTTTCTTGGATTTTAACCACAATCAATTTTCAGACAAATGAAAATGCCACATGACTATAGAGCATTCTGATAGACTAGAAAATAGATAGTATTTAAAGACAGAGATAATGTTTTACTATCATTTCTTTTTTTACATACGTAGATTCTTTTCGTGGAGAAAAGTTCAAACTCGTATTTAGTCATATGATTAACTAAAAAGAATTTACCAATTGGTCATTGCAGTTTGTAAAGTTACATTTTTTTAATTTAAATTTATTCAATCTATAAATATATTTGCTTAAAATGTTTGAAACTTGCTCATAAATTTCAGTGTTTAACCCAAACATATTCGGACAAATATATTCGTGATGTAAGCAGAAAAAATCCGAATTTCAGAGCCGAGCGCACCAACTAACCGTTTTTCAATACCTTTAATTTTTAATTTTTCTGTTAAATTTGTCCGGTTTCAATTTCTTTTTCTTTCCCTTTTCTATTTAGAGTCCAAGTCTTTCGGGTCGTAAGTAAAGGATTTTGGCGCTATCCGTGGTGGCCTGTCGGCGACACCGCTATTGCGCAAGTGTAAACGACTGTTCAGGTTGTGGGTAGTGGTTGCCAACGAAGATTGGCCGCTCACCGCGGCGGTTGACGAACTAAACTTTTAAAACTACCATTTTCATTAATTCGTTTTTTTAATTGTTTGTTTGTGTATGTGATCTTTTTTTAAATAACGCCAATAAAAAATGTAACATTAATAGTATACACAATTACTCTTAATTAAACAACAAATATTTCAGTCGTGTTGCTTTCAAAACATATGTAAATGTAACATGAAAAGATTGACATCACAGTTATTTACAATTTAGTGCTGTAATAAATAAAATAATTAACAGTGTTAAAAAATGTCTTAAAATATTAGTTAAAATTGCAAAAGATGTATATATTTTTGTCTTTTTTTTTGAGAAAAAAATAAAATGATATTTTTTTCTGTAATTATAAACACTTTGAACTTTAACGCTTAAGCTAAATTTTGAAAATTTTGTAATCCCTTTCTAACGAAGCGATTTGAATTAATCTTCTTTTAAAACTTTTTTCTTTAAACTTAAAGTATTTTTCTTATATCCAGATATTTTTATTGTCATAACTTTAAAACTTAGCTATTTTGAATGCATAAATTATATAATAATCCTTATGATTACAATATTGTGCGTTGAATATTAAAATAAACGTATATTAATATTAAATACTCCAATGATATTTACATAGGATTAGGCTTACGAAATGTTAAATTATTCCTTCGAAAATTTTAAGCTAAATTTTTACGACTAAATCCTTCTAATTATTTTTCTTTTTTTTGTAATCAAAAGAAGATAGAATCTTAAGCAATTCTATAAGAATATCTTTTTTCCCCAATAAAAATAAAAATACATAAAATTCTATTTAATCTTTCAGGTTTAATTTTAAATCTTAGGAAATATTAACTTTCTATTGCACAAACTTTTCACCTGTTGGAAAATAAATTTAAATGTTTTAAAAAATGTAATTTTTCATTAAGAGAGTTGCTTTCGAATAATCTATATAGTTAAAGAACATCGATGTTTTATTAGACAGCCATTCTTAATCTCATTGTTATACACTACATGGCCAAAGATGACCGTCCACATGCGATTTTAGACATTTTGTTAAAGATCTAGAAAAATAAATGAGGAATTATTCTGAAACTCTAAGTGTGTATACATAATAGTCCGAGTCGTACATTTCTGTGAATATTTTTTCGCTAAACTCTATACGGGACCGTCAACAAATTAAAAAGAATGAATATCTTTTGGATAACCCTGTCAAAACTAATGTAGCAAAAGCGCTCAAAGTATAGATTATGATTAAGTGGTTTATTGTAATAAATTGTGTTCATTTTTATGTCGATAGCAAATTTATTCGTTGAAAAATTAAGGTTTTTATAGAAAAGTCCCAACTTTTTAAAGATTTTTGCTTATAATTTATAATATAATATTCTTTTCTGAAAATATAACGAAGAACATTGCACACAAAACCCTGTAATCAGAATTTAAAAAAAAAATAATAAAAATTGTATGAAAAATAAGTAGGTTTACTAAATAATTTTTCACTGAACATGCGTCAACGATATCAAAATTTCATTTGAATACTATGTCAGCTAAATATATCGAGCAACTTTTGTGAAAGTCTCAAAATCATAGCTTGAAAATTCTGAAAATAATACGCAATAGAATAAGTTGAAAATCCATTATTCCCAAAATCAAGCAAAAATAAGAGGGATTGTATTCGTATATTCATTTATTACTGTCAATATAGAATACACAATATGGGACGTACTATTATTTTTGGATAAAACCCCTCATTTTTTTGCTACATTTTATAAACAACGGATTTTGTGCTTATTCTATAAACGATCACTTTCTGAATTTTCGATCTATGATTTTGAGATTTTCACAAAAGTTGCTCTATACATAAAGTGCTAACATATGTATTATGTATTAGGTTATATGTATATGCTAACATATGTATTATGTTATATGTATATGAACAATTTTGATATTGTTGACGCATACGCAGTGAAAAATTATTTAGTAAACCTACTAATTTTTCATACGATTTTCATTATTTTTTAATTCTCATAACAGTACATTGTGCGCAAGATTATTTGTCATATTTTCAGAAAAGAATATTATTTTATATTAAGATCTTATGCAAAATTTAACAAAAATCTTAGAAAAATTTGGGGCCATTTTTAAAAAAACTTTAATTACTCAACGAGCATACATGCCATCGACATAAAAAAGAACACAGTTTATTACAATAAGCAACTTAATTATAATCTACAATTTGAGCGCTTTTTCTACATTAGTTTTGACAGGGTTATCCAAAAGATATTCACTATTTTTTAATTTGTTGATGATCCCCTATGGAGTTTAGGTAAAAAAATCTTCACGAAAATGTATAACTTGCACTATTATATTTATAAACTTAGAGTTTCAGGATAATTCCTCATGTATTTTTCAAGATATTTAAGAAAATGTCTAAAACCGCAAGTGCACGGTCATCTTTGCGCATGTAGTCTATTTTAAGATTGATTTTAAATGTTCTTTATGAATAGAAATTTTAACATACAGAAATAATTACTTTAAAGTAAAATACGTAAAGATATTATTTATTTAATATATCCTTGAGATATTTTAGAAGCACACGCACTAATTTTTAAAATGGGGTGGGGAGATAATTGACCAGAATAAAACGCATAAAATAAACACAAAAGAAAAATTGTACGCATGCGCAAGTAAAGTCCAATCCACTGCTCTAAAGGTTGGTGAAAAGATCAATTCTGTATATCAGGAGTGTCCCGAAACTCCAAGCGTAATCTATATTATAAAGGCCAAACGTATCTGTGCGTAACGCATTCGTCATTTTGCGCATGGCAACACTTTCAAATTTTAAATGAACTTCGGTATTGCAATTTTTGCTACTAAAAGTTTTTAAACTTCTTAATGTTGCATAGTTTCAATTTTTACACCATCGTGTAGGAAAAAAAATTACTTTTAAATGAAATTTGTTTGAAAGGTGTATCTTAATTTGTTTTTGAAATATTAATTTTTTTGTAACTTTTAATACTTCTTTTCTAATCGTGGCAACAGGAGTATTCCATTTCTATTTAAAAGAAAGGAAAAAAGGGGGAAAATTGAGCACTGTATCTTTATGTTGCCATTTTCTCATTAAAAGGGAAAAAATAAAAATTTAAATATCTTCTGTTAATAAAACCAGGTGAATTTTGACTTCATTTATAAAATTTGATTTACACGTAAAAGAATATCAAAAGTTTAATATCTATTTTAGCTAATAAATGTGAGACTTCAAGTTTTGAATCAAAATTATCAAATTAAAATGTCAATTTTTATTTAAAAAAAAAAAGGTGAATACAGATGTGAAATGTACATTTGTAAATTTTGATATGGTAAAAATAATGCCGGGTTTGGATTTCACGGGGAAAAAAATTCTATGATTGAGTCAAAGTTGAATAAATTTTGCTTTTTATCATTTTGGAATACTAGCATAAGAATCTTAATTCATAACTTTATCATAATAACATACCTTTATTATTTTTTACTGTTTACATATACGATTAAAGTTTAATTTTAACAATTTCTACAACAGCGTTTTATAGAAATAGTATGTTGTTAATTTGATCATAAATATCGTTTGTTTAAGAGTTAGACGTACGAATATAAAATGCATTTTTTATTATAACTAATTTTGTAGGCTTATTATAAGTTAATGAAACAGTTCCTTCTTAAACATTTTCTTTCGTCAAAATTTGACGGGTTCTACCTTGTATACATAATTGCGGAAATATTATAAGAAAGAACATCATTACATTATCGCTTTTAACCCTTGCGGACAAGCGATGTGCCGCTAAAAGCCTTAAGAATCCTCGTTTGTTCTCACTAGTAAAATTTTACTGTAAAATTTGTGTTATTTATTTGGAGCATTTTCTCGATTTAATACTCTCTTAAAACGAAAGAGCTGATTTGGCTTCTCATGAAATAGCTGTAATTTTTTAGATCATAAAACAGTTGTTTTTCAAACGATTGAATCTTCTTAATTTAAATGTGATATTTAAATAGCTCAACTTCATTTAAATTGGTTAAAAACAGCTCGTAAACTCGAGTTATTTCAACTCTTTTCGAGAAGCTACCTTTCAAAACGTGAGATGAGTGGATTTCAGCTCAACTTGAGTTATTTTGTGGCTGACTTTTTAAGAGAGTAAGGCACAAATTTCTGTTTTTAAAACCGTGACAAACCATTAAAAATTGCATAAAAGCCTCACGTCGTTAACCCTTTCAGGGACAAAGTACTTGTAGTCATAAATCCAGATTGACACCAGTACTTACAAGAATATTTATATCTAAACAAGTAAAAGTGTATTTTCTTGTATTTAATAAAGGTGAAATTTTCTTTAGAAAATTTGGGTGCCAATGAGGCAGTTAGGAATTAAAATTAGGAGATGCCGTGGCGACATTACCACCCTTTAAGGGATTAAAGGGTTAAACAAAATTTCAATGGATTCATGGATTACTGAAGAGTAACAATTTGGTGTTGAAATGATCTTTTTAGCTATGTCGAAGTTTATCACAATATTTTCACTTTGATGCAATCTGGACAAAGTTGTACTTGAATTGTCCTCTGATTGATATTCCGTAACTAAAGAAGCAATTTTTTTTTACAATCGAGATTGGCACTCAGAAAAAAATAATATATTGGAAATTTTATGACACAACACATGAATATCAGTGAAATAGCTTGCTGTGATTTTTAAGATGACCATTTAATGCTTATAAAAGTGTGAAAATATTTTAATTATTTATACTATAATACTTATTTCATATTCTTAAATCTAAATATGAGGTATACTTTGAATTATTTATTTCTTTATTTTATTTTATTTATGTATTTATTTGCTTTTAGAAGAATTTCGAAGGCTGCCAGTGAGGGAAACTGGTTAGGAAACTTTTACGCTTTTAGAATGTATCGTTACTAGCATAAACTAATAAATTTCGGAAAAGACAAATTTCAGAAATAAAATTAAGGGGCTCAAGGGTTGAAAACTTTTCAAAAAATCGATATTTTTATGATCTAGTTTGATTATTCAATTAATTCTTAACTCAGTGCAAAATACCGCTTAAAAATATTTGCATTTTTAACGTAGTTATAAGCATTTATGTATCAACACTTTCATAGCCGCACCCATATAATTTCAACTATAAGTCGCGTTTTCTCAAAACTTGATTTTTGACGATTAACACCAAGATTTAAAAAAAGCTATTTGATGGAATGGCTCAATTTTTATTTTGCAAACATATAACATCATTATCTATAGAATGAATTAATATAGTTTAGATAGTTTAATATTTTGAGTATTTTTAATGAAAAAAGGTTGTAATTTTTAGGGTATTTAAAAATTTTTAAGTTTGAGAGTTTTTTTAATAATTTTTTTTTTTTTTTTTTTGAGTGATTGTTATATCCTAAATTTATTCTATAGAGTAAAGTTTCCTGATCATTTTAAAGCAGAAATTAGGTTCTTAAGTCAATTCAACTTTAAGATATCTTGGTGTTGGTCATATAACATATATTTTTTTTTTCGAAAATTGTGTTACATAAATTTTGCTATATTTCTTACTATATTACATTGAAGTACTTCATTTTATAATTTTATAATACTACAAACGTACCTTTAAAATATCAGAAAGTTTAAATTAATTACTTTGAATACTTCTGTTTTTATATGATGGACTCGAAACGAGAGCTCTGTTTACATGTTTTTCCGTATCGATCAACCTCTTGATCCCCCTTAAGCTATTAAATTGTGCATGGAAACAAATTAAGCAAAGCATCATAAAGAATAAAATAAAATTTATTCAATGTTTTAGTTCTGGCCTGTATCAAATTTTCCAAATAAAGAGAAATATTAATCCAGTGAATTACTTCTGTGTTTAACAAAGCGAGAAAAATAATTTATAACATACAAAAAAAGTTTGTTAATGTAGGGAAATGCACGAAAAGTTTATAGAAACATTGCGAATAAAGAAGAATATCATTTGGATCTTATCCAGTTTTCCGTGAAATTGAAAAGAAAAACAATGAGATATCTAAATCTTAACTTTTATACATAATGAATTAAGTTTTTAAATAGAAAACAAATTAAATTTACCGGAATAGCAATTTTTCAGAAACTCTATAACCATTTTTTTATTTTTTACTCTATAGTTAAAACAATGCAAATAATATAAAGGTTACGTTTTTAGTTGAGAGATATTATAAAACTTCTTTTGAAGAAGTTTCATTGAATTAAAAAACAAATAAGCAGCATCCATATTTCTGTAATATTAATTCTAATAACTTTATTAACTAGTTTATGTTTGTCCATTTCGCTGATTGGTTTTTAAACGAGCCCCGAGACGAACGAAACTAGGGATAACTGCTTTCGGCAGCGTATACCTTTGCAACCTCTCCCGCTGCTATCCCACATAAGGTGAAACTTAAACTATTGTGTTTTTAACAGTTTCCAACAAAGTTTAAAAGTACTTATGAATTCGATTTACATATCCCAGTGCCCGTCCTTGCTCTAGCTTTTCAAAATAATTTTCTATTGCCATGAAATTCATAGATATTTTTGTGTGTTCATATAGAACGTTCTGTACTGAAAACCCAGTGTGTATTATTAACAGTATCAAAATATCACAGGATTAAAATTCAGCATACATCATAATCATTTCAGTGTTATCACTCTAAGCCTTTTATTTTACGTTTCACTTACAGAAACACTCAAAAGAATTAATTTATGTACGGTCTATAATTACGCTATACAGATTATTTGCAATTTATTTTAATTATATTATACAATTTTGACCATACTAAAATTTATGTATATCACTCAGGTGAGGATAGCGTTATTGTTTATATTACAGGGACAAACAAAAATTTGGCTAGAGAAGAAATTAAAAAATAGTTAAACCATAGAAGCTTATGAACAATATATGCTAAAGCACGTTTTCAGATGTGGTACCCGTTTTAGAAACTGACCTTTTTTTTTAACACTTAGCGAGGAACGTTAAAAAGTATTTGAAAGAGTTAAGTTTGTCTATCCATCTGTTCATGCTCTGACTCCAGTAAATATAGTCACGATTTTCCTGATAAACATTAAATGTTTATAACAATGTTTTTTTTTATTTATTTTTTTATACTATTTTTATTTGAATACTTAAAATTCATTAAATACAAATATGTGCAAGTATTTGGAATTGTTAATTTCGTATTTGAGATAAATTTCGAAGTCTGGAGGTAAGGGGGGAACTGGTCATGTAATTTTTACAGATTTAGAATATTTAAAATGTATCATAAAGTAATTAATTTCTCAAAATAATAATTTTGAAAAATAAAAATAAGCTATCACAGTGAACTAAAATAAATTAAGTGAAACATTATGAAGAAAAAAATTAAATATATTATATTCTGTAGTTCTTGGTTACATCAAATTTTCTAAATAAAGAGAAACATTAATACAGCGAATTACTTCTGTATTTAACAAAGCGAATAAAATATGTTATTACGTACAAAAATATTATTAATGTATGTAAATGCAAGAAAAATGTAAGTAGACTGAGAATAAAAATGAATATTATTTGGATTTTATCCAGCCTCCCGTAAAAATGAAAAGTAGGAAAGAAATAAGAAATAGAGATTTTAACTTTTATACGTAATGAATTAAGTTTTGCAACAGAAAACAAATTTAATTAAGCGGAAAAGGAATTTTTTGTGAAACATTCTAAGCTTTTTATTTATTTATTTTTAACTTTATAATTAAAACAATGAAGATAAATTAAACGCTACTTTTTTCAATGTGAGTAATTAAGGAACTTGTTTTAATCCTTTGCACTCGTACGTCGACTCAAGTATAATATCAGAAAGAAAAAAAATAAACATATCAATGCTTTAGTTCTAAGTTGCATCAATTTTTCTAAATAAAGAGAAATATAAATCCATAGAATTTTTTATGCACTTAAAAAAAAACTGCAATCTTACAGATGTAAAGCTGCCGAAATCTGTATGGTTACTAACATTTTATCTGTACACTGTGCAAGTAAAAATGTAAATCTACAAAACTAATTTTTGTAAAGTTACAGAAATCTGTAACTTAATAAATGAGTCTACTAAAATTACAGTTATCTTACTAAAATTTTATCTGTAACTTGGTTTGCAGTTACATTAAAAATTCTTGGAATCCCAGGTTCCTAAAAAATTTTTAGTAACCTTAAAGATTTTTTCATTTTCAGTGCAAGTATGTATCTGTTTCATGGAATTTTGCTGTTGCCGTTACATAAAAAGTTCAAAGAATCCCAGTTTCCTAGAAAACTTTTAGTAACTTTACAGATTGTTTTTACAATGTGTGTTTAACAAAGTCAGAAAAATATGTTATAAGGAACAAAAAAATTATTAATGTAGGGAATGTATGAAAATCTATAGAAACCTTCTAAGTTGAGAATAAAGAAGAATATCATTTGGATCTTATCCAGCTTCCCGCAAAATTGAAAAGAAATGAGAAATTGAGATCTTAACTTTTGTCAGTATAGAATTAAGTTTTGTTACCGAAAACAAATTTAATTAAGCAGAAAAGCTTTTTTCTCTGAAAAATTCTAAGCTTTTATATTTAAAAAAATTTACAATTAAAACAATATGCAGAAAAACTAAACACTACGTCTTTCAAGGAGGGAAATTATGAAACTTTTTTTTAAAGAAGTTTCGTTGAAATAAAAATATGACTGTCTTAACTGTTAAGTGCGTGTTTGGCTGAGTTATTGAAAAAAATGCATTATTTCGTTCATTTGTATCTTTCCATATCAGTGGAATTATAACTAATAAATAGATTTTAGGCTGTTTTTACACTGTTTTATTTAATATACCTTGGTTCCTGTACAAAATATGCAATTTTATAATCAGTTTTTTACCCACTTCTTGATATGCTGGAATTATAAAATGCATGTGCTTACCTATGTTTACGATGATAACATGACATTTTTAATAGTTTTGAACAGTAGTTATAGTTTCACATGTTATTTTTATTTTTTTTTTTCTTAGCCGTTTGAAAGTAATAAATCCCTAAGTATTATTATTATTTTAATACACTTGCAAGCGAGTTACAATAAAAATGAATTCAATAATGCGCGAAATCATGTTCGCCAAGATAGGTTAACTATCTGTAAAACTGCAGCAACGAAATGTTTTCAACACTAAAAAGTATAAGTTATAAATTAACTAGTAGTCGAATATTAACTAAATTATAATAATACATTCAGAAATAAATTTTAAAATGATAAAGCGATATTTTATATGTTCCGTTTTTTTCTGTTTCAATATTTTAAGAAAAAGAAATGTAACAAAAACTATAAGTTTTTTAAATAAATTCGCTAGCGCGCGCTCTCTATCAAGATTAACGAAAACTTACTTTTCACCATCGGCTACGTTATGCATACAAATCTATATAATGTAACTGAAATTCTCTCGTAATTTTTTTAAATCAAGAAATACAATAGTAAAATTTGGCGTGATATTTAAGAAAAATATTTAATGCTTATAAAAATTGCAGTAAAAAGTTAATTTGAACATTTTCTACTAAGTTTATATTACTAAATCGAAATTTATGTACTTATATATGTTTAATTAGAAGTATTTTCATTTATAACATAAGGGATTTGGGTAAGGTAAGAAGTTTGTGAATTTTATGTCTTTAGAATATTTTAAAGTAGCATGAAATAATTAATTTCTTAAAAAAGATATTTCTAGAAATAAAAACAATCTGTTACATTATATGTAAACAAATTAAATAAACTATTAGAAATATATATATTCAATACTTTAGTCATAAGTTGTATCAAGTTTTCTAAATAAGGAGAAATATTAATCCAGTGACTTAACGCTATGTTTAACAAAAGGAGAAAAATGTGTCATAAGGAACAAAAAAGTTTATTAATCTAGGGAAATGCATAAAAATCAATAGAAACAATGTAAGCTGAGAATAAAAAAGAGTATCATTTGTATCTTATCCAGCTTCCCGTCAAATTGAAATGAAGAAAAGAAAAGAGAAATGGAGATCTTAACTTTTATACGCAATAAATAAAGTTTTGTAATAAAAAATAAAATCCCTGTCGGCTGGGCCTATAGGCGGAGGTAGATTTCGAAGAGTGCTCATTTCAACAAAAAAATAAATAAATAAATAAAATATACATATATATATACATATATATATATATATATATGTATAAGATTAGAGATAAACCCAGTTTAATAACTTCATTTGGCCGTTTATGAAAAAGTTATAATTTCATTTTTCTGCAAAAACTGGTTTTATCAGAATCATCATAAGAAAATTCAGCTCAAATGTCCATTTTGACAACATATTTTGAAATAGATTCTAAATTTATTAAAAAATCGACCAAAACAGTACATTATACAGTTCCTAAATAACAAAAAACTGTCAGTTGAAAGCATTTGAGAAAAAAATTGAATTTAAAAATGAGTCATAAAATAACCGATTTGTTGTTTGAATACATCCTTAATTCTTTAATCATGATTGCTTCCGAAAATTTTGTGCGAAATACTCACTTTGACAGTATTTTTAAAAATATATTCTATCTTTATCAAAAAACTGGCCAATGCGTCACAGTATATAGTTCCTAAATAAGAGGATCTGTAAATTGGATGCATTTGAGAGCGAAAATGGATTTTAAAACGAGTCATAAAACACGCAATTTGCTATGTGAAAACTTTAAATTTTCAAATCGCGAAGACTTCGGGAAATTCTGTTCAAGATACCCTTTTGGGTAGCCTTTTTCCAAATATATTCTGTCTTTATCAAAAAACCGATCAATGCATCACATTATATAGTTCCTAAATAAGAGGATCTGTAAATTGGATGCATTTGAGAGGAAAGATGGATTTAAAAACGAGTCAGAAAAAAAACGCAATTTCTTATTTGAACACTTCCTTAAATTTTCAGTCAAGATGATTTCTGAAAATTCTGTTCAAAATACCCTTTTTGGTAGCCTTTTTTGAAATATATTCCGTCTTTATCAAAAAACTGACCAGTGCATCACATTATATAGTTCCTAAATAAGAGGATCTGTAAATTGGATGCGTTTGAGAACAAAAATGGATTTAAAAACGAGTCAGAAAAAAAACGCAATTTCTTATTTGAATACTTCCTTTAATTTTCAGTCCTGATGACTTTTGGAAATTCTGTTCAAAATACCCTTTTTGGTAGCCTTTTTTGAAATATATTCTGTCTTTATCAGAAAATTAACCAATGAGTCACTTTATACAGTTTCTAAATAAGAGGATCTACCATTTGGAAGCGTGTAAAATCAAAAATGAATTTAAAAATGAGTCAGAATATAAGCCGTTTGGATTTGAGGTTTTTTTCTCCAACTCCTATTTTTGTTTAATTTTTTTTTGCTATACGAATTGGTCCTATGAAACACTTGTCAATATAAAAGTTGTAGATATTTTTGAGAAGATGTAAAATAAATTTAATCATATTTGATATCTTAAGAATTGACGGAGTTATGGATTTTTCTCTTTTTTCAGCGCCCTTTTTCTTTTAGTTTTTAATTGTTTCATCGGTAAAAGTTGGTCCTATCAAAAACTTGTAAATACAAAAGTTTTAGATAATTTTAAGAACATTTATAAAAAATTTAGTTGGACTTCATATATTGAAAATTGACAAAGTTATGAATTTTTCTCTCAAAATCCCTGTTTTTTTCGCCCCTTGAGCCCACTTCTAAATTTATCAAATATCTGTCATGTATATACTTTTGGCCCATTTTTAAGAAGTAATATAAACTTTAAACTGATTCGATATCTACTTCAATTAAGAAGTTATGGCGTTTTTTCGGTTTTCACAAAAACGCCCCCTATTCCGACCCCCTTGGTCCGATTTTACCCATTAACGAACTCAGCCAAGATTTTATCCCCATTGATTTTATGTACAAGTTTGGTGGGGATTGGTGAAGAATTATAGAAGTTATCGTGTCCATAAAAAAGTGAGATATATAGATGGATAGATATATATGTATATAAACTGGTGCGATTGCAATAGGTAGTATTTCTTACGAAATCTACCTAACAAATTTAATTAAGCGGAAAAGCTATATATATATACATATTATACCTTGTATTTTAACAATTCTCTTGGTACCTATATAGCGACATCTACCATATGACGTATTTTGAACTTTCATATTAAATTACGTCATCTATAAATACTCATAATACAGGTTGTTTATAAAGTCCCGGACTCATTTTGATGTTTAATAACTCATAAAATAACAAAGATAAATTAAAATTAATAACATAAATGGTTAGATTGACTCAAAAAGTTTCATGACCCTTGTCAATGAACTTCCACGTGTGCCCCCTTCGTCGCACGGAGAATATCAAGTCGAAAGTCAATTTCACGCCCGGTAGCGGCAAGCATTTCGGCATCCACAGACTATAGACTTGATATTCACCATGCGACGAAGGGGGCATACGTGGAAGTCCATTGACAAGGGTCATGAAACTTTTTGAGTCTATCTAACCATTTATGTTATTAATTTTAATCTATCTTTATTATTTTATGAGTTATTAAACATCAAAATGGGTCCGGGACTTTCTAAACACCCTGTATATATATATATATATATATATATATATATATATATATATGTTCGTCAGGAACACTATAAACGATTTCTTTACTATAATTAAAACTATGTAGATCAACTAAAGGTTACTTTTTCCGGGGAGGGGATGGATATCATGAAGTTTTTTTTAAAAAGAAGTTTTATTGAATTAATAATAAATCAACAATATTACCTAGTTATGTAATTTTATTCCTAATAATATTATGAACTGTCTTTGGTTATGTTTGTCCGTTTTGCTGATTGATTTCTAAATAAGTCACGAAATGAACGAAATTGGTAGAGAGTGGGTTGAGGTCTACGGATTTCGGCAGCGTACACATATGCAGGCTTCAATGCTGAAATTTCATATCAAGGGAAACTTGAAGCATTGTATTTTTAACATTTACCAACAGAGTTAAAGTGATTAAGAGTTCGATGTGTGTTTCCCTATCTTTCCGTCCATGTTCCCCCTTAAATAAATTCCGATAGCCATGAAATTCATAGATATTATTAGATATCAGTATGGCGTGATCAATTTTGAAAATGTAGTGCTTAGCATTTACATTTCATTTACAGAGACACTTAAAAAAAATTCGCTAAGTTACGTTCTACCGTGGAAAATTGTTCTCATTTTCAGTATTTTCAGCTATTGCACTAAATTAAATGTACAAACATTAATGTATTTCATTGGAGGGGGGAGGGGGGTTACATACTGCGCATAGAATTTAAAGTTTATTTAGTGTTATCCACAAAAGAATTTGATTACAGAAGAAATTAAAAAATAATTGATTTTTGAACAATAAATGCCAGAAGTGCTTTTTCAGATGTAGTACGCTTTTTAAAATTGATTTACTTCCTAACGCATTCAATCAAAACTTAAAAAATGTTTTAAAGTGTTTGTCCATTTGTCCATGCTCTAACTCTCGTAAATGTGGTCGTGGTAAAAAAAAAAAAAAAAAAAAAAAAAAAAAAAAAAAAACACTGAATGCTTATAAAAGTGTGGTTTATTTAGCTATTTTTACATTAATACATATTTTATATTATTAAATACAAATATGAGTGTGTATTTGAAATGTTATTTTTGCTTTTTAGACAAATTTCAAAAAGTAAGGGTAAAGGAAATCGGTCTGCAAACTTTTATGCTGTTATAATATTTAGAACAAAGCATAAGCTAATTAAATTATCAAAAGAAAAAATTTCATAAATAAAAATAAGCTATTGCATTGAGTGGAAACAAATTAAGTGAAACATCAGAAAGAAAAAAATAAATGTATTCTATGCTTTAGTTTTGGGTTACAAATCAAGTTTCCTAAATAAAGAGAAATATTAATCCAGTGAATTATTTCTATGTTTAACAAAGCGGATAAAATAAGTCATAAGATACGAAAAAGTTTATAAATGTAGGAAAATGCCTGAAAAATCAAAAGAAACATAGTATGCTGAGAATAAAGAATAATATCATTTGGATCCTCTCCAGCCTCCCGTAAAAATGAAAAGAAGTAAAAAAAAAAGAAATCGAGAACTTAACTTTTAAACGTTAATGAATTAAGTTTTATAATGGGAAACAAATTTAATTAAGCGGAAAAGCAATTTTTTTCTAGAAACACTCTAAGCGGTTTATTTATTTATTCACTTTATAATTAAAACAATGCAAGAAATTATACATTACGCATTTTATTGAGAGAAATTTAGAAACTTCTTTTAAGCTTTTGCAGTGGTACGTCCAATCAAGTAAAATATCCGAAAGAAAGAAAAAAATAGACATATTAAATGCTTTAGTTATAATTTGCATCAAGTAATCTAAAAAAAGAGAAATATTAATCCATTGAATTACTTCTGTGTTTTACAAAACAAGCAAAATATGTTATAAGGAACAAAAAATTTATTAATGTAGGGAAATTTATGAAAATCTATAGAAACAATGTAAGCTGAGAATAAAGAAGAATATCATTTGGACATTTTCCAGTTTCCGTAAAATTAAAAAGAAATGAGAAATCGAGATCTTAACTTTTATGTGTAATGAATTAAGTTTTGTAACATAAAACTAATTTAATTAATCGGAAAAGCAATTTTTTCCAGAAACATCCAAAGCTTTATATATATTTTTTTTAATTTTCAATTAAAACAATGCAGATAAACAAAACACTGCGCTTTTTAAAGCGAGAAACTATAAAACTTTTTAAAAAGAAGTTTCATTGAAACAAAAATATAACTGCATTATCTGTTTCCGTAATATTAATCGTAATGTTATTATAAATATGAAAATGCATGTTTGGCTGAATCAGTGTCAAAATGCGTTATTTCTTTCCTTTGTATCTTTCCATATTGGGGGAATTATAAATAATGAATAGATTTTAGGCTGTTTTCACAATGTTTTTTATTTAACATACATTGGTCGTTGTACAAAACATGCAATTTTATAATCAATTTTATACACACTTTTTGGCATACTGGAACTTTCAAATGAATGTGCATACCTATATATTTGCAATGATAATATGACATTTTAATAGTTTTAGACCTCAGTTACAAGTTCATATGTTAGATATATAATATTTTTTTTTTCTTAGCGGTGCGAAGGCTATAAATTTCTAAGCATTCTTTTTTGGTAATATTTTTATTCGAGTTACAAGAACGATGAATTTTATAATACGCCAAATAATGCTCTCCAAGAGAGGCTAGCTATCTGACTAACATAGGCTAACTGCTAAATATAATCAAAGCTTTAATTCTGGGTTACATCGAGTTTTCTAAATAAAGAGAAATATTAATCCACTGAATTTCTTATGTGTTTAACAAAGCGAGAAAAATATGTTATACCATGCAAAAAAGGTTATTAATTTAGGAAAATGCATGAAAAATAAATAGAAATATCGTAGACTGAGAATAAAGAGGAATATTATTTTGATCTTATCCAGCGTCCCGTATAAATGAAAAGAAGAAAAGAAATGCGAAATCAAGATCTTAACTTTCATACGTAATTATTTATGTTTTGTTACAGGAAACAAATTTCATTAAACGGAAAAAGCATTTTTTTTCTAGAAACCTCTAAACTTTTATATATTTTTTAAATATTTAGTTAAAACAATGTATATAAACTAAACATTACATATTTCAAGGAGAAAAATTATGAAACTTTTTTTTAAATAAGTCTCGTTGAAACAAAAATGTAACTGTATTACCTGTTTCTGTAATATTAGTCATAATATTATTATAAATATGAAAATGTGTGTTTGGCTGAGCCAGTGTGAAAATGCATTATTTTTTTTCCCTTCCTATCTTTCCATATCGGTGGAATTAAAATTAATGATTAGGTTTTGGCTTTTCTTAAAATGTTTTATTTAACATATTTTGGTTCCTATACAAAATATGAAATTTTTTAACCAGTTTTTTACCCACTTCTTAAAATTCTGAAATGTATGTGTATATCTATGTTTATGATGATAATACGATATTTTTATATTTTAGACCTGAATTATAAGTTCATATGTTATATATAGAACATTTGTTTCTTAGCGGTGCGAAGGTAATAATAATTTCCTAAGTATTATTTTTTAGTTACATTTGCATGCGAGTTATAATAATAATGGATTTAATAATGTGCTAAATCATGCTCGCCCAGATAGGATAACTGTTTGGAAAACTGTGGCAACAAAATGTTTTAAACACTAAAAAAAAAATTATAAACAAGCAATAAAGCATACAATATATATTTTACAAATACGCTTAAATGAATTAGTAGCCTCATATTAACTAAATTACAACTATACATTCAGAAATAAATTTAGACATCCTAAAACAATAGTTTGCATGTTCTATTTTTTGCATGTTCTAGTTTTTTAAATAAATTTACTAACGTGCGTTTTCTATCAAGAGTAATGTAAGAATTACTTTACAGCAATCGGTTACGGCACACATTAAAAATTAATATAATGTTATTCAAATTGTTCAGAATTTCTTTTAAATCAATAATTGCAGTAGTGGCATAAGGTGGAATTTTTAAGAAAACATTGATTCTTCATTAAAAATTGCATTGATTTTTTTTTTACATATTTTATATTATTAAATCGAAATACATACCTACATTTTTCAAATTTGAAATATTTTCTTTCTTATTTTTTGGGGGGATTTTTTTAATCAGATTTTTACCCACTTCTTGATATGCTGAAATTCTGAAATGCATGTGCATATTTATGTTTACGATAGTAATATGATATTTTAATAGTTTTAGACCTTAGTTTTAAGTTCATATGTTATGTGTAAAATAATTTTTTCTTAGCTGTGAGAAGGTGATAAATTCCTAAGTATTATTTTTTCGTTACATTTGCATGCGAGTTACAACAATAATGGATTTAATAATGGGCCAAATCATGTTCGGAAAGATAAGCTAACTGTTTGAAAAACTGTAGCAACAGAATGTTTTAAACACTAAAAAGTAGAAATTACAACAAGCAATAAAGCATACAATATATATATATATTTTAAATACGCCTAAATGAATTAGTAATCTCATATTATGGGTGTTCTTAAATCAATAAGGGCAACTTTGTGACACATGCTTTAATTTATTTTTGTTCGGAAATACATGAAAATAGCAGGTGTTGTTATTCAGAAACTGTCTAATTGCACTCAATTTTCGGGTTTTTTTTAAACACAATAAATTTTTTATATAAAGCCTTCAAAGTTTTAAGTTTTTGAGCACATTTCCCGACGAAAGCAGAAAAACCGGTCGAAAAGCAGGGGAAAAACAAATGATCACGTGATCGATATAGCTTAGAATTCGATAGGTAATTTAATGATCATAAAACGGAAAACTAAGTTCGATTTCAAATCGCTTCCTTAGTCAGGCATTCCAGTTGTATAGTTTTCGATTAAAAAATAAATTTGTAAATGTGTCAAAACATTTTGCGCTTATTGAGTGGAACAGTTCAGAACAACCTTAACTAAATTATAATTATACATTCAGAAATAAATTTAGAAATCCTAAAACGATAGTTTACGTGTTCAACTCTTTTTTCTTGTTTCAATATTCTTAAAAAAGAAATGGAACAAAAATTTTAAGTTTTTAAAATAAATTTACTAATTTGCGCTTTCTACAAACAGTAATGTAAGAATTACATTGAGCAAACAGTTACGCTACACATCGAATACCAATCTATCGTAAATGAAATTGTTTAGTTGTCTTTTTAATCAAGAATATCGGTGGTGTAGTTAGGTGGAATTTTTAAGCAAAGCATTGAATCCTTATAAAAAATTGCATTAAATGGGTAATTTTTATTTTTCTACGTAATTTATATTATTAAATTGAAATATATGTACCTACATTTTTTTAAATTAGAAATATTTTCTTTCATAGTAGTGGATTTGGGTAAGTGGAGAAGTAGGTAACTTTTACGCCTATAGAATATTTTAAAAGTAACACAAAATAATTACTTTCTTAAAACAAGAAATTTCTAGAAATAAAAACAAGCTGTAGTATTATATGCAAACAAATTAAGTAAAATATCTAAAATAAATAAATAAATATATTCAATGCTTTATACCTTATTTGCGTCAAGTTTTCTAAATAAAGAGAAATATTTATCCAGTGAATTACTTCTGTGTTTAACAAAGCGAGAAAAATATGTTATAACTTGCAAAAAAATTTATTAATCTAGGGAAATACATAAGAATCAATGGAAACATTGTAAGCTGGGAATAAATAAGAATATCATTTGGATCTTATCCAGCTTCCCGTAAAATTGAAAAGAAGAAAAGAAATGAGAAAGCGAGATCTTAACTTTTATACGTAAAGAATTAAGTTTTGCAATAGAAAATCGATTTAATTAAGCAGAAAAGCATTTTTTTCTGAAAAACTCTAAGCTTTTATATTTTAAAAAATTTAGAATTAAAAGAATATGCAGATAAACTAAACACTACGTTTTACAAGGAGAGAAATTAGGAAACTTTTTTAAACGAAGTTTCGTTGAAATAAAAATATAACTGCCTTCCCTGTTTCTGCAATTTTAATAATAATATTATTATGAATATGAAAGTGTGTGTTTGGCTGATTTATTGTCAAAATACATTATTTCTTTCACTTGTATCTTTCCATATCGGTGGAACTAAAACTAATGAATAGGTTTCAGACTGTTTTTACAGTGTTTTATTTAACATACTTTGATTTCTATACAAAATATGGATTTTTTAAATCAGTTTTTTACCCACTTCTAGGTGTGCTGATATTTTGAAATGTTTGTTTCTATGTTTACGATGATAATACGACATTTTTATCATACAGCACGATAGTGCTGTATAGTAGAGCTCAGATGCATCTCTAATGTTAAAGTCCAAAGTTTGCCTCTTAATGACTTCGGAACTAATTATCGGATCGCAATGAAATTGGAAAGAGGAAGTGTCCTTTAGATCTCAAAATTTACAAAAATTCATCCAGCTTCACCGATTAGTTTCGAAGATCCAGCACCCCTGTTTTGTCACTTTTTGCTCGTGAAACAAGAAAAAAAGACAAACAACTCAATTATAATCCGAACCAGGAAACACTCAGCGACGTGTAATAGCTTGTTGATAGCTTTTAATTTAGGGATGTGCCTTTCGAAGTTCCGGTAAAAAAATATAAAATATATAAAAAGAAATGATAACATGTGTTCTTTTTTTTATAGATCAAAAAAATTCTGATTCTCCTGATAGATTTTTGATTTTTTGAAATCGACGTCATTCGAAACAGAAAATACATATTTTTCATAAACAGATATATAAACTGTAACTAAATATGTGTTGAAACAACTTCGCACCTTTATTTGAGTGTTTTCGATGTCAAAACAGTTACTACAATACAGATATTTCAATTAATAAGGGAAAATTTAAAAAAAAAAAAATTCTTCTATATTTATAAAAATAACAATTTGAAAATGAAGCTATAAAAATCTGTGTAGATACCTATGGTCATAAGAAAATCTTCGTAGATACCGAGAAACTGCAGTGGGACTACCATCAAGAAGGGAGTGGTTATGTCACCAAATTTCGCCAAGTTTTTCGCCAACTTGGCGATATATAGTCAAATTTGGCCACAAAATTACTCGCAAAAATTGTAGCCAACTTGGCGTTATTTCGCCAAGCTAATATGTCTAAAAATAACTTTAAACTAATACTAATAATAGTTTGGATTTGTTAGTTGAAGATGATTGATAAAGTTCCTGAAAGAATCCTGAAAAAGCTATGAAATCATATAAAAAACTGGTGGAACCAGAGAGAAAAGTAGAGCTCGATCTAAAAAAAATGTGACAGTCAAAATTGTGAAATATTTTCAATCTAAAAATGTGCGTGGAAAAGAAATGGAATCAGATGATCTGTAAAGCTCATGAAATAACCCAAATTTTTGTTAGCTGAAAATGTGGACTGAGCTTTACTGGTGCCTTATATTCAGAATTATACTATTATCTCCTCAAAATGGTTACTGCGGAAAGTAGTCAATAGAATATATTGTTGCGTTGTCTCAAATAAATTAAGCTCCACAATGCTAAACGCATATAAATCTTGAAGTAATAATTAAAGTAAAACATTAATATAATCAGATAGTTGAGGAATTGACGTAGATAAATATGTCTGAACACAAATATTTAGTATATAATTGAATCGTATCTGTTTATGGTTTTGAGTTTACTTGGAGCTTTGATCTTCCAGTTATCACAGCCGCTGGAATGGAATTGTGTCCATACTTTGCATTGAACGAACCATTCTCATGGTTCATTACATCAGTCTGTAACATATAGTTATGAACTCAAATATTTAAATTAGTTATTGATAATTGAAATACGGAGTTAGTTAAAAATGCCATTTTTTCCCTGATGGATTTTAAGGCACCAGTAAAGCTCAGTTCATATTTTCAGCTAACAAAAATTTGGGTTTTTTCATGAGCTTCAAAGATCATCTGATTCCATTTCTTTTCTACACACATTTTTAGATTGAAAATATTTCCCAATTTTTACTGTAACAATTTTTTTAAATCGAGCTAGAGGTCTGCACGGGCCGGAATTTCCAGGCCCGGCCCGTACGAAAAATTTTTCGGCCCGAAACGGCCCGTTGTAAAACTTAAAAGTTCGGCCCGGGCCCGGCCCGTTTAAATTTTTATATTTTAGGCCCGGCCCTGCCCGTACAGAAATCAGTGAAAACAGGCCCGGCCCGTTTTGGCCCGTTACAATTTCTACGATTTCTAAAAAATTCAGATTTTTTTCATATAATTAAGATTTTTTTAAAGAATACTGCATACATATCTATGGAATGATTTTACAGTACATTTTACAGGAAATACACATTAGCAACATTAGTGATTACTAAGATTCTTAGGTTTTCAACAATCAAATAAAGATTCAACAAAAAAATTAATATGGCTTAGAATAAAAGAAAAAAGAAAGAAAGTTAAAAACATCGTAGCTTTTGAAGCTGTTTAATAAAAGAAGATTTATAAAAATATTTCTATATCATTTTATTAAAGATTTTAAATCCAAATTCATTCGTTAACTCAAATATGCGCCTTTCTGATACATTTCTAAATTCATTTTTTTCTCAGAAACGCACTGCAGGTATCTTTATTCAGAAACTATATAATCAAGTGGCATTAACCGTTTTTTGATACAAGCAATTTAAGAATACTGAAAGGAAATAAATTATTGTTATACTCAGCATTTTCAATAGAATTTCCGGAAGCGATAGCATTGGAAGGGAGAAAAACCTGCAACCATTTGAAAGATTATTGTATCTGAACAAATTTATGCAAGTATTTTATTCATCAAAAATGAAAAATGCTATTCGATTCCAAATGCCTTCAATAGTCAGGCTTATCACTTTTATGTTTTTTCAATTAAAAATTAATCTGAAAATGTGTCAAACCTTCGCGTTATTGAGAAATCAATTAAAAAACCAACAAACTTTCGCGTTATTGAGAAATTAATTTAAAAACCATCAAGAAGTATATATCCATAAGATTAATCTAACATAAGTTCTTTATCGCTGTTAATAATTTTACAAATCATGTTGTCTGCCCTACAGATCTTGAGAACAATTAAGTCTTGTTCCAGTCCGGCAAGTCTATATGTAGAAAAATAATGCAAGCTTGATCTCGGCTCGGTATGAGTCAGCTAAAAAAATATTAAAACGGGTTACACACAATTTAACTGTCCGATGCCGATCTCACACTGTACAAGTTACATTTTTATATTGATGCTGGCAATCTAGTATGGCTCGTGACGCACATTTATATTTATTCTCGTTAAAACCATTTGCGTTGAAAATAGATCATATTTTATCGTTTCCGCTTAAATCTTCAGAACTTACAATGAAAATTTTTTTATCGGCCCGGCCCGTATGGCCCGTTCAATTTTTTTGCCGGCCCGGCCCGTTGATAAAACTATTCTGATTCTGCCGGCCCGGCCCGGCCCGTTAGAAAATTTGAAACGATTCCGCTGGGCCGGGTACGGGCCACGGGCCAGGCCCGGGCCCGTGCAGACCTCTAAATCGAGCTCTACTTTTCTCTCTGGTTCCACCAGTTTTTTATATGATAGTTTTAGACCTTAATTATTAGTTCATATATTATGTGTAAAATATTTTTTTCTTAGCGGTGCGAAGGTAATAAATTCCTAAGAATTATTTTTTATTACATTTGCATTCGAGTTACAACAACAAAGCGTTTAATAACACGCCAAATTACGCTCTCCAAGATAGGCTAACTGTGTGTAAAACTGCAGCAACGAAATGTTCTAAACACTAAAAAGATGGAATAAAAAAAAAAAAAAAAGCATGCAATATATATTTTAAAAAAATACGTCTAAATGAATTAGCACTTTTATATTAACTAAATTATAATTATACAATCAGAAATCCTAAACTGAATGGATACGTGTTCTCTTTTTTTATTTCCTGTTTCAATATCCTAAAAAGACTTTCTCCCAAGAGTAACTTATGAGGTAACTTTGCGCAATCAGATACGGTACACACATAAAACTAATATAATGTAACTGAAATTCTTTAGAATTTTTTTTTTAGTCAAGAATTGGAATTATGGAATTAGGCATGATTTTTAAGAAAAGCATTGAATCCATATAAAAAATTGCAGTAAATAGATATATTTCCTATCCTACTTATTTATATTATTAAATTAAAATCTGTGTATCTACATCCTTTAAATCAGAATTTTTTTAACATAAGGGATATGGGTAAGTGGAGAAGTAGGTAACTTTTACGCCTATAGAACATTTTATAGGTAACATAAAAAAATTACTTTCTTAAAACAAGAAATTTCTAGTAATAAAAACAAGCTGTAGCATTATATGCAAACAAATTAAGTAAAATATCTAAAAGAAAAAAATCTATTCATTGCTTTAGTTATTAGATACTTCAAGTTTTCTAAATAAAGAGAAATATTAATCCAGTGAATTACTCCTATGTTTAACAAAGCGAGAAAAATATGTTACAACGTGCAAAAAAAGTTTATTAATGTAGGGAAATGCATAAAAATGAATAGAAAAATTGTAAGCTGAGAATAAAAAAGAATATCATTTAGATCTTATCCAATTTTCCATAAAATTGAAAAGAAGAAAAGTAATGAGAAAGCGAGATCTTAACTTTTATACGTAATGAATTAAGTTTTGTAACACAAAACAAATTTAATTAAGCGTAAAGCATATTTTTCCAGAAACTCTATAAACTTTTTTTAGGTGCGTTCGTAATTATGTCAATGCACAGCACCGATAGTCGTTCAGTCCGTCCGTCTGTCCGTATATAACAGTGCAAAAACTACCCAAACGAATTATTTGAAGTTTAAAATGCATAATTGTTGCATAATTTTGGAGAGTAAATTTAACTTTTATAAAAAATAGGATGCATAGTTCGATTACTGTGGCAATCAAAACTATTCCATTACATTACGAACATTGGGAAAAATTAGTTTAGAGTAAATTTTAAATGTGTTACTCTTTCGAGCATAATGAAACTGATGTGCATTTAAGAAGTATACACAAAAATATACATTCTGTACAGTGTGCGGTGCAAAGAATGTTTGTTATTAATTCACAGAGTTTTCCAAAATTATTCCATCAAATATTGGTACAGGGGGAACATTGTTTTGGGCGCGTTTTAATAATATTAAACTATTTCCTATTTCATGAAATTGAAATACGTTGTTGAGGTTTACAACAAGTTACTTACTGTACAATAGAAAGCAGATAGTATTTACAGGGATACACAAAAGATTTCGGATACTCTACTTCTCTCCGAAGTACTGTATACTATTACACCAAAATCTCAATATTTTTAAAACTTCCTTGTTGTATGAACGCACATATCTTTTGCTACGCTTGACGTTCAATTTCCAACTTGTTTATTTATTTTTTTTTTTTACTGAAAAACTAAAATAACGCAGATAAATTAACGCTGAGTTATCGAATTAGAGAAATTATGAATTTTTTTGGATGATATTAGGTCTCAAGTACAGGATACGTCATAAATTCGTGCAAAGTTTAAAAATCCATAATTAAAACAGTAATGTTCGAAATTTTTTTCCGTTTGCGCAAAAATTATCAAATGAATTTTGGTTTTTTTCATATATAATAAAAATGACTCGAAAAATAACCAGTAGAGGGCGCTCATACGTCATATTGAAACATTTTATGCAAACCAGGCCAACGCAAAAAGACAACCCCGTTTTTTCCAAACATCTTACTAAATTTAGATTCCCATTCAATAAAACAGATCTTTTTTGCCCTTTAAATCCTTTCTCCATGCGAAACATTCACAATGCAACAGTGGTGGATTTATCATTCTTGTAGAAAATTGTAGCCACCAGCGCTCGATCTGGTAACGATAATATGCATCCGAGATTGAATGACGAATCGATTTTCAGCCAGGTGTTTTATTGCAAGACTGATTTTCATAAAACGCCTCAGTATGTCCTGTTATGGCGCCCTCTATCGATCACTTTTAAAATCTTTTTTTTTTATTATACATGGGGAAAAATCCAAAATTCGTCTCATCATACTCGAGCAAACCGAAAAATTTTCCGAGCATTACTTCTTTTAATATTGATTTTTAAAGTTTGCACGAATTTATGATGCACCCGGTAAATATTTTCATGAGTTCAACATAACTGAGAAACGTACAGAATTAACATTATTAACATTAAAATTAATATTATTTTATTAGAGATTTATTAATAATTAATACTATTCTGTTAATTTTTATTTTATTTAATAATTTACAATTAATATTATTCTGTTACAATTTCTGCTATGGAGCATAAAATGTTAACTTGAGAAATGATAGCCTCCAAAATATCAATTTTTCGGGTAGCAAGAATTAATTAATGCATTGTAAAAGCCACTTATAACCGTTTCTGAAAATTACGGGCAGCTAACTAAAATTTATTTTTATAAATTATTCTTATTACTTCGAAGGAAAACTGTTTTCTGAAGTTTCTTAAGATATAAGAACCCATTTTGTAACATTGGATTACTTGGAAGTGATTATCGAATATTTTTGTTCATGATTATAACAAATTTTAGTAGATTATGAAACATATGTCTTTTTTTTTTACAAAGTAGGTATAAGATGTAAATTACCGCTTTTTTGAAAATATTTGAGAAGCGTTCTAAAAATATTTTAAACTAAGAATTCCATGGAATTTTCCATGGAAAATAAAATTAACACGATATTATAAAAATATGTGCTGCTTAAACGAACAATAATAAAAATATGTTTATGAGAGGATATGTAAGAAAAATCCATTGCAATAATACAATCTGAAGATGAAAATCACATCGTTTGGGTGTTGTCCCAGCATTCCGTGAAATTTAAAAGAAGAAAAGAAATGAGAAATGGAGATCTCAACTTCTTTACGTAATGGCTAAAGTTTTGAAATAGAAAATAAATTAAATTAAGCAGAAATATACACATATCTCATCAAACTAACTCAGCATATTTTTTACTTGGTAATAAGAAAGATAAGACAAATAAAAGAAATACTAAATATTGAAATTCTTTTGATTAAATGTTTGTTTTTTCTTTTTATAAGCATTTGAAAGTACACAAACAGATCTATAAAACAAATAATTAACTGATTGACTAAGTAAAAAATATTAAATCAGTAAACATTTTGGAAATTAAAATAAAAGTTAATTCAATAATATAAAAATATGCACTGTTTAAACGAACAATAATAAAAATATGTTTATGAGAGGATAAGTATGAAAAAACGATTGGAAGAATATCATCAGAAAATGAAGAATCACATCATTTTGGATTTTATCCAGCATTCCCTGAAATTTAAAAGAAGAAAGAAATGAGAAATGGAGATCTCGAGTTCTTTAAGTAATGAGTAAACTTTAGAAATAGAATATAAATTAAATTAAGCAGAAATATACACATATCTCATCAAACTAACTCAGCATGTTTTTAACCTAATAATAAGAAAGATAAGACAAATAAAAAAAAATACTAAACATTGAAATTATTTTGATTAAATGTTTTTTATAAGCATTTCAAAGTACACAAATAGATCTATAAAGTAAATAATTAATTAACAAAGTAAAAATTATTTCATCAGCAAACATTTCAGAAAGTAAAATAAAAGTGAGTTCAATATTATATAAATATACACTGTTTACATGAACAATAATAAAAATATAAATAAGCAAAAAAAAACTTTGTAAAACACCATAAAAGAAAATTAAACAGGACGCATTTCGAGCTTCAGAAATACCGCTCGTCATCAGCTAATCCAAACACATGTCACAAGGGACAGAGTGGAAATAAAAGTGACTTTTATTTCCACTCTGTCCCTTGTGACACGTGTTTGGATTAGCTGATGACGAGCGGTATTTTTGAAGCTCGAAACGCGTCCTGTTTAATTTTCTTTTTATGGTGATTTTACAAAGTTTTTTTAGCTTATTTATGAATTTATCGCCAGTGTTTTTGGTGTTTCTCAATAATAAAAATATGTTTATGAGAGGATGTGTATGAAAAATAGATTGCAATAATATAATCTGAAAATAAAGGATCACATCGTTTGTATCTTATCCAGCATTCCGTGAAATTTAAAAGAAGAAAAGAAATGAAAAATGGAGATCTCAAGTTCTTTAAGTAATGAGTAAAGTTTTGAAATATAATATAAATTAAATTAAGCAGAGATATACACATATCTCATCATACTAACTCAGCATATTTTTTACTTGATAATAAGAAAGATAAGACAAATAAAAGAAATACTAAATATTGAAATTATTTTGATTAAGAGTTTTTCTTTTTATAAGCATTTGAAAGTACACAAATAGATCTATAAAACAAATAATTAACTAATTGACAAAGTAAAAATTATTTCATCAGTAAACATTTCGGAAAGTAAAATAAAAGTTAATACAATATTATAAAAATATGCACTGTTTAAACGAAAAACAATAAAAATATGTTTTTGAGAGGATATGTAAGAAAAATCAATTGCAATAATACAATCTGAAAATGAAGAATCACATCGTTTGGATTTTATTCCAGTGTTCTGTGAAATTTAAAAGAAGAGAAATGAGGAATGGAGATCTCAACTTTTTTACGAAATGAGTAAAGTTTTGAAACAGAATATAAATTAAATTAAACACATATATACACATATCTTATCATACTGACTCAGCATATTTTTTACTTGGTAACAAGAAGATTAAGACAAATAAAAAGAGAAAAAAATATTGAAATTCTTTTGATTAAGAGTTTTTCTTTTTATAAGCATTTGAAAGTACACAAATGGATCTAGAAAAAACAAATAATTATCAAATTAAGTAAGTAAAAAGGATATCATCAGTAAATATTTCGGAAAGTAAAGTTAATCCAATATTATAAAAATCCGTACTGTTTAAATAAATAATAAAAAAAAATATGTTTAGGAGAGGATATATATATATAAAATCGATTGCAGTAATATAATAATTAGAAAATAAAGAATCACATTACTTGAATGTTATCCAGCATTCCGTGAAATTTCAAACAAAGGTAATGAAAAATGGAGATCTCAAGTTCTTTACGTAATGAGTAAAATTTTAAAACAGAATGTAAACTAAATAAAGCAGAAATGTACGCATATCTTGTCACACTGATTCAGTGCATTTTTTTCATATGATAATAAGAAGGACAAGACAAGTAAAAGAAATACGAAATGTTGAAATTCGGTTGCAAATGTTTTAAAGAGGTCCAAAACACAAAAATTTTCAAATTTCCTAAAAAATGAAATAAATATTACAGTAAAAATTTTCTTTATTTTTTATGCTTAAAATGATGTTTAAATCATGTTTCTAACTTATTTAGAAGAAAAAATATTATTTTTTTAATTTTGGATTATTTTCAAAACCTAGCTTTTAAATAATTGTTTTCATGAAATGACTTACAAAAGTGCGTTTTTCTTCAGGATATTTTTTTCACAATTTCTCGGATTTAAATTCTTATAATTTATGAACCGGTAAAGTTAAACCCATTCAATTTTGAATATGACTTTTTTTTTATAGTTTTACTTTAATTTTGATTCGGCAAATTTGAAAAAAAATATCTTCTTTCGAAGCCATAATTTTTTAACAGAAGTTACACCATTTTTTTTTAATTTTTCATTTGAATATTTTCATTTAAATAGCTTAAATTTTAAAAAAATAATAACTTTTAAAGTGCTGAATCAAAATTAAAATTTAGATATTTCTGTTTATTGAAACGTAAAAAAAATGAAAATCTATAAATAATTTTATGTGTTAAAAAGATTTTAAATTACCCCTTTTTAAATAAATTTTAAATTTAATTTTTTGAAAAATATTGTGAGAAGGTCTATAACGTGATTTCATTTACAAATAATTTGGTTAAACGTAACAAAAAGAAACTCAAAATTTTAACAAAATAAGTAAAAATTATTTTAAAACATGTCCTGGACCCACTTAAACGCGCATGGAAGAAAAAAATGGCTACAATTTTTCAATTTTTAATTATTGACCTAAAAATTATAATTAAAATATTGTGGTGCTAAATTATTATACATACAAAAGATACTGGAAGAATTTAAAATAATAAACTTTAAGCGCTGTTCGTGTGTATATATAATTATATATAAATTGCCCTTTTTTCGAAGTGGCATTTCTATGCTTTGGTGCACTTTTCAAAAATTAAATTTAGGTAAATAGTTGAAATTTTCTAAACTCATATAACTAACTTATTTGTTTAACTATATCTAACATTTTAGGCCAGATTGGAAAATTTTTTAAAAGAATGTAAAATGCATTACTAATTTTTTTAGGATTTTCAATGATTTTTACTAAAATATTTTTCATTTTATTTCTTTTAAACCAAAATGAAAGTTGCTTCTTATTATATTGTAATATTATGTTTTCTGATACCACAGCAAATTTTAAAGTGACATATTCAATAATATTTTAGAAAAGTGTGCATAAATGGCATATAGTTTTAAAAAATATGTAAAAAATTAATTAGTTTTTGAAAACTATGTTTTGCATGGAATTAATTTCTTTTGATTAATATATGGGTATAATGCGTATATTTAACTTTTAAAAAATTTTATTTCTATCTCTATTTTTAAGGTAAATACATGATGTTAAACATTTCGTAAAATCTCTTCTTTATGCTTGTTAGATGTTTCATGTGCTCGTAAGTATTTGAAAATGTACCAATAGATATACAAAACAAATAATTAACTAATTAGTAAAAATTACTTCATCGGTAAACAGTTTAGAAAGAAAAATAAAAGTTATTGTATTGTTCTAAAAATCTGTATTGTTTAAACGTATATTTAAAAAATATATATTTTTATGAGAAGATATGTATGATAAATCGATTGCAATTACATGATCTGAAAATGAAAAATTACATCATTTGGATCTTATCCAGCCTTCCGTGAAATTTAAATGAGGAAAAGAAATGAGAAATGGAGATCTCAAGTTTTCTACACAATGAGCAAAGTTTTGAAATAGAACATAAATTAAACTAAGGAGAAATTCACAAATCTTATCATACTATCTCTGCATTTTTTTTTCACGATAAGACAAATAAAAGGAATACAAAATATTGAAATTCTGTTGATTAAATGTTCTTTCTTTTTACAAATACTTGAAAGATCAGAAAATTTAATCCTTTCGAGTCCGAATATTTTTTTTTTCAATTTTTAAGGAAAATTACTTTTACGTTAAAAACATGAACACTCGCTATCAAAATAGATTAATTATAGTTTAATGAATATTTCATTGTCTGAAAAATAACGAATGTTGTTGTTTTGTTTACTAAATTCATATTTTATGACAATAGGCTAAGGAAGAATTTTTGGAGATGTCCAGAAACATTGTATTACAATAAGATTTAACTAATATTACAGCATTCTAATACTTTTTGCGCTTTATTACACATGATTATTTCAGGAAAGTTACTTTTATTTTAAATTTAAAGAGTGAAATATATGTTTAAAATAAAAGAATTGCAAACAGTGCAAAGAGAATTAAACAAATAATAATAATTATCATTATTATCAAATGCCTAAATATAAATGAAGTCATACAGTAAATGCATAGACATATACTAATATTACTTCAGGTAAACAATAGCAAAAATATTTCTAAAACAAAATACTACTTCATTGAAAGGCATGTACTATTAATAGCACATCAGGCCTAAAAGGGTTTTAAAAAAGTTAATGCAATATTCTAAATGGCTTTATTGTTTAAAAGAATAACAATAAAAATATGCTTATAACAGGATATGTATGAAAAATTGATTGCAATAATTTAATCTGAAAATGAAGAATAACGTCGTTTGGATCTCATCCAGCATTCCATGAAATTTAAAAGAAGAAAATAAATGAGAAATGGAGATCTCAACTTCCTTACGTAATGAGTAAAGTTTTGAAACAGAATGTAAATTAAATTAAGCAGAAATATACACATATCTCGTCATACTGACTCAATATTTTTTTTCCTTTGATAATGAGAAGGATAAGACAAATAAAAATACGAAACATTAAAATGTTTTTGCAAATGCTTTTAAAAAATATTTAAATTTTCGGACATTTTAAAAACGAATTATGAAAAATGTAAATTCTAAGAAAAATAAGAATAAAAGTAAAAATAATATAGAGAAATATGAAAATCATGCGTTAAGCATAGATTATGAAATACTTTCCAACAGTTTCTGAAATCATAAAAAAATAAATCGTTATTTAGGGAAATACTGTGTTGCTATTCCTAACCGTATACGTATTATAATACTTTTCAACAGACCTGTATTTAATCAGTCAGGTAACATAAATATTATGATAGGGAAATATAGTTTAGCCAGAAAATATTTAACAGGTTGAAATTTCCCTTTCAGCAATTTGTACTAATAGATGGGAACGTACTTGAATACTTTTGTCAGCTGTGGAAAACTAGTACCGTTATTACATGCAAGTATTTATCTACAATTTAGTTCAAACTAAATGATCTTAAAACTATTTAAATCATATTTCCAGAAATTATCATCAATACGTGAACATGCATATTTTTCTTTGCGTTACCCTCTATATCACTTTATCTATATTTTACAAACATTTCTTAGTAAACTGCATGCAGTTACGCGTAAAAATGCCTAAGTTATTTTAAAACCATCTTCAAGTAAACTACGCCCATATTCAGAAAGATTTACGACCTCTTTTCTGTATCTGTATACAGGGTGTTTCAATTAACTAGCGAAAATTTAACTGTGAAGCGAGGGAGAGATTTTAAACGCTCATGAACATTGGACAAAGTAATCGATTTTGTTGCGGTTTGCGTGTATGCCATTCCTTTGGTAATTATTTTATTCAAAATTATGTACAGCTTTCTTGTCCTCATTTTTTGATAGAGGGCGCTTCCGACACATGTCCGATATTTCAATGGTATTACTCCTAGGTGTTTTATTACCAGACCACCATATTTCCACGAAGTGTAAGGGATGCAAAGACGAATCGGAATCACACAGGAATGTAACGTTGAAAATTGTTTTTTTTCTTTTTGCATCTTACGTTTAAAAAAAGCAGAGAATAAAACAACAGAAACAAGCAGAGAAACAGCAACATGTTAAAGTGACAGAACAAAGTTTATTTAAAGGTTTTACTGCAAAAAGTGTTCAAAATTACGACCAGAAAATGTCCGGCAAACTACTTGACAGCGATAGTAGATGGCGCTGCGATTTTCTTGCGGTAGATGGCGCTGAACGGTAATGCGCGTGAAAGTTTCTCTCTCGTTGCGCAGCTCTATGTGGTTCCAGCACGATCGGGCTCTTCCACATTTTACCAATGATGTTCACCGATACCTCAACGTAACATATGGACAGCGGTTGATAGGTCGTGGTGTCACGGTTTACTGGCTGCCAGATCACCAGACCTATCAAGTATGAGCTTCTTCTGCTGGGGTCACATGAAAAGTTGGGTGTATGAGAATCCCGCACCATCAATTAAACACTTAGCATTTTGTATTTCTGTAGCTTCCGAAAATCTATCAAAGATTCCAGGAATTTTTCAAAGCGTAAGGAATTACATGCGACGCCGCTGTCAAGCATGTCGAATTACTTCTGGTCGTAATTTTGAACATCTTTTCTAGTAAAACCTTTAAATAAACTGTTTTTCGTCACATTAATGTGTTGCTGTTTCTCTGCTTGTTTCTGTTGTTTTTTCCTCTGCTTCTTTTAACCATAACTCGCAAGAAAGACATTTTAAACGTTACATTCCTATGTGATTCCGTGTCGCTTTCGCATCCCTAACACTTCCTGGAAGTATGGTAGTCTTGTAGTAAAACACCCAGGAGTAATGCTATTGAAATGTCGGAGATGTGTCGGAAGCGCCCTCTATGAAAAAATGAGGACAACACAGCTGTACGTCATTTTGAATAAAATAATTACCAAGATAATGACCTACACGCAAACCGCAACAAAATCGATTAGTTGGTCCAATGTTTATGAGCGTTTAAAATCTCCCCCTCTGTTCACAGTTAAATTTTCGCTAGTTAACCGATTCCCATATTTCCAATTTTGGGCTTAAAATTTAAGTTAAAGTCTAAACTTTAGAATAATTTCAACCCCATGATCAAAAGAACGACAAAAAGTATTTGTTCGTTACTCTAAAACCTAAAGTGCCCTCTATCGACAATTTTCGAACTTAACCTTTAAAATTAAAAAATTAAAAATCGTAATATAAAGAATGATTTTAGAGAAAACCGCAAACAAAACGACTTTTTTTTCTAAATTTTATCAGCGTTTGAATTTTTGGACCTTAAACTTTAATGTCCTCTAGCTCCTATAGAAGACGTTTGCGCCCCATGGTTTCCTATTTAATAATGTTTGTCATTATGTCTACTATCACCCCTCAAAGTTTGTCGGTCTGGTAGCGAAACACCCTGTATATCAACTATAAAATTCATCCACAAAATGTAATTTGCATACATTTAGTGAAACTTAAAGGCACATATTATAATTAAAGATGCATTTCATCCATCCAATAGTCATCATCGATAATATACAGTACTTCAGATAAAATATACTATTTAAAGTATTTGTGTGTCCCTGTAAAGGCTTTGCACCTTGTATTATGCATTAAATAACTTATATTAAGTTTCAGTTATTTATACCAAGTTTATTATTCGTGAATTAATTTAATATCAATAAAATATGTCGCAAATTATTCCCCACTTTGCCATCATGTAAAGGAATTCTTTCGTGTGGCCCTGTATAAAAAATAACTATTCTTTTCACCGCATATTTTACAGACTGCATATTTTCGTAAATGCATATAAATTTGAATATGTTTAACTGGGTGTAACATTTTTCAAATTCATTTGAAACGATATTTTTCCCATAGGCGGCAATGTAACGAAAACATTTTGACTATCCATATAAATTAACTAATCATGCTAGAGTCTTTTTTTTTTTTGCATAGGGTTCATGCTAGGATAAGCTTCAATAACTTTTGAAAACTTCATGGCAATCCGAGTTTGTTTACAAGAGCTAGAGAGCCAACAAACAGACGGACAGATAAACCGAATGCATAAACACTTTTCAACATTGTTAAAAAGTGTTAAAAATACATAACTGTCACGACTAATTTTGTTAATTACGATTCATGATTTTTATAAAATATTTCAGTTGTGTAAATGAAATGATAAAGTATTGTCAATTTGCATTTGGCACCAAACTCAATCAAATATTCACTGCCATTTTAAACTTGGTAAAAATTGCAAGCAATTGAATTTAATAAAAATATACAATTTTCACTTACTTCATTTTTAAGACATAGCCAAAGGGAAAAAATTGAAGTGTTATTTAATACATTTTTAAGGATTTCTAAATAGATTTCTCCATACATAATCCTAAATTATTTAATTTTAAAATATTAATTTATATTAAAGCGTATATATTTTAAAGTTTACAGACATTTTATACTTTGTATTTTAATTTACTAATTTTTAATCCTTAAAATATTTTATTTTTGGAGTTTCACAGCTCTTTGCCATATTTTTACGAGTACTTATTGACGCATCATTGAATTATTATCCCCTATAATTTTGCAAGTTAAACAAAATATTTGGCGATTTATCATATGTGGAGGATTAGTGGAAAAATGAATGTTAAAATAAATGTATTAATTGATAATTAAGATCTAAATATATTAAAATTTTGTATTGTCATCCGAAACACACTTGTTAGAGTATTTAGCGCATTAATTAATTTTAGCTTAAGGATGGATTTTTATGAGACCAATTTCTAAAATATGTTTGTTACAGATGATTAAATATGTGGTTGAATGAAAATCATTCAACAGGGGCCGGTATTTTCGGTCGTTTTTATGCTTTGTGATTATGGCGATGACTTTTATCGTCTACGTTTGTTTATGCAAGTTAGCGGAATGTTTTGTAAATTTCGTAACCATGAGTGGCAGAGTCGTAATTTAGTTAAATAAACTACAGTTCAATATAGTTTTATTCTAAATTTCATTCAGTATATAAGTAATTGTTTAAATATGAGCCATCAACAACAGGGTCGTGCCAGCAGTATTCGGCGCCTGTGTGCACAACTGCATTTGGCGCCCTAACTCCCCCCCCAAAAAAAAACAAACAGCTATGAATGTTTAAAAATGTATAGCTGCCATTCTTTTGGAGTTTTTTGAACCAGAAAATTTATTTAATAAAATATACCTTGTTTCTTTACAATTCGTACTTTATTTCATTAAATAAATAAATTTTCTGTTTCCAAACATGCTTAAATTACTTGAAAAATAAAGAAGGGTGGCAGCTATTAAATAAAATTTGTAACACAGTAAAACCTGTGTAAATGAAAGCACTCTCTATCAGAATCCTGCGTTACAGTAAAATTTCATTATCCCGGAGAAAATAATTTAATGCAATAACAATTGACTGCATCTAAAAGAAAGAAGTATTGGCAATGGTTACGAAAATCTACTGCACATAGAGATCTGAAAATTTGGATAAGGATAGATGATGGTAGATGCACCGTGCACCTGACACTCAATTTTTTTTATTTTTTGTTAATAACCCGAAATATTAATTAAAAACCATTAACGATAATCGCAAGGGCGCATCTGGAGAGTCCTCAAGGGGGGGGGGGGCGATTTTAGAAATTTGGAGACTCGATTTTAATGCGTGGGTCGGGGCTAATTTTTTCACTGCGAGTCATGTTGCTTTTATTTTTTACTGTGAGTCGGGTCTGGATCAGGTTGACTTCTAATATTTGCTGTGGGTCGGGTTTGGGTCCGGTTGACTTCCTTTTTTTGCTGCTGGTCGGGTTAACTAATGTTTATGTTGTAGATCGCATCAGCAAAGTTAGCAGGTGTTTTTATTCAGAAACTATAGCGTTATCCATTTTTTGATAAGTAGTTAAAAAAAATACAGTGAAAATTATCGTTTTGAATATAATTTCTAGAAGCGACAGCATGAGAAGGTAGAAAAATCTGCAATCATTTGGCGTGCGAAGAGAAAACTGCGCCCGGGGTAAAGCAAAATGTGGCGCCCCCCCCCCCCTCCGACCTAAATTTTTCTTGTATTAGGTCAAAAATTACGCTGGTAGCATAAATTTGGCGCCCCCTAAATTTCCGTGCCCGAGCCGACCGCATCCTTCGCAACCCCTTTCGCACGGGGCTGCATATTGTCTGTTCTACACATCTTGAGAACAATTAAGTCTAGTTCCAGCCCGGCTCGTCTATATGTAGAAAAACAATGCAAGCTTGATCTCGGACCGGTACGAGCCTGATAAAAAAAACATTAAACCCGGGTTACACAGAATATAATTCTCTACACTGTAAAAGTTACATTTCTGTATTGATGTTGCCAAACTAGTATCGGCTGGTGATGCACATTTATACTTATTCTCATTAAACCCATATAATTAAAAATAGCTCATATTTTAACTTTCCTGCTTAAATCTTTATAAAGGGCCAGTGGACCCGCTAATTTTTTTTTATGGGCTCGGCCCATATGGCCCTTCAATTTTTTTTTTGCCGACTCAGTCCGTTTATTTTGTTTATTGGCCCGGCCTGTTGGAAAAATTATTCTAATTTTGCTGGCCCGTTACAAAATTCGGAACCATTTCGCCGACTCGGCCAGGCCTGGGCACGTGCATACGTCTAGGTTGGGTCTGACACGGACCGAAATTTAACTTTCATTCCGAGCCCGACCCCTACCAGGGAAATCTTGGTCTTATTCCACAGCCCGGTCCCACCTGAGCCAGAAACATTTTGCGGCAACAAGAGCAAAAGCCCGATAATGAAATTATACAGTAGAAAGAATTGCATAATACTTATAAAAAATGCTCCAAAAGTAATTATAATTTTAAAGCTATTTTTTATATAATAAAAGGCCGTTAAACGAAAAATTAAATTTAATATTATCAAAAGAACAGTTTGGTTTAAAATAAAAATATACTTTACGCATAAAAGGATTCTCATATTTTGTCTGTTTCAGTAAGAAAATATTATGAACAATGGACATGATGTTAATGAAGTGTGTTTCATGAATAAATGCAGGAACTTGTAGAAAATACTGTTTATTATCTGTCAAATCGAACAACATTTTAAAATTTTCTGTAAGAAATGCGCTTTTTTAACTATAACCATTTCATTTTTCATTACAAGCCTTCATTATAGGCAAGACCCAGAAAATAACCTCAAATAAAAATTTTGAAAGTTCAATACTTTTTTAGGAACAGAGGAAACACTACTCGATCGCAAGAATATGGTAAATACATTTACTTACCGCTACGGCATTAGCAGAGATCCCAAAAGAAATGATAATTAGTACAGTTATTTCCATATGAAAAGTGATGACGACTTGCATACGTTGCATATACTAGAAATTTAAATTATTCGGTAAACGCAAAATAAAATCGAAAGAAAATATTCCTTTCGCGTTAGATATCTAAATAATAATAATAATAAACGATCCAATTGCAAAATAATCTCTGCTACTTACAAAAATCGAACTAAACACAAATTCATTATTCCCGCCTTTTTCGTAGGCGCCGGATCGTCGGTCGTCGGCAATGCTTGAACATAAATCTACAGATGTAAATATGACTAATATAAATATATTTTTTAAATAGCATTCAAATACTAAAATAGAAAATAAATTGTGCTTCACTTTCATTTTTATCAAAATAGCAAGACATTGATTTGAAAAGGAATAAGTTTTAATTTTTAAGGGGGAAAAAGTTTTTTACATTTTTCTATTCATCGATAAATAAAATTTTCAGATTTCAGAAAAAATGAGTCCGAATCAGTAGACCAGCATAAAAACAGAGCACGATCTCGTATCGGACACGGGCTAAGTCTGAACCGGTGTCATCTCTAATGTACACATCTAAGAAGAATGACTCCAGGCCAGATTCGATCTGGAAGAAAAATAAGTCAGACCCAACCCAAATCTGCAGAAAAATAATGATCATGATAGTATCAAATAAATGACGGCCGAGTTCTGAATGCGGTAAGACCAGACACAGCTCGGGCCTCGCGAACTTAAAAAGGCGCGGCCCGGAAAAGTGGGGGTGGGCGCCGGATTCTAGTTAGGATCTAACTCATTTCTTGCAAGGATGCATGTATTTTTGGGAAACTTTTATTATCCCAAGAAGTGAAGACGATCGCCCCCTCAGACCCGCCATTGGGCTTGACCCAAATCTACAGAAAAATAATGATCACGATACGGCCCGGTTCTGAAAGCGAGAAGACCTGACCCAGCCCGAACCTCCGAAAATTAAAAAAGCGCGGCCCGGGCCGGGCCGCGCCGGACTCGAGTTAGGCTTGAATTCTTTTCCTGCGAGGATGCATGTCTTTTTAGGAAGCTTTTATTAGCCCAGGGGGGGGGGGGCGATCGCTCTTTCGCCCCACCCCTTAGATCCGCCATTGCTTCTCCCCCCTTATGGTCTAGTTCGATACCAGACCGAGAGTTTACGTCAAGGAAGAACGAAATCCACGATAGGCCCGCCCTGAAAAGAAAAGTGTGGCTCGATCCCGCTCTACAGGAAAAAGTAAGCCCTGGTTCTGAAAGTGTAAAGACCCGACCGAGTCCCGTGAATTAAAAATGGTGCGGCCCGGCCCGCCGATCTTGAGTTTAAGTCCAATCTTTTTTCTGTGCGGGCATCTAATATCGTTTTTCAGACCCTTTATTGGGCTCAAGGGGGGGGGGCGATCGCCCCATCGCCCCCTTCCTAGATCCGTCATTGGGGGAAGCTGAGCCACCCATAGCACCCCTTAGCTACGGCCCTGTGGATAGCCCCCAAGTTCTGGTTTTACATTGTTTCTCTAATCAGGATTCTCCAAAGCGTCCCCCGCGGACGCCGCGATTGCGCCCTGAGGTTTTCTTGGCACACATTCGAATGTATCCTCTTATATTAGCTATTTTTAAGATTAAAAATCCATTTTAAGGGATGCATTTTTAAAAGTAAAAAAAATATTTAAATAGTTTTCTTGTAATACTTATCGATGACCTTAAATAAGTTTTAATTATTTAATGCTATTAAGTTGTTATTCAGTGATTAAGGTTTCTATAGTTTCTTCATCTACAAAACTTTTGAAGATAGACTGTCCTCTGAAAATCTAATTTTAAATTTATTCTGAATTAAATTATTGTTGCAAATTATTTTAAAATAGTTTTTGAATCATAGGGGACTGATAGCTATCAGCGTGAGATGTACGCGCATCATATAAGACGTTTCTAACATATAAGTCTACCTCTATTCATGGACTGATATTGTACACTGTAAAAAAAAATTCAAGAGGTTACTAAAAATTTCTTAGTAAATTTGTATTCCACGGAATTTTTTAGTAACCATTACAAACTTTTTTTTGCAAGTGAAACAAACATTTCTTTTCTAAACTGAACAAAATAATTTTTTGTATAACTAACTTAAAACTTTTTAGTATGAGCCACCAATCAAATTTTAGTAATAGTTCCAAAATTATTTTTAGTAACCATTACGTGTGCCGAAGGACAGGAGCTTCTTTCGAGCTGCATCCAGTGGGTAAAAAGAGAGACTTCTGAAACAGGAGATTTTCGGTAAAGCCGTAATAGATGGCAGCACCAAACATTGCTACCTACTCTATTTTGACATGTTTCTAAAGGGGAGGGAAAGTTCAGAGATCACTACCCATAGTAACTGCTACGACAGGATTTTCATAATCCCTTTATTTACATTCAGTGCATATTTGGCGGCGGACATCGGTGCATGTTTGACATCGAACCCAGATATTTTCAGCCCGGAGTTCGGTGCTATGACCACTAGGCTATCAGGGCCACGCCAAGTGCGTTTTAGTAATAGCTATTAAAAATGTAAAACTATTAACTCTATTCATTGCTAGTTTTTTCTAGTAATTTTTACACATTCCTTGTAACCGAGTAAGATTACTAAAAATTTTATAGTAACTAGTACACCGAACCCGGGGTTCCCGGGTCACAAAGTAAAGGTGAAAAACATTTTTAAAATTTAAAATTGGAAAGTCTAACAAATTTTTTCTGCGTAATAAGCTTTTTAAACTGCCAACTAATTCCAAACAGCAATTTTATATGAAACATATTATTTATGTAATCATATGCAGCTTTAAAAATTATCGGTACTTCCGTATTATACGCAAGATAGAAGTTATTAGCCAAAGAATAAAATTGCATTCTCAGTTTTTAAAAACTTCTAAGAAAATATGACACCCAGTTATTCTTTAAAATACATTTTTGTAAAGGTTAATTGATGTATTTTTTGTAAAGTAAGTTTACAATGAAATAAAGGCATTAAATTCATAGATAAAAACGAAATAAAACCAACAACATTCACCGGGTTTTTATAGCCGACGATATATTGACATAACAGGTTTTTAATTACTATTTTTTTCAGTTGCTATGACAACTAAAATATACAGTAATCTGTTATTTTCCATGGAGAAAAGGGATAGATGGAAGTGCAGTATGCGATTAAAACGGTTTGATAGACGTCATTCTTCCAATTTAAGTCTCTCATCCGGCCCAAACAAAACAATCACGTGGAACAGAGACCAAATTTTTTAACATCATTTTTTCTCTAAATGAAAAAGATCTGATTATATTTTAGCATTATAAAATGGCATTTCACTGTATTATGAATTAAAATTGCATCACTAAAAGTTTTCCTTTTTTTGTGAAAGCAAGCAGTTGTGTTAGATGGAATGCAGCGAATTTCAGGGTTACATTTTTGGCGTCACTTCTAGCCACTAAACTGCATCGCAAAAAGTTTTCCTTTTTTTGTGAAAGCAAGCAGTTTTGTTAGATGGAATGCAGCGAATTTTAGGGTTACATTTTTGGCGTCACTTCTAGCCACTAAACTGCATCGCTATTTTTTTTTCTTTTTTACTGTATGGCTATTTTTCCTCTCTTTCCCACATAAATGCGATACTCAAGTTGCCACCATTACAGAAATTGAACTAAAACTACAAAAAAATTAATATATCAAAAACAAATTGAGATACAGTTTTCTAACAAACGACATTTAAAAGTGCATTTTTTTCTCTAAACGATGGTATAAAGAATGAAAACGTGCAATGTCTAGAAGTTTAAAAATTTACAATAGCGAAAATTGCAAATCCGAAATTTCATCGGAAAGTGTTGCCATTCTAAACATGGCGTATGCGTTACGCACAGATACGTTTGGTCTTTATTATATAGATTACAAGGATTACTAAAAAATTTTTAGTAGGTCGACCTTTTTTTTTTTTTTTTACAGTATAGGAGAAACTTTTATCAGTATTTCCGAATAGTAATATTTTTCTTATTTATGATAAATTCTGAAGTAAAGTGACAATTGTTTCTTATAAATAATAATAAAAAAACAAGTGAAATTTAGCTCATACGGTAATAAAACTGTATATTATGCTTTTCCACGGCAGTGAGATAATAGTGTTGCATATTTTCAGCTATGTGGAGCTTTTTATTATTTATAACTATACGAGGTGCGCCTCTGTTTATAAAGGTTGGGCAGGTCTTGTCTAAATGATTTATTAGAGGACTCATAAGAAGAATAAAATAAAATTTTAAAGAAAGAAATGTGTATTTATTAAGTAATTTCTATAAGGTAATCTACAAAAGGTAATTCAGATGCCAAGAAAATATAATGCATTTTAGTATAAATAAATTAAAGATTTTTTTTTAAATATTTGCTTTTCAATTGAAATCTTTTGGCGCCTTTACTGCTTCGGCGCCTGTGTGCGCCGCACACTTTGCACACTGGGTCGGAACGCCCCTGATCAACAACGGCTGTGAGAATTTGACTGAAACTTTTTTGAGATTTTAAAGAACTTTTATGCATATTTAAGGTATTTTAATGTAGGAAAGACCGGGGCTAGCAGTGACATTTTCAACAATTTTTATGTTAGCCGTAAGATTTGAACTGAAGCGAAACATTTAGTGCATCATATATTTAGAGTAAGTCTTGCGTAATATATTTATAAAACTACTATTAACATTTTTAACGTTTTTCATATCACAAAATGAATTCTGCGTAACCGCGAAATTTGTCACTACTCACTCCCGGTACGGGACAAGTTGTGACATGCTTGGGGCACGTTGTGACACATAAATGACGCAAACAAGTACATTGTAACATATGCAAATTGTGTAAGAAAGACGATTAAATGGGATATGTTAAATGAAGAATGAGAAATTTAATCATTTATAACGTTCTTAACACAATAAAATACTTTCATGCTTTAATAAAATTGTAAATCAAATGAAAGTAAACTAGTTGAATTGTTAACACTTGTAAACTCTTAATCCTTTATAAAGATACTTTTAGAGACACTTAGCAATAAAAAGAAAAATATCTTAATCAGGAAAGAAATAAAAGGTAAGCCAATACTAATTTTTGGCCATATTGATCTTTAACTCGGGAGCCTACTATAAAATGTGTGTCCTATATTTTTAATCTCTCATTGTAATCGCTTGTCATAACGTCTAATTTGCAGTTAATACAAATATAATAAGGTTAATTTTTGGTACATTTGACATGCGCCCATCTTTAACATGTCATGCAAAGCACCCAGACTTCTCAGTGTCTAGAACGTTTGTATTGCTTCAAGAGAACTATACATAAGCAATTTTCGTCATCTTCAGAGGTATCCAATACTTGCTTTTCCCTTTTTTTTTCAATAATCTGAGTGTAATTTTTTTATGCACTGCTTGACTTTTCCATATAGCTTCTTTTTTTGCTTTTTCTTCTTCATTTTCTTTTCTACGCTCTTTTGCTTTTTGTTCTGCTACAATTTTCTTTTTTATAGGTGTGCTTGTTAAAATGGCAGATTTTAAACATTTACAAATATATCGCTAATCTTTTCGAGGTCCTGTTTTAGGGAATGGTCTTATTTCTGTAAGACATACCACGGACACATAGCTATTATTAGTTGTCATAGAATCATCTAATTAAATGAGATTTCTTACTTATGAAGACAGTCTTGGAATCTCACCATCCTTAATTAAAGTTATTCTGAAGTGCTTCGTTTATTAACAGTTACAAATTATTATTTTTTTTTCATAGTCATTCTTGTCTTTAATGCTCTCATCTCCGACAGATAACGGTCGATCAGTTACTGAGGAACATAGGGAGTCTTCATTTGTAAAAATGTTCTTATCAGTTTCCCAAATTCCGCTACAACGAAATCCTGTTTGAATGTTTTTTTGGAGTGGCAGCACGGAGAAGGGCTATTTTGACAATACCTGGTATGTCGTAGATCGACACATTGCTTCCAGGAAGCGATTTCAACCATCCACATACTGCCTGATTGTAGAATTTTTTGAGCGGCTTGTATACTGAAACATCAAGGGGTTGCATTTAAACTGCACTTTCCGGATTTAACTTCTATTGCAGCCGTTTCTACTAAAGCAGCTTTAGCACTTTCAGTACGCCTCCTGTAATTTCGCACCATTTTTCCTGAAATATAAAAACCTTCATTAAAAATTATGTTGGGGTAAGTTGTGATACTGTCACAACGTGCCTCTTAGACTTCGTCGTAATTAGCCCCGCGTTACGCCATTCTGAACTTTATTCATTGGTTTCCGAAATTTTGGCATGATTAATAAATGAAATACTTAGAATAAGAGCTCAAAATATAAGCATTTAAATAATGTTAGGGAAGTTGACATACCTCAATATCACTAGTGGCAATGACGATTCAAATGTAGATCGCAAGATTTACTTTTACAATAGAAAACAAGATAAATATATTTATCTCGAAAACAACGTGACGCTATACTTCAAAATATTCGCAGCTCATTGTGACAATGAACCTCTTCATTCTGATGAAGCGGCAGATGCTGCAACCTATTGGTTAAGTCAGGTTGCTTGATTTCACAACTTGTCCCTGGCACAACTATCCCCGGTCTCCCCTACTTTGAATTAGTTACATTATATATATGCGTCTACACTCTAAAAAAATCAGTTAAATTTAAGGCAAAAACTGCCAGCAGCAATGTTGCCAGAAGTTTTTGCCATAAAAATTGCAGTAAAATAATAATGTATTAAAATGATGTACTAAAAATATTGCATCTAATTTTACTGCAATTTTTACGATAAAAACTGCAGGTAACATTGCTGCCAGAAGTTTTTACCGTAAATTTAACAGTTTTTTTTCTATACAGTGTATACGCATTTTTAATACGTTTTATTAATGTTTTATATAATTTTTATTTCAGAGACATTTCTAATTGTACTGTAATCATGGCACTATAAGAAAATACGGCCTAATATTTAACTACAACAACAACAACAAAACAACAAAACACACACAAACGCACAAGTTATAAATGTATAGAAATACCATAGCATTAAAACAAATCATAATAAAGTATATTTATTTTTATTTTTGTAAATTTTTCATCAACATAAAAATGTTTTCTGCATAAACAATACTGATTCTTGCATGTTCTTCAACTTACTATAGAAATAAATGAATAAATAAACAAATCGAGAATTATTTTACAAAATAAAAATAATTTAACGCATTTATCACGAAAAAAGTAAATAATATGGAACATAAAATATTGGATAATTCATGATATGTATTTTGATCTCAAAAGAAAAATATTAATCCAGAAAATATTTTCTCTGTTCAACATAGCGAACAAATTGTGTTATAATAAATAAAGTGTTTTTTGTTAATTAAGAAATTTTTATGAAAAATCCTTGTAGTCTTCAAATATAAAATCATATTATTTGGATCGTTTCCAATTTCCTGTGAAATAGAAAAGAAGGGAATTAGATATGAAAAGAAAAATTGAGTTCTCAAATTTTCTATGAAAGAAAAAAAAGATTTTGTAACAGAAGGTAAACTAAATTAACTATAAATATAACTTTTTTCAAATTCTTTTATTATAGATTTTTTTTTATTTCATTATTAAGTCAAAATAAATGATTTAGACAGGGAAAGAAAACAACCTAATTTTGTAAAATATATTGCTCATACAGTACGTTTTTGATAAAAACTAGTAGGATGTGAAATCCCAAAACTTTCTTCGATCTCATGCATGTTAATTAAACAAAATTCACTATCTCAGTGCCAGTAATAAATGTCAATTTATGCCCGACATGAAGATCCTTAAAATATAAAATTTCGTTCATTAATTCTGGAGATATCACAATCATCAAAATCGTGCAAGTCCCAAAAATGAAGCATATCAGTGCCACAGGATAAATGATTAAACCAAAATCTAATCAGCAGTAACTTTTCACAACTTCTAACTGAATTTTAAGTTTGATGAAGATCCGTGCTTTATGTTTTGAGATTATTTGGAAATCGTAAAAAAATCAGCATAGCAGCGTCACCTGTTGAGAGATTTACTCCAAATACTTTACAGGAACAATTTATATCAGGGACTAGCTGAAACTAAAGTTACATTAAATTTCGTTCATTTGTTCATGAAATAAAGCGCCCACAAAATTGGTGCCATTAACGGATAAACACAGGCACAGCCTCACATATAAATATTTTATAAAATTACTTTTTTCATATTTTCTTACCCCTAAAATATATAAATCCATTGGAAACCAGAATTCAAAATTTTTAACGAAATCAGTACTTTCTTCATGTAAAGATAGAAGAAAGTAAAAATATTGTACTAACTATGTACTAAATATTGTAATAAATTTTAATTATATTAAATAAGTTCTTACTATAAAGTGATCTTATTTAAGTTTTAAAATTTTTGTAAGGTTAACCTTAAAATCTACCGGATTAAATCAGCCCGATAAAATGATTCCTTCGTTAATCTAAATATATAAATAAATAAAATGAGAACTACATAAATAATGCATGATTACCTTTACTTTTAGTTCTAACGAATGAGAACCATTGACTGAAATTCATCTAAGTCCCACAGATAATCTGATTTCTTTTATATTTTTATCTTTAATGAATCTTAACACATTAGAACTTTATATGAACTATTTATATTTTGTGACTCATTTATTTAAGAGCACAAACTAAAGTGTAATCTCTCTCACGAGAGTTTTAAATTCCAAGCGAATAAAGCATGGGGAAGATCCGATTTGAAAAGTGCTATCAGTTCTCTTCTCTTCAGAACGATACTTAGCTTTATTTGACGGAATTATTATGTTTATCACGGTATAGAGAAATTCAACTAAAAAAGGCACTTTTATAATATATTTAATTAATCAAGCTATTAAAATGTACGATATTCGATTAAATAATAAATAAGAATATAAAACGAGTCTTGCCTTCAATTAAAATCTATCAGGTTAAATCCACCTGATAAAATAATACCTTCGTCATTAAAATTAATAATTAAAATAAGAAATAAATAAAAAATGCATGATTACCTTTACTTTGAGTTCTATTTGATGAGAACCATTGACTAAAATTCACTTAAGTCCCACAAATCTTCTGATTTCTTTTATATTTTTATCTTTAATGAGTCTTAGCCCATTAGCTTCTTTATTTGCTATTCATATTTTGTGACTCATTTATTTAAGACAACAAACTTAAATGAAGTCTTTCTCACGAGTTTTTTAAATTCCAATCATAGGAAACATTTGGGAGATTTGATTTGAAAAGCGCTATCAATTTTTTTTCCTTATAACGATACTTAGCTCCATTTCGTGGAATTGTTACGTTAATCATGGTATAAAACAGTTTAGAAGCACAAAAGAGCACTTATAGAATGTATTTAATAAATCAAGTTATAAAAATTTACGATATTTGATTAGATAATAAATAAGAATATGAGACCAGTTTTGTCTTCCCTTAAAATTTATAGTGTTATATCCACCGGATAAAATGAATCCTTCGTCAATAATAATAAAAAAAATAAATAAGAATGAAATAAAAAATTCATGATTACTTTCAGTTCTAATTGATGAAAACTATTGACTAAAATTCATCAAAGTCTCACACATCTTTTAAATTATTTTATATTTTTATCTTTAATGAGTCTTAACTCATTAGCTTCTTTATTTAAACTATTTATATTTTGCAGTTCATTTACTTAAGAGTGCAAACTAATGTGCAATCTCTCTCACGAGAGTTTAAACTTCTAAATCAATAAAGCGTAAAGATCTGTTTTTAAAAGTCCTATCAGTTCTGTGTTCCTTAGAACGATACTTAGCCTCATTTCAGGGAATTATTATGATTATCACGGATCAAAACAATTTAACTGTAAGAGTCATATAATGTATTTTATTAATTAAGCTATAAAAATTTACGATATTTGATTAAATAATAAATAAGAAAATGTGTACATAAGTAATAATGACAAATAGTGAGCTACATTAAATTTGAACTAATCTATGATAGATATGTACTATAAATACAATTTTGTTCTGGTTCCTTAAAATTTGAGTTTTTCTGAATGAGTTTTGATGGGACTTGCATAGTTAGTTGATTTTTCAAAGAAAGTTTTAGTGTATTGTATATAATTTTATGTTGCTCAGTTACAAAATTAGGAGGGAAAGTGGTATACTCAGAACCCAATTGTGAATGATTAGCATTTTTAAAAAGGTTTTACTGGGTGGATTTTGATGAGACTTTCATTATTAGTTAAATAATAATCAGGGATGGTTTCTGTATAATGTATGTTTTTCTACCGGAGCTTAGTTATAGAATTCTTGGGGAAAGTTTTATAATCAAATAAATTTATGTTTTTTCAGGAATAGTTATCTAAATAATCTAAAAAAAACCATAAGACCCCACTTTTTTCATGTTTTCGCATATATCTTCAACAACTGCATGATACTTTTTTTTATTGAACTGCGACGCTTTTTGAGGAAACACTAATTTAAATGTTTCAGATTGTGAATATTTTGAATCTTTAACAGATTATATCTGCTAACAGCAACAATATCTCGGCGCAGTACTATATAATTTAGCTTGTCTTAATAGTGCACTTTCAAATTCTATAAGAAAAAGTTTGGGGTATTATTGCTTAAATAAAATATTAAGTGCGAAAAATGGACAAAAACGCATTTTGATTCTACTTCGTGGAAACATAAAAATGTAAATTAACAATGCCCCATGGAAACAAATTAATTTTAATGAGCAGGTAGTATTATACTAATAGTTTATGCCAAAAGAATTTTGGGATGTTGTTGTTTATCAGAGATATAGCTCTCCAAACTGGCACTTCAATTTTCATAAAAAATGTCATTCACAATCTTGTACTTTGACATTTTCTATAGGAGCAGAAAATTTTTTCAGGGCTTCAAAACTGCACATTTTTTTATTAAATATGATAGACTTCAAGATAGAAAAATATCAAGACAAGAAAAATACAACTATCAAAATATCATTTTTTATTTGTCTGAATTTTAAAATAATGTCTTTTAAAATTTACTTTATAATTATGTATCAAACGTCTTCAAGAATTCCATTTCCTGAGATATTCTCTCTTGAGCTAATTCATGTATAAGAACTGATGCTATAATCAATAATGCAGAGCTGCCAACTTCTACGCCTATTTAAATCACATAAATATGTTTGGAAACACAAAAAAATTTATTAAAATGTATGCCAAATATATTCAATGTTATGTTTTACACTCAATATTGTTAATTATCTACTAAAATTTATGTTTCTGAAATGTTTATTTGTCTTTAAATAGGCGTAGTAGTTGGCAGCCATGATAATGTTAACTGAGGGAATTAAGTGTTTTCCAGATGCGTCCGGTATATCTCAGATGGCAAAGGACTAGCAGCTGCAGTCAAAAATTTCTTTGTACGAATACTGGAACGGACATTTCTTGCCCAATTAGAAAACTATAATTTAAAAATTATGAACAAAAATCTTATTGTCGTTGTTCTTGTAACGGTTTATTTCCAAAAAATTGCTTTTGAAATTTTTGCACTAAACATCACTTATATTTAAGCAGTATAGCAAAAATTGATACATTTTCTATTGGCGTTCTAAAAACGACATTTTCAAAACTGAGCAAAAAGTACTCAAATCTGACTAAATCGCAGTCAAAAGGCTCCGAATCAAAATTATTTAAGTTTGAATAATGATTTATTAAAGGATATATTCAAGGATATACTCAATTATGTCAAATGATACAGTATTCAAAATGTTTTTTTATGATTAGACATGATGTTTGTATTTATATATTGTTCAAGGTAGTTAAATTTCACATGCGAAATGTTTCCCCTACAAATTAATCCATTCTTCAATTTCAAAGTCTGGAGAGTAAAACACACGTTTTCGTGATCATATTACGACGGCTTTTAATTGTTCTTCCGTGTACACTACATTCCGTGTTATAAGTAAATTATTGAAAGGTGCATTTCTTTCGAAATAATTAATATGAATGAATCCTACTACTCTGGCAAATCTTAACATGTTAAATGAATGAAAAGCAATTTTGTGTGAATTGAAGCAATTTTCCTCATCCCCCGTGGAATTCTACTAGGGACGTCTGGCCCCAACAAATGTCTTCCTTTAGTTATAAGATCCAAACACATTTGACCACTTTTAGAATTTTTTTCACCGACCATTTTCGGTGTCAGATCCTTTGTTGCGGCGAAACGGTGTTTTTGATCTTAATGAGTTCTATAGGAAAGGGGCGGTTGTCCGGCAAAATGAATCTTTCCGTCAAGTAGGGTAGATTGCTTACCTCCCGATTCTTTTGTTAATGTCCCTCGTTCTTTTATGAAGCAACCGTAAATAATCCTACACAAAAGACCATTTTTTTAAGAATTCAGTTTAAGGGAAGAGTATTGCAGTCTGAACTGAGCCATAGAGTTTGATCTTGGGGGTCAGTCAAGTAACTACATTTCGGAAATCCCTGGTATTGGCTCATGGGCTTCTATGTCTCTATAAGCGCCGTTGATCTGCAGGTCGTTGGAGTGACCTGGTGGAGGGGAAACAAAGGAACCATTCGGATCTTTTCAAGTGTTGTGTAGTGAGGGCTGTCGGAATCGGCCGTTCGTCCTGAGTTTGGGAACAGAGCCGTGTGGCACGCTTAGGGCAACTCACGGCCTCATGGCCGAAAGCATCCGGATATGTGACAGGACGATTTAGTCGACCCTTGTAGTAGCCCTAAAGGGTCCTGACTGCTACCTCGTGCCAAAAGAGCTGAAAGGGCCTGTATGGGCCCCGGGCGGGGAGAAATCACCCTACTTTTATATTAGAATTGAAAGCATTGGGCCGTCATATTTTAAGCAAAAATATTCATAGCAAAATGAAAACACCGATTACGCAGATTTGTAAGTGTCATTGTTCTCAGTGTATGTTTAATTTTTTTAAATCTACTTCAAAAGCCCGTTTATAAAGTGTCACAAAAATTAGTTCATAATGAAAAACATTAACATTTCTTTAATCCATTAAACCGAAAGCACTTCAATAACTTATAAATAAGCATGCAATACATTTTTAATTTACGTAAAATTTTACTCTTTAAATTTTATTCTTAGAACCATACAATTTCAAAATGAAATGCTTAGAAAAACTTCTGTTTTGAAAGGAAAATGTATCTGTGGTAAACAGGTTCATATTTTACTGAAAGTGTATTTGCTCACGTTTACGATATAATGTACTTAATTAAACTTGAAAGACAATAAGTAGAAAGAGTTAATGCAAACAAAGTACTCAATTCCGTTATGTAAATAACTTCAAATGAAGTGAAACAATAAATGAAGTATATGAACAAGAAAAAAATCATAGCAAAATTCAAATACTTTTAGGAATTTAATCCGGAATATTTTTAATGCATTTTTTTTACCATTTTTAGAATATTGATTTCTTTTTATCTTAATGTGATCATGCTTATTATATGTTTTCTTATGTTTTATTTTATTTTCTATTGTTAACAAGTGTCTTTGAAAATATTCTGATAATAAGTATAAAATAAATAATGCTTAAGGAATTGTATGTTATAATGTCTTGAAAAAGCATATAAACCCTTTCAGGTCCGATTTTTTTTTCATTTTTTAGAAAAAATTACTTTTACGTTAATAACGTTAACACTATCTATCCAAATAAATTAATTATTGTTTAACGAATATTTCATCTCCCAAAAGATAACGAATGTTGTTGATTTGCGTACTATTTAATTAATATTCACATGACAATAAGTTAAGGAAGAAATTTTGGAAATGTTCAGAAAATATTGCATTACAATAAGATTTAACTTATGTTAGAACTTTCTCCATCGCGTGTCAAAAGTTTAAGCACAATAGTAATTTCAAAATAAAACTTTAAATATTAACTTTATTTCAATATCTGTCTTGTATATGTAAATAATATCTATTTTAACACCATATTTATTTAAATTAACTTTCTATTTTTATTTCAAACCATGGAGCTTAAGAATAGAACAAAAATAACCGTGTCAAAAGTTTAAGCACAAAATCGTTTTTATGCAAATTTTACATTCTGACGTCAACGGCTGCCCACGCAAACAATTTCTTTGTGCATAAGAAGCAGTCAGGTGTTGTTTTTGAGTTGGTACAAAATGCCTATGTCGAAAGAATTTTCAGAGGAGGAAGTGCTAAAAATCCGGAATATGAGAGCAAAATGTAAGTCTGTTTCTGAAATTGCGAGTGCATTAAAAAGATCTAAACGAGGTATTTATCAAATTTTGGCTCATGGTAATGATATCAAACAAAAATTTCGTTCAGAAAGGCCGCGAGTGACTAGTTTGCGCCGCATCGCAAATTTGGCTTCAACTGGTAATTACTCCCTTTCGCAAATAAAACATGCAGTCGGAGGACAAATATCTAAAAAACTGTTCATAGAAGAGTTTTGGAATTCAAATACATCAAACACCATAAAATGGCTCGATTACCGTGTCTCAAACGACATCAAAAAGAAGCTAGATCAGGGGAAACCGGGGCACGTTGGCCGTTGGGGTAGTTTGGCCAATTTGCTTTAATTTTCAAACTAGTCACCAGATGTCGCCTCAAGTCCATAAATATGTTAGAAAACCTGTTCCCCTACCCTTCCACGAGTTCAGTTCTCTTAACAAAAGCAACCTAAGAACAAAGTTGATTTTTCACTTTCGTCGATCTCGAAGCAGATTTTCGTTAGTGTGCAGAAAGTGTTAATGCTCTCAAGTGATACTTCACAAGAACAAAACTGAGCAATATTTTGAAAGCTCTACTTATAACGATTCTTTTGATGTAACAATAAATATTAAATGTTGTTAAGATAAGCGTAGAATAGCAAAAGTATTTCAAACATGGCGAGGGGGCAAGTTGGCCCATCTGCGTTGGGGCACGTTGGTCCGGTCTTTCCCGGCCCATTGTAGCCATAAGCTACAGCCGTTGGACCGAACATTTTATGGCCCATTCAAAAAATATGTTAACCCGTCAGTAGTCGCGTGTCGGTCTTTTCGCCGCCCGTATAACTTATCTTCTCCTAACTTGTATCATATTACTAATAGAACGGAGATCTACCATGTAGCTGACTTCGAAGGTTTTTTGACCACCTTAGTGAAGTTACAGGACACCTCTGTTTTTCTTTCAGGTACATTTTAGAAACAAAGTTGAAATTGGCAAAAAAGTCTACGTAACAATCACTAATGTCAGTTCATTTTTACTTTTTCCAATTACTCCAGATCTCATGAATAAAATGCATAATTTGAAAAAACTGAAAATTTATATATTCATTGAAATGTTATTTTCGTAAATTAGGTGAAAAATATTTCTTATTTTACATATTTGGTATGTGGGGGTCCAGCGGCGAAAAGACCGAGCGCGACTAATGACGTTGCGAAAAAAGTCGCGACTATTCGCGGGTTAATTCAGCCTGTGATTGTTGGGTGATAGACGCCCTATGACGATCTACGATATTCCGGGAATTGTGAAAACTGCCCTTCCCAATGCAATAAATCCAGTTAATAAAACATCAGGTTTTCAGATAACTGGAATATGCCCTTTCAATAGGAATGTTTCTACTGACTCTGATTTCATGCCTTCGTATGTCAGTGATAGACCTGAGCCTTGAAGCACGCACAGCAAAGCAATTGGTGAAGCTTCTAATGAAACTCTGGTAATTATGGGTAGGCCTATTTCTATCGACATGCCTACCGCATCTTCTCTGTCTCGATGCAAGACAACTCCAACACCTGAGGACATTAGACTATTCGAAAAGGCAGAGCCAAGAAAGACAAATTCTTCGAATAGTATGAAGTGAACTTCTGCAGTCCTCACAAACACCGCTGTCATATTAGTTCTTGAACAACAACGAAGGGCAACAGAAGAAGGAAATAGTGCAAAAATTAAAAACGACATTAAAAGTAGAAATCAGACAAAAAAAAACGCAAAGGAAAGCAATCGGTGAAAAAGATTTTGTTTCCTTTTGATCCCTCACAGCCTGGATGTAGTGGTCTGAACCGTCAAAAGAGGAAGTAGAAATCTATAAAAGAAAGTGACGATGAGGAAAATGAAGACAATATCTGCCTATATTGTCTGAACGAGTTTAATTAAACTATGCTTGGGGAAGAATGGATCCAGTGGGTGAGTTGGGCTCATGTGAAATGTGTTCGAAAAAAAGTTAATGAATTATATTTTGAATGCATTCACTGCAATGATCCCACTGATTTGTAAACTTAATTTGCAAATATTTTTTATATACATGCATTAAAGTTCCTATTCACTATTATGAATTTTATTTAACGTCTAAATAAACACAAAAAAGAGCATTGCAGGCCAACTTGCCCCACTCAATGGGCCAACCTACCCCGTGCACGGGGTACGTTGGCCCACATGATATCACACCATAATTAAATTCATAAAGTTCTTAAAATTTCATATTAACTATAAGTAAGCGTTTTCCTCACTAGTTAAATGTACGAGGTATTATAAAAAAAAAAATACTAAATCTGAAAATAAACAAAATTTAGGTACTGAAAAAAATAACATAAAAATAACTGGGCCAACGAGCCCTGGTCTCCCCAACAATGGGCCAAAGGGAATATGTCATTTGGTGAAAAGTGGCTGAATATCATATTCAGTGATGAAAAAAAATGGAACCTCGATGGTCCTGATGTGTTTAAGTAGTACTGGCATGATCTCCGCAAAGAACCTAGGAGTGTATTTAGCCGACAACATAATGGTGGTTCTGTAATGGTATGGGGAGCTATTTCTTTCAATGGTCAGACACCTCTAGCGTTCATCAGTGGTCGTGAAAACTCTGAAAACTGCCAAGAGACACTTGTCAATCATTTGCTTCCTGTTGCCGAGGTTTTTGGGAGAGCAAAATGGTTATTTCAACATGATAATGCTTCGATCCATACCTCAAGCTCAACTTTATCGAAAAAAGTGTCTGTTTTGAAATGGTCGGCAATTAGTCCTGATTTAAACCTTATAGAAAATATGTAGAGTATTCTCACTCATAAAGTTTATCCAAATGGAAAGCAGTATTCTTCGGTTAAAGATTTGAAAGATGCCATTGAGAACGCTTGGTTTAAAATTGAACCAGAAACAATACAGAACCTCATTTTATCGATGGAGGACAGTATATTTAAAGTAATTCAGCAGAAGGAGCAATAATCAAGTATTATTATTTTTTGTTCTTGTTTTGGTAAAGACAAAAAACTACTGTGCTTAAACTTTTGACGCACTCATTTTTGTTGTTTTGATAAAAAATATTTTGTATTCAAAGTTTTGTTGTATAAAATATAAAGTTTTCTTAAAACATAATAGTAAATCTGCAGTTTTGTTTTTTGTGAGTATAAATTTGGTAGCTTTCATTACAAAAAGTAAAAAGCTACCTATTGCAGCCGTCCGGAGGAAAGCACTTCCGGAAAATTTGGGTATATATTCACCGATCATGACCCCCAGACCCCAAAACCACCCTCCGTCCAAATGTTGACATATATATATATATATATATATATATATAACCATATATATATAAATACTTTTATAAATACATCCAAAGTTATTCAGACAATACCAATAAAAGAACCAATGAAACCAGTATTGTTACAATCATATTGTTAAAAACAGTTGAAGTTTGAAGAGAAATAGAAGGCAGATTACCAAATTACTAAGAAATATGTATATAAATGGACATTATATAACCAGAGTAATTCATATATTACCATACAATAAACCAATGAAACCAGTATTTTTACAATTATCTTATTGAAAACAGTTGAAGTTTGAAGTGAAATAGAAGGCAGATTACCAAAATAATGAAAGATAAATGGATAAAAAGGCAGTATAAGGCTTTTCTATTAAACTACTTCTTCAGGGGTGTATAGTTTAACAAAAAAGCAAAAACATCCAACCAGTTTCTGTTATGAGTCGTGCTGAAAGCTAAGAATTCGACTCACAATACACCCGACTGGCTGGAAGCTATTCAGATGACAAATTAGTAGAAAGATACACATAGAAGAAAATAAAATCAATATGACAAAATAACAATAATACATTATTCCATTAAAAAAAAGGATATATATACGAAGATATTTATCATTACCCATATCCTAGCAAGATTTGTAGTGCAATCAGATACAAACTACATGTGACTTACTAACAGTCAAGGTTATGGTCATAGTATAAATCACATAGATAATAAAATAAAGTTGTAACAATAATTATAAAAATTAGTAAAACATATATTATACTATATAATTCATAATATATTTAGAAAAAAATAGATGCTACTATTAGAAATATTATATTTTTATTTTTTATCAATTATTAATATTACTATATTAATTAATTAACTAGAATATATTACTACAACTTCTAGCAGAAAATTATTTTAGTGCTGCCATCTAAAGGATTAATATATTAATTAAATTATATGCTTATGGTGCTGCCCTCTATTATAGGAAAAAAATAAATTATTTATTAGCTATATATATATATATATATATATATATATAAATGATTTTTGACATGCGATAACTAACGTATTTAAGAACCGATTTGAATGAAACTTGGTATGTACATAGAACATACAAATATCTCGACTGAGTTCGTTGGTCAGCATTATCCGCCATTTTGTTTCAAAATGGCGGATAATGCTGACCAACCATTGCTGACCAACCATTTTGTTTCAAAATGGCGGCCATTTTAAATTTTTTAAAAAATTTAAAATTTATAATTAAATGCGAAATTTAAATATTGAAAAATATTTTTCTTTTACGTGTTAGAACATAAAACAAAGATTCCAGAACACTTTTTATTTTGTCTATATCTTAAAAAATGATTGAGTTATAGCACTTTGAATTTTTCTTATGGCTGACATTTTGAAACGATCTGATTTTTGTCACGTGATAACACGCGTATTTATGAACCGATTTCAATGAAACTTGGTATGTACATAGTACATACAAATGTCTCGACCGAGTTCGTTGGCCAGCATCATCCGCCATTTTGTTTCAAAATGGTGGCCATTTAAAATTTTTTTAAAAATTTAAAATTTAAAATTAAATGCGAAAAAATTAAATATTGAAATTTTTTTAAGTGTTAGAACTTAAAACAACGATTCCAGAACACTTTTTTATCTTGTCTATATCTTAAAAAATGATTGAGTTATAGCACTTTGAATTTTGCTTATGGCTGACATTTTGAAACGGTCTGATCTGAACGATTCTCAATGTTGCTTTAAAATGGCATACACTTTATGATATCGTGGAATTTGGTGACTCTCTAAATCGGTTAAAATAAAACCAGGTTGAATAAAAGATGACTAATTTCTAAAAATTCCTATTAATAATCAGTCTTGACAAAAACTAACATTCAATCTTATAAAATCACTATTTTTTTAAGATTATTTCCACTAATTTGATCTTAGTATTTTTTAACAATGTAACTTACCTTAAAATAAATAAATAAATATATAAGTATATGAAAGCTACCTCTTCCTCCCGGCAATGCCGGAAGGACTTTTGTAAATTGTCTCTGCTTTCAATTAACTGATCTTCAATTATGTTACGTAACAGGAAAACAAACAAACAATGCATTTAAAAAATCGTTTCATTAGTCTTTAACAGCTCACTCTCCAAAAACCCCTATGATAATGTTAAGTCTCTGGTGGCGTTAGTTTCGAATATCACGCTTAAATTTCAATATTTTTACATGATTTTCTTTTCATAGGGTAGCTGAGGACGATCTACAAGTGGCCTAGTTCTTATTTTTTCAATTAAACTTTTGGAACCGGTTGAAATCAGTTCTGAAATTGAAACCACCCTATTAAAATATATATATATAACCAAAATCGCAAGAAGTCAAAACAGTTTTACAATAATAAATCATGATTCGGATAAGGATTCCCTAAATTGTATACAGGCATATCACAATTGGCAAAAACATCTTGCTCATATGACCTGCGATCAAATCAGGAAAGCGGTTAATTCGACCTTATTATTTTTCGGTTAATTACTTTTTTTTTCATATATAGTGTGGACATATGACAAAAATTTAATTAAATAAATACCTAGAACAGAGGTAATCAAAAACTGACGCGTGGCTTACCTTTTTTCTTTTTTTTTAATATTCCAAAACCTTAACATCAGAAAAGTCTGCAATATTATTTTGTAGAAATTTCTTGTAAAAAATAGATTGATAAATCATGAATGGGATACGGATTCCGTGCATGGTATACGAGCAAATCACGATTGGCAGAAACACCTTGCCCGTATGACTTACGAAAAAATCAGGGAAGCGGTTAATTTTAGTATATTTTTTTCGGTTAATTATTTTTTCTCATTACATAGTGTGGACATAATGACAAAAATTTAATTAAAATAATAACTAAAACAGAGGTAATCAAAAACTGACGCGTGGCTTACCTTTTTTAAAAAATATATATATTCCAAAACCTTAACTTCAGAAAAGTCTGCAATATTATTTTGTAGAAATTTCTTGTAAAAAATAGATTGACAAATCATGATTAGGATACGGATTCCGTGCATGATATACGAGCAAATCACGATTGGCAGAAACACCTTGCCCGTATGACTTACGAAAAAATCAGGGAAGCGGTTAATTTTAGTATATTTTTTTCGGTTAATTATTTTTTCTCATTACATAGTGTGGACATAATGACAAAAATTTAATTAAAATAATAACTAAAACAGAGGTAATCAAAAACTGACGCGTGGCTTACCTTTTTTAAAAAATATATATATTCCAAAACCTTAACTTCAGAAAAGTCTGCAATATTATTTTGTAGAAATTTCTTGTAAAAAATAGATTGACAAATCATGATTAGGATACGGATTCCGTGCATGATATACGAGCAAATCACGATTGACAGAAACACCTTGCCCGTATGACTTACGAAAAAAATCAGGGAAGCGGTTAATTTGAGTATATTTTTTCGGTTAATTATTTTTTCTCATATATAGTGTGGACATAATGACAAAATTTAATTAAAATAATAACTAAAACAGAGGTAATCAAAAACTGACGCGTGGCTTACCTTTTTTCTTTCTTTTTTAATATTCCAAAACCTTAACTTCAGAAAAGTCTGCAATATTATTTTGTAGAAATTTCTTGTAAAAAATAGATTGATAAATTATGATTGAGATACGGATTACGAGCAAATCACGATTAACAGAAAAACCTTGCCCGTATGACTTGCGAAAAAATCAGGGAAGCGGTTAATTTGAGCTTAGTTTTTTCGGTTAATTATTTTTTCTCATATATAGTGTGGACATATGACAAAAATTTAATTAAATAAATACCTAGAACAGAGGTAATCAAAAACTGACGTGTAGATTATCTCTTTTCTTTTTTCTAAGTATTTCAAAACCTTAACTTCAAAAAAGTCTGTAATATTACTTTGTACAAAATTCTTATAAAAATACATTCATCATAAAATTTTTCGCAGTTTTGTAAGTACCCGAGCACTTCATGTATAATTTTCTCATGAAAATGGAATCCTTTTCTTCTAGTAACGAGTATTTTTAGTATTTATCCATTTGAATGAAAATAAATAAATTAAAAACTTTCCTTTTTATAAAATAAGCAGAAATAAATTCATATACACTATATTGCCATTGATTATGGGACACTTGCGATTTTAGACATTTTACTAAATATCTAAAAAAATACATGAGGAATCATCTCGAAACTCTTAGTGTATAAATATAGTAGTATACGTCATACATCTCCGTGAAGAGTTTTTACCGAAACTCCATAGGGGACCGTCAACAAATTAAAAAAGAATGAATATCTTTTGAATAACCCTGTCAAAACTAATGTAGCAAAAGCGCTCAAACTCTAGATTATGACTAAATGCTTTATTGTAATACACTGTGTTCATTTTTATGCAAATAGCATGTATACTCGCAGAGTAATTAAGGTTTTTATAAAAATGATCCCAAATTTTTCCAAGTTTTTTCCTTATAATTTTCAGAGTTCTTAATATAAAATAATATTTTTTTCAGAAAATATGACAAACAATATTGCACACAGTACCCTGTAATCAGAATTAAAAAATAATGAAAATTGTATACAAAATGAGTTGGTTTACTAAATAATTTTTTACTGCGCATGCGTCAACGATATCAAAATTTCATTTGCATATTATGTTAGCTAAATGTATAGAGCAACTTTTGTGAAAGTCACAAAATCATAACTTGAAAATTCTGAAAATAATCGTCAATTGAATAAGTTGAAAATCCGTTATTCTCAAAATGAAGCAAAAACAAGAGGGGTTGTATCCATATATTCATTGATTAGTGTCAATATAGAATACACAATACGGGATGTTACGACTACTTTTGGATAAAATCCCTCATTTTTTTGCTTCATTTTGGAAACAACGGATTTTGTCCTTTTTCTATAGACGATTATTTTTAGAATTTTCAAGCTATAATTTTGAGACTTTTACAAAAGTTGCTCTATACATTTAACTGACATAATATGCAAATGAAATTTTGATATCTTTGACGCATGCGCAGTAAAAAATTATTTAGTAAACCAACTCATTTTTCATACAATTTTTATTATTTTTTAATTCTGATTACAGGGTACTGCGTGCAATGTTGTTTGTCATATTTTCTGAAAAAGATATTATTTTATATTAAGAACTCTGAAAATTAAAAGGAAAAAACTTAGAAAAATTTGGGGCCATTTTTATAAAAACCTTAATTACTCTGTGAGTATGCATGCTATTTGCATAAAAATGAACTCAGTGTATTACAATAAAGCATTCAATCATAATCTAGAGTTTGAGCGCTTTTGCTACATTAGTTTTGACAGGGTTATTCAAAAAATATTCATTCTTTTTTAATTTGTTGACGGTCCCCTGTGGAGTTTCGGTAAAAAATCTTCACGTAGATGTATGACGTATACTATTATATTTATACACTAAGAGTTTCGAGATGATTCCTCATGTATTTTTCTAGATATTTAGTAAAATGTCTAAAATCGCAAGTGTCCCATAATCAATGGCAATATAGTGTATAATCGCAATAGCAACCTCTGCGCTTGAATGTAGTACACGCAGGAATGTAGTATGAATTTTGTTATATGCAATACATTTTTCATAATATGGAGAGAATTTGCATGCTAGTGACGTTCAAAGTTCAACAGAAAACATCGTTAAATATGGACTTCGTGAAAAAGAAGTTTAACTGTATCAGAATAGGTGAAAAGTATACGCTTGAACAATTTTAAATTAATCCAACAAAATTTTAAATAAAGTAAGAAACATATCTGATATAGTCATTGGATCAAACACTGATTCATTTACTAGTAATAAGCACACTATGTGACTTTAACTTTTATGATATAATATCCGCGTCGAATAAATCGGCGTGATGTACTTTGATCTTTTATAGAGAAATAATTTCTACTGACAATGAAAAATCTAATTTATGCCGCATTGCATTTGAAATGAATTTGATATAAAACTATGTTATCTTAGAATTGGATTTTGTTAGACAGTGGGATAGAATGAAATTGATTTATACATATTCTAGTTGAGTAAAATCAGTTTTATTTCGAATTAATAAGGTTAAGTATTATTTTATTATGTTCTTTATTAATTTGCGTGCACATTCTTCTTAGTGCATCTACACCTTATATTCTTAATTGATTCTATCTACTAATTATAATTCCTAAAGTGCATAAATTAAAAATTTAAGAGTATTAGAAATAAGTATATTGAATTGTTTACATACTTTGACTCTGCCTGAGCCTTTTTCAAATCAAATAAATAAAAATATTCTAAAATTCCTTGTCTATCAATAATCAGGTAAAATCAAAAAGTGTAACTAGTTGAATAAAGCTATTTCTGCTGTTTTAAAATTTTTATTTACGCCTATTAGCTGTTAATGTTGGCATATTATTACAAGCTGTTAATTTTTTATATAATTCTTATCAATTTAAATATCAATATTTACAATACATTCTTTTTACATGAAATGGCACAGAAATACATGGCATATATCTGTGGCTTTCGGTAATAACCAAAAAAAGGAACATTTTTGAAAAAAATGAGATAATTTGGGAAAATGTAACTTTAAAAAAGTACTTTCATCTGCCATAGTACTCAAAAATGAAAATCGAATATTTCCCGTCATAGGGACTATAAATTTTCATTTTAAAATTTAAAAAGTATTAATTGGTTCACAATTAATTAAAACCATTTTTATATAACTATTTTGGCAAAAAAGAGGTTCTAATTGAATGTAGTGAAAATTATTAAATTCTAATCTATTTTATAAAAGTAATGATAAAAAGACTTTTGAAAACTTTAAACGTTAATTACTCAAAATATTAAAAATGTACCTTAACTGGTTATTACTGGAAGCCACAGATATGACACAAATAGTATGTAGCATATACATGAGCATTTGCAGTGTATATATGTTATATAAAAATACAAATAACATACTGATTGCAATCTTCAATTGCAATTTTTGGATGTTTTTTAATTTGTACAATAAAAAACTATAATAAAAATATAATAATTTATAATAAATTCATAATAAAAATTGCATTTTAATCCAAATACAGTACATGTAACAAGCTATCGCACGTTCGTAATATTATATTACACGGATTAATATATTTGGATACAGCCCCTGATCTTCTTTTGCTTACTTTTTTGGAACAGCGGATTTCTAGCTAATTTTGAGCGACAATTACTTTCAGAATTTTCAAGCTATGTTTTTGAGACATTCACAAAAGTTCCTTTTTACATTTAGCTAATACATTATACACGTTTTTTATTGTATTTGTGCACGTGCAGGGAAACCTTATTTTTTTATTAAAAATATTCAGATCTCGGTGTAATAGAATACAGTATAGTATTCTAAATATTTTGTGTGTCCCTGTAAATACTATGCGCTTTTTATTATACAGGAATACTTTATAGTAAGTCTCAGTAACGTATATCAGTTGCATAATTTGTTTAATCGTTTAATATAATGAAAACGCATTCCCAAACAGCGTTCCCCCTTATATCATTATGTAATGGTATAATTTTGTATGGCCCTGTAAATGAATAAGAAATACTGTTTGTACCATTGATTGTATAGAATGTATATTTTAGTATGTACTTCATAGATGCATATAAATTTCATTATTTTCCAAAGAGTGGAACATCATTAACTGCACTTGAAACTATTTTTCTCATTAGTTGTATTGTACCAGAATACTTTTGAATGTCCCTGTAATTATACGATAAATCCTATTTTTCTAAAATTTGAAATGACTCAACAAAATTATGCAACAATTATATATTTTAAATTTCATACGATTAAATTGTGAAATTTTTGCTCTGTTATTTGCCGACAGTCGGACAGACGGACTTAACGTCGACTATGTGTGCTACGTATTTGCATATTACGAAAGCATCTAAAAAGACGATAGATATTTCAAATTTATTTTGTATGCAAAAGGGAAATTTTTTTATTGATTTTTAGAACATTTTCTGATAAACTATATTTATAAACAGGTGTATTATTAATAAAAATATTAGGTTGAGCAAAAAGTTCTGAGAAATTTTTAATCTAATATTTACCAGTATTTTGTATCATATGTAGGAATACCCGTGATATATCTATAGGAATTCAGGAATTTCTGTCCAGAGGTCGCTTTTTCGATCAGTGTGACACTTTTACAAGGGTCGTCAATTTGAATCCTTTAATAAAGTTGACGAAGCATGTCAAGGATTTTTCGAGTACAAAGAGCAGCCATGATATTTCAGCTAATCTGGATTCTGACAAAAAGTCGTGAACTCTAATGATCACTACTTTGAAGAACTAGTCGTTGGAGGCCACCGTAACATTTACCCATCATGGATATGCATAACATAATATATGAAAACATAACATATGTAAACAATTTATAAAATGCATTACAATTCCAAAACAAAATATAAACGCATAATTAAGTATTTTTAACATATAATTATGATCTATTAATGAATTTCTCATGAATCAATCGTATGAAACGCCAAACAATTCAAGTAGCACTGAATTGCATAAAAGAAACATCCTTATAACTCCAAAAATATTAATCATATTCACTAACGGTTTCTTGCATCGAATTAAGTGTCGCATTTCCAATTGAAAGATATCTTTGAATTGAAATTTGAATGAAAAACAGGGTCATGAAAAATCAAAGAATGTGGAAAACATGATTAAAAATATCTCGACAACTAATAATCCGATCGACTGTGTTTTATGCGCAAAATTTGTGTTATTTTATTGCCTTTTACGTCCACTTCTTAAAATAAAAAAAATCGAAAAATTTTATATACCTTTCATCAGAACGAATTTTTCGAGAGTCCAGAAAAAATAGTTCCGGATAATCGAGGTTACTGATATTAAATAGGCTTCTTCCCATTCTTACATACTAAGCACATACAAAATTTCAAGTCCCTATCTAAATTTTTTCGGGAGATAGAGCGGTTACAGACAGACAGACACACAGACACACAGACGGACGGCAAATTTTTTTTCTAAAAATATGTTTTTCGGAATCTCCAGTGTCCGAAACGTGTAAATCCGTCAAAAAAAATTTCGATTTTCAAAACGATTGCAAGACTTACCCTATACTACTTATGATGGGTAAGTAATAGTCCTGCTTGCTTTTTTTATTAATTTGATCATAACAACGCAAATTTCGCAAATTTCAGAGGACTTGTTGCTCAACCTAGTACAATATTTTAATATTTTAAAAACTTAATTATATTTTTATTAATTTTAACTGACTTTTCCTTTAGTTCAACAACATTAATTAATCTACTTAATATTATTTTTTAAAATTCATACTAAACAATAAAATCATTATAATAACAATTTGCAATTAAACACCAAATTATCCTGGCCCCAGTTTATGTCGACTTACACAATAATTGATAATTCTTGAATTAAACCAAAGAAATCTTTGTGAACAACCAGTATATTATAATAAATTACATATCAGTTTAAAAAAAATTCTTTTTTTCACATGTACAACTTTAGTAACTTATTAAATATACTTCTTTAAATCACTCTTGTAAGAAAACAACTAATGTTTTATTGTTGGTGAACCGCAAAGATTTTCCGACATATTTCAGCTCTACTGTTTTCACCGATTTCATACAGAAATGCATTATGTTTTTTATCTTTTACTTAATGTGTTTTTGTATTACGTAACATTTGTTGGATCATATCCAACATAATATATATCGCATTTTTCTTTTTTACTTCTTACTCGTGTAAAACTTATTCCTTTCATTTTTGAAAAATACACATTGTTTATGACGTTAATATTATCTGCACAATGCTGTAAACAAATCCGATTACATGTAATTATTACTTACAATATCCTATTTTATTAATAAACGGAGAATAATATATATATATGTATTTTTACTAATCTTTTTTTATATGTGTTCATAATTATGTAAATAGTTGGTACCTGTAGACGTCGTTCAGTTCGTCCGTCTATCCTGATATAACAATGCAAAAAAGTATCCAACTGGATTGTTCGAAATTTAAAATATATAATTATTACATAATTTTGTCAATTCATGTCAAATTTTATGTAAATCTTATCTATAGTTCAATTACAGGGACAATCAAAAGTATCCATTATATTACGGTCAATGGGAAAAAATAGTTTCAAGTGCATTTTAATGATCTTACACTCTTTCAAATATAATAAAATTAATAAGCATCTTTAAAGTGTAAACTTAAATATGTATTCTGTGCAATGTGTGATGTAAAGAATAGTTGTTATTAATTTACAGATCCACACATATATATTCCATAACATAATGATATAGGTGGAATATTGTTTGGTGCGCGTTTTAATACTATTATATTATTTCACGTTTTATGAAATTGATATACGCTGCTGAGCTTTACTACAAGTTACTTCCTGTATTTAAGAAAGCATATAGTATTTACAGAGACACACAAAAAATTTCGGGTGTTATACTGTATCCAAAACACTGTATACTGTTACACCAATATTTTTTTAATTTCATTATCGTACGAACGCACCTCATTTACTACATTTGATGTGCAATTTCCAAATTGTTTCACTTTTAACGATCATTGTGTTACACCGACCAGTATGACCTATTCTCTTTACATCTTTACCAAGCTTTTTATTCATTTTGCATTTCATATAGGGCAATTTATTAGGCGCATTCCTAATTAATAAATAAGTATCACCTATAGTTGTCGTCTGCCTACATATAGACAGGGGAAAAACTGCCGAACAGAATGGCTTAAATTTTAATATATAGATTCATTGCAGAATTTTGTTGAGTCATTTCAATTTTTTATGAAAAATCTCACTGAAAGTTAAAAAGAGATTAATGAAAGTATTCTTAATTCTATTAAATTCTATTATAATTAATTCAGTGGTATCTTATAATAGGTAATGATTCTAATTTCGTATGGTAATGACTTTCTATTTAAGATGGAATCCTATTTCGCTCATATTAATGAATTAAAAATATAAAATCTAAAAAATTTTGTTTTCATTCCGTTTAGCAAAAATGTGAAACAACTATTGCACCAAGATCTGAATTTTTGTAAAACATGTAATAGGACTAACGTACCTCGTTTGCCTCGTTTGATGTACATTTTCTCATTGTTTATTCTACATATATATAAACATGGGCTTTTGCATTCTATACGTGTATTTATCAATGTATTTTTCGGTTATCACTACACTGTGCAACTCTGTGGGAGTTTACTATTGTTTTTTTTTTTTTTTTTTTTTTTTTTTTTTTGTTTGAATAACTTGTCTTGCACTATTTTATTTGCTCCTTTTCTTTTTTTTATTAATTACAGGTAGATTATAATACATAACTTGCATTATTCCGTATTTCCACAAAACCTTGATTTGGACTTTTTGTAAGTTTTTTTATGCATTTTCCTGAATTCTTAAAATACAGCATTTAGATTCGAGTTTTTCTAAGATTTCTATTGGTTGGTCTACATTCCTTATGTGTTCATAGATGGCAGCACCATAATTTAGTATTCAGGGGTTACTTTCTTTTTCTTTTTTGCTAAATCTTTTTTGCTTCGATTGTGTTGAATGTCGGGCGTTCTTCCAGAGTATAATTGTTAATATTATAATGATTGAAGTTGTTTATCTGATAAGTTTTAAATCTTAGATTTTCTTTCTTCATTTTCATTTCACTTGTTGATTAATTAATTTCTTTTTTATGCTATTATTTTAACTGTTCTTGGTATCCAGATATGTTATCAGAGCTTTTTTCTTTTTAAACATATTGCTGACAAAATTTGACGAAATATTATGATTGCTCATGTAATTAATAAATAATAATTGCTCATATATCATGCTAATTCAAATCTTTTCTATAAATTAGCATGCATAGCACCTCTGAAGAGTCTATATGCTTCTCATAGATTTATGACATAAGAATTATTCCAATATTTGGTACTTTTTATATTAGGCCAGTCAAATTGTCAGAAAAAAGGGCCGATAGATGCAAAAATTCTGCTAGAAGATTTTATGTTTTTAAAATGTTTAGGGGGATGCTAGTAACAAGAATTAATGGTTTCCCAACAAAATATCTCGAGGCTAAACTTTTTGGAGCCAAAAAACCACGAAATTTCCGGACTTTTTTCAGTTTTTTGCCTATAACTCAAAAAGTATAAAATTTTTGTGTACCATACTCAATTACAAAAAGAAAGAGCATTAAATTCTCTACAAATTTCATTATAAAAACGTTTTTCTAAACCCATTACTAAGCGCGCTAGGGCTTTTTGAAAATGTCACTTTTTTTTAACTTTACAGAAAAAGATCTATTTTTCGTCTCCCATCCTAAAAAACTTTCTTTCATTGCTAACTATGAAAATTAAATACACATATTAATGAATGAGAATTCAAATTTTTAAGAAAGGCAGGCCGAAAGAACAGAAATTCTGGAAACACTATACGAAAACAATCACGGAAGAGTTGGGGGAGTGAAGGGGAGGAATACCGGGGGTAGAATGCCGACAAAAGGAAAAAAGGAATGCCGACGGAAGATACTGACCACTTGTCAGCTGCTGCCCAATTTGCGTTCATTCTGTCGCAGGTGTTCCTTTTTTTTAAGGCACATTCTTCTAATATGTTACTATTCAGTGTATTGCTAGTATTCTTCGCATGCAGTAATTAAAAATGAGCGATCTCGATCCAAAATTATGTTTCGTTTGCCAAACGGCTTCAAATTGTGATACTCGCGTTGTGAGCAAAAAAGGACTTGCCAGGCTTTTTGAATGTAGCGTTCAACGGCAAAATAATTTTCATCAACGTTTTTTGAAAAGTTGCAAGGAAGTCAGAATACATGATGATTGCCAAAAAACATATACGAATGAGAGAATGATAGCAGCATATATTCGTCGGAATGAAGATTCTACACAGACTAGTTTATCCCTCCGATCAAGCACTTCTTTCAAATTTCAAGATAATTGCTTTTTATGTGCAAAAGGTAATCCCGTTGACTTCAACGAAAAACAATCGAAAAAGCCATACGCAAAGAGAAATTTGATTCACAAAGTAATGAAGTTAGAAGCAAAAATTACGTTCCTGAAAGCTGCAGAAAAACGTGGGGATAAATGGTCCCAGAAAATAATTGAACGTATTCAACACGAACCTGACTTGGTAGCTGTAGATGCATGGTATCATAGTTTTTGTCGCGTAAAACTATATCAGTCTGTAACAGTTGCAGAAAAAAGAGGGCGTCGACCCGCAACATCTGTTGACGAAGCTATGGAGGCTATATTTATGTACATTGAAGAAAAGTTTGAAGAATGCCAGTTTTCTTTAGATGAGTTGATGAATCAAGTACCACAGTCATTAGAACTTCCCGATTCACGGACTGTTAAGGCCCGTATAATCCAGAAATATGGGGATGCTGTGCTGATTTCTGAAAACAAGAAAAAGAAAACAGTGCTCTGTTTCAAAAATGTTGGGCACAAAATACTCACTGATCATTGGTATTTGAGTAGGAATTTAGATCCTCAACAGGAGCGACTTCGTATTGTGAAAACAGCCGCTGATATAATTGTGGAAGATATAAGGTCACAAATGTATGATATTACACAATACCCCCCATCTGATAACTTTCTGTCTGACGCTGAGACAGTTATCCCAGAATCAGTAAAATTGCTTTTTGAAAGCATAGTTTTAAAACACAAACGTGGTTCATTTGAGAAATGGAAAAAAAAGTGCGTTGCATTTTCACATGCCCTAATAAGTTCGGTTAGACCAAGATCATTCCTTTCATCCATCATGACAGGGATCAGTGCATATTTGTACAGAAAGTTTGGTTCAAAGCATTTGCTCCAAGTTATGTCTGCTTTTGGCTTTGCAGGGTCCTATGAAGATGCCTCTCTTCTTGAATTGTCTACCATTCTGCGGCCTCAGAAAACAAAAGAACGAGATGATGCATTCTGCCAATTTATTTTTGACAATGCTGATTTTAATGCCAGCACTCTAGATGGGACTGGTACATTTCATGCAATGGGAGGTATAATGTGTGTTACTCCTCACGACGCCTTGCATCCCGAAAAAAGAATTCAAAAAGTAAAACATCAGTCCACAAATGAAATTGTCTGTCAAGCTGAAAAAATTGATCTACAGACATTTCACAGAACAGATATGAGTGGCTTACAAAATATAGAAATTGAAAGTTTGGAAAAACTTTCTCCCTTTAATAATGAAATAATTCCCTCAACAACAGACATAGTATGGCTCTATGGGAAGTGGTCAAATGTTGAAAACATTCCCGGTTGGAACGGTTTCATGGAGAAAGTTACATCCAACAAAGAGTATAAACGTTCTAAAATAAAGTATCTTCCATTTATTAATGCCCATCCTTCACATTATGATACTATTTTTATCTCACTATTGGTTGCTGCTGAAAAATGTAGACAACTCAACCAGAAGACATGCTTTGTGACGTATGACCAACCTCTTTATTTGAAAGCTAGAGACATAATGACGAATGAACATCCAGAATTGAACAATGTGACAGTGAGGCTTGGAGGTTTTCATCTCCTCATGTCTTTCATGGGATCAATTGGTTTTATCATGGACTTTCACAGTCAGGCAGCTGATGTCGCAACTTGCTCAAAGAATATCAAGGCTATTAAAGAACAAGAAACCTGCTCATTTGCCCCTCAAGCTGAGGTTGAGGAATTATTTCAATTAACCCGAAAGCGTTCCAGACGTTATTAAATAAATGAAAAATATCATCGTAAGTATTTTTTACTTACATTCTGTTAAATACCTAATATTAATGTTCTCCACTTAAGCTCTAAATACAAAAAAAGTTACACTGTTCTTAATTATTTTACTATGTTACCGTTGTAATTAATCATGATTGCTATAATGCAAATGCCTGTAATATAAATAAGTTACATTAAAGAGGATAAAATAATGAAAAACGGTGTAAAATTTCCATTTTTGCAATATTTCCACAAAGTTAGAAAAAAAGAGTCATTTTCAGAAAGCTGTAGCACGCTTCATAATAGCTTTAGAAAAACAAATGTATAATGAAATTTGTAGAGAATTTAATGCTCTTTCTTTTTCTAATTGCATATTTGCACAAAAAATCTATACTTTTTGAGTTATAGGCAAAAAACTGAAAAAAGTCCGAAAATTTCGTGGTTTTTTGGCTCCAAAAAGTTTAGCCTCGAGATATTTTGTTGGGAAACCATTAATTCTTGTTACTAGCATCCCGATAAACAGTTTAAAAACATAAAATCTTCTAGCAGAATTTTTGCATCTATTTATGACAATTTGACTGGCCTATATTAGTAGGTCACAAATCTCGTCAAAACCATTTTATCAATCGCCAATAAAAGCTTTTACATTTTGCATGTGCAAATTATGAACAAAACATTTATACTCAAATAAAATGTTTTGGTTTATGTTTTTTATTATTGTCATTATTGTTATTAATATTATTATTATTGTTTAGTATTTCAAATGGAATGAGATAATAACATGTAATATTAATATATCTAATGCTTTTAATGTTTAAAATAAATATTATGCATATTGAATAAATTATAACATTATGCATAAATAAAAACTCTATTTCTTAGATTTTTCTTAAAGTTTCTATTAAGAAATGCGCAATTTTTTCTTATGTTTATAAACATTTCAATAAAAAATGTATTTTGATTATTCAAAATAAATTTTGAAATGCAAATATAAACTCCTTGCATCATAAAACAAAGTATAAAGTATTATAAAATGCATAATAAACACAGAGTGTCTATAGAAAAGTCTTACTTTGAATTTTATATAAGATTTTCAGTTTTGAAATCATTTGCGTTTTTTAAAGTTTTGTCAAAGGATTTAAAAATAAAGTATGGTGTAAATATTTTGCAATATTTTATTTTATTTTTTCAAATGTCTAGTGTATTGTAGTGCAATATATGTGAAATAAAAACTATATTTTAAAAAATCTCGATTGAAACAAAATTTTAGCAGATTCTTATAAATTTTACTTAAAAAAAGCTGATGCGATTTTGAAGAGAATGTAAGGTATGAATTTCACAATTGTTTATGCGTAATCACAATAAAAATATCGAGCCGTTTTAAAATTTCAAAACAAGCAAAGTACAAAGAAAAAAAAGGTAGAAACTGATTTCGAAAACCTATGTAGCATAGCAACCATGTTATATTTTTTTTTATGAAACCTTTTATTTCACTTTAATTATGCACATAATTTTACAATAAACACGTAAAGTTTTTTTTTTAAATTGTTGTATGATTTTAAAAAACATACTAACATTTCTTGGATTTTTATAAATATACTATAAAATAAAACACCAGGTCCCTAAATCTAGTTTCATGTGCCTGGAGTATTTTTAATTCGACAAATTAATTAACATATTCTAATAAATTATTAATTATATACATTTTTAAATCTAAAATTACTTTAATTGTTTAATGAACTAAGAAAATCTATGAATTATTATGTGAGGAAAATCTCTATATAATTACTTAAAAAATGCTTTAAACGTCCAATATCTCCACAACGCATTATTACGAAGAAAAAAAGACTGATTAATAGACTGTAAAAACCATTCGACAACGTTTCCGAAAACAGCAAAAGCATCTTTTATTTAGGAAATGCTTTTTAAAATTTTTTAAATATATTATTTTCTGGGGCATCTGAAACAGAGGATCAGTTTTTAGAATCTTTGATAGTTCCCAAAAAATCATTCTATGTATTCGTAAACCTTGTGAAATAAAAGAACTAGTTTAAGAAGGATTTGTTTGTTTTTATAGTGCAACTCTTTTAAAATAATAAACATACAGATGGCATCAGTCAGTGCTGTACTCTTATTTTAAATATAAAACGAATCGAAATCCGTCAAATTCGACGGTTGAATACGTGTAAAAGAATTGATTGATTAAATTTATCTATTAATAAAACTACAAATAAAATTACAATTAATAATCAATCTTATATTGGCTGACCAAACTCACAAAATTAACATTAACTTTAATTAAAGTTTAATTTCAGACTGACAAATTATTTAAAAATAGTATTTTATTCCTGCACGTAATCTGAAGCATGCAATTTAGATAAATAATGAAGTTATTAATTTATTCATTGATTTTTAAAATTACGAAATCAAAATGCAACAAACATTTTCGTCACTATGGCACATTTATAATTATTTTTCCAATAAGCTCTAAAGGTAATGTCGTATACACCGTCGCAAAGTTTACTTGCAAATTTTTCATACTCATATTCAACATTTAAAAGATATATTGAAGTGCAGTATATTATTAACAAAATATAATCCAAACTTCATGTAACGTTTGCCAGTACAATTTTGCGTCTAAACATTCGCATTTTTTAGTTGAGACTCTAATCTTACTGATGTCGAAATCCAGAAATTTATTCCTCTTTAGACGAATTAATAACAAAATATTCAGTTTTAGGAAAGTAAATACTAATTTCTTCTTTACTCTGACTTACTGAAGTCGTCTGAAATGAACCTTTCAATATCAGTTGCAGCGGAATAATAGTAATAATAATAAATAATTGAAATGTAACAGCTTTTATGAGAAAAATGCATTATTTATTGTAATCATAAAGTCCTTTTCTGTTCAATATACATGTATATATACATATATGTAAAATTATTTTTTATTGTAATGCGTAAATGAGATCTGTAATGATATGATAATTCTCTTTGTATCCCTTTTCTCTTCAACAATATAAGTAAACCGATTGCCATCAACGTAAATAAATTTCATAAAGCACCTTTAAAAAAAAAATAATAATAATTGCATTAAAAAATAATGAGTGCGGGAACATCTCCAAATTAACTACTTTCATTTTCAAAAAGAAATATCGATATATGCTTAATAGAAGGCTCAGACCAATCGACATAAAAAACGACTTGTCTTTTGAATATATAGAAAAATATAAAAAAAGGATTATATTAAAAAAAATAGCAAGTGTGGGCACATCTAAAAATAAACTACTTTCTTTATAATAATAATAATAATAATAATAATAATAATAATAATAATAATAATAATAATAATAATAATAATAATAATAATAATAATAATAATAATAATGCCAGTTTAGTGGAAGGCTAAAAAAAAGTCTTGTATTTTAAATATATAAAATTATATAAAAATGGGATTACATTGAAAAGTTGCGTTTGCGAGCACATCTACAAATAAACTGTTTAATAATAATAATAATAATAATAATAATAATAATAATAATAATAATAATAATAATAATAATAATAATAATAATAATAATAATAATAATAATACTATTAATTATTATTATTATTATTATTATTATCATTATTATTACTATTATTATTATTATTATTATTATTATTATTATTGGCTTCCTAAAAAGTTCAGACTCGATGACTAAAAGCCAGCCTTGAGTTTAAAAAAAAAAAAAATAAAGATTATACCGTTTGTTTTGATCAAGTAAATCGATTTCCTATCTCGTTTTGCATTTAAAAAATATACGTAATCTTATTACAATTTGTCATTATGTAATATTTTAATTTTTTTCTCTTTCTGTGATTTATATTAATTTAGATAATTAATGAATTATTTATTAAATTTATTTAAATTTTAAAAAGGTCATCTTTACGAAAGAAAAAAGTAATTAACCGCATTTTTTTTTTGGTATAAATGCAAATTTAAATATTAGACATTTAATTTAATACTATTCATTTAAAAAAAATTGTTAAAAAATATTTATTTCTAAATAAATTAACTGGAAATGTCTTTGGAATCTAATTATTTTTAAGAAATATTCGAAATTGATAGGAAAAAGAGAAAGCGCCACAATTTGGAAAATCCCATCGGATGTTTGATTAATTAAAACATAAAGTATATTGTAAAAAGTCTAGAAACTGATCGTATTAATGAAATAAAATTCATTAATAAATACAAAGTGATAAACTTTATTATTTTTCTTATTGCCAATTTTTTACATATACGTATATATATATATATATATATATATATATATATATATTACTTTTTTAACTATAGTTGTAATGAATGAAAGAAAATTTGATTATAACCTCTTTCAAAAAAGGAGCAGTGTCACTCTTGAAGTGGGGGGTGGGGGGTTCATGAAATCGTGACAGTTTGTGACATGGAGTTAGGAGATGATAAGAAGAAATGTGATATGACACATTTTGGTTAAAATAAAAGCAATACATTTCAGAAGATTAAATTATAAAGTTATTTTAAAATTAAAATAGTTTGTGTTCAGAAAGATAATATTTAAGGACAAAAATGTTAAATTCCATCTCAAATCCCAAAATACTACTGTTTTTAATTTGCTCTTTCATATTAATACTTTATTCCTATTCTACATTTTTTTTTGTTGTTGTTGTTGTTGTTATTACTGTAAACTTCATTTCATACAAAATACGAATCACTTTTATTGTTCAGTTCACAAATGTCATTAAAACACATAGTTAAAGTTTAAAAATAAAATTTGAAATATGATCTAAAACGTAGTGCTTTGCTGCTGAACTACATATATATATTTACGTAATATAGCTTGAGATGTGACAAGAGGAGGGGGAGGGAGTAAAGTGATTGGTGACACTTTGTGATATAGTGGGGGGTGGGCAGCCAAAAATATGGAAGAACACGTGACATCATTTATGGACAACTCCTAAACCGATTGCAACTTTGTAAATAAATTTCATTACGCACTTTTAAAGTTAAAAATATAAAAAAAGAAATTATATTAAAATAATGACTGCGGAAACATCTCCTAATAAACTGCTTTCCTTTTCAAAAATAATTATCGATGTATGTTTACTAGAAGGCTCAGATCAATTGAGTTAAAAAACACCTTGTGTTTTGAAAATACAGAAAAATATAAAAAGGAGATTATATTAAAAATACATCAAGTGTGAGCACATCTAAAAACAAACTATTTTCTTTATAATAATAATACCAGTTTAGTAGAAGACTAAGAAAAGGAAGCCTTGTGTTTTAAATATATAGAATTGTATAAAAATGTGATTCTATTGAAAAGTAGCGTGTGCAGGCAAATCTTCAAATAACCTGCATTCATAATAACAATAATAATAGATATTATTATTATTATTATTATTATTATTATTATTATTATTATTATTATTATTATTATTATTATTATTATTATTATTATTAATATCGGCTCCCTAAAAAGTTCAGACTAGATAACTAAAAGCCAGCCTTGAGTTTTAAGTATATTATAGATTATAACGTTTGTTTTGAGCAAATAAAGCTATTTCTTTTCTCGATTTACATTAAAATATATATATATATAACCTGATTACAGTTTGTTTCCTGTAATATTTTATTTTTTTATCTTTCTGTCATTTTTATTAATTTAGATAATTAATGAAATATTTATTACAATTATTTAAGTTTTTAAAAAAACAACTTTGCAAGAGAAATAAGTAATTAACCGCATTTTTTTATAAATGCAATTTTAAATATTTGACATTTAATTTAATATTACATTTTTTAAAAAAAATGTTAAACAATTGTTTTTTCTAAATAAATTAACTGGGAACTTTTCGGAACATAATTTCTTTTAAGAAATACTCGAAAATGTTATGAAAAAGAGAAAGCTTATAATTTAGAAAATCCCATCTGATCTTTGATTTATTAAAACACAAAGTATATTGTAAAAAATCTAGAAACTGGTGGTATTAATGAAATAAAATTTATTAATAAATGTAAAATTATAAATTTTATTACTTTTCTTATTGTCAACTTTATACATATTTTTTTTAAAGAAACTAAAATTGTAATGAATGAAAGAAAACGTGATTGTAATCTCTTTCAGTCTGAAAAAAGGAGCAGTAAAAATATTAGACATTTATTATCCAAAGAAAATTTTTGAGATAAAATAATTAATTGAAATTATGAATATTTTTTAACATATAGCTTTTACAATAAAATGGAAAATTTAAAGAATAATTGTATAGTAAAAATTGATGATAATTAATTAAAAAAATCTTAGAATATAGTTTACAATAAAAGAAATATTTTACTTCTTATGAAAAAAATGTCAGATGTTTCGGCCATTAAAATATAAAGTTCACTGTTACGTGACAAAAAATAGAATGTTAACAAATGTGATTGCAAATCATACAGAAGGTTTTGCTTAATAATTCTTTCAAAACATTTTATCCTTTAACTATAAAAAAAATTGATAATTTATCAGCATTAAATTCTTACTTTAATGAAAGCACCAATAAATTCTATTTTAAAATAATTATAAAATGTAAGTGATTTATTTTAATCAAATTAAAAATGCTAAAATCAAATTATTTAAAAAAAAAATCTAAAATTCTAATTTTTTTGAAAATTTAAAAATAATAGAAAACAAGAGGAGACATAAATAAAATTTTAAATTTCTAAAAAAGGAAAAAAGATGTCTGAACGAAATTTAAAATCCTGAATCATTAAGTTTTTTTATTTTTTTTTAATAAGAAGAAAATTGAATTGGTAGCTTTCAGATGATAAAATAAAAATAATTCAATATCGTTAAAATTCTAAAATACCCCTTTAAATGCTATAGATAACAACTTAAATGTTAAATAATTTGTTCTTGTTTCCTCTTATTGAACACAACAAACTTTCTCTTATGAGTATATAATATTATTCCATTTGTAAGAAACTCATATAAATCACTTAATTTCACTACATGATGGTTGGGATAGAGTAACACATTCACAGGATTTTTCATTTTTTTTTTTACATTGACACGCAAAAATAATCAGTTACTGTGCTGTGTTTGAGAAACAAAATCTGGAAGTGCGTTTTTAATCTCGGCATGCGATTTTAAATTCAACTGTTTTTGTTTTCTTTTACGCGTTGTATATAAATTCTACACTTCATATACAGGGTTGCGCAAAAGAATCCACGTGCCATTTTCTATACTGACGGACATTGTTCAAGAGAAATTTCCAAATGAGAGTTGCATGTATTTCTTCATTGAAGTGAATTTTAGTGTCTATGTAATTAACAGATAAAAATCTGTATTACATATACAGGACCGCTTAAAGAATTCGGACAATTTTTGGATTGTGTTTAGAAGTAGTTAAATTTGTTTTTCAAATGTGCTATATTAGTTCAATATGGTTGAAAAAGTTATAATATTTACACTTTTTAAACGATGCTGTTTTGTTACGTGATTACACTATTTTAAATGTATTGGAGAGTGTTTAATAATCTATGCTTGATGAATGTTTTTCTGTGTTGTTTTAATTTGTTATATTGATAATTATTTTATGACAAACAGGCCATTACACAAGAGCGTTCTATTCAACTCTCGGTTTAAGATTCTTAATTTTTTCTCAAAAGTACAAACATAGAAATTATCATAGAATTGTAATAAATTTTCATGCTTTTGATTCTGCATTTCTTTCATATAAAAACCATCTGTTTTTTAGCTTATTTCTTAGAAAATCATTAAAAGATCATTATAAACACATTAGATGATTTGCATTTAACTTCGTAATACAATCTATTAATAAGAACATTCATTTGTGTCTATGTGTTTCAATTTGTGACTTTCATATTAATTGATTCCTTAACGATCTATAAAAGCATTTATTCATTTGTTTCAAATGTTTCTAAATTTGAACAAATGGTGTGTAGAAATATAAATACCAGATTAATAATATATACTATGAATTCCGTTTGTACACAACCTTTATTAACAGGAATTTGATTTAAAACGAATTTTTTAAGAATAATTATCATCCATACACATGTTAGGGTGACGCCGCTAGTAGTTAAAACTCTCCGAGTATTAGATCAAATTTTTGAAATATTGTCCTATTTCAGGCAGAAATAAGTTTTATATTTAGCACTATATTGAATGTCAGTGCACTTGTTGTCAGTTGTCCCTTATAAGAAAAACTATTTTCAGATTTTAGGTAGATTTCATAAGAAATATTGCGAATTAAATTACACGATTCTAAATGTATTGGAAAGTGTTTATAATCTATGCTTGACGAATGTTTTTCTATGCTGTGTTAATTTGTTATTTTGATACTCATTTTATGACAAACAGTCCATTACACAAGAATGTTCTTTTCAACTCTTAATTTTCGATTCTTAATTTTTCTCTCAAAAGAACAAATATAGAAATTATCATAATATTGTAATAATTTTTCAAGCTTTTCATTCTGTATTTCTTTCATATAAAAAACCATCTGTTTTTTAGCTTATTTCTCATAAATCATTAAAAGATCATTATAATCACATTAGATGGTTTGCGTTTAACTTCGTAATACAATCTATTAATAAAAACAGTCATTTGTGTCTATGTTTTCAATTTGTGACTTTTATATTAATCGATTCCTTAACGATCTATAAAAGCTTTTATTCATTTATTTCAAATGTTTCTAAGTTTGGACAAATGATGTGTAGAAATACAAATATCAGATTAATAATATAATTATGAATTCCGTTTGTACACAAACTTTATTAACAGGAATTTGATTTAAAACGAATTTCTTAAGACTAATTATCTTCTTTACACAGTTTAGAGTGACGCCACTAGTAATTCACGGAAAAAATGAAATACACAAAAATACGTACACCGATGTACTCATACTGAGTTGAGTATGTTTGGATAAAAAATTATCACATTATTTTCTCAATTTTGAAGTATCACATCTTATCAAATTCAAACAAACGATAATTTTGTACCCTGTAATGGTTTATTTCATTCATGGCGGCATAAAATATGCTAATTAATGTAAATATTATGTTATACTCAGTTTTTGAAATAATTTAAAAGTGCTTGTAAATAGTTCTCTTATCATAAAAATATTCGATTTGTGTATTTTGCTAATAATGTTTGCTATTTTTCTTGATAAATAATCAATTAAACTTTTATTGTTAATAATTTTGAGCAAGAAATAAAAGCTAGTATATTTTTGCTTTAATTTATAAGTTAAGGTGGCAGTTCATAGCGATTTACATTTGAACACAACCATCGAATCAAAAATGAGTACATGTATTTTTTTAGTTTTGAGTATAATATTGGATATTTTTTACTCAATTTTGAGAAAACTTTTTTCAGTGTTAAAACACTCCGAATATTTCATCATTTTTTTAAATATTGTCCTATTTCAGGCAGATATAAGTGTTAAACTTAGCACTATCTTGAATGTCAGTGCACTTGTCATATTGTTGTCAATTGTCTGTTATAAGAGACGCTATTTTCAGATTTTAGGTAGATTTCGTAAGATATATTGCAGTCCTATTACAGTCGTTACCATGGTACGATTTTTGAAATATTTCATCACAACTTTTCATTACGTGATCCCAGGAATCGAAAACCACCCCCACGTAAATAATTTACACACACACACATATATATATGTATATATGTATGCATTAAATTGTTCGCACGGCAAAATTATGCAATGTACCTATGCTACATTTAGGCACAGATCGTCTTCAAACTCGCCCAAAACATTCTTATGATCAATGTTAATTAAATGCACACACAACACAATTATTCCATAGGCACTGGTTATATTTAAATCACTTTATTAAAAAGAATAACTCACTAGCAGCTCACTGCCGCATTATCGTCTGCACATTTCTCAAACACAACTTTAGAATAAAAACAGAAAAAGCACTTTACTTCACTTCAGTTTCTGGACACTGGGATTTTAATTATAGGTGGCGCGGTACATCTGGGTACATGGAACATACCGGCCCCCACTGATATGTTTCACATTCAATAATAACTCTTTTTTTTACTAAGTACACTAATTACACAAATAAATACAAAAGGTCACTACCTATGTTTACTTAAATATAATAATTGAAAGAAAAAAAATATAACACTCACACATATTACACTTATCCTTTTTTTTGACTACCATGGGTTTCAGGCATAGGTAAAATACATATTTTACTAATCGATCTTTTAAAAATTCCATTCTTAGTTTTTACCTGAACTACGCGAATTTTCTTATCATTATCGTAATATAAATCAATAATTCTGCCTAATGGCCACTTATTGGTTGGTATATTTTCCTCTACTAACAACACTAGATCTCCTATTTTTACATTATCCTTTTCAAATGTCCACTTACCCCTCTGTTGTAATTCACTTAAATAATTATGATGCCATTTGCGCCAAAAAAATGGTACTGTTTTAGTTATTCTATGCCATTTTTTGAGGCGATTTTCTTTTATATTGGTTAAACCAGGCTCAATAATGACATTTAATGGTCTGTTTATAAGAAAATGAGCTGGAGTTAGGACTCCAAAATCCTTTGCATCATCTGATAATGGACTCAAAGGCCTCGAATTTAACATTCCCTCTATTTGTATCACTACTGTAAGAAATTCCTCTTAAGTGAGATTAGCATATCCCACAATTCTCTTAAAATGAAATTTAAAGGATTTTATTGCGGCCTCCCAAAGACCCCCGAAATTGGTGATTTGGGGGGAATAAATTTCCACTCAATGCCTTCACTAGACAAATATGCTGCTAATTTCTCATCAGGTTTTCTTACTAATTCATAAAAGACCCTAAGAGTCTTATCTGCCCCAATAATATTTTTCGCATTATTAGAATACAATTTGGCACATTTACCTCTGCGCGCGATGAATCTTTTCAGTATCGCAATAAATGATTCGGAGGTTAAATCTGAGACACTTTCTATGTGTATAGCCTTAAATACAAAACAAACAAAAATACAGATATAAATTTTTTGTAAGATGGTCCTACGTGCAAAACCAATTTTGATCATAAATGCCCCACATAAATCAACACCCGAAATATTAAAGCAATAGTCCAATCGGACTCTATCCCTGGGCAAATCGCAAATCAATTGATTTGCTGGTTTAGCTTTAAAACATGGAATGCACTGATGAACCACCTTTCGACACATTGTACGACCATTTATTGGCCAAAATTTATCGCTTACTAAGGATAGTAAAGTTGACGCACCAACATGCAGATATTTCTTATGATAATAATTTATAAGAATTACAGTAAAATTATTGCTCTTTGGTAAAATCGCCGGGTGCTTTTTCGAAAAATTTAAATTACTATTATCTAACTTGCCACCAACCCTTAAAATTCCAAATTCATCTAAGTAAGGGTTGAGGCCTTTTAACTTGCTTTACGGACTTACCGACATACATAGATTACCATACATGCGACATACATACATAGATACGACATACATTACGACATACATACATAGATACCGACATACTTACATACATAGCCTGGAGACTATGTATGTCTGCACTGAACTCTTCATTTTGCACTGATTTAATTAAATATTTCTCTGGAAACTCAAATTCTGAAGTAGTCAAGGGTCCATTACATTTATAAAGAGGGTTTCTTGCATTCATCACAAATCTGAAAATATAATTAAGAATACGCACAATCATTAAATAATTATTACTAAGACTAATCAAGTTCTTTACAAAAGAATTCTCGGGAATATTACAATTTACAACATTAAATTCATTAACGATTTTAACCTTAAATTTGAGTTCTTTTTTGAACTCATCATTTGTTTCTGGTATGGTTATTGAATGTTGAGGATAATCACTGTTCTGAAGAAATGAAGGTCCCTTAAACAGTTTTTTAACAGTCATCTGTGCTTCAAGTTTATCTGAATCATCACGAGGAACAGCTCTCTTAAGCTCCACTTCACGACCATCAACTTTATAATGTCTAGCAGTTTGAGCATCATCCACATATGAGCACGTTTAACCCTTTCCGGCATACTGTGCCCAGTCTGGGATACATAATTTTAATTCCAAACTTGCAAACGGCACCAATAACATTTTAGTAAAATTTTGCTTTTGCAATAAAATCTTAAATTAAGGATTTCAAAATATCTAAAAAATTCATTAGTGAATTCTGGTGTTAGTCGATAAATTCTCATTTTGTTAACAGATTTTGCCCGTGCCGGAAAGGGTTAAATGTTACAAAGTCAAATTCACGTGATCTGCGACTATTACGATTCCTAATCACAACACAATCAACAATTTCATCCCATTGTTAAAAATGAGATTTGAGTGACTCTTCTGTAGTTTTATAATTGAGTCAACCAATAAATAACTTACGTAACTGTTCTGCCTCAACTTCATTATCAAAATTATACCCTTCTTCATATGTCAACGAAAGATTTTTATCACTTGTACACCACCTATGGAATCTCATACCTGCTTTATGCATAATCGCTATGAGCTGCAGCTGCAGCTCTTTGGCTTCCTCAAGCGTAGGTGCACCGCACAAAATATCACTCATGTAAAAATTTTCGCGAAGAACTGATGCTACCATAGGATAATTATCTCCTTCATCAATCGATAGTTGGTCGAGAGTTTTCATTGCTAAATAAGGCGCACTAAACGTACCGTATGTAACGGTCTGTAGTTCAAAAAATTTAGGCTCTTCCTCGAAATTATCGTTCCACAAAATTCTCTGCAATGGATGCTGACTAGGATCAATGTTTATCATTCGATACATCATTTGGACATCCGCAGTCAGAGCATAAACATGCTCTCGAAAACTAATCATAATTGTAAATAAGTCATTCTGAATGACACCGCCATTATATTGCAATGAGTCAAGTGATGTGCCATTTGTTGTTGTGGCGAAACAGTTGAATACAACTCTGAGTTGGTGGTGGACTTTTCTTGTCTAAATATACCATGATGTGGAGCATAATACACAACGTCAGGTTCCTTTACTTCTTTAGCCTGTTTCATATGTCCCAACATTTCATATTAATTTAACAAATCTTAAAAGTATTCCTTAACTTTTGATAAGCGAGTCCACGGCGATTTGAGTTTTTTAAGAGCAAGCTCCCTAGATTGGCCTAAACACGAAGGATTTTCCTTTAAAGGCATTCTCAACACGTATCTCCCTTCCTCATTTCTCGAATGCGTACGCGCAAAATGTTGCTCACATATCTCAAATTCTTTACTTTTTGATAACTCTACTTCGGCGTTTTCAATTTCCCAAAACTTTTTTAATGTTTGGTTTAAATCTTCCTCCCGAATTAGCCCACAATGAACACTTACATCACTTTCCTACTCTATGCATCCACTAGCCACATACCCAAATACAGAATTTTGCATAGGTAAATTTGAACTCTGAGAATATATTTGTCCCAACTCACTCAATCACCCAACTCACTCAATGTCCCAACTCACAACTCATTTGTAACAACCCATAAAATATTTCTACTCCCAACAACATATCAATTCGATCAAAGAAATTAAATCTATAATCTGCTAACATAGTTAAATCTGGTACCTCAACATTTATGTTAACCAGCATAGTCAATTCTCTTTCAAAACTTTTATCTCTATTCGCGATTTTTGTATTTACGCAGCCTGTTATTGTCATAGAAGTGTCCTCCAAACACGAAATTAAACTATTCCTTTTATTAATTCTAAGCTGCAATCGATTAGCGCACTATGAAGTAATCAAACAGGCTTGTGAACCAACATCTAGTAAGCATCTAACTTCCTGCCATTCCGAAAATTTATCTTTAATGAGGATACGCGCCGTACTTAATAAAACGGATTTTGTTTTATTTTTCACAAAACTAGAGGCGACAGTCTGACTCGGAAGGTAGGAAGAGATTTCCTCGGGCTGTGATTTTTTTATTCCTACAGCCGATTGAAACACATGACCAACATTTTTATTTTGATTATTTAATTCCTTTTCTTCTCTAGGAAAATCTATTAGTTCAGAATGCAGTCGTTTACATCTTTGATTCAATATTAATTAAAAGCACACACAACACAATTATTCGATAGGCACAGGTTATATTTAAATCACTTTATTAAAAAGAATAACTCATTAGCAGCTCATTGCCGCATTATCGTATACACATTTCTCAAACGCAACTTTAGAATAAAAACAGAAAAAGCACTTCACTTCACTTTAGTTTCTGGACACTGAGATTTTAATTATAGGTGGCACGGTATATCCGAATACATGGAACAATCAATATCTCGGAAGGGTTAGCAAAATTGGTCCAAACGAATGGAAATGGGAAAGGTAAAAGTTTTGAATAATTCCTAAACAAGGCTCTGTTAAAACCATCTTTTACACAACAATGGCGGGAAAAAACAGCAGAAAAATTGCAATTGCCAACAATTAGAAAAAGAACAGAATAAAATTCTAATCACAAAATTACTTTTCTATTGCAAGATTTCTAATTGAAAAAATAAAATAAATAGTTTGATGATTAATAATAATTTAAAAAAAATGAATATTTCGTTATAACTTTCTGTAGTAAGATTTCCACATGAATACTGAAAAATCAATAAGTAGTTCAACACTTTAAAAAAATATATAGATATTGCGTCATATTTGAAATATAATCGATGCCTTCTTTGTATGCTTGTATTTATGTCGGCCAATTATCTGCACAGCGGGATATAGGCCCTAAGGGGGTGAGATTATAATTGATGCCACCAGGTAACGTTATCTGAATTTGAAAAAACGCAACAAAACATTTAAAAAAAACTTGGCTATTGAAATATTGACATATTTTAACATTTTGAAGTTCTCTGAATTTGTTTGCACTATTTTAAATCTATTACATATACAAGCGTGTATGTATGCTTGCATATTAAAAAATTCAGAAAAGGTTTAGGTCTCTTGTGCTTATTCTTAGGGTAGACACAGCGTTTATCTCTAATCTTGATTTAATTTTTATTTGCAAAATTAGTACTTAGCTTGGAAATCTACCTCTGCCTGTAAGCCAAGCCAGCAAACATCATTTTTATTTTTAAATTAGAGCAAACATTTAATTTTTAATTAGTTGGAGACAATTATTATAAGTTGAAATAATCCACTTGCATCTCGCTTATTTCACTTGATATTTTTATAAAAATTATTGTTAATATAGTCCAAAAATGATATTTTAAAGATGAATTTTTCGATTTTCGATTCACTTCTTTGGCCTCATCAACTAGTGATAATATGGTAATTAAGAGAACTACTTATTTATAATTTTGTTTCAATTTTATTTCGGTAAATTTCATTTTTAAGCATTGTAGCATAATCATTAATGGTTTTAGATATCATTCTAGTTTACTAATAAAACCAAAAAGGAAGAAAATATAATAAAAACCGTGTAGCTTTGACTTCATTTGATCACCTTTTTTCTCGGTCATCTACTTTGATGTGACAATATAATATAAATATATATATATATATATATAACTCTAGTAAAACTATATCTATATAGTAAGCATTGGTCTCAATGACGCTACTGCATGTCATGGGAGTCACTTAAAATCCGTGATTTAAATCCCACTACTCTGCGACATCACGTTGTGTTTAAAATATGTATTTCTTCCAAAGCTTAAAAAAGTACAAAACTTTTATTAATTTATTGTGTTTTTATTGTCAACCAAAAGTATCTGTTTTCTTTTATATTTTTGTTGCGTCACTGCAAGTCACAATTTGACCAAAATGAAAAAAAATATATAATGACAAGATTTATTTTATTTTCCATATTCTGAACATTAATTCCCTGTATATCAAAATATATTCAGAAGTACTAAATGAAAATCTAAATGCAAAATAGAAATCTAAAATCCCTTAACCATTAAAATTATCATTCTCACCCAAACTTCGTAAGAATTAATACAGAGACATCATATTAGAAATCTTATTGCTCTTTATACTTATTCATTTATTTAACAAACATTTCTTATAATGTTGGCTATTTTTCTGGTCCCTATTCCCACCCTCTCCCATTCCTCCTAATTTAAAAATATAATTTAAACCTTCTGAAATATATAAAAATATTTTTAACTCATTCAATATGTAACATAAAGACCATAAACAGTGTCATAAACAATATCATAAACCCTCATTTCATTTCAAACTTTTAAATTCGTTTCTTGAATTGCTTTTTAGAATTTGTACATTGAATATAAGAAGATTGAGGATTACTGTTCTAAGTTTAGATTAACCCGTAATTTCAGCTAGTTGCCACACAGATCGTTGTTTAGGATTTTTTTCCATTTTCGGAATTTAATTTCTAATTTTAATTTAACTACAGAGACACTGGTTCAATTTTATTTCGTAGTAACACAACTTTTTTGTTTTATGAGGTTGCGGAAAGAAAAAAAAGCGTAGTAGTTTAAAATTTTAATTCTCTTATGATACCAAAATTGTCTAAATTCTCACACTTAATTTTATTCTATTATGAGATGCGTTATACCATACAAATAAAGCAAATAACCTGCGACTGAAATCTCATAAATATTAATGAAAATCCTCATATAAGTTGGTCATATTCATTTATGAGTAAATGCAAAAAAACAGATTTTAGGATTGTTTTTTTTTCTTATTTTAGTATAAAAGCTTACATTAAATGTTGATACAAAATCGACAGTTTGTGTACATGCTGGAAATTTAAATTTTGGTTATTAGCCTTAGGGAAAAAAAGATTGTGTATAAATTATTTATATTTAATAATGAACAATAGGTGAAATATTAGCGCAATTTAGTAATCGTGTTTTTATTCCATAATAAAAAAATAACGAAAAATTTTGAGGGAAAAATGAAATACTTCTATTATTCATTTAAACATGAAGGACAGCTTTTACTGTTTAAAAATTATTTGACATTATAGTTGACGACATATCTTTTATGTATCGAAACTTTGATTCTTGTGTTTTATTTAAAAAAGGGAAAAATTCAATATTTCTGTCACTTGTTTGAACGTTAAATTAAATTTTCAAAACAATTTTAAATAATTGATATTGTTGATAAAAGTGTATATTTTAAAATTAGAAACTTTGATTATTGCGTTTATTTTTGCCTCAAAATTAATGTTAAATTACAGTAGAAAAAGAAGTTCCACTTGAACAGAAAGTTATGTATTAATCCTAAATCCGGATCATAAAAGTAAATGGCAGCTCTAAATTTTTTTCTTGAAATTATGCAATATTTTAATAAAAGCGGACAAATTCGAAATAGAATAGCCACTGGAATGTAACAAATATTATCTATTTGAACCCGTTTTTATCACTCATTTTACCTGGAATGCCCCAGAAACATTTCCATTTTAAATAAGGCTATTTCCATGAGTACTTGTAGTGTAAGTCACAGGCTACGATTTTTGGCTACCAGTATTTTAGTACGAAAAATGTAATTTATTTTATCGGCACATTCTCATTAATTGAATAAGGCCAAGCAGACTTTTCGAAAATAACGGTGGCAAACAAGCATAACAATTATAAGGTAATGTGACTTACACTACAAAACCCATGGAACTAGCCATAAAATAAAATTAATCATAAAATAACATTAATCATAAAATAAAATTAATCATAAGTCATAAAATAAAATTAATAGAGAAGTTTTTTTTAATATATGAAAAACAAATTGATATTAGCATATTTTATATTTAACAAGAAAACGACACTAAACAATTAATTCATTTTAAAAATCATAAGGTGTGCGCATACTTTGCTGTTCATTATAATAAAATTGTCTTTTCATCAAAATAAACTTTCAAAAAATAAAAAAATATACAAATAAAATAAATAGTACAAAATATTTTGTCAAATAAGTATAATAGTAACTGTAAAATAATGATGATAAAATAACGATACTCATTTATCAGAGAGTAAAGTTATTACATTACAAGTTACTTTTTGTAAAGTAAAAAGTTAATTATTAATTAATTAGTGCTCTACATTTAAGTACAAAAATGTATGATTGAATCTTCATAGTGAATTATCTAATTATTTGAAAATTTAATAAATCATAATAGGATTTGAAAAAATTCTTTTCTATGCAACATTTGTACATTGCTTTTATGATATTTCATGTTTCCATTTAAAATTAATTATTTTAAAAAAAAATCTTACAAACTAAATATTTCTTAAAAATATATAAGAAAATGATAAGATATTTTACATCATAATAGAAAAACACTGTAATTTTTAAACTTTGTATTTCTTATTTAACTAAAATCGACTCCTCACTGTAACAATATATTTTTTATCTAATTAAAATGGGAAATTTGGTGTTCTTTTAAAGTCAATATAAGCCTCATTATTATCAGAAAATAACATTAGTAGTTCATTACACGGTGCAAAATTGTACTGCATGTTGAGGTTTAATCATTAACTAATTACATGACTACAAGTTGTACATATTTTTACCGATCATATTACTTTTACCTGGTTTGTGTATCATTTTTGAAAACAAAAGAGATTATAAACGATTTTTATTATATACGAGATTATACGATTTATAAAAAATCATTTCGTTATTCAAAAATAGTTTTCAATAAAATTAGTTAACTCACATGCATTTTATATTTTAAAGAAATACAATCTGTCTTTATATTATTAATTAAACAACATTGTTATTAATCTGTGTATGTTTCTTGGTCATAAATCGATAGATAATGGCGGTCTAATGGTTTATTTCAGCGGTTTCTAATCTATGAGTCACAACCCACTAGTGGCTCGCAGAATAATCGGGATTTTACAAAAAATAATCTTTTATTTCATTTGCTTAATAAATATATATCAAATAATCGGAAAAACGCCAATGCCGGATATATCACCCATTGTAAAGTCATGCTTTACTAATCATGAAACATTTTTAGGTGCGTTCGTAATTACATAAATACGTAGCACCCATAGTAGTCGCTAAGACCATCCGTCTGTCCGCATATAATAGTGCAAAAACTATCATAAGAATCTTTCGAAATATAAAATATATAATTGTTGCATATATTTGTTGTGTCATTTCAAATTTTATGAAAATAAGATACATAGTTTAGTTACAGGGACAATTAAAAGTATTTCGTTACGTGATGGCCAATAAGAAAAAATAGTTTCAAATGCATTTTAATGATGTTGCACTCTTTCGAGCATATTAAAATTAATATGCATTTATGAAGAATTAATAGAAATACTGTGATTTGGCAAGCTAAGATCAAGGCGCAAATATAATTTATCTTTTGTGAAAACACAATTCAATATAAGCGCAATTGAGAAACATTTTTTTAAAGCCTTTTCAAAGAAACATGGAAAATATTGGTGCATAGAAGAAAGAAATACTAATGTCGATGTGTGTAAAAAAAGAAGGATTGCAAAATATTGTTTAATAATGTGCTGCAATATGTCGTTTTTATCCCTCATATATCATATATAATTAATAAATAATAAGATTAATTAAAAAATATATTTGGGCCATTTTCAGGGTTGCTTACATTTCAGAATTTTATTTTTATTTTTGAAACTCAATAGTTTCTTTTAAAAATGGAGACAGGTGTTAAATTAAATGTTTAAGGTACATGAAAAAATAAATTGGTTATGCACTTTGCCCTATAATATAATATGTAAATGCTATTTAAAGGTGCCTTGTAAGGCAAATTGTCAAGTCCGCTGTCATACAAAATTATTGAAAATACTCAGCTTTAAATTTATTAATTTTTTCTAAAATCCACTTCTTTGAAGTGGCTTACGTCTCTAAATTTCAAAAAATAATATTTATCAATAATACTTAAAATTAAATTGAAATGAGTGACAGTTTTAGCCACAAGATTTTGATCACATTCAAACTATACAAGAACTTTTTTCTAATAATTGCAGTATATATTCATACAAATTATTAAATTTTATGGAAATTGCATTTTTGTTTCTTAGTTGAATAAAAAATAAAAGTAGAATGGTGAAAAAATGATAATCATTAAAAAACCGTGCAGTAACAGACTTGACACTATGTTGAAAATGGCCGATTTTTATTACAGCAGCTTCACTGCAAGTATATCAGATATATATATATATATATATATATATATATATATATATATATATATATATTTTCTACTGCATGTGAGTCTCGTGAAGGATTTTATGAGATTCATGAGATTTTTTTTTAAAAAGAAATATAGATCAATATGGCACAAAAGCCTTTTTCACAATGGTCAATTTCTATAATGCTGTAACTGCTGTAACTCTTATTGCACTCAACAAACCAATCAAAAATAATCTTTACCCACTTCAATGATTTTTTTTTCTTTAATGCAAAAATTATCAATATTATTTTCAAAAATTCAAGTTAATACGCAATATCAGATACTTTTGTGTGTTTAAATAATAAGTAATATGATTATCTGGATAAATTTATCTTGCAGTGGTAATAATCATGAAATAAAGTATCAAATGAATGCATATATAAACATATAAAATTAATCTATAGCAGTTTTGATGATTCTTTGCAAAACCTATCGCAATGCCATTTTGCAAAATTTCAGTTAATAAGTAATATCTGATACTTTTGTGTCTTTAAATAATCAGTAATTTGATTATCTTTATAAATTTATCTTGCAATAGTAATCATCATTAAATAAGTATCAACCAAATATATGAATAAAAAGCAATATCGACATATTTTAATTCGATCATTAAATCGCACTTTTTAATTAAAATCTTATTCATAGCTTATATTTCTAAACTGTGTAGAAAAAGAACGTTTAACTCATAATACAATTTGCAGTTAAATATATTCACACTATCAGACTTTTACAACTCTATTAATTTGCATACAAGATTCACGCAAGTCTTTAATTAAAACTTTAATTATGGAAGCGGAACAAACACATAAAAAATAAAATCTTCCGTTTTTATTAAAAGAAAGTTTCTGATGTATTCTGAATGGAAAAGAGATGGTAAGGTAAATACACTTTTTCTTTCAATAAAAAATAGTCTTTTTTTATATTTATAGTCATTAATAAAGAAAAAAGAAAAATAATATAAATAATTTTTTTGCGTTTAGACATAATTTGTTTAATATCAATTAAGATAAGTATCAATATCTTAAATGATAAATTAAAAGTGTAATATCAGCTATATGATTATTACACATCATAAATATATTTTTCCCCACAATTTTGTTCAAACTTAAAAAATATGGTTTAATTGGTGAATTCACTGCAGTTCAATGCTCAATTAACAATTAACTTTGAATTAAAAAAAAAAAACTTTATATGTAATTAAAATTTTTAGAGTTTTAAAAAATGCATATTTTATATCTTAAAATTAAATATATTTACACTGTCAGACTTTTAGAATTTGATTAATTTGCCTATAATATTCTCGTAACTCTTTAATTAAATCTTTAATTACGGAAGCAGAACAAACCTATTAAAAATGAAATTTTTGTTTTTATTAAAAGAATGTTTACGATTTATTCTGAATAGAAAAGAGATTGTAGGGCAAATATGCTTTTCCTTTCAATAAGAAAAGTTTTTTTTTAACATTTTTAGTCAGTAATGATGAAGAAAGATTTTTTTTCGTTTAAACATAATTTGTTTAATATGAATTAAGATAAGTATCCATGTCTTAAATGATAAATTAACATGTAACACAGCTATATGGTTATTACACAGCATAAATATTTCTTTCAATATTTTTTTCTTTTCAGCAATTTTCTTTAAATTTAAAAATAAGGTTTAATTGGTGAATTAACTGCAGTTTAATATTCAATTAACAATTAATTTTACAAGGAAAAAACTTTATATGTAATTAAAATTTTTAAAGATTAAAAAAAAAAAATGCATTTTTTTAAATCTTAAAATTAGATATATTTACACTGTCAGACTTTTAGAATTTGATTAATTTCCCTACCAGATTCTCGTAACTCTTTAATTAAATCTTTAATTACAGAAACAAAACAAATCTATTAAAAATAAAATCACCGTTTTTATTAAAAGAATGTTTACGATTTATTCTGAATGAAAAAGAGATGGTAGGGCAAATATAATTTTCCTTTTAATTAAAAAAATACGTCATTTTTCATATTTTGAGTTATTAATGAATAAAATAGAAAATATTATAAATATACTTTGTGTTTAAAGATAATTTGTTTAATAAAATACAAGATAACCTTTATATCTAAAATAATAAATTAAAGAAATAATATCTTATATGGGATTATTACACATCATACATTATTACAAATCCTTCATATTTCATTTTAAATATTAAGGAAACTGTTAACATTTTCAACAGTTTTGCTTATTTTTAAATGTACGTTTTAAATCGGGAACTCACTGCATATCAATGCTCAGTTAAAAGTGAATTTCGAAATGACTTTAAAATGCTTGTATAATATTTTTTTTAACTTAAAAAAAATTGCATTTTTAAAAATTGCATTTTTAAAAATTTCTACTATATTTCTTCAAATATTAATATTTTTCTCCTTTTTTTTTCTAAAATTTTTAAATGTGCATTACACATGACAGAGCATAGATTTTCAGATACATCCAATATTACATTTAATATAATTTTTTTTATTTATATAATGAAAAACGATAAAATCTATCACACTTTCAGCTAATATTATTCATTTTTTTAAATAAAAATAAAAAAAACCATGAAAGCAAAATCAATACGCAGTAACTTATTATTATACCATGCTAATGTTAGTTCATTTTTTTCTTAGACCTATTAGTCCAAATCTCAATAAAAAGTACAATTAATATAAATTACAAATTTATAACGAAATATAATGTTCGAATATTAGGTGGAAAATTCCGGGGGGGGGGGGCAGCGGCAAAAAAGACCGAAGCGGCGACAAATAATATTCTGTAAACAGACGGCGACTACTCTCGAATTAAGGTGTTTTAGCACACATTTTAAAATTAGTTCTATTTATTGTGTTTAAATTTTGATTTTTTTTGTTATCATTTATTAATAAAGTCACATCATTAAACTTCTCATTATTAAAAAGATATTAAACAAAATTGTGGGATAATTTAAGTGTGGTATTTATAGCACAAGTTATTATTTGTAGAATTTAGTTATTCTTTTTTTCAGATTTAAATAAACAAAAATATTTAAATATTATTTTTTTCAGGATTTTTAAAAATATTATTAAACAAAACGTAAAAATATTTAAAGAAAAAAATTAAAAAAAAAAATATGCAAATTTTCTTAAAAAATTACATTTTTAAAAATATATAGTTTTTAATTTGCTGCGTTAGCATTAAAGTAAAACAACAACAACAAAAAAAATTTTCAAAATTTGAAAAATTATTTTTAACTGTTCTTGAGTTACAACTAATACAATTCCACAAATTGTGAAAAAAAAAAATTATGAAAAAAAAACAAGTTGGAAATTGCACGCGAAGCGTAGCAAATGAGGTGCGTTCGTACGATAACGAAGTTTTAAAAATATTCATATATTGATGATATAGTAGAGCGTATTTCGGATAGAGTATAGTAGTTAAAATCTTTGTGTTTCTGTAAATATGCAGGAAGTAATTTTTAATTCACCTCAGCAACGTATATCTTATTCATAAAATGTGAAATAGTTGAACATAATTAAAACACGCCCCAAACAATGTTTCCCCGTATAGTATTATGTAATGGAATACTGTTGTGTGGCCCTGTAATTTAATAATAAAAATTCTTTGCATCACAGATTGTACAGAATGCATTGTTTAGTATATACTTCATAGATTCATACCAATTCTATTATATTCGTATGAATGTAACATCATTAAAATGCATTTGAAACTTTTTTCCCATTGACCGTAATGTAATGGAATACTTTTGATTGTTCCTGTAAATGATCTATGCATTCGACTTTCATAACATTTGAAATGACTCGACAAAATTACGTAATAATTATATGTTTCAAATTTCAAACGATTAAAATGCATTTGAAACTTTTTTCCCAATTGATCGCAATGTAACGGAATCCTTTTGATTGTCCCTGTAATAGATCTATTAATCCAATTTTCATAAAATTTGAATTGACTCGACAATATTATGCTATAATTATGTATTTTAAATTTCAAACGATTCGGCTGGGTAGTTTTTGCGTTGTTATATGCGGACAGACAGAAGGACGGACAGACAAACGGAGAGACGGACGGACTGAGCGACAACAATAGGTGCTACGTATTTACATAATTACGAACGCACCTAAAAACGCATTTTCACAAAAAAGATATTTCCATGACAACCATAGCTTGAAAGCTATATTTTAATAACAAATCAAAACAAAGAAACTATATTTCCACTTCTGATTAAGATAGAAACATGAATTGAACGTGATTTTAAAGATAAAAAAAAAGAAAAAAAAAGAAGAAAAAAGAAAAAAAGAAAAGAAAATTTTAATGCAATGAAATTTTTTTTAGAAAATTTGAAAATTTTGTGTCCCGCACCCTCAACCCTGATGTTTGGAACGTAATATTCCGTTCACTAAGCTGCAGGTTACACGACAATACAGGTAATATAATTCAATAGATTTAATAAATTTTCAATATATTTTAGAAAACTAATATTCTCAAGACTACATTCATATTTTTTATTAAGTTTTTTTTTATGTTAAATGAACCATATTTTTTGAGCATTTAAACAAAAATGAGGAGAAAACAACATTACAATTTTACCCATTTGCACTTAAAAAATATATTTTTTAATTTGCTGCATTAGCATTAAAGTAAAACAACTACAACAACAAAAAAGTTCAAAATTTGAAAAATTTATTTTTAACTGTTCTTGAGTTACAACTAATAAAATTCCACAAATTGTAAAAAAAAAAACAATTATAAAAAAAAAACGCATTTTCACAAAAAATATATTTCCATGACAACCATAGCTTGGAAGCTAGATTTTGATAACAAACCAAAACAAAGAAACAATATTTTCTCTTCTCTTTTAGATATAAACATGATTTTAAAGATTAAAAAAAAAAAGAAAAAAAAAGAAAAAAGAAAAACAAGAAAAGAAAATTTTAATGCAATGAAATTTTTTTTAGAAAATTTGAACATTTTTGTGTCCCGCTCCATAAAAACCCTAATGTTAGGAATGTAATATTCCGTTCACTAAGCTGCAGGTTACACTGCAATACAGGTAATATAATTCAATAAATTTAATAAATTTTCAATATATTTTAGAAAATTAATACTCTCAATTACTACATTCATATTTGTAATTAAGTTTTTTTTTATGTTAAATGAATCATATTTTTTGAGCATTTAAGCAAAATGAGGAGAAAACAACATTACAATTTTACCCATTTGCAAGACGCTCATAGGGTTAAATAGAGTGTTGTCGTTTGTCGAACTAAGATCTTGTCACAAACCAAAAGGTTATGCTTTGAGAAAACCCAGTTTAATATAATTTAAAAGAGGGAGAATTTAGAAATCCTTTTTAAAAAGCATAACTGGTCGAATCTCGTAAACAAAAATAGATACATAACTATTATTTAACAATATACATCTGTTACCGTTTTTCCTGTATATGATCCATCAGATACAGGGTGCATAGGAAAGTCCCTTTAATCTAAAAATACTTGCGAATGGAGAAAACTGCAGCTATGCAAGTGTGGTAACGGTATAGTAAAGTTACTAAGCCCAACCTAATGCAAACGACAGCAGCTTTCCTAGCGCGAAATCTCGAAAATAGCCATTATAAATGGAAAACGGAAAGAGATAGAGCAAAATTTCCATTTAAAAAGTTTTTAAGAGCATCGCTTAATTGGTACATTTTTCAATAGATAGGAAGCAGTTTACATTATCCGTATGAACCGCTAGTCCCATTACCCGTTCCATCCACTAATCGCATTTCAGTGTCTTTAATTTATTTAATTTATCTTTAAAATTTGTCCGGTTACAATTTCTCTCATTGTTTTTCCTTTTATATTCAGAGTCTAAAGCAAACGGGTCGTAAGTAAAGTCGTTTGAAGCTATTTGTGGTCGCTTATCAGCAACATCGCTTACGCGCAAGAGATTATTACTGTTCGGGACGTAGGTAGGGGTCGCAGACAAAGATAGACCCCTCACAGCAGCGGTTAAACCACCCACCCACCAAGACAATTATGCTCGGGATGTAGACAAGGGCGATCGAAAGTTTCAACACCCCACTCACCCACTAACTGCATTTCAGTGTCTTTAATTTGTTTAATTTCTCTTTTAAACTTGTCCATTTCGCACAAATTAATTAAAGCTCTAAAGTTTTCTGGCTCTAAATTTTGCTTTATCTCTTTTCGTTATCGATTTGCATTAGGTATCTTTCAAAATTCGCCACTAGGAGGCGCTTCCATCGTTTGAAGATTTACCTTTTTAACTTTGGTGGAATGAAGTCGGGAAATAGCTTTTCCTTCTTTTGAAATAATTTTTTCCGTTCCAGAAACGCAATTGCTTGTCCCCCAATGGATTAAGGAAACTATCGAGGTTTTTTTTTTAATTATTCCAAAATTACTTTGGTAAAATTTAGTTAATATTAACCCTTTCGGGTCTGGTGTTTGTCTTTTAATGGAATATTATTTTGTTTTAACAAAAACTTTTGCAACTGTTTACATGTAGTAATGTTAGTACATGTCTATGCATTTACTACATGACTTCATTTATGTTTGGGCATTTTGTAGTAATATTAATTATTATTATTTACTGCATTCTCTTTGCGTTCTTTCCGATTCTTTTATTTTAAATATATACTTCCCCCCTTTAAATTTAAATTAAAAGTTACTTTCATGAAGGAATCCTGTGTAATAAAGCGCAAGAAATATTAGAAAGTTGTATCACAAGTTAAATCTTAATGTAATACAATATTTTGTAAACAACTCCAAAAATTTTTATTTAGCTTATTGTCATATGAATATGAATTGAATAGTACGCAAAACAAAAACATTTGTTACCTTTCAGACAATGAACTATTCGTTAAACACTTATTAATCTATTTGGATAGCTAGAGTTAATGTTATTAAATTAAAAGTAATTATTTCTAAAATCAAAAGAAAAATTCGGACTCGATAGGATTAATCTGTAATATCAAATAATTATAAGTATGAATCATTAATTTGATTACTTGCATTAATTTATCTTGCAATGATAATCATCAAGAAATAAGTATCTACTACACATATAAAATGCAATAACGTCAAATTTTGACTTCATCTTTGAACAGTGGTTTTTAATCAAAAACTTATTCGTAACTTGAATTTCTAAACTGTGTACAAAAAGACCGTTTCATTCATACTTAAATTTGCAATTAAATATATTCACACTGTTAGACTTTTACTATTCGATTAATTTGCGCACAAGATTGTCGCAAGTCTTTAATTAAACATTTTATCCAGCACACATAAAAAAAACCGTTTTATTAATAGAATGTTTGCGATTTATATTGAATGGATAAGACATGGTAGGATAAATATACTGTTTTATGTATATATAGATTTTTACTTTCTTCTATCTTCCATAGAAGAAAGTATTGTAATCGAAATTTTTTTCGACTTCCGGTTTACGACGGATTTACACGTTTTAGGGATCAGAGATTCCAAAAAACATGTTTTTACAAAATGTCTGTCTGTCCGTGTGTCTGTGTGTCCGTGTGTCTGTATGTCTGTATGTCGCCATTCTACCATCAAAAAGTGTATGAAGTTATGCATAGAATTGAACCAAATTTTTTGTGAATGTTTTTGGCTGTGGCAGGCAGGTAATCCTTCAGTTTTGAAATATTCCGCCGGAAGGGGGCGCTGCAATCGCGATTTTTGTGCCATTTTCAATATTGTACCGACCAAAAGTATATGAAGTTATGCATCGAATTGAACCAAATTTTTTGTATATGTGTATGACTATGGCTAGTTGGTCCTCCCTGAATTTGAAAAAAATCCGCCGGAAGGGGGCGCTGCAATCGCGATTTTAATATATAATTTGTTTAATAAAAACTAAGATTATTTTATAGTTTCGAAAATTGAGGATTGAGGAATTAAGTATAATCATCTTAATAATTGAACCCCCCTCCCCCCTATTAAAAATATAGCACTTGCCTAATGCAGTTGACTATTATGGAAAAGCGAGAGATTTTGCATGGAGCTGAAGACTCTAAAAATGATACAAATTAAACCCTGGTAATGTTTACGAAATTATTTCAGAATATGCTAAACATATCAAAACTAATTTTATGAAAACAAGAAAGAAAAATCTTGCGTCAAGTACAGTTCAAACAGTACAGTTCAAGTACAGTTCAAGTCAAAACAGTTCAAAACAATCTTAAGCAACTTTAATGCTGCTTTTTCCTTTTTATGCTTTTCTTTCTTTCTTTCTTTCTTTTTTTCAAAAATTATCCCAATATTGGAGAATTTGAGTTAATACTAATATGCAATATCAGATATATATGCAGTATCAGGAATTAATGCGTACTTAATTAATGAGTAATTTGATTATCTGTATAAGTTTATCTTGCAATGATAATCATTGAGAAATAAATATAAACTAAACACATAAATAAAACGCAATATAGGCACATGTTAGTTCTATCTTTGTGCCCTGGTGTTTAATTAAACTTATTAACATATTGTATTTCTAAACTACGTACATAAACAACGTTTCACTCAAAATTAAATTTAAAATTAAATATATATTTACACAGTTAGACTTTTACTATTCGATTAATTTGCATTCAATATTCTCACAAGTCTTTAATTAAAGCATAAATTATAGAAGCGAAATAAACACATAAAAAATAAAAGCTCCGTTTTATTAATTTTATTGTTTAGGATGAATACTGAATGGATATGGCATGGTAGGGTAAATAAACTTTTCTTTTAATTAAAACAATTATTTTTTAGATTGTGATTCATTAATGAATAAAATATAAGGTGCAGATATCATATACGCATCTCATTCGCATGTGTTTTTCGCCGCCAATTTAGCATTGCACATCTTTGCCAAGGAACAGATAAGTTTAATAAGTTTATAACAATTATTAGGGAAATAAAATTGAAAAATTAAAGATTTCAGTGAAATGTGCTGATTATATGATGCAATTGCATGCATTCAATATGGCTATAAATATTAATATTTACGATTTATTGTAAAAATTATATTTACTGTTTTGTTATTTATTAAGCTTATTGCTTCCAGCAGTTTGTTTTTTTAATTAAATTCATGTTTATTTACTGTTATTTTTTATTTTAATTCTTTAAATTATTTTTACTATATACCTTATCAATAATTATTTATATCAAACTATCATTTATTTATTTTTATTTTCTTTTTTTGAAAATATTAGAATCTCTTTTATCTTTTCACGTTATTATTTTTTTTTTTACATTGTAATAAAAAATCACGAAAAATTGCATGCAATTAGTAATGTATATTTAAATACGAAATTTTCACCAAATTGGCGGCGGAAAAAAATGCATGCAAATGTGGTGCGTATATGACATCTGTGCGTAAATAAATATGATAGAAATATTTTAATGCTTAAAGATAATTTGCTTAGTAAAAACCAAGGTTATTAGTTAGTTTCGAAACATGAAAAGTTAGAAATTAAATCTGATCATAGTAAAAATTGAAAATCGGTCAAAAAATTTACCTAATGCAATTTATTATTATAGAAAAGCAAGATGGTTTTTCATGAAGCAGAGAAACATGCACCTGAGATAAATTTAAACTTGCTTAATATTTACGAAACTTCGTCAGAATATGCTGCGTATATTTAAAGTTATTTTAAGAAAACAAGAAAAAAAATCATGAGTGATGATTATGAAACATTCCCCTGCACATCCAAACAATTCAAAACAATCTTAAGGTTGTTTCTCCACTGCTATGCTCAGCAACGTAAAACGTTTTGACACATTTGCAAGTTCATTTTTTAACAGAAAGATATAAAATTGCAAATTTTGACTATAAAAACAATTTGGAATCCAACTTAGTTTTTTATTTTGGAATCAATGAACTACCAATGAACTACAATGAATGAGTTATAAGCTTTTTTGATCACGTGACAAAGCTTTTTTCTCCCTTCGAAAACTGTTTTTTCTTTTCTCTCGAGGAAAGTTTGTTCAAATCATCTACTTTGACAATACTTTCTGAAAAATATTTTGTGTTTGTAAAGAAAAGGAAAAATGGGTGCGATTAAATAGTTTCTAAATAAAAATACGTGCTAGTTTCATGCATTTCCGGGCAAAAATAAAGTAAAACTTAAGTCACAAATTTGTCCTTTTTTAGAGCAGACTTAAGCAACTTCATTTTTTCAAAAGTTACCCCAATATTATTTTGGTAAATTTCAGTTAATTTTATATGCAGTATCAGATATTGTTGCGTTTAAATAATCAGCAATTTCATTATCTGCATAGGTTTATCTTGCAATGATAATTAGTATCAACTAAATATATAATTAAAACGCAATATTGACAAATTCTAATACGATGATTAAACCACGGATTTTCAATAAAAACTTATTCATATCTTAAATTCTAAACTATATACAAAAAGAACATTTTACTCATACTTAAATTTGAAATTAAATATACTCAAATTGCCAGTCTTTTACAATTCTATTAATCTACGTACAAGATTCTTGCAATTCTTTAATTATCAATATTGAGATCAATATTGGCAAATTCTAATTAAATTTTTGAACCGAGGTTTTTAATTAAAAACTTATTCATATCTTGAACCTCTAAACTGTGTAGAAAAACAACGTTTCACTCATAATTAAATTTGAAATTAAATATATTCAAATAGTCAGTGTTTTATAATTCTATTAATTTGTATACAAGATTCTCGCAAATCTTTAATTAAAACTTTAATTACGGAAGCGGAACAAACACATAAAAAAAATAAAGCTGCATTTTATTAACAGAATGTTTACGATTTATACTGAATGAATAAGAAACATAGTAGAGTAAATATTTTTTCTTTTAATTAAAAAAATTATTTATATATATATTGTTATTCATTAATGAATTAAAAATAAAACATTAACGACAATAACAAACAATAACAAACATTTTTAGTATTTAAAGATAATTTGTTTAATAAGAACCAACGTTATTAGTTAGTTTCAAAACATGATGAGTGAGAAATAAAATCTGATCATAGTAATAATTCAAAATTAGTTCCCACTCTCCCGCAAATAAATAAATAAATAAATATGTAAAACAGCGTTTATATAATGTAGTTGATTATTATGGAAAAGAGAGATGCTTCTCCATGAGGCAGAATATCCGGAAATTGATACAAATTTACCCCTGATAATGTTTACGAAAGTACGTCAGAATATGCTATGCATTTCAAAAGTCATTTTGTAAAAATAAGAAGAAAAATTCATGCATCAAATATAGATTATGAAACCCTTTCCTGCACATCAAACAATTCAAAACAATCTTAAGCAAATTTAGACTTTTTTTTTAATTATCCAAATATTATATTGGTTATTTTCAGTTAATATTAATACGCACTATCAAATATTATTGCATGTTTAAATAATGAGTAATTTGATTATCTGTATAAGTTTATCTTGAAATGATAATAATTAAGAAATAAAAATCAAATAAACGTATAAATAACATATGTACAACAAATGTATAAGTAATATTGGCATATTCTAATTCCATGTATAAATTAGGTTTTTAATCAAAAACTTATTCAATTTTTAAACTTCTAAACTGAGTACAAAAAGAATGTTTTATTTATAATTAAATTTGAAATTAAACGTATTTACACTTACAGACTTTACAATTCAATTGATTTGGAGACAAAATTCTCGCAATTTTTTAATTAAAACTTTAATTGCGGAAGCGGAACAAACACATAAAAAATCAAATCTGCGTTTCATTAATAGAATGTTTACTATTTATATTTGATGGATAGGAGATGGAGTGTAAATCTGCCACCTCTTTCTTTATATTAAAAAAAGCATTTATTTTTATACTGGGATTTAATAATGAATAAAAAATAAAAGTAATGGAAATATTTTTTTGTGTTTAAAGATAATTTTTTTAAATGGAGGCATGTATTGGCTGAGCCAATACATCTCTGCTTCGAATTCTGGCCCGGACTTTTTTCACCCATTTAAAAAAATTGCATTTATTATAATTAATTTACTGATTGAATAGTCGTGTTATAATTCATTCTAATATTATTTCGTATGCAGCGTTTTTTGCAGTTCTATATACTGACCTCCGATTTATTCTGTTGAGCTGATCGATAGTATAAGACCAGATTGTGGGATCGTTAAGGTTAGGCGGGTGAAATAGTCCCCCGGTGTTTGTCCGGGATGCATTTTCAGAAAGAATCACGTTTTGAGCACCTTATCGCCAGAACAAAGATTGGCGCAGAGATGAAGCCAATGCTATGCACCCTTTCTTGTTTATGACGTGAAATGCCTAGCGAATAGCAACACTTCCGTCTGCAAAGAGATCGTGCTTATTGTTCATTTGTCTTTCCGTAATTGTTATCAAGCAAAAAATATAATATGACTAAATGTTATTCACCGTTGTTTTCAATTAAAACATAGTTTAAGACAAATCTTTATCAGATTAAAATGATTTCGGATTTTAAAACCAAAACAAAACGACGATTGGCGTTTGGCGATGCAGGTAGCTGAACGTTCTCGCTTTCGCCAACTCGCCAAGGCTGGTGCTCAAAACGTGATTCTTTCTGAAAATGCGTCCGGGATGGCTCAGTTGGAAGAGCATTGGCGGCTTCAACCAATACATCCCTGGTTCGAATACTGACCCGGACTTTTTTCACCTACTTGGAAATTTTACATCTCATATGTCTTGTAATTTGATTATCTGTATACGTTTATCTTGCAATGATAATTATAAAGAAATGAATATCATTTGAATACATACAAATAAAACGCAATATCGACATCATTTAAATTCCATCTTTGGGTCCAGGTTTTTAATAAAAAACTTATTCAGATCTTGAACTTCTAAATGGTGTAGAAAAAGAACTTTTCACTCATAATTAAATTTTGAAACTAAATATATTGGCACTGCGAGACTTTTAAAATTCGATTAATTTGTTTACAAGATTCTTGTAAGCCTTTAATTACGGAAGCAGAACAAGCACATAAAAAAAATCGAAGATCCGTTTTATTAATAGAATATTTTTGATTTATACTGAATGGAGAGAGATGGGAAGGTAAAGCTACTTTTTCCTTTTAATTAAAAAAAAAATATCTTTTTTAGATTGTGATTCATTAATGAATAAAAAATAAAGAAATTAGAAAAACTTTTTGTGTTAGAAGATAATTTGTTTAATAATAACTAAGGTTATTAATTAATTTCGAAACATGTTGATTGAGAAATTAAATCCGATGATAGTAATAATTCAAAAATGTATCATGTAAAAAATATATTAAAAAAAAAAAAAAAAAAAAAAAAAAAAAAAAAAAAAAAAAAAACAGCACTTACCTAATGCAGTTGACTATTATGGAGCAGCAGAAAATCTTGGAAATGCGATATATTTAATGCTGCTTAATTTTTACGAAACTTCGTCAGAATATGCTACGCATATGAAAAGTTATTTTAAGAAAATATGAAAGAAAAATCATGTGTTAAGTATAGATTGTGAAACATTTTCCTGCTTATCCAAATAATTCAAAACTATCTTAAGCAACTTCAATGATACTTTTTTTTCAAAACCTATTTAATATTATTTTCTCTTAATTTTTATTTCCAGTATTAAATTTCAGTTAATATTAATATGCAGTATCAGATATTTTTGCGTGTTTAAATAATCACTAATTTAATTATTTGTATAACTTTATCTTGGTATGATAATCTTCAGAAAATAAATATCAATTTAATATATGAATAAAACGCAATATCAACACATTTTAATTCTATCTTATGGTCTTGATTTTTAATTAGAAAGTTATACATATCAGGAACTTTCAAACTGTATAGAAAATGAACTTTTTACTCATAAATAAACTTTAAATTAAATATAGGTTTACATTGTCAAACTTTTACAATTCGATTATTTTGCATACAAGATTCCCGCAAGTATTTATTTAAACCTTTAATTACTGAAGCGGAACAAACACATAGAAAAAAAATCAAAGCTCTGTTTTATTAATTGAATGTTAGCCCCACCAGTGGCCGCGAGGTTCTGACCTCCAAACTGGTAGACGGTAGGTGCTGGGTTCGAACCCAATCGCGACCGTCGGCCTAACCGTTCGAAGTTTTCCGTGGTTTTCTTCGAACCTTGCGTAAATACGGGTTAGGTTCCCTTAGAAAGACCCCCACGTAGGGCAACCCACCCCATAGGGCCTATATCCCATAGCGTAGATAATTGGCCGACATAAATACACCACCACCACCACACCATTAATAGAATGTTTACGATTTATGCTAAATGGATAAGACATGGTAGGGTAAATATACTTTTTTTTAATTAAATAAAAAGTATCTTTTTAGATTGTGTGTTATAAATGAATAAAAAATAAAAGTAATCGAAATATTTTTTGTGTTTAAAGAGAATTTAGTTGGTTTGTTGGTTGGTTGATTTTTGTCGTCCGATTATCTACGCTAATGGGATATAGGACCAGGGGGAGTGCCCTCCGTGGGGGTCTTTCTAAGGGAACCTAACCCGTATTTACGCAAGGTTCGAAGAAAACCACGGAAAACTCCGAACGGTTAGGCCGACAGCCGCGATTGGGTTCGAACCCAGCACCTGCCGTCTACCAGTTGAGAGGTCCGAACCTCTCGGCCACTGGTGGGGCAAAGAGAATTTAGAATAAGAATTAATAAGAAATCATAATAAGATAATATATTTATAAGAAATTATAATAAAAATTAAGGTTTTTAATTAATTTTGAAACATGAGGATTGTGAAATTAAATCTAATGATAGAAAAAAATTCAAAATTAGTCATAGAAAAAAAAGCACTTAACTAATACTGTGGACTATTATGTAAAAAGAAGATGCATTTTCATGAAGCAAAAAATCCTGCAAATGAGACAAATTTAAACATGCTTAATGTTTACGAAATTTCGTCATAACATGCTAAGTATATCAAAAGTTATTTTAAGAAAACAAGAAACAAAACTCTAGCTTCAAGTATAGATTATGAAACACTTTCCTGAAATCCAAACATTTCAAAACAATCTTAAGCAACTTTACTGATACATTTATTTTTCCAAAAATTATCCCAATAATTCTTTAGAAATTTTAAGATAATAATAATATGCAGAGTAAAATATTGTTGCACGTTTAAATTATCAGTAATTTGGTAATTTATAAAATTCTATATTGCAATGATAATCATCAAGAAACAAGTATGAACTAAACATATAAAAAAAACGCAATATTAACAAATTTCAATTCCATCTTTGAACCGTGGTTTTTAATTAAAAACTTATTCATATCTTGATTTTCTAAATTGGGTATAAAAAGAACTTTTTACACATAATTAAATTTGAAATTAAATACATTCATGCTATCGGAGTTATACAATTCGATTAATTTGCTTAAAAACTCTCGCAAGTCTTTAATTAAGACTTTTATTACGGAAGCGGAACAAACACATAAAAAATAAAATCTTCCGTTTTTATTAAAAGAAGTTTACGATTTATACTGAGTGGATGAGAGATGGGAAGATAAGTTACTTTTTCTTTCAATTAAAAGAAAGTATTTTTTTTTTACATTGTAATTCATTTATGAATGAAAAATAAAAGTATTCGAATTTTTTTTATGTTTAAAGATAATTTCTTTAAAAAGAATTAAGGTTATTAATTAATTTCGAAAAATGCGGATTGTGAAAATAAATCTGATGATAATGATTATTCAGAGAAAAAGAACAGCACTTACCTAATTCAGTTGATTATTTTGGTAAAGCAAGATGCAACGAAACAAATACATAAAAAAAATCTTCTGTTTTTATTAAAAGAATGTTTAAGATTTATACTGAGTGGATGAGAGATGGGAAGATAAGTTACTTTTTCTTTCAATTAAAAGAAAAAAAATTTTTATATTGTAATTCATTTATGAATGAAAAATAAAAATATTCGAATTTTTTTTAGGTTTAAAGATAATTTCTTTAAAAAGAATTAAGGTTATTAATTAATTTCGAAAAATGCGGATTGTGAAAATAAATCTGATGATAATGATAATTCAGAGAAAAAGAACAGCACTTACCTAATTCAGTTCATTATTTTGGTAAAGCAAGATGCTTTTTATGAGTCAGAAATACCTGCAAATGAAACGCATTTAATCTTGCTTTAGGGTGTTCTTAACTGCTCCGCTCAACAAGTGAAAAACGTTTTGACACATTTACAAATTCATTTTTTGACGCACAGATATAAAATTGGAATGGCTGACTATGGAAGCGATTTCGAATCGAACTTATTTTTCCATTTTATGATAAATAAATTACCCATCCAGTTTTAAGCTATTTCGATGACGTAATCACCCGTTTTTTCCTGCTTTTCGACCGATTTTTCTGCTTTCGTCGGAAAATGTACTCAAAAGTGTCAACTTTGAAGACTTGTTATGAAAATTCTATTGTGTTTTTAAAAAAACTGAACATTGAGTGCAATTAGGTAGCTTCTGAATAATAACACCTGCTATTTTCAAGTATTTCCGAACAAAAATAAATTAAAGCATATGTCACAAAGTTGCCCTTTTTGATTTAAGAACAGCCTTAATGTTTACGAAACTTCGTCAGAATATGCTACGCATATCGAAAGTCATTTTAAGAAAACAAGAAAGAAAAGCACGCGTCAAGTATAGATTATGGAACACTTTCCTGCTCATGCAAACAATTAAAAAAAATTTTTTTTTTCAAAATTATCCCAATATTTATATTGTCATAGTCGTGGGAAAAAAAAGTAAACATTCCCTACTAACTTTGCAAAATATTAACCTAGAAGAAAGTTACTGGCACCATATGATTGGAAATAAGATTCACTTTTAAATGATGCGTATAAGATTTGCGTAGTGGGGCATCTACATATTAATACAAACTCTAACTCTGATTTTTTTTTTCCACTCAGGATCCAATTCCGACAGCATAAATGAACTCTACACCCTTCAATTAGCCTAAAAACAAATTTTCATGCAAATCATACGATAAGTTTCCGAGAAAAATGAGCATATTTTTGTAGCTGAATCCAAGTTGAAGTTCCAGGGCTGCCACAGGGGACTATTTTTATATTCTGTTCGCACCACTATTTTTCTAATAAAAACTTTGAAGTATATTTTTCTCGCAAATTTTTTAAAACTGTCTGTTAAAAAATTCTCTTTAGAGAAACTGGTACCAGTATTACTTAAAAAATAGTCGCCTGTGGCAGCCTTGAAGTTCGATACTCGACTAGTGAGGTACTTGATCAAGGTATCTTAGGCGCCACTAAAGCAGTCATTGGAGGTTGCCATATTACAGGATAATAACAGGAGTTTCAAAATATCTAATCGCTTCTATCGTAGACGGTCTCTTAAACCTTCATTTTGCCGTTTTTAAGCATAATTTGAAAACTACTTGGAAGAAAATTTTGGATATTCTGATATCCGCAAAGGTTTTAACAAAATAAAAATTATAAAATAAAATTGTAGGTTGCAATTCATATTTTTTTTCAAATATTAATTTCATGATTCGTAATTCATATACAGTCAAACTTCGTTAACATGAACACGCTTAGCGTGAATTACTTTTAACATGAATTGTTTCCACAATCGCCGATAAGAATGAATACAAAGATTTGATATGGATAACATGAACAAAATTTTGATTCCCCTTCAGGTTCATGTTAATGAGATTCGACTGTAATAAAATTATAAAAATAGCAAATTAAACGTATTTACGCTTGGGCATTTTAGTTATATTACTACATAAAAAATTAGCTCACTAGGAGTATAATTTCGGTGATGTAGTTGTGTATATTTGTCGGCCGATATCTACACTAGAGATATAGACCCAGGGGAGGTGCCCTTCGTGGGGGTCTTTCTAAGGGAACCTAATCCGTATTTACGCAAGGTTCGAAGAAAATCACGAGAACTCCGAAACATTAGGCCGACAGCCGCGATTGGGTTCGAACCCAGCACCTGCCGTCTACTAGTTGAGAGGTCAGAGAATATAATTTCGGAAGATATTAATAAAAAGATGAGAATGTTATTTAACATGAAAAAGTACTAAATTTTGAATGTTTATTATTCACATACTTATTATACATAAGACTTCAAATTTGATTCTAGACATAATTTGAACCATAGATTTGAAATGTCGTATTAAAATTGGGTATTTCCATTGAAAAAAAAAAAGAAATTTGATTCCGCTTACATATGTTACAAATTTTATATACATGATTTAAAAGTAGACTACATTTTTAATTGTTTGGTACTAGTAAATTTCTTCTACGACAATTTGTTGAGGATCTAGTAAGGGGTGTTTTCTTTTTATTTTTTTCCATAACTATACATTTTAGTTAATAGTAATATGCAGTATCAAATATAGTTGCGTGTTTGAATAATCAATAATTTGATTATCTGTATCAGTTTATCTTGCAATGGTAAGCATCAAGAAATAATTATCAATTAAATATATAAATAAAACGCAATATCGATATCTTCTTATTATTTTTTTTACGACTATACATTTCAGTTAATAGTAATATGCAGTATCAGATATAGTTGCGTGTTTAAATAATCAGTAATTTGATTATCTGTATAAGTTTATCTTGCTATGATAATCATCGAGAAATAAATATCAGCTAAATATATAAATAAAACACAATACCGATGCATTTTAATTCTCTCTTTTGGTCGAGATTTTTAGTTAAAAACTTACTCACAACTTGTATTTCTGAACTGTGTACATAAAGAGCTCTTCACTCATAATTAAATTTAAATATATAGTTACACTGTCAGACTTTTATAATTCGATTAATTTGCATACAAGATTCTCGGATGTCTTTAATTAAACCTTTAATTATGGAAGCAGAACAAAAACATAAAAAAATAAAATCTCCGTTTTTATGAAATAAATGTTTACGATTTGTACTAAATGAAAAAGAGATGGCGGGGTTAATGTATTTTCATTTTAATTAAAATATCTTCTTTTTTATATTATGAGCCATTAATGAATAAAAAAGGAAAATAATATAAATACTTCTTTTGCGTTTAAAGATAATTTGTTTAACAAAACTTTAGATACATTTTCATGCTTTAAATGATAAATTAGAATATATGAAATTTTGAAATTTTACATATTAAAGAATGTAATAATTAGAGACACACTGTTAAAAATTTCTGTTAAATCACAGAAAAGGTGAGGATCTCTGTAAATTTACAATAGTCCTCGGTTGTAAATTTACACTGGTCCTCGGTTAAATGCATTCGTTGAAGTTTCTCAGTCATCATTTTACCGACATTTCCCTCATATTATATTTAATTCCCTCTAGAGATTTCGTCTTATATTTAAAGATATTTTTGTCGCTGTTAAAACTTAAAGTTCAAAATACACACTTTTAAAATTATTTTGCAATTTTATTAGAAATATTTAAAAAAATAATAAAAAAATAGTGTATTTCTTTTTTAAGTTAGAATAACTTAGAAAGAGAAAAATCATCTCCTAATAGACCCACCAGTAGGCGAGAGTTTCTGCTTCCGAAACTGATAGACGGCAGGTGCTGGATCGCCAGGTGCTCAATCACGGCTGTAGGCCTAACCGTTCGGAGTTTTCGGGGATTTTCTTGGAACTTGAATTTCCTTTTGTAAATACGAATTACGTTCCCTTAGAAATGCTCCGACGGTGAGCATTTCCCCCTCTTTTCGGCCTACAGCCCAAGTGTAGATATAATAGATCGTCATAAACAAAAACAAACATCTCCTAATAGTTAATGGGAATTTTTTTATCGATTTTTATCGCTGAATCATAAAAGACTGATTTTGAACAAGATAACAAGATCGCCTATAGTTCAGTCAGTGTGGTACTTTTCCATAGTCAATAGGTCTTGCGTTCAAGCCCCAGGACGGCTAGAAACAAGTCGTATTTTTAAAAAATGATAACATAATTCAAAATTATTCGATTTGTTTGAAGCTCACTGAAGTTTGAGTGATTTACTGATTTTGAGAAAGAAATTAATTTATTATCATGTGAAATTATTTAATAGTCTTGTATATTTCTAACTGTGTTAATCTACAGAGTCTATTGTAAATTTATCGAATAATAATAATGGATTACCCGTAGATTTTCTGTAATTGCCCAGAAAATAATTTAGCAGTGCAGAACCTACTATTCAATAAAGAAGTACTGTTTCCCTATAGTTTCCACCACCCATATGGAGATTAATTTTTTGTTTCCAAATTCAGGTGATATTTAGAATTTGATTTCTTTAACGAAAAAGGTATAATCTGCGGAGATTTTACATAATATTTATTGATCTTTTATGTTTAAATTTGAGTGTGTGTGTAAAAAAAAAAAAAAGAAAAGAAAAGAAAAGAAATGAATAAAACGACTTGTGTAGCGGTAGAGCTGACAGCAGTGTTCACGATGACTTTTTGTCAACATTGGTGATTTGGCGAATAATAAATAAAAAACATTAGCCAAATGAAAAAAAAAATTAACAAATTCAGCGTGGAACACTGAAAAATGTTTCTTCAATTTTCTTATTGTATCTCTTTTTTTTTTTTTTTTTTTTTTTTTTTCAATATGTTCTAAAATAATCTAATTTGTTTGTAATTGCTTATAAAATAAAAATTCGACTAACCGCTACAAAAGTTATTAAAAAAGTACATTTTAAATGTCTCCTAAATATGTAAATGGGTACCACTAGGTTATCCCACCGACCAAGAAATTATCGCCAAATTATAAGATTAAATGCCAATAATGGATGATCGTGAATGTCATATTCAATGACATTAAATACGATTCACGTGTTTGAAACATTATTAAATGATTTTTATTTCGACTTTTTATTTGAATTTTTATTAATATTCTACTAATTATTTGTTTTTTCGTTATTTAAAATAAAAATTATGTCAATATGTATAATTTGGCTATTAGTTTGTCGATTTGTATAATTGGGCAAAATTAGTCGACGGGATAACAGAGAAGTACACTGTAAAAAAAATTGGGGATGTTACAAAAATTTTTGTAGTAGAATTGTATTCCAAGAACTTTTTATGTAACGGCAACAATAAAAATTCATGTAACAGATACAGATTTGCACTTTGAATCAAACAAATTTTAAGGTTACTAAGAATTTTTTGGAGAAATCGTATTCCAAGAACTTTTTAAGTGACGATAACTAGCATTATAGATAAAATTTTAGTAAAGTTACCAAAATTTTAGTAAATTCTTTTGTAAAGTTACAGATGGTTTTAGTTTTGCTTACAAGTTTTGTAGATTGACATCATTTTCTTGTACAGTGTACACATAAAATTTTAGTAAGCATAAGAGATTTCGGTTAATTTAGATTACTAAGGTTACAGATTTTTTTTACAGTGTACCTGTAAATGTTTCAGAAATTCTTTTTGCTGTTAAAATAAAAATTCAAAAAAGATATCTTTGATTTATAGTTCTGTAAATATGCACTAAACATCGCTATGAGATTTCGGCTCTAACCGATAGTAAAAAATGTTCTTCCAATAATACTTTGCTTACAACTAATATGACAAATGATTAAATTTCAATGCCACATTTCAACAAAACTTTTGTATGTTTGGCCCTTATTGTGAGTAAGTTTGCTTGTGATTTTATCGCCGAGAAGCCGACGTATAGATATAATTAACTGACAATAAATAAAGATCCTTTTTGTGTTTTTAGTTGCTGCTAAACTGAATAGATGCTGAGTCCATATCCCTGTATACAGAGCAATGTAAATAAATGTCACGGTTTATTGAACACTTAAAGCAACATTAATCGTTTAGTTATGTGGCTAATAATGTGGACTGTATAGTGGCATGCAGGCAAAAAAAGCTGAAATTCAGTACTCGCAATTTGGCGAGTCAGATATTTCATTTACTCGCCAAATGACACATTGTGTCCCTATTTGGCGCAGAAGCGTGCGGCAGCGAGAATTCTGATATTCTGATTGACAGTTGAGTAATCGCTTATATCCGGCCACACGTCTGTGACTCAAATTTCATCGTTAAATTATAAAAATGCATTAAATTCTTTGCAGCTTATAACAAAATTTAGTAAAAGTTCATTAATAAAAGTTTATTTTTAACATAATGTGTTATTTGAACAAAGAACGTAAATTTCTCGCTAATTTTAAACATTTTTTGCGATCTTTTAAAAAGCAATCTTTGAACATTATACTTTTCGGTGGTATAAACTCCAGGAAAAATAATTAGATTTCTTTTAAATGATTAAAAGATAAAGTAAACTGGTCCAGTTGGTCTTGAGAAAAATTGTCGTCCAATTTTAAAAATATGCTCAGGAATAAAACAAGCTTAAAGTTATATAAAAGCTTTCAAACATACAATGAATAAAAATTATTGTAAAGAAAATGAAAGGTTAACAGATTTGATCCCTTTCTACATATTTATTTATTTTTAAATAATTAATGTGAATGAAATGTTCTAAAGAATTCGTTAATTTAAATGATATCTAACAACTAAATTTCGATGTACATAATAACCAGATTTATTACATTTTCCATTTAAATTAATCATTAATATCTTTCTTATGTGAATGCTAATAAAGTTTGAATGGATCTTTATTTATTAAAAAAAATTCATTTATTAAAAGTATTAAACCTATATTTTTATTTATTAAAAAAATTCCGAATAAAAATTATTCCTAATAAAATGTGTTTATACAATAAAAATATTGAAACATGAGGGAAACTGGGATTATTTACCAGTATGGGCGATTTCAAAAATATTTTTTGCTGATAAGAAATGGTAGAAAATAATATAAAACTTTTCTACAACTTAATGATGTTTTTCAGCCATTTGTAGTGAAAATAAAAAATAAACTGACATTTTGCTCCGAACAGATGAATGTTTTCTAATTATAAGTCAGTTTGAAATTTCAATAGTTATGTTTAGCATTAGATATAACAAAACCAATTACTTAACTGGCACCCAATTAAGTATTTCTATTTAAACCAGAAATGTCATCACAAAACAAGTGAAATATAATTGTTTACAAATGAATTAAATAAAAGTTTTAAATAGTTTTTAAAAAATCCAGTGGGAAATATTTTTATGAAACTTAAACGAAACTTCCGGTATGTTTACTACAAGAAAAAACATATTTGGAATTCCGAACATTCTTTTCTATCTTCGCTTTTACATTCTTAATTTTTCTTTCATTCACACATAGAAAGTATCGTACTACTTTAGACACGTTTGGCTTTTGACTCGGTAGTTTTTTCATATACCATCGCTCTTTTGTGGCTTATTTTTCAAGAAATCAATAAAAGACCATTATAAACTCATTAGTGCGGTTCACTTTGTAATACAATATCTATTTTTATATTTTTAAAGTTTTCTTTGTCATTGTTCACGTCTTTAAATTGTGACTTTTATACTAATTGTTTCCTTAATGACCTATGAGAGGTATTTATTACCCTCTTACATTCAATTTAACTTGGTTTTGGTATTTAAAAATAGAGCTTTGTAATAGTCTTTACTTTATTTTTTAAAGGTTTTAATTCTAAATCTTTATTTATTAAAAAAAAAATCTGAATAAAATGCATTTATTTAATTGAGATATTGAGAATTAAGAAAAATTGGGACTATTTACCAAAATGAATGATTTCAAAAATATTTTTCTGCTGATAAGAAATGGTAGAAATATTTACATGTATAAAATAGTATGCCCTAATTGACTGATAATCAACGCATAGAGAAATTTTAAAATGGTGGGCAAAAATCACAGTCCGGTGAAATCCAAACACCTCATTGGTCATTGAGACGAGTCCTTTTCAGAGAACAATCTCTTAACGGTAGGCGAAATCGAAATGTCGCCTTACTCCTTTTTTCGAAACAAAATCGTAGCGTCAATTTTGATGTAAATCTTATATGTTTTCATTTATAATATAGTTTTCACTCTCATTTTATATAATGTCATCAAAATATCTTAATTGAGTTAATTTCCATGGTTTATCGTAAATAAAAACAGATGGTAACAATTGCTTCAAAATTACATTACCCCTTACTCTTTTTCAAATGGAGAAACACGTTCGTGATTTTCACCTATACCACACGACCAATGAGGTCGCTGGATCACACTTGACTGTGATTTTGGCCCTCCATTTTAGAATTTCGCCAACGCATAGCTCAAACTCCTGAACGTAGAAACATGAAAATTGGGGAAAATATACTTCTTATGAAGTAAACGTGCACTAAGACGGGATTTTTTAAAATTCGCTCGCTAACGTGAGCAACTGGGGGGGGGGGCGTCGAAAATTCTGGAACATCTTCCTATATCTTAGCAGCCATTTAAGGTAGCAGCGTGAAATTCCAGAAAATTAATCTACTGAAAAAAAATAATTAAACCCATATTTCAGTGATTTTAAAAATTGCCCACATCTGAGGGGGTTAGAAGGGAGGATTGAACAATTTAGAACATTTGGCATATATTGGCAGTCATTTTAAGTAGAAACGTGAAACGACAGAAAATAAATCTATTAAAAATAATTAAACACGTGATCTAGCGATTTTAAATTTCTATCCCCGAAGAGAATAAATTGGAGGTTGAAAAATTCCAAACTTTTTTGGATCCATCATGTGACATATTGTCGGAAAACTCTCGGACCGCTCTTTCATATTATAAACCTTTCTTGCCGCACCCTAATTTACCCCACGGAGGGGGGGGGGGGCAGTTTTCGAAATTTTTTGAAATTGTAATGTTTTATCATTAGAGATCAGATTATTTTACCGGCCTTCTGATAAATATTGTTTATAATATATAAAAGTTTCAAAGAGAGGGAAAAGTTTTATACGGAAGAAGCATGATTGTTTCAACTCTGGGGGAAGAGGGCATTTTTCTTAATTTGGAATTACATCCGTCGTGTGATATATCGTACATAATCTCTCTTACCCTTATATCCAATTATATACCTACACCATCTCTCCCACCGTTATGCAACCACGGGGTACTTTTTTAAATTTATCCGAGACCAGTCATGTGATACATTATTGGAAAGCTCTGTGACCACTTATTCATATTATGCACTTCCTGTGCTCCCCCCTAAGTTTCACCCTCTCACGGGATGTAGTTATAGTATTCGATCATTATAAAAACAATCATTCTAATGATCGATTGTAAAACATCTTGGTTGTAGATTCTCGGAAATAATCGATGGCTGTATCGATTACGTTTTTTATAATGACGATTTTTTTTTTCGATTGGTAAATTTTTGAGAATTGTCCATCACTAGCCATATCCTAGAAGCGGTTTTAAGTAGAAGAGTAAAATTCGAAATAAAAACACTATTAAAAGATTATTAAAGATTTATTCCATCGATTTCATGAAATTCTCCCTTTCAAAAGAGGTATGAAAATTTAAACCATTCCGCGATACCTCAGCAGCAGTTTTAAATAGAGACATGAATTTGAAGTTACCTGATGTACTAAAATATATACTGTATTTTACCTATTTTAGAAATTCCTACCTAAGAGGGTTTAATAGAATGGTTACACGTTTAGAATATTCCGCCATATCTCAGCAGCAGTACAGGTAGAAGCAGCCAAGTCAAGAAAGTATACTAACTAAAAAAATAGTTAAATATAGGCATTTCAGTCATTTTTCTGTTAGGTCATCAGCATCAACTTTGAACAGGGTAATGTAAGATTATACGAATAAGACAATAATTATAGATGTTTGATTAGATATAAAGCTTTTTTTTAAATCTTTACAAGTAGTATTTTGTTTGATTTAAGATTCCTTTAGAAAAATCGACAAGCGCAGCGGGCGAATACTGCCAGTATATTATAAAACGTTTCTACTATTTAATGTTGTTTTTCAGCCATTTATGGTGAAAAAACTAAACTGGCATTTTGCTTCGAGAAGATGTATGTTTTCTAGTTATCAGTTAATTTAAAACTTCCATAATTAGATTTAACATTAAATATACCAAAATCGATTATTTAACAGGGTACTTGACAATTCGGTCCCGCCACTTCGGTCCCGCCATTTCGGTCCCGCCGTTTCGGTGCCGAGACATTTCGGTCCCTGGCCATTTCGGTCCCGAGACATTTCGGTCCCGAGACAATTCGGTCCCAAGACATTTCGGTCCCGAGACAATTCGGTCCCATGACATTTCGGTCCCCAGCAACGTTGGTGTCTTGTTATTTCTTTGCTCCCTACCTGATAAGTCAGATTATACTTGTTGTGGGCCTGCAAAATGGTATAAGTTCAACATTATTCGGGCCTTTTACTTTTCAGAAATTTTACTTTTTTTAATTCTCTCCCTCCCCTCAAGTTTTATAAAAAGTTGAATATAAGAGTCCAATAAATTTAAACTTTTATAACTCGTGATAATGAAATCACAACGAGCTGAAAATTTTCTTTGATTAAACAATGTGATATAAGTTTAGGGGAAATTGTCTTTTACTTTTAGTAGTATTATTATTAATCAGAATAATTATTTTAAATTTTATTATTAATTATGAGTATCAGTATTTTATATAAACTTCTATAAACTACTATAAACTAAAACGTACTTTATATAAATTGCCATAAATATTTTTTGGCTGTTTACGTACATTTTTTAGAACCTTTAAATTAGCATTAATTAAATAATAAAAGAAACAGTGCTTATTTTTTTTCTTCCAATTAGTTTATAAATAAATCTCTTTAATAATTCAATTAGACAGTTATAAGTTATAATATATACGTATTTCCTCAAATCACCCATCTACACCCTCTCCTTTGATAATTCAGAAATGAGATATATTTATTGAAGAACAAATTTTTTATTTGTTTTATTATTTCTTTAATACAATGTTGCATCTTATAAATTTGTTTTCATAACTTACTTTCCATTATTAATATTGTAAAAGCAATAGTGATCTAGTAACTGGGTATGCTATGTAAAAAATTTGTTTTTAGAAATTTGCCTCCTCCACTTTTTTTTTCCCTAATAATAATAGTATTTAATGATTGCAATGTTTAAAAGTCTTCTCACGCCATGAAGACAATTTTTCTGAGTTAATTTTATTGAAACTGGACCTCTAAACAGATGATTATTTTTTATTTTTATTTACATAAAATATAATAATATTTTAAAATATAATAATAAAAATATTACATATAAAATATAGCGTATAATTTAATAAAATACATTAAAATGTAATATATTGTTATTTTAAATCATTTTATTTTCAATTTTTAAGTGTCAAAACTAAGCTTTTATTTATTTATTTATTTGTATCACCTTTTCGCTCCTACTTTCCCAGAAAAAAATAATAATACTTATTGAGCTATTCCATCTCAATTTAGGCAGACAGTACTGATATGCGTCAAGTCACCATCACAGATTTTTTTCAAAAAAATTCAGTAGTTAGAACTAAGTGATTTATAAAATTTCCTAAAAGGATTTTTCCCTAAAAATTTTTTTTCTCTCATTACAGCACTTTAAAATTCATGATAAAATTGGCAGTTTTCAGAAAAACTGAAAAACGCTTCATTTTGAAATGAACACAATACCAAACATATTCAACATATTCAGTCAATTTATTTTTTATAAACAGTTATTAAACTGAATTTTACTTTGGCATAGTTTTAAAAAATATAGTGACATTTTTACTTAATTAAAAAAATTAGATTTTAAGTACAAAAAATATAATTATTAGTGAATTTAAGATTTTTTTTTCAGAATGAAAAAAAATATTTTAAAGCTAAACATTGATGGCAATCTAAAGACCTTTAATGGGAGTTTTACAGCAAATTTTATTTTAACTCTAAGGTGCTTACAACTTTTGTAATTCAATTTTAAATTTTGCAAAATTTTGTAAAATCACTACTTTTGAAATGCAATTTGTCAAAAACACCATTTTTTAAAAATCTGATAATATGCTCAATTCATACTTTATTAGTCTCTAATAAATACCTTACAAGCAAATCGTGTGTTTTTGCTTAGAAAATTTTATATGATTTTTTGAAAATAACATGTTGTGTGTATTTTTCAACAGACCACAAAGGCAAGCTCTTCCTTATTTAACCGAACTTGTAATGTAATTAATATTTCAAACTAAAAAATACATCACTAGTACATAATTATTACTGTTAAATTATAGCTAATCATTTGCTTAAATTTAAAATTGCGTAAAATACAGCCAATAATAGAATTAGTATTGATCATATGTCATTTCATTCCATACTCATGAATGTGTTAAATCCATCTACAGTGTGTAAAAATTTTGTTATATAGTATGGATATAATATATTATTGTGCAAATACATACATAACAGAAGAATTAGGTAGTGAAGGTTTCTTAAATTAACTTCAACTCCTTATCGTTGAAGGTATGAAGTCGCTCAGATTGTCCTATTGTAACTGGTTTTTCTGTTTCTAGAAGCACATTTTCCAATGGTAATGCACATTCATATTTTTTCTTTCCAGATTCTTTTGGCCACTGGAATGCTTTAGCTATGGACCATGTTGGGTACATGAATGATACTTTAATGTCATTTAGTTCTTGTGATTGATATATCATTGATTTGTCCTATCCACCAATTATTTTCATAAATGCATCCAATGAAATCACTGATTTGGAAACTATGTATTGAATATTGTCTTTTCATTTAGCTGAAGGTTTCAACTTTTGTCAATTCATTTTTACTTGCTCGTTCCATATAATTTTCATTATTTACAATCACCCTATAATGTTTATATCTAATACTAACAATAGATTTTGCATTAGCATATTCTTTCTCATTATTAGTTCTATAGGATTGAATAATATTTCTGTCTGGATGGACTAGAATGTTATTTTTTAGCAGAGAAGATAGTTCAGCAACAAATGAGACAGAATTTCGGATAGCTTTTATTGGCTCCTTTTGTAGATTAAATTTTGTTTCATAGTGCTTGTCTCAGTCCCCAATAGAATCACATGCATTTTTAACATGGCCAGTACCTGAAAATATCCTCTACTTCAGTACAATTTTATTTTTGTGCAATTCATAAAACTGATACTTGTTTTTAAAATGTGCTCCAGCTCCATCTGATATATACACAGGTGATTCCAGTGTTTGTAATTGGTACAACTTAAATAATTCTTTTTTTTACTTTTTCTATGTCACAAACAGCATGAGCTGTATCATGAGTTAATCATCAGAAACTATGATAAAACTCTTTATTTCTTCTCTAAAGTATTCTGTGCAGGTAACTAACGATATCTGAGTATTCTGCCAGTGGTAGCTTTGTACTTCATTTGGCAGTATTAGTGAGTAATTTTCAGCAAAGTCAAAATGCATCACAAGCGCAGATTTTTTTTAAGGGGTTTGGCTTATTTAATTTTATGAATAGGAATTTTTGAAGATTAGCTTATATTTATCTGCCATAATAATGTGCATATTATTATTTTTTCATTAAAAAATATTATTATAAATACAGAGAAATAAGAAAAAGCTTGATCTTCTGGTTTTCTGAGAAAAAAAAACTAATTGGAAAAAAACTAAACTTGAAAAAAAATCTAATTCAGTTGTAATGTATGTATTTGCATTTTAATATATTATATCCATACTATATAACAAAATATTTAACACACTGTAGATGAATTCAGCACATTTATGAGTATGGAATGAAATGACATATGATCAATACTAATTTTATTATTGACTGTATTTTACGCAATTTTAAATTTAAGCAAATGATTAGCTATAATTTAACAGTAATAATTATGTACTAGTGATGTATTTTTTAGTTTGAAATATTAATTACATTACAAGTTCGGTTAAATAAGGAAGAGCTTGCCTTTGTGGTCTGTTGAAAAATACACACAACATGTTATTTTCAAAAAATCATATAAAATTTTTTAAGCAAAAACACACGATTTGCTTGTAAGGTATTTATTAGAGACTAATAAGGTATGAATTGAGCATATTATCAGATTTTTAAAAAATGGTGTTTTTGAGAAATTGCATTTCAAAAGTAGTGATTTTACAAAATTTTGCATAATTTAAAATTGAATTACAAAAGTTGTAAGCACCTTAGAGTTAAAATAAAATTTGCTGTAAAACTTCCATTAAAGGTCTTTGGATTGCCATGAATGTTTAGCTTTAAAATATTTTTTTTCATTCTGAAAAAAAATCTTAAATTCACTAATAATTATATTTTTTGTACTTAAAATCTAATTTTTTTAATTAAGTAAAAATGTCACTATATTTTTTAAAACTATGCCAAAGTAAAATTCAGTTTAATAACTGTTTATAAAAAATAAATTGACTGAATATGTTGAATATGTTTGGTATTGTGTTCATTTCAAAATGAAGCGTTTTTCAGTTTTTCTGAAAACTGCCAATTTTATCATGAACTTTAAAGTGCTGTAATCAGAGAAATAAATTTTTTAGAGAAAAATCCTTTTAGGAAATTTTATAAATCACTTAGTTCTAACTACTGAATTTTTTTGAAAAAAATCTGTTATGGTGATTTGACATGCCCTGCCTGAGCTGAGATGGAATTGCTGTAATTTTGGTTTTATTTTTAACTATACTAATTGTTTGAAATTTCTGTAGTTTTAAATATACAATAAATAAGCAAGTAAAAGATAAATTTCAGTTTAGAACTACTAGGAAATATAATGATGTATTGAATATGAAATTAATTATGTATTGAGTTTATTTTAAAGTAAAAATCATTATGTAAATTAATAATGTTATTAATTAATAAATATATTTAACTAGCAAAAGCCATGCTTTGTTTGGATTCGCGAAGTATTATGCTATAAGATAAATATTTGAAAGTAATAATATATTTTTTAAATTACTTTTGCATCTTTATTAAGCAAAAATGCAATTTTATGTTTCGGCGAATTTTAATTTTAAAATGCATTTCAACGAAATAACTAAGAATTTCCTCAGATTGTTTATTTATGATATAAGACTGGTATAAATAAAAATATTTTCGAAGTAGAATTATACAAAATATTAATTAATTTTATTTGTTTACAATTCTTTTAAAATTCATAAATATCGTCTGCTTAAATGATTTCACAAAATAAGAATAAATTGTGTATTTGAATTCCTAACACAAAAAAATACTTTTATAATTGAATGTTAATAAGAGAATTTTCACAAATTTTAATTCATTAAAAATGTGCTATAATATTTCTGAAAAAAAGTATTTTATACATTTTATAAAAGGAATCATGAAACTATACATAGTTAAAGCAATGAGCATAGTTTGAAAATCTGAAAGCAGTTTTTGAGATATTTTATCAGAATATTGAAAATATATTTTATTTATTTATTTATTTAATAATGATTCTAGCTATAATTACTGACCCCATGATTTAAGTTTTTCTTCTGAAAACGTACGTGTTTCACTTTTTATTTGAAAAAATGCGTTCGTAATGGAAAAACATGCAAAATAAATTAATTAAACTAATAATTTTTTGAAAAGTATTTCTGTAAAAAAAAATAATAATATTCTGCAAATCTACAGATCATAATTTATATTTGTATTTAATTTCAAGTGAAAATACTGTATAGTTTTTTTGTAAAGTGTACGACAAAATGTCATTTGAGTGGCCTAGTAGAGGATTCGCTTCGCTCATCCTAATAAAATATTAATTTAATTTTTATATTAAAATTACAAACTGTTTTGAGAATTAGGATTACGAATTATCATTAGGATTACCAATTATTATTAGAATTACCATACAAAATTTGTGTGAATTATAATATTTTGGATAAGAGTTATACGTGTTTGCAGTTTTTGGCACTTATACTAAAATTTTATGGCCTTCAATTTAAAAACTCTGCAATGTTCTCTTTAAAATTATGTCTTATTTCATAAAATTTCAGTGTGCAGGAGAAGGAACCGAAATGTCTTTGGACCGAAATGGCTGGGGACCGAAATGTCTTGGGACCGAAACGGCTAGGGATCGAAATGTCTTGGGACCGAAGTGTCTCGGGACCGAAATGTCTTGGGACCGAAACGGCGGGACCGAAATGGCAGGACCGAAATGGCGGGACCGAAACGTCCTGCTTCCTATTTAACAAGTGCCAAATTAAAATATTTCTATTTAAATATGAAATTTCATTTTAAAATAATTTAAAATTGACATTCGTTTACATATTTAAACACTTTTTATATACTTTTGATGAAACACTTATTTTCTTATTATACTATCTCTTACTCCTTTACTTCCACATACAAAAAATCTATCACGTCACATTTTTTATTTCCTTCTATACAAGGTGGTCACTCTCAACGATGTCCAAGGACTAATTCCTTAACCGATAGTCATAGACATTTAGTTCAAATTACGAACATGTTTTAAATGAAGTAAAGAAATATTTTAAAACCGATTCGGATCATTAAACATTTATTAAAACAGTAGGAAATTAAAATTTTTATGCTGTTTAATTTTTTATAATTTATTCCGATATATTCTGTACCGCTAAATCAGAAATTGACTTTTTTTTTTTTTTTTTTTTTTTTTTTTTTTTTTTCAAATCGTACATTCTAAAGTTAACAAAAGAAAAAACAGTGAAAATTTGGTACGGGAGTGGGGGCACGTTGGGACATGGGGCAGATTGGGACAAAGCCTTGTCTCAGAGTATCCATGGGAGAAAAACGATCGTTCATTGATTCTTAGGAAATTATAAAGATGAAATTTATGGAAAAAAATATTGCTTTTTTTATTACAAAACTATCATGCAATAGGTCTGATCATGTCTCTAAAAATATATTTTCTCCATTCACAGCTGGATTTTTTTTCCTAAAAAAAGGTCCCTAAGTCTGGGATCCTCGATCGAGCATTTTCATCAAAGCTTTAAATGTTTTGAAAACGGACACGGACTTTTTGGGGATAAAAGTAAGTTATGAGTCTATTTTCAGAGAAAAAGATCAAGAAAATTATAAAAAGAACGGTAAAATAAATCATTTTAATTTTATATTTCATGTTATTATTCTTTTAAATATTTAATAAATATTTTTTAAACTAGACGTGAATGATTTTTTCCAACAATTTTCTCGTACTTAGTCCACTGAAAATTATGAAAAATTACACATTTCGTCGAAAGTATATAAATCGTGCAAACCAGCGTAATCGTTTATAAAAAAATTGAAAGGTCTAAAAAAGGTATTAAAAAAGTCTTAAATATATTTTTTTAAAGGTTCTGGTAGAAAATATTTATATAAAATTGAATAAAATTCCCATTATGTTTACTATAAAAATAAACATGGTCGAAATACAGAACATTCTTTTCTCTCTAGTCTTTTACATGTTTCATTTTTCTTTCATTCAGATATAAAAAGTGTCATACTATTTTAGATACGTTCGACTTTTGACTCTGTAGTTCTTACGTAAACTAACGCCTATATTGTGACTTATTTTACACAAAATCATTAAAAGACCATTATAAACTCATTAGTGTTTTTCACTTTGTAATACAATACCTATTTTTTAAGTTTTCTTTACCATTGTTTTTGCCTTTAAATTGTGACTTTTGTACTAATTGTTTCTTTAATGACCTATGAGAGGTATTTATTCCCCTCTTTCATCCAATTTAACTTGATATTTTTTTTTTAAATGAAACTTTGTAATATTTTTCACACCACTTCCTAATATGATAGAAATAAAAAGTCTAAATGTATATGGGGAACAAAATTTGTCACATATTATGTCTTTCGAGGTCCTGATCTTTCTCATGGGGCTGGTTTCTTCGCTTTCCGAGGTATGGTTGAATATTCCACCCGTAATGTGTATTATTGTCGCAGTTAAGAGCCTACAATAGTCACTCAAAAAGACCCTGATGATAATGTTAAGTCTATGGAGGCGTTATTTTACAATATATCGCTCAAATTTTAACATTTTTGATCGACTTTTTTGCATAAAATAGCTGAGAAAGGCTAGTTTTAAAACTAGTTTTTAATTTTTCGATTTTGAGTATATTTTTTTATATTAGTAAATTTTCAATTTCAGAACCGGTTCCGAAAGTTAAAGTAATTTTTTAAGTATTTGAAACCAAAATCGAAAAAAATAAAAACCAGTCTTAAAATTAACTATTCTATACAAAAAAAAAAAATGTTCAAAAATATTAAAATTTGAGCGAGATATTAAAAATTAACGCTCCCATAGACTTAACATTATCATCTGAGTCTTTTTGAATGACTAGTGTGGGCTTTTACCAAAAATGTTGAGACGTACTTTGCATAGTAACATGACTTTAAAACAGATGAATGTGTAAAAAATTTCGATGTTTCTTTTTTAACATAATTAAGAATTAAAAATTAACAGTGAATCTTATTAAAGCTCAATAATATGTGTATGGAGATAACTGTAAACCGCGAAGCCGGATTAATAACATTAAGGAAGAGAAATTTATTCTCGTTTGTCTGGAAAATGAAAAAAATTGTTTGTCTCTCAACCTCAAATCTAAAGATTCAAAATATATACCAAAGCATATTTTAGAAGCAGGATAATGCAGTAATTTACAAAAGATATTTTTAAACCTAGACAAATAGTTAAACTTTAAAAAATATATATAATCTTCACACGCTAAACGAAAAAAATATTCTTAAAAGAAGAAAAAATTAAAGTATAAAAAGAAGGTTACCAGATAAAGCTCTTATAAAAGCTCAATTTTCGAAAACGTAATGCTTTTGAAAACATTTATGCAAACATGTCACTGTACAAAATTCTTTTTTCATCTGATTTTCATAATGTGAGAGAAATTTTACAAAAATATGGGTTTAATAAAAATTTGCTATCATACTGCATTGTATATCATTTTATTTTTAAAAGATTAAAAACAGATAAAGCAGGAAATAAAATTAAAACGATAATTCATGTATAGAACATAGACTATGAAACACTTTTTAAAGCATTTACAATGCTGTAACAAAGTTTCATACCTTATTAAGTTGAAAAGTAATGTCAAAATAAATAATTTGGAAAACGCACAGCGCATTTGAAAACTAAGCTTGCGATATTATCATCAAAAGTTGAAAGATATTTTCATCAGTTTGTTCAGTCCGGTATGTGATATATAGGTTTTACGTATTGTTGCAGCGTATATAGGGTTCTTTCGATCTTATGGTTAGACAACTTCAAACTCTTTTCTCTTAGAAAAGTAGAAAATAATTTATTTACAGATCTTCAGAACAACAGAGTCTTCGAAACTCACAAATATTACAAGATATTCCAAAATAACTGTTTAAATCTATCGAACAAGTACAAATATAGGTCGCAGAGACTCTTTATACAATGTCTCAACACTATATCACATTCAAAACAACGTAGATAAAACTCAATACATCAAGCAAACTTGCTTGGACAATCTCTAGTAGCTCACTCAATGACTGACTGGTAAATAATAACAACAACTCGCATCGCTTCTCTTCTTATATAGGTTCGGAGCATGTGCTAGAAATTTCTAGAACCTACTCGAAAAAATCCACGGAACAACAAACAATGTATCAGTATATCTAAGGGGGGTTACCAGAGAGGAAAGGGTTACCATCGCCAACAATCGCCAAGTTTGTCGCCAACTTGGCGATATATCGCCAAATTTGGCGACCAAAATTAGTCGCCAAAAGTGACGCCAACTTGGCGATATCTTCATTATTTCGCCAATCTGCCGTAGACATACACTGAAAATAATGGAGAAGTTTGCTTGATAACAGAGACAATGTAACAAAAACTAATATAAGTAAAGGAATGGAGCTTAATAAGATTATTTACATTATTTTACAGTACAAACACTAACTATTTACAAAATTCGTAACACTACCCCCTCCTCAAAGACTGCACATCCCGGGCAGTGCAATCCTTGAGTTAGAGGAGAACACTTAAAATAAATAAACAAATAAATAAATAAATAAATAATAACAATAATAATAAAATTTACATAAATAAGAACTAATTACTATTTACATATTTACAAAAAGTGACTTTCATGACCATGGTCTAAAATTCTAGTTTTGAATTTCTAATCACTTTGGCCAAAATAAGGGGCTAGCCGGTTATAGTGTACGACCTTGGGATTGGCGTGTGGCGATTTTCGTATGCGTACGACGACGTCATTCAGCCTGTTGACGACTATGTAAGGACCGTCCCAGTTTCTTTGTAATTTTGGCGACAGTCCCTTACGACGGATCGGATTCCACAACCAAACTTTGTCACCTTCGTTGAACTCATGTCCTGTTGCCTTTGTGTCGTACCGTGTCTTCATATTTTCCGTTGCCAGTCCGATTCGGTTCCTCGCTAGACGATGAATCTCCTCAATCCGCGCCTGGAGTTTATCGACATATTCCTCAGGCGATGAAGGAGCATCAGGAGGACGGCCAAACAAAAGATCAGCAGGCAGACGAAGATCACGACCAAAGAGCATTTGAGAAGGGGAGTAACTAGTGGCCTCATGAGTGGCACTCCTGTAGGCAAGCAGGAAAAGAGGCAATTTCTTGTCCCAGTCCTGTTGGTCTCTAGACACCAGGAGAGAGAGGCTATTTAGGATGGTACGATTGAAACGCTCCACCATGCCGTCCGATTGAGGATGTAGAGGTGTAGTTCGAGTTTTGTCCATGCCGAGTAGTCCGCACATTTCCTTAAACACAGCCGAATCAAAGTTTCTTCCTTGATCGGAATGGATTTGAAGAGGAACTCCGTATCTGGAAACCCAGTGTTGAACTAGTATGTCTGCTACGGTTACCGCCTCTTGATTAGGAATGGCATAGGCTTCAGGCCACTTAGTGAAGTAGTCCATGACAACGAGGATGTACTTATTGCCATCAGATGTTCTAGGAAGTGGACCCAGGATGTCTAGAGCAATTCGTTCGAATGGAGCTCCTACATTATAACGTTGCAATCGCCCACGGGTTCGCATCTTAGGACCTTTACGTGCTACACAGGTGTCACAAGTTCGACACCACTTCTCCACGTCACTGCGAACATTATTCCAGTAGAAACGCTCTCGAACCTTTTGCAGGGTCTTCATTACACCAAAATGACCTCCTGTGGGACTACCATGCAGTTCTTGAAGGACCATAGAAATTCTAGACTTAGGGAGTAGTAGTTGCCATCTACATGTCTTTCCATCGTCAGACTCCCATTTTCGGTACAAGATGCCGTTCTTCAAGTGTAAGGAATCCCAGAGAGCCCAATAACGTTTAGTCGTAGGATGGTAATGGGCCATGTCTTGCCAGCTGGGCTTCCTGTTGGACTCCTCTTTCAGCTCTAGAATTGGCTTAATTTCAGGATCATCAAGTTGATCTTTACGCAGGCTCTCGTCACTCCACGGATCTTGCGATGATGTAGACCCAGTTGTAACTTGTCTTACTATAGGACCTTTGACATTAAATTTCTTCTCAGCCCGGTCGCAGTATCTACAATTCTCTGAGCAGGGTCTTCTTGAGAGAGCATCTGCATTTCCATGTGATGAGCCTTTTCGATGGCGTATCTCCATATCGTACTCTTGAAGCTTTTGTATCCACCTGGCTATCTGGCCTTCAGGGTTCTTAAAATTCAATAGCCAAGTTAGAGAAGCATGATCAGTTCGGATCAGGAACTTTCGACCGTAAAGATAGTGATGAAAGTGGTCTATGGCTTTCACTACAGCAAGAAGCTCTTTTCTTGTTACGCAGTAGTTTCGCTCGGCCTTTGACAAGCACTTGCTGAAATAGGCGATAACACGCTCCTGGCCGTCGATTTCCTGGGACAGTACAGCGCCAATGCTTTCGTTGCTTGCATCCGTATCAAGTATAAACTGTTTACCGATTTGAGGATACGACAGAATTGGAGTGGATGTCAAGGCCTCCTTAAGCTTTTCGAAAGCAGCGTCACATTCATGTGTCCACATAAATTTTTGATTGGCTTCTGTTAATTTATGAAGTGGTCTTGCAATCATCGAGAAGCCTTTGACGAATTTTCTGTAATAGGTGCATAATCCTAGAAAACTTCGAAGCTGGTGAACATCTGCTGGACGATTCCAATTTTTCACGGCCGATATCTTCTCCGGATCAGTCCTAACTCCTTCCGCCGAAATGATGTGTCCAAGGTAGGCGACTTCATTACGAAACAAACTGCACTTCGAAGGGCTTAACTTCAAATTAGCTTCCTTTAATTTTTGTAGCACCCGCCTGAGGTTGTTCAGATGTTCATCAAAAGATTTTCCTATGATTATGATATCGTCTAAATAAACAAGACATGCCTCATATGACAGTCCCCGGAGAACCGTTTCCATAAGCCGTTCGAAAGTTGCAGGTGCGTTACATAGACCAAAAGGCATTACCTTGAACTGCCATAATCCTTGTCCCGTTGTGAAGGCAGTCTTCTCGCGGTCGTCGGGATGGATCTCTACCTGCCAGTAACCACTCTTCAGATCCAGAGTCGAGAACCAAGTGTTGCCCGCAAGTGTGTCGAGAGTGTCGTCGATCCTTGGTAGAGGGTAACTATCCTTTTTAGTGACGTCATTCAGTCGGCGGTAGTCTACACAAAATCTTGTTGAACCATCCTTCTTTCTTACTAATACAATGGGAGACGCCCATGGACTTGTCGATGGTTCGATGACGTCATTTTCTTCCATATCTTTAATTAAATTCTGCACCTCTTCTTGCTTGGCAAAAGGTAATCGTCTAGGGTGCTGTTTAATAGGAGAGTGATCTCCCGTGTCAATTCGGTGTTGTGCCATTTTAGTTCGTCCAAAGTCTTCAGATGTTTGGGAAAATAAACTTTGGAATTCTCTAATTAAACTTTCAGCAGCATCTCTCTGGTTTGGATTTAAGTCTGTATTTTGTAACAAATCCTTGACTAAATTATCTGAAGATTTCTGAGAGTGATAGGAATTTTGACTTACGCACGTCACAGGAGCACATGATGCTATCACCTCTCCTTTCTTGATAGTCCTCGTCTTATCACTGATGTTAGCAATTCTGACTGGAATGGTCTTTTTCGAGAGGTCTACTACAGAAGAAGCCACCAATACTCCTGCTTGTGTACTATTGTCTACTGGATAATCTATATGGCCAAATCGGTAATTAGTTTCATTTTTAATTACAGCAGGAACCAAACATTCTGTTCTTGCATCTAGATTAATGTCTTCTTTGGCTATTACTATTTGTTTACATTCAATTTCGTTATTTAATCCAAAAAGACTTATTTCTTCAAATTTTGAGATCATTTTGTTATTTTTGAAATCAAGTCTGAAGTCAAACTTCTTCAGAAAATCTAGTCCGATTAAGCAAGGATCTGTTATGTCAGCCACATATGCCGTATGGTAATATTTCGTTCCTCCAAAGTTGATGGTTAAATTTGCCTTTCCATATATGCCTATTTTGTCGCCGGTCACAGTTTGCAGGGTAACGCATGGAGGATTCCAGATGAGTTTACATTTCAATTTTCGAGCCAAATCTTCTCTTATTATTGTAACATTGGCTCCTGTATCGACAATCATACGGCACTGAATTCCGTTAATAAAGCCTATCACATATAATTCATTATCGCTGCCACTCATTTTCGATATTTGAAGGATCTTCAGGTGGGGCTTTTTATTCTCTGGTCTTGAATTCATCTCACGTTCGTGGACTTTGGGGCAGTTTCTTCGGAGATGTCCTGTATCACCGCATCCCCAGCACCTGAGATTCTGTCTTCTTGAGCTTGTTCTTCCATATTTTAAAGCTTCAATCTCTTGATTTAACTTCCTAATTTCTTTCAAGACGTCGCTCTCAGTATCTGAGCTTTTGTTCATCGTTGCCCCTCGGATGGAATGACGATCTCTTTGGCTGGCTTGTGTAGCTGCTTCCAACTTTAAGGCATATAGTAATGCAGCCTTTAAATTCTGCACATCTGCCATTCGTACCGCTCTCTGCACTTCTGGATCTTTTATTCCGTCTACAAAATATTGCAGTGAGAGCATTTCCCGTACATTTGTTGGACAGTCAATGAATGCTAAATTTGCAAGTCGTTCAATTTCCGAGGCAAACTCTTGAAGGGTTTCACTCGATTTTTGATGGCGGCTCTTGATTTGTATTCTCGAATAATCCTTGAAGAATTTTTCGCCTAATCTCATTTCAAGTGCACAACTTAGAGTCTCAAAATTGAGTTGCGTCATATCGGGCAATGTCTGCAGCACGTCGGCGGCTTCTCCTCTTAAAGATGCTGCCAGTTGACAAGCTTTCACCTCGTCACTCCATTTGTTCGCTTCAGCTACAATAGTGAATTGGGTCTTGTAAACTTGCCAGGAACTCTTTCCATCGTATGTCGACAGCTTAATGTGCACGGGAGAAGCAGGCGGATTCCTAAATTCTTCATAATTACCACTAGACGCTGAAAGTTTCTTCTCAAGATCTTGTACTTTTTTATTTAGCTTTTCATCTACTTCACCTAGTATTTTCTCTTCAACGTTACTGATTTTCTCTTCAACGTTACTGATTTTCTCTTCAACGTTACTGATTTTCTCTTCAAAGATACAAACTTCATTCTGAATTTTCTCTTCTACTTCCGCCATTTTCTCTTCTACCGAGCCTATTCTTCTCTCTACCGACGAGAACTTTTCTTCTAAAGTTTTCTTCATTTCTTCTTGGCCTTTATTAATCTTTTCAGTCACATCTTCTTGGCATTTGTCAATTTTATTTGTCAACTGTTCCATTCTTTCTTCGTTTTTATTCATTTTTTTCGCCAACTCTTCTTGGCCTTTATTCATCTTTTCCGCCAACTCTTCTTGGCCTTTATTCATCTTTTCCGCCAACTCTTCTTGGCCTTTATTCATTTTTTCTGCCAACTCTTCTTGGCCTTTATCAATTTTATTTGTCAACTGTTCCATTCTTTCTTCGTTTTTATTCATTTTTTCCGCCAACTCTTCTTGGCCTTTATTCATCTTTACCGCCAACTCTTCTTGGCCTTTCGTCAATTCTGCCTTTATTCCATTAATAGCTTCTAACAGTTCTTTCAGTTGACCGTCCATTGTTCTTGTTTTCGCCATAAGATCCCGACTCCTGACACCAAATGTTGCAGCGTATATAGGGTTCTTTCGATCTTATGGTTAGACAACTTCAAACTCTTTTCTCTTAGAAAAGTAGAAAATAATTTATTTACAGATCTTCAGAACAACAGAGTCTTCGAAACTCACAAATATTACAAGATATTCCAAAATAACTGTTTAAATCTATCGAACAAGTACAAATATAGGTCGCAGAGACTCTTTATACAATGTCTCAACACTATATCACATTCAAAACAACGTAGATAAAACTCAATACATCAAGCAAACTTGCTTGGACAATCTCTAGTAGCTCACTCAATGACTGACTGGTAAATAATAACAACAACTCGCATCGCTTCTCTTCTTATATAGGTTCGGAGCATGTGCTAGAAATTTCTAGAACCTACTCGAAAAAATCCACGGAACAACAAACTATGTATCAGTATATCTAAGGGGGGTTACCAGAGAGGAAAGGGTTACCATCGCCAACAATCGCCAAGTTTGTCGCCAACTTGGCGATATATCGCCAAATTTGGCGACCAAAATTAGTCGCCAAAAGTGACGCCAACTTGGCGATATCTTCATTATTTCGCCAATCTGCCGTAGACATACACTGAAAATAATGGACAAGTTTGCTTGATAACAGAGACAATGTAACAAAAACTAATATAAGTAAAGGAATGGAGCTTAATAAGATTATTTACATTATTTTACAGTACAAACACTAACTATTTACAAAATTCGTAACAGTATATTACAGAGTAAGATAAAACTTAATTTAGCTAATCGCATCGCAGAATTGAAAATTTACATTCAGAAATTTCTACCAATAAATGGATATGTATTTTACAACTTATTTGCTGTTCTGTATATGATCTATATAACCAATGCACGCCAAGTACAATGAAAAGACAAATGTAAAATTTAAAAACGCGTACCACAACAGAAAACGAACTTCTGGCAGTTTTGTTCATATAGTCCAGTCATTATAGTAAGTTAACCTCGGAATTCGAGATACCAAGCTGTAAGTCTGTAAATACTTGTATATTGACACCCTAAAAGTTGTCTCAAAACCTACATATGGTAGGGTGTACGCAACTATTAAATTCCAAGGTCAAAGGTCACAAAAATCGGTTTTTTGTGCTTTTTTTGTAAATATCTCATTTCCTATAGGTTTTTTGCTATTTGTATTTATTATCAATATTGTAGAATATAAAATTCTCTACAAATTTTGTTTAAAAACATTTTTCATACGTCGAACCGTTTTCGAGATAGAGGGCGGAGAGCGCGCGGTCACAGAATCACTTCAGGTCAAACGGTGCCTCCGGTCGAAAACGCGCCATATATCATTTTTTTCCTAACCTATCCACTTTTTATTCAGTATTAATTTATTTAACAACACTTACCTGTCGATGTAATTGCAGAATTGCTAATGAAAATATAGGAATTATATTTGAATTTTAACCTAATTAATATAATATTAATAACTTCTTACATGATGAAAAAAAACAAATAAATTATGAATTAATCGTTTTATTAAAAAATACTATTCAATACATTTATTTTTATTACAAGTAAAAAAATGGAATAAAGGGTACAAAAACTGTAATTTATGTTTTTAATCATCTTCTTCCTCTTCATCGTCGTCTTTCGGCTGCTGGTAAATTTCAAACTGGTCTTCATTATCGTCTTCAACGACATTTGTCTCAAGTTGTTCCATGATTTCGGGGCCAAAGGTTTCATCTTCGTTAATGTCGCTCTGAAATGGTTCTGCATTGAGACAAGCTTACCCATTATATTGGCCACAAGCTAAGGAGCATTGCAAGCCCACTTTCCTGCATCCGCATCGCGAACCACAACCACTCTTGCAGTAACAGAAAATTATATTTAGCAAATCTTCTGGAGCAGGTAGTAAAATTGTCATGATAGGCTCCAGAAAATCGTTTTGCATTGCCCAACCCCATGCCTGGGGTTCCAAATCATGCCCTAACCAAGTTTGAACTTGATAATATACACGTTTGAAATGTTGATGAGAAGCTGCACTTGTTGGTGGAATAATTGAAAGCTGCACAGGTTTATTAAGTTTTGTAGACTTGGCGTAATGCATATAACGAATATGATCGAGACTTTTCACAGATTTCGGAGCATTATAGACTGCCAATAAGATTTGAGTTCCACTCTTTAATAATCTCTGGGCCGAACTATTTTCTTCCTCAAATGCTGCAGCTAGTTCATCCAAATTCGTCAGTTTCTCAAAAACTTTTAAAAATGATTTTTTTCCCTTTTTAAAAAGCGCAGAAGTTGTGTCACAGCCACTTAATGCATGCAGAAATAAAACATGTCTTTTGGAATGAGGATAATTATCAAAACTTTTAGTCGAGTATATCTCCGTTTTTACATTTCCTTTCCCAACTTTTTTAAAGAAAATTCCTTGTTCGTAACACAGTGTACGCCCAATTAAAATGACAAGTAAATCAATATCTTGTCCTATTATAACTGCAGTTTTTTCAGACTTGATTCTTCAATTGCAGTTTCAACAATAAGAACATCCGCACCATCTCTGGCTTGTTTAGTAGTAATATTTGCAGCTTGTAATTTTTCAGTTAAGGTATTAATGAGCATATCTTTGTTATTTCGATTTGATAAGAATTTTTCTTGAGTAACTGGTACAACCATTGTTTCATCTAAACAAACTTCATACGTTTTTGAAAGTGCAGCAGTTCTTCTCTGCTGTTCCATAGCTTTTACGTTCTTACTGTTGTCTGAATATCCGTCAAATACAACAATTATTTTGTAACTGTAATGCCTTTTTAAATAATTAATGTATTTATCAAAAATAATAGATAAAGTATCTTCTCTGCTCCATACAACATGATGAAGAAGAAATCCGCCATCAATAATGAACGTCACATTATTTTCATTGAGGATGCAGGAAAGTGGGCTTGCAATGCTCCTTAGCTTGTGGTCAATGTAATGGACAAGCTTGTCTCAATGCAGAACCATATCAGAGCGACATTAACGAAGATGAAACCTTTGACCCCGAAATCATGGAACAACTTGAGACAAATGTCGTTGAAGACGATAATGAAGACCAGTTTGAAATTTACCAGCTGCCGAAAGACGACGATGAAAAGGAAGAAGATGATTAAAAACATAAATTATAGTTTTTGTACCCTTTATTCCATTTTTTTACTTGTAATTAAAAAAAATGTATTGAATAGTATTTTTTAATAAAACGATTAATTCATAATTTATTTGTTTTTTTTTCATCATGTAAGAAGTTATTAATATTATATTAATTAGGTTAAAATTCAAATATAATTCCTATATTTTCATTAACAATTCTGCAATTACATCGGCAGGTAAGTGTTGTTAAATAAATTAATACTGAATAAAAAGTGGATAGGTTAGGAAAAAAATGATATATGGCGTGTTTTCGACCGGGGGCACCGTTTGACCTGAAGTGATGCTGTGACCGCGCGCTCTCCGCCCTCTATCTCGAAAACGGTTCGACGTATGAAAAATGTTTTTAAACAAAATTTGTAGAGAATTTTGTATTCTACAATATTGATAATAAATACAAATAGCCAAAAACCTATAGGAAATGAGATATTTACAAAAAAAGCGCAAAAAACCGATTTTTGTGACCTTTGACCTTGGAATTTAATAGTTGCGTACACCCTACCATATGTAGGTTTTGAGACAACTTTTAGGGTGTCAATATACAAGTATTTACAGACTTACAGCTGGGTATCTCGAATTCCGAGATTCTTACCTAATTTAAGCTTAAATGACTGGACTAATACGGCTACGCCATTTTCTGTACAAAATTCTTTATGAGTCCTGCTAAAGAAAGATAAAGTATCTGTTCACTATATCCTACAATAAGCAAAATACAGTACAAAGTGATATAAATATAGTTCAACATTTTAAAATAATGTAATATTATTAAAATACGTATCAAACTATTTTTTGTCACAGAACGTAAAGTAACGGAATTCTTTTCAGTGCGTCTGTATAAGAACAGTGAATTCTGCACGTTTCATTTTCTATGCTGAGCATGCTATAGTTAATCCCAGTAGCATATATAAATTATGTGGCTATCTGACTATACTTACACGAATTAGAGCACGAATAAAAGATCGAGAATACGATGGACAGACGGATAAAGTAATTTCACAAACACTTTTCAAGTGTTAAAAAGTTTAAAAGAATGATGGCCGTAGTATTGCAGGTCGAATGTAAAACAATTAGGTTGGACGTGGCGGTCCTGTCGCATGACTCGCCAGATCAATGATTTATCTCCTCTGGATCAGCGGTGCCCTGAAAAGAATTGTGTACAACATCTATAATAATAAAGAGAAAAGTTTGTGAGTGTGTCAGCGCTGTTTTGAAGAAACCGTTGCACGTAGAGTTACAAAATTTGGAGGGAAGGTACTTCTATACATGAATTCTAGACATGAAGTTCTATACATGATTCGTTTCACTTCGAAACCCGATTATCGATTTTGTGTTTAGATTATTTTTATTTTATTTTTGATCAATTTTTAGCGGTCTTTTTATGTTTCGAGGTGATTTTTCAACTTTAGTGAAAGAAATCCGGTTTCATTCTTTTAACCAAACATAGTACATTTAGTTCTCATTTCAATAAAACTTATTCGGAATTCGTGAGGTAATTTTTAACGAATTTTTTAATGCGGTTTTTAGCTTTTTCGTGTTTTGCGGCTATTTTTTGACATTGAAAAAAAGAAATTTACTTATAACATTTACTCTAATTTACTAAATTTGGTCTGCTGCGATTTTTGAATTTCATCGATTTTTAATGCGATTTTCGAAGTAATTTTTGACAATTTTTCAAGTTTTTGCGCTTTTAGAATCGATTTTTTTTATTCTTGTCAATAGGTTTTTTTTATGCGTCATGGTCACCACGGACCCGGGTAACGCTGGGCAGCTCAGCCAGTACTTATATATTTTAAAATAGATATTGAAATACGAATCTACATCACTGCAGATAACCAAACGCAACACCCAGAATCTTTGAAAATGTTCGACAGTTCATGTCGAATAGATGTCATGCATGCATCCATTCGAATGGACGGAAGTTCTAACAGTTCTCACGATGTTCGTAATTCAAGAATTGTACTCTTTTCTGTGAAATAAAGCGTTTTACGCTGTTTTATGAACTGCGACCTTACAGTGTCATTGTGTGTGCTTATCAAGTGAGAATTGTTTGATAAAGTGCTTTTTAAATTTATATTGGTAGGTGACGCCTAGAAACAGAAATACCAAAATGTAAGAAATTTTCTTATTGCAAATGATAAACTGTGAATGAAAAACATTATTCTTTTATTTCTGCAGCTTTTTCTAAGCTGTGTGGAAAAATAGCATATTTTTTGTTGTTGTTGTTGTTGTGGTTTGAATGGTTTTATAAGAATGTGTGCTAAAAAGTTACGGTTGATAATTGAGTTTTTTCTATAATTTACCTGTGTTCGAAAGGAACTGAGATGTGTTTTTTCGTGAAAATAAACTGTTTTATAAATAGAGAAGAGTTATTTTTGTGTTTGAGGGAAAAATAATTAATAATTTCGAACATTGGATAAACAAGAATGATTTTTCCGCCCATGATTTTCTGTATAACTATAGCTCCTATTCATGTTCTTTATCTACGAGCCGTTAATTCACAAATTGACTCAGTCCAAACTTTTATGTATTATATAGAAAAATGGATAAATCTGTATTATTTAATATTCAAATATAATAAAACCCTGAATAGCATAAACATGATTGAACAGATTCCTGCATCGGATCCCGATGTTCTTATTTTTTTAGCCCCGATCTGAATCAACATCACTTACTGCAGTTTTAGCCAATCAGATTGCTGCGCTTGGCGGAGACAATATGGGAATTAACGACTCGTTCTCTATCTCCCCTCCAAGTTTGTTCACTAACAAGGAAGGTCTTCAAACAGGCATACTCAGAAAATTCAGAAAAATTACAGAATGTCCTTCTCATTTGGATATATGTACTTATATTTAAATTTCGGCAGAACCCCTATAGAACGTTCGTAAAAATAAATAAACATTTCGCTTATTCTACGATTTATCAGCGATTGGCGACGAAATAAAAATTCAAAAAATACTTTTTATATGAAACATTTTTAAGATAAAAATGCACTTCTCCAACTTTTTTTTTTTTTAAATAATTTTAGTATTATCAGTTTTTGAGTTTTTGTTTGTTTTAACTGTAGTTTTGTCATATATATTTATAATGAAAATTAACTATGAAGTTTCATGAGTTGAAAAAAGATTTAGATTAATTAAAATTGTTTCAATCACAAAATTAAGTCCACTTGAGTACTGTCAATTCAATTTGTTGCTATGAAAACAATAATTTCTCCGATATTGAAATGTATTACTACAGCATTCTTCATCGGATTTTTATTTTGGAATGTGCTTAAATATGAGAAGATATATTTTTCAATGTGAAAATATTTGTTATATATGAAATATTTTTTACAGCAATAAAATTAAATAGCAGCAGCATCAAGCAAGATAAATATGTAATACGAAAAATATATATGTATTAAACTTTCTCATTGTTTAGATTTAAATTCATTAAATACTATTTACAGTCATTCTAAAAATTGATTAATTAAGCAATTTTCATAGATGCATTGAAATTGTTATCTTTTAGTGAAGAAAAATGCTGTTCCTCAGATCGAGTGATGCTTTCGTCTTTTTACGACAAATATTCGAAATTATTTTATTTTTTTAGAGACATTATATTATGATTCCGCTGCTAAATTTGTCTGATCCTTTATTACATACCTAAAAGTTTACTCAAAACTTTTTTCAAAATATTTTGAGTATGCCCCGTAAGGAGACCTTCCTTGTAAGTTCTGGGACACACTTTATGTATTACATTTCATACTAGGATTGTGTTTTTATGTTTGGACAGACAGTCAGACCAGAAGACGAAAGTAGGTGCTACGTATTTGTATAATAATAAACGTGCCTAAAGTAATACTTTACTTACGATTTTTTTCCCAGGAGCCACCAATAAATTTCTTAATTTTTCAAGTATAATCATTAAATGTATTTCCTCCCGAAAATTTAAAAAATATTTATCGTATTCCGTTTATAATTTTGAAACTTGAAATTTAGATGTATTTTTTCGCTTAATATTTCGTTTTTAATTATACTCAATGCCATATAATACAAGAACAGCGATAAACGTGGCAAATTTTAAAATGATTGATAAACTTGTACACCTTATTATCATTTTAGATAAAAATTCCAACAGGATGTAATAAAGCTTTGAATAGTCGCTTTGCACTTATCGGTGTATATTAGCATTAGTTTAAATATCATATTACATTTAACTACTATTATAAAGAATATTTTATAGGGAATTTTTCAAGATTATGAAACACTATTGCAGCTTAAATATCAAAGTCTACCCACGTTCACTTTAAAGCATTCTCTCGTATTTGTATATGTGATTCTAAAGAGAGGATCATCACGTAAATACAGTTTAGAAACTGAAATTTTGAACACGATATGCTTTCTAAAATATTTATAAAAAGTATTCCACATTTTTGTAACCTTTTATTCATAGAAGATTTTAGAATATAAGATAAATTTTATCAACATAAATTTTACATAATTTAAGGTTGTGATTAGATATTACTATGATGCTCTGTCTCGTATTATTTTCCCCATTTCTAAAAGATTTTAAGTGATATATCATACACATTAAATAAATTCGTAAAATTCGGAGAAGTTGATAATTAATGCACTCTGATTAAAGCCTTTTTATACGCACACAAAACAAAAGAGATTTCATTTTTTCAAAACACCTTTTATGTCGTACAAATGCGAAAAAATAAAACTTGACAAATAAATTATTTGTCAGAAACTATCAATATAATCAATGTACTTTTCTTACTTCGTTTATAATTTTTAAATTTGAAATTTATATGAATTTTTCGTTTATTGCAACAAGTCTAATTATAATCAATACTAAATGAGACAAAAACACACTGTTAAAAATAATTCTATATTTTACAACAAAATGTGCTGGCACTCCAGCTTACAGTACTGTACAGTACTTTACAGTTACTGTAAAATTAAAAAGGTGTTGTCTTTAAGAGTGCATGTACCTCATTAATAATAATAACAATAAACTTGCACATTTTATATAGACAATGTACACGTTTGTAAACAAACTGGCTGTTTTCGCGACAGTTCAACTTGTGGTTGGCAAAAATTTGAATTAAACTGCATTAGAAAATTCTAAACTAAATGTAATTTTCACGTCGATATAATGAATTTTATTTTATTGTATTATACGCAGAGAATAATGTGTTATAAATTACTAACTCTCCAAGAATTATTATTTTTGCCAACTACAAGTTGAGAAGTACATCCTTTTCGGGTGCGTGACGTCACAATCACATTATCTATTACTTGTAGGTATAAATTTCTAGAAGATGTAATAATGCTTGGAATAATTTCTCTGCATTTATTGTTGTAAAGAAACATTACTCTAAATGTTTGAACATATTTAACTACTATTAAAATGAATAATTTATAGGGCATTTTTAGAAATTATGTAGCACCATTGCAGTTTAAATATAAAAGTACATGTGATTTTAAAGAGAGAATCATCGCGTAAGTCCTGTTTAGAAACTCAAATTTCGTACACGATATGCTTTCTAAAATATTTATACAAAGGATTTCACAGTCTTGCAGACTTTTATTCGTAGAAGATTTTAGAATATAAGATGAATTTTATCAAGCTAACTTTTACATAATGTAAGGTTTTGATAAAATATTCCTTTGGTATTCTGTCCTGTATTTTCCTGATTTCTAAATGATTTTAAGTGATGTATCATGCACATTAAATAAAATCGTGACTTTCGGAATAGTTGATAGTGAATGCACTCCGGTTAAAGACATTTTTACACATACAAAAAGAGATTTCATTTTTTTTCAAAACAACTTTATTGCCGCGCAAAAGCAAAATATAAAAATAAATAAATAAATAAATAAAAAATAATAAAATAATAAAATAAAACTTAACAAGTAAAATATTTTCAACGAACCATCAATATATGTATTTATCAATGTACTTACTTACCTTACTTCGTTTATACTGCTGTAACTTGAAATTTAGATGAATTTTTCGTCTATTGCATCAATTTTAATTATAATCAATACTAAATGACATAAGAACACACTGTTAAAAAATTAGATATTTTACAACAAAACGTACTAGTACTCCAGCTTCCGACAAAGTTGCTTCAAAATTTTTAAGAGTGCAGTAGAATTTCTCATGCCTGGGGTAAATCGCATTGTTAATGACTACGTGCAGTGTTGCCAGTGGGCTACTTTTTAAAAATTCAGATTTTTTGATTGGTACCACTCTTTTGAAATGGCAAAATTCCCTTTATTTTCGCCTTTATTTAATATATCATTAAATAACGTGCATTTAATAGTTTTAAAAAAGTAGTGCCAATCAAGAATCTTAATTAATAAATGGTAGCCCATCTGGCAACACTGGTTACATAATGCACGTGGTATAAGAATTCAATCTTTGCTTGATTTCTCTTTCACAGTTTCCGTGCTTTTAAAGTTACAACATAAAGTGCAAGAAGAAACACTCTATTTTACATCAAAAGGTGCTGGTAACTTAGTTGCCAAAACAGTAGCTTCAAAATTTACACGTTGCTGTCTTTAAGAATGCTGTAATGTGTCTAAAGTCTGGGGAAATTCGCGTTCCTGTAGTTAACATGGTGCACATGATTGAAAGAATTCGATTTTACTTACCCATCTTACAAAGAGTCTTGCAATCGTTTTGAGAATTGAAAAAAAAAAATTGACGGATTTACACATTTCCGATAGTGGGGACTACGAAAAACATATTTTAAGAGAAAAATAATTACCGTTTGTCTGACTGTCTATGCGCCTGTAAACGCTATATCTCCTGGAAAATTTGAAATTGAGACTTAAAATTTGGTAAGTACTGAGTATATAAGAATAGGAAGAAATCTATTAAATGTCAGTAACCTAGATTATCGGGAACTGTAGTTTTCGGAAACTCGAAATATTCTTTCTGGTGAAAGGTGTAAAAAATTTTAGAGGTTTTATTTTTATTTTGAGATGTGAATGGAAAAGGCAATAAAAAAATTTTGCATAAAGGATGAAGTTCGGATAATTAGTTGCCGAGATACTTGTAATCCTATTTTTACAGTCTTCGATTTCTCATGTCTCTGTATTTCATTCAAATTTCAATTCAGAGATAAATTTTTATTGGAAATGAGGCACTTAATCCAACGAAGTAAACTGATAGTTAACATAATTATCATTTTTGGAGTTGTAAGACTGATTCTATTAAGTAATTCGGTATTACATGATTAATCTGTTGGAACAAAAAAATATGGCCAAACTGTAAAATTAAATTCCAGTAATGGCTTTCACATTCACTTTCATTAAACACGTTACATGTGTTTGCTATACATCATCAGTTATTTTTAATTCAATGTTGTTCGTTTTTTGTAGTGTTATTAATCTTTTACAAATTGTTTGTTATTTCGTTATTTAAAATAATGATTATGCCAATTTGTAATATTTACTAATAGTTTGGCGATATATTATTATATGTAAAAATGGGTCGATGGGATAATCAAGTACACTGTAAAAAAAAAATCTGTAAAGATGCTATACTTTATCTAGGAAACTGGGATTCCAAGAACTTTTTCTGTAATGGTAACAACAAAAACTCAAGTTTTAGAATCGGTTACATGGATTTTTACATGAAAAGTTCTTGGAATCCCAGTTTCCTAGAAAATGTTTAGTATCTTTACAGATTTTTTTTACAATGTAGTATCCGTAATTCTGTATAATAGAGCATTGCTGTGTATTAAAGATATTTAAATATGCATTTAAACTTTTTTTTGGAATTGCGATGCATTTTATTAATAGTTTACACGTGTTTTATTTTCCTACTTTATAGTATGCATATCAATGAACGGTAAATATTACGGTTTATATATAATACAATACAATAATTTAATGCGTTGTTTTATAAAGAAGCTTTTTTAAAATATATTTAAAATAGAAAACTACTTGAAAAAATCGTATTTGGTTTCATAAAGAAAATATAACTGATAAGCTCACTTTAAAAACCCAATTTTTAAAAGATGACGTTCTTTTTAATAATATTTATGCAAAAACGTTGCGGCCTTGAATGGTATCTATAGCTGTGAGATTTAGTAATGTATGAGAAATTTTATCAGCCTTTTATTACAAAATTTCGAAGTTTCATAAAATTTACCTTTGATGTCCCGTCGTATATCTTTATCATTTTAAAAAGATTTTGAAAGGCATCCAGCGAGATTATTAAATAAAATTCTCAGACAGAATCCGAGAATTTAAAAGTAGATAATATACGAATATTAAGAATATTTTCTTTGCACAAGAGAAAAATATTTTTTTTAAACATTTTGTTTATGTTATATAAAGTAATTGGGTAGGTGCACGCGACCATTACTGGTCATCACACCGTGCTCTGATCGGGGCCGCCACGGCGCTCAAGAGCCCCACTTTGGCCGTCTATCAATGATCGGGGCCGCCACGGAGCTCGAGAGCCCCCCTTTGGCCGTCTATCAGATATGCACGTTTGCTGAAGCTCTCGGACCGTGAGAGGCAAACTCCAGACTATCGGATCACCTCAACAAGGGGTCGCTACTTCCCCTAGAAAAGCCAACGACGTTGGTTCTCATCGAGTTAAAGTAGATCAACTTCAGCTTGAAGTTCCTTACCTACACTCAGTCAACTTAGAGTTTCCGCGGGGGAACTGAAATCTGGCCCTGCGTTTGTTCTTCTCACCTCACACTTGGCACATTTAACGCCGCTGCTCGTGATCCCAGTTGCCGCTCGTGCTCCTAGGTCGAAGATGGAAGTCCGGATGTAGCACAATTCTCATCGTGAGCAGGAGGGCCTGCCAAGCCCCGTCGACCCCACCCTCAACATGGGCTATGTTCCCTGAAATAAAGACAACTCACACATTATTTCAAAACTCCTTTTATTAATAAAACTACAAAACAGAGAACTGTTGATCAGGGTGGAACCGCGGGAGCGGTTTACATCTAGATTAATTGGTGTCTCCACACCGGTATTCGCATGTTAGACTAAATAGGAATGAATAATTAATGAATATAGTAACTATTTACATATATACAATAAGGTACTTGCCCTCTTTTGCCAACACTTAAACCATTCCATTGAGCACAGAACACCCCCAGAAAGACGACCTTCAACTATGAGATTCCTCCACGAGGGAAAAGGTAGGCCTACCAAAGGTGAGGCTCTACCTCCTTCAAGAAGGACTCAAGAGCCTTCCTGAGCTTTGGAACCACAAAGTAGTTCCGCACCGAGAGTAATGAGAGTCTCGGACAATGACGTTCCCTCAGTGGCTGAGTTCCCACACACTCCAACAGAATGTGACGACTGGATGCTGGAGCAGGAGATGAACAGAACGGGCACGGACGAGGCAAGGGCTTGATCCGGAAACGTCTGTAGTAAGCCGGAAAAGGGCCGTGGCCGGTAACCACCCAGTTTATAAGTGGAGATGTCCAGGCGCGTCTCTCTGAAACTCGCGGTATGATTTCGAAGACGCTTCTGCCCAGAGCCTCGCCTTCCCACCGGTCTTGCCAGGTTCTAATAAATTCCTGGTGTACATAGTGTTTCACAACACTCGGTGGAAGGCAAACATGGGTGTCGGTAACATCAAGCTCAGTCCCTGCTTTTGCAAGTTTATCTGCAGCTTCGTTACCCCTGACGCCAACGTGCGCCTTAATCCAAAACCACTTAATCTCCAGACCCTCCCTCAGCTCGTGTATTTGTACCACAAGTGGATTCTGAGGATTCGCGAGCGAAAGCGCATACAGAGACGACATTGAGTCCGTGTAAATTGAGAAGCTCTCATACAGTGAGCCACACAGCTCGATAGCCTTAATTATTGCTGTAAGTTCCGCCTGAAAGACCGTGGCGTACGGTGGGAGGCTGTAAGACCTCTCCACCACCAATGCCCCATTTTCATAGACTGCGAACCCCGAACCGACACCTGATTCGGTTTTGGACCCATCAGTATACACCGATGTCCCCTGGTCCAATTCCACACTTTGTATAGAAGCTTCCCTCCAGTCGATGGATGGAGCCCTCGCCGGGTGGTATCTGAAATGAGACACTTTCCTTTCTACTTCGTCTGCTCTAAAGTGAATCGGACCGTAATCCAAATCACAATCTAATCGGAGGATGCGTGCGAGAATGCACTCCTTCTCGCATTGTAGATCCAGTGGGAGGCACCCAGCCAGGACTTGTGTGGCTTCCGTGTTTGTGGTACGAAAGCACCTGGTTATTGACAAGAGGGCCGGTCTCTGCGCGGAGACCAGTTTTTCCCTCATGCGTTGTGTACCTGTCCACCAGAAACTACTTGCATACGTAGCTATCCTCTCGATTCCCAGTTTGTACAATCGCTTCAGAACACATCCGCTCAAGCCCCAATCCCTCTGACTGAGGTAGCGTAGGGATCTAGTGTAGTTCGCAATCGTTGCCTTAATGTACGCCACATGTGCCATTCCATTGAGTTTTGCGTCTACCATAACACCGAGGTATCTGGCAGACTGTACTGACTGAACGTTTCGTCCCAGAAAACGTATACGTGGAGCAGTAGAGGGGTTCCTCTTCTGTCCCATCCGTCTCATCAGGCGGAAATAGATGGAAGTGGTTTTCTCCGGAGAGAAAGCGAGCTTGTGTGCTTTTGCCCATTCTGCAATTCTGCTTAATGCTTGTTCTGCTCGTCTTCCGCATTGGTATGCGTTCGGACCTTCAATGAGAAGTGCAAAGTCATCTGCATACGCAATCAGCCGCGCAAACCTCCCCAACTCCAGCTCTAAAGTAAAATAACAATACTTTTCATAAAATCAAACTTAGCGTAAACTGCTTGCTTTTTAGAGTTTAAAATAGGATAAATACTCCAAGGTAATTCCACTAGCATACTTAAACCTCTGAAAATATAAAAAGGTGAATATTTTATCTGTTACTAAAACTTTATATATTAAAAAAAGTAAATTAACAGTTATTCTTAGATATGAAAGAATACTGAATGATTAATAAAAAGTACAAAGTAAATTTTACAATTTATTGTGAAACATGAATACGAATATTCCATAAAAAATAATGTAGAACTAAGAAATGCTTAAAGCTGTAATAAACTTTTTAAAAAATCTGTATTGTTACTAAACTTTTTCTAGGAAACTGGGATTCCAAGAGCTTTTCCTGTAACCGTAAAAGGAAAAATTCATGTAACCGATTCTGTTACATGCTTATTTGCTGTTACCCATACATGAAAATTTCCTGTAATCCCGATTTCTGGAAAAAGTTTAATAACTTTACAGATTTTTTTTCTTTTTTTTAAATACGCAACAAGTTGTAAACAATGGTTTTTAAAAGTAAATTTTATTTTATTTTATCGCCTCTGTATTTTCCATTTATATATATCGCTAATCATTACACTAAAAGCATTAACCCATTTTTGCCTAATGTCTCATTTTTGTCGCTTCGCATCTTAAAAAATGTGTATAAAATTCTTCTTATTTATCACATGAAATTTGTATGAAATTATTATTTACAAATGCCTTAATAAATTACTAAGAGATAACAGCATAAGCAGGAAATTTATTTGCTTAAATTAAAGCTTTTTTTCTGTTTATATATTTTTTTCAAGTTTGCGAAATGAAAAAGTAAGTTTATTTGTGTTTTTGCTATCAAGTATCGAATAATCTTAGCTTAATTCATAATCTTAGCTTATAGACTTCTTTCGAAAGGGCATTTTATTAAATTGTAATATTAAATGTTAAAGTCTATGTTTTATGCATATTTTTATAACGTATAAAATAAAGGCACTAGGTTCGAATAGTTTGTTAGCAATTTAGAAGACAGTTATGTATATAAAGTTCTTTTCTCGGTGATTATTAAATAAAATTTTAAGTTTGAAATACCTTTGTTCGGAATTAATATTTAACAATACTTATAATTTTATAGTCTCTGTGAAGAAATAAATATTTTTTTTAGTTCATAAAAATACTAATTACCGCAATTTTCGGCGTATAGTACGCGGATCAAACAACTCTGTTTCGACCCAGAAATTTTATTTAGTTATGGAAATTAAATATTTGCCGTGATCTAAAAAGTTACATTTTATTTTAAAAACTGTCTGGTTCGAAAAATGGTTGTTTGATCCGCGGATTACACGCCGAAAATTATAGTATAATATGTTATATAAATAAAAAAACTTATGTAAATTTAGACAAAACGAATAATTATGGATAATATTTTATTTTAAATTTTTTGCAAAGTCCTATATTCAATATAATTACATTTTAATTTTTAAAAAACCTCACAAAATTTTACCGTATTTTTTATTTATTTATTTACCTTGTTTTGTTGAGTGTGCAATATTTTAAAAGGATTTTACCAACAAATTCGAGAAAACAAGAATTCCAGCATAATTAGATTAAATGCAAGAGTTTTTGATTAAAATTTAAAATTGTTTTATTCAAAATATCCTACCCTTCATTAGTTACCTATTAAATTAATATATTAAAAATAGAAATATATCAACTCTTAATGCATTAAATTCAAAGTGTTAGCACATAAAAATGGGCAGCATATAAACTTAATTCCAAATAACAAAAAAAATTATAAATTATCACGTATTCCCATAATTAGCACAATTATAACCCAATTTTAAAATAAGTATAAGTTTACAAGTGAGAATAGTATCCATTTTCAAGAAAATAATAAAAATAATTTTTGCTAATGAAATTTTAATTTTTTTCCTATAAATATGTATTTAAAAATCATTTAGTGACCCTTCCCCCGTCCCCAGAATACATATGTCTATAGTTTTAATAAATAAAGTGGTTTCTTAAGATGTACATGAGAGAATCATAGCGACCAATTATATGGCAGTAAAGGTAACAATCTTTGTAATATTGATGTACAGAAATCTTCTCTCAATTTCTAAACGTATTTTTAAAGAAATACATTTTTTATTCCTCAAAATTTAGAAAGAAAATTAAATTTATGTTGAAACATGTTTTAGAAACCAAGAAAATACAATAATGTATGGTGATATTTTTTAAATCTAAAAAACGCTTTTAATTTTTTTAAAAATAGAAATTTGTTTACCTGCAGTCGAAAATAGTTTGGGAAAACTGCATTTGGTGTCACAAAGAAGAGGATAACAAATAAGCTGCTTTTAAAATTTCAATTGTCAAAAATGATGTATTTTTTTACAGCATTGATGTAAAAACTTCATTGCTTTAAAGGTTTCTTTTCCTGAGATATTTAGTAATTTAAGAGAAATTTTATGCATTAAGTTTCTGCAGAATTGAAAAGTTTGGTAAAGTTTATCTGTAATATTCCATCGTATATCTTTTTCACTTTAAAGAAATTTTAAAAGGCATCACTGTTAAAACTAATGGTGACCCATTGCACCTTCTAGGGGTGAAAGACTTGTCTCACTGGTGACACCCCTAAAGGAGCCAGAATGAACCTTTAAATAGGGTGAAAAGATGGCACCCTTAATCCAAAGTGTCCAATAATAAAAAATTTAAAAATATACAAACCGACTTTTGGCCGTCGAAGGATTCGAACTCACAACGTCTAATTTCAACCTCAGTGTTCTAACCGCTCTGCCATCGAGCTCACCTTCATCCACTCATAGCCATAGATTTTACTTGCCGTCACAGAAAACAGAAAGACACACGTCACAGCGCATGCGCATGGTTCCAGTCACCCGATGAAGTGCCAATACGAAGTGTGTGGCACCTTATTGAGCTCCAATCACCCAGTAAGAGACCTGTCGGCACTGCAACCACATATCCAAGCCACTATGGCACCCTAGGGTTCCAAATGCCCCGGGTTCCAATGGACCCTAGGGCCATTTCACCTCCGGGTCCCAAATGGCACCGGTTTGTCACCTTCCCTTTTAACAGTGATTCAGCGTGTGTAGTAACTAAAATTTTCAGGAACGATGTAAGATTGATAATGTATGTTAACTAAGTGCATTTACTTCGCACATGTTTAAAGGATTTTTTATTTCAATATTTATATTTTATTTCACAGAAAAATAAAATAAAAATACTTTTTAAAGTAAAAATTATTCAGAACAATAAATTTAATTAAAACTGCCTGCGCTTTTGAATTTTAAAATATGATAACGTAAATATTAATATTGCATATATTTAATAGCTCTGAAAATATTAAAACACAGTTTTGATTGATAAAATAAAAGATGATGCTTCTTTGTTTTAAAAAATTATATATAAAAAACGAAATATTAGGAAAAATATTAATTTAACTTATAGCAAAGAGATGTACGTTCTTGAAGCAGTTGGACTGAATCAAGTTACCGGAGAGTGCGATAAAATGACGGCGCGTATGAAGTAAGTCAGCTGGGACGGGATTATAAATGAGGTTATTTTGATTGGAACTTCACTTAAAAAGATGCAGACCGGTGCATGCTTAGACTGACAATTATGCACTACCAAAGGAAGCAAAACGTTTTGAAAATTTTTTAGATGAATTCGAAGCCTTTTGCTGGGGTTAATATGCTGATCAGTGGAAGTCACGACAAAGCCATAGATTCCTGTGAAAATTTATTTGTTTGGAAAAAGCAAATGTAGAATACGTAAGATGCCTGGTGTACATTACGAATGGCTGTGTGGTCATGCACCACAGACATTATCTTATTCGAGGGCTTCTAAAATAAGAAAGTTGTCTGATTCAGGGTTCATTTATTTTGGAAAATTTCATAACAATCTGTGGTTTGTTTCAAAAACATAATCAGCGTAAACAGGCAAGGTTAACCAGTTAAATATTATGCTTAATATTAAATACCGTTTTTGCATTAATGACTTATGAACGTGATTTAATAAATAAAATTTGAAAAAAAGTTAAAAGTAATATTTTGTATGTTTGAAAATATGTATATATTTTGCATTAATATATTTTTTAGATAAAAAGTTATATTTCGACTCCAAATGCAAAATAGTAATAAGTTATTTACAATAGTAGTTAAAATAATGTTTTTCATTGAAATTTTCCATATTTTGATATTACCATAGATTTCAAATTTCACTGAATAATAGTTTTCTTAAAATGTGTGTAATACTTTTATAAAATTAGAGTTAAAAATTTCAGATGTAATATAAAATGCATTAAAATATAATTAGTTTAATAAATCTAGCATTTTAGAAATTAGTAAGACTTAACTAAATTTACGACTCTATTCAATGCAACATGTCGTTGACATTACAACGACGAAGTTATCTAAAATATACTATGTATTTGGAAATAAATATACTGCATGCATTAGTAATATTTATGTTGAAAACGAACATTCTATCTGCAAATACATGTATAGTAATAAATTACTGTGAACTTCGGGAATACGACATGAGCAAACCTATATGGTCGTAATGAAATGAATACATTCGATGGGAATTTTGCTTTAATTTAATATTCTCTTCCGTTTCGTATGTGATTTGTTCTAACACCATTTTCTCTATCAAGATAGATATTCTAAGTTTTCAAAGCATTTTAAGCTAATATAATACAAAAATAATGATTTCATATAAATGTGTGTTTTAGCTCCACAAAATATAAAATGAAAAATATTAATCAGTAATAATAAAATAGCTAAAAATTTACACTATGAACAAATCAATACTTACCTGAAAAAATGTTTATGTGCGATAATTGGTGCCACTGTTATTCACTTTCATACGATTGGTTGAAACGATAATAGATGTCAAACTTAACGAACTTTTTACATTAAAGACAACTTAAAACTTTACTTAAAACTTCCAACTTACTTAAATTTCCTTAAACTTAAAACTTAAAACTTCCTTAAAACTTTAAAAACAATGCAACAAATCTCCTGATTATGGTTACAAATGATAACCTGAACGTCAATTGCCATAATTTTTTTTATTGTTTGTTTGTATTTTTACTTTAAAACACTCTATGTACACCATTTGTATGTTTGTCATTTTTTTTATTTTCATGTTAATATTAAATCTTTAATTTTAAAAATTTATGTTCGATTCAATTTCATTATTTGACAGCTCATAAATATAGTAAGCATTTTGAATTTGCTGCAAAAAAAGAAAATTTACTCCAGAAGTATACAATGTAACTCAATGTATGGTAACTCATCTCACACTTTTTCTCAACATGATTTTTGCTTTCTTGTGAGCTTTATCAAATATGATTGTTAGAATTCGAAAATAGGGTTAGTTTAAAACTTACTTACTAACCATGTGTGTCTTCATTTGCGGGTTGCATCTACGCGATGCTTGGAGCTCTTGAATTAAAATCGAAATCATCTGTTAAGATAAACTTATTCTAAGTTCAAATTAATCTAAAAATCCATATATTATAAAAAATGTCGTTTAATTCCATGTAAAAGCCACATCCATCATTACATCCAGAGAACTCAATCGTTCTCATACACTTGTCAAAGTTCTTCGAATAATAACAATAAAATCAAACGATATTTTCATTTTTTTAATTTACGCACAGCGCGTTCTATTAGTTTCACTTCATTTCATTTTACAACAGCCTCCCCCCTTTGAAACTTGGGGAGAGTTTCAAATACATAACAATTATTATTAAAAAGATCCAACCTCTTTGGAGCTTTTACACATCTTCCAGAAGAGGTATATTTCTTAAGTATGACACTATCAGGAGAAGACACATTTTCATGATCATCATGCTCACTGGAACTAGTTTTCTCTTCACCCGACGGTTTGGATGCAATTTCAATCATTTCATTCGAATATATTCCAAAGGAAAGATGCGCTGCACCGGACGTAAATCCGTGCCGTGCTGAGTTTTTAACTTAACACCACGAACTTTACCATCCCGTCCTGGAATTAAATGAATCACCTTTGCTAAAAGCCAAAATAAACGTTTTTTGTTATCATCTCCAACTAAGACTACTTCTCCCACTTGCGGTTCACGTGTATTTTTTTCAGTATGTTTTTGAACTAATTCGCCGAGGTATTCCTTTCTAAAACGTTGCCTAAAATCGGTAAGAAGTTTAGTTTTGTAATTCAGCCTTCTCCTTAAACTTTGAGAATCTAATTCGATAATACCCGAATTGCTGAAACTTCGGTTTCAGTAAGAAACATAGCGGGTGTTACGAATCGTAGCACCTGCTATCCAGTCACGTGATTGGTTTCTCGGCGCCGCCGTGGGCCCGAGAGAGTTGTGTTACGTAATTCTAGTTCTAAAGCAGATGTGCTCGAAGGATTTTCTCGACGAGAGAAATAAAACTCTCGCTTATTATACATGTAAAATTTATATTTTTATGTTTAAGTGTTTTGTAGTTGTGTTTAGTGTGTATGTTGTCCAAAATAAACAAATAAAAAGACTCCATTTTCAAGTATTATTTACGTACACTTTCGAATTCGCGAATCGTAAAATTCTATATGGTGCCACATTTCAACCCGGGAAGTGATTGTGTTAATGACTTCAAGACTTTCGAATTTAAGACTTTTATAAGTGTCAGTGACTCCTTTAAGAATATCAAGAATGTGCTTATAAATTTCAAGACTGTGATTTGTGCTGCCGCTCTTGGATTTCTCGGTCTGAATTTATCGGAATAATACATCGCGTCTTCACATCGCGGATAGAAAAGGTATTGTAAAATTATTTTGATTTATTCTTTGATCTATATTTTCACTATTATGGATCTTGAAAAAATTAAAAGTAAAAGAAAGATATTGAAAACCGCAATAACCAAATTTATTACAAAAATTGAGGCTTATATAGAAAGTATCGATTTTAATGATAAAAGTCATTTTGAGCAGTTAACAGAATATTTAACTAATATTAATGATAAACAAAACGAATTAAAAACTGTTAATAATCAGGTTCAGGAATTATTATCGGATGGAACAATTTTCGAGAACGATATTCAGTCATCTATTGAATATGACGATGGAATAAATGAAACAAAATTTAAAATTAAATTGAATTTGAAGAAATTTAAAATTGATTCGGATAAACCTGATACTAGTTCTTTATTTAACGCGAGTACAACTCCTTATTTCAATGCTAGACCAACAACAATAAATTTACCAAAAATAAACATCCCGACGTTTAAAGGGGATCCGAATATGTTTTTGGAATTTATGAATAGTTTTAAAAGCAGCATTGATGCTAATGAAAATTTATCCAAGGTGGATAAACTTATTTATTTAAAATCCTTTTTGTCAGGTGAAGCACTTAAATCAATTTCCGGTCTAGCCCTGACCGAGGCGAATTACCAGCAGTCTTTAGACTTGCTGCAGAATCGTTATGGTAAACCAGAAATTTTCATAAGCGGGTTTATAAACAAATTATTAGAACTAGAACCGGTTAGGTCGAGCACGAATATTAAGTCATTACGAGATTTATATGACGAATGCGAAGTAAGCATTCGTAATTTACAAGCTATCGGGGTCGCGTCGGACAATTTCGGATATTTATTGATACCGATAATTTTAAAACAGATACCCCATAATTTAGTTGTAGAATATCAGAGAAAGAAAAATGCGGAAAAAGCTGGTGACGTAAATGAATTGATGAAATTCATAAAATTTGAAATAGAATCGCGGGAAGCAGCAAATGCAGTGTCAGGGATTTCCTTAAAAAATCAGGAAGTAGCACGATATGAAAAAAGGAATTTTAGAACTAAACCAAATGTTCCCTCTTCAATCGCGCTTAATACTGTTGTAAAAAATGTTTGCATATTTTGTAACGCGAATCATTTAAGCTTAAAGTGTAATGAAATTACCGATGAACAAAAAAGGTATAAATTGAAAAAAGATGGAAGATGCTATCGTTGCTTCTTGAAATCGCACGTAATATCCTTGTGTAAGGTAAAAATACCTCCTTGTGAATTGTGTAAAAGTTACCAGCATAATTATTTATTTTGCCCGACAAAAAAATCGACAAAAGCGCGTCCCGATGAAAGCTCAGTAAAAGCCGATGATTCTAAAAATGAAGAAAGTCAACCCGTATTTTCATATGTAATTAAAACTAATAATTCTCCCGAAAAGTACGCAACATTGTTGCAAACCGCCTGTGTACGAGTGCAGGGTACTGGTAATAAATTATGCACGAGACTCTTATATGATTCGGCATCCTCTAGAACATTTATTACAAAAAGTTTAGCCTCGGCGTTGAAATTAAAACCTGTTGCCAAGGAAACGCTTTTGGTTTATACATTTGAAAATCGCGATGCCATAGAAAAGGAGTTTAATGTAGTAAATTTAACTATTATTAGTTGTCATCATCCTTATGAAAAAATAACTGTAAAAGCGCTGGTTTCTGAAATCATTAGCGGTACTAAGATAATGACTTCTGTTGATTATAAGTTAATAGATAAATTACGATTAGATAAACATGAATTGGCCGATACATTTATTCATTCGAAACCGGTCCAGATCTTGCTAGGTGCGGACTATCTGTTCAAAACTATAATAGGTAATGTCGAAAAAATTAATCATAATTTATTTATGCAGCCAACAATATTTGGCAAAACCATTGTCGGTCAAGTTAATAGTAATAATTCGCAGCCAACATCCTGTATGAATGTAATTTGTTTCCCTTCAGAAAATGATCTTAGAAATTTATGGCAAATTGAGTCTTTTTTAGTCGATTCAAATGATCAAATGCAAGAGGAGACTTATGAGGTCATTAATCAATTCCAGAAAGAAATCATTTTTAAAAATGATAGATATATGACCCCCTTGTTATGGCGTAGCGAATTAGATAAACAGAATTTGTCTAATAATTACCAGGTAGCAGAAAGGCGTTTCGCAAGTTTGGCGAAAAGGTTAAAGAATGATAAATCTTTGTTTTTAAAATATAATGAAATTATGAAAGAGCAATTAACTGAGGGAATTATTGAAAAATGTAGTGATAATTGTTCTGTCAATTTCGTGATGCCACACTCTGCTGTTTCTAGGCCAAGTTCTTCTACAACAAAAACAAGGATTGTTTTTGACGCGAGCAGTCGGGAAATGGGGGAGAAAAGTTTAAATCAATGTCTTTTTGCGGGGCAAAATTTGAATCCTAATCTCATAGATGTGATATTAAATTTCAGACAGTTTAAAATTGCTTTCACGGGGGATATTGCTAGGGCCTTTCTACAAATTCAGGTATCAGAAAATGATAGAAATTATCTATGTTTTTTGTATTTCGATGACTGCGACATAAATAAACACAGTGTTTTGTATCACTTTAATCGTCATTGTTTCGGCGTCACCAGCTCTCCCTATGTTTTAGCCTCTACAATTAAAAAGCATATTGGTAATTATAAGGATACGGAACCCGCCGCCTATGAAATGATTAATAAATATTTGTACGTAGATGATTTAATTTACGGATCATCTACAGTCGAGCAAGCTATGCAACTAACAACTACTGCAGTTTCTATATTTAAAGATGCCAATATGCAATTGCGAAAGTTCGTTACTAATTCTCCAGAATTAAAAGAAGCTTGGAATGGTAACCCGGTTATAGAGATTAATGAAAACTGCGCCGAATCAAAGGTATTGGAGTTAAATTGGAATGTTGAAGGGGATTTTTTGGCTATAGATTTGGCATCTTTAGTGTCAATAGGTGACAACTTGGAATTCACCAAAAGGCATGTTCTCCAGACTGCCGCTAAAATATTTGATCCAGTTGGATTTATGTCACCTTTTTTGATAAGGGTAAAAGTTTTCCTTCAAGAATTATGGCAGAGTGGGCTAGACTGGGACGATGAATTTAACGAAGAATTTCAAATTAAATACAGAACATGGTATCAGGAAATCGAATTGCTAGACCAATTAAAAATACCCAGATATTATTATCACTCGAGTGAAGTGCACGACAAAGTAGAACTACACATTTTTTCCGATGCTTCCTTGAAGTCCTATGGAGCGGTAGCCTACTTCCGGTTTCAAACATCCGAAGAAAATTATAGGACATGTTTTGTTATGTCTAAGGCTAGAGTAGCCCCATTGAGAAAAATAACACTACCACGCTTAGAGCTTTTAGGGGCTCTAATAGCTGCTAGAATAGCTAGTCACCTTAAACTCATTTTCACGAATCTAGAAAAAATAGTACTGTGGTCAGACTCGACCATAGTACTACATTGGATCAAAGGAGTTGCATCCAAATGGAAGCCGTTTGTGGCTAACAGAGTGATGCAAATTCAGGACTTAAGCGACCCTAGTTCTTGGCTGCATGTAAATAGCAGGGATAATCCTGCTGACATGCTAACTAGGGGACTGTCAGCGAAAGAGTTAATAAACTCCAATCAGTGGTGGTACTGGCCGGAATGGCTCGGTAAATCTGAAAAATTTTGGCCTAAGGACGATAATTTAAAATTAAAATCAGTCAATCCTGAAATTGAAGCTAGAAGTAATATTGTTGATAATACAATTATTGCCAAGGAGAATTTAATTGATATACAAAAATTTAGTAGCTTGAGAAAATTATTGCGTGTAACAGCCTATGTATTTCGTTTTATCAGATTACTAAAGAAAAATCGTGAACCAATACGTACACTTTCGGCGGAGGAAATCCGAGAAGCCGAAATCTTCTGGATAAAAAATTGTCAAGCTGAAATTTTCGAAAAAGAAATCTTAAGCCTGAAAAATTCCAAGCCAATTCCTAGAGACTCTAGATTGCTTTCATTGAACCCTTACCTCGATTCAGATGGAGTTTTGCGAGTTTTAGGACGACTCCATAACGCAAATTATTCGATGGATGAGAAACATCCAATAATTCTTCCGTCAAAAACCAAACTTTCAGAACTTATAATTTGGGATGCCCACTACAGAGTTTTTCATTCTGCTGTTGCCCATACACTTGTGCAGATTAGAGAAAGATTCTGGTTATTAAAGGCTAGACAATCTGTGAGAGCTGTGCTTAAAAATTGCATTATTTGCAAAAGATTTTCTTCAACTCCAGGCGATCAGACGGTAGCGCCATTGCCTAATGATCGAGTAGAACAGACCAGTCCATTTAGTGTCATAGGATGTGACTTTGCAGGGCCATTATACGTAAAAGACTGTGATAACAAACAATACATTTTATTGATTACATGTGCAGTTACTAGAAATGTCCACTTGGAGATTGTCGGCAGCTTGTCGACACAAACATTTTTACTAGGCTTTCGTAGGTTTGTTTCTCGGCGAGGATTACCATCTGTAGTATATTCGGACAACGCCAAGACTTTTAAACGTGCAGACAATGACTTGAAAAACCTTTGGCGGATTATGACTCATCCAGATGTGCAAGACTATTTTGCTTCTCATCACATACAGTGGAAATATATCATTGAACGACCAGCGTGGTGGGGGGGATTTTACGAGCGAATGGTTAGAACTATAAAAACTGCTTTAAGAAAGACACTCGGGAAATCATCGCTAACTGTTGATGAACTACATACTGTTTTAGTTGAAATTGAAGGAATGGTCAATTCTCGACCTTTAACATATGCCTCGCCAGAAGGTCAAGACCCCCTACCATTAACGCCTGCTCATTTTCTAATTGGGAGAAGAATTTCTTCTCTGCCACCAGTTCGCCTTCATCTTGAATCGAATATCTCTTCCAGGAAAGAATTAATTAAATCTTTTAACTATCGTGAGAAATTAATGCGCTTGTTTTGGACTAGATGGAAAGGGGAATACTTGTTAAATTTGAGGTCAGCTCATTTAAGTTCGAACAAAACTAATTTTCCTCAATTTAAATTGAATGACATAGTATTAATCAAAGATGATAAATTACCCAGAAATTTCTGGAGTCTAGGAAAAATTATTGAATTATTTCCTGGAAGAGACGGCAAGGTGAGGGCCTGTAAGATAAAAACTGAGAAATCTATTCTCAGACGACCAGTACAGTTATTGTATCACATGGAAATTTGAACTGATTAACTTGTATATACTAATCTTGTTTTTTTTTCTTATTTTAGTTGAAGTTTTGTTGTATTTAGTTGAAATTTTCGTCCTTGAAGTATGTATAATATTCCATATTTATATTCATGTTGTATTAAATTGATATATAATTTGTGATGAACATCCATATGTTCATGGGTGGGCAGTGTTACGAATCGTAGCACCTGCTATCCAGTCACGTGATTGGTTTCTCGGCGCCGCCGTGGGCCCGAGAGAGTTGTGTTACGTAATTCTAGTTCTAAAGCAGATGTGCTCGAAGGATTTTCTCGACGAGAGAAATAAAACTCTCGCTTATTATACATGTAAAATTTATATTTTTATGTTTAAGTGTTTTGTAGTTGTGTTTAGTGTGTGTGTTGTCCAAAATAAACAAATAAAAAGACTCCATTTTCAAGTATTATTTACGTACACTTTCGAATTCGCGAATCGTAAAATTCTATAGCGGGTGTGAGAGGTACTAGCTCCAGTGGGTCCTCTGAGATATAGGTTAGAGGTCTGCAGTTAATCACAGATTCACAATCACATATAAGTGTATTCAATTCTTCATAAGTCAATACAGATCTACCTAAAGTACGTGCTAACAATTCTTTTACAATGCGAACTAACCTTTCCCACCAGCCTCCCCACCAAGCTGCGATGGGAGGTATAAATTTCCAAACAATTTTATGCGTCATGGTTTCTTTTAAAATTTTATCCCAATTTAATTTCGAAAGTTCATTGGAAGCCCCCCTAAAGTTTGTTCCGTTATCACAATAAATAGTGCTGGGCCTACCGCGTCTAGCTATAAAACGTCTAAGTGCTAGCAGGAAAGCATCAGAAAATAGCGAATTGACTAGTTCAAGGTGAACTGCGCGATAAACGGCACAAGTAAACAATGCTATCCAAACTTTCTCGCCATTTTTTAGAAATAAAGGCCCGGCTAAGTCTACTCCAATAATTTCAAAGACAGCACAATCAGTTACGTGATCTGGTGGCAAAGGTGTTGGTTCGCTTGACAAAGACCTTACCTTAAAACGTTTACATGCAATACAATCGTACATTTTTAATAGTTCTTCTAGCTCTAATTATCCAAAATCTTTCTCTTATTAAGAATTGCATTGTTCTTATCCCTGCATGACAATTCTTTTGGTGTACTGATCTAATCAATAATTTAGTAAATTCACATTTACCTGGCAACAATATTGGATACAAAAATGATTCTCGGTCATTTCTTTCAGTTATTTTAGTTTTTACTCTTAAAATTCCATTATCATCTGTGAATGTTACAATATCATTTAATGACCTTTTATTATACAAAAAACAGCTCTGAACTAAACGGATTAGATATTTTTCAGAATTTTCAATTTCATTTTGAGTAAGATTAGAATATTTACACTTATTAGAAACATTTCGGCAATTATTTACAAATCTCAGAATCCAAGCAAATATTCTTATCATCTTATCATAATTAGATATATTATCTAGGAGCCAAAGGAGTGCGTCTTTAGCTAGATCAATATTCGTAATTTCGACCTTTTTTCTTTCTAAATCAACATCTTTTGGCTGACAGTCAATCGCGCCAATTGGCCAACATTCCAGATTTTCTTTTAACCACTTAGGACCTTCCCACCATCGCGAACTAAGCATTTTCTGTGGAGAACATCCACGTGAAAGTATATCAGCTATATTCAAATTTCCTGGAACATGCTTCCATGAGTCTATATTGGACATCTGCCGAATTTCTTTGACACTGTTGCTCACGAAAACCGACTAATTTCCATGTTCCTTTATCCACCAAATTGCGGTAGTAGAATCTGACCAGAATGTGATTTTTAGACCTGGCATATTTATTGCCTTGACGATAGAACTCGCAAGTCAAATACCTATACAACTAGCCATTAACTCTAAACGCGGCCTGCTCAAAGTTTTGAGAGGAGCAACCCTAGACTTCGCTCTAACAAGCGTAACCTTGACTTTGGAATCAATTATTGATCTAGCGAAGACACATGCTGCATATGCCCCTTTACTCGCATCAACAAAAACATGAAGTTCAGATGAAGCATTAATTTCTAAGTATCGAGGTATAGCTACTTCTTTTAAAACATCAATATTCTTCAACCATTTTAGAAAAGCACTCACAATGTTACAAGGTAATTCTCGATCCCATGGGATTTTCTGTTTCCATGAGTCTTGTAGCAATAATTTTGGAAGCAATGTAGCAGGAGAGAATAAGCCGATAGGGTCAAAAATCTTTTGCACAATGCTCAAAATTAATCTCTTAGTAATTTTCCTTTCACACGTTAATGTTTCTAAATCTAAACAACATTTCAAAGAATCATTATCTAAATTCCAAATAATCCCCAAAACTGAAGTATGCCCAGAATGTTTATCAACATTCTTGCAAGCTACATTGCTTTCAAAACAACGCAAATTGAAACACCCTTTAGACATTAATAACTTTGCATTTTCAATAAACATTTCAGCTTCATTAATGTTTAAAACACCTGATACACAATTATCTGCATAAAATGAGCATTTTAATTTTTCAGCAGTTTCCTTATATTCAGGAGGACTATTTTCTAAAAGATGCATTAGATGCACTTAATAAATAACAGCTAGAAGAGACACCAAAGACAACTCTACAATGTCTATAAATCAATTGTCCTTCATTACATGGAAAATAGAATCTAAGAAAATCTCTATCTTTAGGTATAACAGATAACATTAAATAAGCCTTTTCTATATCTGCTGTTATACCGATAGGATACATTCTAAAACGATCAAGAATATCAGGTACTAATTCTGTAAGATTAATGCTTTTTATACAAACATTCATTTAACGAGGGTTTCCCTTTCTCAGAAGCCGATGCATCAAATATTTTTGTGGTTTCCTTATCTAACCTGATAATGGGCCTATGCGGTAAATAATGACATTTATTACTTAATTCATTTTCTGGAACACGTTCAATAATATTCATTTTTTCCCAATTCTTAAATACTTCCTGATATTCATCGAAAAATCCCCCACATTTCAATTTATTAATCATTTTTTCATATCTCTTCCGAGCTAAAACTTTATTGTCGGGCAAGTTCTTAAAATTACACTTCCATGGAAGCCCTACTTCATATCTGCCATCGGGAAGAATTTTCATTTTTTCTTTAAAATCGTTTAAATCAAAGTTTTCCCGTTTTTCAAAACTCTGAATGGGGTCAGAAATTCCTATGGTTTCAAGTTCCCATGATTCATTCAAATGAATATTTCTAACGTGCATAGACAATGTTGTCAAAACGTTATGTTTCTTGCCGCACGTTTGTTTCCCCATTACTGTCCAACCGAGCTTGATATGTCAACCGAGCCATTTAATTGAATTAAATTTCCTGTCAATAAATTTTCTATCATATCAGCCCCCACCAAAAGATCAATTTCAGATTCCTTACAAAAATCATCAGATAGATTTATTTTATTTCTTTTTAATTCATTTAAGATTCTATAATCTTTAATTTTAGGTACAAATCCGCAAATCTTTTTTTCGGAAAATGCTTCAAAACAAAACGCATTATTTCCATCTAATTCACTAATTTCTACAGAAAACACATCATGTTTTTTAGGTTTCGTTTCATCCCCCCCGAACAGCGCGTGAATAATTATTTCTTTTCTTATAGGATGCATTTTTAGTGATTTCGTTATTCTCTCGCTTACGTAACTACTTTGGCTCGCTGAATCCAGCAGTGCGCGTACGACCTTTTGGCGACCTTGCGATCGAATGCGCACGCCAAGCGTTTGCATATACACAACTTTATTTCTACTACAATTAGAAAGAGAATTTTCAGATTTTAAAGTATCATCTTGATTATTATTTATATTTTGTTCTGGACACATTATTTCAAAATGAGGTTTATGGCAATAATTACATTTTAATTTATTTTTAATATTACAATTCTTACTCAGATGACCAGCTTTTTGCAAACAAGTGAAACAAACCCCCTTTCTAAACAAAATTTTTTTGTTTTTCAGTTAAAGACATTTTTTTAGCCCCAAAACATTTATTAGAGAGGTGAAACCTATCACAGAATATGCAATTGTTTTTCTTACCTTTATTTTCTATACTCACCAATGCAGAGGCGGTGGCTGGATCAGGTTTGCTAATAATTTCAGATGAAATGTTTTTTTTCTAACAACAGAATCAAAGCCTTTTCTTTCTAAAGATACTATTTCATCTCCTTGAACTTCTTGGCGTAGAAAGTCCATCAGTTTTTTTAAAGTTCTGGAATTCTCACTGGAATATGTATCATGATTTCGGCTTCTTTCCCAGGTCAAGAGAACTTCTTCAGGCAAGCAGCTCTCAACCAAGGGCATGAGAAAGTCTCCATACTTCTCTTGAGTTCTTCCCAAACTTTCTAAGGCACGAAGTTTGCTTTCTAACTCATCGTATAAAGAGGCTAAGTCAACTTTCATTTTAGGCGCAGTGGCATTTTTCATCACGAGAGTTAATAATTCCCTGACGTAAATTTGCACAAGAAGATCATCTCGTCCAAACCTCTGTTTTAATTGATCGATAGCCTTCGGATAATTTTCCGCGGTAGCTGGATAACTTGATATTAAACGCTCCGCTTTTGATTTTGGCTCCATACATTGGAATAGATACTGCATCTTATCCTCAGCGGCAATAGAATCGTCTTCGTGTATTTTCTTGAACTGGCTCCAAAATGATAAAAATTCCTTTTGTTCGCCGTTAAATTTTTTCAGCTCGATCTCCGGTAACTTAAATTTGCGTTTTACTTCTTCGCCAAGAGATGAAGAAAACTGTATCTTTTCATCAATACGTGCACATATTTTTATGTATTTTTCTCGATATTCTTCTGCACCTTCAAAATCTTCGGTAAACAATTTTTCGTTCTTATCTTGTAACAATATTTCCGGAATTTGACTTTGACAAGTGTCCATCCGTTGAAATTTATCAAACAGTTGAGATTTCAAAATAGAAAGTTTTTTAATGTCACATGTTTCTTTAGTTAATTCAGTTTCAATTTTCTTAAACGTGAGCGTAAAAGCAGCTCTCAGTCCTTTTCTCTGAGTTTTCAAACTACTCAGATTCATTTTTTCATTTAAAATGAATTAAAATTCAAAAACTCCTGTACCGAACCGAGGATACCAAAATGTTAGAATTCGAAAATAGGGTTGGTTTAAAACTTACTTACTAACCATGCATGTCTTCATTTGCGGGTTGCATCTACGCGATGCTTGGAGCTCTTGAATTAAATTCGAAATCATCTGTTAAGATAAACTTATTCTAAGTTCAAATTAATCTAAAAATCCATATATTATAAAAAATGTCGTTTAATTCCATGTAAAAGACACATCCATAATTACATCCAGAGAACTCAATCGTTCTCATACACTTGTCAAAATTCTTCGAATAATAACAATAAAATCAGACGATATTTTCATTTTCTTAATTTACGCACAGCGCGTTCTATTAGTTTCACTTTATTTCATTTTACAACAATGATGATTTTGTTGAATTACAAAAATATTTTGGTTTCCAAATTTCCCAAAGAAGGTATTCTTACGAAACCTTATTTAAGTTGGAAGAGATAATTATGCTGAGAAATTATCAACCAATATTTCAAATTCACATTTCTATTGAAAGAGAACAGCAACAACAAACAAAAATACAACCTTGTTATTCATAAAATTTAAAAATAAAATTTAAAAGTTTAAACTTAAGATTTTTATAAGTGTTCAGTGTTTCTCCAAGAGAAACAGGAATAAAATCAAGTTGGTATGGTAACTCATCTCCCAATTTTCTCAGCATAATTTTTTTTCTGCGTGTATATATTTTTTTAACTTCTATTAATTATTTCAAACATGCTAAAAGAAGTATGATATGAATTATCGTACGCGTTCCATAGCGTTCATGTTTCTGAACAAGCTCTCATTAAGGTATCCGACAGAATTTTTTGACCAAAATATTAATCGCCTTGGCAATAATAATCAATTCATTTTTAAAATAATATTAAAAGTTAGTCTTTTATCTATAGGAATCTGTTTAAAGTTTGCTATTATCTAAAACAGAGCTGGAGTTACAGCCGTTTAAAGTTACATATATTGCAGCTTTTGAATTATGTTTTAAAGTTATTTTTAGCTTTTTCTCAAAATAAAGTTTTTCAAATTTTTAATGTACGCAAAACATCCTGAAACAAAACATTATGCATGAAATTCCACGAAATTTTCTGTAATTCTTTTACAAATCTATTTTGGAGTGATAAACTATATTCATTATAATATATTAAGTAAATTTATCTTTATACTCTTATATGACAAACTTGAGACAAATTTTGTGAATTTTTCATTATTTTAGTTCTTTAATTGCCATATCATCTGAGATAGAGATATGATTATAATGTGTGAAGTCTCAGTTCTAGAGAGCATTATTCTGTTTATTATGCGATTTACAAAATGTTAATACATTGTTTAATTTTTTAGTTTCACGTTTCGCAGAAACGTCAATTTTTGATTATTTTTCTCTTTAAAATAATATTTCTGGTTAATTGCTAAAGTTTTTGTAGTTTTTTTTAAATTTTAAAGTAAATGTCACCATTAAAAATGAGTAATAAGAGGAATTTTCAAAAAAATTCCGTAGGTGTACAGATACCTTAAACACTTATAATTGTGTTCAATCTTAATATTCAATTGTTATTTTTTTTCATTTCCAATTAACAAGAGGGTATTACTTCTCTATATTTTCAATTAAGTGGACTGAAAAGTTGGGATATTCATTTATAATCATACCTGTATATTTTGATTTGTGCTTATATTATATTTTCTTAGATTAAGAAATACTTTCCTTTTTTAAAAAAACTGTACATTAGTCATTTATTTTTTCATGCTTTGGATAAAATGTGTTTTGTAATTTTACAAAACTAGACATTAAAAATTACAACTTAAATATAAAATTTATTTAAAATGTAATTGGTTAAAAAAATATTATTATTTAAAAAAATACTGTGTATTTTTTATTTACGATTTTATTCACTAAATTATGTCATTGCTTTTAGTAGAACATAATTTGTGTTCAGAAATAAATATACTGCATGAATTAATTCTTTTCATGGAAAAGAGAACTTTCTATCCGCAAATACAAATATATAGTAATAAGTTGCTGTTAATGTAGGGACGAAGACATATACAAAACATACTCGGTCTAATTAAATGAATGTGTTCTCACAGAGAATTTTGTCTTAATTTAATATTTCCATACATTTCGTATGCTTATTTTTTTCTGATGAAATTTACTTATTATAGATAGTGGAGGAGTGACGCAGCAGGGCTCTTTTGTATCAGTCTTCAGGGCATTTTTTTCAGAAATTGAAAATTTTATTTATTTACATACAGAAAAAAATAAAAAGAGTTTTACCTAATTACTGTGTTTGGAAAGAAATATGCCAAAGAACCATTGCATTATCACCATCCTACATCTATAACAATAAATTCGCCCCTTCCCCCACCCTTCAAAAAAAAAAAAAAAAAAAAAAAAAAAAAAAAAAAAAAAAAAAAAAAATTAAAAAAAAAACACGGTGCGTGCGCGGTTGATGTTGGAGTGTATAAAGTGTCCATACATTGGATTTCAAAACATACCATGACTAGTGGCATAATAGGAAAAACAAAATATCTATCAGACTTTGATTAGGTCAAATCGTTAGGGTTCGGTGACTGGAATGTTGCTATTGGAAACAACGCGTTTGGTTTGATGTTTACATAAGTCACTGAGAGCAAGTATCAAAATTGGTGTTGAAACGGCAAGCTGTCTGTCAACGGTGTGGTGCACGGGGTACACTGTTTACAGAGGAAATCAGGGGATTTTTATTCCTTATTTGTCGTGAGCTAAGAACTTAAATAGTCGAAATCACCAACTGCTACAACAATGGTATCCCAGACAGTATTTCTCAACCAACAGTGCCCCGTGCACTGCTGCGTATTGCCCTACGCAGCCGGCGGCCGAAACACGTTCTTGCGCTGAAGGCATGAAATAACGACGGCGCCCATAACGAGCACATGGATGTAGAAATTGGATGATAGTAGAATGAAAGAATGTTGTATGGTCCAACGAACCACGTTTTCTCGTCCTTCACATCAATGGGTGCGTGCGAATATGCCGATTTCCAAACAAAACCCTGGCTCCCAGACGCATAGTTAGTTTAGGGAAAGCCAGTAACGGCTTTTTTTTTATCATGTTGGCCATGTGTTTATGGAGCACATTATAACCCATAATAAATGACTCTCTGCGCTAACTGATCATCGTTTGTAAACCAGGTGTACCCATTCATGACAACAGTTTTCCGGTGGACAATTGCATTTACGAACATGATAATATACCATGTTATACGGGTCGAATCTTTAAGAAGTTGTTCAAGAAACATTCTGCTGAGCTTCAAATACGTTCTGGCCTGCAAATTAACCTGACATGAATCTAATAGAATATTTGTAGTTCTATCTGGAAATCCCAATTCGTTCTACCATACTACCACCTCGCAATATGCGAGAATTTCGGTAACCGATAAGTCAGCACGTGACACCAGATATATCAGACTATATATGTGTACATTGTCGAGTATATATAATGCCGGACGTTCACGGTTTAGAGGACGGAAAATGGTCATACATGGTTTTAAACAGTTGGTTAAAATGTAAGGCTCTTAAATGTATATTACACATTCTAATACTGCTTGTGATAAAATAAACATTTTATCCACAAAAATTTGTATAGTGATAAATTACCATTACTGTTGGAGAGATGGCATATGTAAGCCATGCTCGTTCTAATTAATTGAACATATTCTAAGAGAGATTATTGTCTTAATTTAATATTCAAATACATCTCGTATGCTTATTATTTCTAAGAAAAAATTATCGTTACAGATTCATACAATCTATACAAAAACAATTTTAAAATTGCATTCAATATTCTAAATAATGAGGAAAAAGTTTCACAAAGCACAATAAGCGATAGATATAAAATACTCCTTTACATTTATAAATAGAACGACCAATTTCTCTTTTGTGATATTGGAATAAAAAAACTACGACCTCTTCTTAAGGTCTAAATTCACACCCTTTCCATATTCGTTATATCGAAAGATTAAAAATAAGAAGAACAAAAAATTATGCTTACTACATAGAATATAAAATACTTCCCAACACATCCAGAACACAATAACAAAATTTCACAATTTATTAACCCTTTCGGGTCTTTTTTTTTTTTTTTTTTTTTTTTTTTTTTTTTTTTTTAGAAAAATTTGCTTTTACGTTTATAAAATTAACACTAGTTATCCAAATAGATGAATTATGTTTAACGAGTTTTTTATTGTTTGAAAGATAACGACTGTTCTTGTTTTGCGTAATATTCAATTCATATTCATATGACAATAGGCTAAGGAAGATTTTTTGGAGATGTTTAGAAAACATTGTATTACAATAAGATTTAACTTATAATACCACTTTCTAATACTTTTTTCGCTCTTTTCACATAATTCTTTCAGGATAGTAACTTTTATTTTAAAATTACAAAGGGAAATATATGTTTAAAATAAAAGAATCGGAAACGGAGCAAAGAGAATGAAGCAAATAATAATAATAATTATTATTACTAAATGCCTAAACATAAATGAAGTCATTTAGTAAATGAATATACATATACTAACATTACTACATGTAAATAGTTGCAAAGGTATTTCAAGAACAAAATAAAAGACATGTTCTATTACTAGTACACCAGACCCGAAAGCGTTAAAATATGCCTATATTTATGCAGCGCTGAAAATGATCTATAGGTATGTATGCATACTTCGTACTTCATTGTACGCTAAAAATTAGGGCAGTTGAAAATTTCCACTCACCAATTTCCCTTAATGTACTGATGCTGTTCAGAATTTTAGTGCGACTCTGTATATGATCTACAAAATTTATACCCACCAAGTAATATTTATGGAATAGTTAAATAATAATAAATAAAAAAAAAGTTAAAAAATGCTTGCCATAATTCATTTTTTTTTCAGCAATTATTATTCATAGACAACAATAGTTCAATTCTAGCTTACTTCCTTCTACAGCCAATTCTTTTTTTGTGTATCTGGAAATGAATAAATAGTTTTTTGTACGTTACATTCTACAGTAAAAAGCTTGAAGTAAACCTCGGTGATGCATATCAATTTCACTATGTTTAAAAGACTGTAATATCATTAGAATACAGTGCAAATGATTTTCCCGCATAGGCCGTAATTTAACAATATTCCTTTGAGTGGTCCTGTAAATACACAGAAAATGCGACAAGCTTAATTTTGAATAATGAACATACCATAGTAAACCCCAATAACAATATCAATTTCATGACAATCGGACTATATTTGCGTGAGATAGAGTACATAGAGACAGACAGACGGAGCGACAATCAGAATTCATAAATACTTTTCAATTATGTTGGAAAATGTTAAAAACATGGAGAGTCAGTCATCTGCCTTTTAAGTCATACTTCAGTCATAGCTTTGGCTTATAATAGTGATGTTAAATTGTTTAGTATGTTCCAATAACTACACGAACCGGAATGATATTTACCATTATTTACGAACCCGAGCAATATTTATCATAATTTCACGAACCGGAAAGATAATTACCATAATTTAATGAACCATAACATTATTTGTCATAAGTTCACCAACTGAAATATTATGTTTGTCAGTTAAAGCATAGACAAGCAGGCAGATAAGACAGACAAACCAAATTCATAAACACTTTTCAACTTCGTTGGAAAGTGTTAAAAAATTAAATATTTTTAAAAATATTATTTACTATTCTAAATTTATTGCTATACATTCTCAAATACATGCGATTGCATTCACAATGTGTTCGGTTAATTTAGAATCTGGAAATAAATATATTGTAGACATTACTGCTATTTATGGTAAAAGGAAACATTTTGCAATTACAGACATTACAATAAAATATTGTTAGTGTCGAGAAGACGACATGCACAAATCTTGCTTCTTCTAATGAAATAAGCGTGTCCTCAGGAAACATTGTACCTAATTTAATATTCTAATACATTTTGTATATTTCTTGGTACTAATTTTATTTTATTGATGTTTTATTTAAGTATTCTAAACAGTAAATCTTCCAGTATTTCAATATTAATTGAAAATTGTGAAATACGATAGAATTAAAATATATATTTTGTAAAATTAAAATGCTAAAGCTTATAATAAATGCGAAATGTTTTAACTTTATTTTCATCTATAGGTATTAGAAAGCATTATATCCATGTATTAAATATAATAGAGGGAAAAAATATAAAAATTTGTGTATTTTATAAATACAAATAGAAGACATTGCATTATAAATATAAAACATTGCATTTAGTAGTTGTTTCTGTATGCTTTTCTTTAATCTTACAGTTTTGTTTTCATGTAGCAGAAAGTAGTGTCAAATCTTGTTATTCAATTTTCCCTCTTTTCCTACCATGATTTAAAACTAGTGGTTAGTCAATAAATTTGATTTCGATGGATGAACAGGAAACAGATTCAACGATGAATATTTATTTAAAAGTACTAACGGCAAATTTACCATATTAGTGCCAAACTTTTAAAAATATTGCTAAATTCGATGAAAAAAATGTGTGACCATACATGAAGCTTCGTGATAACTGGACAATTTGGCGTTTAAATCAATTAATTCATATTTCTACATTACTTCACGTAACTCAAATGCAATAGCTGTGTACCTATTAATCATTTAGAATTAAGCGTCCATACAATAATTTGATAGAAAATATAATTCTTCTATTAAAACGAAAAAATAAAAAAAAATCAGTAAAGTCACATAAAAAGTCAGAAACATAAACTGCACTTTATGTTATAAATAATCCTCACCAATTATTGAAAATTTTGAATTTTTTACAAGAAGTTTCAAATTTTATATATCCAATTATTTTAGCATTGTAATAAATGTCAAGTTTAGTACGAATTTCTAAAGTTCAGCATTTCTTGTTCTTAAACAATTTTGTATCTCTTCAGATATGTAAAATGGGTTCTTAATTTTACTTTACAGTGAAAAAGTCTAATACCAAATGTCTGGTTTAAGTCTAGTTCACGAAAGTGTCAAGAAAATGCTAACACTTGGGAAATTATTCACCTGAATAATAAAAGTAATTTAACTGCAGTGAAACCTCCAAATAAGGGACACCTCTATTTAAAGGACAAAAGTTGCGGTCCCGTAAGTGTCCCTTATTTGAAGGTTTCACTGTAGTACCAATTAAAATGTAGATTTCACATAAGTTCTACTGTGGATAACTCAGATTGGTGGATGGAAATGAATAAACTTATTGTACAAGCACATATTCATTTCCATAATATTAATTTTAAAGATCAGATTGAATTTTAAAATGCAATTTATGGTTAATATTTATTGCACAAAACATATGGTTTCAGTAGGAACAGTTAAATATGTTATAAAATCTGTACAAATTTCAGCGGATTTTTTATATTTTTATGCAACATGTTTCTCTTTTTAATGTCAGAGTCTTTTAATAAACTATATGTCATATTTTCTGTGATGATATATAATTTCAGCTGAAAAATTGAACCAGATTTCATATAATAAACTGAATAAAATTTTAAACGTTTGTGATTATACACAGCATTAATAAACTTATTAAATAGAAAATACTATTTTTTTAAAAAAATTCTAGAGCCCCCCCCCCCCAAAAAAAAAAAATAAATAAATAAATAAATAAATAATCTTTCTATCTACTGATGGTACCATAAAAATTACTTATTATACAATTCTTTTAATACGTCAATTAGTTGTAATAATTTACAGTGAAAAACTCAAATACCAAATGTATGGTTTAAGTCTAATTCACGAAAGTTTGTAGAAAATGCTAATACTTGCGAAATTATTCATCTAAATAAAAGAAATTTAACCAGTACCAATACAAATGTACATTTCCCATCAGTTTCGCTGCTGCTTAAATATTCAGATAAGTAGACGTAAATAAATAATTCCTGTATTAAAATAATATTTTCATTTCAACTATAGTAATTTTAAAGGTAAAATGGAACTAAGACATGTAATGCATGATTTTGATGTTTATTACAGGAAAAGCACTGTTTCAGTACCAATAGTTTAATTTAATGCTATAAATTCTGTCCAAATATCAAACAAGATTTTAAATTTTATGCAATATGTTTCTCTTTTTAGGTTCGTTCGTAATTATGTAAATACACATACCAAACGTCTGGTTTAAGTATAGTTCACGACAGTCTGTAGAAAATACTAATACTTGCGAAGTTATTCACCTGAATAATAAAAGTAATTTAACTAGTACCAATTGAAATGTAGATTTCACATAAGTTTTACTGTGGTTTAAATACTCATATAGGTGGATGGAAATACATAAACTTATTCTAAAAACGCATTTTTATTTCCATAATAGTAATTTTAAAGATCAGATTGAATTTTGAAATGCAATGTATGGTTAATATTTAATGCACAAAACATATGGTTTTAATAGGAATATTTGAACATGGTATAAAATCCGTAAAAAATTCAGCTTGATTTTAAATTTTTATGCAACATGTTTCTCTTTTTAATGTCAGGGTGTTTTAATAAACTATACGATATATTTTCTGTGATAATTTCAAATTTTAGCTGAAAAATTGAACCAGATTTCATACTTTAAAACTTAATAAAATTTAAAACATTTGCGATTTTACACAGCATTAATAAACTTACTAAATCGAAAATGCTATTTCTTTTGAAAAATAAAATTTTCTAGAGGGAGAAAGAAAAGATAAAATTCAATTTTCTTTTAAGGGGACAAGGGACCTTGAAATCCTTAAAAATAATTTTTTTTATTTTTTGTAAATTTCACCTAAATATTATTCAAGGGTACATTATATGCATTATAACATGCATTTATCACAAAAAAAATGCAAAAAAAATTATTTTTGACAAAAAAATGGCATTTTACGCAGCGTCTTCGAAATCTTCGAAATGCGCCCTGCGCATTCCATATCAATGAAAATTCCCAATATTTTTTATGAAAGTTTGTTTTATATATATAAACAAAATTGTGCATCGAATTTTGAATATTTGAATTTAAAGGTTAAAAAAAAATTGAAATTTTAAAATTTTTTCGAAATTTTTTTCAAAATTTTCAAATTTTTTCAATTTTTTTTTATTTTTTGTAAATTTCATCTTAAATATTATTCAAGGGTGCATTATATGCATTATGGCATGCATTTATCACAAAAATATTTTAAAAAATATATTATTTTTGAGAAAAAAATGGAATTTTTCTTCGAAATCTTCGAAATGCCCCCTGCGCTTTCAATATCTATGAAAATCCCCAATATTTTTTTGGAAAGTATGTTTTATATATATAAACAAAATAGAGCACCGATTTTTACATATTTGAATTTTAAAATGTAAAAAAAAAAAATGAAAATTTTGAAAAAAATTTCGAAAAAATTTCAAAATTTCAATTTTTTTTTAACCTTTAAATTCAAATATTCAAAATTCGATGCACAATTTTGTTTATATATATAAAACAAACTTTCATAAAAAATATTGGGGGTTTTCATTGATATGGAATGCGCAGGGCGCATTTCGAAGATTTCGAAGACGCTGCGTAAAATGCCATTTTTTTGTCAAAAATAATTTTTTTTTGCATTTTTTTTGTGATAAATGCATGTTATAATGCATATAATGTACCCTTGAATAATATTTAGGTAAAATTTACAAAAAAATAAAAAAAAATATTTTTAAGGATTTCAAGGTCCCTTGTCCCCTTAACAAGATGTCTTCTTTAAAAATAGTTAGATGTGCCAATCGCAAAACTTTCTTTTATCTCATGTTTACACCTTAATATTTGAAAAGATTGTTACACACGAAAATGCTTTAATAATTTTGATTCAATATTACACCATCTTTGATTTTCATCTTAAACTCTTGCTTCAGTCAATTAATCGGAGGAAAAACGAGTTTCCGTATCTGCACGAGCCGATGGACAATAGAATGATAAGCAGATTTTTTTCAAATTCAGGGAGAACCTACTTGTCATACCCAAAAATAATCATACACAAAAAATAGTTCAATTCTATCCATAACTTCACACAATTTTTTATGGTGAAATAATGAAAATGGCACAGACATCGTGATTATAGCGCCCCCTTCCAGTGGATTTTCTTTTTCAAATTCACGGTTTACCTACTAGCCATATCCAAATACTTACACAAAAAATTTTGTTCAATTCTATGCATAACTTCATACAGTTTTAGATGGTGCAGTAATGAAAGTGGCAAAAACTTGTTATTATAGCGCCCGCTTCCGGCGGATTTTTTTTTTTCAAATTTGGGGAGGACTAATTAGCCGTAGCCATACACTTACACAGAAAATTGGGTTCAATGCGATGCATAACTTCATACACTTTTAGTCTGTGCAACATTGAAAATGATACAAAATTCGCTATTGAAGCGCCCCCTTCAAGCGGAATATTTAAAAAATGAAGGAGGACCCCTTGGCTTGCCACAGCCAAAAACATTCACAAAAAATTTGGTTCAATTCTATTCATATCTTCATGCACTTTTTGATGGAGAATGGCGACATACGGACACACACACAGACACACGGATAGACAGGCATTTTGTAAACACATGTTATTTTTGGAATCTCTAACCCTTAAAACGCGTAAATCCGTCAAAAAACCGGAAGTCGGGAAAAACTTCGATTACAATACTTTCTTCTATTGAAGATAGAAGGAAGTAATAAATAAATAAACCTAGTTCAATGTGCACGAAATTTCGCAATATTTAACAATGTTTTCTCTAGAAAAATACTAATGCTGAAGAATTTCCTGGGTCTGGAAATTCCTGGTCTCGTATGAATCCGGGATTTATGAATTATTCTTCATGTTCCACCAAATATTCACGGTAGTGGTTATAAAATATCAAGCAGGATTTTAAATTTTTATGCAATTTGTTTTTCTTTTTAATATTCAGAATGTTTTACTAAACTAGAAAATATATTTTCTGTGATATTTTCTAATTTTTGCTCTAAAATTGAGTCAGTCATCATATTTTTTAATTAAATAAAATTTAAAATATTGTGATTATACACAGCATTTACATTGATCATTATATCAAAAATACTATTTATTTTATTTTATAATAATAATAATAATTACTATTATTATTATTATTATTATTATTATTATTATTATTATTATTATTGAGGAGAAAAAGATGAAATTTTATTTTTGTTTCATATATGCTGCAAACGCTTTTGCAATACTAATTGAGCATAAAAATCAATACTTCTAACTAAAATCGTTTTCGATTGTGTTGTATAAAATAAAAAGATTGTGCAAAAAGAGTTCTTAAAAATTAGAAGAGGAGAAAATGTGTTTTTAAAACATATTTCAAAACTTGTGTATTAAGACAAAAAAAAACATTAGCAAAATATATTTGAAAAAAAAAGTATTTCCTGAATTTTCATTTTTTAATAATATGAAAAAAAAAATATTTTACATAATTTTTATGTGTTAAAATTTATTATTTTTTTTTTACATATTTTGAAATTCAGCTATTCATCACATGAAAAAAATGTTTCAGAAGCATATGAGGCATTTTAAGCATAAATTAATTTTCTAATCCGAAAACCTAAATTTTATAAGGCATGTGATTAAAATAACAATAATGTTTTTAAAAAAATCTTGGAAGAAGAATGTAGGCTGATCACAGCTGTTCAGTATCAATGTTATTCAAAGATTTAAATAAGTTTTATAAAAGAAACTATGTTTAACAAAATCTCTAAATAGATACACTATTTAAGCTGCAATAAAAAAAACGGAATTTAATTTTTTTATTTTATACGACAAAATCAATTTAAGGGGTTTCAGAACTCTTAAAATCGGAAAAATTAAAAAAAAAAAATGAGACAACTTCAATATTTAATATCTTAAAATTTTTATGATATTAAAGTACAATTTCTATTAAGATGGAATATATGAACACAATTCATTTTATGCCTGTAAAAAATTACAAGATGCAGAATTAGCATTTACAGAGCGCTCCAAACTGTCGGCCATTTGACGAGCAGAAAATTGACATAACTACTTATGCGCACGATTACAAATTAAATTTTGCAACTAGAATATAAATTTTGGTATCTACTTATGCAACAGATTGTAATAATTATCTTGAACATAAATAAATTTATATTTAAAACATTTCTCTACTTTTAATGCAAAGTTGTATTTAACTCATAGAAAATTTTGAAAATTTCAACAAGATAATCACCTAAAAACTAATTTTTTTTATTATCAGTAATAAGGAAATTTTAGATTCCGTTTATACATATTAAATACAGTGAAATATACATTTTTAAAGTTTTATGTAAAAATTCTTACAAGAGTTTGAAATATCGTGCGCGCTAATACCAAAAATGTCATTTGGAGAAAAATGACTTCAAAATTTCGGAAATGCCACTTCAGCTATTGAGCGGGTAAAATTCTAAGACCCATAACTTTTATTGTAATGAGAATTTCGAGAAAACAATTATATAAAAATGATCAGAAAAGATAGCAGTTTAACATTAAAAAATTTGAAATTTTGAAAATTTGGAAGCTTTAAAAGACCTTAGACCGCTTAAAAAAATGTCAAAACTATTAAAATTAATATGAGCCGAAAATTGTCCATCGAACGTGGTAAAAGAGGTGCATCTATACTGTAAGTTTTATAAATACGTTAGACTCCCTCAAATCCGCATAGCTTGAGACCAGGGATAATTGCGGACTAGAGAATTTTGCGGATTTCTGGTCATTGTTTGCTTACATTTTTTGAACAGTAATTTGAATGTAACTAATAATGCAATGAAAACTATAATGCTATAATGCTATAATGTATAAAATGTTAAAATACTCATTTAGTAAAGTAATAAACTATGATAATAAAATTTTAAATAATTTTTAAAATATTAAAAATAAAGATCATGTTAAAAATCAATAAAGTATGATTAAATATTCATTATAAAGATGAATTGTATTTTCCCAAATTATTCAATAAAACTTGACTCATGAAGGTACATTACTAATTCATTTCAAAATCTGAAATAAGGAAGTTTTATATCGAGTTTAGCCAGACTTATTAACCAAAAAAGCTTAATTAATACATAAATATATTTGATAAGACGATTGTGATTTACCAGCGATATCAGCAATATCTTGAATTTTTTCAAAATAAATTTATTCTTCTTTGATGAAAAGGCACGAATTCAATAATATTAACAAAAATTACAAATTAAGATATACATAGAATTGATATAAAACTAAAAAATATCAAATTTTGTCCCTATATTTAAACTGAATATGTTATTGTTTACACCCGTAAATAATGTGCGTATGATAGCAATATCATATATTATGCTGTTTACCTTAATCATACCTTTAGTCACCTTTCCCATCCAGGTATGAACTCAAACAAAATACTTTTTCAATTAATATAATTTTTATCTATCCAATATCAATGTAACTTTATTCAAAAATAACGACGATATTCAAAAAAAGATGACCTTTATAAAGGGACAATATATATGGTATAGCGTAATTTTTTTTCCAACCACCTTCATCGTTCCAAGGCCAAGCTCGCACTCTGATTGGTTGTTGCTCTCAGCACTGTTTTCACGTAACTTGGCGATAATCATACTTGGCGTAGCGATAGACCCTTTCGTCGAGTTTGATTTTCTTCCGAACCGAGTATGAAGTAAACCGAGTACAAAGTAAAAAGTTGTATGCAAAAACTTTTAAAGAGTATAGCTTTCAGTAAGACACGTTCCATCCAATCCAATGCTGCAAGAGAAAAGTTACTTTGTACTCGGTTCGGAAGGAAATCAAACTCCTCGACGGAAGCATCTATCGCTACGCCAAATATGATTATCGCCAGGTTACATGAAAACAATGCCGAGAGCAACAACCAATCAGAGTGCGAGCTTAGGCTTGGAACGACGAAGGTGGTTGAAAAAAAAATACGCTATGGTATACCTATAACTAAAAAAAGGAAGACTGTTATTTTGTGAAAAGTGCTACAGAAAGCACAAATAATGCCTGAACTTTAAGCAACAAAAGGCCTATTTATGTTCCGGAACAACATCAAAAGAGAAAATTAAAATAAAGTCTGAAGATATTTAGGCATATTACAGCATGGCATGCGATTACATAAAATAAAATGTCAAAATAATCAAGTTATAAGTATTTTAACCTAAAGAATCTTAGCATTTTCCTTAATTTCTATTATTACATTTTTGTATGCAATTCTGAGAAAGACATTTTCAGGATCAATTTTTTTTCAGTTTAGTGTATGTTTTGTTAATTCATTATTATCGCCTTTTAATGTAATCTCTGAAGGGTTTGTTTACATTTTGGCCTACACTAAAGTTTTTAATCCTGAACTTCTAAGTGTTGCGGATTTTAGGGTTGTGGATTCGAGGGAGTCTACTATTGTTCACATCCTGGTGCAATAGCTGCTGCACTTTTTATAATAATAGGACTCCATTTCAAATAGGACGTAATCGCGATGGCGTCATAAAAACATTTTCTACTAGGGGATATCATTCAATTAATTATGTATGATATACTTGATCAAAACTACCACCATCTCAACTTAGAATCATTACCTATAAGAGATATCACCGAATTTCTTATAATAGGATTTCATAGGATGAAGAAAACTATTGTGAATATCTTTGGAAAAGTTGATTAAATTTCCAGAAAATGTGAAAAATAAACTCTAAAAAATTCTACTGAAATTATATATATATACATTTTACATTTAAAACAATTCGGTTATGTCGTTTATAATCATCTAAAACTTTTATGTCCATGAAATAATTTGATAGAAAATCTAAATCTTCTATTTAAATGAATAAATGAATATTTTCAATAAATTCACATAAAATGTCTCAATTAAAAACTAAATTTTACATTTCCATAAATCCGATTATTTTAATATCGTAATAAATATCATGTTTAGTGCAAATTTCTAAAGTTCAGCACTTCTGCTCTTAAAGAATTTTGCATCTTTTCAAATGGGTTCTCAATTTTACATTACAGTGAAAATGTCAAATATCAAATGTCTAGTTTAAGTCTAGTTCACTAAAGTATGTAGCAAATGTTAGTACTTGCGAAGCTATTCAGCTGAATAATAAAAGTAATTTAACCAGTACCAATGCAAATGTACATTTCCCAGAAGTTTCGCTCCTGCTTAAATATTCAGATAAGTAGACGGAAATAAATAATTTCCGTATTTAAATAACATTTTTATTTCAACTATAGTAATTTTAAAGGTAAAATGGAGCTAAGAAATGTAATGTATGATTAATGTTTATTACAAATCTTTAAAATTTTATTACAAATATTTAAAATTTTGAATTCCCCTTTTACTGATAGGTTAAAATTCCATAAACCTGATTATTTTATTATTGTAATAGATGTGACGTTTAGTGCAAATTTCTAAAGTTCAGCATTTCATGTTCTTAAAGAATTTTGTATCTTTGCAGATATATAAGATGGGTTCTTTATTTTACTTTACAGTGAAAAAGTCAAATATCAAATGTCTAGTTTAAGTCTAGTTCACTAAATTATGTAGAAAATATTAATACTTGTGAAGCTATTTAGCTGATTAATAAAAGTAATTTAACCAATACAATGGAAATGTACATTTACCATAAGTTTCGCTGCTGGTGATTAAATATTCAGATAAGTAAACGGAAATAAATAATTCCTGTATTAAAATAATGTTTTTATTTCAACTATAGTAATTTTAAAGGTAAAATGGAACAAAGAAATATAATGTATGATTAATGCTTATTACAGGAAAAGTATTTTTTTCTGTAGTAATAGTAACATAATGTTATAAATTCTGTACAAATATCAAACGGGATTTTAAATTTTATACAATATGTCCCTCTTTTATATATATATTGTAAAGCAGCGGTTCCCAAACTATGGGTCGCGACCCACTGGTTGCGGCGCGACCAATTATAATATTTGGTTATAATCTGGTTATAATCATATATTTGGTTATATGGACCAATTATAATATTTGGTTTAATTATAATATTTGGTTGCGGCGGCTATTTTAAGTGGGTCGCGGAAATAATCAAGATTTGTCACAAAAACATATTTTTATATTTCATCTGTTAAAAGAAATATAACAATTTCAACAGCAAATAATATTTTAAGAGAAATTCTTTACTTTCCATTGAAGCAAAATATCCAGAATAATCTAAATGAACGTTGAATTCCTTGTTGAAGCTCCATCATACTCGTGCGAACATGCTCTCTGTAGTTGGCTGTTTTAGAAAAACAACCATAGAAAAAACTGTACGTTGAAAGTGAATTAAGGTTGAAATTAACAAATTTAACACTGATATATATGCTTTCATCGGTAAACACACCAAAACCAGAAACACCCTGATTAAATAGTTATGTTTTGATAGTAATTAAATGTATTTTTAATTAACTTTCTAGTTTGTGCGTCGTGTTAATTATTGTTCCACTTACACGTATTGAAATTACGATTTTTTTTTTCGTTGATAGTGTATCCTTTGTACAAAAATAGCCTGTGGGAGTCATACAACAATTTCCATACTGATGTACACCTATATCTTGGGTGGGTCGCGAAAGACTTTTTACTTAAAGGTGGGTCGCGTACCAATAAAGTTTGGGAACCGCTGTTGTAGAGTGTTAACTGAAAAATATATTTTCTGCAAAAATTACTAATTTCAGATGAAAATTGAACACGATTTCCTATTTTAAAACTAAATAAAATTTAAAACGTTTGCGATTTTACGCGGCATTAATAAACTTATTAAATCGAAAATACTATTTATTTTTAAAAAGAAAAATTATTAGAGAAAAAAAGAGATGAAATTCAATTTTTGTTTAATACATTTTGTTTAATAAATTAATTTTGTTCAATAATTATTTTTTGTGTTTCGCATATATTCACGATTAAATTTGTTTAAATATCAATCAGGGTTTTAAATTTTTATGATCATTATTTTAATTTTGAATCCCCCCTTTACAGATAGGTTAAAATTCCATAAATCCGATTATTTAAAAATTGTAATAAATGTCATGTTAAGTGCAAATTTCTAAAGTTCAGCACTTCTTGTTCTTAAAGAATTTTGTATCGCTTTAGATATATAAAATGGTTCTTAATTTTACTTTACAGTGAAAAAGTCAAATATCAAATGTATAGTTTAAGTCTTGTTCACTAAAGTATGTAGAAAATGTTAATACTTGCGAAGCTATTCAGCTGAATAATAAAAGAAATTTAACCAGGACCAATGCAAATGTACATTTCCCATAAGTTTCGCTGCTGCTTCAGTATTCGGATAAGTAGACTGAAATAAATTATTCCTGTATTGAAATAATATTTTTATTTCAATTATAGTAATTTTAAAGGTAAAATGGAACTAAAACATGTAATGCATGATTAATATTTATTACAGTATAAGTACTGTTTCAGTAGAAATAGTTTAACATAATGCTATAAATTCTATGCAAATATCAAACAGAATTTTAAATTTTATGCAATATGTTTTTTTTTTCAGGTGCGTTCATAATTATGTAAATACGTAGCACCTATAGTTGTCGTTCAGTCCGTGCGTCTATCCCCATACAACAACGCAAAAACTACCTAACCGAATCGTTTGAAATTTAAAATATACAGTTATTACAGAATTTTGTCTCGTCATTTCAAATTTTATGACAATCGGATGCATAAATCAATTACAGGGACAATCAAAAATATTCCATAACATTACGGTCAATGGGTAAAAAGTTTCAAATGCATTTTAATCGTTTGAAATTTAAAATACACAAATATTGCATAATTTTTTTTGAGTAATTTCAAATTTTATCAAAATTGGATGCATAGTTCAATTACAGGGACAATCAAAATTATTCCGTTACATTACCGTCAATGGGGAAAATTTTTTCAAATGCATATTAACGGTGCTACACTTATTCGAACATAATAAAATTGATATGCATCTATAAAGCACATATTAGAATATACATCTTGGGTAATCTGTGATGCAAAGAATATTTGTTTTTTATTTATAAGGCCACACAAAAGTATTCCATTACATAATGGTATAGAGAGAACATTGTTCGGTGCACATTTTAATTGTAATTAATTATTTACAATTTTATGAGATTGATATATGAGAGGATATTTTTAAAACTTCATTATCATACAAACGCATCTCATTTGCTACGCTTCACGTGCAATTTCCAACTTGTTTTATATATATTGCAGAGTGTTAAGCAAAAAATATATTTTCTGTAATAATTTCTAATTTCAGGTGAAAAATTGAACCAGATTCCACATTTTAAAACTGGATAAAATTTAAAACGTTTGCGATTTTTCGTTCATTAATAAACTTATTAAATCGATACTACTATTAATTTTTTAAAAGAAAAATTTTTAGAGTGAAAAAAAGATGAGATTCAATTATTGTTTAATACATTTATTTCACTGTTTGATACATTTATATTATTATTTTTAATGTTCCGCTAGTTATTCGCGATAAAATTTGTTTAATTATCGGTCAGGATTTTAATTTTTTATGCAATAAGTTTCTTCTTTTAATGCTCAGAGTTTTTTTTTTTTTTATAAACTGAAAATATATCTTCTGTGATGTCTTCTAATTTTATCTGGAAAATTGAATAAAACTTCATATTTTTAAATTTAATAACATTTTAAATGTTATGATTTACGTAGCATTAATATTGTTTATTAAACCTAATTCTTTTTTTTTTTAGAGGATATAGGGATGAAATTCAGTTTTTGTTTAATATATTTACTCTCCTGTGATTTGTCTCTTTTATGTAAATCTGTCTACAAAAGTTTCCAATTTTATGTACATATGCATCATTATTTAATATGCTTCAAAGAAAAGCATTCATGATAGTGAAATTATATAATTAAAAATTCAAAGAAATAAAATTCAATTCTCCATTAATTGTATTATTCAATCTTTTTTCTCAAAATATCATTGATACAGCAATGTTAATTTATTCAGCTGATTAGTAAAAATTATACTTGAGTTTAAATAAAAAATTCTGTGACTTATAAAAATTTATTATTTTTTTATAAAGAATACATTTACAATTAAGAAACTTATAATAATTTGTTTGAAAAAAAAATTATGCTTTCGAATAAAACAACTGGTACTTCGAACTTTGTAATTTAATGTATTTTGGAAGAATTTTACAGTAAAAAATATAATCCTTTTTAAAAACTATTTTTGATGTTCTGGAAATAGTAAAAACATGCAAATCTCACATAAAAACCTCCTATTGTAAAGTTGCAAGAAACATATTCTTATTAATTTGTTTCGTAACCATTCATTAATTTGTTTCATAAACGACTTAATAAGAATATGTTTCTTGAAACTTTATAATAAGAGGTTTTTTCGTAAGAGTTTTATGTTTTTACTAAACTACGTGTTTTACGTAAGTTACGCTTGTAACTTACTATATTTTATAATTTTAACTAAAAGGTTTATTCATGTAACGATTTTCAACAAGAGCAGTGAGAAATGAAACATCAAGCCTTCATTTTATATTATAAATTAATTTCATTAACAATTGAAAATTTTAAGATGTTTACTGGAAAATTCAAATTCTATATATCCGATTATTTAATATTGTGATAAACGTCACGTTTAATACAAATTTCAAAAGTTCAATATTTCTTATTTTTAAGGAATTTTGTATCACTTCAGAAACATAAAATATCTTCTTAATTTTTACATTGTATAATTTTTCTTTTACCATATATTTACCATTATATTAACAATAATATTTTACCATAATATTTTTAGTCAAATATCATATGTCTAGTTTAAGTCTAGTTCACGAAAGCATGTAGAAAATATTAATACTTGCAAAACTATTCATCTGAACTAGTTTAACTAGTAGCAATGCAAATGTATATTTCACATACGATTCGCATAAATATTCAGATAAGTAGACGGATATTACTAAAACTTATACTAAAATCATATTTTTATTTCCACTATAGTAATTTTAAAGGTGAATTCTATTTTGAAATGTAATTTATGGTTAATATAGGAATAATTAAACATAATATTATAAAATCTGTGCAAATTTCAAGCGCGACTTTATTTTATATGATATTGTTTATTAAATCAAACATACTATTTAAAAAAAAATTGAAGAGAAAATGATGAAATTCATTTTTTGTTTCATACATTTACTTTCCTGCGATTTTTTTTTTCGCTTATGTATAAAACTAACTGCTAAAGTTAAAAATTCCATGTACGAGTACATATACATCATCAGAGTTTGTATGGGTACCGTTATTTTCCAGGTAGAAATATCAGAATTTTTTTTAATACAAAGAGAAACATAGTTAAAGCTCGCGAAATTTCAGAATATTTAACAAGATCCCATAAGAGCCTTAATCATTATTTTCTAAGATTCGCTACGTGTAAAATCTGTATAAATATCCCCAGGATTTTTAATATTTACGCAATATGTTTCTCTTTTGTGGTTTTTCTAATGTTCTTTGTTTTTATTAACAAAAAAATATATCTTGTGCGATAATTTTTAATTATAACTTGAAAATTGAATCAAACTTCCTTTTCAAATTTCATAAAATGTAAAATATTGTGACTTTACACAGCATTAAATTGTTCTTTAATTCAAAAATACTATTTATTTTTTAAAAGAAAATTTTTAGAATAAGGAAATATGAAAATCTAATTTTTTTAATATATTTATTGCCTTGCGATTTTATATTTTTTATATAAAACCGCCTACTAAATTTTAAAATTTCATGAACATATGCATCATTATTTCCCACGCTTCATTAGTAAAACATCCTTATAGCAAAATTATTTGATTAAATATTCAAGGAAATAAAATTTAATTCTCACTCACTGAAGTTATTCGATCTGTTTCTTGAAATATACTGTTGAATAATGGATAATTCATACAGCTGATTAGTTTAAAATCTAAATTGAATTTGTAAAAAAAACATAATATGATTTACAAAAGAAAAATATTATTATTATTTTGTTTATCTTAGAGAATAAATTGATCATTTAAGCAATTTAAAATAATTTATTTTAAATTAGAATCCAAACTGTTTTCAAAGAAAACAATCTGGATTTTGAACAAGCAATTTAAATTGCTTTGAGAGTACTAAATATTCTTCTTTTGTAGAAGGCATTTATGTAGGATAAAGGCCATAAATTCTTTTTGTTCTTCAAAACAATGAACACGTTTTTAATATAACAGACGGTACAATACTATTTCGTGTTATTAGTATGGCATTCATTTCGATATTTTGGATTTAAAAAATAGTTTACATTTTCAATAAAAAATACGGTACTACTTGGTTATCCTGTCGACGAATACAAATCGCCAAACTAATAGTCAAATTATACATATTGACATAATTTTTATTTTAAATAACGAAAAAAATATTTAGTAGAATATTAATAAAAATACAAATAAAAAATCGAAATAAAAATCACTTAATGATGTTTTGAACACGTGTATCATATGCAATGTCATTGAATGGTACATTCACGATCATCCATTTTTGACATTTAATCTTATAGTTTAGCGATAAATTTTTGGTCGACGGAATAACCAAGTAGTACCAAAATTGTTTAATGCATGTCTCATTTGTAGTTTATAACGGAAATAGAATAAAATGCACATTTATTAACCACTTCCCTGATATTCCTGTACGTCATACGGGCAACGTGTTTTTTGCCAATCATGTTTTGACCGTACTACGTATGGGCAGGTAATTTCAAGTCATGTTTTATTATTCTCACCAACCATTTTTTTTTTCGTAAATTTTGTATTATGTAATCCCAGCACTTTTCTGATTAAATTAGGCAAAATTTTCTATTTTGAAAAACCCGTGATAAAAGATTAAAAATTCTATAAAAGACACAAAAATAGGCATCATTTGAAAGTTTTTTTCAAAAATACTGATCAATTAAGTAGTAAAATTAACTTAAAAATAAATTTATTCGTTTTTAGGTGCATTCATAGTTATATCTATACGTAGCACCTACAGTTGTAGTTCAGTCCATTCGTCCGCATATAATAACACAAAAACTACCCAATCGAATCGTTTGAAATTTAAAGTATAGAATTATCACATAATTTTGTCGTGTCATTTCAAATTTTATGAAAATCTGATGCATAGATGAGTTACAGGGACAATAAAAAATATTCCGTTACGTTACGGCCAATGGGGGAAAAAGTTTCAAATGCATTTTAATGGTGTTACACTCATTCGAACATAATAAAATTGATATGCATCTATAAAGTACATATTATAATATGCATTCTGCATGATCTGTGGTGCAAAGAATATTTGTTATTGATTTACAAGGTCACACAAATGTATTCCATTGCATAATGGTATAGGGAGAACATTGTTTGGTGCTCATTTTAATTGTAATTAACTAATTACAATTTTGTGAGATTGACATATGAGGGTGATATTTTTAAAACTTTCTTATCGAATGAATGCACCTCATTTGCTACGTTTCACGTGCAATTTCCAATTTGTCGACATTCGGATACATAAATAAAAACTTCCGCAAATTTACTCTTTTTTTTTAATTACTATCTAAATTTCTTTCGTGTATGTCTCTTCGGTTAATTTCTTTAAAATACTATATTTATATAAGATATTTTGTGGATATCTGCTTCTTTCTTTCGTGTGATTTCATAGTATTCATTGATCTGAGATTAAAAAGTTACAAAATGTACAGCGTGCTTTTTAATTCATTTTAGCCTTTACGCTGTAACTCAACATTATAGTATGTAAATCGCAACAATAATTGCGTTTTTTTCTAAAATTTTAATGACTCAATCATTATAAAAATGACCATTATTTACATGGCAAAAAAATATAGAGAAAAAATTAAAAAAAAAAAAAAAATCCCTGTCGGCTTGGCCTATAGGCGGAGGTAGATTTCGAAGAGTTTTCATTTCAACAACAAAAAATAAAATATTGTTAACGATAAACCCAATTTACCTAATTTATTTGACCGCTTTTGAAAATTTTTTTATTTCATTTTTCTGTAAGAACTGATTTTATCAAAATCCTCTTAAACGAAATTCGGCTCAAATGCCCATTTTGAAAACTGTACTACAGATACAGTAGACTTTCCGAAATCTGTTGCGTATCCCTGTAAATACTACCTTCTTTCCATTATACAGGAAATGACTTATAATAAAGCTTAACAACATATAGCAATTTCATAAAATGTGAAAGAGTTTAATCTTATTAAACTATTGTTATTATTATTTGTCGTATTATTACATTGTTATTGTTATTCGTTATTAAACTAAGCCGCAAACATTGTTTCCCGCGATACCATTATGTAATAGAATACTCTTGTTTAGCCCTGTAAATTACTAACAAATATTCTTTGCACCACCGATTGTACAGAATGTATATTTTAGTATGAACTTCATCGATGCATATCAATTTCATTAAGGTTTTATTATGTATAAGATAGAAGAAAGTTTTGATTCTGAACATTGACATTGAACTAGTTTTATTTTAAAATATTAAGCAGTTTTAATAAAGTAATATAAATAAGAAAAAAATATTCACTTTTAGAAATTTAAAAAAATAAATTCCCTGAATATTTTAAAAGAAATATTTTTTTAATCACAATTTCAAATGTATGCTCATAAAAAAATCTATGTAAGATGATAAAAAAAAATATGACGCTTCAATTAATTTTTTTATTAAAATGAAGAAAACTTTAAAAAATTTTTGATTTCAATATTAATAGCGTTCGAGAAAGTTGTTGGGAAAAAAAATTAAAAAATGTAACAGCTGTTCAATCACAAAGTTACTTAAAATTGTGTTATTCTTGATGGTTAAAAAACTTCTTTTGTGAAATAAAACACTTTATTTACGATTATCATTATATATATTTTAAAAAAAAAATAACTTCGAATAAATTACATTTTCTTAAATTAAACGTCAGCTTAAAATTTTTGTAATGAGTAACCTTTAGAAAAAAAAAGTATTAAATTCTTTAATTCACATTTGAACAGAGTGCAAAATTAATGTGGAATGAAATCTATTAGTATGTACTGTTATGGAATTCAATATTAATATATGAAAATTATAACCTGACTTTATAACCAAAAGTTATAGAGAACATTCATACATTTAAAAAATATGCAAAGAAACTTGGACACTATATCAAACAAACGAAAAGAAACCATTGGCTATGGAAATGGATTATTTGATGGGATGGCATGAGCAACGAAATTGGAAAGAAAGACAAACACTGAAATAAGAAATCAACTAAATGTGCACGCTTAAAACGAAAGAGTGGATTTGGCTTCTCAGGAAAGAGCTATAATTTATTGGATCGTGAATGAATTGATTTTAAAACGTTTCACTCTTCTTGATTTAAATTGCTTTTTTAAACCACTCATCTTGATTTAAATTGCTTACAAATAACTCGCTACTCGATTTATTTCAACTCTTTTTGAGAAGCTGTCTTTCAAAACGTTAGATGAGCGAATTTCGGATTAACGTGAATTATTTTTTGGCTGACATTTTAAGAGAGTGGGGACAAGTATATAATGTAGTAGAAGATAGATGAGAAAAGGTTGAGATTGTTTGAACATGCGAAAAGAATGAAAAGTAGCAGTTGTGGTGGTCACTAATACATTGGCAACCGGAAGGAAGGAATAGAAAAGGAAAGCCGAGAAAACGTTGGAGCGGTAACCTTAAAAAATGTATGGTAAATGTGTATTGAGAGAGGCAGAGGATAGAGTTAAATGGAGAAAAAATATACATTTAGCTTTTCGTTGAGAAGAACCTCAAACATGCGAAAACTCCTAAGGAAGAAGTTAAGAAATGCCTGACGCTTTGTTCATTATATTAAGTGGTTTAAAGATAAAAAAGAAAGTATAAATATTTTTCAAAGTCGCAAATATAAATCTGACTGCCATATTGTTACATAAAAATATTTAATAACTTAAGAAAAACAGAGAAAAATCTGTCTTCATAATAAAACTATATTTTACAGAACAGAATCTTTCAATGTTAGGAAAACAACATTTTATTCTACTTTCAAACATGTTCCGAATATTTATTCAGTTTCATGTTTTAAAAATATGCTCAACATAGGTAAAAAGAAATTACTAAACTCTGTACATTTATTTTTCTTTGAAAAAAACACAAAAAATATTTTTTTGCACATTTTTTTATGATAAAGATTAGTTTTTAATATTTTTAAATTTAAATATTTGCTTCTTCGAAAAAAAAAACTCTTACAGAAACATATAACGCACTTTAAGCTTAAATTAACTTTCTTATTCAAAAACCTAAACTTTATAAGACGCGTGATTGGAACATCAATAGTATTTAGAGAAGCTATAATAAAAAAAATAGACGGGTGCCAGCTGTTCAGTATCAATATTAATGAAAGTTTTAAATATTTGTTGCAAAATAAATCCTGCCTAATAAAATCTCTAAAGAGATACATTATTTATACTATAATAAAAAAAAAATGAATTTAACTTTTAAGTATTATACAATAAAATGGCTTTAAGAAACTGACAAGACTGTTAGAATTAAAATAAGTCAGAAATTATCAATCAAAAGTGGAAAATGAGATGCGTTCGTATTATAATTATTTTTATAAATAGTATTCAGCTCTTATTGCAATAACTGTTACACTCTTGTGCAGAGAAAAAAACACGAATACAAAATTTTTTTCGAGTACATTACATTCAATTAAACGAAAATAATAGGACTCCATATTAAATAAGACGTTATACCTATGGTATCATAAAATCTTATCTATCATGGGATATCATTGATTCAATTATGTATGATACACTTGAGTAAAATAATCACCATATCAACTTATCACCTAATCATGAGATAGCATTGAATTAATAGGGTACAATGGAATTTAATAGAACGAAAAAAACTTTCTATTTTTATAAAATTCGAGAAAATTCTGCAGCGATTATCTACACTGTCAGAAAAATTCGTCAATATACACTAAGTTATCGTTATTTTTTCACAAATAATTACCGTATTCCCAGAAAACGTATTTGATCTGTGAATTCATTCCGAACGTCGAAAAATGAGGAAGAGATTCCGTTTATTTCTTGCACGCATGCGTATTGGGTCTGTTAGTAATAAATTCGAATTTATTTTTAAAATGAAAAACAAAATATTCTATAGATTAAAATGTCTAATTTAGTTTAAAAAGACACGAATGTTTTTGAATTTAAAAAAAAATTAAAATTACTTTCTTCATTCATTCAAAAATTCTCACAATTTGTTATTCATATTCAAAGTTGGATAAGTTGAATAAAGTTGAATTTACTAAGTTATTTATATAATAAATATTCCCATTTAAAATATATTTTAAGTGAACACATTTAAAAAATATTTTAATTAAAAAATAAAATGCAAAAAGGAAAAAAAATGATATTATTCAAAAAAAAAAAATCTTGTCATAGAACATCCATATTTTTCTTCTAGCAATCTACGTAAATATAATTAAAATTCACATATTTATACTATATTAATATAAACGTAAAAAACCCCAGCCACAATTTCATTAAAGATGAAATCTTCCCGAAATTAACTTCAAAATTAAAAGTTCTTTAACGAAATAAACCAAACCACACTCATAAGAAATAAAGGCTTCTACTTCAAAGCACTTTTCTCCTGAGCAATCGTGACGCCGAGGCAAGGCGCTCGCTTTCTAATACTGGGAACGTGAGTTCGATCCCCACCGCCGGCGCATATCCTTTCCAGATTTTTTTTTTTTAAGACGGATATTTTAGTTCTTTTGACGGAGAAAAAAAAATAAACGGATATTCGACAATTTCTGGCAGTAGTGCTGCGAGTACTTTTTCTGTGAAAAGAAGGAAGTTTTTTTGAGAGTGTATATGTCACATTTAAAACGATTCGGTAACCCTGTTTCTTTGCTATTTCTGCAGGCAGACGTACAGACAGATCCACCGATGGAACAGATGGCAACAACAATTGCTAAGAATTTATATAATTAAGAACGCTCCTAAAAATGGAAAATAAATGTTTTACTAAAAAATCTATAATTTATCTAAATGTTCGTAAATACATCTGTGTTTGTTAAAAAAAAATTATTTGTAAAAAACTGAGTTAAATGAAACATGCGATAAAACAAAAATTAAAATTTAATATTCTCGGAATGGAAATTGATGATATGAAAATCATTTGTTGAAGCATGATCCGATTATGTATTCTGCTCTATGTTTTAAAAACATTTTCAAAATAAATAAACAAAATCAATATTTCTTGAATTTCCATTTTTTTTCTCTGAAAATAACATAAGAATCTATTTTTACATACCTCATTTACTCGTGTAAAACTTACATTTTTGGGGAGGAATTTGGGACAAATTCCCTAGGTGCACGTTACACACAAATTATTTTTTTACTACTGGAATTAATCACACGATATACGACCATATGAATCAAGAAATGTATTAAAGAAATAAAGTAAAACTGGCAAACTCTTAATTAATAGAAGTATTCGTGCATTTTTAATTTCACTTATTGCACTTTTTTATACAATAGCGTTAGTTTAACTTATTAAAACCCTCATTAGAAATTGTCATTACCATTACTGCTGTTGTCCTTGTCAACACTGGCACAGAAATATCCTTATTAATCATAAAGTTTTCAACTTCATCGATCTGATTGGAAATTCCACTAACATTTCATTCGACTTTCTTTATTGAATTTTATCTAGTCATTTATTCACTTGCATATCAAATTTATGGTGCGTGTTATATACGAGAGAAAAAAAAATCGTGATTTTTCCTTGTAAAGAACGGAAACGCGTTTGTAATGCGCATTCCATTCTTTACAAGAAAAAATAGCGGTATACAGCAGTAAATACGAAAATATGATTATTATATATATATGTTACAGGCCAAACCCGATTTTAGGCCAAACTAGAATGGCGTAGGCCAAACCGGTCCATCCTAACGCCCATAGGATAAACTAGTTTTTCCTAGGCCAAACCGGTATATCCTAACGCCCATCGGACAAACTAGTTTTTCCTAGGCCAAACTAGTCTATCCTAAGGCCCATAGGACAAACTAGTTTTTCCTAGGCCAAACTAGTTTGGCCTAACTCTTATAGGATAAACTAGTTTAGCCTGCTGTTTATTGGTCTGAACTAGTTTATCCTAGGCCGATCTAGATTATCCTAGGCCAATTCAATTTGGCGTGATTTTATTGAATTCAATGACTGCCTCAGCGCCAACATTCTAGTTTGTCCTAGGCTGATCTAGTTTGTCCTAGGCTGACCTAGTTTATCCTAGGCCAATGTAATTTTACGTGTTTTTAGCTCTCAGGCGTCAAAGCCCGAGAAATAATGAGCAGATTCTGTATTTATGTATGTACGCATGTATGTACGCATGATTGTACGTATGTAAGTACATATGTACGTAATGCGATAACTCTTGGTAGAAATATTAGATTTGCTTAAAATTTTGTAAATAGTTTCATTTTGATAAGGTACTTTTCTGATTAGTTTTGGGAATTCATTGGATAAGATTAAGAGGGGGTGAACGGGAGGCTAATACCCCATTGTTAATTCAGAGAAATGGATTTTTCATGCAGAATTATCAGTTTTCATTTAAAATTTTAGGTATAGGATCATTCTGACAAGATGCCTCCGTGATTAGTTGTGGATGTTTATCGTTTAAGTGGGAAACAAAGGGCAATGTAGGTAACCCCCCAATAATTTAGATAAATGGTTTTGATGCAGAATTTACGGATTTGCGTCAAATTTGGATGTATGTTCTTTCTGATAAGCGATTCCCTGAATAGTTTTGGGGAGTTTAATGGTTAAGTATGAAAGAAAAAGTGAAGGATTACCAACTTTCATAGGAAAAAGTAGTTTATCCTATGGACATTTAGAGAAATAAGTTTGGCATAGGAAAACTAGTTTATCCAATTTGCGGCAGGATAAAATCGTTTCGGCTAATATAATTTGGCTCAAAATTGGGTTTGGCCGGTAAAAGCATCTCTTTCACTAGAATAAGCATAAATGTGTATCAAGAGTCATTGCTTGTAACATCAATACAGAAATTTAACATGTCCACCGTAGACACATGATACATTGGACATGGTGTTTGCTTATTTTTATTTTTATTTCTGCAGACTTAGGCCAGGCTGTGATAAGATTGCTTTTATTATTACTATTATTCGAGCCAGATCGCAGCTGAACATAATTTGGAATCGAACAGCGTTTTTCATATTTGAGAAATTAATTACCTGTCGACATATAGCTATTTTTGTCACGGCGTCAAGTTTTTCTTTTCCGTAAAGTCGCAACTGGAAATTCGATTCAAAACGTAGCTTTAATAGTATTTTCTCAAAGATACATTGCTTTTATGAAAAAATGGTTAGCGCCATTCGATTACATGTTTTCTGGGTGAGAATGCCTGTTAATCTTATGCATTTCCGAAAATGAATTACCATATTTACTCGTGTGTATAAGGCGCATCCCTACTTTACAAGTAAAAATGGTGATTTCTTAAAATCCCGTATTAATCTTATACATTTCTGAAAAGGAATTAATTAATAAATGTGTCAGGATGTAGCTCTTTTGGATTTGAGAAAACCCTTAAGGAATGATAGAAAAATATATTTACAAATCTACTTTTTACTAAACATATTCAAAAGTTATGATGTTTATAACACTCCTTTTTTTCTTTTGTTCTAACTATTTAATGAATTCCTATTTGAATATTGAAGGACTAAGAATCTAAATAATCAATAATACATTGTGTATTTTCCATTTAGCGAACACATCGTAATTTAAAAATACATTGTAAATTTATCCATAAATATATATGCAGTATTCTTTAAAGGAATCTTAAATGTATGTGAATTAAAATCTGAATTTTTTGCAGAAATTGAGTAGGGCCAGGTCGAGCCGGACTGAGTCCCTTTTCACTGATTTTTTTACAGGCAGAGCTCGGGCTGAACTTTTAATTTTTATACCGGGCTTCGAAATTCCGGCCCGTGCAAACCTGTAAAAGTATTCTACTACCCTTCAAATTAAATACATTATACAGGGGTGATAGCAAAACCACTTTGCACAAGATTAGAGAGCAGTAATCAGGATTAATATTAAAAAGAATATTGCCCTGTTAAAGTAATGGCTTTGCATTCACTGGCTGTTTACACTAATTGTGTATTTTTTTTAAATATCACCCTCGAAAAAACAAGTAAGGGAGATTACTTTTTCCCATTTCCCCTAATTATACTTAACCATTGAACCCCAAAACTAATCACATACACGCTTTATGAAATTGAACAATTATCCAAAATTTGAAGCAAATCAGATAATTCTGCTTAAAAACCATTCATCTGATTTAAGGAGGGTAATCCTACATTCCTCCTTTTATACTGAATCATTAAACAAAACTATTCAGGGATTCGCCTTATGAAAAAAAATATGTTCAAAATTTAATCGGCAAATCAGATAAATCTGCTTAAAAACCCATTTATTTAATTTAAGGAAGGCAATAAATCATCCACTACCCCATTATACTTAAACAAAAGAAAAATTAATTAAAGAACCGTCTGATCAAAATGAATTCATGTCCAAAATTTTAAGCAAATCGGATAATTCTGTATTATAACTACTTTATCTAATTTATCTAATTTAAGGAAATAAATTGTACACTTCCCCTTTATACTTAACCAAAGAACCACCAAAATTAATCAGTGAAGCGCTTCATCAGAATGAACAAATCAAAGATTTGCAGCAAATCGGTTAATTCTGCATGAAAAACCCATTTGGCAAAATTAGGCGGGAGTCCCCCTTTCTTCCATTTGTTCTTAACCAATTAACTTCCAAAACTAATTACGGAAGCACCTTACCAGAACGAATCTATTTCAAAAATTTAAGCAAATCAGCAAATTCTGCTTGAAAAAAGCATTTACGTAAATTATGGGGCGTTACTTATATTTTCCCCTCTCTTTATACTTAAACAATGAACATCCACAACTAATCATGGAGGCGCCTCATCAGAATGCTTCTATATCTAATTTTTTTATTATAAAATATGCTAATAATGCATGGAAACCCATTTATTTGATTTAAGGGATAGGGCGAATCAGCCTCTCGATCTTCCTCCCCCTTATTATTCTCCAATGACCTCCCAAAATTAAACAGAAAAACTCCTCATAAGAATAAATCTATATTGAAAGTTTGATGCAAATCGAGTATTTCTATCAAGAATTTTTGCGTTACGTACTTACGTACATACATAGATACAGAATCCACGGGCACATTATTTCTCAGGCTTTGGTAGTCTGATGAGATAATAACACATCAAATTACATTATTTCTATCAAGAGTTATCGTGTTACGTACATACGTACGTACGTACATACGTACGTACGTACATACATGTGTACATACATGTGTACATACATGCGTACATACAGAATTTGCGAGCTCATTATTTCTCAAGCTTTGACGCTTGTGAGCTAAAAACACGTAAAATACATTGGCCTAGGATAAACTAGATCAGCCTAGGACAAACTAGAACGTTGGCGCTGAGGCGGTCATTGAATTCAATAAAATCACGCCAAATTGAATTGGCCTAGGATAATCTAGATCGGCCTAGGATAAACTAGTTCAGACCAATAAACAGCAGGCTAAACTAGATTATCCTATAAGAGTTAGGCCAAACTAGTTTGGCCTAGGAAAAACTAGTTTGTCCTATGGGCCTTAGGATAGACTAGTTTGGACTAGGAAAAACTAGTTTGTCCGATGGGCGTTAGGATAAACCGTGTGGCCTAGGAAAAACTAGTTTATCCGATGGGCGTTAGGATAGACCGGTTTGGCCTAGGAAAAACTAGTTTATCCGATGGCCGTTAGGATAGACCGGTTTGGCCTAGGCCAATCTAGTTTGGCCTAAAATCGGGTTTGGCCTGTAACATATATATTTATTTAAAGTCAGATATTTGCTTATATGAAAAAAACTTGTTACGGAAAAATACAAGAGGTTTTAAGCTTAAAATAATTTTCTTATCCGAAAACATAAACTTTATAAGGCATGTGTTTTGAAAAACAATAATGTTTAGTGAAGCCTTGAAGGAAGAACTTTAGACTGGTCACAGCTGTTCAATATGAATATTATTGAAAGATTTAAATGATTATTATAAAATAAATTTCTGTTTAATAAAATCTCTAAGTCTAAGTAGATACATTGTTCATACTATAATAAAAAAACTTAATTTAAATTTTAAATTTTTTGCGATAAAATCGATTTAAGAAACTGTCAAAACTGGTACTACTTGGTTAACTCGTCGACCAAAAAATTATCGCCAAACTATAAGATTAAATGCCAGTAATGGATGATTATGAATTTCACATTCAATGATATTAAACACCGTACACGTGTTTACAGCATCATTAAGTGATTTTTATTTCGACTTTTTATTTATATTTTTATTAAATATTCGACTAATTATTTATTTTTTCGTTATTTAAAATAAAAATTATGTCAACGTGTATAATTTGGCTATTAGTTTGGCGATTTGTATAATTTGGCAAAATTGGTCGACGGGATAACCAAGTAGTGCCTCAAAACTATTAGAATTCAAACAAGTTGGAAATCGCAAAAGTAGCAAACGGGTGCATTCGTACTATACACTCTTATAAGAAAAAAGTGGATGTGGTTTCTCAGGAAAGAGTTGAAATTTACTAGAACAAGAATGAGTTGTTTTCTAAATCATTCAAAACACTTACTTAAGTTACTCAATTTGATTTAAATTGCTTGAAAACAACTCGTTCATTCGAGTTGTTTCAACTCTTTACGAGAAGCTGACTTTCAAACCGTAAAATGAATGGATTTTGGCTCAACTTAAATCATTTTGTAGCTGAAATTTTAAGAGAGTACTCAGATGAAGGTGTAATAATATGCAATACCTCACCGAAAACTCTTGTGTGTCCCTGAAAATACCACCTGCTTTCTATTATATAGGAAGTAGCCTTTAGTAATCTTAACAGTGTACATCAATTTCATAAAATTGAAAATAATTTAATGTAATTAAAACTAATTTTGTTGATCGTCGTTTATTACGTATTCGGTGTGCTCGATAATGAGACGTTATTTTATTGCTTTAAAAAACGATCTTTTATACCACGTCTTTCTTTGTATTTGGTTTTTTTCATACCTGATACATTGCGTCTACCCATTTTGTAGCTTTTCTACTTGTTTATTTAATTAAGAACGACATTTCAATTTTCCGTTTAAAAAAAAAACTAAGTGTAAAAAATTTCGTAAAAAAATAGTAATTAATTAAAAAAATAAAATAATAATAATAATAAATTGCGGTTATCCATCTCTCAAAGCAAAATGTTTTCATGTTTTCCATTGAGTTAATAAAAATCAGTAAAAACATGTTTTGTTGTTGTTGTTGTTATGATCAAAACTTGGATTACGTAATAACAGAGTCATACATTACGTATGCCATGGATTAAGCATTAATATACTGGAGCAATCATAAAATAAAATAAAATAAAATAAGTGGACATCACAAGGTCGATTCTAGACCGAAAACAACAACTGTTTTCCAAATGGTTAAAAAAATAAATGGTGTAAATCTAGAAAACTAGTTTTTGTAAATCTCTAGAAATATGTAGGGGAACTGGGGGACATTGATACAGCTTTTTTCAAAAAAAAAAAAAAAAAATGGTGTCTAGAAAGCAGAAATTTCAAGTTATTTTTCTATGTGATGACAGCAAAACCTGTGTTGTGTGTTACAAAAATGTACAATCGTTGTTTTATACATTATTTTTGCATGTAATTTTAAAAAAATCAAAAAAAGTAATTTGTATCAAAGTGCCCCATCCCAGGGGCAGATTGATACACTTTGAAACGTCTGGGAAAAATAGAGACAAAATAACACCAATGAATATTTTTCACAGAAAAATATTTAGCAAACCATTTTATATATATTTATAGACATTAAAATCGCACACAATTTATTTGTAAGCGATATTAAAGCAATCAAAATGAAATGTATAATGATCTGATGTTCTGGCTGTTCCTTGTCTGTTTGTTGGCTGTGGTAACTTTGTCATATCTGGCACTTTAACCCCAGAATTCTGTTCTTTCTTAGGAAAGGTGAAAGAATTACCAGGTTTTCTGTTTATAAATCGGTTTACAAACAGAAAATAAAGGATAATTATATTAAAAATTATGTTTATAATATAATTATCATGTACTGTTCTACAGCATGTTTCTCTTACTTAACATTTCTCACGTCGATAATACTTTTTTCTCTGGAGAATCGATATAAATTTGAGATTTGCCAGGCTGCCGTCCATTTCTTTTGTTAATTCTACTAGCACTAGATATTGTGTAAGTTTGTACGTCTTCTGTTTGCAAAAATACTATAAAATGTCCTAATATAAAGAAATTAGAGCTATTTCACTTCAATAAAAACTAATAATAGAACTTTTTGACGAAAAATGTTTGAATTAAGGAGTGTATGGTAAAAATAAAAATGAAAGGTAACGAAAAAATGAACTAAAAAAGGATTTAGGTTGTATCAATGTGCCCCGACAAAGACTGTATCATTGTGCCCCATGCAGCCATTTTAAATAAAATGAGTCGCAAATCCAACACATCATAATTTATCTAACAATAAAGAATGAGGAACTGATAAAGATTAGCATTACTTGCCAGGGAGGGTATTCTTTTCGGTTGAAAATACTGGAACAATTATATAGTACCATTTCAATTGTACAACTCAAATTTACTTTTGACCTACAAAAACAATTAATCGCCCATCCCATTTCATCAAACTATTGAATAATGCCAAAACTTTCTGTATGTTGTTAATTTCACTAGTATCACCTTTTGGAGTTGTTATGAAACTTCCTGTAATGACCCTGTGTGCGGCACAGGGGGTGTATCAATGTGCCCAAGTATCAATGTACCCCAGTTTCCCCTATGCTTATTAAATACTTTATGTTTAATTTAAGGATAATGGCGTGAATTTTTGTTGTTGTAACTAAATAAATTATTTAGGCATCCCGATTTTCTACAAAAAATTTTAGTAACCGTACAGGGACTTTTTTTTTTTTTTTTGGACAATGCATACATGTTTCTGCTCCAAGAATTTTCAATGTTGCCATTGCAGAAACCCTATCTAGGCATCACCGTTTTCTAGAAAATTCTAACAAACGTTATAGATTTTTTTACGGTGTACGAAACATTTTATACTAAATCATTCATATTCTTTTATGAAATAATTTGTTAATCTTTACTTACATTAATAGGTGAGTTATTATTAATTTTAAAATAGACCTTAAAAACATCAATGCTTAAATTATATCTATCGAAAATAATTACACAAATCTTTTAATCAGATTACCAAAATTACAGATTTATCCAAGGAATGCCTACCTAAATTACGTCTTTATATTCTCAACATTTATATATTTTTTAAGAATCTCATTTGTACTAAAGGATGTATCTCAATTATGAATAGCACTTAAGGATAATAAAAGTTTAAGTAGTATCTTAAAGAATGTTTAAGCATCCGGAATCTAGAAAAATTATTAACTACTCCTTACTACAGCGATCAAAAGCAATAATTACAACTCATTATTTAAGAATCATGTGAGGCTTTTGGTATGTTGTGTTAACCTTTAATCTGTTTAACATATATTTTTAATTGCATAATATGAAATTAACTATTTTTAACCCTTCGGACTCCGGTTCCTCTAACACAAATTTTATTCGATTAGCACCACTTTTTTAAAAGAACTTTCCTTGAAGTAGACAATTTACAAAATTCTCTGATTAAATAAGGAAAATTTTATTTTCCTTTATTACTGGTGCCAAAAACAAATTTTGGAAGGAAAGATGATGTCTCCGCAGAGGAAACAAAATAGTGTCAAGGGTTAATAATTTAAACATTTAAATTCTTCTTTCATTCACATCTTCCAATAATGTCGATTTAGACAATGCAATAATAATATAAATAATGTCTATTATTATTACCACCTTTGTATGATGAAATATTTCGTGTCTTTCTGGGATCCCATTTAAATTAAAGGATAAACCGTATTAACGGAAACTTTATTTTAATCCTTGTTAAATATGCATTTTAACGAACAATAGGTTAAGTGGTTAAATATTTAGAAATTATTAATAACTTCCATTAAAGGATTATAAATCAGTAAATATAACTAATAATTTATGAAAATTCGAGTTAAACGTTTAGCTTAATACGTTGAAAGTTGACATATTCAAAACAAATCTTGAATAAGATTATCAAATTTCAAAATCCATTCTGTTTTATTTTGTGGTTAATGAATAATTATAAAACAGTTCGATTAAATACTTCTGCTCAAGAATGATTGGAATATGATCCTGTTAATTTGTTAATAAGAAAATTTATGTCATCAGTACAGTTGCAATTCAGCAGCACGATACAAATCTTACAAAAAAAGCCAGGATTATTTATTTAGTTTTTTTTTAATTTATGTGCAAAAACATGTCAGTTTTCTAAACATTCAAAATAAATTTCTTATATATAACGGAGTATCTCCGTCGTTTCCTTCCATTTTCCCTTTTTCCATTATATGAAGGAAATATGCCGAAAATTTCACACTTGTGACGGAAAATGCCTTTTCTTGTGAAAAGGGACTTTTTTCGCGAAATTCAAAAATAAGCATATGTATGAATTTCAGATTATTTTTAATGATGTTTGTTATTTTAATATACCGGGTACGTCATAAATTCGTGCAAAATTTAAAAATTCATAATAAAAGAAATAATGCTCGGAAAATTTTTCGGTTTGCGCGAGTGTGATCAGAAGGATTTTGGATTTTTTTCCATGTACAATAGAAAATGATTCAAAAAGTAACCGATAGAGGGCGCTCTAACATCATACTGAGGCGTTTTATGCAAATTAGGCTAGAAATAAAACACCTGGTTAGAAAAGGATTCGTCATTCGACTCAGCATCATGCTGTCGTTACCAAATCGATCATTCATAGTTAAACATTTCTACAAAAATAATGAATCCGCAACTATTGCCTTACGAAAGTTTCGCACGAAGAAAGAACTTGCAAAAAAAGCTCTATTTTATTGAATAAGATACTATGGGTCGAAATGAAAGATGCCAACTGACGAACCGACGATGGCGTTGATGCCGACATGTTACACTCAGCTGTAACAAGCGTATCGACGCGACTAATACCTTTTGGTGACGGTCATGTTGAGCATCTTTTACCACCTTAAATTAATTGCACTGTATGCTGTTATTGTTATTTGTTTCATTATTTGTTTATGTTTGCCTGAATTTCATAAAACGTTTCAATATTGAGTGTGAACGCCACCTATCGGCCATTTTTGGAATCATTTTTTATTACACATGGGAAAAAATCCAAAATTCGTCTGATCATACTCGTGCAAACCGAAAAATTTTCCGAGCATTATTTCTTTTATTATAGATTTTTAAAGTTTGCACGAATTTATGACGCATCCTGTATAAAATCCTTAAAATAAATGAATTTTCGTAATGTAACATTATGCTAAATCTGAAACAATTTCAATTATCTAAAGCAATTCTCATTTCATTATTTCATTTTTTAATAAATTATTACGCAGCAAAACAATTTTGCGAAACGAGAATTCTTTCTCCCCGAGGCACTTACAACTTTCATTAAAGTATACAGACTATGTTTCTTTTGAAATATTACAACTTTTACAATTCGAAAGATTTCATTCCATTAATTTGTTTACTAAACATCGGTAAATACTAATTTGAAAAATCTTTGTTTGCTTCATCAGGAAATGAATGTTAAAATAAATTCTATTCCACATTTTTCGTTAATTATTATTTATCTCATACGTGACTAAATAAGAAATACTGTTTATTCAATTTATAAATTTTACAGAATGTTTCATTTCAAGTGTATAATTTGCGATGTTGTATTGGTGATTCAAAAGTTAGTTATTTGATGTAGGGTCAGGTGGGGTAGTTATGACAAAGAGATAGTTATGACCCTTATAATAGAGAAAATTGTGTATGATAAAATTCAGTTTCCAGCTTAAGGGGATGGTGGACGTATAATTTTTTTTTTTTCATCATAGCAATATGAAATTTTGTGCATATATACATTTCATCAAAAGCATATAGAACAGCTTCAAAAAACTTCCAATCTTATTAAAATTTTTATTATTTTTTTTTAAATGAAATTTTTAAATGAAAATTTAAAACGTTTCTCGTGTTTTAATTTTTGAAATATTTTCTTCCTCTTGCATTTTTATCATTTAAAAGTCTATTATAAACAAATTTGTATAAGATTTTTTTAATCTCTTGAATAGTTAATATTTTACAGATTTTTTTCTAAACTCACTATCAATTTTCATCAAAAATTTGCCTTTTAATAAATAAAAAATCTAATTTGACTATCTTAATGAAAACGAATTTTAAGAAGCTTACACAATTTCTTTTTAAACAATATCAGGATACTTTTTTATCAATTTCATAAATATTGATAAATAATTACGTCGTAAGAAGCATTTCAAAAACCTAAAACGATGAAAAATTAGTTTTGAGAAAAACAGATTTAAAGTATATCTTATCTTTATTATTTACTTCTTAAAACTTTCATAAATGATATTTATAAAAGAAAAAACTGTTTTGGGTACTATTATACACACAGAAATAGACCTTTTTGCGAGGATTTTGCTATAGATGATTTTTCTCAAATAAAGGTCCACTATGCCCTTAAAAACTAACCTCATAATGCATTTTTTATTGCAGACATTCTTTATCAGTAGTTTAAAGCTTTTTTGTTAAATCAAATTGCAATTTGTCTAAAAAAGTCTACCAAAAAGTTTAATAAACGGATTTGTCAGTTTGGAGTTCTAATGGCCTAAATTACCATCAAACAAATGGATGCAGACTAATATAAAGAGAAAATAAGGTGGTCATAATTACCCCAAACTTTTGTGATTGTGAGTTTTTGATGGGTTAATTATAACAGGGCTGCCACAGGCGACTATTTTTCAATTCTAACTGCCACCAATTTTTCAATACAGAAAACCTTAACACTTTCTTTGACAACATTTGTACGAGAAATATTCTTCAAGACATTTATTCGACAATTAACAGTGCAAACAGAATCTAAAAATAGTCGCCTGTGGCAGCCCTCTAATAACCATCTTTTTATCTTTAACCCCTTAAGGGAGACCTGAACCCCATTTTCGGCCAGAAATCACCAAAAGTTCAATTTTTTTTTTAATCTCAGAAAACGATAAAATACATATTTGCGAATATCCATGCAAAATTTCCGAATTCTGGGACACTTGGAATAGGTAGCAAATGAGCTTTTTTAATTGTAGTCATTATAGAGTTTAAAGAACTAGCGGCCATTTAAAATGTGTTTTCCTGAAAATGATTTTTTTCATATTTTGCCTAAGTTCAAAGTACTAAGGCTCAGTGGTAAAATTATTTAGAAACAAAGTGTTTATGTGTTTAGAATCTTAAAATAATTTGCAACAAAAGTAAGGAGAGGATATTTTTTAAAACTATTTCTGAAAATTTTACATAATTTGGTAAACATGAAAATTATAATGAATTTAAGGAAACTTACCATGCGTATTTTTTTTCTTTTCTTTTCTTTTTTTTAGCTGATTAAAATAGAAAATTAAAAATATCTCTCCCTAGGTCTTTTCCATATGCTATAACACTATTTAAGAAATTTTAGTAATACCAAAATATTGAAAATTGAATGAGGAGTAGTAATTTTAAAAAGTGTATTTTTCGACCAAAAAAAACCATAAAAATCCCTATAAAAATATACTTTTTAATAAAAAGTGAACTTTTTTGCTAATTATTCCTTACAAAAAGATTCTTAAATAGTACACCAAAATTCATTACTTTAAAATCCATAATAAAAATTTTGGGGTTTTTTCTTACAGGTTTCCTATAACTGGTTAATTCTTTTCCGATCAATAAATTGAAAGTAGCGGACTCACACCACTATTATTTAATTAAAATATTCGTAAAATTTAGTTTAAACATTTCTGCCTTTCAAAATTATGAAAATTTTCTTTAAAATAATAGTGGTGTCAAAAAGCTTTAAATGATGAATTAAGCAAAATCGTCTTGCCCGAACGGCATTCAAGCAAACCAGGGTTAAAAGAAAAGTGCTGTGAGAATTAAACTTTTATGAAGTGCTCTTAAAGGGTCAAAGTTACCTTCTATGTACTAAAAACATCACTTTTCCGAATAGAAAAAAAGTAACAAATATTAACAATGTTTAAAATGTAAAAAGTGGTCATAATAATCCCTCCTGACCCTATACTGTGCAAAATATTTCACTATGCAATACTTTGAAAAAAAAAGGTCAGAAATTGTACATCAAAGTGGCAAATGAAATCTGTTCGTATATAAATAGTTTTGTAAATATTCAAATTTTGGTGCAATATCTATTTTACTCTTATGCAAAATGCAAAATGCATGAATGCAATATTTATTACGAGTATATTAATTAAATTCAATAATGCGGTAACAGCAGGACCCTATATTAAATAGAACGTTGTCACCATGACAACCTAGACTCATTACCTATCAATGGACATCACTGAATTAATAACGTATCATAGGATTAATAAAATTTAAAAAATATATATCTTTTTAAGTTCTGCTTCAATTTATTATAAGATTTTGAATGAATTGAAAAAATTCTGCGACGATTGTGTATATCAAAATTTAAGTCATGCTGTTGCGTACTTTGTTGTACTCTGTTACATAGCGCGGACAGATCGATGGAACAAACGAAGACTAAGGGGAATAAGTGTTTATAGTGCTGAACATTAGAGCAGCTTTGAGGGGTAACCTAGTTGAGATAAACTTAACAACCAATCATTGAAAAAGAGATATCTTTTGTTGTTATGAGACATTGGGAAAAGGATTAGATGTAGTTAAATTACTTAATATGAAAATAAAAAAATAAAAAATAAAAGTAATACATTTAAATTTAATTGAATAATTTAAGTAAAGTTTAAGTTAAAACTAAACTCTATTAAAACGTGTTTAAATAATCACATATAATTATAATAATAACTTGTCAATGACTTTTTTTCCCGTATCAACTTCAATTATTTTTTTAAGTTAAATGTGACATTTAATAAACTGCATTCATTTTGAAAAAGGAATATTATTTAAATAGGAATTCGAAAACGAAATTTCAGTTATTCAAATATTTATTTATTTTATTTAATGTTTATTTTAATTTTATCATTAAAAATGTACACAGCAATCAAGAATTTTTGAAAAACATTATTCCTCGGGCACTTGAAATCCTTCATTAAAACGTTGACAATGTTTCTTTTAGAAAAATCCAGTCCTCAATTTTTAAAAATATTCCTTCCATAAATTTGCTCATTTAAATGTTGGTAAATATTAATTTTAAAGTGCTCTTGTTCACTTCTACAAAAATGTACTTTAAATAATTTCTCTTCAGCATATATTTATTATTTTTATTTAGCTAATATTTACTAAAATAAATACTTTTGGTTAAAATAATAATACTGTGTAACATCTCAAGTGCATGCATCGGCGAATAAAAATCTGAATACTTGGTACCTTTTGAATGGAATAATATTTTCTCTATAAAATTCTTTTTGGGAAAAAATATGCATATTGAAAACAATGAGCTAGTAAATTTATTGGAAATCTGCATTCAACTTAGCAGAGCGTTGCTTTTATTAGAGTTATAAATTTCTGAAAATTAAAAATGAAAAAAAAATCAGCTATGAATAATTATGTGAAAATTATGTTTAGTAAATCTGTATTTAGCAAATCTGTAATGATTTCAAAGCCGTCTGGTTGTTATTTTTTAAGGACTGAAATATTAGTTTGATTTTAAATCTGGCAAAAGGCAAAATAATTATTTTTTCCAAATTTAAGATTTTTTTACAGACTAAAACTTCAAAAAAAAAAATAAATATATAAATAAAAATAAATAAATAAAAAGATTTAGTTATTTATCTCATGAGATATTTTATTTAAAAAGTTAACCTTATCTATTATAAAAAAAATAAAGAGAGCTTCAGATTTCAGAAAATGTTAAAGCATGGTTTTCCGAGATTAATTCTTTCATAAAATTTTAACTATTTTTCAATTTAAAAAGATTGAAAATTAAATATTATGTTTTACCATTACTTTCCTTATATAAACTCAGTGCATTTAAATCCTTTCAGGACTGATCATACACAGACCATGTAGCACACAGATTATAACTACACTTGATATATTAACCCCTTGGGGACGCAAAAAGGCTTAAGAATCCTTGTTTGATCCGACCGCTAAAATTATACGATAAAAATTGCCTTATTCAATCGGAGCATTTTCTCGATTCAAGAATTAACAATTTTCTGTTTTTAAACGCCGGTGACAAAACATTAAAAATTTCGTAAAAGGCTCCCTTCGCGCAGGGGTTAAGAGCTTACACTAGTCACTCTAAAAGACCCAGATAATAATATTAAGTCTATGGGGGTGTTATTATCAAATATCTTGCTGAAATTTTAATATTTTTACATGATTTCTTTGCATAGGACAGCTGAGAACGATCCACGACCGGACTAGCTTTTACCTTTTTGATTTTGGTTTCAGATCTTTTTAAGAATTACTTTAACGTTGGAAAACGGTTGGAACTGGTTCTGAAATTGACACTGTCTTAATATAAAAAAAATAATCAAAATCGAAAAATTAAAAGCTAGTCTGATTGTAGATTGTCCTCAGCTATTCTATGTAAAATAAAAATTATTTAAAAATATTAAAATTTGAGCAGGATATTTTAAAATAACGCACCCATAGACTTAACACTTAATCCGGGACTTTTTGAGAAACTCGACTGACGTCTTATTCAACGTTGTTTCCTCCCAATTCCATACAATACTTGGAACGAGTATACAGCTGAATAAACGCTTTCTGGAACGATTGAACTCCAATACTATTGAATTTTCATGCCGCAGCCTCTTTAATGTCATGGCCAACTAGATATAACGACCAGCACATTTCGCTAAATACCGCCGAAAAAGTGAAGCTGGATCAGCTTCAAACCCTAAATCATTTCATTCGACCAAACCCTGCCAAATCAGTAATGTATGAGCTGATTTCTGTTCTGTGCACATGGTCATTGCTTTGGTTCAGGGTTTTCACGATTGGTCGGAATAACTTGGGCAAGGTATCAGAGTCCTCTGGCGGGAGACTTCATATATTAATCTCAAATAAATGGGCCGTATAGATATAGTAGGCGATGTCTAAAGACGCCGCTGCCTTTTTCTTTCTACTTGGCTGCCTGCAATTTCTACTTGGTAACTAAAACCAACCCGTGGTGGACAGATCTGTTAATTACTGTAGGTGGTTCTTGCACACAACCAGCCATCTGGCGAAGCATTGCTGCACAATGATGGGCGATGTAAGCCGGTACGTTGTGGCGCAATAGGCACCAATTTCCACTTTCTAAAACTTGGGTCTTACACGTCCCATTCATTTCCGATGCAACACGTTTTTTTTAATGCACTAGTCACAGTAGACGGCCAAACGTCATCAACAATTTCACATACTGAACATTTTCCTCATTTCTACTTGAACATGGACTGCATGATATTATCTAACTTGAAGTTCGAAAACCAGTCAAATACTTGTGAGTGACTTATAGAGTCATCACTAAATTTAATCATTTAGAAAGTGTATGATCGATTTACCCAATTTAAAACAAAGATTGTTTTTCATACATTCTTTCAGATTTTTCATATGACAATGAAGCACACACGCGCTTTAAGGTGTTGGTGTCATATATAACGGCCGACTATCTGCACAAGGGATATAGGTCCAAGTGGAAGTGCCCTCCGTGGAGCTCTTTCTAAGGGATTCTAATCCATATTTACACAAGGTTATCAAAGGTTCTAAAAAAACACGAACAAATCCAAACGGTTAGGCCGACAGGCGCGATTCAAACCTAGCATTTCCTGCCTATCAGATTCGAGAGCAGATCCTTTAAGCCTCTGGTGGGGCCACACTTTACAGAAATTGACGCTCCCTAGCCGTAAATTTTCAGAAATAAATACATTTACTTGATACGTATAGATGAATATCGTTGATTTATCATACCACCGGTTTAACATAGAGAGCGCCATCTTTACTTTATTAAGAGCGGAAATCTTGGAACTTTTTTAATGCACTGTGTTTGTTCAATTTTGACATTTTTGTAGTATTCTTTAATCACCTGATAGAATAATTTATATTTGACAGTTAATCGCTTTTTTATTGTTTTAGTTGCTGTTGTTGTTTATCTAATGCATTTATAAATAACCAGGATTTTATTAATAACATATAATGTATAACATATGAATTACATACCTACAAAGAGCTGCATTCTTGATGTTAAACGGTATTACTTTGTAACTATTTTTTTTTTTTTAAGCAGTTGTGAGTCTTTTTCCACTTTTTTTAAAAAGTCAAGTTTCTTAAATTTAAAGAAATGGCAGGAGAATCAAGGAGTCAAATCACTATATTAATACCAGTGTCTTGATGGAATTTTACACCTTGTTATTAAATTTAAACTATACAAATAAATACTTATAAGGTGTTGAAAAAATAACTGTAATAAATAAATACAATAAATAAATAATGTCTATTTTTGCAACACCTTTTAAGTATTTATTTGTATATTTTAAGCAGAATCCATGTTGATTTATTATGCGAAATAGTGAAATTCAATTATGATGAAGTATATTATTGTCAAATACCTAATATTACATAATATCTTAAATGTCTACTTTGTAAAATTATTAAAAATCTTATTATTTTATATCTTATGCTATCAAACTAGTTGAAAATTGTTGTTTTATGTGACTGTGTAAGGCTTTTATAAAGATGTATTTTTTATAACTGAAAATATCTTGAATATTATTATTTATTAATTATGCGAAAGAGTAAAATTCAATTTTTGTGAAAGATATTACTTTCAAATACCTAATGTTACATAACATCTGAAATGCAATACTTGCAATATTGATTAAATATCCTATTACTTATTATCTACTATAAAATTCTTTTTGAAAAAAAAAAAAGATTTCTTTAAACTAGCTGTTAACATATGTTTAAGCATTTGTATCAGATATTCATTAAGCAATAAAATTCCTAGAAACTGAAAATATCTTGAAAACTAATATTCTTTAATAATTCTACATGGAATTATTCAATTAAAAAAATAATAAAAATCTTGAATTCTTCAACCTAGATGAAAATTGTATTTTTATGTATAAGTTTAAAGCTTTCATTAAAATCTAAAAAAATTAAAGCTAAAAATATCTTCAAAATAAATTGTTATCAGTTTTGTGAAATAAAGCAATTTAATTACTGTGAAGATTATATTTTTTGAATGCAAATATTACGTAATATTGGAAATGCATACTATGCAAAACTAATTAAAAATCTTATTATTTAGCATCTGCAGTTTTTAGAATAAATTTAAAAAAAAATTGAAAATCTTGATTTATACAAACTAGTTGAAAATTGTTATTTTATGTAATTCTGTAAGGCTTTCATAGAGATTTAAAAAAAATTTTATTCGTAGTTCCTTGAAAATTACTATTCATTAATTATGCGAAATAGTAAAATTTAATTAATGTTAGATAAATAATGTTAGATTTTTCAAATATCTAGTATGGCAAAACATCTGAGCTGCAAACCTTGCAATATTGATTAAATATCTTATCATTTATTATCTACTTTAAATTATTTTTAAAGAAAACCAAATAAATAAATAACATCTTAATTTCTTCAAATTAGTTGAAAATTGTATTTTTATGTAGGGTAAAATGTGGTGGATGGGACAGTAGATTTTTCTATTTATGTATCATTCTAAACACTTAATCAATCACACACAAGATGAAACAATGATAGCTTAACATTCAGTTGAAAAAAATACAGTAAGTTTAAATAATTTTACTTTCGTAGAGGATTTATATAATTGTGTGATTTAAAATCTAGTGTTTGCAAAAAATAATATTTGCTAATAAATTGCTTTTCAAAATTTAATGCTACTTAAATCTGAAACTGTAAACAAAATTTAATTATACACTGCTTAATTTAAGATACATTTTCATTTCATCATTAAAATATTACAGTGCAATAATTTTTGGAAAAATATTTCGAAATATTTCTTCGTCAGGCACTTAAAGCTTTCTTTAAAATATTTAGAATTAATTTTAAAGTGATTTCAAAAAGAGTTTTCATTTTCACAATTATTTTCAATTATTTACGAACACCAGCACCGAAAGTTATTATTTGTGAAGCACACTTTATCACTTCTTCGAAAAGTCTGTTGACATAATTTCTGTTTATTTTTTTATACACCTTTTTTTTATTTTTTTAAATCTGTATTCAGAACTAAATACTTTTTGATAAAACAATAAATGGTATTTAACATCTCAAATGTAAAAATATGTGATTAAAATGCAAGTAATGATAATGTGACATTTTCTGCTTTTTATAAAGTTATCACCGCAATTTCTATTAGAAGCGTTTAAAAGTTTGATTTAGTCAAATATGTCGAACATTTTAGGTTTGTATAGTAATGTGATTCATTCTTTCATTTCTGATTAATTTTTTCATTAAAATGTAAATAAAACAATTGGGTAAATCTAATCGCAGATTGCACAGAATGTTTGATTTAATATTTCAATCAAAACATTTTATCCTTTAATTATTAAATCCAATTTGTTAATTTATATTTATAAATATAGAAGAGGAAATATTAATTTTTTCGTTTTAGTTAGTTTTCAAAATGTAGCTTTGAAGCAATGGTTGCCATGAAATGACTTCTTGTGAAAACGCGTTTATCTCCATGATGGGATTTTTCACAGTTTCTCAGATTTAAATCGCTATAACTCAATAACTATTAGAGATAAATGCTTCAAATTTACAACAAATTTTTTATTGTTTTACTTTAATTTTAATTTAGAAAATTTGAAAAAAAATTATTTTGAAGATATAATTTTTTTAAATAAATGTTGCACTTTTTTTCAAATTTTTTATTTCAATATTTTTGATTTTTTTACAAATTAATATTTTAAAAATGCTGAATAAAAATTAAAATATAGATGTTTCTGTTTATTTAAATGTAAAAAAAAAGGAAGAGATTCTACTTGTAATATTTTGAGATTTGAAATTCCGCATATGATATTTTGAGTTATACTGATTTTTAACTACCCCCCCCCCCCCCACTTTTTAATAAATTTTAAATTTTAAATAAAAAAAATATGAGACGTTTTATCATGTGATTTTGTTTACAAATGACACGGTTAACCATCACAAAAAAGTTATAACTTTATAAATAAAAGTTATTTTAAAATATGTGCCGGACCCCCTTTATTTACACTTTCCACTTAAAATAGTAACACCAGGAGACCCCATTTTCAAAGGTATCACCAAAGTCACGCGAAATCACTGTGTGGGTCGTGAAAAGCCCAGAATGATTAATATGTAAAATTTTCTTAAATTTATGCTATTACCACGTTTCTAGCTAACATGCTTCGAATAACATATAATGGAGAACATTTTTCTCAAAGGAAAAAGTATAACAATAATAATAACAACAACAATTATTATTATTATTACAAACATAAATAAATATTTTTTATAATGCATTTTTGTGTATATTAAGGTCTGTAATTACAAACTAACATTCAGTTATCTAATCTTTTCTCTGTCCATTGAAAATTTATTTCCACTTCATCTCTTGGAAAATATTACATAATGAAGCAGCTTTAAAAATGTTTCATTTATTTTTTCCTGTAGCCCTTAAATGTTTCATTAAAACGTTGACAAAGTTTCTTTTTATAAAGATGAAAGCATTTACATTTCGAAACTGATTCCCCTACTTAAACATGGGTAAATATTAATTCAAAAGGACTCTAGTTTACTTTTTCAAGAACGTCTGTTTAAAGAACTCGGAATGTACATTCATTCGTTTTTTCTGTTTAATTGTTTATGCAATCTTTCCGAAAATAATACACATTGTTCTCTAAAATTATAAGTGTGATGTAACATCTCAAGTAAATGCGTTCAGGATTGAGAGCCTGATTAATTCTAACTTTCTACTGAAGTTAGCAAGACCAAATTGTAAAAAAAAAAAAAAAAAAAAAAAAAAAAAAAAATCTTATAGATGTGAAGTTGCTGACACTTTATCAGTGCACTGTACAAGAAAAGATGTAAATCTGCAAAACTAATTTTTGTAAAGCTACAGAAATCTGTAGCTTTACAAACGATTCTAGTAAAATTATAGTTATTTTACTAAACTTTTACTAGATAACCTGGGTTCAAGTTAGATGGAAAATTCTAGAAATCTCAGTTTCCTATAAAATTCTTAGTAACTTTACAGATTTTTTAATTTTCAGAGCAAATCTGTATCTGTTATATGCATTTTTGCTATTGCCGTTATATATAACGGTCTAGGAATCCCAGTTTCCGAAAAAACTTTTAATAATTTTACTTTTTTTTTTTTTTTTTTTTTTTTTTTTTTTTTACAATCGGGCGATCCAGTTTTCAAAGATGTCAAAAAAGCCCACCAAAATCACTGTGAGGGTCGCGAAAAGCCTAGATATAAATTATTATCATATTAAAAGACGATATAAGGTACCCTGGGGTAATAACGCTACGTTAAGGTTCTAGCAATTTTCACGGCTCAGTTTTAGTTTGTATTTTTCAAACAAATATATGATTTGATACAGCGACTCATTGACTAGCTATATAAAAAAAAAAATAATTTAACAGATATGAATACATAAAATGTAATGGCGTGATTTCTTGACCAATGCTATTTGGCGTTATTACCCACCTATATGGGTAATAACGCCATGCAAACAAAACAATGAAATAAGTTGGATTAATTGCATGTAGATTGCCCAATTCTAAAAATACAAACTCTCAGCTCTAGAAATTGACAAATTGCATCCTAAGCTATTGAAAATGTTCATTTTTTCGTGAAAGTGTAAGAAAAATAAAGGTGTGGTGTGGGGAGGGGGGGATGAGGCAAAAGAATATCAGAACGTGAGCTTCTTTTTGCTTAAAAAGGAGCGTTTAAATAGAATTATTAGAAACATTGCACAGTTTTAACTGTGTTTATTTGAATCAGTATTTAGGATGTAGCTCTGCCACTGTAGGGAATCAACCGGGATAAAAATTGCAAGGATTGGCGTTATTACCCCGTTATAGTTATTGCGCTGTACATTTTAAATTACAAATTATCTTGAGAAGATATCCAAAATCTTCAACAACATTTCGAAAGGCCATGAAATGTACTACAAATTTATGTAATTAACAAAGTATTTCCGGATAAAAAAAATAGTCTTCACATCACAAAACGTATCTCGCAAATTTTAGATCAAGCGTTAATTTTAGCTGCTTGTAAAAACAATAAGACATAAAAATGAAACAAATTAGCTTGAAGCTGTTTTTTGCGATTTATATGACTCAAAACCCTTCTGCGCAGAATACATGGGTGTCATTTACCCGATTATATCATAATTATGCAAAATATTAGCACTTGGCGTTATTACCCCGTATGGCGTTATTACCCCAGGGTACCTTATAAGATTATTTTAAATTTCGTTTATTAGCATGCTATTCGTTAACATGTTTCGAGTAAAATATTATGCTGTAAAATTGGTGAAATAAAAATTTGCCTGTAACGAAAAGACCTTATTAAATTATTTGCCAATTTAAATAAAATATAAATTCAGATTCTCAGAAAGATACCTGTCTATAATGGATTTTTTTCAGATCATAAACATTCTGTTTTTTTTCTTTTTTTGTTTGTTTTTATAGTTTTTTTTTCTGTACTTGTTGAGTAAAGGCTCTGAAAATGAAACCGATTTCTTTTACGATATCATTTTTTATTCTGTTTACTGTTTAAAACATTAAGAATAAAGACGTAAAATCATACATCAACCATAGATTATGAAAAATTTTTCCAACACATTCAAAATAACAATCATAGCATTTTTCAATTCAATAAAATGATAAATTATATCTAAATAAACAATTTGTTAAATGCAAAGTACATTGAAAACAAAATTTTCGATTTCTCTAGTTCGTGGTTCAAATTTAGTTTATAACATGCAATATGTCAAAATTTAGTTCCGATATGAAATGCATTCCGAAGTTAAAATTTCACCTTCATCAATTTTTATGAGTAAATAGTAATATATTTCATATCTTTTGAGCTAGCTGCCTTGTATATCATTCATGAAATTTCAACCTACACTGTAAAGAAAAAAAAAAATTGTAATACTACAGATGAAAAGTTGCCGAAATCTGTATAGATACTAACATTTTATCTGTGCACTGTAGAAGAAAAGATGAAAATCTACAAAACTATTTTTTGTAAAGCTACAGATATCTGTAATTTTACAAACGAATACGCTAAAATTACAATTATCTTTCTAGAATTTTATTTTTAACCTGGGTTGCAGTTACATAAAAGATTCTAGAAATTCCAGTTTCCTAAAAAATTCTTAGTAACCTTACAGGTTTTATTTTTATTTTCAGTCCAAATCTGTATTTGTCACAAGAATTTTTGCTGTTGCCGTTACATAAAAATTTCTAGTCATCCCAGTTTCCTAAAAAAATGTAGTAACTTTACAGATTTTGTTGTACAGTGTACAAATAATATAGAAAAATTCGACGCACCGTCAATTCGTCGCTCATAATGTATCGTGAAACAACTCATCGTTCTCTATTCCTGGCTTCTTCAATTCGCCGTAGCCTCGATTCCTCACATCTTCAACTCGTCGTACCATAAATTGATCGCAGCTTCATATTTTTCGTAAGTTGAAGATTAATTTATATGTTCATTCTGTTCAAGTCAAGGTGCAGCAAATGTTCTTTAAGTAGGAAACCTCGTTAAATAGGGACTTAAGTGAAGTTTCACTGTACTGCAAAATACAGAAAGAAGGGATATTTTCTATAATTTTTTTAATTACTTTTATTATTAATTCTCTTTTATGGTACAGTGTAAAAAAAATTGTAAAGTTACTGGAATGTTACTAGGAAACTGGGATTCGTTGAATTTTTTATGTAAAAGTTGCAGCAAAATTTCCTGTAATAGATTCTGTTACATGAATTTTCGCTGTTACCGAAACAGGAAAAGTTCTTGGAATTCAAGTTTTCTAAAAAAAAAAAAAAAATAGTAACTTTTCAGATTTTCATTTTTTTATATAGTGTATGTTTTTCTCAATTTTCACAAAAACATAAATGATGCCTCTTTTAGTAGTCCAAAACTGGGCGGAACAGTTGACGAAAAATTTACAATAATATTAGAAATGTTTAATCTTTTTAGTGATAATATATAACAGTTTTAACAAAAAATAATTGTATTGCTTCGAAAAGAAAACGAAATCACATATATTTACTCTAATGACTTTCCAAAATGTGCGTATGTGTATGGGTAACTATAATGTTTTAAAACTGCCAGCCATTTATTATTATTATAAACTAACGGCCATTACACGTTCATTCCATCAGACGTCAATCAAAATCAGAATCACGCTAACTGCAACACAACAGTTATTTCCTATTAAACAGTTATTTCCTAAAATGTATGGAAGTTTAATCCTATATTACCCCTTATTCATTAAAATAACGATTGCAGTAAAATTATTAAAAAAAATATTTATATCATGAAGGATCACATAATTTCATAGTATTTGTTAAATCCGGTAAATTAAATTTTGTGTCAATATCAATTCAAAGATCTAGTTAACTCTTAACGTTTATACTATTATTTAAATAAAATATGAGAAAATAAGAAATTTTCTTTCTGAAGACGTCATTTCACAATATTTACATAAACTTGGAAGAAAGATAGTAAAGTGTACAATAAAAATCTAAATGGTAAATCAATAAAGAATTAACTTTTAAATTCTAGAAAATAGTCTAAAATGAAATTTTAAAGAAGCATTTTATTAAAAATACTGACATTTTCAACAAGAAAACCTTATGAATTTTTTAACATAATATATTTAAACTTATCTATATAAACCTGAAAATAAATGTACATATATGTATATATATATATATATATATATATATATATCGATACTTTTATAAATATAACTAAGGTAATTCAGATATTACCATATATATATATATATATATATATATATTATATGCGTGTAAGGGTAGCTATGAGAAAAACATTTAAAATTTGAAAATTTAACATTTATAAAATTGTGGAGAAAGGAATAGAAAATAAAATGTCAAAGATTTATTCTATTAAAAACATGCCAACTTTTACATTTTATTTCTTATAATATTTGTATAAAACCTGCATATATTTTATTAAGTAAATTTATGTAATAATAATGAAAACAGTAAAATAATCACTAAATTCAATTTAAAGTTCTATAAAAAGAAACTAATATAAAAATTTTAAGGGATAATTATATTACAATTATATTATATCACATACATGCATATGATTTAAAATTAATTCTTTTTTGGAGTACATTTATATTAGACACGTCGATAGAAAAAGTTAATGAGTGTTCTTTAAACTGTTTTCAGAAAGACACTTTAAAGAGTTTTAAGCACTTTTCTTCCACGACATTTATCCCTGCAAGTTTGTACATATATTGAGATACTTTAAAAAGATGATAGCCAAAGAGAATAATTGAGACCATTGAGGAAAATAACCGTATCATGTTCTTAGAATTACTGTGTGAAGTTAAAATCATTTAAAAAATTACTTATGCAATCAATATTTATTTTATAATAGTACCATTTATTTCACAGTCTTTGCTTTATCACTGAAATTATAATGCTTGAGCAAATATTTAAGCAGTTTTTCATTCCTTTTAGTGGAATGTTAAAATTTTTAAATTAATCTAGACATAAAAAAATTAAATTTAAATAATAATAGTATGAAGAAAAGTATATTATCGAAAAAAGTAGTTTTTTAAAAATTGTAAAACAATCTGAGCTCATTTTGAAGGATTATTAAATTCATACAACTTTTGTCCTCCAAATTTTTATTCAGTCTTTTACGATATGATATTTTCCATAGAAATTTTTATAGTTTTTTTAATATTATTTGCTTTTTAAATTCTAGAAAAAAAATCTCGTCATATATTTTTTTAATATATTTTTAAAATGGATATGTCAAAAACTAACAAAATATGCGCTAAAAATACAAAAAAAAGAGAAAAATATATACAAAAAAAAAATACAAAAAAAATCTAAATTTAGTATAAAAAGGAAAACATCCGAAACAAAATTTAACATTTTTATTAAAAAAAAGTTGATCATTTCATATAATACAATTTTGTAATAAAATACATGAAAAAAAACATAAAACAACGTTTAATTTCTAAAGGTTCTAATTAATTCTTAGCTTTTGAGTTATTATTTAAATTAAAATATGTGTAAATAAGAAGTTTTTCATTAAGGCGACATTTCATAATATTTACATAAACTTAATAAAAAGAAAAAAGTATGCAGCAGTAAGAAAAATGATAAAACATTAGAGAATTAACTTTTAAAATTCTAGAAAATAATCTAAAATTCGAAATTTCAAAGATGCATTGTATTAAAAATACATCAGTATTTTCTGCAAGCAAACATCAGTATTTTTTTAGATACTATTTAGAAATTAAAATATTAAGGTTCTAGTATACACCTGCAAATTTTTAATATTTTATTTTTTATATTATTTATCAAATTGGATTTTTTTTATAAAGCAAACTTACGTGACAATAAGAAAAAAGATCATTATTTAAAAAATATCATTTAAAAATATATAAAAAGAAATTGAAATAAAAATTTTGAGGGACATTTTTTATTTTATGTATGCAAATGCTTTAAAAAAAACTCTTTTCATAATATATTTATATTAGATATGCCGATAAAAAAGTTAATGGGGTATTTTTAAAGTATTTTCAGTAAGAAATTTTAAAGAGTTTTGATCACTTTTCTTGAAGAATATTTCTTCCTTCAATTTTGTACACATAATGAATTAGTTTAAAAAGATCGAATTCGAAGATTATAATTTGGACTGCTGAAGAAATATACAATATGTATAGTGTGTTTAGAATTATTCTGTGAAGTGTAAAATTATTAAAAAAGATTACTTACGCAATCAACATTTATTTTATGAAAGCACAATTTATTTCCAGTCTTTTCTTTATCACTGAAATTAAAATGTGTGTGCAAATATTTAAGCAGTTTTTTTTTTCTTTTAGTGAGCACTTTATAATGTTTAAGTTAATCTAGATATAAAAGAAAGTAAAGTTATATAATAGTAGTATGAAGAAAAGTAAATTACCGAGAAAAGTATTTTCTTAAAATAAATAAAAAAAAGTAAATTATCGAGAAAAGTATTTTGTTAAAATTAGTAAAAAAAATGCATTTAAATTTTTTCAGTTACTGAATTCTTACAAGTTCTGTCCTCTAAATTTTTATTGATTATTTTACGATACCATGTTTGCCATAGATATTTTTAAAGTTCTTTTAATATTATATTTTTTTTCACAGCATGTTTTCCGTTTTTATAAACTTATAGTAGCTACGATATCCATTATTCATAGCTGTTTGTCGGATAAGGCCGAATTTGGACTTAGAATAACAGAAATGTTTCTAGTAATAATAAAATATAGATTTAGTGAAAAAAAGTTCCCCATTACATTAGGCCATTGTAAGGCTGTATTTGGTATGAATGAGATCAAAATTAAATGACATTTTTACTAACTTACTTCTGTAATAACTCGGAAAAGTATGCGTATATGTGTGTAGTATTACTCTTTAAGTGATTAAAACCATTAAAAAAATTAATCTCTTAACTGGTTATTTCTTTTCCGTTCACTAAATTGATGATAACGCATTCGCACCACTATTATTTTAAAAAAAAAAACATACGTAAAAATTTAGTCTAAGCATTTCCGCCTTTAAATAGTATTAAATTATTTTTTAAAAAATAGTGGTGTCATAAAGCTTTAAATGATGAATTAAGCAAATTCGTCTTGCCCGAACGACGTACAGGCAAATCAGTTAAGGGGTTAACACATGCTAAAAAGTAAGATAAAACTTGTCAGATATGGCAGTTCCCAAACTTTCTTCAGTACAATCTTGTCAGTACTTCCTGAAAAATACTGCGTGGCAGCATCACCTGTTAGATGATTTACACCAAAATCTCTAGACAGCTACAAATTATATGAACTTCTAACTGAATCTGAAGTTTGGTGAAACCAGCGCATTAGTTTCTGAGGTAGGTTTATTGTAGAAATAAAAAAAAATCTGCATCACATAATAACCTGTTGATTGATGTACATCAAACACGAACCAGGATCATTTTTTTTCAGAATCTGAAGTTTGATGAAAATCCATGCATAAGTTCTTGAAATACAGCTATTTGTAAAATCGTAAAAATTGTAGCATAGCAGTATCATCTGTAGTGCGATTTACACCAAAAATTAAACAACAATAATCTAATAAAATTAAATTGATAATTATCTAGTCTTTTAGAAATAACTAAAACTTAAATTGAAATATATATATATATATATATACAATTAATGTAGATACTTTCATAAATATCATTAAGTATTTTTAAATCATCTTTTAAAACATTACTTTTCTTAAAATAATTTGAAATATTGTTTCTATTCTCACAAAGATTGAAATAAACTTTAACATACAGTGCATCAAATCCTTGCAAAATTGGCTTTACAACCCGGCATCTTACATGGAAATGGAAATGGTTTTTTGGAAATGGTTTGGGAATCTTAGGCAGATTTGAAAACTTTCTTTTCCGAAAAGGAGTGGTTGGCAAGGAAATTCTTTGATTGTATCTGTTTTTCTGCGATGTTGATGGCTCACTAGGACTATATTTTGAACCACTTCTAAGCCTAGAAAAGATATTCTTGAAGATGAACTCTGAATGCAAGATAGCCTAATATTTCTTTTTTTGCTCAGTTGAGCAACATTTGGTAACTTCTATAATCTATCCAACTGGTAGATATGACAATAAAAAATGTATGATGACTTTTATAGTCCATTTTTCCGTCCTTGTATATATTCTGTAATAGCTTATAAAATTATCAAAACCTCCCATAAATTCATTATACTTCTTTATAATGGATGAACGATTCACTGAAAAATACTTTTTATCCTTTTCCGACCATCGCTTGCTAGAATGCTGATGCCTGAAGAAGAAAGTAGAAGGAAGTATGACTTAAAGACTTTTGAAGAAGCAAGTATAGCTTGTTAACACACCATTTCAGGATGCAACTTTTTCGATCATTTCGAAAGTTTTGATCAACTGAACTCCTACCAAGCTTTTTTATATCAGTGTGGGATTTAAAATTTACACTTGATGGTATATTACTCTTTCGTAGAGTTTTTGTTCCCTGGAATTCAGATTTATAATGGGGGGAGTCCAACAAAGGTATAGATGTAAAATATTTGCCTATATACACGGTATAGCCATGAGATAAACTCTTTGTAAGTTTAAGCATTACTTTTTCACCAGTATCTAAATATTTTCCATCATTATCATTTATACCTGTATTTATTTTGTCTTTTGTACCTTGAAATATAAAAAGTCTAATGGGAAACCATTTGCAGCTGCGGCTAAAAAGTTCTTCAATCCACAGGGATTTGGTTTTCCTTAGATGAATTGTCTTCCTGGTGCATGGCCATAAGAAGAAATAATTTGTTCACCTATATCTAAAGCTGAGAATTTTTTATAAAGCAGACATCCTGATATAACAGTATGGAGAATAAGTATGGCTTTCCCAAATTTATCTTCAGCCTTTTCTTTATCGGTTACTGGGACATCATGTCTTAGTTTTAAATTGTTTTTAATTGAAAAATATCTATCAAGCGATATGTTATCTAGAACGCAGTTGTTTTTACCATTACATCCGTATTCTAGAATATTTTGGATAGGTCATAATTGTAGTAGCAATTTTTTTTTCATCTCAGATTCTGTAAGTAAAAGTTTTTTTTCCAGTCTCTACTGAATATCTGCGTTTGTAAATATAGTCATAATTTTTATTACCTCATTCGGTATATATTTATGAAAATAGTTCTAGAGAGAAAAATCTACACTGTTTATTGTTACTTTCTGCATAGAGTTGAGCAGGGGTCAGAGGAATAAATTCATCATTTTATTTTTTCAATAAGATATTTTGGAACTTTCTGGCACGTTAGATGCAGAGGAGATAGCCTAAACTATTGAAGGGGTGATAGAAAGATCTGCAAAAAGTTTACTTGGATGCTTGTATTACCTTTGAGCGTTAATTAGAGTTCTCAATTGATTTTTTAAGCTTTGGCAATTCGTTAGACAAGTTTATATGTAAGAATGCTTTGAGCGTTCATTAAAGTTCTCAATTGATTTTTTAAGCTTTGGCAATTCGTTAGACAAGTTCATAGCTTCTTCTTCAGATGATGATGCAGATTGTTCATTTACAGGACAAAATAGTGGATCTATTGCATCACCTTCGTCTTCCGAGATATCCAGATCGGATGTTTCGTCATTCCAAATTTCTTCAAAACACCTCAGAAAAACTATGATTACATAATAAAAATGTATATATTTGTTTATTTATTTATTCATACAGTTTGAATGCCGTTACTAAAATGCATACAATTAAGCATGAATAATTCTGTGATTTAATTTTTATCTTTTATAAAATTTTATTTATTTACTTTTAAATTTCCTTAGAAATTTGCACAGTGTAGTGCTTATTTATATATTTACACAGACACTTATAAATGTGACATAAACTTATATATATATTTACAAACACACTCAGATACAAACTTTATAATTTTTTACAATAAAACCAAAATTTAATTTTGAGTTATTTTTAGATAATTGCTATTAATTGTTTTACATAAAAACTATAATAAATTTTTAAACTGTACGTTTAAAAAAAATAATAGATCTCAAAACATATTCAATTTACCTTAAAATAACAACAAAAAATCGACATTTAACTTAAAATAATTCTCACTGAAAAAGAAAGAAAATAATTAGCTGTTATGTTTGAAATCGTAATATACCTTTTAAAATCAAAATATAATTACTTTGTGAAAGATGGGATTACTTTGTGACTCCTGGTCTACTTTGCGTATTTCGTGTTAGAGTTTCGGAAAAAAAAATAGTTCCGTTATGTGCAGTCTGTACTGGGAGTTATTACTGCTGCTTGCTTTCCTACCATACTGGACAGAGCAGGAGATTTGAAATACCAAAACTAGACCACGTGTCACAACACTACCCCATCTGTCACAAAGTTTTCCTTACAGTAATAAAAACTTTATAAAAATACTGAATTTAAATTCAGAAAAAATAGTTTTAGCAACAACTTCAAAAAATGCATTTTTATTGGACTATGACCGGATGTCTCCTACAGAAGACGCTAAAATGACCATGCTTTTTTTAACGCATATAACACTTAAAGCTTAAGACAAATGTTATCATTAAAAAGAACGATCTTTATGTTATAAAATCCTAGGCCGAATAAATTTTAACAAAATTATTATTATTAAAAAAAAATATTTATCTGTACCCAAGTGAGTATTTTTTCTTCTTTTTGGCGATGCCATTTTTGCATACCGCTAAATGAACTAAAAAAATTTCTTTGGCAATAAAAAAGCATTCGGCAATATGCTATCATCTATTAAAAGTAATAGGAACCAATTTTTGAAAATTTGCAATAGAAATTTTCATTGAGGTAAAAGTTTTAATAAGTACTGTTTAGTGTCTGATCCAGGCGACATCAGGACTGAGGAGGTTAAATTCTATAATAATACCAATATTTTCGCAAAATAAATAAATAAATAAAATAATTGACGCTGGCGCACAAAAATCGCGAGATTTTATGTATAATGAAAGCAAGCGCAATATTAACTAGACAGAAATGGCAATCCTAACATTTTCTTCTATCTTATATACGTTAATACTTCATAAAAAATTCAGCATAGAAACGCCATTATTTAGCTGATTTACACCAAAATCTAGCAAAAGAAAAAAAAAACAAAAACAAAAACAAAAAAAAAATATTACAACATCTACTTGAAATTTCATGAAAATCCTATAATTATTTTCTGATATTGAGCTAATTCAAAATCTCTGGAAAATTCTGCATTATAGTGCTACATGTTGGGTAGTGTACATCAAAAACTAACCTGGATCTATTTTTATCAGACACTAATTGAATCAGAAATTTGATAAATATTCATACTTTAGTTCTTGAGGTACAGCTACTGTTAAATTTCGAAAAATGCAGCATTTCAGCACCACCTGTTAGGCAATTTACACCAAAAACTAAACAACATTAATCTATACCACGAAATAACGGAATCTGAAACTGAATACAAATTCTTGCATTAGTTCTTGAGAGCTATTGTGATAATTACGAATAATAAAGCATTGCCGAACCTTCTGTTGAGCGATTTGTACCAAAAAAGCAGTTAGCACTAAAATATATCAAAGACTAACTGAATCCAAAGTTCTATAAAAATCCGTGCATTAGTTCTTGAGATACAGCTATTCTGCTAGTTTTGAATAATGCATTCTAACAGTGCCACTTGTTGACCGATATGCACCAACAGCTAAGTCAGCTCTAATATATGTCATTGTTTAACAGAATGTTAAGTTTTGTAAAATTCCATGCATTAGTTATTGAGAAAGAGTGCCCTCGAAGTTTTTGTCACATACAGATTCACTGACTTACAGAATGACTGAATGACAGACTCACAGAAAAGCATTTTCTAAAATCCATCAAATCGTTTTAAGGACCATTTAAAACATATAAATCTATCAAATACTGGAAGTCGACATTTTCCACAAATCCTATACTTTCTTCTCGTAAAGATAGAAAAAAGTAAAAATAGATATTTGTGAATTATTTCATACTAATCTCTTTTATTCTACATAGCATATCTTTCCAAATTTTAGATAACTCCATGGAGGCTGAATCACTACACATCATATTCTCAGTGCATAAAAAGACCTCCATAGTTTCTTGGTAATGGATGACAAATAAAAAGTTAATGGATAAATTATTCTATTATTTTAAAAACAATCTCTAAAGTGTTTGATATTTAGTCTGTAGTTTTCTTTTTGTATTTGATGTGTTCTTTGATTCTAGTTTTAATCTTTTTGTTTGTCATTTCGATGAAAAATTGCACTGTCCCGTTCTCTTTGGTCAAAGGTATTACATATACCCTTGATAACTGATTCGATGTATTTTCTTGCAATATTTTTGATTTTTACGCAAGAATTTGAAATAAAAGAGATTTCGTATTTATTCAATTTATTAATCATTCGAAGAAACCAGGAAAATATTGTAAATTGGATAATTTGAAATTTTGTACGATGGAATTATTATTATTATTATTTTATAATCCATGCTCATAATTAAGCTTTATAATGCTTTCTTTATAGCCAATGTTTCATGTGATATCAAGTATTTTATTTATTTATTTGCTTAACCACTCAGGGGTACAGACAGTGAAAACCTAATTAACAAGATATCTAAATGCAGAAAATTTGTTCGAAAATGATGCTTGAGCAGTAACAATGTAACCATCAATGTTTTGATGTAACCATCCTGTAATTATTGCTATTATAAACAAAAGAATAACACTTTCATTAACAGAGAATTAACAAAACTAATTTAAATTATTATACTACAACAATTAGATCTTTAGTTGCGCAATAATTAATTTTATGTAAGATTTTAAACAGACAAAATATACAGGGTGTCCAAAAAAGAACGCAGGGATTTTAAAAATTCATATCGAGTTAATGGTACGAGTTACTTCAGGAAAGTTAATTTTAAAGAAATCAGTAGCTCATCAAATTTTATCCGTACCAGTTTCAGTTTATTTATTTTCAATACTATTAAGCTGTGCGCGTAATTGATCTTGAATTAAAGTTGCAGACATTCATCTTGAAGTAAAGCATTCCTCTATTCCACTGAATTAATTCACTGTGACGGCGACACTACAACAAAGAGCTCAGTGCGTTACTTTGCGTATATAAACTGGATATGTTACCACTGTACAGCGGAGCTTTCGGTTCAAGTATCGAAGTAATGCGGCTACGGACAAAGCCATTCATAAGTAGCTACGGGCGTTTAAATTAACAGGAATTGAATCGGACTTCAATAGACATTTTTTTCCCGAAGACATTTCCCGAATTATGTTATAGATGAGAAATTCAAGATGTAAACCAATTCAGGCAAAGGATTTATCAATTGTGAGGAAATCAACACTCCAGACCTGTCGGCCACAATATAAAAGGATGAATACTATTTAATTGTGTGCCACACCACAATCGGGGACACATTAAAATCTACTGAATGGTAAAACTTTTAATAAATTTACTTTAAAGTACATGTATATAGCATCAACGTACTTTGATGATTGAATTAAAACAGTTTGTGACAGAAACCCTGAGTTATTTTGTTGATACCCTGTATTCGAAATACAGAAGATTACTAAGTGAATTGAGATATATGTGTAAAATGTTTAGCATTTTGAAAATTTCGCAAAATTAAATAATTTAAAGTACAGAAAACGAATTTAAAAAATTGTAAATGGGAATTTTTAAAAAAGAAATGGTACCGGTAAAACGCCTTTTTCGTAGACCGTATTTATAGCATATATCCAGAACTTTTGATACAAGAAATATTATTGAAAAATATAGATGCACTTTATACAACCGCTATGAAAATGAACGATCAATAATTAAAAGCAAGGAATAAAATCACAAGAACTGAGATTTGAAATTTATTGTGAATACTATTTATTTTGTAAATAAATAATTTTCAATATAATATTGCATCAAAAATAATAATTATTATAATTTACAAAGCACTCCCTTTTACTTTACGTTACTCATTCCGGGAAATTTTCTTTGTATAGAAGAATATGCACGTTGCATTGTGAAATACCTGAAGAAGTAAGAATTTTAAGTATAAAAGTTTAGCTGAGCGTTAAACGTTGAAACGCGTTATACGAAATTTCAAATCAACTGCATTTTTACATAATTTACCAGAATAAATTAAGATGTCTAAAAACAGATTTAAAAAAAAATGACATTTTCTTAATTTTTCGCTTAATGAAGGATAAAGTGTCTCAAAAAAATGCTCCACTTTAATTAAAATGTCCGCTGATTAAAATTGTTTTAGAATTCACACAGAAAAATTATTTAATGAATCAACATTTACCTTATGAAGAGTATATATATTTTGTAGCGTTTGTTTTACCATTGAAATTATAATGTTTGTAAATATTTAAACATTTGACATTTTTTAGTGGATATGGTACCATATTTAGATTAAAATCGAAATTAAAGTTCTATACAAAAGTATGAAAACCAGAAAAAAATCTAGAATATTATTATTTAAAATTCTAGAAAATTAATCCGAAATTGAAATTTTAGGATAAATTTTATTAACTACATTTTAAAAAATTAAAAAAAATAATTCTCTACGCAGTACATTTATTTTAAAAATTAACACGGAAACAAAATGGGAGATGATGTATTTTCAAGTCATGTAATTATCTCTCGTAGTATATTTATTTAATTTTTTTTAGTTTTTTTTTCGTGTTTGCTATTTACCATGGGATTTTTGTTCGATCAGTTTTAATAACTCTGTCTTCTTCTCCTTAAAATTGTTCGTTTCATTAAATTTCATTTACATCAAAACCAAACTTTAAACTGATCTTTTGTTCGTTTATTTTCCTCTTCTCAGTTAAGAACCAACACACTAAACAAGCACTTTGTAAATCACGCCTTACACAGAACATAAACGATGTTCAACTGAACAACGGATGGTCAATGCTTGCCTCTATGCAGGTGCAGCGTTTTGTTCCCCTAGTACTGCCAGACCGGCTCTTCTGACTTCATTCACTGAGCTTTTTTGTTAGAGGTTGTATACTTCTTGACTATAGGAATTTTGTTAAACTATAAATGTTCGTACTGTTCAAAAAATACTACACCATGTAGAGGAAAAAAGTACCGTATTTACGTGAGCTGTTTTCGTTTTTTTTTTTTTTTTTTTTTTTTTTTTTTTTTTTTTTGCATTCCGAAATTTCGACAGATATGGACATAAAAACTGGGACAGGAATGCGCACTTGAACTTTCTGGCAATTCGTATTAATGCTTAACGAATTGTAGCAATCTGTAGTAAAATGTTCGAAATTAACTATTTCTTTTTCCTTTGATTATTTTGTACGAACAAATAAAAACGACCAAATAAACTAGCCTTTCATTTTACTTTCCTACGGAAGGTTCTAAAATGTCCTTTGTGATGCTTTGTCGATCGGTCGTTTTAAGTGTGGTGCGTCTTTTTTATTTATATCTCGACTAATTATAGAAATAGGAAAAGTTTTAACCACAAGTTCACCTCAAGATGCTTTGAACTGTTCTGATTCAAAATTTTCATAACCAACGTGCAATGCATTTTCTTACACAATCATACAAACAGGGACAAACTCTCTTTTTTAGCACTTTCAAAAAAGTTGAAAAATGCTTATGCATTTGCTTTGTCTTTCCGTCTGTCGAGTTCTAATTCCCGTAAATATACTGAATTATCATAAAATTGATAAAGCTCATTTGGGGTCACCAAAGGATGTTTGGTATTTCATATAAATTACGTACGAATAGTTCATTCACAGGGACATTCGAAAGAATTCGATTACATTATGATATAATAAGAAAAATCGTTTGAGAGTATTTTAATGGCATTACGCTATTTCATATGTATTGAAAATGATATAAATCACTGAATGTCACTACGATCACGTTAAAATTGAGCATTCAAAGCATTTTTTTTATAAATTTACAGGGACACACAAGAAAAATTAGTTACAATTCTGCATTTGCGTTATAATTGTTAGGGAGTACATTTAAAAAATCTGTATGCTCTTTTAAATTTAATAAGATTTTTGTATATTACTCTTTATATATAAATTCTGTACCTTATATAGAGGCTGTACAAAAGTTTTCGCATACCATTCTCCTTATTAGAGGAAATTACTAAAGGTGAATTTTAAACTGAAATATATGTCTCTTAAATGAACTAAGTCTTGGAATGTATGTAGTTAATTGATACAAATCGCTATATCATATACAGGGCTGCTAAAAAATTCGGATAATTTTCCCATTGTGGATGAAAACAGCTAAAATTCGGTTTAGAAATGTGTTATAGATTTCCATACTGTAAAATGAGACGTAATATTTTAATATTTCCAAAAACTACAGTTTTTTTACGTTATTCCGATTCTGTTTCAAAAAGCTACCTAATCTATGATTGATGCTTTTTCTTTTCCTGCTTTTATTAGTATAAATAAGCTCAAAAAACGAACTACATTCTAAATAATGGAAAATTATAAGTTCACAAAACATTTTTACAGGAGGAACATTAAAAATACATAATTAAAATACGACCTATGTTCTTTAAATAAAATTTTCACTTATTAAAACGATTCTTAAATGTATAATAAAAAAAGATACTGAAAGAATCAACATTTATTTTATAAAGGTTCCACTTATTTCTTATTGTTTGTTACTTACCCATCATACGTAGTATAGGGTAAGTCTTGCAATCGTTTTGAAAATCGAAAAAAAAATTTTGACGGATTTACACGTTTTAGATAGTGGAGGTTCCGAAAAACATATTTTTAGAAAAAAATTTTTGCCGTTCGTCTGTCTGTCTGTCTGTCTGACTGTCAGTCTGTCTGTCTGTAAACGCTCTATCTCCCGAACAAATTGAGATAGAGACTTGAAATTTTGTATGTAGTTAGTATGTAAGAATGGGACGAACCCTATTTAATATCAGCAACCTCGATTATCGGAAATTATTTTTTTCGGACTCTCGAAAAATTCGTTCTGATGAAAGGTACATAAAAATTTTCGAATTTTTTTGTTCTAAGGAATGGATGTAAAAGGCAATAAAATAACACACATTTTGCATATAGAACGAAGTCGATCGGATTATTAGTTGCTGAGATATTTGTAATCTTGTTTTCCACATTCTTCGATTTTTCATGACCCTGTATTTCATTCAAATTTCAATTCAGAAGTATATTTTAATTGGAAATGAGACGCTTAATCCGACGCAGTTAATTGTTAGTTAATAGAATTATTATTTTTGGAGTTATAAGGATGTTTCTTTTACGCAGTTCGGTACTACTTGAGTAGTTTGGCTTTTTATATAATTTGTCGAAATTGGTACATCAGCAGTTCTTTAATATAACATTACTATGTATATTAACAATATTTAAATTTTGTTTATGAATTGCAATGCATTGTATAAATAGTTTCACATGTTTTATTTTCATATACATATCCATGATGGGTAAGTATTACGATGGCCCCCAACGACTAGTTTTACCTTTGAAGTCAACCCGTGTATAAATATTTAAACATTTTTTTTCCATTTCATGATGTTATTTACAATGTTTAGGGGAAGTAAGAGAAAAATATAATCACATAAGAGTTACAAGAGAAGAAAAAAATTGAAAAATATAACTTTTACAATACTAGAAAAACTAAATGAAACAGAAACGTTAAGACTGCATTTTATTAAATAAAAAATTTTGTACATACATTTACTAAGGATTATTGTAGTGCATAAGAATTTTACATATGGCACGCAAAAAAAGGAGATTAGGATTTATATAAAATTTTAAAAATGTATTATATAGAATTATTCACGAAATATACCCTTTGTTTTTAGTTACATACAGGTTTTATTAGTTATGTTGTTTAAACCGTTAATAAACAAGTCGGAAATTTCACGTCAAATGTAGTAAATAAGGTGCGTTCGTACTATTCGAAATTTTTTAAATATGCAGTACTTCAAATACAGTGTAGTATTCGAAATCTTTTGTCTGTCCCTGAAATGCTATATGCTTTCTATTATATAGGAATTAACTGGATGTAAACCTCAGCAACGTATATCGATTTCACAAAATGTGAAATATTGTAATATAATTGAAACGCACCCTAAACAATGTTTTCCCCTATACCATTATGTAAAGGAATAATTTTTTGTGTCCCTGTAAATTAATAAAAAAATAGTTTTTGCACCACAAATTATACAGAATGCATGTTTTAATAAAATTTTCATAGATCCATACGAATTTTATTATGTTCGAAAGAGTGTGACATCATTAAATGCACTTGAAACTATTTTTTCCCATTGGCCGTAATGTAACGGAATAATTTTGATTGTCCTTGAAATTCAACTATACTTCCGAATTTTCTAAAATTTTAAATGACTCGACACAATTATATATTATTTACATATCTTATATTTTAAAAGATTCGGTTTGATAGTTTTTGCGTTATTATATGCGGGGAGACGGACAAACAGATGGATTGAAGAACGATTATAGGTACTACGTATTTTCATAACTACGAACCCGCCAAAAATAGCATTCTATTTAGGAAAATATTTCTGTTGTTAATATTTATAATTAATTAAACTGAATAATTCTAAGTTCTTTAGATTTTCCAATGTTTGTTTATTAAATACTTGATATATTTAATTTTCTCTAATTTAAGAATTCTAAATTTCTAATTTATTTCTAAGAATAAATTTAATAGATTATAACATGTGAAAACATGTTATGATCTATTAAATTTATTCTTTTCATATATAACCACTACATGGAATTGACCATTATGAAAACAGATTATATTATAAAACGACTATTACACTTTTGAAATGCAAGTATTGAAATTATAATAAAGATCTAAGATATTTCAGACAATATCCTTTTATCCATTACATGTTTTGATTATTTACATATCAATATTTATTGAGAATGAGTCTTTTCCAATGATTTTCCATTGGAATAAATAAGTTCGTAAAACATTCTCCAATTGTTTTCAGATGACTATTTAGGAGATATAGAGGAAATTTTTTTTTTAATTAGCAAAGAAAAATGTTACTATTCAAAAGGGAATTAGAAGTATACGAATATAGAGTGATAAAAGAAATGAACTTACAATCTCCAAGCAAATTGTATTGCTATTTGTCAAATCCTTTTATTATTTAATTTTCAAAAAGATAATCTTGCGTATTTAAAAATTGTAACTTACTTTGAGTATTATATTCAAATCTACGTAATAAAAAATAATAACATTTTCATTTATAACAAAAATTTTATTCTGCTTTGTTCTTTATTATGCACTCATAAAAATGTATATTAAATGTATTGACTATATGATGATGAAACTCTTGGACACATATGGAAAATGGGGACTGAAGATCAATTTTGAAAAAGAGAATACTTAACATCACGTGTCAAGAAAGATATCATAATAGAAGAAAAAGTGATAAAGAATGCAAAGTCGGCTCTCACTAATTCAAAATTGGATAAATTGAAATTCGAACTAAACATGAAGTCCCAAAATTTTTAGTGGCAGAATTACGTTAAAATTTTCCACTCATTCAAACTCATTTAATCTTGACGTCGTTTAATTCAAACTAACGATAATTCTAATTCTTTATTTTTTCGTACTTTTTCATGGTTTTTAGATCATGAAATTCTTTTCTTTTTTTCATTATTGTATGAATTGTTCTAAACTATTATACAGATAATCCCATGCATTTGCTTTCTTAATGCCCCATCTGTCGATCAATGACACTTCTACCCCTTCTTCCATTTTGCTTGCTCCTAATCTCTTAATTTGTTTATGTATTTACATCTTTTAATTTAATATAAAGTTTTATTTTAATCATAATAGCAGAAATAAATTTAAAAAAAGTACTATAACATTCATTCTTTTGCAATATACTTCTTTGTTTTCTTTTCATATTTACCATAATTCGAACTCTCATACTTCAACATTTTTTATGGTCTCAACGAGTTTGAATTAACTAGAGCCGATTGTATATCATTGTAAATATTTGGGGTCAAAACTACATGAACAGGATAAAACAGTAATGGAAATAAATAAAAGTGTAGTAATATCAAGGAAAATAATATCAATATTAAACTTTGTTTTATGGAGCTGTAATATATAAATAAGACGAAGAAAATAATTATTACTACAATCATTGAAAATATTTTACTATATGGCACAAAAACTTGGATAATCAATAAATCAAATAGAAAATTAACTATTGCAACAGAAATGGAATATTTCAGGAGGTCGGCAAGAACATCTAGATTGAAAAGAAAAAAACAAAAAAAATAAGAAACCAGTTCAATGTGAGGACAAATATTATATAGAAGAGAGATGAAAAAATATTGATTTCAGAGATGGTTTGGACATGTGAAAATGATGGAAAATTGTAAATTTGCTATGGTCACTAATGAAAACTGTCATCGAAAGGAAGGAACAGAAAAGGAAAACCAAGGAAACATTGTAGCGATTTTCTAAAACAGAATATGAAAAAATATAAATTGAGTGAGGTAGAGGCGGAGGACACAGGTGAATAGCAAAATACTATATTACATTTAGCATTAGGTTGAGGAAAACCTCATACGTGAAGTATTTCATGAAGAAGTTGAAGAAGTAAATGATGTTTAAACTCATTTTACCAAAACTAAAAAAATCGAGTTTTCTCTATCAATATATTCTGTTGGTGAACCTTATTCAAAAGAACACAACGATGTGCATAAAACTATTTGTGGCATTACAATATCTTGGTTTACAATGAAAACCATTGGGCGCGGACATTTTTTCGCGATATCTCAAAATTTTACTTTTTTTATAACGCGAGTTTAGAAACTTACGTGCTCAATTAAAATACTTTCTTCTCAGTCGTTCAGAATTTATGTGCTCAATTAAAATACTTTCTTCTCAGTCGTTCAGAATTTACGTGCTCAATTAAAATACTTTCTTCTCAGTCGTTCAGAATTTTCGAATAGGTATTTAGAAAAAAATGATAGATTTAATTATAACACATGTAAATTTTCCATTTGGGGGGGGGGTGAAAATAGTCCGGGCCAGGATTCGAACAAGGGATGTATTGGCTGAAGCCGCCAATGCTCTTCACACTGATCCATCCTGGACACGAACACTGGAGGACTGTTTCACCCAATTAACCTCAACGATCTCTTAATCTGGTCTGATACTCGGTATCAGCTCAACAGAATAAATCGAAGGTCAATAAATGGAACTGTAGAAAATCGCTTCATACGAAATTACATTTGATTAATTTTTAAACACGATTATTCAATCGGTAAATTAATTATAACAGATGTAAATTTTCTATGGCTCAGTTGGAAGAGCATTGGCGGCTTCAGCCAACACATCACTGGTTCGAATCCTGGCCCGGACTTTTTTCACTCACAAAAAAGGGAAATTTACGTGTGTTATGTAATTAATTTACCGATTGAATAATCGTGTTTAAAAGTTAATCTAAGATTTAATTATTTTAATTAAACATATCATGGTATACTAAAATTATTCTTTGCATGTCTAATAAATAGATCCTATTTCACACTCTAAAATTGGATTATGGTATTAAGTTGCTATTATACTTTTTGAAATGCAAGAATACAAATTACAATAACGATCTAAGATATTGCAAATAATACCCTTTTATCACTTTTGTTTCTTAATTATTTACTGACCTATATTTATTGAAAATGGGGCTTTCTCGGTGATTTCTCATTGAAATAAACTCGTAATGCATTCTCCAATTGTTTTTTAGATATATTATTCAAGAGGTATAAAGAAAATATAATTTTTTTATTTAGCAAAGAGAGGTTTTATTATTCATTTGGGAATTAGACAGCTACGAATGGAGAGAGATAAAAATAATTTACTTATAAATTACATGCAATGTGCATAGTCATTTCAATTTCTTTCAATTTTACTTTTCAAAGAGATAGACTTGCGAATTTAAAAATTATACTTTACTTTCACTATTATACACTATATGGCCAAAGGTGACCAATTGCGATTTTAGATATTTCGTTAAATAAATAGAAAATTACATAAGCATATCTTCCGGAACTCTAAGTGTGCAATAATATGAGTAGAGGTCATACAGAGTTTTTCCATAAATTCCATAGGAAACCGTCAACTAATTGCAATAGAATGACTATTTTTTTAACAACTCTGTCAAAACTAATATAGCAAAAGCGGACAAATTGTAGATTATGATTAAGTGGCTGAATGTGAGATACGTTTAATTTTATCCTGATAGCATGTTTTCTCGTAGGAAAATTGAGGTTTTTTTTATAAAAAAAGCTCAAATTTTTCCAAGATTTTTGTTTATAATTTTCAGAGATCTTAATATCAAATATTGTTCCTTTCTGAAAATATGACAAACAATATTGTGCATAATGCACTGCAATCAAAATTAAAAATAAAAAAATGTGCAGGTTTACTAAATAATTTTTCATTGCGCATGCGTGAACGCTATGAATATTTCATTTCATATTGTGTTAACTACATTTATAAAGAAACATTTGAGAAAGTCTGAAAAACATAGCTTGAAAATTATGAAACGATAATCGATAGAATAAGCTCCAAATCTGTTATTGCGGAAACGAAGGAAAAAAAGGGTTTGTATACAAATATGGTAATACGTGTAATATGGTGTACGTTATATTGAATCTATTTAATGGATATATGGATACAGTCCCTCACCTTTTTGCTTCATTTTGGAAACAATGTATTTAGAGCTAATTCTATCAGCAATCACTTTCAAAATTTTCAAGCTATGTTTTTGAGACTTTCAAAAAATATATGCATTTAGCTAACTGAATAGGCAAATGAATATTTTATAGCGTTCACGCATGCGCAGTGAAAAACTATTTAGTAAAACTGCTCATTTTTCATACAATTATTATTATTATTAAATTTTGATTACAGCGTATTGTGTACAATTTTAGTCGATATATTTTCCGAAAAGAACATTATTTTATACTAAGAACTCTTCAAATTATAAGCAGAAAACTTGGAAAAAATTGGGCTGTTTTTATAACAACATTTAATTTCTCTACAAGCATATATGCTATCCGCATAAAAATGAGTGCAGTTTATTACAATAAGCCACTTAATCATAATCTACAGTTTGAACTCTTTACCTACCTTAGTTTTGACAGGGTTATGCAAAAGATCTTTGTTCTTTTTCAATTTGTTGAGGTCCCCATGTAGGAATTCCAGAAAAAATACTCACGAAATATATGAGCTGTACTATTTTGTTTAATCATTTGGAGTTTCAGAATAATTCCTCTTATATTTATGTAGATATTTAACAAAAAGTCTAAAATCGGAATTAGCCGGTCATCTTTGACCATTTTTTGTTATGTAAATACAATATATATATTTTTTTTTTCAATTCATTTTATGCTAATAATAAGAAGAAAAATACTGATGAAGCAATTACTAAAAAAAGATCCATTTATTTTTAAAATATCTTTAATTTTTCTATTTATACCGTTTTAATCTAAATTAAATTTTTAAAGCAGAGTTTCATAAATTTAATGCATCATTTACTCGTTATAATCAACAATAAAGTTTTTAATAAAAAGTAAAATTTTATTAAATGAATTTTACGCTTATGAAAGACAATTTTACAAGTTATAGAACACGTTCTTTAGAAGAAACGGTTTGATTTCTTTAAAATCTTTGAATCACGTATAAACATAAAAGGTTTTAATTAAAATTCATTTTATATTAAGTGTAATGTAAGTGATGCATAAATTTTTTTTTAAAAACATTTAGGCTGAGCAGCCTTTTAATTCTGAAAAAGGAACTCTTATATAAACTTATTAAATTTACACCGTACTGACTTCTTTAATTAAAACTTCGAAAATTAAATTTATGTATTTATTTTTAATGCTTGCATTCAATATTAAACATGCACTTAATAAAAATGAATTAAATTCTTTATAATGGTGACTATTTAAAAAGAGACAATGATTTTGAAAAATTAAACCTACTAGACAAAAAAAAATTTCATTATCTGAATTACTTTACGTTCTATTATGCATTATTTTTCAATCTGTACGATAAAAAAAATTCTTATAAATTGAGTGTTGAAAATATAAAAAATAAATTCTTCAATATTGTAATCAAAATTTTGTTTAAAATTGATCATAAATCATACGTTTTGTAACTTAAGTAGTGTAGATTTGAGAGTTCTACAAAACTTGCAAACGGTGGAGAATGTGGAGGACGGTGGAAGACGGAAGCGATGGACACCACGCGTGAGCTGATAAGACTTGATGGCGGAGATTTGGCGGTTGGAAGTGTCAGCAGATAAAAAATCGTCTTAAAGTACGCTAATAATTATTTCGGGAATTGGGGGAATTTGCGGAACTTTGATAATTTGCAGGAAAATTGTATGTAATTAGCGCACGCGCGGTACACATCTTCTCCGTCTGCCACCGTCCTCCGCACCCTCGTACGTCCTTTTCTTACAGAAATTAATAAACATGTTGTGTAATATATTTGTATTTTACAGCGATATATTATTTTGTGAATTTAAATTTAAAGGGTGATCACAAATATTACAATTAATATAATTTTCATTGTTTGTTTTTTGTTAATGTTGTTATTGTTTATTCTTCTTATTAAATTGACATTGATAAATATGACGTTAAGTGTATTATATGCAATACGAAAATTCCAGAAGAATCCGACCAGTAAATTTTTAAATATTCGACAAAATGTCTAAAACTGAAAGTGTACATCACTGATATAAATATGAATAAGTGCATTGTGAACCCTTCAACTTTGCCAAACTGATTCTAAATCACTCTGTATGAATGTGTTCGCATGAATACATAGTATAGATACATACTGTATATCTTATCCAACGACGGCATACTTTTCTGTATGTTCCTGGTCATGAGTAGAGGAGCAGACCTGGAAACCAGAAGAATACGCAGTAGCGATTAATGTGTTGGGGATCAGATATGGATTAATGGCATCCTATGATATGCCCATATAGCACAACAGCTCCTCAGTACCCCCCCCCCAGGAGCTCCAAGTCATCCCATATTCCTCCTAATACTAAAATGGCAAGATCAGGACGTTCTGGGGAAGAGTCTTTTATGGTGTCCCCAGGAGTGAGCTCCCAGAAACGTCCCTCGAAGCAACTTCCCGGGGACGCTACTCCTGAGGAAGTACCTGGGAAATCATTCCTGGGGAAGTACCCGGTTAGTCTTTCCTGAGGAAGTGCCGAGGAAGCCATAGTGCTGGCGCCATCTCGTGAGTGATTCTGGAGTACAATATTTAATTTCTTTTTATTAAAGTATTGAATTCAATTTGATCGGTATAAGTTTTTTAATGAGTTAATTTTATTTTATCAATTATTCGATTTCTTATTTTTTTAGCAAGTTAGATAATTGTTATTAAATTGTAATTATTTTTCATTTTTGCTATAACTTTTAATCTTTTTTAGTTAAATTAAAAATTTTAATTTATTATTTCAGTTAATTCTTATTTTTATATACTAATTACTATTATGTATCTTTTAAACCAAATTTGGTTCATTTATCAATATTTTATTAATTAATAAATAACCTATTGCGTTTTGCTTTTTTGTTACTATTAATTTTTTATTAATTAAGAAATTAATTTAACTTGTTTAAAGTAACTAAATAGTAAGTTTCCAAATTAATAAACTAAAATCTCTAAATAGAAGACAATTTTGGATCATATATTTTTTCTGATATTTAGAGGTAAAGGTATTTATGCAAAGAAAAAAAAAGAGATTCTTAAAGTAAGTTTATTCATAAGTACCCGTTTAAAACTTTGTTATGAAAATTATCTAAATCGAGTCCTAATGCATCTTAATATCAGATGTTAAATGTTTATATATATATATAATTAGCTAACATACTTACTAAGCACTATTAAAAAAATTGTCGCGACGAAACTAGACATTTTTATCACAGCACATAACACCAATTCAGAGATAGAACAGTCCCCTTTAAAATGGTACCTTTGGATTTAAAATGTATAAATATTGAGCCGCACCTCTCCCCCTCCTCAAATACATACCAATACCTGGTTTATTTAAAAAGATTTTCTGTTTAAAAAAATACATTCATATAAAATCAGTTAAAAATTATAAATTCACACAAATTTAATGTTTAATTAAGGTTATTATGAATTAACTACCAGTGTAATTTATGTATGTGTTGGGGATAAGAAAATGTTAGCTAAATAGAAGCATAAATTGAAGTGTCATTTCTGATCAGTGGCGCCAACTTATATGGGCCCATGGGGCGCAAGCCCACAGAATAATTTGATATCTCTATCCATCCATTATTAATTGAACCCACCCAATATTCATGTATTTGTTCAAAAATTTTTTGAGCACACTCAATATTTTACAAAAGTTGACGCCACTGTTTCTGATGGTTTAACCTATTTTCTTTTATTTATCATTAATTAATTTTTTAAATGTAAGTTGGACTTATTAACAAATTATTTTTCTAATATCTTTTATAGATTATCAAACATAATATCATTATTATTATTTAAAGTCTGATAGATAAAGTGAAATATATTTTGAAAACTTCAGAAATATGAATATTTTTTGGTTCTGAAATTACAGATAAATATTTATCTGTATTTCCTTAATAACAAATATTTTATCACAATTTTCAACTGGAAAATATATTGCATTACTTAAAACCTTCATTTAACAAACCAATTTCATATTATATTTCTTCGGATATCTATAAAGCATGGAATTTCCTGTTTCACCATGCATGTACTTAGTTAGGTGACAGTGAGAGTATTATAACATAAATGCAAACAATGCTCTCAAGCAGGAATCCCCGTCCCAACCTTCCATCAATTACAAGATTACTATTATAGACTCACAATAAGATTATCCCCCCCCCTTCCCAACCAGTTTTGCCAGCTGAGAATGTTTCACGGGTATTTCACGGGAATCACTCAAGGAGAGAAAGAGAGAAAAAAAGAGTGTATTTCCAAGAACTGGAAATCAGACTGTTTGTGATTTAGTAAGAAAAGGTGTTACGAACAAATTTGTTCGTATGTGTAATAGAAAATATACATATACATTAGTTTGAGATTTTTAAGATCGTTGATAAAAACATCTTATATTTTAAATTAAGACATGAGTTCTTTTAGGCTTTTAAAATTTTCTAAAATCTTAGTTACTAAAAATACATTTCAAGAAATCAACAAATATATTTCCCGTCGTTGATTAAATAAAAAAGGTGCATATTGTATTTTTTATGCACTTAAAGATTTCATACAAGTTTTAAAGAATATTAAATGGAGGTTTAACTGAAAAGTAACTTTATTTATAACAATAAGAAAATAAAATGATTTTGTTAACAGATTCAAATTTTATTAATAGTGTCTATTTTATGTAAATCAAACAGTGTTTCATTGTAATGATAGAATTTTACAAATGATTTTCACAATAAATTCTGATAAAACAAAATTATACAAATTTGTACAATGGTGTTTTATTAATAAAAATACAGAATTTTTATATTTTTACAATGTTATAAAATAATACAGTGTTTTTACGGTATTTTTTAATCCCGCAACAATTGGTAAATCTCCAAACATCTGTAACTCGTACCGTCGTATAAGAATTTCATAAGTAACGGATTTAATTATTTGTTAATGAATACTCGCCAAAATATACCTAATCACTTTAAAACGAGTTTCTTGATTGGTTGTATTTATGACGGCTAATTATCAACATGAGGGACATATCAAGGGAGGGGAGGTTGCCCACAGAGAAGGTCTTTCTAAAGTAACATAACCCGTATTTACGCGAGGAAATACAAGATTCGAAGAAAACCTCGGAAAACTCCAAACAATTAAACCGACGGGCGCGATTGGGTACAAACTCAGCACATCCCATCTACCAGCTTCAAGAGCAGAATCTCTTGACCGTTAGTGGGGCCCAGTATGAAACTGCAACAATGAAATATTTCAAAGAGGGAAAATTAGGAAAGAAAAAACTTAAGAAAAGACTAAGCAAATTTATACATTTTTTTCATAAATTCATATAATAAGAGCGCCTTTTATCAAGCGTAAAAAGAAAAAAATCGATAAAAATTTCTGTTAAAAAAAAGTAAGAGCGAGAGAGAGCAAAAAGTTTCATTTTTGAAAGGATTTACTTAGATTTTATTTGTCAATCATGAAAAAAAAATCAAGGGACACATCAAAGGAAGAGGGTTGCCCTCCGGAGGGTCTTTCTAAAGGAACCTAACCCGTATTTACAGATTCAGCCAGGTGGGGAGGCCTACCAAATGGTTTTAGCCATTACTAGCCCCACCCAACCCGTATTTACACAAGGAAGTTTAAGATGCGAAGAAAACCGTGGAAAATTCCGAACGATTAGGCCGATGGGTGCGATTGGGTACAAACTCAGCACCTCCCATCTACCAGCTTCGAGAGCAGAATCTCTTTGAGAACCGCTGGTGGGGTTCACAGTGAAACTGCAGCAATCAAATATTTCAAAGAGTAAAAATTAGGAAATAAAAGACTGAGAAAATTTATACATATATATTTTCATAAATTCATTTAATAAGAGCACCAAGAGAAAAAAGAAAAAAAATCGATTAAAATTTCTCTAAAAAAAAGAAAGAGAGAGAAAGAGCAAAAAAGTTTTATTTTTGAAAGGATTCACTTAGTCTTTATTTGTCAATCATTAAAAAAAATTCATAATTTTGAAGAAACTATGTGTTTTAATCTCTTGCTATTTTAATCTCTGGAAATAATATTTTTACTAACTAAAATAAAATTTTATAGGGGATATCATCAGAAACGATTTGCACCATTCATTGTGTGTCAAAATATATAGTTCATAATCAATTTTCTAACTACAGAACGATTTTAATGGATTTTAAAGCTATTATTAAAAGCTAGATTATTAAAAGCTAAAAGGATATTTTTATCATTTAAAAATACAATTTCATTTAAAAAATTTTAAATTCGAAGACATTTATGTTATAACAAATAATTATTGATAATTTATTTAGAGTTATTAATTTAAATTTATGTCGAATGTATGCAAAAAGCACAAAAAATGAGGACATTTCCTAGTTTTAAGTTTCAAAAGCCGAGTAAAAATGCATGTATACCTTAGAAACATTTACTCCTCATTGACCCTACAGCATAACGGTCAGAGCGCGCGTCCAGAATACCAAGGCACTCGGGTTCAAATCCCGGAGGAAAAATGAAGGTAAGAAATTTGTTACTGAATTATCTCTGTATATGTAAATCTGTCTGAATAATAGAAAAAAAAAATTCGCGTTTTCTTCTAAAAAAATTAAATTAATTCATAACTTTAATTTATATTTTTTAACATATTAGTGACCTTGAAGTTTCCCAAAGTCCTCCTATATCACTTCCTCAAATCTTCCCAGAACCTCCCGGGGAGGACCCTAAGGGAGGTCCTGGGGAGCGCGCCAGGATGCTGTAAAGCGGACATTTTACGTTCCTGAGGACCTCCTGGTGACAATTTTCTGCATCCTCAGGAATGCCTGGGGGATGACGGTTCTGGGATGTGAATCCTCATCAGGACATCCTGGGGAGGAAAGTGTGCTATATGGGTGGCGATAGGTGGGAAACACTGAGCTCCATATATAATACGGAGAGCCTACTCACCGAGCCAATTTCTGTCGGGACCGCATCACACTTTCCAATGCGCGCACGTAATGAGTCCTACATTTTTCTTCCTATTACAAGCATTTTGTAAAACTTTTTTGCAAACTTTTTGTTATTTTTTGGTTATTTCTATACTTTTTAGATTTTTTATGAGCAATATTTAACAAATGTTTCTTTATTTTTTGTTGAGTTTAACTAAAATTTTCTTTTTAACTAATATCAAATTAAACATTTGCGATACATTTAAGCAAAATCAATAGATTTTTAATAAAAGAATATACATCAAGTGAAAATTGTCGCGATTTTGTCTTAATTATAAAATAAAATTGAATTTAAAAATTTGTACTCCATAATATCCTATGGGTAGAAATCTATGTTTTGCCAAAGATTTTCGTCGGAAAAATTTTTGGCATTGTATCCATGTGCGCACCGCTGGATTCAATGTATCAGAATAGAAGGTTAGCTCTCCATGTTATTGTCAAGCTCGGTGTTGGGGAATGCAGTTCAGGTTCCGGTGTGCTCGGAACCTCCTTCCTCATCTTGGTTCTCAGGACAAGGTGAGTATCGACGCTTAGTAAAATTTAGCAAGTCAATCTTAGTGCCAACCACGGATGGAAGTGGCTCTGAGCACTGGCTTAGTTTGGGACGGGATCCGAATGCTTTGGATACCAGTAATATTATAAAGTTTTATATGGCTTAATAAACAGCAAAATTTGCGAATAAATAAGATTGACAGAATAGAAAAAAAATAGTGGTATGCAGGGCATTTGGACCCCCCCCATCCCCTCCCTAATCACGCCACTGGCTCTATGCCAGGAACCTTAATGTGATATCATCATATCTGTCAAATCATTTGGGAGAAAGACTTATGAATGGACAGATTTCTGTAGAACAAGGCCCGGTGTACGTAGAAATGGCATGTAGGAATTCTTTTTACAATGTCGCATAAATCTTTAAACAAGATCTCATTTATACGCTAAGATAGTTATTACATAAAACAAAATTCTCAAATCAAGCCATACCTATACTCTAACTATGAACGATCTCGCCGCTGTACTTTATACAAGTTGTTTGCAATGTATAAAGCCTAGTTTTTTTTTTTTTTTTTTTTTTTTTTTTTTTTTTTTAACAAATACAATTTTTTGTATATGACTATCAATAAAAGCAAAATAAAATAAAATAAAATATTTTTATACTATTTTAGAAATATTTATAAGATTCTCGTTTCAAAAATATAAAGTTAGTTATTAAATTTAAGATGCATTCTAAAAACGAATTGATGAAAATTTTGATAAAATATATTTTTACTCTTTAAGAATAAGTGCTTCGAAAATTATATTTCGTTCTAATGGTGTTTAAGAAAATTCACTATACTCTAAAGTTTATTTTATTAAGTTAAAATATTTCATCGGTGAAAATAATTCTTCGAATTCAATAAAATATTTAAAAGTAATGCTACTAAATGAAATTTTCGCAACTTTATAGCTATTTTTCTGTATTAATATTTTTAAAAATTGCAAAAACATTCTATGGTACGGCATAACATTTAACTTTATTTCCTTTTAACATAAAAATAGCTTCTTATGGAAATTTTATATCAGCGCGGAATTTAAATAATTAATTTTTGATAAAATTTCAATTTAATTAATCATCCAACGATAATAAAGCTTAAAATATCATACGTTTTCAAAATTTAATACAACTATGTTAATGTACGAAAACTATAGTTAATTTATGTAAGTATAAAAATAAAAAGAATATTGCCCAGTTAAACTGATGGCATTGAGCTCGCAGGCTACTCATACTAATTGTATATTACAGCCTTATATTTTCAAAGGTTAATTCCATTCGAAAAACATATTAGGGGGGGGGGGGCAGTTCCATCCATTTCTCCGTTTTATACTTAATCATTGAAACCTTTAATCTAATGAGGGATATAATTTTTTATATAAAAATTTTGAACAAAAACTGATAATTCTGCCCGAAAAATCCATTTTTATCAATCAGAAGTAGGAGCATGAACCCCACGTTCTCCGTCTTTATACTTATCTAATGAACACCTAATACTAATAATGGAAGTGTCTCATTAGAATGATCGTACATCTAAATTTCGATAGAAAACTGATCAATCTGCATGAAAAACCATTTATATAAATTAAGGAGAGGGGCATGAGTCCCCGTACCCCCTGTTATACATTTCGATGAATGAACTCCAATGAACTCCAAAGCTCAAATGAACTCCAAAAACTAATCAGGGAAGCGCCTTATCAGAATATACATACATCCAAAATTTCAAGTGAATCGAATATTTTTATCATGAGTGCGTTACGCACATACGCACATACAGAACGGACGGGCACATAAGCTCCCAGGCGTTGATAGCCTGTGAGCTAAAAATGATACGGTAATTCTTTTTAAGTAAACTGCTGTACACAGTGCGAGTAAAGAAATTTCAATTAATTCAAACTGATTAATGTTACATGATAGACTGTTTTGCAATATACGATAGATTTTATTACTCTTACTACCCGTAAGGCATGGTGACATCACTGCGACATCGTTGTGAAGTCACATTGTGACTTTGTTACCATCAATTGTCGATGTGAAATCACACTGACTAAAATGTGAAGTCGTTATGGCCGATTTAAAGCTCTTTTGTGACGTCACATTGTGACCACTTTGTGAAGTCACAGTGTGACAAATTTGTGAAAAGTGTGTCATTTGTGACTACTTTTACATTAAGATTGTGACGAAACTGTGACAAAAGCGACGATATTTAAATTGCCAGAAACATGTTTTTTAAAGTAAATAACATGTTTTGAAGAATATTTGTTATTTTCTAAAATTTTTTAAGAAAGTCACATCTCAATCACAATGTGACGTCACAGAGTGGTGGCATTTTGGTCACAGATGTGATGTGACCAAACCCGTAAGACATGGTGACGTCACTGCAACGTCTTTGTGAAGTCATTGTGACTTTGTGACCATCTATTGTCGATGTGACGTCACGTAACGTCGATGTAAAGTCACAGTGACTAAAATGTGAAGTCGTTATGGCCGTTTTAGAGCTTTTCTGTGACGTCACATTGTGACCACTCTGTGACGTCACGATGTGACCAATTTGTGAAAAGTGTGTCATTTGTGACTACTTTGACATTAACATTGTGACGAAACTGTGACAAAAGCGACGATATTTAAATTGCCAGAAACATGTTTTTTAAAGTATATAACATGTTTAGAAGAATATTTGTAATTTTCTAAAAAATTTTAAGAAAGTCACATCTCAGTCACAATGTGACGTCACTGAGGGGTGGCATTTTCGTCACATATGTGATGTGACCAAAGTGACTCACAGTGACGTCATAGTGACGTCACAATGACCATGCATGCTATGAGGGCAGTGACTTACAGTGACGTCATTGTGACGTCCCTGTGACCATGCATGCTATGAGTGTATATTGTGTGAAAGGGATAAAACAGACCGTTTTAATGTACTCATCCTTATATGTATTATAAATGTGAAAGTGTGTCCGAAAAATTGGAATGAACTTGGCTTCAAAACGGATGGATTAATGTCTTTGAATCTTTGCATATGTATAGATTATAGGAGTGGAATGAACATAGGCTAATTTTTATTTATTTTATTCAAATATTTTCCTTAATAATTCAAAATTTAATTATTTTTCATACAAAATCAATAGGCATTTTTCAGATAAAATTTAACCATTTTCCTTTCCTGTTGCCAAGAAAATAAAAAATTGGAATAATAATTTTTCAGCGGCAATGAATTTTTAATAAAAAACTTCCACGCGAAAAACTATAATAAAATAATATAAAAGAAAATAAATATGACGTCATGTTTGAAATAAAAATAAAAGGTGTATTTTTTATAATATATTTAACAAGGATATTTGTTTAGTTAATGGGAATTTTTGTGTAAAATATGGCGAGATAAATTAAAAGTAAAAAGAATGAAAAAGAATTATATTTTTAATAGAATGGTTCACTTATGAAAATGTGACGTCATAGTTTAAATAAAACAGGTACTTTATAGCTATCGTTAAAAATACAAGGGGTATGAATATCAGTAGCTAATGGAGCGAGATAAATAATGACGTCATATTTAAAATGAATCAGAAATATTTTTTACTTATATTAATTAATAAGTTATAAGTTACATACAAATGAATATTTTTATTCAAAACTCATAATTATCAATGGAAGAAATTTTTTGTGAGGAAAAGGCGGAAAATAAAACTACTGATTAATATATTTTTGGCTCGATTTTTTAACACTTTCGAACAAAGTTGAAAAGTTATTATGCTTTCGGTTTGTCTGTCTGTCTAGTCGCTTTCTAACTTTCGTAAATATGCTCCGATTTCCATGAAATTTTTGGACGTTATTAACGTTTACCTAGCACGAATACCTATACAAAATAAAGTTTCTACCATGATTAGTTTATTTACAGGGATTGTCAAAAAATTTCCTTACATTACGGCATTATGGGGAAAATCGTTTTAATTAAATTTAACGATGTTACACCCTGTGAAACATATTCAAATTTATAAGCATTTACAAAGTGCACTAAAATATGCATTTTGTAAACTATGTTGTGAAAAGGACACTTATTATTCATTTACAGGGTTACACAGAAGAATTCCATTGCATAAGAATAAAGGGAGGAACAGTTTCCGACATATTTTAATTATGGTAAACGATTTCATGTATAATGAAATTGATATACTTTGCTGAGACTTCATGTGAGTTATTTCATGCATAATACGAAGTGCATAGCATTTACAGGGACACACAAAAGATTTCAAATATTATATATTCTATTCGAAGTCTGTATATGATGGATGATGACTGTTGCATGGATGAAATGCATTTTGAATTATGATATGTGCTTTTAAGTTTCGCTAAATGTATGCATATTAAATGGAGAGTATAAATGGTAATAGTATAAATAGTTAAATTTAGATATACAGGGTTACACAAAAGATCTCGGAAAGGTTACTGAATATGAGCGTAATTTACTTAAAGGAGGTTTTTAAATAAAATATGCATTTTTATTTTGAACTGCATTTAGTAAACTAAGAAATGTTTGTTGTATATATATAAAATGACATACAGGGTCCCGCGATTTGTAAGGGAGATTGGTGGTTGCAGATATTAGTTAAGGCATTTAGAAGAACGAAATGATCATGTATCCAGGTTCAGATGTACAAAAAAAACCCCACGATGATTGCAAAGTTACACTTTATTTTAACATCTATTACGAAGGGGGGGCACGCTTATAGCTCTCGGAGAAAATCTCCGAACGAAGAATAGCAGGTTAACAAGACGAGCGCAGAGAGTCAAGTGCCTCGTACATAGCAACAAATTGCCACTTTTGGCATGATAGAAAATCGCCAACATACAAAAGTTCGCCCATGCACAATGGATAGTATACGCCAAATACAGTTAAAATGCAGCCGGCAAGATAAGAATTCAATTTAGTTTCCCAGCTGGGATGGGAAAGGAAAAGGTTGCCAAACAATAAAATGTTACACGTGTTGTTTTGTCTAATAAAGAAGCACACCGAAGGGACATGAGATTTTACTGCGCAGATGTTAAATTCTTTATAGGGTTTTGTCGAGAAAGGAAAAGAAGCGTATGCATAAATTTTAACTGCGAAACAGAGATGATGTCCATATAAGGTAATGCAGAATTGCTTCGATCGGAAATAGCAGACATCTGGAAATAGCTTTAAACGGTTGATTAATATGTGAGTGTATTTCTCACAGACAAGGTTAAGCAGCTGCCGATTTTTCGGTTAGAGAAAAACTATGCGAGGGAAAAAAAATGGAAAGTGAATGAAGGACACTTAAAACTGATTTTGAATTGAAAAGAGACGGGGGGAAGGAATAATTTAAGAAAATAACCAATATATAACGAAATAATCGTTATATATATCACCCGGTGCACCACAAAAAAAACTTTTGCTGTCCAATGTGCATAGGCTAGCATAAAATATTATAACATAAAAACATACATAAATGCAAAAGTTTTTTTTTTTATATGTATATGTAGAAATTTAACGTCATGATAATGGAGACTTTTGTATTCAAAAACAGTCAGCAGTTCTAAAGTCTCTATATTTTTTATATTTGTATTTCATGGATCCAAGGTAGTACTGTATTTTATATGCATAGGTTGAGTCGACTCAGACAGTACAAAAATATTACTGCAGCTTTGATTGTTATCATGACACAAGTAAAAATTTTGAAATATATATACAAAACATGAAACTAATACTAAATGAATGTAAAATGGCAATACACAAAAATAACATAATAGTACTATATTTTTCAAAAAAAATTAAAAAAGGTAAAATGATGTATATAAAAATAAAAATGTTTTTTGTAAACAAGTGTTTCATGCCGAAGCATAGGATGACAAAAGAGAGGTGCTCCAAGCACGCCCATAAAAATATGCGTCACCCTGAATCTTGTGTACAACACAAGTATTATGGCATCGGCTTAGGGCCTAGCCTTAGATGAGGAGGGAATTGTGACGCTCCCCCGAAGGCACTAGCGGTCTTCTGAAGGAGCCCACGTCGAATTACATGAAAAAAATTTGAATTGTTGTGAATTGGAATCACAATTCAAAAATTTGAATCGAAACTCCAATTCCAAAATTTTGTCTCTCAACACAATGAAGCTTGAACCCTTAGGGCATTAATTTTGAACGGGAACAAGACTTCAAAGGGAAGAATTCAAAAAGAAAAAACACAAAAATGTATATCATATAATAACTAATATGGGCAGACAATCCTAGAGTGAAGAGAGACGAAAAATGTGTCACAATCGAGTGGGGTGATAAACAAGTCATATATAAAAACTGTGTTTTATTTAATTACATGAATCTTTTGTTTACTTTTCTAAACTACAGTACCTGTTTATCTAACTATAATATGTTTGACTTACAGTACAAGAAATGTTAAGTGGGAGGTTAGTTAGTGGAAAAATACTGATTTAATGAGTATTGTCAAAGAAATTTTAAGTGTACTGCAAAAAGAAAACAAAATAAAAGTAAATAAAATTTAAGTGAGTATGAAGGGCTATCTAAGTGTTAAAGGATAACAATGATACCTAATATTGTTCCTAAGAGATCTTCAGAGCAATACTGATGGACCAGCCATGATATTGTTAAAGATCAGTCAACAACAACATACACACAACCATGAGCTCTTTGGTTGGATATGTGGTATCATAAAACAAGACATAAAAAATAATAAATAGTGTTTTTTGCATTAGCTTCTGTTTCTTAGATTGTATGTATGAGGTTGATAAAACGTATTAAAGTTAGTGTTGTTTATATGACTTGATGCATCAAATAAATGTCCATAACGAGGAGGTGCTAATAAAAGTCTATCAATATGTACCCGAAATGCTGTGTTATCAGGAGTATACAACCTTTTAATTGAGAATGACACAGGGGAATGTTTACAAGTGACAATATATGGACCAGTATACTTTGTTTTAAACTTGTCATTTGATTTTAGATATACAATGTCTTTTAAGAAAATGGATCTTAATTTAGCTTTCTGACCGTAATATTTATATCATTTATCTTGAGCAGATTTAATGTTGTTATAGGCTTTGTGATATATCTTACTCAAATCATCAAGTAATTTGTGGACTTCAATATGTTTATCAAGAAAGGGTTGGTTGCACGACTGATCAAAAGTGTCAAAAATTAGAGAAAGTTCACGTCCAAAATGAAGAAAATTAGGAGAATATAATGTAGTTGCATGTTTCGAACCATTATAAAGTGATTTGTGTATAAATACTGCATTTTCGAAAGAATGACCTTCTTGTAAAAGAATATTAACTGAATATTTGATTGACTTATTGATTCGTTCTGCAATCGCATTTGATTGTGGTCTCGAGGCAGAACTGTGTAATACCTTAATGCCCATTGTATCATTAAAAATGTTATATACCTGAGAAGTGTACTGGGGTCCTAAGTCTGATAAGACAACCGAAGGTCTCCCAAAAGTGGTTATGTAAGAGAATAAGCATTTAACAACCTTACTCGCAGATATGTCATTAAGTGGAAAGAGTTCAATATGTCTTGAAAAATGATCAGTGATAGTTAAAACATATTTTCCATTAGCAAACGGTCCAAGGAGATCTGTACTGATAGTGTGACCAGGGTACCTGGGAGTGTATGTGGGCTGTAAGGGTGCAGGTGGAGTTTGGTGATGTTTAGTTTGAAGACATTTGATACAGGATGCAACAAAGTTTAAAGTGTCTACATACATACCCTTCCAAAAATATCTACCTGACAAGAATTCATAAGTTTTATTAAAGCCAAAATGGGATAAATGTGAAATTGTTAAGACTTTGGTTTTAAGTGAATTTGGAACAATAATGTGATACGAAAAAGTGTTATTAAAAATATTTTCCTTCTTTAACATTAATACTTTCGAATCTGGATGAATGAAGTAGTTAGGAAATTTTTGAGAAGATCCTTTCTTTAAGATTTCTTTATAAACAACAGACAAAGTAGGGTCATTTTGTTGTTCAGTAGCAAATGTTTCATTCGAAATTTCTAATAAAGGGTCAGGATTTGTTTGTGTACCAGAAATAAGGCAGTTAACATGCATATTAGAATCACTCGAGCTGGAGTGTGGAGTATCACATTCTACAATAGGTAAGGGTTGAGTGTCATGAATAAGTTCAGGGTTTGTAGCTAAAGTCTGTTGATTATTTTCAAAGTTACAGCGAGATAAATAGTCAGCGAGTACATTCTTTTTACCTGGAATATGTTGAAATTTGTATGTGTATTCTGAGAGATCCATGAGCCAGCGAGAGATAATATCAGCCGGATTTGTAGTTTTGTTGTACTTTTCTAATGGTTTACTATCTGAAAGGATTACAAATTCTCTGTTGTATAAATAATATTTGAAAGCAGTGACTGATTTATGAATTGCCATGAGTTCTAATTTAAGTGCAGGATATTTTTTTTCGGATGCTTTTAAAGATTTTGAAAAGTATGCAACAGGTAATAGTTGTTTATCATGTTCTTGTAGTAAGACGCCAGAAATGGCAATATTTGACGCATCAGTATTTAAATAGAACTTTTTGTTCCAATCAGGTAATCTAACCATGGGTGGATTAAAGAATATCTTCTGTATGGTGTCCATAATTTTTTGATGTTTACTTGTCCACTTAAAGTTAGCTTTTGGAGTAGTTAAGTTTATGAGAGGTTGCACAAGTTCAGAAAAGGATGGAACCAGAGATTTGTAAAATGTAATGACGCCTATGAGTGCTTTTAATTGACGTTTTGTTGTAGGTGTTGGAAAAGATGTTATTTTTACAATGTTCGAGTGAACAGGAGAAATAGTTTGATTTTCTATGTGAAATCCAAGATAATCTAAACTGGTTTTGTGAAAAGTGCATTTGTTAGGGGACAGCGTTAAATTATATTTTACTAATATTGCAAGAATTTTATCCAACTTCTCACACATTTCTTGATATGAATTGGCACCAACAATAAGATCATCTTGGTAGGTATAGACACCTTCTAACTGTAATTCATCAAGTAACGAGTCCATTAAAGCTTGGAACACTGAGGCGCTCGTTTTTAAGCCGAATACTAATCTCTTATACCGAAAAGAACCAAACATTGTAGTAAATGTGAGCTGATTTTGAAATTTTGCAGGCAAATCAATCTGATGATATGCCTGATGAAAGTCGAGAGAAGAGAAAAAACGATATTGTGAAAGATTTGAAATAATAGTTTGAATTTTTGGAAGTGGATAGGACGAACCTTGAATTATAGTATTAACCATTCTGAGATCTAATGCGAGTCTATATTTCTGTATACCTGTACCGTCTGGTTTCTTTTTAACAAGAAGCATGGGGCAGGCCCATTCGGAACAATGACGTTCAATGATTTTGGCATCAAGCAACTGTTTGATTTGGTTTAAAACATCCTTTTGCACAGCTTGGGGAAGAGGGAAAGGGAGTGTCTTTATGGGGTAGTCATTAATGAATTTTAAATCCGGTACAATTTTATCAGTATGACCAAGTGTGTCTAATGATTTGGAAAAGGCAGGATAATAATTAAGTAGCAATTTAGTTAGGTTCTTTGCTTCGTCAGACTTTAAGTGAGAAAGTTTAAAATCATTAGCCGATAACTCCTGCTTTCTTTTTTGTAAGATTTCATTAGACGCCTGAATAAAATTTACAAAGTGCTGTTCTGAGTTATTTTGCTTGTCAGACATTTCAGAAGTATAGTCGCGAATTTCCTCAATCTCAGATACTTGACCTATTTTTGTGTGTTTAGGGAGATGAATGGTCTTTTCAGAAGTGTTTTTAAGTGTTATTGAGAAGAAATGATGTATTTGTGAAGTTTTCTTTCTTTTATTGGATAATTTGTTCATTTGAATAATGGCATCATTTCCTATTAATTCTTTTGTTTGTGCCAAATATTCAAAAAGATAATTTCTGTCATTGTTGATGTTATTGGAGGTGTAAACAGAGCACCATATTTGTTGTTGAGGTTCTACTATAATTTTTCGAGTTAAGAACACCGCTTGGTTCATTACTACATCACTCAAAGAATTGCATGATTTTGATTGTTTCTCTCCAGAAGATTCTTTACTGGTTTTTAAAGGAACAGAGAAATTATTGTTGACATGGAGACACTTGTTAAAAGTATCGATGACAACATTGTATCTAGTTATGAAATCGAAACCTAAAATGCCTTCAAAACTGGAAGAGTCAGGTATGTCAACAACATAAAAGTGATGTGAAAACGCTTTCTGTTTTAGCTTAATGGATGTTCTGATGCATGCGGAAAATGAGACATCAGAATTGACAGTTTTAATATTGACGTCAGTGGACAGTCTTTTATATTTTAAGACAGGTTTAAGTTGGTTGAATAATTTTTGTGAAAGTAAAGATATACTACTACCAGAATCAGCCAACAAAGTAATATCATGGTTTGATATAGTGGCTTCAACAAGAGGGAGGGATGGTGACATAGTGTTTACACTACAAATTATTTGAACATTATCACTTTCTGTTTGTGTACTGATATTATTTGCTATTTTAATGGAGTCAAAAGTTTGGGAACCTACTGAATTAACTAGTCTCGAACTTGAAATTTTAGGTAAAACAGGGTCAAAAGCAAAAGTTGCTGATGTAGAAGTATTAGACTGAGACACAACACCATCAGCATAAAAATTGTATCTCTGTTTCAGTTTTCCTGAAATTGTGGCGTGGAGTTTGTGTAATTGTTTTTTCTTTGAGTATTTGCTCTTTTCCATTTAAAACAAGAGAGAGCATCATGATTGTTTCGTCCACATAACTGACAAACAACTGGTTTTTTTTGTGAAAACTTGTGTGGGGAATAACGTCTAGTGTAGTTTCGATTTTTGTAATTTTTTTTGAAGCGTGAAACACCTGCGGAATGTTTTGGTCTAGTCTGGAAATTTTTTTGCTCAGTTTCGGTTTTAGTATCAGGAGGGACAAAAGATAATGCATTTATTTTCTCAGAGATTTCTTTCAGTTGGGATTCAATAAGATTTTCTGGTCTGTGTACCGAAGGTAAGGAATGTAAGATTTTCTCATTCCTTAAAATTTCATGAAGGGTTTGCGCTCTTTCAACTGCTGTTTTATAATCATTAATGCCTTCTTCCTGTAATTTTATTCTAATATTTGAAGGAAGGGCTTCTAGAAATTTCATGAGTTTGATAGTGTTGCGTGCATTTTCGTCGTTGATATCTGCATAAACTGTCGCCGCAAGAACATTTAGTCTATGGGCTAAATTTTTTATCGTCTCAGAAGGCATAAGTGCTAAACTGGACAGCTCAACAGAAGCAACACATTTACTAGGGGGGGCGAAAAATGACGCAAATTCCTTTTCCAACAAATCAAGGTCTGTTATCTTTTGCAGGTCGGGATTTTGGGCTAGAAATTTTTGTGCAGGCCCAACTAACTTTCCCTTTAAGATTGCAATTGTTGTTTGTGGGTTGTATTTATTAATTTCTGCACAGACGCGAATTTGATCAAAGAAAAATTTAAGTAAATCTGGATCTCCATCAAATTGAATGATATTTATCGGAATTTGTTTTGCCGCCATGATTAGTTTTTTTTTGTTTGTTTACACTCACAAGTTTTAGAGAAATTGTTACACAGACCTGACTTATACTCTAAAGCACATTGAAAACAAGAAAATTTCCTAGCTAGTAAAAATATGTAAATTAGCAAAATAAATAGATCTTAAAATATACCTCACTTTAAAGATATCTTATTTAAACCTTTTATAACAGTAAAGCAAAGGGAGACATAGAAAGGTAACTCATTTAGAAAATAAATTAAATAAAAGCAACATAAATACACTTTGAAACGTATATCTATGTATTCCTTCACTTTAAAAAAAAGTACTTACTTTATCTTTAGATAATAAAGCAAAGAAAACTATCAAGAAAACACCAAAAACAGTTAGTAAGTAAGCTATAAAATTAAATCCTCTTTTAACTTTTTTTTACAAGGGAAAAGTTCCCTTTTCGTAACTTAAAATATTTTTTTTTTAGATGAAAAAGAAAAATCTTATTTTAACTTTGTCATTAAAGTTCAAAACTGTCTAAAAACTTATTTAAGCATATTAGAGAGTCCAAATACAAAATTAAAACAAAACGAAGGGGTGTTGGACGTAAAATATGAAACACTAGCACATAAATGTAAATAACTGGTAAAAACTGCATAAAATGTCACACAAATAATAACTAGAAATGACAACAGTTACCGTGCTTTCGCAATTTTAAAAATCTTTGCAAAAACACAATAACAGGATTATAATAGTTATGTTGAATAAAATATGATTTAAAAACACCAAACTGCAATATTGATTATGATGAACTGACTGTGGAGGCAGAACATAAAGTAAAAAAAAATACTTGGGGTAACTTACAGATTTAGTTTTAAAGAAATAATTAAATGACTACTAATTTAATAAGACAAAACTTAGGGAACTGGGGCACGCTCTGCTCCCACATTCAAAATGTAGACTTTTTTTGAGGTTGGATTTTCATTGTGCACTTTTTTTCTTTTTTTTTTATATTTTTTTTTTACTGACGAATAGCAGATAACTTATCAAAGGTAGTGACACATCATTTTTTTTTTTATTCTTAGTTGGAATTCTGTTATTTAGTTACTAATTTTTGTGCACTGTTAACTGATACATACGATGAATTATTTCTGATGTATTTTCACATAATTGAAGACATATGTATTATATGTGGATTTTTTTTTTTTTTTACTTTCTTTTGCCGACCACAATTAATGAATCACTATTTTGTACGATGTATGACTTTACGATGCATAATAACACAATGAACTTTCTTTAGATTACGTTCACTAAAGGCACAAAATACCACTGGTATAGAAGCACACCACAAAACACCACTGGTATAGAAGCACACCACAAAACACCACTGGTATAGAAGCACACCACAAAACACCACTGGTATAGAAGCACACAATGCGCACATGCAGCCCTCGATATCTGGCGGCGATGAACACGTCAATCACACAGAGAATGCACGGAGATGAAAACGGGGGGCGCCCAACGCTGAGGTGACAATCGGGCGCAGGTTTCGTTTTGAAGATGTAATTTCAAGGGGAGACGCTCCGCAGCACTTGGGATGGAGATCACAGGGGAGAGAAAAGGGGGTGTCCAGGCAAGGAATCACATTTCGACGTCGACCGCCGGTGAAGCTGGGGAATTCCACCTCTGTTGAGACATACCAGTCAAGACTCCAAGCCGTTGCTTTTTTTTTTTTACCGGGGATGCAGAGAAGAAAGAAGAACCAAAATTATCACATTCGCCGTAAAGTCGCAGTTGATTGTACCCCCCTCCATATTTTTTTTTTTTTTATGTGGGGAAAAAAACGAGAGTCAAACGGCACCAGAGATTTGTAAGGGAGATTGGTGGTTGCAGATATTAGTTAAGGCATTTAGAAGAACGAAATGATCATGTATCCAGGTTCAGATGTACAAAAAAAACCCCACGATGATTGCAAAGTTACACTTTATTTTAACATCTATTACGAAGGGGGGGCACGCTTATAGCTCTCGGAGAAAATCTCCGAACGAAGAATAGCAGGTTAACAAGACGAGCGCAGAGAGTCAAGTGCCTCGTACATAGCAACAAATTGCCACTTTTGGCATGATAGAAAATCGCCAACATACAAAAGTTCGCCCATGCACAATGGATAGTATACGCCAAATACAGTTAAAATGCAGCCGGCAAGATAAGAATTCAATTTAGTTTCCCAGCTGGGATGGGAAAGGAAAAGGTTGCCAAACAATAAAATATTACACGTGTTGTTTTGTCTAATAAAGAAGCACACCGAAGGGGCATGAGATTTTACTGTGCAGATGTTAAATTCTTTATAGGGTTTTGTCGAGAAAGGAAAAGAAGCGTAAGCATAAATTTTAACTGCGAAACAGAGATGATGTCCATATAAGGTAATGCAGAATTGCTTCGATCGGAAATAGCAGACATCTGGAAATAGCTTTAAACGGTTGATTAATATGTGAGTGTATTTCTCACAGACAAGGTTAAGCAGCTGCCGATTTTTCGGTTAGAGAAAAACTATGCGAGGGAAAAAAAATGGAAAGTGAATGAAGGACACTTAAAACTGATTTTGAATTGAAAAGAGACGGGGGGAAGGAATAATTTAAGAAAATAACCAATATATAACGAAATAATCGTTATAGTTGTCTTCGGATGATAATTTCTGAAAATGTAATTTAGGTAGTAATAAGAAATATTTTTGTTTGAACTAAATTTTAGAAAGATACTTTCGTGTATTAAAGGAACTTGGAAAACTACAGGGCTGAACAAAAGAATTCAAGAATGTTTCTATCTATTAGTATTAATCGCTGAAAGGAAAATTTTAATCAGCAAACAAATTAACAAATAGGGATTATCAGAAGTTTTTTACCATAAATTCGCGATAAAAAGTTAATTACACATGCTTTTCATCATCGAAATTTTTTGCTTGATTGATCAATTATTTCTTCTTTAAATGTTATGTAAACGAAGTCACGGGTAACTGCTAGTGTGTAGTATAGGGTAATCTCTTTAAAAATCGAAAACAAAATTGATGATTTTTACACACTTTAGATTATGGAGATATCGAAAAACATATTTTTAGAAAAAATAAATGCCGTCTGTCTGTATGTATGTAAACGCTCTTTCTCCCGAACAAATTGAGATAGAGAAATGTTTGTTATTACTGAAAACGATTTTCACAGTTAATTTCTATTGATAAATTCTGTAAATTGTGAAACTTCTTGACACTATCTAAATTTCCAGCTGTGACATTATGCTTGAAATTATTTAATATTTGAATTACTATTAGCTAACTAAACATAGAACCAACATGGTGAAAAATAGTCAAGACGGGGATCGAACGTGGATCCTTTTGAATAAGAGATCTACTATTTAGGCTACGTACACGATGCTCAGCTTAGCATTTTTCATTATCATAAGGCTGCTCTGCTGCACAACATAGAAATCTTGTGCTGATTTCCATCTTGTGGTGCTAACATTTTTAAAATAGGCATACGAAAATAATTTTTTTAAATATCCATGTTTTTTGCTGTTAAAATAAAAAAAAAATATATTCTCTAAAATTCTTTCAGTTTTCTCTAAAATTTAAAAAATATATTACCCTTTCACATATGCTTTTTTAAATCTATTTTTTATTTATTTTATAGTAAGCTTTTTTTGATGAAATTCTTATTTTTTAAACATTTTATAATAGAAATTAAGACAATATAAATCACAAAATAAGGTACTTCAGAATTTTCGGCTCTCAAATTTCAAGAGCCCTGGGTAAAGGTCCCAATTCCAAAACCCTGGGTTGACGCCACTTGCCCATGCAAAGTTGGGAGCCTGCCTGGTTTAGTTTATAAATGAAAAAAAAAATGCAAGACTTTGGATTAATTAGCCTTATAAGTATTTAATATTTGAGCAATAAAAATTATTTAAATGTATTTTCCCTTATTCAATGACAAACATTTTAAATACCACGAACTTTTTCAACAGAAAAATAAATCTAGAATTCTGAACATTATGTTTCTATTCTTTCGAAAAATTAATTATTTCTTAAAAGAAAGTTTTTTTGACCTCACAGAATTCATTTAAAATTACAAGCGTAAAAAATTTTCATTTTCGTAAGATAATCGTGAAAGAATTCGTGTAACGAAAAATTGAATATTTAGTGTGACTCTTATGGTTTCCTAATTACCAAAAATATTAAAGTAAAATACTACAGAAAAGATTAAATGTGATTGCTGACAAACTAAAAGAATGAAAATTAATTTTACATTTTAAGGAAGGTGTAAACTGATGGGATATTCAGTATGGTAATTTGTATAATTTTACATTTGTTTTTGAAAGAATATTTATAATTCGTTAACAAAGTCGATACCGTGCATACTCGTGTATAAATCGACGTATTTCTAATAATTTTCAGCATGAAGAGTTTGGGGTATCCTTATACACAAGTCAATTTAAAAAAAATCGAATGTTACAAAATTCTGGATTTTATTGTGTGGATATAAGAATATTTACGGTTATTTTTATTTATTTATTTATGCAAATATTTTACGAAAAAAGTTACTGCCGTTATATTTAATCAGTTTAAATGCGAAAACTTACTTAAATTTCATATTATTATTATTGTATAAAATTTTTAATATATCTTCAAATATTAAATAATATACTTACTGATGTAAAGCAATAAAATATTCTTCAGATGAAGTGTTTGAATATATTTTTTTTACTTTATTTAATGACAAACGATTTAATTATAATGAATTCTGTCAACAGGAAAATACATCTAGAAATTTTAACATTATATTTTCCATTCTTTTAAAAAATAAATTATTTAAAGAAAACATCTTTGACCTTAGAGAAATCAGTTAAAATTAAGAACGTAACCTTTTTTTTCATAGTCGCAAGATGATCGTAATAGAATTTGTATAATGAAAAATTGAATGTTTCATGTAACTCTTATTTTTTCCTAATTACGAAAAAGATTAAAGTAAGTTCTACAGAAAAGATTAAATGTGATTGCTGACAAACCAAAAGAGTGGAAATTAATTTTACATTCAAAGGAAGGTGTAAACTGCTGGGAGATTTAAGTATGCTAATTTGTGAAATTTACATTAGATTTTTAAAGGATATATTTGATAAAGTCGTTACCGTATATTAGCATTTTATTTTATATTTTTTGTAAATATTTTACAAAAAAATTTATCACGGTATATTTAGTCAGTTTTAATGAACAAATATACTTAAATTTCACATTACTATTGTTTAAAATTTCCAATACATCTTCAGGTATTGAGGAAGATAATTATTTATGTAAAGCAATAAAATATTCCTTAGATAAAGGATTCGGATTTTTTTTTTCCATAGTAGAGAGCGTACACGAGTCAGGGAATACGACCCGGATAATATTGTTAAGTGTATGAAGACGTTATTTTCAAATATCTTGCTCAAATTTTAATGTTCTTAAACGATTTTTTTTCTTTTTGCATCGGATAATTGAGTATGGCTAGTTTTTACATTTTTGAAATTGGTTTCAAGTTATTTAAAACAAATTACTTAACCTTCAAAATCGGATTGAATCGGTTCTGAAGTTAAAATTATCCTAAAAAAATATATGTAACGAAAATCGAAAAATAAAAACTAGTCTTAAAACTAGCCGTCCTCAGCTATCTCGTGTAAGAAAAAATCGTTCAAAAATATTAAAATTTGTGAGATATTTGAAAATAACGCCTCCAAGGACATAACATTTTCATCCCGTTCTTTTTCCCTGACTCGTGTAGGCTCTTTATGACAAACGATTTACTACTCATGAATTCTTTCAGCAGAACAATACAACCAGAATTTTGAGCGCCACATTTCTATTTTTGCGAAAAATTAATTATTTCTTTAAAAAAAAGTGTTTTTGATCTTAGAGAAATCACTTAAAATTACAAATGTAACCATTTTTCATTTTCGCAAGAAAATCGTGAAATAATTCATGCAACAAAAATTTTAATGTTTCAAGTCACTCTTATGTTTTCCTAATTACTAAAAAAGATTAAACTAAGTACTGCAGAAAAGATTAAGCGTGATTGCTGCCAATCAAAAGAATGGAAATTAATTTTACATTCAAAAGAAGGTGTAAACAGTTAGGAGATTAGATATGGTAATTTGCATGATTTATTTAAGTTTTGGAAGGATTTTGATTATAAAGTCTCTCTATATATATACATATCTGTAAGTATATATATAAGAAGCAATCTTTCTGGCGTAATTATAGGATTTTTTGTGCTGTCCCCTCTAAAATTTTCAAAAACATTACTTTCTCACATATGCTTTTTTTTTCCTAAATCATTTTTTATTTAGCTTATCGTACGCTTCTTTAGTAAAATTCTTATTTTATTGTACACTTTTATTGTAGAAATTGAGACATTATGATTCACAAAATAAAGTGCTTCAGAATTTTTGGCTCTCAAATTTCAAGGCCCGGGGTAAAAGCTCCGATTCCAGAGCCCTGGATTAAAGCCACGCTTACCTTTGCAGAGTTCAGAGCATGTCTGGTTTAGGCCATGGATGTAATAGATGACCGCAACACTCCTGATTAACTAACCTTATAAGTATTTAATATTTGAGCAATAAAGATTATTTAAATCTATTTTTCCTTATATAATGGCAAACGTTTTAAATATCACGAATTCTTTCAACAGAAAAATAAATCTAGGATTCTGAACATAATGTTTCTATTCTTTCGAAAAATTAATTATTTCTTAAAAGAAAGTGTTTTTGACCTTAGAGAATTCATTTAAAATTACAAGCGTTTGAATTTTTCATTTTCGAAAGATAATCGTGAAAGAATTCGTGTAACGGAAAATTGAATGTTTAGTGTGACTCTTATGTTTTCCTAATTACCAAAAAGATTAAAGTAAGTACTACAGAAAAGATTAAATGTGATTCCTGACAAACCAAAAGTGTGGAAATTAATTTTACTTTCAAAAGAATGTGCAAACAGCTGGGAGATTAAATATGGTAATTTGTATAATTTATTTAGGTTTTTGATGGATGTTTATAACAAAGTCTTTATTTTAAAAACTTCAGTAAAAAAACAGAAGAGATACTGTAAAATTAAATAACTTCAACAAATCGCTTAATGTGAATACTAGACCATCAATGAATATACCGTAAAGCACCAAAAACAACCCCCTTTAGCAGATACGAAATTTTAAAGAACTTAAGAGGGGCTTATATTTAAAACTTTTATGAAAAGGGTAGAAAAAAAGGGAAGGGCAGAGGACGGGTATTTTGGAATTTTTTGAAATTTCACTGGATTTATACAACTTTCAAAATAAAATCACATCAAATTAACATTTTTTAGGATTACGTACTTAAAATGGAAAAACGGAACTATCGTAAGATCACTCCTGTGTCTGCCTCTGACAGCCAGATTACTCGTAAACTATGCAAAGTGGAAAGTTCGAATTGAGGGAATTAAAAAAAACTATTGACCCACAACTTTACAGATTATTAAGAATTTACAAATTTATTTAAGAAAAAAGTAAAAAGGCTAATTAATTTGAAAAAGTACATCTCTTCTTTGTATATTGAGTGGGAATCGTATGAAAGTTTTCGTAGCACTGAACTCAAAAATACAATTATTTTAATTTTAGATACAAAAAAATTTTTGCAAAAATGTGTGCACAACATCATCTATTTCTGAATCCACTCTAACTAAAATCATGAAGAAAAATCTAGCGGTAGTGGATGTTAATTTAAACATTGTACGAAAACTATAGCAATTACCCGAGATCGTAGTGTTTTTCAAAAATGTGCTTTTTCTTTTACTCAAAAATTTCAATTTGAGGGCATTCTGAAAAGATCTTAAGGAGTGCTGGAGATACTTATTGTAGCATAAATATAAAAGAATTGTTGATAGTGATTTTCGAAAAACAATCGTCGGTAATTAGCCGAGATATTGACCATTAAATATATCGAAGGTTTGGACATAAATAATGACAGGGCAGCACACTATAAGTGTTATCGTCTTGCATACTATAAGTGCTATCGTTTTTTAAAGCCTAGATAATTGCTTTTAACCCTCTCACTGACAAGCCCGTCTATAGACGTTCCCTAAGCTCCAGGTTTCACTGCAATGCAAGCAATAATTAAAATGATATAACTCAGTTGATTTAATGGATTTTTAATACATTGTGCAATGATTAACACACTTAAGGATAACATTCATATTCTTAAAGAAGATTTTTCTATAATTTTGAAAGAATACTATATTTTTAGCAATTAAAACAAAATGCTGAGAAAACAACATTACAATTTTGCCCTTTTGCAAGACTGTCAGAGGGTTGATATATTTGTGTAATGCAATCTCCAGTATCAGTATAAAAACAATAAAAGTCAAATCGTTAAAAACATTCTCATTTAATTAGAATTAATCACATAAATATTATGGGGTTCCATTATTAATTAAAACTTTATTATTAATTATTTTTTCATTATTATTTTTATTAAATGATAAGTTACATAGACGTGCTTATTTTTGAATCCCTGTTTAAGATAATCTTCGTTCTATAACTAGATGTATTCTCTTTAAGTCCAATAATAATATTAGGAAATGATTTTACTCAAACATTAGCATATAATTCACCCTGATTAATACAGTCGTTCGTATTAAACATCATTAATACTTATAACTGGACAATATCATTAAACTTTTTAACCGTCCTTCTCCAGTTATTCAGAAAATTAAAGATTCACAATTTTTTTTAACATTTTAGGTGCGTTCTAGTTATGTAAATACGTAACTAATAGTTTTGTCGTTCAATCCGTCAGTCTGTCCGCGTATAACAACGTAAAGACAATCTAACGAAATCTACGAAAAAAAAATAATAATTATTATTATTATACAATTTTGTCACCTCATTTCAAATTTTATGAAAATCGGATGCATAGTTCAATTACAGAGCCAATCAAAATTATTCCGACATATTACGGTCAATAGGAAAAAATAGTCTCAAGTGTATTTTAATAATATTACACTTTTTCGAACATTTCGTGTGCATCTATGAAATATATACTAATATATACATTCTGTACAATCTGTGATGCAAAGAAATATTTTATTAATCTTCAGGGCCATACAAAGGCATTCTATTACATAATGGTATATTGGGAAACATTGTTTGGGGCAAGTTTACATTATATTAAACTATTTCACATTTTACGAAATTAATATATGTTGCGCAGGTTTACTACCAGTTAATACCTGTATAACAGAAATCATTTAGTATTTACAAGAGCACACAAAATGTTTGGAATACTGTATTGTATCTGAAATACTGTATATTTTAAAAAACTTCGTTATACTACAAACGCCCCTCATTTGTTACGTTTGTTGTGTCGATATATTTTAATGAAAGCAGTAGACTGTATAATCACTTTTCACATTATTTAATAACACATTTCACAAATAAAATCCGCTGAGGGAACACAATGCACACATCGTCGAGATTCACAGACTCAACTATAAAGTAAACATAATAGAACAATAATATCCCTGCGCAGAGGGAAAAACACATATTATCCCTACGCAGAGGGAAAAGCACTGGGATAAAAAGCAGACGATTTTTAATTAAACATACTCCCGGCCTTGAAAGCCGAAAGGGTTTCAAAAATTTACTCTAAAGGTAATTTACACAATTTAGTTATTGGCCTTTTTAATTCACTATTTTCAGTTTTCAAGGTAACTACACGAACCTTTTTATCAGATCCAGGGTGAGTTTCGATCACTCTAGCTAATTTCCATTGTAAAGGGGAGAGACCTTCATTTTTTATTATAACTAAATCACCTATTTTAATATTAGGCTCTTCTCTAAACCATTTTACTCTCTGTTGTAGGGTCGAAAGGTACTCATTGCTCCATCTTTTCCAAAAGTGTTGTTGTATTTTCTGCACTAATTGCCACCTGGTCAATCTTGATGCAGGTACCTCTGAAATATCTACTTCTGGTACTGAAGTAAGAGGAGCACCAATTAAAAAATGACCAGGGGTTAAGGCCTGTAAATCATTAGGATCTGAACTTAAAGGACAAAGGGGTCTAGAATTTAAACATGCTTCGATTTGAGCTAAAAGAGTTGAAAGTTCTTCAAATGTTAAAACTGAATTGCCAACGGTTCTTTTTAAATGAAATTTCATCGATTTAACGCCAGCCTCCCAAAGTCCTCCAAAGTGAGGGGCTGAGGGTGGATTGAAATGCCAATTTATTTCTTCCGAACTTAAGTATTTTGTCACTTCTTCATTATGCTGAGAAGAAGCCACAAATTTATACAATTCTTTCAACTCCTTGCTCGCACCGACAAAATTTTTGGCACAATCACTTACAACTTCTTTTGGCTTTCCTCGTCTGGATATAAATCGCTTCAGACAAGCTAAAAAAGCCTGAGTAGATAAGTCAGTCACTAATTCAATGTGAATTGCATGAGTAGAATAACATATAAATAATGAAATATAACACTTAAAAGATTTTGAACCTCTACCTTTTTTAAATTTACACAATATAGGTCCTGCATAGTCAATTCCTGTAATAAGGAACGGACGAGTAGGTTGCACTCTAGTTGTAGGTAAATCAGCCATGATTTGTTTAGCTGTAGAAGCAGAAGCACGAGCACAGATTACACAATTCCTTACGAACTTTCTTACAGCACTTCGTCCACTTAAAATCCAAAACTTCTGTCTGATAACACACAATAATAGCTGAGGGGCAGCATGAAAATGAGATAAGTGAAAATATCTGATAATCAACACTGTCACTGGATGACTTTTTGGTAACAATATTGGATGGATTTGTTCTTGTGTGAGATTTGAATGACGAAGACGTCCTCCAACTCTGAGTATTCCTTCTTTATCAAGGAATGGAGAAAGATTAATCAGTTTGCTATTGCGAGGTAAACACTTACCAGAAGTCATACATTTAATGTCGTCAGGAAATGATGACTCTTGCACTTGTTTAATTATCACCTTTAAGGCACTCTGAATTTCTGTATGTGTAAGAAAGCCGAAGTTTCTTTTTGAAACAGGTAAACGAGAATTCGTAAGAAATCTCAAACACCAAGCAATAACACGTTTTAGCTTAGTAAATGATGATATATTTGAGAGAATAGGCATTTCCACACTTAATTGGGCTGTAGCACAAAAATAATTTTTCCTTTGTTCTAATAAAGCTTCGTCACAGAAAACACTCCCTAATTGTGATTTTGGAGAAGTGAAAGATGGATCAATTAGCCAACTGGGGCCATTCCACCACAGATCATGCAATGATAATTCCGAGGGTGATAGACCTCTTGATGCACAATCTGCTGGATTCTCCTTTCCCTTTATATGATGCCAGCACTCAGAAGGAACAAGTTGCTGTATTTCAGAAACACGATTTGCAACAAAAGTTTGCCATCTTCTTGATTCGGTTGATAGCCAAGAAAGAACTATTGTTGAATCCGTCCAACAATTAATTTTAGAGATGTCCAAACACAATGAATCTAGAACAGTTTTTACCAAACGGGCTGACAGCAGGGCGGCACTCAATTCTAATTTAGGTAAAGTTATTGTTTTTAAAGGTCCAACTCTTGTTTTTGCAGCTAATATTCTAACTGATACAGCCGAATCATTTGATAAGGATCTTAAGTAAACAACTGCACCATATGCCACTAAGGAAGCGTCACTAAATGAATGAATTTCAAATGTGTTAGCTGAAGGAATAATTGCTAAACGAGGCACAGTAATTGATGTTAAACATGCGAGTTCTTCCCGAATTTTTATCCACCTATTTTTAATTAGAAGTGGAACAGGATCGTCCCATGCCAGATTACTTTTCCATAATTCCTGAAGTAGAATTTTTGCAGAAATTATAAAGGGGGAGATCCAACCAAGTGGATCGAAAAATTTTGCTATATCTGACAATATGGATCTCTTTGTGACTTCTTTTAATGTTGGTTCTATGGTGACACTAATTTTAAAGACATCGAGATTTGAGTCCCATTTTAATCCTAACACCTTTATTGAGTTATCGTTTTCAATTGATAAATCTGATTTAGACTGAATTAAATTTTCAGAAATGTTTTTTAGTACACTAATGTCATTCGAGGCCCACTTGCGTAACTCAAATCCGCCTCTTTTCATTAATTTTTGTAACTCTGATATTAATTTTATAGCTTCTTCGGGAGATGATGCACCTGTAAGTAAGTCGTCTACGTAAAAATCACGTAATACAACATTTGACGCTAGTGGAAAATTTAATTTTTCATCCAACGCTAATTTCTGTAGAACTTTAGTAGCTAAATATGGGCTAGATGTTAGTCCGTATGTAACTGTAGTAAAATGATAATCACTTATATCATCGGAAAATTTATCCTTCCAGAGAATTCTTTGAAAATTTTGATCTTCAGGAAATATTTTAATTTGACGAAACATTTTTTCAATGTCAGCATTAATAGCTATAGCATGTGTGCGGAATCTTAACAAAATAAAAAATAACTCTTGTTGAACCCTAGGACCTACAATTAAATTTTCATTAAGAGAAACATTATTTGTAGTTTTTGCGCTACCATCAAACACAACACTAAGACGGGTTGTTGTACTAGATTCCTTGATTACTGGATGATGTGGCAGATAATAGATTTCATTAACGGGTTTTTGAATTTCATTCTTTGGTATTTTCTCCATGTGTCCCATTTCAAGATATTCATTCATACATATACAATAATTTTCATACAAATCGGGCTCTCTATTAAATCGTTTTTCTAAATTTAGAAATCTTTTCATAGCTAACGATTTTGATTCCCCTAATTCTTTACATTGCTTTTTAAATGGCAAACGCACAATATATCTTCCATTAGTATCGCGTGAATGAGTTGTATCAAAAATTTCCTCACAATATTTTTCTTCATTTGTGTATATTTCTTTTGAGGGGATGTTTTCTAACTCCCAGAACCTTTTTACATAATCTGTTTCAACATTTGCAAAATTAACTATAATATTTGGTTTATTTTCTGAAAAAGTATCACTATCTCCTGTTATTAACCACCCATAATCTGAATTTACTGCAAAAGGCAGTCCTGGTTTTCCAAATATTTTTTCTCCTCTAATTATAGATAATGATAATGACACGCCAAATAATAAGTCTATTGGTCCCGGTTCATTCCACTTAGGGTCAGCTAGTGTTATGTTCTTTAAATGACTGAATGCATTAATATCATATGATATAACTGGTTGATTACTCGTTATCTTTTTCAAAATATAAAAAGTACCTAATCGTGTGTTTTGTTTATCAAAATGTGGAGAAAATTCCAATCTTACAACACCACGTGTCTCTTCGGAGTATCCCATTCCCAAGCATTTAAACTGTAAATTAGCAGAATTTCTTTTTATACCTAATAATTGTATTGCACGCTCACTTATAAAATTGTTAGTACTTCCGACATCTATTATACATCTCAGTAATTTATTGCCTCCATAATTATCTTTCACATTAATTAGCGCAGTTGCAAGTATGCCAAATGATTTTGAATTTATTTCCCCAAGACATGAATTTATGGACATATTTGTATTATTAGATGATTCAGGAGTAGTCTCACTAGTATGATACGAGGACTGAGGCGTTACTTGGGTTTTTATATCTGGATAGTTAGTTTCTCGTCTTTCATAGTGTAATAAGCTATTATGACTCTTCAAATTACATTTTGAACAAACTCTTTTTGACTGACAATTGGTTAATTTATGGTCAGCAGATAAACATGCAAAACAAAGAATTTTATTTTTTACAAATTGCACTCTTTCACGAACAGATAATTTTAGAAACTCACTACATTTAGGTATTTTATGACTAGGTGAAGAACAATATTTACACTCGTTATTATTAACAGAAGCAGTCATCGCAGTTAATTTAGGATAACTGTTTTTCTTATAAACACTATTTCCTTTAGCAGATTGTAATGAACGAGCATAATCTTTCAGAAAATTTATTAATTGATCTAACGTTGGAAGTTCGTCATTATTTAACTGACGTTCCCACCACAATTTAATATTAGAGTCAAGTTTTTGCAAAAGTAAATAAATCAACAAAGTTTCTGAAAAGCCACTTACCTTCTGATCCAAGATTTCGAAAGATGGAACACATTCATTCGTCATATCCACTAAATTAAGTATTGCTGCCGGTGAATCGCCTTGCACGAATGGAAAATTTAATAATCTTCTTATATGAGAATATATTAATTCTCTTTTATTTGAAAACCGTTCCGTTAATAATTGCCAAGCTACATTGTATTTCGAATCTTCAATAGGAATTGATTTTATTATTTTTAACGCGTCTCCATGACACGATAATTTTAAATATTGCAGTTTCTGAGCAGGCGATAAATTTTCATTTTCATGTATACTTGCTGTAAACAAATCCTTGAAACTTAACCATTCATGAATATTTCCACTGAAAGTTGGTAAAGAAAGTTTAGGTAATTTCATTTCACTCACCTCCTTTTTTGGATTGTCCGTATTTATTTTTCTAGCATTAATTTCACGTTCAATTTTTACAGTTAATTCATCTAAGATGTCTTGTTGTTCATCCTTCTCTTCTATAAATAAATCAATGTCTTTTTCTTCACATGCATAAAAAATCGATTTAAATAAATTCTTTAACTCTTCATTTAATTTTTCAATTTCTTTTTTAAATAACTGAATTTGTTCTAAGTCACACACACTCAAATCAGTTTTGAAGAATTTATTTTTCACTCTTGTAATTGATGATTTTAAAACTTTTTTATCAGTCAATATTTTCTTATCCATTTTTTTTTTCTTGTGTTATTCTATTTGGCACTATTCCAATTAGCTCATTTTACTTTCGAATGAATTTTACGCACGCATTATTCTATTAACTTTTTAACTTGAATTTCGCAATACTCCGAACTCGATTGCGACCAAAATGTTGTGTCGATATATTTTAATGAAAGCAGTAGACTGTATAATCACTTTTCACATTATTTAATAACACATTTCACAAATAAAATCCGCTGAGGGAACACAATGCACACATCGTCGAGATTCACAGACTCAACTATAAAGTAAACATAATAGAACAATAATATCCCTGCGCAGAGGGAAAAACACATATTATCCCTACGCAGAGGGAAAAGCACTGGGATAAAAAGCAGACGATTTTTAATTAAACAACGTTTGACATGGAATTTTGGACTTGTTAGAAAAATCAAGAGAAAATTGGATTGAAACCTGATTGTAATTATTATTCAAATCATCATAGATAAATAATGTGCTTTATTAAACTAATTGTTACGTACTGCTAAATATCGATAACATTAAATATTGTTCCAGATAAACTAAAAGTGTGTAAATTAATTTTGTTATTCAAAGTAAAGAGTAAATTCGCAATTTATGTATGCTAATGTACAAAATTAAAATCAGTCTTTGGAAAAAGTTTTACAATAATGGCTATTAATTTCAAATCATTATTACCTGAACCGAGAATATATGGTATGCAAATTAAACAGCTTTAATGGATTGCTTATACAACATTTTTGGAAAGTTTATGATGATAATACATCACTAATGTATTACAGAAGTGGTATATTGCGAGAAAAAGTATTTGAAAAGTAAAGTTATTAAATTCGAATACTGTTATCATTATACATTTTAAAACACCTTATGATATTAATTTTCGCTATATTAAAGAGATAAATTCTCCCAATTAAATGAGTTCTAAAGTAAAATTCAAGGATAAATGTACCGAAACATTAGTATGTTTATTTGCCCTGATTTATAATATTGTTCAATATGACTGAATACTACAATTAAAATTTTAAATTGTCCTCCTGCAGAATTCTCATTTAAATTCAGAAAATAATCACGTCGAAAAAATAAATTATTTGCTTTTTGGAAGATCAGGAGGAAATCAGTTTAAATGCTGAATATTTCGGTTTTTAACGTTTAAGTGCAAAATTATGACTGGAGTGTAACAAAAAACTATCCCTTGCATATTTTAATATTGTAGAGCAACAAGTAGAGTCTTTCATTATTAATTTTATTAAATGACATAAGTTGCATAGACGTGCTTATTTTTTAATTCCTGTTTAAAATATCAATCTTCTCTCCATTAACCCTAAACAGCTGTTAGCGATCTCACAGACCACTGAGTTTTTCAAATTTCAGAGTTTAACATGCAATTTTCAGTTTAACTGTAGTTGCAGATCAAATTTTGTTTCATTTGGAGTCCTATTACTATTTCTAGAGACTTCTGAATAGCTGAATTTTATTTATAATAATCGATTAGAAAGAAAGAGAAAAATTTCAATAAATTAAGATTATACAGATTTCTTTCCAGCATACATGGTGATAAATTCTCAATAGTCCCGTTTCATAAAAATTAATCGTATTCAGTGAAAATACTGATGGCATATGTTTTCAGGTGATATAATGCCCAAGTGTGGTAAAAAATAAAGTCACTATTAAAGGATTTGTAAAATTAAGGGTTAACAAATAATTAAATTTAAAATTGTGTCATTTCACAATTCGGTTATTATTAGCCTCCGATGCTATTTCTTTCAGACAAGCTAAAAAATGTCGTGTCATTAATTTTGTTATTCAAAGTAAAGAGTAAATTCGCAATTTATGTATGCTAATGTACAAAATTAAAATCAGTCTTTGGAAAAAGTTTTACAATAATGGCTATTAATTTCAAATCATTATTACCTGAACCGAGAATATATGATATGCAAATTAAACAGCTTTAATGGATTGCTTATACAACATTTTTGGAAAGTTTATGATGATAATACATCACTAATGTATTACAGAAGTGGTATGGATTTTCTATTCAACCGATTTTGATAATTATTTTTTTAAATGAAAGCTATTTATTTGTAGTTGCGCCCAGTTTAGTTATTTTTTAATTTATTTCCATTTTTATATTTTATTTTTAATTTTAAATGCTTTTTACGATATTTCTTCAAAATGGTGGCAACAAAGTTTAGCTTTTCTCTCGATAATAAAAATTTATTTTCCAAAATGATTGCGTATAATTATGCACTAATTGAGGAGAAAAATATATTTACTGAGAAATAATATTAATAATGTAAATAAAGTAACAGAAAATAATTTATGATAAAAATTAATATCTAAAGCAAAATAAGAAAAATTTCAAATGGAAAAATGATGTCATTCTGCAACCAGATAAATAGGAATTACAATATTATTACGGATGCCTTTTTCATATTACTAATAACAGTAGCTTTTAAAAAACATTTGAAGAGAAAATGACGTCACTATTTAAAACATCGCATTTTTACTCATAATAATATTAGGTACTACTCTGTTATCCCGTTGACCAATTTCGCCAAATTATACAAATCGCCAAACTAATAGCCAAATTATACATATTAACATAATTTTTATTTTAAATAACGAAAAAACAAATAATTAGTAGAATATTAACAAAAATATTAATAAAAAGTCGAAATAAAAATCACTTAATGACATTTTAAATACACGAATCTTATTTAATGCCATTGCATGTGACATTCACAATCATCCATTATTGGCATTTAATCTTATAATTTGGCGATAGTTTTTTGGTCGACGGGATAACCTAGTAGTTCCCGACATTATATTTCAATATTTCTTTTCATTATGGACACTGAATTGAGATTTTATTTTCAGATGACTTCAGTTAGTAAAAATAACGTCACAATAAAAATAAAATTAGTTTTTTTTTTTTTTTTTTTTTTTTTTTAATAAAACTATTTTTTTTTTGTGAGTGCATATAAAATAAAATTTCTGGATTTCGCCGGCACTCAGATTACAATTTTAACTGAAGATGTACGAATATTTGCATGCAAAATTGTAACTGGCAAACTTGACATTTAGTTTGTAAATATATTTATTATATATTGATTCAATAATGTAATTGCTTTTGCTTTTTTTAAAAACCAAATCGATCGGGTCTTTTAAACATTTCATTCGTCGAATTTGACGGGATTCCACTCGTTTTATTGTTAAATTGCATTTCCTTTTACTCAGAGTCTATAAAAAAGCGTTTAAACTAAAGAAAAATTCAGTTTTTGATGAATCTAGTAATGAAGAAGTAGCACGTCAAATTTTATCTCTTTATTATTCCGCAATTCCGATGTCTCAGAGAGAAATTGCTAATTAATTGGGTATTTCATGCCGTTCTGTTTGCTATTATATTGATAAACACAAGAAAAATGAAGTTAGTTCATTGCATTCTAAACGGGGTCGCCCTTTCCTCTATCGATTGAAAATCATCTATCGATTTTTTATTTATTTATTTTTTATCGGAGGCGAAACTGAATTCTGCAGTGGCAAAATCTACATTCAACTTGTTTGAATATTTAAACAATGTAACGTTTTGCACATCACTTTCGTACGTACAAGTTGATAAAATCTAAGTAGTCATGTTTAATAGCAGTAAATGGTCTTAAATAAAATTATTGATGTAGTATTGCGTTCAGGGAGTGAAATAATAAAATATTCTTTTTACTAGGAATTTATTTGTATAGTTAATGCATTAACATTTAACAATACTTCCGGCTATTTAGTACAATTTATGCATTAAATACCCCCAAAATTTATTTCGGAAGATAAATTGTTTGGGAAAATAAATAGTTTTCTTTATAGAATTTTTTTTTAAAAATTAATTACTATTCTGAATATAATTATTATTTAATACCGCAACATAAAAGTGAACGAATATGTAACTAAATATGAATGTTTAATGTGTCTTTTAGATTTTCCTTGTTAGAAAATATACTGCGAGTTGTTTTGTAATTCACGCTTTAAATATGATAATTTGTCAAATTTACATCAGATTTTGAAAGCATATTTATCATAGATATATTTTTTAATAATTATTTCTAGAACGAGAAGGAGGTAATATGCAAATTGGACACTTCAATAGATACAGTACAGAAAGCAGATATTTTAGAAGAAGGATGAAGATGATATATTATTAAAATATTCTTTGAATTATTCTACTTAAAGTATACATATTTTGTAAATAAAGGAATAAAACATGAATTTAATTTTATTGCTCAAACTGCTTCTATTATATCCTCCTGTTGTCATTTTTGCCGATCCCACCGAAGCTAGTATAGGAAAGTAAATACGGGATTCTGATTGGTTGAATAATTTAAAGAGCATTTTTTGTTTGTAAATAAATCATTCTGAGTGTGGATTTACGTATTAGTGGCGTATATGTATATGTCATGTTAAAATAATAAGAAGAAATGTCAATTAAAAAAATATATATATAGAACAATTGGGTTTTTAAATATCGTATGATAAACGCCGTAAAAAGAAAATGTGATTTTTGTTTGTAAATAGCTTGTTCTGAATTTTGACGTAGATGTACATATTAGAGGTATATATGTGAATATCATGTTAAAATAAATCATGCTGAAATTTCAAATATTAACAGCTATAAACATCCATATAATAAATATGTATCCTGATATAATGAAAATACTTTCTAGAATTTTAATTCCGTTTTATTATAATTAATATTATAATTATTATTAATTCTTAAGTGCCTGCTTTTATTATTTCTTAAGTGCCTGCTAGCATGATTACTTAGATGTAATTTTTCAACAAATATCTTTATTTCTATAAATATTTCATACTTAATCCCTTTAATTCTAAGTTTCAAAATATGTTTCTTTTTACTTATTAATAATTATGTAAAATCAGAAGGATATTTATCAAAACCCATCTTCCAAAAGATTTTCAAACAGAAACTGATGATTAAACAATCGTTAACTCAAAATTGAATCAAAACAAAATACTCTTTAAATTAGCCAACCAATCCAGAAGCCCGTATTTTCTCCCCCATGCTAGCTTCGGTGTGATCGGCAAAAATGTCTCCTGTTGCAAAACATTTAAATTTATAACAGAAATTAATGTTTGATTATTTATATTTCTGTTTTAACATGACATTATTAAAATTCAATAATGGGGAAAAATATAATTTTAATCGTACTGCCAAAGTGCTTTTATTGCATTGTTATATTATATTGCATTTCATTTGGTAACTTATATTATTGCATGGTTATTAATGTTTCTGTTTTAAAATGATATTTTTAGATTTCTAATTTCAAACATTAATTTTTTTATTATCGACATTTAGGATAAAACAATAAGGGATAGATACATTAAGGTATGTAGGATACAATATACAGGGTGTATCTAAAGTCTTGGGCAAAACTTTAAGGGGTGATAGCAAACTTCAAGACAAACAATACTAAATAGGAAACTAACCGTAAAAAATAGCCGTAAAAAATAGTTGTTCGTTACTCTAAAGTGTAAGGCGCCCTCTACCGGCATTTTTTGAAATTTATCTTTAAAATTTATTTTCAAGAAAATACTGATTTAAAGAGTAGTTTTAGCAAAAACCACAAGCGAATCACTAATTTTTCCGTTTTTTATAATCACTTGAAATTTGAACACTGAACACAGTACAGTTTGCGCTGCTTAACCACTCCCAACTATTCAGATTTTGAGCTCAAAATTTAAGTTTAAGTCTAAGCTTCCGAAAACATTTAATAAAATGCAAAAAAAAAAAAAAAAAAAAAAAAGGCAAAAAATAGTTGTTCGTTACTCGAAAGTCTAAAGCGCCTTCTATCGACATTTTTTGAAATTTATCTTTATAATTTATTTTCATGAAAATACTGACATAAAGAATAATTTTAGTGGAAACCGCAAATCAATTGACCAATATTTACGTTTTTTATGTTTATTTGAAATTTTGGACCTAAACTTTAATGGCGAATATCTTCTTCGGAAGACGTTTGGGACCCTTAGTTTCTCATTTAATATTGTTTGTCTTGATGTGTGCTATAACGCCTTAAAGTTTTTCTAAGCATTTAGATACACCCTGTATATAAAAATGGTACTACTCTGTTATCCCGTCGACCAATATCACCAAATTATACAAATCGCCAAACTAATAGCCAACATATTGACATAATTATACATATTGACGTAATTTTTATTTTAAATAATGAAAAAACAAATAATTAGTACAATATTATTAAAAATATTTAAAAAAAAAGTCGAAATAAAAATCACTTAATGATATTTTAAAGACATGAATTGTATTTAATGACATTGAATGTGACAGTCACGATCATACATTATTGGCATTTAATCTTATAGTTTGGAGATAATGTTCTGGTCGACGGGATAACCTAGTAGTACCGTAAAAATTTATAATATTTTCAACACCTAAAACATGTTTGGCACCTTAGTACAATTTATATTTTAAACTCCTTTCCCACTGTGCTATCGGAAGATAAATTATTAGAAAAAATAATTTATTTTATTTTTCGTAAAGAAAAAATTGATGTTCTAATCATAAATATTTTTCATATCAGAAACATAAAAGTGAAAAAATGTGTTTCACGAAAACATAAATTTTTATTGTGATTTTACATTTTCCTGATTAGATAAAATATTAATCCTGCTTGCCAACAAATTCAAAGAATGAAGGTTAGTTTTACATTCAATAAAGGTGTGAATTGCGTGGTAAATGAAATTTTATATATTGTATTTTGTATAATTAACATCAGATTTTAAAAACATATTTATCATAAAAGTTAGTTATTATTATCCACATGTAGGATACAATTATAAGAAAAAAAAACAGTTTTAATTATGATTATTTTTCATTCTAGTAACATAAAAGTAAAAGAATGTTTTTCACAAAAACATAAATATTTATTTTGATTTTACATTTTCCTAATTAGATAAAATAATAATTCTGCTTGCCGATCAAATTCAAAGAATGAAAATTAGTTTTACTTTCAATAAAGATGTGAATTGCTTGGTAATTCAAGTTTTAAATATGGTAATTTGTATATTTATCATCAGATTTTAAAAAATATAGTTATCATTAAAGTTTTTTATTTGAAATCATTATTACAAGAACGAGGATGTTATAATATGCAAATCAAACACTTCAATAGATTTCCAAATGAGGTATTTTAGAATGTTTATCAAGGTAATACGTTGTTAAAAATATGCTTATATGTATACATATTTTGCAAATAATGGGATAAAATATCATTTTAACCACGTTGTTGAAAGTACTTTTCTTACATCCTTATGTTGCACTACATTTTAATTGATAACATAAATTAAATGTTTGATTATTCCTCTTTCTGACTTAAAATGACATTATTATAATTCAATAATGCGAAAAATGTAATTCAAATTTTATTGTTCTGCTTTTATTACAGCCTTAATCTGAATTGCAATTCATTTGGTAATTAATGTATGTTTATCCCTGTTTCTGTTTTTAATGTGATTAATGAGGCTCTGTTTTTAATGTGTTATTCTGTTTTTAAAATGACATTATTAGATTTCTAACTGCAAATGTTAGTTTAATATTTATCTACAAGTAAGATACAACTGTAAATTCACTCATTATATATAAATATTTATACAAACTCTCAACATGATATACATGTCCGGTTGTTTATTACAATTTATATTTTAAACTTCCCACACACTCTGCTGTCAAAAGATAAATTAATAAAGAAAAAAACGATTTCTTTTTTGAAAATCTTAAAAAAAGCAGTTACGATTCTGAAACTAATTATTATTCACTGACGCAACATAAAAGTGAATGAATGTGTTTAACAAAAACATGAATGCTTAATGTATCTTTTTACTAATTAGCGAATAATACTTTCCTAATTAGCGAAAATATTAATCCTCCTTACGAATAAACTGAAAAATTGAAAATAATTTTACATTCAATAAAGGTGTAAATTGCTTGTTAATTTAAGCTTAAAATATGCTAATTCATATAATTAACATCAGATTCTGAAAGTGCATTTATCATAAAAGTTGTTTATTTGAAACCATTATTACAAGAACGAGAAGGAGACAGCATGCAAATTCAAAACTTCAATAGATTTCCAAAAATGTATCTTATAAATGTTGTCAAGATAATACATTATTATAGTGTTCTTTAAATTATTCTACTTCAAGACTGCACATTTTCTAACTAAGGGGATGAAATATCATTTTAATCTTATTACTCAAACTGATTTTATTATATCCTTATGTTTTATTGCATTTTAATTAATAACTGAGATTAAGGTTTGATAATCACTGTTTCTGTTTTAAAATGAAATTATTAGATTTCTGATTTCAAAAATTGTTATCTACGATACAATTTCAAGTTGACTCATTTCATAAAATTTTTACAAAATTTCAATATGTAAAATATTTTCTGATGCTTAATAAAATTTATGGTTTAAACTATTTTCTTATTTCTTTCTAAATATAAACTGTTGAGGAAAATAAGTAGTATTCTTAAAGAAATAAATTACCATTCAAATATAAGTATTAAGATTCGTTATTTTGAAAATCAGAAGAAAATAGTTGTATTTTTTGATTTGCTTCATTTTTTTAGGTTGAAGTAGATTATATTTAGTGAATATCGTGCAATTTGGAAGCCCTAGAAAATTTCCGCTTTACTATAGAAAATGTCAAAGTTAAAGTTTGTGAATGGCGTTTTTCATGAAAAGTGAAATGCTGGTATGTTTGGAGAACTATATCTCTCGCAAGCAACAACATCCCAAAATTCTTTTGGCATAAACTGTTAGTATAACACAACCTGCTTATTAAAATTTATTTGTTTTCATGGGGCATTGTTACTTTACATTGTTATGTTGCCCCAAACTATAGTCAAAATGACATTTCTGTCCATTTTCCACATTTAATATCTTATTTAAGCAATAATACCCTAAGCTTTTTCTTATAGAATATGAAAGTGCACTACTAAGACAAGCTAAATAATACAGTACTGCGCGGAGATATAGATGCTGTTAGTAGATATAACCTGTTAAATATTCAAAAATTTCAAAATATGCAGCATTTAAAGCATTGCTGTTTTTTTTAACGCCACAGTTGAATAGATCAAAATATACGATGTAGTAAGTTAATATATGTACAAAAACACGGAAAATAAAAATAAGCGGGGTTTTTTGATATTTTTTTTTTAAAGCGAGAAAATTTTCAAATATGCAATGTCGATGATCATATTTCTTCCCTATCAGAAAATGAAAAATCCTATTTCCCTTTCCTCTTCCTATGTTTTTTCCAAGTGAGAAAATAAAATATCCCTTTTTTGATGCCCCTTTCGAAAAAGAAATGGTATGTTTCACTTTTTCTTAGGGGAAAAATGTGATCATGGACATTGCTTTTCTTGAAATTTTTTCATTTTTTGTCTAAAAATATCATGAGACCCCAGTTTTTTTTCTTTTTCATGTTTTGGTACTTATATTCAACTACTGTGTGATATATTTTGTTTCATTCAGCTGTGGCGCATTTTTTTAAATAACATTACTTTAAATAATGCAGAATTTGAAAATTTTGAATATTTAACAGGTTATATCAACTAGCATTAACAATATCGCCGCGCAGTACTATATTATTTAGCTTGTCCTAGTATTGCGATTTCATATTTATTAAGAAAACGTTTGGGATATTATTGCTTAAATAAGATATTACGTGCAGAAAATGGACACAAACGTCATTTTGGCTATACTTTGTGGCAGCATAACAAGATTAAGTAACAATGCCGCATGGAAACAAACAAATTATAATAAGCGGGTAGTGTTATACTAATACTTTATGCCAAAAGAATTTTAGGCTGTTGTTGCACTCTAAACATACTGGCATTTCATTTTTTATGAAAATGGCATTCACAATCTTGAACTTGGACATTTTCTATAGGGAAGAGAAAAAAATTTCCAGGGCTTCAAAATTGCAGATTGTTAAATACGATTTATTATAACTGAAAAAAATATCAAGCCAATTTAAAAATTACAACTATCAAAATATCACTTTTTTGTCTGAATTTCAAAATAATAACTTTTAATCACTGACGCAACATGAAAACGAACAAATGTGCTTATGCTTAGTGAAAACATGTGACTTTTACTTTTTCCTAATTAGATAAAATATTAATCCTGCTTCCCGACAAACTGAAAGAGTGAAATTAAGTTTTAGATTCAATGGAGGTATAAATTTCTTGATAATTCACGTTTAAATATGCTAATTTGTGTAATTAACTTTAGATTTTGAAAGCGTATTTATCATAAAAGTTGTTTATTTGAAATCATTATTATAAGAACGAGGAGGAGAAAGCATGCAAATTCAATACTTCAATACCTTTCCAAAATAAGTATTTTAGAGAGTTTATCAAGATAATACGTTGTTAAAATGTTCTTTAATTTATTCTACTACAAGTCTATATATTTTACAAATAATGGGATAAAATATCATTTTAATCTTATTGCTCAAAGCGCTTATATTACATCCTTATAATGTAATGCATCTTAATTAATAACTGAAATTCAGGTTTGATTATTCATGTTTCTGTTTTAAAAAGACATCTTTAGATTTCTAATTTGAAACATTAGTTTAATATTTATCGGCATCTAAGATACAATTAAATATTGTCTCATTATATATAAATTCTTACAATATTTCAACATGTAAAACATCTTTGATTGCTTAGTACAACTTATGTTTTAAACTCTTCCCTTATTGTTTCGGAATACAAACTGTTGGGAAAAATTTTCCTTTATAGAAAATCTTAAAGAAATCAATTATAATTTTAAGCATAGTTATTATCCATTGCCGCAACATGAAAGTGAATGAATGTACTTAACATGAATGTTTAATGCTATTTTTACATTTTCCTAATTAGGTAAAATATTAATTCTGCTTGCTACAAACTGAAATAGAAAAAAATGAATTTTACATTCAACAAAAGCATAAATTGCTAAGTAATTAACAATTTAAATATGAAAATTTGTCTGTATAATGTCATATTTTGAAACCACTCTTAGCTTAAATATTGTTTATTTCAAATCATTATTACAATAGCGAGAAGGAGAAGTATGCAAATTCGACCCAGAACAGATTTCCAAACCTGATATTTTAGAAAGTTCATCAAGATGATGCATTGTTATAATAGTACTTTAAGTGTATATATTTTGCAAACAATTTGCAAAACATCTTTTTAAATATTATTGCTCAATGTGTTTTTATTATATTCTTATGTTGCGTTTCATTTTAATTGATAATAGGAATTATTGCTTGATTATTCCTGTTTCTTTTTTAAAATAACATTAATATAATTCAATAATTAGGGAAAAAATAATTTTAATCTTATTCCTCAAGTTGCTTTAATGGCATCCTTATGTTGTATTGCAATTCAGTTGATAACTGAAATTGATGTATGATCATTCCTGTTTCAGTTTTAAATTGACATTATTAGATTTTTTTCTTGAAACATTAGTTTAATGTTTATAAACATGTAGGATAATATTATAAGTTAACTCATTATATATAAAGATTTACAAAACTTGTAAATCTACATGTAAAATATGTCAGACTGATAATATAATTCATAGTTAAAACTACCCACCTACTGCGAAAATAAATTATTTTCTTTATAAAATATCTTAAAGAAATCAATTACTATTCTAAGCATAGTTTTTATTCATTGCCGTAACATAAAAGTGATCGAATGTATTTAACAAAAACATAAATGTATAATGTTACTTTTACATTCCCCTAATTAGTTAAAACATTAATCCTGCTTGCCTACAAACTGAAAAAAAAAACAGAAATAAATTTTACATTCAATGAAGGTGTAAATTGCTTGGTAATTCGCGCTTTAATTATTCAAATTTGTATAATTAACATCAGATTTTGAAAGCGTATTTTTCATAAACGTTGTTAATTTAAAATCATTATTACAAGGTAGAGGAGGAAATAATATTCAAATAAAGCACTTGAATAACATTCATCGAAGATGTAAATTGCTTGGCAATTCAAGCTTTAAATATACTAATTTGTAGTTTAATATGTATTTATCATAAAAATTGTTCATATAAAATCATTATTACAAGAACGAAGAGGATATATTATGCAAATTCAATCCTTCAATAAATTTTCAAAACAAGCATTTTAGAAATTGTATCAAGATAATACGTTGTTAAAATGTTCTTTAATTTATTCTACTTCAGGTATACATAGTTTAAGACTAATAGGATGAAATATCGCTCTAATCTTATTGTTCGAAAAGCTTTAGCTACATCTTCGTGTTGTATTGCATTCTAAATATATATTTTTTTTTAATTAAAGTTTGCTTGGTACTGTTTCTGATTTTAAAAAGCCATTATTATATTTCTGATTTCAAACAATAGTTTAATATTCATCGATGTGTATGATACAATTACAGGTTGACTCATTATGTATAAATGTTTACAAAATTTCAACATATAAACTATCTTCGGCTGCTTAGTATAATTTATCTTTTAAACTCTTTACCCATTTCTTTCGGAAGATAAATTGTTGGAAAAAATAAATTATTTTCTGTGTAGAAAATCTTTAAAAAATCCGTTACAACTCTAAACATAAGAATTATTCATTGCCGCAGTGAACGAATGTGCTAGATGAAAACATGCATGTTTAATGTGACTTTTACATTTTCCTAATTAGAAAAAATCCTGCTTGCCGACAAACTGAAAGAGTGCAAATTAATTTTACATTCAATGAAGTTGTAAATTGTTTTGTAATTCACGCTTTAAATATGCTAATTTGATTAATAAACACCAGATTTTGAAAGCTTATTTATCATAAAAGTTGTTTTTTTAAATCATTATTACTAGAACAAGAAGGAGATAATATACAAATTCAACATTTCAATAGATTTCTATAGGAGGTATTTCATAATGTTTATCAAGATAATACGCTGTTAAAATTTTATTTAAATTATTCAACTGTGAGTACATACATTTTGTAAATAATGGAATAAAATATCATTTTAATGTTATTGCTTAAGTGCTTTTATTACATTCTTATTTTCTATATTATTTTAATTGGTAACTGAAATTAATCCTTTTTTCCTGTTTCTGTTTTAAATTAACATTATTGGATTTCTGATTTCTAACATTATTTTAGTAATTATCAGTGTATATGATACTATTATAACTTGACCAATTACAGATAAAAATTTATAAAATTTTTAACATATAATATGTTCGGCTACTTATTGCAATTTATATTTAACATTAGCCTCCCGCACATCCTTCAGAAGATAATTTGCTGAATAAAGTAAACAGTTTTCTTTAAATAAAATCTTAAAGAAATCAATTACAATTCTAAAGGTAATTATTATTCATTGCCGCAATGTAAAAGTGAACGAATGTACTTAACATGAATTTTTAATGTCATTTTTAGATTTTCCTAATTAGATAAAATATTAATCCTGCTTTCCGACAAACTGAAAGAGTGGAAATTAATTTTACATTCAATAAAAGCATAAATTTCTAGGTAATTCGCGCTTTAAATATGATAATTTATTAATTAACATCAGATTTTCAAAGCATATTTATCATAAAAATTGTTTAATTTAAATCATTATTATAAGAATGAGGAGGAGATTATATGCAAATTCAGCACTTGAATTGATATCCAAAACAAGTATTTTAAAAACTTTATCAAGATAATGCGTTGTTGAAATTTTCTTTAATTTGTTCTTATTCAAGCCTACATACTTTGTAAATAATGGGACATGATATCATTTTAATCTTATTGCTCAAAGAGCTTTTGTTATATCCTTACTTTGTATTGCATTTTAATTAACTGAAATTAAGGTTTGATTATTCCTATTTTTGTTTTAAAATGACATAATTTATTTCTGACTTCAAACATTTGTTTAATATCTATCAAAATGTAGGATACAATTACAAGTTGAGTCATTATATATATATTTTTTTCAAAATTTCAACACGTAAAACATCTTTGGCTGCTTTGTGCAATTTATGTTTTTAAATCTTCCCCCATATCTTTCGGAAGATAAATTACTTTGGAAATTAAATAATTTTCTGTATAGAAAATCTTTAACTTCAAATCTTTAAGAAATCAATTACAAACATAAGTATTATTCATTGTCGCAACAGAAAAACTGCTGAACAAAAATATGAATGTTTAATGTGACTTTTACATTTTCCTAATTAGATAAAATATTAATCCTGCTTGCCGATAAAGTGAAAGACTGCAAATTAATTTTACATTCAGTGAAGGTGTAAATTGTTTTGCAAATCACGCTTTAAATATGCTAATTTGTCTAATTAACTCCAGATTTTGAAAGCATATTTATCATAAAAGTTGTTTATTTGAAATCATTATTATAAGAACGAGGTGGAGATAATATGCGAATTCAACACTTCAATATGTTTCCAAAACAGGTACTTTTGAAAATTTATCAAGATAATACGTTGTTAAAATGTTCTTTTAATTATTCTACATAAATTATACATATTTTGTAAACAACGGGTAAAATAACATTTTAATCTTATTGCTCAAAGTGCTTTTATAACTTCCTTATGTTGTAATTTATTTTAATTGATAACACAAATTAATGTTTGCTTATTCCTGCTTCTGTTTTAAAATAACTTTATTAGGTTTCTGATTTTAAACATTAGTTAAACATTTATCAAGTAGTAGGATGTATTACCAGTTTGCTCATTATATATAAAGATTTACAAAATTTTTAATTGTAGAAATTTTTAGTTTTTGAAATTAAATTTTTATTAATATTTATTATTATTTTTATTAATATTTTTATTAAATTTTAATTTTTATTAAATTTTTATTAAATATCCGAAATTTATGAAAAAGTGATTTATTTATTAGGTGTTATATGTTTTTATTAAATCATCGTTTTGCCTTAAGGGGGATAAATACCCTTTAAACATGTGAAAAATTGGATTTAAGACAAAAGTGCATTTTTTTTTTCCTAAACACCTCATTTTTTTTTCTTTTTTGAGGAGGGCGTAATGCTACAATATTTTCTCCATGCAATATAATTTATAATTTGCCTCAAGCACTGCATAATTAATGATTAATAATAATTTTTTTGTGTATGTTTTTTTAATTAATGATCATGTATATAGCTTGCGCGTATAATTTTAAAAAGATCTATAGATTCTACAATTTTTAAATTTTTAAAATAAGTTTAGTAATATTACAAAAGTAAAATGAATTAAAATCTAATGAATTAACAATAAATTATTAAAGTTTTTTGTTACTCAAAATAGAAATATGAAAGTTTTGATTTTTTTTAACTCAAATACTCATACGTTCTGTAATTTTTGTTAATTTTCTTAGATTTTAGTTCGATTTGAAGAAAAGGATCTAGTAACTATATATATAAAATTTCAAATCATGACCTTTAGTACGTTTAGAGTTATCATGCGCGCAAGTAAAAAAATATCGATTTTGAGACAAACCAGTTTAAACAAAAATGTTTCTTTTAAAACAGTCCAAGGCTAATTTCCAATTTTAAGTACAACGTGCATAATTTTATGAATATTTTGATCCCATTTATGGCAAATTGTTCAGAAAAACATTAGCGATCAAAATTTTTGAAAAAAAAAATCGTTTTCTTAGTATTTTTAAAGATATGTGTTACAGTGGAAATGTACAACAGTGGAAAAAAAGTAAGAACAAGAAACTGACTCTGCAAAACATTATCGTAGAAGAAAGTTTCTGGTACCAAACGTTTGGAAATAAAAACTACTTTTAAGTGATGTATATAATATTATCTTAGTAGACTATCTACATATTTTACTATCTACAGGCAGAAAACTATCTACAGACTAAGCAAAAAGATGAGGAGCTGTGCGTACAGTATTACATGCAGTATTGTGCAAACACTAATCAATGGAATATGGCCCTTCATGTTTTCGTTTCATTTTGGGAATATGGGATTTTGATATTATTCTTTCGACGACAATTTTCAGAATTTTCAAGCTATGATTTTGAAACTTTAATAAAAGTTGCTCTATCCACTTAGTTAACACAAAATGAAAATGAATTTTTTTACAGAGTTGACGCAAGCGCAGTGAATATTTATTTAGTAAACCTGCTTATTCTTCATACAATTATTAATATTTTTTATTTTGATTGCAAAGCATTATGTACACTGTCGTTTCCCATATTTTCTGAAAAGAACATTGTTTTTTATTACGAACTCTGCAAATTATAAGCAAAGAACTTGGCAAATTTTCGGACCGTTTTTATAAAACCCTTAAGGGGTGTCAGGAGTATTAAATTTGACGCACTTCATGAAAATGTGCTTCCGCTTCGAGTTCGCATAACTTCATAAATATTCAAAGTGTTTACTTAATTTTTTGTGGTATATTTGGGATAGGGTTTAGGTATAATAATATCATAAAATAAAGACTCACAACAGACTTAAAAAAATATAGCAAGAAGATTTAAGTAATGAAATTTTCATGTATTTTTTCAAAAAGGCTATCACTATCCGTGAGATAACTAAACATTGAGTAGACCTATAAATTTCCTTCATAGACTAAAATGATCTCTAAACTCTATTTTATAGAATGAATTAAGGATATAGACATTGCTTGAAATTAACTACTTTAAAATGGAATTTGAATTTGAAAATTTGAAAAATCGTTAAAATTACAATTAATTAACCATTAAAAAGTTAATTAAATTTTAAATTATCTTTACAAAATTAATTCATTTTATAGGGAATGTTAATATAAACATATGTGAGAAATTTCCAGATGATACTTCAAATAGATTGTTTTGAAAAATAAAGTTCTGAGAAAACGGCACTTAAAGTTAAAATTATGAAAAAAAAGTTGAAAAACTAACCTGGACTATTTAAAATGCTCCTGGGTCATATTTTGTTCCTTCCTTTAGCTCTAGTTTATCAATTTTTTTTTTCTTTTAAGCTTCTAGCTCTTCTAGCTTCTAAACTACTGAAATCGGCTCGCTTTTCAGCAACGCGCACTCGTATCAGATCAGACAACCTAACAGCTTCGACTGTGTAGGTACCTGGATTAATACCCAATTCTTCTTGAGTAGTTAGACGACCACTACTGCCATCATTAAAAGCAATTACTGCTTCATAAGTGGCAAGTTTTGCAACTGTGAAACCAGCACCAGATACCTTTGGACAAAACTTCCAAATGACTGAATTAAAACTTTCGTTTTGATTCTGTGTTTTACCACTAAGGCAGCGTTTTAATAAATTAGGTGGAACTAGGTCCGCATATATACATTTTATCTTCTTCATCACCTCTAAAGGCACTGAAGGTTTATGGCGAAAAGGTGCTGTAGTATTAGGTGAAGAGACATGTCTTTAGTACTTGCACCAAGAATCGATACCCTTTGGGCAAAACATATGCATTGGTTCTTCGTCCATGGAACACATATGGCAGTACGTTGCCCAAACCACTGCTCTCATACTTTCTAAACAATGCGTGTTTGACCTTATTGCATTGCCATAGTACACTGTCAATTTATTGATCAAACCATCAGTTAGACGGCCTTTTCCCCCTAGGGCTTTGCCATCGGAAAGTTTCACACCGCGCAGCGTCTGTTTCAGTTTACGTAAACGAGAGTCCATTCTCTTCTGCACGTGCCCTATGCACTCGAAATTTTCTATTTTGAGTTCCTTATATGGTTCAGCTTTGGTTAGTTCGAGGAATGTTTTTGTGTCTCCATCTCCTAGGTACTTCTGATATTTCACACTTCGAGTAACTTCGGAACGTAGAAAAATTCTCTTCATACCTATCACCTCCATACTGCCGGAACTTCCCGAATGATTGGTTTTACAATCATGGCTTGAAGATGATGATGTCTCGCAGGCTTTGCAATATGAGGAAAGTACTTCTACATCAATTACTTTTCCTCTTTCAATGCCAATAACACTGCACACACCAATTTTTGATGTGTGCCCTCGTGTTTTCCACGTGCCATCTCCACTGATGCAAATGTTGGAATCTCCACTCAGTGTAATTTCTTCTTCAGCAGCTTCTTTCATTGATTTCACTGCAGCTTTTTTTGAGGCGACCTTCAGTTTGTTGGTTATGGTATCATAACTTTTCTGGGAGATAGGTGGTGGCATATTTATAAGAGAACACAGTGTTCTGAGGCCAGCTAAGCCCTGACCTATTGAACGTAAGCTATAAACTAGCCTAATATTTACCTCTGGAACATTATGTTTGGGTTCAATCATGGGGTAACTATTTATTTTATTATTCAGATTACAGTTTTCACAGTTCACACTGAAAACTGATGCATTGCCACGAATTGATTCCTCTGTAAAATTTACACTAGTATGACAAATATTGCAGGAAACATACTTAGAAATTTCTTTGAAAAAAACAGCTATATCTATTAGAAGATAGCCTGTCAATTCACAACTATTAGAATTTTCAGGTGCACTTGAAATGTCAAGCTTCAGTTTCTTAGAGGAAGCCGATTTTCCAGTAAAAATATCAGAGCTGTTCTCAGATTTCCTTCCATGAAAACGACGTTTCTTACTTCTATATCCCACAGATCTGTTGTAAGCTTCACTCATTTTCAAAGTGTAATAAATACTCAGTTAGAAATTATTCTAATAAACTAAAAAAAAATAAAGATAACTTGCAAAATACTGCAAAATATAATCATCAAAATCGAAAGCAGCGAACTCACGTTTGCTTTTTTTTATCATAACATGAGCTTGAAAATCAGCGAAAGTTTAGTTGTGCACATACGTCTTCTGTTCAAAAATGTTTTCAGTAAATCATGGGGTAAAGAAAAACGAAAAATGCGAATGACTAGATTCACTTGTGAGACAGAAACACAGTTTCAAGCTTCAGGCGAAAATGTAAACAAATGCCAAGGTCCCTTTAAATGGATGAAGCGGAAGCAGATTTTGAGTGTAGGTCATGTTTAAACACATATAACTCAAAAAGTAATGCGAATATTGAAAAGCAATTTTTTGTATTTTGTTAAGGATTGTTCAAACTTTTGAAATAGTTAATAAAAAAAATCGATTTTTTTACCATTTTAAAACTCCTGACACCCCTTAATTTCTCTACAAGTATACTTGCTATCCACATAAAAATGAACACTTAATCATAATCTACAATTTAAACGATTTTGCTACAGTAGTTTTGACAGGGTTATTCAAAAGATATTTGTTCTTTTTCAATTTGTTTCCGGTCCTCTATTGGATTTTGAAAAGAAAAATCAAAAATATATTACCTGTACTATTTTGTTTATACATCTGGAGTTTCAGAGTCCACCTTATCTATATTTCTAGATATTTAACAAAACGTCTGAAATCGCAAATGTCAAGATTTTTTTTTGCTGTGACTGTACATGTTTCGCTTATATTTAAAAACAAAAAATAAGAATATTCGAAAATTTTTTGATCTATTAAAATATCCGATTTGAATCATTATCCAACAAAACTGAAAAGTGTTTACACCTTCATTTTGTCTATCTGTTGTTTGTTGCCTATTTATGTTCCAACTGTCGCTAATATAATGGGATCAGCATATTATCAATGTAAGAGGCGTTTAGACGTCAATCCGATAAACGGCACCAAATAAAACTTCCCATTTGAGAAACCTATCTTAAAAAAACTACTATATTTTTAAGAATATTTTGATTGTACACATTAATTGCCTTATAATCAACGGTAATTCATAAGCACTGTATAGATATATAGAAAAAAATTGACCCAATCATGTCATTACGTGAATTTCTGATAAAATGGAGTTAGTCGTGTTAACTTGTGAGCGTCTCATCTGTAACAAACATTTACATCCTCTAATGATAAATGTTGTTGTGAGTGCGCCATCAAAACGTTCACAATGAAAAATTTTTATGCAAAATTACTCAGAAATTAGAAGAAATATTTTGCTAATATTACGTCAAATAATAAATTACATTCAAAATTACAAGACGTTTTACTCATTTTTCACTAATAAAAAGTTTGCTCTAGTTTTAACCAAATTTTGGTTCTATGTAGCTTTTACCATAAGATGGTGAAATCTTATTGTTGTACCAAAATTTGGAGCTTCCTTTTTCAACCTCGTTCCAACTATTGGATTTATGGTTCAACAGAAGTTCCAAATATTGGTTCAAGATTTCACCCATCTTATAGTGGCAGCTATTGAACGCTAAAATTTGGTTAAAACTAAGACAAAACTTTTAACAGTGTACTAGGTAAAATGTAATTTAAACAAAATTACTGAAACTTTATTCTGTGAAATTCTAAAGGAAAAAGTAAAACGGCACTATCATCTCTTATTCTCCAGATCTTGTACTTTTAACGATGCACGTTTAATGGAGAGATTTATAAAATGAATTCATGTGGAAACATTCCGGTAATGTATCTAATTCCAGACTTATAATGTTGAGAGAGAAAAAGTATTTCCAGCTAATTTTGAGGTAAGATATTCATTTTATGAAATGAGAAAAATAGTAGTTTAAATGATTTTCTTTCTACTTCTTTATTATTTTATTATCAATGTAAAATCTTCATGTGCGTTTTAACCCGTTGGGAACAAAAGACACGTATACATGCCGCAAAAAGGCTTAAGAATCCGTGTTTATCTCCACCAGTAAAATTTTAGTGTAAAGTTTGCCTTTTTTAATCGGAGAATTTTCTCGATTTAATAAGCCATATATTTCTGTTTTTGAAACCCGATGACAAAATAGCTCCCGTCGCGAAGGGGTTAAGATATATTATATTCATCTTCAGATGATGCAAGGTTCGCACACTCCTTGGACTTTCCAAGGACTCTGGCACTACTATTAAAAATAAGAAAATTTATATTTATTTTTTAAACCATAACATTCGTAAACCCCTCCTTCATTCACAGATTTTAAGATATTTTGCTCCAGTAAAACACTTCGAAAATATTCTAAAAATTTAGTGGTAGATCTGTGCGAACCATGTGATGGCAACAAATTTTAACGAACATTCTGTTTCTGAGCGTTAGCTGTTTCCTATGTATATTGGAAAATTAAAACAGAAAAAGTCCTTCCGGCAATGCCGGGAGGAAGAGGTAGCTTTCATATAATTTTTTATTTATTTTATATAAAGTTATATAAATCAAATATACGAAGCTCAAAATAGTGGTACACGATTATGTAAGATTGAATACTAGTTTTTGTCAATGCTGAATATTAATAGGAATTTTTAGAAATTAGTCATCATTTATTCAACCTGGTTTTATTTTAAGCGATTTATAGAGTCGCCAAATTCCACGATATCCATTTTAAAGCAGCATGATGGATAAAAAAAACCCAATGAGCTTGATCGAAATATTAATTCATGTGAGCATGCACACTCATATCGAAATCAATCAATATATACGAGTGCTCTCGCGGGCAAATTGACTTTTAAAAAAAAATGTCACCCACATTAGAAATTCACACTGCTATAGCCGAGGCGTTTTTCAAAGTAAAGACAAAGCAAAAAATACTCCGGAATTCATTATTAAGATATAGTTTAGAAAGAACCTTTTTTCAATTTCTAATTTTTTTGTTTATACATCATTATACATTTAAAAGATTTTTGATAAATTTAAGTGGCCGCCATTTTGAAACAAGATGACGGATAAAGTTGGCCCGTAAACTCGGTCAAGACATTGGTATGTACCATGAACACACGGAGTTATATCGAAACCAGTTTCTAAATATGCGTATTAACGCGTGACAAATTTCAGACCGTTTCAAAATGTCAATCTCACTGGAAATTGAAAGTGCTAAAACTCAGCCATTTTTCAAGATATAGATGAAACAAAAAATGTTCTGGAATCTTTGTATTAAGGTTAAAACACAAAAGAAAAATCTTTTTCAATTTCTCAAATTTTTGCACCTAATTATAAAATTTAAAATAAAAAAATATTATTCCGCCAATTTGAAACAAGACGGGGGTTGGAACTGGCCAACGAACTCGGTCCAGGCATAAGTATGTCCTGTCCACGCACCAAGTTTCATCCAAATCGGTGTATAAATATGCGTGTTTTCACGTGACAAAAACCAGATGTGATTGATGACCAGATTTCATAATGTGAGCAAGGAATTAAAAGTACTATAACTCAGACATTTTTTAAGATACAGACAAAAAATGTGCTTTGGAATCTTTGTATCAAGGTCAAATGTATAAAAGAAAATTCTTATTCAATTTCTCACTTTTTTGTACCTAATTACAAATTTTAAATTTCTTTAAAAAAATTTAAATGGCCGCAATTTTTAAACAAGATGGCGGATGGAACTGGTTAACGAACTCGGTCCAAGCTTTATTAAGTACTATGTACACACCAAGTTACATCCAAATCGATTTATAAAAATACGAGTGTTATCACATGACAAAAATCAGATCGTTTCAAAATGTCAGCCATAAGAAAAATTCAAAGTGCTATATCATTTTTTAAGATATAGACAAAGTAAAAAGTGTTTTGGATATGGTGTTTTAAGATCTAACACATAAAATAAAAATATTTTTCAACTTTTAATTTTTTCGCATTTAATTTTAAATTTTAAATTTTTTAAATTTTTTTAAATGGCCGCCATTTTGAAACAAGATGGCGGATGATGCTGGCCAACGAACTCGGTCGAGATATTTGTATGTGCTATGTACATACCAAGTTTCATTCAAATCGGTTCATAAATTCGTTAGTTATAGCATGACAAAAATCAGATCGTTTCAAAATGTCAGCCATAAGAAAAATTCAAAGTGCTATAACTCAATCATTTTTTAAGATATAGACAAAATAAAAAGTGTTCTGGAATTGGTGTTTTAAGATCTAACACATAAAATAAAAATATTTGTCAACTTTTAATTTTTTCGAATTTAATTTTAAATTTTAAATTTTTTAAAAATTTTTAAATGGCCGCCATTTTGAAACAAAATGGCGGATAATGCTGGCCAACGAACTCGGTCGAGATATTTGTATATACTATGTACATACCAAGTTTCATTCCAATCGGTTTATAAATACGTTAGTTATCGCATGACAAAAATCAGATATATATATATATATATATATATATATATATATCTGATTTTTGTCATATATAACAAAATATATATATACATAACCATATATAACAAAATATATATATATATATAACCATATATATATATATATGGTTATGTATATATATATATATATATATGTCAACATTTGAACGGAGGGTGGTTTTGGAGTCTGGGGGTCATGATCGGTGAAAATATACCAAAATTTTCTGGAAGTGCTTTCCTCCGGACGGCTGCAATAGGTAGCTTTTTACTTTTTGTAATGAAAGCTACCTAAAAATTGTAAAAATTTCCTATTTACATCCAATTTCGATACATTTTGTTTTCAAGTTTAATCTGTATGATTTTTTTTTAGCGATTATGATATAATTATATTATCATGTTAATTGCGTTAATCTAGAAACGCCTACTTTTCATTATTTCTTAAACGTTCTCATGCATATCAGCATCAAGTTGTATTGCTTACAATTATTCTTGGAGTTTATAATAGTTTTAAATCTAATTTAAATAAATTTACGAAAACAATATTCCACGAAACACTAAAGGGAAAAATAAAACGGTACTATCACCTTTTATTCTTCTGGTCCTGTACATGTAAAGCCACATGTATAATGAAGATATTTATAAAATCAATTTATGTGGAAACATTCCTGTAATGCAGGGCTGTCCAACGCGGCGTCCGCGGGCGCACTGGCGCCCTTTTGAAGGTTTTCTGTTACTAGTACTTTTTTAAATACAATTTCGTTGTAAAGGATACTTTATTTAAAATCCTTGATAGTTTCATGAGAGATGTTTTAAATATCTCTAAAAGTGTATTTCACTCATCAACAATTATAAGTACGCAGCGTACTAAAAGAAAAGCAACAGCACATAAATAGTTTTTTTTTTTTTAATCATGTGCTGTTTTATTTCTTTACTAATTTATAGTTATGCTTTATAAGTCTTTTTAGGAAAATAATGTCGATAGGAATTAATAAATGTCGGCAGTATATTTTTAATACGTTAAGAAGTAAATTGTAGAAAAATATATGCGATCCTTCTTTTCTTTCGTGCATGAAAGTTCACCATTTTTGTTATTGTTATTAACGTTGTTTCACTGGCCATTTGTGTGCTTTATAAGACAGGATAAAGGCTGTCTTTTTATCCCCCTGACCTTTGAAAATTTAGGAAATTTTGTTTCTTAAAAAAATCTATAAAATAGTGCGAAAGGTATACTCAATGAAAGATCTTTCAGGCTCTCTCTTGGGAACCACCCATGACTTTGTTTCTGTACTTTTTATAATGGCAAAATTACACCTCCAAAAAAATTTACCCAAAATTGGCCCAAAAAAATTGTACTCATTGCAAAGTATTTGCGTTTCCCTAAAACATAATTATATCTGTGATTATCCTTTTATTTTAATAATGAATGAGATTTCATTTTTTGACTCCTTCCAATTCAAAAATATTTGAGATAACCCCTCGCAGAAACATGTATTATTCAAAATTTATTACATTTACTGTTTTTTTAAACATGGTGATTTATATCTATAGGAGCATTATGCCTCATTCGCATATATATATTGCTACTAATATTGAAAGATGATTGTTTTTTATGTTTTGAGCCATGTTAATAATGGTGCCCTTCATTGCTTGCCAACAGCTGAGATGCATCCCTGATTAGTAAAAGGTTGGACAAGCCTGCTGTAATGTATCTAATTCCAGACTTATAAATAGAGAATGTCTTTCTGGCTAATTTTGAGCTGAGTCATTTATTTTATAAAATGAAAAAAATAGTAGTTTAAATGATTTTCTTTCTACTTTTTTTATATCAATATAAAACCTTTAGATATATTTAAGGAGACGGTGGACGTTATTTTTTTTCATCATAGCACTAGGAAATTTTGTGCATCTTCAAAAGAATTTTCAAACTTATTAATTTTTTTTAATCTTTCAACAAAATTTAAATTTTTAAACGAAACTTTAAAATGCTCTTTGTGTCGTAATTTTTGAGATATTGCATTTTTACCACTTAAAATTTTATTTTAAACAATTTTGTGTTAGATTTTTTAAATCTCTTGAATAGTATTTTCAGATATTTTTATTAAATTCCAGATCGATTTTCATTAAAATTTTGTCTTTTAATAAGTAAAAAATAAAATTTGCGCTGCCTATTTTCTATGGATATTAAAAAGCTAAAACAGAAAATATTGTTAAAATTTTCCTATCTACCTCCAATTTAGAAAATTTTCATTTCCAACTTTGAAATGTATGTACAACTAGTATGGTCCCTTTTGTAGCGATTTTATAAATGTAAAATTTTCAGATATATTTTCAGAACTGTTATATTCATTTCGAGACGATGACAGCAAATTCAAACGAAGTTTCTGTTTTTGTGCGTTACCTGTTTTTTATAGAATTTGGGAAACTAAAACAGAGAAAATAGTTAACAGAGAAACTAAAATTTTCCTATCTACTTCCATTTTGAAAAACTTTATTTCAACTTTGAACATAAGATTTTTTTTTTACAGCGATTATGATATAATTAGATTATTTAATTGCGTTTAACCTAGAAACGCAATTAAATATATATTTCCCTTATTTGTTCAACATTCTCTTGCATTTCAGCATCACGTTGTATTGCTTAAAACAGTTCCTGGAATTAATAATTTTTTTCTTCCTGCTTCAATTCGAAAAAAAAATTGTGTTAGAAAATTATATTTATAACTTTTGACTTTAAAATGATAAATGATTCTTTACCTACCTCTACATTAAATATGGTAATTTTCCTTCATTTATTTTCTGTTTTTAAAAAAAATTTCCGAAAACTATTCTTCAGTTCCTACATTCATATTTTTAACACAGTTATTAAGTTAGAACTACTTAGAATTACAAACTTATGAAATTTACGAAGCTTAAAAGTAACCAGATGTTTTGTATTTTACAACAGCTGATGACTTCGCAAATTTATACTGATTTTAATTTATAAAGTTTCAACTTACTTTGAAAAGAATAATGCATTTTGCTTGAATTAGCAATTGTTTCTATTTTTGCCGCATTCAAATGCATTTACTTATTGTGCCTTATTAGACATTTCCTATTTTGATTTATAGGAATTTTTCTTGTTCGATAACTTCGCGTCTCTTTTTATCAATGAAACTTTTCCGAATTTTATTCTTGAATTCCCATATTTAATTGTTTAACCCAGTTATTAAGTTAGAACTACTTAAAATTACGAACTTACGAAATTTGTAAGGTTTAAAAGTAACCAAAAGTTTTGTTTTTTACAATAGCTGGCGACTTCGCAATATTATAACGATGCAAATTTATAAAGTTTCAACTTCTTTCTAGAAAAATAATACATGTTGCTTGAATTAACAATTATTTTTATTTTTTGCTTTATTCACATACATTTACACACTGTGCCTGATTCGAAATTCCCTATTTGGATTTATAGGAATATTTATTGTTCACATAACTATTTAATTATTTTGTTTAAAATTTATTAGCAATACAATTAAAGTGATATCTTTGTATTTCCAACAAAGATTAAGCAGATAAAGAAATTAACATTTTTCTTTGGATGTTTATTTTTAACTAAAAGATTTTATGATTGTTAAAAAACTTTTTTCTGGAAGTTAAATATATATATGTATATTTATATATAGGGTGTTTCGAAATTCACGCAGCATTGTTGAGGTATTATTTGCGTAATTAACTGACAAAATTTGCCAGTTAGGATATTTTCAACAAGATGACGATATTTGAACTTTTTAAAAACTTCCTTATAGTACTAACGTACTTCATTTGCTCGCTTGACGTGCAATTTTCGACTTGTTTGATCCAATGATGTAGCTAGAGGTGGCGGAGGGGGCGGTTCGCCCCGGGTGTCACCCTCTAAGCGGTGGCACCCAATATTTATTTGCATATATATATGTATATTTATATATATAATCTTATAAGAATTTGGATAAGTATTCTGAAATAAAACGCAATTTCTAGCGCACGACGCAACAGAATTAAATTTCTTTTCTTTGAGAATGTGAAATATTATACCGAATGGTGTGTTTAAGTGAAATATGCACCAGGGAACAAAAAACCAATGTATCCAACGAATGGGTGGTAAAAGGAAACTTTAAAAGAAATATTTTCATTCACATATAGACACCACATTGACTTATGTCGATTATGGGTTGAATAATGATAAGTCGCTCTTGTGCAGGAGAAAAGGTAAATAAGGAATGGTATAGTCATTTGTTGTGATAGTGTAGAATTGCGATTGAAAAAAATATGACTTGGGGGGGTGACACCCTGGTGGGTGGGGTTGACACCATTGTCATCCACCCCCTGTGCCATTCGTCCTAGCTACGCCACTGGTTTGATCCTTAATACAGTTTTCTTTCTGCTTAAACACTGTCCATATCGATTCCAAACTTTTAACGCTTTTATTAGAAACAAATTACATTGTTGCTGAAACATTGAAATAATTAAACCACAAAAGAATTCATAAACAAATGTATTTGAAAATAAATAAAGAGTTTTTTTTAACATGCTTTATATATGAAAGATTTTATTACTAAATACTTATATCAGTTTGGTATTTGGAGATTAAACATTAGATGTATAAAAATGTACCACCACACAAAAAGAATTAATTGATGAAATTGCTAATTATCATAAAACTTGAAGGAATTGAAACGTCTTAGAATATTATATTTTATAAGTTTTGACTTTAACATGACAAGTTATTGTTTACATACCTCTACATTAAACATAGTGATTTTCATTCATTTATTTTCAGTTTCTATCAAAGTAACGTTTCCTGAAACATTTTTTCAGTTCCAATAATAATTTGTTTAACCCATTTTCTTTATTAGAACTACTTAAAATTATGAACATACGAAATTTGCAAAGTTTAAAAGTAACCAGTTGTTTACAACAGCTGACGACGTCTACAACGAATTTTTCAAAGATACAAATTTATAAAGTTTCAACTTCTTTCGAGAAGAATAATGCATGTTGCTTGAATTAACATTTATTTCTATTTTTGCCTTTTCTAAATACATTTACGCCCCACCAGTGGCCACGAGGCTCTGACCTCCAAACTGCTAGATGGTAGTGCTGGGTTCGAACCCAATCGCGACCGTCGGCCTAACCGTTCTGAGTTTTCCGTGGTTTTCTTCGAACCTTGCGGGTTATAATACAGGTTAGGTTCCCTTAGAAAGACCCCCACGGAGGGCATCCCACCCCATAGGGGCTATATCCCATTGTGTAGATAACTGGCCGACATAAATACAAACAAACCAATACATTTACATATAGTGTCTGATTTTACATTCCCTTTTTTGAATTACAGGAATTGTTCTTGTTCGATAACTTCGCGTGACTGTTTATTTTCTTTAAAGTTATGAGCTATATGTTTAAAATTATATCTTTGTATTTTTGCCAAACAGTAAATAGTAAAAGAAATTAATATACGTACTTCTTTCGTTTGAAAAAAGTACATATATTTGAAAAAGTTTATGATTTTAAAAAAAAAACTTCTTTCTGGGAGTTAAATATGCATATACAAGGTGTTTTAAGAAAGCAAACTACATCTTATCCAATGCTTACATTAGCCTTTTTGAAGAATTATTAGTATAATTAACAGAAGTTTGCCATTTCGGATATTTTCGAAAAGATGACGCCAACTAAACATTTTTAAAACGTCCTTATACTACGAACGCACCGCATTTGCACGCTTGACGCACGATTTCCGACTTGTTTGTTCTTTAATACCGTATTCCTTTCTTTCTAAATCCAATCCACATCGCTTCCAGCATTTTAATTCTTCAAGAAGCAAATTCTTAAATGTTAAAAAAATTAAACCACACCAGGATTCACGAACAAACTTATTTGAAAATCAATATTTTTTTAAAAATAAAACATAAATTATGAATGAACACTTTTGTTACAAAATATTGTTATCAGTTTGGTATTCGGAGATTAAACATAAGAAAAAATTATTAAATTAAAAATGTACCACAGCACATCAAGAGTTAATTCATAAAATTTTAAAATGTCCTATAACTTGAATCAGTTTATACGTCTTAAAATACTAAATTTTATAACTTTTGACTTTAGCAAGACGAATGTTTGCTTACACACCTCTATACTGAATATGGTGATTTTCATTCGTTTTCTGTTTTTATAAAAGACATTTTTCCGTAAACATTTCTGGAGTTTTTATAATATTTTAATTCAGTTATTTATTTAGAAGAACTTAAAATTACGAACTTACGAAATTTGCGAAGTTTACAAGTAACCAGATGTTTTGCGTTTTACAACAGTTGACGACTTCGCAATTTTCTGTCGATGCAAATTCATAAAGTTTCAACTTATTTCAAGTGGAAAAATGTTTGAATTAACAATTATTTCTATTTTTACCTTAATCAAATACATTTGCATTTTGTGCCTGATTCGACATTTCCTAGTTTGATTTTTAGGAATTGTTCTTGTTAGATTATTTTGCATCAAAGATGTGCTGTGGTGCATTTTTAATGTAATAATTTTTTCTTATGTTTAATCTCCAACTACCAAACTGATACCAATATTTTTATCAAAGAAACTTTTATGAAAACATTTCTCAAGTTCCTATATACATTAGTTTAACACAGTTTTTTAGTTAGAACTAGTTAAAGTTAAGAGCTTACGAAATTTGCGAAGTTTACAAGTAACCAGATGATTTGCGTTTTAAAAAGATGACACTTGGCAATTTTAAAAAGATGCATATTGATAAAGTTTCAACTAATTTCGAGAAGAATAATGCATGTTGCTTGAAATAAAAATGATTTCTATTTTTGCCGTATTCAAATACACTTACATATTGTGCCTGATTCGAAATTCCCTATTACGATTTATAGGATTTGTTCTCATTCCATAACTTCGTGTAATAGTTTCTGTTTTTTATTTAAAGTTTATGAGCAATACATTTAAAGTGATTTTAATAATGCATGTTGCTTGAGTTAACAATTATTTCTATTTTTGCCTTATTCAAATACATTTACATATTGTGCGAATTCGACATTCCCTATTTTTATTTTTAGCAATTCTTCTAGTTCGATAACTTCGAGTAATAGTTTATCTTTTTTGTTTAAAGTTTATGAGCAATACATTTAAAGTGTTTTTTATAATCCATGTTGCTTGAGTTAACAATTATTTCTATTTTTGCCTTATTCAAATGCATTTACATATTGTGCGAATTCGACATTCCCTAATTTGATTTATAGGAATTGTTCTTGTTCGATAACTTCGAGTAATAGTTTATCGTTTTTGTTTAAAGTTTAAGAGCAATACATTTAAAGTGAAAGTTTGTATTTTCAATAAAGAGGTAATAGAAAAAGAAATGAAATTTTTGTTTTCTTTTTGTTTTTATTTTTAATTGAAAATTTTTATGATTTTTAAAAAACTTCCTTCTGGAAGTTAATTATATACAAACCTCGGACAATGGTCACTCCGGTACAACGGTAACCTCTAAATACCGGCCATGCTTTAGTGTTACCGAATCTATTTCACAGAAATAACATTACAGTAAATCTCTGAACAACGAATTCCGAGCAACGGCCATCTCACACCATTTTCTTTTAAAATAATAATTATTCTCTCATTTTTATATAGTTTTTTTTGTTTGCTTGTTTGTTAATTTCACTACAATTCTTTGATTAAAGCAGAAAACATGTAAAACTTTTCCAAAAACATTTCTCGAGTACCTATCTTTATTTGTTTAACCCAGTTATTTAGTTAGAACTACTTAAAATTACGAACTTACGAAATTTGCAAAGTTTAAAAGTAACCAGATGTTTTGTCCTTTATAACAACTGACGATTTCACAATTTTATAATGATGCAAATTTATAAAGTTTCAAGTTCTTTCGAGAAGAATAATGCATGTTGTTTGAATTAACAACTATTTTTATTTTTGCCTCATTCAAATACATTTACATATTGTGCATAATTCGATATTCCCTATTTTTATTTATAGGAATTGTTTTTGTTCGAGAACTTCGCGTAACTATTTGTTTAGATTATTTAAATTTTATGAGCAATACATTTAAAGTGATATCTTTCCATTTTCACCAAAGAGTAAATTGTAAAAGAAATGACCATTTTTTTGTTTTGTTTTTTGTTTTTAACAGAAAAAATTTGATTTTTAAGAATTTTTTTTTCTAGAAGTTAAATATATATGTATATATATATATATATATATATATATATATATATATACAGGGTGTTTTGAAAGTCACTCGAACTACACCTCATCCAATGCTTACATTAGAATTTTTGAGGAATTAATTGAGTAATTAACAGACAAAGTTTGCCGATTCGGATATTTTCAACAAGATGTCGCCACCTGAAAATTTTTAAAACTTCGTTATAGCAAAGAACTGGTACGAATGAACCTGATGCAAGCATGAGAGCACCTCATGAAAGCCTGCAAATGAGGTACGAACGAACCTCATTTGCATGCTTTACGTGCAATTTCCGACTTCTTTGTGCCGCATTACTTTCTGTTTCCACATTATCCATATCGATTTTAAACTTTTAACGCTTTTATTAGAAGCAAATTACAATGTTTCTGAAATATTGAAATAATTAAACCACTGCAGAATACATAAACAAATTTATTTGAAAATAAATAATACTTTTTTTTATATAACATACATTATAAGTGAAATGTTTTATTACAAAATACTGGTATCAGTTTGGTATTAGGAGATTAAACATAAGATGTATAAAATGTACCGCCACATTAAACGGATTAATTCATAAAATTGTTAAATATCGTATAACTTGAAGTAGTTTATACGCCTTAGAATATTATATATTTTTAACATACATTATAATTGAAAAAATTTATTACAAAATACCGGTATCAGTTTGGTATTAGGCGATTAGAAAATGTACAACCACACTAAAAGGATTAATTCATAAAATTGTAAAATATCGTATAACTTGAAGGAGTTTATACGCCTTAGAATATTATATTTTGTAACTTTTGACCTTTAACGTGACAAGTTATTGTTTACATACCGCTAAATTCAATATGGTGATTTTCTTTCATTTATTTTCTGTTTTTATCAAAGAAACTTTTCCGAAAAAATTTCTCGATTTCCTAAATTCATTTGTTGAGTCCAGTTATTTAGTTAGAAGTACTTAAAATTAGAAACTTACGAAATTTGCAAAGTTTAAAAGTAACCAGATGTTTTGTGTTTTACAACAGCTGACGACTTCGCAATTTTATAAAGATGCAAATTTGTAAAATTTCAACTTTTTTCGAAAAGAATAATGCATGTTGCTTGAATTAACAATCGTTTCTATTTTTGCTTTAATCAAATACATTTACATATTGTGTCTGTGTAGATATTTCCTATTTTGATTTATAAGAATTGTTCTTGTTCGATAAGTTCACGTAACTATTCATTTTTTTGTTTAAAGTTTATCAGAAATATATTTAAAGTGAAAGTTTGTATTTTCAACAAAGTGTTTAATTGTAAAACAGATAAAGATTTTTTTTTTGTTTTTATTTTTTGTTACTTCTCTTTTTTTTATTTTTAACTGAAAAAGTTTATGATTTATAAAAAACTTCTTTCTGGAAATTAAATATATACAGTGAAACCTCCTATAATGGTCACTGCGAACAACGGTAACCTCTGAATACCGATTGGTATATAGTATACAGGATTTGTTCTTGTTAGAAAACCTCGCGTAATTATTTATTTATATTATGTACTGATTTATATTACATGATAGTCGTATTCGATAGGGACCATTCCAAAGATTTCGAAACCAGAGTGCAATTTATTTATTTATTTATTTATTTATTTATTGTATTTAGTGTACAGGATTTGTTCTTGTTTGATAACTTCACATAACCATTTATTTATACAATGTGGTGGTTTATATTACATGCTACTCGTATTCGATAGGGACCATTCCACAAACTTCGAAACCAGAGCGCAATTTTTTATTTATTTATTTATTTTTTTTTATTAAGGTAGCAAATACTTCTTTTATACTGTAAAAAGTATGATCTTCCTGATAATTAGCTTCATTTTTACGTCTGGTGTTTGTTTCGAATAACTTCCTGAGCATTTTAAATACACTGCAAGTATTTTTAAAATTACAATTAAGGTATGTTAAAATTTTCATGTAATTACCACATCTGTTTGTAGTTTTAAAGTTTCATTTTGTCTTTATCATTAATTATAAACTTATTTTTAATCAAAATACATTTGTTAAAAGCCTAAAGTTAAGTTCTAAATATTTTTTACATATAAAATATCTATATAGTATCTATCGTAGTGCTTACATACATAAACTGACATGAAAAAGTTTTTTTTTTCTAGTTTATATATATTTTTTACAAAATCCATATTTTATTTGCAATAGTAATCCATTCCAGCTTATCTAAAACCTCTAAAAAAAATCCATTTAATAGTAAAATAGTTAATAATCAGGTATGTGACATTTCCAGCGATCAAATTCCTAACATTACTTTAGAATTTTTTAATTTTCTCACTAGAGCTCTTTTTTTAACACGCTTTTATTACTTTCACCTGTATGTGAGTTTGTGGGTTTGTAACTCTCCTTATTAGATAAAGATTTTCCTTATTATCTAAAGATTTTCTCAAGCAATTTTGACTAAAAATTGCATTCTATGGTTTTCGGGCACGAGAAAATCATTGGACTAGGTTACATGTTTGAGAAAAAATTTTAATGGGTCATATTGGGTCATTAAGGGTCTGGGTCAAGCTATTTATATTTAAAGAACGGCGTGATCGATTATAACGAAATTTTGTATGTAACAGTTTTTCGGCACGAGAAAACTATTGGGCTGGGTCACATGTTCGAAAAACTTCGATTAGTGGGTCATTTTTGGGTCATTATGGGTCAAGCCATTTTTATCTAAAAAACGGCTCTAACGATTTTGACCAAATTTTATATTTTATCGTTTTGGATTACAAGAAGACCATTGGGTTAGGTAACATGTTCAAAAAAATTCGGTTAGTGGGTCATTTTTGGGGTCATTGTGGGTCATGCTATTTTTATCTAAAGATTTTCTCACGCAGTTTTGACTAAAAATTGCATTCTATGGTTTTCGGGCACGAGAAAAATATTGGGCTAGGTTACATGTTCGAGAAAAAATTTTAATGGGTCATATTGGGTCATTAAGGGTCTGGGTCAAGCTATTTATATTTAAAGAACAGTGTGATCGATTATAACGAAATTTTGTATGAACAGTTTTTTGACACGAGGAAACTAATTCGCTAAATCACATGTTTGAGAGATTTCGACTATAATGATCATTTGTGGGTCATGATGGGCCGTAATGGATCATGTCAAGCTACATCTAAAGAACAGGTGGATCGATTTTAACGAAATTTTATATATAGCATTTTTTTGGCACAAGAAAATTATTGGGCTAGGTCACACTTTCGAGAAATTTCGATTAATGGGTCATAAAGGGTCTGGGTCAAGCTATTTATATTTAAAGAACGGCTGGATCGTTTTTAACGAAATTTTGTATGTAACAATTTTTAGACACGAGGAAACTAATGGGCTAAATCACATGTTCGAGAGATTTTGATTATAAGGGTGATTTGTGGGTCATTGATGGGTCATGCTAATTTTATGTAGAAAATGTCTCTCACCATTTTGACTATATTTTGTATTATGATATTCTCGGGCAAGAGAAAACCATTGGACCAGGACACATGCTCGCTAAAATTCGATTAATGGGTCATTTTGGGTCATAATGGGTTAGGGTTATTCTAATTATATATAACAACGATTCAATCAATTTTACCTAAATTTTGTAACGAAACGTCTTTTGTCACGAGAAGACTATTGGGCAGAGTCACAAGTTAAACAAAATTATATTAGTGGGCCATTTCGCTTTATTGATGAATGCTGTCAAGCTAATTTTATCTAAGAAACGGCTTAAACGATTTTGATTCAACTTTATATTCTACTGTTTTTGATTACCTGGAGAACTTTGAGCTAAGTCACATGTTTGATCAAATTTGATTAGTGGGTTATTTTGTTTAATACGGGTCAGGGTCATGAGAAAATGGCAGCAACCAATAATTTTGCAATATTTCACAAAATATTGGCGACATTTGGCCGAAAAATTGACTATTAAGATTACGAAAGCCACAACACGCATTTGGTGCCAAATGAAAGAATGTCTCCAAATTTGGCTATATTTGGCAAAAAACGTTGTCTTTCATAAAGTGAAGAATTTTTTTTATACATTGTTAATAGGATTCGAGATGCATGGTTAAATTAACTAGAGTCGACCAAAAAAAGTGATTTGGATCGATGTCCTTTCGTTGTAAATTTTAAAATAAATATAGTTTAAAAAAACTAAAAAACACGCTTTTTAAGTATATCAAACTAAAAAGTGAAAAATAATTCGTACTATAAGCTGAAAACAAAAATAGATGAAATAAATATAGTTTAAAAAAAATTAAAACCACGCTTTTAAAGTAATTAAACTAAAAAGTGAAAAATAAATATAGTTTAAAAGAACCAAAAAACACGCTTTTTAAGTATATCAAACTAAAAAGTGAAAAATAATTCGTACTATAAGCTGAAAACGAAAATTGATGAAAAATACTATTTTACTATAAAATCATTGCTATTATAGATATCAATTAATAAGCAATAAATAAAATTATCGTGGAAAAAAAGCGTGGGGTGCTTCTTGAAAACTGATAGATGGAGCATGGTAGATGGAGCACCCCACGCTTTTTTTCCACGATAATTTTATTTATTGCTTATTAATTGATATCTATAATAACAATGATTTTATAGTAAAATAGTATTTTTCATTTATTTTTGTTTTCAACTTATAGTACGAATTATTTTTCACTTTTTAGTTTGATATACTTAAAAAGCGTGTTTTTTGGTTCTTTTAAACTATATTTATTATGAAATACATAGTAACCAGTAAATTCATATGTGCTTATATTATTTTACTAGTAAAATTAATTCACATAAACTTACCCAATGATTTAAAAAACTTACATTAATTCCTTTTAGCAGTAGAATTGATAAGTTAGATACATAAAAAATCAATACAGGTTTATGACATCATTCTTGTTTTTTTCCGGTCACTAAGAAGCAGTATATTATTAAATTCACTAACCAATATTTTCAACTGCTCTTACCTACCACATTTTATTTACGAAATCAATTCATTTGAGCTGGCTAAAGCAGTAAAAGAAAGTTAATTTAATTATAGTTAACAAAATTTAAGACGGTCAAGTATGTGACATTATTAATGTTTATTTTCTCAAAAGAAGGCCGTTTCCTATGACCAGGACACTGACCAGTATTTTCAGATTTTCTAATCAGATAGCTGACTAGACTTATTCTTGTACAAAGCGCATGTTGAAATAGTTGTAATTTTTCGCTGCTGATAATTATCCCTCAAATTTTAACCCAACAAACATAAAAAATGAAAAAAAAAAAACAATGATGTGTGATAATGAACACAATGTGAGAAGGTTGTTAACTAATTATTAGTATTCTTAAAATTACGTTAACTGGTGATTTATTTACATTATTAGGCGCTATTTCTGTTTATTGGCATGGATATAGCAGATCTTGCCCAAACTTAAGTTGCATGTTAAGATATTATCTATGCGTACTTGGTTACATTATTACGTTACACACCTTCCTTCTCAATTTACCATATTCAGCAAGGCATGGGTTACATTGGGTTAGCCACACAAGTATCTCCCATATTCTCATACATACATTACTCTTCACACGAGTCAATACTGTTCCAAACTGTATATTTTACCTCAAATGCAAAACTACATACTGACTTCCCTCACTGTCTATATTCTCCTGTAAAATCAAGGGCAATTTCCGCCTGGAAAATCAAAGAGAATAAAACTGCCATTTATCCTTGCTTGCTCATTGACCAGGCATCACATGAGATTATCTTTTGTTTATCCTCTCTGTTTTTCTTTCATTATCTGGCTTGATATTTTTTTTCATATTCCATGTAAATCAGATCTTATTCTGATATTACCGTTTACACAACAGAGCCTTTCCTAGAATACAGACAATACATGAATTCAATAGTATTGATTGTAATCCTAAATATAACTAATTTTATTTATTAAGAGGATTGTGTAGCATACATGCAGCAAGATGATTTAATTAAATTGCCAGTACAAAAATTTTCAAATATGAAATTGCTGCATTACTCCACTCAGTAATCCAAAAATGATATTAAAGCAGTGTTAGTTCATACTATTAAAGTTTTAACTGAATTTCTCATAGCTATATTTCTTTGTTACTTCTTTTTTAGTGTTAATAATAATAATAATAAAACCCCACTAAATTTAGACTGTATAATTCACAGAATTTTAATTAAGAATCATTCCAAATGTGATTCCACTTCTATATTATGCCACATACATGACCATACAAATCGCTTAAACAATCCCGAGTCCGTCATTGGGGTTTAATATTTTACTTTGGCACCACAACGTATTTCAGTAACGAATTTTTGAACGCACAAAAAAATAAAAACTTTCCATATACCGTATTTACTCGTCTATAGCGTGCACTTAAAAAAAATAGGCCAAAATGCCTAGGTGCGCGTTATACACGGAATATTTTTTTTATTGCTGGATGTAATCACACGATATACATGTGAATCAAGAAATGTATGAAAAGAAGACATAATTACTCGGAAAATCTTATTTTATTGAAGCATACTGCATCTTTTCTTTACTCCTTGCACTTTTTAATACCTTAATATTATATAATCGCTAACTAGCAATTCTCACTACCGTTATTCATTCATACCCCCAACGTTCACAATCTATCTGAAGTCTCAAATTGTATTTTCGTCTTGTTTTAGGCCTGATGTAATGTTTGTTTCAACATTCTTTGCTGAAATTCATTTAGTCATTCACTCATTTGCATATTAAATATATGGTGCGCCTTATATACGAAATTTTAAAAAATCGCCATTTTTCTTGAAAAGTAGGGGGTGCGCGTCATACACGAGTGCGTGGTATACACTGGTAAATACGGTATAAAATTCAAACTTCCAAGCATTAAAATTCTATAGCATATTTAACTTTAAATCAGTCATTTTTAAGAAATAATATTTTAGCTTGAATAATGAGAAAATAAATGGTCTCTTTTATATTCCTCTAAATTAACTTATGTTGACTTAGGGCTTTCGCATAGCATCTGCCTTTGTTCATGAAACTTTTCCTAAAAAGTTTCTCAACTTCTAATGTTCATTTGTTTAACCTAGTTATTTAAATGAAATTATAAAGTTGAATTAGCATTTTTTAAAACTAACCGAGTGTTTTGGAACAGCTGGCTAATTTGACGTATGAGAAGAATGCAAATTTCAGAATTTTTAAGTTCGTACAAGATAAATGTTTCTTGTTAAATTTAAACGTTATTTTTATTTTTGCTTCACTTAAATAGATTTACGGATATGACACTTCCTGTTTTCATTTATTAGAATTGTTCTTGTTAGAAAACTGCATGTAATTTTTATTATGCCTAAGGTCCGGGTAGAAAATTAATTGAAATACTATCAGATGTTTTTTTATACGCACCACATTATAACAAAATTGTGATTTTATACCTTACATATTAACTCAGCTATTAAAAACTCAGCTATTAACTCGTTCATTTATTAACCCTTTAACTGGTTTGCCTGAACGGCGTTCGGGCAAGATGAATTTGCTTATTTCATCATTTAAATCCTTTTGACACCAGTATTATTTTTAAGAAAATTTTCATAGTGTTGAAAAGCGGTAATGTTTAAACTAATCTTTACGAATGTTTTATTTAAATAATAGTGGTGTGATTCTACTATTCTTAATTTATTGAACAGAAAAGAATTAACCAGTTAAAAGGTTAAAAAACCAGTGTTGCCAGATTGGAGACTTTTTTTATTCAAATTGTTTGATAGCCACCGCTTTTTTTAAATAGAAATATTCGACCTATTTAAAAATGGATTGAAAAGTCTGTAAAATCTCGCATTTCTTGCTAGTTTAAAAAAGTGGTGACTGTGAAATAATCTAAATTAAAAAAGTCCCCAATCTGGCAACACTGTAAAAAACTCTTTATTTACCTTTATTTTATATTTTAAAAAGGTATGAATTGTTTTGCTATACAGTTATTAATTTATTTTTTCTTATTTATTATTATTCCATTTTTAAGTTAACAAAAAAAATAAAAACCTGTATATGTAACTGTTATTTGAGAATGAAGTTTTCGCCAAATTAGCGTCGGCAAAAAATCGCGCTAATAATAATAGTGCGTATGACATGTGTGCCGCTACGTTCATATTATTTCTGATTGCTAAAACTGTGCAAGATTAAAACTTTAAAAACAGTAAAATATTTTTTTTACTGTTGACATATTTTTACTTTAATCAGTCATTTTCAAAACAAATAAAAATTAATATTCTAAAATTGCACGGAGTATGACGCATTGATCTATAACGCTATCATTTCTTTTGCGATGTAACGTACGTTTTTTTTTTTTTTTTTTTTTTTTTTTTTTTTACTTTATTCTAGCTTAACATTCAAAATCTGGGTTTGAAGATGAATAAAGTCAGGTGGCACAAGATAATTTACCCAAAGAAATTCCAATTAATAAAAAGGGAAATTATTACTGCTTTATACCATAAACTATTTTACTCCCTGGCTTGCGGAAAGCCTTCTTCCCTTCACGCTGGATGTTCACCATTAAAAAAAAAATCGTTAAATTAACGACAAAAAAAATTGCGGAAAATTGCAGTAAAATTAAATGTAATAAAAAAACATATTTAATTTTATTACAATTTTTACGGCGAAAACTGCTGACAACATTACTGCCGACACTATTTGAAGTAAAATTAATGGGTTTTTTTTACAGTGTTGAATTTTGCAAATTTTAAAACTTTGTATCTCGATAACGTGAAGACGAGGGCAAATAATTAGTGCGTCTAAAAACATATTTCAATATCCGCTTTCGATTGCTACTTATTTCATTTTTTCTATTATTACCCTATTCGGGTAGTTTTCTGCACTATAAAACATTTGAGTAACGTTACTCCATAGAATTGGTGGCAGCCAAGCTTCCACCAGTTTTATGGTGACGTAACCGGTTTAACCCATATAACCGCTGTAACATTATACTAATGTGTAATGTTACACCGGTAACACATCTGTAAATTACATCATTATGTAATTGAAAAAAAATCACTCAATAAAATATAAACGTTATGTATATAAACGTTATACAAATATTTTACAGTGTACTAAGAAAAAAAAAGAGAGACGGTTGATGGTTGATTTTTGTCGTCCGATTATCTACGCTAATGGGATATAGGACCAGGGGGAGTGTCTCCGTGGGGGGTCTTTCTAAGGGAACCTAACCCGTATTTACGCAAGGTTCGAAGAAAACCACGGAAAACTCCGAACGGTTAGGCCGACAGCCGCGATTGGGTTCGAACCCAGCACCTGCCGTCTACCAGTTGAGAGGTCCGAACCTCTCGGCGACTGGTGGGGCAAAAAAGAGAGACAAAGTGTACACAAAACATAGAAATTAAAAATATTTACTTCCCGAGGAGATATTTATAGATATTGCAATATAATGAAGATATTTATAGATATAAGAATTCATCAAATGCCCACAAACTTTACATTAGTGAGGGAAAGCTGAGTGACCAACCTTCTTAACCCCTTAATTCTCACTCCTGTGATATTCACAGTGTGAAATCTTCAAGGCTTTTATTTAGAATTAATTGATTTCCAATAATTTTATGAAATAGAGTAACTGGCTTTATTCCGGCTCATAGTTTATCATAGTGCTGGTGTCAGTAGCTTATGGATCACTCAGAACGGTAAGCTATACCGTAACCAAAACCAGTATGCTATTGATTTAATATAATGGACCTTATGCACGCAACCTGAGGTTGAGGCTGAAATTCGTCTGCTGGCGGTATATACTGGCGGTGTTTAGCATAGAAGTCTGTGGAGTGTGAGTTATTAATACTTGTTTGGTAAAAATATCGGAAAAGAATCCTTGTTGTAGAAGCATATACTTAATATATTATAATATAAATTTTAAATTGTTGTTCTGCTTGCGAGAAAATTCTCTAAATTTGTAAATTTCCCTTTAAAATGTATCCAGAAAGGCTGAAGTCGTGTGCTAGCGATGTTTGCGCCTGCGCATTGTGGCATTCTAGCGGTGCAGGGACTAGAATAACAGGTTAGCATACCGCCAGCTCTGGCGTCTGACGTCACGTGCATAAGGTCCATTAGTGCTTTTAACATTGTTACATTTACATTTCTATTATGTTGCACCAAGCTCCATTTCAACAACTTCTAAAACTATAAATTGTTAACTTAACCCTCTAAGCGTTTGAAGCGTAATATTCCGTTCACTAAGCTCCAGTTTTTACTGCAATATAAGCAATATTTAAGATAATGTGATTCTACGGATTTAATCCCTGATCGCCGAGCAAAAGCTTAAATTGTAATTTTGTTTTATCTGTAGATTATTAAAAATATTTAAAAAAGATGTTTTTTTCCAATCTGATACGAAATATGTTATTACGTATAGGTGTATAATCTTTGATAGCATTAATCCTAACTTGATATTTCAAAACTGTGTTTTATTTGTAGAATTATATTAATTTAAGTATTGCTTATGTTGCAGTGAAAGCTGCAGCTTATTGAACGGAAAAATCCAGATGCGGCAGAGGAGGTTAATGAATTTTCAATGCATTTTAGAATGATTAATATCCTCAACGATTACATGCATATATGTGATTAAGTTTTTTTTTACATATAATGTTGAAAGAGTCATATTTTCTGAGCATTTAAACCAAAATTAAAAGGAAACAACATTATAATTTTACCCTTTTGCAAGACGCTCAGAGGGGTTAAAATTAATTTTTCTTCTAGTTGCTGTGTCCGATTGTTTGAGAGAGCAAAAAATTTTGCAATGAAATTTCATCCAATTTTCTTTTTCAGGTGCGTTAAAGATTACGTAAATGCATATCACCTACATTCGTCGTTCAGTTAGTTCATCTGTCCGCATATGATAGAGCTAAAACTACCCAACCGAATCATTTGAAATTTAAAATATATAATTGTTTCATAATTTTGTTGTTGCATTTCAAATTGTGTGAAAATCGCATGTATAGTTTAATTGTAGGCACAATAGAAAGTATTCAGTTACATGACGGCCAACTGGAAAAAATTGTTTCAAGGGCATTTGGAAGGTATTACACTTTCAAAAACATAATTAAAATTTGAATGCATCTATGAAGTATCTACTAAAATATACTTCCCGTACAATCTGTGATGCAAAGAATATTTGATATAAATTAACACTACAATGCTACACAAAAGTGCTACACAAAACAGTGCTACACTACGTTACTGCACAAAAGTATTCTATTACATATAATGGTATAGGATGAAACATTGTTTGGTGCGCGTTTTAGTAATATTAAACTATTTCGCATTTTACTAAATATGCAAATGTTGTTCAGGTTTACTACAAGTTACTTCTTGTATAATAGAAATCAGATAGTATTTACAGGGATACACAGAAAATTTCGGTCCCTCTACTGTATCCGATTTATTGTACAGCTCATATTCAAAACTAGCTGACCCGCCCGGCTTTGCCCGGGTCCGTAATAATAATGTTACACGAACTTGAAATTTCTATGATTTTATCTTTAACTCGAAATATCTGTAAATACACTGTTAAAAATTTGACCCTTCTGCTGCATCGTCACTCCACCGCTTTTATAGAAAATGATTACTTCAGCCTATTATGGAGCATTCTCATATGTCAAAAGAGAGATATTCTATAAAAGCGGGGGAGTGATGATGCAGCAAAAGGGTAAAATTTTTTACAGTGTAAATTACATTAAATACCTGACTGTGTCAAAAATCGGTTTAAAAAAAACTAATATTTAGATGCAAAAATACCCAAAATGATTGCAATGGGAAACGCAGGAGGAAATATGTGTCCAACGATTGTGTGGTTTTCGTGTTAAAGTGTTGATATTTATCCTTAAATGTACTGTTCATTGACTTAACTAAATACTTTTTTCACATAGATATCCCAAGTGAAATATTTTGAATTTCAAACTAATTATATCACTCTCAAATCCGACTATACCGTGAATGAAATCGATAGTCGATAATTAGCTAAAAGGTTAGAATATAGTATTATAATTTCTGAGCCATTTTACAAAAATAGGTGTATATTTTTTATCAAACATGTGTAATGTTCATTCTGTGAACAAAATCCTAACCTTAAACTAATTGTATTGTAATCATAACTTGTCTGTAACCTAGCTGTATCTTAACAGTAACTTAACTGTAACTTAAATATACCATAAATGTAACCTGGCCGTCACCTTATCATCAGAGCCTGATTACTAACGGGGCACTCTCCTACCAGTAAAATTTTATGGAAAGTTTCAACTTGTTTAAACGCCTTTTTCATTCGAAATTACTGTCATAAATAAGGGAAATAATTCTATTTCTTTTTACTGGTAGGAGAGTGCCCCGTTGATAATCAGGCCCTGCTTATCATAACCTACCCATAATTTAACCATAACCTAACCGTAACTTAACCTTAACCTAACTGTATCTTAACCATGACTTAACTGTAACCTAACCGAAAATTAATTATAACATAAGGCTCACCGGAACGTAATTGCAACCTAACTGTTACCTAACCGTAACCAAGTTCTAATTTAACACTAACTAAAAACGAAATATCTTAACCATCACGCGCTACAAAGTACTTAGTTTCACTTTCCACCGCTACGGAGCGCATTATGTTTTGTAGAACATCCGAATTTTAGGTTCGCATTGGATTCATGTCCATGGAAGTTATTTTGTTTTCTTCGGATACGGTTATGGTTGTTTGGAATATTTTTGTTCAGTTTAGATTCAGTCCAATTCAGATTTCGTGGGGTTTTTTCCCTTCAAATGGGATTTTTAGGTTCGGGTCGGGTTGTACTTCAATGGAAATTATTTTACCTTGTTCCAATGAGGTTATACTTCACTGAAATATTTTTGTCAGGTTCAGATTAGGTTTGGTTCAAATTTTGGGATTTTTTTTACAAATTTTTTGGTTTGGATTGCGTTCAAGTCCATGGAAATTATATTGTCTTGTTCGTATCTGGTTATAGTTATTTGGAATATTTTCGTCGGATTCCGATTTGGTTCGATTCAGATTTCAGATATTTTTTCAAATTGATTTTTAAGATTCTGGTCGGATTCATGTCCAGGGAAATTATTTTGTCTTGTTCGGATCCGGTTTTGGGTCTTTGGAATATTTTTTTCAGGTTCAGATGTCGTTCAATTCAGATTTCGTTTTTTTAAGGGAATTTTTAGGTTCAGGTTGGGTTGCGCATCAACGGAAATTATTCTGTATTGTTCGAATAAGGATATGCTTCTCTGTATATTTTTGTCAGATTCAGATTTAGTTCATTTTTTTAGGTTCGGATTGCGTTCATGCTCATGGAATTTTTTTTTGTCTTGTTCGGATCCGTGCATGATTCTGTAGAATATTTTTGTCAGGTTCATATTTGGTTCGATTCAAATTTCATGTAATTTTTTTCAAATGAAATTTTAGGTTCGGATCGGGTTCATGTCCACGGAAAATATTTTCTCTTATTCGAATCCGGTTATGGTTCTTTCGAATATTTTGATCGGATTCAGATGTAGTTTGCATAAAATTTCAGGTTTTTTTTCAAATGGAATTTTTTAGGTTCGAGTCAGGTTTATGTTCACGGAAAGTATTTTGTCTTGCTCTTATCAGGTTATAGTTCTTTGGAATATTTTTATCGATTTCATGTTTCGTTCTGGTCATTTTTCGGGTTTTTTCAAAGAAAATTTTTAGATTCGGGTCGGGTTGCATATACACGAACATTATTTTTCCTTAATCGGATTGGGGTAAGCTTCATTTGAATATTTTTGTGGGATTCAGAATTGATTCGGTTCAGATATCAAATCCATATTTTTTTTTCAAACGGAATTTTTAGGTTCGGGTCGGGTTTGTGCTCATGGAATTTTTGTCTTGTTTGGATCGGAGTATGGTCTCTTTTTTTTGGTTGGCATCGGGTTATGTATTAATACGCCTAAACATTATGTTTTGCTACTATTATTTTAGTGACTATTTTTGATAGATAATTTACTTTGCTATTTGATAGCTTATTGTTGTGTATGAATCAGCTGCCGATTCGAACAATTGTACGTCAAACAGCCATTTCATTTTTGTTTTAAAAACAAATTAAAGTCATAATAAAATTTTAACTTAAATAAAATGCATTAAATTTAATCAGTGACTTAAAAAACTGCTAAAAAAGCTTCGTATATACATATATAATATATTTACTGCACACAGCTAACCAGACATATACGAAGTACCAACGATCTGACGTAACAGTTGTGTTATAAAATCCTAAGTTAAACTGACATTTTGCCAACCTATGAATTTTAATGGTCTTTGGAAAAAAAAACAGTCACTTTTGAAATGTAAAAGCTCAAATTGGTTTCTTGCATAGAATAAAAATAAATTAATAGAGTGGAAGTATTATCTCTGGAGATGATGCTAAAAATGTAACTCTTCCATTAAGTCAAATTAAGTACCAACAAATGCACGTGCTTTGACACGCCTATCAATTGAAATAGGTTTAAATCTGTATTTTTTTTGTCTTGTTTCTTAAAAAGAACTAATCTATCACTTCACCAATAAAAATTTATTAATTATTTTATCATATGTGTTTTAAATATCAATATAGAAAATTATTTAAACGTTTTGCTTGAAACTATAACATTCTTTTGTTAATATCTTAAAATCGTCTGCAGTCAGAAATCTATATTTTAGAATAACATTTATTACTTAAGTTTTCATACATGATTTTAAAAGAATGTTTTCATCATTATACTTTAAATATTTATTTACATTCAATTATTAAGTCATAAACATTTTTCATCTACGTTATAAAGTATTTAAAATTACATTAATGAAGGAAACTTTTAGTTATACAATTTTTAGTTCGTATCAAAAGGTTTCAATATCTTATTTAATTTTAATTTGATATTTAATTATTGCTAATTTTCCAATTTCCTTCATTTTAAAAGCGAACATTTACTTTAATAAATATTAATAGAACAAAGACCATTTTAAAAATTTGCTATTTCTTCTTAAAATATGCTTCAATTGTAATTCGTTTCTTTCAATTCGTCTTATAATACAAAATCCCTTCCACGTCCTTTTGTTTGGCACATAAAAATTTGAGCGATAAATGGTTTCATATTGCAAATCTTTTTTGAGGCTTACTTCACCTCCACTTATCTCATTCCTCCATGGGTTTCTTTAATTCTGTCTCAGCTTTCTTAAAATTTTTACACAACCAACCAACCGTAAAAAACGAAAGAGAAAAAAATTGGGAAAAAGATGATTTTTTATGAGAGCGACCTCTCGATTTTAATTAATTACTCAGTTAATAATTGTAATTTCGAAATTCTGAAGCTCAGGTGCATCAGGAGAGATTTGGGGCTATTCTCAAAAAATTTTTGAACTTTGTACATGCTGTAGATTTTGCTAGCCATCGCAGACACACACACGCACACACACACACACAGACAGAGCGTTTTGTTATTTTATTAATATAGATATTAGAATAATTGAGAAAAAGTAATAAGAAAAAAATATTTGTCATTTATTTATTTTTTATACTAAGTAAATGCAATTAAATTTCTTATAAATTAAATCTGGAATGTTTAGATAAGATTTTAACATTTATAAAATATAAAATACAGCACAATAAATTAGGTATACAGCTTCCTTAAACACACCAGAATATTAGAATAAAATTTAGATTGGTTCAAAATATTAGAATATTTTATTTTACGCAACAATATTACCTTATGAATATGAAGTAAATAGTAGTTAATATTTTGTAGCATCCCCTTTAGCTTTCATAACAGCGTACAATCGATTTTGCATACTATATACAAGGTGTTTACAAACATTTCTATCAATATTAGCCCAAATAGACTTTATACGTGCCACTAACTCAGTTTTACTTGAAGGAGGATTTGCTGGAAGTTTTTTCTTCATTATACACCATAAGTTTTCGATGGGATTAAGATCTGGTGAATTTGGTGGCCAAGGAAGTACCTTAATGTTGCGTTGGCGGAACCAATTCTTAGTTGACACCGAGGTATGCGGGGACGCTAAATCTTGTTGAAAGATGAAATCATCTTCAAATAAATCTTCTGATGATGGAATCATGTAATATTCTAAAATTTCTTGATATATCAGAGAGTTAACCTTTTCGTAGACAATGCATAACTTTCCAAGTCCTTCTGCATTTATACAACCCCAAACCATGACACTAGCAGCAAATTTTACGGAACGTTTAAGGCATTCTTTATCAAATGCTTCTTGCTTCATTCTCCAAACTCGAATACCTTGATTACCATATGAAACACAAAACATACTTTCATCACTAAATAATATATTTTTCCAATCTTCATTGCTCCATAAACGTCTTGATTTACACCAATTCAATCTTATACGCTTTTGTCTTGCAGTCATGAGAGGTTTTGTTTTCGGTACACGAGATTCAAATTTAAATTTATGGAGACGTCTTAATGTTGTCGATGTAGAAACTTCAACTCCTTCTTCTTTCCATTTTCGGTGCAAGAATCGCACACTTTTAAAACAGTTTTTCTTAACTATACACTTCAGTTTCCTGTCATCTCTAGCAGATGTTTTTGGTTTTCGGCCACCATTTCGGCGATTATTTTGAAATTTTCCAATTTTTGAATATTGTGTTAGTATTTTACTAACGCTCGATTGCGAACAATGTAAATAATTCGCTATAAAACATTGATTTTTACCGTGCCGATACAAATCAACCATACGAAGTTTAGTAGATTCAGGAATATCACTCACACGGCCCATTTTAAGACGAAAAAGAAACAAACTGCAAAAAAGAATACTGATTTTAAATAAAATAGTCTGAATTTAATCAATGATGCCACCAGTTAAGAATTGGTAATAATTAAAGGAGAATTAATGTGAAATATTCTAATATTTTGAACCACTTGAATAAATATTCTAATATTTTGACTTTTCAAAATAATTTTTTTTGCAATTAATCTTTTCAAAAATGATATTAAATTTAAGATAACAAGTAAGTTTAATCAACAATAAGTTCTTAATAAAAATATAGTTTGCATATTTTCATTAAAAGACATTAAATTACCAAACGATATTTTCAATTTCTAAAAAAAAGGTAATTATTCTAATATTTTGAATATGAGCTGTAGATTATTACACCAAGATATGGATATTTTTAAAACTTTCTTATAGTACTAATGCACCCAATTTGCTATGCTTGACGTGCAATTTCCAACTTCTTTTATTTTAAGAACTTTTTGTAACAGAAGTAACTAATTCAATGAAAACATGTCATGTCTGTCACATACAACGATTTTTGGCTACCAGTAATTTAGAGTGGAAAATGTGGCTTATTTTATCAGAGATATCTCATCATTTGAATAGGACGAAACAATATTTTCTAAAATAACGGTGGCCAACAAGCACAGCGATTTTTAGCTTTGTGTACCATATGGCAAGTTTTCATGGAAATGTCGAAGTGTGAGTTTTCTAAGCTTATTCTAGTATTTTGTTTTCTATATTTTTGTCCTCATCTATTGACTGTTGCGGGAAAGTTTACCTTTATAGATCCAAGTTTATCACAAAAAATGTTTCATAGTACGTCTTAATTAATTTTTTTTCTCAAGGTCAGACGATGCAAAATCGGGATACCACTGTAATGTTAAGTATGCATACATAATCATGTACGGTAATGGCGCATGGTGCATGTGAAATCCGTCGGGGGTGCAAAGTCCTCCAAGTTACCTGTGAATTATACCTCTGGAGGTGCCTTGCCAGGTGAAGGTCTCGTCATCTGATCAAGGCTATAAATTACGAGACCATCTTGCGAAGCCATTTGCAGTTCAAACAACAGGATGTACCATTAATTAACAGGCGAAACAAAGTATGCTCAACGACAAGCAAGTACAGTAGAGCCCCGATTATCCGCGAGCGGATTATCCGCGACGATTTTTTTTTACAATTTAACTAAATGAATCATTAGTATAATAAATGCTCAATGATCAAGAAATATATTTTTAATTAAAATGATTTTTTAACTTATTTTTTCAAAAATAAAAACTTTGTATTTCATTCAAACATTAAAAAAAAATAAATATTAAAACATATAAATATAAAAATTTGCATCATTTTTTTCAAATGCTTCATCACCTGGATTATATCTCATAAGTTACAGCATTGGAGGCAAAATACATAACATATAGCTTTCACTCTGAGGTAGCTTAGAACAAAATTTGAAACAAACCGCAATTCTTTCAACACGCCTCCACTGCTACGCATCACCCTAATTAAAATGTGGACTTTCCCACTTTTCGTTCCTCCGTAGGGGCGCTAGTTTTTCTCTCGGCTTGCCAGCGGCCTCAGGTGTCAGTAAGTGTGCTTAATGATTAGACGTGTTTTAAGTTCAGTGCTTAAGTTTAAATTTTAGTTAGCTCCTGAAATTACGGCTGAAATACGGCTTTATAAATAATGGCTGAAAAGCGAAAAAAGTTTGTGTTAACGATTGCACAAAAACTTGAAATGATTTCCAAAATAGAAAATGGCACTTCAAGAAAGCAGATGTGTTTGGATTACGGAATCGGGGAAACAACCGTGCGAGACGTTTTAAAACAAAAAGACAAACTGTTGGCCTTTGCATCAGTGTTTGAAAGTGCTTCTGGGATGAAAAAACGAAAAACAATGAAGAAATCCACCTATCATGAACTTGACTCGGCATTAGCGGAATGGTTAGCTCAGGTGCGAAGTGAAGGCATCCCTGTGTCTGGTCCTACCATTGCAATTAAAGCAAAAATATTTTTTGATTTGTTAGGCATGGAAGGAAATTTTGATGCGTCATCCGGTTGGTTACATCGTTTTAAAACACGTCATGGAATTAGAGAGATTGGTCTACACGGAGAGAAGCTGAGTGGTGATCAACAAGCAGCTGATGATTTTCAACGTGATTTTGAAGAGTTTATATTATCTCAGGATTTATCATATGAACAAATATATAACGCTGATGAATCAGGACTTTTTTGGAAGTGTCTTCCCACTCGTACTTTAGCATTTGAAAGTGAACATCACGCATCAGGTCACAAAAGTAGCAAGGAAAGGATTACAATAATGCCATGCAGCAATGCTGCGGGATGTCACAAACTTAAGCTTCTTGTAATCGGTAAATCTAAGAAACCGAGGTCTTTCAAGGGTTCAAGAGCAGAAAATTTTCCAGTTGATTATTTCAGCCAAAATAAGGGTTGGATGAACCAGCAGATTTTTCAAAAATGGTTTGAAGAGATTTTTGTGCCTCAAGTACGTAAACATCTTGACACAAAAAATTTGCCAAATAAGGCTGTTTTGTTAATTGACAATGCGCCTTCACAGCCAGTTGCTAATGTCCTTAAATCTTCTGACGGGCAAATCTTCGCAAAGTTTTTGCCTCCAAATGTTACTGCACTCATTCAACCTATGGACCAGGGAGTCATTGCAACCGTGAAGAGAATATACAGGACAAAATTGTTACTATCAAAAATCGAGGAAGGCTGCGATCTCAAAGAATATTAGAAGAATTATACAATATTGGATAGCATATATGATATTGCATCTGCATGGGATTACATAAAATCATCAACCCTTGTTAAATCATGGAGAAAAATGCTTCCGAGTATCGAAACAAATATCAACAAAAACATTTATGAAGAAGAGAATGAAGTAATGCAGACCACTACACTTGTTGACCTAGTGACATCCATTCCGGGAGGTGAGAACGTCGACAAAGAAAACATAGAAGAGTGGCTGGAATGCGACGCAAATGAGCCCGGGTTTGAACGACTGACTGACATAGAGATAACGAAGAAAGTAATGGGAGTGAACGAGAACGAAGAAGAACAAAGTGAAAGTGAAGAAAACGATGCACCTGTGCAGATGACACATGAAACTGCTTTGGAGCACGTAGTCGGGTTGCTTCAATATTTAGAGGAACAAGACGACGAGGCACAACTGGCAGAAAAACTCATGTTACGGAAAATACAATTTAGAATAAAGAAAAGGTGTTCCCAAAGCAAGAAGCAAACACAAGTGACTGATTATTTTAGAAAGATGTAACTCAACAATTTTTGATAATATTCTATAATTTTTTTTGTTTACTTTTCTTTATTTTAGGGATTTAGACGTAGAGCGAATGCTTTTGCAGTATTGTACACATGTATGTACAATAAAACACAGTTTTATGTTGAAATTTTTATATTTCGTGTTTGCACTCTATTTTTCGGTTTATCCGCGATTTTTGTTATCCGCGCTGCCCTTGCCACCCAATTGCGCAGATAATCGAGGTTGTACTGTACTGCAGAAATGATGATATGCGAAGCAAAGTTTATTGCCGCTACGTGGTAATTAGGCGGTCGTCCGCCCCGATACCAGGTATCTAACCAGTTAAGCTAAGATAACTCGGCAGGTAGGGGGCCTGGTCATCGGTTAGAAAGAAAGAAAGTATGCATGCATAATTTGTCTCAGTAACACTTAGATAAAAATAACGAAAATAATAAATAAAGGCATTTAATGAGCAATTGAAGCTAGTGCTTTATCCATGTAAGATACGCTATTTCAAAAGATTTGGTAAAAAAAATGCATAATGTTCAATTTACCTCAATGTCATATCGTTTATAGATACAGTAGACTCTGTCAAATCCACAACTCTTAAAAAGCGGCACATAATTTACAGATTTAAACAACGAAAAATCAATTCAAATATAGGGACGAAATTTGATTTTTTTTTTTTTTTTTTTTGTAACATTTCATACATTTTTTACCTGTAATTCTGTAATTTTCATGAATATAACTGAAATCATACTTTTTCATGAAGAAGGAATACATTTATTACTGAAAAAAATCAAGATATAGCTGATGTTACTGGTAATCACATTTTTTTGGCCAAATGCATTTATGAATTAATTAAGTTTTTTTTATTATTAAGTCTAGCTAAACTTGAAATAAACCTTTCTTATTTTATAATTTTGATGTGGATTAATAGTGCACCTCTATGGGGCGAATTTCATTGAATAATTTATGAAAAATACATTTAATCTTTATAATGAATATTTAATTATACATTATTGATTATTTACTACTTTTCTTTTAATATTTTAATCATTTTAAATTATTTATTTTTTTATTCTTTTAGTTTAATACCTTATTTAATTATTTTAATATTATAATTGCAAAACATTGTAAGCATTCATTATAATTTAAATTTCATTATTATTTGCATTCAAAATATTGTTAAGAAAAAAAAATACGAGAAATCACTACAATCTCTGGTCTTGAGCTCACCCTCAATTCCGCAAGAATTGAGGGTGCTGTATTTATTTCATAGGGAACTATCTTTTAAAATCTATAATAATGTACTTTCAATTTATTCGAACTAAAATAATACTTTGAAGAAAACAAGAAACCTATATTTTATACCCTTTGCAAATCATCTTTCTCAATTTCATTTGGAAGTTATTTTATAAAATATTGAACCTAAATTTTTGGAATCAATCAAAAGCACCAAATTCCATACTGTTCTAGAAAAAAATGTTTCTTAAATTTACATCTACATGCAGTTCTTTGAAATGCAATCGATATTTTGTGTAGGTCTGTATTTTAAAGGTCTTATTGGTTAATAATAAATTGTTCTCCAAATTCATGGGCAATAACTTTCTTGCTTTATTATGGGTAAAAACATACATTTTATATACTGCCCAAAGTATTTAAGTAATAAGTCCTTTGCTTACATTAATTATTCAATTAAGAAATGTTATTGAGAAAAATAAATTAAAATACACACCAGAAAATATACAAAAGAAAAGTGTAAATTATGTAAGTAGTTCGATTTGTTCTCTAGTTGACTTGGAATGTGTTCATAATCAAGTTATCAAGCTATCGTAAAAAAATAGCTTGGGAAATATGAATAATGTTAGATGCGGCAATAAAGTGTATTCTCATGCTCAATATTAATAATAAAGCTTTATCTACCGACTGTACTTAGTACCATTAAAATAACTTATTGCTCCCTCTGCCCCAAATTAATTGCTACATTTGAGCCTTTCTGTGCTGATTATTAGTACTGATGATTTTATGATTTTGTTTGAACATTTTTCAGACATTTTGGGTACTATGCTGGCAATCAACAACATTTACTTACCAACTGTCTCAATTTAAATCTCTACCACGTTGTTTTACGAAATTCAGGGTTAATACAATGATAAGCCACGCCCCATTTTGCGAGGATTCTTCCACCAGTAATCGCATAAATTCCATCATCATTTATTTTTTACGTCTTTGTCTGCTTTCACAACGGGATAATATCCTACGATGAACATAAGTATAATCGCTTCGGTATTTATAGTGCCTTGGTGCCATTAAAAATTGCAATACGGAGTTACTCTCCTTACTATTTTTTCTTCTTTGGAGTACTTTCAAAATTATCATTATTCCTTTTCTCAATTTTTGTACTTTACGTTTAAGTTCAAACTGCTTCGAATAGTTGGTATATCACATTATACTCATTGTAGTATAATTTTTTTGGTGTCGATATATGGAACTACATCGGAAGTTACATATGACTCCACCTACTTGATATGTAGGAACTAATTTGGGACAAGATTTTCCACCTACATGTAGCAACTAATTTTGGGCAGAGGGTGTATAAAATTCTTTCAATACGTCAGTTAGTTGTAACACTGTTTAGAATGAGTTATAGATGCATTTCTTTATTTTGTTCCAAAAGCATTATTGGTTACAGATAACAAAAATATTTTTAAAAGGATGATTTATTTTGCCTTTGTATCTTTTCAGCTTTCTTGGCGCTGAGGCGGGGGAGTGTTCAGTGCGGAATAATATCTATATTTGTATTGTAAGAATATCATATTTATACTTTTTATAATTCTTCAAAATACTAAGAAAATAGTTAAAAATAAAAAAATTGAGTGCTGTTATAAAAATTGCACAAAATCCCTGTAAATTTAAATTTAATTACCGTAATTTCCTGCGTATAATCCGCGGATCAAACAATTCTTTTTGGATTTAGGTATCTTATTTAGTGATTGAAGACAAATATTCACGGCGATCTAACAAGTTACATTTCTTTTTAAACAAATTCTGGGTCGAAAAATAATTGTTTGATCCGCGGATTATACGCAGGAAATTGCGATAATCCTTCTAAATCCTCTAATCCTTCTAAAATCCTTCAAATATTTATTAAATGATTATGTAAATATTTTAATTTAGTTTAAACAATTTGCGTAAAATGCTTTAGAATGAAAAAAATTCACGAATTCATAATGTGGTAGATAAAGGGTTAATATGTGCTCTATTTTGACAGAAAACTCAATTTTGTGACTCCCATCAAATGAATATTACACAATAGGCCAAAAACTCATATATATTTCACAGTACTGTAAAGCTCGATCATCCACGACGCGAATTATTTATTATTTTTTTCTTGTTTATTTTTTCTTCTTTTTTTTAATCCAAGCCAGCAGCAAAGAAAAACACAGTATGGAAAATATATGCAATATATTATGAATAATGTGTGGATAATTCTTTGCGCCCTTACCGCATCCTACCGCACCCTTTTGCATTTGAAACTAAACATGACATAACACATTACAAAATTAGCAAGGGCAGAATTTCAATTTTGCCATGCAACAATGTTGTGGTTAGTCACAAACTTAGGCTTTCTTTAATCAGTAAATCTAAGAAACCAAGGATTTTTAAAGAGATGAAAATTTACCAGTTGATTATTGCAGCTCCCCCCGCCCCTTCCCCACAAAAAAAAGAACTAGCAGATTTTCAAGACTGTTTTGAAGAAATTTTTGTACGTAACCATCTTGACTTAAAAAAATTGTCAAATAAAGCTGTTATGTTAACTGACAACTGGATAAAATGATGGACTTCTTAACTCCTGCGCGACGCGCGTCGTTTACAAAATTTTTAATGCTTTGTTAGTTTTTAAAAACCGAAATTTATGCCTTATTGAATCGCAACATTGCTCCGATTAAATAAGCCAAATTGTACTGTAAATTTGTACTGGTGAAGATAAACAAGGATTTTTTAGCTTTTTGCGGCACGTATACGTGTCGCTCTTCGTCAAGGGGTTAATGTAAAAATAAGTCGTAGGTAAATTCCGATGTTTGTATACAATTTCACATTTTACTAATAGAATTTATCCAGACGTAAAGGGTTAACCTTCGAAGGTTTAACATTCTTAAAATAAAAAATGAGAACATTTCAACATTCGTGAATACTTAACTTGGTTATTCTTGGCGAATTTGACTTTAACAAAATACTGGTATTTAATACCCTTTTTTGGCTGAGATTTACCCTGACCACTCCCACCCTGATATATTTGAAAGAACACTATATAAATATTTGAATGGGCACAGAGGACAATTCGATCAGTACTAAATGGACATTTTTCGATTCGAACAAGAAATTGATTTAAAAAATAAGTTAAATGCCGCTCATAAATATGTTAAAAATATAAATATTTATAATTTTTTAATCATTAAAAGTTAAAAAAATACCAGTCAAATTCAATCTCGACCAAAAGAAATTTAGAAAACTACAGTCAATTTGAATAAAAAAATACTTTCATGCATTTGTACGATTTAATATTTTTTAGATCCACTCTGGAACCTCAGCGTTGAACCAGTTTCAGCAGAACAAAATGTTATTGTATATGAATCAAAAATAAAACAAAATACAAAAATAAACTGATATATAAACCCTATTATTTAATTTCCTATGTAATATATGATATAAAATGGGAATTTATAGACTCTTTCTTTTTTTACATCACAATTTATATCCGTAGATTTAAAAAAATGGTTTTTCTTATGTACAGCAATATTGGACGTTTGTAATAGAGTTAATCAATTATTGCACTCAAATACTCACGTATGCATTTGAAAATATTACCTTGATCTTTAAATAACTGAATTATTATTATTATTATTATTATTTTTAGAATTTAATTTTTTTATTCTATTATTAAGAATTAGACATCAGAAATATTAAGAAGGATTTTGAGTCTGATTTAGTAACATATTTGTTATTATTACTGATTGAACATTTCTATATAAATATAGTGGTTTTCAAGAACTCAATTTATTTATAAAAAGTTAAATGAAAAATGATGCAGATCTACTGTGCATTTAAGGGTCTTTTGTCAAAAGAGTCTTGTAAATATTGCTTTTTGTCATCGTTTGATTTTTATTTGTGGAATATTTATCATCGTATAAAACAATAATAACTATTTAAACTTACTGCTGGGAATGTGGAATCCAGCAATGAAAAATTAGCCAGATGCAGCAACATTGTGGCATTCCGAATCTGGATGAATTTTTTTTTTAGGGAATAAAAATTTTCACCAAAAGTTTAAATAATGATTATAGTTTGATATAATATATTGGTAGTAATACATGTAAGGTACCCTGGGGTAACCCCATTTATAACGCCAGGCGGGGTAATAATGCCAAGTGCTTATATTTTGCATAATTATGAAATAATCAGGTAAATGACACCCATGTGCTCTGCGCAGAAGGGTTTTGAGTCATATAAATTGCAAAAAACAGCTTCAAGTTAATTTGTTTCATTTTTAGGTCTTATTGTTTTTACAAGCAACTAAAATTAACGCTTGATCTAAAATTTGCGAGATAAGGTTTTTGATGTGAAGACTACATTTTTTATCCGGAAATACTTTGTTTATTACATAAATTTGTAGTGTATTTCATGTACTTTCAAATTGTTGTAGAAGATTTTGGATATCTTCTCGAGATAATTTGTAGTTTAGGATTTACTGCGCAATAAGTATCCCGGGGTAATAACGCCAGGGATTGGCGTTATTACCCCGGTTGATTCCCAACAGTGGCCGAACTATATCCGAAGGGGGTTTATATATTAACATGGAACAGAATTATCATCATTTTTGAAATTGTAAGATTAAGGGGGGGGGGGTGCCCAATATTTAAAAATAATCTCTTTATTTTATTTTTTATTATATTATTATTTTTTTTTTTTACTAACGTAAAAAATAATTTTTAACTTTTGTAAATAAAACTATATCAAAATGTTTTCGAGATTTAAATTCGAACATTTTCAAAATCAGGTTTCTATTAAATTTCCACTGGATTGTTCAATTGAGTTCGAAATTTTAACTGTCCGCTTTTTCAGTGTTCGGTTTTTGAAAACTTTATAAATTAAACCTTTAACTGATGTGACAGAAATTGTAACGTATGAATGTGATGCGGTTTCTGAGACCATAAAATTGAAAGATGATTAAAAGGCGGGAATAACTCATGGGCTTGTGTTTTTGTACTAAACTTTTTATACAGGAGTATTACTTAATATTCACCTATTTAGTCTCTGGTGATAGTACTAAAATTCCAAATGAAACAAAATTTCGGTAGTGTTTGCAGTTAAACTGAATATTACAAGTTAAACTAAAAAATTAAAAGAAAAATAGTAGTCTACGAGACCGGTAACATTAGTTAAAGGTTAAAATGCGATCCATGATTAAAAATCATAGAATAATGTTCCTGCGCTAAACTTTTTGTTCAGAATTAATTCTAATTAAATTTAATCTATTCAAATATTTCTAACAATGTTACGAGAACTCCAAACGAAAGAGAATTTCAGTTGTAACTGTAGTTAAACTGGAAAATACAAGTTAAACGCTATTTTGGGGGGGAAAGAGGGGGTACAGTGTTCAGTCAGATTGCTAACAGCAGTTAAAGGTTAATTTTGTCGCTAATATAGAGATAATGATATATAACCATATGAATTATGTATAAAATTGAATAAGAGATCTCTTTGGGATAATATTTTTTAATCAAAAATTTCATTCAATTTATTAAAAATTTATTAAAGCATGCTCTTTAAAATGTCGACAGTTTAACTGTAGGTTTGGAGAGTCCACATTAGTGTGGAGTTATGGATTAAAAACTATTTACTAGATTACTATAATACACTGCTCAAAACAATTAAAGGATATTGCAGTTTTAGGTGGATTTTGTATCTGCGAAACTTTTTAGCTGATTGATACATGGTCGACAGACATAGTATGTTATATGAGAATAAATTACACATGTTTGGCAGAAAAAATGCATTTTGTTGCTCATTTGTGTACAAAAGGAAAAAACACAATATGTGCATATGAGAAAAAAAGAATAAGAAAAGGTGTTTTCTTCAAAGAAAATCATTTTCAGTAGGGGATATGGTTTTCACGGGCGTCCAGCAAAGTTGAACACTTTTGAGGCATGGACTATTAATGACGAGTTTGGGTATTCTGCCCCACTCTTCCAGAATATCTCTTTCCAGTTCTTGGAGAGTTTGTGGGGGTTGTTGGCGGCCAGAAACTCGTCTTCCTAGAGCGTCCCAAACGTGCTCGATTGGATTAATGTCTGGAGAACACGCTGGCCATTCCATTCGAACGATTCCTTCCTCGAAAAGTAAAACTTCCACCAGGTTTGCACGATGTGTCCTGCAGTTATCGTCCATTAAAATGAAGTTATCTCCGATTGCTGCAGCGTAAGGGACTATAATAGGTCTGAGGATCTCATCCATATATCGGCGACCAGTCAGAGCTCCATCTCGAATGATGTAGAGGTCAATGCGCCCGTCAATGGAGATGCCACCATACACCAACACTCCTTCAACGCCAAATCTAACACTTTCGTGCACGAACGCAGGATTATTCCTACTGCCACGGTCCCTCCAGATGAAAATACGCCTATTATCCGGATGCACAGAAAAACAGGACTCGTCAGAAAACAGAATATTGCTCCATTCATATCTCCTCCAGTTGACATGCTCGGTTGCCCACTCCCTGCGGTCGCAACGATGCCTTGATGTTAATCTAACACATACCATCGGTCGGCGAGCATACAGACCTACAGCATGGAGCCGGTTTCGGACAGTCTGAGTTGAAATCGTGGTGCCTGTAGCCGAGCGAAAGTGTTATTGGAGAAGAGTAGGGTTCATGTTTCGGTGTCTCCGAGCGGTTAACGCTAAATACCGATCTTCATTGGGCGTTGTTGCCCGTATACGACCTTGCCCTGGTCTTCGGCCTGCGCATCCACTCTCCAAAAAACGGTTCTAGATCCTGGAAATGACACTTTGTGACACTCCAATGGCCTGCGCTACTTCGGCTTGAGTTTGGCCCCCTTTTAACCTACCAACAATTCTCCAAGCTTCTGAATCTGTCAAATGACTTCGCTGAGACATCGTACTCATCGAAAAAAAGCAATCACTGAATGCCGATCATCCTTGTCTTCATTCTCTTTTATCCAGTTGAAAGTCAAATTTCATTCGCTGCCGCTGAAGCGACGTTTTTGACGTCGAACTCAAAATTTGCATACTCCACAGTTTGAAAACCAGAAAAATTTGTTTTTGTGATTCTCTTCTTCTCTTTTCGGCAAAAAAATTTTCGTTTATATCTTTATTTTATATAAAACTTCAAATATCCTTTAATTGTTTTGAGCAGCGTAGTATTAACCATTAACTGCTGTGACAAAAATTGTCGCATAACTTACTGTGAGCGGCCTGTCAGACCGCTTAATCTAACGATGAACAAAATGTTGAATTAACTTTTAGAATATTATTTTTGTATTCAACCTTATATACAGGACTATTATAAATAAAATTCAGCTATTCAAAAGTTTCTATAGATAGTAATAGGACTCCAAATGAAACAAAATTTTCCCGGTATCTATAGTTAAACTAAAAATTGCAAGTTAAACTCTGAAACTTGAAAAACTCAGCGGTATGTGAGACGCTAACAGC